>CP125975.1:441825102-444785102 GCA_030063025.1 Avena longiglumis | reverse complement strand
GGCGGCCGGGCCAGGCCGGCCATGACTATCTACAGCAGATCGTCGGTCTTGGCTGCTCTATTGGCGGACACGAAGGCGGTCGGGCAGCGGTGGTAGCCGCATTTCATTTTTTTCTTTTTCCTTTTTTTGATTTACTGCGTGCACAGTTAACTGAATCTTTTGCAGATGCACTGTCTGTCTGAAAAATTCTGGACTGAATTTTTCTGAAATTTCAAAAAGCCATAACATTTGATCTTCTCATCCAAATGAGGTCATTCAAAGTGCTATAGGTTCGTGATGGAACCCTCTATGCTCCTGTGCACCCCAAATAACCATAAGATTCCATTTTAACGGATGCAAGGTAGAAACCCATGCTATTCATCTATATATGATGAGCAAGCGTTTGTGTGGCGTTTTTTATAGAAGTTTTCCAAATTGAAATTTTGCAAGGATGATTATGATGCAATGACATGTATGATATGCAGTACCAATTCTAAAAATTGGGATGTGACACCCAATATCGAGCATAAATACTCCCTCTTGGAGTCACTAGCATCTACTTGGCCAAGATAGCTACTAGAAACGGAGAGCATGCAAGATCTCAAACAAAACAGAAATGATAGAATCAACAAGATAGAATCATTAATCAATCTTACATAGTAATCTCAATATCCATCGGATCCCCGCAAACACAACAAGCATGATTACAAATAGATGATCTTGATCATGAACGGATCTCACAAGATCTAAACATGGTAGCACAAAGGAGGAGAAACAACCATCTAGCTACTGTATGGACCCATAGTCCAAGGTGGAACTACTCACGCATCATACCGGAGGCTAGCAAAGTGATGAAGAAGGCCTCCGGGATGATCTCTCCCCTCCGAAAGGGTGCCGGGAAGAGCTTCAGATCCCCCCGATCTAGGGATGATGGTGGCGGTGGCTACGGACTGTTTCGTGGAGATCTGATCGGGTACTTAGGGTTTTGGCATCAGGATGACTTTATAGGCGAAGGGGCGAGTCAGGAGGGCGGCCAGGGGGCCCACACCCTGCCTAGGCATGGCCGAGGGTGGGCCCGCGCATGGGGGGAGTGTGGCCACCCTATGGAACCCCTCCAGTCGCCCTTCGGTCTCCGTGTTCTCCTCGGTGAAATATTGACTTTGGCTTTTGTCCCATCCAATTCCGGGAATATTTCTTTACTGGCTTTTCTGAAACCAAAAATAGCAGAAAATAGGCAACTGGCTCTGTGGCAACTTTTTAATAGGTTAGTCCTAGAAAATGTATAAAAATACCTCAAAGTGTAGACAAAGCATAGCAAAGTGGATACTAAACATGCATGGAATATCAAAAATTATAGATACGTGTATGATGTATCAAGCATCCCCAAGCTTAAATCCTGCTCGTCCTCGAGTAGGTAAGTGATAAAAAGAATAATTTTTTAGGTGACATGCACCATCACAATCAAGATCAAACCATTTGCAAGCATTGAAAGATAGGATCAAAGTACTCTAAACATGAGCATGAAAGATGAAGTTCTAACAATAAGACAAAGTAACTATCTTGCAACATGAAAGGATACAAACAAAGATTCATGAATAACAATGCATTGAAATACGTTTGTTTGTTTCACATATAGAAAACATAGCATAGTGGCATTTAGTTTGTCCCTCATGGAGTAGCAAAACATAAATGCATACAATACCTTCAAAGTTCATAAGGGTGACTAGATACAAATAGTACAAGAGCAAGCAATATCAACATTATGAATCAATCAATAAGTTTTGGGACAATGCACATAGAACTAAGAATGACAACTATGCTCTCTTAATTGGTGCCTAAGGATTAAAGGTGGAGACTTAATATAAAAGTGGAAGAAAGGCCCTTCAAAGGGAAGCAGGGATTTCAAGTCTCATAAAGAGCTTCCAAAAATTATGGTACTTGTTAGCTTTCAGCTCTCATTGCCCCTATCATAAGCATCTTGAAGTGATTAAGGTTAAAGTGAACAAAATATGTAGTATATGCTTGAAAAAGTATAAGTTGTCAATCTCATGTCCCTTTGATACATCGTAAACGTATCTACAATTTTTTATGTTCCATGCTTGTTTAGTATCTACTTTGCTTTTCTTTGTCCACACTTTGAGGTGCTTTTTACATGTTTTCTGGTACTAATCTATTAACAAGTTTCCACAGTGCCAGTTGCATGTTTTATGCTATTTTTGGTTAAATAAAAGCTAGTAAGGAAATATTCTCGGAATTGGACGGGACAAAATCCAAAGTCAATATTTTACCAAGGAGAACACGGAGTCCAGAGAAGAGACAGAGGGGCGCCACAGGGTGGCCACACTCCCCAGGCGCGGCCAATTGTGGGGCCGCGCCTGGGCAGGGTGTGGGCCCCCTAGCCACCTCCCAGCCTCGCCTCTTCGCCTATAATAAGCCCCCGGTGTCGAAACCCTAATTACCCGATCAATATTCCACGAAACTGTTTGTAGCCGCCGCCACCATCGTTCCTAGATCGAGGGATCTGAAGCTCTTCCCGATACCCTGCCGGAGGGGAGATCATCCCGGAGGCCTTCTTCTTCATCATGCCAGCCTCCGGTATGAAGTGTGAGTAGTTACACCTTGGACTACGGGTCCATGTAGTAGCTAGATGGTTGTATCTACTCCTTGTGCTTTCATGCCTAGATCTTGTGAGCTCCATTCATGATCAAGATCTAATCTATTTGTAATCATGCATGTTGTGTTTGCGGTGATCCGATGGATATTAAGATTACTTTGTCAGATTGAATAATGGTTTTGTCTTATTGATTCTATCATGTCTGTGTTGTTTGTGATCTTGAATGCTCTCCGTTGTTAGTAGATATCTTGGCTAAGTAGTTGCTAGTGACTCCAAGAAGGGGTATTTATGCTCGATAGTGGGTTCATGCCTCTACTTATCAAGGTAAGTGACATAAATCTCTACGGTAGTAGATGTGATGTTGCCACTAGGGATAAAACAACGGTCTCTTGTTCATGAACAAAAAAATCAGTTCCTACTCTAGTTGCTGATTTGTTATTGCCTTGCTTGGTCATGCTTTCTATCAATGGATGGTTTCTTTGAAACTAGTTCTTATTGGCAAGGTGGGTTCACGGAAGAAGAAAATTACTGTTATAAGGAACACCGTTTGTCACAAAAAGGGAAACACTTATGGGCACAAATTGATAAATTGAACACTATTGCTAGAGAGGTGTGCTCTACTTATAATGTTACCTATTGCTTTGATAAAGCTTGTTGCTGTAGGAGGTATAAACACCTCCCTTTTCAATGTGGTTATAATGATAATCTTACCATATCCTCTTATGTTAAAGAAAATTATGACCTTTATGATGTGGAACAAATTGAAGAATTTATTGCTTTCAAGGGTGCATTTGAACTTGCCAGTTTGCTTGAAAATACTGATGATGCACCTTATGAATATGAAGTTTATGAGATACTTAAATTTTGCTTTGATAATTACAAGGAATAAAATGGCTATATTCTTGAATATTTTAATAGGTGTTTTCCACAAACAGAAGAGACTAATGCCTTACAGGAGCCTATGGAAGAAGAAATTCCTGAAACAGGAAGCTCATTAGATGAAAAAGAGGAGGATGAATGTTATGCTCCTGTGGATTCTTTTGAAATATCTACTATGGGTAAAACTTGTGATGATGTTCCTATGTCCGGTACCTATAGTAGTGATCATGATTGGGAAAATCACACTACTTTTGATATTGAAAACCTCTTTGGTACCAGTTCTGAAAATTCTATTGCCTATGATGATACTTTACCTCCAATTTATGATGATTACAATGGTGATATTGATATTTTAAGTCCACCTACTATCGAGGAGAAAATTGATTGTGATTACAATATGCCTATATTTGATGATTATGGTGATGAGAATAATAATGATAGCTATTTTGTTGAATTTGCTCCCAGTACTTATGTGGAGAGTAATAATAATTTTATGCATGTGGCTCATTATAAGAATGTTTTATGTGATAGTTATATTGTTAATTCTATTCATTATGCTAATGAAATTTATTATAAGAGAGGGAAACATGGTCTTATGTATCTCAACAATATTAAGTTTCCCCTCTTTATGTTGAAAATCTTGAAGTTACACTTGTTTTTCTTTACTATGCTTGTTGCTTTGTGCTTTCATGACTTGTTTTCTTACAATATTCCTATGCATAGGAAGTGGGTTAGACTTAAATGTGTTTCATATTTGCTCCTTGATGCTCTCTTTTGCTTCAATTCATATTTCTTATGAGAGCATATTTTCAAACTATCAAGCCTAACTTAAAGGCATTAAAGAAAAGTACTTGTTGGGAGATAACCCAAGAGTTTTCTTGAGTATTGGAAGTTATTAATTCTGTAATCACCTCTCCTTATATTTTTTTTGCTTTCTGTGCCAAGAATGACTTCTAATGAGAGAGAAGTAAGATTTGGGGAGTTGTTGTCCCGAAACAGATTTCTGTCCTCCATCATAAAAATTCGTGAGGAGTCTCTATAAGTCGAATTGAGCTGAAAATTTACAAATAAATCCCCCAGTATGTTAGCTAACTTTATTTAGTTCAACACTTCTTTATTTGAGCAACACAAGGTCTTATAAAAAATCTGTTTCTACCTGCTGGTCTGTTTTGACAGATTTTTGCCATTATTTGCATTTGCTTCTTATTGATTCCTCTTTGGGTTCTTTTTGGGAAATTGAGCTTTTTGAAGGAGTTGCTACAGTATCTTGTGTATTTAGTAAAAAAAATTGCTCTAAATCTAAACCCAAGGGTCTATTATCTTTTGAATACACTAATGTTGCTAATGAAGATTGTGTGAAGTTTTGTATGAAGGAAAATTTCAGGTGTAGAGAGATAATGATGTAATGAGAAGAAGAATGGACAAAATCTCAAGATTGGGGATGCCACCCCGGTGTCTCCCCAAGAAATATCCAAGATTTACAAGCGTCAAAGCTTGGGGATACCCAAGGCATCCCCTTCTTCATCAATAAAAAGCTCAGGTCTTTCTAGACACTTCGCTTTTTATAGTTTCATGCACTGTTGTGTTGCTCTTGGAGCGTCTTAGTTTTCATTTTCTTTGCTTAGTTCTTTAGTTTGCTTGAATAAAGTATTTTGGACCCCCATTCTCGCTGTGTTGTTTCAAATAAGTTGATTGGTGTTGGAAAGGAGTAGAAAGTTCTTGCTTGAAAGTGCAAGAGGCGCTTGCATTAACTGTGACTTAGACTTTAGCATGACATGCTAGGTGTTTTTTTGACCTTATGCTTAGTGATTATTTCTGTAGCATGTCTTGTTCCAAACAATTGGGATTGCTTAGTGTGCCTTGAAGGAATCGTGTGTTTTTTAGCATGCAAAAGCATAGTATTGTGGTATTCTCCTTTGATGCTTTGTTTGGGTTGACTTGGCACATGCTCACACCATATTAAGACTATGAAAAAGTCACCATAGCCTTTATGATCATTTAGTACTTGACTTGTAGTACCACTCTATGCCTTGATTAGTAATGTTTTGTCGCTCTGCATGATTATGGCCATTATTGCTCTCTTAGTTGGTTGCTCCCAGTCTTTTGCTAGCCTCCACTTCTATGAGTAAGCTCTACTCATGATTCCAACTCCCAACAAACCAAGTTATTCCAAAGTGTCCACTATAAACTCCTATGCATGGTGTGTTACACCATTCCAAGTATATTCTTGTTTTCAGCTATCTTCCAATTTAAAAGTATTTTGTTATGAGAAAACTTAGTGATTAAAGCCCTCACGAACTTTATGGCACACTTTATATTCATTGCCCCTAATAAACTTGAACCATTGTGTCATCTAAGTTGTATATGCTTGCACTTATACGTTGGAATTAGCAGAACCACGCTGTCATGGGTAACGTTTTCAACATTGCACTTGTACTTTGTACACAGTTGATATCATGCTCTTTTTTATATGGATGTCGCCGGTGTGAAATAAAGAGGGAGATTGTAAGTCCATGGAGTTATGTATTTTGTGTTAGAGAAACGCATGGGCCGCTAGGCTAAGCCATGCCTAATCATGGTGGAAACTTGCAACATCACCATAATGAGCAATCTGTGAAGCATCCTCAATAAAAATCTATGCAAACAGTAAATAAAAAGATCGCTGATATGCTTATTGTCTACTTGCCTTGTCATTTTGGTTATGGGATAGCTCATGTACCATGTGCAAGGGGTACCCCATTGGCGGTTCTCTATGATACACATGTACTTACTATGACATGAACTTATAGGTGACTAAAGTTGAGTAGCATAAGGTGCGGCCCTCGTATTCAAGGGACATGATATTGCCAACTTATACTTTGTCAAGCATATACTTCATAGTTTGTTCACTTTAACCTTAATCACTTCAAGATGCTTATGATAGGGGCAATAAGGGCTGAAATCTAATAAGTACCATAATTTTTGGAAACTCTGTTTGAAACTTGAAATCCCTGCTTCCCTTTATGAATGGCCTTTCTTCCACTATTATATTGAGTCTCCACCTTCTACCTTTAGGCACCAGTTAAGATAGCATAGTTGTCATTCTTAGTTCTATGTGCAGTGTCCCAAAACTTATTGGTTAATGCATATTGTTGATATTGCTTGTTCTTGTGCTATTTGTATCTAGTCACTCTTATGAACTTTTGTCACGGCCTGGGATCAGGGCTAGGAAAATACTAGATCTTCATCTAACATAATACTAACCTAAATTCCAAAGCGCATAGGGAAAGAACGGTAACATTACAGAACATACAAACCATACATTAATAAGGTAAACTCTTAACAGAGTTACAAACCAGTCATACAAGCCAGGGGTCACAGACCCATCATTACAACAAACAACGGAAGCAAACAAGTTGTTCTAAACAACAAACTTAGCAAAGGGTCTAAGAGGCCTTAAACAGAAGCAGCGACCGTTCCGTAGATCCTAGGCTGCTGCCCGGGAACCCCGACTACTCGTCGATTTTGATGTAGAAACCACCTTCATTTGGAGTAGCTTCATCTGTAGAAAACATCAACGAAGCAAGGCTGAGTACAGGGTGTACTCTGCAAGACTTATGGCTAGTGGAGTTATTTTGCATAAAGCCGTCTTTTGTTTTCAAAACAAGGAGGAGAAGAAGCTCGTATAGTCAGATCATTTTCAAAAGGGATAAGAAGACTACAACTCTGGCTCTTCGAAGTCATCTTCGATATCCACCAAGTACCATCAACAACTGAACTTCTCTTTCCGGACTACCCCCTCAAACAACCCCGAGGAAGTATTTCGGATCTCATGTTAGTTGGCCAAGTTTTATCATTCGGTTATAGTTTTCTATGATCATAGAATCCGTTCCCAAGTCGTCCATAACCGTGGACACGGATTTTCGAAAAGATTAATAACCTTGTAGGGCTGCACAACTTTACCCACACATACCAACCGATTCTTAATGCCAAATTATTATCCCTCTTCCTTGTAAGGCCGACAGAGAGTGGTTGACCACGAACTTTACCTTGCTTTCGCCAAGACCATGAGTCACGCACTAAGGAGATGCCGCCGTAACGGGTCGAGTCCCGAAGCCGGTCCCTAATGATGTGTGCGGGGTTCAAGATTACGGATGTCGTGCATCTCTTGTTCCTGGCCATGCTTACCTACCTGTTATGAATGCACCTCCTCCACCTCCATTCAAGAACAACCAAGATGCGTATGTCGAAAGGAAAGCCTGAACTATGTGACTCATGGAATCTAGTAGGCAAGTTAGTGGGTCGAGGGGTTTTCCAGGCCCCCGTGTGGTTGTATGCTCGTCTTGGTTCAAGAGGCGAGAACATCGGGTCCTAAGAGTGGCAAGTATGAGACTGTAAAAACCACAACCCACGTGGCCTCCCATACAAGCCTTGGCATGTTTATTATCCATCTCTGATCTTATCACAACATCCTACCATACTAGGTTCATTTGCATCTCTAGTGCATCATCTGAATGATCAGCATCGGACCACTAAGCATGGCTAAGCTTGACTGAACTGTGGCACTAGCGTAGGTCATAAGCCAAACCCTAGTTATGCTAGGAGTAGTGGATCAGGTATTTAGTTCACAAAGGGAAAAATGCATCAGATAGGATTACTCTATCTACTGATAAAAGACTATTGAACCGAATTCATATGGCGAGAATGAAATACTTTCTAAACATAGGATTCATATGTATGAGTGGGGCTTCGCTTGCCTTGTCCTTTGTTGGACTAGTACTGCTCTTCGGTGTCGTTGACTTTAGCCTCGGGTTCGGTTCCTATTCGCAAGAACCAATCACCGGAAAAGATAAAGCAACATTAAACACATGGCATGTGTAATGCTCATACAATATGGATGATATGACAAGTTAAATAGTGTTGAAATGAACCCTAGAACATGCTTGGTCATTTTAAATAGGGTCCGAGAGGTCCAAACCCTAGAACAGGGGGATCCTCGGAATCACCTATGGGGTTGAATTGATTCTTCTAATTAAACTTGTCAACAAAGTTAGTTAACAATGTATGATTATAGCTTAGTTAGATAGATTTCATTTTTCTAAACATGTTGATATATTATTTGTATTTTTCTGATTTAAAATGAATTAGTTATGAATTTATCCATTTTGAATTCATTTTAAATCATTTTTTGAATATTTAAAATATTTTCCAAGTTGGGCCCCCATGTCATAGATTTAATCATTTCAGAAAATATTTACAGAAAAGAATAAAAGCCTGACAGACAGGGCCCACCTGTCAGCATTTTCTTATTTATAGAAAATAATTACAGAAATTAATAAAGGAAAAAAGAAAAGGAGAAATGACACCCGCATGACATCATGCTGATGTCATCAATGGGGATGCTCCCAGGTTGAGCTCGAATCCAACGATTCCGAGCGCACCTACATGCGTGGATGGTGGCGTTGGAAAGAGGTGACGACGGGGAGTCGATTGGTGGTGGCGCCGCCGGTTCTTGGTCACCGGAGACGGCAACGCAATGACAGCAAGTGGTGGCGGCGGAGGGCTCACACGAGGAAGACAGCATAGGGGAGAGGGGGAAATGGAGGGGTGCTTGAGCACCAGCGGCTCACCAGGAGCACGACGGTGGGGTCGGGAAGGAGAGGCGAGCATGGACGTCGCCGAAATCGATGAAGAACGCGGTGGCCCGAGCTTGGAAGACAGTGACATTGGCGACGATTCCGAGCGTCTTGGCTCGATTCCTTCGGTGGGGAGGCTCAGTTCGATGAGGCGCAGCTCCCAGGGGCAACGGCGAGGCTCGGGGTGGTCTCCAGCGAGACATCAACAAAGGTCAACCGAGTCGGCTAGGGTTTGGTCATGGCGATGCAGCGAGAGAGGGAGAGGAAGAGGAGAAGTGGGGGATGCTAGGGTTCCTCGGCGGCGGCCAGAGGGTCTTGTAGACGTCCGGGGGCAGCAGCGCGGATCTTGGCGCACTCCGGCGACGGAGGTGCCGCCAGCGATCTGCTTAGCTCGATCGGGAGGTGGAAGATGGCCGGCAGAAGCGACGAAGCGGTACGGGCCCGGGTGGGCCGCGGCTGGGCCGAGGTGGCTGGTTGGGGAGCACGCGGGCGACAGGGAGAGAGAGGGAGAGATGGGCTGCGGCCTAGTAGATCTAGGTTTAGTTATTTTTTTCTTCTAAAAACCTTTTTATTTTATGTTCTTCAATTTCTGTTTGTATTTTCAATTCCAAACTGTTTTGAATATTTCAAAATTACCAAAGACTTTTTATAAAGTGTATAAATAGTGTGGGACCCCTTTATTCATTTTGGTTTCCTCTTGTTTTGATTATTCTCGAAATATAAAAACCATTTGAATGGTTTTTTTGAGAGGGAGAGACATTAGGGTTTTGTTTGTTCTGATGTGATTAAATCAAAGTGCATGTATAATGCATGCATGAAATGTGAAAACATGTCTTTATTTATATTACACAAAAGATGGTATGTTACAGCTTTGAAGGTGTCCTATGCATATATTTGCTACTCTATGAGGGACAAGATGAGTGCCACTATGCCATGTTTTCTGTATGTGAAACAAACAAACGTTTTTCAATGCATGTTATTCATGATCTTTGTTTGTAGCCTTTCATGTTGCATGCATAGTTACTTTGTCTTATTGTTAGAACTCCATCTTTCATGCACATGTTTAGAGTTTGATCCCAGCTTTCAATGCTTGCAAATGGTTTGGTCTTGGTTTTGATGGTGCATGTCACATCAAAAATTATTCTTTTATCACTTACCTACTCGAGGACGAGCAGGAGTTAAGCTTGGGAATGCTTGATACGTCAGAAACGTATCTATAATTTTTTATGTTACATGCTTGTTTAGTATCTACTTTGCTTTGCTTTGTCCACACTTTGAGGTGCTTTTTACATGTTTTCTGGTACTAACCTATTAACAAGTTGCCATAGTGCTAGTTGCCTGTTTTCTGCTGTTTTTGGTTCTAGAAAAGCTAGTAAGGAAATATTCTCGGAATTGGACGTGACAAAAGCCAAAGTCAATATTTTATCGAGGAGAACATGGAGTCCAGAGGAGAGACGGAGGTGCGCCACAGGGTGGCCACACCCCCCTGGCGCGGCCTAGGGTGGGCCCGTGCCTGGGCAGGGTGTGGGCCCCCTGGCTGCCTAACATCCTTGCCTCTTCACCTATAAGAAGCCCCCAATGCCAAAACCCTAAGTACCCGATCAATATTCCACGAAACTGTCTGTAGCCGCCGCCATCATCGTCCCTAGATCGGGAGGATCTAAAGCTCTTCCCGGCACCCTGCCGGAGGGGAGATCATCCCGGAGGCCTTCTTCTTCATCATGCCAGCCTCCAGTATGAAGCGTGAGTAGTTCCACCTTGGACTACGAGTCCATGTAGTAGCTAGATGGTTGTATCTCCTCCTTTTGCTTTCATGTCTAGATCTTGTGAGCTCCGTTCATGATCAAGATCTAATCTATTTGTAATCATGCATGTGGTGTTTGCGGGGATCCGATGGATATTGAGATTACTATGTCAGATTGATTAATGGTTTTGTCTTATTGATTCTATCATGTATGTGTTGTTTGTGATCTTGCATGCTCTCTGTTGTTAGTAGCTATCTTGGCCAAGTAGTTGCTAGTGACTCCAAGAGGGGGTATTTATGCTCGATAGTGGGTTCATGCCTCTACTTATCAAGGGAAGTGACAGAAATCTCTACGGTAGTAGATGTGTTGTTGCCACTAGGGAGAAAACAATGGTCTCTTGTTCATGGAACAAGTGGATTGTTTACCTTACACACTTTGCTTAAAGCAGTTGTCTGTTGCTTGCAACTTAATACTAGAGGGGGTTAGGATAATAACCTGGAGGTGGATTTCTAGTCATAAATGCAGTTGGATGGCAGTCTATGTATATTGTTGTATTGCCTAATAGAATCTCATAGGATCTTTTTGTCTAGTATTGCATTGTTATGCCTTGCTCAGTCCTATCAATTGCCCTGCTGTAATTTGTTTACCCAGCATGTCATGTTTGTTTATCTAAGGAGAACACCTCTAGTGAACTATGGACCCTGGTCCATTCTTTACCATTGATACATCTTCCACTGTTACTGTTTACTTTCTGCAAACCATCATCACCTTCCACACCATATAGTTAATCCTTTGTTACAGCAACCGGTGAGATTGACAACCTCATTGTTAGTTGGGGCAAAGTCTTGAGTTTGTATTGTGCAGGTTTCCATGTTGCTTGCAACACCTTTGAGATGTTTCCTTCCTCCTACTGGTTCGATAACCTCGGTTTCTTACTGAGGTAAAACTTGTTGTTGTGTTGCATCATACCTTGCTCTTGGGGTTTTCCAACGGGGTGTTCAACACGCATCAAGACTTTCAGGCGCCATTGCCGGGGAGGCTAAGGACGTCTTCACAAGGGGAGTCCTCCTCAACCTTTCTCTTTACTTTGTTTTTAGTTTTCTTAGTTTCTTTTGCTTTGTTTTGTTTGCCTATTTTAATCAAACACTCCAAAAAGATTAGTTTAGTTTGGTTTGCTTTACCTTATCAAAAACACACAAAAATTAGTTCCTACTCTAGTTGCTGGTCTGTTATTGCCTTGCTTGGTCATGCTTTCTATCAATGGATGGTTTCATTGAAACTTGTTCTTATTGGCAAGGTGGGTTCACAGAAGCAGAAAAGTACTGTTATAAGGAACACCGTTTGTCACAAAAAGGGAAACACTTATGGGCACAAATTGATAAATTGAACACTATTGCTAGAGAGGTGTGTTCTACTTATAATGTTACCTATTGCTTTGATAAAGCTTGTTGCTGTAGGAGGTATAAACACCTCCCTTTTCAATGTGGTTATAATGATAATGTTACCATATCCTCTTATGTTAAAGGAAATTATGACCTTTATGATGTGGAACAAATTGAAGAATTTATTGCTTTCAGGGGTGCATTTGAACTTGCCAATTTGCTTGAAAATACTGATGATGCACCTTATGAATATGAAGTTTATGAGATACTTAAATTTTGCTTTGATAATTACAAGGATGAATATGACTATATTCTTGAATATTTTAATAGGTGTTTTCCACAAACAAAAGAGACTAATGCCTTACAAGAGCCTATGGAAGAACAAATTGCTGAAACAAGAAGCTCATTAGATGAAAAAGAGGAGGATGAATGTTATGCTCCTCTGGATTCTTTTGAAATATCTACTATGGGTAAAACTTGTGATGATGTTCCTATGCCTGTTACCTATAGTAGTGATCATGATTGGGAAAAGCACACTACTTTTGATATTGAAAACCTCTTTGGTACCAATTCTGAAAATTCTATTGCTTATGATGATACTTTACCTCCAATTTATGATGATTACAATGGTGATATTGATATTTTCATTCCACCTACTATCGAGGAGAAAATTTATTGTGATTACAATATGCCTCCTATATTTGATGATTATGGTGATGAGAATAATAATGATAGCTATTTTGTTGAATTTGCTCCCACTACTTATGTGGAGAGTAATAATAATTTTATGCATGTGGCTCATGATAAGAATGTTTTATGTGATAGTTATATTGTTAATTCTATTCATGATGCTACTGAAATTTATTATGAGAGAGGGAAACATGGTCTTATGTATCTCAACAATATTAAGTTTCCCCTCTTTATGTTGAAAATCTTGAAGTTGCACTTGTTTTGCTTTCCTATGCTTGTTGCTTTGTGCTTTCATAACTTGTTTTCTTACAATATTCCTATGCATAGGAAGAGGGTTAGACTTAAATGTGTTTCATATTTGCTCCTTCATGCTCTCTTTTGCTTCAATTCATATTTTTTATGAGAGCATCTTTTCAAACTATCAAGCCTAACTTAAAGGCATTAAAGAAAAGTACTTGTTGGGAGATAACCCAAGAGTTTTCTTGTGTGTTGGAAGTTATTACTTTTGTAATCACTTCTCCTTATCCATTTTGTTTGCTTTTTGTGCCAAGAATGACCTCTAATGAGAGGGAAGTAAGATTTGGGGAGTTGCTGTCCCGAAATAGATTTTTGTCCTCCACCATAAAAATTCGTGAGGAGTCTCTGTAAGTCAGATTGAGCTGAAAATTGACAAATATATCCCCTAGTATGTTAGCTAACTTTCGTTAGTTCAACACGTTTTTATTTGAGCAACATAAGGTCTTCGAAAAAATCGGTTTCTACCTGTTGGTCTGTTTTGACAGATTTCTGCCATTATTTGCATTTGCTTCTTATTGATTCCTTTTTGGGTTCTTTTTGGGAAATTGAGATTTTTGAAGGAGTTGATACAGTAGCTTGTGTATTTAGTGAAAAGTTTTGTTGTTCTAAAGCAAAACCCAAGGGTCTATTATCTTTTGAATACACTAATGTTGCTAATGAAGATTGTGTGAAGTTTTGTATGAAGGAAAATTTCATGTGTAGAGAGAGAATGATGTAATGAAATGAAGAATGGACAAACTCTCAAGCTTAAATATGCCACCCCGGTGTCACCCCAAGAAATATCCAAGAGTTACAAGCATCAAATCGATTTGACACTTGTACCTCTTAGATATTTCTTGGGGTGACACTAGGGTGGCATCCCCAAGATTTGACGCTTGTACCTCTTGGATATTTCTTGGGGTGACACCGAGGTGGCATCCCCAAGCTTGAGATTTTGTCCATTCTTCATCTCCTTACATCATTATTCCCTTACACCTAATAATTTTCCGTCATACAGAACTTCACACATTCTTCATTAGCAACATTAGTGCATTCAAAAGATAATAATCCTTTGGTTTTAGTTTTAAAACAGCAAAACTTTCATTAAAGACACAATCTACTGTAGAAATTCCCTAAAAAATCTCAATTTACCAAAAAGAACCCAAAAGGAAATCAATAAAGAGGCAAATGCAAATAATGGCAGAAATCTATCAAAATAGACGATCAGGTAGAAACCGATTTTTTTTTAGGACCTTCTGTTGCTCAAATAAAAAAGTGTTGAATTAACGAAAGTTAGTTAACAACCTAAGGGATTTTTTCAGAAAATTGTAGGGGTTCGTAGCATGGAAAACAAAAATTTCCTACCACATGAACACAAACAAGCCAAGATATATCTACTAGATTGTAGCAACGAGTCGATTAGAGTACTCACCCTCGAAGATTCCAAAGCGGTTAACGAGAGCAGATTCTCGTGGGTGATGTAGTCGTACACTTGTCGATCTCAAGATCGCGTAGACGATCCTTCCGGCGCTGCGTTCCGGTAGCGCTTCTGCAGTAGGTCACACATTCGGTACTCGATGAAGACCTTCCTCTCCCTTCTTACAGCAGGCAGCGGAGGTTGTAGTTCTCTCCTCGCGATTCCGGCAGCACGACGGCGTGATGTAGGAAGTAGAGGGAAGATCCTGCAGGGCTTTGCCTAAGCCGGAGCAGGTTATGGTGGACAAATGGGGTTCCCTAGCTATCTAGGGTTTAGAGGCCGGAGAGGAGGAGGTGGAGGAGTCGGCGGCGCGGCGGCGACGCTAGGCGGCGGTGTGGGGAGGGGCTGGTGTTGTGTGTCTCTTGGGGCACCCCTCCCCTCTATTTATGAGAGGGAGGGCAGCTTGGGATAGGGAAGTTTGAATCCTTCCCCAACTCCCACTCCTTGTTGGCTTGTGTTGGATGCAAATAAGGATTCTTTCCTTCCTCCACCAGGATACATTGTCCCAGTTTGACTTTTCAAACTTGCCTTTTGACTTTTAATTTGGAGCTCAATTTCTTTCTTACAAATGCCAAACCAAGTGACCTAGGACATGATACAATCATTCCACTTATTCATGACATGTTCATGTACCCTTCCCCTTCTGGTCCGGTGAACCTTCTAGACGCTTCTAGATCATTCCGGTGAAAACATCAAAACCATTCCCGAACTCCGGAATTGGACTTTCCTTATATGAATCTTATTCTCTAGACCATTCCGAATCTCCTCGTGTCCCGAATCCCATCCGAGACTCCGAACTACATTCGGTCTCCCTAATTACATTCCATATCTACTAAACAACATCGAATCCTTAAGTGTGTCTCCCTACGGTTTGTGAATAATGCAGACATGATCGAGACTCTTCTCTGATCAATAACTAATAGAGGAATCTGGAAATTCATATGTCTCCCACATATTTATATGATTACTTCGTGATCGAATGAACCATTTACATACGATGCCAATTTCCCTTTGTCTCGCAATACTTTACTTATCCTAGGTTTGATCGTCGGTATGTCTGCATACCCAGTTCAAGCTCGTTACCGACAAGTACTCTTTTCTCGTTCCTGTTATATGTGATCCCTTGTGAGCCAGTCACATGCTTGCAAGACAATTGGATGAAATTCCACCGAGAGGGCCCAGAGTATATCTATCTGTCATATGGATGGACAAATCCCACTCTTGATCCATGTGCCTCACCACATACTTTCCGAACACTCAATGCCACCTTTATAACCACCTGGTTACAAAGTGATGTTTCATGTCATCAAAGCATCCATCCGGTGATGTTGATTAACATGATCTCATGGTCGAAGGATTTGGGTTACTATGTATTTGAAAGCTTATAGCAAGTGAACTATTTAAATGACTTGATCTTATGCTACGCTGAACTATAGGAGTATGTCCATCACATAATTATCCTAATGATATGACCTTGTTGTTAATAACATCTCAATGTTCATGATCAGGAAACCATGATCATATATTAACCAACAAGCTAGTTTAACAAGAGGCTTTACTAGGGACTCTTTTATGTTTACAAATCACACAAGTATTAATGTTTCCGGTTAATACAATTATAGCATGGTATGTAAACATTTATCATAAGCATGAAGATATCATAATAACCTCTTTATTATTGCCTCTTGGGTATATCTCCAACAAAAATTACAGCTCAAATCCGACTTACAGAGATTTTCACGAATTTTTACAGTAGAGCACAAAAATCTGTTTTGGGACAGCAACTCCCCAAATCTTACTTCCCTATTATTAGAGGTTATTCTTGGCACAAAAATCAAATAAAAAGGATAAGGAGAGGTTATTACAGAAGTAATAACTTCCAAGACTCAAGAAAACTATTGGGTTATCTCCCAAGAAGTACTTTTCTTTAACGCCTTTAAGTTAGGCATAAGAAGCAAGAACCAAGTATTTTCAAATGAAGAAGCATTAACATCAATACTCGAAATTTCTTCAACTAGGAAAGGTATCTCATCCAAATGAGTAGTAGAGGATCCTCTCTTAGCACTCTTGGGTTCACTACTTGATACATCGGAAAGATATCTATAATTTTTGATGTTCCATGCTTGTTTAGTATCTACTTTGCTTTGCTTTGTCACTTTGAGATGTTTTTATATCTTTTCTGGAACTAACCTATTAACAAGTTGCCACAGTGCCATT
This sequence comes from Avena longiglumis, assembly GCA_030063025.1. Lineage (NCBI taxonomy): Eukaryota > Viridiplantae > Streptophyta > Magnoliopsida > Poales > Poaceae > Avena > Avena longiglumis. The sequence goes on along the minus strand of CP125975.1, from coordinate 444,768,228 downwards.
TTCCTGTTTTCTTCTGTTTTTGGTTCCGGAAAGGCAAAAATCAATATTCTCGGAATTGGACGGGACAAAACCCAAAGTCAATATTTTACCATGGGCGACACGAAGCCAGAACACGAGATGGAGGGGCGCCACAGGGAGGCCAGACCCCCCTAGGCATGGGTGGGCCCACCCCGTGCCTGGGTAGGGTGTGGCCCCCTGGTGTAGGGGCGGAGCTCCTAGTAGAGCAAGGTAGGGCAGCCGCCCTACCTTGATTTTTGGCAAACACCTTTAGATACACATGTTTTTCCTGAACAATTTGACTGGTCGTGCACTGAAAACGGACTTCGTATGAGAAAGTTATGTTTGTTTTACTAAGCACTGCGCAAAATTGTTTCCGTAGTGAAATAAAGACTAGGTGTAGTATAGTTTGAATTCATATTTTTCTTTGCAATAGCTAATTCACAGTAAATTTGACTCTAAGCAATGTCTTATGGATCTAATTTTCCTTTGTATAAATTATTGATCTAAAATTCTAAATGTGTCACTTTAGTTAATACTATTGGTGAAGGATGTGAGTATTACTTGTTCACTTAGAGAAATGATGGTTTGGAGCCCTCCTGAAAGATGTGAATTCACGCATAAAATGATATCACGATCCTAGGTAAGGATGAAATGGTAATAAAATGAGTGAAAATCATTAAAAGAGGGAAGACACCAGGTCATTGTTGATTATTTTCATGTTGTGGACACCTTCTATTTAATTATAGACTCCATTAAAACCAATTTTCTTTGATGAGCTATTGTTAGCGTTGCTTCAAAACTTCTTGTCTTGACTCAAGTGATTCATTATATAGGTTTAACCTGAATAAGATTTCTCAGCTTACAGTTATTCATATGCGGAGAATTAAAGACTTTAGAGATTATCTTTTTGAACGACACATCATGTTTGTTAAACCCCTCCTTTATAAAGGATAGGATCCCTGTGATTGCAATGCTAGTCCCTGGATCAATACTAGCATCCACAGTTTAAGATGAAGTACACAGATACAAAGGTCGTTTATTACATTCATTCCAGAGATAAACATAGTCTTTTACAACTCAGGGCCATAGGCCTAATACAAGAGTTTTTAGGAATAAGTAATAAACACAAGTCTTCATCTTCATGTGCCACAGGCAATCATGTTGAGTGTAGACTCATGACTCCTACTCATCATCATCGGAATAACCTGCAACATCATAAGTTACTGACCACGGAGGTCAATACTTTGGAATAGTATTGGCAAGTGATACCTTAATATATTTTAAGTGGTCTATAGTTCTATATGCATTTGGCTAGTGTAGCTTGGCTTGCTTTGCTCAAAATTAAGTTTTACTTATTAGTTGAAATTGCTAAGTTTTCTTTGTCAAAACATTCCCAAGGAAACCATCAATAGATATTGAGGTCCTTCACCCTTGTTCACCCACAAGTTTTTAATTTAGAAGTTGGAGTGATGAGATTCTTGTGGCTTCCATGTCTTGATGCTCGAGTGTCCATTTCCTTGGACAAGGCTAAGTACTTAGGTTTTCCATCTGCAGAGGTTGTGCACTTTCCCCACCAGACTTGGTTTCCCAAGACAGGACCTTTCAGAAGCTTTTCCTTAGTCAAATGGGACGCTCCAACCTATCAACCCAACTACCACCCTCTGTCCAAATTGACTAAGTTCGCAACCTATATGATCATGGCGAGCCCATATTGCCAAGTGGTTGCCTTGTTAGCTTTCTCAACATTTGGCCTCCAAATCCCTTTGTGCACAGGTGGCATTCCACAAGTGAGATACACAACCCAAGTCCATGGCCTTGTGTAACCACTCAACATAACCCAATCAATCCATTCCACCCGGAGATTTATTTGACTTAGTTGTTTTATTAAGAAAATATAAGTCTCTTGACTTAGAATATTTTATCATAAACCATATAGATGTTCACCACCCTAGTTTACTATAAGCTAGGCTAAGCAAAGTATGGTATCTTAACTTAGGAAAATTTCCCTAGCAATTCTACTACTTCACTCTACTTAGGATTTCCCATCTTGGCACCAAGCAAAATATCATGCAATTACTTTAGCAAAATATCTAATGCAAGTATAAAACTTAGGATAGGAAATTCATGATAATATCACTTGCCTTGGTAGTGGGAAGAGTAGCACTCCTCACAATCACAATCACTATCAAAATCTACACAAGAGACAATAGCACACAATTACACACAATATAAATACAATCAAAAATAATATGAATGCATGCATGCAAGAATTTACTAAATGGTGATTTTTGAAAATTATACCAAGTATGTTCATGAGCACAGAAACTTAACAAGGCTCAAAATTGCCAACTACATTTATTTGGCCCAAAAATAACTACAAGAATAAAACTATATCTAAAATAGCCCTAAACATGTTTCACAATAAAAATCATTTTTAACTGTTACTATATGCTAATCAAAAGGTATATTCGATAGGCCTTGTCTTCTTGAACTCAACGATATAAAGTTTGCAAAAATCCAAGCGTGTCGTTTGAAAGTTATAAGCATTTGAAGTTTGAATCAAATTCTGGTTTTAAATTCTGTTTTAATCTTAATTCCTGCCACGCGTCGCGTTTCTACTGGCGCGTACCGGTTCGCACCGGATCGCCCTTCTGAGCCGTTGGATTTAAATAACGTTCTTGGCTCGGATCTGTCCATACCTCTTCGATAAGTGGAGTGTTTCTCGCGTGGATCCGGATCTAATGGCTAAGATTCATCTAACCTAAAGCAAGGCGTGCGCAGCGGTAATGGCCGGCGTCGGTCGATAATGATGCCGGCGTTCGGTCGCCGGAGAAGGAAGGAGGTGCTTACCGAACCCAGAAGGCTCGATGCTCAAGGTGGCAATGGCTTGGGAAGGCGTATGGGTTCGTCGGAGATTTCTCGCGGAGTTCTCGAGCAGCGTCGCCACGGTCGATTGTCGGCGTTGGCGAGGTTCCTCGTCGCCCTAAGTCAAAACAGGGTACTATCGGATCGCATAAGCGAGGTGGATTCAGGCGTGTCGATCGAGAGATCAAGGCGGTGGTTACTTACGAAGGGGGTCGCGGAGTTCTTGCGAGGAGCGGTGGCGGCGATTGTTGGCGTTGCCAAGGCTAGGGATCATGCGAAGTAAGCGGCGAGTGTCGGAAGATGCGTGAGTTCACGAACAAGATAGTGTGAAAGAGAGGCGGAGGGCTCGAGACTCACCGAATTTGCCGGGCGATCGTCGGAGGCAATGGGTTGCAGAGAGCAATCTTGCGCACTGGGGCGTTCGGTGCTCGGGGTTTTGGGGAAAAGAGAGAGAGGAGGGTTTCTTATAGCTTGCTCATGGCGAGAATCACTGAGCCAATAACTCGAATTGATGCCGCGAATCAAGACCGAAGCCGCTTGATTTGGGGAATGAATGGGTCGTGTGGGTGGAGACGCAATGTCGTGGGGTTGGCCGCTTGTCGATGATATCTTGTGCAGTTTCGGTGGGGTCCGTGGTCAGTGATTCAGTGCGTGTGCTGGCGTGAGAAGAAAAGAAGTCCCCGGGTGGGCTTCTTTGGGCTGGATTAGTTCTTTGGGCGATTAAGCGCTTGGCCTTTTCCATTTCTTTGCCCTTTTCTTTTTTCTGTTTTCTATTTTACGAATTGATTTTGATATGTTTTCAAATCCTTTTGAATTCAAACAAATTTGGGGATCCTTGTAGGGTTCTGTGGTTTCAAATGCAGTTATTTAACCAAATGGTTACTTTGTAGGGTTTGGTCATGCTTGGTTTTCATAAGGAGAGATTTTGCTATAGTTGCAATTATTTGAATTTAGGGTTTTGAATCACTTCTAAGTTTTGAATCATGGTAGAGTTTAACACAATCATTCCAACAATGGAGTCAATTAAACAAGTACTTAAGCTTCCAAATTTCAAAGTGTGATGGTCATCTTGGAATCAAATGCCCATATGAAATCATAGACTCAACTTCTGCTTCTAAGTGATTTTTGATAAACCCTAAATGAATGAATGAGATGCATATATGATTGAAATGAGTTTTGAAACCATGATTTTTGGGATGTTACAAATCTAACCCCCTTAAGATGAATCTCGCCCTCGAGATTCGGTTTACTAACAAATAGGTGAGGGTGGTCCTTTCAAGATCATCTTCTCTTTCCCATGTTGCTTCCTCTTGAGTGATGGTTCCATTGCACTTTACAAAATTTGATAGTCTTGGTCCGTGACTCTTTCTGCTGTCTCTAGAATTTTGTGAGCTTTTCCTCATAAGTGAGATCACTTTCTAGCTGAACTTCCTCCAAAGGTATGGTATCCTTTAAAGAAGACTCTTCCATTTACGGGTGACACTTTTTAAGTGACTCACATGAAATACGTTATGGGCTCGATAGAGATTACGGTAATTCCACTTCATATGCAACTTCTCCTTTCGACTTAGAATCTTGAATGGCTGGCGTATCTTGGTGCCAACTTTCCTTTGACTCAAATCTTTTCACTCCACGGTGGTGATACCTGAGATAGGCTCTATCCCCCACCGTAGGTGACTTCTCTCGCTTAGAATCCGTAGCTTTTACATCGGGATTGTGCTATCTTCAACTGTCCTTAACCAATTTAACTTTTCTTGGCGTCCTTGATAAGATCTGGTCCAAATAAACTTCTTTCTCCCACACCATTCCATAACAATGGGGTGGTACACTTTCTTCGTAGAGTAACTCAAGCGGTGCCATTCCAATACTTGATTGATGGCTGTTATTGTAAGAGAACTCAGCGTAAGGCAAACTTTCATCCCAACTTGCTCCATAGTCTAGAGCACAAGCTCTCAACATGTCTTCAAGAATTTGGTTGGTTCTTTCCGTTTGTCCATCCGTTTGAGGATGAAAGCGATACTAAACTCCAATCGTTCCTAAGGATTCATGAAGTTGTCTCCAAAAGTGAGATGTGAACTGGGTTCCCCTATCTGACACAATACTCTTTGGCACACCGTGAAGGCATACAATCCTACTCATGTAAATTTTTGCTAACTTAGCACTTGTATAAGTTGTCTTCACGGGTATAAAATGAGCCACTTTGGTTAGACGATCCACTACTACCCATATGGAATCGTATCCCGATCTAGTCCTTGGTAATCCGGTAATGAAATCCATACCAATATTTTCCCACTTCCATTCACGAATAGGCAATGGTTGAAGCAAACTTCTTTGGTTTACGGTGCTCGCTTTGACTACTGCTACACATCACACAAAGCGATATGTTCGTGATGTCCTTTTGAGATTGTTCCACCAAAACCTCTCCTTCATGTCCATGTACATCTTGGTATTTCCGGGTGAATAGAGTACGGAGAGTTGTGTCCTTCTGTAAGATCGGTTTCATAATTCAGTCTTGTGGAACACATATCGTTCCGTGCCATAAGGTACCTTGTTCATCAACATGAAAACTTTTAGCCTTTCCTAGACCAATGTTTACCTTAATCTTTTCAATTTCCTCATCCGTCTTACGGACTTCCGGATCTTGTCCAATAGAGTGGGTTGAACATCTAAGGACATGAGATGTCCTACAGTACAATCTCAATCGAGTTCTTTGAATTGCTTACACAAATCATCGGCATTTCTCCTTTTGTAAGGCCATTTACAAATGTCTTCGACTTAGAGCATCGCTACTACATTTGCTTTACCGGGATGGTATTGCAAACTCAAGTCGTAATCCTTGATAAGTTCTAACCATCTCCTTTGTCTCATGTTGATTTCCTTTTGGGTGAAAATATATTTCAAACTCTTATGATCGGTGAACACCTCACAACGCTTTCCCAAAAGGTAATGTCTCCATGTTTTGAGTGCATGGACGTGAGGCTAACTCAAATCATGAGTAGGGTAGTTTACTTCATGAGTTTTGAGTTGTCTCGAAGCATAAGCTACGACTCTACCATCTTGCATAAGCACGGCTCCTAAGCCTTGATGAGAAGCATCACAATACACTTGGAAATCCTTTTCCAAATCTGGTGAACATAGAACGGTGTCTGTTACAAGTCTCTTCTTCAATTCTTGGAACCGACTTGCAACCTTCGGACCAAGCAAACTTCTTGTCTTTCTTTAGTAATTACATCATAGGCTTAGCAACTTTTGAGAAATTCTCAATGAACCTTCTGTAGTAACACCTTTAAGCCAGGAAACTACGAACTTCTTTCACATTTTAGGTGATTCCCAATCATCACAAATGAAACCTTAGCGGGATCAGCGCCACACCATCTTTTGTCATCACATGACCAAGAAAACCAACCTTCTCTAACCAAAACTCACACTTGCTGAATTTGGCATATAGTTTATGTTCCTCGGTTTCTCAAGTATCAAGCGTAAGTGTCTTTCATGCTCTTCCTTGCTCTTGGAGTAGACTAAGATGTCATCGATGAAAGCGACAACGAACTTGTCAAGGAACTCCATGAACACCTTGTTCATCATATTCATGAAGTATCTTTGGGCGTTGGTTAATCAAAAGGCATCACGGTATACTCATACAATCCATACCTTGTGGTGAATGCTGTTTTTGGTATGTCTTGCTCTCGTATCTTGAGTTGAAAATAACTTGACCAAGATCAATCTTGAGAATACACATGCTCCTTCTAGCTGATCAAATAAGTCATTGATTCTTGGCAAAGGATACTTGTTCTTGATTGTAACCTCGTTGAGAACGGTAGTCAATACACAATCTTTGGGTTCTATCTTTCTTCTCTCTGAACAAAAGCTGGGGCTCCCCAAGATGAAGAACTTGGTTGAATAAACCCTTTACTGCTGTTCCCCTAGTTGTTTCTTGAGCTCCTTTAATTCATCAAGCTGACATTTTATGCGGTCTCTTAGCTATTGGTCTGATCCGGCACCAAATCTATCAGAAACTCCACATTTCTATCCGGTGGCATTCCTGGCAATTCTTCCGGAAACACATCCGGATATTCACACACAATTGGTACACTTTCCATGCTAACCCCCTTAAGAGAATTTAGCTTACTTCCTTTAAATTCAAAATTTGACTTAAACTTTATTCTTTTTCCTTCGGGGGTTGTGAGTGTAACGGTACGATTGGCACAATCTAATACTCCCTCATACCTAGCCATCCAATCCATTCCCAATATTACATCCAATCCTTGGGAATCTAGGATTATCAGACTTACTGGGAACTTATGTTTACCAAACTCTATGATAAGATCTCGGCATCCAAGGCTTGCTACCATGTCTCCCCCTGGAGAACTAACCTTTATTGGACACCCAATGTTTTCGATGCAAACCCATTTCTATCCACAAATGCCTTTGATATGAATGAATGAGATGCACCGTATCAAAAGTACAAACGCTGAAATTGAATTGAGTGCGAACTTACCGAGCGGCATCGGGCTCCTCATAGACCTCCTCCACATTGATGTGGTTAACCTGTCCTTTCTGAAATGGATTTGGCTTGTTAGGTCCTTCAACTTTCTTTTCGGGCACACATTAGCATAATGCCCCGACTTCTTGCACTTGTAGCACTCAACTTTGTTGAGGTCCTTTTGACATATTGACCTCCACCTCCACTACCATTTCCCTTTGTGGTGGCTCTTATATCCACCTTTGTGGTTCTTGTACTTATCATTGTCATGACTCGATGTTTGTCATGGCGGTTGTGGTTAATGGTGCTTGTTGAACTTCCATGTTTATGGGATTGGGCTGCCCTTGTCATCATAATGGGACCGTTTGTGTGACGATCCGGCATGTTTGTCGAGTGTTTCCTCTTCCTACTCTCGACTTGTTTCCTTTTACTCTCCAAAATAGCAGCCTTGTCACACAAAAGCGATAAGTTGGAACATATGCCCTTGATAGCTGTAGGTTCAACTCATCATTCAAGCCTTCCAAGAATTTTTCCTTTCTCTTGGCATCGATATCAACCTCATCCGGTGCATAGCGCGCATTGTTGAATTCTTCTACATATTACGCCACACCTGCGATGGCTGCTTCAAGTTGTGAAACTCCTTCTTTTTCAGACTCATTATTCTGACGAGATATGGCGGTGCGAAACCCATCCTCAAATATGTCCCATGTCACTTCATCAATGGGAGTGGTGATTTGGAAGTTATCCCACCATGTGGCGGTGGTCCTTCCAACGGATGTCTTTGCGAATCGACTTTTTCAGCATCGGTCAGACCTCATCACCAAGTCTTTGTTCACGAGCGCGACCAGTCATTGGCTGCCATGGGATCAGTTGTTCCCGAAAACTTTGCTGGCCTCAGACGCAGAAATCTGGTGAGCATATCAAAACCCGGAGGGTTGTTGTTGTTGTTGTTGTTGTTGTTGTTGTTGTTGTTGTTGTTGTTGTTGTTGTTGGGGTCATTGTTGTTGTTGTTGTTGTTGTTGTTGTTGTTATTATTCTGGTTTTGGATGAACGTTGTCATCATTTGCATAAGCTGCGTTTGCGCATTCATCATTTGTTGCATTTCCGGGGTGATGTTGTTGGGGTTGGGGTTTGCGCGACGGGGAGGCATCTGTGGTTTGTTCAAATAGATAAGAATGAGATACCCATAGATGTTCATGCACAATACACATAAGCAAACACATAACCAGCAACATAAGAAAAAGAAGTTCAACGAACACATAACCAGCTCATGAGGTACACACACAAGTGGCAAGCCATCCACATGTCGGATGGTCCAATAATAAGTCCACAATAGCAAGTATGAATATAAAAAGTAAGCAGTAGTCAAGTCTACTCATCAGCGTCGATCTCCTCCTCAGCGAAGGTAAGACCTGCGTTCTCCATCGCGGTCTTGTTCTCCTCAATTGTAGTAGTCAAGGAATCGACCTTGGCCTTGAGAGCCCTCTTCTGGGAGCGAAGCCTCTCAATAACCATCTGCTGCTGCTCAAGCTCGAAGTCCTTAGACTTCAGCTCCTCTGTCATGTCCCGGATTCTCTTGTTCCTATCCTGGACGCGTTTCTCTTGACTCTTGAATCTGCGGTCCTGGGTCTCAAATTTTGTCTCCATCTCCTTGATCATCTCATCCTGCTGCGCAAAAAGCTTGTCCTTCTCATGGCTGCACAAGCTTCGTCATTACCAAGCATGGCGTTACGTCTGTCCGTATCTCGTGTCAGAAGAGTCTCCAAGTCACGAAGATAAAGGCGTATCGGCTCATGGCGCTCCTCGAGTCGTCCTCAAAGTCGATGGACTCTCCGTCATCATCACGTCTCGAAGGCGTGAAAGTGAGTACCCTAACACATGCGGGTGACGGCTAACGATCGTCCTATCGGGTCTGCATGACTACCTCCATGCCTCTCTCCTGTCATCGTGCATCAACTTGAAGACGATGGCCTCTGTAGTGGGCTCAGTCTGGCGTCCTGGCTGGGTCACCTTGAAGCCCCAGAGGTCCTTCCTCTCGAACTTGGTGAGTGGGTACACCGTAATGGTGGGAAGAGGGAGGTCAAGCAGAGTGGTAAGCTCAACGATCTGGGGACCAAAAGCAGTAACTCGAAACTCCTCAACGGTCTTGATGGCAACAGGCATCTATTTATAAGATTAAAAAGTTAGAACAAAGCAATTCAAGATAAACCATGACAACATTCATACATATCCATGAAACTTAATTGTCACACAAGCCATGCATACATGAATTCATTACATCATTCAAGGTCCATACTTATTTAAATATCTTTTGAAAATAAGGTGATAAGTGGTGGTCCAACTAACGAAATGTCATTACAGTCCAATCTCACGGGACCTATTATTGAACACTATGTTCCTAGAGGCAATCCACCAATCTTGTTCCCTTGACTCTATCACTAAGTCTAATACATCTTCCCTTATTTCTTGGTTGTTGTCTTCCAATTCTTGAGTAAGTTCTTTCTCTTTCTCTAAGTCCTTTTGGAGGTTGAGCATTCTGCACTTGACTCTAGCACTTAGTTCCTTGATAGTCCTCCAAGCTGCATCCCTGGCTGACTCAAAGAATGTGGTGTGCATGGTAGTGTTGGTGTACATGCAGAATCCCCTTTCTTTGTGGTTGTCTCCCTTGTTTTTGTACAAGTGTAGTTGCACCCACCAATACTCCACTCCTTCATCCATCCTTTGGAAAGCCCTTGTACAGCTTCACCATGTGCATCCATAGCTTCCATGAGGTCCTTGAGAATATTGGGAAACTCGGTTTCACATTCCAAGGTCATGGTCATGAGTGGTCCTTTCTTCACGACTTCGTTGATGGAGTTCATCTACAAAGGAAGTTGAAAGAGATTAGAAAAGTTTTACGAGAAGAATAGACAAGTGTAGAAGTAGTTGAAAAACTTTTCCTTAGTGGTTTTTCCAATCCTAGGGTCATAATCCTCTGCAACACGATTGCTCTGATACCATCTGTTAAACCCTCCTTTATAAAGGATAGGATCCTGTGATTGCAATGCTAGTCCACGGATCAATACTAGCATCCACAGTTTAAGATGAAGTACCACAGATACAAAGGTCGTTTATTACATTCATTCGGAGATAAACATAGTCTTTTACAACTCGGGCCATAGGCCTAATACAAGAGTTTTAGGAATAAGTAATAAACACAAGTCTTCATCTTCATGTGCCACGAGCAATCATGTTGAGTGTAGACTCATGACTCCTACTCATCATCATCGGAATAACACTGCAACATCATAAGTTACTGACCACGGAGGGTCAATACTTTGGAATAGTATTGGCAAGTGATACCTTAATATATTTTAAGTGGTCTATAGTTCTATATGCATTTGGCTAGTGTAGCTTGGCTTGCTTTGCTCAAAATTAAGTTTTACTTATTAGTTGAAATTGCTAAGTTTTCTTTGTCAAAACATTCCCAAGGAAACCATCAATATATATTGAGGTCCTTCACCCTTGTTCACCCACAAGTTTTAATTTAGAAGTTGGAGTGATGAGATTCTTGTGGCTTCCATGTCTTGATGCTCAGTGTCCATTTCCTTGGACAAGGCTAAGTACTTAGGTTTTCCATCTGCAGAGGTTGTGCACTTTCCCCACGGACTTGGTTTCCCAAGAGGACCTTTCGAAGCTTTTCCTTAGTCAAAATGGACGGCGCTCCAACCTATCAACCCAACTACCACCCTCTGTCCAAATTGACTAAGTTCGGCAACCTATATGATCATGGCGAGCCCATATTGCCAAGTGGTTGCCTTTAGCTTTCTCAACATTTGGCCTCCAAATCCCTTTGTGCACAGGTGGCATACCACAAGTGAGATACACAACCCAAGTCCATGGCCTTGTGTAACCACTCAACATAACCCAATCAATCCATTCCACCCAGGAGATTTATTTGACTTAGTTGTTTTATTAAGAAAATATAAGTCTCTTGACTTAGAATATTTTTATCATAAACCATATAGATGTTCACCACCCTAGTTTACTATAAGCTAGGCTAAGCAAAGTATGGTATCTTAACTTAGGAAAATTTCCCTAGCAATTCTACTACTTCACTCTACTTAGGATTTCCCATCTTGGCACCAAGCAAAATATCATGCAATTACTTTAGCAAAATATCTAATGCAAGTATAAAACTTAGGATAGGAAATTCATGATAATATCACTTGCCTTGGTAGTGGGAAGTAGCACTCCTCACAATCACAATCACTATCAAAATCTACACAAGAGACAATAGCACACAATTACACACAATATAAATACAATCAAAATAATATGAATGCATGCAAGAATTTACTAAATGGTGATTTTTGAAAATTATACCAAGTATGTTCATGAGCACAGAAACTTAACAAGGCTCAAAATTGCCAACTACATTTATTTGGCCCAAAAATAACTACAAGAATAAAACTATATCTAAAATAGCCCTAAACATGTTTCACAATAAAAATCATTTTTAACTGTTACTATATGCTAATCAAAAGGTATATTCTGATAGGCCTTGTCTTCTTGAACTCAACGATATAAAGTTTGCAAAAATCCAGCGTGTCGTTTGAAAGTTATAAGCATTTGAAGTTTGAATCAAATTGGTTTTAAATTCTGTTTTAATCTAAATTCACCACGCGTCGGCGTTTCTCTGGCGCGTGCGGTTCGCACGGATCGCCTTCCGAGCCGTTGGATTTAAATAACGTTCGGGCTCGGATCTGTCCATACCTCTTCGATAAGTGGAGTGTTTCTGCGTGGGATCGAGATCTAATGGCTAAGATTCATCTAACCTAAAAGCGGCCGCTGCCGGTAATGACGGCGGCGTCGGTCGATGTGATGCCGGCGTTCAGGTCGCCCGGAGAAGGAAGGAGGTGCTTACGAACCGCGAAGGCTGCGATGCTCAAGGTGGCAATGGCTTGGGAAGGCGTATGGGTTCGTCGGAGATTTCTCGCGGAGTTCGCGACAGCGTCTGCCACGATCGGTTGTCGGCGTTGGCGAGGTTCCTCGTCGCCCTAAGTCAAAACAGGGTACTATCGGATCGCAAAAGCGAGGTGGATTCAGGCGTGTCGATCGGAGATCAAGGCGATGGTTACTTACGAAGGGGTCGCGGAGTTCTTGCGAGAGGCGGTGGCGGCCGGTTGTTGGCGTTGCCAAGGCTAGGGATCATGCGAAAGTAAGCGGCGAGTGTCGGAAGATGCGTATGAGTTCACTGAACAAGATAGTGTGAAAAGAGAGGCGGAGGGCTCGAGACTCACCGGAATTTGCGGCGCGATCGTCGGAGGCAGCGGGGTTGCGAGAGCAATGCTTGGCACTGAGGCGTTCGGTGCTCGGGGTTTTGGGGAAAAGAGAGAGGGGATGAGGGGTTTCTTATAGCTTGCTCATGGCGAGAATCACGAGCCAATAACTCGAATTGATGCCGCGAATCAAGACCGAAGCCCGCTTGATTTGGGGAATGAATGGGTCGTGTGGGTGGAGACGACGCTGTCGTGGGGTTGGCCGCTTGTCGATATCTTGAGGTTTTCGGTGGGGTCCGTGGTCAGCAGCGTGTGCTTCAGCGTGAGAAGAAAAAGAAGTCCCGGGTGGGCTTCTGGGCTGGATTAGTTCTTTGGGCGATTAAGCGCTTGGCCTTTTCCATTTCTTTGCCCTTTTCTTTTTCTGTTTTCTATTTTCTGAATTGATTTTTGATATGTTTTCAAATCCTTTTTGAATTCAAACAAATTTGGGGATCCTTGTAGGGTTCTGTGGTTTCAAATGCAGTTATTTAACCAAATGGTTACTTTGTAGGGTTTGGTCATGCTTGGTTTTCATAAGGAACAGAGATTTTTGCTATAGTTGCAATTATTTGAATTTAGGGTTTTGAATCACTTCTAAGTTTTGAATCATGGTAGAGTTTAACACAATCATTCCAACAATGGAGTCAATTAAACAAGTACTTAAGCTTCCAAATTTCAAAGTGTGATGGTCATCTTGGAATCAAATGCCCATATGAAATCATAGACTCAACTTCTGCTTCTAAGTGATTTTTGATAAACCCTAAATGAATGAATGAGATGCATATATGATTGAAATGAGTTTTGAAACCATGATTTTTGGGATGTTACAATGTTTCATACGGTTTATCGTCTTGTTGACCTGTCATTGCTTTTACTAGTGGCGACGGCAAAAGTTGAAAGGCCTTTCTCAATGCCAAGGATCATTAAGACCGAGTTGCACAAAAATATTTTCTTGATTGCTTCTCCATGACTTGATGATATGCTAAATCGAGCAAGGGATAAAAGTCTTCATTGGTAAGATAAGAAGATTTGGACAATTAATATTTTTTTGTTTCAATTATAATCAAATATGTTACTATTTTTATTGCATTAAGTGACTATGTTTGCATCATATGTACTACTGTTCTCGAGGATATTTTGATATTTACATCATTTTTTTAGTTCGCCCTACCTCAGATTATTTCGTCCTCCGCCACTGCCCTGGTGGCCCCCTGGCTCGCCCCTTCGCCTATAATAATCTCCCGATGCAGAAACCCTAGGCACCCGATCAAAACTCCATGAAACCGTATGTAGCCGCCTCCACCACCGTCCCTATATCGGGGGATCTGAAGTTCTTCCCGGCACCCTGCCGGAGGGAAGATCATCCTGGAGGCCTTGTTCTCCGGTATGAAGTGTGAGTAGTTCCACCTTAGACTACGGGTCCATGTAGTAGCTAGATGGTTGTATCTCCTCCTTGTGCTTTCATGTATAGATCTTGTGAGATCCTTTCATGATCAAGATCTAATCTATTTGTAATCATGCATGTTGTGTTTGCGGGGATCCGATGGATATTGAGATTACTATGTCAGATTGATTAATGGTTTTGTCTATTTGATTCTATCATGTCTGTGTTTTTTGTGATCTTGATGCTCTCCATTGTTAGTAGCTATCTTGTCCAAGTAGTTGCTAGTGACTCCAAGAGGAGGGTATTTATGTTCGATAGTGGGTTCATGCCTCTAGTTTCCAAGGGAAGTGACAGAAATCTCTTCGGTTGTAGATGTGTTGTTGCCACTAGGGAGAAAACAACAGTCTCTTGTTCACGGAAAAAGTGGATTGTTTACCTTACACACTTTGCTTAAAGCAGTTGTCGGTTGCTTGCAACTTAATACTGGAGGGGGTTCGGATGATAACCTGAAGGTGGACTTCTAGTCATAGATGCCGTTGGATGGCGGTATATGTATATTGTTGTATTGCCCAATCGAATCTAATAGGATCTTTTTGTCTAGTATTGTTGTGTTATGCCTTGCTCAGTTCCTGTCAATTGCCCTACTGTAATTTGTTTACCTTCATGCCATGTTGTTTATCTAAGGAGAGCATCTCTAGTGAACTATGGACCCCGATCCAATCTTTACCATCGATACATATTCCACTGTTACCTGTTTACTTGCTGCAAATCTTCATCACCTTCCACACCATACAATTAATCCTTTGTTACAGCAAACAGGTGATCTTGACAACCTCACTGATTCGTTGGGGCAAAGTCTTGAGTTTGTGTTGTGTAGGTTTCCACGTTTCTTGCAACACCTTTGTGACGTTTCCTTCCTCCTACTGGTTCGATAACCTCGGTTTCTTACTGAGTGAAAACTTGTTGTTGTGCTCATCACACCTTGCTCCTAGGGTTTCCAACGAAGTGTCCCACGACATTGCTGGGTGCCATCAAGCTCTTTTTGGCACCGTTGTCGGGGAGGCTAAGGACGTCTTCAAAAGGGGAGTCATCCTCAACCTTTATCTTTACTTTGTTTTTTGTTTGCTTAGTTTCCTTTGCTTGGTTTTGTTTGCCTCTTTTAATCAAAAACTCCAAAAAAAATTAGTCTAGTTTGGTTTGCTTTCTCTTATCAAAAACACAAAAAAATTAGTTCATGCCTTAATTGCTACCATGTCTAGTTTTGGTCCTATTTCTTTGACACCTATGGAAGAGATATTTGCTTTCAAGCAAAAAGGTGAAGAGAGTTTTAATGAAGTTTGGTCTAGAATCTCTACTTTACAAAGGTAAACTGAGCCTAAGATGAGTCTTAGCTTGGTTATCAATAGTTTCTACCGCGGTATTGCTCTGTGTTATAGATATGCTTTGGATCCTGTGGCTGGGAAAGATATTTTTCAATGTACTGAGGATGAAGCTTTTGATGCCATAAAGAAATTGATTATAATTTATAATACACCTGGCAAGTCTGATTCCTCTTTCATAAATATTTTTTGCTAGGTTGAACACTCTTGAGTCTAGTACTGCTGCTTTGAACAGTTGCTATCACACACTTAGGGCGTACCATGATTATGCTCCAATGAATTTTGAGCCTTCAAAGTTATTTCCCACAATCAAAGTCACTATAAATAGTGCAACTTTTGATGCTCGTTGTGATATCATGTCTGAATTTTTCCTTATGCCTAAATATATTTATGAGTCTTTGAGTCTTTGGGATCTTTCTAAAGGAGGAGAGGAAATCTCTCTTACTAATAATGTCACTTTATTACCCATTGGAATAGCTAAAGGTGTGTTTACAAAAATCTCTGGGAAAATGGTGTCTACTGATTATCTTGTTATTGAATGTGTAGGCAAAGGACAGATTACACTTGGAAGATCCCTACTGAAACACCTTGGAGCAATAATAGAAGTGGGAAAAGGCATTATGCATTTTGCTCCTCTAGTAAGCAATTATATTTTCCCTAAAGAGAAGAAGAAAGGTAAGAAAGGAAGGAGCAAGAGGGGTAACAATTCCTCATTTGAAAATACTTGATTTCTTGCTTCTTGTGCCTAACTTAAAGGCGTTAAAGAAAAGTACTTTTTGGGAGATAACCCAAGAGTTTCCTTGAGTATTGGAAGTTATTACTTCAGTAATGACCTCTCCTTATCCTTTTTTTGATTTTTGTGCCAAGAATGACCTCTAATGAGAGGGAAGTAAGATTTGGGGAGTTCTTGTCCCGAAACAGATTTTTGTCCTCCACCTAAGTCGGATTGAGCTGCAAATTTACGAATAAATCCCCCCAGTATGTTAGCTAACTTTCGTTAGTTCAACACTTTTTGATTTGAGCAACAGAAGATTTTAGAAAAAATCGGTTTCTACCTGCTGGTCTGTTTTGACAGATTTCTGCAATTATTTGCATTTGCTTCTTATTGATTCCTTTTTGAGTTATCTTTTTGGGAATTGAGCTTTTTGAAGGAGTTGCTACAGTATCTTGTGTTTTTAGTGAAAAGTTTTTCTGTTCCAAACATAAACCTAAAGGTCTATTATATTTTGAATACACTAGTGTTGCTAATGAAGATTGTGTGAAGTTTTATATGAAGGAAAAATTTCAGGTGTAGAGAGAGAATAATGTAATGAGATGCAGAATGGACAAAAGCTCAAGATTGGGGATTCCACCACGGTGTAACCCCAAGAAATATCCAAGAGGTACAAGCGTAAAAGCTTGGGGATGCCCAAGGCATCCCCTTCTTCATCATAAAAAGCTCAGGTCTATCTAGACACTTCGTTTTTATTATTTCATGCACTGTTGTGTTGTTCTTGGAGCGTCTTAGTTTTCGTTTGGTTTGCTTAATTTGTTTAGTTTGCTTGAATAATGTAGTTTGGACCCCGTTCTCTTTGTGTTTTTTCAAATAAGTCGATTGGTTTTGGAAAGGAGTAGGAAGTTCCTGCTTGAAAGTGCAAGAGGAGCTTGCATTGACTGTGACTTAGACTTTAGCATGAAATGCGAGGTGTTGTTTTGACCTTATGCTTAGTGATTATTGTTGTAGCATGTCTTGTTCCAAACAATTGAGATTTCTTAGTGTTCCTTGAAAGAATCATGTGTTGTTTTAGCATACAAAAGCATGGTATTGTGGTATTCTCCTTTGATGCTTTGTTAGGGTTGACTTGGCACATGCTCACACCATGTTATGACTATGAACAAGTCACCATAGTGTCACATCCCAAGATTTTCCAAATCTTGTTATGTGAAAAGTAAATGAATAAAATAAAACTTCATTGATTTTCAAGGCCAGAAGAAACTTTTTGAATTCAATTGGGACTTCAAACCAGTTGGATCAAATAAAATCCTAAAGAAAATTAAAAGAGTAAACATTTGATAAAAGAAAATAAAATATTTTGGAACTACTATTTTGGATCTTTTAAATAAAAAGATTTAGTTTTCAAAAGAAATAGAAGTTTTATAAATAAAGATTATTTTGTAAAACCAATTTGGATTAAATAAAGTACTAAAGGGATTTAAAAAGATAAACATTTTAAATAGAGGAAAATAAAATGTTTTGGAAATACCATTATTGATCTTTTAAATAAAATATTTTGTTTTTAAAGGAAAAGGTGGATTTATAAATAAAGGTTATTTTATAAAGCTAAATTAAACCTTGGCCAAAGATTTTGAAATAAAATGTTTTGTTTTGTTTAAAAATAGTAAAGGTTTATTTAAATAAAATAATAAGGAATTAATATCCAAATTTTATTCAAATAAAAGGTTTTACCATTTTAATTAAAAACATCAGAACTTATTAAATTATTTAAAATAAGTTTTCCAAGTATTTTATAATCTCAAATAAAACCTACTGAAGTGTTTTGGTTTTATTTTAAATTTCAAGATAAAGATTTCAATAAAACAAATCCTATTTGAATTAAATAAATAAGGTCTATTCATTTAATTGTTATTGGACCCTAAAATAAAATGTTATTTTATTTTAAACAAGTATTTCAAGTATCTTATATATTTTCAAATAAAACCTACTGATTGGGTTTTGAAAGTGTTTTTCAAATGGAGATTTTATTAAATAAATCAAACTATATTTGATTAAATAACTATGGTCTATTTTATTTAATTATTAAATAGATCCTAAAATGAATAAAGATATTATTTTATTTTGAATGTTGGTTTATGTTGGTAAAAAGAGCCAAAAACTCTATACTAGTGTGGTGAATGGTTTGAGTTGTTTGAATTGTTTGAATAGTTGATTGAATTTCAAATCAGAAAATAGAAAATAGAAAAAGATAAATCAAAGCAGACAGAAAAAAATAAGAGTAAAACGACCAGCCCAGCTAAAGCCCACCCCAGCCCAGTCCAGCCCATCTACCCTTCGCCCCGAACCGTTTTTCTTCGCCGCGAAAGAAACCCGCACCCTCACTGACTGGTGGACCTCGTTTTATTTTCTTTTCTCTCGCTGCCAGGTAGACCCCACCACCAACTCACCTGTCTTCAACCACGCGACCAATTCTTCTTCCCCCTCCCTCCCGTTTCTGCGATAAATTCGCGAGCATCAATTCGCGTTAACGCCGCAGTTAATCACTCCTGCAACCATGCTGTCTTAATCGCCTCGCTCTCTCCTCCGTTTCCCCTCTGTCTCCTCCCCCAAGCACGCCCCCAGGCCGCCCCAATTTCTCCCCGAGCAGCTCTGTCTCCGACGAGCTTCCACCGTCGAATCCGACCGAGCCACACCACCTCCTTCCTCCCCGAGCACACGAGCACGCTCACCACATCCTGGTGCATCTTGCTGTGCCATTCATTCATCCGCGGGTACCCTGTAACCTCGACTTCGACGACACCAAGCGTGCGCCGCCGTCTGCCATTACTTCGCCAAGCATCCCAGGTGAACTCCGACCGCCCTAAGCTCTCTCAAGGATGCACCCATCTTCCCCAGGTCATTCCGCGTCTAACTATGTATCTGGTTTGCCTTCGCGCGACCCGTAGCGTCGTCCTCGACCTCGACCGCGTGCGTCCGTCGCCAGAACCAACTCCGGTGAGGAATTGCCGCAAACCTCGTGCGCCCCTTGCCACGTCGAGCACACGACGAGCGCCACCTCGTCCTCACGAACTCGGTGAGCACTTCCTTTTCCTCCCTCGCTTCCTATTTCACCAGCGTCGCCGCCGTCTGACCTCGCCGCCGCCAGCGATCATAGCTGCGCCGCCCGAGTTTGGTCAGTGCGATGACAGCCGTTCGATCTAGATTGAGCGAGCAGGATTAGACCACTTAACCGCGAAGGGGTATGCGTTCTGGATCGCACGATTCGATTAGATCCTATGGTCTGCAGCGTGATCCACACCGAATCGGTACCAGCCAGTCGTATTGCGCCACGTGGTCATTTTGGTTTAAAAACAGATTTAAAAACAGAATTATTTGTGATTTTCAAACCCCTGTAACTTTCAAACCACACGTCCAAAAATTACAAATTTTATGTCGTTGGATTCAGGAGAGCAAGCCCTAGCCAACCATGCCCTTAGTTTAGCAAATAGTATCTGTTAGCTTGTTTGAATTTGCAGAAACATTTGTATGCTTGTTAAGGATGTAAAAATTGTTTAAAAATGAATTTGGGGTTAAAATCTTTGGCAATTGGATTGATTTGAACCTACTGACCCTAGGAAACACATTGTGGACTCAAAAATGTATTTGGTGAAATAAAATAATGACTCTTTGATTTAAAACCATTTCTAGTCAAATAGAAATGTGATTTATTTATTAAAAATGATTTTGAAGGAAAACCTTTGGGAAATGGTTTGTTGTAAACTCACTGACCCTATGAACCAACCCATAGTTTGGAAAATGGATTTGGTAAAGTTTAGGATGGAAAACTTGATTTAGTCATTTCTAGCCAAATGAAAATAATGGTTTTTGTTATGAAAATAATTTTGAGTAAAAACTTTGGAGAAAATGTTTTGGACCAAACCTATTGACCCAAAACACCAAGTTGTGCAATAGCAACTCATTTGGTGAAAAACATAAAGTTTTGCCTTGATGAAAATGTTTTCCCACCACATAAAATGTTGAATGGATTTAAAAATGGTGTATGGACAAAACCCTATTTGCAAATGACTTTGCCATTTTGGTAAATTACCACTTTGGACTTTACAAAGTTTAGAATCCTAGTTGAGACCACCTTTGCAATTAGAACCATCTTTTGCATGCTTACATGCATTACTTTGACTTTGTGATTTTTATGTGTTGTTTTGCTTGATTGGTAGATTGAGTTTGTGCCTTGCTTGATTTGGTTGTAGTGACTTTAAGAGTGTTATTGTAGCAAGGACAAGGAATGAATCTATACCCTCTACCAAAAAAGGCAAGTGATGCTTCATACTTTCTATCCCATTACTTTCTCTATGCATTAGTGATTTTGCTAAGTAAAACTTGCATGGAATTTTGCTAAGTATAAACGTTGCTATAGGAAAACCTAGTAGATGGAACCTTAGTATAAAATTCCTAAATAAAGAGTCCTATTACTATCAAGCTTAGCCTAGCTAATAGAAAACATGGGTGGACTATATATTCACACTATGGAAAAATTTCTAAGTCTGAGGACTGATGTTTTTGTTTAATAAAACAACTAAGTTAATGAATCACCTGGGTGGAATGGGACTTGCTTGGTGGTTTTTGGTTGAGTGGTTCACAAGGCCATGGACTTGGCTTGTGTATCTCACTTGAGGATGGCCACCCAAGAACAAAGAGATTTGATATGTCCAATGTTGAGAAGCTTCAAGTGCAACCACTTGGCAATATGGGCTCTGCCATGATCATATAGGTTGCAAGAACTTAGCCATATGGACAGTTGGTGGTAGTGTTTGATAGGTTGGAACGCGTCCATTTTCGTCTAAGGGAAGGCTTCTGAAAGATCTTGTCTTGGGAAACCAAGTCTTGTGGGGAAAGTGCACCACCTCTGCAGAGTGTAAAATCTAAGTACTTAGCCATGTCCCTGGTAAAGGACAATTTGAGCATAAAGACATGGAAGCAATCAAGAATCTCATCATTCAAATTTGTAAGTTAAAATCTTGTGGATTGAACAAGGGTTGTCTGAAGTCTTCAATCTTTGATTGAGAGATGCCTTGTAAAGGATCTCCAATCTTTGATTGAGAAAAATTATTTTGTCAAAGCAAAAACTTAGTATTTTCAATTGTTAAGGAAAAATCTATTTCGAGCAATGCAAGCCTCAACTCCACTTAGCCAAATGCATATAGATGATAGACTCCACTATATTACCATAGTATCACTTGCCAATACAATTCAAATGTATTGATCCTTTGTGGCTGTAACTTGTATGTTGCGGGTTTGATTGTTTTTAGTGAAGATTGATTGATTAGGATTACAAAGTCTACAACCAACATCTGCTTGTGGCACTTTGAAGATGAAGGACCCCATGACTATAGTTATTCCGCTGCAATGTAATGTAATAGCCAAATGAGCTATGTATGATGTAATAAATTATGTTATTCCTGGTTATAAAGTTATATTATGACCTTTGTTTCTTCATATTACATCTTAACTGTGGATGCTAGCTATTGATCCAGGGACTAGCATTGTAAACACAGGAGGAATCTACCTTATTAGGTTGAGACCCCTACACATAGCCTCTATGATCATTTAGTACTTGACTTGTCGTACCACTGTATGCTTTGATTAGTAATATTTGTCGCTCTGCATGATTATGACCATTATTGCTCTCTTAGTTGGTTGGTCCTAGTTTTTTCTAGCCTCCACTTGTATGAGTAAGCTCTACTCATGCTTCCAAATCCCAAGAAACCAAGTTATTACAAAGTGTCCACTATAAACTCCTATGCATGGTGTGTTAAACCATTCCAAGTATATTCTTATTTTCAGCTATCTTCCAATTAAAAAGTATTCTGTTATGTGAAAACTTAGTGATTAAAGCCCTCACAAACTTGATGGCACACTTTATATTCTTTGCCCCTAATAAAATTGAACCATTGTGTCGTCTATGTTCTATATGCTTGCACTTATACGTTGGAATTAGCAGAACCATGTTATCATGGGGAACGTTTTCAACATTGCACTTGTACTATGTACACAGTTGATATCATGCTCTTTTATCTATGGATGTCACCGGTGTGAAATAGAGAGGTAGCTTGTAAGTCCATGGAGTTATGTATTTTGTGTTAGAGAAATGCCTGGGCCGCTAGCCTAAGCCATGCCTAATCATGGTGGAAACTTGCAGCATCACCATAATGAGCATTATGTGAAGCATCCTCAATAAAAAATCTATGCACATAGTAAATAAAAAGATCGCTTAGATGCTCATTGTATGCTTTCCTTGTCATTTTGTTTATGGGATAGCTCCTGTACCATGTGCAAGGGGTACCCCGTTGGCGATTCTCTATGATACGCATGTACTTACTATGACAAGAACTTACAGGTGACTGAAGTTGGGTAGCATGAGGTGTGGCCCTCATATTCAAGGGACTTGAGATTGCCAACTTATACTTTGTCAAGCATATACTCCATAGTTTGTTCACTTTAACCTTAATCACTTCAAGATGCTTATGATAGGGTCCATGAGGGCTAAAAGCTAACAAGTACCATAATTTTTGGAAGCTCTTTTTGAAACTGGAAATACCTGCTTCCTTTTATGAAGGGCCTTTCTTCCACCATTATATTGATTCTCCACCTTCTACCTTTAGGCACCAGTTAAGAGAGCATAGTTGCCATTCTTAGTTCTATGTGAAGTGTCCCAAAACTTATTGATTGATGGATATTGTGATATTACTTGTTCTTGTGCTATTTGTATCTAGTCACTCTTATGAACTTTGAAGGTGTCCTATGCATCTATTTGCTACTCTATGAGGGACAAGCTGAATGCCACTATGCCATGTTTTCTGTATGTGAAACAAACAAACGTTTTTCAATGCATGTTATTCATGATCTTTGTTTGTAGCCTTGCATGTTGCATGCATAGTTACTATGTCCTATTGTTAGAACTCCATCTTTCATGCACATGTTTAGAGTTCTTTGATCCTAGATTTCAATGCTTGCAAATGGTTTGATCTTGGTTTTGCCAGCGCATGTCACCTCAAAAATTATTCTTTAATCACTTACCTACTCGAGGACGAGCATGAGTTAAGCTTGGGGATGTTTGATACGTCGGAAACGTATCTATAATTTTTGATGTTCCATGCTTGTTTAGTATCTACTTTTCTTTTTCTACACTTCAAGGTGTTTTTATATCTTTTCTGGAACTAACCTATTAACAACTTACCACAGTGCCGGTTATGCTTTTCTTCATTTTTGTTCGGAAAGCGTAAAATCAATATTCTCGGAATTGGACGGGACAAAAGCCAAAGTCAATATTTTACTGTGGGAAACACAAAGCCAGAAGATGAGACGGAGGGGTGCCACAGGGCGTCCAGACCCCCTTAGGCGCGGGTGGGCCCACCCCGTGCCTGGGTAGGGTGTGGCCCCCCTGGTGGCCCCCTGGCTCGCCCCTTCGCCTATAAGAAGCCCCCGATGCAGAAACCCTAGGCACCCGATCAAATATCCATGAAACCGTCTGTAGCCGCCGCCACCATCGTCCCTATATCGGGGGGATCTGAAGTTCTTCCCTAAACCCTAAACCCTGCCGGAGGGGAGATCATCCCAGAGGCCTTCTTCTCCGGTATGATGCGTGAGTAGCTCCACATTGGACTACGGGTCCATGTAGTAGCTAGATGGTTGTATCTCCTCCTTGTGCTTTCATGTATAGATCTTGTGAGCTCCTTTCATGATCAAGATCTAATCTATTTGTAAACATGCATGTTGTGGTTGCGGGGATCCAATGGATATTGAGATTACTATGTCAGATTGATTAATGGTCTTGTCTATTTGATTCTATCATGTATGTGTTGTTTGTGATATTGCATGCTCTCCGTTGTTAGTAGCTATCTTGGCAAAGTAGTTGCTAGTGACTCCAAGAGGGGGTATTTATGCTCGATAGTGGGTTCATGCCTCTAGTTTCCAACGAAAGTGATAGAAATCTCTTCGGTTGTAGATGTGTTGTTGCCACTAGGGAGAAAACAACGGTCTCTTGTTCATGGAACAAGTGGATTGTTTACCTTACACACTTTGCTTAAAGCAGTTGTCTGTTGCTTGCAACTTAATACTAGAGGGGGTTCGGATGATAACCTCAAGGTGGACTTCTAGTCATAGATGCAGTTGGATGGCGGTCTATGTATATTGTTGTATTGCCCAATCGAATCTCATAGGATCTTTTTGTCTAGTATTGCATTGTTATGCCTTGCTCAGTTCATGTCAATTGCCCTGCTGTAATTTGTTTACCCTTCATGCCATGTGTTTATCTAAGGAGAGCACCTCTAGTGAACTATGGACCCCGGTCCAATCTTTGCCATTGATACATCTTCCACAGTTACCTATTTACTTGCTGCAAACCATCATCACCTTCCACACCATACAGTTAATCCTTTGTTACAGCAAACCGGTGAGCTTGACAACCTCACTGATTCTTGGGTCAAAGTCTTGAGTTTGTGTTGTGTAGGTTTCCACATTGCTTGCAACACCTTTGAGACGTTTCCTTCCTCCTAATGGTTCGATAACCTCGGTTTCTTACTAAGGGAAAACTTACTGCTGTGCTCATCACACCTTGCTCTTGGGGTTTCCAACGAAGCGTCCCATGACATTGTTGGGCACCATCACTACTTCCATCAACCGGGTTTTAAGGAACAATCCAATCAAAATTCTTTTCTAGGGCTTCATTTATTCCTACAAGTTTAAAAGGTATGGGTATGTTAATTTGCTCTCCATTGGGTTTGGTTTTATCCAACTTTTATATTATACCCATAACATCTACACATGAGCCTAGCATATTAAAACAATCAAAGACCTTTTTGGCTTCCTTAGCAACATCATTGAGCTCTTTTAGCAAAGTTTCTAGGATAAAACCTCTCTTTTCAGCATCCTCAACTTCTTTAAGTTTAAGAAACATTCTTTGCATCATGGGGTTAAGGTTAACAAATCTAACCCCAACATGTGAACTAAAGAAGCTGCAGCAATTTCATAATTAGGAGCAAGTTCTGCTAAGGATCTACCCTCAATATCCTCATGTTTGCTAATATGATTAAAGAATTATTCAATATTTTCTTTCCCAATTATAGAGCCACTACATATTGAAAGGTCTTTCAGAGTGAACTTAGGGATCAACATGGTGGGATAAAGCAAGGTGACAACTATAGGAAGAACTAATTTTTTTGTGTTTTTTAGAAGAAAAGGCAAACCAAGCGAAACTATTTTTTTGGAATTTTTGATAAAAAGAAGCAAGCAAAAGAAACTAAGCAAAACAAATACAAATTAAAGAGCAAGGTTGTGAAGGACTCCCCTTGTGAAGCCGTCCTTGACTCCCCGGCAACGGCGCCAGAAAACATCTTGATGCGGCTCAGATCACTATAGAGCTTCATTGGGAAACCACAAGAGGAAGGTATGATGAGCACAGCAGTAAGTCTTCCCTCAGTAAGACACCAAGGTTATCGAACCAGTAGGAGGAAGGAAATGACCCCAAGGTGTTGCTAACAACTTGGAACCTGCACAACACAAACTCAAGACTTTGCCCCCAATGAACATTGAGGTTGTCAATCTCACCGATTTGCTGAAAACAAAGGATTAAACGTACGGTGTGGAAGGTAATGGTAGCTTGCATAAAGTAAACAGTAATAGTGCATGATGTATCAATGGTAAAGATTGGACCGGGGTCCACAGCTCACTAGAGGTGTTCTCCTTAAGATAAACAACACAACATGTTGGGTAAACAAATTACAGCGGGGCAATTGACAGGACAGAGCAAGGCATAACAATGCAATATTAGACATTCATGATCCTATGAGATTTGATTGGGCATTACAACAATATACATAGACTGCCATCCAACTGCATCTATGACTAATAATCCACCTTCAGCTTATCATCCGAACCCCCTCCAGTATTAAGTTGCAAGCAACGGATAACTGCTTAATCAATGTGTGTAAAGTAAACAATACAATTCTTCCATGAACAAGAGATTCTTGTTTTGTCCCTAGTAGCAATAACACATCTACAACCTTAGAGATTTATGTCACTTCCCCAGATTCAATAGAGGTATGAACCCACTATCGAGCATAAATACTCCCTCTTGAAGTCACTAGCATCTACTTGGCCAAGATAGCTACTAGAAACGGAGAGCATGCAAGATCTCAAACAACACAAACATGATAGAATCAACAAGATAGAATCATTAATCAATCTGACATAATAATCTCAATATCCATCGGATCCCCGCAAACACAACATGCATGATTATAAATAGATGATCTTGATCATGAACGGAGCTCACAAGATCTAAACATGGTAGCACAAAGGAGGAGAAACAACCATCTAGCTACTATATGGACCCATAGTCCAAGGTGGCACTACTCACACATCATACCGGAGGCTGACATGGTGATGAAGAAGTCCTCCGGGATGATCTCTCCCCTTCGACAGGGTGCCGGGAAGATCTTCATCGGGTACTTAGGGTTTTGGCATCGGGGTGACTTTATAGGCGAAGGGGCGAGGCAGGAGGGCGTCCAAGGGGCCCACACCCTGCCCAGGCGCGGCCCAGGATGGGCCCATGCGTGGGGAGAGTGTGGCCACCCTATGGCACCCCTCCGATCGCCCTTCGGTCTCTGTGTTCTCCTCGGTGAAATATTGACTTTGGCTTTTGTCCTGTACAATTCCAAAAATATTTTTTACTAAATTTTCTGAAACAAAAAATAGCAGAAAACAGGCAACTGGCTCTGTGACAACTTGTTAATAGGTTAATCCCAGAAAATGAATAAAAATACCTAAAATGTAGACAAAGCATAGCAAAGTGGATACTAAACAAGCATGGAACATCAAAAATTATATTTACATTTATGACATATCAGAGCTCTCACGGGTACAACTAGTGTTGCGTTATGATGTTGGATGGAGTTCTAGGCAAAACTAGAGGCAACTACCTTGCTAGTGTTTCCCTGCATCGCCCTGACATGGGAAGAAGGCAAAGGAACATGCCTAGCGGATCCCTTAAGCCCTTGAAACCCTCTTCCCTACTAGTTGAACCACATATGGACTAGATCGATGACAAGCCAGATCGATGGGAGCATAGCTCGATCCGCCACACTCGAATCAAGAGATGCACCAGGGCACCAGGCCCATCCGCCAGAGGCCCCAAGCGTTCGCTCGAATTCCTCAATCTGCATTTCTCCTTACATCACCAACATACAAATTCGGGGGAGTGTGGCATACCTGATTGCGACCACAATCACAATTGCTTCTAGACTCCTGGATTATTTACAAGTCCCCATGCACCGGTTCAGGCTCAAATTCGGGACTAGCAACCCAGACGAAGATATCAAATAAGTCACCTCCTAGTCACTTTCTTCAAAACGGGAAATTTCATGACCTGTTTCTGCAAGTTCGAGGCCATGGACCGACCAACACAACAGCTGGTCATACTAGGATGCATGCAACTAGCGCAGCTTGAGGCGCGTCTGGATCTTACGAACTGGGCATTGGTCCTCGCCGGCCCAACATGCCACATCACAGTAAAAGAATACCTACCTCACCCATGCACTAAACCCAGAGATCTAGGAGCAGCCGCATAATGGTCTACCTTGGGGCATACTTAGGAACCTACGGGGAGAAGAAACACTCTTGGACGCTCACTCCTCACCAAAGCCCGCACGATAGTAGGGACACTCATGGAGTACCGATACATCCCAAATGTATCTACTTTTCCAAGTACTTTGCTCAATGATTTGCTCCGAAATCTCACCACAATTGAATAAAACTGCTGAATCTAACGTTATTTAGCAAAAGTATTATTTCTAACTGTTTTAGCAAGAAATAAAATCGGAAAAAATACCACATAAGTTTTTCACTGGAATAAGGACCCTGTAACTTTGGAATCACACAAATGGAGCTCAGAGCCTCAAAAGAGACGTGGTGGTGTGTGCACCCTTACTGATCACGCCACCTAGGACCTTTCGGCCCTGGAGCATTGCCTCACCTCCTTCTTTTGCGTACCCCCATATATACCTAAAAACCTAGGTATCTAGAGGCACAGAGCTTTTCACGAAATAGACCACTGCACATCAACGATCTTCATTTCAGGAGCCATATTGGTCCTGCTCTCCACTCTAGAGAGGGGGATTTCGACGCCTCCTTCGTCAGCATCATCACCAACGTCATCCCCAACAACCATGTTCTCACTCTCCATCATCATGTGTGAGTATTTCTCTACAGGCATGTGAGGTGGATGGGGATTGGATGAGATTGATCATGTAATCATCCATATGTATCGAGATTTTGGCTATCTATCTTGAGGATATTCACCTTTGCTATTTTTAATGCTTGTTCCTAGTGTTGTGGTGTGGACACGGCAGTGCCATCGGGGATGGCTAAAAAGGGACACTCGGATGCAATCGGTGGCTCACACAACGGGCTGGGCACGATGAACTGCAAACACAGCGACGTACCCAGGTTCGGGGCCCTCTCGGCGAGGTAACACCCCGACTCCTGCAAGATGAACTATATGAAGGGGTGAATGCCCAATACAGATGCTCATGGAGTTGTTTCCTTAGCTACTGTCAAGATCTAGAGGAAGATGATCACTAGAGTCTAGCCCTTCTTCCTCTCTATAGTCTCCTTACCTAGAACCCCAGCTCTGCCCTCCCTTATATACTGATCCGAGGGGGAAGATTACAATTTGGGCTCTAGGGTTTACTATTTGGATATGGGTTTACAGGGCAGGGCTGGCTGCAGGGCCCAGCCGGTGGGCCAGGACCCAGTCTGCCCTCCTTTTAGCGTCATCCTCTTCTTTAGCTGTCACCCGGGCTTCCTTTGGGGCATCACCCCTTGATTTAACGGTCACCCGGACTGCTTTTGTCAGTCAGCTGACCACTTTGCTTTATCCTCGTCGGGTAGCGTTGGCCGTGATGGCACGCCAGCCTGCCTGATGACGAAGGGGAGGGCAGAGGCGTACCCCGCATGGGGCATCACCCCCTCCATGCTCTCCATAGAATCCGAGGTGAGCTGGGTGGAGGCGGCTACCCGGCCGGTTTATCTGGCTACCGGGCTGGAAGGGCTAGACGGGAAAGCTTTGAGCCCAACCGGGCAGTAATAGCCAACCAGCTGGAGTTCTCCTTCTTGAGGGCCAGGCGGCTTGTGCCTTCTGGAGCCGGCCTACTTGGGCCTGGCTCTCCCTACCCAGGGGTTATCCCCCCGACACTAGTCCCTGAGCGCGTATGGACTTGTATGATGGGTAAGGTCTTGCGTGATCTTTTGCATCTTGATGTAGTTGGTTGTACGTGTCCGGCTTTAGCTTTTTATTTTGCTTTCCGGCTAGATTTAACCGGCTGCGGAATCGATGGCTGCCCACTGGGTGTAGATAGAGAAGGCAGGGATCGACTGGCGAAGCTGGAGACGTAGCGTCAGTTTGATGAGGTTGGTGATGCGTCATCCACGACTGCTGCTCGGGCGCACGTCGCGTCAGTTGGACTTCCGTGTCGCTGCGTCAGTTTTTGACAATTGCACACGCCACTTGCCAGAGCGGTTTCTCAGGGTGGGCACGCATGCCTCGTCTCCTGGTAACGCATGTGGATCTTATGCCGTTGGCAGCGACGGCGCAGAGGATCTGGAGCCGTAGCGTCGTGTGGCCGAGGTGCCTCGTGGCCACGCGTCGCGCGGGAGCTGAGGGGGCGACGTTGTCCCCAGCGGAGATAAATAGAGCTCTGGAGGGGAACGAGGTTTACACTTCCTCTTCCTCTGGCTCTTCTTCCCCTACCTCTCAGCGCATCTCGCTCCTTGCGTCTCCTCTTCGTTGCCACCGGAGCCACCACACACCGTACATCACGGTTGCTTCTTCCGCCGATATGCTGTCAGAGCAGCGTGAGGGTTGGTGCGGGTCCTTCGTTACCGACAGCCTCGTTTACAAGTATCGGTGGGGTAGATTTCTTCCCTCGTAAAGCATCGGCTTGCTCCTGAGGGGGAACGGGTTCTGGACCCTTGGCCGGGGAGCGCGTCGTCTTCCTTGCGCACTTCGCCTGCGGCTTTCTCCTTCAACTCTTCGTCTTCTTCGACCTCCAACTCCACCAACTTGGCGCGAATGTCATCGTGCAGTTCTCACATCACGTGGCTTGCTACGAATCGTACCTTGGGATGTGGCCCGAGGTGGCGAACTTTCTCAAGTTCTTCCACTTCAAGGCCCAGAACACCGCCAAGGACGGTCCGTTGACGCAGACGGGCTGCTGCGCCATCTACCCACAGACCTCTTCACAGATGCCGTGGTTCGAGCTTCCCAACACCGTCAAGCTATGGCAGCGCTCATATTTTTATGTGAGCAACGCCATGGAGGTGGACTGGATCTATCTGCCGCCCTTCGTCAATGTGCCTTCGACGTAGAAGGGCTGGGCGACGAAGCATATGCGCGCTGCAGCGGACCTCGATCGGATGGCCGCCCGAGTAGAGGCGATTGTGGAGACAGAGCGGCTCACCGCCCGGGACATCGCGCTATCGTGGATGGCGCGTCGCGTGCTTCCGTTGCAGAAGTAGACGCACAAGATGTGCCATCTATCGACCGCCGATGATCCGACGCGGACGTCACGGAAGGATGTGCCCTACCAGGACCTGTGGAACTGGATCTCCATGATCTCCAAGTTCCGCATGGAGGCGACCTAGGCGTACTCCTTCCCGCCGTACCACCGCGGCCGCCTGCCGCCCCGGGTGAGTTGCTCTCTGGTTTTCTTGCCTTTATCTTCTTTATAGGGAGCTTTACTTAGGTGCCTTATGCTCCCCTTTTTGAGTAGTTGTTCACGGCGCAGCTAGCCAAAGATGGTATGGGCGATTACCCGCTCCCCTCCTTCTTGGAGGACAGGAAGCCAAAGAAGTACCCCCAGAAGGAGCCCGAAGGGTTTCCTGTCCGGTCGGACGACGGCTCCTCGGATCCTCATGGTAAACTGCCGGTTGCAGCTCCTTCCTTCGTCCTGGCCCGTGGAGCTGTGGTTAAGATTTTGCTTTTGTTTCAGTCGATGCCACCAACGATGAGGCTGGTCAAGAGAAGGCCGCGGCGAAAGCCCGGCGGAAGAGGGCGGCGCCCGTTGCTGCGCCGGCTCCCATTGAGCAAAAAAGGACACACCGGACGCGCCAAGTCGTCGCCACGCCATCCATCGTTGGGTCAGCATCTTCCCTTGCCCTATCTTTCTCGTTTATCTTGTGGTTCTGCTTTGGTTTTTTCTCACTTGCATCACACGCAGTGAGGCGATGTCACTTGGCAACGCTGGTGCCGCCGCCGCCGCCGTTGCTCCTCCCCTGCCTCCGGTGGTTGAGGAGGTGGCAAGGTCGCCGGCTACACCCGCGTCGGCTGCGCCTGCCACGCCGTCTCCGCCTAGGGCTCCTCAGGATTCCCCGACCACGGGGCTGCTGCACAAAGCGCCCACGTCTTCATAGTTGGGGCAGCTATTCGCGGCTGCGCAGGACCTCGAGACTCCCCTTCTCTGTCCTAGGGCTGGCGTGAACCCGGCCTGGACCGATGCTCCAGCCAGTTCTGTCAGGCCCATCATCACGGAGGTGACGGAGGAGGTTGCGGCTGTGCAGACGGCTGTAGCGGGCGGTGGCCAGCCGGGCACTTCCGACCCGGAGGGGAGAGAGTTGGTGGTGGCCGCATCTTCGGGTGCGGCCGCTGATGATGACGAGGTCGTGGTGACCGGCTCGAGGCTAGCTCCGGCTGTGCTGACGCCAGGTGCGATCCTTGCCCAGCTCTCGGGCGCGGCGCCCGTCACACTCAGCCAGGTTCGCCACCTGGTTGAGGGAATGGAGAAGGGCCTTGGCGAGGCCAAAAATTTGTCTGCTTTGATGGAGGTAGGTGTCTCTCCCCCATTGTATTTTTCTGCACTCGGTTTGTGCAGCCGAGTTACCGTTCCGTCTCTTACTCGTTTCTCTTTGCAGAGAGCGTTTTCGGAGTTGGTTAAGAACACTCGGGATCTAGGCCGTAAGATTGCTTCTTCCGACCTGTCTTGGCGGTTGGCTCCCTTTTCCCGTTTTTTGTTGACCATCGGGTATCCTCCTACAGCCATGATCTTGGACAAGGAGAAGGAGGTGGAGCGCCTCAAAGCTGAGGTTGCCCGGCTGGAGGATTCAAACAGGACGCGGCAGGTGCAGTTTGACCAATTGGACGAGGCCAAGAACCAGCTTTAGGTTAGGGTGGATAGGGGCAAGAAGGGAGCTGACATCCGGGCGGAGGCGCTGAAGAATTTTGAAAGGATCTCCACCCAAAGGGACGAGACGATCAAGACTCTCCGCTCCCGGGAGGAGGAGCTGACCCAGCAACTCCAGAGCATCTCGGAGATGGTCGTCAGTAAGTTCTATCCTTCTTGCCTCCTTTGTACCATCGCTAGCTAAATCGAATCTTGTCGCTTACTCCTGTCTTCGGTTGCATCTAATTAACTTGAGTCGACCGAGATGGCTCTTGAGAAGCTGCCAGTGGAGGAGGTTGGCCATGATCTGACCGCCCTAGATCTTGTTAAGGTGCTGGCGGAGGAGAGCAATGGTATTCGTGCCATTGCTAACGACCTCTTCCATTACATCTGGCCGAAGGCGGGTGAGTTGCATGATATCACCAGCTTAGCTGTTGCCTTGTATCGTGGCATCGATGTGTTGGAGATCCACAAGGAATGGGAGGCTCGTAGCAGCGTGGAGATGGCTATGTTCCTGGTTAAGTCCTGGTATCCGGGGGCTGATCTAGGTGTGATCACTCGTGGTTTTCGTCTTGGAACCAGCTACGAGGGCCTCTGCGACAGCATTCCGGTGATCCAGTCCTGCGGGGTGAAGATTGGCACCTACGTGGATCTAGAGCATGACTTCCGCGACCCCTCCGAGCCGTTGCCGTTTCACTGGATCACGGCTC
The DNA here is from genome assembly GCA_030063025.1 of Avena longiglumis. NCBI lineage: Eukaryota > Viridiplantae > Streptophyta > Magnoliopsida > Poales > Poaceae > Avena > Avena longiglumis. Next base: position 444,735,181 of record CP125975.1, on the reverse strand, counting down.
CCAGGAACTTTGCCAATGTTGCCTCCACCAGCCAAGTGCCCGCGGCCGACGCCGATGCTCGTCCTACCGGTCCGCCTCCTGCTCCTGCTGATGATGATCCTTCTGCCACTCCGGCTCCTGCTCCTTGATCCCTGGTATGCCAGGAGTATTTTTCAAACTTGCCCTTTGTTGGTGTTGCATGTGGGTGAATCTTTGATGTCAAACTTCGAATTTTGTGCGGAACCTTCGTGTTCCGCTTATTGGCTTGGTGCCCCATTTTTGTCTTGAGCTCAATCTGCCTTTTTTGTTTGTCATGGGTGTTTTCGTCTTTATGCCTTCGTCAGTTGTAGTCCTTGAAATTCGAGCCGACTAGGTTTGCCAGCCGGGTCGAGGCTCTTGACCGCCTTATCTTGGGTTGATGGGTGCGCGGGAGCGCGCCCACTGGGTGTAGTCCCGAGGTTCAGGCTGGCTAGGGTAGCCAGCCGAGTCGAAGATCTTTGTCGTCTTGACTTAAGTTGATGGGGGCACGGGAGCGCGCCCACTGGGTGTAGACCACGAGGTTCGGGCCGGCTGGGGTAGCCATCCGGGTCAAAGCTCTTTGCCGTCTTGACTTAAGTTGATGGGTGTGCGCGAGCGCGCCCACTAGGTGTAGTCCCCGAGGTTCGGGCCGGCTGGGGTAGCCAGCCGGGTCGAAGCTCTTTGTCGTCTTGACTTAAGTTGATGGGTGCACGGGAGCGCGCCCACTGGGTGTAGTCCCCGAGGTTCGGGCCGGCTAGGGTAGCTAGCCGGGTCGAAGCTCTTTGCCACCTTATTTCCTGTCAATTTGTGGCTCGTGTCGTGCGAGACACAGCGTTGCTTTGTGTTAGTTTCATTATACGCATGCTCGTTTATAGTTATGATTAAACACAAAAAGGGGAAGGTGCTCTTTCGAGCTAGGCCGTTAGCAGCTCCCCTTTTCTCAGCGAGCATTGGCCTTTCGAGCATTGTCCTTGCCGGCTGCTAGCCGGGTTGTGATCTGTAGCCAGAACCGAAGGAACGGCTGAGCTAGCGTGCCTCGCGATACTTTGATTCATTGTTGTCGGCTTAGCTTGTGCAGGCGCGACCGGTTCGCCCAGGCGCCCTTGTTTTCTGCTTTGGCATTTTCTTGTAGTAGGTACTTCGAGCTTTCGCTCTTTCCGGGTCGACAGCCGGCTTGCGGTCTGAAGCCATAACCGAAGACTTTGCTCTAGGCACCCCGTACAATACTATGTCGTATGTAGAAATCACGGGTGTCCGGGCCAGCCGGTACGGAGACGAATGTGGTGTGCGAATTGGGACAAAGTTCTCGGGACTGTGCCGAGGCTTCCAAGTTTGTTCATTTATTACATGAAAGGGAAGATACATACACTTATGGTACAAGTGTAAAATAGCCGGAGTAGGCTCGCATTCCATGGGCGTTCCGTCTCCTCGTCCGAGCGATCTTCCTTGTTCTTTGCCGGCTGCTAGGCGTCGATCAAATAGTGTCATCGTATGGAAACGGCATTGCCTATTGAGGCTAGATAGAGGTGTGGGAACGAGCAGGGCGACTACGACGGCGTCCGCATGCGGGATTGGGTACAAGCAAGTGCGATGAGACACATGAAGTACCCAGGTTCAGAGCCTTCTTGGTGAGGTAAAACTCCTACTCCTGCATGTTTGACAGTATATGTGGGTATATTCGGGCTACAAAGGTACTACTGGAGCTATACCAGGATGAACTGAGTGTATGTGTGTGCGCTCGTATCAGACAGAGAGCAAGCTAGATAGTTACCAAATGGCCAAGTTCCCATGCGAGTGTGCTAGCAGGGGTGAGCCTTGTGTGTGTGGGCAGGGAGTGAGAGAGGCCTAAGTGAGAGTCCCCTTGGTGCCTTATATTGATGGTCCCAAGGGACAAAGGGGGACCCACTAGCCTAACTCAACTATTCATGGTGTCATGCATGAGGTAATGCAAGTACAGTGCATAGTGCTACACTATTACATACATCATCTGATTGTGATATACTATTGGCTATGTCATCTGATAAAGTAGCATGGTCTTGGTCTTGTCCTTCTCCTTATCTGGTGGCTTTATCTGGTACTGATCGAAGAGGTAGCATATGCCTCGGGTGCAGCGGTCGATCCGGCTGCACCCGGCCGGATGACCGAATGGATCAGTCGAGACGGCCGAGAGGCGCAGGAGAGGCGGCCGATGGGCCGGATGGGCGCGGTGTAACATCCCAGCATTAGATATTAGAAATAAGCTAAACCCAGATGTGTGCATTGCATTCATGCATAGAAAATCCGAATAATTTTTGCGCTTTTGAACAAAATTTGTCAAAGTGATTGAAGCTTCTCTTAACTTGATGGAATTGAAGTAGATCATCAAGTTGACTGCGATAAGTTTCAATATGACCTTTGCTAAAACCTTATTTTGGGTAAACATGATTTGATCTAAGGGTAGATCAAATGTAATGAAATTAAGCCCTAATACATTAGTTAATGATTTATATTTGATCCTTAGGTGATCATATCATTTTATTCATTACAACAACCCATGAATACCAAGTTAAGAATGTAACCCAAGTAATAAGAATGTAATAACTAACCCTTGACTTATTTTATTTTTATCCAATTATACCATGAGTATCATGGTAATACCTAACATTAACCCTTTAGTTATATTGAGTAGGAAGGAAATCAAGTCAAGATCATTTACCATATATCTTTCTATCCATATCAATCTTTACCATCTTTACTGAACCATATTCTAATATTTGTTGTTCATCAATGTTGAGTAATCAACTATTGATTCACCAATTCTTAACCTATCAATTCATGACCTAGAAATTCTTGTCCTTATCATAGCATTCACTTCAGTCCTTTAGAGAAAGAAGTAAGAAGAGGTAAATAGTAATGCTAGTTTTAGATATCATCTATAGGATGGGAGTGATTGAAGAGAATCAAATCAATATGATAATTGATGGAGTTAACTCACTCCTGAAATGATAGAAGAGTTATTGGAATATATAAGTATATGGTGATAAAGAAGATTACAAGGATGAACCCTGAAGAAAGTTACCAGGAGTAATCCTATTGGATCAAGTAGGTATAGTCAATGAATAATATCTCTTAGTCCCATAGAGATAAACAGAAGATAATTATAATACAACTGTAATGTTGTATGGATGAAAGCCTTGATTAGCCAACTGGAAACCTAAACCATAAAGGATCAAAGGATTATAATGATAATGCTTTAGTCACCAAGATTGAATGCTTATACCATGTATAAGTGACATTGGTGGATAGAACATGATTGAACCCTAGTATAGATATGTATCCTAAGTCAACCATGATAAGTCACCATGATAGGATGTGAAGTTTGAATATAAGCTACTGGGGTAAAGTAGATATAAGATAGTATGACTAAGCTAAAGCTAGAGTAGCATGGAGTTATTGAAGTAGTGTTATTTCTCTTAAAGGATAGTGAACTTTTGAGGAGAGTAGTTTGATATATACATCTACTAGAGTAATATTAGTGGTGGGTGATTAAGGAAGTGTATGAATGGAGTAGAAGTAACTACTTGTTGGATTGGAGATTATCAGTAGTAGAGTAGTTGATATAACCACGGTATGGATATGAGAGGATTATGAAAGCTTCAGTGTCAAGCTCATTGGATTTATAAATGGATATAGAAGAATAAAAGGTGGATAAGAATATTCTTGTGAAGTAAAGCTCATCATGTTAACACATGATGATGGATGGGAAGAAATAGTATATCTAGGAAAGGAATTCCTTAATTAGAAGTCCAGGATTGTGAATTATGGAAGATAAGAATTCTTGGTAAACACTAAACCCTAAATCTTTAACCAAACATAGTATCCATTTCATCTGATTGATCTATGATCTTATTTACACAAAGCTTTATAGGAATATTTTCCTATAGCAAATCACTCAAGCATATCTTTGTCACTTTCAAACCTCTAAATCATGTGTACCACATGATTGGAAATTACTATAACCATTATGCCCAATATTATATCCATATATTAATCACACTTAAGCAAGTAATGAATAGCTAGTTCTAGAAAACAACTATGCATATTTTAAATAAGAAGGGTGGTTAGGATTCACCTGTTAGTAGATTTTGAATAATAGAATTCACCATTCTGAGAACCCTAATAATTAAATTCTCTTATATAATGATTGTTATATAATAATAAAGATGGATACATGGTTTGCATATATTTAGCTACCTTAAACCATTATCATTACATTCATTAGGAGGAAATAAAAATCATTCTATAAGTGTATAATATGATTAACAAATCCCTAAAACCCTAAATCCTATATTAGTTATAATAAAATATATACATTGCTATTTCCTAAATTCATGAGAATAATATTAATAATATTATTTCCATAGAACTTTATGTATCATATAAGAAGAAAAGGATCACCATATATATATTTCCCTCCAAACTATAAATTAACTAAAACTAAGTTTTATAAATAAATAAGGAAAGATCATTTAATAATCCATGGTTTATTATGGAAAGAAAATGAATAACAAAGTCCCTTACCAAATATTAGAAGATCTATAAAAACAAAATAAAGAAATATAACATTATGATACTAAATACATTTTAGTATTGCTACAATTAGTTAGCAAATAAAATCTATAAAGAAAATTCAAATCAAAGGTGCAAATTCAAATCTGAAAATAAAACAGGAAATTGAAAACAGAAAAGAATAAAGGAAAAAACATATAATTCTGGCTCGTGGCCCATTCCTGCTCTCCCTTATCTGTCGCCCACAAGCAGCAGGAGTCAACTTCCTCTTTCCCTTTGCTACGGCCCACCTGGCCTAGTTGCAGCCCAAGACAAGCACATACAGGTTCGTCGTCTTCCTCATACCGTCGTTGTCCTTCCGATGCTGCAAGCAGCTCGGTGGCCTCACCCTCGTCGCCGGGGAGCGCCAAGATCCATTTCTCCACCCCCGGTGCCTACAAAGCCTTGAAGCCGATGTGGATAAGGTCGAACACATCATCTCCCCTCTCAATTTATCGCAAGTTTGTCGTTTCTGCAAACCCTAGCGTCTCTGTCACCGGCGAGCCTCGTCGTTCCTGGCCTCCTCTTGCCCAGATAAGGACCCTAGGAGATTCGCCTCGTCGTGCTGGTCCTTCACCCCGAAGGAATCATTCCCGCGTGGTCCCTACCGACGATGCCATCCGTTTCCTCTACGCCTCTGGAAGCTGTTCGTCGTCGACCATGTCGCCGTCTCCAAGCTTCCCCGAGCTTGCTAACCATCCCTACACCATCAGGGTGAGCTCGTCATGCTCCTGCACCCCTTAATTCCTTCTATCCTGCCGTTGTTAGCCATTTCACCGTGAACCTCTGACTGCCGTCGTGTTTGCTCGTCGTGGAGCTAGTTCTGGCGACCAATCAGGAGCGGTGCCGCCACTGCTAGGTTTCCCGTCACGCCCTCTTTCCAATAAGCCCAAGCACCAACCCGCGCACACACCCGATTCACAGATTCAACCATGATCTGAGGATGATCCAGGGATGATGTCAGCGTGACATCACGCTAATGTCATATTTCTATTTTTCTTTTATCATTTTAGAAATTGTGATAAGTTTTCTGTAATAAATAAAAACATTAGAGATGGCATGCCAAAGGTCCACCATTCAGTGACTGGGGTAGGATTAGCTCTGGTGAGAAAAACCCCTCACTTCATGCTGACATCAGCATTACCTCATAAACACATTTAGTTATTTAATAAAAAATTCACAAAATGATTAAATCTTGTTAAATTAATAACTTCTGTTTTATAATTCAGAAAAATATGTTCAATATATGAAAATTTGCAGAAAAATAAAATATACAACTTAAAAATATTATCAAACATTATTATGTTATTTATTTAAATAATTATTATTAAATAAAGGTTTTATAAGTAATAAAACTTTGATAATTCATATTTTAATAATGGTAAATGTTATAAATATAAATCAAATACCAAAAAATTTAGAAAAATGTGAACTATAATTTAAAACTTTAATCATGCATTTTTATTTCACCTAATTAAATATTTCTTATTTATTAAGTATTATAAAATAATAAATCTTATAAATATCATATCTTATTATTTAAAATTCATAAAAATACATATAATATACCAAAATGATCACAAAAATAATAACTACATGTTAAAAATATAGCATTCTACTTTTGAGGTAAATAAAAATTTAAAACACTTCAACAACTTGAATTTAAACCTATTTCCTTAATTGATAATTAAGATAAGGGTAAATAAAAATTGCTAATATTTCTAAAATTAGTCAATTGAGTCTAATAAATAGTATGAGTCCTAAATATTGATGTTATAAAGTCAGAATGGTTTAACACATTTTAAATACAATTTTATTGAATTATCTTTCAACCATATGTGTAGTTTATTTTCTAAAAAGATCTATATAAAATCTTCAAGAATAATTGGGGATTAAATAAAACCTTTTTACTTACCTCAACCACAATTTTATAAACAAATCAAAACCATATAGTGAAACCATAATTAGTTAAGTAATGTCATTTCCCTGATTACCAATTATAACCATTCATTCACAAAAAGATAAATGATTCCGTTCCATTATAAAATCAGGAAACCACTACACCAAATAAAAGTATAACCATTCTTAACTAACTTTAAGGAAACATTATAAAGTACACAAGGAACAAATAACATAAGCAATATACCTTAAGTCCATCTATGTCTTTAAAGTTAACTTTAGTCCACAAGACTGTAAATATAATGCTATGACCTTGTTATGTGTTTTATAGTTAAGTTTGGTCTGTTATAATTTAGTCGTAAAGAATCTCAAGTACAGACTATTCAAGCAAGTACAAATAACATCGACCGCATTTGATTAACCACAAAGATTGTATAGACCTTAGAAAAGAAATCTTTTCTTCAAATGTTATTCTTTTTGCCACTTCAATCAACAGATGACAACTAATCATAATCACATTACTTTATACTGTACTCGTAGATTAGAATTGTTAATACTTAAGTTCCTTATAAATGACAATACCTGTAAAGTAAGATTTAAAGATAAGGCAATTCTTATATAAGTAGTCTTTGAGTAGCATTCCACATTCGTGTATCTTATTGTTGTATACCATTATAATTACATGTTGTTTCACACACACTCACAAGCCTTAATAAGAAGCACAAGTATGAAACTTATCTAAAGGGACAACACATTCTAAAGTAACCATTTCCAGTATCCAAACCCTAGAACAACGTTATCCTTGGGATCCGAGTTTACGAAATTGCATTACATTATTTATGCATAATAGCATCTTGCTTCTTTAAACATTAGTCCTTACCGTACCAATGATGTTGATTTCAGATATTGGATCTTATATTGTCTTGAAGACCGTGAGTGCATAATATTGCAATCACAAAAGGCAAGTTCACACTTGCTCATGTCCTTTGATTATTTTTTGTAAAGTATTTTGCAAATCCAGTGTTGTCATCACCTGCATTTGAAAAAGGTCAAAAAACACTATTTTCATAATAATATGATTATAGGTTATTTACCATGAGGTAATAACCTACTATGAAAGTTCTGGTGGTAAAGGAACATATTATCTAGGACTTAACAACCAATGTCACTAGTGATTCTTACGCCGTATATTACGCGTTAACCATGAGATTTGGAATGGGATGGAGAAGTCAGCTGTATCCTTTTCCTCTCGTATGGAGGCAAGATGACCTTAACGTGACGTTGTGATTCCTTGTGCGGATCCAACATATGGGTGGGCACCCTTACGCCCCACACTTTTGGTGTCTAGATTATCTATGAATGGTGTTTAGGGGTATAGTCCATTTAATATGTTACTTGTCTAGGCATCACCAGGTCATAGAGTCTTCGGGAACTCATCAGGGTTTTAGCCTGCCCGAAAGGGGGCTTAACGGAGGTGAGCCGGCCCCGACGGATCGTGCAGACATATGAGGTCGCGGAGAGGGCAATGATTGGCTTGGATCTTAGTCTGGGCCTCATACCAAGGAAGTATGAATGGGTTCGCGGCCCGGATGTGCAACAAAGATAAGATCTCTCATGGGTAAAGTAACGCACCTCTACAGAGAGTAAGAACTGTAACTTGTTACTCCCTATTCCGGGAAGGAGCTGCGAACGCGGCGGGAAAGGAACTCCATGAAAGTTCCGGTAAACCGTGAAGGCTGACGGACATAGCTTTTCAGAATAAAAGCAAACTTTGAAGAAATGTTTACAAAAAACTGCATTTCCTATGACCTATGGTTTGTGGCTGTAGATATAGTGCATCAAACACTCCTTTCTAGTGAACTTGTTGAGTACGCTCGTACTCAACATATCTTCTTAACCCTTGCTAGATTATGAAGCCATTAAGACGACGTCTACATAAAGTTATGCTCCAAGAATCATCATCAAAAGCTAAAGCTCTTCAATGAAGTCAAGAAAGTCAACATATACATCAACTCAAGTGACGACGAAGTTACTGATTAGATAGGAATATAATCTCTAGCCATAGAACCTATTTCTGTAGCGTATTGCAATAGCAGCAATGCCAGACCATTAGTTAAAATACTAATCTTATTAGTATGATAGTTTTTGAGTTGTTTATTTCTGATCCTTCTTTCTAACAAGTTTCTTTATCTCTCTTTAACCTAGAGTGTTCTCTGGATCTTGTGTAAAGAGTTGAGTTGTAACCTATAGTCATGGCTTGGACCTGCTGTGTTTCTACTGTACCACTATAAGGGATGTAATACTAGTGAACAGTGTTTCATTGGTGTTATGTCAACGACTATAGTGTACTACATCATGCAGTGGTATGCTGGGTCACCGCAGGCGGGCAGACCGGCTGGAAGCCTCCAGCCGGCCCAGGTCGCTTCTGTTGTACTTGCCCTTTGTCGTTGCCTTTTTTGACTATCTTGGGGCGTCTTTGGGGTACCCGGGCACCATCCCCCCGACAGATAGTATGAGTTGTTGTGTAGCGCCCGGCTGACGATGAATGGGCCTTCCCATGGCGGGGACAACTTGTGCATTCCTTTTGTGCTCTGGACCAGGCGCAACACCAGGTCTCCTTCGCAAAAAGAAGTAGGCCAGATCCGGATGGCGTGGTAGCGGCGCGGATCTTGCTGATAAATTGATGACCTGGACAGATCCATCTCTCGTGCTTCCTCGAGCAGGTCCACGCCGTCCTCCCGTGCTTCCTTGGCTTCCTGCTTCGTGTAGAGCTGTTTGCAGGGTGCGTCGAACTGTATGTCCATGGGGAGGACTACCTCTGCCCCATATACAAGGAAGAACGGTGTGAAACCGGTTGAACGGTTCGGGGTGGTGAGAAGGCTCCATAGCACAGCTGGCAACTCCTCGATCCACCATCCGGGTGACCTGATGAGCGGTTCAATCAGCCATGGTTTGATTTTGGTGAGACCTAGGCCATTAGCACGCTCGCACTACCCGTTCGACTGTGGGTGCACGACTGATGCCAGGTCCAGGCGGATGCCCTTGTCTCTACGGAAGCGGGCGAAAGCCCCCTTGGCGAAATTGGTGTCGTTATCCATGATGATGCTATGCGGGTAGCCAAATCGGATGATGATGTCCATGAAGAACTTAATCATTGTTGCTCCATCCATCTTCTTGTTGGGCTTTGCCTCGATCCACTTGGTGAACTTGTCTACGGCTACGAGCAGGTGTGTCATACCGGATCCGGCTGTTTTAAACGTCCCAACCATGTCCAGCCCCCACACTGCAAATGGCCAGGTGATTGGTATCGTCTTGAGTGCCGCAGACGGCGTGTGCTTCAGCTGGCTGAATCGCTGACAACCGTTGCATGCTTTGACCAACTCCTGAGCGTCCTTCAGCGCTGTAGTCCAATACAAACCATGGCGAAGAGCCTTGGCTGCTATTGCTCTTGATGAAGTGTGGTGTCCGCATTCGCCCTGGTGTATGTCCGCTAGGAGCTTGGTTCCTTCCTCTTGGCTTACGCATCGCTGATAGATGCCCCCGACACTGCGCTTGTATAGGTCGTTGTTGATGATGGTGTATGTGCTTGCTCTTCGTCTCACTTGTTGTGCTGCCACTTCCTCTGTGGGAGCTCATCCTTGGCCAAGAAGTTCATGAATGGCTTCGCCCAGTCGGGTATTTCCCGAATGGCGTATACCGTCTGCATGATGAGCCTAATCTCCTCGCGGATGGCTGGCTCTGGAACATCGGGAGGTTTGTCGGGTGGGAGCTTGCTGGTGTCGACCGCAGGCTGCCGTGGAGCAGTCCCCGGGTGCGACGAGGTAGTCCCCGGGTGCGGCAAGGCAGTCCCCGAGTGCGGCGTGGCAGTCCCCGGGTGCGGCGAGGCAGTCCACGGGTGCGACGCGGCAGTCCCTGGGTGCAGCGCGGCAGTCCCCGGGTGCGGCGCGGCACCGGCTGTTCCGTCTGCGTTGATTACTATGGAGTCGGATTCCGGCGACGATGTGATGGAGGGCTTGCGCAGGTGATCGAGGGAGACTCCAAGAGGTATGGCCTGTCTTTTTGAGCCGACCATGGCCAAGGCGTCAGCGGCTTCGTTGTTGGCCCTCGGTACGTGGTGGAACCCGCACCCTTCGAAGCAGGTGCACAGCTGCAGAACAAAGAAATGGTAGAGGGCCATGTTCGCGTCCCTTGTGTCCCACTCGCTAGAGACCTGCTGCACCACCAGGTCTGAGTCTCCGAAGCATAGTATTCTCTGGATGCCTATCTGTTTGGCCATCTTGAGCCCGTGGATGCCTGCTTCATATTCGGCGACGTTGTTGGACGCCTTGAAGTGGATCTGGAGGACGTACTCCAGCCGATCGCCTTTGGGCGAGGTTATCACGATTCTGGCTCCGAGTCCCCCTCGCATCTTGGAGCCATCGAAGTGTAGCTTCCAGTACGTTGAGTCGGGGACCGGTGGCATGTACTGCGTCTCTGCCCAATCGACGATGAAGTCAGATAGTGCCTGGGATTTGATTGCCATCATTGGCTCGTACTGAATGTTGCATGCAGCAAGCTCTATGGCCTATTTCGCCACGCGCCTGATGGCATCCTTGTTGCCAATGATCTCCACGAGCGGGGCCAATGCCACCACCCGGATGGAGTGTTCTTGGAAGTAGTGCTTAAGCTTCTTGGAGGCCATGTACACGCCATACACCAGCTCTGGTAGTGGGGGTAGTTCTGTTTGGAGAGCGACAGTACCTCGCTTAGGTAGTACACGGGACGCTGGACCGGCTGGGCCTTCCCCTCTTATGGCCTCTCCACTACCAGTACCATGCTGACAACTCTGTTTATGGTGGCGATGTACATCAGCATTGGCTCCTTTGCGACTGGTGCTGCCAAGATAGGTGGTGAGGTGAGAATGCGCTTGAGGTCTCGGAAGGCTTCATCCGCTTGAGCTGTCCAGACGAACTTGTCCGTCTTCTTCATGAGTTGGTACAGGGGGAGGGACTTCTCACCAAGCCGGCTAACGAACAGGCTGAGGGAAGCTAGGCACCCGGTGAACTTCTGTACGTCGCGCAGGCTCTATGGTAACTCCATGCGCTCTATGGCTCCGATCTTCTCCGGGTTCGCCTCGATCCCTCGCTCGGAGACGAGAAAACCGAGGAGCTTACCGGCTGGGACGCCGAAGACGCACTTCTCCGGGTTCATCTTGATCTAGAAGCGGCGGAGATTTTCAAATGTTTCCTTCAGGTCCTCGAGCAGTGCGTTGTTCCTTGGTCTTGATGATGACGTCGTCGACGTAGGCGTGCACATTTATACCAATCTGCGACTGCAGGCACTTCTGCATGTAGCGCTGGTAGGTTGCTCCTGCATTCTTTAGACTGAAGGGCATGGTGGTGTAGAAGTAAGCCCCATACAGGGTTATGAATGATGTCTTTATTTGATCGGTTACATTGAGATTAATCTGGTGATAACCCGAGTAAGCGTCTAGAAAATACAACAAATCACATCCAGCAGTGGAGTCAATGACTTGATCTATCCATGGTAGAGCGAAAGGATCCTTGGGGCATGCCTTGTTGAGGCTGGTGTAGTCGACACACATGCGCCATGTCTTGCTCTTCTTCAGCACCAACACCGGGTTGGCCAGCCATTTCGGGTGGAAAACTTCCATGATGAAGCCGGCTGCGAGTAGCCGTGTGATCTCCTCACCAATGGTTCTTCTTTTTTCTTCTGCGAAGCGGCGTAAAGATTGTTTGACCGTTTTGCATCTGGTCGAACATGAAGAGAGTGCTCGGCGAGTTCCCTCGGGACACCTGGAATGTCTTTAGGGCACCATGCGAAATGTCCCAATTCTCATGGAGGAAGTCGACGAGCGCGCTTTCGTATTTGTTGTCCAGGACGTCTCCGACCAGGACGAACTTGCTCGGGTCCTCCTTGTTTAGCAGGATCTTCCTTGTGCCCTGTGAAGGGTTGAACTGTGATTCTCTAGCTGGCTTAGGCTCTCTAGCCGGCATATCCTTCTGTAGAGCCACCACGTTCTGCATTATGACGCGCTTCTCCTCAGCGATGATCATTGCCTCGGCTAGCTTGGAGTCGTCTGTGGCGCACTCGATCAAACGCTTGTAGTAGTCGTCAATGGTGATCACTCCTTTTGGGCCTGGCAGCTTCATTTTTAGGTACGCGTAGTGCGGCACTCTCATGAACTTGGTGAGGGATGGGCGCCCTAGTATGGCATGGTAGGCACTGGAGAGTTTCACCACCTCGAACCAAATCGGATCGCTACGAAAGTTGTTCTCGTTGCCAAAGATGACGTCCAGCCAGATCTTGCCGATTGGTGAGTGCGACGGGCCTGGCACTGCCTCGTGGAACGAAGTGCTTGAGGGCTGCAACTGGGACTCTCTTATGCCGAGCCGCTCGAGGCTGCTGTGGTACATGAGGTTGATGATGCTTCCTCCGTCGATGAGTACACGGGAGAAACGACACGAGTGTTTCTTGGAGACGATGATGGGGTCGAGGACCAACGCGTAGCTGGCAGGGCTTGGTATCCCATCCGGCTGGTCTTCTTCTCTCCAGGTGATTGCCTGGTCCGACCAATGTAGGTATTGGGTAACGGGGGAACGATTGCATTCACCTCCGCCTCGCGCCTCCTTTTGGCGTGCTTTGTCTCTGGCTTCGCAAGGAAGATGTGGTAGTTTCCCAATTGTCGTCGGTAACCATCCTCGTAGTCCTCGCGGTGGTTGCACCTCTCCCTGTTGTCCGGTGGGCCTCCGGCTGGCGGTGGAGGTGGTGGTGGGAGCCCGCCGGCTTCAGCCATCTTTTTCGTCCAGCTGCACTGGCGTGTTGTGTGGTTCACAGGCTTGCTGCCTCCGCTGTGGAACTTGCACGGCCCATTGAGCATGGACTCCATGGTGTACTTGGGCTGTGGCGGCCTGTCATCTGGCATCTGCCTCCGGTTGCCACCTGCAGTCGGGTCCTTGTGCACCGTAGCTACTTGCTTGGCGTTGTACCGGCTATCCATTTGGTCGTCTTTTCTCTTGCCATGGCAGTTGTCGTGGCCGTGCCGCCTGGGGTGATGGTCGCCCGGCTGGCGGCGCTCCGCCTGCTCGTCCGTTACAATTTGGCCTTGGTCGTCCACCACGATGGGCTTCTTCATAGCCGCGTCGACGGTGGCATACTTGTCCGCAATGGCCATGTCCTAGGCCATGGTTTGCGGGTCTTCCGGGCTGAGCTTATGCTTCAACATGGTGCCGTCTCGGCAACCGTTGGTGAAGAAGTCGATTTTCTGGTGCTCACGCACCCCTTCACACGAATTGTGCATGCTGGTCCACCGGGTGAGGTAGGCGCGGTCGGACTCGTCTTTGCCTTGCATGCAGAGGGCAAGCTCGCGAGGTCAACCCGGTCGCTTGTACATTCTAGTGAAGTTGCAAATGAATGCTTCCTCAAAGTCCAGCTAGGCGTTGATGCTTTTGTCGCGGAGGCTGTTGAGCCATGTTCTTGCCAAATCGACGAGCATGAGGGGGATGTAGCAGACGGCCATGCGGAGGTTTCTGTTGGTGATTCCCCCTACGGCGGTGTAATCCACCAACCAATCCTCGGGCTTGACCGTGCCGTTATATTTTGGCGTGTCCCTTGGAAGCAAAAAAAAACCTTTGGAAACGGCTCGTTCCGGATGCGCGGACCGAAACACTTCGGGCCAGCCGGACTTTCCTCCTCCAGCGTGCGTGATTGCACCAAGAGGTCGATGCGCTCGCGCGCGTCAGCTGGTTCTCGGGGGATGAGTCGGCCCTTCAGACGCGACGCGAGCGGGTCCTTGTTTGCATCTGCTCCTTCATCTAGGGCGCGTGCCTTCTTTCCTTGTGAAGCTCCCGCTGCCGGAGCGCGGCTCACGCTAGAAACAGCGGCGTCTCGGTTGTGGCGGCCACGATTGCCAGACTCGCCATGCGGGCGGTTATTTTGCCCAACTCCTCCTGGGAGGACGCCTACTGATGCTTGCTTCCTCTGTGCGCCGTCTGGTCCGTGCCTTTGCGAACGACAATGTCTCGGGTGTTACCCATCTGGCTGGGGGTACCCTCAGCCTGCTACTTGTTAGCGGTGGCGACGAGGAGCTGGACGCGCTCCTGCTGGCGACGAAGCTCTTCTCCCTCGAGGTGCTTCAGCTCCGCGGCCGCCGCTTCGGCCGCTCTCATGTTCTTGACGGGGGTGTTGTAAACAGGCTGCACCACGCCTGCGTGTGAGTCGGCGACGCGGTCCAGTTCCGACGCAAGGTCACGCCCCCGGTGTTGTACCTGCCTGACAAAGCCGTGGGTAGCGTTGTACTCATGCACGGTGGCGTTAGTCGGCGCTGGTTAGCGGCAACCTTGGTAGCTTCCGCCAGGAGCTTCTGGCACGTGGCTTCGAGCGCGGCCGCGGCGGCTGTCGGGTCCGCCTCGATGGTGACTGGAGCACGCAGGTGCTGGATGGAGGCAGTGACCGGATCTTGCTCTTGCTCGGGCGCGGAGCTCTCTCCTCCTGCTCGGCGCTCCTGAGGCGGGTGGTGGTTTTCGCGGGCATTCACCACCATGACTTTGACGCAACCGTCCGCCGTGGTCAGGCCATGGGCGAGGCGGCTGAGAGGCACGTCAAGGATGGAGGTGACCACGCTGGGGAAGACCTCGGCGACCATGGCGACGTAGACGCGGATGTCCCCGAAGTGCATGATGGATCCGTTGACAGGGAAAGTGTTCCCGGCGAAGCATGCAGCATTGTCGATGACGTAGTCGAAAGCGCCGAACGTGAGGACGAGGCCAGAGTCCTTGCGTTCACCGGTGACGAGCGAAAGTCCCGTGCGGAAGATGATCCCAGCCGGAGCGCTGTGCCCCACGGTGGGCGCCAACTGTCATGGTGTGGAACACGGCAATGCCATCGGGGATGGCTAAAAAGGGACACTCGGATAAAATCGGTGGCTCACGCAACGGGTTGGGCACGATGAACTGCAAACACAGCAACGTACCCAGGTTCGGGGCCCTCTCGGCGAGGCAACACCCCTACTCATGCAAGATGAACTATATGAAGGGGCGAATGCCCAATACAGATGCTCCTGGAGCTGGTTCCTTAGCTACTGTCGAGAGCTAGAGGAAGATGATCACTAGAGTCTAGCCCTTCTTCCTCTCTATATTCTCCTTACCTAGAACCCCAGCTCTGCCCTCCCTTATATACTGATCCGGGGGGGCAGATTACAATTTGGGCTCTAGGGTTTCCTGTTTGGATATGGGTTTACAGGGCAGGGCCGTCTGCAGGGCCCAGCCGGTGGGACATGACCCAGTCCGCCCTCCTTTTAGCGTCATCCTCTTCTTTAGCGGTCAACCGGGCTTCCTTTGGGGCGTCACCCTTGCTTTAACGGTCACCTGGACTGCTTTTGTCGGTCAGCCGACCACTTTTCTTTATCCTCGTCGGGTAGCGCTGGCCGTGACGGCACGCCAGCATGTCTGATGATGAAGGGGGTCCAGAGGCGTACCCCGCAAGGGGCATCACCCCCTCTATGCTCTCCATCGAATCCGAGGTGATCCGGGTGAAGGCGGCAACCCAACTGGTTCTTCTGGCTACCGGGATAGACGGGCCAGCCGGGAAAGCTTTGAGCCCAGCCGGGCAGTAATAGCTAGCCAACCAGCTGGAGTTGTCCTTCTTGAGGGCCAGGTGGCATGTGCCTTCCGGAGCCGGCCTACTTGATTTGACGTCTATGTGGCTTTGTCGATCATAACCTGTATGAAATATGTGATTGATGCCTCAGGTGTAGTCACACATGATGTCTATACCTAAGGTATGTTGTGCATTAGATTTGCCAATTTAATTCGTATTTATCATTGGTTAATATTTTGTTAGATTAGTAGAAGTTACATATTGATTTGTGTACGTTGCCATAGAGTTGGAAGAAAAATCAACTGGTAGTACAATAGATTTTTTTGAAGAAGTAGTTGATCAAAAAATGAAGAGAAATCTACAAAAGCAATTGTGCCAATTTCCATTTTTGATATTAATGCTATTTGTTAAATATCCAAAATTGTGTTATATTATATTGTATGTCGTTTGGTCATGTAAAAAAATTTCTATTCCATTCACTTTGAAAAAAAATCTTCTATAGAGTTAAGTGGTCGTTGTCTTCTTCGCCCCTCCCCCCCACACACACCCCACCCCCACCCCCACCCTCCACACACACACCCCATGGTCAAATCCTGACTCTGATCCTGGTCTAGGGACACTGTCTTCTTCACCGAAATCGTCGCATGGTGTGACGCCGGCCGTCACCGACTCTACCGCTATCGCTAACCGCACAATGCTTCCTAAGCCAGATCACTTTTGCTTCGTCCGTAATTCTGACGCATCATCTGTATGCTTGTTACAAACGAGGGACGTGCTCTAGCGTTGCTTCACTTTCTAGACCATGGATTATATTAGAGGTCATACTATGTGCTTTCTGTTAGATATATATTTGTATATTGTATGTATGTTCCCACTTGTTAGAGATTTTCCTGCATATTTTCATATGTACATGTACTATATATTGTGGCCTTTGGTCCATGAGGAATACAAGTTGCTTAGTCCTAACATGGTATCAGAGCTTAGGGTTTTTCTCTCCTGCACACGCAACTCGTGCTTCTAATCTCCACCTTTTTTTGCCCGCTGACACCGTCCACATGCCATGACTTGCCGTCATCGTCGCCGCGGTGCGCCCGCCTCCTCCTCGTCGTGGCCGCTACCGCATCTGCAGCGCCGCCGCGTCTCTGGCTTGCCGTAAATGCCGTCGTCACGATCTGCCGCCGCTCCTCCTCCGTCTTGGGCTGCCGCCGCCCGCCTGGCCTCTGTTCCTAGCCGCCGTCCCCGCCTCAGATCCGCCGCCGGCCGCCGGTCTTCCCCATCCCTCCCACCGGTCTTCCCCAGCCGGCCTCCTGCCGCCGTGCCTCCCGCTGGCCCTTTGTGCCTCGATCGGGATCGAGTGATCTGTCGGGCTGCTGCTCAGCTCGAATCTGAGATCGAGAGTTAAAAAAAATTGGGAGAGAGAGAGATGTCTTTTGCATCGGGCTATGTTGCGATTCATCGCTGCCCGGTGATCTTTGATGGCGCGAATTATCCTGATTTTGCTGCCTTTATGCGTGTTCACATGTGCGGTCTTCGTTTATGGGGTGTGCTCTCTGGCGAGGTCTCCTGTCCGCCGTGCCCCACTGCTCCTCTGGCTCATGTTCCGCTGCCGCCGATCTTTCTTGGCGCTGATGCTTCTCAGGAGGCCAAGGATGCTGCTCAGAGTGCCGATGATACTGTTGTTGCTGCATATGAGTTGAAGCTCAAACAATACTCTGCTGATCTCGAGGCCTATCGCCTCGATCTGACGGCCTACACTCAGTGGGTAGATGAGGATGCTCGTGCTGCTGTTATTCTCACCTCCATTGTTCTGCCCCAGTTTGTCGATGAGTTCATGAGTCTTCCTACTATTGTTGCTCAGTGGGCACATCTCTGTCAGTGCTATCAGCCGTCTGGGGATGCTATTTACATGTCTATGGTCCGCCAGGAGCATGCTCTTCAGCAGGGTGATTCCACTATTGATGAGTTCTATACTTAGAGTGCTGCTATCTGGCGTTAGCTTGATTCTCTCCGTACTGCTGTTTGTGGCACATGCACGTGCTGCCATATTGTGCGCTCGGATTTGGAGTTCCACCGCATCTATGAGTTTTTGTCTCGGCTCCGCAAGGAGTTCGAGCCCCGCCGTGCTCAGTTGAATGCTCGTGGTTGTGTTCCGCTCTCTGAGGTGTTATCTGAGCTTCGGGCTGAGGTCTCCGTGGTGCTGGTCTTCTTGAGGTTACGTCTGTGCTTGCTACTCGTGGTCCTCCTCTGTCGTCTGCTCCCTCGACTCATCCGCGGTCCCCTGTGCCGCCACCGATACTACCCACTCCTCCAGGTCAAGGTCAGAGTCAGCACCAGCAGTCTCAGGGTCAGAGTCAGCATCACCACCAGCAGGCTCGTGGTCAGGGTCGCCGTGGTTCTCTTCGTCCTTCACACTTACTTTCGAGGATGGCCACACAGGCCACAGTATACACGGATCCCGGTTTACATCGGCAGCACCGAGGCTCACAGGCGGTCGGCTCCCGGATCTTCAGGTTTCTCTCTCGATCAGGACATTATCGAGTCTTCGCGGTCGCTTGCTGCTGAGGCTCTTCTTTGGCCAGGCACGCTGGTTACATGATCGATTCTTGAGCCTGCGCGACCACCACCTTCTACACAGTCAGGTACGACCCCGTAGTATCTGGATTCTGGAGCTTCTTTTCATATGACCTCTGAGTCTTCTCTTATGTCTGCTATTCGTTCTCTCCCTTCTCATGTCCGTGTTCTCACGGCCGATGGTACCTCTCTTCATGTTTCTAGTAGGGGCACCCTTTCTAATTCTTCTTTTCTGTCCTTGATATTTCTCATGTTCCTCGTCTTAAGATGAATACTGACTCTGGTTGTCGCGTCATTCTTGATGTTGATTCTTGTGTTGTCCAGGACCGTCGCACACAGGCCCTGGTTGGAGCTGGCCCTCGCAGTCGTGACTCTTTAGGACTTTGGGAGTTAGACTGGCTTCGTGTTCCTTCCACTGCCACTTCATCTGCCAGTTCTTCTCCGGTCGTTGCCTCTGCTACCAGCTCTTTTCAGCAGTGGCATCATCGTCTTGGTCACCTTTGTGACTCTCGCCTGTCGTCATTAGTTCATCGTAGTCTTCTGGGGTCTGTCTCGGGAGATGGGTCTTTACATTGTCAGGGTTGTAGGTTGGGCAAACAGATTCAGCTTCCCTATCCTACTAGCGCGTCTGTATCTCAGCGACCTTTTGATTTAGTTCATTCCGATGTTTGGGGTCCAGCTCCTTTCGCTTTGAAAGGGGGCCATCGCTACTATATTTTATTCATAGATGATTTTTCTCGGTACACTTGGTTGTATTTTATGCGCTCTCGCAGTGAAGTGCTCTCCATATATCAGCGTTTTGCGGCCATGGTCCGTACTCAATATTCTACACTCATTCGTGTGTTTCGTGCTGATTGTGCTGGTGAGTATATCTCCCAGATGTTGCGAGGTGTTCTTGCTGAGCAAGGTACTGTGGCATCCCGCAAAACCACTACTAGAAAATCGCGTTGAATTTGTGCATTGCATCATCATTACATCATCATGCATATTAATTTTACCTGAAACTATGTTGCGAAAGACTATGGTTTTCCGAAACTAGCCCTCCTTCTATTTCAAATTAAACCCCGGCTGCTTCCGGAATATTTTGTTTGTTCAAAAACTAGTTACAAAATGAGTTGCAAATTAAATAAGATGTTATGTTATTTTAGTGGGCGTCGAGCGGGCGGATAGACGACGACCGCCCCAGAATTTAAATCGGACCACCTAACCGCCCCTTAAATCCTAAGTTCACCAACTAACCTACCCACACCCAGCCTCCACCTCACCCCGGCCAACCCCGTTGCGCCACCTCATCTCCCCTCTCTCCCTCAACCAACCCCAAACTGCCACCTAATCCTACCCTCTCTCTCCTCCCTCTCCTCTCTCCCCACCAGCCGCGCCTGGGCCCCACTCGGCCCCACCCTAGCACACCACTCAGCTCACCCCACACACGCACGCGACCACACCCCCACCGACCCGCCTGGCCACCTATCCACCTGCCCTCTACAGTCAAACCCCAGCCACCCCAGCCCACGACCAGCCCCCGCGTGGCCACCTGCCACGTCCCCACCTGGGCGGGAGCCCCAGCAGCCCCCTGGCCCACCACGTTCCTCTCGCCCCCGCTCAACCTTCCCTCCTCTCCTCTCTGGCTTCTCCTTCCGCCGCCGGAGCCACCTTCCCTTGGCCCTCCTCCTCCTCCCTCGCTCGCCCGGCTCTCCTCCTCACGGCGCGTCCAGCCGCGGCGCTCCTCGCCCGCCTCTCCGCCTCGAGTCCCCGCCGCCCCAGCCTAGCCGCCGCCTCGCGCCAACGGCCCCGAGCTCGTCGTCGACCTCGTCAGCCCGCGCCCGCCGCCCCTTCCACGGCGTCGCCCGCCATTGGCGTGCCCTCGCGAGCCCGCCTCGCGCCTTCTCAGGCGACCCGCCACCCCTGCCCCTCGGCCTTCTCCAGCCAGCCGAGCCCCTCCCTTCCACTGGCCGTGACGGCCCGCTCGAGACCGCTAGTCCGCCAGGCCCCGCTGTTCTTCGCCCGCCCGCATGGCCGCCCTCCACCCTCCTCCTCCGTGGGCAGCGTCGTCGGCCCCTCCGCCTCGCCCTGCGGTCGCCTTCCTCGCCACCATGCCGAGGCTCGCCTCGAGCCTTCCCTGCGAGCCTCGCCCGCGTCCCGTCGTCTCCGGCCGCCTGCGGGTTCTCCGCCGCGTCCGCGCCCGTCGGCAGACGCTTCCTCGGCCTCTCCTGCTGCCGCGAGCCTTACGGCGCCCTCGTTCTGCCGAGTCCGTCCCGATCTCCGTCGCCAGCGCCTCACCGACCCAGCGGCACCCGCCCTTCGTCTGCGCCGCCATGGCGCCTCAACCAACTGAAGATGGTCCATGTTCGATGTGTGGTCAACTCGTTGGTGTGGTGTGAAGGGGCTCTACACAAGTGGTGGTAGTCGTGTGGTACTGCTACAGGCCTCCATGCGCTGACCAGTTTTCAGCCGCGTCGTGATCGAGACCAGGAGGTGTTCCAATGCGTCCCTGGTCCCTGATGATATGTGCCATGTGACAAGTGTGACCCGCAAGTAGTTGCGAGGCTCTCAAGATCTACTGACGCCCGGCGCCAAGATCTTCCGATGGTGATGCGAGGAGCCCAAACCCGAGGGGCCCTATTGAACTCGGTGTCATCTATTCAAGTACTTCATCGACGTCAAGATCGTCCCACGCGACCATAAGACCCGTTCGGCGAAACATCGAACCCCGGTACTGTCGCCTTCCTCTTCGGATGCCGAACCCCAAGATCTTCCCCGACACCGAGGACGCCTACACGGAACGACAAGATCTTCACACGGACGCGAACCCAAGACCCCGATGCCCCGATCCGCAGACCGATCCGAAGCGCCAAGGCCTCCGACATGGAATCAACAATATCATCACAAAACGCCGAGTACTTCTTCCCGAACGCCATGATCGTCAACATGGCCGACCACCGCGAATGCGACAAGATCTGCCCCGTTGATCGAGAACGTTCCGCCGAGACCGTCGAACCACGGACCACACCGACCCGAACCCGGAACCCCAAGTTCGAGGCCCTCTAATGTGTGACCCCTTTTCCGAGCCCTATTTTATAAATGCTAAACATAAAACCTGTTGCACATTAATTGCCATTCTTGCATGCATACATTGTGTGGTTTGGGGGCCTTAAGCCGATTCACCTCTAATTAAATATGGGGCCCATATGCGGGCAAATCTAGCCTTATATTGGCCTCATTTAAACTTGTGTAGCGAACCCGTATCATCTTTTGCCATGTAATACAACATTTAATTTGCGGGGGTTCTAAACAACTTGAACCATTTAATTAATTGTCGGGACCCCGGTTCCGCTTAATATGACCTAATTGCATTGCACCTTCGCCATGTCATGCATCATACATGCATCATGCCGATCTTCTGCCGTTGTATTAAATATTGCACCCGGTGTTTCTTCTAGTGTTTTGCTTCTTCGCGGATAAGGCCGTTGAGTTGATGTGAGCTTCGCCCCGACCTTCGGTTGAACCTTCGACAATGTTTTCAGGCGAGCATCTCCCCCTTTCTACCTATCTCACTTGATAGTATTTACTTCCCTCCTGTTGATCTATTGCTATCTGTGTTGCGATTCTCTAGTTTCCGTACCCTTGATATCCCTTGCAGCCTTATATTGCCATGGCCACCTCCTATTACCTGTTGTTTGGTAGATAGCTGGACTTGCGCGTCGTAGTCGCTTGCTCAAGTGCCGTTGCATGTCGTTAAGTGCCACAGTTGTTGATGTAATGCCGCATGTTGATGTTGGAGATGATCATGGCTTTAATTATTGTTTCACTTTAATTCCTGTTTAACAACTAAAATTGAATTAAGCGAGAGGCATCGGTGGGTGATAGGTAAGTTTTGGTTTCCGACAGCCACTTGTGTCCGTGGGACCCGAGTTCTTGACACTGTTCCGAGATCGAGCGCTAACCACATGGGGAGATATGGGCCCCCATTGATTATTACCTGATTTCAAAGTATTGTCTTGGGGCCACAAACTAGTTTGAGGTTTTATTTACTATCCTGTACTTATGCCATGTTTACCGCTTTATTTACGTTTGTGCGAGCACACTGTTGTCTTGTTTAGGTAAGCGGAATGTTTTCGCTGTATCGACAGGTCCCGATTGGGATCTGTCGTTCTGACCATTATATAAACCCTAAGTCCGTCTCGAGACCGGCCGACTTCGTTGGTGTACTTAGTGGGTGGCCCCGTGCTTGCTTTGGGTGCAGGAAAGTCATGACTTAGGCCCCGACATACCGATGGGTGTATGTTAACGATCCGCAAAAAGGGTCAAGTGCCTGTGGATACTTTGGTGCACCCTGCAGGTTAAATCTTTTAGAAGCCGTGTCGCGGTTATGGACGACTTGGAGCACGATGCTTGATCATAGACAACTATAACTAAAGTTTCTTGTTATAAATGGACTTGTATCCGATATGATTAGTAATCGCTTCACTACAACGGAATGGCTACCTAAAAGTACCAACAAGCTGCTGGGTTTT
The DNA here is from genome assembly GCA_030063025.1 of Avena longiglumis. NCBI lineage: Eukaryota > Viridiplantae > Streptophyta > Magnoliopsida > Poales > Poaceae > Avena > Avena longiglumis. Next base: position 444,712,016 of record CP125975.1, on the reverse strand, counting down.
GGGGTTATCTCATGCTAATTGTGTCGACTAGTAAGAGTTGCAACTATCATGGAATGGTTAACTAAAAGTGCCCATTGCTTACTTTATCGGGACGATTATCTAAACGACTAGTAATTGCTGCAGCGATAGCGAATAAGTAAAGCGCCAGCGGTGTGAGTTCCTCGGTTGACTTCCTCGTTTGGTCTCGAGGGAAACGCCAGATGGGTTTGTTTGATGATAGTATCCGGTTGGATCCGAATAGGTCTTTCTCACCCTCTCGATAGCCGGTTGTATCGAGTCTCTATAGGTTGTTTAGTGCATCTTTGCCGCTGCGCTGAACCACCATACCTATGTAGGCGAGGCCGAATTCTAGCCTCGCCCGTGTCTTGGCCTCGATCTTGGCGCTCCTCTTTTCCTTTGCCCTTTGTCGGCACCCCTTTTGTTTAAGCGGGTTTTGAGATCGGCCGTTAGCGGGGTTACCCTTCCGGCTTGGCACAGGCAGGGTTATGGGCGCCATTGTTTATTCTTGGGCTCTTAGCCCCATTTGCATCTTGTCCGTAGGACGCTCTATCATTTTCAAGGTGATTTGGATCTTTGTATATTATATCGTATTCTTGACTCTTTGAGTCATTTGTTGTATATATCATTACGTGGGTCCCATCGAGGACTGTTGTGTAATGTTATTACTTTGTTTTCCACCCATGCGAAAGTGCTGGTGGGCACCTTTGAATCGCTTCTATGCGGGTTTGAGTTTCGCTAAAACTTGCATAGAGTCGATTGAGGGTGTTCTGAGTGGTATCAGAGCTCAGCAGTTGCGATACCCCACAAGTCCAGCCTGTAGGATAACCTAGCTAACGGCCGAAGTAGAGTGTCAAAACTATTTTGCAAAATCGGTTGGATAGTTCTGGCTAGTTCTGATTTTACTCCTTACCCCTCTGCTGTTCTCCTCTTACCTCTACGTGTTTTGAATCCGCTCTCTTCTCTTTCTTCGAGTCCAGGACTTCTCGTGGTTGGGTTTTCCGTCGTACCTTCAGGGTTTCGCTCCCTCCTTTGATAACGGTGTTCTACCATCTGGTCTTCATGCTATCCGAGGAATCCGTCTACGGTGGTACCATTCTTTGTTCCCTGTTTGTGCCTCCGGTGTTTTCCGACGCGACGACATCACCCACGCCAGATCCGATGCAGAGTCTGCATCACTCCTTTGTTTCCGAACCTCGCTTGTCGAGATCTTCAGTCTGATTCCGAGAACGGCTGCACGCTTTTCTACTGATTGTGCGGAGTAATAGTTTGGGTGCGTGATGGATTGGCCCCCATGCCGACTACCCTTTCTATTCGCTCTCGTACATTGAAGTGGGATAGGCCGCATCTTTCTCACCTTCTATCGAAGTTAGAGGTGGCTTTATTTGTGGATACCTCTACCTTCGCCCTTTTGTTTCCGGAGTGTTTCCTCGACGATCAGGGACAACGACCCTTTGTTGGTGGTGTCGCCGATTTCAAGATGGAGGATGAACCCTTGTTAGTGGTGTCGCGAGTATCTACATGAAGCGAGGAGATGCCGTTCGCCGACCTTCCTTTCGGTACCATGAGGCGGATCTCGAGGGCGAGATCCATTGTTAGTGGTGTCGAATTGTGGCATCCCGCAAAACCACTACTAGAAAATCGCGTTGAATTTGTGCATTGCATCATCATTACATCATCATGCATATTAATTTTACCTGAAACTATGTTGCGAAAGACTATGGTTTTCCGAAACTATCCCTCCTTCTATTTCAAATTAAACCCCGGCTGCTTCCGGAATATTTTGTTTGTTCAAAAACTAGTTACAAAATGAGTTGCAAATTAAATAAGATGTTATGTTATTTTAGTGGGGCAGTCGAACGGGCCGGATAGACCCGAACGACCGCCCCAGAATTTAAATCGGACCACCTAACCGCCCCTCTAAATCCTAAGTTCACCAACTAACCTACCCACACCCAGCCTCCACCTCACCCCGGTCAACCCCGTTGCGCCACCTCATCTCCCCTCTCTCCCTCAACCAACCCCAAACTGCCACCTAATCCTACCCTCTCTCTCTCCTCCCTCTCCTCTCTCCCCACTGGCCTGGGCCCCTCAGCCCCACACACCACTCACCCCACACACGCCTTGACCACCCCCACCGACCCGCCTGGCCACCTATCCTGCCCGTGGCCCTCACAGTCAAACCCCTGCCACCCCCACCCGACCACGTGGCCACCACGTCCCCACTGGCGGGAGCCCCAAGCCCCAGCCCACCACGTTCCTCGCCCCGCTCAACCTTCCTCATCTCCTCTCTGGCTTCCGCCTTGGGAGCCACCTTCCTCCCGCCCTCCTCCTTCCCTCGCTCGCCACTTGGCTCTCCCTCCCTCTCCCCAGCGTCGATCGGCTTCGCTCCTTGACCTCCGTCGCCTCGAGTCCCTCTCCCCGCTGCTAGCCACGCCCTCCGCCAGCGGCCCGAGCTCGTCGTCGACCTCGTCAGCCGCCCGGCCCTTCCATGGCGTCGCCCTCGCTGGCCGTGCCCCTCATGAGCCGCCTCGCGCCTTCTCTGCGACCCGCCACCCCTGCCGCCCTCCGGCCTTCTCCGGCCAGCGCCCTCCCCTCCCGCCCGACAGCTCGAGCCGCTAATCGCCAGCCCGCCGCCGCTGTTGCTCCGCCCTGCCTGCGCCACAGCGGCCACCCTCCACCCTCCTCCCGGCAGCGTCGTCGGCCCCCTCCACCGCCTCGCCCTGCGGGCCCCGCCTTCCTCGCCACCGCGGCCGAGCTCGCCCCCTCGAGCCTTCCCCTGCAGAGCCTCGCCCCGCGTCCCCCGTCGTCTCCGGCCGCCTGCGGGTTCTCCGCCGCGTCCGCGCCCGTCGGCAGACGCTTCCTCGGCCTCTCCTGCTGCCGCGAGCCTTACGGCGCCCTCGTTCCTGCCGCCGTTCGAGTCCGCGATCTCCGCGTCGCCAAGCGCCTCACCGACCTTCGCGGCACTTCTTTGCTCCCGATTCGTTAAATGCGCCATCGGCGCCTCAACCAAGCGAAGATGGTCCTGTCGATGTGTGGTCAACTTGGTGTGGTGTGAAGGGCTCTACACTGGCGGTGGTAGTCGTGTGAAATGCTACAGCCTCCATGCGCTGACCAGTTTTCAGCCGCGTCGTGATCGAGACCAGGAGGTGTTCCAATGCGTCCCTGGTCCCTGATGATATGTGCCATGTGACAAGTGTGACCCGCAAGTAGTTGCGAGGCTCTCAAGATCTACTGACGCCCGGCGCCAAGATCTTCCGATGGTGATGCGAGGAGCCCAAACCCGAGGGGCCCTATTGAACTCGGTGTCATCTATTCAAGTACTTCATCGACGTCAAGATCGTCCACGCAGACCATAAGACCGTTCCCGAAGCGAAACATCGAACCCCGGTACTGTCGCCTTCCTCTTCGGATGCCGAACCCCAAGATCTTCCCCGACACCGAGGACGCCTGCGGGCGACAAGATCTTCACACGGACGCGAACCCAAGACCCCGATGCCCCGATCCGCAGACCGATCCGAAGCGCCAAGGCCTCCGACATGGAATCAACAAGATCATCACGAAACGCCGAGTACTTCTTCCCGAACGCCATGATCGTCAACATGGCCGACCACCGCGAATGCGACAAGATCTGCCCCGTTGATCGAGAACGTTCCGCCGAGACCGACCCGTCGAACCCTGGACCCTGGGACCGACCCCGAACCCCGGAACCCCAAGTTCGTCGAGGCCCTCTAATGTGTGACCCCTTTTCCGAGCCCTATTTTATAAATGCTAAACATAAAACCTGTTGCACATTAATTGCCATTCTTGCATGCATACATTGTGTGGTTTGGGGGCCTTAAGCCGATTCACCTCTAATTAAATATGGGGCCCATATGCGGGCAAATCTAGCCTTATATTGGCCTCATTTAAACTTGTGTAGCGAACCCGTATCATCTTTTGCCATGTAATGCAACATTTAATTTGCGGGGGTTCTAAACAACTTGAACCATTTAATTAATTGTCGGGACCCCGGTTCCGCTTAATATGACCTAATTGCATTGCACCTTCGCCATGTCATGCATCATGCCGATCTTCTGCCGTTGTATTAAATATTGCACCCGGTGTTTCTTCTAGTGTTTTGCTTCTTCGCGGATAAGGTCGTTGAGTTGATGTGAGCTTCGCCCCGACCTTCGGTTGAACCTTCGACAATGTTTTCAGGCGAGCATCTCCCCCTTTCTACCTATCTCACTTTATAGTATTTACTTCCCTCCTGTTGATCTATTGCTATCTGTGTTGCGATTCTCTAGTTTCCGTACCCTTGATATCCCTTGCAGCCTTATATTGCCATGGCCACCTCCTATTACCTGTTGTTTGGTAGATAGCTGGACTTGCGCGTCGTAGTCGCTTGCTCAAGTGTCGTTGCATGTCGTTAAGTGCCACAGTTGTTGATGTAATGCCGCATGTTGATGTTGGAGATGATCATGGCTTTAATTATTGTTTCACTTTAATTCCTGTTTAACAACTAAAATTGAATTAAGCAGAGGCATCGGTGGGTGATAGGTAAGTTTTGGTTTCCGACCGCCCACTTGTGTCCGTGGGACCCGAGTTCTTGACACTGTTCGAGATCGGCCGCTAACCACGGTGGGGAGATATGGGCCCCCATTGATTATTACCTGATTTCAAAGTATTGTCTTGGGGCCACAAACTAGTTTGAGGTTTTATTTACTATCTGTACTTATGCCATGTTTACCGCTTTATTTACGTTTGTGCGAGAGCACACTGTCTTGTTAGGTAAGCGGAATGTTTCGCTGTATCGGCGATCCCGATTGGGGATCTGCTGTCGTTCTGACCATTGTCGCAAACCCTAAGTCCGTCTCGGAGACCGGCCGACTTCGTTGGTGTACTTAGTGGGGTGGCCCCGTGCTTGCTTTGGTGCAGGAACGTCATGACTTAGGCCCGACATACCGATGGGTGTATGTTAACCGATCGGCAAAAGGGTCAAGTGCTGTGGATACTTTGGTGCACCCTGCAGGTTAAATCTTTTAGAAGCCGTGTCGCGGTTATGGACGACTTGGAGCACAGTGCTTGATCATAGACAACTATAACTAAAGTTTCTTTGTTATAAATGGACTTATATCCGATATGATTAGTAATCACTTCACTACAACGGAATGGCTACCTAAAAGTACCAACAATGCTGGGTTTTGGGGTTATCTCATGCTAATTGTGTCGACTAGTAAGAGTTGCAACTATCATGGAATGGTTAACTAAAAGTGCTTACTTTATCGGACGATTATCTAAACCCGACTAGTAATTGCGCAGCGATAAGCGAATAAGTAAAGCGCCAAGCTGTGTGAGTTCCTCGGTTGACTTCCTCGTTTGGTCTCGAGGGAAACGCCAGATGGGTTTGTTTGATGATAGTATCCGGTTGGATCCGAATAGGTCTTTCTCACCCCTCTCGATAGCCGCCCGGTTGTATCGAGTCTCTATAGGTTGTTTAGTGCATCTTTTGCCGCCGCACCACCATACCTATGTAGGCGAGGACCGCGAATTCTAGCCTCGCCGTGTCTTGGCCTCGATCTTGGCTCCTCTTTTTCCTTTGCCCTTTGTCGGCACCTTTTGTTTAAGCGGTTTTGAGATCGACGCCGTTAGCGGGGTTACCCTTCCGGCTTGGCACAAGCGGGTTATGGGCCCATTGTTTATTCTTGAGCTCTTAGCCCCATTTGCATCTTGTCCGTAGCTGGACGCTCTATCATTTTCAAGGTGATTTGGATCTTTGTATATTATATCGTATTCTTGACTCTTTGAGTCATTGTTGTATATATATCTCTGCGTGGGTCCCATCGAGGACTGTTGTGTAATGTTATTACTTTGTTTTCCACCCGCACGAAAGTGCCTGGTGGGCACCTTTGAATCGCTTCTATGCGGGTTTGGCGAGTTTCGCTAAAACTTGCATAGAGTCGATTCTGAGGGTGTTACAGGTACCCTTGCTCAGTTCTCCTGTCCCGGCGCACATGCCCAGAATGGTGTTGCTGAGCGTAAGCACCGCCATCTTCTTGATACCACTCGTTCCATGATGATTGCTTCTTCCCTTCCGCGGCATTTTTGGGCTGAGGTTTTCGCTACGTCGGCTTACCTCATCAATATTCAGCCTTCTGCCTCTCTGCGGGGTGGTATCCCTCTTGAGCGCCTATCTGGTCATTCTCCGAACTACTTCATGCTTTGCTTGTTGGTTGTGTTTGCTATGTTATCCTTGCCCCTCGCGAACGCACCAAACTGACCGCTCAGTCTGTTGAGTGTGTCTTCCTTGGATACAGTGATGAGAATAAGGGCTATCGCTGTTGGGACCATGTTGGTTGTCGAATGCGTATCTCTCGCGATGTTACTTTTGATGAGACGCGCCCTTTCTATCCTCGTCCCACCACTGGTACCTACCCGGTGGAAGATATCTATTTTCTTCTTTTTCCTGACACACCTCCTTCTACTCCTATTGCATCTTCTTCAGGACCCATTTTCCCTGATGTCTCTTCTTCGACACCATCCTCATCTGCTCTGTCTAGTTCTCCTTGTTCTCCGGAGCCTTCCTCTGCTATTCCTTCTTCTTCATCGTCGTCTCATGAGTCGTCTTCCTCTGATGAGTTTCCCCCTACTCGTCATGTTCGTCAGCGTCGTGCCCCCAACCGTTACTCTCCTGGTCAGTATGGTCTTTCTGCTGTCTCCGAGCCGACTTCTTATCGGGATGCTGAGCATCATCCTGAATGGCAGCTCGCCATGGCTGAGAGATTGCTGCGCTTGAGCGCACTAGCACCTGGGATCTTGTTTCTCCCCCTCCCGGTGTTCGTCCTATCACGTGTAAGTGGGTATATAAAATTAAGACCCGCTCTGATAGATCTTTTAAGCGCTATAAAACGCGTCTTGTGGCTCGTGGTTTTCAGCAGGAGCATGGGCGTGACTATGATGAGACCTTTGCTCCTATGACTCATATGACCATTGTGCGTACTCTTCTTGTTGTTGCTTCTGTTCGTCACTGGTTTGTGTTCTAGCTTGATGTTCAGAACGCATTCCTCAATGGCGAGTTGAGTGAGGAGGTTTATATGCAGCCTCCTCCTGGGTATTCTGTTCCCGCAGGGATGGTTTGTCGTCTTCGGCGTTCTCTTTATGCCCTCAAACAGGCCCCTCGTGTCTGGTTTGAGCGCTTTGCCTCTGTAGTGACTGATGCTGGTTTCTCCCCTAGTGCTCATGATCCAGCGTTGTTTGTTCACACTTCTCCTCGTGGACGCACTCTTCTTCTTCTCTATGTTGATGGTATGATCATTACTGGTGATGATCCTGAGTATATCGCATTTGTTAAGGCTCGTCTTCGTGATCAGTTTCTTATGACTGATCTTGGTCCTCTTCGATACTTTCTTAGGATTGAGGTTTCCTCCACTTCTGATGGCTTTTTCATCTCCCAGGAAAAGTATATTCAGGATCTTCTTGCTCGTGCTGCTCTTGGGGATGAGCGCACTGTTGGGACCCCTATGGAGCTTAATGTCATGCTTCGTCCTACTGATGGTGATCCTCTTCCTGATCCGACGCGTTATCGCCATCTTGTTGGGAGTCTTGTTTATCTTGTTGTCACTCGTCCTGACATATCTTATCCTGTTCATATTGTGAGTCAATTTGTTTCTGCTCCTACCACTGTTCACTATAGTCATCTTCTCCGTGTTCTTCGTTATCTTTGTGGCACGATCACTCGTCGCCTTTTCTTTCCTCGTTCCAGCTCCCTCCAGCTTCAGTGCTATTCAGATGCTACATGGACGAGTGATCCTACGGATCGTCGTTCACTTTTTGCTTACTGTGTGTTTCTTGGTGGTTCGCTCATTGCCTGGAAGATGAAGAAACAGACAACGGTTTCTCGTTCGAGTGTTGAGGCTGAGTTGCGAGTTATGGCCTTGTTGACTGCTGAGGTGACCTGGTTCCGGTGGTTGCTTACGGATTTTGGGGTCTCTATTACCACACTCACTCTGGTTTTGTCGGCGATGCAGTGCTATTAGTATTGCGTGATCCTCATACATGAGCTTACCAAGCATATTGGTGTTAATGCTTTCTATACACGTGCTCAGTGCGAGCTCGAGGTTGTTGCGCTCAAGATGTACTTTGAGTTCTGATTACGGATTTCTTTACGAAGGCACAAACCATTGCACATCATACTTTATTTCTCTCCAAACTCAGTGTTGTAGAGCCACCATGAGTTTGAGGGGGTGTTAGATATATATTTGTATATTGTATGTCTCCACTTGTTAAGGGGTTTTCCTGCATATTTCCACCTGTACATATACTATATATTGTGGTTTTTGGCCCCTGAGTAATACAAGTTGCTTATTCCTAACACTTTCTACCACCACTTTAATTTCTCCCATATCCAAAAATAGATCGTGCAAAATTATAGAGCTACTGATGAAAGAATGACATGCTTCTTAGATGAAAAATTGTGCTTCACATAAAATTCCATAAAACTCAATCTCATGTGCCTATTTTCTGTTGCTCCCGGAAACAAGCAACTCCTAAGACGAAGAAACGTAGGAGAGGTCAGCGGTATATCCATATACGTGAATAACAGGAAAATCACGCAAAGAGCCGTGGGACTGGTTTAAAATCATACGGTCAAAATGCTTTGTATCGTTTGGCTAAACAGTAGTCCGATGGGAAGTAAGTATGGGGATCTGATTCCTAGCGGTCTAAAATAAAAGCAGTTAATATGTGCTTGCACAAACTCTTTTGTGTTTTCAAGCTCATGTATATCGTCATGTTCGTTACGACTAGACAGCAGATAACTATGATGCGTGTACCCACCCTAGCTATCTCCATGCCATGGACCATGGCAATGTTTTTGTATGCACTGAGGGGAGGGTCTTAGGTGCACTCATGGTCTCTTGTGTGGACCGGACCACCGGAGGATAGCGATCCAGCTGGCTGGGGCAGTGGGGTTAGAGCATGTCTGGCGAATCCAGCCGAAAACCAGACCAATTTTCGGGGCGCAGACGTCAGGTTTTCCACGCGTGTCCGTAGTTCTCAATCATTAAATTTAGTTAAACTCGGTGAAATATGGGCAAATATAGGTGAAATTTCATTAAATAGGGCAAAGAGGCACATGGTACATCGGATTTCATAACTAGAAAAAGGCCGCCGCCGTGGTCGACGCCGGACGCCGCAACTACAGGCCAAGGCGGGGGTGGTTGCCGGCCTTGATGTGCCATGACTCGAGTCATACAGAATGCTCCACCGGTGGCGGCGGTAAGCCGCATTATTCTGTACGGGCGGCAAACGATCCGTCGTGTCGGGCGAGTTCCTCGAGGTGCCTGTCGGCGAAAAACTGCCTCCAGAAGACCAGGTTGCCCTGATCCTCGGCGAGATCCGGGTCTTGCATGGCGGCGATAGCGGTCTGGATATCTCCAGCGAGTTCTAGGTCTTGCATGGCGGCGATAGCCGCCTGGATCTCTCCGGCGAGGTCCTCTCCGTCCGGCACCGGTGGAACGGGGTTCCTGTCGGCACTGAGTTTCCAGCCTACGGGGAGACGAGTGTCCGACGACGCCGTATAGCGCGCCTCACTGACAGGCTGGTCCACTCGGCAATTCACTTCGTTCGGCGTCCCAAGGACGTACCCGGGATCCTAGGTTTGGCCTGGGTAGTCTGGACCAAAGTTGGCCTAAATCCGGCCGAAAAGAGGTCCCTGAGTACGCGACTGGACCAATTTTCGGCGTCCGAACGTAATTTTGATGTCCAGATCAGCCTTCTGGGTAGGCAGGCGAGTGGAGATGCTCTTACCACACTTGGTACGGCACCACAAGTCCACATCTCCACCCTTTACCTTTTGTCTGTTTTCCCCAACTTGTTTCTTTGCTTACCAGCTACACACACCGTACCGTACCGGGCCACCGGGCAGGTTTTGCATGCATGGATCCTCTCCGATTCGATCCATCCATCGATCGATGGGTGTTTGTGTTTCCCCATCACGACTCGTGATTCGGCCGCGTCCCTGGCCGTCGTCGTCTTTGCGTACGCGCGTGATCCGTTGGGAGCCGGCCGGCATGCACGTTGAATCCTGACTGGATCGGGAGCGGAACGTACTTTTGTTGTGGTGCGCAGCGTCTGGTTGTTGTAAAACGTACTACCACGTGTAATTACTGAAATCAAATCATGCATGGGCTGGGTTCTAACGACGTATGGCTGCACTACATATCATCTTGGTGTTGGACACATGACCGATGCCTCCGACGCTGAAATGAAATGATCACAATCTTGTTGCTAGACATAGAGTGATCACGATCTAGCTTTCGGTACAAATTAGTTGTCGTAGGTTTATTGTACCTAGAGAGGTTTAGCCAATTTGAATCGGAGGCAGCATTAGCTATTTAGCTAGTATATATAAGCTAGGTATTTCAAACTTGTAGAACCTTCTTCCCTCAAAAAAAAAAAATTGTAGAACCTCCTGATGTGTTTCATCGAGTTTTAGTTGAAGTGCTATACTGTTACCTATGTGATCTAATAGTGTGTGTCGTGCCTTAGCGAGCGAGGGTGCTTTTCCATACCGGCTGGTCCAAGCTTTGTGAGATTTTAGTGGTCGGCGATCGGGTGTACCACTACCGGATGGTAGATGAACACGTAGAGAGGCTCTCGCCTCTCGGCATTGAGGGAACATGTGGGAGAAAGGCGTATAATGCACAAAAGCATGGAAAAAGTTAGATGACATAATTACCATGTGAGCACTTAGTCTCAACTCATGCCATCAAAACAGAACCCAAAAATAGAATAGCTCTTCCTTCCGATCCCGCAAGAGAGGGATATAAAGGTTTCTTTGCTTTTGCTGCAACACAACGTGTTTAGTAATTAATACGTGACAGCAATGATAACAAATCATTAGGACCATGTTGCATCCAATCACCGAGTTGGATCTAGACCTTCCCTTTATTTTCATTCTATTCCTGTCTTTTCTCTTTCTTTTTTGTTGCTATAGGAGATGGATCTACCTTTGTAGTTAAAGTAAAATCTTCTTATATATAGTACGTAGCTAAGGTAGATTCAATCTGCTGAACGAACGAGGGAGCAGCGCATCACATGCTGCAATGCTCATGGGCTCAACTCCTGCTGCCAATCTCGGCCTATTCAAGAAGCAGCCACATCAGCTGTTTTTAACCATTTTTCCATGGCACGGCAACGTAGTAACTATACAAATCGCTTCTGATCTCGAAAGAGACTCAAGTATACGTTGCCAACCAGTCAGGGTACAAACGTCCGCATCATCTATAATTAAGCACCCCTATCTCAGAAAGAAAAAACGTGAAAAAGGTTGGCCCTGCACAAGCGTGCCATGAATGAATGAGCGGCCGCATGGAAATGTTTACCTGTCTCTGGTCCATGGACTTTGGAGCCGTGTGTTGTGTTTGTGTAGCCCGCCTGGGACTGGGACAGGCAATGTGCAGAGTAGGTGCTCCTTGATTTTCGGTGTCGTGTTCCATCACATGTGAAATCTTATTTTTCGGAGTAGTACTATGGTTTTACTGTTGCAATATTGGGCTCGGACTGTCGAAAACTGTTCAAAGGTTTCGTCAGGTTTCGGTGAAGCATCGGACTTAGTATTTGGTGTCGCGTTTCAGCACATAGTAGCAAAAGCAGAGAGGGTGGTTAGGTGGTTTCAGTAATGGCATTTGATTAGTGCACATGCCGATGCCACGCAGAGTCTCGATGCATTTCTTTCATTAACGCCAGTCTCACCAAACCAGAATATCTTGACCCAGCTATCTCAAGAGCTTAAAATCGTTTCAAATTTCACAGTTAATTATCTTGTTCATGAAAGATTTACTCAAGTCACATGTTTGAGAAGCCAACATGAAGGTGGCGACAACATCAACATCCGCACCATTTACATGGTTCCAAAAATAGCTACAGGACTCAAGTCATTTCATTGCATGTAACTTACCAACAACTTTGGCGGGCTCGGCGAAATAAAATCTCAAAGCTTCGAGATGACAATGGTGTTGTTCAAACTGTTCCCACGGATATGCAGCGGATGGCCGTATCATATTTTAAATCTCTATATACTAGAGATCCTTCTTTACAGTCAGAGGCTATTATTGATTTAATCCCAGTACAAATAACATATGAGATGAATGAGCGTTTGTGTAGGGATTTTACAGTTGAAGAAATTTCGGATGCTGTCTTCCAAATCGGTCCGATTAAAGCCCTGGGCCCTGATGGTTTTCATGCTAGATTTTATCAGCGTAATTGGGGTTTATTGAGGGAGGATATAGTGCAGGCAGTGCTGCAGTTTGTTGGGATTCGTAGCATGGAAAACAAAATTTTTCTATCGCATACAAACAAACAAGCCAAGATCTATCTACTAGATTGTAGCAACGAGTCGATGGTATAACTTACCCTCGAAGATTCCAAAGCGTTTAACGAGAGCGGATTCTCGTGGGTGATGTAGTCGTACTCTTTCCGATCTCAAGATCGTGTAGACGATCCTTCCGGCGCCACGTTTCGGCGCTCCGATCGGTCACACGTTCGGTACTCGGAAGACCTTCCTCTCCTTGTTCCAAAGAAAATGGAGGTTGTAGCACTCTCCTCGCGATTCCGGCGACAACTGGCGTGGTACCGAAGTAGAGGAAATCCCATGAGGCTTCGCCTTAAGCGGTGCGAGAATGGTGGAGCTTATGAGAGAGGCTATTAGTGGTCTAGTAATTAGACACACCAATTAGAAGGCTCTAAACCAATTAGAAGGCTCTAAACCTGGCTAAAGCAATTAGAAGCTCTAAACCAAAACGGCTCTAAACCGGAGATTTAGAGGTAGAAAGTTGTGTGTCTAGGAGGAGAGCCCCGCCTCCTTTTATGGGTGGGGCGCGGCCAGGGAGGAGTCCCTCCCAAGTCGGCCTTGGGTGGCGCTTGGCTTGGGAGGAGACTCCTCCCTCAAGTCGGTTCCCAACTCCTCTTTCTTGTTTCCCAGTTTCTTGTTTTAGTTTGACTTTCAAAGGACATTTGACTTTTCTGCTTTAGGATTCAATTTAATCCTTTATTTGGGACAGCAAGAACACTTAGTACATGATGCAATCATTCCAATATGTAATGACACATTCATGTACCCTCCCCCGGTGCTTGGACAATCCGAACCTTCTAGAACATTCCGATGAAAACAAGGAATCATTCCCGAACTCAAACGGGACTTTCCTTATATGAATCTTATTCTCCGGACCATTCCGGATCACCTCGTGATATCCGGATCCCATCGAGACTCGAACAACATTCGGTCTCTTTCTCATAATACCATAACTACTCAAACAACGTCGAATCCTTAAGTGTGTCTCCTACGGTTCGTGAATTATGCGGACATGATCGAGACACTTCTCGAACAATAACCAATAGAGGAATCAGAAATTCATATGGCTCCCACATATTTCTATGATTACTTTGCGATCGAATGAACCACTTACATACGATACCAATTTCCCTTTGTCTCACGATAGTTTACTTATCCGAGGTTATGATCGTCGGTATCTCTGCATACCTAGTTCAACCTCGTTACCGATAAGTACTTTTCTCGTTCCGTGATATGTGATCCCTTGTGACCAAGTCACATGCTTGCAAGCCAATTGGATGACATTCCACCGAGAGGGCCCAGTATATCTATCCGTCATGTGGATGGACAAATCCCTCTTGATCCATGTGTTTCAACCAATACTTTCCGAACACTTAATGCCACCTTTATAGCCACCCGATTCACGGTGTGGTGTTTGATGTCATCAAAGCATCCATCCGGTAAAGGTGATATGCATGATCTCATGGTCGAAGGAATTAGGTTACTATGTATCGAAAGCATATAGCAATTGAACTATTGAAATGACTTGATCTTTATGCTACGCTTATCTATAGGAGTATGTCCACCATATCATTCTCCTAACGATATGATCTTGTTGTTGATAACATCTCAATGTTCATGATAGGAAACCACAATCATTAATCAACCAACAAGCTAGTGAAGTATAGAGGCTATACTAGGGACTTCAAATTAAGTTTACAAATCACACAAGTATTAATGGTTTCCTTGTTAATACTATTATAGCATGAATGTAAACATTTATCATAAACACAAAGATATAATAATAACTACATTTATTATTGCCTCTAGGGCATATCTCCAGTCTCCCACTTGCACTAGAGTCATCTAATCTAGATTACATGGTAATATACCGAACACCCATGGCGGTTTGGTGTTGGTCATGTTTTGCCCTCGGGAGAGGTTTAGTCAATGGATCCGCCACATTCGGATCTGTGTGTACTTTGCAAATCTTTATATCCCCATCCGGATATGTTCTCGAATAGCGTGAAAGCAGCTTGATATGCTTGACTTCTTGTGTGACCTTGGTTCTTGCGCATTGGCTATGGCGCCCATGTTATCACAAGAGATAGACATTGGGTCCAGCGACTTGGAACCACACCCAGCTCATAATGAACTCTTTCATCCATATCGCATCTTGTGAAGCCTCCGAAGCGACCATGTATTCGATTCATTGAAGATCTCGCCACAACGCTTTGTTTTGCACTCCTCCATAGCTGCTGCACCATTCAAAATAAATACGTATCCGGATTGTGATTTAGAATCATCTGGATCGGTGTTCCAACTAGCATTGGTGTAACCATTAACAACGATCTGTTCATCACCTCCATAAGAAAGAACCATATCCTTAGTTCTTCTCAAGTACTTAAGGATGTTTTTGATCATTGTCAATGATCCACTCTGGATCACTTTGATATCTGCTAGTTAAACTAACGACATATGCAATGTCGGGTCTAGTACATAGCATGGCATACATTAGAGATCCTTTGGCTGAGGCATAGGGAGTCTTACTCATCCTTTCTCTATCTTCTGCCGATGTTGGACTTTGAGTTTTACTCAAGGTCGTATTGGGCAACATGGGCAAGAACCCTTTCTTGCTTTCTTCCATTCCAAATCTCTTTAGAACTTTGTCCAAATATTTACTGTGACAATGATATTTGGCGTTTTGATCTATCTCTATAAATCTTTATGCCTAATATGTAAGCTGCTTGCCAAGATCCTTCATTGAAAAACTATTATTCAAATATTCCTTGACACTATTAAGAAGGTCTACATCATTCCCAATCAACAATATGTCATCCACATACAATTAAGAATGCTCTGAGCTCCCACTCACTTTCTTGTAAATACAAGCTTCTCCATAAGTTTGTATAAAACCAAAACTTTTGATTACCTTATCAAAGCGTTGATTCCAACGGGATGCTGCTTCAATCCATAGATGGACCGTTGAAGTTTGCATACCTTGTTAGCATCTTTAGGATCGACAAAACCTTTGGGTTGCATCATATACAACTCTTCATCAATGTCTCCATTGAGGAATGCTGTTTTGACATCCATCGCCATATCTCATAATCATAATATGCAGCGATTGCTAACATAATCCTCCAGACTTTAGCTTCGCTCTTGGTGAGAAAGTCTCATCGTAGTCAACTCCTTGAATTTGTCGAAACCCTTTTGCGACAAGTCGAGCTTTATAAACGATAACATTACCATCGACATCTGTTTTCTTCTTGAAAATCCATTTGTTCTCGACAGCCTTCCGGCCATCCGGTAAGTCCACCAAAGTCCATACTTGGTTTTCGTACATGGATCCAATCTCGGATTTCATGGCTTCTTGCCATTTATTGGAATTTGGGCTCATCATCGCTTCCTCATATGTCTCGGGGTCATCGGTGTTGTCCACCACCATGACATTCATAACGGAATCATACCAATCTGGAGTGGTACGAGTTCTCGTTGACCTCCGAGGCTCTGTAGTAACTTCAACCGAAGTTTCATGATCATCATCATTAGCTTTCTCTCTAATTGGTGCAAGCACCACAGGAACTTCTTCCGGTCTTTGCGCTACTGCAATTCGAGAGAAGGTTCGACAACCTCGTCGAGTTCTACTTTCCTTCCAGTCACTTCTTTCGAGAGAAATTCCTTCTCTAGAAAAGATCCATTCTTAACCGAAGATTTTGCCTTCGGATCTATGATAGAAGGTATACCCAATAGTTTCCTTGGTATCCTATGAAGACGCATTTTTCCGCTTTGGGTTCAAGCTTGTCCTGTAACTTCTTTACATAGGCTTCGCATCCCCAAACTTTAAGGAACGACAATTTAAGTTTCGTCCCAAACCATAATTCATATGGGGTCGTTTCAACGGATTTAGACGGTGCCCTATTTAAAGTGAATGCGGCTGTTTCTAATGCATAACCCCAAAATGATAGCGGTAAATCATAAGTGACATCATAGAGCGAACCATATCTAAGAGAGTTCGATTATGACGTTCGGACACACCATTACTGTTGTGGTGTTCCCGGTGTGTCAATTGTGAAAGTATTCCGCACTTCTTTAAATGCTCGCCAAACTCGTAACTTAGATATTCACCTCCACGATCAGAACGTAGAAATTTAATATTCTTGTTACGTTGATTCTCTACCTCACTTTGAAACTCCTTAAACTTCTCGAAAGTTTCGGACTTATGTTTCATGAAATAGATATACCCATATCTACTCAAGTCATCTGTGAAGGTAAGAACATAACGATAACCACCGCGCGATGCTACACTCATTGGACCACACACATCGGTATGTATGATTTCCAATAAGTCCGTAGCTCGCTCCATCATACCAGAAAATGGAGTCTTAGTCATTTTTCCCATCAGACATGCTTCGCATCTTTCAAGTGATTCAAAATCAAGTGATTCAAGAAGTCCATCAGAATGGAGTTTCTTCATACGTTTCACTCCGATGTGACCAAGACGACAGTGCCACATATAGGTCGAATTATCGCTTGATTTCAAATGTTTAGCCTCAATGTTGTTGATATGTGTATTTCCACTATCGAGATTCAATAAGAATAGACCATCTATCAAAGGTGCATGTGCATAAAACATATTACTCATATAAATAGAACAACCATTATTCTCGATTTAAACAAGTAACCGCCTCGCAATAAACAAGATCCCGATATAATGTTCATGCTCAACGCAGCACCAAATAACAATTATTTAAGTATAAAACTAATCCCGATGGTAGATGAAGGGTAGCGTGCCACCGCGATCACATCAACCTTTGATCCGCTTTCCCACGCCGCATCGTCACCTCGTTCTTCGCTAGCTTCCGCTTATTCGCAAAGACCTGCTTCGAGTTACAAATATGAGCAACCGAACCAAGATCAAATACCGTGCACTACTAGTACTAGTGAGATACACATCAATAACATGTATATCGATATACCTTTCTTCTTGATGTTGCCGTTCTTCAAATCCGCCAAGTACTTTGGGCAATTCCGCCCAAAGGACCTTCTCCCTTGCGGTAAAGCACTCAAGATCGTGCTTAGGTCCAGCCTGGTCTTCTTCGTCGGCGTGGTAGCTTTCTTACCACCATTCTTGAAGTGTCCCTTTGCTTAGACTTGCCTTTCTTGAATTTGGTGGTCTTATTGACCAACAACACTTGGTGCTCTTTCTTGATCTCCACTTCGCAGATTTCAACATGGCAAAGAGTTCGCAACGTCTTGTTCATGTTACGCATGTTGTAGTTCATCACAAAGTTCTTGTAACTTGGTGGTAGTGATTGGAGGACACGGTAAATCCCCAAAGCATTAGGAATCACTATACCCAAGCTTTGAAGTTTGTTTGCGTGCCCGGACATCTTAAGCACATGCTCACCGACGAGTCGCCCTCTTCCATCTTGCGCTTAAAGAACTTTTCATAAGCCTCATAGCTTTCAATTGCCGCATGAGTCTCAAAAATCAATTTGAGATCTTCGACAATATCATATGGGTCTGAATCCTCAAACCTTTTCTGAAGCTCCGATTCCAAACCATACAAGATAGCACACTGAACTATGGAGTACTGATTCTTCCGAGCGAGGTAAACATTCTTTACTTCATTGGGATCATCGGCTGCAGGTGGGTCACCCAATGTGCATCCAGACATAGGTCAAATTACCACCGTGAGGACAATCCTCAAATTGCGGAACCAATCCGCGAAGTTGCTTCCATTGTTTTTCAACTTTTATTTCTCTAGGAACGCATTAAAATTGATGGTAGGGGCTGCCATTGATCTACAACATATTTGCAATAGTTTAGACTAAGTTTATGACAAATTGAGTTCAAATTAATAATAAAATTAAACTAGGTGAACTCCCACTCAAAACAATATCCCTCACATTGTTTTAGTGATCACACGAACCAAATCCACCATATCAACACCAATCATCACGAGAGTTGACATAGTTTCAATGGCGAACAATCGTCATGTTCATCATATCTACTATATGATTCATGCTTTACCTTTCGGTGATCCGTGTTCCGAGACCATGTCTGTACATGCTAGGCTCGTCAAGATCAAACCTTAGTCGCATGAGCAAATCTGGCTTGCTCACGTTGTATACACTTGCGTAATCTAACACCCGATCATCACATGGTGCTTGAAACAACAAGCTTTAGCAACGGTGCTAACTAAGGGTGAACACTTTATGATTTGAAATTGATGTGCATGAGGGATCATCTTATAATGCTACCGCTGTCTACTAAGCAATACAAGATGCATAAAGGATTAACATCACATGCAATTCAATATATATGTGATATGATATGGCCTTTCTTCTTTGTGCCTCCGATCTCCATCTTCAAGCACGAACATGATCTCCATCATCACCGGCATTGCATCAAGGTCAATGACGCTTCTCCATGGTTGTCGCCCACCGGCTTCAACTATTACAACTACTTTGAATAGACACGGGTCTTAACATAAATTAAAGACAACCATATGGCTTCGCCGTTGCCGACTTACAATAAGGAACATTGCATACATCAAATATAATCACAATCATGGCCATATCACATCATCAGACACCCCGCAAAACAAAGTTAGACGCCTCTACTTTCTTTGCATATTTTACGTGGTTTGGGGCTTTCAATAAGTGTCGTTCTAACTTACGAACAAGAACCACAACATTGATACTAGCATTGTTGATCACCCGTTGTAAATTGGATCTTAACTATGCTAGGAGAAACAGCACTAAAGCCACTTATGCAATACAAGTTGCATGTCAAGCGTGGAGCAAGTCTCATGAACGATGTCATGTAAGGTTAGCCCGGCCGCTTCATCCCAACATACCGCAAGATGCAAAGTACACAAGAAGCAATCGACAATAAAGCATCAACGCCCACAATGACCATTGTGTTCTACTCGTCAACAGATCTACATATAGACACGGCTCGATACCAGTTGGGATTCGTAGCATGGAAAACAAAAATTTCTATCGCATACAAACAAACAAGCCAAGATCTATCTACTAGATTGTAGCAACGAGTCGATGGTATAACTTACCCTCGAAGATTCCAAAGCGTTAACGAGGCGGATTCTCGGGTGATGTAGTCGTACTCTTTCCGATCTCAAGATCGTAGACGATCCTTCCATCACGTTCGGCAGCGCTCCATGATCGGTCACACGTTCGTATTGACGAAGACCTTCCTCTCCTTGTTCCAGTGAGCGGAGGTTGTAGCACTCTCCTCGCGATTCCGGCAGCACAACGGCGTGGTACCGGAAGTAGAGGGGAAATCCCGCAGGGCTTCGCCTTAAGCCGGTGCGAGTATGGTGGAGATTATGAGAGAGGCTATTAGTGGTCTAGTAATTAGACACACCAATTAGAAGGCTCTAAACCAATTAGAAGGCTCTAAACCGCTGTCTAAAGCAATTAGAAGCTCTAAACCAAAACGGCTCTAAACCGGAGATTTAGAGGTAGAAAGTTGTGTGTCTAGGAGGAGAGCCCTGCCCCTCCTTTTATGGGTGGGGAGGCACGGCCAGGGGAGGGGAGTCCCTCCCCAAGTCGGCCTTGGGTGGCGCGCCGGCTTGGGGAGGAGACTCCTCCCTCAAGTCGGTTCCCAACTCCTCTTTCTTGTTTCCCACAGTTTCTTGTTTTAGCCGTTTGACTTTCAAACTGGACATTTGACTTTTCTGTTTTAGGATTCAATTTAATCCTTTATTTGGGACAGCAAGAACACTTAGTACATGATGCAATCATTCCAATATGTAATGACACATTCATGTACCCCTCGGAGTGCCGAACAATCCGAACCTTCTAGAACATTCCCGATGAAAACAGGAATCATTCCCGAACTCAAAGCAGGACTTTCCTTATATGAATATTATTCTCCGGACCATTCCGGATCACCTCGTGATATCCCGGATCCCATCCGAGACTCCGAACAACATTCGGTCTCTTTCTCATAATACCATAACTACTCAAACAACGTCGAATCCTTAAGTGTGTCTCCCTACGGTTCGTGAATTATGCGAACATGATCGAGACACTTCTCAACAATAACCAATAGAGGAATCTGGAATTCATATGGCTCCCACATATTTCTATGATTACTTTGCGATCGAATGAACCACTTACATACGATACCAATTTCCCTTTGTCTCACGATAGTTTACTTATCCGAGGTTATGATCGTCGGTATCTCTGCATACCTAGTTCAACCTCGTTACCGATAAGTACTCTTTTCTCGTTCCGTGATATGTGATCCCTTGTGACCAAGTCACATGCTTGCAAGCCAATTGGATGACATTCCACCGAGAGGGCCCAGTATATCTATCCGTCATGTGGATGGACAAATCCCACTCTTGATCCATGTGTTTCAACCAATACTTTCCGAACACTTAATGCCACCTTTATAGCCACCCGATTCGGTGTGGTGTTTGATGTCATCAAAGCATCCATCCGGTAAAGGTGATATGCATGATCTCATGGTCGAAGGAATTAGGTTACTATGTATCAGAAAGCTTATAGCAATTGAACTATTGAAATGACTTGATCTTTATGCTACGCTTATCTATAGGAGTATGTCCACCATATCATTCTCCTAACGATATGATCTTGTTGTTGATAACATCTCAATGTTCATGATAGGGAAACCACAATCATTAATCAACCAACAAGCTAGTGAAGTATAGAGGCTATACTAGGGACTTCAAATTAAGTTTACAAATCACACAAGTATTAATGGTTTCCTTGTTAATACTATTATAGCATGAATGTAAACATTTATCATAAACACAAAGATATAATAATAACTACATTTATTATTGCCTCTAGGGCATATCTCCAACACAGTTTTTCAGCACTGGGATTATGCCGGAAGGTGTTAATGATACGTCCATTGTCCTTATTCCGAAAGTTGACAATCCAATGGAGCTTAAAGATTACAGGCCTATTGGACTGTGCAATGTTTTATATAAGGTTGTGTCAAAGTGCCTAGTTAATAGGCTTCGGCCCCTCCTTGGTGGTGTTATTTCGGAAAACCAGAGCGCCTTTATTCCAGGACGGATGATTACTGACAACGCCCTACTGGCATTTGAGTGTATGCATTATATGGAGCATGGTACGTCTGTTGCCTCCTCCTTTTGTTCTTACAAGCTGGACTTATCTAAGGCATATGATAGAGTGGATTGGCATTTTTTGGAGAGTACATTGCATAAGATGGGGTTCTCTCACCGTGGTGACAGTGGATCATGGCTTGTGTTACCACGGTGAAGTATTGGTTAAATTTAATGGAACCTTATTGGAAGCTTTTTCTCCTTCTCGTGGCTTAAGGCAAGGGATCCCTTTCCCTTTCTTGTTCTTGTTCGTGGTGATGGTTTGTCTACTTTATTGAGTCATGAAGTCAATCAAGATAGATTGACACCCATTAAGGTATCTGAGGAGAGCCCACAGTGTTTCCACTTATTATTTGCTTGATGACACACTGTTGTTCTTTAGCTTACGTGGAAGAGGCTACTTGTAAAAATGTTATTGATGCTTTTGCTAGATGTACGGGTCACTAATTAATCCGCAAAGTGCTCAATCATGTTTCGTCCCTCTTGTCTGAGCAAACACAAGTGGACATCCGTGCTATATTGCATGTGGACCAAGGGGCTTTGAGGCCAAATACTTAGGCTTGCCTACTCCGGAGGGTAGGATGCATAGAGGCAAGTTTGAGAGTCCGCAATCGAGGCTTGCTAAGAGTCCGATCAAGCGGGTGATAATCTTACGGCACAAAGTGGAAAGGAGGTATTTATTAAAGCGATGGGTCAAGCTCTTCCAACATATATTATGAGTGTCTTCAAGCTCCCGCATCTATGTGATGAATTAATGAAACTCATACGGGATTATTGGTGGGTGCTGAAAATGGCAAGAGGAAAACCCTTTGGGTTAGCTGGGCTCGACTAAATAGATCCAAAAGCCAAGGTGGGCTTGGGTTTGAGATATGAGGTTATTTAACCAAGCTTGTTAGCACGTCAAGCATGGAGGTTGCTAGTTTACCCTGACAACTGTGTGCCGAGTCTTGAAAGCCCGTTATTACCCTAATGGTCACTTGTATGATACCGTATTCACGGGTAACCCATCATCTACATGGACGGCCATTTCCTACGGGCTTGAACTATTGAAAAAAGGATTGGTGTGGCGAATTGGGAATGGTCAAAGTGTTCGGATATGGAGGGATGGATGGATACCACGGGACTCATCTTAAAATTATCACACCAAAGCGCAGATGAGGCCGGAAGGTTTGAATTACTTGATGAGGATGGCTTGTGGAGGACTGCACTTGTCGTAACACATTTATGCCCTTTGATGCGAAGCTATCCGAAAATTATTCCATCCGAAGGTTACATCTTGACGTATTGGCACGGCAAGCGGAGGAATCCGGTGTATTCTCGGTGCGTGGCGCATATTGGATGGCCTTAAATGAGCAGAGAATCAAAACAATATTGCGGCGTCAAGTGTCGTACTGACGGGCGGCATCCTTGTTGGACCAAAATATGGCGTTCTCGGTGCCACCAAAAGTAAAATTATTCGCTTGGAAGGCAGCGGAGCGCACTAGCTACTGAGGCCAACAAACGCCGCCACTTGCCCGTGTCGGACTGTGCAGAATCTGTGGCATTACTTGGAAGATGACATGCATGCTCTACATGGTTGCTCCCATGCACATGCACTCTGGGAGGAAATGCGTCATGTGTGGAGTTTACCAACGGATGGTGTCCTACATCAAGCTTCTGATAATTGGTTTCAAATGGTGATTCAGTGCACTCCAGAACACATGGTGGATTGTACGTTGCTTGTTACTTGGAGAGCTTGGTTTGCAAGGAATGAAACCACCCATGATAAACCACTCCCCACAGTGGTGGGTTCTAAACGCTTCCTATGCGGGTATCTGAAGCTCCTTCGAGACAT
This sequence comes from Avena longiglumis, assembly GCA_030063025.1. Classification (NCBI taxonomy): domain Eukaryota; kingdom Viridiplantae; phylum Streptophyta; class Magnoliopsida; order Poales; family Poaceae; genus Avena; species Avena longiglumis. The sequence goes on along the minus strand of CP125975.1, from coordinate 444,688,742 downwards.
TAAGGATAAGTTCACTGCAGCAATTTTGAAAGGAAAAGGAATATTAGGTGATGATGATAATCTGAAACAATGGGTGCCAAGGAAAGGGTCGGATAAAGTATGGTCACGACCGAAGCCAGGATGGGTGAAATTATCAGTGGATGGCTCCTGGAGCAAAGTGTCGGCAGTCTTTGGTATGGTCCTCGAGATGAGGAGGGCAATTCGATTTTTATGTCTTGCAGTCATTTGGAGAATTGTCAAGTTCCTCTTGAGGCGGAGATTCGCTTGCTTGGAAGGTTTACGCGGCTCTTGATTCTCCCAACTGGCAATTATAGTGGAATCTGACTGTTCCAATCTTATTGAAGCGGTTAATTCTTCGGCGCCCGACAGATCACCATTCGTTCATCTAATCGATGAGATTAAAAGTTTAGCTAGTCGTGGTAGAGTTTGTGTATTTGTTAAAGTGGACCGCATGCAGGTTAGGGTTAGTGACTCTCTTGCTAACTTTGCGAGAGTGCAATGCCGTACTATGACTTGGTTGAGCTCTGGACCGGAGGATGCTATCCGGTTGCTAGAACTCGACCGCTCCGTAATCCTTCCTGCATAATATAGTCCTTGTTTCACCCGAAAAAAAAAAAACTTACCAACAACTTACTCTCGGTTTAAACAAAAAAAATGAACATATTCCGACAGTTATCCGATTACAGAGACATGCAGTAACAACTGAGTACTTCCTGGGCCTTGATCCAACTAAATATAAGATGTTTTAGCTTTGTGAAGCAAATGTATCTAAACTTTTTTTAGTGTATAGTTTCACTCCAAAGTGAACCTAAATACCAAAAAAAGTCTATATACATGTGTTTCGTGAAGCTAAAACATCTCGTATTATGAAACAGAGGGAGTATTTCAGGTGGCTGGGGCTTCGTCATACTGGAGAAGCATCCGGGGATGGTGCTGGGAAAATGGAGCATGTTCAGGATGCTCTCCAGGCCCAAGCTGAGGCATACAGCAGTCAGCAGAGCTCTGCATTGCATGTACAAATCCAAATAGAAACCGATCCACAATTGCATGTACAATTCTTGCGTGTACAAGCTATCACACGCTCTCAATGATCTCAGCCCTAACGGCACTATTTTCCAAGATATTAGATTGTCTATTTCTCTTATTTTTGTGTGTTTTAATGTTGATTACTGCCCACAGGTATGTAATAGTAATAATTTAGCACGTTCTCACCACTTATGGTGCAAAACTAAGGATGATGAACCTCAAGCGGTATGTCCAGCTCATGCTCCTGAGTTCGCCCAGGCCTTTGTAGCCAGCGATATTGCAGCACTTGTTCGGTAATGGAACGTAGATTTCCAGTTCAGAAAAGGAAAAAAAGTCCACTGAACAAGGTCCAACCGAAAAGTATAATTGATTATAAAAAAAATCCAGACGTTCAAACATAGCACTGAGAACAACAAATATTTGGATGGTTATTTCGATTCTTCCAATGAGGCCATGATTGGAACTGTACTCCTAACCAAGCAAAAGATGTACCAGCTGACTATGGAGATAAACATTATACATCAAGAGATTCTCTTATGATACCGCTGTTGAAGACAGCTCAGGCGTGGGATGACCATTGCTACTGGACCCTAGAAACTCTCCTCCCTTTGAAAGAGTATTGATCCGATCATTACGGCAATTCCAGTTACAGCAATCGTGAAGAGAAGTCGCTTGTTTTGTGCACCTTGCACAGGGCGCGCTGGTCGTACCGGTGGAGGAGGCCGCACTTCTCTCTCTGGAATGGTTCTGGCACTTGAATGTGAAGCATCTCATTAGTTAAAGAGGTCTACAAATATTGATTAATAAAACTGCTACACTATATAACCAGTCTTAGAAAATGGGAAGTTAGAGAACACTTGAGGATGCCAGTTCAATTACTATGATAAGTTATCGTCTCGAGTGGAAAACTAACCAAATAACAAATACTACTATCAAGCTGAATTGATTTGAATTGCATTTTTGGAACAGTTTTGAGTTACATTGATTGAGCATGTGCAGATCCTGTCAAGCTATATTATTTGCACATAATGGATTGCATAAATTAGTTTCACAAGCGAATAGAGTTCATAGATAATAAACAGTCAAAGGAGTATGCAACACTAAACTTCAAACAGACCATACTCATGAAGTAAAAAATTCAGTATCCTTCTAGACATCAGGGAGTGTCTTTACCTTGATGATTCTGCAGAAGCATTTGAGTTAACTTGGCACTGCATTTCGTGCCCTATCCATTCACGAAGTCTAACATACTTCTTGCATGTTTGACAAAACTCTGTTCGGTTTCCACATACATCCTGTATCTCAAACTACTATGATCAGAACAAATCGACTTGTATTAAACAAATTTAAATAAATATGTAGCTTCAACAGCGACAAACTATACCTGATGTTCATGAAGATCAATAGCAGGCAATTCGTACTCACAATATTCACACGCAACCATCCTCTGTGTGCACTGTTTACTTTTATGAAGATCCAACATCTCCCGTTGTAAGGTTTCTTTGCAAAGAGAGCAATTTACCTGCATGTGATATGATGCGCTTATATACATAACGGAAAAAACAACAGCAGCTGTTATAAAAATCCTGGAATACGTGCATTTTACTCCTCTTGTTCCTATGGAATGTGAAGTGGCATTAGGTCCTGGTTTCAAATGTAATAAAGAATGGAAGATATCATAGCAGAGGTAATGTTGTTTTTCTAATTTGCAAGTACAGGAAAAGGCAAACAAGCTAAGAAGAAGCTAACAAGCACGCATGGTGCTGAGAAGAATAATACAATGCATATACTTTTGATTCTAACACGTTCTGGTTTCTGTACTTTCTGCAGCCTCCTAGTAGCTTAGACTTCCTTTAGATTAGCTTCAGTTTTTTTTTCGTTACCTCGTTCATTCTTCTTACTTCATACACGCGGATCGTATTCAATGTTTTAGACTTTGTGCATTGCCATACTCCCTATCTTAATATATAACTTGCAGCGAAACCCTGCATGGTGGGAACACAAATATTTGTTGCAGCTAACTTGAATTGATTGTGCAAACAAATCTGTCTTTTATACATCTTTCAAGATATAGAAATATACACCACTAAAAATAAAACATGTAGGCATAATCTTCTGAAAATTCAAAATATGACATTTAGAATCAGACTGCAAACATACCGGAGCATGATATTCATCATAGTGTTCTTCCTTAAGCTTCCTCGCAACCATTTCTCCGCAGTGCTCGCACTTTTGAAGGTTACGAGCACAGTGTACAGAATGCAAGTCAATGTTTGACGATGGAATTTCTCGCTGACTGGAGAAAAAGAAGATGCAAAAATTAAATTGGTAACCAACTTGTGATCTCAATCAAACTACAACCGCACATGTCATAAATTGCTTAGAAGTTGAGCGAAGGTAATAGTTAGACGCACTCTGGAAGGAAAAGCTATTGATCACATAGCTCTACCAACTAACGTCATGTTCATCATTTGTACATGGCATTAGAATATGATGCCAAAAAAGTGTGAACATCATAGAATGCAGCTATGGCCTGATACAAAGAAATGCATCAGCATTGTCCTGGCACCAATGCAATGATCACGAATCATAATCCAATCACTAAGTAAAATCACTCCCTCGATAAGTAAAACTGGTAAACAACTTGTGATCCCAATCAAACTACGACTGTGCACACCATAAATTACGTGGAACTTGAGTGAGAGCAGTAGTTAGACACATTTTTAGACGCAAGGCACCAAGGGGCGGATTTACCGTCTGGGTACCCTGGGCACGTGACCGGGCTCGGCCCCGCCGCCTACATGCACTCTGGCGAGCTGCTGGAGCGATGTATTTCACTTGAACAGCCAAAATCAGTGTACTAAGCTGCCAAATACCTACAGTTCTATAACTGGGCCATGCTGCGCTTGTTTCCTTCCTGTTTGGGGCTTTCGGCCGCAGCCTACAGGTCAGCTTGCCTCCTGTAATAAGCCACAAAAGAATGAGCGACGGAACTGGAACCAATCGAATGAATCGATCGATCAGCCTCTGCCAAAAAAAAAGATAGATGCTGCATTCCTGCAGTCAACAGGCTCTGGAGCTTGGGGCCATGTTAGGCGTGATGAGTATGGAAATTCCTTGCTTGGGGAGCTGGCAGACTTGAACATGCTCAGTGTGCCCTTCACGCTGAAGCCCATGCGTGTGTGGCGGCTATTGAGGGTGCAGTAAGCTTGGGGGCTAATAGGGTCAGCCTGGAATCCGACTCCATGTTTTTGGTTAATGCATTGAAGCTAAAGGACTACAAGGTAGTTGTAATAAGGTTGCGCATGAACTTGATCAATTTGGCATTAGGGCTAGCTAGTGTACAGATCTCTGCATGGTTCTGAGTACTCTCCGGACTTTGTTTCCGATCCAGTAAACAACAACCTCGCTGTGCTTATGGTTTAATTGAAATAAAACTTCCAGTTCAAAAGAAATAAAAGATCGACCAATCTGCCTGCCAATTCGTCTTGCTCGTGAGGTCGAACTGCAAGTGCTTGACCTACGACATGGTACTGTTGGGCGACTGCGCGCGGCGTGCCCAGGCTTTGAAAAAAATTCCTAGATCCGCCATTGGCACCAAGTGACTGGCCTTAACATTAATAAATCCCAACGAACAAGCCATAGATAAGAGTTTTACAAGCTGAGGATATCACAGCTAAAAATGTCACATAACCCCAAGAAGCAACTATAGCCACTTTGATTAGAAGGATTCAGGAATAAAGAGCTGCTAATCACATAGTTCTACCTACTATTGTGTTCATCCTTTGTAAGCGTGATTAGAATATGATGCCAATAGGCGTGAACAGCTTAGAATGCAGCTATGGCCTAGCGAAATGCATCAATAGTATCTTGGCACCTCCCTCAGACAAAAAAAAGTACCATGGCACCAATGCAATGATCACGAATCATAATCCAATCTGTTTAATGAGTTTTCTCCACTAACACTAGCAATGAACTATTTGACTAAACAATAGTTGCACAAACCTACTCCAACCACTCCTCCCTCCATAAGAGAAAAGCCAAGCATGGAAGTGCTTTTCCCCTCCATTGAATTTGATAGCTTCCCGTGAGAATTAATAGACGTATGCCCAGCCATTGGTGGTACAGGATTGGACTAGGACATCAAGGATACTGTCCAGTGCAAACATTTTTCAATAAGTTGTACTGGTACTACTTTCTAGAGGTACAGATGGTCACCTATCCGGCTGGCTTAATGGCTTAAAATTATCAATCGTGCAAATCCATTCTGTGCAACAATATAGTTCTTCTAATCGTGTGACACAGTCAGAATCCAAATCAGGGCCTAATGAAACCATCCCCGACCGAACTAGCTCAGATCCAAACGAAGGTACAGGCCACAGGAGAGGGCAATCGCGTCACCGACACACACGCAAGCGGCACGCACACCGCCAGGCAACAGGTAGCCGCGCGGGACGGGAACAGGGGGGCACCAACCAGTGGGGGCAGGTGGAGGTCACGACGGCGGCGGCGGGATCGGAGCCGGCGTCGGCAGCTGCTGCCATGGCGCTCGTCGCGGGGCCGGATGGACGGATCGCACTCTCCTGTGTGGGTTCCCGATCGGGGCGGCGAGCGCTGCGGTGGCCCAGCGGGGATGGCGCGCAGCGGAGCGGAGGGGGAGATTGGCGGGTGGGTGGCCGGAGGTTTCGAGGAAGGGGGAAGTCGGGGGAGTTTGGTGAGGAGGAAAGCTGGAGAAGAGAGGAGACTCGGAGGTTGTGTGATCCGGGAAAGGGGAGAGAATTTATGACGGGCGGAAGAGATCGGGTGCTGCCGATGTGGTCTCTGTCTCGGGGATGAAACGAGGCAAGGCGCGCGGGGTCAAGACTCAAGCGTGGCACGCTATAGTTAACCGCTCTTGTACCTGTACCGAACACAACGGTGCGCGCTTGAATGGATACCGCCGCTACGATGGAACTATGTTAGTCCTTTTTTTTTCAACTTTGTTAGTCTTTTCAATGTGTTATATGATATCTCTACCGGTACGAACCAAACCCCGTCCGAACACGTTCGAATGACGCGGAATTACGCGGTTTTTTTTTGGCACGATCCATTCTACCAATGCGTCCGGTTCAATCCATCTGTGTGTCCGTTGCATCGGTTTGGATAACGGACGGACCTTGGCGTCAGTCGGTCGCTCGGGTCCATACGTAAGTGAAATATTAGTACTTAAACTTATTTTTTCTTAGATTAGACATGCCTATTATAAAATGGCACATTTGAATAAAATAAAAAAAGGAACTACTCCTACCGCTGGAGGAGAGCGTTCCTACCGCTACTTGTCGTCATTGCTGCAACCACTGTTGGTGTTGTCGCTGGCCCGTCGATCGTCGCCCTCGCCATCTAGATGGCGTGCTGCTGGAGATGTTCATGGTAATGGTTACGCGCTCGGCCATGATCCACCGCCTTTCTCGCCGCCTTCTAGCGGTCACCAATGCCTAGTTGGTTAGGGCCTTCTCCATCTCGACCTCCCAGTGGTCCCTCGCCTCCTGGTCGGCCCGAGCCCTCTCCAGTGCCTCTAGCTCCGTCGCCGCCTCGCTGTCGTGGCCTTCGCCCAACGCGCAAGTTCTGCCTTCCTGCGTTGCGACCTCTTTGCCAATGTCACCCTCGTCGGAGCCCCGCTGGGGCCAAGGACCAGCGCCTGCGCGATCTGTAGGTGGACTGCGATTGCCTCCTCCTCCCCCGCCTTCGCATTCGCATGTTCCTCCTCGTCGTCCTCCTCCTCCACCTATGTCTCGTCCCCGTTGATGAGAGTCCAGCGGCCGCCACCTTGGCGATCGGGGCCACGCGCTCCACCTTCGTCGCCGCGTCGGTGGCGTGCTCGCGGTGCACTGTTTCCGCCTCCCTGCGCGCGGCGAATCTCAGGCACGGTGACCTTGGCGGCCTCCCTAGCCACCTCCTCCATCGTGGTCATGGCTGCCTCGTGACGGATCTCGTGGAGGGCCGCTGATGGGGCCTCATTGGCCACCGCGTCCACTGTCTCATTGCCGGCGACGTGGTGAATCTCGCGCACCGTCTATTGAGCGGCCTCCTTTGAATCCGCCTCCACCACCTCCTCCAGCGCCTCCTCGGCCACACGGCCTTCGTCCTCGAAGGCCTCCATCTCCTCCTCGGCCATGTGCTAGTCCAGCAATGTGGGCTGAAGCTCAACAGCGTCGACGTCGGCCTCCGGAAAGCAGGTGCGGCACATCTTCATAATCCTGGTCCAGTTAGCTGAAGGGAATATGCCCTGAGAGGCAATAATAAATTGTTTATTATGTGTATTCCAAGTATATGATAGATGTTTATTTTGCATGCTATAATTGTATTAATACGGAAACGTTAATACATGTGTGTTTAATAAACAAACAGAAAGTTCCTAGTTAAGCCTCTCTCATAAACTAGCTCGTTGATTAACAAGATGATCAAGGTTTCCTGATCATGGACATTGGATGTTGTTAATAACGGGATCACAACATTAGTGTAATGATGTGATGAACATTCATCCGAAGTATAGCATTACGATCAAAGTCATTGAGTTTATATTGCTATAACAACTTAAGTGATCCTAATCCTTAGACCATGAGATCATGTCAATCACTAACACCTAAGAGTTTCTTGATAACATCAAACGTCACACCGTAACAGGTGATTATAAAGATGGGTTCGTAACTAATAAAGTGTTATGTTGAGGCTCATGGATCAAGAGTGGAATTTGTTCATCCCGATGACGGATAGATATACTGGCCCTCTCGGTGATATCACATTGATTAGCTTGCAAGCAAGTGATTTGATCACTAGAATGTTATATCACGGGAACGAGAAAAGAGTGCATGTCGAACGAGATCAAACTAGGTATGGAGATACCGATGATCGAATCTCGGACATGTAATATATCGTGAGACAAAGGGATTAAGATACTAGCGTAAAGGTTCCGACGATCACAAGAAAGTCATCGTTGAATGTGGGAGTCGGTATGGGTCTCCGGATCCCGCTCGATTATTGATCCGAGAGGGTCTCGATCATGTCCGCATTATTCACGAACCGTAGGGTGACACACTTAAGAGACACCGACATCCAATTGGAGCAAAAGTTTCATGCCGAAAAGAATAAACAAGCGCAGGAATTTATTTCACTAGATACCAAAGCAGTTTTCGGGTGAAATTGCATAAAGTGGTTATGCATGTGAAATAGAATTCTAGCAGGGGTTATTTGTGAATGTTTGTCATTAAAGTAATTGACAAAATTCTGAATAAAATAAAAGAGTTTTATTTAATGAGAGTTTACATTAAATTTGGTGGAAATTTAATGGGTTTTTGAGTGGGATTTTGAGTGGACTTTTGAAGGGTCATTTTGTGAGTGGAGTGTCCACCCACATGATGAGGGAGGGCAAGGGCAGCCCCCATGCGCCTGCCACCCCTTGGGGTTCCCCCTCCTCCTATAAAAGGAGCCCTCCTCTCACTTCTCACTCACACCTCGTGAAGGATCTCTCTCCCTCTAGAATTTATTCCCATGGTCTCGGACTAGCGAGATACATGTTCCGGTGGCTTTCGGCAAGAAAGAGTTGTGCTTCACTGCATCGCTGGAGCGAGGAGGCGGAGGTTGCTCGGTGCCTCGAGCGTGTGCGAGCACGGATGCGCTGGCGATTTGGCGCTAGGACTTCCTCTCGATCTTGAGATCGGCAAGAGATCGTCTACATCAACCACGAGTTTGGACTCGTTAAACTTTGTCGGTCTTCAAGGGTATGTTCTCTACGGATATACATCCGCCGTTGTTTGTATCTAGTATAAATAGATCTTGGTATATAGTTCACATCGTAGGAAAATTTTTGTTTTCTATCTTGCGAACCCTTCAAAGGGTATCAAAGCCGGATCTATGCGTAGATACTTTACACGGTAGTACACATATGAGTATGTGGGCGATGATGATCATGTTGTTGCTCCTCTCTTGTGATTTTGGATATTGGTGGCATAGTGGGATGAAGCGGCGGACAAACTTTACATGTCCTCACATGAGACCTGTTCCACGCTTGACATGCAACTAGTTTGCATAAGTGGCTAGCGGTGTCTGTCTCTCCTACTATAGTCAATATCTATTTTGCAAGCGAGTTGTCGACAATTTGATTATCCTCGTTAGGTTCATGTTCGTAGGTAAGAACGGTTCTATCTCGAAGCCCTCACCACGTAAAACTTGCAATGGATAAATTAGAGGCGTCTAGTTTAGATTGTTTTGGGCTAGTGTTATGATATGGTAGTGTTGTAAGTAGAAGTATGAGATGATACTCTTACAACACACATAGCGGTAAAACCCATAGATTGTGGATTTACACATATAGGTATGATAGTGATCATACCACGATGCACATGATAGAGATCATCTCTGGAACCATATAATTTCACTTATAAAAACATATGATGTTTGATTGCATCTTATTTGCTTGTTAGCTTATTACATGATAGAGATCATCTGCGGGAAAATATATATTTTTTTATTAAACAATGATGTTTGATTGCATTATATATATTGCTGTTTTTGTTGCTTTGTAGCATAATAAGATGATCCCTCATTTTAAATATCAAGATAAGAATGTGTTCTCCCTTTAGTATGCACCGATTTATGTTTTCGTCGCTCCAAGACATCACGTGATGATCGGGTGTACTTGGATCCTCGACCATACTTGGTGTAAAGGCGATTACACGCAAAAATACTAAGGTTCTAACTTGGCGAGCCTAGCATGTACAGACATGGCCTCGGAACACGTAATCGAAAGGTTAAGCATGAGTCATATAGTTGATATGATGCCCATTTGATGCTCGCCTTTGAAGCTACCGACTCACGTGATGATCGGACTTGGTGTAGTGGATTTGGTTCATGTAATCACCAAAAGGACACGAGGGATGTCGCTTTTGAGTGGGAGTTCATTCGTAATATAGATTAGTTGAACTCAATCTATCATACACTTAGTCTAAACTTTACAAATTCTGTTGTAGATGGCACCACCGCTTTTAATTTCAATGCGTTCATGGAGAAAGAGAAACTAGCAACGAACGGTAGCAACTTTACTTGAATGGGCCATGAATTTGAGGATTCTCCTCTCACGCACAAAAGCAATATGTGCTAGAAGCGCCTAGGCCCCCACCCTTGACGATGCCCCCGACGAGGAGAAGAATGTCTATCGACTCGTCGGAGGACCACAACTTAGTTCATTGCGGCATATTGTATGGGCTAGAGCCGAACTTCAAAGCGTTTCAAAACGGCAATGCTTTTGATACAATGGGTGAGTTGAAAATGATTTTCGACACACATGTCAGTGAGAGCTACAATGCTTCGTAAAAGTTCTTTAGTTGCATGATGGAAGAGAACGATCCGTTAGTGAGCATGTACTCAAGATGTCGGGTTACGCCGATAAGCTTGTGTCCTTGGGAATAACGATTCCCATTGACTTAGGCATCCATCGTGTTCTCGGTCTCGCCACCTAGCTATAAGAGCTTCGTGATGAACTATAATATGCAAGGCATGAAGAAGTCTCTCCCGAGCTTACATCAATGCTTAAAAGCTGTAAGTGGAGATCAAAAGGAACATCAAGTGTTGATGATCAATAGGAACACTGGTTTCAAGAAAGACAAGAAGGAAAACGGAAGGAAGTAAGGGCGGCAAGCTTTGTTGCGCTGAAAAGAAACCCCGAGTTGGACCTAAGTCTGACCGAAAAGTGCTACTATTGTAAGGATCGCCATCGAAGCGCAATCGCCCCAAGTATCTGGCGGACAAGAAGGCCAAGGCAAACAAAGGTATATATGATATACATGTTATTGATGTGTACTTGACTAGTGCTCGCAGAGCACCGGGTATTTGATACCGGTTCATTGCTAATATTTGTAACTTTCGAATCGTGGGTCATGAACAGCGACCGCTAGCAAGGGTGAGGTCAAGATGCGTGTCGGCAATGGATCAAACGTTGATGTGATCGCCGAACGCTACCTCTCCACTTACCGTCGGGATTAGTTATAAACTTAAATAATCATTATTTGGTGCTGACCGAGCATGAACATTGTATCTGGATCATGTTTGATGCAAAGTGGTTTTCATTCAAATCTGAGAACAATGGTTGTTCCATTTATATGAATGAAATCTTTTATGGTCATGCACCAATGTTGAATGGTTTATTTCTGTTGGATCTCGATGATAATGTTACACATATTCATAATATTGATGCTAAAAGGATTAAACTTAGTGATGATATATCCGCATATATGTGGCAATCGCCGCTCAGGTCACATTGTCATTAAACGCATGAAGAAGCTCCATTCGGATGGACTTTTAGAATCACTTGATTATGAATCATTTGATACATGTGAGCCATGCCTTATGGGCAAGATGACTAGAACGCCGTTTTCCGGTTCAATGGAACGGGCGACAGATTTATTGGAAATCATACATTCGATGTATGTGGTCCAATGAGTGTGTCGGCGAGGTGGATATCGTTATTTTGTTACTTTCACGGATGATTTGAGTAGATACGGTTATATCTACTTGATGAAACACAAGTCCGAAACCTTTGAAAAGTTCAAGGAATTTCGAATGAAGTGGAAAATCATCGTAATAGAAAGATCAAATTTCTACGGCCCGACCGGAGGTGAGTATCTAAGTTACGAGTTTAGCACTCACATGAAAGAGTGTGGAATTGTTTCACAACTCACACTGCGGAACACCACAAATAAATGGTGTGTCGAACGTCAGAATCGTACTTTATTAGATATGGTTCGATCTATGATGTCTCCGACGGACTTGCCGTTGTCATTTTGGGGTTATGCACTAGAAACCTGCATTCACTTTAAATCGGGCACCATCTAAATCCGTTGAAACGACACCGTATGAATTGTGGTTTGGAAACAAACCTAAGTCATTCTTAAAGTTTGGGGTTGCGATGTTTATGTGAAGAAACTTCAACCGGATAAACTCGAACCCAAAGCGGAAAATGCGTCTTCATAGGATACCCTAAAGAAACTATTGGGTATTCCTTCTATCACGAATCCGAGGGCAAGGTTTTTGTTGTTAAGAATGGATCCTTTCTAGAGAAAGAGTTTCTCGCGAAAGGTGTGAGTAGTCGGAAGGTAGAACTCGAAGAGGTTATGGAACCTTCTCTTCAAAGTATGGCGAGTAGCGCAGCGCCGGAAGTCGTTCCGGAGTTGGCTCCACCTGTTGAAGAAGGAACTAATGATAATGATCATGAAACTCCGAAAGAGAGTACTACCGAACCTCGCAGTCAAACAGACGCTGCAGCTCCGAGTCAGACGGAAATCTGTCATAAATTTCATGGTTGATGAAAATAATGACCCTGCGACGTATGAAGAAGCGATGATGAGCCCGGATTCCAACAAATGGTTAGAAGCCATGAAATCCGAGATGGAATCCATGTATGAAAATCAAGTTTGGAACTTGGTGGAATTACCTCACGACCGAAAGGCCGTGGAGAACAAATGGATTTTCAAAAGGAAAACTGATGCTGATGGTAATGTGACCATCTATAAAGCTCGACTTGTCGCAAAGGGGTTTCGACAAATTCAAGGAGTTGACTACGATGAGACTTTCTCTCCCGTAGCGATGCTAAAGTCGGTTAGGATTATGTTAGCAATTGCTGCATATTTCGATTATGAAATATGGCAGATGGATGTCAAAACCGCTTCTCAATGGTAATATTGAAGAAGAGTTGTATATGATACAACCAAAGGGTTTTGTCGATCCTAAGGATGCTAACAAGGTGTGCAAGCTTCAGCGATCCATCTATGGATTGAAGCAAGCATCACGTTGGAATCTCCGCTTTGATGAGGTGATCAAAGAGTTTGGATTTGTCCAAACTTATGGAGAAGCTTGTATTTACAAGAAAGTGAGTGGGAGCAATGTGGCATTTACGATACTATATGTGGATGACATATTATTGATCGAATGATATAGAACTTTAAACAGTGTTAAAAGTTATCTAAACAAAGAATTTTCAATGAAGGACCTAGGTGAAGCATCTTACATATTAGGCATAAAGATCTATAGAGATAGATCTAGGCGCCTAATAGGGCTATCGCAAAGTACATACCTTGATAAGATTTTAAAGAAGTTTAAAATGGACTAAGTAAGAAGGGTTCTTACCTATGTTGCAAGGCAAGACATTGAGTAAGACTCAAAGTCCGGCTTGGCGGAAGAAAGAGAGATAATGGACAAAGTCCCTATGCTTCACCATAGGCTCTATAATGTACGCCATGCTATGTACAAGACCGGATGTGGCACACGCTATTAGTTTGACTAGTAGGTACCAATCGGATCCGAGTTCTAACATGGATAGCGGTCAAGAATATCCTTAAGTACTTGAGAAGAACTAAGGATATGTTTCTTGTATACGGAGGTGAAGAAGAGCTCGTCGCTAAGTGTTATGTCGACGCTTAGCTTTGACACCGATCCGGATGACTCTAAGTCTCAATCCGGATACGTATTTCTCATGAATGGCGGAGCGGTTGGAGGAGCTCCAAACAACCTGGTAGCGGGATCAACAACGGAGGCCGAATATGTTGTCGCCTTTGCGGCTCGAAGCATTTGGATGAAGGAGTTCATATCCGAACTAGGAGTTGTGGTGTTGCGTTGGACCCAATGGTGATCTATTGTGACAACAATGGTGCCATTGCCAATGCCAAAGAGCCAAGGTCTCACAAGCATTCCAAGCATATTAAGCGCGGTTTCACTCCATCCGCGAGCATGTCAAGGATGGAGATATAAAGATTTAGAAGTACATACGGATCTCAATGTAGCGTATCCGTTGACTAAAACTCTCCCTAGAGCAAAACATGATCAACACCGTAACTCAATGGGTGTTAGATATATCACTATGTAACTAGATTATTGTCTCTAGTGCAAGTGGGAGATCAAGGAATATGCCCCGAGAGGCAATAATAAATTGTTTATTATGTGTATTCCAAGTATATGATAGATGTTTATTTTGCATGCTATAATTGTATTAATACGAAACGTTAATACATGTGTGTTTAATAAACAAATGTAAAGTTCCTAGTTAAGCCTCTCTCATAAACTAGCTCGTTGATTAACAAGATGATCAAGGTTTCGATCATGGACATTGGATGTTGTTAATAACGGGATCACAACATTAGTGTAATGATGTGATGAACATTCATCCAAGTATAGCATTACGATCAAAGTCATTGAGTTTATATTGCTATAACAACTTACGAAGTGATCCTAATCCTTAGACCATGAGATCATGTCAATCACTAACACCGAAGAGTTTCTTGATAACATCAAACGTCACACCGTAACAGGTGATTATAAAGATGGGTTCGTAACTAATAAAGTGTTATGTTGAGGCTCATGGATCAAGAGTGGAATTTGTTCATCCCGATGACGGATAGATATACTCTGGGCCCTCTCGGTGATATCACATTGATTAGCTTGCAAGCAAGTGATTTGATCACTAGAATGTTATATCACGGAACGAGAAAAGAGTGCATGTCGATACGAGATCAAACTAGGTATGGAGATACCGATGATCGAATCTCGGACATGTAATATATCGTGAGACAAAGGGATTAAGATACTAGCGTAAAGGTTCCGACGATCACAAGAAAGTCATCGTTGAATGTGTGGAGTCGGTATGGGTCTCCGGATCCCGCTCGATTATTGATCCGAGAGGGTCTCGATCATGTCCGCATTATTCACGAACCGTAGGGTGACACACTTAAGAGACACCGACATCCAATTGGAGCAAAAGTTTCATGCCGAAAGAATAAACAAGCGCGAATTTATTTCACTAGATACCAAACAGGTTTCTGAAATTGCATAAAGTGGTTATGCATGTGAAATAGAATTCTAGCAAGGGGTTATTTGTGAATGTTTGTCATTAAAGTAATTGACAAAATTCTGAATAAAATAAAAGAGTTTTATTTAATGAGAGTTTACATTAAATTTGGTGGAAATTTAATGGGTTTTTTGAGTGGGATTTTGAGTGGACTTTTGAAGGGTCATTTTGTGAGTGGAGTGTCCACCCACATGATGAGGGGAGGGCAAGGGGGCAGCCCCCATGCGCCGGCCACCCCCTTGGGGTTCCCCCCCCTCCTCCTATAAAAGGAGCCCCTCCTCTCACTTCTCACTCACACCTCCTCGTGAAGGATCTCTCTCCCCCTCTAGAATTTATTCCCCATGGTCTCGGACTAGCGAGATACATGTTCCCGGTGGCTTTTCGGCAAGAAAGAGTTGTGCTTCATTGCATCGCTGGAGCGAGGAGGCGGAGGTTGCTCGGTGCCTCGAACGTGTGTGCGAGCACGGATGCGCTGCTGATTTGCGGCGCTAGGACTTCCTCTCGATCTTGAGATCGGCAAGAGATCGTCTACATCAACCACGAGTTTGGACTCGTTAAACTTTGTCGGTCTTCAAGGGTATGTTCTCTACGGATATACATCCGCCCGTTGTTTGTATCTAGTATAAATAGATCTTGGTATATAGTTCACATCGTAGGAAAATTTTTGTTTTCTATGCTGCGAACCCTTCATTAGCAATCTTGCCGTGAGACATGGTTGCTGGTGGTTGGCGCTTTTTCGGCAGTGTTTGATCTTGCTTAGGCTTGTTGTCTCCGCTGCACCAGCGACCGTCTTTTATAGATTGCGGCGAAGGCGAGAAATGGTCGGCCAGACGCGGGAAATTTTATGACCGCGGACGGGAAGGTGTGTGTGGGAAACAAAACGCAACGATGGCAGGAAACGATGGTCACGGGGGAACCGCCAACGCTGATAGCTGACGTCGCGTCGCTCTTAACGTCCCATCGCCAAGGGTGTCAAGCTATGACAACAGGGGAGATGGACAATATGGGTTGGGCCGCTGGGCGTGTTTGGGTGGATAGGTCGGACCACGATCCAAATCCCCTCGCGGCTCGACCCAAACGGATCAAAATGTACGATTTGGATCGCCTATTTGGGTAGCCCTGATAGAGATGCCCTTAGAGAATCTCCAGCCGTCCAGCGTACGGCGTCTTGCGGCTGTTGTTTTTTCGCCGTATAGGGTGTCGGCGTTGTATTGGATATATGGCTAGATCCATCCTCAGACGTCTTTATAGGATTTTTTATTCGTAAATAATAAATCAAGGTTTTAATCAAGTATTGAACATAAATAAATAAAAATTTAGAAAGTAAAACAAAGCAAGCTTAATGATATAATAATAATTCTACAATGAAACACTCCAAACTAGGCTTTTCTTTGAACATTCACAAAGGCTCTACCATATTGTCTTGCGGTTGTGTCAAGTCCACATATCTTGATTTGTCACCGCTCAATTACCATATTGCATACTTCTATATGACTTTGTATATTCCTTGCTAAGCAAATAGATAGTTTTTTATGTCCAATATATACAATCGATGCTTTCAATTATCTCTGAAAATCCTCTTGATGTGTCATATGTCATGATCTGAGCTGTGTCTTCTTCAGGGGGTATTCTCGAGTAGGTTGATCCAACCAATGCCGCCACTATCATGGTATTGCCGACACGTACGCTATAGGGTATTTCAACGACGAGTTTAGAGACATGGGATAAGACGGTGAGCGTCCGGAACGGTCTGACACAGTTTACCCAGGTTCAAATCTCACGACAGTGGAAAGATCCTACTCCTTCTATAAATCACTATAATGACAATACGCCGAGTTACAAGGATTATGGGGTTCGCTGTGTGCGAGTGTTATGCACTTGTCTATGAGACTGTGTCTGCCATAAAGACCCCGTAGGCCGGCTTATAAATGCACCAAGACCTAGGGTTACAAGGAGAGTCCCAGCTGGATACGGTTATAGATTTCTAAACTAATATGTAAATTATTGTCTTGTCCTCCAAGGCTCCGGTTTCCATCTAAGGCGGTTGCACGTCGCCTTCTTTCATCCATGCTGGACCACCGGCTTCTTATTAGCAACTAGGACGTCAGGTTATGTCATAGCCTAACCACCAACTGTGAGCCACACGGGCTTGCCGGTATGAGACTATGTCGTAGGTATACCTATTTGGTATATCCACAACAGCAGCCCCCGGAGTTCTTCAAGATCCTCGCGTTCCTCCGTCTAGATTTGAGCATATACACCCTCTTCAATTTGTAGTCAGACTCGCAAAGAATCTTAGAGAGCTCCAAAAACATATTTCCATCTAGCTAAGCCTAGCCAGATAGTTGCTTGTATGCTTCTACGAACGAATTCAAGACGAAGAACTCTCTAACGAATCGTTAGTGATTCTTCCAAGCTCTAGGAACGTCTTTAGTATTATCATCCTTGCAGGATAATATGTAAGCCAGAAAAAATCACGGCTAATGTGCCACGGTCGTAAAGGCTGCCAAATTGCCTACTAGAGCCAGAAAAAGTCATAGACATAAGAGCTTGCCGAATTAAGGTCTTAGAGCCTCTCATATCACGGACGTTTAGACCGATGAGCCATGTAACCCAGGAAACTTCCGTGAAGGCAAAGTTGATGTCGAGCCCCCGGGTTTCGCTAGTCGGATTTTTCACCGTCTTGAAAGTTTCTTTGACATAACCATATGTAGCCCCCGAGCATTGAGTCGGCTTTGTCGAAGACGGCTTGAAGCTCAAAAGAACAAGCATAATTTACATCAAACGATTGTAGCCCCCGAACGCCAAGTCGGAGTTTTAAAAGAAATTTGTCTTGGTGCTCTCATAGTAGCTTTAGAGAAAATTTAAATATTGTACCCCCGAGCATCAAGTCGGAATTATTTTGGCTTGGTTCTCTAGAGAGAACTTCACAAAAATTCAACATCGGTGTAGTGCCCGAGCGTCAAGGTGGAATTCACCCGAATTTCCTGGCTTGATGCTTAAAGAGAACTTTTACCATATCTTGGAGATCAACGTGCTGTAGCCCCGAGGATTGTCCCAGTTTGGATGGAAGGCGGGACAAAACTCTTTAAGTTAGAGATGTCAAATCCCTCGAGCGCCGAGTCGACTTCCTCAAAGGCGGCTCAAGTCTTGGTCAACAATTGCAATTGCAGCCCTCGAGGTGTCGAGTCTAGTGCAAAGCCGGCTCAAAAAACACCTTAATCTGAGGAACACGGCAATGTCCAAGTGTCATGTATCTAAAACATAAACATTAAATTATAAACACTCAATGGTTGTGTACATGGCCATAAGTAGATAGTCTTCTTGTGTATCAATAGGAGCTCTATACGCAAGCAATTGTGCACTTCTAAATTGATGAAAAACCATTGTATCAGTACAGTCTTTCTTGCATATGAAGTAGTCGTCGAACTCCCAGACACCCATGACAATCTTCATGAACAACTTAATATTTATCCCGAAAGACGCTAAAATGTCACCTTAACGTGCATTGAATTATGTACGAAGTAGTCAGCTTACAATATGCAATAGCCTTTTATTCTCTGCCTCTGCTTGCTCTTGCAGCACCCTAGATTTAATCCTTCATGTCATGACTATGCATTCTGGGCTTGCAAACCTAGGAGGCAAAAGAGAATCTTCAAATGGTATTTGTCGGCGGCGGTAGAGGCGGCTTCCTCCTCCATCAAGGTGGCAAACATGATATTGTCGTCTGAATCCATGGTTAAGTAAATCACTGAACACCTCGTGTGAAGATGGACGCAAGGTAGACTCACAACTGTTGGCAGACGACAAACAATGGAGATGTGGGTTGGTGGAAGCTAGAGAGGTCTATGTGGCTACGCGGTGTAACACCCCGGCCTCTCTGGACCGGCGACTGTCATCCCTGGCGTCTCTCTAGGATCTCTAGACTGGTCCCACAGATAGACACTTCCGGAACTCGACACTTCTTCCTAATCAACGAGGACAGATCTTCGTCTCTACGCAAGAGGGACCTAAGGACCGCCTCCATTATTCATGCCGAGCAGTAGCCCCCACGCCACAAGCTAGTTGCAGCCACCACAAGCATCCCACGGTGCTCAGCAAGCACCGCCAACATCACCGGCACCTTGCGGAGATGGAGGACGAGCCGCTGCCACCTACCACCAACTAGACCGTGATACGTCGGAAACGTATCTATAATTTTTTATGTTCCATGCTTGTTTAGTATCTACTTTGCTTTGCCTTGTTCACACTTTGAGGTGTTTTTTATATGTTTTCTGGTACTAACCTATTAACAAGTTGCCACAGTGTCAGTTGCCTGTTTTCTGCTATTTTTGGTTCCAGAAAATCTAGTAAGAAAATGTTCTCAGAATTGGATGGGACAAAAGCTAAAGTCAATATTTCACCGAGGAGAACACGGAGTCCAGAGGAGATACGGAGGGGCGCCACAGGGCGGCCAGACCCTCCTAGGCGCGGGCCCACCCTGGGCCACGCCTGGGCAGGGTGTGGCCGCCTCCTAGCCTCACCTCTTCGCCTATAAGAAGCCCCCGATGCCTAAACCCTAAGTACCTGATCAATATTCTACGAAACCGTCTATAGCCGCCGCCACCATCGTCCCTAGATCGGGGGGATCTGAAGCTCTTCACGGCACCCTGCCGGAGAGGAGATCATCCCGAAGGCCTTCTTCTTCATCATTCCAACCTCCGGTATGAAGCGTGAGTAGTTCCACCTTGGACTACGGGTCCATGTAGTACCTATATGGTTGTATCTCCTCCTTTGTGCTTTCATGTCTAGATCTTGTGAGCTCCGTTAATGATCAAGATCTCATCTATTTGTAATCATGCATGTTGTGTTTGCAGGGATCCGATGGATATTGAGATTACTATGTCAGATTGATTAATGGTTTTGTCTTATTGATTCTATCATGTCTGTGTTGTTTGTGATCTTGCATGCTCTCCGTTGTTAGTAGCTATCTTGGCCGAGTAGTTGCTAGTGACTCCAAGAGGGGGTATTTATGCTCGATAGTGGGTTCATGTCTCTATTTAATCTAGGGAAGTGACAGAAATCTCTAAGGTTGTAGATGTGCTGTTGCTACTAGGGAGAAAACAACAGTCTCTTGTTCATGGAACAAATGGATTATTTACCTTACACACTTTGCTTAAAGCAGTTGTCTGTTGCTTGCAACTTAATACTGGAGGGGGTTCGGATGATAACCCAAAGGTAGACTTCTAGTCATAGATGCAGTTGGATGGCGGTCTATGTATCTAATCGAATCTCATAGGATCTTTATGTCTAGTATTGTATTGTTATTCCTTGCTCAGTCCTATCAATTGACCTGTTGTAATTTGTTTACCCTGCATGCCATGTTTGTTTATCTAAGGAGAGCACCTCTAGTGAACTATGGGCCCCGGTCCAATCTTTACCATTGATACATCTTCCACTGTTACTATTTTTTTGAAAGGATCCACTGTTACTATTTACTTGCTGCAAACCATCATTACCTTCCACTCCATACAGTTAATCCTTTGTTACAACAAACCGGTGATCTTGACAACCTCATTGTTCGTTGAGACAAAGTCTTGAGTTTGTGTTGTGCAGGTCTCCAAGTTGCTAGCAACACCTTTGAGTCGTTTCCTTCCTCCTACTGGTTCGATAACCTCGGTCACTTACTGAGGGAAAACTTTCTGATGTGCTCATCACACCTTGCTCTTGGGGTCTTCCAACGAAGCGCCTACACCGCGCCATCAACAAGTTTTCTAGCGCCGTTGCCGGGGAGGCTAAGGACGTATTCACAAGGGGATTCCTCCATAACCTTTATCTTTACTTTGTTTTTTGTTTGCTTGGTTTCTTTTGCTTTGTTTTGTTTTCCTATTTTTATCAAAAACTCCAAAAAAAATTAGTTTAGTTTGGTTTGCTTTCTCTTATCAAAAACACAAAAAAATAGTATTGCCTTGCCTTGTCATGCTTTCTATCAATGGATGGGGTCTTTGAAACTAGTTCTTATTGGCAAGGTGGGTTCACGGAAGAAGAAAAGTATTATTATAAGGAACACCATTTGTCACAAAAAGGGAAATACTTATGGGAACAAATTGATAAATTGAATACTATTGCTAGAGAAGTGTGCTCTACTTATAATGTTACTTATTGCTTTGATAAATCTTGTTGTTGTAGGAGTTATAAACACGTGCCTTTTCAATGTGAGTATAATGTAATGTCACCATATCTTCTTATGTTAAAGTAAATTGTGACTTTTATGATTTGGAGCAAATTGAAGAATTTATTGCTTTTAAGGGTGCATTTGAACTTGCTAGTTTGCTTGAAAATACTGATGATGCACCTTATGAATATGAGGTTATGGGATACTTAAATTTTGCTTTGATAATTACAAGGAAGAAAATGGCTATATTCTTGAATATTTTAATAGGTGCTTTCCACAAATGGAAGAGACTAATGCCTTGCAGGGGCCTATGGAAGAAGAAATTGCTAAAACTGAAATCTCATTAGATGAAAAAGAGGAGGAGAATGATGGTCAAGAGAAGGAAGAATGGATCTACCCATGTCTACCTTGTAATGAGATGATGGTCCTATGTTGAATGATCAGTTAACTTATTATAAAATTGCTAAAAGTGGGTTTGAAGGTTTTAATCCCACTATTTTTTAGCCTGATAAAAAATATGTGTTTGTAGATCATGAAAAGCATGCTTTATGTGATAGTTATATTGTTGAGTTTATTCATGATGCCACCAAAAGTTATTATGAGATAGGGAAACATGGTCTTATGTATCTCAACAATATTAAGTTTCCTCTCTTTATGTTGAAAATCTTGAAGTTGCACTTGTTTTGTTTTCCTATGCTTGTTGCTTTGTGATTATTTGATTTATTTTCTTACAAGATTCCTATGCATAGGAAGTGGGTTAGACTTAAATGTGTTTTGAATTTGCTTCTTGATGCTCTCTTTTACTTCAATTCATATTTCTTATATGAGCATCTTTCTATGCCTAACTTAAAGGCATTAAAGAAAAGTACTTGTTGGGAGATAATCTAAGAGTTTTCTTGAGTCTTGAAAGTTATTACTTCAATAATGACCTCTTCATATCCTTTTTGTTTGCTTATTGTGCCAATAATAACCTCTAATGAGAGGGAAGTAAGATTTCGGGAGTTGCTGCCCCGAAACAGATTTCTGTGCTCCACCATAAAAATTTGTGACGAGTCTCTGTAAGTCGGATTGAGCTGATATTTTACGAATAAATCCCCCAGTATGTTAGCTAACTTTTGTTAGTTTAACATTTTTTTATTTGAGCAACAAAAGGTATTCGAAAAAATCGGTTTATACCTTCTGGTCCGTTTTGACAGATTTCTGCCACTATTTGCATTTGCTTTTTATTGATTTATTTTTTAGTTCTCTTTTGGGAAATTGAGATTTTTTAAAGGAAGTTACTTCAGTATCTTGTGTTTTTAGTGAAAGATTTAGCTATTATAAATCTAAACCCAAAGGTCTATAATCTTTTGAATACACTAATGTTGCTAATGAAGATTGTGTGAAGTTTTATATGAAGGAAAAAAATCCAGGTGTAGAGAGAATGATATAATGAGATGAAGAATGGACAAAAGATCAAGTTTGGGGATGCCACCTTGGTGTCACCCCAAGAAATATCCAAGAGGTACAAGCGTCAAAGCCCGGGGATGCCTTGGGCATACCCTTCTTCATCAATAAAAAGCTCAGGTCTATCTAGACACTTCGTTTTTATTGTTTCATGCACTGTTGTGTTGTTCTTGGAGCGTCTTAGTTTTCGCTTGCTTTGCTTAGTTTGTTTAGTTTGCTTGAATAAAGTAGTTTGGACCCCCGTTCTCTCTTTGTTGTTTCAAATAAGTCGATTGGTGTTGGAAAGGAGTAGAAAGTTCTTGCTTGAAAATGCAAGAGGATCTTGCTTTGACTGTGACTTAGACTTTATCATGTCATGCTAGTGTTGTTTTGACCTTATGCTTAGTGATAATTGTTGTAGCATGACTTGCTCCAAGTCATTGAGATTGCTTAGTGTGCCTTGAAGGAATCATGCGTTGTTTTAGCATGCAAAAGCATAGTATTGTGGTATTATCCTTTGATGCTTGATACGTCGGAAACATATCTATATTTTTTGATGTTCCATGCTTGTTTAGTATCTACTTTGCTTTGCTTTGTCTACACTTTGAGGTGTTTTTATATCTTTTCTAGAACTAACCTATTAACAAGTTGCCACAGTGCCAGTTGCCTGTTTTCTTCTATTTTTGGTTCCAGAAAGGCAGAAAATAAATATTCTCGGAATTAGACGGGACAAAAGCCAAAGTTCATATTTTTCCCTGAGCGATACAGAAAATTGAAGCGATACAGAAAGTTGTAGATCTTCATACCCTTGAAGATTCGCACAGCGGAACGTTCGTCGGAATGTGGGTGATGTAGTCGTACTCGCTTCTCCTCCTCGCGATCCGATCCGATCTAGCACCACAAGTGGCGGTGCCTCCGTGAGATGCACACGCAAGACTCGGCGTCTCCTCCTTCCTCGGACCAGCGAGTATGGTGGAGAGATAGATTGGATCTACAACACGGCGCGTGGTGTATATGGTGGAGAATTTCACTGCAGGCTTCGCCTACAAACAGTCGGGAGGGAGAGAGGAAGGTAGCAAGGCTGCTAGGGCTTGGAGGAAGGTGTGTGTGTGGAGGCGCACCACCCTCTATATATAGAGGGGGCCAGACCTTGCCCTCCTCCAAGCCTATCTCTAGTTTAAACAATTTAAACTCTCCCTTATCTAGAAATCCTATCTCTAGTTTAAATGATTTAAACTCTCCTTATCTAGAAATCCTATCTCTAGTTTAAACGAGTTTAAACTTATCCAGATCGGTTGGGCCCTATGGGGCCTTGTGCCCCTGGCCCAATGCGGCCAGGACACTCCCTCATAGGCCCATGCCCCTCCCGGAAGGTGGGGCCACGTTGGTCCCTTCCGAAGGTTCTAGAAGCTTCCCACAATCTTGATTAACCCTAACAATTCCGAACTCCAAAAACTTCACTGCCTTATATGAATCTTATTCTCCGGACCATTCCGGAACCTCTCGTGATATCCCGGATCCCATCCGAGACTCCGAATTCAAATTCATAAACCAATTATCCAATCTATCCTAGCGTCGAGATACGTTAAGTGTGTGACCCTGCGGGTTCGAGAATATGCAGACATGATCTTCTATCAATAATCAACAGCGGGGTCTGGGCACCCATATTGACTCCCACACATTCATCGATGATCATATCGGATGAACCACGATGCCAGGATTCAATCAATCCCATATATATATTCCCTTCGTCTCGCGATATTTTACTTGCCCGAGATTCGATCGCTTGCCGTCATACCTAGTTCAATCTCGCTCATAGCAAGTACTTTACTGCTCGTAATCCGATATCACTTTGTGATTAACTCCTTAACCACATGCTTGCAAGCGGTGTTGATATCGACACGAGTGGGCCCAAGTATATCTCTCCGACACAGGAGGACAAATTCCATCTCGATACATACAACCCAACAGATACTTTCCGATCACCGAGAGACACCTTTATGATCACCCTCTCATAGGATGACGTTTGATGACCTCAAAGCTTTCTTCCGTACTGTGGAGTTGCATTATCTCATGGTCTAAGGAATACAATATTTGACATAGGAAAAGCTTCGCAAAGATGAACACGATGAAACGATCTAATTGCTTCGCTTAGTTTGGGTCTGTCCACCATATCATTCTCCCAATGATATGATCTCATTATCAATTGACAACTCATGTCTATGGTTAGGAAACCTTAACCATCATTGATCAATGAGCTAGTCCATAGAGGCGTACTAGGGACACGGTGTTTTTTACAAACCACACAAGTATTAAAGTTTCCGCTTAATACAATTCTAGCATGGAACATAAACTTTATCATGAACAAGAATTATAATAATAACATCTTTATTACTGCCTCTAGGGCATAATTCCAACAGTCTCCCACTTGCACTAGAGTCAATAATCTAGTTTACATCTGGCAACAATCTCACACCCATGGCACTGAGGTGTTGATCATGTTTTACACGTGGAAGAGGTTTAGTCAGTGGATCTGCGACATTCAGATCCGTATGTACTTTGCTAATCTTCAGATCTCCATCTGCTATATAATCTCGGATTATATGAAACTTGCGGTTGATATGCTTGGTCTTTGGATGATATCTTGGTTCCTTAGCGAGTGCTATGGTCTTTGGTTCCCAAGCTAAGTGATGAAGTTTCTGATCCAAACTCCTTCACTTGACGCTTCTGCAGCAGCCATGTATTCTGCTTCTACTGTAGATCCCGCGATCACGCTTTGCTTGCAGCTTCTCCAGCTCACAGCTCCTCCATTCAAAATATAAACGTATCCTGTCTGAGATTTGGAATCATCCTTGTTGGTGTCGAAACTAGCATCGACGTAACCTTTTACGACAAGTCGCTCATCACCCCATAGACTAAGAACATTTCTTTAGTTCTATTTAGGTACTTTAGGATGTTCTTCATGGCTGTCCAGATGTTCCACTCGGATCACTTTGATATCTCGTCAAACTAAGAGCATTGGACACATCCGGACTAGTACACAAGATGGCATACATGATGGAACCTATGGCCGAGGCATAAGGCACTTTGCTCATAGCTTCCTATCATTTCATCGTAGTGGACACCGAGCCTTGCTCAATATCTTACCGACAACATAGGCATTGAACCTTTCTTTGCCTTATCCATTCTGAACCTTTTCTAACTTTGTCTAGGTATGTACTCGGCTTAAAGCTATCAAAGCCTTTTGTCTATCTCTATAGATTTTGATGCCCAATATATAAGCGACTTCACCTAGGTCTTTCATTGAAAAACACTTGTTCAAATAACTCTTCACATCGTTAAGCATGTTGATGTCATTTCCAATAATCAATATGTCATCCACATATAGTACCGTAAATGTCACCGATCTCCCACTCACTTTCTTGTAGATACAAGCTTCAGAGCAATTTGGAACAAATCCAAAGCTCTTGATCACTTGATCAAAACGAAGGTTCCAACTCCGAGATGCTTGCTTCACCATAAATGGAACGCTGAAGTTTGCATACTTTACTAGCATCCTTACGATCGACAAAACCTTCGGGTTGCATCATATACAACTCTTCATCAATGTTCCCATTGAGGAAAGCAGTCTTGACATCCATCTGCCATATTTCATAATCATGAAACGCAGCAATTGCTAATAAAATCCGAATGAACTTAAACATCGCTACGGGAGAGAAAGTCCAATCGTAGTCAACACCTTGAACTTGTCGAAAACCTTTTGCGACAAGTCGTGCTTTATAGACGGTAACATTACCATCCGCCTGCTTTCTTCTTGAATATCCATTTGCACTCAACGGCCTTTCGGTCGCTAGGAGGATCCACCAAAGTCCATACTTGGTTTTCGCTCATGGATCCCAATTCGATTTCATGGCTTCCACCATTTCTCGAGTCCGGCTCATCATCGCTTCCTCATAGTTCGTAGGTTCACCGCCTTCTACCAACAAGACAAGACAGGCTGCGTACCACTCGGGAGGGGCACGCGACCTTGTCGACCGCGACGTTCAAGAGCAGAGATCGTCCGAAGCTTCATGATCCTTGTCATTAGCTTCCTCTATTGTTGGTGCGGTGACCTGGAACAATTCCAGTGCCGCTACTCTCCAATTCAAGAGAAGGTTCAATAACCTCGTCTAGCTCTACTTTCCTCCCACTCACTTCTTTCGAGAGAAACTCCTTCTCAAGAAAGGAACCGTTCTTCATAAACACTTTGCCTTCGGTTATGTGATAGAAGGTATACCCAATGGTTTCCTTAGGGTATCCTATGAATACGCATTTCTCCGCTTTGGGTTCGAGCTTGTCCGGCATCAACTTCTTGATGTAAGCTTCGCATCCCCAAACTTTAAGAAACGACAACTTAGGTTTAGCACCAAACCACAGTTCATACGGTGTCGTCTCAACGGATTTAGATGGAGCCCTATTTAAAGTGAATGCAGCGGTTTCTAATGCATAACCCCAAAATGATAACGGCAAATCAGTAAGAGACATCATCGATTGGACCATATCGAATAGGGTTCGGTTCCGACGTTCAGACACACCATTGCGCTGTGGTGTTCCGGGTGGCGTCTGTTGTGAAACGATTCCACTTGCTTTAAGATGCGTGAGAAAATCATAACTCAAATATTCACCTCCACGATCGGATCGTAGAAACTTAATATTTCTGTTATGATGGTTATCCACTTCATTCTGAAATTCTTTGAACTTTTCAAACGTTTCAGATTTATGTTTCATTAAATAGATATACCCATATCTACTTAAGTCATCGGTAAAAGTGAGAAAATAGCGATATCCACCGCGCGTCGAAACACTCATCGGTCCGCATACATCGGTATGTATGATTTCCAACAAGTCCGTTGCTCGCTCCATCATACCGGAGAACGGGGTTTTGATCATCTTGCCCATGAGGCATGGTTCGCATGTGTCAAATGATTCAAAATCAAGAGACTCCAAAGTCCATCAGAATGGAGTTTCTTCATGCGCTTTACACCAATATGACCTAGACGACAGTGCCACAAATAAGTAGTATTATCACTATCTACTTTGCATCTCTTAGCCTCAATGTTATGGATGTGTGTTTCATCCCTTTCGAGATTTAGAAGAAATAAGCCATTCACAAGAGGTGCATGACCATAAAAGATGTTACTCATATAAATAGAACAACCATTATTCTCCGATTTAAATGAATAATCGTCTTGCAATAAACATGATCCGGAAATAATGTTCATGCTCAACGCATGCACATAATAACATTTATTAAGGTTTAAAACTAATCCCGAAGGTAAAACTAAGGAGAGCGTGCCGACGGCCATCACATCAACTCTTGATCCGTTGCCAACGCGCATCGTCACCTCATCCCTCGCAAGCCGCTCATTCCGTAGCTCTGCTTTGAGTTACAAATATTAGCAACCGAACCGTATCAAATACCCGAGCACTACAACGAGGGCTAGTAAGGAAAACATCAATAACATGTATATCAAATATACCTTTGATGGTGCCAGCCTTCTTGTCGCTAAGTACTTGGACGATTCGCTTCCAGGACCCTGTCCTTGCAATAGAAGCACTCAGTGTCCGGCTTAGGACCAGACCTAAGCTTCTTCTCAGCAGGGGCATTGCGCTTGTCGCCGCCCTTCTTGAAGGGCTTCTTTGCTCCCTTACCTTTCTTAAAGGAGGGCTTGTTGACCATCAACACATGATTATCCTTCTTGATTTCCACTTCCGCAGCCTTCAGCTTTGCTGTCACATCCCAAGATTTTCCAAATCTTGACATGTGAAAATAAAAGATTAAAATAAAACTTTGTTTGATTTTCAGAGCCAGAAGAAACTTTTTGAATTTAAAATGGAAACTCAAACCCATTTGAATTAATTAAAATCCTACAAGGATTTAAAAGGTTAAGCATTTCATAAAAGGAAACAATTGGAAATGTTATTTTAAAAACAATCAAATGAAAAGATTTGTTTTTAAATGAAATAGAAGATTATAAATAAAGAATGTTTTATAAAGCTAAATCAAAACCTTGGCCAAGCTTATGAATTAAAACATTTAGTTTTGAATAAAACTAACAAAGGATTAGTTAAAATAAAATGATAAGGAATTAATATCAAATTTTATTCAAATAAAAGGTTTTAACCATTTTCAATTAAGACATCAAAACTTATTTTATTCTTAAACAAGTTTCTAAGTATTTTATTTTCTTAATTAAACCCTACTAAAAGTGTTTTTGGCTTTATTTTTAGATTTAAAAATAAATATCTCAATAAAATAAAACTTGTTAAAATTAATAATGAAAGTCTACTTTATTTAGTTATTAATGGACCCTAAAGAAAAAGGTTTATATTATTTTAAACAAGTTTTCCAAATATTCTTTATTCTCAAATAAAACCTACTGATTTGGTTTTTAAATAACAAAGGAAGATTTTATTAATTAAACCAAATCCTATTTTAGTAATAAACCATAGTCCATTTTATTTAATTAATAAAAGGGTATAAAAATATTATTATAATTAATAATTGGTTTATGTTGATAAACAGAACCAAATTCTTGGTTACAAAGTTTGGTGAAGATTTGAATTGTTTTGAATGCTTGAGAATTGTTTGAAATTCAAATCAGTAAATAGTAATGGAAAAGAAAAGAACACGAATAAAAAAATATAGTGCAAAGGCCCACTAAACCAATCCAGACTTCTCCCTCCCAAGTGTTTCTTTTCTTACTCGAACCGCACCCTCCCAAAGAACGACAAGTGGACCCGCTGAAACGTTTTCCCACCGACTGGACCCCACTCGACCATGTTCGTGCTCTCCCGCGACTCCTTCTCCTCATCACGGCTGCCGCCGTTGAAACTACGACTTAAATTGCGTTAACCACGGCCTTTACTCCCCGCGACGACGCCTACTTAAACGCCACGACTTCACCTCCATTTCCCCAGACCACTCCTCTCTCGCCCCGAGCCGAGCAAATTTCGACCAGAACGCCTCCGACGATGTTCCGGCGATTCCGCAACACGACACCACCCCTTGCCTCCCTAAGCACACTCACACACTCTCCTAGCCTTGGCGCTTCTCCCGGTGCCTCCCACTCACCCGCGGAAGCCCCAGAACGTCGGCAACGACGACAACCGTCATCGCCACCATCTGGTTTCTCCGACGAGCCCTCCCCGGTAAGCTAGACCACCCCCTTTCCTCGCGTTGATACTAACTTGTCAGGGAACCGCGCACGAAGCTAACCCCATTCTCTGTTTTCTCTCCCGTGCTTTGTAACCGCATTCCCAGAGACGCCTGAACGCGCCCGACGCCGAGCGAACTCCGGCGAGCGATTAGTATCGCCCCAGTGCACCCCTCGCCTCCTCGAAACCACGTTGAGCATCAGCGTCGCTCCACGAACCCGGTGAGCTTCCTCTCTCTCTTCCTCGCTTCTGGTATCACCTGCTCCGCCACGATGCACTCGCCGCCAACCACCGTCGCCAGCGCCGCCACTTCATGGATGATTGATCAGGACCGTTCGATTTAGATCAGACGCGTAGAAACAGGTGACTTAAGCCGCGAAGGGGTACGTTATCTGGACCACCCGATCTGACTTAATCCAACGCACCGCAACGCTGATCCGCGCGAAACGGTACCAACGAATAGGAAGCTGCCGCGTGTCACCAGATAGATTGAAAGTAGGATTTAAAATCAGACTTATTTACAAACTTCAAACCCTTATATCTTTTGAACCACACGTCCAAATTTAGCAAATTTTATATCAATGAAATCAGGAGAGCAAGCCCTAACCAACTATGGCCTTAGTTTTGAAAATAGTATCTGATAGCTTGTTTGAAATTACAGAAACATTTGTGTACTTGTTTAGAGTATAAAAATTGTTTAAAATTGATTTTTGGCTTAAATCTTGTGCAAAAAGGATTTGTGTGACCCTACTGACCCTAAGAACCAACCCATAGTGTTAAAAAATGATTTTTGTGAAAATTAAGTTGAATTAGTTAACTTAGTCATTTTCTAGCCAAATAAACTCATTAAAAATTATGATGGAAAAGTTTGTACATGGAAAACTTTGGGAAAATGTTATGGACCAAACCTACTGATCCAAACACCAAAACTTTGAAAATGGGAACTCACTTGATGAAAAACATAGGGTTTTGCTTTGATAAAAAAATAATTTCACCACATGAAATGATGTTTAGAGTTTAAAATGGTTATGGACTAAAAGTTTTGTGAATAACTTTGCCATCTTGGTAAATGACCAATGTGGACCTTACAAAGTTAAAAGCCTAGTGGATACCTCCCTTGAGATAAAACCACCTTAATCATGTTTCCATGCATGACTTAGAGTCCATTGCTTGTGTGTGAAATATTGTTTGAATATTGGTTTGGAGTGTTACTTGATACTATGCTTGTTTGAATGATTGTAGTGATATTAGCAAAGTGTGAGACTAGCAAGATCAAGGAGTAAAACCCTCACTCCCTACCAAAAAGGCAAGTTACACTATCATACAAAAGACCTACTATTTTTAGTAGATTTTGTAAACATGCATGAAAATGTTTTATACTTATGCTATGCTAATCCTAATAGGATTCCCTATACACTCCTTAGTGATAATATTAAAGTTGTACATGCTTAGCCATGCTATGTCTTGAAAAAGAGTTACATGTTGAGATTTTACAAAGGTTGAGAAAAGGCTTGTGTTTTACATAATAAAACAAGGACTCAATGAACCACCTAGGTGGTGGACACTTTATGTTTTGGAGAAGGTGGCAACAAAAGGGAACCATGTCTATGGCAATCACTTTGTGTTGTGCTCCAAATGAAAACCACCTAGGAAACTTAGAGATTGATCATGTTTCTCCAATTGAGGCTTTCGTGTACAACCACATGCTATTATGGCTCTGGCTTAGTCAACTACATTAGGAAGACCCATACATTGTCTTTAGTTACCGGACATGGGGATCTGGAATGCTTCATGGGACAAGACAAGCTAGCAATGATGTATGGGAGGACCTCTTGAAAGACTTTCACATTCTCGACTGCCGGTACTCCATCTTGGTGAGCACTAATCCAGTAGGCCACTGGTGGCAACAAGATGGGATTGTGTCATGTGGGTAAAGTGTACTCCTTCTGCAGAAGTTAATAAAATCTAAGTACTTAGCCGTGTCCCCGGTTATGGACAATACTGAGCAACTAAAGTTTGAACTATGGGAGATCTCGACATTCTAATTTCTAATATAAAAACTTGATGCACTTGGGGGTACCAAGGAATTCAAAGAGATTTGATAAAGCTTGTTGCACTTGGGGAGTTACCAAGGTGCTCAAGAGCATGAAGTACTTGGGGTTACCAAGGGACTCATGAGATTTTGATAAAAACTTGAAGTACTTGGAGTTACCAGGTAGCTCAAGGGATTTTAACAAGGACTTGAACACTTGAGTTTCTACCAAGGAGTTCAAGGGACTTGGAAAAGAGATTTGACAAATCAATTTGAAAAAGATAGGATAAATGTTGCTTTATGCAAATAAGCCCTAAAACACTACTTAGCCAAATATGCATGTATGGATAGGATCCACTCATATTATACATAAAGTGAAACTTGCCAAAACAATTCAAATGTATTGACCCTTGTGGCTGTAACTTTTAATGTTGCAGGTTGATTGTTTTGTTAGATGAAGATTGTTCGATTGACTAGGACTACAAAGTCTACAACCAACATCTGCCTGTGGCACTTTGAAGATGAAGGACCCATGACTATATTTATCCCGCTGCAATGTATTGTAATAGCCATATGAGCTTGGTATGATGTAATAAAATTATAATATTCCTGGTTATAAAGTTATATTTTGACCTTGTTTCTTGATATTACATCTTACTGTGGATGCTAGCTAATGATCCAGGGACTAGCATTGTAAAACACAGGAGGGATCTACCATATTGGGTAGGGACCTCTATAGATGGTATCAGAGCATTGTGTTGCCTGTAGGATTTGTAAACCCTAGGATTGGACAAAACCCTTAGAAAAATAGGAGTTGTTCTTGTCCCAAAACTTATTTACAAAAACACTTGTAAACCCTTTCCTCAACCATTTTTGTTTCAACTCTACATCTCTTCTATTTTCAACTTGATGGAAAACCTACCCCATGGCCAAAGACTACACCATGTGCAAAGGACTTCTTCAACATCTTCAGCCTCTCCACCAAGGACTTCCAACTTGGATATCACTAAGGACCACAAATGAGACAAAGAAAACTTACTAAGAAATTAGAGACTGAGGGAATGCAAAATAAGAAGAAACCATCAACAACTTTGAAGTATTGTAACCAAGAGTTTGTCTCAAGGAAGCCATGATCTCATGCAAAGGGAAGAAAGATCACAAGTGAACCATATAGATGGACCACCATATATTAGTTAAGTCAAATCACCAACTTATGTGGAGTAGCAAAAATATTTTGTTGCCTAAGTATGGACTTGAGTGCGAAGTTGAATGGGATTGGTTGATTTGTGATTGCATACACCTTGTTTGTATGAATTGTGATGTGTGTAATTAAAAGTATTTCCTTAGAAATAACTTTCCCATTCTAATCTCCCTTCAAACCCAAAACAGATGACTACTCCAAAGGACTCCAACATCAAGGTTGATGACACCAACACCAACCAAGCTGACAGCTTGGGAGAGCTCATAGCAACCCAACATCAATTGAACCAATTGACAGCTCAGTTCCTAGCCAACAACAGTAATAAAGATCCAGCACTGCAAAGGTTTTTGGAGGAGCAGTCCCAATTGATGCTTAAGGTGACTAATCAAATGATTAGCATGGAGGAAAATTATCCTAGAAAAGAGTATGATAGCAAGGATGACAAGAATGTTGTTCTAGATGGAGCTCCAGCTTGCATTATTTGTGGAGACAAGGATCATACTTCCAAGGAGCATGAAGGACAATGCCCCAATTGTGATGAAGACCATCCTGTTGGAGAATGCCCTACCTCTCAAACTACTTGCTACCTTTGTGAAGGAAGTGATCATACTCCTGGCCTATGTCCTATCTATGCCATGGTAGAACAAAGGAAACAAGAAGGATCTAAGTCTACCAAAGGAAAAGGACCACTTATACCTCCAAGCAAGACAACTCAATTCAAAGGATCTAGGAAAATCAAGAAGCCCAAGCAAGACATGAGCCTTGTACAATGTCGTAAATGTAAGGAAATGGGACACTACTCTAGTGGATGCCCAGAGAACATAAAGAATAAAGGAATTGACCAAGTGTGGTGTAACAACTGTAATGAACCTGGTCACTTTGTAGCAACTTGCCCACAAGAGCCACGTAAAGAACTCAATGACATTCATTGCTTCAACTGCAAGAATCCAGGACACTATGCAAGCAACTGTCCAGAAAGGATGAAGAACAAGTTGAACAAGCCTATGGAGAAGCTCAACCTTGGTCCATGAGTCAAACATAGGAATAAAGCAAAAGTTTAACATAGAGAAAATTCCAGGACCCAAGAAGGCCAATATGTAATTTTGTTTGAGAATATTTTAAGGGTGGTGTGGCATCCCGCAAAACCACTACTAGAAAATCGCGTTGAATTTGTGCATTGCATCGGCATCAACATGCATTGTTTGCCAAAACTATTTTCGCAACACCCGTTTTGTTTCTAAAACGCCCCGTCTTTTATTCAAACGCAAAAAACCCGGGTCTCCGGAGTTAATTTGTTTGTTGCTATCGGGTTGTAAACGGCCCAATTAGAATAAATAAAAATTTAAATTATTTTAGTAGGGGCAGTCGAACGGGCAGATTGACCCGATCGACCACCCCAGGAAATAATAAACGGTCCACCCAGCCCACCCTTTATTCCTAAACCTACCCATCTTCCTACCCAACTCCCCCCTCCACATCACTCCTACCTATCACGCGCTGCCACCTCACCCTCTCCCTCTCCTTCCCCCACTCCCTAACCGCCACGTGGCCCAACCCTCTCCCTCACACCCTCTCAGCCACACACACACCTGCCACACACGCACACACCCCCACCGACCTGTCCCCACCCCGGACCCACTCCCCTGGTCCTGTTTCTCTTCCCACCGCCCCTGCCTCTCTCTCTCGCCCCCTCTCTCCTGCTCCCTCCTCCCCAAAGACCCTCACTGCCCCTCACCACCTCGGCCGCCCCTCGCCTTCTTCCTCCCTTCTCTGCACTGCCACCGCCACCGATCCTCTGCGCCTCTTCCGCTTCGAGCAGCCCGCCACCGCCGATCTCCTCCTCCCGACGCCACTGACCCCTCCACTGCCTTCCTCCTCCTGGTCTCGGTAGCTGCGCCACAGGCCCGCCTCGGCCATGGCGCCGCCGCCGTCCTCCTTTGCCTCCCCGGCCCCCGTCGAGCTCGCCGTCCGCAGGTGGCCTCGCCTCGGGTCGCCGTGGCTCCTGGCCGCGAACCGCGAAGCTTCGGCGCGACCGCTCCTCGAAGTCGGCCTTCGCCCGCGTCAAGCCATGGCGCCTTGCCTCGCCGCTGCCGCCATCTCCCCGCCAGTCCTGCTCGGGCTCTCCACCGCCAAGCCACGAACCCGCCTCTCACGCCTGCGCTGCGATGCAGCGCACATCCTCGCAGCGCCCCTCCTGTGGACGCGCCACTGCCGTCCCTTCTCAGTAACCGGCATGGGCAGGCTTCCGATAGACGGGCTCGACCCAGCGGCCACCCCCCCTCCGGCTCTCTTTTCGATGCGTCATCCACGCCGTGATCTCCAGCAGGGGTACGCCAACTGTGTGGGGTTGAACAAGGTCGATCCTGGAGTGGTACAGACCATCTGCCTAGTTCGCCATGGAAGAAAGACGACCGTTTTGATCTCCAACACGGTCCGCTAGGAACCTCGGCATGGACTCCAAGATCTTCGTCAGGGAACTACAAGAACTTCTACCGGAGCATAAGCCCGCGGAACCCTGATGCCGCCCACGCCGAATCGACAAGATCCATCTCACGGAGCGGCGAACCCCGGACCCGGAGCATCCCTGGACACCAAGAACTACCAGCGGCCCGACCAAGACCCGGATTCCGATGACCCCATGATCTCCGCTGCAGAACGGCAAGGTCTTCGGAGTGGAGTCAACAAGATCTACCGAGGACGCGAGAAGTTCGATACGCCATGATCGTCAACATGACCCGAAGACCGCGAATGCGACAAGCACGGCACCGACCAGGGCGGACCCGATGCGCCCCCGACGCCGAACCAAGTCCGGCTCCCCGGTGCGACAAGTGCTTCACCCCGAACAACAAGAACGACCCCAGTAATCCAAGGACACTTCTGTCGAGACCGTTCCCGTCGAACCCTGGACCCCGAGACCGAACCCCGGAACCCCAAGTTCGTCGAACCCTAACAAGATCGCCGAACCCTAATGTGTGAACCCTTTTCCCGGAACCCTATTTTATAAATGATATCAACTTGTTGCATAATTAATTGTCATCTCGCATGCATATCATTGGTTTGGGGGCCTTATGCCGATTCACCTAATAATTAAATATGGGGCCCATATGCGGGCAAAGCTAGTCTCATATTGGCCTCATTTAAACATGTGTAGCGAACCGGTTCCATCTGTTGCATTGCTATACAACATTTAATTTGCGGGGATCTAAACAACTTGAACCATCCAATTAATTGTCGGACCCCGCCCGCTTAATATGACCTAATTGCATTGCACCTTTGCCATGCCATACAACATACATGCATCATGCCGATCTTCTGCCGTTGTATTAAATAGTGCATCCGGTGTTTCTTCTAGTGTTTTGCTTCTTCGCGGATAAGGCCGTTGAGTTGATATGAGCTTCGCGATCTTCTTGGATGAACCTTTCGACAATGTTTTCAAAGAGCATCTCCCCTTTCTACCTATCTTACTTTTATAGTATTTACTTCCTCCTGTTGATCTATTGCTATCCGTTGCGATGCTTTAGTTTCCACTGTGATATTCCTGCAGCCCTATGTTGCCTTGGACACACCCTATTACATTGTTTGGTAGATAGTTGGACTTGCGGCGTCGTAGTCGCTTGCTCAAGTGCTATGTCGTCATATGCCACGATTGCGATGTATTGCCGCATGTTGATGTTGGAGATGATCCTAGTTTTACTTATTGTTCACTTTACTTTCTGTTAACAACTAAAATTGAAATAAGCGAGGCATCGGTGGGTGATAGATAATATTTGGTTTAACGCCCACTTGTGTCCCGTAAGACCCCGAGTACTTGATACTGTTCCTTGTTTTTGCGCGCTATCCACATCCGGGAGGTATATGGGACCCCTGAGCGAGCTTGATTCATTCTTATTTCTTGGGGCACAAACTAGTTTGAGGTTTTATTTACGATCCTGTACTTATGCCATGTTTTATCGCTTTATTTACGATTGTGCAGGTAATCGCACACTGCATCTTTTAGGATCGGACCACGATTTCGTGGTGTCGACAAGCCCGTTGGGGTTCCCGATCGTTCACTGCCTAGCCAAACCTTGAGGCCGTCTCGAGCTTGCTTACTGCTATGGATTCTACTTAAGGTGGCCCCTGAAATATTTCTGAATCTGTGATTGTTCGATCGTGAAAGCCTCGTTGGGTTTTGATTTGGTTTTTCCGAGGTTGATCGGCGTGTGTTGCTATTGGTGCACCCCGGGTAAAACTTTCTGAAAGCCGTGTCCGCGGATATGGACGACTTGGAGCACAGTATCTCGATCATAGACAAGCATAACTAAAGTCTATTGCTATAAATTTGACCTTATAATGACTAGTAATCAGCTTCACTATAACGGAATGGCTAAATAATACTGCCCACAATTGCTTGTTTGGTTGTCGCTTGCGACAAATGTATCTGACTAGTAAGTATTGCAACTACAACGAATTGGCTGAATAAAAGTACCAACAACTGCTGGGTTTTGGGTTTATATCATGCTATCTGTATTTGATTAGTAATTGCCGCAACTATAACGGAATGGTCAACTAAAAGTGCCCACTGTTTACTTTATCAGGACGATTATCTAAACCTGACTAGTAAAGTGCCGCAACTATAACTGAATGAATAAAACTGCCAACTGTGTGAGTTCCTCGGATGACTTCCTCGTTTGGTCTCGAGGGGGAAACACCAGGATGGGTTTGTTTGGGGTTAGCTTCAGGTTGGATCCGGATAGGTCAATCTTACCCCTCTCTGATTGCCGCCAGTTGTATCGAGTCTCTATAGGTTGTTTAGTGCGTCTTTGCCGCTCGATCCACCATACCTATGTAGGCGAGGACCGCCGATTCTAGCCTCGCCGTGCAGCCTCGATCTTGACGCTCCTTCTTTTCCTTTGCCCTTTGTCGGCACCCTTTGTTTAAGCAGGTTTGAGATCGACGCCGTTAGCGGGTTACCCTTCCGCTTGGCAGGGTTATGGACGCCATTGGTTATTCTTCAGGGCTCTTAGCCCCATTTGCATCTTGTCCGTAGCTGGACGTTCTATCGCTTTCAAGGTGATTTGGATCTTTGTACCGTATATTTGTATTCTTGACTCTTTGAGTCGCTGTTATATATATATCTGTTCTGTGGGTCCCATCGAGGACTGTTGTGTAATGTTATTACTTCGTTTTCCACCCGCACGAAAGTGCTTGGTGGGCACCTTTGAATCGTTTCTATGCGGGTTTGGCGAATTTTGCTCAAACTTGCATAGGTACGATTCTGAGGGTGTTACAGAGTGGTATCAGAGCTCAGCAGTTACGATACCCCACAAGTCCAGCCTATAGGATAACCTAGCTGACGGCCGAAGTAGAGTGTCCAAAACTATTTTGCAAAGTCGGTTGGATAGTTCTGGTTAGGTCTGGTTTTACTCCTTACCCCTCTGCTATTCCCCTCTTATCTCTACGCGTTTTGAATCCGCTCTCATCTCTTTCTTCGAGTCCAGGAATTCTCGTGGTTGGGTTTCCGTCGTACCTTTAGGGTTTCGCTTCCTCCTTTGGTAACGGCGTTCTACTATCCGGTGTTCATGCTATCCGAAGAATCCGTCTGCGGTGTTACCGTTCTTTGATCCTTGTTTGTGCTATCCGGTGTTTCCGACGCGACGACATCCTCTATGTCAGATCCGATGCAGAGTCTGCATCACTCCTTTGATCCGAACCTCGCTTGTCGAGATCTTCAGTCTGAATCTGAGGGTTGGTTGCATAATCTATCTGTTCGTGTACAGGGTAATGCTTTGAGTGCGGGATGGAGTCGCGACCATACCACTACTCTTATCATTCGCTTATGTACATTGAATGGTAGATCGATGCAACTCTACTCCTTCCATGGAAGTTAGAGGTGGCCTTACCTTTAACTTCGTCCGTTGGTTATCCGGAGTGCTCTCTTGACGAACCGGGATCAACGAACTTTTGTTAGTGGTGTCGCGAGGACCTACATGAAGCACGAAGACGCAGATCGCCGACCTTTCCTTCCGGTACCTTGAGGCGGATCTCGAGGGCGAGATCCATTGTTAGTGGTGTCGAATTGTGGCATCCCGCAAAACCACTACTAGAAAATCGCGTTGAATTTGTGCATTGCATCGGCATCAACATGCATTGTTTGCCAAAACTATTTTCGCAACACCCGTTTTGTTTCTAAAACGCCCCGTCTTTTATTCAAACGCAAAAAACCCGGGTCTCCGGAGTTAATTTGTTTGTTGCTATCGGGTTGCAAACGGCCCAATTAGAATAAATAAAAATTTAAATTATTTTAGTAGGGGCAGTCGAACGGGCCGATTGACCCGATCGACCACCCCAGGAAATAATAAACGGTCCACCCAGCCCACCCTTTATTCCTAAACCTACCCATCTTCCTACCCAACTCCCCCCTCCACATCACTCCTACCTATCACGCGCTGCCACCTCACCCTCTCCCTCTCCTTCCCCCACTCCCTAACCGCCACGTGGCCCAACCCTCTCCCTCACACCCTCTCAGCCACACACACACCTGCCACACACGCACACACCCCACCGACTGTCCCCCACCGACCCACTCCCGGGTCCTGTTTCTTCCCACCTGCGTCTCTCTCTCTCTCTCTCTCTCCCTCACCTCCTATCCCAAAGACCATGACCCCTTTGCCCCCTCACCTCCGGCCATGCCCGCTTTCGCCCGCTCCGTCGCCCTCGCCTTCTTCCTCCCTTCTCTCTGCAGCTGGCCGCGCCACCGCCCGATCCTCTCTGCGCCCTCTTCCCGCTCGCGCGCCGCCCCGAGCAGCCCGCCACCGCCGATCTCCTCCTCCCGACGCCACCACGACCCTCCGCTGCTGCCTTCCTCCTGGTCTCACACACCGCCAGCTGCCTCGGCCATGGCGCCGCCGGCCGTCGCCGTCCTCCTTTTGCCTCCCCGCCGCCGGCCCGTCGAGCTCGCCGTCCGCTGCAGGGTGGCCCAGCGCCTCCTCGGGTCGTCGCCGTGGCTCCCCTGGCCGCGAACCCCGCGAAGCTTCCGCTGCGACCGCTCCCTCGAGTCGGCCTCTGCTTCCGCCGCGTCAAGCCCGCCGGCGCCCTCTGCCTCGCCCTGCCGTCGCCATCTCCCGCCGGTGATCACTTGTCGGGCTCTCCGCCAAGCCACAACCCGGCCTCCTCTCACGCCTGCTGCGAACGCGATGCAGCGCACATCCTGCAGCGCCCCTCCACGCCAGCGCCTGCACGTCCCTCTGTTGCTTACCCGGCATGGGCAGCCGTTCCGATAGCAGGCTCGACCAGCGACCACCCTCGGCTCTCTTTTGATCGTCATCCGCCGTGATCTCCAGTGATGCATAAGCGTGGGGTTGAACAAGGTCGATCCTGGAGTGGTACAGACCATCTGCCTAGTTCGCCATGGAAGAAAGACGACCGTTTTGATCTCCAACACGGTCCGCTAGGAACCTCGGCATGGACTCCAAGATCTTCGTCAGGGAACTACAAGAACTTCTACCGGAGCATAAGCCCGCGGAACCCTGATGCCGCCCACGCCGAATCGACAAGATCCATCTCACGGGCGGCGAACCCGGACCGGAGCATCACGGACACCAAGAACTACGGTGCCCGACCAAGACCCGATTCGATGACCCCATGATCTCGCTGCGAGCGGCAAGGTCTTGGTGGAGTCAACAAGATCTACCGAGGACGCGAGAAGTTCGATACGCCATGATCGTCAACATGACCCGAAGACCGCGGATGCGACAAGCACGGCACCGACCAGGGCGGACCCGATGCGCCCCCGACGCCGAACCAAGTCCGGCTCCCCGGTGCGACAAGTGCTTCATCCCGAACAACAAGAACGACCCCAGTAATCCAAGGACACTTCTGTCGAGACCGTTCCCGTCGAACCCTGGACCCCGAGACCGAACCCCGGAACCCCAAGTTCGTCGAACCCTAACAAGATCGCCGAACCCTAATGTGTGAACCCTTTTCCCGGAACCCTATTTTATAAATGATATCAACTTGTTGCATAATTAATTGTCATCTCGCATGCATATCATTGGTTTGGGGGCCTTATGCCGATTCACCTAATAATTAAATATGGGGCCCATATGCGGGCAAAGCTAGTCTCATATTGGCCTCATTTAAACATGTGTAGCGAACCGGTTCCATCTGTTGCATTGCTATACAACATTTAATTTGCGGGGATCTAAACAACTTGAACCATCCAATTAATTGTCGGGACCCCGGTTCCGCTTAATATGACCTAATTGCATTGCACCTTTGCCATGCCATACAACATACATGCATCATGCCGATCTTCTGCCGTTGTATTAAATAGTGCATCCGGTGTTTCTTCTAGTGTTTTGCTTCTTCGCGGATAAGGCCGTTGAGTTGATGTGAGCTTCGCCCCGATCTTCGGATGAACCTTTCGACAATGTTTTCAGGCGAGCATCTCCCCCTTTCTACCTATCTTACTTTTATAGTATTTACTTCCCTCCTGTTGATCTATTGCTATCTGTGTTGCGATGCTTTAGTTTCCGTACTGATATTCCTGCACCCTATGTTGCCTTGGACACACCCTATTACCTGTTGTTTGGTAGATAGTTGGACTTGCGGCGTCGTAGTCGCTTGCTCAAGTCTTGTTGCGTGTCGTCATATGCCACGATTCTTGATGTATTGCCGCATGTTGATGTTGGAGATGATCCTAGTTTTACTTATTGTTCACTTTACTTTCTTTAACAACTAAAATTGAAATAAGCGAGAGGCATCGGTGGGTGATAGATAATATTTGGTTTCGAACGCCCACTTGTGTCCCGTAAGACCCAGTACTTGATACATGTTCCTTGTTTTTGCGCTATCCACATCCGGAGGTATATGGGACCCCCGAGCCGAGCTTGATTCATTCTTATTTCTTGGGGCCACAAACTAGTTTGAGGTTTTATTTACGATCTGTACTTATGCCATGTTTTATCGCTTTATTTACGATTGTGCAGGTCACGCATTTGTCTTTGTTAGGATCGGACCACGATTTCACGGTGTCGACAAGCCCGTTTGGGGTTCCCGATCGTTCACCGTCTAGCCAAACCTTGAGGCCGTCTCGGAGCTTGCTTACTCCGTTCGGATTCTACTTAAGGGTGGCCCCGAAATATTTCTGAATCTGTGATTGTTCGATGTGAAAGCCTCGTTGGGTTTTGATTTGGTTTTTCCGAGGTTGATCGAGCGTGTGTTGCTATTGGTGCACCCCGGCCGGGTAAAACTTTCTGAAAGCCGTGTCCGCGGATATGGACGACTTGGAGCACAGTATCTCGATCATAGACAAGCATAACTAAAGTCTATTGCTATAAATTTGACCTTATAATGACTAGTAATCAGCTTCACTATAACGGAATGGCTAAATAATACTGCCCACAATTGCTTGTTTGGTTGTCGCTTGCGACAAATGTATCTGACTAGTAAGTATTGCAACTACAACGAATTGGCTGAATAAAAGTACCAACAACTGCTGGGTTTTGGGTTTATATCATGCTATCTGTATTTGATTAGTAATTGCCGCAACTATAACGGAATGGTCAACTAAAAGTGCCCACTTGTTTACTTTATCGGGACGATTATCTAAACCTGACTAGTAAAGTGCCAACTATAACTGAATGAATAAAACGCCAACCTGTGAGTTCCTCGGATGACTTCCTCGTTTGGTCTCGAGAAACACCGAGATGGGTTTGTTTGGTGTTAGCTTGTGTTGGATCCGGATAGGTCAATCTTACCCTCTCGATTGCCGCCAGGTATCGAGTCTCTATAGGTTGTTTAGTGCGTCTTTGCTGCCTTCGATCCACCATACCTATGTAGGCGAGGACCGCGAATTCTAGCCTCGCTGTCTTGGCCTCGATCTTGGCTCCTTCTTTTCCTTTGCCTTGTGGCACCCTTTTGTTTAAGCAGGTTTGAGATCGACGCCGTTAGCGGGGTTACCCTTCCGCTCCTGGCACAGGCGGGGTTATGGGCGCCATTGGTTATTCTTGAGGCTCTTAGCCCCATTTGCATCTTGTCCGTAGCTGGACGTCTATCGCTTTCAAGGTGATTTGGATCTTTGTACCGTATATTTGTATTCTTGACTCTTTGAGTCATTGTTATATATATATCTGCTCATGGGTCCCATCGAGGACTGTTGTGTAATGTTATTACTTCGTTTTCCACCCGCACGAAAGTGCTTGGTGGGCACCTTTGAATCGTTTCTATGCGGGTTTGGCGAATTTTGCTCAAACTTGCATAGGTCCGATTCTGAGGGTGTTACAGGTGGTAGTACCCTAGCTGCTTTGAACTTGCTTGTAACCCTAACCTTCCCAAATCTCGGGACGAGATTTATTTTAAGGGTGGTAGCCTGTCACATCCCAAGATTTTCCAAATCTTGACATGTGAAAATAAAAGATTAAAATAAAACTTTGTTTGATTTTCAGAGCCAGAAGAAACTTTTTGAATTTAAAATGGAAACTCAAACCCATTTGAATTAATTAAAATCCTACAAGGATTTAAAAGGTTAAGCATTTCATAAAAGGAAACAATTGGAAATGTTATTTTAAAAACAATCAAATGAAAAGATTTGTTTTTAAATGAAATAGAAGATTATAAATAAAGAATGTTTTATAAAGCTAAATCAAAACCTTGGCCAAGCTTATGAATTAAAACATTTAGTTTTGAATAAAACTAACAAAGGATTAGTTAAAATAAAATGATAAGGAATTAATATCAAATTTTATTCAAATAAAAGGTTTTAACCATTTTCAATTAAGACATCAAAACTTATTTTATTCTTAAACAAGTTTCTAAGAATTTTATTTTCTTAATTAAACCCTACTAAAAGTGTTTTTGGCTTTATTTTTAGATTTAAAAATAAATATCTCAATAAAATAAAACTTGTTAAAATTAATAATGAAAGTCTACTTTATTTAGTTATTAATGGACCCTAAAGAAAAAGGTTTATATTATTTTAAACAAGTTTTCCAAATATTCTTTATTCTCAAATAAAACCTCTTGATTTGGTTTTAAATAACAAAGGAAGATTTTATTAATTAAACCAAATCCTATTTTAGTAATAAACCATAGTCCATTTTATTTAATTAATAAAAGGGTATAAAATATTATTATAATTAATAATTGGTTTATGTTGATAAAGAACCAAATTCTTGGTTACAAAGTTTGGTGAAGATTTGAATTGTTTTGAATGCTTGAGAATTGTTTGAAATTCAAATCAGTAAATAGTAATGGAAAAAGAAAAGAACACAGAATAAAAAAAAATATAGTGCAAAGGCCCAGCCCACTAAACAAATCCAGCCCAGACTTCTCCCCTCCCCCGAAGCGTTTCTTTTCTTACTCAGAACCGCACCCTCCCAAAGAACCAAGTGGACCCCTTTGAACGTTTTCCCACTGACGCTGGACCCCACTCGACCATGTTCGTCGTTCTCCCCGCGACTCCTTCTCCCCTCACTGCGCGGCCGTCTCTGCCGTTGAAACTACGGCTTAAATCCGCGTTAACCACGACCTTTACTCCCCCTGCGACGACGCCTACTTAAACGCCAGCGACTTCACCTCCATTTCCCCCAGACCACTCCTCTCTCGCCCCGGGCCGAGCAAATTTCGACCAGACGCCTCTGCTCCGGCGATGTTCCGTGGCGATTCCGGCAACACGACACCGCCTTGCCTCCCTAAGCACTCACACACTCTCTAGCCTTGGCTCTTCTCCCGGTGCCTCCACTCACCGGAAGCCCAGGCGTCGGCAGCGCGACAACCGTCATCGCCACCATCTGGTTTCTCCGACGAGCCCTCCCCGGTAAGCTAGACCACCCCCTTTCCTCGCGTTGATACTAACTTGTCAGGGAACCGCGCACGAAGCTAACCCCATTCTCTGTTTTCTCTCCCGTGCTTTATAACCGCATTCCCGA
The DNA here is from genome assembly GCA_030063025.1 of Avena longiglumis. Lineage (NCBI taxonomy): Eukaryota > Viridiplantae > Streptophyta > Magnoliopsida > Poales > Poaceae > Avena > Avena longiglumis. The sequence continues at coordinate 444,643,928 of CP125975.1, read as the reverse complement.
GAGCGCTCGAGCAGCGCCGAAGCGAACTCCGGCGGCGATTAATGTCGCCCGATGCACCCTCGCCTCGAAACCACGTTGAGCATCGGCGTCGCTCCACGAACCGGTGAGCTTCCTCTCTCTCTTCCTCGGTATCACTGCTCACCGATGACACCTCGCCGCCAACCACCGCCGCCGCCACTTCATGGATGATTGATCAGGACCGTTCGATTTAGATCAGACGCGTAGAAACAGGTGACTTAAGCCGCGAAGGGGTACGTTATCTGGACCACCCGATCTGACTTAATCCAACGCACCGCAACGCTGATCCGCGCGAAACCGTACCAACGAATAGGAAGCTGCCGCGTGTCACCAGATAGATTGAAAGTAGGATTTAAAATCAGACTTATTTACAAACTTCAAACCCTTATATCTTTTGAACCACACGTCCAAATTTAGCAAATTTTATATCAATGAAATCAGGAGAGCAAGCCCTAACCAACTATGGCCTTAGTTTTGAAAATAGTATCTGATAGCTTGTTTGAAATTACAGAAACGTTTGTGTACTTGTTTAGAGTATAAAAATTGTTTCAAATTGATTTTTGGCTTAAATCTTGTGCAAAAAGGATTTGTGTGACCCTACTGACCCTAAGAACCAACCCATAGTGTTAAAATGATTTTTGTGAAAATTAAGTTGAATTAGTTAACTTAGTCATTTTCTAGCCAAATAAACTCATTAAAAATTATGATGGAAAAGTTTGTACATGGAAAACTTTGGGAAAATGTTATGGACCAAACCTACTGATCCAAACACCAAAACTTTGAAAATGGGAACTCACTTGATGAAAAACATAGGGTTTTGCTTTGATAAAAAAATAATTTCACCACATGAAATGATGTTTAGAGTTTAAAATGGTTATGGACTAAAAGTTTTGTGAATAACTTTGCCATCTTGGTAAATGACCAATGTGGACCTTACAAAGTTAAAAGCCTAGTGGATACCTCCCTTGAGATAAAACCACCTTAATCATGTTTCCATGCATGACTTAGAGTCCATTGCTTGTGTGTGAAATATTGTTTGAATATTGGTTTGGAGTGTTACTTGATACTATGCTTGTTTGAATGATTGTAGTGATATTAGCAAAGTGTGAGACTAGCAAGATCAAGGAGTAAAACCCTCACTCCCTACCAAAAAGGCAAGTTACACTATCATACAAAAGACCTACTATTTTTAGTAGATTTTGTAAACATGCATGAAAATGTTTTATACTTATGCTATGCTAATCCTAATAGGATTCCCTATACACTCCTTAGTGATAATATTAAAGTTGTACATGCTTAGCCATGCTATGTCTTGAAAAAGAGTTACATGTTGAGATTTTACAAAGGTTGAGAAAAGGCTTGTGTTTTTCATGATAAAACAAGGACTCAATGAACCACCTAGGTGGTGGACACTTTATGTTTTGGAGAAGGTGGCAACAAAAGGGAACCATGTCTATGGCAATCACTTTGTGTTGTGCTCCAAATGAAAACCACCTAGGAAACTTAGAGATTGATCATGTTTCTCCAATTGAGGCTTTCGTGTACAACCACATGCTATTATGGCTCTGGCTTAGTCAACTACATTAGGAAGACCCATACATTGTCTTTAGTTACCGGACATGGGGATCTGGAATGCTTCATGGGGACTGAAGACAAGCTAGCAATGATGTATGGGAGGACCTCTTGGAAAGACTTCGTCACATTCTCAGTCTGCCGGTACTCCATCTTGGTGAGCACTAATCCAGTAGGCCACTGGTGGCAACAAGATGGGATTGTGTCATGTGGGTAAAGTGTACTCCTTCTGCAGAAGTTAATAAAATCTAAGTACTTAGCCGTGTCCCCGGTTATGGACAATACTGAGCAACTAAAGTTTGAACTATGGGAGATCTCGACATTCTAGTTTCTAATATAAAAACTTGATGCACTTGGGGGTACCAAGGAATTCAAAGAGATTTGATAAAGCTTGTTGCACTTGGGGAGTTACCAAGGTGCTCAAGAGCATGAAGTACTTGGGGTTACCAAGGGACTCATGAGATTTTGATAAAAACTTGAAGTACTTGGAGTTACCAGGTAGCTCAAGGGATTTTAACAAGGACTTGAACACTTGAGTTTCTACCAAGGAGTTCAAGGGACTTGGAAAAGAGATTTGACAAATCAATTTGAAAAAGATAGGATAAATGTTTCTTTATGCAAATAAGCCCTAAAACAGTACTTAGCCAAATATGCATGTATGGATAGGATCCACTCATATTATACATAAAGTGAAACTTTCCAAAACAATTCAAATGTATTGACCCTTGTGGCTGTAACTTTTAATGTTGCAGGTTGATTGTTTTGTTAGATGAAGATTGTTCGATTGACTAGGACTACAAAGTCTACAACCAACATCTGCCTGTGGCACTTTGAAGATGAAGGACCCATGACTATATTTATCCCGCTGCAATATATTGTAATAGCCATATGAGCTTGGTATGATGTAATAAAATTATATTATTCCTGGTTATAAAGTTATATTTTGACCTTGTTTCTTGATATTACATCTTACTGTGGATGCTAGCTAATGATCCAGGGACTAGCATTGTAAAACACAGGAGGGATCTACCATATTGGGTAGGGACCTCTATAGATGGTATCAGAGCATTGTGTTGCCTGTAGGATTTGTAAACCCTAGGATTGGACAAAACCCTTAGAAAAATAGGAGTTGTTCTTGTCCCAAAACTTATTTACAAAAACACTTGTAAACCCTTTCCTCAACCATTTTTGTTTCAACTCTACATCTCTTCTATTTTCAACTTGATGGAAAACCTACCCCATGGCCAAAGACTACACCATGTGCAAAGGACTTCTTCAACATCTTCAGCCTCTCCACCAAGGACTTCCAACTTGGATATCACTAAGGACCACAAATGAGACAAAGAAAACTTACTAAGAAATTAGAGACTGAGGGAATGCAAAATAAGAAGAAACCATCAACAACTTTGAAGTATTGTAACCAAGAGTTTGTCTCAAGGAAGCCATGATCTCATGCAAAGGGAAGAAAGATCACAAGTGAACCATATAGATGGACCACCATATATTAGTTAAGTCAAATCACCAACTTATGTGGAGTAGCAAAAATATTTTGTTGCCTAAGTATGGACTTGAGTGCGAAGTTGAATGGGATTGGTTGATTTGTGATTGCATACACCTTGTTTGTATGAATTGTGATGTGTGTAATTAAAAGTATTTCCTTAGAAATAACTTGCCCATTCTAATCTCCCTTCAAACCCAAAACAGATGACTACTCCAAAGGACTCCAACATCAAGGTTGATGACACCAACACCAACCAAGCTGACAGCCTGGGAGAGCTCATAGCAACCCAACATCAATTGAACCAATTGACAGCTCAGTTCCTAGCCAACAACGAATAAAGATCCATCACTTTGCAAAGGTTTTTGGAGGAGCAGTCCCAATTGATGCTTAAGGTGACTAATCAAATGATTAGCATGGAGGAAAATTATCCTAGAAAAGAGTATGATAGCAAGGATGACAAGAATGTTGTTCTAGATGGAGCTCAGCTTGCATTATTTGTGGAGACAAGGATCATACTTCCAAGGAGCATGAAGGACAATGCCCCAATTGTGATGAAGACCATCCTGGAGAATGCCCTACCTCTCAAACTACTTGCTACCTTTGTGAAGGAAGTGATCATACTCCTGGCCTATGTCCTATCTATGCCATGGTAGAACAAAGGAAACAAGAAGGATCTAAGTCTACCAAAGGAAAAGGACCACTTATACCTCCAAGCAAGACAACTCAATTCAAATGATCTAGAAAAATCAAGAAGCCCAAGCAAGACATGAGCCTTGTACAATGTCGTAAATGTAAGGAAATGGGACACTACTCTAGTGGATGCCCAGAGAACATAAAGAATAAAGGAATTGACCAAGTGTGGTGTAACAACTGTAATGAACCTGGTCACTTTGTAGCAACTTGCCCACAAGAGCCACGTAAAGAACTCAATGACATTCATTGCTTCAACGCAGAATCCAGGACACTATGCAAGCAACTGTCCAGAAAGGATGAAGAACAAGTTGAACAAGCCTATGGAGAAGCTCAACCTTGGTCCATGAGTCAAACATAGGAATAAAGCAAAAGTTTAACATAGAGAAAATTCCAGGACCCAAGAAGGCCAATATGTAATTTTGTTTGAGAATATTTTAAGGGTGGTAGTACCCTAGCTGCTTTGAACTTGCTTGTAACCCTAACCTTCCCAAATCTCGGGACGAGATTTATTTTAAGGGTGGTAGCCTGTCACATCCCAAGATTTTCCAAATCTTGACATGTGAAAATAAAAGATTAAAATAAAACTTTGTTTGATTTTCAGAGCCAGAAGAAACTTTTTGAATTTAAAATGGAAACTCAAACCCATTTGAATTAATTAAAATCCTACAAGGATTTAAAAGGTTAAGCATTTCATAAAAGGAAACAATTGGAAATGTTATTTTAAAAACAATCAAATGAAAAGATTTGTTTTTAAATGAAATAGAAGATTATAAATAAAGAATGTTTTATAAAGCTAAATCAAAACCTTGGCCAAGCTTATGAATTAAAACATTTAGTTTTGAATAAAACTAACAAAGGATTAGTTAAAATAAAATGATAAGGAATTAATATCAAATTTTATTCAAATAAAAGGTTTTAACCATTTTCAATTAAGACATCAGAACTTATTTTATTCTTAAACAAGTTTCTAAGTATTTTATTTTCTTAATTAAACCCTACTAAAAGTGTTTTTGGCTTTATTTTTAGATTTAAAAATAAATATCTCAATAAAATAAAACTTGTTAAAATTAATAATGAAAGTCTACTTTATTTAGTTATTAATGGACCCTAAAGAAAAGGTGTTATGTTATTTTAAACAAGTTTTCCAAATATTCTTTATTCTCAAATAAAACCTACTGATTTGGTTTTTAAATAACAAAGGAAGATTTTATTAATTAAACCAAATCCTATTTTAGTAATAAACCATAGTCCATTTTATTTAATTAATAAAAGGGTATAAAAATATTATTATAATTAATAATTGGTTTATGTTGATAAACAGAACCAAATTCTTGGTTACAAAGTTTGGTGAAGATTTGAATTGTTTTGAATGCTTGAGAATTGTTTGAAATTCAAATCAGTAAATAGTAATGGAAAAAGAAAAGAACACAGAATAAAAAAAAATATAGTGCAAAGGCCCAGCCCACTAAACCAATCCAGCCCAGACTTCTCCCCTCCCCCGAAGCGTTTCTTTTCTTACTCAGAACCGCACCCTCCCAGCAACCGACAAGTGGACCCCGCCTGAAACGTTTTCCCACTGACGCTGGACCCCACTCGACCATGTTCGTCGTTCTCCCCGCGACTCCTTCTCCCCTCACTGCGCGGCCGTTTCTGCCGTTGAAACTACGGCTTAAATTCGCGTTAACCACGGCCTTTACTCCCCCTGCGACGACGCCTACTTAAACGCCAGCGACTTCACCTCCATTTCCCCCAGACCACTCCCTCTCTCTGCCCCCAGGCCGAGCAAATTTCGACCAGGAACGCCTCTGCTCCGACGATGTTCCGGTGACGATTCCGGCAACACGACACCGCCCCTTGCCTCCCTAAGCACACTCACACACTCTCCTAGCCTTGGCGCTTCTCCCGGTGCCTCCCACTCACCCGCGGAAGCCCCAGAACGTCGGCAACGACGACAACCGTCATCGCCACCATCTGGTTTCTCCGACGAGCCCTCCCCGGTAAGCTAGACCACCCCCTTTCCTCGCGTTGATACTAACTTGTCAGGGAACCGCGCACGAAGCTAACCCCATTCTCTGTTTTCTCTCCCGTGCTTTATAACCGCATTCCCAGAGACGCCTGAACGCGCCCGACGCCGAGCGAACTCCGGCGAGCGATTAGTATCGCCCCAGTGCACCCCTCGCCTCCTCGAAACCACGTTGAGCATCAGCGTCGCTCCACGAACCCGGTGAGCTTCCTCTCTCTCTTCTGGTATCACCGCTCACTTGTTGGACCTCGCCGCCAACCACCGTCGCCAGCGCCGCCACTTCATGGATGATTGATCAGGACCGTTCGATTTAGATCAGACGCGTAGAAACAGGTGACTTAAGCCGCGAAGGGGTACGTTATCTGGACCACCCGATCTGACTTAATCCAACGCACCGCAACGCTGATCCGCGCGAAACGGTACCAACGAATAGGAAGCTGCCGCGTGTCACCAGATAGATTGAAAGTAGGATTTAAAATCAGACTTATTTACAAACTTCAAACCCTTATATCTTTTGAACCACACGTCCAAATTTAGCAAATTTTATATCAATGAAATCAGGAGAGCAAGCCCTAACCAACTATGGCCTTAGTTTTGAAAATAGTATCTGATAGCTTGTTTGAAATTACAGAAACATTTGTGTACTTGTTTAGAGTATAAAAATTGTTTAAAATTGATTTTTGGCTTAAATCTTGTGCAAAAAGGATTTGTGTGACCCTACTGACCCTAAGAACCAACCCATAGTGTTAAAAAATGATTTTTGTGAAAATTAAGTTGAATTAGTTAACTTAGTCATTTTCTAGCCAAATAAACTCATTAAAAATTATGATGGAAAAGTTTGTACATGGAAAACTTTGGGAAAATGTTATGGACCAAACCTACTGATCCAAACACCAAAACTTTGAAAATGGGAACTCACTTGATGAAAAACATAGGGTTTTGCTTCGATAAAAAAATAATTTCACCACATGAAATGATGTTTAGAGTTTAAAATGGTTATGGACTAAAAGTTTTGTGAATAACTTTGCCATCTTGGTAAATGACCAATGTGGACCTTACAAAGTTAAAAGCCTAGTGGATACCTCCTTGAGATAAAACCACCTTAATCATGTTTCCATGCATGACTTAGAGTCCATTGCTTGTGTGTGAAATATTGTTTGAATATTGGTTTGGAGTGTTACTTGATACTATGCTTGTTTGAATGATTGTAGTGATATTAGCAAAGTGTGAGACTAGCAAGATCAAGGAGTAAAACCCTCACTCCCTACCAAAAAGGCAAGTTACACTATCATACAAAAGACCTACTATTTTTAGTAGATTTTGTAAACATGCATGAAAATGTTTTATACTTATGCTATGCTAATCCTAATAGGATTCCCTATACACTCCTTAGTGATAATATTAAAGTTGTACATGCTTAGCCATGCTATGTCTTGAAAAAGAGTTACATGTTGAGATTTTACAAAGGTTGAGAAAAGGCTTGTGTTTTACATAATAAAACAAGGACTCAATGAACCACCTAGGTGGTGGACACTTTATGTTTTGGAGAAGGTGGCAACAAAAGGGAACCATGTCTATGGCAATCACTTTGTGTTGTGCTCCAAATGAAAACCACCTAGGAAACTTAGAGATTGATCATGTTTCTCCAATTGAGGCTTTCGTGTACAACCACATGCTATTATGGCTCTGGCTTAGTCAACTACATTAGGAAGACCCATACATTGTCTTTAGTTACCGGACATGGGGATCTGGAATGCTTCATGGGGACTGAAGACAAGCTAGCAATGATGTATGGGAGGACCTCTTGGAAAGACTTCGTCACATTCTCAGTCTGCCGGTACTCCATCTTGGTGAGCACTAATCCAGAGGGCCACTGGTGGCAACAAGATGGGATTGTGTCATGTGGGTAAAGTGTACTCCTTCCTGAAGTTAATAAAATCTAAGTACTTAGCCGTGTCCCGGTTATGGACAATCTTGAGCAACTAAAGTTTGAACTATGGGAGATCTCGACATTCTAGTTTCTAATATAAAAACTTGATGCACTTGGGGGTACCAAGGAATTCAAAGAGATTTGATAAAGCTTGTTGCACTTGGGGAGTTACCAAGGTGCTCAAGAGCATGAAGTACTTGGGGTTACCAAGGGACTCATGAGATTTTGATAAAAACTTGAAGTACTTGGAGTTACCAGGTAGCTCAAGGGATTTTAACAAGGACTTGAACACTTGAGTTTCTACCAAGGAGTTCAAGGGACTTGGAAAAGAGATTTGACAAATCAATTTGAAAAAGATAGGATAAATGTTGCTTTATGCAAATAAGCCCTAAAACACTTAGCCAAATATGCATGTATGGATAGGATCCACTCATATTATACATAAAGTGAAACTTGCCAAAACAATTCAAATGTATTGACCCTTGTGGCTGTAACTTTTAATGTTGCAGGTTGATTGTTTTGTTAGATGAAGATTGTTCGATTGACTAGGACTACAAAGTCTACAACCAACATCTGCCTGTGGCACTTTGAAGATGAAGGACCCATGACTATATTTATTCCGCTGCAATGTATTGTAATAGCCATATGAGCTTGGTATGATGTAATAAAATTATATTATTCCTGGTTATAAAGTTATATTTTGACCTTGTTTCTTGATATTACATCTTACTGTGGATGCTAGCTAATGATCCAGGGACTAGCATTGTAAAACACAGGAGGGATCTACCATATTGGGTAGGGACCTCTACATTTGCGAAGAGCTCGGTGATCGTATGAGTGGAACCAATCTGATTATGAGTCACTACAAAACTTTTGTAGCTGGGAGGGAGTGATTGCAGAACCCTGTCAATCTTGAGCTCCTCTGGAATCGTGCATTCCAGTTGCTCAAGGCGTTGAGTGTAGCCCGACATCTTTATGGCATGCTCACTAACGGAACTCCCTTCCTCCATCTTGGAGTTAAAGAACTTCTCAGAGATCTCATATCTCTCAGAACGGGCTTGAGTCTGAAACATGGTTTTCAGCTCCTCGAGAATCTCAAAGGGCCCGGGATAGGTTTCAAAACGATTTTGAAGCTCCGGTTCCATAGCAAACAACATGGTGCTCTTAATCACACCATAACCATCTTTCTGCGACGATAGACAGCTTTCTCATCAGTAAGTAGCATTGCAGGGGTTACCTAACGCTTTCTCAAGGACATAGTCCTTTTGTCCTGACAGAATGATTCTTAGACTGCGGAACCAGTTGGTGAAGTTAGACCCATTGTTTCTAAGCTTTTCTTTCTCAGCAAAAACGTTGAAGTTGAAGTTGGACTTGGCCATTGGATCTACAATATTTGCAAGTACAATTTAGACTATGTTCATGATAAATAGTTCAACTTAATCAAATTACTAGATGAACTCCCACTAAATTCAACATCCCTCAAGTTGTTTAGTGAACACGATCCAAATTCACCACACCTAATCCGATCATCACGAGAAGAGATGTGGTTTCAATGGTGGACAACAAAGTGTCGATCATATCATTCATATGACTCATGCTTAACCTTTCGGTTCTTGTGTTCTGAGGCCATGTCTGTACATGCTAGGCTCGTCAAGTTAGACCCAAGTATTTCCGCGTGTGCAAAAACTGGCTTGCACCCGTTGTATGTGAGCGTAGAGTCTATAGCACCCGATCATCACGTGATGCTTGGACACGACGAACTTTCTAGCGGTGCATACTTGGGAGAACACAGTTTTTATCTTGATCTTTAAGTGAGGAATCATCTTATAATGCTACCGTCGCGATCTAAGCATAATAAGATACATAAAGGGATAAACATCACATGCATATAACTTTATGTGACATGGTATAGCCAATCCTCGCGCAATGATCTCCATCTTGTGCGTTCCGGCATGATCTCCATCACTCCACCATGATTGCCTCCACCACGAATAGCAACTACAACTATTGCTAACTACTTAGCGATAAAGTAAAGCTATTACATGGCGCATAATAAGTTGACTCGCAGGTCATACACAATTATAAAGACAACCATATGGCTCCTGCCGGTTGTGTACTCATCGACATGCAAGTCGTGAAACATTACAAAACATGATCATCGCATACAATATACACATCATATCTTGGGCCATACCACATCACAGAAAACACTCCCTGCAAAAACAAGTTAGACGCCTCTACTTTGTTGTTGCATGTTTTACGTGGCTTATGGGAGTAGATGCTAAGGACGATTCTTACCTACGGAAAGCCACAATGGTGATATTATGGTTGCCAAACTCCGGTGTTAATCCCATGACAACTATAGTGAGAAAGACATCCACCACCGCATGTGTGGAACAAGCCACGTCAAGTGCGGGAGCCGGTCTCATGACGGCGTCGCGTAAGGTTGGCCTGGACGCTTCAATCTCACTATCCGTCATAAGAAGAACACAAACAAGAGGCTTGCAGAAAACATCAATGCCCGCAACAACCATGTTGCGTTCTACTCGTGAAACACATCTACGCATAGATCTAGCTCGATACCACCGAAGGGTTTCGCGGCATAGTAAATCAAAGTTTTCTACGAGCAGAGGAAAGCCAAGATCTAATCTAGGAGATGCAAACAACGAGAGATTGGATTAGATCTTCATACCCTTGAAGATTCGCTCGGAGCGTTAATCGGAGCGTGGGTGATGTCGTACTCGCTTCTCCTCCTCGCGATCCGATCCGATCTAGCACCACAAGTGGCGGTGCCTCCGTGAGATGCACGTGCAGCACCTCGGCGTCCTCCTTCCTCGGACCAGAGTATGGTGGAGATAGATTGGATCTACAACACGGCGTGGTGTATATGGTGGAGAATTTCTGCTGCAGGCTTCGCCTACAACATCGGGAGGGAGAGGAAGGTAGCAAGGCTGCTAGGGCTTGGAGGAAGGTGTGTGTGTGGGAGGCGCACCCCTCTATATATAGAGGGGGCGGCAGCCCTGCCCTCCTCCAAGCCTATCTCTAGTTTAAACAATTTAAACTCTCCCTTATCTAGAAATCCTATCTCTAGTTTAAACGATTTAAACTCTCCCTTATCTCGACATCCTATCTCTAGTTCAAAGCGAGTTTAAACTTATCCAGATCGGCTGGGCCCTATGGGGCCTTGTGCCCTGCTCAATGCGTCAGGACACTCCCTCATAGGCCCGTGCGCCTCGGAAGGTGGGGCCATGTTGGTCCCTTCGAAGGTTCTAGAAGCTTCCGTACAATACCGATTAACGGAACAATTCGAACTCCAAAAACTGCATTGCCTTATATGAATCTTATTCTCGGACCATTCCGGAACCTCTCGTGATATCCGGATCCCATCCGAGACTCGAAAAATTCATAAACCAATTATCCAATCTATCCTAGCGTCAAGATCGTTAAGTGTGTGACCTGGGTTCGAGAATATGCGACATGATCTTCTATCAATAATCAACAGCCGGGTCCAGGCACCCATATTGACTCCACACATTCATCGATGATCATATCGGGTGAACCACGATGCCATGATTCAATCAATCCCATATATATATTCCTTCGTCTCGCGATATTTTACTTGCCGAGATTCGATCGTCGATGCAGTCATACCTAGTTCAATCTCGTTCACGAGAAGTACTTTACGTTCCGTAATCCGATATCACTTTGTGATTAACTCCTTAACCACATGCTTGCAAGCGGTGTTGATATCGATTAAAGTGGGCAAGTATATATCTCCGACTTGGGAGGGACAAATTCCATCTCGATACATACAACCCAACAGATACTTTCCGATCACCTGAGAGACACCTTTATGATCACCCTCTCATAGGATGACGTTTGATGACCTCAAAGCTTTCTTCCGGTACCAGCGAGTTGCATTATCTCATGGTCTAAGGAATACAATATTTGACATAGGAAAAGCTTCGCAAAGATGAACACGATGAAACGATCTAATTGCTTCGCTTAGTTTGGGTCTGTCCACCATATCATTCTCCCAATGATATGATCTCATTATCAATTTACAACTCATGTCTATGGTTAGGAAACCTTAACCATCATTGATCAATGAGCTAGTCCATAGAGGCGTACTAGGGACACGGTGTTGTTTACAAACCACACAAGTATTAAAGTTTCCGCTTAATACAATTCTAGCATGGAACATAAACTTTATCATGAACAAGAATTATAATAATAACATCTTTATTATTGCCTCTAGGGCATAATTCCAACAAGTAGATCTACCTTGCTACTCAAGTGCTTCAATAGATCTCTGCTCTACCCATGTGTGTGAAAGTGACAGCGTGCACGCCATGGTGGCACTTAGGCTTGGGTCTACATAAATACTCTTTGTACTTTAATAGATCTATGATTTTCCCCACGTGTGTGAAAGTGACAGCGTGCATACCGTGTGTGACACTTTGGCTAGATTGAATATTTGTGATGAGTTATATTTGGATTTGTGTGTCTCTATGAAATTGTGGTGTTTGTTGGAACCATCTAGCGCTCAAGGTGATAGTGTGGGGTTATCTAGATTGGGGAAGGCGGACTTTGAGGTGTGCTGTTATAGCCCTACCATGGATTAGAGTGTCCTACCAGAGAGTAGTTAAGAGTAGTATCATGAATAGAGGATATTTATATGAGAGAGTGTTCACTAGTGAAAGTATGATCCCTAGGCCTTGTTTCTAAGCATTGAAACACCGTTTGCATCTAGATCTGTTGCATGTTTGCTTGCTTCCATCCTTTTGCCTTTAGTCTTTACCTCACCGTTTTCTGGCACTCACACACGTTACCCCACGTCAACAACAAGTCATAAGATATTTTTTGGCACTATTACCACTTATATTTCACTATCTCTTCGCCGAACTAGTGCACCTATACACCTAACAAGTGTATTGGGTGTGTTGGGGACACAAGAGATTTCTTGTATCTTGATTGCAGGATTACTTGAGAGGGGATACCTTTGACCACTTCCTCCCTGAGTTCGATAGACCTTGGGTAATCCACTTAAGGGAAACTTGTTGCTATTCTACAAACCTCTGCACTTGGAGGCCCAACAACTGTCTACAAGAATAGAACTGCATAGACATCAATGCCTTGCTCAGTTCCTGTCAATTGCCCTGCTGTAATTTGTTTACCATTTATGCCATGTTGTTTATCTAAGGAGAGCACCTCTAGTGAACTGTGGACCCCGGTCCAATCTTTACCACTGATACATCTTCCACTGTTACTTGTTTACTTGCTGCAAACCATTACCTTCCACACCATTCGTTTAATACTTTGTTACAGCAAACCGGTGAGCTTGACAACCTCACTGATTCGTTGGGACAAAGTCTTGAGTTTGTGTTGTGCAGGTCTCCACGTTGTTTGCAACACCTGTGTGATGTTTCCTTCCTCCTACTTGTTCGATAACCTCAGTCTCAACTGAGGAAAAACTTGCTGCTGTGCTCTTCACACCCTGCGCTTGGGGTTGCCAACAAAGTGCCACGTCGAGCACCATCAATGCTTTGTTTGGGTTGACTTGGCACATGCTCACACCATGTTATGACTATAAACAAGTCACCATAGCCTCTATGATCATTTAGTCCTTGACTTGTTGTACCACCGTATGCTTTGATTAGTAATGTTTTGTCGCTCTGCATGATTATGGCCATTATTGCTCTCTTAGTTGGTCGCTTCCAGTCTTTTGCTAGCCTCCACTTGTATGAGTAACCTCTACTCATGCTTCCAACTCCCAAGAAACCAAGTTATTCCAAAGTGTCCACTATAAATTCCTATGCATGGTGTGTTACACCATTCCAAGTATATTCTTGTTTTCAGCTATCTTCCAATTAAAAAGTATTTTGTTATGTGAAAACTTAGTGATTAAAGCTCTGAAGAACTTGATGGCACACTTTATTTTTCTTGTCCCTAATAAACTTGAACCATTGTGTCATCTATGTTGTATATGATTGCACTTATACGTTGGAATTAGCAGAACCATATTGTCACGGGAAACGCTTTCAACATTACACTTGTACTTTGTACACAATTGATATCATGCTATTTTGTCTATGGATGTCGTCGATGTGAAATGAAAGGGGAGCTTATAAGTCCATGGAGCTATGTATTTTGTGTTAGAGAAACGCTTGGGCCGCTAGCCTAAGCCATGCCTAATCATGGCGGAAAATTGCAGCATCACCATAGTGACATCTATGAAGCATTCTTCTTATAAAAAAGAGACATATTGAAAAAAGGGGAAAGAGAGAAAAAAGCACCATATTCCCATGGTAAATAAGAAAATTGCTGAGATGCTCATTGTCTACTTGCCTTGTCATTGTGGTTATGGAAAAGCTCATGTACCATGTGCAAGTGGTACCCCGTTGGCGGTTCTCTATGATATGCATGTACTTACTATGACAAGAACTTGCAAGTAACTAAACTTGAGTAGCACGAGGAGCGACCCTCGTATTCAAGGGACATGAGATTGCCAACTTATACTTTGTCAAGCATATACTCCATAGTCTGTTCATTTTAACCTTAATCACTTCAAGATTCTTATGATAGGGGCAATGAAAGCTAAAAGCTAACAAGTACCATAAATTTTGGAAGATCTTTTTGAAACTTGAAATCCCTGCTTCCCTTATGAAGGGCCTTTCTTCCACTATTATATTGAGTCTCCACCTTCTATCCATAGGCACCAATTATGAGAGCATAGTTGCCATTCTTAGTTCTATGTGCATTGTCCCAAGACTTACTGATTGATTCATATTGTTGATATTACCTGTCCTTGTCCTATTTGTATCTAGTCATTCTTATGAATTTTGAAGGTGTCCTATGCATTTATTTGCTACTCTATGAGGGACAAGCTAAATGCTACTATGCTATATTTTCTGTATGTGAAATAAACAAACATTTTTCAATGCATGTTATTCATGATCTTTGTTTGTAGCCTATCATGTTGCAACAATAGTTGCAATGTCTTATTGTTAAAACTCCATCTTTCATGCACGTGTTTAGAGATCTTTGATCCCAGCTTTCAATGTTTGCAAATGGTTTGATCTTTATTATGAAGGTGCATGTCACCTCAAAAAATATTCTTTTTATCACTTACCTACCCGAGGACGAGCAGGAGTTAAGCTTGGGTATGCTTGATGACATGGATATGCCCTACGGGTACCCGATGTTAGTCTACCTAGTCTAGCCCGACGGAAGGCCCACTCGACGACCTGCCAGGATCCATGAAGCCTATGAAGTTTCGGATGCTATGAAGCCATATAGACACGGACTCCCAAGCGCACAAGACAAAGAAATCTCAAGACTAGAGTTTGAATACAACTTGTAACCTACTCGTATCGGTACCTGAGACCTAGCCTCTCCATATATAAATGCTAGGAGGGTCCAACAAGGAGAACATATTACAGTACAATAGGCTAAGCCACAATATCTCAACTCACCTCATACGCACCTCACGCCAGATTGCATCTGCGCACTCCTATAATCTTCGGTTTCGTCGCAATCAAGAGCAGACAAGCAGGAGTAGGGTTTTCTCTCCGGGGGTCTGAACCTGGGTAAATCTCGTATCCCTCATTGCTTGTCTGTTAACCGTTCCATGATCTCTAGCATCTCCATCTTCTCCAAAACCCAAGTCCATAACAATGGGCATTGACGAGATCGAACCTCGTCAATTGGCACCATCTATGGGAACCGGGGATGCTGATCGTGCGGTTGTGACGGTCCCATTATCAGCAATCTGCGATTCATCGGTTTCCGGGGAGAAGATCCACTTCGGCCCTCTCATCATCAACGACAGCCGGATCTCATCCGGTCTATTCGTCATCAACGTCTCCGTTTTAGCCGATTTCATCTTCATCACGATCGAGCATGCGGAATTGGCAATCGTCCATAGTACCAGATCAGAAAGGTTTCGAGTCGTATTTAGTACGAGAGTCCTCTCGTACGAGTGCCTAGTTGGCGTTACGCTAGATGAGCGAACTCGACAGTAATCAGAGTCACAAGATTGGCGATCTGTCTCAAAGACCTAGTAATCAATATATTCTGCCACCGGAGAAATTATTGTGGAGTACTGAGAAATCAAGCCACAGGCGAATCACGATCAATGAGACATATGGCTGCCGCGACCGATGTGTTGACTGCCTGTCGAATTGCACGCACATGCCCGTCATTTTGTCAACTATTAGGGTTAACTGGGCATGTTCCGACATCATATCCCGATACAGATGTTGTTTATTTTTGGATCAATAAAGCTGGAGCGATGCAACGCATATGAGAGTACCAAAGTCTACTTCCGTGAAGCAAAAAGCAAAACGAGCAATGCTCGGTTTCCAACAACGGACAAGGAAGTCCCAATTTTACACGAGAAAATCTTCAAAGGAAAAAAAGAGCTTCACCTGAAAGAGAAAAATGAAGGGTTTCGCAGCATAGTAAATCAAAATTTTCTACGGATGCGAACAGAGGGAAAGCCAATATCTAATCTAGGAGATGCAATCAACAAGAGAGATTGGATTAGATCTTCATACCCTTGAAGATTCGCACAGCGGAACGTTCATCGGAACGTGGGTGATGTAGTCGTACTCGCTTCTCCTCCTCGCGATCCGATCCGATCTAGCACCACAAGTGGCGGTGCCTCCGTGAGATGCACACTGCGTCACGGCACGTCTCCTCCTTCCTCGGACCAGCGGTATGGTGGAGAGATAGATTGGATCTACAACACACGGCGTGGTGTATATGGTGGAGAATTTACCTGCAGGCTTCGCCTACAAACAAGTCGGGAGAGAGGAAGGTAGCAAGGCTGCTAGGGCTTGGAGGAAGGTGTGTGGGGAGGCGCACCACCCCTCTCTATATAGAGGGGCGCCAGCCCTTGCCCCTCCTCCAAGCCTATCTCTAGTTTAAACAATTTAAACTCTCCTTATCTAGAAATCCTATCTCTAGTTTAAACGATTTAAACTCTCCTTATCTAGAAATTCTATCCGAGATTTAAACGAGTCAAATCTCTCTAGAATCGGCTGGGCCCTATGGGGCCTTGTGCCCCGGCCCAATGCGGCCAGGACACTCCCTCATAGGCCCATGCCCTCCCGGAAGGTGGGGCCATGTTGGTCCCTTCGAAGGTTCTATAAGCTTCCTAGACAATACCGATTAACCGGAACAATTCCGAACTCCAAAACTGCATTGCCTTATATGAATCTTATTCTCCGGACCATTACGGAACCTCTCGTGATATCCGGATCCCATCCTAGACTCGAACAAAAATTCATAAACCAATTATCCAATCTATCCTAGCGTCAAGACACGTTAAGTGTGTGACCTGCGAGTTCGAGAATATGCGACATGATCTTCTATCAATAATCAACAGGGTGCAGGCACCCATATTGACTCCCACACATTCATTGATGATCATATCGGATGAACCACGATGCCGAGATTCAATCAATCCCATATATATATATTCCCTTCGTCTCGCGATATTTTACTTGCCGAGATTCGATCGTTGCACCGTCATACCTAGTTCAATCTCGTTCACAAGTACTTTACTGTTCCGTAATCCGATATCACTTTATGATTAACTCCTTAACCACATGCTTGCAAGCGTGTTGATATCGATTACCGAGTGGGCCCAGTATATCTCTCCGACAGGAGGGACAAATTCCATCTCGATACATACAACCCAACAGATACTTTTCGATCACACGAGACACCTTTATGATCACCCTCTCATAGGATGACGTTTGATGACCTCAAAGCTTTCTTCCGATACCGGGAGTTGCATTATCTCATGGTCTAAGGAATACAATATTTGACATAGGAAAAGCTTGCAAATATGAACATGATGAACGATCTAATTGCTTCGCTTAGTTTGGGTGCATCCATCATATCATTCTCCCAATGATATGATCTCATTATCAATTGACAACTCATGTCTATGGTTAGGAAACCTTAACCATCATTGATCAATGAGCTAGTCCATAGAGGCGTACTAGGGACACGATGTTGTTTACAAACCACACAAGTATTAAAGTTTC
Organism: Avena longiglumis; assembly: GCA_030063025.1. Taxonomy (NCBI): domain Eukaryota; kingdom Viridiplantae; phylum Streptophyta; class Magnoliopsida; order Poales; family Poaceae; genus Avena; species Avena longiglumis. The sequence continues at coordinate 444,626,133 of CP125975.1, read as the reverse complement.
GCTTAATACAATTCTAGCATGGAACATAAACTTTATCATGAACAAGAATTATAATAATAACATCTTTATTATTGCCTCTAGGGCATAATTCCAGTCTCCCACTTGCACTAGAGTCAATAATCTAGTTTACATCGGCAACAATCTCACACCCATGGCAATCGAGGTGTTGATCATGTTTTACGTGGAAGAGGTTTAGTCGGTGGATCTGCGACATTCGGATCCGTATGTACTTTGCTAATCTTCGATCTCCATCCGCTATATAATCTCGGATTATATGAAACTTGCAGTTGATATGGTCTTTGGATGATATCTTGGTTCCTTAGCGAGTGCTATGGCGCGGTGTTGTCACACAATATCTCCGGTGGGTCCAATGCACTTGGAACCACGCCAAGCTCGATGATGAAGTTTCGATCCAAACTCCTTCACTTGGCCTTCTACAAAGCCATGTATTCCGCTTCTCATCAGATCCGCGATCACGCTTTGCTTGCGACTTCTCCGACTCAGCTCCTCCATTCAAAATATAAACGTATCCTGTCTGAGATTTAGAATCATCCTTGTCGGTGTCGAAACTAGCATCGACGTAACCTTTTACGACAAGCTGTTCATCACCCCCATAGACTAAGAACATTTGTTTAGTTCTATTTAGGTACTTTAGGATGTTCTTCACGGCTGTCCAGTGTTCCACTCCTGGATCACTTTGATATCTTCTCGTCAAACTAAGAGCATTGGACACATCCGGTCTAGTACACAGCATGGCATACATGATGGAACCTATGGCCGAGGCATAAGGCACTTTGCTCATAGCTTCCCTATCATTTACCGTAGCTGGACACTGAGCCTTGCTCAATATCTTACCTGACAACATAGGCACTGAACCTTTCTTTGCCTTATCCATTCTGAACCTTTTCAGAACTTTGTCTAGGTATGTACTTTGGCTTAAAGCTATCTGGCGTCTTTGTCTATCTCTATAGATTTTGATGCCCAATATATAAGCAGCTTCACCTAGGTCTTTCATTGAAAAACACTTGTTCAAATAACTCTTCACATCGTTAAGCATGTTGATGTCATTTCCAATAATCAATATGTCATCCACATATAGTACCAGAAACGTCACCGAGCTCCCACTCACTTTCTTGTAGATACAAGCTTCGTAACAATTTGGAACAAATCCAAAGCTCTTGATCACTTGATCAAAACGAAGGTTCCAACTCCGAGATGCTTGCTTCAGTCCATAAATGGAACGCTGAAGTTTGCATACTTTACTAGCATCCTTAGGATCGACAAAACCTTCGGGTTGCATCATATACAACTCTTCATCAATGTTGCCATTGAGGAAAGCGATCTTGACATCCATCGCCATATTTCATAATCATGAAACGCAGCAATTGCTAATAAAATCCGAATGGACTTAAACATCGCTACGGAGAGAAAGTCTCATCGTAGTCAACACCTTGAACTTGTCGAAAACCTTTGCGACAAGCCGTGCTTTATAGATGGTAACATTACCATCCGTCCGCTTTCTTCTTGAATATCCATTTGCACTCAACGGCCTTTGGTCGCTAGGAGGATCCACCAAAGTCCATACTTGGTTTTCGCTCATGGATCCCAATTCGGTTCATGGCTTCACCATTTCTCGAGTCTGGGCTCATCATCGCTTCCTCATAGTTCGTGGGTTCACCCTTCTACCAACAAGACAGTCAAGACAGGTTGCCGTACCACTCGGAGGGGCACGCGACCTTGTCGACTGCGACGTTCAAGATGCGACATCGTCAAGCTTCATGATCCTTGTCATTAGCTTCCTCTATTGTTGGTGCGGCAATCGAACAATTTCAGGTCTTGCGCTACTCTCCAATTCAAGAGAAGGTTCAATAACCTCGTCTAGCTCTACTTTCCTCCCAGTCACTTCTTTCGAGAGAAACTCCTTCTCAAGAAAGGAACCGTTCTTTGCGATAAACACTTTGCCTTCGGTTCTGTGATAGAAGGTATACCCAATAGTTTCCTTAGGGTATCCTATGAAGACGCATTTCTCCTCTTTGGGTTCGAGCTTGTCCGGCATCAACTTCTTGACGTAAGATTCGCATCCCCAAACTTTAAGAAACGACAACTTAGGTTTAGCACCAAACCACAGTTCATACGGCGTCGTCTCAACGGATTTAGATGGATCCCTATTTAAAGTGAATGCAGCGGTTTCTAATGCATAACCCAAAAATGATAACGGCAAATCAGTAAGAGACATCATTGATCGGACCATATCTAATAGGGTTCGATTCCGTGCTCGAACACACCATTCTTGTTGTGGTGTTCGGTGGCGTGAGTTGTGAAACGATTCCACTTGCTTTAAGATGCGTGAGAAAATCATAACTCAAATATTCACCTCCACGATCGGATCGTAGAAACTTAATCTTTACATTACGATGGTTCTCCACTTCATTCTCAAATTCTTTGAACTTTTCAAAGCGTTTGATTTATGTTTCATTAAATAGATATACCCATATCTACTTAAGTCATCGGTAAAAGTGAGAAAATAGCGATATCCACCGTCGAAACACTCATCGGTCCGCATACATCGGTATGTATGATTTCCAACAAGTCCGTTGCTCGCTCCATCATACCGAGAACGGGTTTTGATCATCTTGCCCATGAGGCATGGTTCGCATGTGTCAAATGATTCAAAATCAAGAGACTCAAAAGTCCATCGAATGGAGTTTCTTCATGCGCTTTACACCAATATGACCTAGCAACGATTGCCACAAATAAGTAGTATTATCACTATCTACTTTGCATCTCTTAGCCTCAATGTTATGGATGTGTGTTTCATCCCTTTAGATTTAGAATAAATAAACCATTCACAAGAGGTGCATGACCATAAAAGATGTTACTCATATAAATAGAACAACCATTATTCTCCGATTTAAATGAATAACCGTCTTGCAATAAACACGATCCGAAATAATGTTCATGCTCAACGCAGCACATAATAACACTTATTAAGGTTTAAAACTAATCCGAAGGTAAAACTAAGGAGGCGTGCCTTGGCCATCACATCAACTCTTGATCCGTTGCAACGCCAGCGTCACCTCATCCCTCATCCTAAGCCGTCTATTCCGTAGCTCTGTTTGAGTTACAAATATTAGCAACGAACCGGTATCAAATACCGTGCACTACAACGAGGGCTAGTAAGGAAAACATCAATAACATGTATATCAAATATACCTTTGATGGTGCCAGCCTTCTTGTCCGCTAAGTACTTCGGACGATTGCGCTTCGAGGACCCTTGTCCTTGCAATAGAAGCACTCGATGTCGGCTTGGGACCGGACTGAGCTTCTTCTCAGCAGGGCATTGCGCTTGCCCTCCCTTCTTGAAGGGCTTCTTTGCTCCTTACCTTTCTTAAAGGAGGGCTTGTTGACCATCAACACATGATTATCCTTCTTGATGTCCACTTCCGCAGCCTTGACTTTGCGAAGAGCTCGGTGATCGTATCGATGGAACCAATCGATTATGAGTCACTACAAAACTTTTGTAGCTGGGAGGAGTGATTGCGAACCTGTCAATCTTGAGCTCCTCTGGAATCGTGCATTCCAGTTGCTCAAAGCGTTGAGTGTAGCCCGACATCTTTATGGCGTGCTCACTAACGGAACTCCTTCCTCCATCTTGCGGTTAAAGAACTTCTCGGAGATCTCATATCTCTCGAGCGGGCTTGAGTGAAACATGGTTTTCTCCTCGAGAATATCAAAGGGCGGATAGGTTTCAAAACGATTTTGAAGCTCGGTTCCATAGCAAACAACATGGTGCTCTTAATCACACCATAATCATCTTTCTTGTCGATAGACAGCTTTCTCATCGGTAGCTTGCATTCTGAGGGGTCACCTAACGCTTTACCAAGGACATAGTCCTTTTGTCCGCCGATGAATGATTCTTAGATTGCGTAACCAATTGGTGAAGTTAGACCCATTGTTCCTAAGCTTTTCTTTCTCGTAAAAACGTTGAAGTTGAAGTTGGATTTGGCCATGTGATCTACAGATTTGCAAGTACAATTTAGACTATGTTCATGATAAATAGTTCAACTTAATCAAATTACTAGATGAACTCCCACTAAATTCAACATCCCTCAAGTTGTTTAGTGAACACGATCCAAATTCACCACACCTAATCCGATCATCACGAGAAGAGATGTGGTTTCAATGGTGGACAACAAAGTGTCGATCATATCATTCATATGACTCATGCTTAACCTTTCGGTTCTTGTGTTCGAGGCCATGTCTAGACATGCTAGGCTCGTCAAGTTAGACCCAAGTATTTCGCGTGTGCAAAACTGGCTTACACCCGTTGTATGTGAGCGTAGAGTCTATAGCACCCGATCATCACGTGATGCTTGGACATGACGAACTTCATAGCGGTGCATACGTGTGGAGAACAGAGTTTTTATTTTGATCTTTAAGTGAGGAATCATCTTATAATGCTACCGTCGCGATCTAAGCATGATAAGATACATAAAAGGATAAACATCACATGCATATAACTTTATGTGACATGGTATAGCCAATCTTCGCACAATGATCTCCATCTTGTGCGTTCCGGCATGATCTCCATCACTCCACCATGATTGCCTCCACCACGAATAGCAACTACAACTATTGCTAACTACTTAGCGATAAAGTAAAGCTATTACATGGCGTATAAGAAGTTGACTCGCAGGTCATACACAATTATAAAGACAACCATATGGCTCCTGCCGGTTGTGTACTCATCGACATGCAAGTCGTGAAACATTACAAAACATGATCATCGCATACAATATACACATCACATCTTGGGCCATACCATATCACAGAAAACACTCCCTGCAAAAACAAGTTAGACGCCTCTACTTTGTTGTTGCATGTTTTACGTGGCTTATGGGAGTAGATGCTAAGAACGATTCTTACCTACGAAAAGCCACAACGGTGATATTATGGTTGCCAAACTCCGGTGTTAATCCCATGACAACTATAGTGAGAGAAACTGACATCCACCAGCCGCATGTGTGGAACAAGCCACACGTCAAGCGGAGCGGTCGCGAACGATGTCGCGTAAGGTTGGCCCGACCGCTTCAATCTCACTATCCCGCATCATAAGAAGAACACAAACAAGAGGCTTGCAACAGAAAACATCAACGCTCAACAACCATGTTGCGTTCTACTCGTGAAACACATCTACGCAAAGATCTAGCTCGATACCACCAAGGGTTTCGTGGCATAGTAAATCAAAATTTTCTACTGGCGAGCAGAGGGAAAGCCAAGATCTAATCTAGGAGATGCAATCAACGAGAGAGATTGGATTAGATCTTCATACCCTTGAAGATTCAAGACAGCGGAACGCTCATCTAACGTGGGTGATGTAGTCGTACTCGCCTCCTCCTCGCGATCCGATCCGATCTAGCACCACAAGTGGCGGTGCCTCCGTGAGATGCACACGCAAAGCACTCGACGCCTCCTCCTTCCTCGGACCAGCGAGTATGGTGGAGAGATAGATTGGATCTACAACACGACGTGGTGTATATGGTGGAGAATTTCACGCAGGCTTCGCCACAAACATGGGAGGGAGAGAGGAAGGCAAGGCTGCTAGGGCTTGGAGGAAGGTGTGGGAGGGGGCGACCACCCTCTATATATAGAGGGGCGGCCAGCCCTGCCCCTCCTCCAAGCCTATCTCTAGTTTAAACAATTTAAACTCTCCCTTATCTAGAAATCCTATCTCTAGTTTAAACGATTTAAACTCTCCCTTATCTAGAAATTCTATCCCGAGATTTAAACGAGTCAAATCTCTCTAGAATCGGCTGGGCCCTATGGGGCCTTGTGCCCTGGCCCAATGCGCCAGGACACTCCCTCATAGGCCCATGCCCTCCCAAGGTGGGGCCACGTTGGTCCCTTCCGAAGGTTCTAGAAGCTTCCGACAATACCGATTAACCCGAACAATTCAACTCCAAAACTGCATCTTTATATGAATCTTATTCTCCGACCATTCCGAACCTCTCGTGATATCCCGGATCCCATCCTAGACCAACAAAAATTCATAAACCAATTATCCAATCTATCCTAGCGTCAAGACACGTTAAGTGTGTGACACTGCGGGTCAGAGAATATTCAGACATGATGTTCTGTCAATAATCAACATCGGGGTCTGTGCACCCATATTGACTCCCACACATTCATCGATGATCATATCGGATGAACCACGATGCCAGGATTCACTCAATCCCATCTATATATTCACTTCGTCACGCGCTATTTTACTTGCCCGAGATTCGATCGCTTGCACTGGCCATACCTAGTTCAATCTCGCTCACAAGAAGTACTTTACTCGTTCCGTAATCCGATATCACTTTGTGATTAACTCCTTAACCACATGCTTGCAAGCGGTGTTGATATCGATAACCGAGTGGGCCCGAAGTATATCTCTCCGACCTGGGAGGGACAAATTCCATCTCGATACATACAACCCAACAGATACTTTCCGATCACCTGAGAGACACCTTTATGATCACCCTCTCATAGGATGACGTTTGATGACCTCAAAGCTTTCTTCCGATACCAGGGAGTTGCATTATCTCATGGTCTAAGGAATACAATATTTGACATAGGAAAAGCTTCGCAAAGATGAACACGATGAAACGATCTAATTGCTTCGCTTAGTTTGGTCATCCATCATATCATTCTCCCAATGATATGATCTCATTATCAATTGACAACTCATGTCTATGGTTAGGAAACCTTAACCATCATTGATCAATGAGCTAGTCCATAGAGGCGTACTAGGGACACGGTGTTGTTTACAAACCACACAAGTATTAAAGTTTCCGCTTAATACAATTCTAGCATGGAACATAAACTTTATCATGAACAAGAATTATAATAATAACATCTTTATTATTGCCTCTAGGGCATAATTCCAACAAAAAACCAATGAAAGAGAAAAACCAATGGTGGCAAAGTTGAATCGGCAACAACCAAAACACGCGAGCAGAGAACTTCTACCATCCAAGACATGCGTGCTATATCACATGTGGCTGCGACTAATGGTTCCACGCTTTGCGCGGTGTCGACCTCTACTATGCGTCTACCACATCGATTTCTTCCGCCGGCGACCCGATGGACACGTCGACTTCGGTTCGCCGCACGACTCCGTCGACCTTGTAGTCCACATGTCTGCCCCGACGACTCCGCCCGCTACATTGGTTCTACACCCGGGGTTGCGCCAACTCCGCCGCGTGACCTGCTGCACTCTTCGACCACGGCAACCTTCTGCGATCTTCGATTGCATCAAACTACTGCCACCATCGGCCTCGGCGACCCTCTGCCGCGTTGACTCCGGCCCGCCTCGACCACATCAACTCCACGCTCGGGGGCTGTGCCCACTTGGCCACACAACTCGCGACCATCGACCTGTTGCGGTTTTCGACTGCGATGACCCTCTACGGTGACCCGCTGCGTCCTTCGGATGCGGCGACCCGATGCGATCTTCGATTGCAGCGACCGGTTGCATTGGTATCAGCGACCGCGAATCGGGGGCTCCTTCGACTCCAGTCATCCTCTACGATCTTCGGCTCCAACGACTCAGGGGCTCCCTCCGCTTAGGCGACCAGCCACGGCCTTCGGCTCTAGTAGCCCGCTGCGGTCTTCGGTTCCGATGTATGGCCTTCGACTGCGGTGACCCGCTGCATTCTTTGAATGAGGTAACCCGATACATCCTTCGGATGCAACGACCTAGTGTGGTCTTCGATTGCGACAATCTTCGGATGCGGAACTCGCTGCCGCCATCGACCCCAGGAACCCGTCGCCGCTATGACTATGGTCCACCACGTCGACCACGTCCGCTGCATGACCCGCTACCGCGTCAACTTCTCGATGACAACCAACAAAGCTAAGTTCTCTGCTCAGAATTGATTTTCTTTCTTACTTTAGTCGCACTCGAAACACTCGGGGGTTGCGTCCTCTTCGAGTAACCTAATGTGCCATCAGCTCCACGCACTCGAGCATCTCGAACGCGACGGGACGAGTAGCTGATTCCGCCTGACCGTCGAATCCTTGAACTCCGAGTGCATCGGCAAGGTACTGAGACTAAGGGTAATCAGGCTAACGAAAAGGCCTAGCAAGCAGTTCAAAACTGTCGACTCGATCGGCACCAAAATATTACTGTACAAGCCTAAAGGAAAATATTCTTTACAAGATACAAGTACTTCATAATTCTTTATGTTTTATGCAGCTTACAAAGACGTCGACTGTGTCGAGCTATTCTATCGGATCCTCCAATAGGAGTAGACAAAACAACTGGCTACGCCATGAACTCAAGACCCGAGTCGGATCCCTCAGGATGGTTGCATCTCTTGATGCTACAGAAACGCGACACTAGCAGCGCGCCCGACATAGGCAACGACGTTGAATCCATCTGCATCGTCGACTCACCCGACTGAAACGCCGCATGACTCCCCTACCTCGAATTCGACCATATCGTTGATTCTTGGCTCCTTATGCATGAGACGCTGACTCGATGCACCTCCGGGTCAGTGGTTTATCCTCACATGAGTCTCCACTCGAGTCTACGACTCGACTAGACACTCGGAGGCTACTCCTATCAGGAGTGCTGATCGCGCACCCGATGTACTTTCAGGTCAGCGGTATGCCCACGAGATTGTCGACTACAACTGCATGATACATGACTCGAGTCTCTGCCCGAGTCTACGACTCCGCCAGACACTCGGGGGCTACTCCAAATCGGAGCGCTGGTCGCGCACACACAAAAGATCTTCGAGTGGCACGCTTCGATTCCTCACTCGAATCAACGATTCGACTAAGGACTCGGGGGCTACTCCCATAGGGAGCGTTGGTCGTGCACTCAAAAAATCGACGGTGTTGATGACATTTTGCATGATCATCCGAAGAACTTCCAAATCATCGTATCCCACAACCGACGACTATAAGTTTCTGCTCGAGTCTACGACTCGAACAGACACTCGGGGGCTACTCCCATAGGGAGCGCTGGTCGCGCACCCTATTGTCCATTGTGTTGATTACGTTCATAATGCTGACTCGTTTACAACAACTGAACAAATTCAGCTGACCCGATGAACTTTCAGGTGAAGTGCTTCGCACTCGACACAACTTTCGACTCTGACATCTAAATGCAAGGTTCAAGACAACTCAGTCTTCACCCGAATCTACGTTTCTGATGGACACTCGGGGGCTACTGACATGGATATTCCCTACGGGTACCCAATGTTAGCCTACCTAGTCCAGCCCGACGGAAGGCCCACTCGACGACCTGCCAGGGTCCATGACGCCTATGAAGTTTCGGCTGCTATGAAGCCCATATGGACACGGACTCCCAAGCGCACAAGACAAGAAAATCTCAATACTAGAGTTTAAATACAACTTGTAACCTACTCGTATCGGTACCTAAGACCTAGCCTCCCCATATATAAAGTCTAGGAGGTTCCAACGAGGAGGACAGATTACAGTACAATAGGCTACGCCACAATATCTCAACTCACCTCATACGCACCTCACGCCAGGTTGCATATGCGCACCCCTATAATCTTCGGTTCCGCCGTAATCAAGAGCAGACAAACATGAGTAGGGTTTTCCCTCCGGGGGCCCGAACCTGGGTAAATCTCGTGTCCCGCATTGCTTGTCTGTTAACCGTTCCGCGATCTCCAGCATCCCCATCTTCTCCAAAACCAAAGTCCGTAACAATGGGCATTTACGAGATCGAACCTCGTCACTTGATACGTCGGAAATGTATCTATATTTTTTGATGTTCCATGCTTGTTTAGTATCTACTTTGTTTTTTTTTTGTCCACACTTTGAGGTGTTTTTTATATGTTTTCTGGTACTAACCTATTAACAAGTTGCCATAGTGCCAGTTGCCTGTTTTCTGCTTTTTTTGGTTCTAGAAAAGCTAGTAAGAAAATATTCTCGGAATTGGACGGGACAAAAGCCGAAGTCAATATTTCACCGAGGAGAACACAGAGTCCAGAGGAGAGACGGAGGGGCTCCACAGGGCGGCCAGACCCTCCTAGGCACGGGCCCACCCTAGACCGCGCCTGGGCAGGGTGTGGCCCCCTGGCCACCTCCCAGCCTTGCCTCTTCGCCTATAAGAAGCCTCCGATGCCTAAACCCTAAGTACTCGATCAATATTCCACGAAACTGTCTGTAGCCGCCGCCACCATCATCCCTAGATCGGGGGAATCTGAAGCTCTTCCCGTCCTGCCGGAGGGGAGATCATCCCGGAGGCCTTCTTCTTCATCATGCCAGCCTCCGGTATGAAGCATGAGTAGTTCCACCTTGGACTACGGGTCCATGTAGTGGCTAGATGGTTGTATCTCCTCCTTTGTGCTTTCATGTCTAGATCTTGTGAGCTTCGTTCATGATCAAGATATCATCTATTTGTAATCATGCATGTTGTGTTTGCGGGGATCCGATGGATATTGAGATTTCTATGTCAGATTGATTAATGGTTTTGTCTTATTGATTCTATCATGTCTGTGTTGTTTGTGATCTTGCATGCTCTCCGTTGATCTATCTTGGTCGGGTAGTTGTTAGTGACTCCAAGAGGGGGTATTTATGCTCGATAGTGGGTCCATGCCTCTATTTAATCTAGGGAAGTGACAGAAATCTCTAAGGTTGTAGATGTGTTGTTGCTACTAGGGAGAAAACAACGGTCTCTTGTTCATGGAACAAGTGGATTGTTTATCTTACACACTTTGCTTAAAGCAGTTGTCTGTTGCTTGCAACTTAATACTGGAGGGGGTTCGGACGATAACCCAAAGGTGGAATTCTAGTTATAGATGCAGTTGGATGGCGGTCTGTGTATCTTGTTGTATTGTCCAATCGAATCTCATAGGATCTTTATGTCTAGTATTGCATTGTTATGCCTTGCTCAGTCCTGTCAATTGCCCTGCTGTAATTTGTTTACCCTGCATGTCATGTTTGTTTATCTAAGGAGAGCACCTCTAGTGAACTATGGACCCCGATCCAATCTTTACCATTGATACATCTTCCACTATTACTGTTTACTTGCTGCAAACCATCATTACCTTTCACACCATACAGTTAATCCTTTGTTACAGCAAACCGGTGAGCTTGACAACCTCACTGTTTGTTGGGACAAAGTCTTGAGTTTGTGTTGTGCATGTCTCCAAGTTGCTAGCAACACCTTTGAGTCGTTTCCTTTCTCTTACTGGTTTGATAACCTCGGTCTCTTACTAAGGGAAAACTTGCTGATGTGCTCATTACACCTTGCTCTTGGGGTCTTCCAACGAAGCGCCTACACCGCGCCATCAGATCGCGGGCGCCACCAACGCCATGGTTGACGCGGGCTCCAAGCAGTCGACAGCTACAAGCGCGAGCGCCTAGGATTTTAATTGTCTTGGAATACTTTGATCAAGTCGGTGCTTTGGGACTTGATAAATGGTGCCACGGAGATGTATTTTTGCATCCATATGACTATAGCTTCTTAACTATCATTATTATTTTGACTTGTTTTACATTTGTAATTTACGAGTTTTAATATCTAGTGTTAAATGATACTAGCCTCGGCGATAGCTATTATAGCCATAGCTTGGACCTCGCCATGAATCCGTAATACATGTGATCTTGTTACTAGCCTATAAAAAGAAGTCCAATCCTCCAAAGTTTATAAAATTTCTTCGAAGCAAAGAGCTCCAAGGTAGGCTAAGGGGATATGTGAACTTTTTCTTAGTTGATACGGTAGACTAGGACTTGAGGCACTTTTGGAACCGGGGACTAGAAAGAGAAGAGGATAGTGTTCTTATAGAAAATGTTTCCTTTTTTTTACTTGAGAAAATGTTTCTTTTCTTTTTTTTGCACGAAGAAGGGAGCAGAGCACCCTAAATTTCATTCAACTCAGACGCATTGTACATCGTGAAATACATATCCCAGTTGCCGAATCATATTGATTGCAGCAAGAACTGGGCATGGAATGTTGCTATAAGTTGTGTTCTTACAAGAACAAGTGGGCAATGATCGATGTGATAGCCTCGCCTGTTTTGCATAATTATGAGCAACCCCGTTGATTTCTCTTTTAGTGTGATAGGTTGCATCTTCCAATGGCTTGACTAGATTCTGAAAATGAATAGCCTGTCTTCTTATTTCCTAGAGTATGATCTCCCTCTCCCAAATCAGCAACTGTTCTTGCTAGGTTGAGGTTATCTGTGAAAAACACAATTGCATTGCAGTTGTGAGATTCAGCAGCCAACAGCAGCGCATGAGCTTCCGCCTGCAAGGGGAAGAAACATCTTTTTTCGAAGCAATAATGAAAACATCAGTTCTGCCCCCCAAATCATCCGTTGCTAAATAAATACCCAGTCCAGCTATAGAAGGGATGCCACCTTCTCTTTGTCTCCAAGCAGCGTCAGAATAGATTTTTGGCCCTATAAAATGAAAGTCTGATGGAACAGAGATACCTTGCAATTGTAGTCCGGCCAGACCAGTAGCAGCTTCATTTGGGTTGCTGCCACACTGTATTGCATCAACAGTTTTCATGTTGGCAATAAGAACCTGAGTAGAACCTGCAATGTGGTGAGGAGCAGCCTTCTTTTTGCAAAAAAGCTCATCATTCCTTGCTTTCCAAAGACACCAAAGGAAAGTGAAACTGTAGTTTAAATTGCTAGAGGGATGATTTTAGGTTAGAAAGTTCAGAAGCAATTTAGGTATGGAGTTTGTGAAACTATAGAAAGTTCAGGACTACCACATCGCCGCATCTCCGCAACAAGTTTTTTCAATAGGAATCATCTCTTTGCATTTCCAAACTTGATTCATGATTTTGATAGTCTCTTCAGGAACCACCGTTGGTCTTGGCGAACCTGTATCATAAAGCATCTGCAAGCAAGCTTTGTAAGTAGATTTAGTGTTGTATTTTCCATTCAGAGTTAGCTTCCAACATAGGATGTCCTCTTTCTTTGGTGCCGTTTCAAACAAAGGAATTGGTATCCTATATATTCATTTAAAACTCCTGTGGAAGGGTCCTTTCATAGAAATTTTGGAAGAAACCGAACATGAGGTCCTATCCTATCTCATATTTTCTTCCTGTGACAGGGTTGAAGGCCATGGCTCATATTCCTGTGGCAGGATTGAAGGCCATAGCTCGTCCTGACAAGAGGCAAGGCCTGTTGGAAAGAGATCCTCTGACATACGCGCAAGGCCTGTTGGAAAGAGATCCTCTGACAGACACCAAGTCACATTGAGCCGCTGACATATGTACTCTAGACACCAAACAGAGAAGGTGAGAAAGTTTGGTGTCTGAGATTGCAACATTACATCGAAGGTTTGAAATTTTGTTACTGCATTATTACAGAACAGTCGCAGAGACCTCTGTACAGTACCTGACTGCAAAAGTATTTACAGTTGAACCTTACATGAGACGAGACCACTCGTGGAATCAAGAGCAGAATTACAAAGTTACAAACTCAGGGTACATTTCTCATCATCTCAAGAGTACACCCATTATTTTGCTCCACAACAGATACACGCGCCTTAGTGTTGTGTGGCCACTTCAGCTACCCGAAGTACTTCGCAAAGAGTGACCTGGAGATCGCCAAAGCATCGCCCGTGGCTTTCACAGGGTACAGCTCCTTCCCAGACTGCCATTCATTAGAATACGAGATCCAGTCTCGCCTCCATTCCTCCAGTTGGAAACTGCGGTTCTCCTGCAGGCTTCTCGACAAGCGAGCGAAGTATTTCGATGCCCTCGGAAGGTAGTACCTCTTCAGCAGCCCACTCCAGAACTTATTGGCTGGCGATGGGGATCCGGAAAGCAAAGTGTGCAGTTAGTAACACAGAGGTGGACTGCCACATTCATATCATCACTACTATTTATTACCGTAGTCGTGTAGTCTGCTCTGCTCGGTCTTTGTGTCGTCATACCACATTGACACCTGTGTTCTAGCATTCCACTCGTACTGATAAAACAGTTTGATTCAGTCCATAATGAAAGATTGATCCAGTACATGGTACGAGAAAAAGATTGATAACCAGGATCCAGACACTACATAAATTGTGTGAAACAAACCCACCTGTGTACGTTCATCTTCAGTCGTAGCAAGGCGTTTTGCACTTTCCAACCAAGGGCCCAGCAGGAAATTATCATCGGAAGCTAGCAGTGTATCAATATCCACAATGAGTTCGAGAAATTTCTCTGCGTGGAAGTTCAAATCACTCAAATCCTTCTTTTGGTAAGAATTCAAAGCATCCAGGTATATTTTATTTGCTAACTTTGACAGTGACTGCCTTGTCTGATCAACGAGGTCGTACCTGTTACCATTAATACTTATCAGTCATAGAGGGAGATCATGGCGTCACAGAACAGAAGTTCTCTTATTTAGTAAGCAGTCGAGAACCATAACCAGAACTGTAACATGCAACTATTTGTTGTTAAAAGGTATATTCACGTTTTTTTAAGAATATTCACGTTTTTGTGTGTAGCTTGCTCTATTTTTATCAAAGCTCCACCCGTGCCTTGATCATTTCATATGAGCTATGGACAACATGTACAAGATCAAATAGGCAGGAATCCATATAACTGAAAAAAGGTAGGAACAAATATAAATTGGCATGTTGTCTCTTTTACTAGGGTTAGGAGGTAGAATTATGGATCCTGCAAGGGCACAAAAAAAAATACTTCAGAATATCATATGGTTCCAGTTAATTCTGGTAACCCTATATAATGGGAACACCATTCAGGAAAACCTTCTTTGCCACTTGTCAGCAACTCTCCCAGGAATGAACTAACTTTTACCCTGTTTCTGGCGAAAGAAAACCTATGTCTCTTTCGTGCATATAGTTGATACGATCTACATGAATCAGGATGAACAGGCCAAATTCCACAACATTTTATAGTTATCGAAAGAGTTGGTTGTTTGAAAATCAACAGTTTATTCTTTTGGAATAGATCTGACAATGGCTCAAAATTTGAAAATTTGGTACGTGAAGTTTGAAGGATCGTGCCATCAGAAAGAGCACACATGACATCCGTATACTTTAAGAATCAGACGAGACATACCTAAATGTGAGACTTTTTGAAAGATCATTGCCTGCATTAATAAATAGATCAAGGGCTTTAACAGCCTCCTTTGTAGAATACCATAAATGTGGTTGTGGCAGGCTTGCAGAGACCTCACTTAAGAAGAACCTCGGATGTTTCCTCGCAAGTGAGATACTTCTTCGTTTCGAAAACTGGGAGCTGAAAGAACTTGGACTCATGTCTGGGAATTCAACAATATAGTCCCTATTATGATCCTGCAATGAACATATGAAAAGGATATATGAATATTGTCAGAAAGTACTGTACAATTGCAACAAAGTAGCATCTGTATGAAATCGAACCGCAATTCCATCTGTGCAATTGTATATTGTATGATACAAGATTGCCCAAGATTTCTGTATTTCGACATTTGATTGGCCATATCGTCTATAGGAGTATGTTTTTAACCAATCCTGGACGGTAGATATAGATTAGATGGTAATCAAGAACTTCAGCAAATGGGAATATAGACGGAATCAAAGCAGCAACAAAGGTGGCAAGTTTCTCACAAAAGAAAAGAGATGGGCAGTGTGAATCTGATATGTACAAGAGTTTGTACCTCATTCACCACATGTTAACACGAGCGAGTAAAAGATCTCTATCAAGGAATAACTAACAATTAAAGAAACAAGGTGATATGCATCATAACAATTTTTTATAACACCAGCTGTCAACATTTACGTTGTAGATAAGAAAATATCAGAGTCCCATGGTGTTAGTGAAACTACAAGAAGAACATAAAGAAAGCCTTCGCAGAAACACCTTTAGACCAGATTAATCATTATTTTTTTGAACCTCTGACCAGATTAATTATAACTTGATCTTTCAAGTTAAAGCCTTATGTACTCCCTCCATCCCAAAATAAGTGACTTGGATTTGTCTAGATCTGTGTGTATCTACACACTAAAACACGTCTAAGGTGCATGCGGATCTAGACAAATCCATGTCACTTATTTTGGGATGGAGGGAGTATTAACCAATGTTAAGGATATCGCTTATCGGTAATTTATCGGCCAACTGAAAATTGGCGATTTTTCAGCATATCGGTCTATTTATCGGGCGATAAATTGGAAAATCAGACGATAAATCAGAAAATCGGCATATCGGCCACCCTCGAGTAGCGATAAATCGGACGATTAATCGGCATATTGGACGATTTTTTGAACAGTGGTATTAACACACGAATTCACATCACATTAACCCTCTATGAAGTTGAAAACTTCTCTAGAATGATGACATAAGAGGTGTAAACAATAATTCATGACACATCAGGGACCAGGCGTATTTGCAATGTACTCCCTCCATTCCAAATTATAAGATGTTTTAGCCTTTTTCTAAAACACATGTATCTAGACGTCTTTTATTGTGTAGGTTTGGAGCAAAATGAGTCAACCTACACACTAAAAGGCGTCTAGATACATGTGTTTCAGAAAAATGCTAAAACATCTTATATTTGGAACAGAGGGAGTATACCTCAACTTTAACCTTTTGACTACGGAATGCCATTTCAGACATAAGCTCATAAACAACTGGATTTTGCTCAATTCCCTCCATGCACATGCCAACACCAACCTAAACAAGAGGAAGGGTCAAATGTAAGTACCCCCAGTTGAAAAAAGAACAAAAATATGTGCTTCTCTAGGGAAATAGCAAAGGAGACCCCTACTTTTAGTAAATATGCATAAGAAATGAAAATAAAATGTACCATTGTTGAATTGTAGCTTGTACGTGCATCAATAGGGCCAGATGAAATTGAATCTAGTATTCCATACATTTCAATATTACCGCCAAAGTTGTGTAACATGCACCTAGTTTAAGCAATAAACGTTAGTTAACTACTTGACTTGGTTGCACAATGGAAGTGAGAGAGAGAGAGAGGTACCAGATGTATGGTACACCATAGAATTGAGAGGACATTTTCCATATGGGCTTGACATCAGCAAATAAATCAAGGACTATCATCTTACCAATTGGAACAGAATGAAGTAGCGCCTGAAAGGAAAAAAAAAGAAGCAAACATTTATCGCATCTAAAGGATATGCAGCAGCTTTACATACCAAAGCTAACATGTTCGTGTTTTTCTCCATCCATGTGTATATAGATGTCAATATTACTATTTACAAGATTTTTGTACTTTACTTTCATTAGAACTTAAATGTAGCATAATTTTTCTGCTGCAAGTTACAATTAAGGTATGAATTAACCTTTATTTGACAAGTAACCTCATTTCTGCCAGTGCTCAAGATACGAAAAATCAAAGCCAAAACAAGAACTTACTTTCATTTGAGGCTCCTTCCAGAAAGCTGCATCCGAGTAGAATAACCAACCCTGAATGAAGTAACGGAGGTTTGGAGATTATAATACTCCTTAAAATAGCGCATCGTGTGCTCATGAAAATCATGTCTGATAATATATATGGCTTGGGTTAAGTGACTTTTCACTGCAATCATAGGGCAGTGTTTAACATTGCCTTAATTATTTTCCCTACAAACGGGACATGGGACAGTACGAACATGAATAGTTCCTACACATAGCTCCACTCTACGCATAGTCGAGAGTGTTTGAGCCTCTGAGCTACCGACATTTGTGGGGCAAGTGTTCTGTACTTCATAACTTGATAACAAATGCATGGGGTGTTCCTATAATTTATAGAATCTCCGAAACAAACTTACCTAAGAAATAAGGGAAAACAATGGCAAGAAAATATGGCAAGTATGTAAGAGAAAAGGAAATAACTAATTGGTTGCTTCCCGATCTTGCAGTGTGGACGCCAGCACCTGTAGGACTGGCCGCAAAAATCGTCCTTAACCCCCAATTGACACAAATTACTACTATATTATTGACTTGTGCAGTTATAGCAAAATTAAATAAATAGTCTTTCACACTTCCGAGTGTCCAAGAAGAGCGCAAGCACACCTGCATTAACCACACCGCATCCTTGTTACCTCTTGACATCGCTTCATAAATAGCAGAACCAAGTGCTGAAATATATGCCGGTTCATTTGTCGGTGGTGTATTCTCATTGAATGTGTCACTGAAAGCAACAGCTTTGATTGTCAAGTATGCAAAATGCACATGTTGTATAAACTAAACAACCAAATCAGCGCAGTTAGCAAGGAACATAAATGCCATAAATAAACATAATACAGTTGGACGTGTAAATAAATGTCATACATAATGCACCAAAAATGAATATGTTGTTGAACCGTGTTCCAAAGTTTTTTTCTCGAGATGCTATTGGAGGTATATTGTTGAATCGTGTAATCCAACAAGAAATAACACAAAATATTCATGCAACATACTGATGAAATATTCCAAGGGAAGCAGATTAGTAAGAGTTACCAATTATAGATGCTGGTAATGTCACCATATTCTGCATGTCTCGAAAAAAAAGAAAAAAAGGTAAGAACTCCATGTACAGGTTATGAAGACATACATAAAATGTGTGCTTTAGTTAGTTCATTCTGCAACTTTATGAAGTTATCCAGGGGGAAATAGTTGCATGAAATTGGACCAAATCAAGTCCTGTATCTTTCTGCCGAAAGAAATGCAGACCTTTCATTTGTTGCTTGATAAAAGCCTGTCCCACATCAATAAACAATGCATCCGAAGGATCAAGAATATAAGTGCAGCACCACCTAGGATCACCATCAACAGTGTTCCTGAAGCAGAGGAATGTGTAAATATCAGAATCCATGAGTTGAAATTATAAAATTCTTTATTCGGGAAATCCACATCGACGATGTTTTCTTACTGAAATGCTAGTCAACTGATATTGTTGCTTAAAATCATATACAAGTACTGCCAGCACACGCTGATTTGATAGTTCTAGTCTTCTAGACCTTCAGCCTATAATATGAAGTTTTTTTGGGGGGAGTGGAGGTGAAGTTGAATCTGATTTTGTGCTTTGTTTGCAACAATAAGGATATAACAGCCATATAACTCCAACCTATCTTTTAGGCAAAATTGCCCCTTAACTAAGCATCTTATGGGCAACTGTGTCTGTAGCTTCAAATAATTGCAACCAAGTCAAATGGAAAGGGTAAGTTCATAGTTTATTACAATCTAACAAAACTGAACATCAGAAATTGTTTTATCCCTCTCAAGGCATGTATAATGGGGCGATGTCAGCCTTCCCTTAGAGGTGCCACGTTGGATTTTTGCTTAATCGAAGGAGAGAGAATTGAGAAAAAGAAGGCTGTCTTCCCTTAGCTAAGGGATCATCCCTTAGATAATAAGGGAAGACTATTTTCTCCATTGTACCTCATGCCTTCCCTTATTAACCCAATTTCCTACTAAAATTTAATTAGTTCTCATTAATTGCTAGAGAAGACAATAAGAGATAATCCATTGTACGACTTGTTTTTATTGTCTTCTCTAGATGACGTGGAAGGCTAAGAGAAGACTTGTCTTCTCTACCATTGTGCATGCCCTCAGATGTTCTAATAATACTTAGCAAGAGACATCATTAATGTATCGGCACCAAAGCTGAACTTTTGGCTCCATTGTAACCATAGATATTTTGGAGTGATAACAAAAGTTAGCTACAAAGATGAAAATTCTAGTATTTGGGGGGAGAGTCCTAAATTGAGCACAAAATTCCAGAGAATATCAGCAGAAATGGCACATGACAGTATATTACCAGTCACCGAGTCTGGTTATGGTGGCAGATGGAAACAATTTTTTAAACACGACTGGTACATTTCCGGAGAATGATGGAAGAACTGAAAAATGGTAATGTGTTGTAAGTATACAATCTGAAAAAAAATATTTAGTGAGTTATACTATCAACGTATCAGTGGTATAATATATATTCTTATGTCAACTGAAGCTCAAGAATGCATGATTAAAAATTAGAAGTAGATGGGAATAATAATAAATATGAGAAAACTTCAATGTTATATTCTTGTGACACATCATGAATGTAAGTCTACTCTAAGGTTTCACTAGCATATAGTACTAAATAGGGGAAAACAATAAGAAGGTGATTGCTGGACAGTAAAAGAAACATACCTGGGACCATTCCAAGCTCAATCATACGAGACAATATTTTCTTCTGCAGTGCCAATTGTTGATCAAACCAATTTTGCGAAAGTGGTCCACCCCATCTAAGAAATGTTGTTAAAATATATGAAATGTTTATACAAAACCATAAAATGTATACTATCAAATGATTCCCCATGTACAAATATCAGATTTAGCGACACAATGTTCGAGGCAGTGCTATAAGCCTAACGGAAATGTGATAGCAATTGTTTGTCATTCCTAAATACTTATGCAACAGCAACTGATTCTAGAAAAAGTGAAAGCCTTTTCTAGTATATACATTAATGATTATCCAATTTAGCAACATGAAGAGGAATGTCTTGATCTAATTATCCAAACAATGGACAAAAGGATATTCATTCCAGAATGGTAATGCTATGCTGGTTGCTCGAAAAAAATTACATATAAGGAAACTAACCATCCTGTATGAGCTGATCACCAAAACCTAAGACAGGGATAATACATCCTTATTTATTTTGCAATAATATGATTTATCTAGCAACTTCTGATCAACTTGTCTCCAGTAAATTTACTTTTAACTTACGCATGCAAGTTCCCCATCCTAGCCCAAGCAAGGAAAGCTGGTCCGCCGAAAAAATCATCTAAATCTCTGTCGGTGACATTGAAACTCTGGAATAGAATTAAATAGTCAACACGGGCTCAAATGCAACAAAAGGTTAGAGGGTAAACTGCGAAATTACATCATAATTAATTCCATTTAAGACATGGAAGGGAAAAATAAAGATAATGGTCTTAACAAAAGCTAATTTGGGGTTGCCATGGTTGAAGGTTCCAAACTGGTCAGCAACCACAAGATTTGTGTTGAGTAATTACAATGTGTGCATGAAAGTTTTTATCTTTTGCAGAAAGGTTCCTGTAAGATTTATATGAAAGGTATGAATGCTAGCACTCATCAAGCTACTATATGCCAATTTCCAAATAAAGATGGGTTTTCAAATGGTCCAGCTTTTTCTCAGGTTTAATCACTGGGCACTTCGTCATAATTATTCTGAAAGTACTCGAGCCAAAAGATAGCTGAATCATGTTAACAGAAGGAAGTTCCAAAATTTGACAAAACATTTCAGAGCTATAGCTATCCACTGTATTACCTTAAAAACCTTTTGCCAAATAGATTCCTGTCCGGTGAATGCTAAAGGCAGGTTAATTCCTTGAAGTGCCATCCAGTCAATTTCTTTTTCCCATCGTCTCCAATCCCACCACACAAAGGAGTCTATAGAGATGCTACAGGAATTTTATCAGGAAAAGAATGTTGGAATCCACAAAAAGAACGGAAGCTGGCAACATTTGAAACATTTTCTAAATTAAGAAATACATATAAGAAAAATGTACATCTATAAAATGGACAGAGTTAACAACCTAAAACTTCTTAGAACCTAATTGTACTAGACCAAATAATTTTCCATTGTGGTTGCATTAGCAGGTAGATTTATAATGCTTGCTGCATCAAACAAACAGCCATGATAGTAGAAAGTTGAAACTGAACAGTGCATTTACTTTCAGTACTCCTGAACAATCAAGGACTCAATATGGCAACAGAGAGAATGATTTTTTAGAGAGAAGTATGTGATGAAATATATCAGTAAATCAACAGGAGAGGTCTATTATAAATGAAGGACTTGAACCTGGTGTTTGAGATATGAGTAACTATGAACAAAATAGAGATCATGAGAGCTAGGGAAAAAAATCTAAACCAGAAAGAACTCACAGCTGGAGGTAACAACATTCTGATAGTAGTTCCATGGAACCGGGCGCTCAATCTTCACTCCCGTCCCCTTCACTCGCGGTAGAGACCCAGGCGGAGGGACTGACGCCAGTTGTGCACCACCAGTCTTATCCCAAGAAATGTGCACCCCGCACCAGTATTTGAGGTACCAATGGAGTCCAGATGCAAGCTCAACACCAGTGGTACCCTGGATCCTGGACATCATGAAGAGATGATTGCATTCACCTTTTTTTTGTGATAGAAGTACCATTAGCAATTTGAAATTTTAGTAGGTGCATGCTAACGGATGTTCACTCCGTGCATCTCCCCATGCTAAGTTGAATAATCAAGAGTTGAGAACACTTTGACCCTTCTTTTTTAGGGAAATACTTTGAAATTTGACCAATACTTTATCAAGTGCACATTGCTATTAAGCTCATCAGACACAAAATTAAAGGTAAAGCACACCCTATAGCGTCAAGGTGGAGGTCATTTCAAAACCACCTCTAACCCAGTCTAGACAATGAAAACAACTAACTGATACATAGCTACACCCTTCCTCCAATATTAGAAGTGCAAGAGAGAAGCATACATAATTTCTGCTCCGTCTTTGCCCAAGCCATCTACATTGCTTATCTTGAAGCAGCTCGAATCTCCACAGACGCCTCCCTGGAACAATAAAGCAAAACAAACACTGGTTATATCTCTGAATCCAAGTAGTACTACTAGTGACAGTGAGGTTTCGTCTCCGGAGTTGGCGTGCTCCAACCTTGGGGTCGATCTTGAACCGAAAGCTGAGAGCATGGGAGGGGAGTAGCCGGCGGAGTACCCCAGCGGCCGCCCCCTCCTGAGCCACCGGGGACGCGGCCCTGCGACCGGCCGCCGCGTGGAGCGCTTTCCATGAGGTAGGGCCTGCTGCCGCCACCACCGCCGACGGCGACGGGAGGAGGGCGAGGAGCAGCAGGAAGGGGAGCAGAGGGAGATACGGCAGCGCCGGGGGTCTCATGGCGAATCCGGCCGGTGGCTTCGCCGTATCAAGTAAAATGCGGTATCACTGATATGCTCTCGTTAGTCGTTACAGAGCCTTGGCCTTACCGCAGCAGCTAGCGTGAGGAATCTGGGAGGATGATCGCGTCACACTGACAGCAGGACCATGGTGTAGCTAATTTTTTTTAAATAATACATTTTTTTATTCATTTTTACAAATAATACGCAAAACTGGAAATTTTCAAATCTGTCGGACCGTCGTACGTCCAACGGACGAAATATCGCTTCGTCATTCACGAGCGACCAACATGTCGTCTTTTGTTGAAAAGACGCAAGTTGTCTTCTTCTTTTCTTCAAAAGACGACCATCATGTCGCCGCCGTGAGTCGGCCTCGTCATTGGTTGAGCAGACGACGCCTTGTCGAGGAGTGACAGGGCCAGCGTCGTTAGTTGAAGGGACGACCGCTTCAATCCATTGAAGGACGACGCTACCACTATATTTAGCTCCTCACGCGCCCGACGTGTGCTTGCTCGCTGCATTGCTCCTTCCCAGCTCCTCTCTGGCTGTTCTTTTCTCTCGCTTGCTCTCATTTTCTCAGCCGTTGCACCAATTTGTAGCCTAGATTTTTATCCAAACTCATTGCTCTAACACATTAGCAAGCTAGTAGAGTCCCGATCTACTAATGGGATAGCTTTGGTGTAGTGATTTGAGGCGTTTTGGTGGAGGGATCTGGTGGTGTTCTTGTTGAGAAATGGCCATGGTGGAGGCTGGTCTGGGACTTGAGAAAGGTGCATGGTGGAGGTGTTGATCCGTTGACTGAGGCAACAGACGAGGACTCCTTACGCTTCAAGGATAAACCCTAATTTCTTGCTTATTGCAGTCATGTGTGTATGTTCATAGGTAGCGTTTGATGGGGTCTGTTAGGTGCAAGATATTTGTAGAGTATTATGTGTCAATGTACCTGTTTTTGACTATTTTGGTATTTTTAGGTCGAAAATCATGTCAAATAATGTAGTGTTTAGGTTCTTGTATGGTCCTGGTTCCGTCAGAATGAACCAGCACGGAGTTGATTTGAGCGAGTTTAGATTTATGGATGAAGTGCTTCAGAATCCTGAAACAGTGCCCGTTACTCAGTTGAAGGATTGGTTATGTGTTCGTTTAGGGCTCCCTCCTACCCATACTGTCGGTGTGCATGCTTTATGGACTAAGTCAAGGCAAACCCCTAATTTTTATTTAAGGCCAATAGAAGCGCAAAAGAAATGGGTCAAATTTGTGCAAGCTTGCCAGAAAAGAGAAGTTAACCCGCCTCTTAGTGTTACCTGTGGTGAAAGAGGTGGGTATGATCATGACCATAGTAGTCGACCGGTCATCTTTGGAGTGAATTATGATCATGGCGGAGTAGTCGACCGGTCATGCCGGAGGTAGTTATGATCATGGCGAGTAATCGGACCGGTCATCTTGGAGGTAGTTATGATCATAGCGAGTAGTCGGGGCCAAGAGGGTGGCGGATATGAATCAGTCACGATAGCTATGCACACACCGGGGTGATGGTTATGTATCGAGGACGGTGGTGAAGGATTAGGGAAGACATATTCGAAGGGCGATGAGGACGAGATATATGATGGTTTGTTGCAACATCAAATGGAAGCCAAGACTCGAAGGCAATAGTGATACGGTGATGATTACGGCGAGTCGATCAAGAAGAGATCGGCCAACCTATTCCGGCATCATGGAATAATGACAACACAAAGACAATGACCGTGAGCGATGGGCATGATTCGCGTGGCATTATCACGCCGAACAACATCTCTGGGTGCATTATATCCTAGCAAGAGACATCTGCGGGAAGCAATTGTTGAGTGGTCAATGTCCATGCAACGGGTCATGAAAACGAAGGTGTCATCACAACAATATTTGACATTGGTTTGCAAGGAAGGGATGTCTGCAAGGGTGCATGCCCATGTCCCTAGGTATGACACAAACCGGAAGGTCACCGATATTGTGATGCACACATGCACACTTGAAAGTGTCCTTCAGACCATCGTAACCTCACGTCAACCCTCCTGGCTGGTATTTGCCACAGAGATAGTGGAGGCAAAGCCATGGGGTGAATGCTATCATTCACAAAGTTTCACGATTCGCTACAATATTTCATACGGGAAGGCTTGGAGGACTAAGCAAAGGGCCTTTGGAGGCAAGGTTTGGTTCGTTTCGAGACGGGTATGATGTGTTGTTAGGATGCTCCGCATACTGCAGCTAGGAATCCAGGCACCTACGTGGACATCCAACACTTTATATTGCCACACGAACCTAATTTGAGGGTACTTCATCGAGTGTTCTTCTCATTTGCTATATGCATAGAAGCTTTCACTCACTGTCGACCAGTCATCTGTGTGGATGGTACATTTCTCACTGGCAAGTATAGGGGTCAGATATTGACTGCCATAGGCCAAGATGGAAACAATCAAGTGGTTCCACTTGCTTTTGCTTTCGTGAAGAGCGAGAACACAGAGAGTTGGGTATGGTTTTTCAGGCAGCTGAAGATAGCAATTGTGAGAGATACACCGAATGTATGCGTGCTTCATGATAGGCATCCAGGTATACTAAGCGCGATAAAGAATCTCACACAGCCCACTCCTGATGAAGTAACTCCATGGCTGAACATGCAGAGTTCGATACCAACGTATCCCAGTCGGCTGGTTTATCGCCTATCTCAACAGTTCTGGCTATGAAGAAAAGTCCAATGGACATATCTACAGGCCAGGGAGACGCGTCGGTCATAGTGGAGAGGAGTGGAGGAAAATGCGAGAGCAAAAGGAGAGAGGGAAATGAGAGAGTAAGAGGAGGAAGAGATGAACTGGGTTAAAGGATACATCCCGTTGCCCGGATTTATAGAGGCACCGAACCGAATAGGCGGGAAAAAAGGGCGGGAAGTCGTGGCCGGAAAAAGAGGGCGGGAACAAAGGGCGGGGATTACTGGCGTGAAAAATTTGCGGGGAGTAACGGCGGGGAGTATCGGCGGGAAAAATCGGCGCGAAGGATTGCCGAGGAGCAGACGATTATTTAGCGAAGTTTGCGGGAGCACTGGGGCGTCGGCTGTTCAAAGGACGACTCATCACGTCGTCCGTTGAAGAGACGAACCAGCACTGTCGTCCGCGCAACCAACGAAGCACGTCGTCGTCCGCGCAACCAACGAAGCATCTCTGTCGTCCGTTCAACGGACGACGGACGGACAGATTTGAAAATTTCCAGTTTTGCGTATTATTTGTGAAAATGAATAAAAAAAATGTATTATTTTAAAAAATTAGCCATGGCGTGGGTTTGGATATAATTGACTAATGTAGAGTGGGGCGGCAATTTTGGCCCTTCCAACCCAAAGCCGTTGAGAGGTCGATGCAAATCTCGCACTCTCCGATGTGTTCTGTCTAGAGCACTTTCCGATGCAAATCTCGCACACTTCGTTGAAAGGGCGTTTTTAGACCGAAACTGCTATTTAGCGTCGGACGTTCTTAGGCCGAGTTCCTAGGCAACACAAAAAACAACAATATATTTGAATTTTTTCATTTCCGTTAGCGAAATCTTGGCCAAAGATGTTCGAAGTACGTCCAAAAATGTTTGGCGTTCAGATTATTACAAAACAAGATAAGATGGTTCGGTGATCGGTCGTCAATGGGATGGCCTCGACAGATTGGAGGAGGTGGAAGCAGAGCTCAGCGAAGGCGTGGCGGCGGAGACGAACGGCTCAGATCTTGGCGTGCTGGCGGCGATGTCCTCCTGGAGGATGGCGTTGCGGCGCGCCATGTACCGGTGTGCTCATCGTCGAGGTGTCTTCGTCGTCCATGAGGAACTGGAGATCCGTGTTCCTCTTTTTGGCAGCGAAGTTCGCCTTGAGGAGGTCGAGCTTACGGTCTTGGTTCTGGAGCAGCTGCGTCCACCTCTCGTCGGCCTTCTCCTTCCTCACCTCGGCATGGGCCTTAGAGTCGGCGATATACTTCTCGATGGACGCGTGGAGACGCTCGGCGGGAGGTCCTGTGGCTTTGAGCATCTTCGTCTTCTTATGGCCGACCTCCGACCTTTCTTCGCCGGCAACAGGGGAGGAGCCTCCGGTTTGTACACGGTGTCCTTGGTCTTGGCGAGGCTCACGCGAGTGTCCACCCATTTCTGGCATTTCTCTATCACGGCAAACACGTGGTGAAACTTGAACTTCGTCTTGGTGTCATCCCGGTACATGCCGAGTGCACGGATGAGCTGCAAAGGCAAGGCAAAGTGTGTCAGGATAGGCATGAACTCGGCATACCTTCGGCTAGTGTTCGGCGAAGTACCTTGTTATCCATGCTTTCACCGCTGACGTGTGTGTGGTCGACCTCCTCGAGGATGTTGTGCCACTTGTTGCACGCCTGCTGTATGAGTCCCCAGTGGTTGATCACGGCTTTCTCGCCATGCTCCATGTGAATATTGTTGTACTTTGGGTCACAAAGGCTGCGCTCGTCGAATGCTAGCTTCACACGCTTCCAGTAATTGTCCGAATTTTGGTTGGCGCCGATGATGGGATCCATGCTCACCGCTTTCCAGGCGTCGGCGAGGCAAAGGTCCTTAAGCGTCGTCCACTTGAACCGAGGCTCCGACGCCGATGTCCCTGCCATCCTCTTTCCTTTGGCTTTGGCCTTCGTCGGAGCCAAGGCATCCTCTTCGGCATCCTCCTCGTCCTTGGCCTGCGTCTGGTCGGCCTGGCCTTCGGCGAAATCCTGGGACTCGGTGAAACGGCCCGGAACTATTCTTGAGTGAAGAATAAGGCGTTGTCGGCCGCCGCCAACCCTGAGGCGATCATGTCCTGCATGTACGCTTTAGCCAACATTCTGCCGAACATGATGTGGGCGTCCACTTCGCCGAAGGTTGCGGGCGAGGAGCTGCTGGCGAACGGGGAGAGGGCTGCAGCGCATGGACGATGAAGTGCCGGCGTACACCAAAGAGCTGGCATACGGGACGTTGATGTCAATGTTGAAGGACATAGGATGGCGAGGTGCGGGGCAGGGAAAGAGCATGTTCGGGTTGAACCCTTCGTCGAACTCGAGAGAGGAGGAGTACCTCTGCCGCGGATTCGCCTGGCTCTCCTAGAACATGGCCGGCGAGATCGGTGAGAACCCGACCAGCGATCCGACGCTTGGCTGGCTCCCCTAGTGCGCGTCGTACTGCGGGGGGGACGATCGGTGTCGGGCGCGACATCGTCGCATGCACCACCGCCGCCTGTGTTTCCCTCATCGCCTGGATCTCGGCGAGCGCCTGGGCGATCTCCTTTGCCTCCTTGGACCTCGCCATCCTGTCCTTGCGGTTGTCTGTTTCGACCTTCCTCTTTCGGACTAGGGCCAGCCACTCGGCGTCGGTCAAGCCATCCGGCCTCGGCCTCGGCGCTCTCGGTTTCCTCGCCTTTTTATCATTTGGTTCACCGACGGTGGATCAGGGTTTGACGAAACCCTTGGGCGGCATGGTGGTCGGGAGCTCGGCAAACTGGCGTGAGATGTGGGGGGTGGGACGGAGAGGAAAGGCGGGAGGGAAGAATAAAAGGGCGGGATCTCGGCCACCAATCGCCGATAGGGTTGGAACACCCGCTTTTTTGTTTCGTCCGATGTTCCCAGGGCGTTCCCAGCGGCCCGTTATTGGCATGGGAATGCCGGGTGAAATTTGGGCCAAATCCGGACCAAATCGGCGTCCTAAGAAAGCGACTGGGCAAAAAATTGCCGCCCGGATGAAAAAAAAATGCCCTGGGAACGCCGTCGTGGGAACCCGAGTGGAGATGCTCTTAGGAGTCCTGGCGGATCAAATCTCCCCATCCGCCGGGTACTCGAGCTTAACAAAATGTCTCCCAATTCAAATTTTGTTGTTTAAATGAATTTGAAATTTTCTGTTGGAATCTAATGAGGGTTTGACTCGTCGATTCCCATTGTTATGGACTTGGGTTTTGGAGAAGATGGGGATGCTGGAATTCGCGAGACGGTTAACAGGCAAGCAACACGGGGACACGAGGTTTACCCAGGTTCAGGCCTCCGGAGGAAAAACCTTACTCCTGCTTATCTTTTCTTAATTACGGCAGAACCGAAGGTTACAAGGGTAGCATGAGGTGTGTGTATGAGGTGAAGATATCCTTCTCGTCGTGCCCTCCTGGCCTTTATATAGATAGGCCAGGTCCCGGGGGTAGGTTGAGTCAGTTACAAGCTAGGGTTGAACCCTTTGAAATTCTATCTATAGCTATCTATGTCCTTCAAGGAGTCGAACTTGTAATGGGTTTTGGGCCACCCGAAATCTTCTTGGTCAGTAAGTCTTCATGTGGCCTTCCCTGGGCTAGACCGGGTATACCAATGTGAGGCACTCGTAGGGTATATCCATGTCAGTAGCCCTCGAGTGTTCATTCGAATCGTAGATTCGATTGGAGACTCTATAATCTTTTGGGCGCTTCTCATTCGAACATATTTTTATGAATAAGCATGCTAGTTTATAGGGATCATTGATACATGCGCCTGACTCACCCGACAGATCAGGGTCAGTTAACTGTCATAGGACAAAACAACACGATCTTCTTCAGACTCGAGTCCCCGGACTCGAACCCGGAACAAATGCTAGTGTAATTCGACTTAGGCCGTTGAGGTCTTACTGGAGTCAAATTCTACTGAATTTTAAGTGATATACCAACTCGTCCATCGGGATTTTCATCGTGCCTATTGGCAAGGCAGTTTACTGACAGAGCACAGTTCGGTGCGTTACCAGGCCATCAGATGATATCTGTAGGGATTATCTTTGCATCGTAGACACAACATCTGAAGTTTTATCACCACAGAGGTGTTTCGGGTGACCAAGGAAGCTGCTTCTCGCTTGGCGTTAATTAGGGCAAAGTTGCCAAAAAGTTTTTTGTGACATGATCCGAAGGATCTCATTCGAATAGTTCATAGGGTGCACGACCAACGCTCCCTATGGGAGTAGCCCCCGGGTGTCTGTTCGAGTTGTAAACTCGAGCAAAGATTTTAGTTCATTCATTTGCGTATGCTTCGATTATCTGTCCAAAGGACGCATTTCTTCGAATGCGCGACCATCGCACCCTATGGGAGTAGCCCCTGAGTCCGTAGTGGAGTCGCAGACTCGACATAGGACTCTAATATTTCTTAGAGGTGATGTTACCATTGTAATTTCTCAGGTGCGCGGCCAACGCTTCTGATAGGAGTATCCCCCGAATAGTTGGTTGAGTCGTAGACTCGAGTAAGTACTTTATGTTTAGTCAAAATCTTTGTGTCGTTGTTGGCTTTGCTTTGATGATATCATTGCGGACGATTAGTGAGCTCAAACGTCTGCGGCGGCAGGGACGATGCGACCGGACGATCATGGGTCCCACCGCCTGACTAGAATTTGACTAGTCACGCATAATTGTGGCAAAAATTATGGCGTCTCCTCAATTTCCGTGCATAGTGGACGGCGTGCTTGCGACGGTTCAGGTTGGTGTTGACACGTGGACGGTGAGATATAGGGCACGCGTTAGGGCTTCTGCATCGACGGTTCTTCTTCATCGTCCTCGTCCTTTTATACCGTGAGGGAAAACAGAGGAATTTTACACCTTCGCCATTTGCATTGCTCTTTCACCATTGCCACCATTTTCTGAGCTCTTGATTTCACTGCGCACTGGAAATCCTCCATGTGTTTCCTTCCTCCTTTCTTTGTTCACACCGCCGCGCTCGCCGCTCCTCGATGGGCAAGCCAAAGAAAAGCTCGTCCGCCGCAGCAGGCTCAAGCGCCGCCAAGAAGGTTGCCACTCCGAGCCGGACCACCGATGGTTGCGTGAGGCCGGCTTGATTTCCAAGACCAAGGGCGATGCCATCCTGCCAGATCAGGAGGTAATCCCGCGCCCACCCGAAGGGTTTCGGGTTATGTTCTTTGCGTTTGTCATTCACGGTCTCTCGTTGCCGCCCACGAATTTCTTCGTGGGCTTCTTTTCTTCTATGGGATTCAGCTTCATCATTTGTCTCCCAATTCTCTTCTCCACATCGCTTGCTTTATTACTCTCTGCTAGTGCTGGATCGGTATAGAGCCTCACTTTGGCCTCTTCCGGAGACTCTACTCCATGAAGAGGCAATCTGGCACCAGTGGTGTTTATCCACTGGGAGGGTGCGGGATTTCCATCCGCTCCTCTATCCAGTTCTTCTCTTTTTATCTTTGCGAGTTCGTCCAGCAGTGGCGGAGGAAGTGGTTCTATATCTGCGACGTCAAGCTGGACGGTCAGCATTACGGGCTCGCTCCCTTCGACTCCACCCAGAAGATCATTTGAAAGCGTCCGTGGTCGAACAACATTTTTGGAGGGTGAATCCGAAGAGGTGGAGAAGCTCTACAATTGAGTGGAGGACCTTCAGCTTGTGCCAGGCAAAGAGGTCAATGGTGTTGATATAATTCGCAACTTCCGCAAGCGTCGGGTGCAGTCACTCCAAGCGAGGGCCACACGATGTTTTTATATGCTGGCTCCAATGACCCGGCAAGGGTTTTGCCGGAGGAGATATCTTCCGCTGACCTTGATAGAGCGCTTCGGCCTCTGCTGAAGTACAAGGCTGAAGAGGATCTTCCGGGGGAGTCTTTGACCCCCCCCCCTTCAATGCCAAGAAAGCAGTTCCCCAGGTGAAACTTGTAGTTGCATGTAATGCTTTTCGAGTGCTGTTGTTTGTGACTGTTAACTCACATTGTATTTTTTCTCCAATTTGCAGGACTATAAGGTTGCGGGAATGATGCCCCCTCTGCCTGAGAAGTACTCGTATACACCGGACAGTGAGGAAGCAGAGTCTGAGTCCGAGCTCCCCCTACATAATCGCCTTCCTTGGAAGCCCCCGAGACTAGTGAAGGGAGCACTCAAAAAAGGTCCCGGAGCGAAACTTCGAATGGGGCGACGCCGCCAACACCGAAGGGGCCCTCCTTCCTCGAGCATCATGGCGGTGATGAGGTTGCGACCTCGTCCCCCATTGCGGCTGTGCCTATTCGGGTGATAGCTCCTCAGGCGCCAGCCAAGAAGAAGAAGAAGGAGAAGAAGGAGGCTCATGTCTTCAACCTATCGGACATACCATCATAAGTTACTACGATCACACCTTGTTATTTTGTTTAAATGCTAAGTATTAGCTTGTTGTTTGATTTGGCTCCTCGTAAGTGCTAGCAGTAATTATTCGAAAGAGTCCCTTGATGAGGAGCCCGAAGAGATGTTCGGGGGTGTCGAAGCCTGCTTCGTCTTTCCCCAAGATGGTGGCCAACTCCGACGATGATCATTCGAGCTCCCTGCGGCAAGGGACTCGTGCGATCTTTGCTCGGGAGACACAAGTAAAACCTTCAGAGTACACAGCTGACCATGCAAGTGTTCTTCCATTTCCTGCAATTGAGCCCCCGAGCCTGTTATTCATTCAGGTTTGTTGTTTTCTTCGCAGCCCTTTGTCCGTGATGCCAATCGCCTGATCCAGCAGCACCTTTTTCTAGAAGGCAACCTCAAGCAACTCCAAGGTGTGGGTTTCTTCTTGTTCGATTGCAAGTGCTTGCCATAATATGTTCTTATGTTCATCTTTCATTGCCCAATGCTATAGATGAGAACAACGATGCCCTTCGCAAGCTGAATGCTCTCGAAAAGAGTCTTGGAAAAGCAAATAAAAAGGAAAAGGATGCTGCAGAGGCCCTCCAGCGCCAGCAGAAAGAGGCTGAAGACCGTGAGAAGCAGATCACGACTGTCACGGGAGAAAGCCATGGCTGAAAAGCTTATGGTTGCTGCCAAAGCGATATCCGATAGGTCTCCTTGTTCTTCTTTTGAGTGTTCCATGCCTTTGGGTGTGATTCCTTTTTCCTCATTTGACTGATTTTGTCGCTTTTCCTGACAGATGCTTCTGGTGTTGCGTTTGATTGTAATGCCTTGGGGCATGGGGATCTCCTGGTAGATGCTGCTACAGCGATCGAAGATCGCTGCACCTATGACGTGGAGTCGCTCGACAAGGCCAAGAAGGTCCTCGCCCACTTCTACAAGGAGATCAACCCGAAGGGCGTTGCCCTTGAGGACGTCGACTCCCTTGCGGAGGCTCTAACGGATGATGCTCTGGCGAAGTACAAGCGGACGTAGAAAGGGGTTAGTGCTACGATGGGGCTGGTGATGGCGTTCGACGCTCAGTTGGATCTGCCGCAGGTCACGTCCAGGATGCCAACAGCGACGGATGGCACCGAGGTAGCATTTTCTTCCTTCGCCTCCTGCTGCAAGCATTTTGGTTCTAAGCTGATAGATCTGCTGGCCAACTACTCATTGGAGCAGCATCGAGTGGCCAAGACTAGGCAGTCTGGATCCGAAGCTGCTCCGGGTGCTGACGCCTAGGTCCTCTATAGCTTGCTTAGTCTAGTTTCTCTCTCTTTTGCGTATGTAACACCTTTGGGCTGAACAAGTGTCACTCTGCCACGTAGTGGCTTTATTTGTGTAAATATGAATGCATCTTTTGAATGTTGTTGTTACGGGGTAACCCCTTGGGGTGGCCCGATCTTTCACGAATCTCCGCGGGATCAAGGGGAAAGCGGTGGGAGAGGAGGAGGGGACGAAATCCACGAACACACGCACGCAAAGATCCCGATGAACTCACGCACACAAAACACGATACACGCCGATAACTCACGCCGGTGGCAACCGGTCCAACATAATCTCTAGGATCGGTGTTGGGCGAAGCTCTCTCTCCACGCCAACAACGGGGGACGAGGTGCTTGGTGAGACCTTGACGACTTGGGGGCGAGAAACCGAGAACCCAAGGCCTTGTACAACTTGAACGCACTAGGCAAGATCCAAGAGGAGGGTGGACAATAGGTGCTCCTTGGTAGGAGCATGAGACCAATAGATTAAAAGATCCTCAAAGGGGTGTCTTAATCTATCATTATCCAAGTCTAGGGTTTACATATGAGGGGTGGGGCTATATATAGGCCAACCACATAAACAGGGGTAATTCTGGAATAAAACTGGAAGTTTGGGCGAAATTGGGGGTTACATGGGCCAGGCCCAAAAGGCTTTAACATGCCTGGCGTCGGTCGGTCCGGAGACTCCGGTCTGGGGTCCGGAGACTCCGGTCTGGGCCGGAGACTCCGGTCAATCTCCGGACCCGTCTCCGAAGGGGGCTTCCGCTGCCCGGGCAGGTCTCCGGCGGGACGGAGGAAGGTCCGGAGACTCCGGTGTAGGAGACCAGAGACTCCGGTGTGCAGCGCTCCAGCGGCTTCTTCTCCTGGTCCTGCTTCCTTGGTGGCTTGGTGTGGTGGTGCTGCTTCATATCTGAGGATACACAACATAGATGCATGAAGTAGCAAGCCATCCAAAGGTAGGCCAAAATCACATGAGGAAAGGAGCGAGTTAACCTTGGCTTGTAGGAGCTTGGCACGGGCGCGAGTCATTGGTCCACTTGGGGGACTAGGTGTTGTAGATGGAGGTGCGTCTGTAGGACGGGCTGCATCAGCTCCCCCCCTTGGGAAAGATTCGTCCTCGACTCTTCAACCTCCTCAACTTCATCTTCGCCATGGTAGGGTGATAGGTCCTTGACATTGAATGTCGGGCTCAAAAGATACTTGGATGTTGGGATATCTATGATGTAGGCGTTGTTGTTGATCCTCTTTAGCACTTTGAATGGTCCATCACCTCTTGGCTTGAGTTTGGAGTCGCGGTCCTTGGGGAAGCGGTCTTTACTCAAGTGTATCCACACAAGGTCGCCTTCTTCGAAGATCATCTCTTTCTTGTTCTTGTTTTGCCTTGATGCTTGGCGAAGGACTTGTTTCTCGATCGTAGCTCTTGTGTCTTCATGGAGTTTCTTCATTGTTTGGGCACGCTTGACCACGTCCATATTGGCACGCTCATGAAGGGGTAGTGGAAGGATATCGAGCGCGGTGAGGGGCTCGAAGCCATAGACGATCATGAACGGCCTCCTCATGGTGGTGGAGTGCTTGGCGCGGTTGTAGGCGAACTCGACATGTGGGATACATTCCTCCCAGTCTTTAAGGTTCTTATTTATCAACACCCGGAGGAGTGTGCCAAGACTTCGATTGACGACCTCGGTTTGTCCATCGGTTTGAGGATGCGAGGCGGACGAGAAGAGGAGTTTGATGCCGAGCTTGGCCATGAGAGTCTTCCAAAAGTAGCTCATGAATTTTACGTCACGGTCGGAGACGATTGTTCTTGGTACACCATCTAGCCGAATTATTTCCCTGATAAACAAATTTTCTACATGTGAAGCATCATCGGTCTTATGGCACGGAATGAAGTGTGCCATTTTGGAAAAACGATCCACTACCACAAATATAGAATCATGTCCATGTTTAGATCTAGGCAAGCCTAACACAAAGTCCATGCTAATGTCCGACCAAGGTGCATGAGGAATAGGCAATGGCATATAAAGACCAAAGGGGTTGGATTTAGACTTAGCTTGGATACATGTAGTGCATCGTTGGACGTGGCGCTCCACGTCGCGCTTCATCTTTGGCCAAAAGTAGTGAGTGGAGAGCATGTCATAAGTTTTGTCACGGCCAAAATGACCCATAAGGCCTCCACCATGGGACTCTTGAAGAAGCAAAAGTTGGAGAGACGATTTCGGAATGCAAAGCTTGTTTTGTTTGAAAAGAAAACCCTTATGCAAATAGAAATCATCAATCCCTTTGTCTATTGAACATTTTGCAAAAATTGGTCCAAAGAAGGGGTCGGACGCATACAACATTTGATGTCATCAAGACCCAAGACATTTACTTCGAGTCGTGTAAGAAGGCTTGTGTTTTTGTGAGACAAGGCGTCCGATACCACATTTTCTTTGCCCTTCTTGTATTTGACAATGTAAGGAAAAGACTCCATGAACTCAACCCATTTTGTGTGCCTTTTACTCAAGTTGGCTTGGCCCTTAAGATACTTCAACGACTCATGGTCGGAATGGATGATAAATTCTTTGGGCCAAAGATAGTGTTGCCACACTTGAAGAACTCGAACCAAGGCAAAAAGTTCTTTGTCATAAATGGGATAGTTGAGGCGTGCGCCATCAAGTTTCTCACTATGGTATGCAGTGGGACGCCCATTTTGCATAAGGACGCCTCCAATGCCAATTCCACTAGCGTCACATTCAATCTCAAAAGTTTTTGTGAAATCCGGTAATGCAAGGAGTAGTGCTTCGGTGAGCCTCTTTTTGAGCTCATCAAAAGCCTTTTGTTGTGCTTTTCCCCAAACGAACGTGACATTTTGCTTGGTCAATTCGTTGAGGGGGCAAGCAATGGTAGAAAAGTCTTTCACAAAGCGACGGTAAAAGCCAAGCCAACCCATGAAAACTACAAAGTTCACTAACATTTGTAGGGATGGGACAATCTCGTATGTCCTTGACTTTTGAGACATCAACTTCAATGCCATTGGAAGACACAACAAAACCAAGGAAAATCAGCTTGTCTTTTGCAAAAGTGCACTTTGGGAGATTAGCATAAAGCTTTTCATGACGGAGGATTTTAAGGACCTCCTTAACATGAGTAACATGCTCCTCTAGTGACTTGCTATAGACAAGGATGTCATCAAAGTAAACAACTACACTCTTCCCAATGAGATATCTCAAAATATGGTTCATGAGGCGCATGAAGGTAGATGGGGCATTAGATAAGCCAAAAGGCATAACCAACCATTCATAGAGACCAAGCTTTATCTTGAAGGCGGTTTTCCACTCATCACCTTCGGCCATGCGAATTTGATGGTAACCACTATGAAGATCAATTTTCGAAAATATAGTGGCTCCACATAACTCATCAAGCAGGTCATCAAGACGCGGTATAGGATGTCGATAACGCACGGTGATAGCATTGATTGGACGGCAGTCCATGCATAACCGCAATGTATCATCCGTTTTTGGGACTAGAATCACGGGGACCACGCTTGGGCTAGTGCTTACTTGGATCAAACCTTTGGAGACGAGTTGGTTGGTTTGTCGTTCTATCTCCTTCGTCTCTTCCGGGTTCGTGCGATACGTGGCGCGGTTTGGGAGTGGGGCGCCGGGTATGAGATCGATGCGGTGCTCGATTCCACGAAGAGGAGGTAGTCCATGAGGAAGCTCTTCGGGAAATACATCTTGGAATTCCTGTAAAACAGCCATCAAAGAAGGAGGAAAATTTGTCAAGTCATTAGTTCCTTGCGCTAGTCCCTTGCATACAAGGACATAGTGCAAAATGGATGGGTTGTTCCGCACTTCTCTCATCTCACTTTTGGTGGCAAGAAGAACACTCTTAGTTTTTTCACTCGAGTTTGGCTTGTGGCACTCACTCACTATAGTGTGGTTCTCTCGATCACCACTCTTCTCACAAGATGGTTTTGTGTATTGCGCCCTCGCTAAAGCCTTTGCATTGTCCGCAATTATTTGGCTAGGATTCATTGGTTGCAACATACAAGTTTTGTCAAGCCATTTGAAGGTATAAGTGTTGGAGTGACCATTATGCAAAGCACGCTTGTCATATTGCCACGGACTTCCGAGCAACATATGGCAAACCGTCATTGGGACCACGTCACATTCCACCGTGTCCTTGTAGGGCCCAATTGAGAACGTTACCGAGACGGTGTGCTTGATCTTGACGGATCCTTGGTCACTTAGCCATTGGATATGGTAAGGGTGTTTATGCGGATGGAGGGTGAGGTTGAGTTTCTCACACAATTCCGTGCTTGCAAGATTGTGGCAACTCCCTCCATCGATGACAACTTTGATGGACCTCCCATTGATACCGGCACGAGTTTGGAAGATGTTTGATCGTTGGTCTTCATTCTCATTGGCTTGAGTGGTTAAGACCCTTGTGATCACAAGCGATGGACTTGCGTCATGCTCACACATGAGTAGCTCTTGGTCCTCTTCCAAATGTTGCCTTGCCATGGCTTCCTTGACCCTTGCATCAAACTCATCTTCACTCAAGTATTCTTCATCGCCGTTGTCATGGATGAACAAAACTTTCTTGTTCCCACATGCGGCCAACTTGTGTCCTTTTCCTCCACACTTGTAGCACTCACCATTGAATGGTTGTTCATCTCTTGTGTACTTGCCACTTGGGGGCGGTTTTCCTTGAGGAAGTGTTGGCTTGAAGGGAAGCTTGGTGGTATTTGAGGAGCTTCCACTTGGTGTTGTCGGAGTAGTGGTTGGAGCTTGCTTGTATGTGAAGTATGTATTTTACTTGTTGAACTTGATGTCCTCTTGAACTTGACGTTCGGCCTTTGATGCAATGTGCACAAGCTCAACCATGTTGTTGTACCTTTGGAACTCGGTGATGCGCTTGATAGGATGGTTCAAGCCATTGAGGAAACGTTCCATTGTTTGCTCATCACGCTCTTCAATATTGGCACGGATCATGTTGAGCTCCATTTGCTTGAAGTACTCTTCCACGGTCTTTGTTCCTTGACTAAGCGTTTGAAGCTTGTTGAAGAGGTCACGCGTGTAGTGTGAAGGAACAAAGCGGGATCTCATATGAGCCTTCACATCTTGCCAAGTTGAGATTGGAGGCTCTTCTTTTGATTCACGAGCGAGTTGGACTTGTTCCCACCAAAGGTTGGCATATTCATCAAACTCGAGGGATTCCATGGCCATCATCTTCTCATTACTAAAGTTGTGCATGCGGAAGATCTTGTCAACCTTGAGTTCCCATGAGAGGTATTCTTCGGGATCATTGGAACCGGTGAACTTGGGCATGGTGGACTTGAGATTGCCGAAAGTTTCTTCCTCATTGCGGTTCCGGTTGCGACGGTTGCCATGATTTTGGCGGCCATCTTCATCATGCGAGCTCTCATGTCTTTCTTGTTGATGGTGGCGTTGCTCTTGCGGTTGTTGAGGTGCCGCGTTTGGTGGTGGAACTTGGTTTGGACGACGAGCTTGGGGAGCTTTCTCTTGTTGTTGGCGCGGTTGAGGACGAGGAGGAGGTTGTTGGTCCTCACGACGAGCTTGGGGAGCTTGCTCTTGTTCTCGTCGTGGTTGATGCGGAGGAGCATTATCTTGCGCCATGTGGCGAGGAGGACGTCGAGCCGCATGCGCAACGGGCTGCTCTCTTTCTTCTTGATGTGGAGGAGGCTCGTCATGAAGATCATGTTGACGACGTTGACATTCATGTCGAGGAGGACGCCTTGGTGGATCTTCGAGTGCTTCACGCCGCCGGCGAACTTGTTCTTCCACTTCGGATGCTTCACTTGTTGTGGAACGAACATGTCGATGGCGGTGGTCTTGATGGTCCATGTGCGGTTGTTCTTGTTAAAGCACAAGTGCCCTTTGTTGTGGTCGGTCCGCTTCACGTCGTGGAGGTCTTGCGGAGAGGTCACCATCATAGCTTGACGTTGCGGCGTGTCGCGGAGATGGTACCGCTTGCGAAGAGCTCATGGATTGAAGTACAGGTCCTTCCCGGTGCCTTGAAGCGTGACGGCGAGGATCACTTGATTCACTTGAGGAGTGCCGTGATGATATTGAGTCTCGCGAGCGTGGCCTTGCCAATCCATCAATGAGGCGTTGAAGCTTCTCATCCGTTGAGGCGAGTGCACGACCAAGAGCTTCATTTTGATGACCAAGGTTGTGTTGCATGGCATGCATTTGGCCTCGGACTTCCTCGAAGCGGTTGTCGATGTTCTTGAACTCCGCTCGGGCTTCGCTAAATTGTTCATCTTGGCATCGCTCAAGTGCTTCACAACGGTAATTGAATTCTCCTCGGACCTTCCAATGGTCCCATCTTGTCATGTATGGATTGTCGTCCTCCGGAGGTGGTGGTGGTGGTTGGGACGGCTCGCCATTCCTGTCCATGATGCAAAGCCGACAAGGGTTGTATATGGAGAGTAAAGGTGTGTAGAGTTAGCCTTTTACCTCACCTTGGAGATTATATCAAACCAATTGCCACACAAAGGAGCGAACAACGTGCAAAGTGAAATGGCAAAGAAACTCACACACAAAGGAGCTACAACTCCCAAAAGCTTTTGGTGGATGGGTAGGATTATGGGAAAGCCAAAGAACCAACCGAACGCAAAGGATAGTCAAAAGTGGAGGAGATCCAACAATTCAAGTCAAAATGAAATGGTCAACTCAAAAGGTGACGAGAACCTACGACTACACACACGCGTGGAGAAAAATGTGGTTAGCACGACTATGAAAGTAAGCACGAAAAGGCCTAACGAAGACTACGCTCGGGTGTCGTGCCAACGCAAGGAGAGACCACAACTCGTTTGCCAAAAGAGGGTAAGCAACGGATTTGTGCACTTGACTTGGCGCGCTTCTTCCTCTCTCTTTTGCTTACAAGCTTGATGCTCTCTTTGTATTGGGAGACTATGTATCTTTCTATTTTTCTTTTTCTCTTTTTTTTTATTCTTTTTCTTTTTATCCCTTGCTATGCTACTATGTTAACTTTTGTATTTGCCCTCACACTCTCACTTTCCAATGGCAAGTGCACAATGCTTAGAAAAACACAAAATGAGTTGCTCTCATAGGATATGTACACACAAAGGAAGATATTCCTACGAGGGTTGACACAAGTTATACCTTAGTTGATGGTGATGATCTTGTGTCGATGGAGCGGGTAAGAGTTTTGGGTCCGTGGTGTCGAAGAGCGCGGTGATGTTGCGGAAGCTATCTATTAGTTGCTGACACGCACACGAAACACAAACAACAAGTGGATAGATTATCCAATGCCGGAAAAGAGGAAAAAAGGGCAAAACTGGCGTCCAAGGCCGGAGACTCCGGTGTGGGATGACTGCTCGTGTTCTTGAGCGGAAATCCACGCATAGAGTCCTCAAATCCGCGAAAATTTGGCCAAAATTGGGCTGGGAAACACAGGCAAAAGCTGAACCAACACCTTAGACAAGATTTGGTCGGATCAAAACCACCAAAAACACTCCAAAACGACAGATCGATCCAAAGGCAAATCGGGGATGTTTTTTGGAAAAATTTCGAATTTATGGTGGATAGAAGAAAAATTGGGGGGAAATTCGTGATCAACCTTGCTCTTGATACCAAGATGTTACGGGGTAACCCCTTGGGGTGGCCCGATCTTTCACGAATCTCCGCGGGATCGAGGGGAAAGCGGTGGGAGAGGAGGAGGGGACGAAATCCACGAACACACGCACGCAAAGATCCCGATGAACTCACGCACACAAAACACGATACACGCTGATAACTCACGCCGGTGGCAATCGGTCCAACATAATCTCTAGGATCGGTGTTGGGCGAAGCTCTCTCTCCACGCCAACAACGGGGGAC
Organism: Avena longiglumis; assembly: GCA_030063025.1. Classification (NCBI taxonomy): domain Eukaryota; kingdom Viridiplantae; phylum Streptophyta; class Magnoliopsida; order Poales; family Poaceae; genus Avena; species Avena longiglumis. The sequence continues at coordinate 444,585,071 of CP125975.1, read as the reverse complement.
GAGGTGCTTGGTGAGACCTTGACGACTTGGGGGCGAGAAACTGAGAACCCAAGGCCTTGTACAACTTGAACGCACTAGGCAAGATCCAAGAGGAGGGTGGACAATAGGTGCTCCTTGGTAGGAGCATGAGACCAATAGATTAAAAGATCCTCAAAGGGGTGTCTTAATCTATCATTATCCAAGTCTAGGGTTTACATATGAGGGGTGGGGCTATATATAGGCCAACCACATAAATAGGGGTAGTTCTGGAATAAAACTGGAAGTTTGGGGCGAAATTGGGGGTTACATGGGCCAGGCCCAAAAGGCTTTAACATGCCTGGCATCGGTCGGTCCGGAGACTCCGGTCTGGGGTCCGGAGACTCCAGTTTGGACCGGAGACTTCGGTCAATCTCCAGACCCGTCTCCGGAGGGGGCTTCTGGCTGTCCCGGGCCTGGGTCTCCGGTCTGGACCGGAGGAAGGTCCGGAGACTCCGGTGTAGGAGACCGGAGACTCCGGTCTACACCGGAGACTCCGGCAGGCCCAGCCGGCTTCTTCTCCTGGTCCTGCTTCCTTGGTGGCTTGGTGTGGTGGTGCTGCTTCATATCTGAGGATACACAACGTAGATGCATGAAGTAGCAAGCCATCCAAAGGTAGGCCAAAATCACATGAGGAAAGGAGCGAGTTAACCTTGGCTTGTAGGAGCTTGGCACGGACGCGAGTCATTGGTCCACTTGGGGGACTAGGTGTTGTAGATGGAGGTGCGTCCGTAGGACGGGCTGCATTAGTTGTAAAATGTTGTGATTTTGATGTTTGCAAATAGATGATCTTGATCATGAATGGAGCTCACAAGATCTAAACATGATAGCACAAAGAAGGAGAAACAACTATCTAGCTATTGTATGGACCCATAGTCCAAGGGTGAACTACTCACGCATCATACCGGAGGCTGGCATGGTGATGAAGAAGGCCTCCGGGATGATCTCTCCCCTCCGGCAGGGTGCCGGGAAGAGCTTCAGATCCCCCGATCTAGGGATGTAGATGGCGGCAGATACGAACTGTTTCGTGGAGATTTGATCGGGTACTTAGGGTTTCTGCATCGGGGTGCTTTTATAGGCTAAGGGGCAAGGTCGGTGGGCGCCCGAGGGGCCCACACTTAGGGCTGGCGCGCCCCCTGGCCACGCCGCCACTAGGTGTGGCCGCCTCGTGGCCCCACTTTGGCTGCCCTTCAGACTCCATGTTCCTTCTGGTAAAATATTGACTTTGGCTTTTGTCCCGTCCAATTCCTGGAATATTTCCTTACTAGCTTTTTTGAAACCAAAAACAGCAGAAAACAGGCAACTAGCACTGCGGCATCTTGTTAATAGGTTAGTTCTAGAAAATGTATAAAAATACCTCAAAGTGTAGACAAAACATAAGATAAATGATATAAAACAAGCATGGAGCATAAAAAATTATAGATACGTTTATGACTTATCACGAATCCAGTGGTTACATCTTCTCCTATGCTTGGTGCTTATCCATCGTTGAGCTAGGCTTCGCAGTTTCCATATATGCATGATCGCATCCAGAGCCTGGAGAAGAACATCCTCAGCATTCGTCGTCACGCGGATGTTTGGAAATCCAAGGCCAAACGGGCCATTGCTAGGGGAGAGTTTCTTCTTGAGGAGTTTCGGCAAGTTGGCGAGCAAATACAATGTAAGTCATCTTGACCCTTTGTCTCTTCGAGTACGAAGGATGTTTTATGTCAGCTCACCCACTGGGTTGTGCAGTTGTGAATCTTCTTCCGAGGGAAGAGAAGGAGCATGTAGAAATTCGAATGAATTGCCTAACGCAACACGATTTGGAGGCCGGCAGCTTCTTCTGGATGTACCGCGACCGAGCGATTGTCCTTGCTACGGTGCAAGATCGCACCCATCAAGTACTTCGGGTGCTGAAGAGGGCATGGTCATCGCTCGCAGCGATCTGGGCCACAATGTTCCCCCTGGACTCTGCACCTTCCAGCTTTCAAGGCTTGCTTGTAAAGTTTCGAGATACAGGTCACGTGAAGGAGCTGATGTGCCATCAACTAGTGGTGGGTGTGAAGGCAGACATGTCGCTTGTTCGACTGCATCGCCGCGATGTCAATCTTGCGGAGATAGCAGCTGGGCCACCTTCTCCTCCTCCGGATGGTATGGCGTGGGACATGCGTCCACACTACGCGGCAGTGGCGCAATACGCTGAAGAAATTGTAGATGTGTTTGAGGAGCGGACGAATGTTCTGCTCCAGCATAGCTGAGTCCTATAAATAAAACGAGGCAATGTAAAGTCTGTATATTTTCGAGTGGGCTTGTAATGCCCTTGTAAAGTTGTATGTATTGGCACGTAGTGTGTTGTTTGATTATAGACTGTGCATGTACTTTTCGTTATCCTGACATAGTCAGCTACTCAGGTTATATGCGTGTTGTCAATCGACGAAGTGGTATGGTGAGACGTAGCCCCCAAGAGTTTTTAGCGATAAATAATATAAGGGATAAAGATTTGGTCCAAGGAACTTAGCTTTTATTCATTGTAATGTAGGAGGTACAGTGTTCGACTGAATAGCCTGGCTAAATAGCCTTATTGAAAGTAAAAGGTAACTAAGGGTAGAAGCATCGCAGTTTTGCGACATTCCAGAGGTTGGATTATTTAACTCCTGACTCGACGTCCATGAGGCGGTAGGCGCCACCTGGGATTACTTCAGTGACGATGTATATCCTTCCCAGGGTGACTCGAGTTTTAGGTTCCCTTCCTGCTTGAGTCGTAGAATGAGGTCTCCTTCGACGAAGGACCTTGGGCGCAGCCGACGGCTGTGGTAGTTGTGGAGGCTCTGCCGATACACCACTAAGCGAGTCACAGCGATGTAGCGTGCTTCATCTAGCGTGCCGACCGCGTCTTCGAGTGCGACCAATGATTCAGCTTCGCTGTATGCGACCACCCATGGGGCCTTGTAGCGTACCTCAGCGGGTAGCATGGCTTCGGCTCTGTGCACCATGAAGAAGGGCGTGTAGACAGTTGAGCTGTTTGGCGTTGTGCGCAGGCTCCAGAGAATGGAGGGAAGCTTGTCCGCCCAGGATCCCGCGAGCCTTTCGAGTGGGTGTAGCAGACGCTTCTTGATGCTGTTGCCGATGAGGCCATTGGACTTTTCGACCTGCCCGTTGGTCTGCGGATGCGCCACAAAGACGTATGTGAGGTTGATTCCGAGGTTTTCGAAGAAGCCTCGGAACTCCTTTGAGGTGAAGTTCGAGACGTTGTCCGTTATTATGCTATGGGTTACTCCGAACCTGTAGACAATGGACTTGAAAAACTTTACGGCAGTGGCGCCGCTTTGGTTTGTGATAAGCATGGCCTCGATCCACTTCGAGAATTTGTCGACTGCTACCTGGAGGAAGACGTGCCCTCCTGGCGAGGAATTTGGCAGTTTACCGATCATGTCGAGCCCCCACTGGGCGTAAGGCCATGCCAGCGGTATGGGCTGCAGCTCCGATCCGGGCGCGTGTGGCTTGTCTGTGTACCGCTGATAGGCGTTGCACCTCTAGACTATCTCCTTTGCGTCGTTCATTGCGGTTGGCCAGTAGAAGCCAGCTCGTAGAGCTTTGGCGACCAGAGCGCGGTTGCCTGCGTGGTGACCGCAGATACCCTCATGGATGTCTAGGAGGATGATTTTGCTGTCGCTATTGGTGACGCATCGTTGGAGCTCACCCAAAATGCTGCGTTTGTACAACTCACCATTGATGATGGTGAAGGCCTTTGATCAGCGAGATATGCGTCGGGCGTCTGTCGGGTCCTTAGGAAGATGCTTGCTTATCAGGTAGCATAGGTATGGTTGGGTCCATGTTTCCTCAACCGCCATGACCTGCATAAGGCTTACCAGCTCGACCTCTGTGTCGAGCTTTTTGGGTCCTTCTTGTCCTTCGGGTGGTGCAGCCCCCCGAGTGCTCTGCGACTTCGGCTTCCCTTTGTAAATTTTCGCTTGATGGAGGGTACGCAGATTTGTTCGAGGAACACACCTGGTGGCACTAGGGCGCAAGTGAAGCCAATGTTGGCGAGCTTGTCGGCCTCTTCGTTGCTTTCACTGCCAACATGCCAAAGTTTGCAGCTGTCAAAGTCCCCTTCAAGTGAGTTGTAGAGTGCACAGTATGTGATCATGTTGGCACTATGGGCGTCGCACTCGTTCATTGTTTGCTGGACGACGAGGTTGGAGTCACCATATATGACAAGGCGCGTTGCACCGCACACCTTGGCCATCCTCATGCCGTGTATGAGTTCCTCGTATTCAGCCTCATTGTTAGATGCGCAGAATTTCATCTGAAGGACGTACCTCATCTTGTCCCCTTGAGGGGACGTCAGTATTACGCCGGCTCCTGCTCCAGCCTCGCGCTTAGAGCCGTCGAAGTGCATTGTCCAGGATTGCGACATGTCCGGGGTGTCCGGTAGTTGGATTTCCATCCAGTGGACGAGGAAATCAGGGAGCACCTGGGACTTGATGGCGGTGCACCGCTCATAGATGATGTCTCGAGGAGATAGCTCGATGCCCCACAAGGCTACTCGCCCCGTAGCTTCGGGGTTATTCAGGATGTTTGACAGCGGGGTGTCATTGATGACCATGATCTGGTGCTCCTAGAAGTAGTGGCTCAACAGACGCGCCATCATGAATACGCCGTAGGCGAGCTTCTGGTAGTGGGGGTACCTCTGCTTTGTCGGGGTTAGTACCTCGCTGAGGAAGTAGATTGGGCGTTGTACCCCATGGGTCTTGCCGTCTTCGGGTTGCTCGACCATGAGGGCTATGCTAACCACCTGGTGCGTGGCTGCTATGTATAGCAGCAAGGGCTCCCTTTCTTTTGGAGTGACCAAAACAGGAGATGTGGAGAGAAGGCATTTGAGGTCCTCAAATGCTTCACCTACTTCATCCTTCCACTTGAATTTGTCAGCCTTGCGCAACAGCTGATAAAAATGGAGGGCCTTCTCGCCAATGCGGCTGATGAATCTGCCGAGCACCGCGATTTGTCCAGCGAGCTGCTGGACCCCCTTCAGGTTCTGGGGCTTCTCCATGGATATTATAGCCCTGATTTTCTTCGGGTTTGCCTTGATGCCACGCTGAGAGATGAAGTACCCGAGTAATTGGTTGGGCGGAACGCCTAAAGCGCACTTGTCTGGGTTCGTCTTGATCTTGTAATGATCAAGGTTGCCGAATGTCTCGCGAAGGTCGTCGATGAGCGTCCTAGCCTCCTTGGTCTTGATCACTATGTCATAGACATAGACTTGGATGTTTCGACCAATCTGGTTCTTCAGACATGCCTGCATGCATCTATGGTAAGTGGCGCATGCGTTCTTCAGCCTGAAAGGAATTGTGTTGTAGCAGAACACCCCGAGCGGCGTAGAGGAAAGTGTATAGGAAAGTGGTCCTTTGGATAGTGTAGAGGAAAGTGGTCCTTTGAATTGTGTTGTAGCAGAACACCCCGAGCGGCGTAGAGTTTCTCGCATCCTGCAGTGGATTCGATGATTTGATCGATCCATGTAGAGGAAAGTGGTCCTTTGGATAGTGCTTGTTGATAGATGTGAAGCCCACGCACATCCGCAGGATGTCCGTGTCCTTCTTCGGGACTAGCACGGGGTTGGCCAGCCACTCGCTTTCTTTTATATCCCTAATGAAGTTGGCATCAAATATTCTGTTGACTTCGATACAAACGACTTCAGCTCTGGGCTCGGACAGTCGATGCATCGACTTCTTAACTGGCTTCGCGTCCGGAAACACATTGAGTGCATGCTCGGCGAATTCCCTGGGAACTCCTAGCATGTCCGTAGGACACCAGGAGAAAATTTCCCAGCGCTCTCGGAGGAATTTGACGAGCGTGCTTTCCTATGTGGGGCTTAGGTCGTTGGCGATCAGCATGATCTTGGAGGCATCCGTTGGGTGAACCTGCACCTTCTTTGTGTTGATTGTGGATTCGAATGACATATCGGGTGTGTTTTGCCTGGTGACTGGGGGTGCCCCATTGTCTGTGACCTCCTTGAGCCTTGTGAGCTCCTCCTGCATCCCAAACGACTAGGAGATTCTGTTGAAGTCTCTGTCACAACTGTTCGACCTGGTGAAGCTTCCTGGGACGATGATGATTCCCCTGGGTCCCGGCATCTTTAGTAGAAGGTACGCGTAGTGCGGTACTGCTAGGAACCTTGCGAATGGCACACGCCCGAGGATGACATGGTACTGTGAGGGCCAGCCCACCACTTCGAACTCCATCCGCTCACGCCCGAAGTTTTCGGGCTTGCCAAATATGACGTCTGATACGTTGCAAACGTATCTATAACTTTTGATGCTCCATGCTTGTTTTACACCAATTGCTTTATGTTTTGCTTGCACTTCGTGGCATTTTTATGCATTTTCTGGAACTAACCTATTAACAAGATGCCACAGAGCCACTTCCCTGTTTTCTACAGTTTTTGGTTTCATGAAAACTAGTAAAGAAATATTCTCGAAATTGGATGAAACAAAAGATGAAGTTCCTATTTTTCCTGACACGACACGGAGTCCGAAGGAGATACGAATAGGAGCCGCGAAGCAGCCACACCAGGGGGCCGCACGGGCCCACCCTAGACCGCGCCTGGCCATGGTGTGGGCCCCTCGGACGTCCACCTACCTTGCCCCTTCACCTATATAATCCCCCTAAGACAAAAACCCTAAATATCATATCATAATTCCATAAAAAGTTCCGCAGCGCCGCCGCCACCGAAGATGAGATTCGGGGGACAAAAGTCTCTGTTCCGACACCCTTCCGGGACGGGGAATTGCCCCTAGAGCCATCTCCATCCACTCCACCGCCATCTTCATCGCTGTTGCTGATTCCCATGATGAGGAGGGAGTAGTTATCCCCCGAGGCTAAGGGCTCTACCGGTATGTGTTCATCTCTCTCCCATTTTGTGATCTTTATGTGATCATGAGCTTTGTAATATAGTTGAATAAGTAGATGTTACTCTTCATCTAGTATGCTACTCAAGTGATTTTATTAATGTGATCTCCGGAGACACCTTGTACCACGTGTGTGAAGGTGAGACTGTGCGCATCGTGGGTGGCTCTTAGGCTAAAAATTACAGAAATACTTATCATGAGTTATAATTTGAGTTGGATGTCTCTATGAAATTATGGTGTTTGTCTAGAACCATCTAGCGCTCAAGGTGACAGTGTGGGGTAACCTAGATGGGGAATGCAAACGTTAAGGTGTGCTTTTATAGCCCTACGCGGTGAATTGGTGTTCGTTATCCAACCGGAGAGTAGTTCAGGGTAGCATAGTGAAGGAGAAGATATTTATGTGTTCAATTATGTTATCATTATTGAGAGTGTCCACTAGTGAAAGTATGATCCCTAGGCCTTGTTTCTAAGCATTAAAACACCATTTACAACCAGTCCTGCTACATGTTTGCTTGCTGCCATTTTTATTTCAGATTTCAATACCACTTATAATCATCCATATTACTTGTATTTCACTATCTCTTCGCAGAACTAATGCACCTACACACCTGACAAGTGTATTGGGTGTGTTGGGGACACAAGAGACTTCTTGTATATTAATTGCAGGGTTGCTTGAGAGGGATATCTTTGACCTCTTCCTCCTTGAGTTCGGTAAACCTTGGGTGATCCACTTCAGGGAAACTTGGTGATGTTCTACAAACCTCTACACTTGGAGGCCCAACACTGTCTTCAAGAATATAAGCGTGCATAGAAATCAAGCTCTTTTCTGGCGCCATTGCCGGGGAGGTAAGGTAAAAGGTACTCACATCCTCTGGCTACTAAGCTATTTTCTAGTACTGTTGCTGGTGTGTGAGTGCTCGAAGTTATTTCCTTTAGATTATGCAATTATATCTTTTTGTTTCTTGTTTTTATTTTCACTAGTTAGGCTTAATGGAAAAAAATTAGAGAGATTTATAGTATTTATCTTGAGTTAGGACATGAAGTGTTTGAAGAGAAAATTAAAACACCTATGGAACTTTATTTGCATGCTAATAGCAATGTTATTAGTATGAATTCTTTGAATACCATTATTGCTAATGCTATGGAAACGTCTAAGCTTGGGGAAGCTACTGTTTATGAAAATTATCTCTTTAGTTCCCCAGATTTAGAGGAGAAAATTTGCTATGATGATACTATACCTCCAATATATGATGATTACAAGGATGTGATATTTTCAGTCCACCTACGATTGAGGAGAAAATTAATTATTATTACAATATGCCTCCTATATTTGATGATTATGGTGATTAGGATAATAATGATAGCTATTTTTTTGAATTTTCTCCCACTATAATTAATAAGAATGACTATGCTTATGTGGAGAGTAATAATTATTATATGCATGTGGCTCATGATAAGAATGTTTTATGTGATAGTTATATTTTTAATTTTATTCATGATGCTACTGAAAGTTATTAAGAGAGAGGGAAACATGGTTTTATGTATTTCAACAATATTAAGTTTCCTCTCTTTATGTTGAAATTTTTGAAGTTGCACTTGTTTTGCTTTTCTATGTTTGTTGATTTATGCTTTCATGACTTGTTTCTTTACAAGATTATTTTTCATAGGAAGTGGGTTAGACTTAAATTTTTTTATATTTGCTTCTTGATGCTCTCTTTCACTTCAATTCATATTTCTTATGTGAGAATCATCGAAATTATTATACCTATCTTAATGGCTATAAAGGAAGTGCTTTTGGGAGACAACACATTATATTTTTGCTTTCAGTTTATTTTTGTTTATTTGAGTCTTGGAAGTTGTAACCTCCGTAGCAACCTCTCCTTATCCTTTTTATTTCGTTTTTTTGCCAAGAGTAGCCTCTAATAGGAAGAAGGTAAGATTTGGGGAAGTTGCTGTCCCGAAACAGATTTATGTGCTTCGCTATAAAAACTCATGAAAAAACCCAGAACGTCTTATTGATCTGCAATTTTTTGTCTGCATGCCCCTGGTATTTACCCAACTTTCGTTAGTTTTGCACTTTTCAATTTGAGCAACATAAGATTTTCTAAAAAATCGGTCTTTACCTGCAGGTCTGTTTTGACAGATTTCTGCCATTATTTGCATTTGCCTCTTAATCGATTTCTTTCTGAGTTGTTTTGATCACTTGATCTTTTAAAAGTAGTTTCTACAGTATCTTATGTTTTAATGGATGATTTACTTGAATTGAAACTGAACCCAGAGTCTTATTATCTTGCATACACTAATGTTGCTAATAAAGATTGTGTGAAGTTTTGTATGGAGGAGGTTTTCAAGTATAGGGAGAGAATGATGTGATGAGATGAAGTATGGATCGTTAATGAACATACGTTGAGCAATCACCCTAATGATGTGGAGGATGACATGTCCACCTTTTTAATTGAGCATAATTACTATAAGGAAACACTACTTAAAAATTCAAGTGAGTGTTTTTGTCTTGTACACATTCTTTTTTTTGCTTACTCGATGTTAAGTGTAATTGATGAGTTATGCATGTATGCTTATGTAAATGTCCGCAGGTTTCACTGGATTCTGCTAAACATTCAAGTTGCCAAGTCCTAAGTTGAAGTCAACGACTCATTAAGTTGGGACCAAGAGAAGTGGAGCGACATGAAAGCAATGATCCAGAATTACTTTCAATCATTATGGAATTATATCGGCCTCTTTCGTTCATTTGCTAATATCAAGTAATTAATAACTCCTTTGTTTATTTTCTTTGCCGAGCAGGTGTTGGACATGGTTAAAAAAGAAAATACAAGGTCTATTCAAAGATGAGTTAACTTATAAAACAGTGAAGGGTTTGCAATAGCCACCGGGGACTCATTTATGTGGATTCTACATTTGCGAGTACATTCGCGAGTTGACCAGTGAGTGGAGATTTGATTCAACTTATATTCACCGTTTTCTAGAGAAGCTCGACCTAGAACAACGCATACGAGCAATTCAAGAGGAATTGTCGGTATTTCTGATGAAGGAGGTCATTAATGAAAGGGGAGAACATTATGTGGAGGACAAGGAACTCAATATGATTTAGTGAACTCCATGTAATTAAATAGTTGTATATATCAAATTGTATATGTATGCTCGCAAGATATCGAATTTTAGTTATATATGCATCAACATGTACTGTGTATGTAGTAGCGTAGAATATGTGTACGGAAACATGTTTGGAACTATAACGAAACACAAATTGAAAAAGGAACGAAATGGGAAAAAACAAATGAAAATGAAAACACAAAATTGTGCCATGGCAGAGAAACACACTAATCTCTGTCGTGGCAGGAAAATCTTTAGTCCCAGGTGGTGTTATGGCTCGGGACTAGCGGTCCTCCAACCCCCGCCGCATTGCCACTAGCACGTGGTGGCCTCTAGTACCGGTTCATAGAAAACTGGGACTAGATATAGGGGCCTCTCGCTAGTCCCGAATTCGCAGTCCCGGGTGCAAAACCAGGACTAGATCCCGTTATGGCCCGGGACTAGAGCCTCGTTTTCCACTAGTGGTTAGTGATTGACATGATCTCATGGTCTAAGGACTAAAGTTACTTTGTGTAATGTTATAGTAATTTAAACATAATGACTTTGATCGTACTACTATACTTCAGATGAATGTTCATCAAATCATTCCACCAATGTTGTGACCTCGTTATTAACAACATCCAATATCCATGACCAGGAAACCTTGATCATCGTGTTAATCAACGAGCTAGTTTATATAAGAGGCATAACTAGGAACTCTATATTTGTTTATTAAACACACATGTATTAACGTTCCCAATTAAGAAAATTATAGAATTCAAAATAAACATCTATCATATACTTGGAATAAGATAATAACAACTTTATTATTGCCTCTCAGGCATATTCCCTTCGGTGTCCCACTTGCACTTTAGACGGTAATCTAGTTTACATAGTGATAAATCTAACACCCATGGAGTTCTGGTGTTGATCATGTTTTGCCCTAGGGAGAGTTTTAGTCAATGGATCTGCACATTCAGATCCGTATGTACTTTACAAATCTTTATATCTCCATCCTTGACATGCTCGCGGATGGAGTGAAACCGGCGCTTGATATGCTTGGAATTCTTGTGACACCTTGGTTCCTTGGAATTAGCTATGGCTCCATTGTTGTCATAATAGATCACCATTGGGTCCAATTCACTAGGAACCACACCTAGTTCCGTTATGAACTCCTTCATCCGAACCGCTTCCTGTGCTCCTTCTGAAGAAGCAACATATTCTGCCTCTGTTGTTGATCCCGCCACCATGGGTTGTTTGGAGATCCTCCAACTAACTACTGCTCCATTCATTAAAAAAGAAACAGTACCCAAATTGAGACTTAGAGTCATCCGGATCGGTGTCGAAGCTAGCATCGACATAATAACATGTGTCACATCCAGTCTTGTACATAGCATGGCATACATAATAGAGCCTATGGATGAGGCATAGGGGATCTTACCATTATCTCTCTCTGCCATAGCCAGAATTTGAGTCTTACTCAATATCTTGCCTTGCAACATAGGTAAGAACCCTTTCATTCCATCCATCCATTTTAAACTTCTTTAAATCTTATCAAGGTATGTACTTTGTGATAGCCCAATTAGACGTCTTGATCTATATCTATAAATATTGATGCCTGATATGTATGATGCCTCACCAAGATCCTTCATTGAAAATTTGTTTCTTAGATAACTTTTAACATCATTTAAAAGATCTATATCATTTACGATCAATAATATGTCATCCACATATAATATTAGAAATTCCATAGAGGTCCCACTCACTTTCTTGTAAATACAAGCTTCTCTGTATGTTTGGATAAATCCAAACCCTTTGATCACCTCATCAAAGCGGAGATTCCAACTCTAGGATGGTTGCTTTAGTCCATAGATGGATCGCTAAAGCTCGCATACCTTGCTAGCATCCTTAGGATCGACAAGACCCTTTGGTTGTACCATATACAACTCTTATTCAATATTACCATTGAGGAACATGATTTTGACATCCATTTGCCAAATTTCATAATCGAAAAATGTAGCAATTGCTAACATAATCCTAATATACTTTAGCATTTCTATGGGAGAGAAAGTATCATCATAGTCAACTCCTTGAATTTCAAAACCCCTTTGCGACAAGTCAAGCTTTATAGATGGTCACATTACCATCAGCGTCAGTTTTCTTCTTCAAAATCCATTTATTCTCAATGGCCTTTTGGTCGTGAGGTAAGTCCACCAAGGTCCAAACCTAGTTTTAGTACATGGATTCCATCTCGGATTGCATGGATTCTAGCTATTTGTTGGAATCTGGGATCATCGTTGCTTCTTCATATGTCGCAGGGTCATCATTTCCATCTACCATGAAATTCATGATAGGATTTTCATATAGTTAATGAGCTGCACGTGTCCTGCTTGACCTGCGATGTTTGGTAGTGTCCTCTTTTGTAGTTTCATAATCTTTATCATTAGTTCCCTCTTCATTCGGCAAAGTCAACTCTGAAACAATTTCTGGTGTTGTGCCACTCACCGTTTCATGAAGAGAAGGTTCAATAACCTCTTCGATTTTTACCTCCCGACTACTCACACCTTTCACGAGAAACTCCTTCTCTAGAAGGATCCATTCTTGGCAACAAAAACCTTGCCCTCAGATCTATAATAGAAGGAATACCCAATTTTTTATTTAGGGTATCCTATGAAGACGCATTTTTCGTTTTGGGTTTGAGTTTATCAGGTTGAAGTTTCTTCACATAAATATCGCATCCCCAAACTTTAAGAAATGACAGCTTAGGTTTGTTTTCAAACCAAAATTCATATAGTGTCGTTTCAATGGATTTATACGGTGCCCTATTTGAAGTCAATGCACCGGTTCCAGTGCATAACCCCAAAACGAAAGTGGCAAGTCAGTTAGAGACACCATAGATCGGACTATATCTAATAAGGTACGATTACGACGCTCCGATACACCATTAAGCTATGGTGTTCCGGAAGGCATGAGTTGTGAAACTATTCCATGCTCTCTCATGTGTGTGCCAAACTCGTAACTTAGATATTCACCCCCATGATCCGAGCGTAGAAATTTTATCTTTCTATTATGATGATTTTCCACTTCACTCTAAAATTCCTTAAACTTTTCAAAGGTTTCAAACTTGTGTTTCATCAAATAGATATACCCATATCTATACCTAATAATAAAGTACGGAGCGTTTCTATCAACCTTCCATCATGTAGATTTGCCCCTATAGTTCGGAGGTATTTACAAGCAGTGCCACTGATAATTAACTGGACGGCTTGTTTCATTTGGTCGTTTTCCCGACGAGAGAAAAAGGACGAGAAGGATATGAAGAGGTGGGGAGGCATAGGATGGTAGGGGGCTGCGCTGTTGGCCAGCCATCTATCACGCTTGGAGAAGGCCACACCTCTGACGGCGTGCCCTTGGCCTCCCAAGGCAAAAGAAGATGGAGGGTCTTAGAGAAGGCCACGCCTCTGACGGCCTGGCCTCGGCCTCCCAAGGCAACGAAAATGCAGGGTCCTTACGCGGTGTAGGTGCAGCTCTAGGGGAGGTCGATGACGGTCGACTAGAGAGCTCAAGCCCGACGGTGACCAGGAGACTGCAGGCGGAGGAGCTCTCCCGGTCAGCCACTGGCCGGAGAAATATTGGGTACGAGTAATTGATGGAGAGCGCCTCCAGAGACAAGAGGGAGGAGGCGGCAGGCTTGGACAGTGATCTGGATGAAGGTGGCAGTGTAGAGGCGACGACCGCTGGAGGTGTCGGACACAGGAGGGGGGAACCATCAGCGTTGTTGCCCCTGCGAGAACGCCCTGCCATGGCGCGCGACTAAACCTCTCATGGCAGCGCCCGCTAGCGTGTGTTGCCTCTCCCCGATGGAGACGTCCCATGACCACAGCGGCAGTCATCAGCGTCCAACGCGGCCTAGTGGTGGTGGCAAGCTCCCTCCTGTGCGGCTACCTCTCGGTAGATGCCTCTTTTTCGAATGCTCGATACGGAAAGTCTCTCATCTAGAATCACACAGGAGACATGGTCAATGGACCCCGGACCTTATCTATTCGGTCATTTTGCAAAACGATCCCTGAATTCACAAGCATTTGCAAATATGGCAAGCAGTGTATAGAAACGGAAGAGGGCCAAATTTCCATGGGCCTGATCATACATCAGAAGGATACATAGGTTGCACACAACCAACACACGCTAGGAGAAACATTCGGATAAAAAAAGTTCGTAAATAGAGGAAGAAATGCTTATTTTTTATTAACAACAATGATTTCAGGTAATAAAATTCTCATGTGTCTAAAAAATATTCATAAAAAATATTTAACTTTCAAGGCGCACATTTTCCCTTCTGGTACAACACATAGACATTTTTGCTAGTCTACTCAAATCATCCTTGAAAGTAACAAAATAACGATATCCACCTTGTGCCGACACACATTGGACCACATACATCCGTATGTATGATTTCCAATAAATCTGTAGCCCGCTCCATGATACATCGTAAACGTGTCTATAATTTTTAACGTTCCATGCTTGTTTAGTATCAACTTTGCTATGCTTTGTCTATACTTTGAGGTATTTTTATATATTTTCTGGGACTAACCTATTAACAAGATGCTGCAGTGCCAGTTGTCTGTTTTCTGCTGTTTTTGGTTTCAGAAAAGCTAGTAAGGAAATATTCTCGGAATTGCATGGGACAAAAGCCAAAGTCAATATTTTACCTGAGAGAACACAAAGACCGAAGGGCAGCCGAAGGGGGGCCATGAGGTGGCCACACACTAGGGCTGCGCGGCCTAGGGGCCGCGCCACCCTATGGTGTGGGCCTCTCGGGTGCCTCCCTGCCTCGCCTCTTCACATATAAAGTTCCCCCGATGCAGAAACCCTAAACACCCGATCAGATCTCCATGAAACAGTACGTAGCCGCCGCCACCATCGTCCCTAGATCGGGGGATCTAAAGCTCTTCCCGGCACCCTGTCGGAGGGAAGAGATTATCCCGGAGGCCTTCTTCATCACCATGCCAGCCTCTGGTATGATGCGTGAGTAGTTCATCCTTCGACTATGGGTCCATACAGTAGCTAGATGGTTGTTTCTTCTCCTTTGTGCTATCATGTTTAGATCTTATGAGCTTCGTTCATGATCAAGATCATCTATTTGTAATCATACATGTTGTGTTTACGAGGATCCGATGGATATTGAGATACTATGTTAGATTGATTATTGATTCTATCATGTCAAATTTATTATTGATCCTATCATGTCTGTGTTATTTGTGATCTTGCATGCTCTCTGTTGCTAGTAGCTATCTTTGCCAAGTATATGCTTGTGACTCCAAGAGGGAGTATTTATGCTCGATAGTGCGTTCATGCCTCTAGTAATCTAGGGAAGTGACAGGAATCTCTAAGGTTGTAGATGTGTTGTTGCCACTAGGGAGAAAACAACAATGTTTTGTTCATGGAACAATTGTATTGTTTACTTTACACACATTGCTTAATGCACTTATCCGTTGCTTGCAACTTAATACTAGAAGGGGTTCGGATGATAACCTGAAGGTGGATTATTAGTCATAGATGTAGTTGGATTACGGTCTATGTATATTGTTGTAATTCCCAATCAAATCTCATAGGAATCATGATGTCTAGTATATGCATTATTATGCTTTCTCAACCTGTCAATTGCTACTGTAATTTGTTCACCCAACATGTTATCTATCTTAAGGAGAACACCTCTAGTGAACTGTGGACCCCGGTCCAATCTTTATCATTGATACATCATCTACTGTTACCATTTACTTTCTGCATGCATCTATTACCTTCCACACTATATGTTTAATCCTTTGTTTTCAGCAAACTAGTGAGATTGACAACCTCACTGTAAGTTGGGGCAAAGTCTTGAGTTTGTGTTGTGCAGGATTCCAAGTTGTTAGAAACACCTTCGAGTTGTTTCCTTGCTCCTACTGGTTCGATAACCTTGGTTTCATAACTGAGGGAAGACTTGCTGCTATGCTCATCACACCTTGCTCTTGGGGTCTCCCAACGAAGCTCTGAAATTGACTGAGCCAATGTCAAGATTTTCTGGCGCCATTGCCAGGGAGTTAAGTACAACTTTGCAAGGGGAGTCTTTCACAACCACTCTCTTTACTTTGTTTTTGTTTTGCTTAGTTTATTTTGCTTGTTTTTCTTGCTTCTTTTTATCAAAAATTACAAAAAAAATAGTTTTGCTTGGTATGCCTTTTCTTATCAAAAACACACAAACAATTAGTTCCTACTCTAGTCGCTACTGCTGTTGGCTTGCTCTACTTTTGCAAAAATGAACACTGCTGAGAACACCAAGTTGTGTGACTTCACTAGCACAAACAAAAATGATTTCCTGTGTACACCTAATGCTCCACCTGCTCCTGATGCTACCTTTTATGAAATTAAACCTGCTTTGTTCAATCTTGTTATGAAAAGCAATTTTCTGGTGCTAGTTCTGATGATGATGCTGCTAACCTTAATAACTTTGTTGAACTTTGTGAGATGCAAAAATATAAGGATGTATATGGATATATTATTAAGATCAAATTGTTTCCTTTCTCTTTGAGAGGAAAAGCTAAAGAATGGTTGCTATCCTTGCCTAGAAATAGTATTGATTCTTGGATTAAATGCAAAGATGCTTTTATTGGAAAATACTATCCTCCTACTAAGATTATATCTATGAGAAGTGAAATAATGAAATTTAAACAACTTGATAATGAACATATTGCTCAAGCTTGGGAAAAAAATGAAATCTTTGGTAAAGAATTGTCCCACTCATGGACTGACTGCTTGGATGATTATCCAAACTTTTTATGCAGGATTGAATTTTTCTTCAAGAAATCTGTTGGATTCTGCTACTGGAGGTACCTTTATGACCATTACTTTGGGTTCTACAACAAAGCTCCTTGATAATATGATGGTTAATTATTCTGAATGGCACACTGAGAGGGCTCCACAAGGTAAGAAGATAAATTCTGTTGATGAAACCTCCTCCTTGAGTGATAATTTTTTTTGAGATAAACAATGATAAAATTGATGTTATCATGTCTATGCTTGTCAATGTAAAAGCTCATATTGATCCAAATAATGTTCCTTTAGCCTCTTTGGTTGCTCAACAAGAGCAAGTTGATGTGAACTTCATTAGAAATAATAATTTTGGCAATAATGCTTATGGTAATGTTGCCTGACTAAACCCACCGGCGAGCAGCGACGAGCAATACGAAGAGCCGGGAGGCTCCCAGAACTGCTGGTGGGCCCTGGTCCCTCGGTCAACGGCCCGCAAAACTCCGGCACACGTCCTGGCGGATGCAAGGGCGTGCCACCTGACCTATACCTGGTCAGGAAGGTGATGGATTGCTTCGATCAGTTTCCTGCATGGCAAACAAGTATACGTAAAATTCGAGCCGTGACCGGCTCCCAGGTTTCCCTGTGAATCGGCTCCTGGAGCCGATTATCCCATGGTTCTGCATTAGATCTACGATAACATAGGGTTTTGCTTCATCGTTACAAGTTAAATCGATCTACGACAGTTTAACGTTTTTACCACGTAATTGGAACGTCCTACACGTAATTGAGCCTGGTAGATACAAAAGATGATAGAAAACTAACCCTAGAGAAGGCCTAACAACCGACGTAAAGTCAATTCCCGGAACAACTCCTCTCGAATTGGCAAACCATATCCTTACGTACTACTGGATCGTTCAACCCGTTTGCAAGGCCTGACTACGTGGATATCAAACTAAACCTTGGAAAACAAGGCATAACTATAACAGATCAAATCAAGCGAATAAAGATCATAAGAATCTGCTCTTACACGAAAAGGTGCAAAGGCAGCGAGATAACTAAAGGCAACATAACTAAGCAATCATAACAAGAAAAGGTACCGATGCTAGCCCAAAGAAATCTATGATAACAGTATTACTCGCCATCAACAAGGCTTCAGTACGAGTAACACTAAATAACGCATAGTGAATCTTGCCTAGATCGCGGATGCGATCTAGGCAGCATGACACTTACCCGAAAGAAACCCTAGAAACAAGGGGTGGCGATGCGCCGAGATTGTGTTTGTTGTGAACGTGATCGTCCTCCTTTTCTCAATAACCTTAGGTACATATTTATAGTCCGGAGACTTTCTATCTTTGGAATAACCCTAACAACTCTATCTCTTACTTAAACCGAAACGAAACCTACTACAATATACAGATACACGGGCAATTTAGCCCAAATCCACGCACAAGGCCGATTCAGCAACACGTTGCATATATGTATCCTCCAAGCCCATCTTGATTACGGCCCATCTCCTCCTTTGGCCAAAATATGGCGATAACACATGCCCCCCTGGTTTTGGCAATAATAATTCCAAAACCACTCTGTTGATGTTTTTTCTTCCCCCTTCTTCTCCCTTTTTTTATCGGGTTACGCGTTGCAGAGCAGAATCGTCACGCCACCCCCTCATCATGATGCCCTGTCTTCTCAACTTCTCCGCAGTGCATGATTTGACAATTTTGGCACCACATTCTGGGAAACCGCTATGGCATTGAACCACCTCCCACTATTCCCCTTATTTAAATTCATCTGAGCAGTTTGCAGCCCCATCTTCCTCCATTAGCCAAAAAACCCTCTTCCTCCGCCAAAAAACCCTCTTCCTCCGCCATGGCCTCCTCTTCTTCCTCCAAATCATCCGGCCTTTCCTCCCAATCCTCCAACACAATGAGCGACCGAGCGACGCCTTGAACACCCGCCAATGGCGGCGATGAGGCTCTCGCCCACAATGGTGGGACGAGGGATGGGACTTCGCCGTCGGTGGGAGCGAGTCCCTGACCGACGGCGAGGAGGGCCTCCAGTTCCTTGTCGACGGGGAACTGGAGGTGGAGAGCTCCGACGACGCCTGGTCCTGGGATGGCGTCGAATCCTCCGACGAGGAGGAGGAAGCGGAGGAGGACACCTCCTCCGACGAATACCCGCCGGTGAAGCGCTTCCGCGCCGGGTCCAGCGAGGACACCGAAGACGAGGACGAGGACGAGGAGGCCCCCGCTGACAACTTCAGCAGCAGCGGCGAAGACTACGCCGGCAGCAGCGCTGATGACAGCGAGTACGACGACGGCGAAGACAGCGGCGACGACACCGGCCTCTAGATTAGGAACTAGTAGTAGTAGTACTAGTAGTAGATTTCCTTTTGTAAGCAATCGGCTCCATTGTAAATAACCGTCTTTTGAATCAACAAAGATTGCTTTTCCAATTCGATTTTGCCGATAGTCAAAATAGGTCAATGTTCCAGAAGCCGATAGTAATGTATCGGCTTTTCACCATACTACGCTCATACAGTCAACCAAGTCAAAGCCCAAAGAGCCGATGGTAACACATCGGCTTTCCCCACAAACGTTGACAAGGTCAAATTTGGTCGCATACTTAGACAAATCTGAGCGGCCACTTTCCAGTTTCAAACGGTAGCCTGCGACCCTCTTCAAAAAAGGCCAACCCAGATCTCCAATTGCCTCACCGACTAGATCGAGCTTACAATGACAAGAACCCTCGATCCCCAATTGCATAGATCCATCTCCGACGATTAACTAGATGGCGGAATCGTCCAACACCAACACGGTCTCTCGGTGCAAGGTACGCCTACTCCTCGCAATCGAACACGGTGCTAGAATTAATGGCAAACACACGAATTAATGCTTTATTCCACCATTAAAATTTAGGTTTCGACATTCACGCATCCTTCTCTCCCAAATTCTCTCGTCTTGGCCTCGTCAGAATCTAGTCCTGCCCATCCGATCTCTTGCGAGGCAAACAATCCTTCGTAAGCCAAAACCTAGATTTGAATTCTTGGGCCGCTTGCGAGCCTGGCCTAATCCCCTGAACATTGGGTCTCTTGGTACAAATAGGTAGCCAAAACTTACCAATCTCAATGGGAAACCACGAGAATAGCCGATGCCTGTATTTGTCATTGTCTCCCTTGAGAAACATGAAAATCTTCTAAAACCATCGGCTATTTCTGGTCCGATGCTCGAATCGCTTCATGTTCGGTCATGGCCCCATGACACCAACTCATTAGGCGTGGTGATGATTACTGTCTGGACGTTACATCACCCAAATTCTCCTTTAATCGATAAAGGTCCCTACAAGCTTTCTTCCAAGCAGATCGCACGAACCGGGTGCCTATATTCAAAGCCACATGAAAACTAAAGGCCACATCACGAGAGAAAGAACACACGGCTTTCCTCAACCTCTGGCTAGAACATTTCATATTCTGTGGCCCTTCCCTTGCTCCAACCAAGAATTATCTCTCCCTGGCCTATGAACTTGCCAAAGGCACTCAACTTGGCATCGGCAAACTGTTCCTTGGAGAGGTCTATCGATATCTCCAGTTGATGTATGTCAAACTATTCTCCGGCATAGCAGTCAAAACAAGAGGTCCTTGGTGGTTCATTCAGCTATGGGCTCAGCTGTATTTTCAAAACCATGTCCCAAACTTCCCCCTTCTGGCGAGTTGCACCTTTCCAGATGCCAAAGGGAAGCAGATCCGATGCACTAGCTACGGCCAAGATTTGCATAGACTACCAGGTAGTAGACTGATCCCTCAGGAAGCATCCAAGTGGTTCAGCATTTTCTTTCAAGGCCTGGACAATCCTATCTTCTTTCCTTACATGGAAGAATCGGAACATTTTGAAAATCCAATCTCCTTCAGGCTAGATAACTTTGCCGATGACACCAGCACTCGGCAACTATTTTCCACTGTGATCCGTCCCTGTTTCCTTCCAGTTGGCATGAGCACATCCAACAGAATAATCAAGCCTGGATATGAATTCTACCAGCCGGTTGTAGTGGCTCGACAATTTGGCCTTGGACAAGTACCCCCCCATTTCTTTCTCCACCATCTTACAGAGAGCAGAGCTGACCTGCCCGATCCTCTCACCAGTCAAAGGTGTTATTCCTTCTTCGATGCTCTGACCATCCAATTCCTAACAACCTCACCTTCGCTTCATCAACCGATGGTTTTGAGAACTGGTGGTCGATGTGGAAGACTCATGCCTTCAGGAGAGCTCTGGGACCGTTGCTGGAACAGCTTGATGCTGAATATGATATCCCCGTAGAACAGGTACCACTACTTGTAAATTTTCTTGATGCAGCTCACAAATGATTCTTCTAATAACCCACTCTGTCTCTTTGCAGCAACAAGATGGTCCTGAACCTCACGCAGTGATGGCTCCCCTTGAATTCTTCCCACCAGCCTGTGGTCCTTTTCTGCAAAAACTCGCCACCTTTGAAAAAGGTCGTGATGCAGAACCAGCCGATATCACCACAATCGGCTTCCAAGAACCAAGCAACTTCTAGGTCAGCCGCCTCTCGAGTTCCAACTAAAACAAGAACGGTGGTGAGGAAGGTAGCTGCCAGGAAGACTTTGAGGCGCCGGAGCCCTTCTCCAGAAAGTTCGCATGTACGCTGATCCATGCCTTGGTTGATCCCTTTCATCCTTGCAAACATGCTCGTGTTTACTAGCTCTCCTTTTCTTACAGGCTTCCGTCGAAGACACCTCCAGCGAGGACACACAATCCAATCGAGGAGAATCGGGCCCAACAGACTCTGAGAGGACCATCACACCGAGCCAGCCAGATTTGCCACCATCGGCTCCCCGGAAAAGGCCGGTTCCTGAACCTCACGCCCGAGCACCCGGTCGAGGCGGGCACCGTGAGCCCCAAGAGGGCTCGCAAGGGACCGCAAACTTCTTCGTCGACCCAGGAGGTTTCGAAAGTCATCACTCTCCATGCCCTTACCAATTGATTTTTTTTCTCTGCCGATTCATCACTATTTACATCGGCTAAGCCCCTTTCATGCAGACGACTGACACTTCTAGTGGGAAGGCCGGGGAAGTGCCGATGTCCCTCGCAAGGCTGGATCTAGTAATCCCTGAAGGTGTAGATGAAACGGTTACCACTTTGGCCAAGCCCCCAGCAACAACGCACAAACCGATTGTCGCATCATCTGCTATCCCCTCGATCTCAGGAGAGGTACATTTAGCTTCTTTCGGCTCATCCTTCCGTGTTGGACGCATACTGACGCCATTTCGGCCTGCCAGGGTTGTGATATCTCAGGCCTGCTGACGTTCGACCCTGAATCCATCGAACCAACTCTCTCTGTCGCCAACGATGAACCACGAGCAAGGGCTGTTCTACCTCAATTCCAGCGTCTCAAAGCCTTGCTGTCCTCCCCGATCGAGAAGTTGATCGCGGATTCTGAAGAGGTGAAGAGCGTTCTTGCCGAAATCAAGGACCAACTCCCAGTAGCATTGCAGGTGAAGCTTTGGCCAGTTGTAACTCTGTCTTTCTACGGGTCAAGGGTGAAGTTGGCTCGTGAGAGGATTAATCTGCGCCGCGCCCAGCTCCCGCTGAAGGCCAATATTGCGCACAAATGTCGCAGCTCAACGAGAAAAGGCGTCTCGATGCCAAACCGACACCTCACAAGATGCCGAGCTTGCATCCTTGAAAAGGAATTGGGAGATCTTGAAGAGAAGGTCCGGCGACTAAACAGCTCATTCGTGACAAGGAAGCATTCATCACCCGCTCCCAAGACGGCGAAGGCCTCAAAGCTCAATCAAGACCGATCAAGGAAATCGTGCCCAACAAGCAGCTAGTGACGGCAAGGACGAAGACGACGGCCGAGATCGCCAAGGTGGATCGTGTCCGTCGACGCCCCACGCCTTGAGGCATTCCTTGATGAGTTCATTCATGTAAACCGACACCGCCGTAACAGTTTGAACCTCTAGAGTCGATGGCTGTGCATCGGCTATATTTAATTTTTATTGGCCGATTTCATGTATCGCCCCCCATATTCATCGTCCATCATCCCACATGCTTGGGAAATATTTCTTGAGATGTTGACCGTTGACCATCGGGAATTTCACGCCGTCCAGCTCCTCAAGCATGTACGCATTCCCCCTTAACAGTTGATCGACCCTGTATGGCCCGTGCCAATTTGGAGACCATTTACCATATGCTGCATCCTTAGTCCCCAATGGCAATACAGCTTCCCACACCAGATCGCCAACGTGGAACTCCTTTGGTCTCACCTTCTTGTTATATGCACGAGCTACCTTGGCCTTGTTCTCTTTGATTTTCTCAAGCGACCACAACCTGAGCTCAGTTAAATCCTCAACACTGTCACTCATCAGGGTCGCATATTCTTCAGTTGTTAGATCGTTCTGAAAAGTGACACGTCTCGATCCAGTCGTAATTTCCCAAGGCAATACGGCTTCTTGTCCATAGACTAGATGGTATGGCGAGGTTTTTATCGCTCCATGACATGACATGCGATAAGCCCATAAAGCCTCTGACAAAACCTCATGCCACCGCCTAGGGTGTTCATCGACTTTCCTCTTGATCAGCTTGATAAGGCTCTGGTTGGACGCTTCAGCTTGCCCATTTGCTTGAGCATAGTATGGAGATGATCGGATCAGCTTGATTCCCGTGTCCTCACAGAATTTTCTAAACTCATGAGAAATGAAGACCGAACCTCCATCGGTCGTGATAGTTTGGGGAATCCCGAATCTATGAATGACATGTTCTTTCACAAAATTGATGACATCCTTCGAGTTCACGACTTCATGGGGACGGCTTCCACCCATTTAGTGAAATAATCCGTAATGGCCAAAATCCACATGTGGCCTTTGCTTGATGGAGGATTGATCTTGCCGATCATATCCATGCCCCAACCTCGGAATGGCCAAGGCTTGATGATGGGGTTCATTCTTGACGTGGTACCATCTGAATTTTTCCAAATTTCGACATGCTTGACACCCTTTGTAGTATTTAAACAGTCCTCAAGCATGGTGGGCCAATAAAACCCTGATCGCCTGATCAACCATTTCATCTTGTGAGCCGATTGGTGAGTTCCACAGGCGCCTTCGTGTACCTCGTGTAGGAGCCGATTGGCCCCGGTTGGTCCCAGACATTTGAGCAAAGAACCCTTCCAGAGTCCTGTAGAACATGTCGTCCCCGATAAGCACATACTTCATGGCCTTGTACCTTATCCGTTTAGGTGCCCCCCGAGCCGAATCTTTCAAGTAATTGAAGATATCGGCTCTCCAGTCGTCCGCCTCCAGGAACTGTACTTGAACATCAGTTCCCTCTGCTACGTCCTTGTAGCCTGAAGCCATTTGTGCGAGATCATTCGCCTCTGTATTCTGCGATCGCGGGATCCAGTTAAAGTTTATGTACCGGAACTGTGCCATGAGCTCACGGCATTGCAACCATAATGGGAAGAGCGACTCGCTCTCACACTTGTATTCCTCCGTGAGTTGGGAAATCACCAATTTGGAGTCTCCAAAAATTTCCACTGCCTCTGCTCCAGCTTCGATGAGCAACTCCATTCCCTTGCGTATCGCCTCATACTCGGCGACGTTGTTGGTGCGAGGGGTAGCTAGCCTGATGGAGAAGGAATATGTTGCCCAGGCGACACGTAGATTGCCAATGCCGCAACCATCATCACAAACCGATCCATCAAAAACATAGCCCACGTAGAGCAGACATTGCTATATCGTGTTGATTCTTGCGGCAATAAGGTCGGCCAACGCCTGACCCTTAACCGCTTTCGCGGGTTGATACCGGATGTCAAATTCCGATAATGCAAACATCCATTTGCCCAGTCGGCCTTTCAACATAGGAGCCGAAGATGTGCTTTATGACATCCGATTTGCATATAATGATAATCTCTGCTGAGAGCAAGATGTGGCGCGACTTGGTGCGGTGAAAATGTGCGAGAGGCACAACTTATCGATCTCGGGATACCTTGTCTCGCATCCGGATCCTTCTGGCGATGTAAAACACAACTCGCTCCAGACCATCATAAACTTGCACCACCACCGAGGCGATGGGCGTGTCACCATCGACAAGTAAATGTAGAACGGCCTATCCGGTGGCGGAACCAACACCGGCGGCTTCGTTAGATATTCTTTGATCTCGTCGAAGGCTCGTTGTTGTTCGTCCCCAAATGAACTCCTCATCGATTTAATTTTCACCGGTCCATGAACGGCTCTATTCTTCCCGATGATTGGAGATGAATCTTCTAATGAATTTGATCTTGCCGATGAGAGATCAGTTCTTTCTTCGTGGTAGGTGGCTTCATTGTTCGCCGCCTCGACTTTTCGGCCGATCTCAATTCGCGTTCATGGACCAAGAAACCCAAGAACCGACCGTCACCCGAAGGCACACTTTTGATTCATTCAGTGTCCGAATTTTCTTGTCGGTCCAGACGTTGCAGATCGTCCAAGTGTCCTTGTACTGAAGCAGACTTGACCACCACGTCATCGATATAAATTTCCACCAGCTTGCCGATCAGATCATGGAAAATGTAATTCATGGCTCTTTGGTATGTGGCGCCGACATTCTTCAGTCCAAACGTCATGACTACATATTCAAACAACCCCACCGAACCTGGGACTCTGAATGCAGTCTTGTGTATATCTTCCGGAGCCATAAAAATTTGGTTGTAACCGGCATTGCCATCCATGAAGCTCAAGATCTTATGACCAGCAGCTGCGTTGATTAATGTCTCTGCTACCGGCATCGGATACTCATCCTTCGGAGTAGCTCTATTGAGATCCCGAAAATCTATGGCAACACGCCAACGGCCATCCTTTTTCTCTACAGGTACGATACTAGAAATCCACTCAGCATACCTGCATGGCCTGATTAACCTAGCTATCAACATTTTCTCGATCTCTTTCGTGACTTCTTCCAAAATTTCGGCCTTCATCTGTCGTGCTCGCTGCTGGAATGGACGAAATCCTTTTTTAAGCGGGAGTCGATGCTCAATGATGCTCCTGTCTAACCCGGGCATCTCTGTATAGTCCCAGGCGAAGCAGTCTGGATATTCTTTCAACAAAGCTATCATCGGACCCCGCAGATTCGGATCTAACTTCTTGCTGATAAATGTTGGTCGTGGCTTATCCCCAGGACCGATGTCAATCTCCTCTAGCTCATCAGCGGATGTAAACCCATACCCTAGCTTTCCGTCACCTGCTAAATCGATGCTAAACACGGGGCAAACAGTTGGTGAGGATAACAAAGATAACTTGGGCCGATTGCCGGAATCGGCCCCCTTTTCGATTGCATTAGTCAAGGAAGGTTTACAACTTATTTGTGCTCTACAATGGCAGGGAATCTCCCTACTACGACTGCATGACCTGTTTGTCGTAAGCTTACTACTTTTTATTTTTTGTGGCCGATCGCAGGGATCGTCCATTCCACGTATGATCGTGGACTTTGCTACTCTGTCAGGCCAGTGGATAAGACCAGCCTCACCCCGTTTTTTGTAGCTTCAATACGCTCACAGCCGTCTAGACTGATTCCAGAGATCGGCTCTTGGTAAATACGCTTCTCGACGTTCATGCCAACTATGGAGATCTCGATCGAATCATCTGCATGAATGACCTCCACTTCATCTCCATCCCATCAGACAGTAATCGATGCATCGTGGATGGAATGCAGCAGTTAGCGTGAATCCAGTCTCTCCCCAGCAAGACAGCGTAGGTGCTTTTGATGTCCACGACGAAGAATGACGTAGGGATGGTTTTTCTGCCCACGGTCAGATCCACGTTCAGTACGCCTTGCGTTTCTGAAGTTTGGCCGTTGAAGTCGCTTAATGTGACGTTGGTTTTGATCAGATCTGCGGTGGAGCGTCCCAAACGCCGTAGCATGGAGTATGGCATTATATTGATCCGCTCGGTGTCAACCAACATCTTGCCGACAGTGCCCATTGATGTAACCTCGCAGGCAGTGGCTTTCGGATGTTTGTAGCCCTTCTCACGTGGCTTTTCAAAGATAACCCGTGTGGGCGCGATCAAACCGTGCATGGCAGCTCTTTGGTTCTTGGAGCGCAAAACTCTGACGGAAGTATGAACACCATGTTTGTGCCAGCCGATGTCTTCGCATCGGCTTTTACCGGTTTGGGGCGCCACTCTTTCCTTTTCGGGCGATCTTCCGTTTCCAAGGTCTGCCGAATTTTCACGGCCAGATCGGGCCGTGCTTTTCTTAAAGCGTGGAGGTACTGCGCTTCGGCTTCCTCCAAGTTACGCAGCCGCTGAACTCTACGCTTTTGGGTGTGCCTGAGTCCATCGGGGCACCACCTTGGCCGGTGATATCTGTCTTCTTCTTTTTTACCCATTGGCTCCTCGAGATCTTGTGCTCGAGGAGGGAGAGGCCCTAGACGCTTGAACACTGAAACTGGACCTGTGTCATCCTTCTGCTGTCCACATTCCGGGCAGTTGTCGATTGTAGGCAATCGGCTCATTCCCGCATCCCAGCAATACTTGAAGAAAGGACAGTCCCAATGTTTATCCACGCCTTCCTTTTCCTTTGACCTTCCCCTAGCGAGGTGCTCATATCTTTCATCATCTCGATCGTGCCGGCGACGTCGGTTATACTGACGCTCATACTTGTTAAGGAGATGCGTGGAGTGTGGCTTCTGATATCGCACGCTCCTCACTTGCTCCTCGGTTAAATACCGCCTGTCATCATAACGGGGCCGGTCACGTGGACCAGCCTCCTCTCTTTCTTTGCCCCGAGAGCGACCGCCTTCCTCCTTATATGTGCCATGGTGGTACAGGTCCCATATTAACATCGAACGAGAAGTCTAAGCGGCGCCGTGGAGTGGCTGTTCTACCATGTTGACGCCGGAAGCGGGTTTGTGTCTACTTTCATGGCGAATTGCCCAAGGATCGACGGCCCTGTTCTATCGCCGTTTGGATCTGGGCGACGAGATTCTTTGCAATCATTGGTGGTGTGGGTGAACGAGTGATGCCACTTGCGATATGGTCTCCGTTCATCTCTTGAGCCGTAGGGATTTTATGGCCTTGGGTAACTTCACCGCTTTTCCTTCAAGATGAATCGAATATCTGCTCAGCTTTGCTCACATCGAAGTCGAACCCTTTTGCAGGCCCTTGCTGTTTCACCCATTTGCAGGACACAGGATCTGCCCCCCGAGCCCATTCAGCCACGGCCACCTCCTGGTCTTGTGTAGGATCCTCTTCTTCTGTATCGACCAGGCCTATCGGACGTTTGAACTTGTCTTGGTACAACTCAGGGTGGCGCTGTTCATACATTGTCAGCTTCTGGGCCATGTGCGCCAATGAGTTGTACTCTACTTGGAAAGCCAGATCTTTGATAGGTGCTGAGAGACCCAACACTGCCAGCTCGACTGCTTCTTTCTCAGTTAAACGAGCCGAATAACATCGGTTCTTGACAGTCCTGAAACGCTGAATGTACTCGCCACCGCTTTCTCCCGCTTTTGCCGCACCTGTGCCAGATCTGCAATGCCAGCCTCGGTAGCTTCTGAATGATACTGAATGTGGAACTGCTCTTCCAGTTGCTTCCAGGTCTGGATCGAATCCGGTGGCAGCGAGGTGTACCACCCAAAAGCTGGTCCTGTCAGAGATTGCGCAAAGAACCTTACGCGTAACTGATCCGATGCTGAAATCATGCCTAATTGTGCCAGGTATCGGCTCACATGCTCGATCGAGCTCGACCCTTCTGATCCGCTAAACCTTGAGAACTCAGGGAGCCGATACTTGGGTGGCAGCGGAATCAGATCAAACTCGTTGGGGTACGGCTTGGAATAGCCGATTGTCCTTCTCTTCGGCACGAAGCCGAACTGGTCTCTCAAGATGGTACGGATTTGCTCCACCGTTTGAGCTGCAGGGGCTAAATTCTCATGACTCGTTCCGGTGGCATACTTGGCTAGCCACGCCTGTTTATCAGCGTCCATCCCAGACATCCCTGCTCCAGGAATACCGCCCGAAGCCCCTGCTCCAGAAACTCCTGCCCCAGAAATCCCTGCGGTTGCAATCTGGTTCGTGCGCGTCAAGCTATTGCAGTCCGGCACGTAGGTGCACACATATCCATGTGGGATTTCTTTAGGTGGTTCAAACAGGAACTGGCAATCGCCTGGGTCACCTCCGACCTTGTAGACGACGTACGCCGCTGCCCCTGGTGGCTCCGGAGCTGCAAGTGTGAATGGCAGCTGGGGCCTGGTCTGGAGCGGTCTTTCTCCCTGGTGAGTCCCTAGAGTAGGCCCCGACGGAGAGTACTGATGTTTCATGATCTCCTGAACTACGCGAACCGCGATGCGCTCGAAAGCGTTCACTAGGCTCTCAGAATGGCAGTGAAGAGAATGATCCACCATGTAATTGACTTCCTGTCGCAGAGCTCTGGTGCGCTCCTCTGAAGGAACAGACAGATCCACCTCATCAAGAGCACCTTCGGGTGAGAACCCTTTCCACCTGATGCCATGCTTACGGGTCCTCTCAAAAGAGCCGATGAGATCGGCTTCGAAGAGGTCTTTGATATCATCATACTTCGCCTTGTGCTCCTCAGGCAGATCGTCGTACGTGACCGGTTTGTCCCCCATCTCAGCGTCGGATGTTGATGTAGATGTTGTTGTATGTCCCACCGGGCGTGCCAGAATGTGTTGCCTGTCAAAACCCACCGGCGAGCAGCGACGAGCAACACGAAGAGCCGGGAGGCTCCCAGAACTGCTGGTGGGCCACGGTCCCCTGCAACGCCCCGCAAAACTCCGCACACGTCTGGCGGATGCAGGCGTACACCACCTATACCTGGTCGAAGGTGATGGATTGCTTCGATCGGTTTCTGCATGGCAAACAAGTATCGTAAAATTCGAGCCGTGACCGCTCCTGTGTTTCTCGTGAATCGGCTCCTGGAGCCGATTATCCCATGGTTCTGCATTAGATCTACGATAACATGGGGTTTTGCTTCATCGTTACAAGTTAAATCAATCTACGACAGTTTAATGTTTTCACCACGTAATTGGAACGTCCTACACGTAATTGAGCCTGGTAGATACAAAAGATGATAGAAAACTAACCCTAGAGAAGGCCTAACAACCGACGTAAAGTCAATTCCCGGAACAACTCCTCTCGAATTGGCAAACCATATCCTTACGTACTACTGGATCGTTCAACCCGTTTGCAAGGCCTGACTACGTGGATATCAAACTAAACCTTGAAAAACAAGGCATAACTATAACAGATCAAATCAACTGAATAAAGATCAAGCAAGATGCTACTCTTACACCCGAAAAGGTGCAAAGGCAGCGAGATAACTAAAGGCAGCATAACTAAGCAATCATAACAAGAAAAGGTACCGATGCTAGCCCAAACAAATCTATGATAACAGTATTACTCGCCATCAACAAGGCTTCAGTACGAGTAACACTAAATAACGCATAAGTAGATACTGCCTAGATCGCCAGATGCGATCTAGGCAGCATGACACTTACCCGAAAGAAACCCTAGAAACAAGGGGTGGCGATGCGCCGAGATTGTGTTTGTTGTGAACATGATCGTCCTCCTTTTCTCAATAACCTTAGGTACATATTTATAGTCCGGAGACTTTCTATCTTTGGAATAACCCTAACAACTCTATCTCTTACTTAAACCGAAACGGAACCTACTACAATATACAGATACGCGGGCAATTTAGCCCAAATCCACGCACAAGGCCGATTCAGCAACACGTTGCATATATGTATCCTCCAAGCCCATCTTGATTACGGCCCATCTCCTCCTTTGGCCAAAATATGGCGATAACAGGTAATAATAATTATAGGCCATATCCTCCTAATAATGGCAATACTTATTATGGTAGATATGGAATGCCTAGTGAAGATAGGATTCTAGAAGTTGAAATATCCACTAAAAACTTCATGCAAATGCAATATGAGCAAAACAAAATATTCACTAAAATTATGGAAGAACAATCTGCTATTTTGAAAAATATTAGTCATCAACTTGAAAATTTGAATAGGGAAATTCCTAGTTTGCAGTCCAAAATTTTGAATGCTGAGAAAAATACTTCATATTTGTCTGAAGCACAATCCTCTTTGATTAATAAAATGGCTGCTAAACCTGAAACCATGGATAATACCTTTGCTGCTGCTCATGCCATACAAGTTACAATTGATGAGAATGTTAGACTGTTAGCTAAATTGCATGATAAGTGGGAAAGAGAAGATGAAATTGCTAGAAACAATAGTATTGGTACTATTACTACCACCAATGTTGATGCTACCAAACCACAAGAAGTCTCCATTCCTTCTACAACAATGCCTAAACCCAATAAGAATGCTGGAATTTTTCGAACTATGGGAAACAATAAGTCTACTACCTATGATGCTAAGTTTGATTTTGATCTTGATGGATGCAATATTTTATGAAGTGATTATGTTCCTACAAAAGCTTGCTAGAAGTCCTAATGCTAGTGCTATGAATATGGCTTTCACAAAACACATTACATATGCTCTCATTAAAATTAAGGAAGAAAAATTGAAACACAAAGCTTCTATTCCTAGGAAGTTAGAAGATGGTTGGGAACCCATCATTAATATGCAAGTGAATGGTTTTGATCTCAAAGCTTCATGTGACCTTGGTTCTAGTGTCTCTATTATGCCTACAAAGCTTTATGAAATGCTTGATTTGCCACCTTTGGAAGATTTCTATTTAGATGTCCCACTTGATGATAATGCTAAAAAGAAACTTATGGGGAGTGTTAATGATGTTCTTATTATGGTTAACAATGCCTATGTACCTATTGATTTCTATGTTTTGGATGTTGAATGAAATGCTTCTTGCCCTATTACTTTGGGAAGACCTTTCCTTAGAACGGTTGGTACCATTATTGATATGAAAGAATGCACCATTAAATATCAATTTCCATTCAAGAAAGGTATAGAAAACTACCATATAGGAGATATAAGTTACCTTTTGCTCCTCCTTTTAAAGCAAAATTTGATATTAATGCTTCTTCATTTGAAAATACTTGATTCCTGCTTCTTATGCCTAACTTAAAGGCGTTAAAGAAAAGTACTTCTTGGGAGATAACCCAATAATTTTATTGAGTATTAGAAGTTATTACTTCTGTAATAACCTCTCCTTATCCTTTTTGTGTGATTTTTGTGCCAAGAATAACCTCTAATGAGAGATAAGTAAGATTTGGGGAAGTTGCTGTCCCGAAACAGATTTTTGTGCTTCACTATAAAAATTCATGAAAAATCTTTGTATGTAGGATTGAGCTTTAATTTTCTTAGTAAATGCCCCAGGTTGTTGTATAACTTTAGTTAGTTCAACCATTTTTGATTTGAGCAATATAAGGTCTTCAAAAAAAAATCGGTTTTTACCTGCTAGTATGTTTTGACAGATTTCTGCCATTATTTGCATTTGCCTCTTTATCAGTTTCTTTTGAGTTCTTCTTGATCACTTGAGCTTTTTAAAGGAATTGCTACAGTATCTTGTGTCTTTAGTGAAAGTTTTGTTGTTTTAAAACTAAAACCCAAAGGTCTATTAGCTTTGAATGCACTAATGTTGCTAATGAAGATTGTGTGAAGTTTTGTATGAAGGAAATTTTCAAGTGTAGGGGAAGTATGATGTGATGAGATGAAGAATGGACAAAAGATCAAGCTTGGGGATGCAACCCCGTGTCACCCCAAGAAATATTCAAGAGGTACAAGCGTCAAAGCTTAGGGATGCCCAAGGCATCCCCTTCTTCATCAATAAAAATCTCAGGTCTCTTTCTAGACACTTCGTTTTTATTGTTTCATGCATTATTATGTTGTTCTTAGTG
Organism: Avena longiglumis; assembly: GCA_030063025.1. Classification (NCBI taxonomy): domain Eukaryota; kingdom Viridiplantae; phylum Streptophyta; class Magnoliopsida; order Poales; family Poaceae; genus Avena; species Avena longiglumis. Next base: position 444,552,445 of record CP125975.1, on the reverse strand, counting down.
CGTTTTAGTTTTTGTTTTTGGTTTTCGTTTGCTTAATTTGCTTGAATAAATTAGTTGGACCCCCATTTTCTCTATGATGTTTCAAATAAGTTGATTGGTGTTGGAAAAGAGTAGAAAGTTTCATGCTTTAGTGGTACAAAAGGGAGCTTGTTTTGATTGTGGCCTAGACTTTATCATGTCATGCTATATGTTGTTTTGACCTTATGCTTAACGATTATTGTTGTAGCATGACTTGTTCCAAACAATTGATATAGCTTAATGTTCCTTGGAAGAATCATGCGTTGTTTTAGCATATAAAAGCATAATATTGTGGTATTCTCCTTTGATGCTTTGTTTGGGTTGACTTGGCACATGCTCACACCATGTTATGACTATGAACTAGTCATCTTAGCCTCTATGATCAATTAGTTTTTGACTTGTAATATCACTTTATGCTTTTATTGATAATGTTTTGTCGCTCTGCATGATTATGGTAATTATTGCTCTCTTAGTTGGTCGCTCCCAGTCTATTGCTAGCCTCCACTTGTATTGAGTAAGCTCTACTCATGCATCCAACTCCCAAGAAATCAAGTTATTCCAAAGATTCCACTATAAATTCCTATGCATGGTGTGTTATACGATTCCAAGTATATTCTTGTTTTATCTATCTTCCAAATTAAACTTGTTATGTGAAAATTAGTGATTAAATCTCTCACAAACTTGATGGCACACTTTAATTTCTCGCACCTAATAAGCTTGAACCATTGTGTCATCTATGTTGTTATATGCTTGCACGTGAATTAGCAGAACCATGCTATCATGGGGAATGCTTTCAACACCTATACATATTACAGAGTTGATATCATGATCTTTTGTTTATGGATGTCGGCGGTGTGTAATAAAAGGGGAGCTTGTAAGTTCATGGAGTTATGTATATGTGTTAGAGAAACGCCTAGGAGGCTAGCCTAAGCCATGCCTAATCATGGTGGAAACTTGCAGCGTCACCATAGTGAGAAATCCATGAAGCATCCTCAGAAAAAAATATATAGAAAAAAGAGAAGAGAAAAAAGTATATGCACCATTATCATGGTAAATAAAAGGATCGCTGAGATGCCCATTGTCTGTTGCCTTGTCATTTTGATATGGGATAGCTCCTGTGTCATGGGGCAAGGGGTATCCTGTTGGCGGTTCTCTATGATACACATATACTTACAATGACAAGAACTTGCTTGTGACTAAATTTGAGTAGCATGAGGAACGACCCTCGTACTCAAGGGACATGAGATTGCCAACTTATGATCTGTCAATCATATACTTCATATTTGTTTCACTTAAACCTTAATCACATCAAGATGCTTATGATAGTGGCAATGAGAGCTGAAAGCTAATAATTACCATAATTTTTGGAAGCTCTTTATGAAACTTGAAATCCCTACTTCCCTCTTTGAAGGGCCTTTCTTCCTACTTTTTTATTGAGTCTCCACCTTATATCTTTATGCACCAATTAAGAGAACATAGTTTTCATTCTTAGTTTTATGTGCATTGTCCCAAAACTTATTGATTGATTCATAATGTTGATATTTCTTGTTATTAAACTATTTGTATCTAGTCACCCTTATGAACTTTGAAGGTGTCCTATGCATTTATGTTTTGCTACTCTATGAGGGACAAGCTAAATACCACTATGCTATGTTTTCTATATGTGAAACAAACAAACGTCTCTCATTGCATTGTTATTCATGATCTTTATTTGTATCCTTTCATGTTGCAACATAGTTGCTATGTATTATTGTTAGAACTACATCTTTCATGCTCATGTTTAGAGTACTTTGATCCCAGCTTTCAATGCTTTGCAAATAGATTGATCAAGATTGTGACGGTGCATGTCACCTCAAAAATAATTTTTTTTATCACTTACCTACTCGAGGACGAGCATAAGTTAAGCTTGGGCATGCTTGATACATCGTAAACATATCTATAATTTTTTATATTCCATGCTTGTTTAGTATCAACTTTTCTATGCTTTGTCTACACTTTGAGGTATTTTTATATGTTTTCTGGGACTAACCTATTAACAAGATGCCGTAGTGCCAGTTGCCTGTTTTCTGCTTTTTTGGTTTTAGAAAATCTAGTAAGGAAATATTCTCAGAATTGGACGATACAAAAGCCAAAGTCAATATTATACCAGAGAGAACACAAAGACTGAAGGGCAGCCGAAGGAGGGTCACGAGGTGTCCACACCCTAGGGCCGTGTGGCCTAGGGGCCCACGACGCCCTATGGTGTGGGCCCCTCGGGCGCCTCCCTACCTCGCCTCTTCTCCTATAAAGTCCCCCCCGATGCAGAAACCCTAAACACCCGATTAGATCTCCACGAAATAGTCCGTAGCCGCCGCCACCATCGTCCCTAGATCGAGGGGGGGGGGGGGAGATCTGAAGCTCTTCCCGGCACCCTGCCGGAGGGGAGAGATCATCCTGGAGGACTTCTTCATCACCATGCTAGCCTCTGGTATGATGCGTGAGCAGTTCACCCTTGGACTATGGGTCCATACAGTAGCTAGATGGTTGTTTATCCTCCTTTGTGCTATCATGTTTAGATCTCATGTTTATCCTCCTTTGTGCTATCATGTTTAGATCTTGTGAGATCCGTTCATGATCAAGATCATCTATTTATAGTCATACATGTTGTGTTTGCGGGGATCCGATGGATACTGAGATACTATGTCAGATTGATTATTGATTCTATCAGGTCAGATTGATTATTGATTCTATCATGTTTGTGTTATTTGTGATCTTGCATGCTCTCCGTTGCTAGTAGCTATCTTGGCCAAGTACATGCTTGTGACTCGAAGAGGGAGTATTTATGCTCGATAGTGGGTTCATGCCTCTAGTAATTTGGGGAAGTGACAGGAATCTCTAAGGTGGTAGATGTGTTGTTGCCAGTATGGAGAAAACAACAATCTTTTGTTCATGGAACAATTGTATTGTTTACTTTACACACATTGCTTAATGCAATTATCCGTTGGTTGGAACTTAATACTGGAAGGGGTTCGTATGATAACCTGAAGGTGGATTATCAGTCATAGATGCATTTGGATTATGGTCTATGTATATTGTTGTAATGCCCAATCAAATCTCATAGGAATCATGATGTCTAGTATATGCATTGTTATGCTTTCTTTACCTGTCAATTTCCTCGTTGTAATTTGTTCACCCAAAATGTTATCTATCTTAAGGAGAACACCTCTAGTGAACTGTGGACCCCGGTCCAATCTTTATCATTGATACATCATCTACTGTTACCATTTACTTTCTACAAGCAACTATTACCTTCCACACTATACGTTTAATCCTTTGTTTTCAGAAAACCAGTGAGATTGACAACCTCACTGTAAGTTGGGGAAAAGTCTTGAGTTTGTGTTGTGCAGGATTCCAAGTTGTTAGCAACACCTTCGAGTTGTTTCCTTGCTCCTACTGGTTCGATAACCTTGGTTTCATAACTGAGGGAAGACTTGCTGCTGTTCTCATCACACCTTGCTCTTGGGGTCTCCCAACGAAGCTCTGCAATTGACTGAGCCAACGTCACTCCATTGTACCAGAAAACGGATTTCTAGTCATCCCCATAAGGTATGCTCACATGTATCAAATGAAAACAGAGTTCTAGTCATCTTACGCCCCTGATTTGAGTTACATATATTAGCAACCGATCTAGTATGAAATACCCAGGTGCTACTGCGAGTACTAGTCAAGTACACATCAATAACATGTATAACAAATATACCTTTGTTCATATTGCCGGCCTTCTTGTCTGCCAAATACTTGGGGAAGTTGTGCTTCTAGTGGCCAGTCCCCTTACAATAGTAGCACTCAGTATTAGGCTTAGGGCCAACCCGGGTCTTCTTCTCAGGCGCAACAATAGCTTTCTCGCCCTTCTTGAAGTTACCCTTCTGTTACCCTTCTTGTCCTTCTTGAAACCAGTGGTATTATTGATCATCAACACTTGATGTTATTTCCTAATCTCCACTTCAGTAGTCTTAAGCATAGACAAAAGCTTGGGGATAGTCTTCTTTAGGCACTGCACATTATAGTTTATCACGATGATCTTGTAGCTTGGTGGCAGAGATTGGAGAACACGATGTATGCCTAAGTCAATGGGAATTGTTATTGTCAAGGACACAAGCTTATCGGTGTACCCAAACATTTTGAGTATGTGCTCACTAATGGAGTTGTTCTCCTCCATCATGCAGCTAAAGAACTTTTCTAAAGCATCATAACTCTCCACAATAGCATGGGTATCAAAAATCATTTTCAATTCACCCATGGTATCAAATGCATTGAAGAACTTTTCTAAAGCATCATAACTCTCCACAACAGCATGGGTATCAAAAATCATTTTCAATTCACCCATGGTATCAAATGCATTGCCATTCTAAAAACGCTTTTGGAGTTTTGGATATAGCCCATACAGTATGCCGCAATGAACCATGTTGTGGTCCTCCTGACGACTTAAGTAAACATTGTTTACTTCGTCGAGAGCATCATCAAGTGATGGGGGCCTAGTGGCGCTTATAGCGCATATTTCTTTTGTCCAGCAGTGAGGAGAATCCTCAAGTTCAGGTCCCAATTGGAAAAGTTGCTACCATTCATTGCAAGTTTCTCTTTCTCCATGAACATATTGAAATTAAAAGTAGGTGGTGCCATCTACAACATACTTTGCAAATTTTATTTAGACTAAGTTTATGATAGATTGAGTACAACTAATCCAAATTACAAATGAACCCCCACTCAAAAACAACATCCCTCGTGTCTTTTGGTGCTTACATGAACCAGATCCACTACAACAAGACCGATCATCACGTGAATTGGTGTAGCTTCAAAGGCGAGCATTGATGGATCAGTTGATGTAGAGCCTGTTGGGAACCCCACAACAAGGTATGATGAGCACAACAGAAAGTTTTCCCTCAGTTATGGAACCAAGGTTATCGAACCAGTAGGAGAAAGAAACCACTTCCGAAGGTGTTGCTAGAAACGTGGAACCTGCACACAACACAACCAAAATACTTTGCCCCAACTTATCAGTGAGGTTATCAAGCTCACTGGTTTTTCTAAAAACAAAGGATTAAACGTATAGTGTGGAAGAAAGTAATTGCTTGTAGTAATTGTAGAAAGTAAACACTAAACAATAGATGGAATATCAATGGGAAGGAATGGACCAGGGTCCACAGTTCACTAGAGGTGTTTTCTCCATAAGATAAATAACATGCTGGGTGAACAAATTACATCGGGGCAATTGACAAATAGAGAATGCATGACAATGCATGTACATGACATGATGATCACTATGAGATTTACTTGGGCATTACAACATGATACATAGACCATAATCCAACTGCATCTATGACTAATAATCCACCTCCGGGATATCATCCGAACAACCCTCATGTATTAAGTTGCAAGCAATAGATATAAGAAAAGTGTGTAATGTAAACAATACAATTTCCCTTGAACAAAGGATTATTGTTTTCTCCCTAGTAGCAATAGCACATCTACAATCTTAGAAGTTTCTGTCACTCTCCCAGATTACTAGAGGCATGAACCTACTATCGAGCATAAATACTCCCGCTTGGAGTCACAAGCAAATACTTGGCCAGAGTAACTACTAGCAACAGAGAGCATGCAAATCACAAATAACATATACATGATAGAACAATAATCAATCAGGCATAATACTCAATATCCATCGGATCCCCGCAAACACAACATGTAGCATTACAATAAGATGATCTTTATCATGATAAGCAGCTCACAAGATCTAAACATGGTGGCACAAATAGGAGAAACAACCATCTACCTACTGCTATGGACCCGTAGTCCAAGGATGAACTACTCACACATCACTCCGGAGGCAAGCATGGTGATGAAGAAGGCCTCCGAGATGATCTCCCCTCTCTAGCAGGGTGACGGGAAGAGCTTCAGATCCCTCCTGATCTGGGGACAACGGTGGCTGCGGTTACGGATATTTTCGTGGAATTCTGATCTCGTATTTAGGGTTTTCATCTCGGGGGGATTTATATATGCGAAGGGGCAAGGTCAGTGGAGTGCTAGGGGACCACACCCTAGGGAGGCGCCCCTTGGCCACGCCTGGCCCAGGTGTGTCCGCCCTAGGGTGCGTCTCCCCCTCTCCTTCGGGCTCCGTGTCTTGTCGGAAAAAATAGGAACTTTGGCTTTTGTTTTGTCCAATTCCAAGAATATTTCTTTACTAGTTTTTCTGAAACCAAAAATAGCAGAAAACAGGAAACTGGCTCTATGGAACTTTTAATATGTTAGTTCCAGAAAATTCATAAAAATGCCAGAATGTGTAGAACAAACATAAGATAGTTGGTGCAAAACAAGTATGGAGCATCAAAAATTATAGATACTTTTGCAACGTATCAGCATCCCCAAGCTTAACTCCTGCCCGTCCTCGAGTAGGTAAGTGATAAAAAGAATAATTTTTGAGGTCACATGCACCATCACAATATTGATCAAGGTATTGCAAAGCATTTATAGCTGGAATCTAAGTACTCTAAACAAAAGCATATAAGATATATTTCTAAAAATAAGACATAGCAACTATATTGCAACATGAAAGGCTACAAAACAAAAGATCATGAATAATGCTTTGAAAGATATTTGTTTGTTTCTATCACATCCCAAAATTTTCCAAATTTTGAAATGTGAAAAATAAACAAACAAAAGAAATAAATGTTGAAATTTAGGGGGAAAAGAAACTTTTTGCTTCTAAATGGAAAAAATAAAACCTTACTTGAACAAAATTTGAATGAGAAAGTAACAAATAAATTTTCAAACATATCAAATGCATTCATGCATGGAATGTATCTTGATATTGAGCACTTGGAAAAGATAAACCTAAAACCTAAACCCTAATAAGAGAATTGATCAATCAAGTTCAATACAATACTATGGCTTTGTTCCATATAAAAATTTAGCAACAGCACTCCTAAATAATCAATAATGATAACCACCAATATTACAAAACCATGGGAATTGTTTTCACTCTATTTGGAGCCATGGATAAAAAGATATGAATTATATGAGATAAGAATAAATAAATAAATAAGAACTACTGCAAAGACAATTTAAACCATGGCTAAAATCCATAGGTAAATGGAATAAAAGTAGAATTAAATGTTATAAAATAATAAAACTTTATTTAAATAAAATTATATGGGATTAAGTACCATATTCAAATTTTAAATGAATATTAATTTATAAAAATTATTTGAAATTCCCTAGTTGGACTAAATAACCAACTCATATTTTGTATAAAATCTACTGAAAAGGTTTGATGAAGATTTGAAATCAAATGATTTGAATAAAAATAGGAAATGGAAACAGAAAAAGAAAAAATATTAGAAAAAAGGGGAAACCCTACCTGCCCAAACCGCCACGACCCAACACCCCTAGCCCAGCAGCCCACCCGACACCTCTCTCCCTGCAGGTTCTTTTCTCACCCACCCCCTCTCTGCACCCACTCAATGACAACCCGACCCCACCTCCACGTCACCACCATCGTCTTCAACGCGCGCAGGACCCGTTCCCCCTCTCCGCTGTTTCTCGTCGAGTTTAAATCGATTAAATCCGCTTGATTAGAGGAGCGATTCTAGATCTCAACCTCATCCTCTTAAACCCCTCTGTACCCTCTCCATTTCCCCTCAAACAATGCCACCAGAGAGCCCCCAGGATACTCTGATTTTTGCTCGATCCGCCGTAGTCTCCGACGAGCTCCGACAACAATTCCGGTGAGCCCTGACCACGCCTTGCTCTCTACCTCGCACTGCTGTGTCCGATGTCTTCAGGTGCATCTTCTAACCTTTTCTGTTTGCTTGCTCGTGGCCCAGGCGCTTGGCAACATGTCCGTCTGCAAGCACCCAACGACGAGAGCTACTCCAGCGAGGAATCCAAGCTGAATCCGTGCGCCCCTGCCTCGACCAAGACCACCCCTAAGCTCGCCTCGACCCCGTGACCTTGGTAACATCCAACTCCCTTCCCCTTACCCCTAGAATCGCCGCACCACCGTCAGCAGACGCGTCGCCGCCTCGCGTCGCCAGCAGCGCCGCCAGACTATGGCCAAGCGATGAGATCCGTTGGATCTGCGACCTAGGGCTGAGATTAGATCATTTACCGAAGAGGTATCAGTTGATCTGGCCCATGCGATTCCACTTAGATCCAACGGCCCGCAATGCTGATCCAGCCGAAACGGTACTAGCCAATCAGATTACGCCACGTGTCTAGGTGTTCAGTTTAAAATCCAGAAAATGTTTTTTTAGATGTTTAAACTTGTAAAATTCATAACTTTTGATCTATAAATCAGAAAAATGCAAATTTGATGTCTATGGATTCAGAAAAATGTGAAATACACTACTCTGACCTCCTCTTGTCCAAAAACTTCTGTAAAAACTGATTTTTAGGCAGAACCTTTTGTGGAGTATTTTGAGTATAAAAAATGTTGTGAATTTTTTTTTGAGTGAATCCTTTTGCAAATGGTTGTGTTTTGAACCCTCTGACCATAAACACTAACATTTGAAATTAAAATTATAATTTTTTGGCACTAGAAATTATCCCATTGAATAAAAGATTTTCTAGTAAAAGAAAAATAATTTAAATAACCGAATTGCACTAACTTGGTTCCAATTGGAATTCCACTTTTATAAAAGGGACCATTAGGTGTTTGTAGTTTTCATAACCTTGCTATAACAATTTATAAAATAAAACGATCGTGTTGCATGCTTGCATGCATTTCTTTGTATTCTTGTGATTGTTTTGTAATGCTAGTTTTGAGTGTGTGCTTTTTGCTTGTTTGTATTGTTGTAGACTTTGAGAGTGTGACATTTGCAAGATCAAGGAGAGTACGTAATTATTCTACTACAAAGGAAAGTGATACTTTGGTCATCAAAAGTCCTATCTTTTCTATATTGCATTAGTGATATTTTTTTAGTGTGCATGATAGGACTATTATGTATATTTCTATGCTATGCAAATCCTATAGTATCTACCTTGGTAGTATTTCCTAAAGATAGGAGACATCGTAAGATTATAATGCTTAGACTTGATATATAGATTCGTGGGTGGAAATCATGATATGATGTCTTATGAAAATATGAGTATTTTTGGACTAATGAAAACAACTGATGTTAATGAAACACCTGGGTGGAAATGGGACTTGTATGGATTGTGTTGAGTGGTTACCCAGGGCCCATTTCTATGGTTTATGCTGGTGTATCTCACTTGTGGATGTCCACCCAGGAACAAAGAGATTGGAGATATTCTTGTCGCAAAAGTTCCAGTGTAGCCACATGGCATATGGGCTCTGCCATGACCAACTAAGTTGCAAGAACTCAGCCAGACTAATAGAAGGTGGTAGGGATGACAGGATAGAACGCGTCTGTGGCGATCTGAGGGATTGCTTCTGAAAAGTCTTGTCTTGATGCATGTCGAGTCTTGTGGGGAAAGTGCACCACCTCTCGAGAGGGTAAATCTAAGTACTTAGCCGTGTCCCTGGTTATGGACAATTTTGAGCATCAAGACAATGAAGCAGGATGAAGAATCTCATCATTCTAATTTCTCTAAGTTAAAACTTGTTGGGTGAACAAGGTAAGCACCTAGACGGTATCCAGAGTGCCATGTTCGATGAAGTGTTGTTGAAAAAGAGAAAAACTATTTTTCAAAGGATAGGTAAAACTTATTTTATGCAAAGGCCAGCCAAAACTCCACTTAGACACATATTCATGTAGATGTTAGATTCTCTATATCAATATGGTATCACTTGCCTATACAATTCAAATGTATTGACCCTTATGGCTGTAACTTATCATGTTGCAGGATTACTTGTTGATAGTGAAAGTTTGATGAGTAGGGATTACAAGTCTGCAACCAACATGTTTGCCTGTGGCACATGAAGATGGAGGACTCCATGCTTTATAGTTATATCTTCTGCTTTGTAATAAGATAGCCATATGAGTTATGTAAGTTGTAATGAACTATTTTATTCCTGGTTATGCGATGTAATATGACCTTCGTTTCTTGATATTACATCTTAACTATGGGTGCTAGCTATCCGATCCAGGGACTAGCACTGTAAACACACGGACTTGTACCTTATTGGGTTCAGTCCTCTACATTTTCACATATAGAAAACATAGAAAGAGTCGTATTCAGCTTGTCCTTCATGGAATAGCAAAACATAAATGCATAGGACACCTTCAAAGTTCATAAGGATGACTAGATACAAATAATTTAAGAACAAGCTGTAGGGTCCGCAACATAGAAAATAAAAATTTTCCTACGATGGGAACTATGTACCAAGATCTATCTACTAGATACAAACAACGGGCAGATGTATATCCGTAGAGAACATACCCTTGAAGACCGACAAATCTTAACAAGTTAAACTCGTGGTTGATGTAGACGATCTCTTGCCGATCTCAAGATCGAGAGGAAGTCCTAGCCCCGCAAAACAGCAGTGCATCCGTGCTCGCACACACGTACAAGACACCGGGAAACCTCCGCCTCCTCGCTCCAGCGATGCATCGGAAGCACAACTCTTTCTTGTCGAATAGCCACCAGGAACATGTATCTCGCTAGTCCGAGACCATGGGGAATAAATTCTAGAGGGGAGAGAGATCCTTCACGAGGAGGTGTGAGTGAGAAGTGAGGAGGGGGTGCCTTTTATATGAGAGGGGGGAACCCCAAGGGGGTGGAAGGCGCATGGGGGCTGCCCCCTTGCCCTCCCCTCATTCATGTGGGTGGACACTCCACTCACAAAAATCTCTTCAATTCCCTCCACTCAAAATTGATATTAAATTTCCACCAAATTTAATGCAATCTCTCATTAAATAAAACTCCTTTTATTTATTCAGAATTTTGTAAATTAATTTAATGAAAAAATTCACATAAAACCCCTTGCTAGTATTCCGTTTCACATGCAAAAACACTTTCTACAATTTCACCCGAAAACCTGTTTCGGTATCTAGTGAAATAAATTCCCGCGCTTGTTATTCTTTCCGGCATGAAACTTTTGCTCCAATTGGATGTCAGTGTCCCTTAAGTGTGACACCCTACGGTTCGCGAATAATGCAGACATGATCGAGACCCTTCTCAATGAAGAAACTCTTCCGGTGTGACATTTGATGTCATCAATAAACTCTTCCGGTGTTAGTGTTTGACATGATCTCATGGTCTAAGGATTAGGATCACTTTGTAAGTTGTTATATCAATATAAACTCAATGACTTTGATCATAATGCTATACTTAAGATGAATGTTCATCATGTTATTACACTAATGTTGTGACCTCGTTATTAACAACATCCAATGTCTATGATCAGGAAACTTTGATTATCTTGTTAATCAACGAACTAGTTTATGAGAGAGGCATAACTAGGAACTTTCTATTTGTTTATTAAACACACATGTATTAATGTTTCCGTATTAATACAATTATAACATGCAAAATAAACATCTATCATATACTTGGAATACACATAATAAACACTTTATTATTGCCTCTTAGGGCATATTCCCTTCAGTATCCTACTTGCACTAGAGACAATAATCTAGTTACATAGTGATGTATCTAACACCCATGGAGTTCTGGTGTTGATCATGTTTTGCTCTAGGGAGAGTTTTAGTCAGCGGATCTGCTACATTGAGATCAATATGTACTTTACAAATCTTTATATCTCCATCCTTGACATATTCTTGGATGGAGTGAAACCGGTGCTTAATATGCTTGGAATACTTATGAGACCTTGGTTCTTTGGCATTGGCAATGGCACCATTGTTGTCACAATAGATCACCATTGGGTCCAACGTGCTTGAAACCACACCTAGTTCGGATATGAACTCCTTCATCCAAATCGCTTCCTGAGCCGCTTCTGAAGTAGCAACATATTCGGCCTCCATTGTTGATCCCGCCACCACATGTTGTTTGGAGCTCCTCCAACTAACCGCTCCGCCATTCATAAGAAATACATATCCGGATTGAGACTTAGAGTCATCCGGATCGGTGTCAAAGCTAGCGTCGACATAACACTGAGCGACGAGCTCTTCTTCACCTCCGTATACAAGAAACATATCCTTAGTTCTTTGCAAGTACTTAAGGATATTCTTGACCGCTTTCCAGTGTTCCGAACCTGGATCCGATTGGTACCTACTAGTCAAACTAATAGCATGTGCCATATACGGTTTTGTACATAGCATGACGTACATTATAGAGCCTATGGCTGAAGCATAGGGTACTTTGTACATTATCTCTCTTTCTTCCGCCGTAGCCGGACTTTGAGTCTTACTCAATGTCATGCCTTGCAACATAGGTAAGAACCCCTTCTTACTTTCGTCCATTTTAAACTTCTTTAAAATCTAATCAAGGTATGTACTTTGCGATAGCCCTATTAGGCGCCTAGATCTATCTCTATAGATCTTTATGCCTAATATGTATGATGCTTCACCTAGGTCCTTCATTGAAAATTTGTTGTTTAGATAAATTTTAACACTGTTTAAAAGATCTATATCATTTCCGATCAATAATATGTCATCCACATATAATATCATAAATGCCACATTACTCCCACTCACTTTGTTGTAAATACAAGCTTCTCCATAAGTTTGGACAAATCCAAACTCTTTGATCACCTCATCAAAGCTGAGATTCCAACTTCATGATGCTTGCTTCAATCCATAGATGGATCGCTGAAGCTTGCACACCTTGTTAGCATCCTTAGGATCGACAAAACCCTTTGGTTGTATCATATACAACTCTTCTTCAATATTTCCATTGAGGAATGCAGTTTTGACATCCATTTGCCATATCCCATAATCGAAATATGCAGCAATTGGTAACATAATCCTAACTGATTTTAGCATCGCTATGGGAGATAATGTCTCATCGTAGTTAACTCCTTGAATTTGTCGAAACCCCTTTGCGACAAGTCGAGCTTTACAGACGGTCACATTACCATTAGCATCAGTTTTTGTTTTGAAAATCCATTTATTCTCCACGGCCTTTCGGTCGTGAGGTAAGTCCACCAAGTTCCAAACTTAATTTTCATACATGTATTCCTTCTCGGATTTCATGGCTTCTAACCATTTGTTGGAATCAGGGCTCATCATCGCTTCTTCATACGTCGCAGGGTCATCATTTTCATCTACCATGAAATTCATGATAGGATTTCCGTACAGCTCGGGAGCTCACACGTCCTGCTAGACCTGCGAGGTTCGGTAGTACTCTCTTTCGGAGTTTCATGATCATTATCATTAGTTCCTTCTTCAACTGGTGAAGCCAACTCTGGAAAAACTTCTGGCGCTGCGCTACTCGCCATACTTTGAAGAGAAGGTTTAGTAACCTCTTCGAGTTCTACCTTCCGATTACTCATGCCTTTCGTGAGAAACTCTTTCTCTACAAAGGATCCATTCTTGGCAACAAAAACCTTGCCTTAGGATCTGTGATAGAAGGAATACCCAATTGTTTCCTTAGGGTATCCTATGAAGACGCATTTTTCCGCTTTGGGTTCGAGTTTATCCGGTTGAAGTTTCTTCACATAAACATCGCATCCCCAAACTTTAAGAAATGACAGCTTAGGTTTGTTTCCAAACCACAATTCATATGGTGTCTTTTCAATGGATTTATATGATGCCCGATTTAAAGTGAATGCAGCAGTTTCTAGTGCATAACCCCAAAATGACAACGGCAAGTCCGTCAGAGACATCATAGATCGAACGATATCCAATAAAGTACGATTACGACGTTCCGACACACCATTTCGTTGTGGTGTTCCGGCAGGTGTGAGTTGTGAAACAATTCCACACTCTTTCATGGGAGTGCTAAACTCGTAACTTAGATACTCACCTCCATGGTCGGACTGTAGAAATTTGATCTTTCTATTACGATGATTTTCCACTTCACTCTGAAATTCCTTGAACTTTTCAAAGGTTTCAGACTTGTGTTTCATCAAGTAGATATAACCGTATCTACTCAAATCATCCATGAAAGTAACAAAATAACGATATCCACCTCGCGCCGACACACTCATTGGACCACATACATCAGAATGTATGATTTCCAATAAATCTGTCGCCCGTTCCATTGAACCGGAAAACGGTGTTCTAGTCATCTTGCCCATAAGGCATGGCACATGTATCAAATGATTCAAAATCAAGTGATTCCAGAAGTCCATCTGAATGGAGCTTCTTCATGCATTTAACGCCAATATGACCTAGATGTCAGTGCCACATATATGCGGATATATCATCATTAAGTTTAATCCTTTTAGCATCAACATTATGAATATGTGTAACACTATTATCGAGATCCAATAGAAATAAACCATTCATCATCAGTGCATGACCATAAAAGATTTCATTCATATAAATAGAACAACCATTGTTCTCGGATTTAAATGAATAACCACTTCGCATCAAACACGATCCAGATACAATGTTCATGCTCAGTGTTGGTACCACATAACAATTATTTAAGTTTATTACTAATCTCGATGGTAAGTGGAGAGGCAGCATTCCGACGACAATCACGTCAACGCTTGATCCATTGCCGACACGCATCTTGACCTCACCCCTAGCTAGCGGTCGCTTGTTCTGTAGCCCCCGATTCGAATTAAAAATATTAGCAACTGAACCGGTATCAAATACCCAGGTGCTACTGTGAGCACTAGTCAAGTACACATCAATAACATGTATATCATATATACCTTTGTTTGCCTTGCCAGCCTTTTTGTCTGCCTAATACTTGGGGCAGTTGCGCTTCCAGTGGCCAGTCCCCTTACAATAGTAGCACTCAGTATCAGACTTAGGTCCAACTCGGGGTTTCTTTTCAGGCATGGCAACCGACTTGCCGCCCTTACTTCCCTTCTGTTTTCCCTTGTCTTTCTTGAAACCAGTGTTCTTATTGATCATCAACACTTGATGTTCCTTTTTGATCTCCACTTCTGCAATTTTAAGCATTGACAGAAGCTCGGGGAGAGACTTCTTCATGCCTTGCATATTATTGTTCATCACGAAGCTCTTATAGCTAGGTGGCAGAGACTGTAGAACACGATGGATGCCTAAGTCAATGGGAATCGTTATTCCCAAGGACACAAGCTTATCAGCGTAACCCGACATCTTGAGTACATGCTCACTTACGGAGTTGTGCTCTTCCATCATGCAGCTAAAGAACTTTTCTGAAGCATTGTAGCTCTCTACAGCAGCATGTGTGTCGAAAATCATTTTGAACTCACCCATTGTATCAAATGCATTGCCGTTTTCGAAACGCTTTCGAAGTTTTGGCTCTAGCCCATACAATATGCCGCAATGAACTAAGTTATGGTCCTCCTGACGAGTCTGATATACATTCTTCTCCTCGTCAGGGGCATCATCGAAAGGTGGGTGGCCTAGCGGCGCTTCTAGCACATATTTCTTTTGTGCAGCAGATAGGAGAATCCTCAAATTCATGGCCCATTCGGTAAAGTTGCTACCGTTTGTTGCAAGTTTCTCTTTATCCATGAACACATTGAAATTAAAAGCAGGTGGTGCCATCTACAACAGAATTTGTAAAGTTTAGAATAAGTTTATGATAGATTGAGTTCAATTAATCGACATTACGAATGAACTCCCACTCAAAAACGACATCCCTCGTGCCTTTTTGGTGATTACATGAACCAAACCCACTACACCAAGTGTGATCATCACGTGAGTCGGTGTAGCTTCAAAGGCGAGCATCAAATGGGCATCATATCTACTATATGACTCATGCTAACCTTTTGGTCCATGTTCTGAGGCCATGTCTGTACATGCTAGGCTCACCAAGTTAGAACCTTAGTATTTGCATGTGTAACTATCTTACACCCGAAATATGGTCATGGATCCAAGAACACCCGATCATCACGTGATGTCTTGGAGCGACGAAAACATAATCGGTGCATACTAAATGAAGAACACATTCTTATCTTGATATTTAAATGAGGGATCATCTTATTATGCTAATAAAATGCCAAACAAGCAATATAAGATGCTATCAAACATCACATGTTTATTAGTGAAATGATATGGTTCCCGCATATGATCTCTATCATGTGCACCGTGGTATGATCACTATCATACCTTTATGTGTAAGGCCAAGGTCTATGGAACTTACCCGTTATGTATGTTGTAAGAGTATTGTTGGGGATATGCTATATGGGTATCCTCATAGCATGTCTCTTATCCGACTAACCCGGGTGGCCCATAGTCGGTAGCATGGCCTGTGGCCTGCTGGGCGGCCTAGTTACGAGGATCTAGAAGGGAGGCCCGTGCCGGATAAAGGAAGGCTACGGTGGAGTCACCAGCGTACCTAGAGCCTTGGAGTGTAAGATACACAAGACTAGTAATAGACGGTGTAGAACTCTGTAACCTGTTCGGCTAGGACTTTTCCCTGTAACCCTAGGATCTGGCGACTATATAAGTCGGGCCTATGGGAGCCTTTAGGGAATCGTTTTGCACACACCTCGCACAGCGAACCTATCCCTGTAACTCGGCGTATTGCCATTATAGTGATTTATAGCAGGAGTAGGATTCCGCCACCGTTGTGGGATCTGAACCTGGGTAAGCTGTGTTACCTCGTACCCGTCAACCGTCCGCCTTACCCCACGTCTCTAAACACGCACTGTGAGGACCCCTCCATGGCGTACTCGTCGGCAATACCACGACAGTTGGCGCCCACCATGGGGCAAGAGGCGCTTCAGGCTCTTCAGAGGGCGAGGACCAAGATCTTCGCGGAAATTGGCGAAACCGTAGCCATCGGTCGCGTTCTCTTCTCCGACAACGTTCCGATCGTCCCCCCGACGAGTTCTGGATCCCGGTGAAGACGAACCCTACGCGGTTTTCAATAGTTCCTATCGGAGACATCCACCTCTTCATCGGTGAAACCGACTCGGGCACTAGTTCCCTGGGAGTCGGAGGAGCATCAAGACCCGCACGAACCGCCTACAGGCAGGATACGTTCGCGGAAGGATCGATGTCGGATCTCTCCTCAGAGTTTGCCGGCAAAGATCGGAAAAATTCAAGACCCACCCAAACTGCCCCTGTGTAGGATATAAAGGTGGAAGATCACTGCAAATCCGTTGGCTTTGTCCGTGCGTCTGGACAGCAGAGATCCAAGTTCGTCGGCGTCGTTACCATCTTAGATCCGGCGCGCTGCGTTCAGAGAGAGGGCGAAAAACCCCGCGATTACTTGGCTAGGTGGCTCCGTATACGAGCCGATCTGGCCCACTACCCCAATGATGATGCTATTTATCACTTTGTGGAAGGACTGGACCATAGCACGCTCCTCCGACATTCTCTAAGACGGCAACAGGCGTCAGGACGCCTTACCTTCGAAGGCATGGTGAACACCGTCAACAACTACGTGGAGGCTGAAGCGGCAGCTCAGACAGCGCTTGCGCTCATTGACGGAGCCCCTCCGATTCAGCCACCACCACCACCGCCTCCGGCCGCCATCGTCGTAGCAGCACCACCACCTCCAGTCATCATCGAGCCCGTTGCACCTCCACCGCCCGTCATCGAGGAAGTCCTGGCACCCTCCGACTCTGTCATTGACGCGCTTTATGCTAATTTCCGTGCAGATTCAGAGGAAATAGACTTCAGTCCAAAAGAGCTAGATTCCGCTATGCAGGAGATGGAGGAGGAGTACTCACGCGAAGAGCAGGCTAATAATACCGTCATGTCCCGAGGGGTGTTCGTCACCATTGGGACAACGATGGATGAAGACCAGCCCGGGCAAGCTCCGCCTATGGCGCTGGATAAGGGGAAGGGGCCACTTATTGCTGGACGTTGATCGCGCAAAAGTCATGCCTCCTCCGCCTAACCTAGTGCAGCAGCCACAGGAACTTGGCACCGGCCCGAGCAATAACAACACCGCAAACTTGCCGCCTCCAGCGTCCACGCCGGCAGCAGCCCATGTTACTCCAGCTAATAGAGTGATGTACGGCAACCTCCTCGTTGAGCCACTAACCATTGATCATATCCGGAACGTGACTCAGCTTGACGAGAAGCGCCAGCAGCTGCTGGAGGAGGCGCAAGCCATCGCGGATCAAGGCGCTAAACTAGATCGAGATCTGGTCAACGCGCAGAAGTCCATAGAGAAAGCTAGAGCAATGGAGGCCGAGTACAAGACTCTGCTGCAGCAGCAGAAGGCTAAGAAGGCTCCGGCTCGCGTCATCAACGATCCTGGTGTACGGCGCAACCTAGGATGGGCTCCCTCGAAGCCGGCACAGGCCAAGCCATACATTGATAGTGAAGGCAAGCAGGTGATGCCCACCCCACTCCTTAACCTCTGTTAGGGTCCCAACCTGATAAGGTAGAGTCCTCCTGTGTTTTACAATGCTAGTCCCTGGATCAATAGCTAGCATCCACAGTAAGATGTAATATCAAGAAACAAAGGTCATAATATAACTTTATAACCAGGAATAACATAATTTTATTACATCATACATAGCTCATATGGCTATTACTTTACATTGCAGCGGAATAAATATAGTCATGGGTCCTTCATCTTCAAAGTGCCACAGGCAGATGTTGGTTGTAGACTTTGTAATCCTAAACAATCAATCTTCACTAAATTCAATCAAACCTGCAACATACAAGTTACAGCCACAAAGGGTCAATACATTTGAATTGTATTGGCAAGTGATACTCTTAGAAGTATGGTGGAGTCTATCATCTATATGCATTTGGCTAAGTGGAGTTGAGGCTTGCATTGCCCAAATAGATTTTTCTTATCATTTTGAAAATACTAAGTTTTTGTTTGGCAAAAACTTTCCAAGACATCTACTAATCAAAGACCTGGAGATCCACTCAGGCATCTACCAATCAAAGACAAGATTTGCTTGGCAAAACAATTTTCTTCAATCTAAGATTTCAAGATCCTTGTCTCAAGCCATCTTTCCATCAAAGATTGAAGAATACACACAATCCTTGTTCACCCACAAGTTTTTATTTAGAAATTGGAATGATGAGATTCTTGATTGTTTCCATGTCTTGATGCTCAAATTGTCCTTTACCAGGGACATGGCTAAGTACTTAGGTTTTACACTCTGCAGAGGTGGTGCACTTTACCCACAAGACTTGGTTTCCCAAGACAAAATCTTTGAAGCCTTCCTTAGACCAAAATGGACGCTCCAACCTATCAAACACTACCACCCACTGTCCATATGGCTAAGTTCTTGCAACCTATATGATCATGGCAGAGCCCATATTGCCAAGTGGTTGCACTTGAAGCTTCTTAACATTTGACATCTCAAATCTCTTTGTTTCCTGGGTGGCATTCCACAAGTGAGATACACAAGGTTAACCATAAATATGGG
The DNA here is from genome assembly GCA_030063025.1 of Avena longiglumis. Taxonomy (NCBI): domain Eukaryota; kingdom Viridiplantae; phylum Streptophyta; class Magnoliopsida; order Poales; family Poaceae; genus Avena; species Avena longiglumis. The sequence goes on along the minus strand of CP125975.1, from coordinate 444,533,076 downwards.
CCTTGTGAACCACTCAACATAACCCAATCTTTCCATTCCACCCAGGTGATTTATTAACTTAGTTGTTTTATTAAACAAAAACATAAGTCTTCAGACTTAGAATATTTTCCATAGTGTGAATATATTTTCCACCCATGTTTTCTATTAGCTAGGCTAAGCTTGGTAGTAATAGGATACTTAACTTAGGAAAATCCTACTAAGGATTCATCTACAAGTTTTCCTATAGCAAGATCTATACTTTAGCAAAATCCATGCAAGTTTTACTTAACAAAATCACTAATGCATAGTGAAAGTAATAGGATAAAAAGTATGTAGCATCACTTGCCTTTTTGGTAGAGTATGGGTTCACTTCTTGATCTTTGCAACAATCACACTCTTCAAGTCACTACAAATCAATCAAGCAAGGCACAAACTCAATCTACCAATCAAGCAAAACAACACACATAAATAACAAAGTCAAAGAAAATGCATGCAAGCATGCCAAGCTTTGTTTTGTTTGAAAAAGTGGTTCCTAGTGGTTCATAGTCATTTGGGTTCATCTAATGGTCATTCTCTAAAGTGGCTAAGTCATTTGCAAAAAGGTTTCACTTAAAAACCATTTTCAAAACAAAGTGTTATTTTTATGTGGTGTAGAAATATTTTATTAAGGCATTAGCCCATAGGGTTCACCAAATGAGTTGCTATTGCAAAACTTGGTGTTTTTGGGTCAGTAGGTTTGGTCCAAACTATTTTCTCAAAGTTTTCTTTCCATACACATTTTCATAAATAAAACTATTCTTTTTATTTGGCTAGAAAATGGCTAAGTTAAATAATTCAACTTAAATTTCACAAAAATCATTTTTAATACTATGGGTTGGTTACTAGGGTCAGTAGGGTCACAACAACCCAATTGGCAAAGGTTTGATCTCAAAATACATTTTTAAATGATTTTTCTAATGTTAGCAAGCACACAAAAGAATCTGCAAATTCAAACAAGCTACCAGTTACTATTTGCTAAACTAAGGCTAGGGCTGGCTAGGTCTTGTTCTCCTGAATCTTTTGATATAAAATTTGTCAAATTTGGACGTGTGGTTCAAAAGATATAAAGGTTTGAAAATGGCATTTAAATCTGTTTTCAAAATCTGTTTTATAACATCTCTGGCCACGTGTCTGATTCCCATTGGTTCATACCGGTTCAGTGTGGATAGCTGGTGTGGGTCGCACGATTCACATAAAACGGACGGTGTGGATTCATCCAGGCTTGAGCTAGGCTGGAGGCTTGGCTCACGGCGTGTGGCTCGGCTAGGCGGCTCTATCTAATCGTGTCCGTCAAGTGAGATCAAAGGGTGGGACAGAGGAGCTGGCTCACTGGTGGCTCTGGTCACCGGCGATGAGGACGGCGGCGCTCGGGATGTGTACGGGCGAGGTTCGTGGTTTCAAGACGTTGGAGACGGAGACGATGCGCCAGTTCTGGGCAAGGCGATGCGTTGAGCGGTGTCTGCTTGCTTCGAATGGTTCCTAGGGGCCGGAGTTGAGCTGGCGGCGTCGCTGCGAGATGTTGTCGGAGGTGAGGTTTGAGGGCGTCTTGAGGCAAACAAACCAGACGGTTAGCTGCGTCTGATCGAGGGTCACTGAGTGTCACGGATAGGTCTTGGGCGATCAGTACTCCGGAAATCTCGTCGGAGAAGGAACGGACGGCTGTCGGGGCTGTCAAAGCCGACGCCTTGGCGCCCATGTAAGCTGGTGCTATGGGAGTTTCACTGGAGGTGGGGAGAAAGTTTGGGTGTGCCAGAGAGCAAGGGGGGGCGTGTAGCAGCCGTGGTGAGGAGGGTCGGGACAGAGAGGGTGTGGGTAAAATTCCTCGGCCTGGGGCGTGTCGAGGAGGAGCGTCTGGGGGAAACAAAAGAGGGGAGGCTGGCGCTTTAAGGTGCGTGGTCTCTGGGTGAGTTAAGCCGGTCATCAACGCGGATTAATCGACATCAATGGCGGCAGAGCGACGTTGAGGGAGGAGGAAAACGGCTGCTGGTGTGGACGATGTCTGAGAGGTGGGGTCCACGGTCGTGGGAAAAGAGGAAGAGGGAGGGTCCACCATCGGTGCCTCGTGGGTTGTTTCAGGTGAGAAGGTAACGCTTGGAAGGAAGAGCTGGGCTCGGGGTCATTTGGGCGGGGTAGTGGGTTGGGTCTGTTTTCTTATTTTTTCGATTCCTTTTCCTTTTTTCGATTCTATTTCCGATTTGAAATTTAAACAACCAAACACATTCAAATCAATTCAAACATTCAGAACTTTGATCTTTGTCTTTTGGTTCAGTTTATCAACATAAACCAACAATCCAAAATAAATAATATTTTATTCCTTTTAGGATCTATTTAATATAAAATAGATCATAGTTATTTAATCAAATAGGGTATGATTTATTTAATAAATCTCCAATTGAATTCCAAATGTTTTCAATTCAAATCAGTAGGTTTTATTTGTTAATAAAGAATATTTTGAAAACTTGTTTTAAAGTAATATAATCCTTTTACTTTAGGGACCATTAACAATTAAATAAAATGGGTCTTAGTTATTAAATCAATTAGAGTTTGATTTTATTATTAACATCTTTATTTGAAATCTAAATATTTATAAAATCAAATTAGTAGGTTTAATTTGGGAAATATATAATATTTGGAAATTTGTTTTAAAACAAAATAACCTTTTATTTTAGTATCCATTATTAAGTATTATAATAGACTTTCATTATTAAATCCAATAGGATTTGTTTTATTAAAACTTTTATTTTGAAATCTAAATTAAAGCCAAAACACTTTAGTAGGTTTTGATGTTTCAATTAAATTGGTAAGACCTTTTATTTAAAAAGAGTTTGGATATTAATTATTTTATTTAAGAAATCCTTTAATTAAACCTTTGCTATTTTATAAAATGTTTTTAATTCAAAAACTTGGCCAAGTTTTATTTTGGTTTTATAAAATAATCCTTATTTGTAAATCCATCTTTTCTTTTGAATATCAAATCCTTTTATTAAAAGATCCAAAATAGTAATTCCAAAATATTTTAATTTCCTTTATTTAAATGTTTATTTTTAAGAATCCCTTTAGGATTTTATTTAATCCAAATGGGTTTGAAGTTCCAATTGAATTCAAAAAGTTTCTTCTGGCTCTGAAAATCAAACAAAGTTTTATTTTATTAATTATTTTCACATTACAAGATTTGGAAAATCTTGGGATGTGACAGGCTACCACCCTTAAAATAAATCTCGTCCCGAGATTTGGGAAGATTGGGGTTACAAGCAAGTTCAAAACAACTAGGGTACCACCACCCTTAAAAATTTTCAAACAAAATTTACATATTGGCCTTCTTGGGTCCTGGAATTTCTCTATGTTAAACTTTTGCTTTATTCCTATGCTTGACTCATGGACCAAGATTGAGCTTCTCCATAGGCTTGTTCAACTTGTTCTTCATCCTTTCTGGACAGTTGCTTGCATAGTGTCCTGGGTTCTTGCAGTTGAAACAATTAATGTCCTTGAGTTCTTTGCGTTGTTCTTTTGGGCAAGTTGCTACAAAGTGACCTGGTTCATTGCAGTTGTTACACCATACTTGGTCAATTCCTTTATTCTTTATGTTCCCTGGGCATCCACTAGAATAGTGTCCCATTTCATTACATTTACGACACTGTACAAGGCTCATGTCTTGCTTGGGCTTCTTGATTTTCCTTGATCCTTTGAATTGGGTTGTCTTGCTTGGAAGTAGTAGTGGTCCTTTCCCTTTGGTAGACTTGGATCCTTCTTGTTTCCTTTGTTCTACCATGGCATAAATAGGACATAGGCCAGGAGTATGATCACTTCCTTCACAAAGATAGCAAGTAGCTTGAGAGGTAGGGCATTCTCCAACAGGATGGTCTTCATCACAATTGGGGCATTGTCCTTCATGCTCCTTGGAAGTATGATCCTTGTCTCCACAAATAATGCAAGCTGGGGCTCCATCTAGAACAACATTCCTTTCATCCTTGCTATCATACTCTCTTCTAGGTAAGTTTTCTTCCATGCTAATCATTTGATTAGTCACCTTAAGCATCAATTGGGACTGTTCCTCTAGAAACCTTTGTAATGCTGGATCTTCATTACTATTGTTGGCTAGGAACTGAGCTGTCAATTGGTTCAATTGATGTTGGGTTGCTATGAGTTCTCCCAGGCTGTCAGCTTGGTTGGTGTTGGTGTCATCAACCTTGGAGTCCTTTGGAGAAGTCATCTGTTTGGGTTTTGAAGGGAGATTAGAATAGGTAAGATATTTCTAAGGAGTCAATCTTAAGTACACACCTCACAATTCACACAAACAATGTGCATGCAATCACAACAAACATTTCACTCAAACAAGGTTCAAGCACATACAACAAAATATTTTTGTTACACCACATAAGTTGGTGTGTTTTGTCTTAGCTAAAATATGGTGGTCCATCTATATGGTTCACTTGTGATCTTTCCTTCCTTCATGATTCTTCTTGTATGAGATCTTGGTTTCCTTGAGAAAAGCTCTTGGTCACAATAACTTCTAGTGATGGAGGTTCCTTCTAACTTTTGCATTCCCTCAGTCTCTAAATCTTGATCAAGATTTCCTTGTTTAACTTGTGGTCCTTAGTAGTATCCAAGTTGGAAGTCCTTGGGGAATATGCTGAAGATGTTGAAGTCATTAGAGTTGAAGAAGTTGTAGAAGTCCTTTGCACATGGTGTAGTCTTTGGCCATGGGGTAGGCTTTTATCCATCAAGTTGAAATAGAAGAGAATGTAGAGTTGAAACCAAAATGGTTGAGGAAAGAGTTTACAAGTGTTTTTGTAAATATGTTTTGGATCAAAATATCACTCCTATTTTTCTAAGGGTTTTTGTCCAATCCTAGGGTTTACAAATCCTACAGGCAACACAATGCTCTGATACCATCTGTTAGGGTCCCAACCTGATAAGGTAGAGTCCTCCTGTGTTTTACAATGCTAGTCCCTGGATCAATAGCTAGCATCCACAGTAAGATGTAATATCAAGAAACAAAGGTCATAATATAACTTTATAACCAGGAATAACATAATTTTATTACATCATACATAGCTCATATGGCTATTACTTTACATTGCAGCGGAATAAATATAGTCATGGGTCCTTCATCTTCAAAGTGCCACAGGCAGATGTTGGTTGTAGACTTTGTAATCCTAAACAATCAATCTTCACTAAATTCAATCAAACCTGCAACATACAAGTTACAGCCACAAAGGGTCAATACATTTGAATTGTATTGGCAAGTGATACTCTTAGAAGTATGGTGGAGTCTATCATCTATATGCATTTGGCTAAGTGGAGTTGAGGCTTGCATTGCCCAAATAGATTTTTCTTATCATTTTGAAAATACTAAGTTTTTGTTTGGCAAAAACTTTCCAAGACATCTACTAATCAAAGACTGGAGATCCACTCAGGGCATCTACCAATCAAAGACTGAAGATTTGCTTGGCAAAACAATTTTCTTCAATCTAAGATTTCAAGATCCTTGTCTCAAGCCATCTTTCCATCAAAGATTGAAGAATACACACAATCCCTTGTTCACCCACAAGTTTTTATTTAGAAATTGGAATGATGAGATTCTTGATTGTTTCCATGTCTTGATGCTCAAATTGTCCTTTACCAGGGACATGGCTAAGTACTTAGGTTTTACACTCTGCAGAGGTGGTGCACTTTACCCACAAGACTTGGTTTCCCAAGACAAAATCTTTCAGAAGCCTTCCCTTAGACCAAAATGGACGCGCTCCAACCTATCAAACACTACCACCCACTGTCCATATGGCTAAGTTCTTGCAACCTATATGATCATGGCAGAGCCCATATTGCCAAGTGGTTGCACTTGAAGCTTCTTAACATTTGACATCTCAAATCTCTTTGTTTCCTGGGTGGCATTCCACAAGTGAGATACACAAGGTTAACCATAAATATGGGCCTTGTGAACCACTCAACATAACCCAATCTTTCCATTCCACCCAGGTGATTTATTAACTTAGTTGTTTTATTAAACAAAAACATAAGTCTTCAGACTTAGAATATTTTCCATAGTGTGAATATATTTTCCACCCATGTTTTCTATTAGCTAGGCTAAGCTTGGTAGTAATAGGATACTTAACTTAGGAAAATCCTACTAAGGATTCATCTACAAGTTTTCCTATAGCAAGATCTATACTTTAGCAAAATCCATGCAAGTTTTACTTAACAAAATCACTAATGCATAGTGAAAGTAATAGGATAAAAGTATGTAGCATCACTTGCCTTTTGGTAGAGTATGGGTTCACTTCTTGATCTTTGCAACAATCACACTCTTCAAGTCACTACAAATCAATCAAGCAAGGCACAAACTCAATCTACCAATCAAGCAAAACAACACACATAAATAACAAAGTCAAAGAAAATGCATGCAAGCATGCCAAGCTTTGTTTTGTTTGAAAAAGTGGTTCCTAGTGGTTCATAGTCATTTGGGTTCATCTAATGGTCATTCTCTAAAGTGGCTAAGTCATTTGCAAAAAGGTTTCACTTAAAAACCATTTTCAAAACAAAGTGTTATTTTTATGTGGTGTAGAAATATTTTATTAAGGCATTAGCCCATAGGGTTCACCAAATGAGTTGCTATTGCAAAACTTGGTGTTTTTGGGTCAGTAGGTTTGGTCCAAACTATTTTCTCAAAGTTTTCTTTCCATACACATTTTCATAAATAAAACTATTCTTTTTATTTGGCTAGAAAATGGCTAAGTTAAATAATTCAACTTAAATTTCACAAAAATCATTTTTAATACTATGGGTTGGTTACTAGGGTCAGTAGGGTCACAACAACCCAATTGGCAAAGGTTTGATCTCAAAATACATTTTTAAATGATTTTTCTAATGTTAGCAAGCACACAAAAGAATCTGCAAATTCAAACAAGCTACCAGTTACTATTTGCTAAACTAAGGCTAGGGCTGGCTAGGTCTTGTTCTCCTGAATCTTTTGATATAAAATTTGTCAAATTTGGACGTGTGGTTCAAAAGATATAAAGGTTTGAAAATGGCATTTAAATCTGTTTTCAAAATCTGTTTTATAACATCTCCGCCACGTGTCTGATTCCCATTGGTTCATACCGGTTCAGTGTGGATAGCTGGTGTGGGTCGCACGATTCACATAAAACGGACGGTGTGGATTCATCCAGGCTTGAGCTAGGCTGGAGGCTTGGCTCACGGCGTGTGGCTCGGCTAGGCGCGGCTCTATCTAATCGTGTCCGTCGAAGTGAGATCAAAGGGTGGGGAACAGAGGGAGCTGGCTCACCGGGTGGCTCTGGTCACCGGCGACGATGAGGACGGCGGCGACGCTCGGGATGTGTACGAAGGCGAGGTTCTGGTTTTCAAGACGTTGGAGACGATGCGCAGGTTCGGCAAGGCGATGGCGTTGAGCGGTGTCTGCTTGCTTTACGGAATGGTTCCTAGGCGGCGGAGTTGAGTGGCGGCGTCGCTTGCAGATGTTGTCGTCGGAGGTGAGGTTTGAGGCGTCTTGAGGCAAACAAACCGACGGTTAGCTGCGTCTGATCGAGGGTCACAGATGAGTGTCACGGATAGGTCTTTGGGCATCAGACTCACCGAAATCTCGTCGGAGAAGGAACGACGGCCGGGCTTTGTCAAAGCCGACGCTTGGGCGCCATGGTAAGCTGGTGCTATGGGGAGTTTCACTGGAGGTGGGAGAAAGTTTGGGTGTGCCAGAGCAAGGGGCGTGTAGCAGGGAATTGGTGAGGAGGGTCGCGGAGACAGAGGGGGTGGGTAAAATTCCTCGGCACAGGGCGGTCGAGGAGGCGTCTGGAAAGCAGAGGAGGCTGGCGCTTTAAGGTGCGTGGTCTGGGTGAGTTAAGCCGGTCATCAACGCGATTAATCGACATCAATGGCGGCGAGCGACGTTGAGGAGGAGGAAGAAACGGCAGCTGGGTGTGGACGATGTACGAAGAGGTGGGGTCCACCTCGGTGGGAAAAGAGGAAGGGAGGGTCCACCAACGGTGCCTCGTGGGTTGTTTCATGGTGAGAAGGTAACGCGGGAAGGAAGAGCTGGGCTCTGGGCTGTTTGGGCGGGGTAGTGGGTTGGTCTTTTCTTATTTTTTCTCGATTCCTTTTCCTTTTCGATTCTATTTCCGATTTGAAATTTAAACAACCAAACACATTCAAATCAATTCAAACATTCAAACTTTGATCTTTGTCTTTTGGTTCAGTTTATCAACATAAACCAACAATCCAAAATAAATAATATTTTTATTCCTTTTTAGGATCTATTTAATATAAAATAGATCATAGTTATTTAATCAAATAGGGTATGATTTATTTAATAAATCTCCAATTGAATTCCAAATGTTTTCAATTCAAATCAGTAGGTTTTATTTGTTAATAAAGAATATTTTGAAAACTTGTTTTAAAGTAATATAATCCTTTTACTTTAGGGACCATTAACAATTAAATAAAATGGGTCTTAGTTATTAAATCAATTAGAGTTTGATTTTATTATTAACATCTTTATTTGAAATCTAAATATTTATAAAATCAAATTAGTAGGTTTAATTTGGGAAATATATAATATTTGGAAATTTGTTTTAAAACAAAATAACCTTTTATTTTAGTATCCATTATTAAGTATTATAATAGACTTTCATTATTAAATCCAATAGGATTTGTTTTATTAAAACTTTTATTTTGAAATCTAAATTAAAGCCAAAACACTTTAGTAGGTTTTGATGTTTCAATTAAATTGGTAAGACCTTTTATTTAAAAAAGAGTTTGGATATTAATTATTTTATTTAAGAAATCCTTTAATTAAACCTTTGCTATTTTATAAAATGTTTTTAATTCAAAAACTTGGCCAAGTTTTATTTTGGTTTTATAAAATAATCCTTATTTGTAAATCCATCTTTTCTTTTGAATATCAAATCCTTTTATTAAAAGATCCAAAATAGTAATTCCAAAATATTTTAATTTCCTTTATTTAAATGTTTATTTTTAAGAATCCCTTTAGGATTTTATTTAATCCAAATGGGTTTGAAGTTCCAATTGAATTCAAAAAGTTTCTTCTGGCTCTGAAAATCAAACAAAGTTTTATTTTATTAATTATTTTCACATTACAAGATTTGGAAAATCTTGGGATGTGACAACCTCGCCGTCGCCAAGACCCTTCTGGAGCAGGATAGATCGCCTGAGGCAGTAGAACAGGTCTATGACCTAGTGTCCAAGGCGGTAAAGCAGCAGGAAAAGGCCACCTCCCAGAGGCTTGAGTCTGACCCAGCGCTCTGCCGATCTAGCCAGTACAAACCGCCAAAGGACAGATCTCCTCAGGATGTCAGATCACAAACCGGTTCATCGATGGAGGGATGTGCGCAACAGGAAGGATGCTATCCCCATATCCTCCGACCATGGAGAAAGAGCCCAACCTCGCCGCCCATCGCCACCGCCCCGATCCCCCCGATGTCAGGAAGACTACAAGGCTCACCATCGCACGGATATGCCCCCACCAAAGCAGTGCGGCATCGTCATCCGTGACAACGTGGCACAGACCCGTCATGATGAAGAGCGCCACCAAGGACATAAGAGCAGGTCACACCACGACCCTCCGCGTCCGACAAGCAACCGTGACAGGCGTGGGGTGTCGCAGGAGGGTAACAGCAAGAATGCTAACCCACCGCCGCCTCCGCCTCCGTCGCCGCCAAGCATTCACCATGGCGGAAGAGGCCCGCGTCGTTCACGCAGCCCATCCCCTATTGACAACAAGAAGAAGAACCCGGAGTCGTACGATGCACGTTCACGGATCGATAAGATCCACAAGGCCCGGGAAGGACCATACCTAGGACCACGTTGCTTTGGACCTGCAATATGGTCCGCAACTTACCCCAAAGGTTTCCGGATAGACAAAACCATCAAGCCCTATGACGGCACCGCCAAGCCCGCCACATGGTTGCAGGACTACGACAACGTGGTGGAGATTGCCGGAGGCAACCCCAACATCGCCGTCAAGTACCTCCCGTTAATGTTGGCGGGCACGACCTGTCAATGGATCGACGACTTGCCGGAGAGGTCTATCTACAAGTGGCTGGACATGCAAGAAGCATTCACCAAGAACTTTGAGGGTACATACAAGCGTCCCTGCACTATGGGCGATCTACAGCGGTGCGTGCAAGAGAAAGACGAGACATCACGCGCCTACCTCTCCCACTGGCTGGATATGAAGAATTCCTGCGCAGGAGTGCACACCCAGACCGCCATGGCCGCCTTCATCGATGGGTTGGAAAGGGGCACGTTGCTCCGACATAAGCTAAAGCGCTTGCAGGACAATCATCAGCTTGACTTGAATCAGATGATTCAGTTAGCCAGTGAGTTCGCAGCTGCCGACGACAATGCTCGTGGCTCTTTCCCGGCAATGGCCGTTCCAACCCAAGCTCGGAGGAACATCAGTACAAAGCGGAAAACCGCTTCAGAAGAAAAGCAATCTACCGACATGGTCGCCATGACTTTTGCAGGACGAGGAAAAGGCGGACAACATGGCCGAGGAAGGGGAGCAGGCCACGGGCAGCAGCGAGGAGGTGAAACCAACTCGACGCCGCTCCATGTTCCCCAAACATACGAGGAGTACCGCGATATGCCGTGCCTCGTACACCTCGATGTCAACGGCAAGGCCACCCATACCAATCGACACTGCAAGTTCGTCAATGACCTCAAGGAAGATCCGGAGTCCGGCTACAAGCGAAGTCGGAAGAATAGACCGCGAGGCAAGGGCAAGGGGAAGAAGAAGGAGGAGGAGTCCAAAGATTCAAGTGACATGGACGAGGACGTTGACCCCAAGCACGCCGCCAAGAGCGACGACAAGGGTAAGAACCCCTTCGCAAAAAAGGCCCCAGTCTACCACACTTTCCTTGGCACCCCCACCGTCCGACAACAGAAGACCTCTCTAAGGATCCTGATGGCCACTCTCCCCCTAGTTCCCCAATACCTGCGCTAGTCGGAGGTTCCAATCACTTGGGACAGGACGGACCACCCAGACCTTGTGCCCACGGAGAACCAGTACGCCATGGTCATCAACCCATTGATTTACGGCGTGGAGTTCACCAAGTGCATGGTGGATAGTGGAAGCAGCATCAACATCATGTACCTGGATACACTACAGAAGATGAACTTGACAGAGGCAAACCTAAGGCGGACCAACACCGTGTTCCATGGCGTAATTCCTGGCCGGGAAGCTCGGTCCCTTGGGTGCATCACACTTCAGGTAGCCTTTGGTGATGTCAATAACTATCGCCAAGAGCGCATGACCTTTGAGGTGGTCCCCTTCAAGAGCGTGTACCACGTCATATTCGGCCGCGACATATTCCACACGTTCATGGCCAAGCCATGCTTCGTCTACAACAAACTCAAGATACCCGGACCAAACGGTGTCATCACCGTATCCGGAAGCTTTACCAAGGCAAGGGACTGCGAGACCAATGAAGCAGCCGTTGCAGAAGCTGTCCTCTACAGCGAAGAATTCAAGGAGATCCAGAGCAAGGTCAATGGCTCAGAGATGCCTGCGTCGAAGAAGCAGATCTCCGACTCCACTCTTGAGTTCAAGGCCGCCATCGAGACCAAGCCGGTGGAACTTGTGGTAGGCGATGCCTCCAAGACCGTCGCCATTGGGACGAACCTGGATCCCAAATAGGAAAGCGTGCTCGTTGAGTTCCTCCGTGAGAATAGGGACATCTTTGCCTGGCAACCTGCCGACATGAAAGGTGTACCTAGGGAACTTGCCGAGCACAGCTTAAACATAGATCCAAAATGTAAACCAGTGAAACAACCTCTACGACGCTTCAGAGATGAGAAGAGACGTGCCATTGGCAAAGAGATAGCTAGATTACTTAAGGCTGAGTTTATCCGAGAATTCCTTCACACCCGATGGGTGGCCAATCCTGTACTTGTCCCCCAAAAGGGAACCAATGAATTAAGAATGTGCGTTGATTACACCGGCTTGAACAAAGCATGTCCCAAAGATCCGTTTGCTTTGCCTCGCATTGACCAAGTCATTCACTCGACGGCTGGCTCGGAATTTTTGTGTTTTCTCGATGCATACTCAGGATACCACCAGATCAAGATGAGGAAGTCGGACCAATTGGCCACTTCGTTCACTACCCCATACGACACATTTTGCTATGTCACAATTCCCTTTGGGCTGAAAAACGCAGGTGCTACCTACCAGCGGACAATGCAATGTTGCCTTCATGACCAAATTGGTCGGAACGTTCACGCCTATGTGGACGATATCGCGGTGATGTCTAAAAAGTCAAATGAATTAATCTCTGACTTAAAAGAAACCTTTGAAAATCTCCGGAAATACAACATGATGCTCAACCCTAAGAAGTGCGTCTTGAGGTTCCAAAACAAACTGTTGGGCTTCATCGTTTCCCAGCGCGGAATCGAGGTCAACCCGGATAAAATCAAGGCCATCTTAAACATAAACCGTCCGACATGCCTAAAGGACATCCAATGACTAATAGGTTGTGTTGCAGCAGTTAGTCGGTTCGTCAGCCGACTTGGAGAGAAGGCTCGCATTACAAGTTCTTTGAAGAAGCGAACAAATTCACATGGACGTATGGCAGATGCAACATTGAAGCAGCTCAAGGAGATTCTTTCCTCAGCGCCCATCCTTGCAGCACCCGAGCCTGGTGAGCCCCTGTTAATTTACATAGCAGCAACCAACCGGGTTATCAGCATCGTCGTTGTGGTAGAGCGGAAGGAACCAGGCTATGAGCACGGAGTTCAAAGACCAGTTTACTATGTAAGCGAGGTCTTGACGGAGTCCAAGCAGCGCTACCAGCACTACCAAAAGATAGCTTTTGGAGTATTCCTTGCTTCCCGGAAGCTGAGGCATTACTTTCAGGAGCACCCAATCACAGTAGTGAGCAAGACTCCACTGTCCGACATTATCAACAACAGCGACGCTACATGAAGGGTCGCGAAGTGGGGAATTGAACTTGCCGCCTTCGAGATCACCTACAAAAGACGCGACGCTATAAGGTCACAAACCTTGGCTGATTTTATTGCAGATTGGACGGAGATGCCGGATGCTAATCCACTACAAGAACCAGAGTACTGGGTGATGCACTTTGACGGATCAAAGTTGCTCAATGGCTCGGGGGCTGGTGTACTACTACAATCACCAAAAGGAGACAAGCTGCACTACGTTCTGCAGATCCACTTCGAGGCTACAAACAACATGGCGGAGTATGAAGCACTCATTCACGGACTGCGTGTAGCCAAGGATATTGGCATCAAGCGCATAGTTTGCTGTGGAGATTCCGACTTGGTTGCCCAGCAGGTGGCTGGCACCTGGAATGCACGGAATCCTGTGATGGCGGCATATCGCGACGAAGTGGATGAGATAGCCAAGAGCTTCTTGGGCTACGAAGTCAAGTATGTGCCTAGGGAGCAAAACGAGGCGGCTGATCTACTGTCTAAGCTTGGATCAGGGCGCAAGCAAATTCCGCCAGGAGTTTTCCTAGAGCATTTGCGCACACCATCCATGAAGGGCACCGACATCGACAACCCGGATAGAGCTGACTCTTTCGTCAACATGGTGACAAAGATCCCTCCGGATTGGACAAAACCGTTCATGGAATATCTCGAACACGGAACTTTGCCCGACGACGAGGTCGAACGACGGCAAATAGTACGACGAGCAAAGGGTTATACCATAATAAATGGGCAACTCTACAAGAGGAGCACTACTGGTGTATACCTAATGTGTGTTTCCCAGCTAGAAGGTATGGAAATCCTCCGCGAAATCCATCTCGGAGATTGCAGGCATCACGCCGCTCCTCGATCGTTGGTCACGAAAGCCTTCCGGCAAGGATTCTACTGTCTGACCACGAAGGCGGACGCGGACAAGCTGGTTGAAACATGCACAGGATGCCAGTATTATGCCCGACAACCACATGTTCCTGCTGAAGAATTGCGAACAATACCAATAACTTGGCCATTTGCAGTCTGGGGGCTAGACATGGTGGGACCGTTACAAACGGTACCGTGTGGATTTACGCATCTGCTTGTAGCAGTGGAAAAATTCACCAAATGGATAGAAGCTAAACCCATTAGAAATCTTGATGGGGCAACTGCCCTCAGGTTTGTCCGGGATCTAGTGGTGAGATTTGGTCTCCCACATAGCATCATCACCGACAACGGAAGCAACTTGTCACTCGGAGAAGTGGAGGCCTATTGCTGGGAGAAAGGCATCCGACTTGACCTTGCATCTGTGGCACACCCACAATCCAATGGCCAAGTTGAGCGAGCCAATGGATTAATTCTGCAGGGAATCAAGCCATGTCTTGAGGCACCGCTATATAGAGCAGCTGGAGCCTGGGCGGAAGAATTGCCATCTGTCTTTGTGGAGTTCTTAACTACACCCAGATCCACCGCACGCCCCTATTTCATGGTATATGGAGCAGAAGCCATCCTACCTTTCGACATCCTCCACGATGCACCAAGAGTTGCCGCCTACGACGAAGATGACGCTGAAGAATCTAGACGCCTAGATGTGGACCTTCTCGAGGAGGAGCGCGTTTTGGCATGCCAAAGATCCGCCATCTACCAGCAGAAGCTACGCAGCTACCATAGTTGCCGTGTTCGGCATCGCTCGTTTAAAGAGGGGGATTTAGTGTTCCGACTTAAGCAGAAGAAGTCACACAAACTATCCCCGCCATGGGAAGGACCGTTCATCATAAGCAAGGCGCTGCTCAATGGGTCTTACTACCTTGTCGACAATCGTGAACTCAAGGATAGACCCAACGAGGATCATAAGCGTAAGCGACGTGACCCGGATGATGACTACCCGGAGCTTGATCGGCCATGGAACATAGCATAGCTACGTCCTTTCTACACTTAGCACTTTTTATCTAATCGTGTACCTCTTATATGATCAATGAAATAAAGATATTTGGTTCACTCATATTGCTGAGTCTTTTACCTCCTTTAGTGTTCATTTTTGGATCATATAAACCTTTATGCACAAGCCTTGCGATTGCACTTGTGAAAATTCCTTCTACGGGCGTTAGCTTAAGTTTTCTGGTCTACGCATTCTTTGTTGTTTTTATGTGGATTCTGGAGTAGTGACTTTCGGCACTTATTGTCGGCGATTTTGTGCTCAGGTTATTGACGGTGCCATTGGGCATCATCACCTAAGCGCATGGTTCCGACAACGAGTCTTCCGACTCACAAAAAGTCAAGCATAAGGACCAGAGTAATGGATAAGCCAACACTTGCTTAAAAAATATACATGCTGAAACTTAATTCTTAAGTAGCAGGATACGATAACCATTGTTTTCCGCCTTAAGGATTACATCAACAAAGTTTTTTCCCGCGCACACTCCAGAGGTGAAGCATAAATTACAAAGTGTTTTTCACTCTTTGGGCGCAGGGGACTTGGAGGCCGCATCATCACCAGCCGGAGAATCACCCTCAACGTCGGCGCTGTGATGAGACTCGGAGGAATCCGGGTTGGCGTTGTCAAGAAAGTTCCTGGGCACGAAGACATCAACATCCACTAACTTGGCAACCTTGGTGTCATAACCCGCGAGTGATGACAGGATGGCTTCGTGATCGATCTCCTTGCTGTCATCATCCATGTCGGGGATACCAGATGTCACCGCGTCGATGTCGGCACCTTCATAGTGTGCCTTCACCATGGACAACGCCATCCTTGCGCCAGCCCGTGCGCATGAAGCTCTCCAGCTCGCGACACGCTCGGGGGCTCGGCGCAGAATCTCCGAGTACTTCACCATGGAGTCTGAGGCCTTGATATAAATCTGGAGGGGCTTGGCAATCTCCTTGGCTTGGGCGATGGCGGTGTTGATGAAGTTGCCGACAAGAATCATGCATTCCTTGTCCGAAGGAGGCGAGCGGGTTAAACCCATAGGCGCTGGAAATTCTGACAAGCATTGCATGAGTTCAATAAATTCTAAGTATCCAGACTACAGAACTACAAGGCGGAGGACACTTACTGAAGATGCTGGCCTTAGCCTGCCAGACGACGTCCGCCAAGGATTCCTTCTCTTGTTGGAGGAGCTTAAACGCCAAGGATTCCTTCCTATGGCGAAGGTTTTGCTCATCGGCAGCTTGCTTATGATCCTTTAGGATCGCAAGATCCTCCTTCAAGCGATTGATCTCCGCGGAGGCGGAGTCCTGCAGGGCTTTCATGGAATCCTCGTGAATCTTCAGCATTTCTTCCCTCTCCTTCTTAAGGATCTTGTTCTCGCTGTCCAGCTGCTGGATGTGCTTGGACTGCTCGACAATATCCTTGGCCTTGGCGACATGCTCTACAAGTCGGAGAAAACAAAGTACACAGTGAGTACTTGAAGAAGGAAGGCACAAAAGTAAGACGGAAATGCGTAAAAAGAAAACAGACTCTTGTTTTCGGCTTCAAGATCTGCGCCCATCTTCTGATATTTGTCGTTGGCCATGCACCTCCGAGAATTCTCGTTGTGGAAGCAAATACAAAGTTAAGGTGTTGTTTAGTCTACTTGGAGCCCCTAGTCGGAGATTTTCCATCTAGGCGCTCGGGGGCTACAGCGAGAGATTTTAACTTAGCAATATGCTTAGCTTTTATTTAAGCATCTAGTCGGAGCTAATTCAGTTCTCAACTAGAGGCTTGGGGGCTACAGTATAAAGTTTTAACTCGGAAAATGCTTAGCTTTTCTTTAAGCATCTAGTCAGAACTAATTCAATTACAACTAGAGGCTTGGGGGCTACAACACTTAAAATTATGAACACTATGTATGCTACTCTTAAAGCATATAGTCGAAATAATTCATTCCATCTAAATGCTTGGGGGCTACAGTGAGAGTTTTTTCTAACTTAGTCACTCTTAGAGCATATAGATGCAAAACCAAGGGTTTTTCCGTCTACATCCTCGGGGGCTACAGTGGGATACTCATACAAAATGCAAAAGGTAAAGTAAAACTTACAAGTGCGATGATCTTGAGGTTTGTAGCGCTCTTGTCCAATAGCTTGCCAAAGGAAATGCTATTTCCTCGCAAGATGTCTGCTTGATGGAGTAGCTCCTCAAGACCGCACGTCGGAGATGACGGCACTCCTCCAGGAACCATAGTTGTGTTACCCGGCGTAAGCACCGGGTAAACAATCTTCGGCAACTCAAAGGGTTTCTGGGGAGCAGAGGCGCCGCCTTCGGCAGAAGTACCAGCTCCCACCACCGCCTTGCCGCTACCGATGGAATCCTTAGCCAGAGCTTCAGCCATTTGAAGAGCATCACTCTCCTGCGTCGCCTGCTCGCCGATAACAGCTAGTTCGGTAGAGGCACCAGAGTCCACTTCCATGGCGGAAGGGCCTGGTGCCTCCTGGACTTGGGAGCTTGTCGGAGCGGAGGAGGGCTTGACGGCAGGAGTAGCAGGGGCGATGGTGGGGGAGGAGTCCCGATGCAGCATATCTTTAATATTTCTAGAAGCCCCAAGAGTCTTGGAGGACTTCTTGAGGATAGTTGTGGCTTTCTTCCTGAAACGTGCAAAATGCATAAGTACATGAATAAGACAATGTCGGAGAATAGGAAGCTTACACTAGGGGGGGGGCGCTTTGGCAAACATCCCGGTGGCTTTCTTCTTTTCCGCCTCCAGGGCGGCAGTACTCTTTTTTGAGGCTCCACCCTTCGTCTTATTTTTCTTGCCTCCGTCGGCAGCGTCAAAGGTGGAGCTCTTCCGCTTTCGCGTCAACGGGGCATCATCATCGGACACGACCGTGACTTCCTTCATCTTGGGATCGTAGATTTGGGCAGCCAGGTTACCCTCCTCTAGATCGCTAAGCTGTTAAGTGAGAAATCATCGTGTTAGACAAGATGGTATTGGCAAGATGGAAAAACTGGAGCAATGTCATACACGGAAAATAAATGTCTACCTTTGGGCACTTTCCGTCTACGAACATGTCGTAGGTGAGGGTGAAGCCACGCTTCTTATCCTTCACCTTGACGATGTCCTTAAGGCGGAACTTGACGGAGTCGCTCGAGAAGTTGTCCTCGGAGATCCGGAGGGTATCCCTTCGGTCGCCGGTGTACTCGTGCATATACTTCGTGCGGTGCTGCAGAGGTTGAATCCGCCTGATGAACCAACACATGTCTAGGTCCAAGCCGGTTAGACACATCTCTACGAACCACTCGATCCGCCTTATTGCACGAGAAGCGTCGAGATCGGAGGGAAGGAAGACATGGGACCGCCATGTGGAGACTTCAGTGGCTGCTCCATCCACGAAGTCCGGATACGTTACTTCTCGGCCCGCCAAAGGAATGTCGGGGCCATAGAAGTATGTCCGCTGCCAGTTCTTGCATGACTCGTGGCCGACGATGTCGGGGAACCGCCGGCCAGGACGGATCTTGAAGCTTATGGTGCCGCAATTCCTAAGCTCCTCCCTACTATGTCCGGCTTCACGTTTGACGGTGAAAAAGTACACAAACAAGTCTAACCTAGGCCTAATCCCTAGGTAACCCTCACAAAGTGCCGCGAAGTTGCTAAGCACTAAGAAAATATTGGGGGAGAGGTGTGGCATCCCGCAAAACCACTACTAGAAAATCGCGTTGAATTTGTGCATTGCATCGTCATCATCATGCATTGTTTGCCAAAACTATGTTCGTAAAACCCCGTTTTATTTTCCAAACGCCCCATCTTTATTCCCATGCAAAACCCCGGTCTCCGGATTACTTTGTTTTGTTGCCATCGGGTTTCAAACGGCCCGTTTAAAACAAATAAAAGTTTTATTAATTTTAGTAGGGTCGAGCAACCAACCCGACCCGACGACCGCTTGAAATAAAACAATCAGTCCACCAACTGCCCTCTAATCCTAAACCTACGGATATTCTACCCCACCCCTGCCACATCACTCCCACCTATCCTGTCATGACACCTCACCCTCCCTCTCCTCACCCAATCCTTGCCCTCCACCTCACCTCTCTCTCTCCTCTCTCTCCACCCTCTCCTCACTCCCTCTCAAGACACAAGACGCACCACGCCCAGCCACCCAAGACCCACGCCACAGACTCTCTCCCTTCCAGCTGGGCCCGCCTCTGCCCGGGCCCGCTCGCCAGCCGCAGCCGGCCTCCCCACCAGCCCCACTCCCCCAGCAGCGCACACACCGCACGCACCTGTACCCCCCACGCGCCCGCGTACGCTGGACCCACGCTTCTCTCCGCCGCCCCACGCCTCCCTCACGCGCTCCCACCTCCCTCTGCCCACCGTGCACCTCGCCTCTCCCGCTCACGGCCGCCGCTTCGCCCCCGCCGGCCGCTTCCACCTCCCTCGGACCCGGCCGAGCCGCCGCGCCTCCCTCAGCCGCGGCGCTCGCCCCCAGTCGCGCTCGCCGTCGACCCGCCGCGCTCCTCCACGACCCGCCACAGTGCCGCTCCACCCCGCGCGCCGCCTCGCGTCCCCCTCGCGACCTCGAGCTCCTCCTTCGCCCGCCAGCTCGCCGCGTCAACCTCACTGCCGTCGCCCGCGTCCCGGGCAGCACGTCGCCCGCGTCGCCGCTGCCCCTTGGCCGTCGCGCCAGCGCCCGCGCCTCTCAGCCCAGCTCCGCCGCGCGCCTCTCGGCTCCCTCGCGCCGCTTAGCACCACCGCCATCGCCCCTCGTCGCGGCCGAGCCGGCCTGCTCCACTGCCTGCCGCTCGCCGCCTGCCCCAGCTAGCGGACCCTCGCCGGACCCCGCCTCCCAGCGCTGGTCGCCACCGTCGGTCCAGGCCTCGTCGCCAGCGCCTCCTCGGGCCCGCTTCGCTGCCGGGCCCTACATCGAGCTCTTGCCGCCAGATGTCCCTTGCGTCCTCGAGCGCGTCACCCGAAGCACAAGCCCGTTTCGCCACATCCACCCTCGAGACCCCAAGGTCGCCAAGATCCTCGAAGACCGAATTCTAGGCAAGCCAAGATCGACCGAGTCCGAACGGAGATCTCCGTCACGGAACACCATGATCGCCGACCCGGGACACCGAGTGCGCCGACACGAACCCGAAGAACATACCTCGACACGCCAAGACTCGTCGAGAGCCCGGAACGCCAAGTGCTCCTTTCTGGACCCGAAGACCAACGGTTAAGTTCACCACCGACAAAGGACGGGCTACGAGATCTACTTCGCGGGCACATGCGACAAGAACTACCCCCGATTCGAAGACCCGAACCCCGGAATCTGAGTCCGACACCGACAACTAAAAACCGTGGAACCGACAAGATCGACCTCACCGACGCCAGGGTCTCCCTCACGGAATCCGAAGCGCGGACCCGCCAAGACCTCGCAACGGCAAGATCGACCCCGTGGGACCCGACAAGGTCTTCCGACGACAAGAACGACACCGCCCGGAAGGACCGATGCCCCGACACGAACCAAGTCACCGCCGACGCCAAGACCCTGGACCCCGAGACCAACCCCGAACCCCGGAACCCCCAAGATCGTCGAACCCCCTCTAATGTGTGAACTCTTTCCGAAACCCTATTTCATAACATAATAAGAACTTGTTGCACATTTAATTGTCATCTCGCATGCATCTCATTGGTTTGGGGGCCTTATGCCGATTCACCTAATAATTAAATATGGGGCCCATATGCGGGCAAATCTAGTCTCATATTGGCCTCATTTAAACTTGCGTAGCGAACTCGGTGCTATATTCTTGCCTTGTTAAAACAACATTTAAATTGTGGGGGTTCTAAACAACTTGAACCACCTAATTAATTGTCGGAACCCCGGTTCCGCTTAATCTTGACCTAATTGCATCGCACCTTGCCATGCCATACATCATGCATGCATCATGCCGATCTTCTGCCGTTGTATTAAAGATTGCATCCGGTGTTTCTTCTAGTGTTTTGCTTCTTCGCGGATAAGGCCGTTGAGTTGATGTGAGCTTCGCCCCGACCTTCGGGTTGAACCTTCGGCAATGTTTTCAGGCGAGCATCTCCCCCTTTCTACCTATCTTACTTTTATAGTCTTTATTCCCTCCTGTTGATCTATTGCTATCTGAGTTGCGATGCTTTAGTTTCCGTACCTGTGATTTTCCCTTGCAGCCCTATATTGCCTTGGACACACCCTATTACCTGTTGTCTGGTAGCTAGTTGGACTTGCGCGTCGTAGTGCTTGCTCAAGTGCTGATGTGTGTCGCCATATGCCACAGTTGCTGATGTATTGCCGCATGTTGATGTTAGAGATGATTCTAGCTTTACTTATCGTCACTTTAATTTCTGTTTAACAACTAAAATTGAATAAGCAGAGGCATCGGTGGGTGATAGATAATATTTGGTTTCCGAACGCCCACTTGTGTCCCGTAAGACCCCGAGTACTTGATACCTGTTCCTTGATTTTGCGCGCTATCCACATCCGGGAGGTATATGGGACCCCCCTGAGCCAGAGCTTGATTCAGTCTTATTTCTTGGGGCCACAAACTAGTTTGAGGTTTTATTTACGATCCTGTACTTATGCCATGCTTCTTTGCTTTATTTACGATTGTGCGACGGATAGCACCTTTATCTTGTTTAGGATCGGACCACGATTTCGCGGTGTCGACAAGCCCGTTTGGGGTTCCCGATCGTTCACTGGCCGTCCCGCCAAACCTTGAGGCCGTCTCGGAGCTTGCTTACTCCGTTGCGGGTTCTACTTAAGGGGTGGCCCCCTGAAATATTTCTGAATCCTGTGATTGTTCAGTCGTGAAAGCCTCGTTGGGTTTTGAGTTGGTTTTTCCGAGGTTGATCGAGCGTGTGTTGCTATTGGTGCACCCCGGCCGGGTAAAAACTTTCTGAAAGCCGTGTCCGCGGATATGGACGACTTGGAGCACAGTTTCTTGATCATAGACAAGCATAACTAAAGTTATTGTTATAAATTTGACTTTATAATGACTAGTAATCAGCTTCACTATGATGGAATGGCTAATTAATACTGCCCACAATTGCTTGTTTGGTTGTCGCTTGCGACAAATGTATCTGACTAGTAAGTATTGCAACTACAACGGAATTGGCTGAATAAAAGTACCAACAACTGCTGGGTTTTGGGTTGATCTCATGCTATCTGTACCTGATTAGTAATTGTTGCAACTATCATGGAATGAACAATTAAAAGTGCCCACTGCTTATTTTATCAGGACGGTTATTAAACCTGACTAGTAATTGCTGCAACGATAATCGAATAAATAAAACTGCCAACTGTGTGAGTTCCTCGGTCGACTTCCTCGTTTGGTCTCGAGGGGGAAACACCAGGATGGGTTTGTTTGGTGATAGCTTCAGGTTGGATCCGGATAGGTCACTCTCACCCCTCTCTGATCACCGCCAGTTGTATCGAGTCTCTATAGGTTGTTTAGTGCATGCTTCCGCTGCCGCTCAGTCCACCATACCTATGTAGGCGAGGACCGCCGAATTCTAGCCTCGCCGTGTACTGGCCTCAGTACTGACGCTCCTTCGTTGTTTTCTGTCCTGCCCTTTGTCGGCACCCCTTTTTGTTAAGCAGGTTTTGAGATCGACGCCGTTAGCAGGGTTACCCTTCCGGCTTGGCCTGGGCAGGGTTATGGACGCCATCGGTTATTCTTCAGGGCTCTTAGCCCCATTTGCCTCTTGTCCGTAGCTGGACGCTATATCGTTTCCAAGGTGATTTGGATCTTTGTATTATATCGGTATTCTTGACTCTTTGAGTCGCTGTTATATATATCTGTTCTGTGGGTCCCATCGAGGACTGTTGTGTAATGTTATTACTTCGTTTTCCACCCGCACGAAAGTGCCTGGTGGGCACCTTTGAATCGTTTCTATGCGGGTTTGGTGAATTTTGCCCAAACTTGCATAGGTCCGATTCTCGAGGTGTTCTGAGTGGTATCAGAGCTCAGCAGTTGCGATACCCCACAAGTCCAGCCTGTAGGATAACCTAGCTAACGGCCGAAGTAGAGTGTCAAAACTATTTTAGCAAAATCGGTTGGATAGTTCTGATTAGGTCTGATTTTACTCCTTACCCCTCTGCTGTTCTCCTCTTACCTCTGCGCGTTTTGAATCCACTCTCTTCTTCCTCTTCGAGTCCAGGATTTCTCGTGGTTGGGATTCCGTCGTACCTTTAGGGTTTCGCTTCTCCCTTTTGTAACGGAGGTGCTACGAACATCAATCTGCAGCTGGTCTGTTGTGCCCTTCATTCGATCTTTTGTTCTTGAGCTCTTTATCTATGTGTGTTCCTTGCCGGATATCAGTGTCGTTGGAAAACATATGAGAAGGACGAGCATTGGTGAAGTTGGGGTTAACCTTGAGCATGTGTTGTTCATGCCAATGGAACCATCGCGAAAACCTAATCACTGTGTCTTTCATACGATTCCCGCTGGCATCATCCCTTTGTTCCGGATACCGCCTGTGAAGATCTTCAGTCTAAATCTCGAGAGTTGAGTTGCCTGATTCTCCTACCCATGTATAGAGTTGATAGTTGGATCCGGGATGGACTGATCACCCTACCCGACTCTTACTGTTCGCTCTGTATATCGAACTGGTGGATCGATGTAACTTTTTCCCCTTCTAACGGAAGTTAGGGGTGGCTTTATTTGTTGATACCCCTACCTTCGACCTTTTTGTCCCCGGAGTGTTCTCTCGACGATCACGGACAACGACCCTTTGTTGGTGGTGTCGCCGATTTCAAGATGGAGGATGAACCCTCGTTAGTGGTGTCGCGAGGATCTACACAAAGCGAGAAGACGCAGATCGCCGACCTTCCTTCCGGTACCATGAGGCGGATCTCGAGGGCGAGATCCATTGTTAGTGGTGTCGAATTGTGGCATCCCGCAAAACCACTACTAGAAAATCGCGTTGAATTTGTGCATTGCATCGTCATCATCATGCATTGTTTGCCAAAACTATGTTCGTAAAACCCCGTTTTATTTTCCAAACGCCCCATCTTTATTCCCATGCAAAACCCCGGTCTCCGGATTATTTTGTTTTGTTGCCATCGGGTTTCAAACGGCCCAATTAAATCAAATAAAAGTTTTTATTTATTTTAGTAGGGGCAGTCGAACGGGCCAACCCGACCCGAACGACCGCCCCAGAAATAAAACAATCAGTCCACCAACTGCCCCTCTAATCCTAAACCTACCAGATATTCTACCCCACCCCCTTGGCCACATCACTCCCACCTATCCCGTCGACACCTCACCCCTCCCTCTCCCTCACCCAATCCTTGCCCTCCACCTCACCCTCTCTCTCTCAGCCCACCCTCTCTCCTCACTCCCTCGGACACAGCCACGCACCGCCCAGCCACCCCCCAGACCCACGCGCACCGCCACAGCTCTCTCCCTTCCAGGGCCCGCCTGCCGGGCCGCTCGCCAGCCGCAACCGGCCTCCCCACCAGCCCCACTCCCCGGCAGACACACCACACGCACCAGAACCCCCCACGCCTGCGCCCCACGCTGGACCCACTTCTCTCGCCGCCACGCCTCCCTCACCTCCGCTCTCCCTCCTCTGCTCCACCGTGCGCCTCGCCTCTCCCCGCTCGGCCGCGGCGCCGCCCCGCCCGGCCTTGCCCTCGCTCCACCTCCTCGGACCCACCAGCCGCCCGCCGCCGCCCTCCACTGCAGCCGCCCGCCGCCCCAGCGCGCTCGCCGTCGACCCGCCGCGCCTCCATGACCCGCCAGCGTGTGCGCTCCACCCGCCGCGCGGCCGCCTCGCGTCCCCCTCGCGACCTCGAGCTCCTCCGCCGCCCGCTCGGCAGCTCGCGGTCAACCTCACTGTCGCCCGCGGTCCGGGCCGAGCACGTCGCCCGCTGTCACCTTCTGCGCTTGCCGGCTCAGCGCCAGCCGCCGCCGCGCCTCTCAGCTCCGCCCGCGCGCCTCTCGGCTCGCCGCGCCTAGCACCACCGCCACGCCCCTCGTCGCGGCGCGGCCGCCCTGCCCGCGTCTGCCGCTCCACAGCGCCGGCCCAGCTAGCCGGACGCCTCGCGGACCCGCCTCAGCGCTGGTCGCCACCGTCGGTCCCAAGAGCCTCCGTCGCAGCGCCTCCTGGCCCGCTTCCTCGCCGCGGGCCACATCGAGCTCAGCCCGCCGCCAGATGTCCCTTGCGTCCTCGGCGCGTCACCAAGCACAAGCCCGTTTCGCCACATCCACCTCGAGACCCCAAGGTCGCCAAGATCCTCGAAGAATTCTAGGCACGCCAAGACTGGACCGAGTCCGAACCGGAGATCTCCGCACGGAACACCATGATCGCCGACCGGGACGAAAGCGCCGACCGAAGAACATACCTCGACACGCCAAGACTCGCCGAGAGCCGGAACGCCAAGTGCTCCTTTCGACCCGAAGACCAACGGTTAAGTTCACCACCGACAAAGGACGGGCTACGAGATCTACTTCGCGGGCACATGCGACAAGAACTACCCCCGATCCGAAGACCCGAACCCCGGAATCCGAGTCCGACACCGACAACTAAAAACCGTGGAACCGACAAGATCGACCTCACCGACGCCAGGGTCTCCCTCACGGAATCCGAAGCGCGGACCCGCCAAGACCTCGCAACGGCAAGATCGACCCCGTGGGACCCGACAAGGTCTTCCCGACGACAAGAACGACACCGCCCCGGAAGGACCCGATGCGCCCCCGACACCGAACCAAGTCCTGCTTCCGGAACGCCAAGACCCTGGACCCCGAGACCAACCCCGAACCCCGGAACCCCCAAGATCGTCGAACCCCCTCTAATGTGTGAACTCTTTCCGAAACCCTATTTCATAACATAATAAGAACTTGTTGCACATTTAATTGTCATCTCGCATGCATCTCATTGGTTTGGGGGCCTTATGCCGATTCACCTAATAATTAAATATGGGGCCCATATGCGGGCAAATCTAGTCTCATATTGGCCTCATTTAAACTTCATGAACTTCGAACTGTGCTATATTCTTGCCTTGTTAAAACAACATTTAAATTGTGGGGGTTCTAAACAACTTGAACCACCTAATTAATTGTCGGAACCCCGGTTCCGCTTAATCTTGACCTAATTGCATCGCACCTTGCCATGCCATACATCATGCATGCATCATGCCGATCTTCTGCCGTTGTATTAAAGATTGCATCCGGTGTTTCTTCTAGTGTTTTGCTTCTTCGCGGATAAGGCCGTTGAGTTGATGTGAGCTTCGCCCCGACCTTCGGGTTGAACCTTCGGCAATGTTTTCAGGCGAGCATCTCCCCCTTTCTACCTATCTTACTTTTATAGTCTTTATTCCCTCCTGTTGATCTATTGCTATCTGAGTTGCGATGCTTTAGTTTCCGTACCTGTGATTTTCCCTTGCAGCCCTATATTGCCTTGGACACACCCTATTACCTGTTGTCTGGTAGCTAGTTGGACTTGCGCGTCGTAGTGCTTGCTCAAGTGCTGATGTGTGTCGCCATATGCCACGATTCTTGATGTATTGCCGCATGTTGATGTTAGAGATGATTCTAGCTTTACTTATCGTCACTTTAATTTCTTTAACAACTAAAATTGAATAAGCGAGGCATCGGTGGGTGATAGATAATATTTGGTTTCGAACGCCACTTGTGTCCCGTAAGACCCAGTACTTGATACTGTTCCTTGATTTTTGCGCTATCCACATCCGGAGGTATATGGGACCCCCAGCCAGAGCTTGATTCATTCTTATTTCTTGGGGCCACAAACTAGTTTGAGGTTTTATTTACGATCCTGTACTTATGCCATGCTTTACTGCTTTATTTACGATTGTGCGACAGATAGCACACTGTACTGTTTAGGATCGGACCACGATTTCGCGGTGTCGACAAGCCCCGTTTGGGGTTCCCAGTCGTTCACAGCCGTCCCGCCAAACCTTGAGGCCGTCTCGGAGCTTGCTTACTCCGTTGCGGGTTCTACTTAAGGGGTGGCCCCCTGAAATATTTCTGAATCCTGTGATTGTTCAGTCGTGAAAGCCTCGTTGGGTTTTGATTTGGTTTTTCCGAGGTTGATCGAGCGTGTGTTGCTATTGGTGCACCCCGGCCGGGTAAAAACTTTCTGAAAGCCGTGTCCGCGGATATGGACGACTTGGAGCACAGTTTCTTGATCATAGACAAGCATAACTAAAGTTATTGTTATAAATTTGACTTTATAATGACTAGTAATCAGCTTCACTATGATGGAATGGCTAATTAATACTGCCCACAATTGCTTGTTTGGTTGTCGCTTGCGACAAATGTATCTGACTAGTAAGTATTGCAACTACAACGGAATTGGCTGAATAAAAGTACCAACAACTGCTGGGTTTTGGGTTGATCTCATGCTATCTGTACCTGATTAGTAATTGTTGCAACTATCATGGAATGAACAATTAAAAGTGCCCACTGCTTATTTTATCAGGACGGTTATTAAACCTGACTAGTAATTGCTGCAACGATAACTGAATAAATAAAACTGCCAACTGTGTGAGTTCCTCGGTCGACTTCCTCGTTTGGTCTCGAGGGGGAAACACCAGGATGGGTTTGTTTGGTGATAGCTTCAGGTTGGATCCGGATAGGTCACTCTCACCCCTCTCTGATCACCGCCAGTTGTATCGAGTCTCTATAGGTTGTTTAGTGCATGCTGCCGCTGCCGCTCAGTCCACCATACCTATGTAGGCGAGGACCGCCGAATTCTAGCCTCGCTGTCTTGGCCTCGATCTTGGCGCTCCTTCGTTGTTTTCTGTCCGCCCTTTGTCGGCACCTTTTTGTTAAGCAGGTTTTGAGATCGGCCCGTTAGCGAGGTTACCCTTCCGGCTTTGGGCGGGGTTATGGGCCATCATCGGTTATTCTTGTGGCTCTTAGCCCCATTTGCCTCTTGTCCGTAGCTGGGCTATATCGCTTTCAAGGTGATTTGGATCTTTGTATTATATCGGTATTCTTGACTCTTTGAGTCATTTATATATATATCTGTTCTGTGGGTCCCATCGAGGACTGTTGTGTAATGTTATTACTTCGTTTTCCACCCGCACGAAAGTGCCTGGTGGGCACCTTTGAATCGTTTCTATGCGGGTTTGGTGAATTTTGCCCAAACTTGCATAGGTCCGATTCTGAGGGTGTTACAAGAGGTTATGGGGTTGGACCTTGAAGTGATTCAAGACGGACAGAAAGAAGTGAGAGATGGGCAGAGAAACGCCGCGTACCAATTGCGCCTTGAGGTACACTTTCTCTCTGGCTTGGGGAGAAGGGGTTACCTCGCCGGCCGGCGCCGCCCGCTAGGCGAGCCCCTCCGTCGCGGGGAGATAACCCTTAGCGACCATCTCTTGGATGTCGCGGCCGGTGATGTCCGAGCGCCGATCGCCTTGTAGTCTGGCTCCTCTTCCAGGGGCTCCAGCGCCGCCAGATTGTGGTCGCCGCCGGTGGTTTGAATCACCGCCGATGCGGGGATGACCAGGCCCTCTAGGGGCACGATGATGGAGCTCGCCGGCTTCGCCGTAGCTTCGCTCGATGCCGCTATTGATGGGGATGAGCTATTGCTAGCCATGGAGGAGGGAGAGAACACGACTGGTGCAGAGAGAGAGGCTAGGGTTTTCTCGAGGTTTTCCGCGGAGAGCTCGAGGAGGCGTGCGGCTGGAGGAAGAAGACGACGACGCAAGAGAATGGGGTGAAAAAGTGGCAAGTGTCCCACGGTTACTATGAATCTTACTCTGCGTCAAGATTCGTGCAGCTAATTGGACGGTTGCCGCGTAGACGACATGTTCGTGAACGTGCGCGGTAATTTCGCCACGTCTCCAACCGTCGCCGCCAACGGTTCGTATCTCTCGCGCGGGAAAATCGGATATGATTACGTTCTCTGCATGTGTGAGTTACGAGGCGTCGCTAACCTACAACCTACGTCGCCATAACTGACATGGTAGATAAGCCGTCCCATCGAAGATTCCGACATGGACGGATTTAATCCGACAACGGGAGCGTACGATGGAAGATTCAGCATTTCTCCGACTTACTCATAGAATACGGAGAAACCTTTGCAGGGTTCTTTGGGAGAACTACAAGATATTGCTTGACAGTTTGCTGACATCCATCTAGATGGAGCATTCCACGGGAAGAGGCAAGACGACGCAAGATCTCGGAGTTCTCCGGGGGCTACTGTTGGGGATATGCTATATGGGTATCCTCATAGCATGTCTCTTATCCGACTAACCCGGGTGGCCCATAGTCGGTAGCATGGCCTGTGGCCTGCTGGGCGGCCCAGTTAGGAGGATCTAGAAGGGAGGCCCATGCCGGATAAAGGAAGGCTACGGTGGAGTCACCAGCGTACCTGGAGCCTTGGAGTGCAAGATACACAAGACTAGTAATAGATGGTGCAGAACTCTGTAACCTATCCGGCTAGGACTTTTCCCTGTAACCCTAGGATCTGGCGACTATATAAGTCGGGCCTATGGGAGCCTTTAGGGCATCGTTCTGCACACACCTCGCACAGCGAACCTATCTCTGTAACTCGGCGTATTGCCATTATAGTGATTTATAGTAGGAGTAGGATTCCGCCACCGTTGTGGGATCTGAACCTGGCTAAGCTGTGTTACCTCGTACCTGTTAACCGTCCGCCTTACCCCACGTCTCTAAACACGCACTGTGAGGACCCCTCCATGGCGTACTCGTCGGAAATACCACGACAAGTATCATCTCATACTTCTACTTACAACATAACCATATCATAACACTATCCCAGCAACAATCTAAACTAGACGCCTCTAATTTATCCATTGCAAGTTTTACGTGGCTTAGGGCTTTCGAAGATAGAACCGTTCATACCTATGAACATGAACCACAACGAGGATAACCAAATTGTTGACAACTTGTTGCAAAATAGATATTGACTATAGTAGGAGAGGCAGACACCCGCTAGCCACTTATGCAAACTAGTTGCATGTGAAGCGTGGAACAGGTCTCATGTGGGAGGACATGTAAAGTTTGTTCGGGCCGCTTCATCCCACTATGCCACCAATATCAAAAATTAAAAATAAGAAGCAACAACATGATCATCATCGCCCACATACTCATATGTGTACTACCCGTGTAAAGCATCTACGCATAGATCCGGCTCTGATACCACTGTTCGATTCGCGACATAGAAAACAAAAAAATCCTACGATGGGAACTATGTACCAAGATCTATCTACTAGATACAAACAACGGGCGGATGTATATCCGTATAGAACATACCCTTGAAGACCGACAAAGCTTAATGAGTTCAACTCGTGGTTGATGTAGACGATCTCTTCCCGATCTCAAGATCGAGAGGAAGTCCTAGCGTCGCAAAGCAGTAGCGCATCCGTGCTCGCACACACATACAAGACACTGAGCAACCTCCGCCACCTCGCTCCAGCGATGCAGCGGAAGCCCAACGCTTTCTTTCCGAATAGCCACTAGGAACATGTATCTCGCTAGTCCGAGACCATGGGAATAAATTCTAGAGGAGGAGAGAGATCCTTCACGAGGAGGTGTGAGTGAGAAGTGAGGAGAGGGGTGCCTTTTATAGGAGAGGGGGGAACCCCAAGGGGGTGGACGGCGCATGGGGGCTGCCCCCTTTCCCTCCCCTCATTCATGTGGGTGGACACTCCACTCACAAAAATCTCTTCAATTCCCTCCACTCAAAATCCCACTCAAAATTGCTATAAAATTTCCACCAAATTTAATGCAAACTCTCATTAAATAAAACTCCTTTTATTTATTCAGAACTTTGTAAATTACTTTAATGACAAACATTCACATAAAACCCCTTGCTAGTATTCCATTTCACATGCAAAAGCACTTTCTGCAATTTCACCCGAAAACCTGTTTCGGTATCTAGTGAAATAAATTCCTGCGCTTGTTATTCTTTCCGGCATGAAACTTTTGCTCCAATTGGATGTCAGTGTACCTTAAGTGTGCCACCCTACGGTTCACAAATAATGCGAACATGATCGAGACCCTTCTCCAATCAATAATCAGAAGCGGGACTTGGAGATCCATACTGACTCCCACACATTCAACGATGACTTTCCTGTGATCGTCAGAACCTTTTATGCTAGTATCTTAATCCCTTTGTTTCACGATATATTACATGTCTGATATTCGATCATCGGTATATCCATACCCAGTTTGATCTCGTTACCTACATGCACTCTTTTCTCGTTCCCGTGATATAACATTCTAGTGATCAAATCACTTGCTTGCAAGCTAACCAATGTGATATCACCGAGAGGGCCGAGAGTATGTCTATCCGTCATCGGGATGAACAAATTCCACTCTCGATCCATGAGCCTCAACATAACACTTTAGTAGTTCTGAAGTCATCTTTATAATCACCCAGTTACGGTGTGACATTTGATGTCATCAAGAAACTCTTCCGCTGTTAGTGATTGACATGATCTCATGGTCTAAGGATTAGGATCACTTCATAAGTTGTTATAGCAATATAAACTCAATGACTTTGATCGGATGAATGTTCATCACATCATTACACTAATGTTGTGACCTTGTTATTAACAACATCCTATGTCTATGATCAGGAAACTTTGATCATCTTGTTAATCAACGAGCTAGTTTATGAGAGAGGCATAACTAGGAACTTTCTGTTTGTTCATAAAACACACATGTATTAACGTTTCCATATTAATACAATTATAGCATGCAAAATAAACATCTATCATATACTTGGAATACACATAATAAACACTTTATTATTGCCTCTCAGGGCATATTCCCTTCACAAGCAATACCATAATTATGAATCAATCAACAAGTTTTGGGACAATGCACATTGAACCCGGAATGACAACTATGCTCCTTTAGAGGTTGCATTAAGATAGAATATGTAGATTCAACAAAAAGTAAAAAGAAAGGCCCTTCGCTTAGGGAAGTAGGGATTAAATGGTTTTATAAAGCTTGCTAAAATTATGGTACTTATTAGCTTTTATCTCTCATTACCCCTATCATAAGCATCTTGAAGTGATTAAGGTGAGGACAAATATGAGTTATATGCTTGACAAAACATAAGTTGAAAATATCACGCCCCTTGAGTACGAGTACCGAGACCTCATGCTACTCAACTTTGGTCCCATGCAAGTTCTTATCATTGTAAGTATATTTGTATCATAGAGAACCGCCGACGGGGTACCCCTTTCCCCATGACACATGAGCTATCCCATATCAAAATGACAAGGCAATAGACTGTGAGCATCTCAACGATCTTTTTATTTGCTATTTTCATAGTTTTTTTTATTAAGGATGCTTCATAGAATGCCACTATGGTTTTGCTACAAGTTTCCACCATGATTAGGCTTGGCTTAGGCTAGCTGCCCAGGCGTTTCTCTAACACATATACAAACTCCATGGACCTACAAGCTCCCATCTCATTTCACACCGATGGCATCCATAAACAAAGGAACATGATATCAATTGAATAAATAAGTGCAATGTTGAAAGCGTGCCCCATGAAAGCATGATTTTGCTAATTCCCAACTTACAATTTGCAAGCATATAAGCATATAAGACAGTCACAATGGTTGAGGTTTATTAAGTGCAAGAAATAAAATGTGCCTTCAAGTTCGTGAGAGCTTTAATCACTAATTTTCACATAACAAAAATTTAATTTGGAAGATATATAAAAACATGAATATACTTGGAATGGTGTAACACACCATGCATAGGAATTTATAGTGGACTATTTGGAATAACTTGGTTTCTTGGGAGTTGGATGCACGAGTAGAGCTCATACTCAGTACATGTGGAGGCTAGCAAAAGACTGGGAGTGACCAACTAAGAGAGCAAGAATTACCATAATCATGCAGAGCGACAAAACATTATTAATCAAAGCATAAAGTGATATCACAAGTCAAAAACTAAATAATCATAGAGGCTAAGGTGACTGGTTCATAGTCATAACATGGTGTAAGCATGTTCCAAGTCAACCCAAATAAAGCATCAAAGGAGAATACCACAATATTATGCTTTTGGATGATAAAACAACGCATGATTCTTTCATGGAACATTAAGCAATCTCAATTGTATGAAACAAGTCATGATACAACAATAATCACTAAGCGTATGGTCAAAGCAACATCTAACATGACATGATAAATTCTAAGTCACAGTCAAAACAAGCTCCTTTTTGTACCACCATAAGCAGGAAAAATTCTACTCTTTTCCAACACCAATCAACTTATTTAAAACAACTCACAAAAATAATAATCAATAAAGACTAGATAGCATGTATCACCTAATTACAAATAAGAACTAAAAAGTTCTAAGCAAAAAGAAGAAGAAAACTAAAGCTAAACACAGTGCTAGCAAAAGAGAACACTCACAGAACATTAAGACTGAAAAATAGAGTGTTCTAGGCAATGAAGAACGAGGAGTGACTTCTTCAAAAGAAGTGTGCTGGGATCCAACCAACTTACTGCAGCAAACAAAACAAATGAAAACTAAAAACAAAAACAAAGACGCTCCAAGAATAACAAATAGTGCATGTAGTAATAAAAGTATAGTATCATGAAAGAAGACCTGAGATTTTTGTTGATGAAGGGGATGCCTTGGGCATCCCCAAGCTTTGACACTGATACCTCTTGAATATTTCTTGGGGTGACACGGGTGGCATCCCCAAGCTTGACTTCTGTGCATACTTCATCTCATCATATTATTCTCTCCCTACACTTGAAACTTCCTTCATACAAAACTTCACACAATCTTCATTAGCAACATTAGTGTATACAAGATAATAATCCTTTGGGTTCAGTTTCAAATCAAGTAAATCATCCATTAAAACATAAGCTACTGTAGAAATTCCTTTTAAAATCTCAAGTGATTAAAAGAACTCAAAAAGAAATCGATTAAGAGGCAAATGCAAATAATGGCAGAAATTTACCAAAATAGGCCTACAGGTAAAGACCGATTTTTTCGAAAATCTTCTATTGCTCAAATCGAAAAGTGTAATACTAACGAAAGTTGTATAAATACCAGGGGCATGCACACAAAATATTTCAAATCAATACAATGTTCTTGGATTTTTCACGATTTTTTACAGCGAAGCACAGAAATCTGTTTTGGGACAGCAACTTCCCCAAATCTTACTTCCCTCTCATTAGAGGCTATTCTTGGCACAAAAACCAAACAAAAAGGATAAGGAGAGGTTATTACAGAGGCAGTAACTTTCAAGAATCAACAAAAAACTTACTAAAAAAATTGGGTTATCTCCCAAGAGTGTTTTTCTTTAACGCCTTTCAGCTAGGCACAGAAAGCAAGAATCAAGCATTTTTGAATGAAGAAGCATCAACATCAAATTTTGTTCTAATAAGGGAATGAAAAGATAGCTTCTTTCTTTTTTGAGGGAAGTGTTTAATACCTTTCTTGAGTGGGAATTGATATTTAATGGTGCCTTCCTTCATATCAATAATGGCACCAACAGTTCTAAGAAAAGGTCTTCCCAATAATAATAGGACAAGAAGCATTGCATTCAACATCCAAAACATAGAAATCAACGGGGACAAAGGTATTGCTAACGATAATAAGAACATCATTAATTCTCACCATAGGTTTCTTTTTAGCATTATCATCAAGATGGACATCCAAATAACAATCTTCCAATGGTGGTAAATGAAGCATATCATAAATTTTTCTAGGCATAATAGAGACACTAGAACAAAGATCACATAAAGATTTGAAATAAAAATCATTCATTTTCATTTTAATGATGGGCTCCCCACCATCTTATAATTTCCTAGGAATAGAAGTTTCATGTTTCAATTTTTCTTCTTTAATTTTGATGAGAGCATTTGTAATATGTTTTGTAAAAGCCATATTCATAGCACTAGCATTAGGACTTCTAGCAAGCTTTTGCAAGAACATAATTACTTTAGAAATATTGCAACCATCAATATAAAAATCAAAATTATCATTCAAGGTAGTAGAACTATTTTCTCCCATATTTCCAATTTTTTTAGCATTTTTATTGGAAAAATTCCAGTGGGTTTAGGCAATGTTGCAAAAGGAATGGGGACTTCGTCTACACCAATTATTTTACCATTAATAGCAGGAGGTTTGCTAGCATTTGAAACTTCAGCATCACTAGTGGTGGTAATGGTACAAATTTTAGTCATACTATTATTTCTAGCAATTCCATCTTCTCTTTCCCACCTAGCATGCAATTCAGCTAACATCCTAACATTTTCATCAATTCTAACTTGAATGGCACTAGTAGCAGCAAAGGGATTATCCATAGTTTTAGGTTTAGCAGATATTTTATTAATCAAGGAAGATTGTGCTTCAGACAAATATGAAATATTATTTTCAGCATTCGAAATTTTGGCTTGCAAACCAGGAATTTTCCTATTTAAATTCTCAAGTTGACAACTAATATTTTTCAAAATGGCAGATTGTTCCTCCATGGTTTTAGTGAATAGTGTATTCTGCTCATATTGCATTTGCATGAATTTTTAGTGGATCTTTCTGTAGGGGTTCGTAGCATGGAAAACAAAATTTTCTACCGCATGCAAACAAACAAGCCAAGATCTATCTACTAGATTGTAGCAACGAGTCGATAGAGGAACTCACCCTCGAAGATTCCAAAGCGGTTAACGAGAGCAGATTCTCGTGGGTGATGTAGTCATACTCTTTCCGATCTCAAGATCGCGTAGATGATCCTTCCTGCGTTAAAGGCGCTTCTAGTCGGTCACACGTTCGGTACTCGACGAAGACCTTCCTCTCCCTTGTTCCAAAGGTGATGGAGGTTGTAGCACTCTCCTCGCGATTCCCAGACCTGGCGTGGTACCGGAAGTAGAGGGGAGATCCCGTAGGGCTTCGCCTTAAGCCGGAGCGAGTATGGTGGAGTATGAGAGAGAGAGCTATTAGTGGTCTAGGGTTTAGACACACCAATTAGAAGGCTCTAAACCGAAGGCTAGTGCAATTAGAAGCTCTAAACCAAAACGGCTCTAAACCGGAGATTAGAGGATAGGAACTTGTGTGTCAAGAGGAGGAGGCCCTGCCCCTCCTTTTATAGGTGGGAGGGGCGGCCAAGGGGAGGGAGTCCCTCCCCAAGTCGGCCTTGGGTGGCACGCCGGCTTGGAGAGGAGGGACTCCTCCCCCAAGTCGGTTTTGCCTCCTCTTGCTTGTTTCCCACAGTTTCCTGTTTTAGCCGTTTGACTTTCAAACTAGCCATTTGACTTTTCTGTTTTAGGATTCAATTTAATCCTTTATTTGGAACAGCAAGAACACTTAGTACATGATGCAATCATTCCAATATGTAATGACACATTCATGTAACCCTTCCCCCCCGGAGTGTCGGACATTCCGGAACCTTCTAGAACATTCTCGATGAAATCACCGGAATCATTTCCGAACTCCGAAACGGGACTTTCCTTATATGAATCTTATTCTCCGGACCATTCCGGATCACCTCGTGATATCCCGGATCCCATCCGAGACTCCGAACAACATTCGGTCTCTTTCTCATAATACCATAACTACTCAAACAACGTCGAATCCTTAAGTGTGTCTCCCTACGGTTCGTGAATTATGCGGACATGATCGAGACACTTCTCCGAACAATAACCAATAGAGGAATCTGGAAATTCATATGGCTCCCACATATTTCTATGATTACTTTGCGATCAAATGAACCACTTACATACGATACCAATTTCCCTTTGTCTCACGATAGTTTACTTATCCGAGGTTATGATCGTCGGTATCTCTGCATACCTAGTTCAACCTCGTTACTGATAAGTACTCTTTTATCGTTCCCGTGATATGTGATCCCTTGTGAGCCAGTCACATGCTTGCAAGCTAATTGGATGACATTCCACTGAGAGGGCCCAGAGTATATCTATCCGTCATATGGATGGACAAATCCCACTCTTGATCCATGTGTTTCAACCAATACTTTCCGAACACTCAATGCCACATTTATAGCCACCCAGTTACGGTGTGGTGTTTGATGTCATCAAAGCATCCATCCGGTAAAGGTGATATGCATGATCTCATGGTCGAAGGAATTAGGTTACTATGTATCAGAAAGCTTATAGAAAATGAACTATATTAAATGACTTGATCTTTATGCTACGCTTAACTATAGGAGTATGTCCATCACATCATTCTCCTAATGATATGATCCTGTTGTTAATAACATCTCTATGTTCATGATCAGGAAACCATGATCATATATTAACCAACAAGCTAGTTTAACAGGAGGCTTTACTAGGGACTCTTATTTTAAGTTTACAAATCACACAAGTATTAATGTTTCCGGTTAATACAATTATAGCATGGTATGTAAACATTTATCATAAGTGTGAAGATATGATAATAACCACTTTATTATTGCCTCTTGGGCATATCTCCAACAGTCTCCCACTTGCACTAGAGTCAATAATCTAGTTTCAAACCTTTGTGTATTCAACACCTATGGCTTTACGGTGTTGTATGTACACAATTGCTAGTGGTCAACTGATCTCCGGATCTGACACTTCCAGGTCCGTGTGTAATTGCATGTCTTTGCGTCTCTACGCATCACTCATTCTCTAATGAGATGGCTTTGTATAAATTTGGTCTTTCGGTGTGACCTTTAGTTCTTTGGGGTTAAAACATGTTGATAATATTGTCGCACAATATATCTTCATAGTATTATCCCTCTGTGAACTACACCTAGTTTGATAACAAACTACTTGACACAAATGCCCTCTTTTGCTGCTATAATAGCAGTCATATACTTAGCCTTTTGTTGTAGTATCTGTCACAATGTCTTAACTTTGGAACTCATCCAAATCCATTATGGAACTCACTTTCCATTATATTGTGCCACCCTTAGTTTAGATTGAGATAAACTTTAATTTGTACTTTGTGACTAAGCTAGTATCAATGTAGTACTTTTACAATGAACTAACCATCTATTTGTCACTTCTAAAAATAATATACTCTTAGTTCTTCCAAAAGATCATAAGAATATCCTTACTATTGTCGAATGATCATCTTATGAATCATTCTGGTATATGCTCACAACATTTAGAGCATAGGACATATATGGATTTGTACATATCACAGTATGATTGATATAAATACTCTTTGTGATTTCATACATCAAGTATCAATCTATACTTGATTATTTGCTTCACTTTACCAAATGTCAATACACTTGAATATATCATCAACATTGAACTCTTTCAATCCTTTCTGTGCGACAAGAACCTTTTCTTGCAGTTTCTATATTGAACTCATTCAATATCTCGTCTATGTACTTCTGGCACAACCATATTAGCGTCTATTGATGCCAAATATTTGGGTTTTGCCTAAGTCTTTCATCGGGATGAAATTCTTAATATGTGTTAATAAAATATACATTATTTCCAATCAACAATATGTCTTCCACATAATGTATTAGAAACATGTCTTAGCGCTCCCACTTAATTTCTTGCAAATGCAAGCATCTTCACTGTCTCTAATGAACTTTTAAACTCCTTTAACAGTTTCATCATAGTGAAGATTCCAACTCCGCGATGCTCACTTCAACCATTGAAGTTTGCATATGCTTTTAGCATCCTA
The DNA here is from genome assembly GCA_030063025.1 of Avena longiglumis. NCBI lineage: Eukaryota > Viridiplantae > Streptophyta > Magnoliopsida > Poales > Poaceae > Avena > Avena longiglumis. Next base: position 444,494,594 of record CP125975.1, on the reverse strand, counting down.
TGAATTATCAAAACCCTATGGACCGTGTTATGCACATGTCCTAGGTAACGATTCTATTAGAAGAACTTGTTTTGTTTATTCAACTATCATATAACAAAATTATATGTAGTGGTTGCTACATTAACCCGTCTAGACTAAATATCACTATGAAAGATCAAATCTTGTCATAGTCAACCTTTGAACATTGTTGTGAACTCTTTCCCAATATGTCGATTATAGATGTGAAACATCCATGTCTATTTCTTTATAGATCCAGACACAACTGGGTCTTACACCTTTCTCGAGGGTCCTTCAAGTTCAAAACTTGATTTCTCATGAATGGAACTATCACGGATTTTATGGCTTCAAGCCATTTGACGGAGTCAGGGCCCATCATCGCTTCTTTGCATGTAGTCGGTTCATTATTCTCAAATAATGATTCAACCCTCAAATCTTGGTATTTGATTGTTCATCCGACCTACTTGTTTCAATAGGAACTTGGATCTCCGTGACCACAACCTTTGAGGTACGTGAGCCATGAGCTTTGTTGCTGCCTCCGGAACACTTTTTGGCGCTGCGCAACTCTGCACATACATCTAAGGTTCTTTTAACCTTATCAAAGTTCTATTGTCCTCCCACTTAACTTTTCGCGAAAAATTCCTTCTCAAAGAAATTTGACGTTTTAAGTGACAAACACTTTTGTCTACGATGTTATGGAGGATTACTTAACAGTTATTCGAAATAACATACAAAGACAGGTTCATCCGACTTTGGTTGCAAACATCTTTCTTATGCATATCATACCAATGTTTTAAGAAAGGACAACTTGGGTTTTATCCCAAACCATAACATATGGTGTCATTTCAACGGATTATGATGGAGCTCTTTTCAGTGGAAAAACAACAATCTCTAAAGCTTTTAATCTTTAAAATATAATGGCAGTTTTATGAATTATACCTTTGATCTTACCATGTCAAACAAGGTTTAATTACATATCTCGAACGTTCCATACACTTATGGTGTTTCGGAAATGCAAATCCACGGAACGATTCCTTAAATCTTAGGTATTATGCTAAACTTGTAACTTAAATATTTTCCTTTATGATCTTATCATAAACTATTCATATTCTTGTTACAATGATTTTGCACTTCTTCTTGAAAGTCTTTGAACTTTTCAAGTGTTTCATACTTTATCCTTATTAAGTAAATATTCATATATTCACTCAAATTTTCGGAGAAAGCATATGAAGTTGAAATCCATCGCTTTTGACTACACATAATGGATTTCGTACAACAATATGTACAAGTTCTCATAAGCTAGTCATTCGTTCCCTTTTGGCCTATGAACGAAGTTTTAATTATCTCTAGGAAAGTTTCACAAGCGTCATTTGATCAAAAATCAGAAGACTCTAAAATTCCATCCACATGGAGTTTCTTCATGTTTTCTTTCCATTATAATTTAAATGGCGATGTCACTTCCTAAGTGATCTTTCAATCAATTTGTCTTTCGACATTTTTAGCACTAGTTTTATGGATGTGATTTCTCCAACGAGATTTGTGAATCATCCATCTTTTATGGATTACGGTAATTTATTTGAACAACCCTTTTGTTCTCATAATACCTGATAAAACAAATCTTGAAGGCAAGCTTTGATGTTTAACGAGCAACACAATAACCCTTTATTTGTTCTCGATGAACATCATCACATATTCTTTTGCTAGTTACTTAGGCCATTGTAGTTCATGAATTGTGTTGTTTCGTATGACGATTCACACCAACAAATTCAGTATCAAATACTTAATAACCACATTGTTTAATAAGCAAAGAATATAGCCATAACATGTATATCATCTATATACTTAAACTGAACAATTCTAGTCTTTTCTTTTCTGCCATATATTTATGAGATTCTCTTTCAATATTTCCTTTTCTGTTTGAAAGAATCTATCAATATCAATAGTGGAGTCATACATATGACACATAATCCAAAGCGTGTATAATTAAATACCAATGTCTTTGGACTTGCACTTTGAAGTAGATCACCTATCATCAAATGTTTGGTGTTCTTTCAAATTCCTTTCTTTAGTAATCTCTTGGTGTAGTAAACATCTTACCTACATCAAATATTCACCCTCATCATGGATTTATCCATGATCAAGCTACTTTTAGCTTGTAACAGTGAATCGCAAGTATAATGTTGCTCTCCAAAACCTTTTCGAGGATTAGGACAACTAGTGTCTCCAACCTTTTGCAAATTCTCATCAAATATGAGAACATGGGTTTTGCCATATTATACTCTATCATGTTGCAACCAAAACTTCGTTTCAGATATCACAATATCTTCCACACATCATGGTTTCTGAAACAACTCTTTCAGATCCTAGATAACCTTGATATTAAGAGAATCCTTTGAATATCAAGAATCATAGAGACAAACATGATACTTATATACTAACACTTGGAATTGTTACTCTTGTTTTAAAACTAATTATTAAACTTCATGGAGTAACCGGAACTTACTGAAAGTTTGCAATAGGACTTTTAAACTTTAGATTAACACTTAAAACAATACGATACCAGTTCGTAAAGTATCTAACCAGAATTCTATAGTTCTATCATCTCAATTATAACTAAGCGCAAGGTGGTAAACGGATGGCAATGACTACAACAACTATGCAAATTCACTTTGATTTAGTTTATGATAAATTGAGTTCTAATTAATAATTAAATTAATCTTGGTGAACTCCCACTCAAAACAATATCCCTCACATTGTTTTAGTGATCACACGAACCAAATCCACCACATCAAAACCGATCATCACGAGAGTTGATATAGCTTCAATGGCGAATAATCAACATGTTCATCATATCTACTATATGATTCATGCTCTACCTTTCGGTAATCCGTGTTCCTGAGGCCATGTCTGTACATGCTAGGCTCGTCAAGATCAAACCTTAGTTTCCGCATGAGCAAATCTGGCTTGCTCATGTTGTATACACTTGTAGAATCTAACACACCCGATCATCACGTGGTGCTTCGAAACAACAAGCTTTAGCAACGGTGCTAACTAAGGGTGAACACTTTATGACTTGAAATTCATGTGCATGAGGGATCATCTTATAATGCTACCGTCGTCTACTAAGCAATACAAGATGCATAAAGGATTAACATCACATGCAATTCATAATATGTGATATGATATGGCCTTTCTTCTTTGTGCTTTCGATCTCCATCTTCTAGCACGAACATGATCTCCATCATCACCGACATTGCATCAAGGTCAATGATGCTTCTCCATGGTTGTCGTCCACCGGCTTCAACTATTACAACTACTTTGAATAGACACGCGGGTCTTAACAGAAATTAAAGACAACCATATGGCTCCTGCCGGTTGCCGACTTACAATAAGGAACATTGCATACATCATATATAATCACAATCATGGCCATATCACATCACTGCAAACCCCTGCAAAACAAAGTTAGACGCTTCTAATTTTCTTTGCATGTTTTACGTGGTTTGGGGCTTTCAATAAGTGTCGTTCTAACTTACGAACAAGAACCACAACATTGATACTAGCATTGTCGATCACCCATTGTAAATTGGATCTTAACTATGCTAGGAGAAACAGGCACCCGCAAAGCCACTTATGCAATACAAGTTGCATGTCAAGCGTGGAGCAAGTCTCATGAACGATGTCATGTAAGGTTAGCCCGGGCCGCTTCATCCCAACATACCGCAAGATGCAAAGTACACAACAAGCAATCGACAATAAAAGCATCAACGCCCACAATGACCATTGTGTTCTACTGCTCGTCTGCAGATCTACATATAGACATGGCTCTGATACCACTGTAGGGGTTCGTAGCATGGAAAACAAAATTTTCTACCGCATGCAAACAAACAAGCCAAGATCTATCTACTAGATTGTAGCAACGAGTCGATAGAGGAACTCACCCTCGAAGATTCCAAAGCGGTTAACAAGATTCTCGTGGGTGATGTAGTACTCTTTCCGATCTCAAGATCGCGTGACGATCCTTCAGCGCCATGCGTTAAGCAGCTCTTCCGTAGTCGGTCACACGTTAAACTCGATGAAGACCTTCCTCTCCCTTGTTCCAGCAGGCAGCGGAGGTTGTAGCACTCTCCTCGCGATTCCGGCAGCACAACGGCGTGGTACCGGAAGTAGAGGGGAGATCCCGCAGGGCTTCGCCTTAAGCCGGAGCGAGTATGGTGGAGTATGAGAGAGATCTATTAGTGGTCTAGGGTTTAGACACACCAATTAGAAGGCTCTAAACCGAAGGCTAGTGCAATTAGAAGCTCTAAACCAAAACGGCTCTAAACCGGAGATTAGAGGATAGGAACTTGTGTGTCAAGAGGAGGAGGCCCTGCCCCTCCTTTTATAGGTGGGAGGGGCGGCCAAGGGGAGGGAATCCCTCCCCAAGTTGGCCTTGGGTGGCGCGCCGGCTTGGAGAGGAGGGACTCCTCCCCCAAGTCGGTTTTGCCTCCTCTTGCTTGTTTCCCACAGTTTCCTATTTTAGCCGTTTGACTTTCAAACTGGCCATTTGACTTTTCTGTTTTAGGATTCAATTTAATCCTTTATTTGGAACAGCAAGAACACTTAGTACATGATGCAATCATTCCAATATGTAATGACACATTCATGTACCCCTTCCCCCCCAGAGTGCCGGACATTCCGGAACCTTCTAGAACATTCCCGATGAAATCACCGGAATCATTTCCGAACTCCGAAACGGGACTTTCCTTATAGGAATATTATTCTCCGGACCATTCCGGATCACCTCGTGATATCCCGGATCCCATCCGAGACTCCGAACAACATTCGGTCTCTTTCTCATAATAACATAACTACTCAAACAATGTCGAATCCTTAAGTGTGTCTCCCTACGGTTCGTGAATTATGCGGACATGAGTGAGACACTTCTCCGAACAATAACCAATAGAGGAATCTGGAAATTCATATGGCTCCCACATATTTCTACGATTACTTTGCGATCGAATGAACCACTTACATACGATACCAATTTCCCTTTGTCTCACGATAGTTTACTTATCCGAGGTTATGATCGTCGGTATCTCTGCATACCTAGTTCAACTTCGTTACTGATAAGTACTCTTTTCTTGTTCCCGTGATATGTGATCCCTTGTGAGCCAGTCACATGCTTGCAAGCTAATTGGATGACATTCCACTGAGAGGGCCCAGAGTATATCTATCCGTCATATGGATGGACAAATCCCACTCTTGATCCATGTGTTTCAACCAATACTTTCCGAACACTCAATGCCACCTTTATAGCCACCCAGTTACGGTGTGGTGTTTGATGTCATCAAAGCATCCATCCGGTAAAGGTGATATGCATGATCTCATGGTCGAAGGAATTAGGTTACTATGTATCAGAAAGCTTATAGCAAATGAACTATATTAAATGACTTGATCTTTATTCTACGCTTAACTATAGGAGTATGTCCATCACATCATTCTCCTAATGATATGATCCTGTTGTTAATAACATCTCTATGTTCATGATCAGGAAACCATGATCATATATTAACCAACAAACTAGTTTAACAAGAGGCTTTACTAGGGACTCTTATTTTAAGTTTACAAATCACACAAGTATTAATGTTTCCGGTTAATACAATTATAGCATGGTATGTAAACATTTATCATAAGTGTGAAGATATGATAATAACCACTTTATTATTACCTCTTGGGCATATCTCCAACACTTTCAACTTCCAAAATCCTTTCTTCACTAGGTATTCTAGATTTACCATGAGAACTATTGCTATTATTAGGAGGATATGGCCTATAATTATTATTACCAAAATTATTCCTATAAGCATTGTTCATATCAACTTGCTCTTCTTGAGCAACCAAAGAGGCTAAAGGAACATTATTTGGATCAATATAGCTTTTCCACTAACAAGCATAAACATAATAGTATCAATCTTATCACTCAAGGAGGAGGTTTCTTTAACAGAATTTACCTTCTTACCTTATGGAGATCTCTCAGCGTGCCATTCAGAATAATTAATCATCATATTATCCAGGAGTTTGTTGCAGCACCCAAGATGATGGACATAAAGCTACCTCCAATAGCCGAATCCAATAGATTTCTTGAAGAAAAATTCAGTCCTGCATAAAAGGTTTGGATAATCATCCAAGTAGTCAGTCCATGAGTGGGGCAATTCTTCACTAAAGATTTCATTCTTTCCCAAGCTTGAGCAACATGTTCATTATAAAATTGTTTAAATTTCATTATGTCACTTCTCATGGATATAATCTTATTAGTGTCACATCCCAAGATTTTCCAAATCTTGTAATGTGAAAAAATAAAATAAATTATTGTTGAATTTTAGGGTGAAAAGAAACTTTTGTCTCTAAATGGAAACTTAAAATCCCATCTGGACAAACTTTAAAGTTTGAAATCCAACAAAATCCAAGTCAAGAGAAATGCATTCCTCAATGAATGTATCTTGAAATTGAAACACTTGGAAAATAAATCCAAACCCTAGACCCTAATGGAAGAAAAACATTTCCAAGTTATCTCCAAGCCTATGGATTTGATCCATATAAAAATTTGTCAACAAACATTTACAAAAGATCAAGAAAGACAAATAGAAATATTATAAGACCATAGAAATTGGTTTCACTTAATTTGGAGCCATAGATAAATATTATGAATTTAAAAAGATAAGGAAAGTAATTTCTAAAACTAATAAAGAACTTATCTAGAATCCCTACAAAATGGTGAGCAAATAATCTTAAAGGGACTTAAAAGGATAAACAATTATTAAACAAGATTTTACAAATTGGAATCACCAAGTTTTGATCTTTAAATAAAAAGATATGGATTTTGTAAGATAAAGAAAGAAATATTAATTAAGGAATATTTAAAGACCAAATTAAATCTTGGCCAAATCCATAAGAAAATGGAATAAGATATAATCCAAATCCAAATGAAATAAAAGGACAAAGAATTTCCAAAGTAAAATAAAATGGCATTAACCATTCCATCCCCATTTTAATAAAGACAAATCTCTAATAAGAATAATTATATAATTCATGGGAAAATAGTATTTTGGAATTTACCCAAGTGGAATAAAAGTTGTTTAAGTAATTTAAATAAAATGAATATTCCAAATAAAATTTAGGGAATTAAAACTATATTTAATATCATTGGAAATAAAACAAATACCCAATTCAAATGATTTATAAATCATATTAAATATATTACAATTAATTCAAAGTGAATATTTTGACACCCTATTAAGTTAATAAAACTTACTAAAATATTTTGGAAGGATTTAGAATTCAAATGGAAATTAAAAACATTATTAAATCTTGAATGAATTAATACAAGGACCTACTTTAAATAATTAAAAAGGCACTAAAGGAATAAAAGATTTATTCTAAATTTGACTTCTGATTTTGTTAGCAATCAGTGTTTGAATATACAAAAAGGTTGAGATAAGTTTGAATTCAAATAGAGGTTTGAAAAGTTTAAACAAAACCAAAACAGAATAAAAGAAAAGGAAAAAGAAAAACAAACTGAACAAAAAAAGGGAAACAAAGCAGCCCAACCCGACAGACCGAGTCCAGGCCCAGCAAGCCCATTCCCCACCCCACCCGCAGCGAACCATTCTCACTCAAACACACACCCGCAACGTCGTAGACAGTTGGACCCCACTCCCCTGCCTCTCCTCGCTGACGAAACGACCCCACCCTTCCCAGTCATCGTCTTCACCCACCCCGCTGACCACGCCCCTCTCGCCGACCGTTTCTGAAGGTTTTAATTTGCTTCAATACGCGTTGATGCCGCGACCATTACTCGCCGCGACTATGCCCTATTAACCGCCCTGGTCTCCTCTCCTTTCTCCCCCAGACCACACCCCACAGGAGCCACCAGGCAGCTACAATTTTTACCTCGAAGCTCCTCTATCCGACGACACTCCGGCGACAATTCCGGCCGAACCCTGTCGCCCCTTGCCTCCACGACCACGCTCACATGATCTCCACCTCCTGGAGAACCTCCCCGTAGCGCCGAATCGTCCCCGCGTGCCCTAGAACCTCGACAACGACGACCGCTGCACATCACCATCGTCTGCCTCCGCTCCGACGAGCACTACCGGTGAGACCAGACCCCCCTTGCCCTCCTTTTGATGCACGCATGTCCGTGACTCGCGTACGAAGCTAACTGTGTCTTCCATTTGCTCCCTCGTGTCCCGTAGCGTCGCCTTCAATGACGACAGCGCGTGCCCGTCGCCAGACACCTCTCCGGCGAGCAATCCCTGCAACTCCAGCGCGCCCCTCGACAAACAGAAGACAGCTTGAGCTTCCACACGCCACGGCGAACCCGGTGAGCGCATCCTCCCTCTCCCTCGATTCCTGTAGCTGCCGCAGCACCGTTAGCCAAACGTCGCCGCCGCGCAGCCGCCGTCAGCGCCGCCAGTTCCTGGCAAGCGCCGTGTTGCCGTAGGATCTTGATCGCGTGGCCACGATAGATTGACTGAGCGAAGGGGTACGCTTGCCCTATGCCACACGATCCACTTTAGATCTAACGGCTGTTTTCTATCGATCCAATCGAAGCGGTACAGACGAATGAGAAGCAGTCACGTGTCCCTGTTCGTTTGATTTAAAACAGATTTGATCTATTAGATGCTAGATTTTGTAAAATCTATAACTTTTAATCTACACATCCAAATTTTGCAAATTATATATCAATGGAGTCAGCAAGACAAGCCCTAGCCAATCATGCACTTTGTTTAGTAAAAAGCTTCTGTTAAATTGATTGTTTTTGCAGAAACTTGTGTATGCATGTTTAGGATATAAAAATTGTTCTAAAATGATTTTGAGGATAAAATCTTTGGCAAATGGTTTCTTTTGAACCTACTGACCCTAGGAATCAATTGGTGGTTTCAAAAATGTATTTGGTGAAGCAAAAGAATAAACCTTTGATTTAAACCATTCCTAGTCAAATAAAAATATTGTTTATTTGCTCAAAATGCTTTTTGGAGAAAACCTTTGGGAAATGTTTTGATATAAACTCTCTGACCATAAACACCAAGTTTTATGACTTAAAAATATATTTGTTAAACCCTATAAAGATTGCTACTTTGATAAAGGCATTTTCAACCACATAAAATAATGATTTGGTTTGAAAATGGTTTATAGGTAAAATCTTTTGCAAATAGTTTTGCCACTTTATAAAATGACCAATAAGTGTTTTAGAATGTTTATAACCTGTTATAAACCATTTTTGTAAATAAAACAAAGTTTGGCATACTTGCATGCATTGTTTTGTTTCTATTATTTTATGTGTTGTTTGCTTGAATGGTAGATTGAAATTGTGCCTTGCTTGATTGAATTGTAGTGAATTGAAGTGTGTGAACATTGCAAGATCAAGGAGTGAACCTATATTCTCTACTAAAAAGGCAAGTGATGCTTCATACTTTTGTCCCATTATTTTCACTATGCATTAGTGATATTTGTAAGTAGGACTTGCATGGAATTTTTGCTAAGTATAAACTATGCTATGGGAAATCCTAGTAGATGAAACCTTAGTAGAATTTCCTAAGTTAATATTCCTACTACTACCATGCTTAGCTTAGCTAGTAGAAAACAAGGGTGGAATATATATTCATACTATGGAAATATTTCTAAGTCTGAGGACTTGTGTTTTGATTAATAAAACAACTAAGTGAATGAATCACCTGGGTGGAATGGAAGGAATAGTTTGTGTTGAGTGGTTATGCAAGTACAGTATGCTGGGGAAAACTTGGGCATCACCAAGTCCAGTATACTGGGGAAAACTTGGTATCTCACTTGTGGATGGCCACTGTAACACCCTCAGAATCGGACCTATGCAAGTTTTAGCGAAACCCGCCAAACCCGCATAGAAACGATTCAAAGGTGCCCACCAGGCACTTTCGTGCGGGTGGAAAACGAAGTAATAACATTACACAACAGTCCTCGATGGGACCCACAGAACAGATTTATATACAACAGCGACTCCAGGAGTCAAGAATACAGATATAATATACAAAGATCCAAATCACCTTGAAAACGATAGAGCGTTCAGCTACGGACAAGATGCAAATGGGGCTAAGAGCCCTGAAGAATAACCAATGGCGTCCATAACCCTGCCCAGGCCAAGCCGGAAGGGTAACCCTGCTAACGACGTCGATCTCAAAACCTGCTTAAACAAAAGGGGTGCCGACAAAGGGCAAAGGAAAGAGGAGGCGTCGATCGAGGCCGATTACACGGCGAGACTAGAATTCGGCGGTCCCCGCCTACAAAGGTATGGTGGACTGAAGCGGCAGCGGCAGCATACACTAAACAACCTATAGAGACTCGATATAACTGGCGGCTATCAGAGAGGGGTAAGAAAGACCTATCCGGAACCAGCCTGATACTAACACCAAACAATCCCATCCTGGTATTCCCCCTCGAGACCAAACGAGGAAGTCAATCGAGGAACTCACACAGTTGGCAGTTTTATTTATTCAGTTATCGTTGCAGCAATTACTAGTCAGGTTTAGATAATCATTCTGATAAAGTAAGCAGTGGTCACTTTTAGTTAACCATTCCGTTATCGTTACAACACTTACTAATCAGATAAAGATAGCATGAGGTAACCCAAAAACCCAGCAGTTGTTGGTACTTTTATTTAGCCATTCCGTTGTAATTGCAATACTTACTAGTCAGGTACAATGGTCGCAAGCGACACTCCAAACAAGCAATTGTGGGCAGTATTATTTAGCCATTCCATTATAGTGAAGCTGATTACTAGTCATTATAAAGTCAAATTTATAGCACTACTTTAGTTATGCTTGTCTATGGTCGAGATACTGTGCTCCAAGTCGTCCATAACCGAGGACACGACTTTCAGAAAGTTTTACCCGGCCGGGGTGCACAAATAGCAACACACACTCGATCAACCTCGGAAAAACCAAATCAAAACCCAACGAGGCCTTCACGACAAAGCAATCACAGGATTCAGAAATATTTCAGGGGGCCACCCCTTAAAGTAGACCCACAACGAAGCCGGCCGGCTCCGAGACGGACTTAAGGTTGTGGGGACCAGTGAGAACGGGAACCCGAAAGTGCGGCTGGGCTTGTCGACACCGCGAATCGTGCCACGATCCTAAAGTCTGATGTGCTCCTCGCAAAATCGTAAATCTAGTAGCATGGCATAAGTACAGGATAGTAAATAAAACCTCAAACTAGTTTGTGGCCCCAAGAAATAAGACCGAATCAAGCTCGCTCGGGGGTCCCATAATCCTCCGGATGCGGATAGCGATAAATCAAGGAACAGGTATCAAGTACTCGGGGTCCTACGGGACACAAGTGGGCGTTCGGAAACCAAATATTATCTATCACCCACCGATGCCTCTGCTTACTTCAATTTTAGTTGTTAAACAGGAATTAAAGTGAACGATAAGTAAAACCATGATCATCTCCAACATCAACATGCGGCAAGGCTCCAACAACTGTGGTACTTGACGGCACGCAACAGCACTTGAGCAAGCGACTACGACGCGCAAGTCCAACTATCTACCAAACATCAGGTAATAGGATGTGTCCAAGGAAATATAGGGCTGCAAGGGATATCACGGGTACGGAAACTAGAGCATCGCAACACAGATCGCAATAGATCAACAGGAGGGAATAAATACTATAAAAGTAAGATAGGTAGAAAGGGGGAGATGCTCGCCTGAAAACATTGCCGAAGGTTCAACCGAAGATCGGGGTGAAGCTCACATCAACTCATCGGCCTTATCCGCGAAGAAGCAAAACACTAGAAGAAACACCGGATGCACTATTTAATGCTACGGTAGAAAATCGGGCATGATGCATGTATGATGTATGACATGGCAAAGGTGCGATGCTATTACGCAAGATTAAGCGGAACCGGGGTCCCGACAAATATTTAGGTGGTTCATGTTGTTTAGCTACCCTGAATTTTAAATGTTGTATTAGCAAGACAAAAGATGGCACCGGTTCGCTACACAAGTTTAGATGAGGCCAATATAAGGCTAGATTTGGCCGCATATGGGCCCCATATTTAATTATATGGTGAATCGGCATAAGGCCCCCAAACCACATGATAATATGCATGCGAGTATGACAATTCAATATGCAACAAGTTTTATGTTTGGCATTTATAAAAATAGGGGTTCGGATAAGGGTCACACATTAGGGGTCTCGACGATCTTGGGGTTCCGGGGTTCGGGGTCGGGTCTCGGGGTCCAGGGTTCGACGGCATCGTTCTCGGACTCCGGGAGTTAGGGTCTTCGGGTCGGGGTGGTAGATCTTGTCGCATGAGCGTCACTGCTTCCGGGAAGAACTTGTCGTCCAGGGTCCCGGTGTCCGGGGTGCAGTGCTCGACGTCCTCGGCTCCGGGAGGAAGATCTTGGCGTGTCGGATTCGGTCTTCTAACCCATGTAGTAGACCTGTTCAGTTCCATGTCGACGACCTTGGAATCCGGGGCTTCGTTTCCGTGAGGCGACCTTGGTGCTCCGCGGCCTTCGGTCACGGGTTCTCCGGGCTCCCATGTAGGAGATCTTGTTGACGCATCGAAGAACTAGGATTCGGGTGTCGGTGGACTACTTGATGTTCCCCTTAGACGATCTTCGGGTTCCGTGAAGGAGATCTTGTAGTACCGGAAATCCTCGGGGTCGATCATCGGATCCGGCGACGGGCTTCGCGACACTTGTTATAGGGTCTGCCTTGTATCTCCAGGTACGGGGGTCTCGGGTCGAAGAGCTTGGCGCGCCCGGGTTCGGTCTCGTTGGGGCGTCTGGATTCTTGGGGTGAGGCCGAGCACGGGGCCTTCTCCGCAGCCCGGCCTTGTAGGTGTGACCGACCCAGATCTCGTAACAGCTCGCCTGGTACTCCATCGTCCACTCTGCCGTGGTCGCGTCCGCCAGCGAGCGCATGGAATCCTTGGGGGCGCCGAGGCACGCAGGTCACCTCGGCCGCCAGACGCGCCGTTCTTTGCACGAGGCGGCGGGGCGAGCTCTCTCGGGCTAGCCTCACTTGTCATGACGCGTTTGGCGTCCCTCCCGGGAGCTGCACGTGGGCGAGGGAGGACGCAGAGGCGGGACGGCGCATGACGAGCCAGCTCGGCGGGAGGAGAACGGGCAGAGGAGGACGGGCTTGGGCGGCGGGGTCGCTGCCGACTCGCTGGCGCGAGGCCGAGGACGGCCAGAGGGCGGCCGGAGGAAGACGCTGGAGGAGGAGCCGGCGCCATGGCGGGTCGGCAGGCGCGCAGGAAGGAGGACGCTTGGGCGGTGGAGGATGGGCGGCGAGGCGGCGTCGGACGCGCGCGGGGCGGGGAGATGCGGCGGGGTGAGGCGAGGCAGGGGGCGGCGCCGGGGGAGCGGAGGCGGGCCGGCGAGCTCCGGTGAGGAGGGAGGAGGCAGGCGGTTGGAGGTGAGAGAGGTGGAAGGCGGAGGAGGAGGCGCGGGTCGGCGAGCCGAGGGAGGGTGGCCTTGGGAGGAGAGGCGGGTGGCGTCAGGGCCGGGCGGAGCTCGAGTGGGGGCGGCGCAGGGGAAGTCCGGCGGAGGGAGCGAGCGCGGCAGAGGGGAGGAGGGGTCGCCGGCGGCTGGCGGCACCCGGCGAGGAGAGAGGGGGCTTGGCGGCGCCGGTGGACGGAGGAGGGAGGTGGCCGACGCGCGCGCGGGGAGAGGAGAGCTAGGGAAGAGGAAGAGAGGAGCGGCGCGGGTGGGGGAGAGAGAGGTGAGCGCGGGGCCAGGTGGGGTCGGGGCGTGGGCCAGGGTGCGGGCCAGGGGGTGGTTGAGTGGGGGAAAAAGGTGGGGTGTGGCCGGCGGGGCCCAGGGTGGTCCGGCTGGCAGGGAGGGAGGGTAGAGAGGCTGTGGGTGAGAAAAAGGAGAGGGGGAAAAGGTATGGATCGATGAGGTGGCAGGTGGGGTGGGAAATGGGTGAGAGGGTGAGGTGGCGGCCTGCGGTTGGTGGGTAGGATAGATTTGGGTGGGGATAGGATTTAGAGGGGGCTGGTTTGGGATGTGTGTTTGTTTGGTCTTGTCTATTTTAAAACAAGGCCATTTTGCAAACAGTTTTTAGACAAATAAAATCTCCGATGCGATCGGGGTTTTGTGTTTGAAAAATAAGAGGGGTATTTGTACAAAGCAAAACTAGGCTTTTCGAAATAGTTCAGACAAACAATGCATGATGATGGCGATGCAATGCACAAAACAACGCGATTTTCTAGTAGTGGTTTTGCGGGATGCCACAATTCGACACCACTAACAATGGATCTCGCCCTCGAGATCCGCCTCATGGTACCGGAAGGAAGGTCGGCGATCTGCGTCTTATCGCTTCGTGTAGATCCTCTCAACACCACTAACAAGAGGTCGTTGTCCAGGATCGTCGAGAGAACACTCCGGGAACAAAAGGTCGAAGGTAGAGGTTTCAACAAATAAAGCCACCTCTAACTCCGGTAGAAAGAGAGGACCGATGCATTCTCATCCACTTCAATGTACAAAAGCGAATAGAAGGGGTAGTCGGCATGGGGGCCAATCCATCACGCACCCAAACTATTACTCTGCACAATCAGTAGAAAAGAGTGCAACCATTCTCGGAATCAGACTGAAGATCTCGACAAGCGAGGTTCGGAAACAAAGGAGGGATGGAGATTCTCATCAGGTCTGACGTAGATGATGTCGTCGCGTCGGAAACCACCAGAAGGCACGAGAAGGAACAAAGAGAAGTCCACCAGACGAAGGATTCCTCGGATAGCATGAAGACCAGATGTAGCAACACCGTTACCAAAGGAGGAAGCGAAACCCTGAAGGTACGATGGAACCCAACCACGAGAAATCCTGGACTCGAAGAGAGAGAAGAGAGCGGATTCAAAACACGCAGAGGTGAGAGGAGAGCAGCAGAGGGGTAAGAAGTAAAATCAGACCTAATCAGAACTATCCAACCGATTTTGCAAAAATAGTTTTGACACTCTACTTGCCGTTAGCTAGGTTATCCTACAGGCTGGACTTGTGGGGTATCGCAATGGCTGAGCTCGACACCACTCAGTAACACCCTCGAGACGGACCTATGCAAGTTTTAGCGAAACCCGCCAAACCCGCATAGAAACGATTCAAAGGTGCCCACCAGCACTTTCGTGCGGGTGGAAAAGCAAGCAATAACATTACACAGTCCTCGATGGGACCCACTGAGCAGTTATATACAACGACTCCGGGAGTCAAGAATACAGATATAATATACAAAGATCCAAATCACCTTGAAAAGCGATAGAGCGTTCAGCTACGGACAAGATGCAAATGGGGCTAAGAGCCCGAAGAATAACCAATGGCGTCCATAACCTGCCTGAGCCAAGCCGGAAGGGTAACCACCTAACGACGTCGATCTCAAAACCTGCTTAAACAAAAGGGTGCCGACAAAGGGCAAAGGAAAAGAGGAGCGTCGATCTGAGGCCGACACAGCGAGACTAGAATTGCGGTCCCGCCTACAAAGGTATGGTGGATCAAGCGGCGGCAGATACACTAAACAACCTATAGAGACTCGATAATGGCGGCTATCAGAGAGGGGTAAGAAAGACCTATCCGGAACCAGCCTGATACTAACACCAAACAATCCCATCCTGGTATTCCCCCTCGAGACCAAACGAGGAAGTCAATCGAGGAACTCACACAGTTGGCAGTTTTATTTATTCAGTTATCGTTGCAGCAATTACTAGTCAGGTTTATATAATCATTCTGATAAAGTAAGCAGTGGGCACTTTTAGTTAACCATTCCGTTATCGTTACAACACTTACTAATCAGATAAAGATAGCATGAGGTAACCCAAAAACCCAGCAGTTGTTGGTACTTTTATTTAGCCATTCCGTTGTAATTGCAATACTTACTAGTCAAGTACAATGGTCGCAAGCGACACTCCAAACAAGCAATTTTGGGCAGTATTATTTAGCCATTCCATTATAGTGAAGCTGATTACTAGTCATTATAAAGTCAAATTTATAGCACTACTTTAGTTATGCTTGTCTATGGTCGAGATACTGTGCTCCAAGTCGTCCATAACCGAGGACACGACTTTCAGAAAGTTTTACCTGGCCGGGGTGCACAAATAGCAACACACACTCGATCAACCTCGGAAAAACCAAATCAAAACCCAACGAGGCCTTCACGACAAAGCAATCACAGGATTCAGAAATATTTCAGGGGGCCACCCCTTAAAGTAGACCCGCAACAAAGCCGGCCGGCTCCGAGACGGACTTAAGGTTGTGGGGACGGCTGTGAACGACTGGGAACCCGAAAGTGTGGCTGGGCTTGTCGACACCGCGGAATCGTGCCACGATCCTAAACAGTACAGTGTGCTCCTCGCACAATCGTAAATACAGAAGTAGCATGGCATAAGTACAGGATAGTAAATAAAACCTCAAACTAGTTTGTGGCCCCAAGAAATAAGACTGAATCAAGCTCTGGCTCAGGGGGGTCCCATAATCCTCCCGGATGTGGATAGCGCGATAAATCAAGGAACAGGTATCAAGTACTCGGGGTCCTACGGGACACAAGTGGGCGTTCGGAAACCAAATATTATCTATCACCCACCGATGCCTCTGCTTACTTCAATTTTAGTTGTTAAACAGGAATTAAAGTGAACGATAAATAAAACCAGGATCATCTCCAACATCAACATGCGGCAAGGCTCCAACAACTGTGGTACTTGACGGCACGCAACAGCACTTAAGCAAGCGACTACGACGCGCAAGTCCAACTATCTACCAAACATCAGGTAATAGGATGTGTCCAAGGCAATATAGGGCTGCAAGGGATATCACGGGTACGGAAACTAGAGCATCGCAACACAGATCGCAATAGATCAACAGGAGGGAATAAATACTATAAAAGTAAGATAGGTAGAAAGGGGGAGATGCTCGCCTGAAAACATTGCCGAAGGTTCAACCGAAGATCGGGGCGAAGCTCACATAAACTCATCGGTCTTATTCGCGAAGAAGCAAAACACTAGAAGAAACACCGGATGCACTATTTAATGCTACGGTAGAAAATCGGGCATGATGCATGTATGATGTATGACATGGCAAAGGTGCGATGCTATTACGCAAGATTAAGCGGAACCGGGGTCCCGACAAATATTTAGGTGGTTCATGTTGTTTAGCTACCCTGCATTTTAAATGTTGTATTAGCAAGACAAAAGATGGCACCGGTTCGCTACACAAGTTTAGATGAGGCAAATATAAGGCTAGATTTGCCCGCATATGGGCCCCATATTTAATTATATGGTGAATCGGCATAAGGCCCCCAAACCACATGATAATATGCATGCGAGTATGAAAATTCAATATGCAACAAGTTTTATGTTTGGCATTTATAAAAATAGGGGTTCGGATAAGGGTCACACATTAGGGGTCTCGACGATCTTGGGGTTCCGGGGTTCGGGGTCGGGTCTCGGGGTCCAGGGTTCGACGGGATCGTTCTCGGACTCCGGGAATTAGGGTCTTCGGGTCGGGGTGGTAGATCTTGTCGCATGAGCGTCACTGCTTCCGGGAAGAACTTGTCGTCCAGGGTCCCGGTGTCCGGGGTGCAGTGCTCGACGTCCTCGGCTCCGGGAGGAAGATCTTGGCGTGTCGGATTCGGTCTTCTAATCCATGTAGTAGACCTGTTCAGTTCCATGTCGACGACCTTGGAATTCGGGGCTTCGTTTCCGTGAGGCGACCTTGGCGCTCCGCGGCCTTCGGTCACGGGTTCTCCGGGCTCCCATGTAGGAGATCTTGTCGACGCGTCGAAGAACTCGGATTCGGGTGTCGGTGGACTACTTGATGTTCCCCTTAGACGATCTTCGGGTTCCGTGAAGGAGATCTTGTAGTACCGGAAATCCTCGGGGTCGATCATCGGATCCGGCGACGGGCTTCGCGGCACTTGTTATAGGGTCTGCCTTGTATCTCCAGGTACGGGGGTCTCGGGTCGAAGAGCTTGGCGCGCCCGGGTTCGGTCTCGTTGGGGCGTCTGGATTCTTGGGGTGGGGAGCGCGAGCACGGGGCCTTCTCCGGCAGGCCCGCGGCCTTGTAGGTGTGACCGGCCCAGATCTCGTAAAAGCTCGCCTGGTACTCCATCGTCCACTCTGCCGTGGTCGCGTCAGCCAGCGAGCGCATGGAATCCTTGGGGGCGCCGAGGCACGCGCAGGTCACCTCGACGCAGCGGGCCGCCGTTCTTGGCCGCACGATGGCGGAGCCGAGCTCTCTCGGGCGGTAGCCTCAACAGTCATGACCGCGTTTGACGTCCCCTCCCGGGAGCTGCACGTGGACGAGGGGGAGGACGTAGAGGGGCGGGACGGCGCATGACGAGATCGACGCGGCCGGGAGGAGAACGGGCAGAGGAGGACGGGCTTGGGCGGTGGGGTCGCTGCCGACTACTGGCCTTGAGCCGAGGGCAACCGAGGAAGACGGAGGAGGAGCAGCCGGCGAGGGGCGGGCTCGGAAGGCGGCAGGAAGGAGGACGCCGGGCGGTGGAGGATGGGCGGCGAGGCGTGGCCTTGAGGCGGGAGATGTGGCGGTGCGGCGGGCGGGCGGCGTCGGGAGCGGAGGCGGGCAGCGAGCTCCGGTGAGGAGGAGGCAAAGGTTGGAGGTGAGAGGTGGAAGGCGGAGGAGAGCCGGGTCGGCGGGCCGAGGAGGGTGGCCTTGGAGGAGAGCGCGGGTGGCGCTGGGAGGCTGCCGCGGAGCTCGAGTGGGGCGGGGCCAGCGGAGGGAGCAGCGCGAGAGGGAGGAGGGTCGCCGGTGGCGGCACCAGCGAGAGAGGGGGCTTGGCGGCGCCGGTGGACGGAGGAGGGAGGTGGCCGACGCGCGCGCGGGGAGAGGAGCGCTAGGGAAGAGGAAGAGAGGAGCGGAGCGGGTGGGGGAGAGAGAGGGGAGCGCGGGGCCAGGTGGGGTCAGGCGTGGGCAGTGCGGGCCGTGGGTGGTTGAGTGGGGAAAAAGGTGGGGTGTGTCAGCGGGCCAGGGTGGTCCAGTGGCGAGGAGGAGGTAGAGGCATGGGTGAGAAAAAGGAGAGGAGGAAAAGGTATGGATCGATGAGGTGGCCGGTGGGGTGGGAAATGGGTGAGAGGGTGAGGTGGCGGCCTGCGGTTGGTGGGTAGGATAGATTTGGGTGGGGATAGGATTTAGAGGGGGATGGTTTGGGATGTGTGTTTGTTTGGTCTTGTCTATTTTAAAACAAGGCCATTTTGCAAACAGTTTTTAGACAAATAAAATCTCCGATGCGATCGGGGTTTTGTGTTTGAAAAATAAGAGGGGTATTTGTACAAAGCAAAACTAGGCTTTTCGAAATAGTTCAGACAAACAATGCATGATGATGGCGATGCAATGCACAAAACAACGCGATTTTCTAGTAGTGGTTTTGTGGGATGCCACAGCCACCCAGGAACAAAGAAATTTGAGATGTCAAATGTTGAGAAGCTTCAAGTGCAGCCACTGGGCATTATGGGCTCTGCCTGGACCATATAGGTTGCAATAACTTAGCCAAATGGACAGTTGGTGGTAGGGGAATGATAGGTTGGAACGCGTCCATTCTGGTCTAAGGGAAGGCTTCTGAAAGATCTTGTCTTGGTGAAACCAAGTCTTGTGGGGAAAGTGCACAACCTCTGCAGAGTGTAAAATCTAAGTACTTAGCCATGTCCCTGGCAAAGGACAATTTGAGCATCAAGACATGGAAGCTATCAAGAATCTCCTCATCCCAATTTCTAAGTTAAAATCTTGTGGTTGAACAAGGGTTGAAGGATCACCAATTTCTATTGGGAGATACCTTGGGGGATTTTTGTCAAGCAAAAACTTAGTGTTTTCAAATGATAAGTAAAATCTATTTTGAGCAAAGCAAGCCTAAGATCCACTTAGCCAAATGCATATAGATGATAGACTCCACTATACTACCATAGTATCACTTGCCAATACAATTTCAAATGTATTGACCCTTGTGGCTGTAACTTGTTATGTTGCAGGTTTGTTTGATATTAGTGGAGTGTAATGATTAGGATTACAAGTCTACAACCAACATGTCTGCCTGTGGCACTTTGAAGATGAAGGACCTCATGCTATTGTTATATTCTGCTGCATTGTAATGAGATAGCCAAATGAGCTATGTAAGATGTAATAAATTATTTTATTCCTGGTTATAAAGTTGTATTATGACCTTTGTTTCTGGATATTACATCTTAACTGTGGATGCTAGCTATTGATCCAGGGACTAGCATTGTAAACACAGGGATCTCTACCTTATTAAAGGTTGGGAACCTTACAGATGGTATCAGAGCATTGTGTTGCCTGTAGGATTTGTAACCCTAGGATTGGACAAAAACCCCTTAGAAAAATAGGAGTTGAAATTGTTCCAAAACTTATTTACAAACAATCTTGTAAACTCTTTCCTCAACCATTTTGGTTTTGACTCTACATCTCTTCTAATTCAACTTGATGGACAAGCCTACCCCATGGCCAAAGACTTCACCATGTGCAAAGGACTTCATCAACTCTAATGACTTCAACATCTTCAACATTTTCACCAAGGACTTCAACCTTGGATATCACTAAGGACTATAAGTGAGACAAGAAATATTACTCAAGACTTGAAGACTAAGGAAACACAACTTAGAAGGGATCATCATCACTTTGAAGTTTTGTGACCAAGATTCAAGAAAATTCTCCAAGGATACAAAGATCTTGTTCATGAAGAATCAACTAATAAGGATGGAAAGATTTCAAGTGAACCATATAGATGGATCACCATATTTAGTTTAAGTCAAACCCACCAACTTATGTGGTGTAACAAAAATATTTTTAGTTGCCTAAAAATGTACTTGAAACTTGTTGTTTGAGTGGAATGTTTGTTTGTGATTGCTTTCACATTGCTTGTGTGAATTGTGATGTGTGTGATTAGAATTATTCCATTAGAAATATTTTGCCTATTCTAATCCCAAACCAACCCAAACAGATGACTTCTCCAAGAGACTCCAACATCAAGGATGGTGACAACAACAACAACCAAGAGGACAATATGAGAGAACTCATAGTAACCCAAACCCATTTGAACCAAGTGACAACTCAATTTATAGCCAACACCAGTGAGGTAGATCCAACCATGCAAAGGTTTTTGGAAACCCAAACCCAATTGTTGCATAAGGTGACAGATCAAATGGTCAACATGGGAAACAACTCTTCCAAAGGAGTTTATGACAACAAGGATGTCAAAGATGATATTCTAGAAGGAACCCAAGCTTGCAATATTTGTGGAGACAAGGATCACACTTCCAAAGATCATGAAGATCAATGTCCCAATTGTGAAGAAAAACATCCAGCTAATCAATGCCCCACATCTCAAGCTACTTGTTACTTATGTGAAGGAAATAATCATGTTCCTATCTAATGCCCCATCTATTCCATAGTTCAACAAAGGAAACAAGGTGGAGTGCAACAACTGATTGCAGACTACCATGAGAGAGCCTAGTCTACCAAGAAGGATGAAGACAAAGGAAAATCTCAGCTTGCACCTCCATGCAATATGACTCAATTTAAAGGACCAAAGAGGAGACACATGTATTATCCAAGTAATAAGAGAAGGTCAAGGAGACTAGGAAACATTCCTACCTTTGAGATAAGATATGAAGAACATGAACTAGAAGCACTCCTAGCTTTGGAGAAACCCAAGAAAAAGAAGGACAAAAGCCATGTGCAATGTGGTCATTGCAAAGAAATGGGACACTATTCCAATGAATGTCCAGAGAAGAAAAAGTATAAGGAGATTAGCCAAGTGTGGTGCAACAACTGCAAAGAGCTAGGCCATTATGTGTCAACTTGTCCACAGAAGATACGTAAAGAACTCAATCTTATCACATGTTACAATTGTGGTAACCAAGGACATTATGCAAGCAATTGTCCAGAAAAGATGAAGCACAAGATAAAGCCTATGAAGGATCTCAGCCTTGTCACATGTTTCAAGTGTGGAAACAAAGAACACTATGTAGATGTTTGCCCAGAGAGATTTCAACAAGATCCCAAGCAAGCCAAGATGTAATTTAGTTGGAAATTTTTTAAGGGTGGTAGTACCCTAGTTGTTTTGAGCGAGCTTGTAACCCTAGCCTCCCCAAATCTCGGGACAAGATTTATTTTAAGGGTGGTAGCCTGTCACATCCCAAGATTTTCCAAATCTTGTAATGTGAAAAAAATAAAATAAACAAAATAAATTATTGTTGAATTTTAGGGTGAAAAGAAACTTTTGTCTCTAAATGGAAACTTAAAATCCCATCTTGAACAAACTTTAAAGTTTGAAATCAAACAAAATCCAAGTCAAGAGAAATGCATTCCTCAATGAATGTATCTTGAAATTTAAACACTTGGAAAATAAATCCAAACCCTAGACCCTAATGGAAGAAAAACATTTCGAAGTTATCTCCAAGCCTATGGATTTGATCCATATAAAAATTTGTCAACAAACATTTACAAAAGATCAAGACTGACAAATAGAAATATTATAAGACCATAGAAATTGGTTTCACTTAATTTGGAGCCATAGATAAATATTATGAATTTAAAAAGATAAGGGAAGTAATTTCCAAAGCTAATAAAGCACTTATCTAGAATCCATACAAAATGGTGAGCAAATAATCTTAAAGGGACTTAAAAGGATAAACAAATATTAAACAAGATTTTACAAATTGGAATCACCAAGTTTTGATCTTTAAATAAAAAGATATGGATTTTGTAAGATAAAGAAAGAAATATTAAATAAGAAATATTTAAAGA
The DNA here is from genome assembly GCA_030063025.1 of Avena longiglumis. Lineage (NCBI taxonomy): Eukaryota > Viridiplantae > Streptophyta > Magnoliopsida > Poales > Poaceae > Avena > Avena longiglumis. Next base: position 444,471,810 of record CP125975.1, on the reverse strand, counting down.
CCAAATTAAATCTTGGCCAAATCCATAAGCAAATGGAATAAGATATAATCCAAATCCAAATGAAATAAAAGTACAAAGAATTTCCAAAGTAAAATAAAATGGCATTAACCATTCCATCCCCATTTTAATAAAGACAAATCTCTAATAAGAATAATTTTATAATTCATGGGAAAATAGTATTTTGGAATTTACCCAAGTGGAATAAAAGTTGTTTAAGTAATTTAAATAAAATGAATATTCCAAATAAAATTTAGGGAATTAAAACTATATTTAATATCATTGGAAATAAAACAAATACCCAATTCAAATGATTTATAAATCATATTAAATATATTCCAATTAATTCAAAGTGAATATTTTGACACCCTATTAAGTAAATAAAACTTACTGAAAGATTTTGGAAGGATTTAGAATTCAAATGGAAATTAAAAACATTATTAAATCTAGAATGAATTAATACAAGGACCTACTTTAAATAATTAAAAAGGCACTAAAGGAATAAAAGATTTATTCTAAATTTGACTTCTGATTTTGTTAGCAATCAGTGTTTGAATATACAAAAAGGTTGAGAGAAGTTTGAATTCAAATAGAGGTTTGAAAAGTTTAAACAAAACCAAAACAGAATAAAAGGAAAGGAAAAAGAAAAACAAACTGAACAAAAAAAGGGAAACAAAGCAGCCCTACCCGGCAGACCCAGTCCAGGCCCAGCAAGCCCATTTCCCACCCCACCCGCAGCGAACCGTTCTCACTCAAACACACACCCGCTGCGTCGCAGACAGTTGGACCCTACTCCCCTGCCTCTCCTCGCTGACGAAACGACCCCACCCTTCCCAGTTATCGTCTTCACCCACCCCGCTGACCACGCCCCTCTCGCCGGCCGTTTCTGCAGGTTTTAATTTGCTTCAATACGCGTTGATGCCGCGACCATTACTCTCCGCGACTGTGCCCTATTAACCGCCCTGGTCTCCTCTCCTTTCTCCCCTAGACCACACCCCACTGGAGCCACCAGGCTGCTACAATTTTTACCTCGAAGCTCCTTTGTCCGATGGCACTTCGGCGACAATTCCGGCCGAACCCTGTCGCCCCTTGCCTCCACGACCACGCTCACATGATCTCCACCTCCTGGAGAAACTCCCTGTAGCGCCGGCTCGTCCCCGCGCGCCCCAGAACCTCGACAACGACGACCGCTGCACATCACCATCGTCTGCCTCCGCTCCGACGAGCACTACCGGTGAGACCAGACCCCCCTTCCCTCCTTTTGATGGACGCATGTCCGTGACTCGCGTACGAAGCTAACTGTGTCTTCCGTTTTCTCCCTCGTGTCCCATAGCGTCGCCTTCAACAACGACAGCGCGTGCCTGTCGCCAGACACCTCTCCGGCGAGCAATCCCTGCAACTCCAGCGCTCCCCTCGACAAACAGAAGGCAGCTTGAGCTTCCCCACGCCACGGCGAACCCGGTGAGCGCATCCTCCCTCTCCCTCGCTTCTTGTAGCTGCCGTAGCGCCGTTAGCCAAACGTCACCGTCAGCGCCGCTAGTTCCTGGCAAGCGCCTTGTAGCCGTAGGATCTTGATCGCGTGGCCACGATAGATTGACTGAGCGAAGGGGTACGCTTGCCCCTGTGCCGCACGATCCACTTTAGATCTAACGTCTGTTTTCTATCAATCCAACCGAAGCGGTACAGACGAATGAGAAGCAACCACGTCCCTGTTCGTTTGATTTAAAACAGATTTGATCTATTAGATGCTAGATTTTGTAAAATCTATAACTTTTAATCTACACGTCCAAATTTTGCAAATTATATATCAATGCATTCAGAAAGACATGCCCTAGCCAACCATGCACTTTGTTTAGTAAAAAGCTTCTGTTAAATTGATTGTTTTTGCAGAAACTTGTGTATGCATGTTTAGGATATAAAAATTGTTCTAAAATGATTTTGAGGATAAAATCTTTGGCAAATGGTTTGTTTTGAACCTACTGACCCTAGGAATCAATTGGTGGTTTCAAAAATGTATTTGGTGAAGCAAAAGAATAAACCTTTGATTTAAACCATTCCTAGTCAAATAAAAATATTGTTTATTTGCTAAAAATGCTTTTTGGAGAAAACCTTTGGGAAATGTTTTGATATAAACTCTCTGACCCTAAACACCAAGTTTTATGACTTAAAAATATATTTGGTAAACCCTATAAAGATTGCTACTTTGATAAAGGCATTTTCAACCACATAAAATAATGATTTGGTTTGAAAATGGTTTATAGGTAAAATCTTTTGCAAATAGTTTTGCCACTTTATAAAATGACCAATAAGTGTTTTAGAATGTTTATAACCTGTTATAAACCATTTTTGTAAATAAAACAAAGTTTGGCATACTTGCATGCATTTTTTTGTTTCTATTATTTTATGTGTTGTTTGCTTGAATGGTAGATTGAAATTGTGCCTTGCTTGATTGAATTGTAGTGAATTGAAGTGTGTGAACATTGCAAGATCAAGGAGTGAACCTATATTCTCTACCAAAAAGGCAAGTGATGCTTCATACTTTTGTTCCATTATTTTCACTATGCATTAGTGATATTTGTAAGTAGGACTTGCATGGAATATTTGCTAAGTATAAACTATACTATGGGAAATCCTAGTAGATGAAACCTTAGTAGAATTTCCTAAGTTAATATTCCTACTACTACCATGCTTAGCTTACCTAGTAGAAAACAAGGGTGGAATATATATTCATATTATGGAAATATTTCTAAGTCTGAGGACTTGTGTTTTGATTAATAAAACAACTAAGTGAATGAATCACCTGGGTGGAATGGAAGGAATGGTTTGTGTTGAGTGGTTATGCAAGTCCAGTATGCTGGGGAAAACTTGGGCATCACCAAGTCCAAGATATCTTGGGAAAACTTGGTATCTCACTTGTGGATGGCCACCCAGGAACAAAGAGATTTGAGATGTCAAATGTTGAGAAGCTTCAAGTGCAGCCACTTGGCATTATGGGCTCTGCCTGGATCATATAGGTTGCAATAACTTAGCCAAATGGACAGTTGGTGGTAGGGGAATGATATGTTGGAACGCGTCCATTCTGGTCTAAGGGAAGCTTCTAAAAGATCTTGTCTTGGTGAAACCAAGTCTTGTGGGGAAAGTGCACAACCTCTGCAGAGTGTAAAATCTAAGTACTTAGCCATGTCCCTGGCGAAGGACAATTTGAGCATCAAGACATGGAAGCTATCAAGAATCTCCTCATGCCAATTTCTAAGTTAAAATATTGTGGTTGAACAAGGGTTGAAGGATCACCAATTTCTATTGGGAGATACCTTGGGGGATTTTTGTCAAGCAAAAACTTAGTGTTTTCAAATGATAAGGAAAATCTATTTTGAGCAAAGCAAGCCTAAGCTCCACTTAGCCAAATGCATATAGATGATAGACTCCACTATACTACCATAGTATCACTTGCCAATACAATTTCAAATGTATTGACCATTGTGGCTGTAACTGTAGGGTTCGCAGCATAGAAAACAAAAAATTTTCTACGATGTGAACTATATACCAAGATCTATCTACTAGATACAAACAACGGGCAGATGTATATCCGTAGAGAACATACCCTTGAATACCGACAAAGCTTAACGAGTTCAACTCGTGGTTGATGTAGACAATCTCTTGCCGATCTCAAGATCGACAGGAAGTCCTAGCGCCGCAAATCAGCAGCGCATCTGTGCTCGCACACACGTTCGAGGCACCGAGCAACCTCCGCCTCCTCGCTCCAGCGATGCAGCGGAAGCACAACTCTTTCTTTCCGAATAGCCACCGGGAACATGTATCTCGCTAGTCCGAGACCATGGGGGATAAATTCTAGAGGGGGAGAGAGATCCTTCACGAGGAGGTGTGAGAGACAAGTGAGGAGGGGGGCTCCTTTTATAGGAGGAGTGGGCGGGGGGGGGAACCCCAAGGGGGTGGCCGGCGCATGGGGCCTGCCCCCTTTCCCTCCCCTCTTCATGTGGGTGGACACTCCACTCACAAATCTCCTTTAAATTCCCTCCACTCAAAAGTCCACTCAAATTCCCATTAAATTTCCACCAAATTTAATGCAAACTCTCATTAAATAAAACTCTTTTATTTTATTCAGAATTTTTTCAATTACTTTAATGACAAACATTCACAAATAACCCCTTGCTAGAATTCTGTTTCACATGCATAACCACTTTATGCAATTTCACCCAAAAACCTGTTTCGGTATCTAGTGAAATAAATTCCTGCGCTTGTTCATTCTTTCGGCATGAAACATTTGCTCCAATTGGATGTCGGTGTATCTTAAGTGTGTCACCCTACGGTTCATGAATAATGCGGACATGATCGAGATCCCTCTCGGATTAATAATCAGAAGCGGGATCTGGAGACCCATACTGACTCCCACACATTCAACGATGACTTTCTTGTGATCGTCGGAACCTTCTACTTTCTTGTGATCGTCGGAACCTTCTACGCTAGTATCTTAATCCCTTTGTTTCCCGATATATTACATGTCCGATCTTCGATCATCGGTATCTCCATACCTAGTTTGATATCGTTACCGACATGCACTCTTTTCTCGTTCCTGTGATATAACATTCTAGTGATCAAATCACTTGCTTGCAAGCTAATCAATGTGATATCACCAAGAGGGCCCAGAGGATATCTATCCGTCATCAGGATGAACAAATTACACTCTCGATCCATGAGCCTCAACATAACACTTTATTAGTTTTGAATCCATCTTTATAATCACCCTGTTACGGTGTGACGTTTGATGTTATCAAGAAACTCTTCCGGTGTTAGTGATTGACATGATCTCATGGTCTAAGGATTAGGATCACTTCGTAAGTTGTTATAGCAATATAAACTCAATGACTTTGATCGTAATGCTATACTTCGGATGAATGTTCATCACACCATTACACTAATGTTGTGATCCCGTTATTAACAACATCCAATGTCCATGATCAGGAAACCTTGATCATCTTGTTAATCAACGAGCTAGTTTATGAGAGAGGCATAACTAGGAACTTTATGTTTGTTTATTAAACACACATGTATTAACGTTTCCGTATTAATACAATTATAGCATGCAAAATAAACATCTATCATATACTTGGAATACACATAATAAACACTTTATTATTGCCTCTCAGGGCATATTCCCTTCAGTAACTTGTTATGTTGTAGGTTTGTTTGATATTAGTGGAGTGTAATGATTAGGATTACAAGTCTACAACCAACATGTCTGCCTGTGGCACTTTGAAGATGAAGGACCTCATGATATTGTTATATTCTGCTGCATTGTAATGAGATAGCCAAATGAGCTATGTAAGATGTAATAAATTATTTTATTCCTGGTTATAAAGTTGTATTATGACCTTTGTTTCTGGATATTACATCTTAACTGTGGATGCTAGCTATTGATCCAGGGACTAGCATTGTAAACACAGGGATCTCTACCTTATTAAAGGTTGGGAACCTTACAAGCAGGAGGATAATATTTTCCAATGAAATCATCTTTGCATTTAATCCAAGAATCAATACTATTTTTAGGCAAAGATAGCAACCAATATTTAGCTCTCCTCTTAAAGAAAAGGGAAACAATTTAAGCTTAATAATATCTCCATCTACATTCTTATATTTTTGCATCTCACAAAGTTCAACAAAATTATTAAGGTGAGCAAAAGATCATCAAGATTAACACTTAAACTTGCTCTTTCATAACAAGATTTAGGAAAGCAGGTTTAATTTCATAGAAAGTAGCTTCAGGAACAGGTGGAGCAATAGGTGTGCAAATGAAATCATTGTTGTTTGTGCTAGTGAAGTCACATAACTTGGTGTTTTCAGGAGTAGTCATTTTTGCAAGATTAAAGCAAGCCAACAAAATAGCAACTAAAGTAGGAACTAACTTTTTTTGTGTTTTCGGTAAAAAGAAGCAAACCAAACCTAGCAAAACAAAAATAAAGTAAAGAGATTGGTAGTGAGAGACTCCCCTTGCAGAAATCTTCTTTTTCCCTGGCAATGGCGCCAAAAAAGCTTGTGATGGCTCAGTTGATGTAGAGCCTGTTGGGAACCCCAAGAGCAAGGTATGATGAGCACAACAGCAAGTTTTCCCTCAGTTATGGAACCAAGGTTATCGAACCAGTATGAGAAAGAAACCACTTCTGAAGGTGTTGCTAGAAACATGGAACCTGGATTAAACACAACCAAAATACTTTGCCCCAACTTATAAGTGAGGTTGTCAAGCTCACTGGTTTTGCTGAAAACAAAGGATTAAACGTATAGTGTGGAAGAAAGTAATTGCTTGTAGTAATTGCAGAAAGTAAACAGTAAAAAGTAGATGGAATATCAATGGGAAGGAATGGACCATGGTCCACAGTTCACTAGAGGTCTTTTCTCCATAAGATAAATAACATGTTGGGTGAACAAATTATAGCGGGGCAATTGACAAATAGAGAATGCATAACAATGCATATACATGACATGATGATCACTATGAGATTTACTTGGGCATTACAACATGATACATAGACCGTAATCCAACTGCATCTATGACTAATAATCCACCTCCGGTATATCATCCGAACAACCCTCGGGTATTAAGTTGAAAGCAACAGATAATCACATTAAGCAAAGTGTGTAATGTAAACAATACAATTTCCCTTGGACAAAGGATTGTTGTTTTCTCCCTAGTAGAAATAGCACATCTACAATCTTAGAAGTTCCTGTCACTCTCCCAGATTACTAGAGGCATGAACCTACTATCGAGGATAAATACTCCCTCTTGGAGTCACAAGCAAATACTTTGCTAGAGTAACTACTAGCAACGGAGAGCATGCGAGATCACTAATAACATAGACAAGATAGAAAAATAATCAATCTGACATAATACTCAATATCCATCGGATCCTCGCAAACACTACATGTAGCATTACAATAAGATGATCTTTATCATGATAAGCATCTCACAATATCTTAACATGGTGGCACAAATAGGAGAAACAACCATCTACCTACTGTTATGGACCCGTAGTCCAAGGATGAACTACTCACACATCACTCCGGAGGTAGGCATGGTGATGAAGAAGGCCTCCGGGATGATCTCCCCTCTCCGGCAGGGTGCCGGGAAGAGCTTCAGATCCCTCCCGATCTATGGACGATGGTGGCAGCGGCTACGGACTTTTTCGTGGAATTCTGATCTTGTCTTTAGGGTTTTCGTCTCGGGGGGTTTATATAGGCGAAGGGGAAAGGTCGGTGGAACGCCAGGGGTCCCACACCCTAGGGCGGAGTGCCCCCGTGTCCGCTCCTAGCCCAGGTGTGGCCTCCCTAGGGTGCGTCTCCCCCTCTCCTTCGGGCTCCATGTCGTGTAGGAAAAAAATAGGAACTTCGGCTTTTGTTTCGTCCAATTCCGAGAATATTTATTTACTAGTTTTTCTGAAACCAAAAAAGTAGAAAATAGGAAATTGGTTCTATGGCACTTGTTAATATGTTAGTTCCAGAAAATTCATAAAAATGCCACAAAGTGTAGACAAAACATAAGATTGTTCGTGCAAAACAAGCATGGAGCATAAAAATTATAGATACGTTTGCAACGTATCAAGCATCTAGATAGTCATCATTTCAACCATATGACTCATGCTTTACCTTTCGTTTCGTGTTCTGAGGCCATGTTTGTACATACTAGGCTCGCTAAGCAAGAACCTTAGTATCCGTGTGTGTAGAATTGTATTCACCCGTTGTATGCGAACGTAGAGCCTATCACGCCTGATCATCACGCGGTGTCTCGAAACAATAAACTTTTCTGAATGGTGCATACTAAAGGAAGAACACATTTTATCTTGATATTTAAATGACGGATCATCTTATAATGCGACTAAAGCTCCAGACAAGCAATATAAAATGCAAACAAACATCATATGAAAAAAGTTATATGATATGATTCTTGCACTTGATCACTATCTTATGCATCGTGGTATGATCTTTATCATTCCTATGTGTGTAAGTCCAGGTCTATGGAACTTAAACTTTGGCATATTATAATTTCCAATAGTATCAATCCATACTACAAATTATAACACTACATACCATAGTACTTGCCTAGGAAAACCAAACACTAGACGCTTCTAATTTATCTTTTGCATGTTTTTACGTGGTTGTGGGCTATCAGAGATAGAACCATTCTTACCTACGAACATAGAACCACAAAGATGATAATCAAATTATTGGCAACTTGTTATAAATTAGATATTGACGATAGCAGGAGAGATAGACACCCGCAAGCCACTTATGCAAACTAGTTGCATGCCAGGCGTGGAACATGTCTCATGTGCTAGGACATGTAAAGTTAGTCCATGCTGCTTCATCCCACTATACCACCAATATACAAAATACACATAAGAAGCAATAACATGATCATTAGCACCCACATAACCATATGCATTCTACCTGTGCAAAGCATCTACTCATAGATCCGTCCTGATACCACTTTTGAGTTCACGACATAGAAAACAAATTTTTTCCTACGATGTGAACAACTAAGCACCAAGATCTATTTACCTAGATACAATCAATGGGTGGATATACATCCAAAGAGAACTTACCCTCGAAGAGTGACAAAGCATTACGAGATTTGATCTCGTTGATGATGTAGTCGTTCACCTGCCGATCTCAAGATCATGATGAACTACTAGCACCGCAAAGCAGTGGTGCATCCGTGATCGCACAGACATCTAGTACCCGACCACCTCTGAGTCCTCGCTCTAGCAAAGCAGTGGAAGCAGCAAATCCTTCCAGAAAAACCCACCAAGAACATGTACGTCGCTAGTCCGAGGCCATGGGGAATAATCTAGAGGGGGAGAGAGATCCTTCGCAAGGAGGTGTGTATATGAAGGAGGGAGGTGTGCCTTTTATGGGGGGAGGGAAGCCCCATGCCATGGCCAGCGGCCAAGGTGGATGCCCCCATATCTTCCTCATTCATGTGGGTAGAGCACCCACTCACATAAAATCCCTCCACTCAAAATTCCACTCACATGTATTAATTTTCCACCAAAATTAATGCATATCTCAATTAATAAAACCATTTTATTTATTTTAATCAGAATTTTGTTAATTAACAAACATTCACATAAAACCCCTTGCAACATTTCAATATCACATGCATAACCAATTTCAGTAATTTCACCCGAAACAGTTCCGGTGTCCATTGAAATAATTTGAGCAGTTTGATATTCTTTCTCTGGCATATTATTTGCTCCAAATGGTGTTAGAATCCCTTAAGTGTGTCACCCTACGGTTCGTGAATAATGAAAACATGATTAGACCCCTCTCCGATCAATAATCAGCAGCGGGACCTAGAGATCCATACTGACTCCCACATATTCAACAATGACTCTTGTGATCGTGCGAACCTTATAACGTTGTAACTAAATCCCTTTGTCTCGCAATATATTATATGTCCGAGATTTGATCATCGGTATCCCCATACCTAGTTTGATCTTGTTATCGACATATACTTTTTTGTTGTTCCCATGATATAACATTTTAGTGCTCTTATCACTTGCTTGCAAGCTATGTCAATGTGATATCACCGAGAGGGCCCAGAGTATATATCTCCATCACCGGGATGGACAAATCCCACTCTTTATCCATGAGCCTCTACATAACACTATCGGAGTATCTAAACCCATCTTTATAGTCACCATGTTACGGTGTGCGTTTGATATTATCAAGCTACTCTTCCGGTGTTAGTGATTGACATGGTCTCATGGTCTAAGTACTAAAGTTACTTTGTATGATGTTATAGTAATTTAAACATAATGACTTTGATCGTATTACTATGCTTCAGATGAATGTTCATCACATCATTACACCAATGTTGTGACCTCGTGTAGCACCCCGGGTAAAACCACTACTAGAAAATCATGTGTTGTTTTCCTTTTGTGCATAATCATGACGGGATCGTCATGTCGTCATGCAACATTGCATTTGAGGATCCTCATGACTGCATGCATCTGTTTGCCAAAAACTATTTTACAAAAGTCTTGTTTTCCCAAATGCCCCCGTCTCATTTCAAATCAAACCCCGGACCCGTCCGTATATTTTGTTTGTATAAAAATATTTACAAAGTATATCCTTAAAATAAAATAAAATAAAAACAAATAAATAAATAGTATAAAACATATTTTACAAAACCTAGGGAGGCAGCCGCCGGCCAGGCCCAGCCAACAGCCACTTACCACCCGGCTAACCCTATCCCTAAAACCACCACCTGCCCTAACTACCTAGCCGCCACAAACCCTGCATCCACCACTGTCACATCCCAAATTTTAGATTTGGTCTTGCATATCATTCATGTCATTGCATCATATCTTTCCATGCAAAACCGTCGAGTAGAAGGGTTCGGCGAAACGCCTTTTGCAAAACCCTATTTTACTTCGCTACGAGTTTCCTGCGGGAGGCTTTAGAAGGACTTGCGACAACCACCCCTGTAGGTTCGAGTTTTCGCGCAAACCTTGACGAAAGGTTGTTCCCCTCGACGATACGAACCCGTAGGCGCGAGAATCGCTCCAATCGGAGTTCGTATGCAAAAGCCTCAGACGTTTTAGTAATCCGCTGGAAAACGGTCCGGAAATCCGGACCGATTTCCGAGTTGGAGTCAACTTCTGGACCAAATTGGAGTAGGACCGCGCAGGAGGCCCACTTAAAGGAACCACCTGCCTCGATTTGCGTGCCCGACCTCGACCCCACCTGCGCCGACCCTCCTCCTCGCCGCGAGCCCGCCTCAGGATCGCCGCCCGCCGCCTTGCCGCCACGCCGCCACCGCCGCCACCGCCGCCATCGCCGCGGGTTCGCCTCCTCTCTCTCTATTCCCTGCGCCACGCCGACCGTCGCCATCCACCGCCGCCATCTGCGCCGCCTCCTTGAAAGCACCACCGCCATCGCCGCCGCTGCCGCCACCTCCACTCACGCGCCACGAACCGCCGCCGCCGCTGCTTCTCCCGGCGCTGCCCGCACGCCGTCGCCGCCCGCATCCGCCGCGCTTGCCGCTGCGCCAAGCCGCCGCGCCAGCTGCCGCTGCCACAGCTGCAGCGCCTCAAGCGCCGACGCATGCGACGCGTGCGCTATCGCATGCGCACATGCATGCACGCATACACGCGTACGCCGCCGCCACGCGCAATGTATTTTTTTCTCGACCGTAGTTGACCGTGTACCCGACAGAAGGATCTCGTCGCCGGAAGTGATCGCCACCGTCCGGAGCTCGCCGCACCTTCGAGTCCGTTTACGCCGTCCATTTCGGTAAGACAACAGCCACCGCCCGTCGGATCTCAGATCAGCGGCCTAGATCGTTAGTTGACTGGTCAGCACTGACTAGTCAGACGCCCAGTCAGCAGACGCTTTGACCAGTCAACAGACACAGTTGACTGGGTCAATTTCGTTGATCCTTTAGTTGGCAGATTTCGGTAGAATCTTATAAATTGCGTAGAAATTAAACCGCTTGGCCAAAAATTGCAAATAAAATATGTACGGGTTCAGTGAATCGTGTATAATCTCTCTGCACCTTTGGTTTAGACTTTTACTGTCACGTTTAGTACAGTTTAATCAAACTAGTTAGTGGCCTTTTCGGAGTAATAAATTCGTAGAAAAAGATCCGTAGCTCCAAAAATCGCGTATGATATGTCCCTGAACTCGTGTGAACGAGGGGAATCTCATCATGAATTAAAAATATAGGCTTACAGTAAAAACTTCTGCAGTATTTGTCTAATGGCTTTCTGCAGTGTTTTAATTACTCGGGAAGTTTTATAACTCCTTTTTGAGTAATTCCAATTGGTACTGTTTCTAATCAGCGATGCCTATGCGGTAGAATCTTCCCAAGATTTTACAAACAGTATACTACCGGTAGTGAATTATTTAACTTCTAGCTCTAGTTGTGAACACTACCTTTGGTTAATAGTTTTCCTTGCGCCAAATCTATTTTCCATGCATGTATTCGGTAGTATTATGGATTAGAATTATGTGGTGCAGCTGTAGCACCAATTCACTTGCCGTTCTTGCATTCATGCATCATATTTGTTGCATATGTTGTGGATTGTTTGTTTATGAATGCAATTGTGTCGTGTAGATTGTGACGAGTGCAACGCTTGCTTGTGTGTGGATTGTTCTTCCGACCGCTATAACCAAGGCAAGTAGATGCTACTTTGTTCATGATATCGTCCTACTATTTTCAATGCATTGTCGTGTATTTTGTAGATGCATGTGTAGGATGATACTATCGCTATGCTATGTCCTATTATGTGGTAGGGCTTTCCTTGTAGATGAACCACCATTGGTAGATGTGCTTAGCCATGCTTTGTTGAACGAGAGTTGGGTTACATCATTGATACTTGTTTTCTAAAAGTATTGGTTTGTGAAAACTAAAACAACCTAATCAATGAATCCCTTGGGTGTGATGGTATTGATAATTTTTGGTGGTTTCATTGCGGAAAGGCACCCAGGTATCAAGAGAGAATGATTGGCTTCTTTATTTGGTAGCTTACGTGTACAACCATGTGCCAATAATGAAATGGGCGGTTGGTTGGACTTAGTAGGTTGTGGTAACTCGAACCCGCGTATCCAGAGATGTAGAATTTTGGTAGGTTGGACCGGTGTGCGTCGGGATTGATGAGCTACTTCCCGAACAGTCTCTTCTTGGTCTTCTCCCTATCATCGCCCAAAATGAGAGCGATGGTACGAGCTGGGCTGGCCAAGTCACATGGGTAAAGTGTACTAACCTCTGCAGAGTGTATAATCTAATGGATTAGCCGTGTCCCCGGTTATGGACATCTGAGTTGCTTGATATTGATTCCATGACATGTTTCTCGCTCATTCCAATTTCATAATTGCTTTAACATTGTTGGGTTAACTAAATTGGGATCTTTTCAAAGAAAATCAAAAACTTTTTATGAAAGTAGGACAAATGTATTTGCAAATGCAAGCCAGACACAGCTCCACTTGCCAAATATGCATGTAGATGTTAGTACTATTGTCTCCATTACTAGCTCTACTTGCCATACATTCCATGTATTGACCCTTCGGGGCTGCTACGTTTTATGTTGCAGGTTATTCAGATTCTGATTGATCGTTATAGGCCACGGTACTTCACTCGGCACTTGTTCACTTGTGGGCAATTTGAAGAATGGAGGATTACTTTATTTATGTTGCTACCTGAATAATTTGAGCTCGATTTATGCTAAGCTTTCATTGTAATAATGGTACTCTGGATCTTTGTAGAACATGATACACGGATATTGTGCTATGTTATCTATCTTACTCTATTATGGGCCAATGAACCGATCCAGGGATTGGCATGTCACATAGAGGCCACGGTCTTTTCAGAACCGGGGTGTTACCGGATGGTATCAGAGCCCGTGTGTCGACTGTAGGATCGTGACCTAGGATTGGATTAGGAAGCCATAGATTTACTAAAGCCTATATTAACTCTGTCTTTCATCTTGTGTCTTTCACCCTCGTAAATTCTCACCATATGCTATCCTCACACTTTCCTCTTTTACTGGATAGATGGGAGAAGTCAGGACTGAGTATGCCACCCTGGAGTCACCAAGGCCCTTTGCAAGGCAGTTAACTCAGCTCTCGCAGTCATTGGGATTGCCACTGCCCATGTTCAAGGGAAGAAGGCTGTACACCTATGGATATGGAGAGGATGCATGGGAGATCACTACCTTCATATTCAGAGATGCCGCCTTGCCAAACCCCGTGCACTTGATCTACACCAATACATATTGCAACTGGGGACTTGGAATCAACTTGGCCATACATGAAGCCCTGTCTCGCCAGTGCCATAATGTCCGACACCTACTGCCAGCAGATTCACCCTACTGTGACTATGGAAGGCGTGATGAAGATGGGAACGTTGTGGTTACCCCGGGCGACAAGAACAACATGCCGCCCCGTCGGAGGCACATAGAGGACATGGAAAGGGAGAATGGAGCTCTAGCAGAGAAGGTGAGGATGATAAAGGAGATTGCAGACTTTACTAGCAATGGAATGGTGGTCCAAGGACAGGAGATTGACACTTTGCATGAAGCTGTGGGAGTTCTGGAGAATGTCCTGATAGCCAGAGATGCAACCATAGCACATCTTCATGGTACTGTGCAGGAGAACACCCAGAACATACAGCAATTGCAAGGGACAGTCCAGGAAAGGGACCAAACTATTGAAGCTATGACAGCCTAGATTGCCGCTCTCCAAGCACAACTGAATCCACCCTCTGATGATGACAATGGAGATGATGGCAACAATGGGGATGATGATGATAGTGGAGATGATGATGATGAGGACGAGGATGATGATGATGGAGACGATGATGGTGGAGGAGATGAAGCTGTTGCAGTTGCAGCTGAGGATGAAGAAGAAGAGGAGGATCCAGAGGAGGTGGAATTTGAGGTTTCAAGTGATGGTTTAGGAGAGGTGTACACTCCGCCTCCATGGTTGTACCGCGAGCTGAAGCGCCAACGCATGACCGCAAGGACCTACCTCAACCTCTTCAAGAAGTAGATAGAAGTCCACCAATTAGTCCTCGTTAGGTAAATTCGTTAGGATTAGTCTCGATCGTTGTGAAGCTTAGTTCGTGTTAGTTTAAGAGTGATTAGTTGCTTATTTGTGTACTCCAATATCCCAGGAATTATTTGTGCGAATTTTAATGAAAGAGTTATGGCAATTTGGTTACTATCTGTGTTATTTTCGCTGTAGTTTTTCTGCTGATACAGCAGTACTGAGCGATTTTTCATATTTTTCTGGTAACTCGGAAAAATATGAAAACAATTGTGCTGATACGAAACTCTCTGTGATATATGAAGAAAAATCAGCTAAATTTTCTGACGAGTTTAAGTCAGGCGGAAAAATTCGTGAACGCTGCTGGACTGTTCTGGCAGAATTGCTGATTTGTTGATTAGTTGATCTATTGTTTAGTTAACCGTTGCCAACTCTTGCAAAACTATTTCAGTAGGTATATACTGCTAGGATAACACCTGGGATGTTTCTGGATCACTTGTTTGTTGATGTGTTGCTTGCTTGTGATTGTCTGCTATTGTTTGTTGTTGTTTGATCATATGCATGGGTAGAATCCTATTGCCGTAGTTGATTCTTTCTAAACTTACCTATGATGAACCGCAGATGCCTCCCCGCCGTCAACCCACTGAGATGGAGCAGCTCATGGCAGCTCAGGCACAGCTGACCCAAGTGATGACCCAGTTCATGGCGAATCAGAACAACAACAATGGAAACAATCAGCCTCAGGGAGATGCTCTCACCAGATTTCTGAGGTTAAGGCCAGCTAAGTTCTCTACTGCAACGGAACCAGTGGTTGCTCTCGACTGGTTGCGTTCAGTCAACAAGGATCTAGTAACTGTTGGATGCACTGATGCTGAGAAGGTGAGGTTTGCCGCTCACCTACTGGAGGGACCAGCCGCTTCTTGGTGGGACACATTTCAGATCACCCGCCCGCTGGATACCGTGACTTGGGCAATGTTTGAGGAAGGTTCCAGGACCAACCACGTGTCTTCAGGAGTTCTGAGCCTAAAGAGGAAGGAGTTCCGTAACTTGCGCCAAACCAATCGCACCGTGGCCGAGTACATTGAGGAGTTCAACAACCTGTCCCGTTATGCACCTGAGGATGTTGACACTGATGCAAAAAGGAGGGAGAGATTCTTGGATGGCCTCAGTGATGAGCTTTTAGTCCAGCTACTTGTGGTTTATTGCCCCACTTTCCAGGAGCTTATGGACAAGGCTAGGATCTTGGAAGGGAAGCACAAGCAGGTGGAGAACCGCAAGAGAAAGAACAACAATCACCACTCTGGTTCACACCACAAGTCTCGCACTTCATATGATGGATACTCCAAGCATGGAGGGAGTGACCATGGGAGCCATGACCGCCACCACCATGGAGGCGATGGGCATCGTCATGACAACCATAGGAGCAGCCACCACAACCACAAGGGAGGACACTCTCACCACTCTGGAGGACACGGTGGACATGACCGCAACCGTGATCGCAGCTTTGTGAAGAAGGATCTGAGTGAGGTGACATGCTTCAAGTGTAAGCAGAAGGGACACTATGCTGACAACTGTCCGGAGAGGAAAGGACTGAAGCCAACCAACAATGAGAAGGCCACAGTGAACCACATGAATGTGGAGGAGATTCCAGATGAGCCTGACCTTGTGATTGGTAAGTTCCCAATCAACACTTACCCTGCACTTATACTTTTCGATACTGGTGCATCACATTCATTCATATCAAGAGCATTTGTGGATAAGTATAAGTTACCTACTGAGTTTATGAAGAGGTCTTTTAGAGTGAGTTCACCAGGAGGAGATATGATAGCTAGTGCAGGATGCCACGATTTAACTGTGAGGATTGGAACACACAACTTCATTGCACATTTGGTAGTGTTGGATTCACAGGGATTAGACGTTATTCTGGGTATGGATTGGATGTCCATGCATGGGGGACACATAGATTGTGCCTGAAAGCTGTTTCACTCAAAACCCCGGATGGTAAGAGGATTAGATTCAAGTCGGCTGTACGACCAGGAAGGTGTAAGTTAAATTCTCTTAAGGGGGTTAGCATGGATACCGTGCCAGTGATTAGGGATTACCCCGACGTGTTTCCGGAAGAACTGCCAGGAATGCCACCTGACAGGGAAGTAGAGTTTCTTATCGACCTGATGCCGGGAACAGGACCGATAGCAAAGAAACCATATAAGATGGATGTGGATGAGCTGAAGGAATTGAAGAAGCAATTGAAAGAGCAACTGGAAAAGGGATTCATTCAGCCTAGTGCGTCGTCATGGGGAGCACCTGTTCTGTTTGTGGAGAAGAAAGACAGCACCAAGAGATTAGTGGTGGACTATCGCTCGCTGAATGAAGTAACCATCAAGAACAAGTACCCTCTACCGAACATAAATGATTTGTTTGATCAACTGGAAGGAGCAAAGGTGTTCAGCAAGATTGATCTGCGATCTGGCTACTTTCAATTGAAGATCCGGAAGGAGGATGTACCGAAAACCGCCTTCACCACTAGGTATGGTCTATATGAGTATACAGTTATGTCTTTTGGACTAACGAATGCCCCGGCATATTTCATGACCATGATGAACAAGGTATTTATGGAGTATTTGGACAAGTTCGTGGTGGTCTTTATTGATGACATACTGATATATTCCAAGGATGATGCTGAGCATGAGAAACATCTGAGGATGATTATGGAGAAGCTGAGGGAACACAAGCTGTATGCCAAATTCAACAAGTGTGAATTCTGGCTTAACACCGTTGGATTTCTTGGACACGTAGTGTCAGGAGAAGGAGTCGCTGTTGATCCAAGCAAAGTGACTGCAGTAACTGATTGGGAGGCACCCAAGAATGCGGGAGAGATACGAAGCTTTTTGGGACTTGCTGGACATTACAGGAGGTTCATTGAAAACTTTTCCAAGATTGCTAAGCCGATGACTGAACTTCTGAAGAAGGAAAGGAAATTTGAATGGTCAGACGTATGTGAAGCCAGAACCCAAGGCCGACTAGTGACCGCGCCTATTCTGTGTTTACCAGATCTTCAGAAGGATTTCCAAGTGTACTGTGATGCTTCACGACAGGGACTTGGGAGTGTGTTGATGCAAGATGGGAGAGTAGTGTCATATGCCTCGCGACAACTCAAACACCATGAGCGGAATTACCCCACACACGACTTGGAGTTAGCGTCAGTGGTTCATGCGCTCAAGGTATGGAGGCATTACTTAATGGGAAAAACACTATGATGTGTACACCGACCATAAGAGCCTGAAGTACATATTTACACGTATGAAGGCGAACATGAGGCAAAGGAGATGGTTGGAGCTTATCAAGGACTATGATATGAATCTAATACCACCCGGAAAGGCCAATGTAGTAGCCGATGCTCGAGGAAGGTTTATGCCAATGGATTGACAATTGGTGAATTGCACGAGGATTTGTGCAAGCAATTCAAGGACCTTAGACTAGAAGTAGTATCGAAGGATACCAGCAACAATGGAAGTCCAACCGACGCCACTGAGACAGGATCATAAAGGCTCGATAGGAGACAAAGAGATAGATGAAGTTAAGGAAAAGATGAAGGAAGGTCGAGCAAGGGAATTCGCGAGGATGAGCAAGGTACCACAGTAGTGCGGAGATCGATTGCGTCCAACGATCCCGAGATAAGGAAGTTGATTCTGCAGGAGGCTCATGACTCGCCATATTCCATACATCCGGGCAATACGAAGATGTATATGGACCTAAAGGACAGATTCTGGTGGAACAACATGAAGGGAGACATCGCAGAGCATATTGCCCTATGTGATGTGTGCAATGAGTGAAGGCGAGAACACCGTGGGGACTGCTGCAGCCATTGCCGTGCAGTTGGAAGTGGGATAGAGTGGGAATGGATTTTATCACAGATCGCCCAGACCAGGTCGATATGACTCTATTTGGGTAGTGGTCACCATTTGACCAAGGTAGCCCACTTTATACCGTGAAGACGACTTATACGAGTGCAAAGTTGGCCAAGATTTACATGGACAAGATTGTGTGCCTACATGGAGTTCCCAAGAGTATCGATTCCGATAGAGGCACCCAATTTACCTCACACTTCAGCGCCAGCTACGAGTCACTTGGTACTAGATTGAGTTTAGCATAGCGTTTCACCCATGTGATCGATGGATGCACCGAGGGTGAATCAGATTTTGGAAGACATCGAGAGCTTGCGCCTTGGCTCATGGCTCTAGTTGGGATGAGAATTTGCCGATGGAGTTTTCCTACAACAACAGCTATCAAACCAGCATCAAGACGTCACCGTTCGATGTGCTATATGGGAAACGGTGCCGAACACCATTGCTATGGGATGGAGTAGGAGAACGTCAGCTGTTTGGACCTGATTTGATCAAGGACGCTGAGGAGAAGGTCGCCTTGATTAGGGACAGGCTGAAGGTGGCACAATCAAGGCAGAAGAGCTACGCTGACGCCAAGCGCAAGGAAGTGGTGTATGAGATAGGTGATAGAGCATACCTCAGAGTATCGCCACTTCGTGGAATCAAGAGATTTGGTATTAAGGGTAATCTGGCACCTCGATTTATTGGACCGTATCGGGTCTTAGCACGCAAAGGAGAAGTTGCTTATTAGTTGGAGTTGCCAGAAGCTCTGTCTGTTGTTCACAACGTGTTCCACGTGTCCCAGCTGAATAAGTGCCATCCAGAGATGGTGGACACACCATTGAGAGACACTGTACCACTAGAGGAGGTTCAGCTTGAGAACGACTTGACCTACGAGGAGAAACCGGTCAAGATTCTGGAGACAGCAGAGAGGACTACCCGTACCAAGACAATCAAGTTTTGCAAGGTGCAGTGGAGCCACCACACCGAAGAGGAAGCCACTTGGGAGCGTGAGGATGACATCCGAGAGGACTACCCACACCTATTTGCTAGCCGTGCCGAATCTCGAGGACGAGATTCATCTTAAGGGGGTTAGTCTTGTCACATCCCAAATTTTAGATTTGGTATTGCATATCATTCATGTCATTGCATCATATCTTTCCATGCAAAACCATCGAGTAGAAGGGTTCGGCGAAACGCCTTTTGCAAAACCCTATTTTACTTCGCTACGAGTTTCCTACGGGAGGCTTTAGAAGGACTTGCGACAACCACCCCTGTAGGTTCGAGTTTTCGTGAAAACCTTGACGAAAGGTTGTTCCCCTCGACGATACGAACCCGTAGGCGCGAGAATCGCTCCAATCGGAGTTCGTATGCAAAAGCCTCGGACGTTTTAGTAATCCGCCGGAAAACGGGCTGAAAATCCGGACCGATTTCCGAGTTGGAGTCAACTTCTGGACCGAATTGGAGTAGGACCGCGCAGGAGGCCCACTTAAAGGAACCACATGCCTCGATTTGCATGCCCGACCTCGACCCCACCTGCGCCGACCTCGCCTGAAGCCCGCCTCCAGGATCGCATCGCGCCGCC
The DNA here is from genome assembly GCA_030063025.1 of Avena longiglumis. Taxonomy (NCBI): domain Eukaryota; kingdom Viridiplantae; phylum Streptophyta; class Magnoliopsida; order Poales; family Poaceae; genus Avena; species Avena longiglumis. The sequence continues at coordinate 444,451,785 of CP125975.1, read as the reverse complement.
GCCGCCACCGCCGCCATCGCCGCGGGTTCGCCTCCTCTCTCTCTATTCCCGCGCCACGCCGCCGACCGTCGCCATCCACCGCCGCCATCCGCGCCGCCTCGCGAAAGCACCACCGCCGTCATCGCGCCCGCCGCCGCCACTCACTCACGCCACCGACCCGCCTGGCCGCTGCCGCAGCTGCCGCCGCCGCAGCCACCGCGCCTTGCCGCGCGCTAAGCCGCCGCCGCGCCGGCTGCCGCAGCAGCACGCATGCCGCCGCGCACGCAGCATCGCGGCGCTGCCATCGCATGCGCACATGCATGCACGCATACACGCACGTACGCGCCGTTTCGCACGCGCAATGTATTTTTTTTTCTGACCGTAGTTGACCGTGTGTACCAGCCAGAAGGATCTCGCCGGAAGTGATCGCCACCGCCGTCCGGAGCTCGCCGCACCTTCCGGAGTCCGTTTCGCCGTCCGTTTCCGGTAAGACAACAGCCACCGTCAGATCTCAGATCAGCGGCCTAGATCGTTAGTTGACTGGTCAGCACTCAGGCGTTGACTAGTCAGATGCCCAGTCAGCAGACACTTTGACCAGTCAACAGACACAGTTGACTGGGTCAATTTCGATGATCCTTTAGTTGGCAGATTTCGGTAGAATCTTGTAAATTGCGTAGAAATTAAACCGCTTGGCAAAAAATTGCAAATAAAATATGTACGGGTTTAGTGAATCGTGTAGAATCTCTCTGTACCTTTGGTTTAGACTTTTACTGTCAGGTTTAGTACAGTTTAATCAAACTAGTTAGTGGCCTTTTAGGAGTAATAAATTCGTAGAAAAAGATCCGTAGCTCCAAAAATCGCGTATGATATGTCCCTGAACTCGTGTGAACGGGGGGAATCTTATCGTGAATTAAAAAGATAGGCTTACAGTAAAAACTTCTGCAGTATTTGTCTAATGGCTTTCTGCAGTGTTTTAATTACTCGGGAAGTTTTATAACTCCTTTTTGAGTAATTCCAATTGGTACTGTTTCTAATCAGCGATGCCTATGCGGTAGAATCTTCCCAAGATTTTACAAACAGTATACTACCGGTAGTGAATTATTTAAGTTCTAGCTCTAGTTGTGAACACTACCTTTGGTTAATAGTTTTCCTTGCACCAAATCTATTTTCCATGCATGTATTCGGTAGTATTATGGATTAGAATTACGTGGTGCAGCTGTAGCACCAATTCACTTGCCGTTCTTGCATTCATGCATCATATTCGTTGCATATGTTGTGGATTGTTTGTTTATGAATGCAATTGTGTCGTGTAGATTGTGACGAGTGCAACGCTTGCTCGTGTGTGGATTGTTCTTTCGACCGCTACAACCAAGGCAAGTAGATGATACTTTGTTCATGATATCGTCCTACTATTTTCAATGCATTGTCGTGTATTTTGTAGATGCATGTGTAGGATGATACTATCGCTATGCTATGTCCTATTATGTGGTAGGGCTTTCCTTGTAGATGAACCACCGTTGGTAGATGTGCTTAGCCATGCTTTGTTGAATGAGGGATGGGTTACATCATTGATACTTGTTTTCTAAAAGTATTGGTTTGTGAAAACTAAAACAACCTAATCAATGAATCCCCTGGGTGTGATGGTATTGATAATTTTTGGTGGTTTCATTGCGGAAAGGCACCCAGGTATCAAGAGAGAATGATTGGCTTCTTTATTTGGTAGCTTACGTGTAGAACCATGTGCCAATAATGAAATGGGCGGTTGGTTGGACTTAGTAGGTTGTGGTAACTCGAACCCGCGTATCCAGAGATGTAGAATTTTGGTAGGTTGGACCGTGCGCGTCGGGATTGAGGAGCTACTTCCCGAACAGTCTCTTCTTGGTCTTCTCCCTATCATCGCCCAAAATGAGAGCGATGGTACGAGCTGGGCTGGCCAAGTCACATGGGTAAAGTGTACTAACCTCTGCAGAGTGTATAATCTAATGGATTAGCCGTGTTCCCGGTTATGGACATCTAAGTTGCTTGATATTGATTCCATGACATGTTTCTCGCTCATTCCAATTTCATAATTGCTTTAACATTGTTGGGTTAACTAAATTGGGATCTTTTCAAAGAAAATCAAAAACTGTTTATGAAAGTAGGACAAATGTATTTGCAAATGCAAGCCAGACACAGCTCCACTTGCCAAATATGCATGTAGATGTTAGTACTATTGTCTCCATTACTAGCTCTACTTGTCATACATTCCATGTATTGACCCTTCGGGGCTGCTACGTTTCATGTTGCAGGTTATTCCGATTCTGATTGATCGTTACAGGCCACGGTACTCCACTCGGCACTTGTTCACTTGTGGGAAATTTGAAGAATGGAGGATTACTTTATTTATGTTGCTACCTGAATAATTTGAGCTAGCTTTATGCTAAGCTTTCATTGTAATAATGGTACTCTGGATCTTTGTAGAACATGATACACGGATATTGTGCTATGTTATCTATCTTACTCTATTGTGGGCCAATGAACCGATCCAGGGATTGGCATGTCACATAGAGGCCACGGTCTTTTCAGAACCGGGGTGTTACAACCACACTCCTCCACCCTGCCGCCAGAACCCCACGCCCTCTCTTCCGCATGCGCCTCAGCCTCGTGTTGACCCGGCCCCACCCCGTGAATCCCCTCACACGCACACACCCGCTCGACACGCTCGCAGCGTGTAGCAGCGACCACCCCTCACCCTGGCCCCACCTCCCTGCGTCACAATCGCGTTCACCCCACGTCGCGAACCGACTACCCGCGCGGGACAGATCCCCACCACGCGCCCCGTCCCACTAACCCAGCCCTAGATGCGTGACCCCGTTCCCCTTCTCGCTTCCCTCGCCTGCATGGCTCTCTCGTCCCCGACCTCCTTCCGCAGCGTGTTCCTCCCGCCGCCGAACACGACCTCGCCTACGGGAGCGCCACCACGAGCCCGCCTCCTCTCCCTCTGGCCTCTGCCCGCCGCCTTCCCTCCACTTGGCAACCTCCACGTCGCCTACCCCAAGGCCACCTCCCCGCGGTTGGTCCCTGCTTCCCCGCCTCCAGTACCTCGCCTTCCCGGCCACCGCGCACCCCACCTCGTCGCTGCCGGACCGCCACCATCGCCCCTCTCCCATGGGCCACCACTTTTCCCTGGCTCTACAGTCGCACGAGCCTCCCCGACCTCCGCTTCCTGTCATTATCGCCGACCTTTCCGAGCGCCTAGCGCTGACGCTCAATTCTCATCGCCTTGCCTTTGTGGTCCCTTTCCTCACCTCTGCTGATGCATTGAGCCCTTTCCCCAGCACTCCCCTTTCCTCCTCGCCTCTATCCTTCCGCTGGCCTCTGCCTCCAAGGTCATCACCGCCTCGCGGGCCCCTCCCCGGCGCCCTGCTCTTCACGCGATCCTACATGCGCCCTGGTACTGGTGGTCGACGCCAGACCCCTGGGTTCAGGTTTCTTCGTCTAGAGGTGCCTTCACGTTCGTCACCACCTCGACCCCATCTGGAGCTTCCACTTTGAAGACAAGGACAACAAGGCCTGCACGAGATAAACGCTTGTGGGTTCTCTGTGAGCCCAAGTCCAAGACCAGTCGATGTGTTCTCGAAGTTCCTCTCGGCAAGTTCTTCGTGGTCACCAACAGCATAATTTTGTTCGGAAAGTTCTTCGTGAAGACGTACTAAGAAGGAAACCAAGATCTCCAGTACCACGCGATTGAGACTAATGCTTGTAGTCGGACCCCGAAGAGCTACATCGCGGTACACCGAGTTATCCATCCTGGACCCGAAGACACCAAACACTGAACCAAGATCCGAGCCCCGTCCCCAAAACCAAAGGACGACCCCGAAGACCATAAGTCCTTCACGGACGCCAAGTTCGTCGAGACCCCGGGTGCACCATCACAGATCCGAAGACTGATCCCACCGAGCCCTATCGAGCCCTCAGAACCAAGATCTCCGATACCCCGATGTGTGACCCTTTCTCCAAGACCCCTATTTTGATGAATATAATATATACCTTGTTGCATTTAAATTTTCATGGTTGCGCACATATCATGTGGTTTTGGGTACTTTGTCGATTCACCTCATAATTAAATATGGATACCATATGCGGGCTATACTAGGCTTATATTGGCTCCATTTAAATTCGTGTAGCAAATCGGTAATATGTTTTTCCATGTTGAACCAACATTTAAATTGTAGGGTATCTAAACAACTATAACATCTACTAAATTATTGGGACCCCTGTTCCACTTAATATTTCCTAATTGAATCGCACCTTTGCCATGCCATGCATCATACATGCATCATGCCTGATCTTCCGCCGTGGCATTAAATAGTACATCCGGTGTTTCTTTTAGTGCTTTGCTTCTTCACGGATTAGGCTGATGAGTTGATGCGAGTGTCAAACCGATCTTTGGATGAACCTTCGGCGGTGTTTCCTAGGCGAGAATTCTCCCTCTTTCTACCTATTTTGTATTTGTCGTATTTAATGGCGCATGTTGATCTATTTGTTTTTGTATTTCAATGCTTTAGTTTTCTGTACCAATTGTATCCCATGCAACCTATATTGCCTTGGACACCTCCTATTGCCTGTTGTTTGGGTAGACAGTTGGCCTTCCGAGTTGTAGGTGCTTGCTCAGGTGCTGCTCCGTGTCGTCGAGTGCCACTGATGTTGGGGGTTGACATATGCTTAATGGTGGAGATGATCATGGCTTTAATTACAGTTTAATAACTAATATTAAAAGTAGGTATAACTAATGCAGAGGTATAGGTGGGTAATAGTTGGTATCTAGTTAATATCCCACCCCCCGTGTCTACTTAGGACCCGAGTTCTTGACACCTGTTCCGAGCCTGAGCGCGCCAACCACATGTGGTGTGCATGGGCACCCCTATCGGCTTATTACCTGATTTCAAAGTACTGTTCTAGGGGGCACAAACTAGTTTGGAATTTATATGTTACCTACTATACTTATGCCATGTATGATATGTTTATTACATGTTGCTCGATGAGCATTTATTACTGTTGCGTACGTGCGACACTCCGTCACAGAAATATATTGTCTATGGCCTCTGCTCGCGTGACAAGTCCATGCAACCTTTGGGTCTATACGAGGATTAGCTATACCTCGTACGGGTAGCTCTTTTGGGTGGCCCCCATGTACTTTCTTTGGGTCTGGGAAAGCGTCGTGTCCGAGGCCCCATCGACAAATCGATGGGTGTATGTTAATTGATCTAGCAACAAGGGTTGAAGTGTGTGTGTGGAAACTTTGGTGCACCCCTACAGGGTTAAATCTTTTCGAAAAGCCGTGTATGCGATTATGGACGACTTGGAGCACAGTTTCTCGATCATAGACAACTACAACTAAAGTTTACTGTTATAACTTGACTTGGATCTGATATGACTAGTAAGTTGGATAACGACCATGGAAAGAATGAATAAAATTGTACCATGTGAGTTTCCTTGGCAGTACTTCCTTGTCCGGTCTCGAGGGGGAAATACTAGGATGGGTATGTTTGGTGGTAATATCAGGTTGGTTCCGCATAAGTCTTTATTATCTCTCACTAATAGCTGATAGTTGTATTGAGTCTCTATAGGTTGTTAGCACATGCTTCGTTGCCGCTACAGTCCACTGATACAATGAAAACGTATCTATAAATTTTGATGTTCCATGCTTGTTTAGTATCTACTTTGTCTTGCTTTGTCTACACTTTGAGGTATTTTTATATGTTTTCTGGGACTAACCTATTAACAAGATGCCATAGTGCCAGTTGTCCGTTTTCTTCTGTTTTTGGTTCTAGAAAAGGCAGAAAATCAATAATCTCAGAATTGGACGGGACAAAAGCCAAAGTTAATATTTTACCGTGGGGGAACATAGAGCCAGAAGACGAGACAGAGGAGGGCCTCGAGGCCACTCGCCACGCTGCCAGGCCCGCGCGGCCTCACAGGGGTGCAGCCTGCACCCTCGGCCTCCCTCTTCGCCTATAAGAAGCCCCCGATACCAAAACCCTAAGTACCCGATCAATCTTCCATGAAACAGTTCGTAGCCTCCGCCACCATCGTCCCTAGATCAGGGGGATCTGAAGCTCTTCCCAGCACCTTACCGGAGGGGAGATCTGATGGGTTTCGCGGCATAGTAAATCAAAATTTTCTACGGATGCGAACAGAGGGAAAGCCAAGATCTAATCTAGGAGATGTAATCAACGAGAGAGATTGGATTAGATCTTCATACCCTTGAAGATTCGCACAATGAACGTTCAATTAACATGGGTGATGTAGTCGTACTCGCTTCTCCTCCTCGCGATCCGATCCGATCTAGCACCACAAGTGGCGGTGCCTCCGTGAGATGCACACGTGCAGCACCTCGACGTCTCCTCCTTCCTCGGACCAGCGAGTATGGTGGAGAGATAGATTGGATCTACAACACGACGGCGTGGTGTATATGGTGGAGAATTTCTGCTGCAGGGCTTCGCCTACAAACAGTCGGGAGGGAGAGAGGAAGGCAGCAGGGCTACTAGGGCTTGGAGGGAGGTGTGTTGTAGGGGGGGAGGGGGCGCACCACCCCTCTATATATAGAGGGGGGGCGGCCAGCCTTGCCCCTCCTCCAAGCCTATCTCCAGTTTAAACAATTTAAACTTTCCCTTATCTAGAAATCCTATCTCTAGTTTAAACGATTTAAACTCTCCCTTATCTAGAAATCCTATCTCTAGTTTAAACGAGTTTAAACTTATCTAGGATCGGCTGGGCCCTATGGGGCCTTGTGCCCCTGGCCCAATGCGGCCAGGACACTCCCTCATAGGCCCATGCCCCCTCCCGGAAGGTGGGGCCACGTTGGTCCCTTCCGAAGGTTCTAGAAGCTTCCAGACAATACCGATTAACCCAACAATTCAACTCCAAAACTGCACCGCCTTATATGAATCTTATTCTCCGGACCATTCCGAACCTCGTGATATCTCGGATCCCATCCGAGACTCAACAAAAATTCATAAACCAATTATCCAATCTATCCTAGCGTCGAGATACGTTAAGTGTGTGACCTGCGGGTTCGAGAATATGCGACATGATCTTCTATCAATAATCAACAGTGGTCAGGCACCCATATTGACTCCCACACATTCATCGATGATCACATCGGATGAACCACGATGCCGGATTCAATCAATCCCATATATATATTCCCTTCGTCTCGCGATATTTTACTTGCCCGAGATTCGATCGTCGGTATCGCGTCATACCTAGTTCAATCTCGCTCAGCAAGTACTTTACTCGTTCGTAATCCGATATCACTTTGTGATTAACTCCTTAACCACATTCTTGCAAGCGGTGTTGATATCGATTACCGAGTGGGCCCAAGTATATCTCTCCGACTTGGGAGGGACAAATTCCATCTCGATACATACAACCCAATGATACTTTCCGATCACCTGAGAGACACCTTTATGATCACCCTCTCATAGGATGACGTTTGATGACCTCAAAGCTTTCTTCCGGTACCAGGGAGTTGCATTATCTCATGGTCTAAGGAATACAACATTTGACATAGGAAAAGCTTCGCAAAGACGAACACGATGACACGATCTAATTGCTTCGCTTAGTTTGGGTCTGTCCATCATATCATTCTCCCAATGATATGATCTCATTATCAATTGACAACTCATGTCTATGGTTAGGAAACCTTAACCATCATTGATCAATGAGCTAGTCCATAGAGGCGTACTAGGGACACGGTGTTGTTTACAAACCACACAAGTATTAAAGTTTGCGCTTAATACAATTCTAGCATGGAACATAAACTTTATCATGAACAAGAATTATAATAATAACATCTTTATTATTGCCTCTAGGGCATAATTCCAACAAGATCATCCCGGAAGCTTTCTTCATCACCATGCCAGCCTCCGGTATGACGCGTGAGTAGTTCCACCTTGGACTACGGGTCCATGTAGTAGCTATATGGTTATTTCTCCTCCTTTGTGCTACCATGTTTAGGTCTTGTGAGCTCCGTTCATGATCAAGATCATCTATTTGTAATCATGCATGTTGTGTTTGCGGGGATTTGATGGATATTGAGATTACTATGTCAGATTGGTTAATGATTCTATCTTATTGATTCTATCATGTCTGTGTTGTTTGAGATATTGCATGCTTTCTGTTTCTAGTAGCTATCTTGGCCAAGTAGATGGCAGTGACTCCAAGAGGGAGTATTTATGCTCGATAGTGGGTTCATGCCTCTATTTAATCTGGGGAAGTGACATAAATCTCTAAGGTTGTAGATGTGTTGTTGCTACTAGGGAGAAAACAACGATATCTTGTTCATGGAACAAGTTGATTATTTACCTTACACACTTTGCTTAAAGTAGTTATCTGTTGCTTACAACTTAATACTGGAGGGGGTTCGGATGATAACCTGAAGGTGGATTACTAGTCATAGATGCAGTTGGATGGCGGTCTATGTATATTGTTGTATTGCCCAATCAAATCTCATAGGATCATGAATGTCTAGTATTGCATTGTTATGCCTTGATCTGTGTAACATACCACCTTTTTGTGTAATATAAATAAAGACATGTTTGAGCATTGCATGCATGCATAATACTTGCACTTTGTTTTAATCAAGTAAGAACAAATAAAAACCTAATAGCTTCCCTCTCTACTTGAATTGAATTCAAAAGGGTTTACATATTTGAAAAGTATAAAGAGGTTTGGAACCCAAATGGTTATAAAGGGTCTCCATGGTATTTTAAATAATTATAAAAGTATCTGGTATTTTTGAATTATTCAAAACAGAGTTTGAATTGAAAATATAAAAGGAAATTAGAAAACCAGAAAAAGAAAAACTGTTTCCTGGAAAAAATAGTGACCTAGCTCTACTTGGCCGCAGCCCACTTCTCTCTCTCTGCCGCCAAGCGCAGCGCGCAGCAGCCAGCCCACCCGGGGCCCAAGCGCGGCCCAGCCCAACTTACCCCTCCGCATGTCGTCTTCCTCGCGACAGAAGCAGCTCGGTGTCGCTGCCTCCACCGCTCGCCGGTGTTGCGATGCCCACCGGTGTTGCGATTCGCGCCGCTGCCCGCCAGCGCCTACAAGGACCCCGCCATGCCGCTGAGAACCCTAGCTCGCCAGTTCCCCCTCTTTTACCTGTTTCTTCTCGCCATGGCCGAACCCTATTTCATCGGCAACCACTCGTCACCACCGTCTCCGGCCTCCCCGTGCCCTATAGAACCCGCCTTGAGCTCCTCCGTGTCGTGAGGACCATCTATGCCAAAGGACGCAAGCTGGGAGGACGCCATCTGACTGGAATCGAGCTCGACACCAACTCCGGCCGTCTCAGTCACGTCGTTGATTCATCACCGTCCGAGCTCGCCTTGCCTCCCCGACACCACCGTCATTCTCCTGGTGAGCCACCGGTGCTCAAGCACCTCTTTGTTTTCCCCCTCTCCCTTTGTATCCTCTTTCCCGTGTGAGCCCGATGCCGTTGCCGCTTGCCGTCGTTGCACCGCCGTCTTCGGTGACCAAGAACCGGCGGCGCTGCCACTATCTTGTTCCCCGCGACGCCCTCTTTCCAACCCCCACAACCACGCATCCAGGTGCGCTCGGATTCAGTGCATCGAGTCTTGATCTGAGGATCAAGCTCTGGATGATGTCAGCCTGACGTCAGCCTGATGCAATAATTCTTTTTTCTATTATTAATTGTTTTATAAATATTTTCTGTAAATAAGAATATATGACAGGTGGGCCCTGCCTGTCAGGGTTTTAATATTTTCTGTAAATTTTTTCTGAAATTAATAAAAGTCTGACATGTGGGCCCATGTTGGAAATTATTTTAAATCTTCCAAAAATGATTTAAAATGAATTTAAAAATGGAGAAATTCATAACTAATTCATCTTAAATCAGAAAAATACAAATAATATACCAAAATGACCAGAAAAATGAAACCTCTGTAACTAAGCTATAATCATACATTGTGAACCAACTTTTATGGCAAGTTTAATTAGAAGAACCAATTGAACCCCACATGTGATTCCGAGGATCCCCCTATTCTAGGGTTTGGACCTTTCGGACCCCGTTTAAAATGACCAAGCATGTTCTAGGGTTCATTTCAACACTGTTTAACTTGTCATATCATCCATATTGTATGAGCATTGCACATGCCATGTGTTGATTGTTGTTTTCTCTTTTCCGGTGATTGGTTCTTGCGAATAGGAACCGAACCCGAGGCTAAATTCAACGCCACTGAAGAGCAGTACCAGTCCAACAACGGACAAGGCAAGCGAAGCCCCACTCATACATATGAATCCTATGTTTACAAAGTATTTCATTCTCGCCATATGCATTTGGTTCAATAGTCTTTTATTAGTAGATAGAGTAATCCTATCTGATGCATGTTTCCCTTTGTGAACTATACTACCTGATCCACTACTCCTAGCATAACTAGGTTTTGGCTTATGAGCATCGCTAGTGCCATAGTTCAGTCAAGCTTAGCCATGCTTAGTGGTCTGATGCTTATCATTCAGATGATGCACTGGAGATGCGAATGAATCTAGTATGGTAGAATGTTGTGATCAGATATGAATGATACACATGCTAAGGCTTGTATGGGAGGCCATGTGGGTTGTGGTTTTTGCAGTCCCATACTTGCCACCCCTAGGATCTCATGTTCTTGCCTCTTGAACCAAGACGAGCGTACAACCACACGGGGGCCTGGAAACCCCCTCGACCAACTAACTTGCCTAGTAGATTCCATGAGTCACATAGTTCGGGCTTTCCATTCGACATACGCTTCTTGGTTGTTCTTGAATGGAGGCGAAGGAGGTGCATTCATAACAGGTAGGTAAGCGTGTCCGGGAACAAGAGATGCCTGCCATACGTAATCTTGAACCCCGCACACATCATTAGGGACCGGCTTAGGGACTTGACACGTTACGGTGGCATCTCCCTAGTGTGTGACTCATGGTCTCGGCAAACGCAAGGTAAAGGTCGTGGTCAACCACTCTCTGTCGGCCTTCCAAGGAAGAGGGCTAATAATTTGGCATAAAGAATCGGTTGGTACGTGTGGGTAAAGTTGTGCACCCCTGCAGGGTTATTAATATTTTCGAAAAGCCGTGTCCACGGTTATGGACGACTTGGGAACGGACGTGAAGATCATAGAGAACTATAACCGAATGCTAAAACTTTCCAACTAATGTGAGATCCGGAATACTTCCTCAGGGTTGTTTGAGGGGGTAGTCCGGGAAGAGAGGTTTAGTTGATGATGGTACTTGGTGGATATCGAAGATGACTCCGAAGAGCTAGAGTTGTAGTCTTCTTATCCTTTTTGAAAATGATCTGAATAGACGAGTTTCTTCTCCCTCTTGTTTTGAAAACAAAAGATGGCTTTATGCAAAACAACTCCACTAGCCATAAGTCTTGCGGAGTACACCCTGTACTCAGCCTTGCTTCGTTGATGTTTTTCTATAGATGAAGCTACTCCAACTGAAGGTGGTTTCTACGTCGAAGTCGACGAGTAGTCGGGGTTCCCGGGCAGCAACCTAGGATCTATGGAAGGGTCGCTACTTCTGTTTATGGCCTCTTAGGCCCTTTGCTAATTTTGTTGTTTAGAACAACTTGTTTGCTTCCGTTGTTTGTTATAATGATGGGTCTGTGACCCCTGGCTTTTATGACTGGTTTGTAACTCTCTTAAGAGTTTACCTTATTAATGTATGGTTTGTATGTTCTGTAATGTTACCGATCTCTCCCCCCGCGCTTCGGAATTTAGGTTAGGCTTATATCAGATAAGAAACTGGTATTTGTCTAGCCCTGATCCCGGGTCGTGACACTCTGTCCTGTCAATTGCCCCGCTGTAATTTGTTTACCCAACATGTTATGTTGTTTATCTTAAGGAGAACACCTCTAGTGAACTATGGACCCCGGTCCAATCTTTACCATTGATACATCTTCCACTGTTACCATTTACTTTCTACAAATCACCATTACCTTCCACACCATACAGTTAATCCTTTGTTTTCAGCAAACCGGTGAGATTGACAACCTCACTGTTTGTTGGGGAAAAGTCTTGAGTTTGTGTTGTGAAGGTTTCCAAGTTGCTAGCAACACCTTTGGGCCGTTTCCTTCCTCCTACTGGTTCGATAACCTTGGTTTCTTTCTGAGGGAAAATTGCTTCCGTGCTCATCATACCTTCCTCTCCGGGTTCCCCAACGAAGCTCTACAGTGATCTGAGCCTCATCCAGCTGTTTTCTAGCACTGTTGCCGGGGAGTCTAAGGACTGATTCACAAGGGGAGTCCTTCACAACCTTTCTCTTTACTTTGTTTTTGTTTTTCTTAGTTTATTTTGCCTTATTTTGTTTGCCTCTTTTTATCAAAAACTCCAAAAAAAATTAGTTCCATTTGGTTTGCTTTCTCTTATAAAAACACACATAAAATTAGTTCCTACTCTAGTTGCTGGTCTGTTGTTGCCTTGATTTGTCATGCTTTCTATCAATGGTTGGTTTCTTTGAAACTAGTTCTTACTGGAAAGGTGGGTTAACGGAACAACACAATTATTATAACAAGGAGCACCGCTTGAACACAAAAAGGGAAACACTTATGGGAACAAATTGATAAATTGAATAGTATTGCTAGAGATGTGTGATCTACTTATAATGTTAATTATTGATTTGATAAATCTTGTTACTATAGGAGGTATAAACACCTTCCTTTTCAATGTGAGTATAATGATAATGTTACCATATCTTCTTATGTTAAGGTAAATTATGACTTTTATGATGTGGAACAAATTGAAGAATTTATTGCTTAGAAGGGTGCATTTTAACTTGCTAGTTTGCTTGAAAATACTGATGATTCACCTTATGAATATGAGGTTTATGATATACTTAAATTTTTCTTTGATAATTAGAAGGCAGAAAATGGATATATTCTTGAATATTTTAATAGATGCTTTTCGCAAGCGGAAGAGACTAATGTCTTGTAGGAGCCTATGGAATAAGAAATTGCTAAAACTGAAAGCTCATTAGATGAAAAAGAGGAGAGTGATGAACAAAAGGAGGAAGAATGCATTAGCTATCCATGCCTACCTTCAAATGAGGGTAACTCTTTATCCCTTACATTATTTGATTGTCCCCCATGCTTACCAAAGGAGGATGAATGTTATGTTCCTGTGGACTCTTTTGAAATATCTACTATGGGTAAAACTTGTGATAATAATTATGCTCCTGTTATCTATGATAATCCTTTATTTGTGCCTAACTTAGAAATGCATGGTACTAAAGAGTTTTTCTTAGAAAATATTTATGATAAAGCTCTAGATGATGGTCCTACATTTAATGATCAGTCTCCTTGTTATAAAATTGTTAAAAGTGGGTTTGAAGGTTTTAATCCCACTATTTTTTGAGCTTGATAGAAATTATGTGTTTGTAGATCATGAAAAGCATGCTTTATGTGATAGTTATATTTTCGAGTTTATTCATGATGCTACTAAAAATTATTATGAGAGAGGAAAATATCGTTGTAGAAGTTTTCATGGTACTGAAACACCTCTCTATGTGCTAAAAGTTTTGAAGTTGCTCTTGTTTTATCTATCCATTCTTGTTACTATGTGCTTCTTTGATTTATTTTCTTACAACAATTCCTATGCATAGGAAGTGGATTATACTTAAAACTTGTTTTATATTTGCTTCTTGATGCTCTCTTTTACTTCAATTCATATTTCTTATGTGAGCATCTTCTCAAACTCTCAAGCCTAACTTAAAGGCGTTAAAGAAAAGTACTTCTTGGGAGATAACCCAATAGTTTTATTGAGTCTTGGAAGTTATTACTTCTGTAATGACTTCTACTTATCCTTTTTATTTGTTTTTTGTGCCAAGAGTAACCTCTAATGAGGGGGAAGTAAGATTTGGGGAGTTGTTGTCCCGAAACAGATTTTTGTGCTCCACCGTAAAAATTCGTGTAAAATCTCCGCAAGTAGGATTGGTCTGTAATTTTCTGAATAAATCCCCCAGGTTGTTAGATAACTTTAGTTAGTTCAACACTTGTTGATTTGAGCAACATAAGGTCTTCTAAAAAATTGGTTTCTACATGCTGGTCTGTTTTGACAGATTTATGCCATTATTTGTATTTCCTTCTTATTGATTCCTTTTTGAGTTCTCTTTTGGGGAATTGAGCTTTTTGAAGGAGTTGCTGCAGTAGCTTGTGTATTTAGTGAAAACATTTTCTGTTATAAAGCTAAACCCAAAGGTCTATTATATTTTGAGTGCACTAATGTTGCTAATAAAGATTGTGTGAAGTTTTATATGAAGGAAAATTTTCAGGTGTAAGAAAGAATGATGTAATGAGATGAAGAATGGACAAAAGATCAATCTTGGGGATGCCACCCCATGTCACCCCAAGAAATATTCAAGAGGTACAAGCGTCAAAGCGTGGGGATGCCCAAGGCATCCCCTTCTTCATCAATAAAAAAACTCACGTCTTTCTATACACTTCTTTTTTATTGTTTCATGCACTATTGTGTTCTTCTTGGGGCGTCTTTGTTTTCTTAAATAAATTAGTTTGTGTAGGGGTTCGTAGCATGGAAAACAAAAAAATTCTATCGCATACAAACAAACAAGCCAAGATCTATCTACTAGATTGTAGCAACGAGTCGATGGAATAACTTACCCTCGAAGATTCCAAAGTGTTTAACGAGAGCGGATTCTCGTGGGTGATGTAGTCGTACTCTTTCCGATCTCAAGATCGTGTGGACGATCCTTCCGCGCCAAGGCTCCGCGCTTCATGCCGGTCACACGTTCGTTACTCGACGAAGACCTTCCTCTCCCTTGTTCCAAGAAAATGGAGGTTATATCTCTCGTGATTCCTAAGAAGACAACGGGCGGTACCTAAGTAGAGGGAGATCCAGGCTTCGCCTTAAGCCGGAGCGAGTATGGTGGATTATGAGAGAGGGCTATTAGTGGTCTAGAGATTAGACACACCAATTAGAAGGCTCTAAACCGCACGCTAAAGAAATTAGAAGCTCTAAACCAAACGGCTCTAAACCTGAGATTAGAGGTGGAAACTTGTGTGTCTCAAGGAGGAGCCCTGCCCCTCCTTTTATGGGTGGAGGGGCTAGGCGCGCCAGGGAGGGAGGGAGTCCTCCCAACTCGCCTAGGGCTGGCGCCGCCCCGAGGAGTGGGACTCCTCCTCCAAGTTGGTTCCAACTCCTCTTGCTTGTTTCCCATAGTTTCTGTTTAGCCGCTTGACTTTCAAACCGCAATTTGACTTTCATGTTTTTGGAACAGCAAGAACACTTAGTACATGATGCAATCATTCAATGACACACTCATGTACCCTCCCCGGAGTGCCGACAATCCGAACCTTCTAGAACATTCCCGATGAAAACACGGAATCATTCCCGAACTCCGAAACGGACTTTCCTTATATGAATCTTTTCTCCGACCATTCCGGATCACCTCGTGATATCCTGGATCCCATCCGAGACTCAACAATATTCGGTCTCTTTCTCATAATACCATAACTACTCAAAACAACGTCAATCCTTAAGTGTGTCTCCACGGTTCGTGAATTATGCGACATGATCGAGACACTTATCCGAACAATAACCAATAGAGGAATCTGGAAATTCATATGGCTCCACATATTTCTACGATTACTTTGCGATCGAATGAACCACTTACATACGATACCAATTTCCCTTTGTCTCACGATAGTTTACTTATCCGAGGTTATGATCGCTTGTCTCTGCATACCTAGTTCAACCTCGTTATCGATAAGTACTCTTTTCTCCCCGTGATATGTGATACCTTGTGACCAAGTCACATGCTTGCAAGCTAATTGTATGACATTCCACCGAGAGGGCCCAGAGTATATCTATCCGTCATGTGGATGGACAAATCCCACTCTTGATCCATGTGTTTCAACCAATACTTTCCGAACACTTAATGCCACCTTTATAGCCACCCGCCACGGTGTGGTGTTTGATGTCATCAAAGCATCCATCCGGTAAAGGTGATATGCATGATCTCATGGTCGAAGGAATTAGGTTACTATGTATCAGAAAGCATATAGCAATTGAACTATTGAAATGACTTGATCTTTATGCTACGCTTATCAATAGGAGTATGTCCACCATATCATTCTCCCAACGACATGATCTTGTTGTTGATAACATCTCAATGTTCATGATATGGAAACCACAATCATTTAATCAACCAACAAGCTAGTGAAGTATAGAGGCTATACTAGGGACTTCAAATTAAGTTTACAAATCACACAAGTATTAATGTTTCCTTGTTAATACTATTATAGCATGAATATAAACATTTATCATAAACACAAAGATATAATAATAACTACATTTATTATTGCCTCTAGGGCATATCTCCAACAGTTTGGACCCCTGTTCTCGCTATGTTGTTTCAAATAAGTTGATTGGTGTTGGAAAGAGTAGGAAGTTCTTGCTTTAGTAGTACAAGAGGAGCTTGCTTTGACTGTGACTTAGACTCTATCATGTCATTCTAGGTGTTGTTTTGACCTTATGATTAGTGATTATTGATGTAGCATGACTTGTTCCAAACAACTGGGATTGCTTAATGTGCCTTTAAAGAATCATGCGTTGTTTTAGCATACAAAAGCGTAGTATTGTGGTATTCTCCTTTGATGCTTTTTTTTGGGTTGACTTGGCACATGCTCACACCATGTTATGACTATGAACAAGTCACCTTAGCCTCTATGATAATTTAGTTTTTGACTTGTGGTACCACTTTATGCTTTGATTAGTAATGTTTTGTCGGTCTGCATGATTATGGCCATTATTGCTCTCTTAGTTGGTCGCTCACAGTCTTTTGCTAGCCTCCACTTGTATGAGTAAGCTCTACTCGTGCATCCAACTCCCAAGAAACCAAGTTATTCCAAAGTGTCCACTATAAATTCCTATGCATGGTGTGTTACACCATGCAAAGTATATTCTTGATTTATCTACCTTCCAATTAAAAAGTCACTTTGATGATGATGATGATCCCGATGAAGTCTAGCTTGATGACGGTGTTGATGGCGACGATCTTCCCTCTCCGGGAAGGAATTTCCCAGGCAGAAATATGTCTGCCGGAGAGCTCTTTCTCTCTGTAGTTTCTGCCCCACAGAGGCGGTGTAATCTTTCTGTGGTCGCTCCCCATGTATTAGGGTTTTAAGGAGAAGATATAGGTGAAAGGGCGGAGCAGGAGGTGGGCCAGGGTGGCTACACCCCCTGGTGGCGCGCCCGGTGGCTCGTGAGGGGTGTGGGCCTCAGGCCCATCTCGCCTCCCTTCTTCCTTCGTCTTTTGGAAAAATATGATTTTCCATATATTTTCTGGAATTTTCTGATCTTCACGAATATTGCATCCAAACAGCGTTTTTTCCATCAGAATACTGACTCCGACAGTTCATCCTCCAAAAGTCATCCAACATGCTAAAATGGGTGAAATAACATAAGTAACACCTCTTAATATGAAATATATCAATAAATAGCAGTAAATTGTGATAAAGAATAGTGATACAAATTGAAAGTATTAGGCGACCTGATTCATTGTTGTCACATCCCAAAAATTTCCAAATTTTGAAATGTGAAAAATAAATAAACAAAAGAATTAATTGTTGAAATTTAGGGTGAAAAGAAACTTTTTGCTTCTAAATGGAAACACCAAAACCCTTCTTGAACAAATTTGAATAAAAGGGAATCCAACAAATTCCAATCAAGTGAAATGCATTCATCAATGAATGTATCTTGAAATTTAAACAATTGGAAAAGTTAAACCAAAATCCCAAAACCCTAATGGAAGAAAATCATTTCCAAGATCTCCCTAAGACTATGAATTTGATCCATATAAAATTTAGTAACAAACATTTATAAATGATCAAGAATGATAAATAAAAATATTATAAAACCATATAAATTGGTTTCATTTAATTCGGAGCCATGAATAAAAACTTATGAATTCAATATGGTAAAAGGAAATAATTTCCAAGGCTAATAAAGCTCCTATCTAAAAATCCATATCAAATTCTGAGAAAATTAATCCTAAAAGTATTTAAAAATATAAACAAATATTAAATAAAATTATAAAAATTGGAATCACCAATTTTGAATCTATAAATAAAAAGATATGGATTTTATAAGATAAAGAAAGAAATAAATAAATAAGGAATAGTTAAAAGCCAAATTAAATCTTGGCCAAATCCATAAACAAATGATAGTATTGAATAATAAAAAGGAGTAAAAGATTATTCAAATAAAATCATAAGGATTGAACAATATCCAATTTTATTTAAATAAAGACAAATTGCCTAATCTAAATAAGAAATCCCAATAAAATTATTTAGAAGACAATTTAAACCTTGAGTTAAATCCGTAAGAAAATAGAATAAAGATAATCCAAATAAAATAAAGGGATAATGAATATTCAAATAAAAGTATATGGGATTAAACCATATTCAAATTATATTTAAATGGAGACAAAATCCCTAATGTAAATGATTAAATAAATCATGAGAAAATAATAAATTGCAATTTGCCAAAGTGGACTAAAAGATACCTAATTAACTTAAAAAGAATAAATGAATAATTAAAAAATTATATGGATTACAACCATATTCAAAATCATTTGAATAAAGACAAATGCCCAATTTAAATGAATATAAAAAATATTAAAATATTTTCAATAATTCAAAGTGAATTATTTAACACACGAATGGATAAATAAAACCTACTAGAAAAGGTTTGATAAACATTTGAATTCAAAACAGATGTTTAAATCATTTGAATAAAATAATATGGATGGGAAACATATTTAAATCCTATTTAAATAAAGGCAAATGTTTAATTAAATAATAAACCATAAGGGAATATATGAAATATTCTAAAAATGGACTTTTAAACACTTTGATAAACAGTATAAAAACCTACTGAAACTTTGGAAAAGTTTTGAAATCAAATGAGAGTTTGAATCATTTGAATAAAAATCAAAACATAAAATAAAAACAGAAAAAGAAAAAGGGATCAGAAAGAAAAAAATAGAAAACAGAAGAAACCCAGCCAGCCCAGGAAACCCCAGACCAGCGAGCCCATTTCTAGCCCACCCGGGAAACCATCTCTCTCCCCCGAGCCCATTATTTTCCCACCCACGGACGTACCCCCTCAACCACTGACCGCAAGACCCCACTTTGCCCCCTCTCATTCACTGACAACGCAACCCAACCTGCCAGCTCATCACCTTCAACCCCGCGACTAGTTCCTCCCCAAATCGCGTCGCCTTTTCTGCGTTGAATTCTCCCCTTCAATTTGTGTTACTGCCACGACCATTACTCCCAGAGACCAAGCTCTTTAAAGCGCCTCCTCCCTCTCCTCCTTTTTCCTCATTCTCCAACTCCTCTCTGCCCCTAGACTGCTCTAATTTCCTCTTGCAACCTCGCTGCCCCGACGAGCTACTCCGGCCAAAACCGCCAGCCCCATTGCCCCCAGGGCAAACGAGTGGGATCCCTAGTACCAGGCGCACCTCCCAGTACCGCCTGCTTGGCCGCGCATGCTCCCGAGCGTCGGCAAGGACAACACCTGAACACCGCCGTCGTTTGTGTCTGCTCCGGCGATCTCTCCAAGTGAACCCTGACCTCCCCTCTCCCTCACGATGACGCTTAGATATTCTCTGTTCTCACGCGCTTCTAACGCCCCCTTCCATTTTTCTTCTCGTGGTCCGTAGCTTCGCAAACAATGACGTCCCGTGCACGCCGACGCCAGTAGCAGCTCCGGTGAGGAATTGCTGTCACGTCCGAGCACCCCTGGCCTCCCCACGAACTCCTCGAGCATCAGCATGTCGCGGCGAACCTAGTGAGCATATCCCCCCTCTCCCTTGCTTCTTGTTTTCACCGGAACACCCCTACCCGTCCATCGTCGCTAGCGCCGCCAGTTAGTGACCAGTGGATCTGAGCCGTTAGATGTTGATCGTGGGGACACGAAAGAATCACTAAACGAAGAGGTATGCGTCGATCTGATCTGTGCAATCTCACTTAGATCCAACGGCTGTAGCTACTCGATCCAGCCGAACCGGTACACACCAGTTAGATCAAGACACGTGGCCCATCCTTTGTTTTAAAAACAGAAACATCTCTATTAGATGTTTAGATTTGAAAAATTCATAACTTTATATCTACACGTCCAAAATTTGCAAATTTTATATCACTGGATTCAGAAAAATAAAAAACTTTGAAACCATGCCCTTAGTTTTGTATTTTGCTTCTGTAAAATTAGTTGTTTTGCAGAAACATGTTTAGGCCTATTTTGGATATAAAATTTATTCTAAAAATAATTTTAGGGTAAAATCTTTTGAAAATGGTTTGTTTTGAACCTACTGACCATAAGAAATTTTTTTGGATTTAAAAGTATATTTTGTGACACCAAGTAATTGTTCCTTTGAATAAAGACATTTCTAGTAAAACAAAAATATTTGCTATGGTTTAAAAATGCTTTTTGAGTAAAACCTTTTGCAAATGGTTTGATTTAAACTCTCTGACCATAAAAACTAATTTTTGAATTTAAAAATATATTTTATGAACCCTAGAAAATTATCACCTTGTTTAAAGGCATTTCTAGCAAAATAAAAATGTTGCTTTGATTTAAAAATGGTTTTTGGGTGAAAACTTCTGTAAATGGAATTGTTTTAAACACTTTGAACAGAAACACTAACATTTGTGTTCAAAAATATATTTTGCTAACACTAGAAAATATTACTTTGATTTAAATCATTTCTAGCAAAATAAAAATGATTTAAATGGCCCATTTTCACTAACTTGATTTTAAATAGATTTGCCACTTTTATAAATGACCAATAGGTGTTTTAAAATGTTTATAACCTATTAGAAACCACCTTTCCAAATAAAACAATCTTTTTCATGCTTGCATGCATTGTTTTGTTTTCTTTATTTTATGTGGTGAATTGTTGGAATGCTAGTTGAATGTATGCCTTGATTGAATTGTAGTGAACTTTGAAGAGTGTGACCATAGCAAGATCAAGGAGTGAATCTATATTCTCTACTAAAAAGGCAAGTGGTGCTTCATACATTTTTCCTAATATTTTGACTATGCATTAGTGATATTTCTAAGTAGGACTTACATGAAATTTTCTATGTGTTAACTATGCCATGGGAAATCCTAGTAGATGATGCCTTAGTAGAATTTCCCTAAGTTAAGATTCCTACTACTATAATTCTTAGCCTAGCTAGTAGAAAACAAGGGTGGTTTATATACATGCTATGGAAATTTTGCTAAGTCTTTTGACTTATGTTTTGCTTAATAAAACTACTAAGTGAATGGATCACCTAGGTGGAATGGTGAGAATGTATTTATGTTGAGTGGTTACACACGGCCAGTAAACTGGCGAAAACTTGTGTATCACACTTGTGGAATGCCACCCAGGAACAAAGAGATTTGAGATGTCAAATGTTGAGAAGCTTCAAGTGCAACCACATGGCAATATGGGCTCTGCCTGGATCATATAGGTTGCAATAACTTAGCCAGATGGAAAGTTGGTGGTAGGGGTGATAGGATGGAGCGCGTCCATTTTGGTCTAAGGGAAGGCTTCTGAAAGATCTTGTCTCGATGCATGTCGAGTATTGTGGGGAAAGTGCACCACCTCTCGAGAGAGTAAAATCTAAGTACTTAGTCGTGTCCCCGGCAATGGACAATTTGAGCATCAAGACATGGAACCTATCAAGGATCTCCTCATTCCAATTTCTAAGTTAAAAGCTTGTGGTTGAACAAGGGTTAAAGGATCTTCAATCTTTGCTTGGTAGATGCCTTGGGTGATTTTGACAAACAAAAACTTAGTGTTTTCAAAGGATAAGGAAAATCTATTTTGAGCAAAGCAAGACTAAGCTCCACTTAGACAAATGCATATAGATGATAGATACCACTATTCTACCATAGTATCACTTGCCAATACAATTCAAATGTATTGACACTTGTGGCTACAAATTATTATGTTGCAGGTTTGTTTGATGTTGGTGAAGTGTGTTAAATAGGATTACAAGTCTACAACCAACATGATTGCCTGTGGCACTTTGAAGATGAAGTACTCCATGCTATATAGTTATTTCTGCTGCATTGTAATGAGATAGCCAAATGAGCTATGTAAGATGTAATGAATAATTTTATTCCTGGTTATAAAGTTGTATTATGACCTTTGTTGCTTGATATTACATCTTAAACAGTGGATGCTAGCTATTGATCCACGGACTAGCATTGTAAACACAGGGATCTCTACCTTATCAGGTTGGGACCTCTACAGTTGTCGTCGTTGGCGTTGGGATCTGAAGGGGCGTCGTGATACGTCCAAAACGTATCTACTTTCCCGAACACTTTTTCTATTGTTTCTCCTCTAAACTTGTGTGATTTGGATACAACTAACACGGACTGACGCTGTTTTCAGCAGAATTACCTTGGTGTCTAGTTTTTGTGTAGAAAATCAACTATGAGGAAAAATCCCGGAAAATATGCCAAAAATCCTATTTCACGAGAAGACTCACGGAGCCAGAACACGAGACGGAGTGGGGACTCTGAGGGGACCACACCCCCCTGTCGAGTGGGTCAGGCCTGGCGGCGCCTGGAGGGGGTGTGGCCGCCTCAGGCACCCCCTCGGCCTCCCTCTTTGCCTATAAGTTGCCTTCTGACCTAAAAACTTAGGGGGGTCGACGTTTTTCTAGAAAGATTTCCACTGCACCGCCACCACGAGAAACCACGATTCGGAACCAGAAACTCCGTTCTGGCACCCTACCGGGACAGGGAATTTGGAGAGAATCATCGCCATCATCATCAACAACGCCTCTCCATCAACCATCCATGTTTCCCCCATCCATGAGTGAGTAATCCCCCGCTGTAGGCTATGGGGATGGCAGGGATTGGATGAGTTCTATCATGTAATCGAATAAGATTGTTAGGGCATGGTGCCTAGTATCTCCATTAGTGCTATCTGACTTTGTTGCAACTTGTTGTGCTTAATGCTTGTCACTAGGGCCCGAGTGCCATGATCTCATATCTGAACTTATTATTGATTCATGATGACAGTATTGTTTGTGATCTTATCTGCAAGTTGTGTACACATATCATAGTCCGGATCCAAAGGCCCCGAAGTGACAGAAATTGGGACAACCGGAGGGGATGGCTGTGATATGAGGATCACATGTGTTCATGGAGTGTTAATGCTTCGCTCCGGTACTCTATTAAAATGAGTACCTTAATTGCTAGTAGATTCCCATGAGGCCCCGCTGCAACGGGCTGGCAGAACAAAAGATGTTGTGCAAGTTCTTATTGCGAGCATGTATGCCTATATATGGAGCACATTCCTATGATTGTTTAGTACTTGGATGCTTTATCTTATTTATCTGCAATTGCCCTAGATCTTGAAGTTACATATTTAGACTTGTCCATGCAACGCATGTCCATCCATCCCTATGCCTACCGCACTCATATCCTACTGTTTGCTACTACTATTACTATTGCCCTTGTTTTACTATTGCTATTGCTACTACAAAACCATTGCTACTGATAAATTGCTGTGAGCAAGACTATTTCCAGGTGTTGCTGAATTGACAACTCAGTTGTAAGGCTTATAAGTATTCTTTGTCTTCCCTTGTATCAAATCAATAAATTGGGTAATACTACCCTCCAAGACTGTTGCGATCCCGTATACTTGTGGGTCATCAAGACTATTTTCTGGCACCGTTGCCGGGGAGCATAGCTTTATTTGTAAATTCACTTGGATTTATTACTTCTCACTGCTACTCCTTTCATCATGGGGAAGTCTCGTGATGAAAAGTTTCCTATTTTACCATCCACTACAAGAAGAGGTACAGTCCTAAACACCTCCGCTGCTCTTGATTCACCGTCTGTTATAAGTAAGCTTGTTACACCACCACCACATACACATGCTACACACACTGCTACTACTACTGAATCTGAAACTGCTTCTGATACTCATGATGTTACTTCTACTTTGCTTGATGCGAGTGGTTCATTAGGTCCTTTCCTAGATGCTACTATTGCTAGAACTATTTTGGGAAACACTGAAACTCCTAGTGAAGACACTATTACACCTGTTAGCTCACATGAGTCTAGAGAGAGATACGATATTAGTGATGGTTAGATTGAAGTGACTGGTGAATTTATTGAAGAGTAACAAAACACACATGGTGCTAGTGCTATTAGGAGTCTCCTTGAGAGACGTACCATTATTCCTAAACTGTCTTTTGATGCTAAGTTTGCTACTTCTCCCATAGATATTAAAGATAAATATTGTGATTTCTCTCTTGATTTATCCTATATAGACATTGTTGAGAAAGAGCCTTTTTGTGGGACTGAAAATGAGAGTGATGTGGCACATATGAATGAGCTTTCCACTATGAGTGCCTTATTCTATGATGATTTTAAGATGCGCAAGTACTTTGTTACTAAGATCTTCCCTTTTTTCACTAAAAGGAGAAGCTAAAGCTTGGTTTAATAGATTACCTCCCGGATCCATTGATAGCCCTGATTGTTTGATTGCTTCTTTATTCCAGAAATATTTTACTCCTAGTGCTAGACATGCTGGTTTGCAGAAACTTTTTGATTTTAAACAGGGAGAAGAAGAGAAATTGCCTGAGTCATGGACAAAGTTCTGTGCCTTGATTCATGCACATCCTGGATGTCCATTGCCTAAAAATGAGCTTCTAGATATTTATTATAATGGACTAACTGATGATTCTATGACATACCTAGATAGTTTTGCTGATTGTGTTTTTCAGGAAAAGAACTCCTTCAGATGCTAAAGAATTAATGGCTAAAATAAGAAAAAATTATGATGATTGGACTTCAACTGAGCTAAATACACCTGAGCCTATTACTCCTGAACCAATTGTGCCTGAAACAGCTCCAACACCAACACCAAGGAAGAGGGGAATGATTGGATTAAATGATGAAGTGATGAAAGAAGCTAAGAAATGTCTTAAGGAGAAAGGTATTAGAGCTGAAGATGTGAAGAATCTACCTCCTATAGAAGAATTATGTAAGCCAATTCCCCACTCATCCACTATTGAGGTACACTCTCTCCACTTTAATGAAGGACATATTCCCTATGGTAAACCTCCTGATCAATGTTTAGAGGAACTTGACAACTGAAAGGATCGTATGGGCACCTAGAGGGGGGTGAATAGGTGCTACTTCAAATTTTCTCCTTTTTCAAATTAAGGTTTGACAATAAGGTAAATTATCTAGATAATGCAACTAAGGTGAATTTACCTATATGACAAATATGCACGAGCTAACACAAATACTAAGTAAGAACTAGTAAGTAAAGTGCGGTAAAGGATAGAAGTAACCAAAGTGGTGGACGCGGAGACACAAGGATTTGTTTCATGTCGATCCTTCCTTTTGAGGGGAAGTACGTCTACGTTTGGAGAGGGGGTGGTTTCAAACCACCAACGCCACGAGAGGACTCCCTTGTTCTCCGATGAATCTCACCCCAACGGGATCGATTCACCTTCCACTATATCGGCAACCTTCAAGGTGGAAGTCGGCACCTTTACAAGTTTGGGGCACACATCCACAACTTAATCGAAGGCTCCAAAATAAAAGCAAGCTGTCAAAAGAATCAAAGACAAGCTTGTAATAACCAAAACTAGAACTAGGGTTTCCAAGAAAACACTAGAGCAAAGGGGCCCTCAATTGAATGAGGGGGAAATGAAGATCTCTTTTGGTCAAGTAGTAGATCAAGGACTCCTCCTTCGATTCCCCAAAGATCAAGGACTTTGGGTGGTGGATTGAAGAGATCTTGTGGATTTGATGTCTCCAATGGTGGTCTTGACTTTAATGCAAATGAGCACATTGTCCCAAGGTAGGTGAAAGGATATTTATAGTCCTAGCTCCAATCTGACTGTTGCAGCATTTAATGCAACAGTAGTACCGGGTTTTCCAAGTGGTAGTACCGGACGCAACCGGTACCGGAGATGCAATGTCGAGTTGCATAGCCCACAGTTGCCACCGGTATCAAAATGTGGAGCTACCGCATGGCGGTAGTACCGCCCCTATAGAGCGGTACTACCGGACACATGCAGTAGTGCCGCATTTTGATACAGGGGGAACAACAGTGTGATTCAAGTGGCCAATCTCCTTAGAAGTGAACGGTACTAAAATGCGGTACTACCGTATTTTGGTACCGGTTAGTTCTAAGAATATTGGCAAGTTTGCCAATCGCTTCAGTCTTGACCGGTATCAAAATGCGGTACTAGCGCTTTTTGAGACCGCTCAGTTCTGAGGAGTTTGGCGAGCTTGCCAAGCGCTTCAGTCATGAGCGGTACCAAAATGCGGTACTACCGCTTTTTGATACCGCTCAGTACCGAGGCCTTTGGACAGTGTACTCTGTTGGAGATATGCCCAAGAGGCAATAATAAAGTGGTTATTATCATATCTTCATACTTATGATAAATGTTTACATACCATGCTATAATTGTATTAACCGGAAACATTAATACTTGTGTGATTTGTAAACATAAAAGAGTCCCTAGTAAAGCCTCTTGTTAAACTAGCTTGTTGGTTAATATATGATCATGGTTTCCTGATCATGAACATAGAGATGTTATTAACAACATGGTCATATCATTAGGAGAATGATGTGATGGACATACTCCTATAGTTAAGCATAGCATGAAGATCAAGTCATTTAATATAGTTCATTTGCTATAAGCTTTCTGATACATAGTAACCTAATTCCTTCGACCATGAGATCATGTTAATCACCATCACCGGAAGGATGCTTTTTGATGACATCAAACACCACACCGTAACTGGGTGGCTATAAAGGTGGCATTGAGTGTTCGAAAAGTATGGGTTGAGGCACATGGATCAAGAGTGGGATTTGTCCATCCATATGACGGATAGATATACTCTGGGCCCTCTCGGTGGAATGTCATCCAATTAGCTTGCAAGCATGTGACTGGCTCACAAGGGATCACATATCACGGGAACGAGAAAAGAGTACTTATCAGTAACGAGGTTGAACCAGGTATGCAGAGATACCGACGATCAAAACCTCCGATAAGTAAACTATCGTGAGACAAAGGGAAATTGGTATCGTATGTAAGTGGTTCATTCGATCGCAAAGTAATCGTAGAAATATGTGGGAGCCATATGAATTTCTAGATTCCTCTATTGGTTATTGATCGGAGAAGTGTCTCGGTCATGTCCGCATAATTAACGAACCGTAGGGAGACACACTTAAGGATTCGATGTTGTTGAGTAGTTATGGAATGATTAGTAAGAGACTAAATGCTGTTCGGAGTCTCGGATGGGATCCGGGATATCACGAGGAGATCCGGAATTGTCCGGAGAATAAGATTCATATAAGGAAAGTCCTATTTCGGAGTTCGGGAAAGTTTCCGATGATTTCATTGGAGAGGTTCTAGAAGGGTCTAGAAGGTTCACCGTTCCGAAAGGAGAATGGTCCATGAATGTGTCATGGGTAAGTGGAATGATTGGATCATGTCCAAGGTCACTTGGTGTTGGCATATGCAAGAGAGAAATGAAACTCTAAATTGAAAGTCAAACGAGAAGTTTGAAAAGTCAAACTGGAACAATGGTTTCCTAGTGGGAGAAGAAACAAGTCCTTCTCTCAATCCAACTTGGGTTTGGGTTTGGATTCAAAACCACCCCTCCCAAGGCTGCCCCTCCCTCTCATAAATAGAGGGGGAGGGCTGCCCCAAACAACACAAGTTCCAAGCCCTCTCCACGAGCCGCCGCCGCCGCCCGTCGCCGCCACTAGCGCCGCCGCCGGTCTGTCGCCGCCGCCTTAGCCGCCGCCGACACCTCCTCCTCATCCCGGAACTCTAAACCCTAGTTTTCCGGGAAACCCTAATCCAACATACTCGCTTTGGCTTAAGGCGAAGCCCTGCGACATCTCCCCTCTACTTCCGGTACCACGCCGTCGTGCTGCCGGAATCGCGAGGAGAGTGCTACAACCTCCGCTGCCTGCTGGAACAAGGGAGAGGAAGGTCTTCATCGAGTACCGAACGTGTGACCGATCGCGAAGCTGGAACGCAGCGCCGGAAGGATCGTCTACGCGATCTTGAGATCGGCAAGTGTACGACTACATCACCCACGAGAATTTGCTCTCGTTAACCGCTCTGGAATCTTCGAGGGTGAGTTCCTCTATTGACTCGTTGCTACAATCTAGTAGATATATCTTGGCTTGTTTGTGTGCATGCGGTAGAAATTTTTGTTTTCCATGCTACGAACCCCTATAGTGGTATCAGAGCCGTGTCTATATGTAGATCTGTTGCATGAGTAGAACACAATGGTCATTGTGGCCGTTGATGCTTTTGTTGTCGATTGCTTCTTGTGTACTTCTCATCTTGCGGGATGGTGGGATGAAGCGGCCCGGGCTAACCTTACATGACATCGTTCATGAGACTTGCTCCACGCTTGACATGCAACTTGTATTGCATAAGTGGCTTTGCGGGTGCCTGTTTCTCCCAACATAGTTAAGATTCAATTTAACGGGTGATTGACAATACTAGTATCAATGTTGTGGTTCTTTTTCGTAAGTTAGAACGACACTTATTGAAAGCCCCAAACCACGTAAAATATGCAAAGAAAATTAGAGGCGTCTAACTTAGTTTTGCAGGGGTGTGCTGTGATGTGATATGGCCATGATTGTGATTATATTTGATGTATGCAATGTTCCTTATTGTAAGTTGGAAACCAGCAGGAGCCATATGGTTGTCTTTAAATTCTGTTTAGACCCGCGTGTCTATTCAAAGTAGTTGTAATAGTTGAAGCTGGTGGACGACAACCATGGAGCGGCATCATTGACCTTGATGCAATGCCGGTGATGATGGAGATCATGTTCGTTCTTGAAGATGGAGATCGGAAGAACAAAGAAGAAAGACCATATCATATCCCATATTATGAATTGCATGTGATGTTAATCCTTTTATGCATCTTGTATTGCTTAGTTCACGATGGTAGCGTTATAAGATGATCCCTCAAGCACACAATTTCAAGTTTTAAAGTGTTCATCCTTAGTAAGCACCGTTGCTAAAGCTCGTTGTTTCGAAGCACCACGTGATGATCGGGTGTGTTAGATTCTGCGAGTGTATACAACATGAGCAAGCCAGATTTGCTCATGCGGAAGCTAAGGTTTGATCTTGACGAGCCTAGCATGTACAGACATGGTCTCGGAACACGTATCACCGAAAGGTAAAGCATGAGTCATATAGTAGATATGATGAACATGTTGATTGTTCGCCATTGAAGCTACATCAACTCTCGTGATGATCAGTTTTGATGTGGTGGATCTGGTTCGTGTGATCACTAAAACAATGTGAGGGATATTGTTTTGAGTGGGAGTTCAACGGCAATATGATTAAAAGTTGAACACTATTTATCATAAATTAAATCAAAGTGAATTTGCATAATTGTTGTAGTCATTGGCATCCGTTTACCACCTTGCGATTTGTTATAATTGAGATGATAGAACTATAGAATTCTGGTTAGTTACTTTATGAACTGGTATCGTATTGTTTTGAAGTGTTAATCTAAAGTTTAAAAGTCCTATTGCAAACTTTCAGTAAGTTCCGGTTACTCCATGAAGTTTAATAATTGGTATTAAAACAAGAGTGACAATTCCAAGAGTTAGTGTATGAGTATCATGTTTGTCTCCATGATTCTTGATATTCAAAGGATTGTCTTAATATCAAGGTTATCTAGGATCTGAAAGAGTTTTTTCAGAAACCATGATGTGTGGAAGATATTGTGATATCTGAAACGAAGTTTTGGTTACAACATGATAGAGTATAATATGGAAAAAGTCATGTTCTCATATTTGATGAGAATTTGCAAAAGGTTGGAGACACTAGTTGTCCTAATACTCCAAAAGGTTTTTGAGAGCAACATTATACTCGCGATTCACCGTTATAAGCTAAAAGTAGCTTGATCATGGATAATCCCATGATAAGGGTGAATATTTGATGTAGGTAAAATGTTTACTACACCAAGAGATTACTAAAGAAAGGAATTTGAAAGAACACCAAACATTTGATGATGGTGATCTACTTCAAAGTGCAAGTCCAAAGACATTGGTATTTTACTATACATGCTTTGGATTATGTGTCATGTATATGGCTCCACTATTGATGTTGATAGATTCTTTCAAACAGAATAGGAAATATTGAAAGAAAATCTCATAAATATATGGCAGAAAAGAAAAGACTAGAATTGTTCAGCTTAAGTATATAGATGATATACATGTTATGGCTATATTCTTTGCTTATTAAACATGTGGTTCTTAAGTATTTGATACTGAATTTGTTGGTATGAATCGTCATACAAAACAACAGAATTCATGAACTACAATGGCCTAAGTAACTAGCAAAAGAATATGTGATGATGTTCATCGAGAACAAATAAAGGGTTATTGTGTTGCTTGTTAAACATCAAATCTTGCCTTCGAGATTTGTTTTATCAGGTATTATGAGAACAAAAGGGTTGTTCAAATAATTGTCGTAATCCATAAAACATGGATGGTTCACAAATCTCATTGGAGAAATCACATCCATAAAACTAGTGCTAAAAATGTCAAAAGACAAATTGATTGAAAGATCACTTAGGAAGTGACATCGCCGTTTAAATTATATTGGAAAGAAAACATGAAGAAACTCCATATGTATGGAATTTTGGAGTCTTTTGATTTTTGATCAAATGATGCTTGTGAAACTTTCCTAGAGATAATTAAAACTTCGTTCATAGGCCAAAAGGGAACGAATGACTAGCTTATTGGAACTTGTACATATTGTTGTACGAAGTCCATTATGTGTAGTCAAGAGCGATGGATTTCAACTTCATATGCTTTCTCCGAAAATTTGAGTGAATATATGAATATTTACTTAATAAGGATGAAGTATGAAACATTTGAAAAGTTCAAAGTCTTTCAAGATGAAGTGCAAAATCATTGTAACAAGAATATAAATAGTTTATGATAAGATCATAAAGGAAGATATTTGAGTTACAAGTTTAGCATAAGACCTAAGATTTAAGGAATCATTCCGTGGATTTGCATGTCCCGAAACACCATAAGAGTATGGAGCGTTCGAGATATGTAATTAAACCTTGTTTGACATGGTAAGATCGAAGGTGTAATTCATAAAAATGCCATTATATTTTAAAGATTAAAAGCTTCAGAGACTACCGTTTTTCCACTGAAAAGAGCTTCATCATAATCCGTTGAAATGACACCATATAAAGTTATGGTTTGGGATAAAACCCAAGTAGTCCTTTCTTAAACATTGGTATGCTATGCATAAGAAAGATGTTTGCAACCAAAGTCGGATGAACCTGTCTTTGTATAACTGTTTAGTATTCCTCCATAACACCGGAGACAAAAGTGTTTGTTGCTTAGAACGTCAAGTTTCTTTGAGAAGGAATTTTTCGTGAAAAGATAAGTGGGAGGACAATAGAACTTTGATAAGGTTAAAAGAACCTTAGCTATATGTGCAAAGTTGCGCAGCGCCAAAAAGTGTTCCGGAGGCAGCAACAATGCTCATGGCTCACGTGCCTCAAAGGTTGCGGTCACAGAGGTCTAAGTTCCTATTGAAACAAGTAGGTCGGGTAAACAATCAAATACCAAGATTTGAGAGTTAAATCATTATTTGACAATAATGATCCGACTACATGCAAAGAAGCGATGATGAGCCCTGACTCCGTCAAATGGCTTGAAGCCATAAAATCCATGATAGTTCCATACACGAGAAATCAAGTTTTGAACTTGAAGGACCCTCGAGAAAGGTGTAAGACCTTATAGTTGTGTTTGGATCTGTAAAATAGACATGGATGTTTCACATCTATGAAATAGTCAACATGTTGGGAAAGAGTTCACAACAATGTTCAAAGGTTGACTATGATAAGATTTGATCTTTCATGGCGATATTTAGTCTAGACGGATTAATGTAGCAACCACTACATATAAATTTGTTATGTGGTAGTTGAATAAACAAAACAAGTTCTTCTAATAGAATTGTTACCTAGGACATGTGCATAACACGGTCCATAGGGTTTTGTTAATTCAAAGGATGCTAAAAGCATATGCAAACTTCAATGGTTGAAGTGAGCATCGCGGGGTTGGAATCTTCACTATGATGAAACTGTTAAAAGAGTTTAATTTCATCAAAGACAATGAAGATGCTTGCATTTGCAAGAAATTAAGTGAGAGCGCTAGGACATATTGCTAATACATTATGTGGAAGACATATTGTTGATTGGAAATGATGTATATTTTATTAACACATATTAAGAATTTCATCCCGATGAAAGATTTAGGCAAAACCCAAATATTTGGCATCATTATCTATATAGATAGATTGAGACGCTAATATGGTTGTGCTGAAAGTACATAGATGATATATTGAATGAGTTCAATATAGAAACTACAAGAAAGGTTCTTGTCGCACAGAAAGGATTGAATGAGTTCAATATTGATGATATATTCAAGTGTATTGACACTTGGTAAGTGAAACAAAGATTCAAGTATAAATTGATACTTGATCACAAAGAGTATTTATATCAATCATGCTGTGATATGTACAAATCCAGATATGTCCTATGCTCTAAATGATGTGAGCATATACCAGAATGATTCATAATATGATCATTGGACAATAGTAAGGATATTCTTATGGTCTTATGGAAGAACTAAGAATATATTGTTTTGTAGAAGTGACAAATAGATGGTTATTTCATTGTAAAAGTACTACATTGATACTAGTTTTGTCACAAAGTACAAATTAACTTTATCTCAATCTAAACTAAGGGTGGCACAATATAATGGAAAGTAAGTTCCATAATGGATTTTGATGAGTTCCAAAGTTAAGACATTATGACAGATACTACAACAAAAGGCTAAGTATATGACTGCTATTATAGCAGCAAAAGAGGGCATTTATGTCAAGTAGTTTGTTATCAAACTAGGTGTAGTTCACAGTGGGATAGTACTATGAAGATATATTGTACGGCAATATTATCAACATGTTTTAACCCCAAATAACTAAAGGTCGCACCAATGACCAAATTTGTACGAATCCATCTCATTAGAGAATGAGTGATGCGTAGAGACGCAAAGACATGCAATTACACACAGACCTGGAAGTGTCAGATCCGGAGATCAGTTGACCACTAGCAATCGTGTACATACGACACCAGAAAGCCATAGGTGTTGAATACACAAAGGTTTGAAAATAGATTATTGACTCTAGTGCAAGTGGAAGACTGTTGGAGATATGCCCAAGAGGCAACAATAAAGTGGTTATTATCATATCTTCATACTTATGATAAATGTTTACATACCATGCTATAATTGTATTAACCGGAAACATTAATACTTGTGTGATTTGTAAACATAAAAGAGTCCCTAGTAAAGCCTCTTGTTAAACTAGCTTGTTGGTTAATATATGATCATGGTTTCCTGATCATGAACATAGAGATGTTATTAACAACAGGGTCATATCATTAGGAGAATGATGTGATGGACATACTCCTATAGTTAAGCGTAGCATGAAGATCAAGTCATTTAATATAGTTCATTTGCTATAAGCTTTCTGATACATAGTAACCTAATTCCTTCGACCATGAGATCATGTTAATCACCATCACCGGAAGGATGCTTTGATGACATCAAACACCACACCGTAACTGGGAGGCTATAAAGGTGGCATTAAGTGTTCGGAAAGTATGGGTTGAGGCACATGGGTCAAGAGTGGGATTTGTCCATCCATATGACGGATAGATATACTCTAGGCCCTCTCGGTGGAATGTCATCCAATTAGCTTGCAAGCATGTGACTGGCTCACAAGGGATCACATATCACGGGAACGAGAAAAGAGTACTTATCGGTAACGAGGTTGAACTAGGTATGCAGAGATACCGACGATCAAAACCTCGGATAAGTAAACTATCGTGAGACAAAGGGAAATTGGTATCGTATGTAAGTGGTTCATTCGATCGCAAAGTAATCATAGAAATATGTGGGAGCCATATGAATTTCCAGAATCCTCTATTGGTTATTGATTGGAGAAGTGTCTCGGTCATGTCCGCATAATTCACGAACCGTAGGGAGACACGCTTAAGCATTCGATGTTGTTGAGTAGTTATGGAATGATTAGTAAGAGACTGAATGTTGTTCGGAGTCTCGGATGGGATCCGGGATATCACGAGGAGATCCGGAATGGTCCGGAGAGTAAGATTCATATCAGGAAAGTCCTATTTCGGAGTTCGGGAAAGTTTCCGATGATTTCATCGGAGAGGTTCTAGAAGGGTCTAGAAGGTTCACCGGTCCGAAAGGAGAATGGTCCATGAATGTGTCATGGGTAAGTGGAATGATTGGATCATGTCCAAGGTCACTTGGTGTTGGCATATGCAAGAGAGAAATAAAAGTCTAAATTGAAAGTCAAACGGGAAGTTTGAAAAGTCAAACTGGAACAATGGTTTCCTAGTGGGAGAAGAAACAAGTCCTTCTCTCAATCCAACTTGGGTTTGGGTTTGGATTCAAATCCACCCCTCCCAAGGCTGCCACTCCCTCTCATAAATAGAGGGGGAGGGCTGCCCCAAACAACACAAGTTCCAAGCCTTCTCCATGAGCCGCCGCCGCCGCTCGCCGCCGCCGCCGCCCCGCCGCGCCGCCGACACCTCCTCCTCCTCCCAGATCTCTAAACCCTAGTTTTCCGGGAAACCCAAATCCAACATACTCGCTTAGGCTTAAGGCGAAGCCTTGAGAGATCTCCCCTCTACTTCCGGTACCACGCCGTCGTGCTGCCGAAATCGCGAGGAGAGTGCTACAACCTCCGCTGCCTGCTGGAACAAGGGAGAGGAAGGTCTTCATCGAGTACCGAACGTGACCGATCATGAAGCCGCTGCCGGAACGCAGTGCCGAAAGGATCGTCTACGCGATCTTGAGATCGGCAAGTGTACGACTACATCACCCACGAGAATCTGCTCTCGTTAACCGCTTTGGAATCTTCGAGGGTGAGTTCCTCTATTGACTCGTTGCTACAATCTAGTAGATAGATCTTGGCTTGTTTGTGTGCATGCGGTAGAAATTTTTTGTTTTCCATGCTACGAACCCCTACATACTCATCACACTGCCAGGCCCGGAAGTGAAAACCCGGTGCTACCGGACTTGAGTGGTAGTACCGGATGGATTATCCGGTACTACCGGACATCCTTGAGACAGAATATGGAGCAGCAGGCAAGTCCTTTTTGTGTGCGATTAGACAGGGAATTCTATGCATGCAACCTGTAGAATACTTGACAGATAATTAGTCCGTTATGTATGTTGTAATAAACACCAAAATCTCTAGGGATAAGAAATGTTCTTTCAATCTCCCCCTTTTTGGTGTTAGATGACAACACACATTTTGCATGATAGAATTGATGACAAGTAAGATTTTGTAAAACAGAGATGGGGCTCCCCCTAGATAAGTAGATACAAGCCCCATACTATTTTACAAGGTACATGGGAGTGCATAGTCACACATAGTGCACATACCTTCGCACACAAGTGTGTGATGAGAACCACAATGATAAGGAATTAGATAATGTCATCACACACCGCATAAGATAGATCCAAAATGATAATAACCATACCATACAAATGATGGATCCATACGATAACCACATAGTCTTCGCATACATATCACAAATAGTTAGTTCATAAGTTTCACGCATAATAAGAGGCAAGTAGCAAATAAAGTTCACAAGCGATTAAAAATCAAAGGCAAGAGCGAGCTTGTGACTTTCCCATGCAAATCCCGCATGCCTAATGTCTCTTCTCCCCCTTTGGCATCAAGAAACCAAAAAGGGTCAAGAGCAACTCTAACGTCCCGGAGATCACTGGTAGTCATCATCAGAGTCATCCCCATACGGAGGCGGAGCATGGAAAGTGGAAGAGGCATCATCGTCCTAGTGGCTGTGCTTGGAGATCCATTGCTCTTTCGGAGTGATGTTGTCCTCGGATCCCTCGGAGGTGATCAACCTTTGAGCTTACATTACTTCTTTATGACGTGCACTGGCTTTCTTGGCATAGACATGGACCTCATACATACGCTTCTGATTGTCAACCTGGAAGCAAAAGACCTTCTTAAGCTTATCCTCAATCCTCTTGGCCCATGATGGTTGGGCCGTCTTGCAGCGTGAGGCCACAAAATCAGCATCTTGGGCATCATCATCATCACCGGAGCCATCGTCAAGTGGGTTCCCATCCTCATCAACAAGTTGACCATCCGCGTTGCATGGTTTAAGATGGGTCTTAATCAATAGATTCTTGTGCCGGTGAGTAACAAGACGTTGGGAGGAAATGTTCCGAGCAAGAGATGGGCACTTGTGAATAATAAGTGCCATGGTGTAGGGGAAAAAGGAGGAAACCTCCGAGTGTAAGTAGCATTAACCATCTCGTTCCAAATCATGTCCATCACATCAATTGGTTGTCCTGAATCACGTTGGCGGTGAGTTGTGATCATGAGGTCCACCATGAAACCATGCATATCATCAACATTGTCAGAACGGGGAGCAATGGTCTCACGAAAAATACGATGCAAGATATCATATGTTGGGAGAAGCCCCTTGATCTTTCCAGCAATACCACACCCACGGATGTAAAGGGGAAAAAGAACATCCTTCTTCATGGGACGCTCGTTGTTGTGACAGCGAAAGCCAACCGGAGTATCTCTCCCACGGCCCTCATATCCAAGGATAGCCCCAAACTCAGCCAATGTTCCGGTCTTGACAACTCCCTCTGTCATCCAGGTGATAGTCCGAGTCTGGTTCTTGGCAAAGTGAACAGTGGCATAGAACTGCGCAATGAGCAAGGGGTCATAGTCACACTTGAACGGCATAATGGGAAGCAAGCCAATGTTTGTGCAAATATCAAGTGCTTCACCAAAGTAGTTCAAGTTCGTGTTCACATGGTTCATCTCAATCCACTTCTGAGGAACCACAATCTTCTCACCTGTCATGAGTACCTCAAAGTAGACCCGCTCTTGGAAGTCGGTGAAAAATAGACTATTGTCCCTAGACTCATGGCGAGCAGTAACATAGGGATTGTCAGACCGTAGGGCAAGAAACTCAGCATCAGGAATGTCAGACAACTTCTTTAGCCTAGATGGCCTAGAACTCTGACTCTTGCGGCGACCCGTGCGAGGACGAGAAGGAGGAGCACTACCTCGACCAGCACTTATCTTAATCCCCCCTCCACTTATTCCCCGAGTGGTCTTTAGCTTCAGACGGTTGCTAGGTTGCGGCATGATCTCTTCTTCTGATTGTGTCTCCGACTCTGACTCAAAGTCCTCAATCTAATGACGAGCTTTGGACCTTTTGCGTGATCCCTGGGAGCCCCCTGCACCTGTAAAAGAATAAGGGAGGTAGCAGTGGGATAAGGGCACAAGAACCCGAAACAAGTAGACGACAAATTTCAAGTTTTAGAAGAAATTTTGTCATGTAATATCGAGCGGTAGTACCCGGATCGACGGAGGTAGTATCGACGGCGATAATGTACCGAAAATCGTCCCAGATTACCGGGTCATGCGACTACAGCACAGATCTGGTGATATATATCAAGGACTGGTAGCAAAACTTACTGTAAAACGAGAATCCATCAGAGATATGTAAGTGCACAGGGTACAATCACAAAATCACAAGTTTTGACCAATAATCAAAGTTTCCCTAGATTCAAAGGGGAAAACAAGTGAGGAGAAAGGAAGGACGGTAGTACCGGTGTCCATGGCGGTGGAAAACGAGGAGGAGCCCGCGAGGAGGCCGGATCTAGTGTGGATCCGTGGAAAGGAGGGAGGGGCGGAGCTCCGGCAGCAGTGGTTAGGGGTGGAGACGGGAGAAAATGAGGCCTTGAGGGTACCCTCCCACCGTCTAACAGAGACGCCTTGGTAGTAGTCCCGAGAAGCGGTAGTACCGCAAGGTGGTAGTACCATAGGAAACGGCCGGTAGTACCGCACCTAGGGAGTTTCCAGAAAAGTAGCTTGGAAACAGGTCCCTGTGCGGTAGTACTGCTCGTTTCTTGCGGTAGTACCGGACACATGCGGTAGTACCGCTTTTTGAACCGGTAGTACCGTAACCACCAGAACAGACAACCAAGTTTGAAAACTGAAAGGTTCTTGTGCGGAGTAGATGAGGTTTGTCGTAGGATAAGGAAGGCTTGGGTTAAGAGAGTTATACTAATGTGTACCTATGCACTCTAAAATTAAAACATCAACCTCAAATATGGAGAACCAAACAAGAGTGCATTGACCGAGGAAGGAAAACCAACTCAAAAATGACAAACATGAGTAAGCACATCAACCTCTCGAGTGAGAGGGGGCGGTGGCCTAGGCCACCATATTGGAGTATACTTGGCTTGGCACCACGAAGATATATCTTGGGTCCATTACTGAAAGTCATCATTAAGCTCACATATCACAAAATGATATTAAGAGGAATGATTTTGTTTACTTTGCACATAATGGGGGAGGGATGGTACAATCAATTAGGACCGCACTCCCCCTATGTACATGCCTACACCTAAACCAAATATGGGTCGAGTATTAGGTGAGTATGTAAGATAATCAAGTCAAGCTCCTTGAATCTACGATATTTAGTTCATTCCTCAAGTATCAAAACCTTGCTTCATCAAGTGTGAAAGGATCATATGGGCACCTAGAGGGGGGGGTGAATAGGTGCTACTTCAAATTTTATTCTTTTTCAAATTAAGGTTTGACAATAAGGTAAATTCTCTAGATAATGCAACTACGGTGAATCTACCTATATGACAATTATGCAAGGGCTACCACACCACAAAGTAGTAACAAGTAAGTAAGGTGTGGTAAAGGATAGAAGTAACCGAAAAGTGGACGCGAAGACACAAGGATTTCTTTCCCGTAGTTCCTTCCTTTTGAGGGGAAGTACGTCTACATTTGGAGAGGGGGTGGTTTCAAACCACCAACGCCACGAGAGGCCTCCGTTGTTCTCCGATGAATCTCACCCCAATGGGATCGATTCACCTTCCACTATATCGGCAACCTTCAAGGTGGAAGCCAGCACCATTACAAGTTTGGGGCACACATCCACAACTTAATCGGAGGCTCCCAAATACAAGCAAGCTGTCAAAGCAATCAAAGACAAGCTTGTAAGAACCAAAACAAGAACTAGGGTTTCCAAGAAAACACTAGAGCAAAGGGGCCCTCAATGAAATGAGGGGGAGATGAAGATCTCTTTTGGTGAAGTAGTAGATCGGGGCCTCCTCCTTCGATTCCCCAAAGATCAAGGACTTTGGGTGGTGGGATGAGGAGATCTTGAAGATTTGTGGCTCCAATGGACTCCAATGGTGGTCTTTGACTTTAATGAGCTGAGCAGTTTGTCCCAAGGTAGGTGGAGGGGTATTTATACCCCTCCACTAAATATGTCCGTTGGAGCATTTAATGTACCGGTACTCAAGCGGTAGTACCGCTTGCCAGCGGTACTACCGGTCAAGTACCGGACCCAGTACCGGTGGTGCTTTAGTTCATCAGCAATCTTCAGTTTTTGGCGGTATCGCCCTTGCAGTACTACCCCCAAGCGGTAGTACCAGTCGTGAGATGCGGTACTACCGGTCTGGGCGGTAGTACCGGTCCCAAGTACCGCTTGGTACTGACCAAAACGGAGAGGGGTGAGTGTTAGTCAGTATGGCCCGGTACTGCCGAGCGGTACGATCGTGTTAAGCGGTAGTACCGCTTGTATCAAGCGGTACTACCGGTCGGACCGGTAGTTCCGCTCCGTGGTACCGTGTGGTAATGACTAGTACACACCCTTGCCAGTTTTGCTCGGTGCCAACCTGTACTGGAACCGGTAGTACCAGTGCCAAGCGGTAGTACCGGGCGTAGTTTCGGTACTACCGGTTGGCACATTGGTTTTTCGCAAAGGGCATTGATATGCCAAGCTTTGTGCCACATCCTTATCAAACCTGTGATACACTTAGCCCACGATTAAACCGATAAGTGTGTTGTTATCAAACATCAAAATCAGAGGGATAGGAAAATGCTCTTTCAATCTC
This sequence comes from Avena longiglumis, assembly GCA_030063025.1. Lineage (NCBI taxonomy): Eukaryota > Viridiplantae > Streptophyta > Magnoliopsida > Poales > Poaceae > Avena > Avena longiglumis. The sequence continues at coordinate 444,411,699 of CP125975.1, read as the reverse complement.
CCCCTTTTTGGTGTTTGATGACAATACACTTTTTGCAAGATGATTTTAATAGAAAACATATGGTATTTGTAAAATAGAGACGGGGCTCCCCCTAGATGTGTAGAAACAAACCTCCCCCTCTATTTTACAAACCCAACATGGGTGCACAAATATGGATACTAGCATTTGAAAACATACCTTTGCACAAAACATGTGATGAGGAGTATATAGACAATAGATACCGCATAACATCACAAGATGGATCCAATGAAATAAACCACATAGTCTCATAAGATGGATCCAACCACATAGTCTCACATGACATAAACACATAGTCTCACATATAAATAGAGGGAAATCGAAGTTCACAAGCAATAAAAGGATCAAAGAGAAGAACGAGCTTGTGACTTCTCATGCAACACCCGTACCTAAAGTGCAACTTCTCCCCCTTTGGCATCAAGACGCCAAAAAGGGACAAGTGCAAAACTACCGTCCCAACGGTCAATCATCCTCCTCCTCCTCATCCTCAAGGTCCTCCTCATCCTCGTAAGGGGGGAGGCGCGGTGCGAGGAAGAGACACCATCGTCCCAACGGCTGTGCTGAGAGATCCACTGATCTTCTGGAGTGATGTTGTTCTCGGACCCCTCGGAGATGGTCAAACCTTGATCAGACATCATTTCCTTCTGTCGAGCACTGGCTTTCTTGGCATAAACATGCGCCTCATACATGCTCTTCTGGTTGTCAACCAAGAAGCAGAAGATCTTCTTGAGCTTGACTTCCATCCTTTTGGCCCAAGAGGGCCTAGCATTCTTGCGACGAGAGACAACATAATCAGTGTCATGACCACTGTTAGCATCCTCAGAGTCATCCTCATCCTCCTCACCCGCCGCAATGCGAGGTTTAGCATGTGTCTTGATCTTGAGTGCCTTTGGCCTGTGCACAATGAGAGAGCGAGTGGAGAGAGTCCTAGCAATGACGGGGCACTTCGACACAATGAGGGCCACAATATAAGGAGCAAATGGTGGAACCCTCCAAGTGTGTGCAGCAGCAACCATTTCATTCCATATGAAGTCTGTCACATCAAGAGGATTGCCTGATTCACGGTTGAGGAAGGTGTTGAACAGCAAGTCAACAGAGAACCCATGTATCTCATCCTTGTTGTTGCCCGCACGAGGAGCAACAGTCTCACGGAAAATGCGATGGAGAATGTCATATGTGGGGAGTAAATCCTTGATCTTGCCAGCCACCCCACGGCCCCGAATATACAAAGGTTTCAGGACATCCTTTTTGGAGGGATGATCCCGCATGTGACAGCGAAAACCACAAGGAACGTCCCGGCCGCGATCTTCATACCCCAAGATTGCAGCAAACTCCGCTAGTGTAGCTTCCTTGACAGCACCTTGAGTCATCCAGGTAATCTTCCGAGTGCGGCCAGTGTGGAAATGTGCAGTGGCATAAAACTGGCAGATAAGGAGGGGATCATAGTCATACTGAAACTCCATAATGGGGAACAAGCCAAGGTGAGAGAAGATTTCCTTAGCTTCAGCAAAGTAGTCAAGATTCTTGTCAATGTGTCCCATGTCAATCCACTGCTGAGGCACCACCATCTGGATGTTGGTCAAAAGAACCTCATGATAAACATGCTCTTGGAAATCATCATAGAAGAGACTATCTTCCCTTGCCTCGCTCCGGTTGCAGGAGTATGCAATTTCAATCCGAAGAGCCCTAAACTCTGACTTAGAGATGTCTGACAGTTTCTTTGGCCCAGATGGCCAGAGCTGAGACTATTGGTACGCCCAGTGGAAGGGGGGCGAGAGGGAGGGGCGCTGCCACGCCCAGCTGAGCGCTTGGTAACCCCTTCACGACCCCCACGACCACCTCGAGTGGCAGGCAACTTGGAACGGTGTCTTGGCTATGGCATAACCTCTTCCTCAGACTCCGTCTCTTCCTCAACAATCTCACGGCTAGACTTGGAGCGCTTGTGTGCACCCCGAGAACCACCTACATCTGTGAAAGCACGAGGGAGGATAGCAAGGGGGTAAGGGCACAAGAATCAAAAAGGATCAAACTAGAGAATCTACAATTTAGGCAGAAAAATGTGGTCAGTTTGGACCGGTACTACCGGACCTGACGACCGGTACTACCGCTTGCAAGCGGTAGCACCTAAAAAAGTTCCGGTACTACCGGTTGAGCGGCACAAGTTCGTCAGATCTGATGGAAACGGACCAAATTGACGTCATTAGACTGTAAATAGATGATTCTACTCGGTAACAAGGAAGCATATGGCAGTACAACCGTGCAATATGTCAATTTCACCACAAATCTAAGTCAAAACCTAGATCTAATGGGAAATCAAACGGGGAGAGAAAGGGCGGTTGTACCGGGATCCATGGCGGTGGGAAGGAGTGGGAGCCCGCCAAGAGGCTGAATCCAAGGGGAATCCGGAGAGAGGAGGGCGCGGCAGGGCTCCGGTGGCTTCAAGATCTCCGGTGGCGGCACAGGTTTGAGTGGAGGACGTGGGGAATAATGAGGCACTGAGGGGTGCCTCTCCCCACGCGTCCAATATATACCTGGAAATCGTCAACCGGTAGTACCGGTTGTTGGAGCGGTAGTACCGCTTGTAAGCGGTAGTACCGGTTCCACAACCGGTAGTACTGGTGGCCGGTAGGACTGGACATGTGGGCGATAGTACCGTTCCTAGAGCAGTTCTTCCAGGAGACAACCTGGGAACTAACCAGGTCCGGTAGTACCGCTCGCACATCTGGTAGTACTGGTCCCATCTGATTCCAAAGCCAGAGATCAAAGATGATTCTTGTGCAGATAGAGAGAGGGTTTTCGTGAGGGAGTAAGGAGGCTTGGGTTAAGACAAGTGAGCTGAGAAGCACATGCACTCTAAATTTTTTGAAATAAAAAAATAAACGCCAAACTAGAGTGCATGAGACTAAGAACGATGAAGACAATTCAAATAGATGACAACCATGAGTGAAAACCAATTCAAAAAGGTGACAAACACGAGTAAGCACATCAACCTCTCGATTGAGAGGGGCGGTGGCCTAGGCCACCATATTTGAGTATACTCGGCTTGGCACCACGAAGATATATTTTGGGTCCATTACCGAAACTCATCATTGAGCTCACATATCACAAAATGATATTAGGAGGAATGATTTTGTTTAATTTGCACATAATGGGGGGAGGGATAGTCCAATCAATTAGGACCGCACTCCCCTTATGTCCATGCCTACACCTAACCAAATATGGGTCGAGTATTAGGTGAGAGTGCAAGATAGTCAAGTCAAGCTCCTTGAATCTACGATATTTAGTTCATTCCTCAAGTAGCAAAACCTTGCTTCATCAAGTGGATTCGTGAAGATATCGGCAAGTTGATCTTTGGTTGAAACATAGGATAGATCAATATCACCTCGAGCAACATGATCTCTAATGAAGTGATGACGAATCTCAATATGCTTTTTCCTTGTGTGATCCACCGGGTTGTATGCAATTTTAATGGAACTTTCATTGTCACATAGAAGAGCCACTTTGTCACAATGGACACCGTATTCCTTTAAAGTTTGCCTCATCCATAGCAATTGAGTGCAAGCACTAGCGGCAGCAACATACTCGGCTTCGGCGGTGGAGAGAGATATACAATTTTGCTTCTTAGAAGACCAACATACCAAGGACCTACCAAGGAATTGGCACGCCCCGGATGTTGATTTTCTATCATCCTTGTCCCCCGCCCAATCCGAATATGTGTATCCACAAAGATCAAATGTTGAACCTCGAGGATACCAAAGACCATAAAATGGGGTATGAACTAAATATCGAAAGATTCTCTTGACCGCCATTAAATGGCTTTCCTTAGGAGCCGCTTGATATCTTGCACACACACCTACACTCAACACAATATCGGGTCTAGATGCACAAAGGTAAAGCAACGAACCAATCATAGATCGGTATACCTTTTGATCCACATCTTTACCATTTGGATTTTGTTCTAGATGAGTCTTTGTAGCCATGGGAGTTGGAGCTCCATTCAAATCTTGCATTTTGAATCTCTTGAGTATACTTGGCTTGATTGAAGAATGTTCCTCCTCTAACTTGCTTGATCTCAAAGCCAAGAAATACTTTTAACTCCCCCATCAAAGACATCTGGAACCTACTAGTCATAAGCTTTGAGAATTCATCATTAAAAGCTTTGTTAGATGAGCCAAAGATGATATCATCAACATATATTTGGCATGCAAAAAGCTCCCCATTGACCCTCTTAGTAAAAAGAGTGGGATCGATTTTCCCAACCTCAAAGCCATGGTCAAACAATAACTCTCTAAGGTGCTCATACCACGTGCGTGGGGCTTGCTTGAGCCCATAGAGCACCTTATCAAGTTTGTAGACATGGTTTGGGAAGTTGGGGTCCTCAAATCCCAGGGGTTGCTTAACATATACCAATTCATTTAAAGGACCATAAAGGAATGCACTTTCTACATCCATTTGTTGCAACTTAAAGTTATGATGTGCCGCATAAGCAAGAAGGATACGGATGGACTCAAGGCGAGCCACGGGTGCATAAGTCTCTCCATAATCAATGCCTTCAATTTGAGAATACCCTTGTGCAACCAATCTAGCCTTGTTCCTTACTATAATTCCATGCTCATCTTGCTTGTTCTCGAATATCCACTTTGTTCCAATAACATTGCGGCAATCCTTTGGCTTCTCAACTAACTTCCACACTTTGTTTATCTCAAAGTTGTTGAGCTCTTTGTGCATAGCTTCTAACCAATCCGAATCTTCAAGAGCTTCCCACACTTTCTTTGGTTCAATCATGGAGATGTGTGCTTGGTGTTCACTGAACCTCTTCAATTGTGCTCTTGTGGAAATGCCTTTCCTTAGATCTCCAACAACATTTTGGAGGGTGTGGTCTCTTATTTCCAACATTCTTTCCTTTCTAGCTTCGCGACGAGCGTGGATCTCCTCATTGTTTCTTGGAGGACCCTCTTCATCATTTTGATCCTCGTATTGACCATCAACTTGACCTTGATCATCATTGGAGTCATCCTCTATATTGGGAGGCAAGGATTGACCTTGGTCTTGATCAAGTGCTCTTCTAGCATCAATTTGAGCTTGTCTCAAAACAGTTTGGATGGATCTTCCTTGACAAATTGACTTGGCACCACTTGACAACCCATCGAATGGACCAAGCACCCTTTGACTAGAGTTCACACATTGATCACTATGTTGAGGGTCCACATCTTGTCTTTGTCTTGAGTCAATGTCCTCTTTAGTAGATGGAGCATGTTGAGGTTGTGAAGATGAGGTCTCCACTCGAGTGGAGCATAGTTCTTCTCGATCTGCCATAAGGGGTTCATCAACGGGGCGTATATAACCCACACCCATTCTTCTATGGCATCCTGAGGCATTTCATCATCTGCATCACAAGCATCAACACGCCCCCCTTGGGGACCATCATATTCTTCGAAGGTCACACTACAAAATTCTATGACGGCTCCGGAGAGCTTGTCATAGATTCTATAAGTGTGAGATTCGAGACCATAGCCAAAAAAATACCCTCTAATGATTTAGACTCGAATTTAGACAAAAGAACACCTTTGATGAGATAGAAACACTTACAACCGAACACCCGGAAATAAGATATGTTGGGGTTGTTACCGGTAAGTATCTCATATGGAGTCTTGTTGATTTTCTTGCGGAGGTAGAGTCGGTTTGAAGCATGGCAAGCGGTGGAGATGGCTTCGGCCCAGAAGTTGTATGGAGATTTAAACTCTGCCAACATGGTCCTAGCCATCTCAATAAGAGTCCGGTTCTTACTTTCAGCCACACCATTTTGTTGAGGGGTGTATGCAGCGGAATATTGATGTTTAATCCCCTCATCACTAAGGAAATCATTCAAGATGTAGTTATTGAACTCGGTGCCGTTGTCACTTCTTATAATCAACACGGGAACATTGTGTTGCCGTTGAACCAAGTTGATGAGGAGTTTGACTCTTCAACTTGAAGAAATAAACCCAAGAGTATCTTGAAAAGTCGTCAACAATCACCAAACAATATTTCTTCCCTCCAAGACTTGCATGAGATGGAGGACCAAATAGGTCCACATGGAGGAGTTCCAAGATCTTGTTAGACTTGATTTGGTTCGTGGGCTTGTGAGGAGCGTCATGCATCTTCCCTAGAACACATGCCCTGCAAACACTATCTTTGGCAAATGAAACATTTTCTTTTAGTCCAACTATATGGCCCTCTTTAGGGAGTCTTTGCAAAGTTCTAATATTGACATGGGCTAGTCGGCGGTGCCATAGCCAACCCACATCGGCCTTTCCGTATAAGCACATCGGACCTGCAGTGGCTTGCCCCGAAAAGTCCACCACATACAAGTCATTTTCGACGTACCCAACGAAAGCGACCTTGAGAGACTTGCTCCACATGAGGACCACAATATCATCATCAATAAAGACGGCAAAGCCCATCTTTCCAAGAGCACGGACTGAAAGTAAATTGTATCCAAGGGTTTCAACAAGCATGACGTTCACGAGTGTAATGTCGTAAGCCACCACTACCTTGCCGAAACCCATTACCTTAGACTTTAACTTGTCGTCATATGTGACGGTGATTTGATCATCATTTGGCACCAAGTCCTTGACAATAGATGAGCTTCCGGTCATATGACTTGTGCAACCACTATCAATCACCCATTTTGACCCTCTGGAAGTATAAGTCTACAAAAGATCAAGCTAGTTTTTAGGTACCCATTTTTTCAATGGGTCCTCTTTTGTTAGCAACAAGGGTCTTGGGAACCCAAATAGACCAAGCAATATAACCATCACAAGGCCCAACATATTGTGCATACACATCACCATAATAATCGCGCATTAGAACATAGTGAGGGTGAGCACTTCCCGCAAAATCATCATGAGACATAGTTTTACCATTTGTGGTCTTACTCTCCACAATGGTCTTGTTGGTCTCTTGTGCGGGCTTGTCCTTCTTCTTCTTCTTATTGTTCTTCTTATTGGTTTTGGAAACAAAACCAATGCCCCCTTTATCACCACTATGCCTTTTCTTGCTCAAAAGATCATCAATAGACTTGTTGCCTTGTGGAAATGTGGCCTTAGTAAGCTCCCCCTTCAACCTAGCATTATCTTCAAGAATAGTTGTGATACTAGATGGAATGAAGTTACTAGGTGAAGGAATATTGGCCAATTGAGTTTGAAGCGTTTCATGGGACTTTGTGAGTGACAAGAGTTCACTCTCCAAGGCCTTGTGGGCCTTGTTGAGCAAGCTAAAGTCCTCGGCAAGTTTTTCATGAACCACACCAAACTCAACCTTGTCCCTTTTAGCTCTTTTATATTTAGCAATAGCATGATCACGCTCTTTGATGAGTTTGTTAACAATAATGTCATTGGCCTCATCAAGCCCTTCAAGTTTTAATTCAAGTGACAACCTAGTTTCTTGTTCTTCTTCTAGAGCATTGTTTAGGGCCTCCAGCTCAATCATATGTTCATGCCCAAGTTTACATATTACATCTAGAAGCTCTTGAGTATGTGATAGTTAATCTAAGATGTTTCCAAAATATAGCTTAGCATTACCTTCTAGGTTAGTCATAAACTCATCAAAGGCAATTAATTCCTTTTTAACATCAAGAGTCATCTCATCATCAATTTCATCATTATCTAAGTGAGTAGAGCGGGATGATGAAGATACCTCTGTTCCTCTTGCCATAAGGCAAGTGGCATTCTTGGTGGAAGAGTTCTCATTTGGAGAATCGAAGAGTGAGAATGTCGGAGTAGAGGTGGTGGCAAGAGCAGCCACACCATGATAAGCTTCCTCTTCGTCATCTTTATCATCTTCATTGTCGGAGGAGTACTCTTCATGAGTGATCAAGACAATTTCTCCCGGCTTCTTGTTGATGGGATTCTTTTTTATGAAAGGTTTCTTGTACGGTCCCTTGAGAGTCTTCTTCAACACAAGCTTTCCACCATGATCTTCTCTCTTCTCATAGGGGCAACTAGACACAAAGTGGTAGAGGTCACCACAATTGAAGCAAGTTCTCAATCTTGTGGTATTCTCTCTTTTCCCATTTGGATTGCTTTTCCGTTCCATTTCCATCTTGGCCTTGGTGGGGTTCTTCAAAAAGTTCTTTGCATAGAAAGCCATATATTGGCCATGAGCAATCTTGAATTCATCGGGATGGTCCATGGAAAGCCCTTCATCACTATCATCTTCATCCCCATGGTCCACAACTTTGGCCTTCAAAGAAACATTGACAACATTGCTCATACCAAGGGCACGAGCACGGGCATCTTTAGCATTCTTGGCGGCAACCTTGAAAGCAGCCATCTCTTGCATAACTTCATTTGAGGTCATGATATGGTAGTTGTGTCTTCCTTGTAGGCTCTTCAAGTTGGTGGGCTCAAAAGGCATGAGTGCACTCACATATTTCCTTTTTATCCATGCATCATCTACATGTGAGGCACCCACATTCCTAAAAGCAGTGGCGGTGGTCTTGAGCCTTCGGTACATGTCTTAGTGATCTTCACCTTCTTTCATGTAGAAGCCTTCGGCTTGATTGCTTAGAGAATCATATCGGTTCCTCCTCATACTCTCATTTCCAATAAACAACACAGTGAGAGCATCCCAAGCTTCCTTGGCAATGCTAAAGTGCTCAATGTGTGGATAATCCTTTGTCCCCAAACCTTGTTGAATCATATGCAAAGAAGTGGCATTGAGTTGTCTATTAACAACCTCTCTTCTTGTCAAGTTGTTTGGATCCCCAATAAAGAGTCCATGCTCTATGATTTTCCATAGTTCAATGAAAGAGCTGCGCATATGAGTCCTCATTAGTGATTGCCATTGAGAAAAAGTAGCAGATTCTTCAAGCTTAGGTGGGTCACCTCTATTGTAAACATGAGGGTGAGGGATTGGAGGGTCGGGAGAGTACCATGAGTCACGGTGCTCACCCTTCCCACCATCATTGTGTGTGGAGGAATTAACGTTGTCAAGTTTACCCCCCACCACCATACCCTCGGGGGATACCGGTGTATTCCCTTTAGGTAAAATGGATGGTTGATCCTCTTGAGGAGATGGAGGTGATGAGCTTTCTTTGTCTTTAAGAAGTTGCTCAAGCATCTTCTTGACTTCGTTGACCAAGGAAGAGCTCAATCTTGTTTCCAAGTTTTTGAGATCTTCCATGGTCACCGGTGTCGACTCACTACCACCATCCCCATCATCGCTACCCGTATTCTCTTAGGCGGTAAAGCCCGAATAAAGAGCCGAGGCTCTGATACCAATTGAAAGGATCGTATGAGCACCTAGAGGGGGGGTGAATAGGTGCTACTTCAAATTTTCTTATTTTTCAAATTAAGGTTTGACAATAAGGTAAATTATCTAGATAATACAACTACGGTGAATTTACCTATATGACAATTATGCAAGGGCTACCACAACACAAAGTAGTAACAATTAAGTAAGGTGCGGTAAAGGATATAAGTAACCGAAAAGTGGACGCGGAGACACAAGGATTTGTTTCCCGTAGTTCCTTCCTTTTGAGGGGAAGTACGTCTACGTTTGGAGAGGGGGTGGTTTCAAACCACCAACACCACGAGAGGCCTCCCTTGTTCTCCGATGAATCTCACCCCAACGGGATCGATTCACCTTCCACTATATCGGCAACCTTCAAGGTGGAAGCCGGCACCATTACAAGTTTGGGGCACACATCCACAACTTAATCGGAGGCTCCCAAATACAAGCAAGCTGTCAAAGCAATCAAAGACAAGCTTGTAAGAACCAAAACAAGAACTAGGGTTTCCAAGAAAAAACTAGAGCAAAGGGGCCCTCAATGAAATGAGGGGTAAATGAAGATCTCTTTTGGTGAAGTAGTAGATCGGGGCCTCCTCCTTCGATTCCCCAAAGATCAAGGACTTTCGGTGGTGGGATGAGGAGATCTTGAAGATTTGGGTGGCTCCAATGGACTCCAATGGTGGTCTTTGACTTTAATGAGCTGAGCAGTTTGTCCCAAGGTAGGTGGAGGGGTATTTATACCCCTCCACTAAATATGTCCGTTGGAGCATTTAATGTACCGGTACTCAAGCGGTAGTACCGGTACTACCGGTCAAGCATCGACCCAATGCAGTGGTGCTTTAGTTCATCGAATCTTCAGTTTTGGCGGTATCGCCTTGCAAGATTACCCCAAGCGGTAGTACCGACGTGAGATGCGGTACTACGGTCCAGGCGGTAGTACCGGTCCCAAGCTGGCACTTGACCAAAACGGAGAGGGTGAGTGTTAGTCAAGATGGCCCGGCAGTACAGCAGATTTATCAAGCGGTAATACCGCTTGTATCAAGCGGTACTACCGGTCGGACCGGTAGTTCCGCTCCGTGGTACCGTGTGGTACTGACTAGTACACACCCTTGCCAGTTTTGCTTGGTGCCAACCGGTAGTACCGGCGCCAAGCAGTAGTACCGGTCGTAGTTCCGGTACTACCGGTTGGCACATTGGTTTTTCGCAAAGGGCATTGATATGCCAAGATTTGTGCCACATCCTTATCAAACCTGTGATACACTTAGCACACGATTAAACCGATAAGTGTGTTGTTATCAAACATCAAAATCAGAGGGATAGGAAAATGCTCTTTCAAAGTGGCTTCGTGAAGATATCGGCAAGTTGATCTTTGGATAACACATATGATAGATCAATATCACCTCGAGCAACATGATATCTAATGAAGTGATGGCGAATCTCAATATGCTTTGTCCTTGTGTGATCCACCGGGTTGTAGGAAATCTTGATGGCACTTTCATTGTCACATAGAAGAGGCACTTTGTCACAATGGACACCGTATTCCTTTAAAGTTTGACTCATCCATAGCAATTGAGTGCAAGCACTAGCAGCTGCAACATACTCGGCTTCGGCGGTGGAGAGAGATATATAATTTTGCTTCTTAGAAGACCAACATACCAAGGACCTACCAAGGAATAGGCAAGCCCTGAATGTTGATTTTCTATCATCCTTATCACCCGCCCAATCCGAGTCCGTGTATCCACAAAGAGCAAATGTTGAGCCTCGAGGATACCAAAGACCATAAAATGGGGTATGAACTAAATATCGAAAGATTCTCCTGACCGCCATCAAATGGCTTTCTTTAGGAGACGCTTGATATCTTGCACACACACCTACACTCAACACAATATCGGGTCTAGATGCACAAAGGTAAAGAAAAGAACAAATCATGGACCGGTATACCTTTTGATCCACATCTTTACCATTTGGATTTTGTTTAGATGAGTCTTTGTAGCCATGGGAGTAGGAGATCCATTTAAATCTTGCATTTTGAATCTCTTGAGCATATCTTGATTATACTTGGCTTGATTGAAGAATGTCCCTCCTCTAAATTGCTTGATCTCAAAACCAAGAAATACTCTCAACTCCCCCATCAAAGACATCTGGAACCTACTAGTCATAAGATTTGAGAATTCATCATTAAAAGCTTTGTTAGATGATCCAAAGATAATATCATCAACATATATTTGGCATACAAAAATCTCCCCATTGACTCTCTTAGTAAAAAGAGTGGGATCGATTTTCCCAACCTCAAATCCACGGTCAAACAATAACTCTCTATGGTTCTCATACCACGTGCGTGGGGCTTGCTTGAGCCCATAGAGCGCCTTATCAAGTTTGTAGACATGGTTTGGGAAATTGGGGTCCTAAAATCCCGGGGGTTGCTTAACATATACCAACTCATTTAATGGACCATAAAGAAATGCACTCTCTACATCCATTTGTTGCAACTTGAAATTATGATGTGCCGCATAAGCAAGGAGGATAGGGATGGACTCAAGGCGAGCCACGGGTGCATAAGTTTCTCCATAGTTAATGCCTTCAATTTGAGAATACCCTTGTGCAACCAATCTAGCCTTGTTCCTTACTATAATTCCATGTTCATCTTGCTTGTTCTTGAATATCCACTTTGTTCCAATAACATTGCGGCAATCCGTTGGCTTCTCAACTAACTTCCATACTTTATTTCTCTCAAAGTTGTTGAGATCTTTGTGCATAGCTTCTAACCAATCCGAATATTCAAGAGCTTCCCACACTTTCTTATGTTCAATCATGGAGATGTGTGCTTGGTGTTCACTGAACCTCTTCAATTGTGCTCTTGTGGAAATGCCTTTCCTTAGGTCACCAACAACATTTTGTAGAGAGTGGTCTCTTAATTCCAACATTCTTTCCTTTCTAGCGTCATGACGAGCGTGGATCTCCGTGTTGTTTCTTGGGGGACCCTCTTCATCATTTTGGTCCTCGTCTTGACCATCAACTTGACCTTTATCATCATCGGAATCATTCTCTTCATATAGAGGCAACGATTGACCTTGGTCTTGATCAAGTGCTCTTCTAGCATCAATCTGAGCTTGTTTCAAAGCAGTTTTTATGGATCTTCCTTGAGCAATTGCCTTGGCACCACTTGACACCCTGGCAAATGAATCAAGCTCCCCTTGACTAGAGTTGTCACTATGATCATCATGTTGAGGGTCCACATCTTGTCTTTGGCTTGAGTCATTGTCCTCCTCGGTGGATGCAGCTTGTTGATGTTGTGAAGATGAGGGCTCCACTTGAGTGGAGCATAGTTATTCTCAATCTGCCATAAGGGGTTCCTCAACGGGGCGGATATATCCCACACCCATTCTTCCTATGGCTTCCTGAGGCATTTCATCATCTGCATCACAAGCATCAACACGCCCCCCTTGGGGACCATCATATTCTTTGAAGGTCACGCTACAAGATTCTATGACGGCTCCGGAGAGCTTACCATAGATTCTATAAGTGTGAGATTCGAGAACATAGCCAACAAAAATACCCTCTAATGCTTTATACTCGAATTTGGACAAACGAACAACTTTTATGAGATAGAAACACTTACAACCGAACACTCGGAAGTAAGATATGTTGGGCTAGTTACCGGTAAGTATTTCATATGGAGTCTTGTTGATTTCTTTGCGGAGGTAGAGCCGGTTTGAAGCATGGCAAGGGGTGGAGATGGCTTCGGCCCAAAGGTTGTATGGAGATTTAAACTCCGCCAACATGGTCCTAGCCATCTCAATAAGAGTCAAGTTCTTCCTTTCGGCCACACCATTTTGTTGAGGGGTGTATGCAGCGGAATATTGATGTTTTATCCCCTCATCACTAAGGAAATCATTCAAGATGTAGTTCTTGAACTCGGTGTCGTTGCCACTTCTTATGATCAACACAGGAAGATTGTATTGACGTTGGACCATGTTGATGAAGTCGATGAAGGTATTTTGGGTCTCACTCTTCAACTTGAAGAAATATACCCACGAGTATCTTGAGAAGTCATCAACGATCACCAAACAATACTTCTTCCCACCAAGACTTGCATGATATGGAGGACCAAAAAGGTCCACATGGAGGAGATCCAAGATCTTGGTAGACTTGATGAAGTTCTTAGGCTTGTGAGGAGCATCATGCATCTTCCCTAGAACACATGCCCTGCAAACACGATCTTTGGCAAAGGAAACATTTTATTTTAGTCCAACAATATGGCCCTCCTTGTGGAGACTTTGCAAATTTCTCATGTTGACATGGGCTAGTCGGCGATGCCATAACAAACCCACATCGGCCTTTCCGAATAAGCACATCGCACTTGTAGTGGCTTGCCCCGAAAAGTCCACCACATACAAGTCATGTTCGACGTACCCAACGAAAGCGACCTTGAGAGACTTGCTCCACATGAGGACCACAATATCATCATCAACAAAGACGGCAAAACCCATCTTTCCAAGAGCACGGACTGAAAGTAAATTGTATCCAAGGGTCTCAACAAGCATGACGTTCACGAGTGTAATATCGTGAGCAACCACTACCTTGCCGAAACCCATTACCTTAGACTTTGACTTGTCGGCATATGTCATAGATATTTGATCATCATTTGGCCTTAAATCATTGACGATAGACGAGCTTCCGGTCATATGACTTGTGCAACCACTATCAAGCACCCACTTTGACCCTCCGGAAGCATAAATCTACAAAAGATCAAGCTAATTTTTAGGTACCCATTTTTCAATGGGTCCTCTTTTGTTAGCAACAAGGGTCTTGGGAACCCAAATAGACCAAGCAATATAACCATCATATGGGCCAACATATTGTGCATACGCATCACCATAATAATCACGCATTAGAACATAGTGAGGGTTAGCACTTCCCGCAAAGTCATCATGACACATAGTTTTACCACTTGTGGTCTTACTATCCACAATGGCCTTATTAGTCTCTCGTGTGGGCTTGGCCTTCTTCTTCTTGTTGTTCTTCTTCTTCTTAGTTTTGGAGACAAAACCGATGCCCCCTTTATCACCACAAGGCCTTTGCTTACTCAAAATATCATCAATGGACTTGTTGCCTTGTGGAAATGTGGTCTTAGCAAGCTCCGCCTTCAACCTAGCATTCTCTTCAAGAATAGTTGTACTACTAGATGGAATGAAGTTACTAGGTGAACGAATATTGGCCAATTGAGTTTGAAGCGTTTCATGGGACTTTGTGCGTGACAAGAGTTCACTTTTCATAGCCTTGTGAGCCTTGTTAAGCAAACTAAAGTCCTCGGCAAGTTTTTCATGAACCACACCGAACTCAATCTTGTCCTTTTTAGCCCTTTTGTATTTAGCAATAGCATGATCACGCTCTTTGATGAGTTTGTTAACAATAATGTCGTTTGCCTCATCAAGCCCTTCAAGTTTTAATTCAAGAGACAACCTAGTCTCTTGTTCTTCTTCTAGAGCATTATTTAAAGCCTCTAGCTCAATCATGTGTTCATGCCCAAGTTTACATCTTACATCTAGGAGCTCTTGTATGTGGGAAAGTTGATCTAGGATGTTACCAAAATGTATCTTAGCATCCCCTTGTAGTTTAGTCATAAACTCATCAAAAGCAATTAATTCCTTTTTAACATCAACAGACATCTCATCATCGGTTTCATCATTAGCTAAGGGAGTGGAGTGATATGATGACGATACCTCCGTTCCTCTTGCCATAAGGCAAGTGACGTTCTTGATGGGAGAATTCTCATTTAGAGAATCGAAGAGAGAGAATGTTGGAGTAGAGGTAGTGGCTAGAGACGCCACACCATTAGAAGTTTCCTCTTCATCATCGTCATTGTCGGAGGAGTATTTCATGAGTGATCAAGACAATTTCTCCCGACTTCTTGTTGATGGGATTCTTCTTGATGAAGGGTTTCTTGTAAGGTGCTTTGAGAGTCTTATTCAACACAATCTTACCCCCATGATCTTCTCTCTTCTCATAGGGGCAACTTTCCACAAAGTGATAGCGGTCACCACAATTGAATCAAGTTCTCAATCTAGTAGTATTTTCTCTTTTCCCATTTGGGTTGCTTCTTCGTTGCATTTCCATCTTGGCCTTGGCGGGGTTCTTCCAAAAGTTCTTTGCATAGAAGGCCATATATTGACTATGAGCAATCTTGACTTCATCGGGGTGGTCCATGGAGAGGCCTTCATCACTATCATCTTCATCTCCATGGTCCACAACTTTGGAATTCAAAGAAACATTGACAACGTTGCTCATACCAAGGGCACAGGCACGAGCATCTTTGGCATTCTTGGCGACAACTTTGAAGGCGGCCATCTCTTGCATAACTTCATTTGAGGTCATGAGATCGTAGTTGTGTCTTCCTTGTAGACTCTTCAAGTCGGTGGGCTCAGAGGGCATGAGTGCACTCACATATTTCCTTTTTATCCACGCATCATCCACATGTGAGGCACCCACGTTTCTAAAAGCGGTGGTGGTGGTCTTGAGCTTTCGGTACATGTCTTCGTGATCTTCACCTTCCTTCATGTAGAAGACTTCGGCTTCATTGCTTAGAGCATCATACTGGTTCCTCCTCATACTCTCATTTCCAACAAACAATACAGTGAGGGCATCCCAAGCTTCCTTGGCTATGCTAAAGTGCTCAATGTGTGGATAATCCTTTGTACCTAAACCTTGTTGATGAAGGGAATATGCCCTGAGAGGCAATAATAAAGTGTTTATTATGTGTATTCCAAGTATATGATAGATGTTTATTTTGCATGCTATAATTGTATTAATACGGAAACGTTAATACATGTGTGTTTAATAAACAAACAGAAATTTCCTAGTTATGCCTCTCTCATAAACTAGCTCGTTGATTAACAAGATGATCAAGGTTTCCTGATCATGGACATTGGATGTTGTTAATAACGGGATCACAACATTAGTGTAATGGTGTGATGAACATTCATCCGAAGTATAGCATTACGATCAAAGTCATTGAGTTTATATTGCTATAACAACTTACGAAGTGATCCTAATCCTTAGACCATGAGATCATGTCAATCACTAACACCGGAAGAGTTTCTTGATAACATCAAACGTCACACCGTAATGTGGTGATTATAAAGATGGATTCGTAACTAATAAAGTGTTATGTTGAGGCTCATGGATCGAGAGTGGAATTTGTTCATCCCGATGACGGATAGATATACTCTAGGCCCTCTCGGTGATATCACATTGATTAGCTTGCAAGCAAGTGATTTGATCACTAGACCGTTATATCACAGAACGAGAAAAGAGTGCATGTCGAACGAATCAAACTAGGTATGGAGATACGGATGATCGAATCTCGGACATGTAATATATCGTGAAACAAAGGGATTAAGATACTAGCGTAAAAGGTTCCACGATCACAAGAAAGTCATCGTTGAATGTGTGGGAGTGATGGGTCTCGGATCCCGCTCGATTATTGATCCGAGAGGGGTCTCGATCATGTCCGCATTATTCACGAACCGTAGGGTGACACACTTAAGAGACACCAACATCCAATTGGAGAAAATGTTTCATGCCGAAAGAATGAACAAGCGCAGGAATTTATTTCACTAGATACCGAAACAGGTTTTCGGGTGAAATTGCATAAAGTGGTTATGCATGTGAAATAGAATTCTAGCAAGGGGTTATTTGTGAATGTTTGTCATTAAAGTAATTGACAAAATTCTGAATAAAATAAAAGAGTTTTATTTAATGAGAGTTTGCATTAAATTTGGTGGAAATTTAATGGGAATTTGAGTGTACTTTTGAGTGGAGGGAATTTAAAGGGCATTTTGTGAGTGGAGTGTCCACCCACATGAATGAAGGAGGGGAGGGGGCAGCCCCCATGGCCGGCGGCCACCCCCTTGGGTGCCCCCCTCCTCCTATAAAAGGAGCCCCCCTCCTCACTTGTCTCTCACACCTCATCGTGAAGGATCTCTCTCCCCTCTAGAATTTATCCCCCATGGTCTCGGACTAGCGAGATACATGTTCCCGGTGGCTATTCGGCAAGAAAGAGTTGTGCTTCCGCTGCATCGCTGGAGCGAGGAGGCAGAGGTTGCTCGGTTCCTCGAACGTGTGTGCGAGCACGGATGCGCTGTTGATTTGCGGCGCTGGGACTTCCTCTCGATCTTGAGATCGGCAAGAGATCGTCTACATCAACCACGAGTTGAACTCGTTAAGCTTTTTCGGTCTTCAAGGGTATTTTCTCTACGGATATACATCCGTCCGTTGTTTGTATCTAGTAGATAGATCTTGGTATATAGTTCACATCGTAGGAAAATTTTTGTTTTCTATGATGCGAACACTACAGTGCTATCAGAGCCGGATCTATGCGTAGATACTTTACACGGGTAGTACACATATGAGTATGTGGGCGATGATGATCATGTTGTTGCTCCTTTGTTGTAATTTTGGATATTGGTGGCATAGTGGGATGAAGCAGCCCGGACAAACTTTACATGTCCTCGCACATGAGACCTGTTCCACGCTTGACATGCAACTAGTTTGCATAAGTGGCTAGAGGGTGTCTGTCTCTCCTACTATAGTCAATATCTATTTTGCAAGCGAGTTGTCAACAATTTGATTATCCTCGTTGTGGTTCATGTTCGTAGGTAAGAACGGTTCTATCTCGAAAGCCCTAAGCCACGTAAAACTTGCAATGGATAAATTAGAGGCGTCTAGTTTAGATTGTCGGGCTAGTGTTATGATATGGTAGTGTTGTAAGTAGAAGTATGAGATTATACTCTTAACACACATAGCGTAAAATCCATAGACCTTGGATTTACACATATAGGTATGATAGTGATCATACCACGATGCACATGATAGAGATCATCTGCGGGAACCATATCATTTCACTAATAAACATATGATGTTTGATAGCATCTTATATTGCTTGTTTAGCGCTTTGTTAGCATAATAAGATGATCCCTCATTTAAATATAAAGATAAGAATGTGTTCTTCCTTTAGTATGCACCGATTATGTTTTCGTCGCTCCAAGACATCACGTGATGATCGGGTGTTCTTGGATCCACGACCATATTTCGGGTGTAAAACAGTTACACACGCGAATACTAAGGTTCTAACTTGGCGAGCCTAGCATGTACAGACATGGCCTTGGAACACGGACCGAAAGGTTAAGCATGAGTCATATAGTTGATATGATGCCCATTTGATGCTCGCCTTTGAAGCTATACCGACTCACGTGATGATCGGACTTGGTGTAGTGGATTTGGTTCATGTAATCACCAAAAAGGCACGAGGGATGTCGTTTTTGAGTGGGAGTTCATTCGTAATATATATTAGTTGAACTCAATCTATCATACAATTAGTCTAAACTTTACAAATTCTGTTGTAGATGGCACCACCTGCTTTTAATTTCAATGTGTTCATGGAGAAAGAGAAACTAGCAACGAACGGTAGCAACTTTACCGAATGGGCCATGAATTTGAGGACTCTCCTCTCTGCACAAAAGCAATATGTGCTAGAAGCGCCGTTAGGCCCCCACCTTTGATGATGCCCGACGAGGAGAAGAATGTCTATCGACTCCAGAGGACCACAACTTAGTTCATTGCGGCATACTGTATGGGCTAGAGCCGGAACTTCGAAAGCGTTTCGAAAACGGCAATGCATTTGATATAATGGGTGAGTTGAAAATGATTTTCGACACACATGCTACTGTCGAGAGCTACAACGCTTCAGAAAAGTTCTTTAGCTGCATGATGGAAGAGCACAGCTCCGTTAGTGAGCATGTACTCAAGATGTCGGGTTACGCCGATAAGCTTGTGTCCTTGGGAATATCGATTCCCATTGACTTAGGCATCCATCGTGTTTTGCAGTCTCTGCCACCTAGCTATAAGAGCTTCGTGATGAACTATAATATGCAAGGCATGAAGAAGTCTCTCCCCGAGCTTCTGTCAATGCTTAAAACTGCAGAAGTGGAGATCAAAAAGGAACATCAAGTGTTGATGATCAATAGGAACACTGGTTTCAAGAAAGACAAGAAGGGAAAACGAAAGGGAAGTAAGGGCGGCAAGCCTGTTGCCGCGCCTGAAAAGAAACCCCGAGTTGGACCTAAGTCTGATTCCGAGTGCTACTATTGTAAGGGACCGCCATCGAAGCGCAATCGCCCCAAGTATCCGCGCATAAGAAGGCCGCAAGGCAAACAAAGGTATATATGATATACATGTTATTGATGTGTACTTGACTAGTGCTCGCAGAGCACCGGGTATTTGATACCGGCTTGCTAATATTTGTAACTCGAATCAGGGGCTGCGGAACAAGCGGCCGCTAGCAAGGGGTAAGGTCAAGATGCGTGTCGGCAATGGATCAAGCGTTGATGTGATCGCCGTTGGAACGCTGCCTCTCCACTTGCCGTCGGGATTAGTTATAAACTTGAATAAATGTTATCTGGTGCTGCACTGAGGCATGAACATGTATCTGGGATCGTGTTTGATGCGAAGTGGTTATTCATTTAATCCGAGAACAATGGTTGTTCCATTTATATGAATGAAATCTTTTATGGTCATGCACCGATGATGAATGGTTTATTTCTATTAGATCTCGATGATAATGTTACACATATTCATAATGTTGATGCTAAAAGGATTAAACTTAATGATGATATATCCGCATATATGTGGCAATCGCCTAGGTCATATTGGCGTTAAACGCATGAAGAAGCTCCATTCGGATGGACTTTTGGAATCACTTGATTATGAATCATTTGATACATGTGAGCCATGCCTTATGGGCAAGATGACTAGAACGCCGTTTTCCGGTTCAATGGAATGGGCGACAAATTTATTGGAAATCATACATTCTGATGTATGTGGTCCAATGAGTGTGTCGGCGCGAGGTGGATATCGTTATTTTGTTACTTTCACGGATGATTTGAGTAGATACGGTTATATCTAATTGATGAAACACAAGTCTGAAACCTTTAAAAAGTTCAAGGAATTTCAGAATGAAGTGGAAAATCATCGTAATAGAAAGATCAAATTTCTACGGTCCGACCGTGGAGGTGAGTATCTAAGTTACGATTTTAGCACTCACATGAAAGAGTGTGGAATTGTTTCACTACTCACACCTGCCGGAACACCACAGCGAAATGGTGTGTCGGAACGTCGTAATCGTACTTTATTAGATATGGTTCAATCTATGATGTCTCTGATGGACTTGCCGTTGTCATTTTGGGGTTATGCACTAGAAACTGCTGCATTCACTTTAAATCGGGCACCATCTAAATCCGTTGAAAAGACATCGTATGAATTGTGTTTTGGAAACAAACCTAAGATGTCATTTCTTAAAGTTTGGGGATGCGATGTTTATGTGAAGAAACTTCAACCGGATAAACTCGAACCCAAAGCGGAAAAATGCGTCTTCATAGGATACCCTAAAGAAACTATTGGGTATTCCTTCTATCACAGATCCGAGGGCAAGGTTTACATTAAGAATGGATCCTTTCTAGAGAAAGAGTTTCTCGCGAAGGTGAGTAGTCGGAAGGTAGAACTCAAGAGGTTGTGGAACCTTCTCTTGAGTATTGCGAGTAGCGCAAATGAAGTTGTTCCGGAGTTGGCTCCACCTGTTGAAAAGGGAACTAATGATAATGATCATGAAACTCCGAAAGAGAGTACTACCGAACCTCAAAGGTCAAACAAGACGCGTGCAGCTCCCGAGCTGTACGGAAATCCTGTCATGAATTTCATGGTTGATGAAAATGATGACCCTGTGACGTATGAAGAAGCGATGATGAGCCCGGATTCCAACAAATGGTTAGAAGCCATGAAATCCAAGATGGAATCCATGTATGAAAATCAATTTTGGAACTTGGTGGAATTACCTCACGACCGAAAGGCCGTGGAGAACAAATGGATTTTCAAAAGTAAAACTGATGCTGATGGTAAGGTGAACGTCTATAAAGCTCGACTTGTCGCAAAGGGGTTTCGACAAATTCAAGGAGTTGACTACGATGAGACTTTCTCTCCCGTAGCGATGCTAAAGTCAGTTAGGATTATGTTAGCAATTGCTGCATATTTCGATTATGAGATATGGCAGATGGATGTCAAAACCGCGTTTCTCAATGGTAATATTGAAGAAGAGTTGTATATGATACAACCAAAGGGTTTTGTCGATCCTAAGGATGCTAACAAGGTGTGAAAGCTTCAGCGATCCATCTATGGATTGAAGCAAGCATCACGAAGTTGGAATCTCCGCTTTGATGAGGTGATCAAAGAGTTTGGATTTGTCCAAACTTATGGAGAAGCTTGTATTTACAAGAAAGTGAGTGGGAGCAATGTGGCATTTCGATATTATATGTGGATGACATATTATTGATCGGAAATGATATAGATCTTTAAAGAGTGTTAAAAGTTATCTAAACAACAAATTTTCAATGAAGGACCTAGGTGAGCGTCATACATATTAGGCATAAAGATCTATAGAGATAGATCTAGGTGCCTAATCGGCTATCACAAAGTACATACCTTGATAAGATTTTAAAGAAGTTTAAAATGGACGAAGTAAGAAGGGTTCTTACCTATGTTGCAAGGCAAGACATTGAGTAAGACTCAAAGTCCGGCTTCGGCGGAAGAAAGAGAGATAATGGACAAAGTCCCCTATGCTTCAGCCATAGGCTCTATAATGTACGCCATGCTATGTACAAGACCGGATGTGGCACATGCTATTAGTTTGACTAGTAGGTACCAATCGGATCCAGGTTCGGAACACTGGATAGCGGTCAAGAATATCCTTAAGTACTTACGAAGAACTAAGGATATGTTTCTTGTATACGGAGGTGAAGAAGAGCTCGTCGCTAAGTGTTATGTCGACGCTAGTTTTGACACCGATCCGGATGACTCTAAGTCTCAATCCGGATACGTATTTCTCATGAATGGCGGAGCGGTTAGTTGGAGGAGCTCCAAACAACCTGTGGTAGCGGGATCAACAACGGAGGCCGAATATGTTGCTGCTTCAGAAGCGGCTCAGGAAGCAGTTTGGATGAAGGAGTTCATATCCGAACTAGGAGTGGTGGCAAACGCGTTGGACCCAATGGTGATCTATTGTGACAACAATGGTGCCATTGCCAATGCCAAAGAGCCAAGGTCTCACAAGCATTCCAAGCATATTAAGCGCCAGTTTCACTCCATCCGCGAGCATGTCAAGGATGGAGATATAAAGATTTGTAAAGTACATACGGATCTCAATGTAGCAGATCCGTTGACTAAAACTCTCGCTAGAGCAAAACATGATCAACACCGAACTCAATGGGTGTTAGATTTATCACTATGTAACTAGATTATTGTCTCTAGTGCAAGTGGGAGACTGAAGGAATATTCCCGAGAGGCAATAATAAAGTGTTTATTATGTGTATTCCAAGTATATGATAGATGTTTATTTTGCATGCTATAATTGTATTAATACTGAACGTTAATACATGTGTGTTTAATAAACAAACAGAAAGTTCCTAGTTATGCCTCTCTCATAAACTAGCTCGTTGATTAACAAGATGATCAAGGTTTCATCATGGACATTGGATGTTGTTAATAACGGGATCACAACATTAGTGTAATGGTGTGATGAACATTCATCCGAAGTATAGCATTACCATCAAAGTCATTGAGTTTATATTGCTATAACAACTTACGGTGATCCTAATCCTTAGACCATGAGATCATATCAATCACTAACACCTAAGAGTTTCTTGATAACATCAAACGTCACACCGTAACAGGTGATTATAAAGATGGATTCGAACTAATAAAGTGTTATGTTGAGGCTCATGGATCGAGAGGAATTTGTTCATCCCGATGACGGATAGATATACTGGGCCCTCTCGGTGATATCACATTGATTATCTTGCAAGCAAGTGATTTGATCACTAGAATGTTATATCAGAACGAGAAAAGAGTGCATGTGTGAACGAGATCAAACTAGGTATGGAGATACAGATGATCGAATCTCGGACATGTAATATATCGTGAAACAAAGGGATTAAGATACTAGCGTAAAAGGTTCCGACGATCACAAGAAAGTCATCGTTGAATGTGTGGAGTCGTATGGGTCTCCAGATCCCGCTTCTGATTATTGATCCGAGAGGGGTCTCGATCATGTCCGCATTATTCACGAACCGTAGGGTAAGACACTTAAGAGACACCGACATCCAATTGGAGCAAATGTTTCATGCCGAAAGAATGAACAAGCGCAGAATTTATTTCACTAGATACCAAACAGGTTTTCGGTGAAATTGCATAAAGTGGTTATGCATGTGAAATAGAATTCTAGCAAGGGGTTATTTGTGAATGTTTGTTATTAAAGTAATTGACAAAATTCTGAATAAAATAAAAGAGTTTTATTTAATGAGAGTTTGCATTAAATTTGGTGGAAATTTAATGGGAATTTGAGTGGACTTTTGAGTGGAGGGAATTTAAAGGGCATTTTGTGAGTGGAGTGTCCACCCACATGAATTAAGGAGGGAGGGCAGCCCCATGGCTGGCCACCCCTTGGGTGCCCTCCTCCTATAAAGGAGCCCCTCCTCACTTGTCTCTCACACCTCCTCGTGAAGGATCTCTCTCCCCCTCTAGAATTTATCCCCCATGGTCTCGGACTAGCGAGATACATGTTCCCGGTAGCTATTCGGCAAGAAAGAGTTGTGCTTCCGCTGCATCGCTGGAGCGAGGAGGCGGAGGTTGCTCGGTGCCTCGAACGTGTGTGCGAGCACGGATGCGCTGCTGATTTGCGGCGCTAGGACTTCCTCTCGATCTTGAGATCGGCAAGAGATCGTCTACATCAACCACGAGTTGAACTCGTTAAGCTTTGTCGGTCTTCAAGGGTATGTTCTCTACGGATATACATCCGCCCGTTGTTTGTATCTAGTAGATAGATCTTGGTATATAGTTCACATCGTAGGAAAATTTTTGTTTTCTATGCTGCGAACCCTACAGTTGAATCATATGCAAGGCAGTTGCATTGAGTTGGCTATTGACAACCTCTCTTCTTGTCAAGTTGTTTGGATCCCCAATAAAGAGTCCATGCTCAATGATGTTCCATAGTTCAATGCAAGAGCTGCCCATATGAATTCTCATTAGTGATTGCCATTGAGCAAAAGTAGCAGATTCTTCAATCTTAGGTGGGTCACCTCTATTGTATACATGAGGGTGAGGGATTGGAGGGTCGGGAGAGTACCATGAGTCACGGTGCTCACCCTTCCCTCCATCATTTTGTGTGGAGGAATTAGTGTTGTCTTGTTTACCCCTTACCATCATATCCTCGGGGGATACCGGTGTACTCCCTTTGGGTAAAACAGATGGAGGATCCTCTTGAGGAGAGGGGGATGATGAGCCATATTTGTCTTTAAGAAGTTGCTCAAGCATCTTCTTGACTTCGTTGACCAAGGAAGAGCTCAATCTTGTTTCCAAGTTTTTGAGATCTTCCATGGTCACCGTGGTAGACTCACCATCACCATCCCCTTTGTGGCTACCAATATTCTCTTAGGCGGTAAAGCCCAAATAAAGAGCCGAGGCTCTGATACCAATTGAAAGGATCGTATGGGCACCTAGAGGGGGGTGAATAGGTGCTACTTCAATTTTTCTCCTTTTTCAAATTAAGGTTTGACAATAAGGTAAATTCTCTAGATAATGCAACTAAGGTGAATTTACCTATATGAAAAATCTGCACGAGCTAACATAATACTAAGTAAGAACTAGTAAGTAAAGTGCGGTAAAGGATAGAAGTAACCAAAGTGGTGGACACGGAGACACAAGGATTTGTTTCCCGTAGTTCCTTCCTTTTGAGGGGAAGTACGTCTACGTTTGGAGAGGGGGTGGTTTCAAACCACCAACGCCACGAGAGGCCTCCCTTGTTCTCCGATGAATCTCACCCCAACGAGATCGATTCACCTTCCACTATATCGGCAACCTTCAAGGTGGAAGCCAACACCTTTACAAGTTTGGGGCACACATCCACAACTTAATCGGAGGCTCCAAATACAAGCAAGCTGTCAAAACAATCAAAGACAAGCTTCTAAGAACCAAAACTAGAACTAGGGTTTCCAATAAAACACTAGAGCAAAGGGGCCCTCAATTGAATGAGGGGGAAATGAAGATCTCTTTTGGTGAAGTAGTAGATCAAGGCCTCCTCCTTTGATTCCCCAAAGATCAAGGACTTTGGGTGGTGGATTGAAGAGATCTTGTGGATTTGGTGGCTCCAATGGTGGTCTTGACTTTAATGCAAATGAGCACATTGTCCCAAGGTAGGTGAAAGGCTATTTATAGTCCCAGCTCCAATCTGACCGTTGCAGCATTTAATGCAGTGGTAGTACCGGGTTTTCCAAGCGGTAGTACCGAACGCAACCGGTACTACCGGAACGGTACCGTAGATGCAATGTCGAGTTGCATAGCCCACAGTTGCCACCGGTATCAAAATGTGGAGCTAACGCATGGTGGTAGTACCGCCCCTACAGAGCGGTACTACCGGACACATGCGGTAGTGCCGCATTTTGATACAGGGGGGAACAACAGTGTGAGTCAAGTGGACAATCTCCTCAGAAGTGAACTACCGCATTTTGGTACCGGTCAGTTCTGAGAAGATTGGCAAGCTTGCCAATCGCTTCAGTCTTGACCGGTATCAAAATGCGGTACTACCGCTTTTTGATACCACTCAGTTCTGAGGAGTTTGGCGAGCTTGCCAAGCGCTTCAGTCATGAGCGGTACCAAAATGCGGTACTATCGCTTTTTGATACCGCTAAGTACTGAGGCCTTTAGCCAGTGTACTCATCACACTGCCAGGCCCGGAAGTGAAAACCCGGTGCTACTGGACTTGAGCGGTAGTATCGTATGGATTATCCGATACTACCGGACATCACTGAGACAGAATATGGAGCAGCAGGCAAGTCCTTTTTGTGTGCGATTAGACAGGTAATTCTATGCATGCAACCTGTAGAATACTTCGCAGATAATTAGTCCGTTATGTGTGTTGTAATAAACACCAAAATCTCTAGGGATAAGAAATGTTCTTTCAAAAACTTTATTATTAAGCAAGGTAATTTTAATAAACAAGTTCAGAATCATTTAAAACACTTTCAAATGGTTCAAACTCAAATTGATCAACTTGCTAAGGTACAAAAGGATATGCTAGTTAATGCCTCAGGAGATAAACATGCTTATGGAATTAGAACTAGGAGTGGTATAGCCACTCAAGATCCTTTATATCCTAAAGGACACCCTAAAATAATTGAACATGATTCTCAACAAGGTGAAAGTAGTGGTAGTCCTCATAAGAGAAAGAAAAATAAACACAAAATAGTTGAGGAACCACCTAAACCTGTTGTAGATCCTAATAGTATATTTGTCTCTGATGCTGAAACTGAAAGTGGTGATTAAAATGATGCTCCTAATAAGGAGGAAGTTGAGGAAGAACCTGAGAAGCACACTAAGAACACTAGGTACACTAAGGAAGATTTTATTGCTAATAAACATGGTAGTGAGAGAGAACCTTGGGTGCAGAAACCTATGCCCTTTGCTAATAAGAAACACAAGTCAAAGGAGGAAGAACACTATAACAAGTTTTGTGAGTGGATGAAACCTTTATTTTTGCAAATTCCTTTGACTGATGCTATTAAGTTGCCTCCTTATTCAAAGCATATGAAGGATATTGTCTCTAATAAAAGTAAGATTCCTAATGAGGAAATTTCTACTTTTCTTGCTAATTATTCCTTCAATGGTAAGGTTCCAAAGAAACTTGGTGATCCAGGTATACCAACTATTCCTTGCTCTATTAAGAATAATTATGTTAGAACTGCTTTATGTGATTTGGGAGCTGGAGTTAGTGTTATGCCTTTTTCTCTCTACAAGAGACTCCAGCTAGAAAAGTTGATACACTGATATATCTTTGAAAATGGCTGATAAGTCTACTACTATTCCTGTTGGTATATGTGAGGATGTTCCTGTTCAAGTGGCTCATAATTGCTTGGTTTTAACTGATTTTGTTGTGCTTGAGATGCCTGAAGATGATAATATGTCTATTATTCTTGGGAGACCTTTTCTTAATATTGCAGGTGATGTCATCAATTGTAATCAAGGAAAAGTAACTTTTAATATTAATGAAAAATAGCATATTGTCTATTTCCCCAAGAAGATTGATAAGAGCTATTGCCTGCATTCCATTGAAAATATTGAGAGTATCAAAGTTGGATAAATATATTGTCCCATTCCACAAGAAAGTTTGAAACTATTATGATTGGGACTATTGCTATCAAGTTTGAGGTAAAATAATCATTTAGTGAAATACAAAGTTTTGCTTCATATAAGATTGTTTTGGTAACAAGACTTGATCAACCTTGTTAACAAAGGGATTTTTATGAACAAAATAATGCTTTCATAGTGGTTATACTTGCTCACTTTTATTTTTCTCCTTCCTAGTCTTTGCTCTTCCTCTTGTAAGCTTTAGTTTTGCTAGTTGTTTTTCTTGTTAGAGTGTTTTAGAACTTCTGTAGTTTTGGTTTTTGTTTGCTTTTGCTTCTTCTAAAAAATCTTCTTCTGCGAGGAAATCAATTTTCATACCCTAAAAATTGGCCAAAAATAAAGTTTCCAAAAAAATCCCAGAAAATTCATATTAAATTTTTCCTCAAAAAAAGGGGTGGCCCAGGGGGATCCACCAGGCCAGCACACCCCCAGGTGGCGCCTGACCTACGTGTGGCCCACCTGTGGCCCTCCAAAGTGTCTCCTTCCAGCCACTTCTTTCTCTCTCCCGAAAACACCGGAAAAATTTCTCAAGCTCGAGTTCCTGCTGTTCTTGCTCCCGATTTTCGATCTCCATGATCAGGCCATCTTTGCTGCTAAAATTTGGAGAGATTGCTCCTTGGTATGTGCCTCCTCTGCTTGTCCAATTAGATTTTTGATTGGTAGATTGTATCTTGAGTATTTTTCTACTATAGGTGTCAGGTTGTATGAGCTTGCATGCTTGTTATATGCTTAGATATTTCATTTTTATGCATGTTTAGCCCTCTAGCAAGTTCCTATAGTAGTTCCTTATCATTTATCAACTTGGAAATTCTTGGTTTGATGTTTGTCTAAAATTTCAGAAAAAGGGGGGTCATGGACAACCACACCTTTAGAGAAGTGTTTGAGAGTGATGCACCAAGGAGTACAAGTCCTTAGAGATCATCCTCCAGAGCTAGGCCATCATACAATTAGGATCTTATTACACCGCGTTTTGTCAATGAGGGAGATGAGGGGGATGCGCACCCTTCTACCTTCCCTTGTTTTACCTTTTTGTAGGCTGCAGGGATTCTCAATGATTTCCTAACTCTTATTAGGAGGGTTGGTCCAACTAGTTATATGCAAGATGAGAGTGAGCAATATGCTATGCTCACCAAAAATTTTGTGGAGAGTTTCTCTTTTACTAGCAACCCTTTCAGGTCAGAGGTGTCATTCAAAATCTATAATAGGCCCTTCATCATGAAAATGAAGAAATTTTGTGAAATTTTTGGTATTATCACGGCTGGGACAATGAAGAAGATTCCAGCTCAACCTGCTGATTTGTTGGAGCTCTATCGCGGGGTAACCAACCATAGAGCCCAGCGTGGAAAGATAAGAAACATTCAACTCCCAACTATCAGATATTTTGCTTATTATCTTGCCACTAGTATTCTTGGTAGGGAGAACACTAGAAATATTTCCAACTATCATTTGTCCTTTCTAGCTGTTGCACTCAACAATGAAACCAGGTATAATCTTGGTTCCCTCATTGCTCGTCGCTTAGCTGCTAGAGGACCCATTTATGGGGGTATTATTGTTGCACGTGTAGTTGCTGCCTTAGAACTTTCTGTTGATCCAAATGATACAATTTTGGCTCCTCAGAGGCTTGATCTTACTGCCATGGAAGCGCATCACTTTGTCACTGCTAGCTCTACCCTTGAGAGTTTGGTTTACAAGATAATGTTTACTAACGGGGAAGAGAGAGAAATTCCTTTGCCACAAACCACTTTGTTCAGTATTTGCCAGGGACCTTGGTCATGCTCCAAGGAGATGGACGAGCAGATACGCATTCGTGGTTTCCATGGACACTACCAGGGGACGCGCCCTCTTATAACCACTTTGTGCACTACACAGGGGCGTCCTCGAGATCGTACCAGGACGAAGGGACCTCTTCGTCGCATTACGGAGGCGCACCTTTTTGGTCACCATGGGGTTGAGCCCCACTTAGGCCAGAAGCCTAAGCTTGGGGGGATATATTCCGACATCACACTCATCTATGTATAATGTTCAGTCGGTTCTTTGTATATCCATGTCTCGCTTTCTTTTTGGTTTTTGTTTCTGCTTTCTCAAAACACAAAAAGACCAAAAATATTTTCGTTGTTTCTCTTGGTTTGTTTCTTTGCTTTTTAGCTTTGGTTTTCCTTAAGAAAAATCCAAAAAGATTTTTCTTTGTTTGTTTTTGCTTTGTGTGCTTGCTTTAAAAAAACGAAAACACCAAAAATATTTGTTGTTCTTCTTTGGTTTTGTGAAGTTCTTTGCATGGTTTAGCAGTCCTTAGTGGAGTTTGGTTTCATGTTATTATTCAAGCCACACAAGTGAAGGGCAATAATGAAGATTAATACAACTTGAGGTGTGGTAAGAGGCTGGTAACGAACTCTATTTGTTTTCATTTTTGTACATATACTCATCATTGTGGGCATGTTTAGTCTGTTCATGTAAGGTGTATGTTATTTATGGATGCTTAGTAGTTCTTGCTTTCTTATGATTAGCTCCATCTTGCTAATAGTTTGTAGCATGTCATATGAATGTTTGCTTGCATTGTTCTATTCATAACTTGGTATGACACTGTGGTATCCTCCTCTGAATGTTTCATGTGAATCGACTTGGCACATGCTCACACATGCATATGACTGAACAATAGTCAGTAAGCCTCGATGATTTATTTTGCCTCAGAGTTCTTATATCACTTTCATGCCATAGTTAGTCTTGTTTTGTTGCAAGCATGATTATGACAGTTATTGCTCTCTCGTTTATCGCTCCCTTTCTATTGCTAGCCTTCACTTGCACTAAGTATGAGCTCTACTTGTGCATCCAACTCCCCAAAACCAATATTGTCAAAAGTGTCCACCATACCTACCTACTAGCATCATTTGCTATTCTGTGCATATTCATTATGCCTTGTTTTCTTCCAAATAAAATGTTTGCTTGTTATGAGAAAGTTAGTTAGTAAAGCTCTCAGGAACTTGATGGCACACTATATTTCTTGCACTTAATAAACCCGAACCATTGTGACTCTCCATGAAAGTTATATGCTTGCAAATTATAGGCTAGGAGTTAGCAGAACCGTGCTGTCACGGGGAACGCTTTCAACATTGCACATGTACTCTATACCCAGTTGATATCATGCTCTTTTGTTTATAGATGTTGTCTGTGTGAAATAAAAGGGGAGCTTGTAAGTTCATGGGTTTATATATATGTGTTAGAGAAACGCCTGGGCCGCTAGCCTAAGCCATGCCTAATCATGGTGGGAACTTGCCGCATAACCATAATGATCAATCTGTGAAGCATCCTCAATAAAAACCTATGAAAATAGCAAATAAAATGATCGCTGAGATGCTCATTGTCTACTTGCCTTGTCATTTTGATTATGGGATAACTCCTGTATCATGTGCAAGGGGTACCCCGTTGGCGGTTCTCTATGATACGCATGTATTTACTATGAGAAGAATTTACTAGTAACTAAAGTTGAGTAGCATGAGGAGCGGCCCTCGTATTCAAGAGACATGAGATTTCCATTTTATGGTCTGTCAAGCATATAACTCATATTGGACCTCACTTTCACCATTAACCATCTAAAGATACCTATGATAGTGGCAATGAGAGCTCAAAGCTAATGAGTACCATACTTTCAGCATTTGGAAGCCTTTTAAACCTTTCAAAACCTTTTCACTTCCTTGTTGAGTCACCACTTATTCTATGAGAACCTTATTGAGAGCATAGTTGTCATTCTTAGTGTAATGTGCTTGTCTCAAAACTTGGTTAATTATGTCATGACTTTGATGCTTGTATCTCTGATATCTTTACTTCTAGTATTTACTTGATCTTCAGAGGTGCCTTGGCATTCATGTTTTGCTCCACCATCAAAGGCAAGTGAGATACCAATTTATCATACCTTTTTATGAGCATTGCAATGCTGCTTATGTTTATGTTTCATGCTACTAATTATTATTGAGTTGGAATCTCTTCATAGCTTGCAATGACTATTAAGTAGACTCGGTTGCATACTCCTTATTATGAATTGTCTAAGTATCTACTCATGTAATGAGAATATTTACATCATATGAAGCAAATGTGTTCGTGAAAGTTCTTTTATCGCACTCAGTTTTACAAGCAATAAGCTAAGATTGGGGGAGTTGATACATCCAAAACGTATCTACTTTACCGAACACTTTTGATATTTTTTCTCCTATAAACTTGTGTGATTTGGATACAACTAACACGGAATGACGCTGTTTTCAGCAGAATTATCTTGGTGTCTATTTTTTGTGCAGAAAATCAACTATCAGGAAAATCCCAGAAAATATGCCAAAAATCCTATTTCACCAGAAGACTCACGGAGCCAGAACACGAGACGGAGTGGGGCTCTGAGGGGCCCACACCCCCTACCGTGCGGGCCAGGCCTGGCCACGCCTGGAGGGTGTGTGGCCGCCTCAGACACCCCCTCGGCCTCCCTCTTCGCCTATAAGTTTCCTTTTGACCTAAAAACTCAGGGGGGGTTCGACGTTTTTCTAGAAAGAGTTCCACTGTGCCGCCACCACCAGAAACCGCGATTCGGAACCAAAAACTCGGTTCTGGCACCCTGCCGGGACGGGGAATTTAGAGAGGATAATCGACATCATCATCAACAACGCCTCTCCGTCAACCATCCATGTTTCCCCCATCCATGAGTGACTAATCCCCCGCTATAGGCTATGGGGATGGCAGGGATTGGATGAGTTCTATCATGTAATCGAATAAGATTGTTAGGGCATGGTGCCTAGTATCTCTATTAGTGCTATTTGACTTTGTTGCAATTTGTTGTGCTTAATGCTTGTCACTAGGGCCCGAGTGCCATGATCTCAGATCTGAACTTATTATTGATTCATGATGATAGTATTGTTCGTGATCTTATCTACAAGTTGTGTACACATATCATAGTCCGAATCCAAAGGCCTTGAAGTGACAAAAATTGGGACAACCGGAGGGGATGGCTGTGATATGAGGATCACATGAGTTCACGGAGTGTTAATTCTTTGCTTCGGTACTCTATTAAAAGGAGTACCTTAATTGCCAGTAGATTCCCTTGAGGCCCCGGTACAACAGGCTGAGAGGACAAAAGATGGTGTGCAAGTTCTCATTGCGAGCACGTATGACTATATATGGATCACATGCCTATGGTTATTTAGTACTTGGATGCTTTATCTTATTTATCTGCAATTGCCCTAGATCTTGAAGTTACATGTTTAGACTTGTCCATGCAACGCCCGTCCATCCATCCCTATGCCTACCGCACTCATATCCTACTGTTTGCTACTACTGTTACTATTGCCCTTGTTTTACTACTGCTGTTGCTTTGCTATTGCTACTACAAAACTGTTGATACTGATAAACTACCATGAGCAAGACTATTTCCAGGTGCAGCTGAATTGACAACTCAGTTGTTAAGGCTTATAAGTATTATTTGTCTCCCCTTGTGTCGAATCAATAAATTGGGTAATACTACCCTCGAAGACTGTTGAGATCCCCTATACTTGTGGGTCATCACGCCACCATTGGCGTTGGAGTTGGGCGGGTCGGTTCCGTTCCTAGTGTTTTCACGAGTGTCGTATCCATTGACGACAGCTGCACACATGTAGCGATAGGGAAGATCGTTTCTCACGTAGCTCTCTGATTCCAGAGTCGTAGGCTTCTTCTCCTATCATACAGGTCGGAGTCGCAACTGCTATTGCTATCCCCGTCGTAAATCAGCGCATGAGCGTTAAGATCACTCAGTGTGCTGATTGGTGGGGTCCATGAGGCAGGTGCGATCATCGGTGGCATCACCCGCTCAGGGAGGCGAAGCGTGCCGATCTTGCAGACCTGGAAGCATAGGCTACCAATCATCATGTCGGCTCCGTATCCTATGGAATCGAAGGCCGACGTGTTGCCAGCGAGTGGATGGTGAATTCGATCGCGCCGAAGATGAGATGGTTGTCTGATGTGGACGAGTTGAAGATCACAGGTGACAGGTCCATCGATATTGCAACATCAGTGCTCCCAGTTCCCACAGACGGCGCCAATTGACGTGGGGTGTCCACATCAATGCCCATACTTGATGGGCTTGGGTTTAAGGAAGAAGGATGCATTGGAGATCTCGTTCGGCTAACAAACAAGCAACACGGCACATGAGGTTTACCCAGGTTCAGGCCCCCGGAGGGAAAACCCTACTCATGCTTGTCTATTCTTGATTATTGATGAAACCGAGGATTACAAGGGTGCGCAGATGAGATCTGGCGAGTGTGTATGCTAGGGTTGAGGTTTTCCTTCTCGCCGTGCCCTCCTGGCCTTTATTTAGGGAGGCCGAGTCTAGGGATAAGGCCGAGTGATGGCGCCTAAGAGCGCTCCATCAGGAAACCCCAAAAGCAAGGTGTGAAGAGCACATCAGCAACTTCCCTCAGTAAGAAACCAAGGTTATCGAACCAGTAGGAGGAAAGAAATATCTCAAAGGTGTTGCAAGCAACTTGGAAACCTGCACAACACAAACTCAAGACTTTGCCCCAACAAACAGTGAGGTTGTCAATCTCACCGGTTGCTGTAACAGAGGATTAACTGTATGGTGTGGAAGATGATGGTGGTTTGCAGAAAGTAAACAGTAACAGTGAAAGATGTATAAATGGTAAATATTGGACCGGGGTCCATAGTTCACTAGAGGTGCTCTCCTTAGATAAACAAACATGACATGCAGGGTAAACAAATTACAGCAGGACAATTGACAGGACTGAGCAAGACATAACAATTCAATACTAGACATCATGATCCTATGAGATTCGATTGGGCAATACAACAAGATACATAGACCGCCATCCAATTGCATCTATGACTAGAAGTCCACCTTTGGGTTATCATTCGAACCCCCTCCAGTATTAAGTTGCAAGCAACAGACAACTGCTTTAAGCAAAGTGTGTAAGGTAAATAATCCACTTGTTCCATGAACAAGAGACCGTTGTTTTCTCCCTAGTGGCAACAACACATCTATAACCTTAGATATTTTTGTCACTTCCCTTAGATTAAATAGAGGCATGAACCCACTATCAAGCATAAATGCCCCATCTTGGAGTCACTAGCAATTACTTGGCCAAGATAGCTACTAACAACGGAGATCATGCAAGATCACAAACAACATAGACATGATAGAATCAATAAGACAAAACTATTAATCAATCTGACATAGTAATCTCAATATCCATCGAATCCCCGCAAACACAACATGCATGATTACAAATAGATGAGATCTTGATCATGAACGGAGCTCACAAGATCTAGACATGAAAGCACAAAGGAGGAGATACAACCATCTAACTACTACATGGACCCGTAGTCCAAGGTGGAACTATTCACGCTTCATACCAAAGGCTGGCATGATGAAGAAGAATGCCTCCAGGATGATCTCCCCTCCGGCAGGGTGCCTGGAAGAGCTTCAGATCCCCCCGATCTAGGGACGATGGTGGCGGCGGCTACAGACGGTTTCGTGGAATATTGATCGGGTACTTAGGGTTTAGGCATCGGGAGCTTCTTATAGGCGAAGAGGCGAGGAAGGAGGGGAGCCAGGGGGCCCACACCCTGCCCAGGCGTGGCCTAGGGTGGGCCGCGCCTGGGGGGTGCGGCCGCCCTATGGCTCCCCTCCGTCTCTCCTCTGGACTACGTGTTCTCCTCGGTGAAATATTGACTTTGGCTTTTGTCCCGTCCAATTCCGAGAATATTTCCTTACTAGCTTTTCTGGAACCAAAAACAGAAGAAAACAGACAACTGGCACCGTGGCATCTTGTTAATAGGTTAGTACCAGAAAACATATAAAAACACCTCAAAGTGTAGACAAAGCAAAGCGAAGTAGATACTAAACAAGCATGTAACATCGATACGTTTCCGACGTATCTCCGAGTCGGTTACAGATTAGGGTTTGCTCTTTAAACTTTCTAACTAAAGCTAGACGTATCCTCCAAGGAATCATATCCTTCATGGGCCTGGGCCACCCGAATCTTTCATGGGCTTCATCATCAGGTGTGGATCAACACGCGGTCCCCACGGGGCCAAACCATATAAGCCAATATCGGGTACCCGTAGGGCATACCCATGTCACTGCCACACATCATCTCGCACTGCGCTCAACTCGATCGGTCCAAATAGCCTCGTTTCTAGAGGCGACCATCTTAAGTTTTCCCTTCAAATTCTTCATCTCTGGTGTAGGCTAATCGGCGTTGATGATAATAAAGGTCCTTTTTTCCATCCCATATTGATGTTCTTCCTTAGAGGAGTTTCGAAGGGATAAAGTTTGGAATCGATGTCTGGCTTTAAGTTTTTAATGATAAGCGTTTGTCTAAGACAGAGGCTTCCTATGCATGGGGTGATGTCACATCATATTGGTGTCCTCAAGTTTCGCCATCCCCCTGATGAAACACGGCCAGATATAGCTCCATTAGGAAATTGCAAGTTTTATGTCCTCCATCTTCGTCTAGCCAGAGTTGGGATATCTCTTGGCCCACCTTGGTACTAGATTCTTCGGGACATTAATATCTCAAGATCATGGTCGCCGACATCTTCTGGTCTACGTCGATGACTTCCTGGCCAATTCTTATTCTACAAGCACCTGGTTTTTTCAATATTTGTCCAACACGAGCTTTATTATGCCAGAGGTCTAGAGGTGACATATAGCTTTTGTCACGACGCGTCATCGAGGAATGCAGAAGGAAGGTGGTGCTAAAGTTTTAAGGAACTTATGTTATTTCTTTCTCTTGTAAGGGTGTTTTTGTAAGGACTGGTTTCATATAATATATGGTCTTAGGCCTTCTTCGCACAAGAAAAAATAGAATACTATCGTAACCACCACTAGCGTCCTGCCTACTTATTCGGGAGAAAAATCAGCTGTCTATCCACCCAAGTGGACAAATCCTATGCGTCCAATCACCATAACAAAAATATTTTGCTTGTAATATTTTTTCTACACGTCCAACATCAATTGCAACTTTTTGAATGGTTGTTAGAAGTCGTGAAAAAAAGGATTGCAGCATCTCAAACGCACCCATGTAGCAAAAAAAAACCTATGCAATAAATCTCCATCGATAGCCGTAAAAGTATTGGAAAGTGTGTCAGTGTTTGCAACCAAACAAACCAACGTATCAGCAAATATGTTAACATCACAACAAATGCGTTTGCAACATTTGATTGAGAGAGAAAACCAATTGATGCAACAACAGTCGAGTATAGGCATTTTCCTTCTCATAACATCAGCACGGTTTTTTCCCAGGAAAAGACATCGTTACATTGTACGTGTCGTCAAGTGCACCGCATCTACCATTTAAAATATGTGGTGAACAACATAAACAGAACAATATCAAGTGTTAGGCCCTTTGTGATTTTTGAATTTTATCAGATAAAATGGATAATGAAAAAGTAATCTGACATGTCACATGAACATCGTGTGGATGGAACGTCGCTGTGCGCAGGCGTTTATTTAGAGCAGAGCAGCAGTAGCTCGCAAGAGATTCCAGTTGTCCAGCAGGACCATGCATGCATAACTCACACATACACTCCCACATAACAAGGTTTAACGTATCGATCAAGCACGTTGGGCATACGGCAACCTACGCAAGTGAACTATGGCTCACATTTGATTCGGAGACGACGTGACGTCTCTCTCCGATAAGATGAACGATCTAGTCATGCAGCCTATGGAAAAAAAATGGTAATGCAAAATCACGTTTTGCTTCGGTGTCACTTCTTCTTAAATCTTTAACCACTAGTGGAAACGAGGTCTTTTGTTGATCCCGAAAAGGGGCTTTAACACCGGTTCTTCTACGAACCGGTGTTAAAGGGTGGGCCGTACCAGCGTGGCCCCTGCGGCATTAAAGGAGCCCCCCTTTAACACCGGTTCGTGCCACGAACCGGTGTTAAAGGTACCTGCACAAGATTTCTCTTAACACCGGTTCGTGGTATGAACCGGTGTTAAAGGGGCTATATAAGACACCACCCAGCCACACACACCCCACTCTTCCATTCTTTCACATTTTGGAGCCTAGCAAGAGGGTGTGAAGAGTGCTAGTTTGTTTTTTCATATGCACTAGAGGTGTTCGGTGAAATGCCCGAGAGCTCAAAATAAGCTTTCTTGTTGCTCTTTCCGTCTCGGTCGAGGTCGGCAACTATAGTTTCATGTGTCATTGATGTACTATATATATAAATGGTCATCTCCCTATTATTTTTTGATATATACTACATATTAATGCAGATGAATTGGCAATGGATGTACAGTGACCGCCGCACTTCCGAGTACATTACGGGCCTCCAAAATTTCATCGTTGTGGCTAATGCAAACCGTGGTCACAATGGTTTTATGTGGTATCCGTGTGTTCACTGTCAGAACAAGAAAGACTACTCAAATACCAGAACCATTCACGCCCACCTGCTTCGATCTGGTTTCATGCCCAGCTATAATTGTTGGACCAAGCACAGAGAAAAATGGGTTGTGATGGAAGACAACGAAGAAGAATAGGATGATGAAAACTATCATAATATGTATCCTGAATATGATGATAATGTAACGGAGGTAGATAATAAAGATCAAGAGGGAGCAGATGGGCCCGCTGATGACGATCTTGGTCGGGCCATTACTGATGCAAAGGAAGAATGTGAAACTGAAAAGGAGAAGGAGAAGCTGGAGCAGATGTTAAAGCATCACAAAACATTGTTGTATCCAACTTGCGAAGATGGCCACAAAAAGCTAGGTGCCACACTGGATTTGCTGCAATGGAAGGCAGAGAATGGTGTGACTGACAGCGCATTTTCAAAGTTGTTGGTAAAAATGAAGAATCTTCTTCCAAGAAATAATGAGTTGCCCGACAGTACATACCAAGCAAAGAAGGTTGTCTGCCCTCTAGGATTAGACGTGCAGAAGATACATGCCTGCATTAATGACTGCATCCTCTACCGTGGTGAGAAGTACGAGAATTTGGATGCATGCCCGGTATGCAATGCACTACGGTATAAGATCAGACGAGACGATCCTGGCGATGTTGAGGGCGAGGCCCCTAGGAAGAAGGTTCCTGCCAAGGTTATGTGGTATGCTCCTATAATACCACGGTTAAAACGTCTCTTCAGAAATAAAGAGCATGCCAAGTTGTTGCGATGGCACATGGAAGACCGTAAGAAAGACGCGATGTTGAGACACCCCGCTGATGGGTCACAGTGGAGAAAAGTCGGCGAGTACGGACTTCACACGTGGCGCAAGGAACTTAAGGTTTGGTCTAAGCACGGCATGAATCCTTTTGGTGAGTGAGCTGCAGTCACAGCACCTGGCCTGTGACCCTATGTATCTATAACCTTCCTCCTTGGTTGTGTATGAAGAGGAAGTTCATTATGATGCCAGTGCTCATCCAAGGTCCGAGGCAACCCGGCAACGACATTTATGTGTACCTAAGGCCATTAGTTGAAGAACTTTTACAGCTGTGGGCCAAACCAGGTGTACGTATGTGGGATGAGCACAAAGGGGAGCCATTTGACCTACGAGCATTGCTTTTCGTAATCATCATTGATTGGCCTGCTCTTAGTAACATTTCAGGGCATACAAACAAGGGATACAATGCATGCACACACTGTTTAGATGATACTGAAAGTGTATATTTGGATAAATGTAAGAAGGTTGTGTACCTAGGGTATCGCCGATTTCTTCCGAACCTGCATCCAGTAAGAAAGGCAAGCATTTGAAACGTCTGCGTAACCCCGAGGAAGCCTGTCCTCCGCATCGTGAGGAGGTATTTGGTATGGTCAAGGACCTAGAAGTAATCTTTGGAAAAGGTCCCGGTAGCCTATCTGTTCCGAATGACGATGCGGACACGCCCATGTGGAAGAAGCAATCTATATTTTGGGACCTACCCTATTGGAAAGTCTTAGAGGTCCGCTTCAATCGACGTGATGCACGTGACGAAGAATGTTTGCGTGAACCTGCTAGGCTTTCTAGGAGTGTATGGGAAGACAAAGATACACCGGAAGCACGGCAGACCAGAACGCCCCAAGGCCCAAGCGCCTATGCATCCCGAGAACGAGAAGGGTAAACGATGCCACTTAACTCCCGCCACGCTCTTACCAAAGGTAGAAGGAAATCTTTTTGAATGTCTCGAAAGCATCAAGGTCCCGTCTGGATTCTCGTCGAATATAAAGGGAATAATAAATATGGCAGAGAAAAATTCCAAAACCTGAAGTCTCATGATCGCCACGTGATTATGACACAATTGCTTCCGATTGCA
The DNA here is from genome assembly GCA_030063025.1 of Avena longiglumis. Lineage (NCBI taxonomy): Eukaryota > Viridiplantae > Streptophyta > Magnoliopsida > Poales > Poaceae > Avena > Avena longiglumis. Next base: position 444,371,857 of record CP125975.1, on the reverse strand, counting down.
TTGAGGGGCTTCTACCGAAAATGTTCGAGTACCCATTGTGAAGCTATGTGCATTCCTCAATGCAATATCTCGAAAGGTAATCGATCCGGAAAGCCTACCAGGTTACAAAGATGTGGGCCAATGTCTTGTCGACTTTGAGTTGGTGTTCCCACCATCCTTCTTTAATATTATGACGCATCTCCTGGTTCACCTAGTAGAAGAGATTGCCATTCTCGGTCTGTATTTCTACACAATATGTTCCCTTTGAGAGGTACATGGGAGTCTTAAAGAAATATGTTCATAACCGTGCTAGGCCATAAGGAAGCATCTCCAAGGGCTATGTAATGAGGAGGTCATTGAGTTACGTGTTGATTTTATTCCTGACCTTAAGGCGATTGGTGTTCCGAATCACGACATGAGGGAGACTGCGTGGAAAAGGCACCCTAGGATGTAAAGCAATGATATGTAGGGACGGGCATTCTCTCAATCAAGCACACTACACGGTTTTACAAAGATCTATCTTGGTTGCCCGTATATCAATGAACACAAGAATTTAATACGCCTCAAACACCCGGATCGATGAATGGATTATAAGTGAACACATGGCGAGTTTTGGCGGGTCAAAAGACTTCTCACGAATAACACCACTTGGGGATCACTGTACTTGTTGGCAGGACACCATCTTCGAGTGTATGTACTTTCCAAGGGTACGAGATAAATGGGAATACATTTTACACGATAGGCCAAGATAAAAGAGCACCAACCAAAACAGTGGTGTCCGCTTGATGCAAAGAAGACAATGGGCAAAAGACCACGTATTATGGGTTCATAGAGGAGATATGGGAACTTGACTATGAACCTAATTTTAAGGTCCCCTTGTTTCGATGCAAATGGGTCAAGCTAACAGGAGGAGGGGTTGAGGTAGACAAGAAGTATGGAATGACAACGGTGGATCTCAACAATCTTATGAAGAACTTAGACGAACCATTCGTCCTAGTCAATGATGTGGCTCAGGTTTTCTATGTGAAGGACATGTCCTCCAGACCAAAAGAAGAAAAAATATGCAAACGAATACATCATATGATGAGCCAAAGCGTCACATAGTTCTTTCAGGGAAAAGAAACATCATGGTAATCGAGGACAAGACAGACATGTCAGAAGATTATAATAAGTTTGATGAAATTCCGCCCTTCAGAGTGAAAACTGACCCAAGCATTCCGTTAAGTAAAGAAGATGCTCCATGGTTACGTCTGAAGCAATCATAAGGAAGGACATATGCCAAGAAGTTCATGCTCATATTATGTAACTCTAGTTCATGTTAATATTAATACATGTCTTGAGTGTTAGTCTTGTTTTGTGGATGGACCGGGACTATGAGAAGAAGTTGTCCCGATTCGTACTTACCATTAAGATCTGATCTCCAAACGTGCGCGGTCACATATTAGGGAGTGCCTCTATGACCAGTTTCTTGGAGATGCCGGAGGACTAGGCTCCGTCGGCATCTCCCTGAAACTGGCCGTAGTGGTGTCCCTGCTCTCGAAAACCATCTTGCAGCTTTGTAACTTCTCTAACTAGATCAATACACCTGGGAGCTAACTAATTTCACATATTAGGGAGTGCCTCTATGACCAGTTTCTCGGAGATGCCGGAGGACTGGGCTCCGTCGGCATCTCCCTGAAACTGGCCGTAGTGGTGTCCCTGCTCTCGAAAGGAGGTAAGGCATAGCCTCAAACTAGCTGGAGGACTGGACTCACAAGGATGCCTATTTATAGTACAAGCAGCTCGACATAGTGTTGACACTTACGAAATAATGTCGACACTCACCCCTATTATTAGTGCTGACTCGTGTTTTGTCCCGGTTGGTGTCTCCAACCGGGACTAAAGGTTCATCTTTAGTCCTTGGTGTCTCCAACCGACTAAAGGTTCATCCGCCATTTTTTCCCGCCATTTTTCTTCCCGCCATTCTTCTTCCCGCCATTTTTCTTCCCGCCATTCTTCCTCCGCTTCTTCCGCTAGTTCTCTATATATATATATATATGTAGGGGGTTGGCCTCCATTGTCATTGCACGTCTCTAGACTCATATCTGCAACCTCATCACTCTTTCCCATGGCTTCCACCGTAGCACTTACCCCCAGGGAGGCGGAGGCGCTGCGCTCGAACTACCCCTTCCCCGCCTGATGTCCCGTCGGCTGGATCTTGGCCGGAGGCATGCCGGTTCCTCCTGTCCCTCTAGGTGTGGCGCGCCGGATGGCCATTACGAACCACTACTACTTGAGCTCACGCCGAGCAGGAGGAATCCCGATGGCATCCCGACTATTTCCCTACTTGGGAAGCCTTCTTCGTGGATCGGCATGAGGCGCGCCAGCACGAGAGGACGGCCCACCTCCTCCTAACTTCAGCGAGGCCGGCCGTCGGCTATGGTGGCGCGTCGACTCTCCAGGCGTCATGGCCTGTGACACCGCCGCCGACTCTAACCCCTGTGCGCTACCCTCAAGTCCAGCCCACGCTACCCTCAAGTCCAGCCCACGCGTACTTTCCAGAGGTTCAATTACAGCGACCCGGCGACAACGATGACGGCGGCGAATCTGACGACTACAAATGGCGAGTATTACAGGTAGGCAGAGCATGATGAATCACTCCAACATTCGAAACAAGTTCGGCCGATTATTACTTAATCTGCCATGTATCTTAATTTCGATTCGATTCGGCCGATTGTTACTTAATCGGCCATGTATCTTAATTTTCAGTTCGCCCAGCTTTATGTAACTGTCTCAAAATGACCTATCTCATTCGAGGTTTCTTGGCTTTGGTCAAATGACCAATGTTATGACCAATGGTAATACAAAGATTCGGCATTAAAAGATGATTTGATCTAATAAAAATCATTTTTTAGATGCTTCATATTTCTTATGTTCAAAGTTTTAGGATTTAACAATTTATTTTTGTTTGAATTGAATAATCAAAATTTATATGTAATGGCTTTAATTATTTTTAAAATTTTCATGTAAAGTAAATATAAAATGATTTACATGAATGGATAGAAATTATTTTTATGAAAATTATGATATATTATTCATATTTTTCGAGTTGAAATGAAAATATATGAATTTTCTAAATTCACATCATATTTTGAATTAAAAATGCCCTTTAATGCATGAAATAATGCCCCTTTAACACCGGTTCCAGACAGAACCGTGTTAAAGGGGTATTTATTTCGCTTCACGCATTCTCCCCTTTAACACGGTTCCAGCCACGAACCGGTGTTAAAGGGGTAAAATGCGCTGAACGCTTTAACACCGGTTCCAGCCACGAACCGGTGTTAAAGGGTAAATGCGCTGAACGTTTCTTTAACACCGGTTCCAGCCACGAACCGGTGTTAAAGGGGGGTGTATTTATTTCACCTTCCTCCCCTTCCTTTCTTCCCCCACTGAGCCAGATCGATCGAACACAGAGAGAAGTGCCGCACCCGACCCGCCGTCTCGCCGCCGCCGCTTCAGAGCCCGACCCGCCGTCTCGCCGCTGCCGCTCGGAGCTCGAGGTTCGCCGCCCCCGACCCTCTCTTCCCCGCATCCTTCCCCTCCCTCTAACACGGTGGGGCTCCGCCGCTCCTTCGTTCGACGCCTGCTCCGGCCACGCCCGGCCGGCCCTCCCCGCTCCTCCCGAACAAGGCCACCCGCGCCTGGCCCTCCTCCTCCTGCTGCTCCCGGCGACGCTGCTGCTGCCGCGGGCACGACGCTGCTGCTGTCGGCGTCGGCGGCTACGACGTGCCGGCGGGCACGAGGGTGGCCGTGAACGCGTGGGCCATCGAGGGACCCGGTAAGCTGGGGCGATGGCGCGGTTCGACCCGGACAGGTTCATGGGCGCGAGGTGGACCTGCACGGCGCGATCTGAGCCGGATGCCGTTCGCTCCGGGCGGCATCGTGCCGGCGGTCGATGGCGCTGATGAACGAGTGGAGTTCGCCTGGCCAGCATGCTCTGCGGCTTCGATTGGGCGCTGCCGGAGGGGACACATATGAACATATTTGCATAATATATCAACTATATAAACACAGTTCTTTAGGCCTCGTTGGTTTAGGATCTAGAAGACCGGGATTGACTTGGGTTACGGTCCAATCCACATCATCCTCGCCGAGGCAAAAATTCGAGAAATATGGAGTATTTGTCTATTTCAGATAGTATTTTTTGTTTGGCCAATCCATTTCATTTACATAGTCTTGGGATGAAAATAAATAATGCCAATTGACCTCGAACGATTCCAGGGTGCCAAAGATGGGCGAGATGAACGTAGTGACATCGACCCCGACGATCTAGGCCTTAATCCTTGCACATGTGAATTAGAAGCATGTGGAGTAAAAAGAAAATAGCTTATAGCAAAGATATTATAATAGGCCACGCCTAAACCCTAACTGACCACCTCGCTCTCTTCCCCGTGCAGGAGCGTCTCGCCGCCGCCGCTTCGAAGCTCATAGGCCACGCCTAAACGCCGACCGCCGCCCGAAGAGCCCGCTGCTAGCACCGCCGCATCCGTCCGACGAGCACCGCCGCCCGACGAGACCAACGTCACCCCACCGGTGAGCGCCACGTGTCTGCCACGTGTATGATTGCTGACTCATCCTGATTAAAACTTGTTTGCTCGATAAATTGTACTACATGCATAGATTAAAAGTTGTATACAAATCGGACCTCTGACTCATTTGTGTATTTATTTGTGTATTTTGGTATGAATAATATGTATATTTGTGTATGAATCCAAGTCCACTTGAATGTTTACACTCTTACTCTAGATAATATTATTGTTTTAGAAACTATGGATCCACTTAGTAGAAACCTTGAAGAAAAAGAAATAATGGAGAACATTATTGATGAGGACACCTCACAATATCTGAACTTGGAGGGACATGATGACGACAACTCAAGTACTAGTCATGGAGAAGATAAAGACTCCGGTGAACGCAATTTAATGGTTACAAAGTCCGGCGAGGTATATGCATTGATTAAGCCTCTGCTGACTTTCGTGTATACAAATTAACGCTTCTTTCTTCTTTTAGCCCTCTGGATCGACCAGCCAGCAACCATCTTCTTCTACGAAAAAGAGCAAGCGAGGCGCGAGACAGCGGTTGAAAGATCGTGCAAAGTTCACGATCGAAGCAGTCCGTGTTGATGGCAGGCCGATGGATCCCAAGAAGGCCGCAGACAAATTTGTACGTCAGGCTGGAGTTCTTGTTAGGGACCAAATCCCAATCATAATTAAAAATTGGAATAAGCCAAAGAAGGGCGACGGTACCTTTTTCGATGACAGATTCAAAGAAACGCTTTGGAATTTTTTGTTGGTAAATTTCACCCTTCCGCCAGAGGAGGATGAAAACAACCCGGTTATAAAGGAAAAGGTCAAAGAGTGGACTCTAAAGAAGATGGCTGACGCTTTCCGCAACTGGAAGACAAAATTGAACAAATTTGTCAAATCTGGCGAGACTCAAATTTCAAGACGATATTATGCGAAGATAAGACCTCACCGCCCGAATTTGAGACATATAAAAAAGTGCTATAGCTAAAAAGAGGTCGAAACCAATACGCTTAATGCCTCAAGAAGGAATATCACCAGAGGACGGGTCGTGGCTACATATCTCGAGAGGCCTAAGTGGGAGGAAGCTGAGAAGGCCTCATGAGAGAGGGATCACACCCCAGACAGATGGGTGTGACCTACGTGCAAAGACTTGGTTCTACGGAATCGAGGCAAGGTTGGACCTAGAAACAGGATTGTGTATCTTTCCAACCCTCCTTGCCAAACCCGTCACTGAACTCATCACGGCATACGAGGAAACATCCGCCAGGACCTTCCATCCCGACAGAGAGAATGACCAGCTCACACGCGCCATCGGTAAAAAAGAACACCCTGGACATGCACGAGGCACAGGGGGTATGACGTGGAAGGATGGGTTTGCCGACTGGAGCGACTCTTACAGATGGCGCGGCAGAAAAGAAAAAGAGCGTACAGAGCGGATGACACAGATAGAACATGCACTTGCGGCGCTGCAGGCGCAAGTGAATGCACAACAGAGCCATCAAGCTACCGGCCCATCTCAGCGGCACGAAGAGCCTGCATTGGAAGCTGCCCGCGGCCCAGACTCTGCGCGGAAAAGCAGTGTGGCTTCCACGGAGAACGTGCAGCCCACGCTTGAAATGACGGGTCCTCGATACCCCGTGGATGAGATCACGGAGAGCGAACACGCTGAGCTGCATGTGAGATTAATGGGCTTATCCATTAAGGTGGTTGTCGGCTATGCCTTACCTCCTGTAGCTGGTGGAACTTACCACTGCCGACCGATTCCAGATGGCTATGCTATTGTCGGGGTGGATGAGGTTGTGAAGGAATATGAGGAAGCACAGCTTGACCATGCTACGGTGAGGGAAACTCAACTCAAATTTGCATGAAAACAACCATTCTTTGGAAGAAGGAACACATTGTGCTTCCAAATTGGAGGTCACTGCACCCGCCGTCTCCGCAGCTGATAGCCCCGAGCCGCTTCACTATCTCTGCAGCAGCCATCTCTAGCGCTGCAGCCATCTCCGGCCGTCGGCCATCTCTGCTTGGCAGCCATATCCGCCTGTCGGCCATCTCCGGTGCTTCACCATCTCCTCAACAGAAGCGGAAGAGCACGCCACGAGGAGCATCGTAGATCGCCACAAAGAAATCCGCAGGAAACCGTACGCCAAAGAGTTCAAAAAACTACGTCCAACAGCCTTCCGCCAAGCCATTGCCGGTTTTACCGTGGAATCGCAGCGACGAGGAGACCAATAGGATCTCGGAAGAACAGGTTAAAAAATTCTTTGCACCTAGACGGGCCGAGCCAAAGGAGAAAATAGATCCGGCGGTGGTGGAGAAGTTTTACAATAATCTTTCGAAACCTGAAACCCCACTTGTGCCGGACTACGAGCGCCAGATTTTTAAGGCGGATGCAAGGCGCCGTAGGGATACTGAAAGTAGCAGTCGTGAGGCACCCCAGAAAACAGTTCCCATGCTCGGAGAGCAGGAAAACCAATCATGTGCCCCGCTCCAAATGTTCGACACACGGGACGCTCCTCCCGTAAATGATTACGAGGCAGAGCTACAAAGAAAGGCCAATGAGATGGTGATGACTTACATTGCATACTTGAACGTCATGGGAGACAACTTGCCCAAATGCGATGCCAACCCCATACAGCCATCGAAGTATGGGAAGAATCTCGTCAAGAAAGAGGAGCTCAAGACTCTACCAACAAAGATGCGAAAATTGCACAAGTGGTACCTTCATTTCTGCAAGACGAGAAAGGTAGAATGGATCACGACGCATATAAGAGATGATATTTTCTTCTGCGGAGATGACGCGATCGACTTCAACATTCAAGACTTGCATTTTCTATTCAATCAGAAGGAACTCGACAAAGCTGCCATCAGCCTTTATTGTGTGTAAATACTATTTCTATAATTTATATCTCATCTTATTCACTTTATTAATTGCATGTATATATATATATGCTCACCATATATGTATATACTATTATGCAGGAAAAAGGTTATGGAATGCAGGAAAGGAGGCCCTTTTGACATTGGGTTCGTTGACCCAAATAGAGTTCATGAAGAAGTGGTAGAAACCAAACCCGGACAAACATAAGATTACTTGCTAACGTCTTTACTGAGACAACAAACCAAAAGGGAAATACTATTGCCTTACAACTTCTCGTGAGTACTGTTACCCTCTCTCTTGTACACATTCTATTTCAGCTTACTCGATGTTAAGTGTAATTGATGATGAGTTATGCGTGCGTAGGTTCCACTTTATTCTGCTAGTCATTCAACCCGACTCAGGAAAAGTCCTTGTAATGGACTCGTTACGAAAAGAAAAAGAGATATGGGCAAACTTTAGAGAGATGCTCCAGAGGTAATTTCAATCATATTATCGCACTAGATCGGCAACTTTCGTGACAATAAGTAATTAATTACTCCTTTATCCATTTTCTTTGTCGGACAGGGTTTGGAAAAGGTTCACGGGCAGGGCCGTGGGTGAATGGTCAGAAGAACTAAAATTTGTAGACCAAAATGTAAGTAATACTAGCTAGCTTCCAATTCCATTATATCATGCTTTATTGATTATTATTTTGATTAAACTCTCTATTCTCGTAAAGTGCGCGCTGTAGGGGTTCGTAGCATGGAAAACAAAAATTTTCTATCGCATACAACCAAACAAGCCAAGATCTATCTACTAGATTGTAGCAACGAGTCGATGGTATAACTTACCCTCGAAGATTCCAAAGCGTTTAACGAGAGCGGATTCTCGTGGGTGATGTAGTCGTACTCTTCCCGATCTCAAGATCGTGTAGACGATCCTTCCAGCGCCACGTTCCGGCAGCGCTCCCGCAGTCGGTCACACGTTCGGTACTCGACGAAGACCTTCCTCTCCTTGTTCCAAAGAAATGGAGGTTGTAGCACTCTCCTCGCGATTCCAAAGACAACGGCGTGGTACCGAAGTAGAGGGAGATCCTGAGGCTTCGCTTAAGCCGGTGCAGTATGGTGGAGCTTATGAGAGAGAGGATTAGTGGCCTAGTAATTAGACACACCAATTAGAGGGCTCTAAACCAATTAGAAGGCTCTAAACTGTTGGCTAAAGCAATTAGAAGCTCTAAACCAAAACAGCTCTAAACCGGAGATCTAGAGTAGAAAGTATTGTGTCTATGGGAGGAGCCCCTCCTTTTATGGGAGGGAGGTCCTTGGCCAGGGAGGGAGGAGTCCTCCCAACTCGGCCTAGGCTGGCCGGCCTGGAGGAGTCCAACTCCTCCTCCGGGTTGGTTCCAACTCCTCTTGCTTGTTTCCCACAGCTTGTTTTGGCAGTTTGACTTTCAAACTGGACATTTGACTTTTCTGTTTTAGGATTCAATTTAATCCTTTATTTGGGACAGCAATAACACATAGTACATGATGCAATCATTCAATGAGCAATGACACACTCATGTACCCTTCCCCCCCGGAGTGCCGGACAATCCGGAACCTTCTAGAACATTCCCGATGAAAACACCGGAATCATTCCCGAACTCCGAAACGGGACTTTCCTTATATGAATCTTATTCTCCGGACCATTCCGGATCACCTCGTGATATCCGGATCCCATCCGAGACTCAACAACATTCGGTCTCTTTCATAATACCATAACTACTCAAACAACGTCAATCCTTATGTGTCTCCTACGGTTCGTGAATTATGCGACATGATCGAGACACTTCCGAACAATAACCAATAGAGGAATCTGGAAATTCATATGGCTCCCACATATTTCTACGATTACTTTGCGATCGAATGAACCACTTACATACGATACCAATTTCCCTTTGTCTCACGATATGTTACTTACCCAAGGTTATGATCGTCGGTATCTCTGCATACCTAGTTCAACCTTGTTACTGATAAGTACTCTTTTCTCGTTCCCGTGATATGTGATCCCTTGTGACCAAGTCACATGCTTGCAAGCTAATTGGATGACATTCCACCGAGAGGGCCCAGAGTATATCTATCCGTCATGTGGATGGACAAATCCCACTCTTGATCCATGTGTCTCAACCAATACCTTCCGAACACTCAATGCCACTTTTATAACCACCCAGTTACGGTGTGGTGTTTGATGTCATCAAAGCATCCATCCAGAAAAGGTGATATGCATGATCTCATGGTCGAAGGAATTAGGTTACTATGTATCAGAAAGCATATAGCAATTGAACTAATGAAATGACTTGATCTTTATGCTACGCTTATCTATAGGAGTATGTCCACCATATCATTCTCCTAACGATATGATCTTGTTGTTGATAACATCTCAATGTTCATGATATGGAAACCACAATCATTAATCAACCAACAAGCTAGTGAAGTATAGAGGCTATACTAGGGACTTCAAATTAAGTTTACAAATCACACAAGTATTAATGGTTTCCTTGTTAATACTATTATAGCATGAATGTAAACATTTATCATAAACACAAAGATATAATAATAACTACATTTATTATTGCCTCTAGGGCATATCTCCAATGTCTCCCACTTGCACTAGAGTCATCTAATCTAGATTACATGGTAATATACCAACACCCATGGCAGTTTGGTGTTGGTCATGTTTTGCCCTCGGGAGAGGTTTAGTCAACGGATCCGCCACATTCAGATCTGTGTACTTTGCAAATCTTTATATCCCCATCCTGGATATGTTCTCGAATAGCGTGAAAACGCAGCTTGATATGCTTGACTTCTTGTGTGACCTTGGTTCTTGCGCATTGGCTATGGCGCCCATGTTATCACAGAGATAGACATTGGGTCCAGCACTTGGAACCACACCCAGCTCTGTAATGAACTCTTTCATCCATATCGCTTCTTGTGAAGCCTCAAGCAGCCATGTATTCCGATTCATTGAAGATCTCGCCACAACGCTTTGCTTTGCACTCCTCCAATCGCTGCACCATTCAAAATAAATACGTATCCGATTGTGATTTAGAATCATCTGGATCGGTGTTCCAACTAGCAGCGGTGTAACCATTAACAACGAGCTGTTCATCACCTCCATAAGAAAGAACCATATCCTTAGTTCTTCTCAAGTACTTAAGGATGTTTTTGATCGCTGTCCAATGATCCACTCCTGGATCACTTTGATATCTGCTAGTTAAACTAACGGATATGCAATGTCGGGTCTAGTACATAGCATGGCATACATTAGAGATCCTATGGTCGAGGCATAGGAGTCTTACTCATCCTTTCTCTATCTTCGCCGATGTCGGACTTTGAGTTTTACTCAAGGTCGTATTGAGCAACATGGGCAAGAACCCTTTCTTGCTTTCCTCCATTCCAAATCTCTTTAGAACTTTGTCCAAATATGTACTGTGACAATGATATTTGGCGTTTCGATCTATCTCTATAAATCTTTATGCCTAATATGTAAGTTGCCGCCAAGATCCTTCATTGAAAAACTATTATTCAAATATTCCTTGACACTATTAAGAAGGTCTACATCATTCCCAATCAACAATATGTCATCCACATACGTATTAAGAATGCTACAGAGCTCCCACTCACTTTCTTGTAAATACAAGCTTCTCCATAAGTTTGTATAAAACCAAAACTTTTGATTACCTTATCAAAACGTTGATTCCAACTGGATGCTTGCTTCAATCCATAGATGGACCGTTGAAGTTTGCATACCTTGTTAGCACCTTTAGGATCGACAAAACCTTTGGGTTGCATCATATACAACTCTTCATCAATGTCTCCATTGAGGAATGCTGTTTTGACATCCATCTGCCATATCTCATAATCATAATATGCAGCGATTGCTAACATAATCCTCACAGACTTTAGCTTCGCTACTGGTGAGAAAGTCTCATCGTAGTCAACTCCTTGAATTTGTCGAAACCCTTTTGCGACAAGTCGAGCTTTATAGACAGTAACATTACCATCAAGATCTGCTTTCTTCTTGAAAATCCATTTGTTCTCGACACCTTCCCGCCATCCCAGGTAAGTCCACCAAAGTCCATACTTGGTTTTCGTACATGGATCCAATCTCGGATTTCATGGCTTCTTGCCATTTATTGGAATCTGGGCTCATCATCGCTTCCTCATATGTCTCGGGGTCATCGTGTTGTCCACCACCATGACATTCATAACGGAATCATACCAACTGGAGTGGTACGAGTTCTCGTTGACCTCCGAGGCTCAGAGCAACTTCAACCGAAGTTTCATGATCATCATCATTAGCTTCCTCCTTATTGGTGCAGGCACCACAGAACTTCTTCCGTCTTGCGCTACTCGCAATTCGAGAGAAGGTTCAACAACCTCGTCAAGTTCTACTTTCCTTCCATCACTTCTTTCGAGAGAAATTCCTTCTCTAGAAAGGATCCATTCTAGCAACGAATGTTTTGCCTTCGGATCTATGATAGAAGGTATACCCAATAGTTTCCTTCGTATCCTATGAAGACGCATTTTTCCGCTTTGGGTTCAAGCTTGTCCTATTTGTAACTTCTTTACATAGGCTTCAGATCCCCAAACTTTAAGGAACGACAATTTAGGTTTCTTCCCAAACCATAATTCATACGGTGTCGTTTCAACGGATTTAGTCGGTGCCCTATTTAAAGTGAATGCGGCTGTTTCTAATGCATAACCCCAAAATGATAGCGGTAAATCTGTAAGTGACATCATAGAACGAACCATATCTAAGAGAGTTCGATTACGACGTGCGGATACACCATTACGCTGTGGTGTGCCCGGCGGTGGCAATTGTGAAAGTATTCCGCACGTCTTTAAATGCTCGCCAAACTCAGAATTTAGATATTCACCTCCACGATCACAACGCAGAAACTTCATCTTCTTGTTACGTGGATTATCTACCCCACTTTGAAACTCCTTAAACTTCTCGAAAGTTTCGGACTTATGTTTCATGAAATAGATATACCCATATCTACTCAAGTCATCCGTGAAGGTAAGAACATAACGATAACCACAGCGATGCTACACTCATTGGACCACACACATCGGTATGTATGATTTCCAATAAGTCCGTAGCTCGCTCCATCATACCGTAAAATGGAGTCTTAGTCATTTTACCCATCGACATGCTGATCTTTCAAGTGATTCAAAATCAAGTGATTCAAGAAGTCCATCGGAATGGAGTTTCTTCATACGTTTCACTCGATGTGACCAAGACGACAAAGGCCACATATAGGTCGAATTATCGCTGATTTCAAACGTTTAGCCTCAATGTTGTTGATATGTGTATTTCCACTATCGAGATTCAATAAGAATAGACCATCTATCAAAGGTGCATGCGTAAAACATATTACTCATATAAATCGAACAACCATTATTCTCGACTTAAACAAGTAACCGTCTCGCAATAAACAAGATCCCGAGATAATGTTCATGCTCAACGCAGCACTAAATAACAATTATTTAAGTATAAAACTAATCCCGATGGTAGATGAAGGGGTAGCGTCGACCGCGATCACATCAACCTTTGATCCGTTTCCCACGCCGCATCGTCACCTCGTTCTTCGCTAGCTTCCGCTTATTTCAAAGACTGTTTCGAGTTACAAATATGAGCAACCGAACCAAGATTAAATACCCGAGCACTACTACGAGTACTAGTGAGATACACATCAATAACATGTATATCGGATATACCTTTCTTCTTGATGTTGCTTCTTCAAATCCGCCAAGTACTTTGGGCAATTCCGCTTCCAGGACCTTCTCCCTTGCGGTAAAAACACTCAAGATCGGGCTTAGGTCCAGCTCGGTCTTCTTCGTCGGCGTGGTAGCTTTCTTACCACCCTTCTTGAAGTGTCCTTTGCTTAGACTTGCCTTTCTTGAATTTGGTGGTCTTATTGACCAACAACACTTGGTGCTCTTTCTTGATCTCCACTTCAGATTTCAACATGGCAAAGAGTTCGCAACGTCTTGTTCATGTTCTCGCATGTTGTAGTTCATCACAAAGTTCTTGTAACTTGGTGGTAGTGATTGAGGACAGGTAAATCCCCAAAGCATTAGGAATCACAATACCCAAGCTTTGAAGTTTGTTTGCATGCCCGACATCTTAAGCACATGCTCACCGACGAGCTGCCCTCTTCCATCTTGCGTTAAAGAACTTTTGAAGCCTCATAGCTTTCAATTGCCGCATGAGTCTCAAAATCAATTTGAGATCCTCGACAATATCATATGGGTCCGACTCTTCAAACCTTTTCTCAAGCTCGATTCCAAACCATACAAGATAGCACATGAACTATGGAGTCTTGATTCTTCCGAGCGAGGTAAACGTTCTTTACTTCATCGGGAGCATCGGTGGGTCACCCAGGTGCATCCACATAGGTCAAATTACCACCGTGAGGACAATCCTCAAATTGCGGAACCAATCCATGAAGTTGCTTCCATTGTTTTCAACTTTTCTTTCTAGGAACGCATTAAAATTGATGGTAGGGGCTGCCATTGATCTACAACATATTTGCAATAGTTTAGACTAAGTTTATGACAAATTGAGTTCAAATTAATTAATGAAATTAAACTAGGTGAACTCCCACTCAAAACAACATCCTCACATTGTTTTAGTGATAACACGAACCAAATCCACTACATCAACACCGATCATCACGAGAGTTGATATAGTTTCAATGGCGAACAATCATCATGTTCATCATATCTACTATACGATTCATGCTTTACCTTTCGGTAATCCGTGTTCGAGACCATGTCCGTACATGCTAGGCTCACAAGATAAAACCTTAGTTTCTGCATGAGCAAATCTGCTTGCTCACGTTGTATACACTTGCGTAATCTAGAACACCCGATCATCACGTGGTGCTTCAAACAACAAGCTTTAGCAGGTGCTAACTAAGGGTGAACACTTTATGATTTGAAATTGATGTGCATGAGGATCATCTTATAATGCTACCGTGCCTACTAAGCAATACAAGATGCATAAAGGATTAACATCACATGCAATTCTATATATATGTGATATGATATGGCCTTTCTTCTTCGTGCCTTGATCTCCATCTTCAAGCATGAACATGATCTCCATCATCACCGGCATTGCATCAAGGTCAATGACGCTTCTCCATGGTTGTCGCCCACGGCTTCAACTATTACAACTACTTTGAATAGACACGCGGTCTTAACATAAATTAAAGACAACCATATGGCTCTGCCGGTTGTCGACTTACAATAAGGAACATTGCATACATCGAATATAATCACAATCATGGCCATATCACATCATTTGCACACCTGCAAAACAAAGTTAGACGCTTCTACTTTCTTTGCATATTTTACGTGGTTTGGGGCTTTCAATAAGTGTCGTTCTAACTTACGAACAAGAACCACAACATTGATACTAGCATTGTTGATCACCCGTTGTAAATTGGATCTTAACTATGCTAGGAGAAACATGCACCCATAAAGCCACTTATGCAATACAAGTTACATGTCAAGCGTGGAGCAAGTCTCATGAACGATGTCATGTAAGGTTAGCCCGGCCGCTTCATCCCAACATACCGCAAGATGCAAAGTACACAAAAGCAATCTACAATAAAAGCATCAACGCCCACAATGACCATTGTGTTCTACTCGTCTGTGATCTACATATAGACACGGCTCGATACCCTTTGTAGGGTTCGTAGCATGGAAAACAAAAATTTTCTATCGCATACAACCAAACAAGCCAAGATCTATCTACTAGATTGTAGCAGCGTCGATGGTATAACTTACCCTCGAAGATTCCAAAGCGTTTAACGAGAGCGGATTCGTGGGTGATGTAGTCGTCTTCCGATCTCAAGATCGTGTAGACGATCCTTCCGGTACGTTCCGGGCGCTCCCAATCGGTCACACGTTCGGTACTCGGCGAAGACCTTCCTCTCCCTTGTTCCAAGGCGGCGGAGGTTGTAGCACTCTCCTCGCGATTCCGCGACTGTGATGGTGGGAAGTAGAGGAGATCATGAGCCAGCCTTAAGCCGGTGCAGTATGGTGGAGCTTATGAGAGAGAGGATTAGTGGCCTAGTAATTAGACACACCAATTAGAGGCTCTAAACCAATTAGAAGGCTCTAAAGCTGTTGGCTAAAGCAATTAGAAGCTCTAAACCAAAACAGCTCTAAACCGGAGATCTAGAGTAGAAAGTATTGTGTCTATGGGAGGAGCCCTGCCTCCTTTTATGGGAGGGAGGTCCTTGGCGCCAGGAGGAGGAGTCCCTCCCAACTCGGCCTAGGGCTGGCGCGGCTGGAGGAGTCCAACTCCTCCTCCAGTTGGTTCAACTCCTCTTGCTTGTTTCCACAGTTTCTTGTTTTGGCGGTTTGACTTTCAAAGCTGGACATTTGACTTTCTGTTTTAGGATTCAATTTAATCCTTTATTTGGGACAGCAATAACACATAGTACATGATGCAATCATTCAATGAGCAATGACACACTCATGTACCCTTCCCCGGTCTTGGGACAATCCGAACCTTCTAGAACATTCCGATGAAAACACGGAATCATTCCCGAACTCCGACGGGACTTTCCTTATATGAATCTTATTCTCCGGACCATTCCGGATCACCTCGTGATATCCGGATCCCATCCGAGACTCGAACAACATTCGGTCTCTTTCTCATAATACCATAACTACTCAAACAACGTCGAATCCTTAAGTGTGTCCCTACGGTTCGTGAATTATGCGAGACATGATCGAGACACTTCTCGAACAATAACCAATAGAGGAATCTGGAAATTCATATGGCTCCCACATATTTCTCGATTACTTTGCGATCGAATGAACCACTTACATACGATACCAATTTCCCTTTGTCTCACGATATGTTACTTACCCAAGGTTATGATCGTCGGTATCTCTGCATACCTAGTTCAACCTTATTCTTGATAAGTACTCTTTCTCGTTCCGTGATATGTGATCCCTTGTGACCAAGTCACATGCTTGCAAGCTAATTGGATGACATTCCACCGAGAGGGCCCAGTATATCTATCCGTCATGTGGATGGACAAATCCACTCTTGATCCATGTGTCTCAACCAATACCTTCCGAACACTCAATGCCACTTTTATAACCACCCGATTACGGTGTGGTGTTTGATGTCATCAAAGCATCCATCCGATAAAGGTGATATGCATGATCTCATGGTCGAAGGAATTAGGTTACTATGTATCGAAAGCATATAGCAATTGAACTAATGAAATGACTTGATCTTTATGCTACGCTTATCTATAGGAGTATGTCCACCATATCATTCTCCTAACGATATGATCTTGTTGTTGATAACATCTCAATGTTCATGATATGGAAACCACAATCATTAATCAACCAACAAGCTAGTGAAGTATAGAGGCTATACTAGGGACTTCAAATTAAGTTTACAAATCACACAAGTATTAATGGTTTCCTTGTTAATACTATTATAGCATGAATGTAAACATTTATCATAAACACAAAGATATAATAATAACTACATTTATTATTGCCTCTAGGGCATATCTCCAACACGCGCATCAGGGACACGGCAATAACTTATGTGGGTACTATGTTTGCGAATTCATTCGCAACACGATATGTGCAACGGGCCAAGCCGCACTAGAACAACTTAGAGTAAGTAAACAAAGTCCACAACATTATTTTATTACCATCAATTGTGTTGAGTTTTATTCTTATATATATATATATATATTGACGGCCCATTCTTCATATATATTCAGATCGAACGGATGCGGGACCAACTCCTACCATTTGAACGCATACGAGCCATTCAAGAGGAATTAGCGGGGTTCATACTTGATGAGGTCGTCACGCTTGGCGGAGAACTCTTTAGATATCCACCAAAATGAACGATGACGATGTATGTGCCGATGACGATGTTTGTGTATAATAATAGTTGCTTAATTATTCATGTACTCGTATGTACCGATGACGATGTTTGTGTATACCGCTCCCGATCGATTCCCCCTCGCTCCCCCTCCCGTAAATACGCCCGAGCAGGCGAGGCGTTCTGCCGTGGCAGGAAAACGGCCTAAATCTCTGTCGCGGCAGACTAACCTTTAACACCGGTTCCAGATACAAACCGGTGTTAAAGGGGGGGGGGTTGAGGCATGCGGCAGCCCCACGTGCGCCACGCTTTAACACCGGTTCGTATAAGAACCGGTGTTAAAGGGCCCCCCCTCTAACACCGAACCCTCAACAGCGGTTGGGGAACCGCTGTTAGAGGGCCGTCCCAACCGGAGTTAAAGGGGGTGGCCTGCACTAGTGAACAAACATAAACTCATGGATGGCCAGAATCACACGCTATCGATTTGTTTCGAAGACCGTACAAATCTATCCGAAACCCGTTATGGTCCGTTTATAAGTCTACTCACCATACATATATGTACTCACGTATCTGGGAAAGACGAAAATCGGAAGTATATAGCAATAACAACAATTTTTTAAAAAATAGAGCATACAAAGACGTAGATAGCGAGAAAAGATCGTCCCGTGGAGACGTGAAGAAAAACCAGCTCGACCAAGTATACATATATGAAAATATACATGGACTTGATATGTATTTTGATGGATCAAAAGAAAATCGTTGGTTGCAAACTTAAGTTTGAGGTGGGGGTGGGGTGGGGGACACAATGTGGGTCGATGGTCGATGCTGAGATGTTCCATAGGAAAAATAGTAATCTCTTTGTTTCCTACTCTCTCCGTTTTAAAATATAAGATGTTTTAGATTTATGAAAAAAAATCTAAACTTTTTTTAATGTCTAGATTCACTTCAAACTTAAGTGAACCTACATACTAAAAGAAGCCTAGATACATTTGCTTCATAAAGCTAAAACATCTTATAGTTTGAAACGGAAGAAGTAGTATTACTAACGTTACGTTTTGACAAACCAAATTGATTAGAGGAATATTTTTTCACCTACACATTAACATTGTTGAGAAGAGTATAGATAAATCTGTAAAACAAGTGGGTACTTTTTTTAAAATTAACAACTCGGTATTTAGTAAATTATGATACGATTGAGGCTTTGACACCCTGTGAAAAAAGGAGTGCATCCCATAATAAGTAGTAACGTTAAATTGTATCTCTTCGTCTCGAAATAAATGTCTCATATTTTTTAAATTTTAGATAAATCTATATACTAATTAATGTCTAGATTTTAAATATAAGACATCTATTTTGAGATAGAAGAAGTCGTATAAGTTGATTACCCGCCAAAAAATGTATAAGTTGATCGCCTAGCATTTTTCGACGGCTTTGATTGTCTTTGCGGTCACACACACACGCAAGGGAGTGTTGAAGAATATAAACAGTTGGTTGTAAAGTTGCAACCCTGCATCGCTGTAGCTGATCTCCCTTGTTTTAATTGCTAACCATAAACCAGGTGCGTGCGAAGTGCATGCATGGATGGAGCAGATGAATGGGCACGCGCGCACCGCACCAGCCGTCGTACGTGTCACTTGCCTGGCCTTGCATCGCCCCGGCCCCACTAATCAGCTGGTCCATGAAGGACTCGGTCGTCCATGGCCGGCGTGTACGTTCGTGGGCACATGGCTCCATCGGCGACTGTTCACGGATCGGTGCATCTCCCCGACTGAAAGCAGATGGTGGTGCCTACGAAAAGAAGACGGGTGATGCTCTAAAAAAGCAATCTAGGTTTTATGGCGATTCCGGCGGCGATCTGATCTCATCACCGGAAGACCACCGTCCTCCCTCTCCTCATCCCTTTTCATCGCCTCTGTCGACTCGGGCTGATCAAGGGGCTAGCGAGTCTAGCTTCCCGGCCTTGGGAGATTACAGGCAGGTTAGGGGTTTCGTGGACGAGGGCGTGTGAGCGATCGCCATGGCGGAAAAGTCGAGGGCGAGAGAAGGACAGGCAGGCAAGGTTTTTTATGTGAGCAGTCTTGAAGAATCTCAAGCTGCATGGAGAGGAACTCAATGATGTGGTTCTTGGCAAGGCGTAGATCCGGCGGTGGCGGAGGTGAAGTGGCTCATGGCGGCAAAGGTTTTGACACGGAGCGTCAGTATGCAATCCCTCAAGAACACTCTGCTGGCCGCATGGAGTCCGGCCCAGGAGGTCTTGTTTCATGAGATGGAACCGAATCTATTTCTGCTGCAGGCACATTGCCTCGGGGATTGGAAGCGGATCATCGAGGACAGGCCATGGCTCTTCCGTGGATGCGCCCTTATGACTGAACCTTTTGACGGATCGACATTGGTCCCTACGGTGATCCCTAGTGGCGTTCAGGCATGGGTGCAGATTCACAAGATTCCACCTCTCTTTTGCAGTAAGGAAGTTCTAAATAAATTGGCAACAAGGGTGGGTGAGGTCATTTGGGTGGATATGGTTGCAGTGCAGACCAGGACTGGAATTTTTCACCGAGTTCGGGTGAAGCTGGACTCGACAAAGCCCCTGACGCGATTTGTTCCACTGGCACTTGAGGGTAGTGACTGTATGCTTTTGCAAGTGGTCTATGAAAAAATGCCGAAACATTGCCAGGTGTGTGGGTTGATGGGTCATACTCACCTCGAGTGTGGCACCGGAGAGCATGACGCCTCTGCTCTCCAATTTGGTACTTGGATGCTCTCGGAGGAAGGCTATTGGAGGCCTGGCACACCTGGTGCGAGAGCACGTACCTCGGCTCGGAATTCTAAGGAAGAGCGTGGACGTGGACAGTTTGGCGGCCGTGGAAGAGGAGTGGCAGGCCATGCTTCGGGTGCCCCTGGTGCTGAACGTGAAAGACGCAAGTGGATGCCAAGAAATTCTGCGCGCAAGCGCAATTTAGAGGACGCTGGCCTGGAGGAGGAGCCGACAGAGGCGCTTGAAGACACGGCGACGAGCCCGCAGAAAAAGAAGAATGATGGTGGGAGCTCAGAAGTACCTGTGACAGGTGATGATCTGGATGGGGCTAGGAAGCAGCTGGACAGGAATGCATATGATAAAGGTGTGGTGCCTGAGGGTGTTCCTCCGCTGCCTCCGCAGTACGTGCCACCAAAAGATAAAAAGAAGGCAAAAAGGATTGTCTGTGTCTGCGCAGAGCAAGGGCAAGGATGATACGATGAATGTGAATGTTGTTGCTGTGCGGACGAACATGGCAACAAGCGCAAGTGTTTCGGCGGCCTCTGTAGCATCCCAGTTGTCTAACCCCTGTTATGCTACATGTCTTAATAATAAAAATGGGCCACTTCCAACATATAATTGTTGCATCATCATCATATCATGCTCATGTCATCATGTCCCCTTGCATTTGAGCATCATATAAAACCTTTTCTTGTTTGCTTCTTATCTCATGTGCATGATCAATTGTAGTTGCCTCTTGATATTGTATTTGGTTCTTACTAAATTGTTAAATGCCCAAGTTGAGTTGGGGGCATCTCTCTTTTGCCTCCACCACCTTTTCTTTCACCACCTTATAATTCCACCATCCAATAATATGGGCTTGGCCTTTTATTGAGTTTCTCTAGCCCATGTTGTTGGTTGGATCCACTCATAATCTTTTGCTTGGCCTTTGCCCACTTTTTGGGAATGCAAGGATTAAAGCCACATGGAATCATGTTGTTTCCACAATATAACCACTTGGCATTAATTGTCTTGCATGGGCCATGCAAGTACCCCTTTTTCCTAGTTTTGGTTTTTGTTGGATTCTAAATGGATCCTTCTACCTTGCTTCATTTTGTTTGGTTAGTTCAAGACCCTAGCCCTCTTCCCCTTCTTGGTCCTTGCTTGGTTTGTTGGAATCATGCATGGGCCAAATAAAAACCACCCCATCATCTTAGGCACCTCTTCCTATCCTTTTCCTTTCTCTTTCCCTTGATCATGTGTATTGCAATTGAAGCATGCATGATCTAGAATAAGTACCTCCATCTCTTTTCTTACCCCTCTTAGCAAGCTTTGAATCTTCCCATGCCATCTCTTTATCCTAAACCAAAACCCTATTTTACCATTAACCTAAACTAAACCCTAAACTACTCCTTCCTCTAACAAAACCCAAACAACATCTCTCTCTCTCTCTTCTTTTCTATCCTAAACTAAACCCTAATTTACTTATACTCTAAAATAATCCCTACCTCTACTTCTTTCCCTAAACAAAACCCTAGCACTACCTCTTTGCTATCTAGCATGCCCATGTTCCTCTCACCCTATCCACCCTACCATGCCTACCCCAGACCCCACCGCCCCACACGACCATGCCCCATCCCTCCTAGCCCTAGCCCAGTGGCCCTTCCCTCTTATCTCCCCTCTCTGCCTTGCCCTGCCCACGCTCCCAAGACCCACCTGGCTGCTTCCTGGCCACGAGCTGCCCAGGCCACCGCCACCTCACCTCCTAGTGCACCTTTCCCTCGGCTCACGACGATCACGTGAGGGAGGCCGAAAGGTGGCACCGCTTCCTCCCCCACGCAACCACCTGCCCCCCTCTCCCTTCTTATCCACCCTCACCCCTTCTCTGACCTCCCCAGATCCGCCCAAGGCCCTGCACCGCTCCCCTTTTTCGCCACCGCCGCAGCTGCCCCACGACGCGCCCCTGCCAGTCTACCCCTTGCCCCTGTTGTTCTAGCCGGTACCGTGGAGTCGCAAGGCGTCGAGGAAGATCAGGAACGTGTCTGCGTCGCCACCGTGCAACCGCGAGGAGGAGCAGGCCCAGACGTCGCCAGGAACCTGTCGCGCCGCCCGGAAACCCTAGATCGACGGAGCCACCGCCGCGTGGATCGCTACCACCCCAGCTCGAGCCGACCACGCCAACGGTAACGCGGTGAGCCCACGAACCTTCTAGACAACCTCCCTTCTCGCTTGCTTCCTGGTTGCTCCGATCCTTTCGTCGAACGCTCTCGGCGCGCCGGCGGCGAGCGTGACCCTGCTAACCCCCAGACGCGGCCAGCCTATCTAGCGCGTGCCCCCCTCTCTAGCATCTACCCCAGCCTAGCCCGGTGGCAACGCGTCACATGATCCCAGACCCAGTGTTCGAGCCCCGGCCAAGCGCGCGCACAAGGCCAAGAGCTTCGCGTGAGAAGATCCACAAGGCGCATGTTGTTTTCGTAAACCCCCGCTTTTTTTCTCGTGATCCTCAGCCCTCGAGGCCCCACCCGTCTGTGGGGATCTTGCAAAAAGGCTCCCCGAAGAAGCGTGATCCAACCCGCAGTCCTCCCCAGTGGCCGCGTGTGTGTTTCGCAAATTGCCCCCTGTCCTTTTTGGATCACCAACCAGCCCAAATAGGCCGTTGTCGGCCACGTGAAAGTTTTCTAAAAGAGACCATTGTTTGGTTCATTTAACCCGGTCCCCGAGCCTCGACCGTCACAGGTCATAGAGACACCCCAGCCCCACCTGTCAGCGGCTCAGGAGTGAGTAGATTGGTAGAAAACGTTTCAGACTGTTTTAATAATTCAAACTTATTTCAAATAAATTCAAATTCAAATTCTATTCAGATTTTTAATAACTTTGCCATGCTTTATCCAAATTAGACAAATAATATATGTTTGGATATCAGCAAGAAGAGAGGAATTCAAATATGCCATCTGTTTTGTATTTTGCTCAAGTAAAATTCCAAGTTCATGTTAATTACATCAAATGCCACTGGATTTCCAACAATTAATAACTTTAGTTTTACAAATCCAAATTTAGCAAATGAGTAGTCCAAATTGATCAGCTCGACGAGACCTTTCTGTTTATGCTATCCATGACTTCAATTGCAGCATGCATCATATAACTATATCATGAATAACAACTGTTATGGCAACAAATGTGGTTCTAAAACCCACTAAATGTTATATTCTCGTTCCCCACACCTCAACTATGCCATGCTATTTTACTTGCCATGTAAAATGTGCATCATTCATCATGGCATGATTGTTTGCTTGACGCACCTTATTCATATGCTTGTGCTCTATATTCATGTTGGCCTTGTTTGTTTGGTTTTTCTCGGATAGACACTGAGCAGGGGTTGTATCAAGAGAACCAGGAGCACTACCCAGAACCGTCCTTTGCTTCAACAGAGACACCAGGCAAGCACTACCACATGCTTGCATTCATACAGTACCTATTGCCTCTATCTTATTCTTGCATCATTGAGTCGCGATTGCATTAAATTGAATCCCAAGTATGCATAGCCTTTACTTTTAAACCCCACCAAGCTTGTTTCCTCCATCCCATGAGCCCCTACTATAGGAGTTGTTTGAGCCATGCGAGTCGTAGAACAGCATGTGTAGGGTTTGTGAGAGTCTGAGGAATAATGAGGTACCTAAACAACTTAACCTGAGTAGTTCTGGGATAACTAAAGAAAGTGGCACCGGTGAGCAATATCTGCTATTTGGTTTTTCCTGCTCACTTGTGTCCCGTAAGACCCCGAGTACTTGATTCCTGTTCCTTGCTTTATCGCGCTATCCACATCCGGGAGGTATATGGGACCCCCCTGAGCCAGAGCTTGATTCCGTCTTATTTCTTGGGGCCACAAACTAGTTTGAGGTTTTATTTACGATCCTGTACTTATGCCATGCTTTACTGCTTTATTTACGATTGTGCGACAGATAGCACACTCATCGCTTAGGATCGGGACACGATTCCGCTGTGTCGACAAGCCCGCTTGGGGTTCCCGATCGTTCACGTACCGTCTACCCAAAGACCTTGAGGCCGTCTCGAGCTTGCTTACGCTATGGATTCTACTTAAGGGTGGCCCCAAATATTTCGAATCCTGGGATTGTTCAGGCGTGAAAGCCTCGTTGGGTTTTGATTTGGTTTTTCCGAGGTTGATCGAGTGTGTGTTGCTATTGGTGCACCCCGGCCGGGTACAACTTTCTGAAAGCCGTGTCCGCGGTTATGGACGACTTGGAGCACAATTTCTTGATCATAGACAAGCATAACTAAAGTATCGCCTTAATTTGACTAAGTAACTTGACTAGTAAATAGTGCAATACTCACGGAATGGTTAATAAAATTGCCAACGGAAGGGGTTGTTCGTCCGCTTCCTTGTCGAAGGTGAGGAGGATGGATCGGATGAGATTACCATTATAATCTGTTGTACTTAATTAACGGACATCCGCTCATCATTGGTTAGGCGGATAGTTAGCGTTATCTTCTAATTGCTAGGGTTTATATTTTGCTGCAATTGCCACCCTGTGTTGTGTCCCCTTTAGAGGCATTAAGACTTCTGAGTACCCTTAGGGTCTCACACGATAAATTCTTGATTCGATGAACAGTACCTTCTCGTGACGGATCTTGGGTGGAAGAAGCCGATGAAGTGGGCAACGATCGTATGGTGTAGAGATTCCGGATCGGGGATCCGTGAGACCTGTAGTTGGGATGTGCTTATTTTCTCGGCATCTTATGCCTATTTGCTTCTTATCCGACTCGGATCTTGTTTGCCGCCTGCATGATACTCGATGTGTGTTGTATGAGGAGTTATCCTAAATTATAGATGTATCTAGGTCATTTGAATCTTGCCGTATGGCGTTGGTATATTCCTTTCTTTCTAGATGGTGTGGCTCGATGTACTCTTGTATGGTGGCTTGCGACATACCCACTTGTGCACGTAGTTGATCCCTTCGCTGACTACGCCCGCCTCTGACAGTCCCGTTGAGAGGTTAGCGGTTGGGACGTCTGAAAGGACTACCAAAGGAGTGGCTTTGGGGCCCCGCCGTACTATTTCAACCGCTATCTCTCATCCAGGCTTGTATCTAGGAGCGTAGTTCACCGAGGTAGTTACAATTGGTATCAGAGCCATCCCGACCTTCAGGGTTTCAGCCAAACGGTCGTTGTCAGTCTAGCAAATATTTTAGTAGTTATGTATATAGGGAAAAACAAAACGCGAGAGTAGGACTGCTTCCATTTTTCTTCTTACCCTCCCACCACCCTTTTTCTGGTAAGGAAGTGTAACGTTTTCAATCCTCTTCTCAAAGTTCAAACTAGGATTCACGTGTTCTGGGTTTCCGTAGTACCATAGGTTGTGTGTGTGAGTGTGTGTGTGTAAATCCCTTGTCTATCTGTTGCATCCAAGTTGTTATCTTATCTGTCTTTGGTTATCAACTGTTGGTACATTCCATACCGACAGGCTTTTGTAAAACGACGCAATCTATCTTCCTTTTGTATCCGACGCTATCTTGTTTGGGGTGTTCGTTTTCGTAGTACCAATCTTTAGGTTTCGTCGTGGAAAGAAGGGGTTAGGATAAGTGTTCCACTTGTTCATGTGCGGAGTAATGATTTGAGTGCGGGATGGAGTCGCGACCATACCACTACTTGTATCATTTGCTTTTGTATATTGGATCGGTAGAGTCACTAATCTTGATTCGTTAAGTAATTTTGCGCATCTATTGGTATTTTAATGCCGAAATTTGTGGAAAAATTTTTCTTTGATATGTTTGTGTACCACACTTCTTTTCAGTCGTGTGCGATATGCTTAATATCTTTGAGGTGCTATGAACTTTGTTGATATTTTCATATCATCTCAGTAAATTGTATCCTTTAATCTTGGTTAATTCCATCTTGGTACTATTCTGGATTATTGTCATCTTCCATTATAGTACTGACTTGAGTTTTACATCAATGACAGGATGGCTCCCCCACGCCGGACTGAGGAGGACATTCCTCCAGAACTGGGCTCAGCGCTGTCAAGCATTGCAAATGCTCTGGCAGCCATGCAAGAGAACCAGCTACGCTTTGAGGAGAGCGTCCGAAGGAACGAGTTCACTCCACTTCCTCCACCTCCCAAGCGTGGTGACATCAAGAGCTTCCTCAAGTTCAACCCGCGCCAGTTCGACGTGTCTGACCGACCTCTTGATGCTGATGATTGGCTGCGCGAGATCTCAAGGTTGCTTGAGACTGCTGATGTGCCAGAACAGGAATGGGTAAAGTGTGCTACTCATCTGCTCAAGGGAGACGCAGCTCTATGGTGGGAAAACTACCTGAAGGCTAGCTGCACTGGGTTCCAGCCCACTTGGGAGAGGTTCACCGCCGCTTTCAAGGAGCAGTTTCTCTCAGAGATTGTGATGGAACGGATGAAGGATGCTTTCCTCAACTTGAAGCAGGGCAATGATAACGTCAACACCTACATCAGGAACTTTATGAACTTGTCTCGCTATGGTGGTGATGAGGTATCGATGACAAGAAAAAGGTAAGAGATTCGTGCAAGGGCTCAATGCGTCGATCAAGTATGCACTCACGCATGCAAGACCGCAACCTTCCCGAACTGCAGCATATGGCACTACAAGAGGAGGCTAGTAGGCGATGTTCGAGGAGTCCAAGAAACACAGCAGGATGCATCAAGCTCGGCGGCAATGGCAACTCCTTCTAAGCGGCGTGTCGGGTTCCTAACACCCCACCGTCGCCTCCCGGCTCCACCAAGACCTGCGAGCTTCACGTCAAGGCCACCAAACTTCACCATCAAGGCTCCTGTGGGCTACAACAACCCTTACCTCGAGCGCTGGCGGAGTCCTCGGCTCCGCCTCCACGCCCACTGGTACCGCTTCACTTGTGGAGGTCCTGGACATTCCCACTGGAACTGTCCAATGAAGAACAAAGCTCTCCCTCAACCCCCGCCAAGATCTGCAACAAGTTCTCCTTCGATTCGTGCACCACCGCCTCGGGCTCTCAACATCAACACTAAGCCCGGGTCTGCGGTTGTTCGAGCTAATCGCGCTAACGCCTCAAGCTGAGCTCGCACCTGGAGTTGTCATGGGTATGCTTTCAGTTAACTCAGTTCCTACACGAGTTCTCTTTGATTCTGGTGCATCGCATTCCTTTGTGTCTCACAAGTTTGCAAATGAGAACGAGTTAGTCCTGGTTCCTCTCCAAAAGCGGTTGATGGTTCTCTCTCCTGGGGCAAACATGAGGGCTGAGCTTATCAGTCATGGAAATCAAGTTGAGATTGGGGGCTCTTCATTCTTGGCTTCTTTGATTGTTCTGGGCAACTCTGACATTGATGTCATCCTGGGCATGGATTGGTTGACAAAGAAATGCAATGTGATTGATTGTCTTAACGCCGGTGTCTCTCGAAGATCCTCAAGGCCATCTAGTCTTTTCTCCAAGTCGACTCGATGTCCAGCTCTATTCCTTGGCTGCTCGAATGATGATGCTATGGAAGCTATTCGGAAGGTACCGTGGTCCGTGAGTTTCGGATGTTTTCCGAAGAGTTGCTGTATGCCTCCGGATCGCGGGTTGAATTCGTGATCGAGCTTGAACCTGAACGGCTCCTATCTCCAAGAGGCCATACAAAATGGGTCCTTCGAAATGGTCGAACTTAAACGACAACTTGATGAACAAGAGAAGTTGGGTTTCATTCAAGATAGCACTTCTTCTTGGGGTAGTCCGACAATCTTTGTGAAGAAGCGTGATGTAACCGATAGGCTCATGTTGACTACCGGGCTCTAAATGCTAAAACCATCAAGAACAAATATCCTCTCCCTCGGATAAATGATCTTTTGATCACCGGTGAGCCGTGGTGTTCTCTAAGCTGGATTTGAGGAGTGGTTATCACCAAATCAAAATTCAAAGAGGATGTGCCCAAAACAGCTTTCACCACTCGCTATGGCCTGTATGAGTACACGGTCATGTCTTTCGGTCTCACCAACGCACCTGCTACCTTCTCGAGGCTGATGAACTCCGTTTTCATGGAGTACCTGGACAAGTTTGTCGTGGTATATCTGGATGATATTCTGTCTATTCCAAGTCCAAGGAGGAGCATGAAGAGCACTGCGGTGTGTCTGAACAAGCTTCGTGAGAACCGCTTGTATGCAAAGTTCTCAAGTGTGAGTTCGTTGCACAAGTAACATATCTGGGCCATGTCATCTCTGCCAAGGGCATTGCAGTCAACCCGAAACCGTGAAGACAATAGTTGAATGGCTTCCGCTAATGTCAAGGAAGTGCGGAGTTTCTCGCTTGGCTAGCTATTGTCGCTGCTTTGTGCGTAACTTCAAGATAGCAAAGCCTCTTACCGACCTCCTCAAGAAAGGCAAGAAGTACTGTGGACTCCTTGCCAAGAGAGTTTTGAGACACTCAAAGAGAAGCTCACTTCCACACCAGTCTTGGTTCCTCCGGATACATCTAAGCCTTTCCATCTTCTGCGATGCCTCTTTGCAAGGATTGGTGCGGTCCTTATGCAAGAGAGACAGTGGTTGCTTATGCCTCTCGTCTTGAAGACGCATGAGGTCAACTATCCCACACATGACCTTGAGCTAGCAAAGCAGTGGTCTTTGCTTTGAAGCTGTGGAGGCACTACTTGTGGGTAATCGCTAGAGATCTTCTCGGACCACAAGAGTTTGAAGTATATCTTCACTCAACTGGATCTCAATCTTCGGCAAAGAAGATGGATTGAAGCCATCAATGACTTTGATGTGACCATCAACTACACCCCAGGCAAAGCAAACGTCATGGCAGATGCGCTTAGCCGTAAAGCTTATGTCAACAACCTCATGGTAGAAGAGCAGCCTCTCTTGTGCGAGGAATTCCGGCTCAACTCGAGATTGTGGAACAAGGGCACCTTCAATCTTCGGCTACTCTCTTGGAAGAACAGATTCGTTCACCTTGGTGATCCGCACACTAGAAAGCTCATCTCTAAGCTTGGCACTCCGAAGTATGAATCCTTCCATGTTGATGATCAGGGCACGCTCTTCTTTGATCACCGGATGTTTGTTCCAAACTACCCGGGTCTGAGAGATCAATTGCTCAAGGAGGCACATGATTCGGTCCTTTCTATCCATCCTGGCAGCACAAAGATGTACATGGACTTGAAAACACAGTACTGGTGGCCTGGGTTGAAAAGGTATTGTGCCAAGTACGTCTCGGAATGTGATGTCTGCCGCAGAGTCAAGGCTGTTCATCAGAAACCATTTGGTCTTCTACAGCCATTGCAACCTCCAGAGTGGAAGTGGGAGAAAGTTGAGATGGACTTCATCACCGGCTTTCCGAGGTCGCAGAAGGGCAACAATGCAATTTTTGTTGTCATCGACAGGCTTTCCAAAGTGGCACACTTCTTCCCAGTCAAAGAAACAATTTCTGGACTTCATTGCTATCGAGCTCTATATCAACAGGATTGTCTCTTTGTATGGGGTTCCACTTGAAATCAGTTCGTGGGAGCATCTTCACCTCAAAGTTCGGGAGAGTTTCCAAAAGCTTTGGGAACGGTTGAACTTCAAGACCGCTACCACCCTCAATCGCAAGGACAAGTGGAGAGGATCAATCGATTCTCGAGGACATGCTTAGAGCTTGCGTCATCTCGCTTGGCATGAAGTGGGAGGAATGCCTTCCATATGCTGAATTCTCCTACAACAACAGCTTCGAAGAGTCTCAAGATGGCACCATTCGAGGCTCTCTATGGTCGCAAGTGCGTAACTCCCATTGGTTGGTCAGTGCAGGAGAAAGAATCTGGTTTGGCCTCGACATTGTGACTCGAGCAGAGGAGAAGGTGCATATCATTCGAGAACTCAAGATTGCTCGTAGTCGCCGAAGAGCAACTATGACAGAAGCACAGATATGGTATATGCCCCTGGTGATCTCGTCTACCTTCGTGTCACTCCCATGAGAGGAACACACCGCTTCGGTATCAAAGGAAAGTTGGCTCCTAGATACATCGGTCCTTTCAAGATACGTGATAGAAGAGGAGAAGTTGCTTATGCACTGGAGCTTCCGGAAAAACTCAAAGTCCATGATGTTTTCCACATCTCGCAGCTCAAGAAGTGCTTCAAAGACCCCGGCAAGACCGTGGACCATGAGCTAATCGACCTCCAAGAAGATCTCTCTTATCAAGAGCACCCCACCAAAATCCTCGAGACCGCAGAACGAAGGACTCGCAACAAGTCCATCAAATTACGCAAGGTGCAAGTGGTCACACCATTCTGCTGATGAAGCAACATGGGAGCGTGAAGATGAACTCCGTACAACCATCCTTCTCTCTTTGTGTCTTCTTCTTCCTAGAATCTCGTAGATTCTGTTTAGTGGGGAGAGTTGTAGCATCCCGTTGTCTAACCCCGTTATGCTACATGTCTTAATAATAAAAATGGGCCACTTCCAACATATAATTGTTGCATCATCATCATATCATGCTCATGTCATCATGTCCCCTT
Source organism: Avena longiglumis (assembly GCA_030063025.1). Lineage (NCBI taxonomy): Eukaryota > Viridiplantae > Streptophyta > Magnoliopsida > Poales > Poaceae > Avena > Avena longiglumis. Next base: position 444,341,317 of record CP125975.1, on the reverse strand, counting down.
GCATTTGAGCATCATATAAAACCTTTTCTTGTTTGCTTCTTATCTCATGTGCATGATCAATTGTAGTTGCCTCTTGATATTGTATTTGGTTCTTACTAAATTGTTAAATGCCCAAGTTGAGTTGGGGGCATCTCTCTTTGCCTCCACCACCTTTTCTTTCACCACCTTATAATTCCACCATCCAATAATATGGGCTTGGCCTTTTATTGAGTTTCTAGCCCATGTTGTTGGGTGGATGCACTCATGATCGTTGGCTTGGCCTTTGCGCACTTTTTGGGAATGCAAGGATTAAAGCCACATGGAATCATGTTGTTTCCACAATATAACCACTGGGCATTAATTGTCTTGCATGGGCCATGCAAAAGCCCCTTTTTCCTAGTTTTGGTTTTTGTTGGATTCTAAATGGATCCTTCTACCTTGCTTCATTTTGTTTGGTTAGTTCAAGACCCTAGCCCTCTTCCCCTTCTTGGTCCTTGCTTGGTTTGTTGGAATCATGCATGGGCCAAATAAAAACCACCCCATCATCTTAGGCACCTCTTCCTATCCTTTTCCTTTCTCTTTCCCTTGATCATGTGTATTGCAATTGAAGCATGCATGATCTAGAATAAGTACCTCCATCTCTTTTCTTACCCCTCTTAGCAAGCTTTGAATCTTCCCATGCCATCTCTCTTTTATCCTAAACCAAAACCCTATTTTACCATTAACCTAAACTAAACCCTAAACTACTCCTTCCTCTAACAAAACCCAAACAACATCTCTCTCTCTCTCTTTTTCTATCCTAAACTAAACCCTAATTTACTTATACTCTAAAATAATCCCTACCTCTACTTCTTTCCCTAAACAAAACCCTAGCACTACCTCTTTGCTATCTAGCATGCCCATGTTCCTCTCACCTATCCACCCTACCATGCGCCTACCCCAGACCCCCTGCCCCACACCACCATGCCCCATCCCTCCTAGCCCTAGCCCGAGTGGCCCTTCCTCTTATCTCCTCTCTGCCTTGCCCTGCCCACGCTCCCAAGACCCACTGGCTGCTTCACAGCCACGAGCCCTGTGGCCACCGCCACCTCACCCTCCTAGTGCCTGCCTTTCCCCGGCTCCAGCCACGACGATCACGTGAGGGAGGCCGAAAGGTGGCACCGCCAGCTTCCTCCCACGCAACCACCTGCCCCCTCTCCCTTCTTATCCACCCTCACCCCTTCTCTGACCTCCCCAGATCCGCCCAAGGCCCTGCACCGCTCCCCTTTTTCGCCACCGCCTGCCCCCACGCTACCGCCAGCCTACCCTTGCCTGTTGTTCTAGCTTGCACTGGAGTCGCAAGGCGTCGAGGAAGATCAGGAACGTGTCTGCGTCGCCACCGTGCAACCGCGAGGAGGAGCAGGCCCAGACGTCGCCAGGAACCTGTCGCGCCGCCCGGAAACCCTAGATCGACGGAGCGCCAGCCTCGCCGTGGATCGCTACCACCCAACCGAGCCGACCACGCCAACAAGAACCGCGGTGAGCCCACGAACCTTCTAGACAACCTCCCTTCTCGTTGCTTCCTGGTTGCTCGATCCTTTCGTCGAACGCTCTCGGCCAAGCGGCGTAGCGTGACTGCTAACCCCGACGCTGCCACCTATCTAGCGCGTGCCCTCTCTAGCATCTACCCCACTTAGCCCGGCAACTGCGAGCACACCATGAGCCCTGCACCCTGTGTTCGAGCCAAGGCCACAAGGCCAAGAGCTTCAGTGAGAAGATCCACAGGCGCGCATGTTGTTTCATGAAACCCCCGCCTCTTTTTCGCAGATCCGCTCAGCCCTCGAGGCCCCACCCGCCAGTCCGTGGGGATCTTGCAAAAGGCTCCCCAAGAAGCGTGATCCAACCCAGTCCTCCCCAAGGTGGCAGCGTGTGTGTTTATAAATTGCCCCTGTCCTTTTGGATCACCAACCCGCGATCCAGCAGGCCGTTGTCGTCGGTGAAAGTTTTCTAAAAGAGACATTGTTTGGTTCATTTAACCCATGGTCCCCCGAGCCTCAACCACTTCGTCGCGTGGGCCGCAGGACACCCCCAGCCCCACCTGTCAGCGGCTCAGGAGTGGGTAGATTGGTAGAAAACGTTTCAGACTGTTTTAATAATTCAAACTTAATTCAAATAAATTCAAATTCAAATTCTATTCAGATTTTAATAACTTTGCCATGCTTTATCCAAATTAGACAAATAATATATGTTTGGATATCAGCAGGAAGAGAGGAATTCAAATATGCCGTCTGTTTTGTATTTTGCTCAAGTAAAATTCCAAGTTCATGTTAATTACATCAAATGCCACTGGATTTCCAACAATTAATAACTTTAGTTTTACAAATCCAAATTTAGCAAATGAGTAGTCCAAATTGATCAGCTCGACGAGACCTTTCTGTTTATGCTATCCATGACTTCAATTGCAGCATGCATCATATAACTATATCATGAATAACAACTGTTATGGCAACAAATGTGGTTCTAAAACCCACTAAATGTTATATTCTCGTTCCCCACACCTCAACTATGCCATGCTATTTTACTTGCCATGTAAAATGTGCATCATTCATCATGGCATGATTGTTTGCTTGACGCACCTTATTCATATGCTTGTGCTCTATATTCATGTTGGCCTTGTTTGTTTGGTTTTTCTCGGATAGACACTGAGCAGGGGTTGTATCAAGAGAACCAGGAGCACTACCGAACTGTCCTTTGCTTCAACAGAGACACTGTGCAAGCACTACCACATGCTTGCATACATACAGTACCTATTGCCTCTATCTTATTCTTGCATCATTGAGTCGCGATTGCATTAAATTGAATCCCAAGTATGCATAGCCTTTACTTTTAAACCCCACCAAGCTTGTTTCCTCCATCCCATGAGCCACTACTATAGGAGTTGTTTGAGCCATGCGAGTCGTAGAACAGCATGTGTAGGGTTTGTGAGAGTCTGAGGAATAATGAGGTACCTAAACAACTTAACCTGAGTAGTTCTGGGATAACTAAAGAAAGTGGCACCGGTGAGCAATATCGCTATTTGGTTTTTCCTCACTTGTGTCCCGTAAGACCCCGAGTACTTGATTCCTGTTCTTGCTTTATCGCGCTATCCACATCCGGAGGTATATGGGACCCCCTGAGCGAGCTTGATTCATCTTATTTCTTGGGGCCACAAACTAGTTTGAGGTTTTATTTACGATCTGTACTTATGCCATGCTTTATCGCTTTATTTACGATTGCAGCGAGATAGCACATCGCTGTTTAGGATCGGGACACGATTCGCTGTGTCGACAAGCCCCGCTTTGGGGTTCCTACGTGCTCACCGTCTACCCAAAGACCTTGAGGCCGTCTCGGAGCTTGCTTACTCCTATGGATTCTACTTAAGGGTGGCCTCAAATATTTCTGAATCCTGTGATTGTTCAATGTGAAAGCCTCGTTGGGTTTTGATTTGGTTTTTCCGAGGTTGATCGAGTGTGTGTTGCTATTGGTGCACCCGGCGGGTAAAACTTTCTGAAAGCCGTGTCCGCATGTTATGGACGACTTGGAGCACTTTCTTGATCATAGACAAGCATAACTAAAGTACCGCCTTAATTTGACTAAGTAACTTGACTAGTAAATAGTGCAATACTCACGGAATGGTTAATAAAATTGCCAACGGAAGGGGTTGTTCGTCCGCTTCCTTGTCGGTAAGGTGGAGGAGGATGGATCGGATGAGATTACCATTATAATCATTGTACTTAAATTAACGGACATCCGCTCTATCATTGGTTAGGCGGATAGTTAGCGTATCTTCTTGAATTGCTAGGGTTTATATTTTGCTGCAATTCGTCACCCTGTGTTGTGTCCCCTTTAGAGGCATTAAGACTTGTTGAGTACCCTTAGGGTCTCACACGATAAATTCTTGATTCAGATGAACAGTACCTTCGTGACGGATCTTGGGTGGAAGAAGCCGATGAAGTGGGCAACGATCGTATGGTGTAGAGATTCCGGATCGGGATCCGTGAGACCTGTAGTTGGGATGTGCTTATTTTCTCCGCATCTTATGCCTATTTGCTTCTTATCCGTACTCGGATCTTGTTTGCCGCCCGCATGATACTCGATGTGTGTTGTATGAGGAGTTATCCTAAATTATAGATGTATCTAGGTCATTTGAATCTTGCCGTATGGCGTTGGTATATTTCCTTTCTTTCTAGATGGTGTGGCTCGATGTACTCTTGTATGGTGGCTTGACATACCCACTTGTGTCGTAGTTGATCCCTTCACTGACCACGCCGCCTGCATGTGTCCCGTTGAGAGGTTAGCGGTTGGGACGTCTGAAAGGACTACCAGTGAGTGGCTTTTGGGGCCCCGCCGTACTATTTCAACCGCTATCTCTCATCCAGGCTTGTATCTAGGAGCGTAGTTCACCGAGGTAGTTACAGCCTCCCAGGCGGAGGGCCGCCTAGACCAATGAGTGCGATGAGCTTCAACTGTCGCAGCTTGGGCGGGGATGCGACAGTTAGAGAACTTCGCAATTTGGCGAAGGAACACGCCCCCACCGTGTTGTTTGTCTTAGAAACTCAGCTGCATAAGACACGTGTGGAAAAATTAGCTCGATCAATAGGCTTTGACAGATGCTTTGCTGTAAGCAGTTCTGGCCGTAGCGGGGGACTTGGTCTGTTTTGGAATAATAATACAATGATTGAAATTTTACCTTATTCGTAGTATCATATTGATGCCATTGTGACTAAGGTTGGAAAAGACCCGTGGAGGGTGACGGGGGTTTATGGAGAGGCTCGGACGAACGAACGGTTCAAAACTTGGGATATGCTCAAGTATATTCGTTCGTCTTCGTCATTACCTTGGGTATGCCTAGGGGATTTCAACGAGGTACTGCACCAAAACGAGCATGTCGGAGTGCAGGAAAGAAGCCATGCACATATCGCGGGATTTCGTGATGCGATTGATGTGTGTGGACTACAAGATCTGGGATATATTGGTCCCAGCTGGACATATGAAAAGAAGGTTGCTGGAGGTTCTTATTGCCGGTTGAGGCTCGACCGTGGGCTTGCCATGTCAGACTGGTGTGAGCGCTTCCCGCTAGAGACGGTGCGCCACCTGACAGCAGCCTCTTCTGATCATTGCCCAATACTGTCATGGGAGGAGCAGCAAAGGCCTCCATGGCCAGGAAATGATTCCAAGATTTTTAGATACGATTTAATGTGGGAGAGCCATGAAGGATTTGTTCGGGAAAGCAACAACGCTGCTTGAACTTCAGGAAAAAAATAATTCAGCCACAGGATCACTACAAAACTGGAGTTCCTCCATGTTTGGCAGCGTGAGGCGGGAAAGCCGGGGTCTATGTGAGGACTTGTGTCGCCTACGGGAGGACCCAATACGTACTGGACCATCACATACTGAGTTGAAAATTGTGGATCGGTTGGTCGAATTGGATCACCGTGAAGAAGTGATGTGGAGGCAACGATCTAGAGTTCAATGGCTGGCTGAGGGGGACATAACACCAGATTTTTTCACTTGCGAGCCAGCCAGAGAAAGAGAAAAAATAGGATTCACAATCTTCGCAAACCTGATGGGGAGATGACTGAGGATCCGCTTGAGATGGCCAATATTACTAATGATTTCTATCATGATTTATACAGGTCAGAAGGCATCGAGGACATGGGAGTGGTGCTTGATACGATGACAAGCCGTGTCACCACAGAGATGAATGATGAGCTAACCTCATCTATTACGGAGAATGAGGTTAAAGAGGCCCTCTTTCAGATGTTCCTGACAAAAGCTCCGGGGCCGGACGGGTTTCCAGCACACTTCTTCCAGTGCCACTGGGCTCTCTGTGGCGAGGAAGTTACAGACATCATTCTGAGAGTCCTACAAGGAGAGGATGACCCTGCGTCTTTCAACAAAACATTTATTGTTCTAATCTCTAAGGTACAAAAGCCAAAAGAGCTAGGTCAGTTCCGCCCTATCAGTCTGTGCAATGTTATTTATAAAATTGCCTCTAAGGTGTTGGCCAATAGACTGAAAAAGGTGTTACCGGTGATCATATCAGATGAGCAATCAACCTTTGTTCCAGGAAGGCTGATCACAGACAACATTATCACAGCCTATGAATGCCTTCATTTCATGAAGAGGAATAAGGCGGTGAAACACAGATTTTGTGCGCTAAAACTCGATATGAGGAAGGCGTATGACCGTGTGGAGTGGGATTACCTTAAGGCAGTCATGGTTAAATTGGGATTCCATCAAACATGGGTGAGCATGGTTATGAGGATGGTCACTTCAGTATCATTCTCAGTTATGTTGAATGGGCAGCGCTTACATGAGTTTAAGCCCTCCCGAGGTATTCTTCAAGGAGATCCAATATCGCCGTATTTGTTTCTTTTAGCAGCAGAGGGCCTTTCATGCCTCTTGAAAGTTATAAGTGAATCATCGAGCCTACAAGGACTAAAGGTGGCCCCCACTGCCCCGGTAGTGAACCACTTACTCTTCGCAGATGATAGCCTGCTTTTTATCAAAGCAAATGGGGAGAGCGCTCGGGCTGCCCGAGACACTTTGGATGCTTATTGCCGTGCCTCAGGACAGCGGATCAACCTAGATAAGTCATCTATTTTCTTTAGCAAACGGTGTCCGGAGATGGTGAAGCAGCAATTGAAACATATTCTGAATATACAAACTGAGTCACTAAGCGAGAGGTACCTGGGCTTGCCCTCTGATGTTGGGCGATCAACAAATGGGGCTTTAAATACTTGAAATATAGGATTTGGAAGAGAGTCCAGGGATGGCTGGAACAATTCTTGTCTGCAGGAGGTAAAGATGTTTTAATCAAATCAGTGGCACAAGCTATTCCAACTTTTTCCATGTCTTGCTTCAAATTGCCTAGAGGGTTATGTGAGCACATTAACTCCCTAATTAGAAACTTCTGGTGGGGTTCTAAGGAAGGAAAAAGGAAGACATGTTGGGTCTCCTGGGAGAATAGGACGAAGCCTAAATTCCTCGGTGGTTTGGGTTTTCGAGACATCGAGCTATTTAATTTGGCACTCTTGGCTCGTCAAGGTTGGCGCATAATTCAGAATCCTGAAGCCTTGAGTGCGAGAGTGTTAAAAGCTATCTACTTCCCGGAAACAGATTTTTTGTAGGCCGAACTGGGGTCTCACCCATCTCACATATGGCGTGCAATTATGGAGGGAAGGGATGTTGTATCGCAGGGCCTCATCCAACGAGTAGGTTCTGGACTGGACACAAATGCTTGGGACAACAATTGGCTGCCACGGGACGGAGCTCTTCATCCGATTGCATGCCTGCATGATGACCCACCTCAACGAGTTTCAGACTTCATTGATCAATCAACTCGATAGTGGGACTCTGTCAAGCTGCACACCTTCTTTCTTCTAATGGACGTGCAGATTATTCAGAATATTCTGATAAGTACAAGATTGCAGCTTGACTTCTGGGCTTGGCATTATGATAGAAAGGGTATTTTCAGTGTGCGATCGGCATATCGGATGCTTTCAGCGACAAAGGTGAGGCGGGAAGCCTGGCTGGAGGGGACGGCTACGAGTTCCGATCATCAAGCGCTGCACACAAGCTGGACTAGCTTGTGGAAAATTACAGTCCCAGCTAAACTGAAAGTTTTTCTATGGCGTTTGGCTCAGCAATCTCTTCAGACCATGGACTTGTTGCACCATAGACACATTGCATCATCGAGGGCATGCGGTATCTGCGGAATGGAAGATTCTTGGCGTCATTCATTACTTGACTGTCGTATGGCACATTGTGTCTGGACTCTAGCTAACGAGGAGATGGTTGAGCACATGTGTCAGGTACAGGAACCCCATGCACGTAATTGGCTTTTTACCATGATCGATTCATTACCACATGAGCAACTAATCGTTATGACGGTGACCATGTGGGCTATCTGGCATGCTAGACGGAAAGCAATTTATGAAGATCAGTTTCAAAGCCCGCTTAGCACTCAATGTTTTGTCAAGAGTTTCATTTCAGAGCTAGAAGTGGCAAACAAATTAGAGAAGCCGGAGAAGAATACGCCAGGGGCAACTCCAGCACACCCAAACAGGATCCCGCCGCCTCCAGGAGTGGTTAAACTAAACGTCGATGCTGGGATTGCAAAGTCCAGAGTTGACGGACAATAGCGGCTGTTGCTCGGTCTGAGTCAGGAGCCTTCATAGGTGCTTCTGCTGTCATATTTGAAGGAATCCAAGACCCAGAAACTCTTGAAGCTACGGCCCTTCGTGAGGCCCTAATCCTGGGACAAGATCTTCATCTTTTAAAATTGAGAGTGACAAGTGATTGCCTTGCTGTGGTGCGTGCGGTGAAAGAGCAATATCTGGGTAAATATAGCCATGTGCTGCAGGAAATCAAGACTAGTGCAGCAGAGTTTTTAGAAGTCACTTTTATGCATGAAAACTGATTATCCAATAAGGAGCCACATGATCAGGGCCGGTCCTGAAATCTAGGGGCTCTGGTGCAACATAATAAAGCGGGCCTTTAGTTTACATGTAAAATTAATTTTATTTCTAACATGGAATGATACAATCAAATTGATGGATGAAAAACAAATTAAAAGTCCATATACGTATGCCATAAATAAGATCTTGTTCCATTTTTTTTAAGGAATAGCCCATATACGTATTCACATATGGGGGCCCTTCACATCTGGGGGCCCTGTGCACATGCACAGGCTCAGGGCCGGCCCTGCACATGATCTGGCTCGTTAGTTTCTTCGTCGCTAGTTGGACGTTATGTTTGGCTTGTAAACCCTCCTGCTGGCATTTATATTCCAAAACTTTTGGTATAATTTAAGAGGCCGAACGTTTTTCTAAAAAAAAAACATGAAAAGAAGACGTGCCGGCGCGCACGTACACGTAAGCTGGTCTGCTCTGGACTGTGGGAGTCATGTGTGGGGCTCCCTTTTCTTTATGAGTTTTTTTTTGACAATCCCTTTCTTTACGAGTTGAATCATCGAGCGAGCGGGGATCATCATGGGGAGAGCTGCTCTGCCCCTGTTTAATTAATTAAGGTTGGGTAGGGCCGTAGGGGTCCGGTCACGGGCCAGCTGTGAGAAAATCTCCTTTCATTTTAGCATAGCTGCTGAGCATTTGCCATGGGAAAACGATCGAGAATCTCCGCGGGGCCGACTGGGCGCCATGTGTACCGATCGATCGATGTCGTTGTTGGCGCCAGAGAAGAAACGTGCATGCTCCTGAAAATTATCTAGAACTGGTCTCTGGGCTTAGGGCATCTTTAATCGATGCCTTATAAACAGTTAAGATTACTCATAATGGAGAGTATTGTATGTTAGTATCATGCATATGATACTAGTGTATGATACTATATCTATAATGCATGATATCATGTATTAGTATTATAGATTTATAGAATTTATTGTTTTGTAAAATCTCAATGCAAATTTGTGTAGTACAAGATTTTTTTACACTAAGTTTCTATTTTTATGTGCTATGATATCGTATTTATCTATGATACTATTATCATCTCTCTAATCTTTAATTGCAGTGACACATAAACATTTTGTATGCATGTAATGCATGAGACTACCTATGATACCCCCATTGAGGCTAGTCTAAAGGAGTAAAAATCGGTAACGGTGCACCTAACTAATGGTTAGAGGGGTAAATAATTAGGAGTCGGGAAGTAAACTTGGGCGCAGAGGAGTAAATTTAGAAAAGTGACACCACTTTAGAGAAAAACTCCCGCCTCCCTTCCATCGGTTCCCGCCCTCCGTCATTCTTGCCTGCCCACCCTCCCCCCGGTCGGCGCCGATGCCGTTGTCTCCGCCCAAAATCAACGTGCAACTCTTGGCCGCACCTTCGATGGCCATCCCCGGCGTCTTCGACGCCCCGACGCTGCTGCAATCGAACATCTTCGCCGCCATAGCAGGGAGGAAGAGGTTGGGGCGAACAACGTGGTCTGGCCGGCCATGAAGCCCTCCGGCAAGGCAGGAGGCAAGCACATGGAGGCTCCGGATGCGACGCCTCGTCCTCCGCTAGCTTCGGTAGCCGGCTGGCGGTAGAGCAAGTCAACTCCGGCAAAAGTGGCTCTCGCTGAGGCGGCAACCAACAAGAAGAGAAAGAAGAAGACAACGCTTCAAAAGGCCACATCGACCCTGAGGGGAAAAAGCTTGCAAAAGAGAGAAAGAAACGAGGTGCCCAAGGAGGATATAAGGAAAAACTTTGTGCTATGGTTGAGACAAAAAAAACTTTGGCGGCCGAGAGGAGAGAGAGAGAGGAGAAGGCAGCAAGATGGGCCGAGCTCAAGGCCATAGGGAGAAGTGGAAGAATAAGATACATTCGGTGCCCATGTCTAACGACAGCATGTCTTTGATTTATTTACTCAAAGTCCCGTGCCGATCGAATCTTGTATACCAGTACCACCTTAGTTCTACTGAATGAGGTGTAATTTTATCCCCAAAAAGTAAACTACTGGCCCGCCCATGTTTTCATTTAAGCTCCGCAGTGGCTACAACACGACAGTATGTGCAGCCCATCACGTGACGTATCTCTAATAAATTCGATGCAACTTTGCTTCGATGTAACCTCTCTTTTCAACCGAAAACATAAGGGCTATCAGAATTGACCGATATTTTTTTAGTTCGAAGAGCAGAATTTCCAATTCATCTTCACCGCCAACTTTGTTTACACGAGAGCCACATGAAATTGGCATCATAGATATGGCACAGGTCGGGAGCTTTTCATGTCGTACAGCTGGGGAAGACGATGCAAAAATATATTTTTCCTAGGCTCTCGCTTTTTCCGTTCTTAATGGGCTGGTACTTGGGCTTATTTTTTTCTTTTATTTTCTTGTGCCTTAATTTCTGTATAGTTATCTACTATTAAAAGGATTGGTTTAGGTGGCTCCGACGAGCTACATCATTGTATGAAGATCTCGAAGATTTGCTAGTCTTTTTTAGACTTTATTTTGTAATCGTTGGAGTTAGCTCATGTATCTTCACCATGTACTATTTGCTTTTATTAATATAATGTGGTATTTATTGTAAAGAAAATACAAGAGTGCAATCAATGCACTCCCCAGTCCACCACGCTTGTTGATTGCTAAGCTACAAGGGTACCCACAGTATGTAGCCAAACTTAGATCTAAACTGACTTTTTGGCTTTTAAAACCAGTTCTCTATAGTGTGAGAATAGTTTTAAATTGAACAAAAGAGGGAACAAGGAGGAGTAAGAAGGTGTTCTGATGCCAAATATAGTTTCACACCGATTAGCAAACCTGTGTGTGAAATATGTCATGTTCTCTCACGTCTTAGATAAAAACGACAATACTCTTGTTAGCGGTGGGGCCGTATAATGCATGAATTTAGAATAGCCAGAGCTCTAGCCAAAATTGCACGGTGAAGCTAAATTTAGCAATAGTAATGTTGTGGCTGCCCTAAGTTGCCAAAGGGAAAAGTTGATAATAGTGATGCAAGTGGTTTTGATGACACCATCATTTAAAAAAAATACTTTTTTTTGGAACTAAAGAGGTAAAAGGAAGTAAAAGATACCCTAACGGTGATCCACTTGCATTTTAGTTGATAAATCATAACAAAACATGATAAGCGCTCCCAACAAGCATCGCACATGATCCGTGAATCCATGGAGGCACGCAAGACACAATAAAAGGTAGAGTGCTCATCGTCTGGTAGCGCATATGACAGTCCAACAATGACAACAAGGTCTACTATGAACTCCAAAATTTGAATTCAAGTTAAGTTAGAGCTTAGAAAAATACTCTCTCCGTCCTAAAATATAAGACGCCTAAGCTTTTTATATTAAGGGCTCCGGATTTTTGTTTTGCCTCGGGTTTCTAAAATGTTAGGACCGGCCCTTACTTTAGTCCAAGACATCGGCATTCTCCCTCGTTAAGCACTTGTTGTGCATGGCCTTACAACCCCATATAACCGGGATTATCGCCTTGCCATTGTAGTGAAAGCGCAATATCTGGTGTGAGACATGCACCTAAAAACTGATGAGCTAAAACGGGAGAAGAGATTACCGCCATCCACTGTGGATGGAGCTCCAACCGCACGGCCTCCGTGATGCCGGACGAGTCTCTGCCGCACGCTCGCTACGGTGCCCGTAGAAATAGGGGGCGTTGTCCTAAAAAAAGGCAGACCCAAAACGGCGCTACGTATTTCTTTCTTCGGAGATCTCCGTTCCGTTTCCATTCCATTCCACCCCCGCCCACGACAGAGTGAGGAGGAGGAGAGGGAGCAATAATAGCGCCCCGCTTCCTTTATTAGCCAGCGTCGCCTCCGCATTTCCCTGCCACCTCCACGCCCCGTCCTGCCGATCGACCCTTCGCCCCCGCCCGCCCCACCGGGATCCATCCAAGGTATCGCCGCCGCCGCCCGCCTATCGACGTCCCAGTGTTCTCCCCCCTCTCTCGTCGATTTATTTGATACTATAGTTTGATTTGATCCGAGTAGCGTGGGTAGGGCGTGTGATGCGATCGTGCCGTGGCGGATTTTGCTTGTGATCGTGGTGCCTCCGGTACCCCGGCCATTGTGTGTTCAATGCAGGGGAGGACGGTACGTTTCAGAGGTGGGAATGTGATATCGTGGAATTTGGCGTTTGTTTGATCGAGTAGCGGCAGCCGATCGTCAGGAATGTGGGTTAAATGTGAGCGATCGGCCAGCTTCTGATTGTTTCTTTTTTCATTTTTTTTCCTGGGAAATCACCGAGGTAGGCTGTCAACTTATCATTCATACGTTTGGTCGATCGTGTAGGTGTTTCTAATGGAACGAATCATAGATACCTTCTTTTTTTTTCTCACACGAACACGCCCCCAAATGCGTGCAATCATTGATACGTTTGGTTGATCGATCGTGTAGTACAGTAGAAGAAAGCATCGAGATGACGCAGAATTACCTGATTCAAAAGGGGCCCACTTCGGATCATTTGGGTATTCAGATCCATGTCATATAGGACTCCGGCCGGACCAACTACAGTTTTTTATGGGCTAACTGCTTCTCTGTTTCCTTTTTTTTCTCAGTATAAAAGCTCAAGGTGTTCTGTGGTGGATCGCCTGCCTGTCTCTTCTCTTTCACTAATCCGTTTTTAAGGTTACTTCCAAATGTCAACCGCAAAACAGGTGCTTGAACCTGCATTTCAAGGAGCAGGCCAAAAACCGTATCCTTACTTACATTTCTTTGCCATGTTATATCTGTTTGCTTTAGTTGAAAACATCTTCGTGCGATACTCCGGTTGTCTCTTTATGTTGCGTGTCCCTTAACGACAGTACAGTGGGACCGAAATATGGCGGATTGAGAACTTTAACCCAGTTCCTCTCCCGAAAGCAGATTATGGTAAATTTTACTGCGGAGATTCGTATATAATTCTGCAGGTGATTGTTTACTCCATTCATCTTCCGGAGGAACCTTCCTAGTAACTTTCTATTTCTTCCTGAAAAAAATATGCATTTTTAATGCTGTGCTCATCTTTTTTGCTAGACGACTTGCAACAGAGGTGGTGCTTACCATTTTGACCTCCACTTCTGGATTGGGAAAGATTCTAGTCAAGTACATTTTCTACAACACCACATGTTCTTCATACCCAGACCGTATTGCCCTTGCAGCCCTCATCCTGCCTTGATATACTGTTATGCAGGATGAAGCTGGCACTGCAGCAATCAAGACTATTGAACTTGATACCATGCTTGGGGGTCGTGCAGTCCAGCACAGGGAACCGCAAGGCTATGAATCCGATATGTTTATATCATACTTCAAGCCATGCATTATACCAATGGAGGGCGGTTTCGCATCCGGGTTTAAAACACCAGAAGCGGATAAGTTTGAAACAAGGCTCTACATTTGCAAAGGAAAGAGAGCTATCAGAGTTAAAGAGGTGCATTCCACCTCCTTTCTGTGCTTAAAAAAATATATATTTAAAAATCAAATTATTCAGTGTTATATCAAGTATGTGTCTTGTTTATTCAGGTTCCCTTTGCCCGTTCAGCGTTGAACCATGATGATGTCTTTATCTTAGATACTGAAAAGAAAATATATCAATTCAATGGCGCTAACTCCAATATTCAAGAAAGAGCCAAAGCACTAGAAGTCATCCAACATCTAAAGGAAAAGTACCATGAAGGAGTGTGTGATGTTGCAATTGTTGGTGAGATGAGCAACATTAAACTAAATACTCATGAATCCCCGCAGCAAGTACACACCGTTTACTTATAGTTATTTTTACAACAGATGATGGAAAATTGCAAGCAGAATCAGATTCAGGGGAATTCTGGGTCGTTTTTGGTGGTTTCGCACCAATAGGGAAGAAAGTTGTAAGCGATGATGATGTTATTCTTGAAACTTCGCCGACAAAGCTTTACAGGTAATTGGACTAGGCTTTCAAAGCTAATTAACAAATACAAACTCATGATTTTGTATGAGAAAATAACCCATTCAAGTTATAATGAAGAGTCAGAATGGGGGTTTGTGAGATGTACAGATCTGGTAGACTGCGAAGATGGGAGACTTCGAATCTGTCTTTGATTCTGTGTAGACTTAGACCTACTGGGGTTCCATGGACTGTGCATGGCAGACCGGTTCGATCCACCTGTGATGAGCAGAGTTACTGCTGATGAAAATTAACTAAATTTTATACTTAGATTCTGTTTGGATTTAGATCTACTGATACATATGATTGCTGCATGATTTAATGGGATCATTTTAAATTCAGTTTTGAATTCGTCAAAATGAAAACTTCCAGTTTATATGTTCAATACTAGACCACATGAGATCTCTTTGTTTTGAACAGATCAAAATTTAACAAAATTTCTGTTGGAGTGAACACAAATTAATATCTTGCAAATCAAGTTAATCCCTGTTATTTCTAGATGAAACAAGGATAAAGAAAAATTTAAAATCTGTAATCTTTTTACTTAAAGGTACAACATCCTTTTCACTGTATCTGCCCATGCCCCTGGGAGTATCTTTTCAAGATATTTTGTCCATTGAGGGGATCAAGTGTGTTAGATTTATCGACCCTATGCCCCAATTTAAATCCTTTGGAAGATGTTTAGTGGTTGTAAGGGGTATTTGGAGAAAAGTCTAGTTACCTTTTCTTAGCTCTAGCCAATGCTTTTTATAGGTTTGTGCAATTCCTGTTAGTGGTGTAACATGGACTGAATGGGCAGAGAAAATCCTAGTTGATCCATAAAGCCTATTATACTATCTTTAGGTCTGTCTTCCCCCATGTATTCTAGATTTGTTTTACAAATTTCCATTTCAACTTTATTTTTATTCCTTGAACTTTTTTCACACAGTGAATTGTTATGTTTGCAGTATCAATAATGGTAAATTGAAGTTAGAAGACATTGTTCTGACAAAATCAATTCTTGAGAACACTAAATGCTTTTTACTTGACTGTGGGTCTGAGTTATTTGTATGGGTTGGTCGAGTAACACAAGTGGATGATAGGAAATCTGCAAGTGCGGCAGTTGAGGTAAACCCACAAGGATATTTTTTTTCAGTTTGTTAGCTTGTTCACATATGTCATTCTATTTAAATTTTGGATTTGTAGGAATTCATTGTTAAACAAAATAGGCCAAAGACAATGAGAGTAACCCAAGTAATTCAAGGTTATGAAAACCATACATTCAAGTCCAAGTTTGAGTCGTGGCCATTAAGTGCAACAGGAAATGCCGGCGCAGAAGATGGCCGGGGAAAAGTTGCAGGTACATTATTTGGTCTTGTTCTTTGGGATAAGGCAAATTCCTCTTTGGATCTTGTTGCTGATAACATTTTCTTTTCCTCTAGCACTGTTGAAGAAAAAAGGTGATGTCAAGGGGGGCTCAAAGAACAGTACCACAGTGAATGAGGAAGTTCCTCCTTTGCTAGAAGGCGGCGGAAAACTTGAGGTTTTGCTCATTGTACATCGTACTTTATATATATTTTTATAATCACAGCCACAAATATGAAAGTGCAATAAGAAAACTATGCACATACAGGTCTGGTGT
The DNA here is from genome assembly GCA_030063025.1 of Avena longiglumis. Classification (NCBI taxonomy): domain Eukaryota; kingdom Viridiplantae; phylum Streptophyta; class Magnoliopsida; order Poales; family Poaceae; genus Avena; species Avena longiglumis. The sequence goes on along the minus strand of CP125975.1, from coordinate 444,325,333 downwards.
GTTGATGGCAGTGCTAAGACTGCTCTTCAGAAGGAGGATCTTGGAAAATTTCACAGCGGAGATTGTTATATTGTCCTGTATACATATCATTCTGGTGAAAAGAGAGAAGAATTCTACCTAACTTACTGGATTGGGAAGGATAGTGTACTGGTAATTATCTTTTCATTGTTTCCAAGCGTTATATATAGTGCACCTTGCTATCTTTCAGTTTGGTTTCTTGACTTTTTCTCAACATTCTCCCATATTTAATGTATTTTCGTCCTTGTGTGTGATCACACCACCATTTATTGGTTGCCTTGATGGTGTGTTTTCATTTAAACCTTCTTGACCTTTTGTCATTTCTATGTATTGTCGGCCACAATTAAATATTATTCTTGTGCCAAGTTTGTTTCATTATTACTGTAATGTTATTTCTGAATTTTCTCTTTGTTTATTTCACACAGGAAGATCAACATATGGCTCTTCAAATGGCTAATACAATGTGGAATTCAATGAAAGGAAGACCTGTTCTGGTACTGTATTTCTGTTGTGAAAATTTGTACAATAATATCCAGGAAGGAGTTTAATGTCTTGTATTTGGTATTGCAGGGTCGTATTTATCAAGGGAAAGAGCCTCCACAATTTATTGCTCTTTTCCAGCCCATGGTTATTCTTAAGGTATGTTCCAATGGTACTCAAGTATTCTACAATTAAATGATGACCAATAATTGCTATTCTCTGAGGAACAAACTATTCATTAATTTATATAGTTGGAAGAGATTTAGAACATCAATGAGAAAAGTAACAGCTAAATTTGTTTGGAAAATCATGCAGGGTGGAATCAGCTCCGGATACAAGAAATCTATAGAAGAGAAGGGCTTGAATGATGAAACATATTCTAGCACTGGCATTGCCCTTGTTCACATTCAGGGAACATCAGTTCATAACAACAAAACACTTCAAGTTGATGCGGTATTGTTTAGCTCTATATGTGCTTATTTAAATTCAAAGTGATAATATTTTTTGATGCATGAACCTGCATTGTTATGTTGTCAAGATGTTATATCAAAATAACAACTGAGAATTCAGCTAGCTACTGAGATTCTTGCTCAAATACACTGCCACGACTTAGCATCAACAGATTGTCTTGGTGTAAGATCGTAGTGTATGGTAATGGTGAGCACCGAAGACACAAAATATGGTAGTTACGGTTCAGTTCAGATGCAATAATGTGAAGTATAAGCTAGGATCACTAGACTAAAAGAAGTGCAGACTTACATGAGATGATGAGAGGCAAGTGAAAAGTGGGTTCTACATTTTCACTGAATTTTTTAGCTACTGTGTTTGTAATATTGATATATGTAGAAGATTTAGGTTGGCATGAATATGTTGAACGGATTTAGTCGAGTACCTGCTTTCAAAATATTGAGTGCTAATTTTCCTTCGGTAGTACAATTTAGTGCTATTCATATTCATATTTTTCTTCGCAATGACCTTTTTGATGACTTGACTCTTATTAAAACTCAAAAAAGGCCAGCATCATTATTTTTTGATAATATAGCTTACATTAACCTAAGCTATACACTATAAGGCTCTGGAAAACTCAAATTATTTCTACATTTAACTTGTGAGTAACAATTTTAGGTTTCAACATCCTTGAGTTCCACGGATTGCTTTGTCCTGCAAACCGGAAATTCAATGTTTACATGGATTGGCAACACAAGTTCTCATGAACAGCAACAGTGGGCTGCAAAAGTTGCTGAGTTTTTGAAGGTATATGAGAAAAAGATACCACCTTTTTCCCCCTTCTGTCTTTCTCTAGTTAGTTCATAATTCTCTGTTCAACAAAGAAAACTGTGAGAACACGTGAGTCTTTTGAAACTGAAACTTAAGAATACTTGGGAACATCATCCATCTTCTTACATTTTCTCATTGATCCTTATGATGCAATATCTATCTAGAACTTGGAGCAAATGAGTTGTCATCTGTTGCTGGAAATTTTTCCTGAAATTAGAGATGAACCTGTAGGGAACAAAATAAGCCTGCATTTAGATTACTAGAATCTGATAAATTAGTATCATTAAGATACGAGTAACCTGGCTATGTAGTATGTACTATTAAGATAAGAGTTATCTAATGTTAGTTCATTTTAACTTTACCGTATTCCAACTGTAGCCAGCCAAATATGTTTTAGCAAATGTGTATGCAAAACACTCTTAGTTACATCTTTGTTCATTTTATGTAAAGTGCCTTCTCATGCAATTTGCTAATAGTAATCTGAAACCACCATGCACGAAAAGTGCACCAGTTGTGTTAACAGTGAAGTTACTATCCACTGGAAAGGCTACACAAAATCTGTTCTTTTGTTGTTGGGGGAAACTTGTATCTACATGATATGCATGGAGGCAATGTGCTATTTCAATTCAAAAGGGTTGTTTACAGTTCATGCTGGAAGTATGCATTGTGTACTTTTCGGAAACACTGACCTCCATTTGATAAAATATTGGAGAATATGAAACAATATGAACATGATTGCTGCCAAAGAAAATTCCTGTTTGGAATGCAGAAATTTCATAGAATCAGTTCAATGCCTGCTGGAGGAATTAGGGTTGATCCTGCTTCCAAACACAGATTAACTGGGTTGCTATTCCGTAAATACCTTGTTAGAACTAAATTGAGAAACAATATTTCCTCTTATTGCCAGCTACTTATCGCTAACTGTGATTATCTGATGTTTTCCAAATTCACAGCCTGGCGCTTCTGTCAAACATTGCAAGGAGGGAACTGAGAGCTCTACTTTCTGGTCTCCTCTTGGTGGAAAGCAGAATTACACAAGTAAAAATGCCACACAGGATGTTGTTAGAGAACCCCATCTGTATACTTTCGCATTTAGGAATGGTCAGTTGTAGTCAAAGCTTAATTCCAGAATTTCATCTTATTGTTACTCTGTAAATTTATATTCTACAAGTGCCCTAATCATTTTCCACTGTTTCGTTTTCATTTGTCATAACATGATCACGACTTATCAGGAAAGCTGGAGGTTTGTTGTCTTATTCTTTGTACCTTAAAGTTTATGTTCCAGGGCCTCGAAATTTCAAATTCTAAAAGGCCTCTTTACCTGCAGGTTACTGAAGTTTTCAATTTTTCACAAGATGATTTGTTGACCGAAGATGTGATGATACTTGACACACATGGTGAAGTCTTTGTTTGGATGGGTCAGTGTGTGGACACGAAGGAGAAACAGACAGCATTTGAAACTGGCCAGGTATGACATAAAGTATTAACCTTGCTGTTTTCATGAGTATATTATTATTGTTTGACATATATCAATAATTTCTTTCCCCAGAAATACATAGAACATGAAGTGGACTTTGAAGGTCTTTCTCCTGATGTGCCTCTATATAAAGTCACTGAAGGGAACGAACCTTGCTTCTTTAGGACATACTTCTCCTGGGATAACACAAGATCTGTGGTACGCTATTGGTTATTGAGCACTTCCATCTTACTCCCTCCAACCCTTATTAGTTGACTTGGATTTATTAAAATTTGGATGAACCTATATACTAAATAGTGTCTAGGTACATCCAAATCTAGACAAATGTGAGTCAAGTAATATGGGTCGGAGGGAGTACTTTTTTTCTTGCACTTATAATTATGTTCTATTTATCATCCATTTGTATGGTGTATCAGATATAAAGAGTTTACTTCAGGGTAACACTGCCTTTGTATATAGAAACCAACATGAGCCTAATTATGTCCCCTTTTGTATATAGAAACCAACAGTGAGAGAGTAAGAGTTTCTTGAGGGATGGGGTGATGGCTGTTCTGCTTGTTGACACCCTCATTATAAATGAAGGACGTGCTGAACCTAGAACTGAATCCTCATGAACTTAAAAAGCCTGCGAATAACTGTAGTTGGTTTTCCCATTTTCTTTTGACTAATTTTGTTTAGTGCCTAACAGAAGTCAGTAATAATTTTGTTTGGGCTAATAATTGGTTTTCCCGTTACTGCCTCCTCTCTAACTAATTGGTGTCACTCATTTGACCCTCCCTGAGTTCTAAGCTCACCAATCCTCCTCTCTGCCTCTAAAACTTTGTAAGAGAACAATGCTGTTTGGGTCTCCTTGGTAATATATGTTCAGGCTGGTGCAAGCCCGCCGTAGACTCTGGTAAAAAAAAAGAAGTCAGTAAGGGACTTCGGAAGTTAGACATGATTTTTTTTCTCCAATACACATCTAAATGTGTGGCATTTGTATTAGAAGGGAAGCACCGAGATTCTATTTGAGATATCAAAATCTAAAATAATCTGAAGGACCGGTAAACATGCATATTCAGAAATATTTATCTCTGGTAGTTCGGTTATTCAAGCGAAGGATGCTTGAAGTAATAGAGCTACCCTATTCCTTTTTAACTGTTCCTACTTAATTTACTGCCTACCAGTTGATATTGCCGCAGTAACTTCCAACACTATTTCTGCATGATATATATGGTATTTGGTAATACCACTTTCCTGTCTCGCACTTATTTTAGTATGTGTTATAATCCCCCTTGAAACAGATTCACGGGAATTCCTTTCAGAAGAAACTTTCACTTCTTTTTGGAGAGCGTTCGGAGGTAAGTTACAATGCTCCTCTTAAGAGTCTTAGAATTATTGTTTATGATATCACGCAACAGATAACTGAAAATGTAAAACCTATGGACTCAATTTACTACCGTACAACTTTAATTGCTTGCAGAGTGGATCTAAGGGTTCAGGTGATGGTGGACCAACTCAAAGGGCATCAGCATTGGCTGCACTTTCATCTGCGTTTAATCCATCTTCCCAAGACAAACAGGTAAATAGAGCATTTCTTAGCCAATTATTATCGATTACATATCTGAAAACTCAATTAATGCCATGATCTTCTTTAGTCTAATGACAGGCCTAAAAGCTCTGGTGATGGTGGACCTACTCAGCGTGCATCAGCGTTGGCTGCATTATCATCTTCACTTAATACATCATCAAAACCCAGAAGCCCACAATCTCGACCAGGTCAAGGTTCTCAGAGAGCAGCTGCTGTTGCAGCATTATCTAATTTTTTAATTGCTGAGGGATCTACTCCTCGCATTGGTACATTATCCCAACTGCAAATGGAACTAGTTAACTTTTCTTTTGCCCTCACATATAATTATAAGGATAACACTAACACTTGATATGTGTCTTCATCAAAATTGTCTTCATGTAGTGCTATATTTAGACTCACTGCATCATTTTTGTACAGAAATAGTTGACCGACAGGACCTTGTTTGTTTTCCTCAGCAAGAAGTCAGAAACAACATCAATACTTCGGGTTACATTCTAGTGTCTTGACTGTGTTCCATGTGACTGTTTCGTAAATATGGAGGTTGTAGTATGAATTGAATGATTGGAAGAATAAATAATGAAGATGATTCCTGTTGAGATTTGTTTTTATGTTCTTGTTTCCTTATCTTCGTACCATATCTTGACAAATTCAGTTGATGTGCAGATGCTGAGAAGACAGAATTTGATATGGATAAGGATGCTCCTGGAGATGAAGTGCCATCCGAGGGGGAGCGAACAGAGCCTGATGTATCACAGGAAGAAACTGCTAATGAAAATGGAGGTGAAACAACCTTTAGTTATGACCGTTTGATATCAAAGGCTACCGACCCTGTCCGTGGGATAGATAGCAAACGCAGAGAGGTTTGTTATTTCCGTTACCTCATTAAGAACAAAGTCTGCTATCTGTCAGTGCCTCTTCATCAGCACCTGGAGTATGAGCACTAATCCGGCGGGTTTGAAAGGCTAATTACGTGTTGCTTTTGCAGACTTATTTATCGGACAGTGAATTCCAGACTGTATTTGGTGTTACCAAGGAGGAATTCTACCAGCAGCCAAGGTGGAAGCAAGACCAGCAGAAGAAAAAAGCCGATCTTTTCTGAAGCATAGCATTCTCCCCGGATAAAGAGGTTGCACAAATTCCTAGTTTTCTCTTCCATGATTGGTGTCATGGCACATCAGAAGCCCATGTCAAGCAATCTTGCCATGTTCCAGATGCGATATTACCTGCTTATTTCCCCAAGTTTTCTAGGGTATTCTTTATTTGTACATGATCTGTGTCACGCAGCTCCAAGGGCCGCCCCTACATCAGTCACTTTGAGCTTGTTCTGGTTATTGTCCGTCGATGCATGCGTACGAAAGGGGCATTCTTGGCGATGTTTTCAAGGGTCATGCTATATTGGAACTAAGATGTATGATACAATTTGATGTTCATACTTTTATTTTATATTATTTTGGCAAACACCTCTGTGTTTGTCAGTCTTATATACTATTAACTGCTCTCTCCTAAGCAGTTTCAGTTCTTATGTCAAGTTCTGTTAGCCTGATGATTCTCAGCCATGTTACCTTTATACAAATCCAGCTCATTAATAATTTTACATATGTTAGCCTGATTGTGTAATAACTTGTAGGTTTGGGGGAAAATTTCTGGATGGGCTAGTCCCTTGGACCTGCATACCCTTGTATATATAGCTCAAGTTTCCTAACTTGTACACTAGAATACTCTAGACTCTGCTAGGATGCTAACTTAGACTCAAACACTCACTGGAATACTCTAGACTCTCCTAAGACACTATTACTACACTAACTGAGACACCAACACTCCCCCTCAAGATGGGCATGAGTCAGTCACCAGGACCATCTTGCTACAACTCCATGACACTTACCACAACCACTACACATCTAGCTTACAAGCATATAAAGATACATGAGACCATTTTACTCTAGCTCTTGTTCCATGGCTTGTCAAGCACCCAATTAACTCTGACCATCCAAGCTCCGCCTCATGCGAGCCATCCATCATTGTGCACTAACTCTTATTCAAACTAGCCACCTCCAATCCTTCTTGCATTGGTCCACTGTTGCTTCTCTACCCACGTGCCTTCTCACACCGGCGCCTACAATGGTGCCACCACATGCCAACAATGTCAGTGCCTCTTCATTACCTCCAGTTCTCGCAGAACCACGACTGCCTCACCTCAACAACAACTCCTACAGAGCCACAACCACCTCACCTCACCAGTCACCTTGAGCCAATGCTCGCCAATTGATGCTCATCTCAGATATCCACTCTCCTTTCTTCATACATCGTCCACCTCTCCAACACAGTACCAATCATTACCTCTACCTTCTCTCCATCAAACCCTCGGTCACCATAGCCTCTATCATCTCTTTCCTGAACCCTCTGAACAGACTTATAAACACCACTTGTCATATGTCATCATTAAACTCCTCGCTTACGATCTCCATTTCTACACCTCATGGCAACTCTTCAAGCTCAGCGCCACTCGCCTTCTCAGCACCATGGCTTCACTGCCACAACATACAACTCCCATCATTATCTCCCCCTGAGGGCTCGCCTTGTCCTTAAACACCAGTAGTCTCTGTGAATGTAATCTTCATGATAGCCATAAACAACAGTCTCTATTAAATCCTCCCTCTTGCTACAAGCACTAAATATCAGCAACACCAACAGGGACATCTTCTCTCTCTCTCATTTCGTCTGGATCATTCCACAAGCCTCACACAGATGCGCACGCAACACTCTCCTTTCTTCACTCAGCATGCCATCTGCACTTCTCTCCACTCCAGGATGTAGCTGCTACGCTCCCTTCTATCAGGTCAAACCCACCAACATCAAAGCAGATTCCAGATCCTTAATCTCTTCTTCCATGCAATAGCACCTGCTTGATCTATGATCTAGGCTAGCAGCAGCAATGCCCTCTTCTCTCTACTCCATTTATACACCAGGACACTACCACAGGACACCAATGTAACTAACTTCCTGAGCAACACCCAGAGCAGCAACCAAGCATCGCATGATGCACCTTGCAATAGGAGGTGGATACTACCGCATAGATCAACAAGGTGTGGCCTCCCGCCGTCTAGGTGACTACAATGTGCCTGGTGTTGCCAATGACAAGAGTCGGAGTGGGTGCTCTCCAATGGTGGACGGTGGTGGATAGGGTTAGGAGGAGGATCCTAGATCTGATACCATGTAGGTTTTAGGGGAATTTCTGGATGGGCTAGTCCCTTAGACCTGCACACACTCATATATGTAACTCAACTTAGGATTACATCTAAACTTGTACACTAAAATACTCTAGACTTTGTTAGGACACTAACTTAGACTACAACACTCACTGGAACATTCCAAACTCTCCTAATACACTACTACTATACTAACCCAGACGCCAACATAATTGAACAATGACATGATGATGTACACTTGCGAAGTACCTGAAAATATACCTCTTCTATAGAAAATAAAAAAGATTTACAAAATGGTGTATGTAGAATAAAGGGAGACAGAGTTGTGCAATTTTCCTACATCGAAAATGCTAGTAGTATAATCCTCAACAATTCATCTGCAAAATCCAAAGTCACTCTTAGTAAATCTGTCTACAAATTATCTCTACTCGTCGGGAGAAATGAGAGATGACTAGCCGGGTCGAAAAACACTGTCAAGGTCCGACAATAGCACATCTCTTTAGCTTTGATAAAACTTTATGCCTAAATATCCCACAACAACCTTTCCATCATACCAAGAGGAACACTAGGGGAAGGTGTATAGGCCGATTTGTTTTGCTACCGGGCGCTAGGGACATGGACATTGGGGAGCAGTCTCTCGACTATATTATCCATTTAGTTTGTTTCCATGTATCGTATCAGTATGATTGATTACTTGCATGCTTGCAGAAATGGACGACGCACTTTACCATGGTTGGTTGCATGTAGCCTACCTTTCTGGCCACCTCTTCTCTCTTGTGGTGACCTTAACATAGTACACCGCCATCACACACATCGAGTAGGAGATAAATTAACAGTTCATCAATTCGGCCATAGCCACTACGGGTACTTTATAAAACCCAGTCCTAACTACTACGAATGACAGTTCATCAGTACATGCATAACAACAAATCAAACATCAGTTTATCACAATAGTCTATTGGTAAATTTGGGTGGTTCATCAATGGGGGAGGACAGGGGCGGTGGGAGTTCAACCTTCTTCTTCATGCTCATTTTCTTCTTGTTCTCGAAACCTGGAGTTATCTCTATTTACCCACATTGCCTCTTTTCACTCCATCCTCTTTTTCTTTCAAACTTCATTGTCAGATTCTTCGACACCATGGCCATACCAAACATCATACACCATTACATTTTCCTCGTCTGGCACATGTTCATTATGACTCCACTGTAAGATCCAGTTGTAAATAATATAACATGTAAGAACTAGCTTATCTTGGGTGTTGTAAGAGTGCATTGACTTCTGGTAAAGGATTTGAAATCTATTTTTCAACGCAACAAATGCCATCTCAATCGTAATTGTAAGGCTACAATGTGTGAAATTGAATAATTCCATGGCATTCTACTGTATGTTCTTTGTAGAGAACTTGTTTAGATGGTCCCTAGTTTTCCCAAGGGGTGGAAGAATACAAGGCCAACATGCATATCCAACATATCCTAGGTAGAACTTACCATCAGGGATATTTATCCCAGCAACTCTAGGCATGTCATAAGAATTTACATCATGGGTTGATCCTTCCCAACATGTAACACATATGTGAACTTCATATCAAAATCAATAGCAGCAAGAACATTTTGGATGGTCTTTTGCTTCCTTCCCCTATCTGCTGAAGACCGTGATTTCGACACTATAGCAGTCACATGAATACCATCGATTGCGCCATACAATCCTATGACGACACAAATAAACATTCATGTTTCTAACCAATATAGTGATCCGATGAAATGAAAATACAACATTAGTGATCACCTTGAAATATAGAAACCATCTAAAGTTTTTTTGTACCTTCCTTGGTATTTGAACTGTTGGTGCCTTGATGATATCTTTTCCGAGCTCTCTAATTGCAAACAAGACTTGTTTGACATAGTGGGATCTTGTCTATGGACCTCCTGGATGTTTTATGGATCACCCTATACCTAGATTTATCACCTACAACATGAAGAAACAAATCAACTTGCTCTTTGTAAAGGTGTAGATTATATCTTGCAACAATCCTCTCTCCCTAAACCTTTCGAAAATTTCAAACGAGGGGGCTTTCTTCTCATCAGAAGCATTTGGATAGCCTCTACATAGTTTGAGTTGTAGATGTAGTTTAGATTTGCAATCCTCTCTTGATCTTGGACCATCATAGGAACATATGTGACTCTAGGATAGACAGAACACCTAACTTCTCTCTTGCGCATCAGTAGGATCCAGGTATAAAACACATATATGAGGGATGCTTCCTGATGAATAAGATTCATCAGGTCGACCTAATGAATTCGATCTAGCATGAGTACTAGCTAAATTGATCCTATAGGTTATGCACTACAGTTTGGATAGATAGTAGCAGACGGAGTCGAAGGAATCAAGTGCCATGGCAGATGAGAGAGAGTATGGAGACCATGACGAGGATCAAGTGCCAGAGGTGAAAGAGGCAAGATACTGCAAGAGATAGGGGCGGCGTGCTGGAGTTGAAGGAATCAGTCGGTAAGGTAGATTTTTTCTCCTCCCCTAGGTTAAAATAAAATTAGATATTTTGATACCAGCAAATTTTAGGAGGTGACCAAAAAAAGAAGATGATAATAAGATTTTCCTCGAAACACAGACGAGAATATCGGGACTCCCTCCATCTTGCGTTGGACTCTCGTGCGGACGTTATCCCTGCTTTTTGCACCATGGGGGGCATGGATCCGCAGAAACAACCGATTCAGCCATTCCTGACGGGCCTAGGTTGGAACTTCCTTTAGCAGCGTGCATGTTTGTTTGGAGGGATGCATCCTATCAATCACACCCTAGTTCACTGGGAGTTGATCCTAACACTATTTGCCCACTCCATCTTAGGTACCCTGGAAGGAAAAGACTGCGTCAGAAACCTATTGTTGTGCAAACACTGTTATATCGTGTAACACCGCCGGGATTAGGGTTAAACTAACCTCAGATCATCATCTAACATAAGTTCAACTCCACCACGGAAGACCACAGTAAGGTTCGGAAACATTTCAAAACTTAGGGATTCAACAACATAAGTTTAAACTCTTAATAGAGTACGATATTAGAGTTGTTACAAATCAGAGGTCATAGACCCAACATTACATCACACAACGAAAGCAAAATATGTTGTTCTACACAACAACTTAGCAAAGGGCCTAAGAGGACATAAAGAGAAGCGACGTCCATCCCATAGTCCTCAGGCTGCTACCTGGGACCCCCAACTACTCGTCGATGTCAACGTAGAAGCCACCTTCAGTAGTAACCAGATCATCGATAGAAAAACAAAAATGGCGCAAGGCTGAGTACGAGAATGTACTCCGCAAGACTTAGATAACCTACTATCTACATGCTCTGGCTAGAAAGGCTTTCTCTGGATTTATTTTTGCGTAAAGCAATCTTTATTTGTAAACAAGAGGGAGAAGAGGCTCGTCTACTCAGAATCTTTTAAAAGGGGTAAGATAACGACTTCTTCATCTTGTTCACCATATCTCGACGATCTCCAGCTTCATCAGAACCTCCTATCTAGGATCACCCCCTTGACCCAAAGGAAGCATCCTTAAGCACACGTGGATCAACAAGTTTTATAATGGTTAATGTTATCAATGATCTTAAGTCCGGTCACCAAGCGTTCATAACCGTGAACACAACTTTTCGAAAAGATTTAACCCTGCAGTGGTGTACAACTTTACCCACACGTACCAACCGACTCTTAATGTGAAATATTATTATCCCTCTTCCTTGGAAGGCCGGCAGAGGGTGGTTGACCACGACCTTTACCTTGCTTTTGCCGAGACCATGAGTCACGCCCTAGGGATGGTTCCGCCTTAACGGGTCAAGTCCCGAAGCCGGTCCCTAAAGATGTGAGGCAAGGTTGGTTTACCAGGGGATCCATCGACCCCAAGCAACCCGGTCCACGCTTCCCTACCTGTTATGATGCACCTCCATCACCTCCTCTTTCAAAAACGTTTTCAATGCGTATGTCAAATGGAAAGCCCGAACTATGTGACTCATGGAATCTACTAGGCAAGTTAGTTAATCGAGGGTTTGTCCAGGCCCCGTGTGGCTGTACGCTCGTCTTGGTTCCAAAGGTAAGAACTCAGTTCCTAGTGATGGCGAGCAAGGGACTACAAAAACCACACCCAACGTGGCCTCCCATACAAGCCTTAGCATGTTTAGTAATCTCCTTCTTAGATGTCACCATCTCCTACCTTTCTAGATTCACCGGCATCTCCGATTCATCATTCGGATAGATTAGACGTTATTATTATGCATGGCTAAGCTGTCGGTAACAATACTCTATCAACGCTCAAATGCCAGACCTAGGTATGCTAGGAGCAGTGAATCAGGAGTATAAGACTACAAAAGGGAAACTGTGTAGCAGATAGGTAACTCTAGCTACTGACAAAGACCACATTGGAATCGTGTGCATCATAGCGAGAAAGTAATATACTTTGTATAAATAGGTTCAGAATGAGAGGCTACACTTGCCTTGTCCTTCAGTAGACAAGTATGGATCTTCGGTGTTGTTGACTTCAGCCTCAGGTTTGGTTCCTATTCGCGAAGAACCAAATACCGGAAAAGGGAAAGCAACATTCAATACATGGCATGTGCAATTCTCAATCAATATGGATGATATGACAAGTTAAATAGTGTTGAAATGAACCCTAGAACATGCTTGGTCATTTTAAACGGGGTCCAAGAGGTCCAAACCCTAGAACAGGGGAATCCTCGGAATCACCTATGGGGTTCAATTGGTTCTTCTAATTAAACTTGTCATGAAAGTTGGTTAAAAATGTATGATTATATTGCTATTGCATAGCTCTTATTTTTCCGAACATATTGGTATATTATTTGTATTTTTCTGATTTAAAATGAATTAGTTATGAATTTCTCCAATTTTAATTCATTTTAAATCATTTTTGGAATATTTAAATTAATTTCCAAATTAGGCCCACATGTCATACTTTTATTAATTTCAGAAATTATTTATGGAAAATATTAAAAACCTGACAGCCTAGGCCCCTACCCGGGTTATTTATTTCCAGAAAATATTTAAACAAATATAATAGATTTACTGCATCATGCTTACGTCAGGTACCTAATCCTAAACTTTTCTCACCGAGGCAGAGGCTAGATCTAGCCACTGACTGCTGGGCCCAAGGCCACATCAGCAGGCCACTCACGCGCTACGTCAGCGCCACCTCATGCACGGCGGAGCCACCAGACGGTGGTCGCCGGCGGCGAACCAGGGCACGCCTGGATGCACGGGAGGGTGAGTTGGAAAGAGCTCGAGGAGGGGGACCGCATAGTGGCGGCACCGCCCCTTTAGGGTCACCGGAGCGAGGCCTACGATGGCGAGCAGCGGCGGCGGAGGCAGGTGTTTATCGGGGCAACGCTATAGCGCGGGAGAGAGGTGACGGAGGGTGCCTTGAGCACCGTATGCTCACCCTGGTGCTGATAGACGGCTCGGGGAGGACAGGCGAGGCCGAAATCAACGGCGAGGTGCTCGGTGGACCTCGTCGGTGTTGAGGAAGAAGGGGTCGATGCGGCCGACTGGGGGCGTCCTAGCCCGATTCCTTCGGGGAGGAGGAAGCTCGCGTCCAGGCGAAGCTCGTGGCGGTGTTAGCTAAGCTCGGGGAGGCTAGCAATGGCGGCTCGCCGGTGGCCATGGTGGGATATGGTTCGGGATCTGGCTGCAAGGCGCACAGGAGAGAGAGAGAGAGAGAGAGAGAGAGAGAGAGAGAGAGAGCTCGGGGCGAGTGGGAGGATAGGGAGAAGGCGCAACACATCTCGGCGACCTTATCCTCATCGGGAACATGACGGACGGTGCAGCGCATGCGGTGGAGATCGACGTCTCCGGCGACGACACGTAGGTGCTCGTCGTCGGGGACAATGACGACAAAAACCGCAGAAGCGGTACGGGCCGGCTTCTGGGCCCCGGGTGGGCCAAGCTGGGCTGCTGCGGGCTACACGGCGCGACATAGAGATAGAAAAGGGAGATGGGCCACGGCCCATCGGCTGCTGCTGCTCCTCTTTTTTTTCCTGTAAAACTGTTTTTCTTTTCTGATTTGTATTTTCTGTTTGTATTTCAATTCCTTTTCTATTTTTGTACAGTTCAAAAATATCAGAAGTTTTGAAATATGGTTTGAAACACATAGGTGCCATTGATATTGTTTGGGCTCCACACATTTTGGGTTTCCAAAATTCAAACACCATTTGAATGTTGTTTCAAAGAGAGGGGGAGGACTAGGGTTTAGGGTTTTGTACTTGTATTTTAATTCACACACTTGACCACATGCGAATAGTTTATTGAGTTAAACAGATGCATGCAATGCTTAAGTACTAATTACATATATTACAAACTTGGGTTGTTACATCTCTACCCCCTTACAGGAATCTCGCCCCGAGATTCCTAAGTTTTAGAAAAGAAGGCAGGGTACTCAGATCGAAGACGATCTTCTCGTTCCCAGGTTGCTTCATCCGCAGAGTGATGAAACCACTGAACTTTCAGGAACTTGATGTTTTGACGACGAGCCTTGCGCTCGGTTTCATCAAGGATACGAACAGGATACTCACGGTAAGTCAGATCCTTCTAGAGATCAAGAGTTTGGTGATCAACACCACGGACGGGGTCTTTGAAGAAACGCTTGAGTTGAGACACATGAAAGACGTCATGCACCTCAGGTAAATATGCAGACAACTCCAATTTGTATGCGAGATTACCTTGCCTAGACAGAACACGAAAAGGACCAACGTAAGGAGTGACCCGAAGATAAGCTTGATCACCAACTTCATATTCAACATGTTGATGGTGACAATCATGATAGATTTTCTGGCGAGACCGAGCAGTTTTCAAACGATCTCAAATAATATGAACTTGATCTTCTGCTTCCTGGATCATATCTGGTCCAAAAAACTTTCTTTCGCCGGTTTCTGACCAGTTCAAAGGAGTACGACAGGTTATTCTGTATAAGAATTGGAATGATGCCATACCTATACTGGACTGAAAACTGTTGTTGTAGGAGAATTCAGCGAAAGGAAGGCATTTCTCCCAATTCTTGCCAAAAGATATGACACACGCTCTAAGCATGTCTTCAAGGATTTGATTCACTCTTTTGGTCTGGCCACCAGTACTAGGATGATAAGCGGTACTGAAAGAGAGGCGAGTTCCCATAGCAGTTTGGAAACTTGTCCAGAACCTTGAGGTGAACAAACTCCCTCGGCCAGAGACAATTTTCTTTGGAATCCTATGAAGAACAACTATTCGAGAGAGATATAGATCTCCTAACTGACTAGCATTGATACTCTCGTGAACAGGTAGAAAGTGAGCAACCTTGGACAGATAGTCAACGATTACCCAAATGGCATCATTTCCTTTCTGAGTCTTAGGAAGACCAGTGATGAAATCCATACCAACTTCATCCCATTTCCACTCGGGTATTTTATGTGGTTGCAGGAAACCAGCGGGTCTTTGGTGCTCAGCTTTGACGCGATGGAAAATGTCACATTCAGCAACAAAACGAGCGATATCTTTCTTCATACTAGACCACCAAAATCTTTGACAGAGACTTGGTACCTCCAGGGTGGATATAAAGAGGTGATTCATGAGCTTCTCGGAGGATTAAATCCCTCAACTTTGTTCTCTTTGGCACTACCAGACTGGTACCAAAGTAAACTACTCCTTGATCATATATTGATAAGCATTTAGCAACTCCGCTAGCAATGTTCCTTTTTATCTCAGCAATCTCCGAATCATATTTCTGAGCAATCTTGATTTCATCCTCTATAGAAGACTTCACTTCAAGGGTAGAAAGGAATCCACGAGGAACTACTTCAAGATTCAATCGATCAAATTCCTCATGAAGAGAAGGTTGTGACTGTTTGATCATCAGATTGTTGCAATAAGACTTACGACTTAGCGCATCAGCAACGACATTGGCTTTTCCAGGTTGATAGTTGAGACCCAAATCGTAGTCTTTGATGAGTTCCAACCATCTTATTTGCCTGAGATTCAGATCAGGTTGTGTGAAAAGATACTTCAGACTCTGATGATCCGAGTATAACTCACAACGACTACCGAGAAGGTAATGTCGCCATTGCTTAAGAGCATGAACAACAGCTGCAAGCTCAAGATCATGAGTTGGGTAGTTGTTCTCATGTGGTTTCAGCTGACGGGAGGCATAAGCCACCACATGCCCATTTTTCATTAGCACACATCCGAGACCTTGGTGAGAAGCATCGCAGAAGACAACAAAGTCTTTGCTAGTGTTTGGGAGGACCAACACCGGAGCAGTTGTTAACTTGGTTTTCAACATCTAGAGGCTTTCTTCAGCCTTATCAGACCATTCAAACTTCTTATCCTTCTTAAGAAGATCAGTCATCTGCTTTGCAATCCTGGAGAAGTTCTCGATGAATCGACGATTAACCATCCACCCCGAGAAAACTTCGGACATCCTTTAGGGATTTAGGAGACTCCCAGTCGAGGATAGTTTGGACCTTATCGGGGATAACATCAACCCCTTGGGCGGAAACAACATGACCAAGGAATACGAGCTCTTGTAACCAAAACTCACATTTGGAGAACTTAGCATAGAGACGATGTTCTCGAAGTTTTGTCAACACCAAACGAAGATGTTCGGCGTGCTCTTCTTCAGTCTTGGAATAGACCAGAATATCATCGATGTAGACCACGACAAACTTGTCAATATACTCCATGAAGACAGAGTTCATAAGCCGCATAAAAGTGGCTGGAGCATTGGTAAGACCGAAAGACATGACGGTGTACTCATAAAGACCATAGCGAGTGGTGAAAGCAGTCTTTGGAATATCTTCCTTACGGATCTTTATCTGGTGATACCCTGATCTCAAATCCATTTTGGAAAAGATAGTGGCACCACTTAACTGATCAAAGAGATCGTTGATCCTAGGGAGGGGATACTTATTCTTGATAGTCACAACATTGAGTGGGCAATAATCCACAACCAGACATGGTATATTGGTATCCCTCTTCTTAACAAAGATGGTAGGACATCCCCAAGAAGATGTGTTGGGCCGAATGTATCCTTTTCCTTCTAACTCCTCTAATTGCTTCTTCAACTCCACAGGCTCATGAGGAGGCATACGATAAGGTCTTTTAGAAACAGGAGCAGTTCCAGGAGCTAACTCTATGACAAACTCCACACTTTGATCAGGTGGCATGCCAGGAAACTCCTCAGGAAAGAAATACGGGAATTCACAAACCACGGAAACATCTTGAATCTCTAACGGAGGTAGAACTTCAAGAGCATATAACTCTGCTTCCGGGATAGAAACAGCTGATGGAGATAGTGACCCTAGGGTCCAATACTTGACTGTTATGCTAGCATGACTAGTTAGAGTCATAGACTTGGTTGTACAATCGAGGATGGCTTGATAACGGGTCAACCAGTCCATGCCCAAAATGATGTCAATGTCAGTTGAATTGAGGGCGATCAAGGAAGTGGGGAAAGTTGAAATGCAACTTCGATTAGATTCCCATGGCTAACCATGGTGGAACACCACCTAGAACCAGGAGACTGAACTAGAAGAGGAACAAGACGGAAAGATGAACAACGAGTACTTGATTAAAGTTTCATCTTATCAAGCATGGTAGTATCAAAGCATACTAATGTATACACTAACCAGCTGACTTACAAACCATGACAATGGAATGCTAAGATGTTACACACCAAGCAAAACTGAGATATCTTGAAACTCTGGGAATGGCAACCAGTACAGAGTACTTTAGAGAAACAACCCCAACCCACGATCCTAAAAGTTTTGAGATATGACATAAGGAATGAAAACCTTTTCAAACCAAATAGAAGAACTCCAGCATCAGAAACACACCAGAGAAGGAGTAAAAAGAATCCTAGTCAGAGTTTCTGCAATTAAGTTTTTAACTTTCAAATAGTTTTGTCAGCTTCTAGACTCAACATCGACCAATAAAAGGGTTTCCTACAGGCAGTCCTACTTTGATACCAAAACCTGTAACACCCACAGGATTAGGGTTAAACTAACCTCAGATCATCATCTAAGATAAGTTCAACTCCAAGCACGGAAGATCACAGTAAGGTTCGGTAACATTTCAGAAATCAGGGATTCAATAGCATAAGTTTAAACTCTTAACAGAGTATGATATTAGAGTTATTACAAACCAGAGGTCATAGACCCAACATTACATCACACAGCAAAAGCAAAATATGTTGTTCTACACAACAACTTAGCAAAGGGCCTAAGAGGCCATAAAGAGAAGCGACGTCCATCCCATAGTCCTCAGGCTGCTACTTGGGACCCCCAAATACTCGTCGATGTCAACGTAGAAGCCACCTTCAGTAGTAACCAGATCATCTGTAGAAAAACAACAATGGCACAAGGATGAGTATGAGAATGTACTCCGCAAGACTTAGATAACCTAGTATCTACATGCTCTGGCTAGAAAGGCTTTCTTTGGATTTATTTTTGCGTAAAGCAATCTTTATTTTTAAACAAGAGGGAGAAGAGGCTCGTCTACTCAGAATCTTTTAAAAGGGGCAAGATAACGACTTATTCATATTGTTCACCATATCTCGACGATCTCCAGCTTTATCAGAACCTCCTATCTAGGATCACCCCCTCGACCTAGAGGAAGCATCCTTAAGCACACGTGGATCAACAAGTTTTATACTGGTTAATGTTATCTATGATCTTAAGTCCGGTCACCAAGTGTTCATAACCGTGAACACGGATTTTCAAAAAGATTTAACCCTGCAGTGGTGTACAACTTTACCCACACGTACCAACCGACTCTTAATGCCAAATATTATTAGCCCTCTTCCTTGGAAGGCCGGCAGAGGGTGGTTGACCACGACCTTTACCTTGCTTTCACCGAGACCATGAGTCACGCCCTAGGGATGGTTCCGTCGTAACGGGTCAAGTCCCGAAGCCGGTCCCTAAAGATGTGAGACGAGGTTGGTTTACCAGGGGATCCATCGACCCCAAGCAACCCGGTCCACGCTTCCCTACCTGTTATGATGCACCTCCATTACCTCTTCTTTCGAAAATGTTTTCAATGCGTATGCCAAATGGAAAGCCCGAACTATGTGACTCATTGGAATCTACTAGGCAAGTTAGTTAGTCGAGGGGTTGTCCAGGCCCCGTGTGGCTGTACGCTCGTCTTGGTTCCAAAGGTAAGAACTCAGTTCCTAGTGGTGGCGAGCATGGGACTACAAAAACCACACCCAACGTGGCCTCCCATATAAGCCTTAGCATGTTTAGTTATCTCCTTCTTAGATGCTACCATCTCCTACCTTTCTAGATTCACCGGCATCTCCGATTCATCATTCGTATAGATCAGACGTTATTACTATGCATGGCTAAGCTGTCGGTAACAAAACTCCAGCAACGCTCAAATGCCAGACCTAGGTATGCTAGGAGTAGTGAATCAGGAGTATAAGGATACAAAAGGGAAACTATGCAACAGATAGGTAACTCTAGCTACTGACAAAGACCACATTGGAATCGTGTGCATCATAGAGAGAAAGTAATATACTTTGTATAAATAGGTTCAGAATGAGAGGCTACACTTGCCTTGTCCTTTAGTAGACAAGTATGGATCTTCGGTGTTGTTGACTTCAGCCTCGGGTTCAGTTCCTATTCGTGAAGAACCAAATACCAGAAAAGGGAAAGCAACATTCAATACATGGCATGTGCAATGCTCAATCAATATGGATGATATGACAAGTTAAATAGTGTTTAAATGAACCCTAGAACATGCTTGGTCATTTTAAACGGGGTCCGAGAGGTCCAAATCCTAGAACAGGGGAATCCTCGGAATCACCTATGGGGTTCAATTGGTTTTTCTAATTAAACTTTTCATGAAAGTTGGTTAAAAATGTATGATTATATTGCTATTGCATAGCTCTTATTTTTCTGAACATTTTGGTATATTTTTTGTATTTTTTTGATTTAAAATGAATTAGTTATGAATTTATCCAATTTTAATTCATTTTAAATCATTTTTGGAATATTTAAATTAATTTCCAAATTGGTCCCACATGTCATACTTTTATTAATTTTAGAAATTATTTATGGAAAATATTAAAAACCTGACCTCCTGGGCCCACCTGGGTTATTTATTTCTAGAAATGAATTTCAAAAAATATTTAAACATTATATAATAGATTTACTGTATCATGCTGACGGTAAGGTACCTAATCCTAAACTTTTCTCACCAAGGCAAAGGCCAGACCCAACCACTGACTGCTGGGCCCAAGGCCACATCAGCAGGCCACGCACGCGCTGTGTTAGCGCCACCTCATGCACGGCGGAGCCACCAGACGGTGGTCGCCGGCGGCGAACCAGGGCACGCCTGCATGCGCGGGGGGGTGCGCTATAAAGAGCTCGAGGAGGGGAACTGCATAGTGGTAGCGCCGCCCCTTTAGGGTCACCGGAGCGAGGCCTGCAACGGCGAGCAGCGGTGGCGGCGGCAGGTGTTTGTCGGGGCAACGCTACAACGCGCGAGAGAGGGAACAGAGGGTGCCTTGAGCACCGTATGCTCACCCTGGTGCTAATAGACGGCTCGGGGAGGACAGGCGAGGCCGGAATCAACGACGAGGTGCTCGGCGGACCTCGTCGGTGTTGAGGAAGAAGGGGTCGATGCGGCCGACTGGGGGCGTCCTGGCCCGATTCCTTCGGGGAGGATGAAGCTCATGTCCAGGCAAAGCTCGTGACGGTGTCAGCGAAGCTCGGGGAGGCCAGCAATGGCGGCTAGCCGGCGGCCATGGCGGGCTAGGGTTCGGGATCTGGCAACGAGGCGCACGGGAGAGAGAGATCGGGCGAGCGGGAGGATAGGGAGAAGGTGCAGCACGTCTCGGCGACCTTATCCTCGTCGGGAACGCGACGGATGGTGCAGCGCAGACGGTGGAGATCGACGTCGCCGGCGGCGACACGCAGGTGCTCGCCGTCGGGGACGATGACGACGAAAACCGCTGAAGCGGTATGGGCCGGCTTCTGGGCCCCGAGTGGGTCAAGCTGGGCTGCTGCGGGCTGCGCGGCGCGGTAGAGTGAGAGAAAAGGGAGATGGGCCACGACCCATCGGCTGCTGCTGCTCCTCTTTTTTCCCTATAAAACTGTTTTTATTTTTTGATTTATATTTGAATTCCTTTTATGTTTTTGTACAATTCAAAAATACCAGAAGTTTTGAAATATGGTTTGAGACACATAGGTGCCCTTGATACTGTTTGGGCTCCACACATTTTGGGTTTCCAAAATTCTAACACCATTTGAATGTTGTTTCAAGGAGAGGGGGAAGGACTATGGTTTAGGGTGTTGTACTTGTATTTTAATTCACACACTTGACCACATGCAAATAGTTTATTGAGTTAAACAGATGCATGCAATGCTTAAGTACTAATTACATATATTACAAACTTGGGTTGTTACATATCGTTTGTGATTAGATCAGAAATAAAATCTGGTGGATCCTCCAGCCAAGTGGTCCGGGTTCCCTCCATTCTACTAGCAAGAAGACCGACTACTCTACTACTTTATCTATATGTATGCTCAAAAACAACATGAGCAAAACCCCTAGCTAGAAAAGTGTATTCCTCATAAAGAGCGGCAGCTGCTCCAATAAAATTGCCTCCATTCGACATTGTTTCAATAACTTCCAGACAGTTACTGCTGACCACCAGCTTTGAGCAACCAACATGTCCTGCCAAGAGGAGTCCATCACAAAGAGATCTTGCCTCGTCCATAGCCGTATCCTGGATGCTAGGGATACCATAGTTACTAGATGCAATAAACACACCACAGGAATCTCGAATGACAGCTCCCATTGCACATGTATAAAGATCAGGTACAAAAGAAGCATCGACGTTTGACTTACAATATCCTTCCTTGGGTTTTTGCCAACCGTCTTTCGCTCCTGGATGGATTTCTTTCTTGATCGTATATGGTTCGCAGTAATGGAAAGAATAGCCTGTGTCAATTGTGCTTAAGAGGCTACACTCTCGCTGTGGGATATCTATCTCCTCTGCCACCAGATGTACCAGCACGCAGTAGTGATTAGCTCCTTGATGTCAACGTCGACAAGCCTCGGTGTTGGGCGATGACCTGCACGGATTAGTTCCTTCAGAACCGGTGATCTTGATCTGTCAATCAGCGACGCCTCGTTTATGTAATCCAGTAAACCAAGATTTGACCAGATTTCCTAAACTCTCGGACACTGAAAGAAAGCATGTAATATATCTTCACAGTATAATTTTTTTCACACACGGGACATTTGCCACTGGGAATAATGTGTCTATTTGAGAGGATGTTGTTACAAGTAATAGTACCATGTAGCATCCTTCAGGAGAAAATCTTGGTTTTGGGAGCGATTCTTAGTGACCATAGTTTGTTCCAGACTGGGTTAATATCAGTGGGGCCTTGAGCATTAGCACGGATGAGTTTCCTGCCATGTTGAAAATCCCATTCCACGTAATAGGCCAATCTGACTGAAAGTGTACCTTGTTTAGTGAAATGCTAGGACACAAAATCTTCCATTAACCTGATAGTGTCGTGGGAATGACCACGATGCGAATCTTAATGTAGTAGTAGAACATGGGGCAAGGGCGACCATCGTAGTGCGAGATGAGGGCGGAGACACAGGGTTTTACCCAGGTTCGCCCCCCGGAGGGTAAAGACCTACTCCTGCTAGATTGTATTATGATGAGAGTACAATGGGGCGAGCTCGGCAGCTAGGCAGCGAGTCGCTTGGTGGATGATGGAACGTATCTTCTACCGCAGCCTCTAGGGAGGTTTATATAGACTCACCCCTAGGGTTTCTGAGATCTCAATCGAATCGATTAAGGTTTCGCAATCGTTTAACCTAATTCGAGGGCCTATCTACTCTCCTGGGCCTTGACTTCGATCGCTCGAATATCGCCAGTCTTGATCCGCCGCTCTGAGCCCACTCGCCAGCCTCGGCTTGTCGAACGCATACTGCGGGTATACCCGATAGGCATATCCCCATCAGTACTCCCCGAGGCTATCGTTGATTGGTCGCAGGTGTTCGTTGGCAGTCGGAGTATACGGGTCCAATGCGGACGCCCAGTCGAATCGGCGGCGAACTCCTGAGTAAAGGAAAAAACCAGTTATTCTAATCGCAATGATAGCAGTCAGTTTGGTCGCAGCTCGGCGAACGGGTCGGCGAATGTTCAGTCACTGTTGTAGTGATCGGGTCGGCGAGTTGACTGGATGAAGTTGGACCGTCAGATGAGGCAAACTAGCCGTTGGGGTAATCCAACGGTAACATTGGCGTAATCACCGCGTAGTAACGGCTCCCGAAATTGGCGGGTAGCAACCGCTATATAAGGGAAATGACAGGCGAACGGGAAAACACTCATTCGTCTTTCCTCCGATTTCTCCCATCTCCGTTTTCGCCCGCATCGCGATCCAATCGATCCAGAAAGCCTCGACCTCCGTGAACCTTTCAGCCAATGGCCCCCTCACCGAACCATGGGGCAGGTCCAAGTGCACCAGGGCGCTACTGGCATCCTTCGAGGAGGCCAGGATCCTGCGCGCCGGCAGGTGGCGCATCCCCGCTGAAAGAACATTTCTTAATCCCTAGTGTTTTGTGTGTTAGATAACAATACCAAGGATCATTTAATGTGTGTTGAAGTGTTGCAGCTTAGAACTCTGCCTTTGGGGGCAGATAATCCGGCCCCACCAGGGGCGGATAATCCGCCCCTCCCTCCTTAAGCAAGCGCAAGCCCGGGAAGGCGGAACATTGGCCGGACTTTCCGGCCAGGCCGGATAATCCGCTCCTCAGGGGGGCGGATAATCCGCCCCTCCTGCTCATCGCCAAGGCGCAAGCCCCAGAGAGGGGACGGAGTTTTGGCCGGACTTTCCGGCCTCGCCGGATAATCCGCCCCATAGGGGGGGCCGGATAATCCGCCCCCCAAGATCTTCTCCAAGTTTCTCCAAGGCGCAAGCCCCAGAGGGGGGGCGGAGTTTCCCCCGGATAATCCGCCCTTGGGGCGGAGTTTTCCCAGGGGGCGGATAATCCGCCCCCAAAGTTGTCTGTGACGAGATCTGGGGAGGGTATTTAAGCCAATCCTCCCCTCCGTAACTCTTGATTCATCTCGAAAAGAACAGATCGATCTCAAAACTTCATACAAGAGTGCTCCACCTAGATCCATCCAAAGGCCCCATCCCTTTGGGAATCGAAGGAGAACTCGACCTTCATCATCGACAATCAAGCGCTTCATCTCCTCTCCATTCATTTGGAGAACCTCCGATCTAGTATTTCTTGCAAAGATCTAGATCCTTGTTTTTTTATATTGATAAACCTTGTTTTTGTGACAGCTTGTTGTCATCCAGAGCCCCAATTGTTGTGGGTGTGTGCCCGATAGTGTTGTAAAGGCACGGTTCCCTCGAAGGGATCCAATAGTGGAGAAGGTGGATCAGGCCTCTCGTGGCGAGATCCATCGGAGAATAGGGTGAGGCCTATTGTGGCGTGGTGGTCTTAGAACCGCCCACCCTCCAACGCAGATGTACTTCCCTTAACTAGGAAGGAACTGCGGTAAAACAAATCCTGTGTCTCCGCGTGCTCCACTACGGTTTCCTCGCTCCTCTTTTACGTGCTTAGTAGTTAGGGTTACATATAGGAAATTCTCGTAGTTGCATATCTAGAGAATTTACTTTGTGTCAAGCCTAAAATTGAAAAAGTATATTAAAATTGGTTAGCACCTATTCACCCCCTCTAGGTGCCCATACGATCCATTTCAATTGGTATCGAGCCTCGGCTCTTATTTGAGCTTAACACCTAAGAGAAGTATGGGTTCCAAGGGAGATGGGAGTGATGCTCGGAGGTAGTCACCATGAGCGATCTCAAGGCGTTGGAAACAACCTTGGTGAGTTCTATGGAGGCTAAGATGGAAGAGATGCGTCAATTGATGCGTCTCTCCACATTCGCAGCATCACCTCCATCTAACTCTGAGGATACCACTCCAATCCAAGGAAGCAGGTAAAACTGTTTCCAAAGATAACGGTGGTAGGTGATGATACAAGTAAGAGCTCCTCCTCGAAAAGGATAGCGGTAAGGATGGATACAATGAGGTTTCTCATGTGTATTCTCTGATCCGCCTATTCCTCACCCACATATACATAATAGGGTGATCCACCCAAACGTAAACTTCTACTTTCTCTCAATGGCAATTTTGATGAAATCTCATGTGCGGTTCCTCCATAGAGTTATGGAAGATCATCGAAAATGGTCTTCACGTTGAAATCTAACAATCTCACAAGGAGAGAAGTGGTCGATAGCCAACTCAATGCTACACTCTACACATGATACAGCTTGGTGTGGGAGATAAAGACATGCCACACATTCAACATCTTAGCACAGCTAAAGAAGCTTGGGATGCTCTCACCGAGCTCTTCATCGGAAATGAAAGTATGAGAAGGAATAGATATGATGCCTTGAGCAATGAAGTGAAGGATTTTATATCTTTGGATGGAGAAGACCACGAGGACATGTATAGGAGGCTCAAGGCAATAGCTACTACCTTGAAACCACGGCAGCTCATGTTGATGATGCTTGGATCAAGCGCAAGTATGTCGGTGCTCTTATGCCATTTGAGCCCATGATTTGAAAAGTCTCCAAGGTAGGCATAATTATCACCTCATGTCATCCAATGAGGTAATGCAAGAAATGGCCGCATTCAAAGTGGTGCCAAGAATGCGAAGATGCTCGTGCTCGAGCTATGGGGATGCAAAAGGGGTCAACATGGCTTTGAAGACTAGTGTGATTGATCATGATGAATATGCGGTAGAAGGCCTGGTGTCCGAAGATATAAAAAGGATCCACGGACAATACTTGGCTCTTTATGCAAGAAACTTTTGGAAAGATCCAGCCAAGGCTAAAATGAACTAGATCGCAAAAGTGGAGCCTATGGAAGAAAAAGAAAATGGTCCCAAGTCGAGAACATGCTTTAATTGTGGTGACGGTTGCACTTGCTGAGTGTCCATATCAAAGTAGAGAGGATAATGGAGGAAGACTCATTTTCAAGGACAAATCAAAAGCTCCACGAAAGCAGTTTGTAAAGAAAATGCTCCTTTCAAGAAGCAACAAAAGATTGTTCTAGTAGCTCAAGAAGAATATTCATCGGGAGTGAAGATGAGGACGAGGACGATAGCTCTCAAGAGGTGGCTGCTATAGCCACCACATCTACATCAACATCACTCTTCGACTCTCCAAACGAAAACATCATCAACAAGAATCCTACTTGTCTCATGGCAAGAAGCTCCGAGGTAACTTCTTCTAACTCTTCCTTTCCCAAGGCTATGATAGACATGGATGATCCTGCTAGTCTTAAGGTTAAAGAAGAGATTATTGCCTTGGATTATTTCTATACTAACTTGCAAGGTGAGCACAAAGTTCGTTTTGAGGCTCTTATGGATCGATTGGCCCAAAAGCGAAGCACTCCTCGAAGAAAAGGGCAGAATTGAAAGGGAGGATGCAATGGAAATTGCATCCCTAAAAATGCTCTTGAAGAAGAAGAAGAAGCTCGGGTCTCTCTTGAAGAGAGGCTTGAGTCTATGGAAGAGTCACATGAAGAAATTGTGACTAAACTCGTTAAGGAACGTGACAATGCGGTCACCAAGGCAAAGAAGTTAAAGAAGGAAAGGATTGACTTTGGGGCTGCTCATGATAGACTCTCAGGAATTGGAGAAACTTGACAATGCTCACAAGGCGTTGAAAAGCAGTTCTCTATCCTCAATGAGTCACATGATCAGCTTCAAAGTCGATTGGCGAATATGATACTCCTAGCTCGTCAACTCAACATATAGTAACAAGAAAAATGCTAATGTGGAAAAGGAGTGATCAAGGACATCACTACAAAGGACAAAGGTGTGCTTGATGAAGTCCTTGACAAGCAAAGGTCAAATCATGGTAGAGAGGGACTTGGGTATGTCACCAAGTCCAAGAAGAAAAACCAAGAAGAACAAGACCAAGAATGTGCAATTAAAGACAAGCAACTTGAGAAGGTTGTCACAAAAGACAAGACTAATAATATTGGTTTTGCAGGTCTCACAATCAATTATGAACTCTTTTGTGATGATTATGGCGATGTTTATGCTTATTATGTTGGTCCTTTTGATGAATATATTGCTTGGTCTATTTGGGTGCCAAAGACCCTTGTTACTAACATGAAAGGACCCATTGAAAATTGGGTACCTAAAACCAAGAAGTAATTTTCTTTTAGGGCTATGCTTCCGGTGGGTCGAAATGGGTCTTTGGATAGTGGCTGCACTAGTCATATGACCGGAAGCAAGGAGATCATCACGGAGATGCGTCCAAATCTTGATAATATCACAGTCTCCTATGGTGATAAGTCTAAATCTCAGGTATTGGGTCTTGGCAAGGTTGTGGTTGCCCACGATATCTCTCTCGTGGACGTCATGCTTGTTGAGACCCTTGGCTACAATCTTCTTTCTGTTCGTGCCCTTGGCAAGATGGGTTTTGCTGTTTTTATCGATGATGATTTGGTGGTACTCTTATGGAGCAAGTCTCTAAAGGTCGCTTTCGTTGGATACGTCGAAAATGAAGAAGAAGGGCCTCCAAACCATCCGCTAGACCAGCGGATGGTCGTGGATGAGATGCTTCAAACCATCCGCGGCCTGAAGAAGAAGGGCCTCCAAACCATCAACTTGTACAACTGCTGGCTCGGGCAGCGACTCGTTCCCTTGGCCCGTCGCGACCATTACATGTACGAGTACACGGGCATGGAAGACTCGACAAAATCCTGCCTCGCCGAGTGGAAACTCAAAGACTATGTCCTGGCGCTGAAGAAGATCACTCAGGCAGCATATCTAGACGCGAAGGCTGGGGTCGCCCCCTACACAGCGAAGCATCCAGCTCCGACGGTAAGTCGCTGTTTTCACTACCATTCGCAGTCGCAGTTGATGCTTTTGCGGTTGTATTGATATTGTCTCGTGCCTGCTGCAGTTATTCCAAGTGGTGGAAGGGTGGCTCCCACCCGCGGACGACGAGAACTCGAGCTCGTCCGTCCAGGACGGGGGCGAGTCGCCTCCTGCCAAGGGCGGCGTCAGGAGTGACGCGAGTGATGACGACGACGACGATGAGGAGCCCAGGGAAGACGCCGCCCCGATGGTTCGCAAAACTCGCGAGCAACACCAGCGCGAGCTTGAGGCGAGTAGAAGCCTCGAACGTCATGACGACGACGACGATCTTCCCGAGCACACCTCGCGTCGTGAAGCTACACCGTCGAAAAAGAAGAAGAGGAAGGAAGTGAAGGTCCACCAAAGAGAAAAACGAAGCCGGCGAAACAGGCATCTCCGCCTCGTTTGGCGAGTAGTTCCGACGCCACCAGCTTGGCCAAGGATGAAGCGCCGCAGACGACATCAGCACCGGATGCCGCTGCCTCCCGGGATGAGGTACCTCTGGCCTCGCTTCCACCCTTATTCGCCCCGGTCTCTAGGTTGGGGGCTGCTCCAGCCGCAGCAGCTTCACCTCCCAGGAGAGCTCCTGCCGACGTTGTCTCGGAGGCTCCTGTCACGGCCTCGTCGTCGAAGAGGCCTTCCATGTCTTGGGAACATGATGTTTTGGAGATGGGCCTCAGTCGGAAACTGGGCCCCAAACTGGATAAGCCGGCTAGTATCCGCACGGGACTGCAGTTCATACCAATCGCCAAGCAATTTTCGGTGGCCAATATTTTTTATTTCATAGCGGGTGGAGGGTACATGTATGGAGTTCTAGGAGTAGAACTTCCGTAGGAGGTTTACATTCCACGGTCGCTTGACGTCGAGTTTCCCATCTCCGCGGACGTCGGTGAGGTAGTAGGTTTCGTTGCCGAGTACTCGCCCGATGGCTAATGGTCCCTCCCACAGGGGGAGAGCTTGTGCATGCCCTTCTTGTCCTGGATGAGGCGTAGCACCAGGTCGCCTTCCTGGAAAGTGCGAGTCCTCACTCGCCGGCTATGGTAGCGGCGGAGTCCTTGCTGGTAGATGGCAGTTCGGGAGCGAGCTAGGTCGCGTGCCTCGTCGAGTTGATCGACTCCATCCTGGCGCGCGAGTTCGTTTGCGGTATCCGTGTAGTGGACAACCCTTGGCGAGTCGTGCTCTAGGTCGGTCGGCATGACTGCCTCGGCGCCATACACCATGAAGAAGGGTGTGAATCCTGTCGACCTGTAAGAGGTGCGAATGCCCCAGATGACGGAGGGTAGCTTCTCGACCCAGCACCCGGTGGTACGCTCGAGTGGTACTTGGAGCCGTGGCTTCAGGCCATGGAGGATGCTTTTGTTGGCCCGTTCCGCCTGGCCATTGGACTCCGGGTGAGCGACCGAGGCGAGGTCAAGTCGGATGTGATGTTCTTCGCAGAACTCGGCCATGGCTCCTTTGGCGAAGTTGGTGCTGTTGTCCGTGATGATTCTGTTTGGGAACCCGTAGCGTTATATGAGCTCGCGTAGGAACTTGGTGGCGGTCTTCCCGTCGCATTTCCGGACTGGCTTGGCCTCCACCCACTTTGTGAATTTGTCGACCGCGACCAGGAGGTGAGTGAAGCCGGAGGGGGCCTTTTTGAAAGGGCCTACCATGTCCATACCCCACATGGCAAACGGCCAGGTGATGGGGATTGTCTTGAACGCCGATCTTGGCACGTGGGTCTGGTTGGCGTACTTATGGAACCCGGCGCACCGCTGGAAAATGTCGACATCGTCTGCGTGTGCAGTGGGCCAGTAGAAACCGTGTCGCATAGCCTTTGCGACCAGAGAGCGGGCGCCGGCGTGGTGGCCGCAGTCGCCGGAGTGGATGTCGTGGAGGATTTTGCGTCCTTCAGCGGGTTGGACACAGCGTTGGAACACGCCGGTCACGTTGCGCTTGTGGAGCTCGCCGTCGATGATGACGAAGGATTTGCAGCGGCGCGCTATCATCCGGGCATCTGTTTCGTCTGCTGGCAAGGCGCCTCCCTCCAGGTAGGCGATGTACGGCGTAGTCCAGTCTTCTGGCTCGGCGATGAGTGCGACCAGGGCTGCCTCTGGTTGCAGCGGGACTTCGATGTCGATCTCCCTTGGGGGAGAGACGGAAGGCTTGGTGATGGTGTCGAGGAAGACGCCGGTGGGTGGTGCGAGTCGAGCCGAGCCGATACGAGAGAGTGCGTCGGCCTCCTCGTTCTTCTGCCTGTCGATCCACTCGACGGAATAGCCTGCAAAGTGTCCGCCCATCTTGTCCACTGCTTGGCGGTATGCCGCCATGGTGGGGGAGACGGCATCGCAGGTGCCGGCGACTTGCCCAGCGACGAGGTCAGAGTCTCCGTAGCAGCGTAGGTGGTTGAAATTCATCTCCTTGGCGGCTCGCATGCCGTGGAGTAGTGCCTCGTATTCGGCCATGTTGTTGGTGCAGGGGGTGAAGTCGAGGCAGAGGACGTAGCGTAGCTTGTCGCCCTTCGGAGAGGTTAGCACGATCCCTGCTCCTGCACCGTCTGCATTCTTGGAGCCGTCGAAGTGTAAACTCTAGTAGTGGAGGTATGGCAGCTTTTCTGGCTGCTGGGCCTCCTCCCAATCGGCGATGAAGTCCGCGAGAGCCTGCGACTTGATCGCTTTGAGCGGCTCATACTTGATGTTGTGGACGCCGATTTCGACGGCCCACTTGGTGACTCGCCCGGTCGCCTCACAGTTGCGGATGATGTCCCGCAACGGTTCTGAGGAGACGACCATTATCGGGTGCTCCTGGAAGTAGTGTGGCAGTCGCCGCTGCGCTCTGAAGACCGCGTATACCAGTTTCTGGTATTGCGGGTATCGCTGGCGCGACTCGGTGAGGACGTCGCTGATATAGTACACTAGTCGCTGCACTAGGCGCTCCTTTCCTTCCTCTGGTCGCTCGACGACCATGACGGCGCTGACGACGCGCTCAGAAGCCGCGACGTAGACCAGCATGGGTTCCTTGTCGACGGGGGCGACGAGTAGCGGTGCTGCGAGTAGAA
Organism: Avena longiglumis; assembly: GCA_030063025.1. Classification (NCBI taxonomy): domain Eukaryota; kingdom Viridiplantae; phylum Streptophyta; class Magnoliopsida; order Poales; family Poaceae; genus Avena; species Avena longiglumis. The sequence goes on along the minus strand of CP125975.1, from coordinate 444,294,310 downwards.
CCTTCTTGAGGTCGCGGAGCGCATCGTCCGCCTCCTTGTCCCACTGGAAGGTGGGGTTTTTGCGCATCAGGCGGTATAGGGGCATCGCCTTTCGTCAATCGGGGATGAAGCGATCGAGAGCCGTGACTTCGCCCGGCCAGCTCGGGCGTCAGCACACTCGGGTTTGCCGAGTCGAGCGATCGTGTCGATCTTGGTGGGATTCGCCTCGATCCCACGCTTGAAAACGACGTATCCCAGTAGCTTCCCTGCTGGTACACCGAAGGTGCATTTGCCTGGGTTTAGGTTTATCTTGTATTTCCGCAGGTTGGCGAATGTCTCCGCCAGGTCGGCGAGTAGGTCGCCCTGGCGAGCGGACTTTACTACCACGTCATCGATGTAGACGTGGATATTGCGGCCTATTTGGCTCATAAGGCACTCCTGCATACACCGCTGGTAGGTCGCCACGACGTTCTTGAAGCCAAAGGTCATGGCGGTGTAGCAGAAGGCTCCGAATGGCGTGATGAACGCCGTCTTCTCTTCGTCCTCAATGGCCATTTTGATCTGGTTGTATCCAGAGTAGGCGTCGAGGAAGCATAGTGACTCTGAGCCCGTGGTGGAATCGATTATTTGGTCGATCCGCGGGAGGACGAATTGTTCCTTCGGGCAGGCGCTGTTTAAGTTTGTGTAGTCGATACACATCCTCCAGGTCCCGTTTTTCTTCTCGACCAGGACTGGGTTTGCCAGCCACTTGGAGTATTTGATTGGCCGGATGAAGCACATGGCGGTAGACGCTGCACCTCCTCAGCGATGGCTCGGCGCTCTTCATTGAAGAAGCCGATCGCTGACAGTCGCACTTTGGGGTCGGTGTTGAGTTTGTGCTCAGCGAGTTCCCTAGGGACACCAGGCATGTTAGAGGGCTTCCATGCGAAGATGTACCTGTTCTCACGGAGGAACTCGATGAGCGCGCCTTCCTATGCTAGGCTCATGCCCGTCCCGATCGTTACCATCTAGCTGGAGTCGCCTGGGACCAGCTCAACGGTACGGGTATGCGTCGTTGCCTCGAAGGCTGAGGTGTTGCCGCCCTCCGAGTTAGGCTTCTTGAGTATAGTGGGGTCGTTGTTGTTGACCCCGCTCGCGTATTTGGCAAGCTCGTCGGCGTGGTTGGCCTCTGCCGTGATGACGGCGTCGGCGAGTTCGGCTTATTTGGCCTCGCACTCGGCGGCCATGTCGGGGTCGCCGTGGATGGTGATGACGCCACGCGGTCCGGGGAGCTTCATCGCGTTGTACGCGTAGTGGGGCGCTGCCATGAACTTGGCGAACTCCTGGCGCCCCAGGACGCAGTGGTAGGGGCTGTCGAAGGGCACCAACTCGAAGACGATCCGCTCGGTGTGGAAGTTTGCCGGTGCCAAAGGTGACTGGCAGCGTGACCTTGCCGATCGGGTACGCCTTCCGACCGGGGACGATGCCGTGGAACGTGGTGTAGGTCGTCTCGACCATCGACTGCGGGAGCCGCAGTTGCCTGAAGGTGTCCAGGTACAGGATGTTGATGGAGCTGCTGCCGTCCATCAATGTCTTGGGGAGCCAGTAGTCTCCCACCTTGGGCTTGACTACCAGGGCGACTCGGCCTATGTACTCGATGCGTGGCGAGTGGTCCTGGCGGCTCCAGGTGATGGGTTTCTCCGACCAGTTGAGGAACTGGGGAACGTCCACCTGGGCCACCGCGTTGACGGCGACGGTGCGGGCGATGAACTTCTTCTCGCGCTTCATGTTGAAGCCTGTGAAGGTGTGGAGCGAGCCAGCCATGCTGCCGAATTTTCCGCCGTTTGCCGGGTTGTTGTCGGGGTCGTCCCGCGCTCGCCGTGCCTTCTCGATCTCCTTGAGAGAATGGCAGTCGGCGGTCGTGTGCGTGGCGGGCTTTCCTTCCATGCTGTGAAATGCACAAGGTTGGTTAAGGAGGGCCGCGGGGTCGAACCTTGGTTTCGCCTTGTAGTTGCCGCCGTCGTGGCGGAAGATCTTGGGCTCGCGTTGCGCGTGCCTAGCGTTGGCGACGAAGTCGACTCGCCCGTCACTGCGGCGCTTGCCGGTGAGGCGAGTGTTGCTGTAGCATAGATCGGATCGTCGTCCATTGTCGTTGCCGCTCATGCGACGTTGTCCTCCCGACTCGTCGTCGGTTTCTTGGTTTGGGTCTTCCTCCGCGTATCTTTTGGTGATCTCAAGGAGGTCCGGTATGTTGTAGAGTGTGTGGTATGCTCGTTTGAGCTTGGCGACCAGGGGCTCGTAACGGCACGAGGTCTTGAAGCAGTGGATTGCGGTGTCTGGGTGGATACCGACCGCATTGTACCACAGTTCTTGCCATCGTTGGACCCAGCTGCGGGTCGACTCGCGAGGTCCCTGGACGCATCGTTCCAGGTCCTCGATGGTGGTGGCGCGGGTGTATGAACCCTCGAAGTGCCTGACGAAGGCGTCACACATTTCTTCCCAGGAGTCGATGCTATCCGCGGGGAGAGTGTTGATCCACTGCCTGCATGCCCCCTCCATCATCAAGGGGAGGTAGCGGGCGGCGAGTAGATCGGTGTGGCCGGCGATCCCCATTGCCATGAGGTAAGTATCCAGCCACACGGAGGGATCATACGTGGGGTCGTACTTCTCTATTTCCTTCGGCGCTTTGAAGTTCGCCGGGTATCTTTCACCTCGGATCATTGGTCCGAAGCACCGGGTCCCGAGTCGACTTAGCGACCCCCTCGGCTCGCCGTCGCGGCGGTTGGTTAGGGTATGCCGCAGGTCGTCGGGCTGGCGTGCACGCCAGCTCTGGTTGTTGATGATGTGGGTGCGGGCGTCGACGGGCTGACCGTTGGCGGCGACGAAGTTGGTCACCGGCGAAGGCGTTGGTGGAGAAGTGCAGCGTTCGCGGGTCGGTGTTGGAGATGCGGTGGTTCGGGCGGCGGTTGAGGGTGTTTGCCGCCAATGGGCCGCTTGAGGCGCTTACGCCCGATGAACGCGAGTACATCCGACCCTGTGAGTCGACGCCTGCGTTTTGTTGCTCGACCGCCTTTGCGAGCAAGTCCTTGACGTACTGGATCTGTAGGGCGCCGTCACCAGTGGCCGTGATGTTGTCGGCCGCTGCTCGGCCCGCCACAAGGTTGTCCATCGGGGTGGAGAACAATGGTAGGCCATTCGCGTCTCGCTCCCTTGAGGAGACCACGATCCGCGGCTGGTCCCTGGGGGTGCACGGTTGGGTGGAGGTGGGGCGCCATTCGCCGTCGACCCTGGTGGGGGCCGGGCGCTTCCTCCTGGTGGCGCATTCTCGCAGATCGCGCGCTCGGCCACGCGGGCTTGGTCGTTCTCGTCGTCGAAGTTCAGGGCGCGCCCCTGGACGGTGAGGTTCAAGCGCGACCTGATTCGTTGCTGGTGGTAGCGCGACAGCTCCTGCGCCGTCACCTGCTCGAGGCAAAAAAATTCACGCTCGGCTTGCTCCTTGCGGACTGCTTCTACCAGCTTCAGGCGGAGTTCCTCGACCTTCGTTGCCATTGCATTAGGAGGGATAGGGGTGGAGAAGGGATCCTCCGGTGGGTCGGCGCCAGTCGCCATGTAGGTCGTGGCGTGGCAACCGGTCCCGTCGCGGAGATCGGCGGAGTTTTCCGACCCGGAGTCGAAGTGGAAAATCCCAAGGATGGAGGGATCCTCGAAGTCTCCAACGTTGGAGACCTGGGTGATGGAGCCCGCGGGCAAAGCCGCGATGATGGATCCGGCGAGTGACGCTGGGGTCGCCGAGTCGGCGTCGTCGTTGAGGGCCGCGTCTTCCGCGGCCGCGGTGGTTTCAGCCACATCACTGTGGGCTGAGTCGTACTCGGAGGCGAGGCGGTGGATCGTGCGGACCTGACTCTCGGAGAGCTGATCGCGTGGCGGCGACTCGCGGATGCGAGCCGAGTCCTCCGAGACGATGACGTCGGTGAGGACGACGAAGAGACTGATCGTGCCAACCGACAGGATCATGCTGTGCGTGACGGGTCGCGCCACCGGGACGTAGCTGCTCGGCAAGATTTGGAGCATCTCGCCGATCGCTATCATGCGTCCGGTGGCGATCGACTCGTTGATGGGCAGATTGGATATCGCCGCAGAACACCGGCCAGACCGGCCAGGACCCACGGTGGGCGCCACTGTCGTGGGAATGACCACGGCAGATGCTGCAATTGGCAGCGAGTAGTAGAACATGGGGCAAGGGCGGCCAGCCATCTGCGGTGCGAGATGAGGGCGGAGACACAGGGTTTTACCCAGGTTCGGCCCCCCGGAGGGTAAAGACCTACTCCTGCTAGATTGTATTATGATGAGAGTACAATGGGGCGAGCTCGGCAGCTAGGCAGCGAGTCGCTTGGGTGGATGATGGAATGTATCTTCTACACGCCCTCTAGGGAGGTTTATATAGACTCACCCCCTAGGGTTTACAGATCTCAACCGAATTAGTTAAGGTTTCGGCAATCGTTTAACCTAATCTGACTGGGCCTATCTACTCTCCTGGGCCTTCATCTTCCAGTCGCTCGAATATACGCCAGGTCTTGATCCAGTCGTCGTTCTGCAGGCCCACTCGCCAGTTCCTGGGCCGGTCGGAAATGCCCTTCTGGGTATACCCCGGTAGGCATATCCCCATCAGATAGCAAGAGGGATCCTAAAAATCCTACCAACATCAACCGACAGGAACAGGGTCCTGAGCAGCTCTTCATTCCACGTCCTTGTGTTATAATCAATCATTTCTGAGACCTTGGTAGGGGTAGTGTCGTCCCGACGAGTCACAATATTCCTTGTTGAACTAGATGGGATCCATGGATTATCCCAAATATTGATGTTCTCTCCACTTCCAACACGCCATATATAGCATTTCTTAAAAGTTTGAATACCAGCCCACACACTTTGCCAAGTATATGATGATCCTTTCTTTACCTCCGCGTTTAACAAGTCACCAGTTGGGTAATATTTGGCTCTTAACACATGAGCACACATGGATTCAGGTTCACAAAGCAATATCCATGCTTGCTTGGACAGCATTGCAAGATTAAAGCAGTGCAAATCCCTAAACCCCTCCACCTTTCTTTTTTAGGACACACATTTTCCAACACGCAAACCAGTGCATATGTTTCTTATCATCATCATCTCCCCACCAGTATCAGCACATAGCATCTGTTATCCCTTTAATTTCTTGTTTAGAGAGTTTGAATACCGACATCGCATATGCAGGAATAGCCTACGCAATAGCTTTGAATAAAGCTTCCTTTCCAGCATAAGATAGTAACTTCTCTTTAAAACCACTCAACCTTTTGATAATCCTATCAACCAAATGCATGAAGCAATCAGTTATGTCCATGCCAAGAATAGGTGGCAACTCGAATTATATTTGTATGTAATTGCTTCGGTTAAGATATTTATCTCTGAACAAATAGCCACCTTGGTATCAACATGTATACATGTGCTGAAGAAAATGCTGGACTTGTCCACGCTAACCAGCTGACCCGAAGAAGAACAATAGTCTTGGACCACTTTGTTGAGAGTAGAAGCATTTGAGATATCAGCCCTGAGCAAGATTAGTGAGTCATCCGCGAACAATAGGTGGGATACAGCAGGTGCGTTGCGGCACACCTTAACCCCAATAATATTTCCCGCATCATCTTCATGCTTCAGCAAACTCAAAATGTTGGAGATATGCCCAAGAGACAATAATAGTGGTTATTATCATATCTTCATGCTTATGATAAATGTTTACATACCATGCTATAATTGTATTAACTGGAAACATTAATACTTGTGTGATTTGTAAACATAAAAGAGTCCCTAGTAAAGCTTCTTGTTAAACTAGCTTGTTGGTTAATATATGATCATGGTTTCCTGATCATGAACATTGAGATGTTATTAACAACAAGGTCATATCATTAGAAGAATGATGTGATGGACATACTCCTATAGTTAAGTGTAGCATAAGATCAAGTCATTCAAATAGTTCACTTGCTATAAGCTTTCAAATACATAGTACCTAAATCCTTTGACCATGAGATCATGTTAATCACCATAACCGGATGGATGCTTTGATGACATCAAACACCACTTCGTAACTGGGTGTTCGGAAAGTATGTGTTAAGGCACATGGATCAAGAGTGGGATTTGTCCATCCATATGACGAATAGATATACTTTGGGCCCTCTCGGTGGAATGTCATCCAATTAGCTTGCAAGCATGTGACTGGCTCACAAGGTATCACATATCATGGGAACGAGAAAAGAGTACTTATCGTAACAAGGTTGAACTAGGTATGCAGAGATACCGACGATCAAACCTTGGATAAGTAAAGTATCGCGAGACAAAGGGAAATTGGTATCGGATGTAAATGGTTCATTCGATCACAAAGTAATCATAGAAATATGTGGGAGCCATATGAATTTTCAAATTCCTCTATTGGTTATTGATCGGAGAAGAGTCTCGGTCATGTCTACATAATCACGAACCGTAGGGAGACACACTTAAGGATTTGATGTTTTTTAGTAGATATGGAATGAGACCGAATGTTGTTCGGAGTCTCAGATGGGATCTGGGATATCACGAGGAGATCCGGAATGGTCCAAAGAATAAGATTCATATAAGGAAAGTCCAATTTCGGAGTTTGGGAATAATTCCGGTGTTTTCACCAGAATGATCTAGAAGGGTCTAGAAGGTTCATCGGACCTAAAGGAGAAGGGTACATGAATGTGTCATGACTAAGTGGAATGATTTCATCCTGTCTTAGGTCACTTGGCTGGGTGTTTGAAAGAAAGAAATTAAACTCCGAAATTGAAAGTCAAAAGGCAAGTTTGAAAAGTCAAACTGGGACAATGTTTCCTGGTGGAGGAAGGAGAGAATCGTTTTCTCCCTTCACCACGCGCCTAGTAGGAGAGGGAGTTGGGGATGGATTCAAACTTCCCTCTCCCAAGTTGCCCCTCCCTCTCATAAATAGAGGGGAGGGGGTGCCCCCCAAGAGCACAACTTGCACCACCCCTCGAAGCCACCGCCGCGTAGCCGCCGGCTCGCCGCCGCCGGCTCCACCTCCTCCTCTCCGGCTTCTAAAACCTATATCACCGGGGAAACCCTATTTCTCCAACACAACCCGCTCCGGCTTAGGCGAAGCCCTGCGGGATCTTTCCTCTACTTCCGACACCATGCCGACGTGCTGTCGAAATTGCGAGGAAAGAACTACATCCTCCGCTGCCTGCTGGAACAAGGGAGAGGAAGGTCTTCATCGAGTACCGAACGTGTGATCGATTGTGGAATCGCTACCAGAACGCAGCGCCGGAAGGATCATCTATGCGATCTTGAGATCGGCAAGTGTACGACTACATCACCCACGAGAATTTGCTCTCTTTAACCGCTTTGGAATCTTCGAGGGTGAGTACTCTAATCGACTCGTTGATACAATCTAGTAGATAGATCTTGGCTTGTGTGTGTTCGTGCGGTAGAAAATTTTGTTTTTCCATGCTACGAACCCCTATAGTGGTATCAGAGACGTTGTGGTCATTGTAGGCGTTGATGCTTTTGTTGTCGATTTCTTCTTGTGTACTTTGCATCTTGCGGGATGGTGGGATGAAGCGGCCCAGGCTAACCTTACATGGAATTGTTCATGAGACTTGCTCCATGCTCGACATGCAACTTGTATTGCATAAGTGGCTTTGCGGGTGCCTGTTTCTCCCAACATAGTGAAGATTCAATTTACAACAGGTGATTGACAATTCTAGTATCAACGTTGTGGTTCTTGTTCGTAAGTTAGAACGGTACTTATCGAAAGCCCCAAACCACGTAAAACATGCAAAGAAAATTAGAGGCGTCTAACTTTGTTTTGCAGGGGTGTGTTGTGATGTGATATGGCCATGATTGTGATTATATATGATGTATGCAATGATCCTTATTGTAAGTCGACAGCCGGTAGGAGACTTACGGTTGTCTTTTAATTTCGTTAAGACTTGCATGTCTATTACTCAAAGTAGTTGTAATAGTTGATGCTGGTGGACGACAACCATGGAGAGGCTCCATTGACCTTGACGCCACGTCGGTGATGATGGAGATCATGTTCGTAGATCGGAAGCACAAGAAGAAAGGCCATATCATATCACATATTTTGAATTGCATGTGATGTTAATCCTTTTATGCATCTTGTATTACTTAGTCGCGATAGTAGCATTATAAGATGATCCCTCTCACAAAATTATTAAGTAAAGTGTTCAGCCTTAGTTAGCACTGTTACCAAGACTCATCGTTTTGAACACCACGTGATGATCGGGTGTGATAGAATCAACGTGTGCATATAACGGGAGCAAGCCAGATTTTCTCATGCAGAAATTAAGGTTAATCTTGATGAGCCTAGCATGTACAGACATGGTTTCTGAACACGGATCACCGAAAGGTAAAGCATGAGTCATATAGATGATATGATGAACATGATGATTGTTCGCCTTTGAAACTACATCATGTTACGTGATGATCGGACTTTGTATAGTGGATTTGGTTCATGTGATCACTAAAACAATGTGAGGGATATTGTTTTGAGTGGGAGTACAACAACAATATGATTAAAAGTTGAACACTATTTATCATAAATTAAATCAAAGTGAATTCGCATAGTTGTTGTAGTCATTGGCATCCGTTTACCACCTTGTGCTTAGTTATAATTGAGATAATAGAACTATAGAATTCTGGTTAATTACTTTACGAACTGGTATCGTATTGTTCTGAAGTGTTAAACTAAATTTTAAAAGTCCTATTGCAAACTTTCAGTAAGTTCCGGTTAGTTCGTAAAAGTTTAATAATTAGTATTAAATCAAGAGTAACAATTCCAGTGTTAGTATATAAGTATCATGTTTGTCTCCATGATTCTTGATATTCAAAAGATTTTTTTAATATCAAGGTTATCAGAGATCTGAAATAATTGTTTCAGAAACCATCATGTCTGAAAGATATTGTGACACCCCTGGAATCAGGGCTAAACAAATCCTGGACCTCTGTCTGACATAAGCTTAACCTTGAGTTCGAGGATATCCAATGAAGAATCGATAACACAACAGTGACCCTACGACACAAAATTTATTACAGCAAGCTCATAACTGAGCAGAGAACCAAATAATTACAAGCCGAGGTCACTGACCACAAACATCAAACAACGGAAGGAAAATTATGCTATTAAGTATAACAAACTTAACAAATGGCCTAAGAGGCCTGAAGCATAACGATAACGTCCCAGCCCATAGATTCCAGGCTGCCGGCCGGGAACCCCAAACTACTCGTCAGTGTCGATGTAGTACCAAACTGATCTTCAGGGAACACTTACTCTGCCAAAGGTATCAACAAAGCAGGGGTGATTACAGGGTGTACTCCGCAAGACTTATGGCTGGTGGAGTTTTTTTTTGCATAAAGCCATCTTTGTTTATAAAACAAGGGAGAGAAGAAGCTCGTCTGGTCAGAGTATTTTAAAAGGGGATAAGAGAGTGACATCTTCAAAATATTGATCATCATATTTTGATATCCACCAAGTCATCATCATCTAACAACTAGGATCACCCCTCGTACCCATGAGGAAGCATCCTTAAGCACACGTTGAACTGCCAAATTTTACGATTAGGTTAAAGTTCTCTATGATCTTAGAATTTGTTCACCAAGCGTTCATAACCATGAACACGGCTTTTCGAAAAGATTTATCCCTGCAGGGGTGTAAAACTTTACCCACACGTACTAACCTTCTCTTAATGCCACATGATTAGCCCTCTTCCTTGGAAGGCCGACAGAGGGTGGTTAGACACGACCTTTACCTTGCTTTCGCCGAGACCATGAGTCATGCAATAAGTATGTTCCGCCGTAACGGGTCAAATCCTGAAGCTGGTACTTAAAGATGTGAGGCGAGGTTGGTGTACTAGGGGCTCCATCGACCCCAATCAACCCGGTCCACTCTTCCCTACCTGTTATGAATGCACCTCCTTCACCTCCTCTTTCGAAAACGTTTGCAATTCATATGTGAAATGGAACGCCCTAACTATGTGACTCATGGAATCTACTAGGAAAGTTAGTTACTCGTGAGGTTTTCCAGGCCCCGTGTGGTTGTATGCTTGTCTCGGTTCCAAAGGCAAGAACTCGGTTCCTAGTGGTGGCGAGCATGGGACTAGAAAAACCACATCCCACCGTGGCCTCCCATACAAGCCTTAGCATGTTTAATCTCATACTACTGATCTCATCTCATCACGATCTCCTGTCATACTAGATTCTCTGCATCTGATACATCATCTGGATGGACCAGTACTGATAGTTATGCATGGCTAAGCAGGCACAGATATAAGCTCTAGCAGTGCACACAAGCCAAACCTAGTTATGCTAGGAGCAGTGGATCAGGTAATATAAGCTCAAAGGGAGTATGCAACAGATAGGATACTCTATCTATCTATCGATAAAAGACCACAGTAGAATCGTATGCATCATGGCAGGAATTGAAATGCTTTCGAAATCATAAGATTATATCATGGTGGGACTATGCTTGCCTTTGCCAATTGATAACAGATAAGCAAATCTTTGGAAGCCTTGTACTTGACTTGATTAAAGTTGGTCAAGTATTGTTCGTCGATCTTCGATCTTCGATGGTCTTGATCTTTGACTTTGGTCTCAATCCCGATATTGTATTCTACCGAAGAAGAACGAAATCACCAGAAAGAAAGGGAAACAATCAACACATGGCATCTATGCAATGCTCAAACAAGAATGATGATATGGCAAGTTAAATTGTACTCAAATGTAACCCTAATACATGCTCGGCAGTTTAATCTGTGTTCCGAGGGGTGAAAACCCTAACTTGGGGAAACTCCAGATGTATATGAGAGGGTTGGTTTGTTCTTATAATTAAACTTGTCATGTAAGTTGCTTAACAATGCATGATGATAGCTTAGATAGATAGAGCTCATTTTTCTGAACACTTTGATATATTATTTGTATTTTCTGACTTATAATGAATTAGTTATTGATTTTATAAGATTTGTCCTTTTTTGAAATTATTTAAATCGATTAAAATTGATTACTGCATCATTATGATGTCATTATTATGGCCAAGTACTTTGTTACTGCACCTAAACCTACACTCAGACACTGACAGAATGGGCCCAGGGCCATGTCAGCACACCACGCAAGTGGTCAGCAGTCAAAGGGTCCACGGCCATGTCACCCTGATGTCGTGGTGACGTCACAACGACGGCCACCATCAGGTGGTCACCGGCGGCGGCGTTGTGAGGCGCGCGGGGCGATGGGGCTAGGAGCGTTCGACGCAGACGAGCAAGGCAAGCGAAATAGAGGCGGCGCCACCCTTTTTTGGTCATCGGAGAAGCAAGCACAATGAGCTTATGCGGCGGTGGCGACAGGGCAACGGTGACCTACGGCTACAGACGACGCGCAGGCAAACGAGGGGCACAAGGAGGACCGCAAGCTCACCATTGATGCGTTAGGAAGCTCGGTGAGGCCGGAGGAGGAAGGGAGAGACGACACGGACGACGGTGGTGGTCGTCGGGCTTGAGGAAGATAGCAAGGATGGCAACGATTGGATGATCCTCGTCTCAATTCCTTCGGCGAGGGGATGCGACACAACACGTCGGAGCTCGCAGGAACCTCGGCTGGGCGAGGGGAGGCTGGAGATGGTGGGGCGACGGCGAGCTCATCGGCTAGGGTTTCAGGTCAAAGAGGGGAAGACACGTGTTAAACCCTTCCTTTATAAAGGATAGGATCCCTGTGATTGCAATGCTAGTCCCTGGATCAAAGCTAACATCCACAGTTTAAGATGAAGTACACAGATACAAAGGTCGTTTATTACATTCATTCCAGAGATAAAACATAGTCTTTTACAACTCAGGGCCATAAGCCTAATTCAAGAGTTTTAAGGAATAAGTAAATAAACACAAGTCTTCATCTTCATGTGCCACAGGCAAGCATGTTGAGTGTAGACTCATGACTCCTAATCATCATCGGAGTAACCTGCAACATCACAAGTTACAGCCACAGAGGGTCAATACTTTGGAATAGTATTGGCAAGTGATACCTTAGTATTTTAAGTGGACTACATCACTATATGCATTTTGGCTAGTGTAGCTTGGCTTGCTTTGCTTGAAAATAAATTTTTCCTATTAGTTGAAATCACTAAGTTTTTCTTTGTCAAAACATTCCCAAGGAAACCACCAATAGACATTGGGGTCCTTCACCCTTGTTCACCCACAAATTTTTACTTAGAAGTTGGAGTGATGAGATTCTTGTAGCTTCCATGTCTTGATGCTCAAAAGTGTCCATTTCCTTGGACAAGGCTAAGTACTTAGATTTTCCATCTGCAGAGGTTGTGCACTTTCCCCACTAGACTTGGTTTCCCAAGACAGGACCCTTCAGAAGCCTTTCCTTAGTCAAATGGACGCGTTCCATCCTATCATCCCATCTACCACCAACTGTCCAAATGAATAAGTTCTAGCAACCTATATGATCATGGCAGAGCCCATTTTGCCAAGTGGTTGCACTGTAAGCTTTCTCCACACTTGGCCTCCAAATCCCTTTGTGCCTGGGTGGCATTCCACAAGTGAGATACACAACCCAAGTCCATGGCCTTGTGTAACCACTCAACATAACCCAATCTTCCCATTCCACCCAGGAGTTCATTTGTCTTAGTTGTTTTATTAAGAAAATATAAGTCTCTTGACTTAGAATATTTTTATCATATAGTATATAGTTGTTCACCACCCTTGTTTGCTATGAGCTAGGCTAGGCAAAAATATGGTAACTTAACTTAGGAAAATTTCCCTAGCAATTCTACTATTTCACTCTACTTAGGATTTCCCAATTTAGCACTTAGCAAAATATCATGCAATACTTTAGCAAAATAACTAATGCTAACATAAAACTTAGGATAGGAATATTCATGAAAATATCACTTGCCTTGTTAGTGTGGAGAGTAGCACTCTTCACAATCACAATCACTAGCAAAATCTACACAAGAAATCAAAGCATACAATTACACACAATTAAATACAACCAAAAATAATATGAATGCATGCATGCAAGAATTTACCAAGTGTTAAATTTTGAAAATTCTACCAAGTGTGTTCATGACCACAGAAACATAACATGTCACAAGTTTGTCCAATAAACTTATTTGGCCATAATAAAATTTTATAAAGATAATTCTATATCTAAAATAGCCCTAAACTTGTTCCACAAATAAAACCATTTTAACTGTTACTATATGCTAAACAAATTGGATATTCAGAAAGGCCTTGTTTCACTGAATCCAACGGTATAAAGTTTGCAAAAATCCAACGTGGCATTTGAAAGTTATGAGCATTTGAAGTTTGAATCTAAATCAGGTTTTAAATTCTGTTTTTAGTTTAAACCTTGCCACGCGTCGCGTTATTACTGGCGCGTACCGGTTCGCACCGGATCACCCTTCTGTGCCGTTGGATCTAACTAACGCTGCGCGGCTCAGATCTGTCCATACCCCTTCGTTAAGTGAAGTGTTTCTACGCGTAGGATTCAGATCTAACGGCTAAGAATCTCCTAACCAAAAACGAGCGGCGCTACCGGCGGTGACAGGCGTCGATCGATGGCGTGCCGGGCGTTCTAGGTCGCCCGGGGGAGGGAGGAGATGCTTACCAGAACCGCAGGAGGCTGCTGATGCTCAAGGTAGCAATGGCTTGGGAAGGCGCCGGGTCGTCGGGATTCCTCGGAGTTCGCGAATCGCCACGGTCAGTCGTCGTCGTTGGCGGGGTTCCTCGTCGCGCTAAGCCAAAATAGGGACACTGTCAGATGCGCAAGACGATGAGGATTCTATGCGTATCAGTCAGAGGGCAAGGGGCGGTGGCTACTTACGGAGGGAGGTCGCCGGAGTTCTTGCAGGAGACGGTGGCGGCCAGTCGTCGACGTTGCCGAAGCTAGGGGTCATGCGAAAGCAAACGGAGAGTGTCAAAAGATGCACAGAGGTTCCCTTAACAAGATAGCGTGAACGCGATACTGGGGGGAACTCGAGACTCACCGGAATTCGCCGGCGCAGTCGTCGGAGACGGCGGGGTTGCAGAGAAAAATGTGCGCACTGGGCGTTAGCTTGGGGTTTGGGGAAAAGAGAGGGACAGAGGGGTTTATATAGCTGGCTAAGCGCGAGAATTACTCGCCATTGATTCAATTGACGCCGATTATCACTCGAAACGGCAGCGTTGATTGGGAATGACAGGTCGTGCGGGTGGAGACGACAATGGCGTGGAGATGGCCCGCTGTCGAAAGGTGCGAAGTGCGGTGGGTCTGCTTGTCATGACTCGGTAGCGTGTGCTCAAGGCGTGAAAAGAAAAGGAGATCCCCGGGTGGGCTTACTGGGCTCGTTCTTCTGCTGGGCCAGATTCTGGCCGCGTGGCCTTTTTCTTTTGAAGTACTCTTTTCTTTTTCTAAATTCATTTTCTGGTATGAATTTTAATATGAATTCAAATCCTTTTGAAATCAAACTGCCTTGGAACTTTTGGGTTTTGTGGATTCAAAATAGTCATAAAACTAAGTGGTTACTTTGCAAGGCTTGGTCCAGCTTGGTTTCTAAAATAATTAGGGATTTGTTCCTGTTTGCAAGTAATTGAAAGGGATTTTGAAAACTACTTCTAAATTTGAAATCTTGGGGGTTAAAAGTTTCACCTAAACTTTCCATCAATGGAGGCAAGCAACAAGTATTTAAACATTCAAATTTCAAAGGGTGATGTTTATTTGGGACAAATTGCCCACATGAAATCATAGCTCATATTCTATCACTAAGTGATTTTTGAGAAAACCCTAAATGAATGAATGATGCAAAGTGATATGAATGAGTTTTGAAACTATGATTTTTTTTTGGGATGTTACAAATCTAACCCCCTTAAGATGAATCTCGCCCTCGAGATTCGGGTTGGCTAGCAAATAGGTGAGGGTGGTCTTTCCGAAGATCATCTTCCCTTTCCCATGTTGCTTCTTCTTCGGTGTGATGGTTCCATTGCACTTTACAAAACTTGATATTCTTGGTCCTTGTAACTCTTTCTGCGGTCTCTAGTATCTTGACAGGCTTTTCCTCATAAGTGAGATCACTTTCTAGCTGAACTTCTTCCAAAGGTATGGTATCCTTCAAAGAGGACTCTTCCATTTCTGGGTGACATTTCTTAAGCTGACTCACATGAAATACGTTATGGACTGCTGATAGAGATTCTGGCAATTCAACCTCATATGCAACTTCTCCTTTGCGACTTAGAATTTTGAATGGCCCAACATATCTTGGTGCCAACTTTCCTTTGACTCCAAATCTTTTCACTCCACGGAGTGGTGATACCCTGAGATAAGCTCTATTCCCAACTTCGTAGGTGACATCTCTACGCTTAGAATCCGCGTAGCTTTTCTGTCGGGATTGTGCTATCTTCAACCTGTCTTTAACCAATTTGACTTTTTCTTCGGCATCTTTGATAAGATCAGGTCCGAATAGGCTTCTTTCTCCCACACCGTTCCATAACAATGGGGTGGTACACTTTCTTCCGTAGAGTAACTCAAACGGTGCCATTCCAATACTAGATTGATGACTATTGTTGTAAGAGAACTCTGCGTAAGGCAAACTTTCATCCCAACTTGCTCCATAGTCTAAAGCACATGCTCTCAACATATCTTCCAGAATTTGGTTGGTCCTTTCTGTTTGTCCATCTGTTTGAGGATGGAAGGCGATCAATTCCAATCTCGTTCCTAAGGATTCATGAAGTTGTCTCCAAAAGTGAGAAGTGAACTGAGTTCCTCTATCGACACAATACTTTTGGGCACTCCGTGAAGGCATATACGATTCGCTCATGTATATTTTTGCTAACTTGGCACTTGTATAAGTGGTCTTCACAGTATAAAATGAGCCACTTTAGTTAAGCGATCCACTACTACCCATATGGAATCATACCGACCTGGTCCTTGGTAATCCGGTAATGAAATCCATACCAATATTTTCCCACTTCCATTCGAATAGGCGGTGGTTGAAGCACTGCTGGTTTTTGGTGCTCCGCTTTGACTCGCTACACACATCACACAAAGCAATATGTTCGCGATGTCTCTTTTGAGATTGTTCCACCAAAATCTTTCTTTCATATCCATGTACATTTTGGTGTTTCTGGTGAATAGAATATGGAGAGTTGTGACCTTCTTGTAAGATCGGTTTGCAACTCGGGTCTTATGGAACACATATACGCTTCCGTGCCATAAGGTTCCTTGTTCATCAATACGGAAACTCTTAGCCTTCCCTAGACTAATATTTTCCTTGATCTTTTCAATTTCCTTATCGGTCTTCTGAGCTTCTTGGATCTTGTTCAAAAGAGTGGGTTGAACATCTAATGACATAAGATGTCCTTCTGGTACAATCTCCAATCTGAGTTCCTTGAATTGTTTACACAGATCTTCTGGCAATTCTCCTTTGGTAAGACCATTTACAAACGTCTTACGACTTAAAGCATCGGCTACCACATTTGCTTTACCGGGGTGGTATTGCAAACTCAAGTCATAATCCTTGATAAGTTCTAGCCATCTTCTTTGTCTCATGTTGATCTCCTTCTGGGTGAAGATATACTTCAAGCTCTTATGATCGGTGAATACTTCACACCGCTTACCTAAAAGGTAATGTCTCCATGTTTTGAGTGCATGGACGACAGAGGCTAACTCCAAATCATGAGTAGGATAGTTTACTTCATGAGTTTTGAGTTTTCTCGAAGCATAAGCTACGACTCTACCATCTTGCATAAGTACAAAGACCCAAGCCTTGATGAGAAGCATCACAATACACTTGGAAATCTTTTTCCAAATCCGCGCATATAGAACTGGTCTTGTCAAGTC
The DNA here is from genome assembly GCA_030063025.1 of Avena longiglumis. Lineage (NCBI taxonomy): Eukaryota > Viridiplantae > Streptophyta > Magnoliopsida > Poales > Poaceae > Avena > Avena longiglumis. The sequence continues at coordinate 444,277,462 of CP125975.1, read as the reverse complement.
TCTTCTTCAACTCTTGAAGTCGACTTTCAACCTTCAAATTCAAACAAATTTCTTGTCCTTCTTTAGCAATTCACATCGCTTAGCAACTTTAGAAATTTTCAATGAACCTTCAGTAGTAACCTGCTAAGCCAAGGAAACTACGAACTTCCTTCACATTTTGGGTGATTCCCAATCATCACAAATGAAACTTTGGCAGGATCAACTACCACACCATCCTTTGTCATAACATGACCAAGAATTCCAACTTTCTCTAACCAGAACTCACACTTGCTGAATTTGGCATAAAGCTTATGCTCTCTTAACTTTTCAAGTATCAAGCGCAAGTGTCTTTCATGTTCTTCCTTGCTCTTGGAGTAGACTAGGATATCGTCGATAAAAACGACAACGAACTTGTCAAGGAATTCCATGAACACTTTGTTCATCATATTCATGAAGTATCTTTGGAGCGTTGGTTAAACCAAAAGGCATCACAGTGTACTCATACAATCCATACCTTGTGGTGAATGCTGTCTTAGGTATGTCTTGCTCTCTTATCTTAAGTTGAAAATAGCCTGACCAAAGATCAATCTTCGAGAATACACATGCTCCTTCTAACTGATCAAACAAGTCGTTGATTCTTGGCAAAGGATATTTGTTCTTGATGGTAACCTCGTTGAGAGAATGATAATCAATACATAATCTTTGTGTTCTATCCTTCTTCTCCACAAACAATACCGGGCTCCCAAGATGAAGAACTTGGTTGTATAAACCCTTTCTCGAATCGTTCTCCTAGTTGTTTCTTGAGTTCTTTCAGTTCATCCATGACATTTTGTATGGTCTCTTAGCTATTGGTCCGTAACTCGTACCAAATCTATCAAAACTCCACATCTCTATTTGGTGGCATTCCTGGTAATTCCTCCGGAAATACATCCGGATACTCACACACAATTGGCACACTGTCCATGCTAACCCCCTTAAGAGAATTTAGCTTACTTCCTTTAGACTCAAAGTTTGTCTTAAACTTTATTCTTTTTCCTTCGGGTTGTGAGTGTAACGCACGATTGGCAATCCAATACTCCTTCATACTTAGCCATCCAATCCATTCCCAATATTACATCCAATCCTTGGGAATTCAGGATTATTAGGTTCACTGGAAACCTATGTTTTCCAAACTCTATGACTAAGTCATGACATCCTGAGTTTACTATCATTTCTCCCCCTGGAGAACTTACTCTTATAGGACACCCAATGGTTTCTACCGTAGTTCATTTCTTTCAACAAATGCTTTTGATATGAATGAATGAGATGCACCAAGATCAAAGAGTACAAATGCTGAAATTGAATTGAGTCTGAACTTACCAAAGAACGGCATCGTGTTCCTCATAGACCTCCTCCACATTGATGTGATTAACCTGTCCTTTCTGGAAAGGATTTGGCTTGTTAGGTCCTTCAACTTTCTTTTCAGGGCACTCATTAGCATAATGCCCCAGCTTCTTGCATTTGAAGCACTCAACCTGACTGATGTCCTTTTTAACATGCTGACTTCCACTTCCACTACCATTTCCACTGTGGTGGCTCTTATGTCCACCCTTGTGGTTCTTGTACTTATCATTGTCATGACTACGGTGATGCTTGTTGTCATGACGGTTGTGGTTGTGGTGCTTGTTGAATTTCCCATGTTTATGGGATCCTGAGCTGCCATTGTCATCATAGTGAGATCGTTTGTGAGACGATCCCGAGCTGTGTTTGTCGGAGTGTTTCCTCTTCCTACTCTCGACTTGTTTCATTTTACTTTCCAAAATAGCAGCCTTGTCACACAAAGACTGATAAGTTGGAACATATGCTACAGATAACTGTAGGTTCAGCTCATCATTCAAACCTTCCAAGAATTTTCCTTTCTCTTGGCATCAGTATCAACCTCATCCGGTGCATAGCGCGCCAGATTGTTGAATTCTTCTACGTATTCTGCCACACTGCGGTGGCGTTGTTTCAGGTTGTGAAACTCCTTCTTTTTCAGACTCATTATCCCTGATGAGATATGAGCGGTGCGAAACCCATCCTCAAATATGTCCCATGCCACTTCATCAATGGGAGTGGTGATTTGGAAGTTATCCCACCAAGTGGCGGCTGGTCCTTCCAACAGATGTGCTGCGAATCTGACTTTTTCAGCATCAGTGCAGCCCACTGTCACTAGGTCTTTGTTCACAGAACGCAACCAGTCATTGGCTGCCATGGGATCAGTTGTCCCCGAAAATTTTGCTGGCCTTAGTCGCAGAAATCTGGTAAGCATATCAAAACCCGGAGGATTGTTGTTGTTGTTGTTGTTGTTGTTGGGATTGTTATTGTTGTTGTTATTATTGTTGTTATTGTTGTTGTTGTTCTAATTCTGAATGAATGTCGTCATCATTTGCATAAGTTGCGTTTGCGCATTCATCATCTGTTGCATTTCCGGGGTGATGTTATTGGGGTTGGGGTTTGCGCGACGGGGAGGCATCTGTGGTTGTTCAAATAGATAAGAATGAGATACCCATAGATGTTTCATGCACAAACATCACAAGCAACACATAACAAGCAACTTAAGAATATAAGTGCAACATCCACATAACAAACTCATGAAATAAAACACACAAGTGGCAAGCCATCCACATGTCGGATGGTCCAATAATAAGTTCGCAACAACAAGTATGAATATGAAAGATAAAAGAAATGAGTAAACAAGTCTACTCGTCAGCATCTATCTCCTCCTCGACGAAGGTAAGACCTGCGTTCTCCATCGCGGTCTTGTTCTCCTCAATCGTAGTGGTCAAAGAGTCAACCTTGGTCTTGAGAGCCCTCTTCTGGGAGCGAAGCCTCTCAATAACCATCTGCTGCTGCTCAAGCTCGAAGTCCTTGGACTTCAGTTCCTCGGTCATGTCCCGGATCCTCTTGTTCCTATCCCGACGTTTCTCTTGACTCTTGAACTTGCGGTCCTGGGCCTCGAACTTTGTCTCCATTTCCTTGATCATCTCATCCTGCTGCGCAAAAAGCTTGTCCTTCTCGCTGCACTGGCTCGTCATTACCTAGCATGACGTTAAATCTGTCCGTATCTACGTGTCGAGAAGAGTCTCTAAGTCCTGAAGATAAAGGCGTATCGGCTCATGTGCTCCTCGAGTCGTCCTCAAGTCGATGGACTCTCCATCAACATCACGTCTTCCAAGACGTGAAAGTGAGTACCCTAACCTGTCTGGAGTGGCTACGCTATCGTCCTATCAGGTCTGCATGACTACCTCCATGCCTCTCTCACATCGCCGTGCATCAACTTGAAGACGATGGCCTCTGTAGTAGGCTCAGTCTGGCGTCCTGGCTGGGTCACCTTGAAGCCCCGAGGTCCTTCCTCTCGAACTTGGTGAGTGGATACACCGTGATGGTGGGAAGAGGGAGATCAAGCAGAGTGGTAAGCTCAATGATACGGGGACCAAAACGAGTAACCCGAAACTCCTCAACAGTGCTGATGGCAACAGGCATCTATTTATAAGATTAAAAAGTTAGAACAACACAATTCAAGATAAATCAAGACAAACATTCATACATATTCGTGAAACATAACTGTCACACAAGTCATGCATACATAAATCCATTACATCACTCAAGGTCCATACTTATTTAAAATATCTTTTGAAAACAAGGTGATAAGTGGTGGTCCAACTAACGAAGTGTCCTTACAATCCAATCTCACGGGATCTATTATTAAACACAATGTTCCTAGAGGCAATCCACCAATCTTGCTCTCTTGACTCTATTACTAAGTCTATAACATCTCCCCTTATTTCTTGGTTGGTGTCTTCCAACTCTTGAGTAAGCTCCTTCTCTTTCTCTAAGTCCTTTTGGAGGTTGAGCATTCTGCACTTGACTCTAGCACTTAGTTCTTTGATAGTCCTCCAAGCTGCATCCCTGGCTGACTCAAAGAATGTGGTGTGCATTGTGGTGTTGGTGTACATGCAGAATCCCCTTTCTTTGTGGTTGTCTTCCTTGTTTTTGTACAAGTGAAGTTGCACCCACCAATACTCCACTCCTTCATCCATCACTGGAAAGCCCTTGTACACAGCTTCACCATGTGCATCCATTGCCTCCATGAGGTCCTTGAGAATATTGGGAAACTCAGTTTCACATTCCAAGGTCATGGTCATGAGTGGCCCCTTCTTCACGGCTTCGTTGATGGAATTCATCTACAAGGAAGTTGAAAGAGATTAGAAAAGTTTTACGATAAGAATAGACAAGTGTAGATGTAGTTGAAAAACTTTTTCCTTAGTGTTTTCCCAATCCTAGGGTCATAATCCTACAGGCAACACAGTGCTCTGATACCATCTGTTAAACCCTTCCTTTATAAAGGATAGGATCCCTGTGATTGCAATGCTAGTCCCTGGATCAAAGCTAGCATCCACAGTTTAAGATGAAGTACACAGATACAAAGGTCGTTTATTACATTCATTCCAGAGATAAAACATAGTCTTTTACAACTCAGGGCCATAAGCCTAATTCAAGAGTTTTAAGGAATAAGTAAATAAACACAAGTCTTCATCTTCATGTGCCACAGGCAAGCATGTTGAGTGTAGACTCATGACTCCTAATCATCATCGGAGTAACCTGCAACATCACAAGTTACAGCCACAGAGGGTCAATACTTTGGAATAGTATTGGCAAGTGATACCTTAGTATTTTAAGTGGACTACATCACTATATGCATTTTGGCTAGTGTAGCTTGGCTTGCTTTGCTTGAAAATAAATTTTCCTATTAGTTGAAATCACTAAGTTTTTCTTTGTCAAAACATTCCCAAGGAAACCACCAATAGACATTGGGGTCCTTCACCCTTGTTCACCCACAAATTTTTACCTAGAAGTTGGAGTGATGAGATTCTTGTAGCTTCCATGTCTTGATGCTCAAAGTGTCCATTTCCTTGGACAAGGCTAAGTACTTAGATTTTCCATCTGCAGAGGTTGTGCACTTTCCCACTAGACTTGGTTTCCCAAGACAGGACCTTCGAAGCCTTTCCTTAGTCAAATGGACGTTCCATCCTATCATCCCATCTACCACCAACTGTCCAAATGACTAAGTTCTAGCAACCTATATGATCATGGCGAGCCCATTTTGCCAAGTGGTTGCCTTAAGCTTTCTCCACACTTGGCCTCCAAATCCCTTTGTGCCTGGGTGGCATTCCACAAGTGAGATACACAACCCAAGTCCATGGCCTTGTGTAACCACTCAACATAACCCAATCTTCCCATTCCACCCAGGAGTTCATTTGTCTTAGTTGTTTTATTAAGAAAATATAAGTCTCTTGACTTAGAATATTTTTATCATATAGTATATAGTTGTTCACCACCCTTGTTTGCTATGAGCTAGGCTAGGCAAAAATATGGTAACTTAACTTAGGAAAATTTCCCTAGCAATTCTACTATTTCACTCTACTTAGGATTTCCCAATTTAGCACTTAGCAAAATATCATGCAATACTTTAGCAAAATAACTAATGCTAACATAAAACTTAGGATAGGAATATTCATGAAAATATCACTTGCCTTGGTAGTGTGGAGAGTAGCACTCTTCACAATCACAATCACTAGCAAAATCTACACAAGAAATCAAAGCATACAATTACACACAATTAAATACAACCAAAAATAATAAGAATGCATGCATGCAAGAATTTACCAAGTGTTAAATTTTGAAAATTCTACCAAGTGTGTTCATGACCACAGAAACATAACATGTCACAAGTTTGTCCAATAAACTTATTTGGCCATAATAAAATTTTATAAAGATAATTCTATATCTAAAATAGCCCTAAACTTGTTCCACAAATAAAACCATTTTAACTGTTACTATATGCTAAACAAATTGGATATTCAGAAAGGCCTTGTTTCACTGAATCCAACGGTATAAAGTTTGCAAAAATCCAACGTGGCATTTGAAAGTTATGAGCATTTGAAGTTTGAATCTAAATCAGGTTTTAAATTCTGTTTTTAGTTTAAACCTTGCCACGCGTCGCGTTATTATCTTGGCGTGCAGGTTCGCACCGGATCACCCTTCTGTGCCGTTGGATCTAACTAACGCTGCGCGGCTCAGATCTGTCCATTCCCCTTCGTTAAGTGAAGTGTTTCTACGCGTAGGATTCAGATCTAACGGCTAAGAATCTCCTAACGAAAAACGAGCGGCGCTACCGGCGGTGACAGGCGGAGGCGCGTCAGTCAGTGGCGGTGCCGGCGTTCTAGGTCGCCCGGGGGAGGGAGGAGATGCTTACCAGAACTGCAGGAGGCTGCTGATGCTCAAGGTAGCAATGGCTTGGGAAGGGGCGCACGGGGTCGTCGGGGATTCCTCGCCGGAGTTTGCGAATGCGTCAGCCACGGTCAGTCGTCGTCGTTGGCGGGGTTCCTCGTCGCGCTAAGCCAAAATAGGGACACTGTCAGATGTGCAAGACGATGAGGATTCTATGCGTATCAGTCAGAGGGCAAGGGGCGGTGGCTACTTACGGAGGGAGGTCGCCGGAGTTCTTGCAGGAGACGGTGGCGCCGCCGACGCTGCCGGGTTAGGGTCATGCGAAAGCAAACGGAGAGTGTCAGAAGATGCACAGAGGTTCCCTGAACAAGATAGCGTGAACGCGAGACTGGGGGGGAACTCGAGACTCACCGGAATTCGCCGGCGCAGTCGTCGGAGACGGCGGGTTGCAGAGAAATGCGCACTGGGGCGTTTCAGGCTTGGGGTTTGGGGAAAAGAGAGAGGGAGAGGGGTTTATATAGCCTGGCTAAGCGAGAATTACTCGCCATTGATTCAATTGACGCGATTATCACTCAGGAAACGGCAGCGTTGATTGGGGACGAACAGGTCGTGCGGGTGGAGACAACGCTGGCGTGGAGATGGCCCGCTTGTCAGCGAGGTGCGCGAAGTGCAGGTGGGGTCTGCTTGTCAATGCTCAACAGGTGCTCAAGGCGTGAAAAGAAAAGGAGATCCCGGGTGGGCTTATCGGGCTCGTTTCTTCTCATGGCCGATTCGTCAAGGCCTTTTTCTTTGAAGTACTTTTCTTTTCTAAATTTATTTTCTGGTATGAATTTTAATATGAATTCAAATCCTTTTGAAATCAAACTGCCTTGGGACTTTTGCAGGGTTTTTGTGGATTCAAAAATAGTCATAAAACTAAGTGGTTACTTTGCAAGGCTTGGTCCAGCTTGGTTTCTAAAATAATTAGGGATTTGTTCCTGTTTGCAAGTAATTGAAAGGGATTTTGAAAACTACTTCTAAATTTGAAATCTTGGGGGTTAAAAGTTTCACCTAAACTTTCCATCAATGGAGTCAAGCAACAAGTATTTAAACATTCAAATTTCAAAGGGTGATGTTTATTTGGGACAAATTGCCCACATGAAATCATAGCTCATATTCTATCACTAAGTGATTTTTGAGAAAACCCTAAATGAATGAATGATGCAAAGTGATATGAATGAGTTTTGAAACTATGATTTTTTTTTGGGATGTTACAACACGGGGGAGCACGAGAGAGAGAGAGTGAGATGGGTACGGGGAGAGAGAGGGGAGCGTCAGCGTTCTTATCCTCTACTCAGCGGGCGGCGGCAGGCATCGTGGCGCAGAGGAGATCGACGACGGCATGTCGGACACGCAGGTGCTTGCCGCTTACGGGGAAGACGAAAGAAACGGAGGGCGAATTGGTACGGGCCAGGGATGGGCTGGATTGGGCCGCGATGGGCTACAGGGTGCACTGCGCGGCAGGAAAGACAGGGTAGGAAGTTGGGCTGCAGCCTGGGAGTGCTCTAGATCTATTTTTTTAGCCAGATCCTTTTCTAATTCCTGTTTTGATTTCTTCTTTGACAATTCACTTTCAAATCTGTTTTTTGGATAGATTTAAAATACTACAGAGGTTTTGTAAAGTAGCTAAAACACTAAGGGGCCCTAAAACAATTTGGGCTCCACATACTTTTGGTAGGTTTTCAAAAATATTTAAAACCTTTTGAAAGGTATTTCAAAGAGAGGGGAAGATTAGGGTTTAGGGTTTCACTTTAATTTCTTTGCATGCAATTTAAAGTATGATGCTCATGAGTGCACAAACAACCCTAATTACTATTTAGCTAAAAGTGGGGTGTTACAGCTCTATCCCCCTTACGATAATCTTGACCCGAGATTCCAAAGGTAGGAATAGAGACAGAGAGAGAAGAGACAGGGCCACTCTAAATATAAGAGGAAACACACTAAACAACACACAGAGTATCTCATGGTCAAATCATGGATGGAGTGTTCAGAAACAACTATGGGATGACAACATGAGACACGACAAGGTAACGGAGGAACAAAAGGAGAAAGTTGCAAGTTGTTAGATAGATGGTCTTCATAAGGATTTACACCATGGAGCTTCATAAGGGTTTAAGCTTCTGAGAAGGAAAGCTTCCAACAGAAAGAACATGACCACATACTTCGAGAGGGAACCTCTACTAAGCGGATTAAGTATATATTTCAGGTTGCAGAGATATGGATCAACAAAACCAAGTTGTTCAACTACTTTTGAAACAGAAGGGTCTCTTTTTCATTCAACAGAAGGCCAAGACAGAAAGGTGTTTTGGGTGGAGAGGACTCCTAAGATCCACAAGAAACATTTTATTAAGAGGAACTATAGATTACCAAAATCATATCCACTCTTATAACATGGTTGAGAAAACGAAGGAAACTCTTTATTCATCCAGGTTTATCAGAATCTTCGCCAAAGATCATGATATCACTTTACACCACTAGATGAATAGGTAAGAAGATTCCTGATGACACGAGAAGAAAGAAACTTCATTCTCAGACTTCAATTATTTGGCACAACCAAAACGGTTGCCAACATAAAGGGGTCTGGAGGATCGACCGAGAGACATTTAGCGACACTACTTTAAATGTTCTCCTTAATGTTTGGAGAAGCAACATCAAGTAAAGGTTGGACTTCGAATACAAAGGAAATCGTAAGGTCAACTCCTATAATAAATCATAGAAGATGCCTCCTGAGAGTGGTTGTTATTGCTGAAATCAAGAGAATATAACAAAAGGTATTTCTGGCTAAGTGTATCAACCATTAAATCAATCTTGCTGGATTCACAAAGAGACCTATGTCAAAACCTTGAGGAGCACCTACCATCATATCTGCTTGAGATTCAGATTTGGTTAGGTGGTATGATATTTTAGACTCAACATGTCCGAATAGAAAGGGTGCAACAATTACCACAAAGGCAAAGTTACTAGAGTCTCAAGATATGGACTGCAGTGTAAAGCTCCAAACGACTGAGCTAGATTTCTATACCCATGTATTTAGCAACTAGTCGAGAGACATCTGCTCACACATAAGGTACTAGCAATCAAATACACATGTGTGCTTAAGGAACGGAGTTAACTCTACTCGAATCCACAGCGACATCTTTCAACATTTGCACGTGAACCAGAGAAGGTTACCAGAACTCATACTTCAAGATGACTCGAAGATGATTCTCGAAAGTTTCCAACATTGATGCCTATTGTTCCATATGTATCTTTTCTAGCATGGAGACGGTAAAGATGTCATTGATGGGCTCAACAACAAACTTATCGATACACTCCAAGAGGATGGACTCATATGTTTCCCGAACAAGGAAAACAAGTTGGTTAGACCAAAGGACATGAAGATGTACTCAAGTGAAACATCACGAGTAGCAACACCATCAAGATAGTCCTTGGAAGTGAGTTTAATTTGACAATAACCCAAATCAAATCAAAGGTGGGGAAGATAATATATCCACAAAGGAAATAATATCTTTCTTCAATACAAACAAAACTAGACATCCCTTAAGAAGGAACAAAGTTGATTAGACCTTTTGTCTTACAACTGTCCAAGTTGTTGTTTAAGCTCAACCAACTAGTTTAGAGGTATCCAGTACAAATCCTTGGAGAAAGGAGCAGTTCGGAGAACATGCTAGCTCAAGAACTTGACAATATGGTCATGTGGCAACATGGCAATACTTCTTGAAGACATCTAGAATATCACGAACCACCGATATGTCCTTAGTTCGAGAGGAAACTTGCTTGTATGGCAACAATACATAGTCCCAGAGCTTTGGCACAACCTAACTCTTTGACCGAAGAGAGTGTACTAGAATAACGGACTTGGTAGCACAATCATCCTTTGCTTAGTGATAAGGTTAACCAATCACGCTAAGAATGACTTAAATGTCCTTAGAGTTCAAAACAATAATAATTTCTAAGAATCTTAGATAGCCACATTATTACGCACACGCATCACTCATGAGCGCGAAAGCTCGAGGAAGGGTGGGTAACAATGTGTGAGAGTATCACTTTTCTAAAGGGTCGTGAAACTCGGCACGACCTCTTAGTATAAAAGAGTGTGATACCTTAAGGTGGAATAAATATAAGTTCATCAATGTCTCTTGATCTGCGGATTACAACGCTTTGACCTGGTCATAGAAATGAAAAGGTACTGGAGTTTGTTTCCCCTGACATCTCGAAATGGTTTGTCATGACGGACCACAAGAGTATCTTGCATCGAAAGACACCAATGCACATTTACTACGTGGCTACCAACTGGTAGAAATAGGTCGGAAAACAACAAGGAAAAGAAGGAACATACTCAGGATAGAGTTCCCGAGATGTGGATGCATAGATAATCAATCTTCTGAAAACCAATACAAAAAAGGGAAAGGTTTGGCAGAGTCACGAGTATAGATGCGAGACTTTCGAGGAGTACTCTTGTCGTGATCTATTTGGTTCCATTAAAGAACATCTGCCATAGCTAGTGGTAGGGGAAGTCCTTGGTTGTCACAATTCAATCGCGACAAATACCACAAGCTTGAGGGCTAGAATTGTAGTACCGGCCATCCTGAGGTAATGTTTGAACATTAGCAATAGGGTCAAAGGATGGGATCTTGGAATAAAGATCAGCTTCATGTACAAGATTCACAACACTAGAATCTAGCACAATCCGGGATCTTAGATTCAAGTCCAAGGGTTAAAACCCAAAGAAAGGAGTAACTACTACTTGAGTGACATAGCGTACACTGCAAGGTAATAATCACAAGGTAAATTCCAAGAGAAGAAATGACTTCTGAAGTACCCAAACAAAAGAAAAGGAGGCACACGAGGCAAAAGGAAACCTCGAAGCCTAGAACAAAACACTGTGGATCATAATATTATAGGATCCATAAAATAGAGAGATCATGATGGAAAGGAATCTCTCATGTGAACAAGAGAAAAGGGAACAAGGAATTCACAACACTCGCAACTCTAGAGAACTTAACACTAGGTCAACTGGTTGAGAAACGACATGCTAAAAAGGCACCTAAGATTTGAAAGACTAGAAGAGATATCAAAACTTTTCCAAAATCAACACTGGATAAGATGACCCAGAGTTAGAGCGATACCAGATAAGGAGTAAAAGAAGGATACTAGAGTTTTCGCAAATATTTTTCATCTTTGAAATAGTTATCACAAACACTAGACTCAACATCGACCAATAGCAAGGTTTTCCTACGGTCGGTACTGCTCTGATACCAAAACCTGTGACACCCCCGAGATCAGGGCTAAACAAATCCCAGACCTCCGTCTGACATAAGCTTAACCTTGAGCTTGAGGATATCCAGTGAAGAATCGATAACACAGCAGTGACCCTACGACACAAAATTTATTACAGCAAGCTCATAACTGAGCAGAGAACCAAATTATTACAAGCAGAGGTCACTGACCACAAACATCAAACAATGGAAGGAAAATTATGCTATTAAGTATAGCAAACTTAACAAATGGCCTAAGAGGCCTGAAGCATAACGATGACGTCCCAGCCCATAGATTCCAGGCTGCCGACCGGGAACCCCAAGCTACTCGTCGGTGTCGATGTAGTACCAAACTGATCTTCAGGGAACACTTACTCTGCCAAAGGTATCAACAAAGCAAGGGTGAGTATAGGGTGTACTCCGCAAGACTTATGGCTGGTGGAGTTGTTTTTCATAAAGCCATCTTTGTTTATAAAACAAGGGAGAGAAGAAGCTCGTCTGGTCAGAGTATTTTAAAAGGGTATAATAGAGCGACATCTTCAAAATATTGATCATCATCTTTTGATATCCACCAAGTCATCATCATCTAACAACTAGGATCACCCCCTCGTACCCATGAGGAAGCATCCTTAAGCACGCGTTGAATTGCTAAGTTTTACGATTAGGTTAAAGTTCTCTATGATCTTAGAATCTGGTCACCAAGCGTTCATAACCGTGAACACGGCTTTTCAAAAAGATTTAACCCTTCAGGGGTGTACAACTTTACCCACACGTACTAACCTTATCTTAATGCCACATGATTAGCCCTCTTCCTTGGAAGGCCGGCAAAGGGTGGTTAGACATGACCTTTACCTTGCTTTCGCCGAGACCATGAGTCACATAATAAGTATGGTTCCGCCGTAACGGGTCAAATCCTGAAGCCGATACTTAAAGATGTGAGGCGACGTTGGTTTACCAAGGGCTCCATCGACCCCAAGAAACCCGGTCCACTCTTTCCTAGTTGTTATGAATGCACCTCCTTCACCTCCTCTTTCAAAAACGTTTTCAATTCGTATGTCGAATGGAACGTCCGAACTATGTGACTCATGGAATCTACTAGTCAAGTTAGTTACTCGTGAGGTTTTCCAGGCCCCATGTGGTTGTACGCTCGTATCGGTTCCAAAGGCAAGAACTCAGTTCCTAGTGGTGGCGAGCATGGGACTAGAAAAACCACATCCCACCGTGGCCTCCCATACAAGCCTTAGCATGTTTAATCTCATATTACTGATCTCATCTCATCACGATCTCCTGTCATACTAGATTCTCTGCATTTGATAGATCATCTGGATGGACCAGTACTGATAGTTATGCATGGCTAAGCAGGCACAAATATAAGCTCTAGCAGTGCACACAAGCCAAACCTACTTATGTTAGGAGCAGTGGATCAGGTAATATAAGCTCAAAGGAAGTATGCAACATATAGGATACTCTATCTATCTATCTATCTATAGATAAAAGACCACATTAGAATCGTACGCATCATGGCAGGAATTGAAATGCTTTCGAAATCATAGGATTATATCATGGTGGGGCTATGCTTGCCTTTGCCAGTTGATAACAGATAAGCAGATCTTTGGAAGCCTTGTACTTGACTTGATTAAAGTTTGACTTCGATCTCCATCTCGATATCGTATTCTAGCAAAGAAGAACCAAATCACCAGAAAGAAAGGGAAACAATCAACACATGGCATCGATGCAATGCTCAAACAAGGATGATGATATGTCAAGTTAAATTGTACTCAAATGTAACCCTAATACATGCTCGACAATTTAATCGGGGTTCCGAGGGGTGAAAACCCTAACTCGGGGAAACTCCGGATGTATATGAGAGGGTTGGTTTGTTCTTTTAATTAAACTTGTCATGTAAGTTTCTTAACAATGCATGATGACATCTTAGATAGATAGAGCTCATTTTTCAGAACAATTTGATATATTATTTGTACTTTTATGACTTATAATGAATTAGTTATTGATTTTATAAGATTTATCCTTTTTTGAAATTATTTAAATCAATTAAAATTGATTACTGCATCATTATGATGTCATTATTATGGCCAGGTAATTTGTTACTGCACCTAAACCTACACTCATACACTAACAGAATGGGCCCATGGCCATGTCAGCACACCACGCAAGCGGTCAACGGTCAAAGGGTCCACGGCCACGTCACCCTGACATCGTGGTGAAGTCACAACGACGACCACCATCAGGTGGTCACCAGAGGCGGTGTTGTGAGGCGCGCGGGGCGATGGGGCTAGGTGCGTTCGACGCAACCAAGCAAGCCAAGCGAAATAGAGGCGGCGCCACCCTTTTTGGGTCACTGGAGAAGCAAGCGCGGCGATCTTATGCGGCGGTGGCGATAGGACGACGGTGACCTACGGCTACAGACGACGCGCAGGCAAATGAGGGGCACATGGAGGACCGCAAGCTCACCCTTGACGCGTTAGGAAGCTCGGTGAGGCCAGAGGAGGAGAGAGCGACGGCATAGACGGCAGCGGTGGTCGTCAGGCTTGAGGAAGATGGCGAGGATGGCGACGATTGGGGGCTCCTCGTCTCGATTCCTTCGACGAGGGGATGCGGCACAACATGGCGGAGCTCACAGGAACCTCAGCCGGGCGAGGGGAGGCCGGAGATGGCGGGGCGACGGCGAGCTCGTTGGTTAGGGTTTCGGGCCAAAGAGGGGAAAACGCGAGGGAGCACGAGAGAGACTGAGATGGGTACGGGGAGAGAGAAGACAGCATCGGCGTTCTTATCCTCTACTCAGCGGGCGGCGGCGGGCATCATGGCGCAGAGGAGATCGACGATGGCGCGTCGGACATGCACGTGCTTGCCGCTTACGGGGAAGACGACAGAAACGGAGGACGAATCGGTACGGGCTAGGGATGGGCTGGATTGGGCCGTGATGGGCTGCAGGGCGCACTGCGCAGCAGGAAAGACAGGGTAGGAAGTTGGGCTACAGCCTGGGAGTGCTCTGGATCTATTTTTTAGCCAGATCCTTTTCTAATTCCTGTTTTGATTTCTTCTTTGACAATTCAATTTCAAATCTGTTTTTTGGATAGATTTCAAATACCAGAGAGGTTTTGTAAAATAGGTAAAACACTAAGGGCCCTAAAACAATTTGGGCTCCACATACTTTTGGTAGGTTTAAAAAAATATTTAAAACCTTTTGAAAGGGATTTCAAAGAGAGGGGAAGATTAGGGTTTCACTTTAATTTCTTTGCATGCAATTTAAAGTATGATGATCATGAGTGCACAAACAACCCTAATTAATATTTAGCTAAAAGTGTGGTGTTACAGTTATTGTGATATCTGAAACAAAGTTTTGGTTGCAACATGATAGAGTATAATATGGCATGTTCTCATATTTGATGAGAATGTGCAAAAGGTTGGAGATGCTGGTCGTCCTAATCCTCCAAAAGGTTTTGGAGAGAAACATTATACTCACAATTCACCGTTATAAGCTAAAGTAGCTTGATCATGAATAGTTTCATGATAAGGATGAATATTAGATGTAGATAAAATGTTTACTACACTAAAAGATTACTAAAGAATGTAATTTGAAAGAACACCAAGCATTTGATAATGGTGATCTACTTCAAAGTGCAAGTCCAAAGACATTGGTATTTAACTATACACGCTTCGTACTATGTGTCATGAGTATGGCGCCACTGTTGATGTTGATAGATTCTTTTGAAAGGATAAAGAAATACTGAAAGAAAAATCTTAAGAAATATTTGGCAGAAAAGAAAAGACTAGAATTGTTCAGCTTAGGTATATATAGGATATTCATGTTATGGTTGTATTCTTTGCTTATTAAACAATATAGTTCTTGGGTATTTGATACTGAATTTGTTGGTGTGAATAGTCATACGAAACAACACAATTCATGAACCACAATGGCCTAAGTAACTAGCAAAAGAATATGTGATGATGTTCATCGAGAACAAATAAAGGGTTATTGTGTTGCTCGTTAATATCAAAGCTTGCCTTCAATATTTGTTTTATCACGTATTATGAGAACAAAAGGGTTGTTCAAATAATTTCCATATTCCATGAAAGATGGATGATATACAAGTCTAGTTAGAGAAATCACATCCATAAAGATAAAGCTAAAAATTTCAAAAGGCAATTGATTGAATGATCACTTAAGAAGTGCCATCGCCATTTAAATTATAGTGGACAGAAAACATGAAGAAACCCCATGATTGATGGGATTTTGGAGTGATTTTTGTTCAAATGGCGCTTGTGAAACTTTCCCAGAGATAATTAAAACTCCGTTCATAGGCCAAAAGTGAACGAATGACTAGCTTATTGGAACTTGTACATATAGATGTATGAAGCCCATTATGTGTAGTCAAGAGTGATGGATTTCAACTTCATATGCTTTCTTCGAAAATTTGAGTGAATACATGAATATTTACTTAATGACGATGAAGTGTGAAACATTTCAAAAAATTAGAGGACTTTCAAGATGAAGTGCAAAATCAATGTAACAAGAAAGTAAAGAATTTATGATAGGATCATAAAGGAAAATATTTTAGTTACAAATTTAGCATAAACAACTAAGATTTGAGGAATCGTTCCATGGATTTGCGTTTCTCGAAACACCATATGAGGATGGAGTAATCAAGATATGTAATAAAACCTTGTTTGACATGGTGAGATCAAAGGTGTCATTTATAAAACTGCCATTAGATTTTAAAGATTAAAAGCTTTAGAGACTACCCGTTTTCACTGAAAAGAGCTCCATCACGATCCGTTGAAATGACACCATATAAAGTTATGGTTTGGGATAAAACCCATGTTGCCCTTCCTTAAACATTGGTATGCTATGCATAAGAAAGATGTTTGCAACTAAAGTCGGATGAACATGTCTTTGTATGTTATTTAGAATAACCGTTGAGTATTCCTCCATAACACCGAAGACAAAAGTGTTTGTCACTTAGAACGTCAAGTTTATTTTAGAAGAAATTTTTCCGTGAAAAGTTAAGTGGGAGGACAATAGAACTTTGATAAGGTTAAAAGAACCTTAGCTATATGTGCTGAGTTGCGCAGCACCGGAAAGTGCCCCGGAGGCAGCAACAATGCTCATGGCTCACGTGCCTCAAAGGTTGTGGACACGGAGGTCTAAGTTCCTATTGAACAAAGTAGGTCGGGCAAATGATGAAATACCAAGATTTGAGAGTTAGATCATTATTCGAAAATGATGAACCGACTACATGAAAATAAGTGATGATGGGCCCTGACTCTGTCAAATGGCTTTAAGC
This sequence comes from Avena longiglumis, assembly GCA_030063025.1. NCBI lineage: Eukaryota > Viridiplantae > Streptophyta > Magnoliopsida > Poales > Poaceae > Avena > Avena longiglumis. The sequence continues at coordinate 444,260,628 of CP125975.1, read as the reverse complement.
CATAGAATCCATGATAGTTCCATACACGAGAAATCAACCTTTGAACTTGGAAGACCCTCTGGAAAGGTGTAAAAACCTTACAGTCGTATTTGGATCTATAAAGATATAGACATGGATGTTTCACATAGAAATAATCGACATTTCGGGAAAGAGTTCATGACAATGTTCAAAGACTGACTATTACAAGATTTGATCTTTCATAGCGATATTTAGTCTAGATGGATTAATGTAGCAACCACTAGATATAATTTTTTTATGTGGTAGTTGAATAAACAAAACAAGTTCTTCTAATAGAATTGTTACCTAGGACGTGTGCATGACACAGTCCAAAGGGTTTTGTTAATTCAAAGGATGCTAAAAGAGAATGCAAACTTCAATGGTTGAAGTGAGCATCTCGGAGTTGGAATCTTCACCATGATGAAACTGTTAAAAGAGTTTATATTCATCAGAGATGATGAAGATGATTGAATTTGCAAGAAATTAAGTGGAAGCGCTAAGACATGTTTCTAATACATTATGTGGAAGACATATTGTTGATTGGAAATTATGTATCTTTTATTAACACATGTTAAGAAATTTATCTCGATGAAAGACTTAGGCAAAACCCGAATATTTGGCATCAATATCTATATAGATAAATTGAGACGCTAATATGGTTGTGCCAAATGTACATAGATGAGATATTGAATGAGTTCAATATGGAAATGACAAGAAAGGTTCTTGCCACACAGAAATGATTAAATCAAAATTCAAGTGTATCGACACTTGGTAAGTGAAACAAAGATTCAAGTATTGATTGATACTTGATGAATAAAATCACAAAGAGTATTTTTCAATCATACTGTGATATGTACAAATCCAGATATGTCCTATGCTCTAAATGTTATGAGCATATACCCGAATGATTCATAAGATGATCATTGGACGATAGTAAGGATATTTTTATGATCTTTTGGAAGAACTAAGAATATATTATTTTGTAGAAGTGACAAATAGATGGTTAGTTCATTATAAAAGTACTACATTGATACTAGTTTTGTCACAAAGTACAAATTAAGTTTATCTCAATCTAAACTAAGGGTGGCACAATATATTGGAAAGTAAGTTCCATAATGGATTTGGAGGAGTTCCAAAGTTAAGACATTGTGACAGATACTACAACAAAAGGCTAAGTATATGACTACTATTATAGCAGCAAAAGAGGCATTTGTGTCAAGTAGTTTGTTATCAAACTAGGTGTAGTTCATAGCACGATAGTACTATGAAGATATATTGTACGACAATATTATCAACATGTTTTAACCCCAAGGAACTAATGATCTCACCAAAGGACCAAATTTATACAAAGCCATCTCATTAGAGAATGAGTGATGCCTGGAGACGCAAAGACATGAAATTACACATGGACCTGTAAGTGTCGGATCCGAAGATCAGTTGACCACTAGAAATTGTGTACATACAACACCGAAAAGCCATAGGTGTTGAATACATAAAGATTTGAAACTATATTATTGTCTCTAGTGCAAGTGGGAAACTGTTGTAGATATGCCCAAGAGGCAATAATAAAGTGGTTATTATCATATCTTCATTTTTATGATAAATGTTTACATACCATGCTATAATTGTATTAACCGGAAACATTAATACTTGTGTGATTTGTAAACATAAAAGAGTCCCTAGTAAAGCCTCTAGTTAAACTAGCTTGTTGGTTAATATATGATCATGGTTTCCTGATCATGAACATTGAGATGTTATTAAAAACAAGGTCATATCATTAGAATAATGATGTGATGGACATACTCCTATAGTTAAGCGCAGCATAAGATATTCTAAAAAAAGCGTAGCATAAGATCAAGTCATTGAAATAGTTCACTTGCTATAAGCTTTCAAATACATAGTAACCTAAATCCTTTGACCATGAGATCATGTTAATCACCATAACCGTGTGGATACTTTGATGACATCAAACACCACTTCGTAACTGGGTGGCTATAAAGGTGGCATTGAGTGTTCAGAAAGTATGTGTTAAGGCACATGGATCAAGAGTGGGATTTGTCCATCCATATGACGAATAGATATACTCTGGGCCGTCTCGATGGAATGTCATCCAATTAGCTTCCAAGCATGTGACTGGCTCACAAGGTATCACATTATCATGGGAACAAGAAAAGAGTACTTATCGGTAACAAGGTTGAACTAGGTATGCAGAGATACCGACGATCAAACCTCAGATAAGTAAAGTATCGCGAGACAAAGGGAAATTGGTGTCGTATGTAAATGTTTCATTAGATCGCAAAGTAATCGTAGAAATATGTAGGAGCCATATGAATTTCCAGATTCCTCTATTGGTTAGTGATCGGAGAAGAGTCTCGGTCATGTCTACATAATTCACGAACCGTGGGGAGACACACTTAAGGATTCAATGTTTTTTAGTAGATATGGAATGATACCGAATGTTGTTCGTAGTCTCGGTTGGGATTCGGGATATAACGAGGAGATCCGGAATGGTCCGGGGAATAAGATTTATATAAGGAAAGTCCAATTCCGGAGTTCGGGAATAATTCCGGTGTTTTCACCGGAATGATCTAGAAGGGTATAGAAGGTTCACCAGAACGAAAGGGGAGGGGTACATGAATGTGTCATGACTAATTGGAATGATTGCATCATGCCCTAGGTCACTTGGCTGGGCGTTTGAAAGAAATAAATTAAAATCCAAAATTGAAAGTCAAAAGGCAAGTTTGAAAAGTCAAACTGGGACAATGTTTCCTCGTGGAGGAATGAGAGAATCCTTCTCTCCCTCCACCACGTGCCTAGTAGGAGAGGGAGTTGGGGAAGGATTCAAACTCCCCTCTCCCAAGCCGCCCCTCCCTCTCATAAATAGAGGGGGTGCACCCTAAGAGCACAACTAGCACCAGCCCTCCAAGCCGCCGCCGCCAGCCATGCCGCTGGCTCCACCTCCTCCTCTCCGGCTTATAAAACCTAGATCACCGAGGAAACCCTATTTCTCCACATAACCCACTCCGGCTTAGGCGAAGCCCTGCGGGATCTTCCCTCTACTTCCGACACCATGCCGTCGTGCTACCGGAATCGCGAGGAAAGAACTATAACCTCCGCTGCCTGCTAGAACAAGGGAGAGGAAGGTCTTCATCGAGTATCGAACGTGTGATCGACTGCGGAAGCGCTGCCAGAAAGCAGCGCCGGAAGGATCGTCTACGCGATATTGAGATCGGCAAGTGTACGACTACATCACCCACGAGAATCTGCTCTCATTAACCGCTTTGGAATATTCGAGGGTGAGTACTCTAATCGAGTCGTTGCTACAATCTAGTAGATAGATCTTGGCTTGTGTGTGTTTATGTGGTAGAAAATTTTATTTTTCCATGCTACGAACCCCTACACAAAAATCCCTCTGCATCAAAGAAGAAATAAGTAAGGGGAGAGGGTATCTCCTTGTCGGAGGTCCCTAATAGGGGTAATGGTATCCAAATAATGGCCATTAATCATGACTTGGTACTTAACAGATTTGACGTAGCTCATGATCAGTTGTATCCACTCCTCCTTAAATCCCAAATGAAGCAAGATCTTCTCCTGAAAGGGCCACTCTACACGATCATATGCCTTGTGCACATCAAGTTTAATTTCATAGAGGTCATATTTCCCTGTCTTCTTATTTTTAATAGCATGGTAAGATTCATATGCCACCAGAAAATTATCAGTTATAAGCCTTCCCGGGACAAATGTATTTTGGGTAGGGGATATGATCTCGTTCAAAATATTTTTGAGCCTAACCGCCATAACTTTGGAAATAACTTTGTAGACTACATTGCAGAGACTAATAAGTCGATACTGAGTTACCTTCTCTGGATTATCCAACTTCAGAATTAAGACCACCACAGTATCATTCCATCCTTCAGGAATAGTTTGAGTATTTATAGCCAGAAGAACTTCATTAGTTATATCCTCAGCGAACAAACTCCAATATTTCTTGAAGAAAATAACATGTAATCGGTCCAGGCCAGGGGCTTTGAGATCCCCAATATTGAACAAAGCTTTCTTCACCTCCTCTCTAGTATATACTACACAAAGGACTTCATTCATCTCTTGAGTAACACAAGGTTTCACTTTATTGATTACCTCTGGGTCAGGTTGATCCACCTCCGAGGAGAAAAGTCCTGCAAAATAGTCCTTGATATGATCAGAGAGATCCTGTTGGTCTTCTATCCAAATATCATTAGTATCTTTCAGTTTTTTGATGAGGTTTTTCTTCTTCCTAGCTTATACAAAATTGTGAAAAAATGATATATTTTGGTCCCCGTATTTCATCCAATTGGCCCTGCTATGTTGGACCCATTTAATCTCTTCCTGCTCATGGATGTTCTCCATCTCAGCCTGTATCTCGTGTTGCCTTTTTTTTGCATCATCCGATAAGGGGCTGTTCATGACGTCATTTTGTTCTCTCTAAAGCTCAGCAAGCTGATGTTAGGGTTTCATCAGAGTGTCCTTATCCCAAGCATGCAGGAATGGATGAAACTCTTTCAGTTTTAGAGATAAATTGCCATGTTCATTTCCTTGGGCCTTGGGCCTTGGCCCATGCCGAACCCACAACCGAGTGAAAAGCTTCTTCTAGAAGCCACTTTTCTTCAAAATATTTCCTCCCACTCGGTCTAGTCACCTGAGGTGAGTCCATGTATGAGCAATCCAACAAGATTGGTCGATGATCTGACTTAGAGAAATCCTCATGTGTCAAAGCAGCCATGGGGAACTTTGCACACCATTCCGGGTTTTCCACCGCCCGGTTTAACCTTTCCCTCATTCTGCCTCTTCTCCACGTAAACCTCTCTCCAATAAAACCCAGGTCCTCCAAGTTGCAGTCCTGGAGGGCATCACAGAACCCATGCATACATCTTTGGGGACGCAAGTTTCCTCCATCCTTGTCGGCACCTACTAAGGTCTCATTAAATTCGCCTAGCATAACCCAAGGTATGTTAACCATGTTGTGTAGTTCGCGCATATAATCCCACATCAGGTTTTTCCTGCTACCATTGGGTTCACCATATATACCAGTGATCCTCCAAGCATCACTAGTACTCTGGTCGATACGAATATCCACATAGTTTGTGTGTACTCTTTTTAAGGTCACATTCATTTCATTCCTCCATAGCAAGAGAAGCCCCCCGCTCTGACCATCCCTCTCAGGAATGATGAGATGATAAAAACCCATTTGTCGCTTTAAATTCTCCGCCCTAGATTTACTCAGATGTGTCTCGGACAGAAAAAGAACATTCGGTTTGTGTCGTGCCTGGATAACCAGTAGCTCATGTAGGGGTCCCAACCTTTAATAAGATTGATCCCTCCTGTGTTTACAATGCTAGTCCCTGGATCAATAGCTAGCATCCACAGTTAAGATGTAATATCAAGAAACAAAGGTCATAGTATAACTTTATAACCAGGAATAACATAATTTTATTACATCATACATAGCTCATTTGGCTATTACATTACATTGCAGCGGAATGACTATAAGCATGGGTCCTTCATCTTCAAAGTGCCACAGGCAGATGTTGGTTGTAGACTTTGTAATCCTAATCAATCAATCTTCACTAAAATCAATCAAACCTGCAATATACAAGTTACAGCCACAAAGGGTCAATACATTTGAATTGTATTGGCAAGTGATACTATGGTAGTATAGTGGAGTCTATCATCTATATGCATTTGGCTAAGTGGAGTTGAGGCTTGCATTGCTCAAAATAGATTTTTCTTATCATTTTGAAAATAATAAGTTTTTGCTTGGCAAAATCATTTTTCTCAATCAAAGATTTCAAGATCCTTGTACCAAGCCATCTCTCCATCAATGATTGAAGAATTCAAACAACCCTTGTTCAAACCACAAGATTTTAATTTAGAAATTTGAATGGTGAGATTCTTGATTGCTTCCATGTCTTGATGCTCAAAATTGTCCTTTACCAGGGACATGGCTAAGTACTTATATTTTACACTCTGCAGAGGTGGTGCACTTTACCCACAAGACTTGGTTTCCCAAGACAAGATCTTTCAGAAGCCTTCCCTTAGACCAAATGGACGCGTTCCAACCTATCAAACACTACCACCCACTGTCCATATGGCTAAGTTCTTGCAACCTATATGATCATGGCAGAGCCCATATTGCCAAGTGGTTGCACTTGAAGCTTCTCAACATTTGACATCTCAAATCCCTTTGTTCCTGGGTGGCATACCACAAGTGAGATACACAATCCAAGTCTATGGCATTGTGAACCACTCAACCAATCTCCGCCAAGCAAGCCCATTCCACCCAGGTGATTCATTAACTTAGTTGTTTTATTAAACAAAACTTAAGTCCTCAGACTTAGAATATTTTTCCATAGTGTGAATATATATTCCACCCATGTTTTCTATTAGCTAGGCTAAGCTTGGTAGTAGTAGGAATCTCTAACTTAGGAAAATCTTACTAAGGATTCATCTACTAGGTTTTACTATAGCAAGATCTATACTTAGCAAAATCCATGCAAGTTTTACTTAGCAAAATTACTAATGCATAGTGAAAGTATTGGGATAGAAATTATGAAGCATCACTTGCCTTTTTGGTAGGGAATGGTAGTTCACTCCTTGATCTTTCTAGTCTCACACTTCTCTACAAGTCAATCAAGCAAACACCAATTCAATTTACATTCCAAACCAATAATCACTCAAACAAATTCACACACACAAGACAATGGAAACCAATTCATGCATGGGAGCATGCACAAGATAGTTTTATTTTGCAAAGGGGTCTCCATGGGGTTTCTAAACTTTGTAATATCCAAATTGGTCATTTACCAAAGTGGCAAAGTCATTAGCAAGAGGGTTTTGTCCAAATACTATTTTTAAATCCATTCATCATTTCATGTGGTGAAAAAAATGTTTTTATTAAGGCAAAACTCTTAAGTTTTTCACCAAATGAGTTGCTATTGCAAATCTTGGTGTTTTTGGGTCAGTAGGTTTGGTCCAAACCATTTTCTCAAAGTTTTCTTTCCATAAACATTTTTATAATAAAATCAACAATTTTATTTGGCTAGAAATGGACTAAACTAATTAATCCATTCCAAACTTTTCCAAATTTATTTTCCAAACCATGGGTTGGTTCCTAGGGTCAGTAAGGTCACAACAATCCAATTTGCAAAGGTTTTATCCTTAGATTCAATTTTAAACAATTTTTATACTCTACACAAGCATACAAATGAATCTGCAAAAATGAGCAAACAAACAAATACTATTTGCTAAACCAATTCCACAGTTGGCTAGGGCTTGTCTTGCTGATTCCAACGACATAAAGTTTGTAATTTTTGGACGTGTGGATCCAAAGTTATGGAATTTACAAAATTGAACATCAATTAGATCAATTCTGTTTTAAATCCAACCAGCAGAGACACATGTCTTAATCTAATTCGTACCGGTTATTTGGGATCGAGCTCGTGAGCCACTGGATCTAAAGCAAATCCTCGACGCAGATGCTTCCATACCCCTTCGATAAGTGACTCTATCCTAGCAGTGGATCGAGATCGAGCAGTTGCGGCAGCTCGACCTAAAGTGGCGGCGCTGGGTGGCTAGCGGCGGCGAGCGGTCGGTGACGCACTTGAGGCGACGCTATAGGAGGTGGGGAGAAGGAGGGTTGCTCACCGGGCTCGAGGTCACGGCGAAGCTCAAGGTGCACAGTTCGACGAGGGCACTCTGTTCAGCGATTCCTCGTCGGAGTAGTGGACGGCGGCAGACGGTTCATCCACATCGAAGACGAGGCTGTGGTCCACGAGAAGACAAAGCGGAGGATGGGTTAGACGTAGGAGATCATGGCGGGCTGTGGCGTGAGAATGGTTGGGGTAGTCGATTTACGAGAGGTTCCGGAGTTTGCGAAGACGGTGGCGCTCGGGTTGACGGGGGTTCGCCGCAGATCGCCCTAAGGCAAGAGAAGCAAGTTCGATCGCAAGAGTAAGCGATCTTGTCTTGCGTGATCTAGGAGACGCGGGGTGGTCGGTGTTCACCTGGATTGCTTGACGGAGCAATGGCAGACGGCGGCGCTCGCTCGGTGTCGTCGTTGTCGACGCTCTGGGATGCTCGGGGACGAGCTGGGCTACGGAGATGATCGCCAGGAGGTGGGGATCACGAGAGCACGGTCGAGGAGGCAAGGGGCGGTCAGGTTTGGTCGGAATCGGAGGTGGGAGCTCTTCGGAGCAAAGGGTGCTCGGGGAGGAATTGAGGGCGGTCTAAGGCGTGCCAGCGCGGGGTGTCGGAGGGGAATTATAGGGGAGACACGGGCGTTTACGTCTACGTGATCAATTCGAGTAACGGCGGTCGCGTTAAGGCGAATTGAATCCGCGGTTTGAAGGAAGCAACGGCAGCGAGGGAGAGGGCGTGGTCGTCGCGCGGGGAAGAAGAAGGAGGTGGCGGTGGGGTCCTCTGGTCAGTGGGAAAGGGGAAGGGAACGGGGTCCACTTGTCAGCCTCAGTGCGGGTTTCTTTTGCGGTGCAGAAAAACAGTTCGGGAGAGGAATAAGAGGAGGTGGGGTCGTCTCGTCAGCGAGTGAGTGAGAGGGAGAAGTGGGTCCTAGTTTTCATTGACTCAGTGGGTCAGTATCTGGGTGTAAAATGTTTTGCTTCGGGGAGGGAGTACTGGGATGGACTAGGCCTAATGGGCTGGTCTGTTTTTTCCTATTTTTTTCTGTCTGCTTTATTTTCCTTTTCTATTTCTATTTTTCTGTTTTGAATTCCAATCAACAATTCAAACAATCAAACAAGGTTCAAATCAATTCAAACAAACAACAAACTTTTCATTTGAATTTGGTTCTGTTTGACATCATAATTCACATTCTAAAATAAAATATTATTTTAAATCTTTTTAGGTTCCATTTATTAATTAAATAAATGGATCATTAGTTATTTAATAAAATAGGGTTTGTTTTCATTAATATAATCTTCATTTAAAATCCAAATATTTTCAAAACCAATTCAGTAGGTTTTATTTGAAAATAAAGAATATTTGGAAAGCTTGTTTAAAATAAAATAACCTTTTATTTATGGTCCATTTACAATTAAATAAGTGGGTCTCAGTTATTAAATCAAATAGGATTTGTTTTATTGATATAATTATTTTAAAATCTAAAATAAAACCAAAACACTTTAGTAGGTTTTATTTGTGAATATCAATTATTTGGAAAACTTATTTTAAATAATTTAACAAGTTTTGATGTTTCAATTAAATTGGTAAAACCTTTTATTTGTATAAAAATTTGGTTATTAGGTCCTTATTAATTTATTTAAATAATCCTTTGTTTATTTTTATTCAAAACAAAATGTACTAATTCCAAAGCTTGGCCAAGGTTTTAATTTGGCTTTATAAAACATTCTTCATTTATAAACTTCTATTTCATTTAAAAATAGATCTTTTCACTCAAGATTTTCAAAATAGTATTTCCAAATGTTTTTATTTTTCCTTTTATTAAATGTTTATCTTTTTAGATCCCTTTAGGTTTTATTTAATTCAAATGGGTTTGAAGTTCCAATTGAATTCAAAAGTTTCTTCTGGCTCTGAAAATCCAACAAAGTTTTATTTTATTAATTTATTTTCACATTACAAGATTTGGAAAATCTTGGGATGTGACAGCGCAGAACTACCATGGATTTACGTAACCCACGGCAGTTGAGACCTAAAGTTTTCATTTTGACTGGACAAGCTCAACAGAGCCCGTCGATCCTAGGGTAGTGCCTGAGTTCTCACCATCCACCTTTGTCCTCTTCGCGCAGTCTTTGTCCCCCGTCGTTGAAGGATTTTGAAGAGGTGGCGCTTCTATATATGTCTCCATGTGCATATACTTCAAAGACTCATGCACGTTAGTATAGGGGCTTGTCAAGTTGAAGTCAATACTTCGTAAGGGTATCAGCCATATCGCCCTCCTTCATGGTTGCGTCCATAATTTTCATAGGACTAGAAACAGTATCCTTCAAAGAATCATCATTAGCTACAGCCCATCCACGATTTTGATTAGCTCTCCTATCACGGGGGTTGTTGATATCCATACCCCTCCCCCCAAAACCAGTCCTTCCTCTTCCACCAATGTCACGAGATCGACCACCATGGTAACCTCCCCTATTTCCACCAACAGCCACCCTCCCATGCCATGTTTCTCTGTTAGCTTTCAGAAACTCTCCCCACTTCAGCATACTAATGTCAAATTCACATGTTCCGCATTCCTCATGGATATGCCCAAGTAGGCCACAAGAACCACAAAAATTTAGGGATTTTCTCATACTGGAGAAGAACAAATTCGCTCTTCCCGTTCCTCGACACAGTAACAAAGCGAGACCGAGGTTTATGGATATCAAGCTTCATCTAACTCAGATAAAATCACCCAGGCCGTGCTGTGTAGACTCAACTTCAATAACCTGTTGTAACTACCTCGGTGAATTACGCTCCTAGTTAAAAGCCTGGATGAGCGGAAATGGTTGAAATAGTACGGTGGGGCCCAAATGCCACTCACAGGTAGACCTTTCGGCCGTCCCAACCATTTCCAAACATCGGGACAAGAACGGGCGGCGTAATCGGCAGGCGAAGGGATCAACTACATACACAAATGAGTATGTATGCAAGCCACCATACAATAGTACATCAGAGCCATTCCATCTAAAAGAAATAGAAATATTGCAACGCCATACGGCAAGATCCAAATATCCTAGATAGATATAATAGTTTAGGATATCTCCTCATACATCACACGCCGAGTATCGGTGAGCGGCAAACAAGATCCGAGTACGGATAAGAAGCAAATTGGCATAAGATGCCCCATAAAATAAACACATCCCGCCCACAGATCTCACGGATCCCCGTTCCCGGAATCTCTACACCGAATGATCGTTGCCCACATCGTCCGTCTCCTCCACCCAGTATCCATCTTGTGAGTACCTGTTCATCTGAATCAAATAATTTATCATGTGAGACCCTAGGGGTACTCAGCAAGTCTTTATGCCCCTAAAGGGGACACAACCTGGGGTGACGCAATTGCAGCAAAAGATAAACCCTAACAATTCTATAGATACTCGCTAACCATCCGCCTAACCAAAGATAGACGGATGTCTGTGAATTAATGACAACAGTTATAACAGTAATATCAACAAATCGATCCTCCTCCTCGCTTACCAACGAGGAAGCGGACGAACACCCCCCATCCGTTGGCAGTTTTATTAACCATTCCATGAGTGTTGCACTATTTACTAGTCAGTTACTTAGTCAAATTAAAGCGGTACTTTAGTTATGCTTGTCTATGATCGAGAAACTGTGCTCCAAGTCGTCCATAACCGCGGACACGGCTTTCAGAAAGTTTTACCCTGCAGGGGTGCACAAATAGCAACACACACTCGATCAACCTCGGAAAAACCAAATCAAAACCCAACGAGGCATTCACGATAAAGCAATCACAGGATTCAGAAATATTTCAGGGGGCCACCCCATTAAGCTACCCGCAACGAAGTTAGCCGACTTTGAGACGGACTCAAGGTTTGCGTCAATGGCTATAAACGACTGGGAACCCGAAAATGTGACTGGGCTTGTCGATACCACGAAAACACTCCGCTTCCCTAAACAGTACAGGTGCAGTACCTCGCACAATTTAAATAAAACAGTAAAGCATGGCATAAGTACAGGATAGTAAATAAAACCTCAAACTAGTTTGTGGCCCCAAGAAATAAGAATGAATCAAGCTCTGGCTCAGGGGGGTCCCATAATCCTCCCGGATGTGGATAGCGCGAATATTCAAGGAACAAGAATCAAGTACTCGGGGTCCTACGGGACACAAGTGAGCATGAAAAACCAAATAGCAGATATTGCTCACCGGTGCCACTTTCATTAGTTATCCCATACTACTCAGGTTAAGTTGTTTAGGTACCTCGTTATCCATCAGACACTCATATACCCTACACATGCTGTTCTACGACTCACATGGCTCAAACAACTCCTGTAGTAATGGCTCATGGGATGGAGGAACAAGCTTCGGTGGGGTTTAAAGGTAAAGGCTATGCAATACTTGGGATTCAATTTAATGCAATCGCGACTCAATGATGCAAGAATAAGATAGAGGCAATAGGTACTATATGTATGCAAGCATGTGGTAGTGCTTGCCTGGCAGCTCAGTTGAAGCGAGAGAAGGATCTAGGTAGTGCTCCTGGGTTTCTTGATATATCCCCTGCTCAGCGTCTATTCGAAGAAGAACCAAACAAACAAGGGCCAACATAAATAAAGTGCACAAGCATATGAATTAAATGCGACAAGCAAACAATCATGCCATGATGAATGATGCACAATTTTCATGGCATTAAAGTAGCATGGCATGGGTGAGGTGAGAAAACAATAATAAAACACTTGGTTAAAGTATTTAGGCATGTTTTACTCCCATAAACAGTTCTGATTATTCAATACTTATATGATGCATGCCTCAATTCATATCATGGAATGCATAAACAGAAAGGTCTCGTCGAGATAATCATTTTAGACCTATCATTTGTTAAATTTGGAGTTATAAATCAAAAGTTATTAATTAATTAAGAAAAGGGCATTTTATTGTAATTTTAATCAACTTGAAATTTAAAGTGTTCAAAATATATTTTGGATGGCATATTTGAAATCCTCACATTTTTCTGATCTCAAAACATATATTATTTGTTTAATTCGGATTTGTATTTTAAAAGTTATTTAATTACTGATTTGAAATTTGAATTTGAATTAATTTGGAAAAGTTTGAATTAAAAACAGGAATGCAGAAAACCTTTTATTACTCAGGCAAATCTAGCCACAGACACTGACGGGTGGGCCTTGCGCTGACTCAGCAGCAGGTGGGGCGCAGCGCGCAGTAAAAGGTTCTGTCACCGCGAGCATGCCCAGTCGGAGAGGATGACATGTGGGCTCCTATGCTCTGCGGACCCACACGCCAGTGGGCGGGTGCGAGGCTGCCATGCGGCTCAGCGGGGGGACTGCGGGTTGAGATTAAAAGAGCCAGGGGGTTTTCTGGAAGGTGGCCACGGAGGCTGACTATTGGGTCCTCTAGGAGCGCGGGTTGAGGCGAAAATAAAAAGGGGGGGCTATATGCAAAGAGAGAAGGAGGGAGATGAGAAGATGATCCACTCAAAACAATTAAAACCAAAGGAGGACCAAAGATGGAGAAGGTTGCATGACCCATGCCAATTATTGTTGCCATGCTTATTTTTATGAGAACAATAATATTAACATGGCATTATTATTAGGCATTCCCAAAATTGGAATAAAAGCCAAGCAAAAGAATTAAAAGGATGCCCCATGTGGAGGAGGTGGAGATGACCACATTTGATTATAATTGGGACTTGCTAGTGTGTATATTCCACTAGATGTTTAATAGTCCCAAAAATATCCCCACATGATAATAACCCCAAAACAATCCATATGGAAGCTAGGGAAAGGTTCCACTCACAAGGCATGGCCATGTGACTCTCATAAACCAATAATGTGGAAACACTATGGTGCATATATGAGAGCATGTGGAGATAGAATTGGATCCATCCCAACCCACATGAGCTAGAGGTAAAACCAAATAAGTTGCAATGCTCATATCTAGTTGGATGGTGGAATTATATGAAGCCAAAGAAAGGTGGTGACAGATAAAGGTGATGGAGTTGAATAAAAGATATGCCCCCAACTCAACTTGGGCATTTAAACAATATATCAAGAACCAAATACAATATCAAGAGGCAAATACAATTTATAATGCATATGAGAGAAGAACCAAACCAAAAAGGGTTTTATATGATGCTCAAATGCAAGGTGGCATGATGACATGAGCATGATATAATGATGATGCAACAATTATATATATGAAGTAGCCATTATATTACTAGACCAAGTAACATTACAATTGTTAGACAAATGGGATGCTACAACTCTCCCCCACTAAACAGGAATCTCGCCCCGAGATTATAGGAAGAAGAAGAAGACTCAAAGAGGGTAGGATAGTTGGCACGGAGCTCATCTTCACGCTCCCAAGTGGCTTCATCAACGGAATGGTGCGACCACTGCACCTTGCAGAACTTGATGGACTTGTTGCGAGTCCTTCTTTCTGCGATCTCAAGGATTTTTGTGGGGTGTTCTTGATAAGACAGGTCTTCTTGGAGATTGATTATCTCATGATCCACGGTCCTGCCGGGATCCTTGAAGCACTTCTTAAGTTGAGAGATGTGGAAAACATGATGGACCTTGAGTTTTTCCGGGAGCTCAAGAGCATAAGCAACTTCTCCTCTTCTTCCACGAATTTTGAAAGGACCGATGTATCTAGGAGCCAGCTTTCCTTTGATACCAAAACGGTGCGTGCCTTTCATGGGAGTGACACGAAGGTAAACGAGATCACCAGGGACGTACACCATGTCCGTGTGCTTTCTGTCATAATTGCTCTTCTGGCGACTTTGAGCAATCTTCAGATTTTCAAGAATGATATGCACATTCTCCTCCGCTTGAGTTACAATGTCAGGGCCAAACCAAATTCTTTCTCCTGCACCTGACCAACCAATCGGAGTTACGCATTTCGCCATAGAGAGCCTCAAATGGTGCCATCTTTAGACTTTTCGAAGCTGTTGTTGTAAGAGAATTCAGCATAAGGAAGACATTCTTCCCACTTCATGCCAAAAGAGATGACGCAAGCACGAAGCATATCCTCCGAATCTGATTGATCCTTTCAACTTGTCCTTGTTGAGGGTGGTAAGTCTTTGAAGTTCAATTTTGTTCCCAAAGCATTTTGGAAACTTTCCCAGAACTTGGAAGTGAAGATGCTCCCATGGTCTGAACTGATCTCAAGCGGAACCCCATACAGAGAGACTATTCTGTTGATATAGAGCTCAGCCAACTGAATTCCAGAAATTGTTTCCTTGACGGGGAAGAAGTGAGCCACTTTAGAAAGCCTGTCAATGACAACAAAGATTGCATTGTTGCCCTTCTGCGACCTTGGAAAACCAGTGATGAAGTCCATCTCTACTCTCTCCCATTTCCATTCCGGGGGTTTCAATGGTTGTAGAAGACCGTAAGGTTTCTGATGGACAGCTTTCACTCTGCGGCAGACATCACACTTCGAGACATACTTGGCACAATATCGTTTCAATCCCGGCCACCAATATTGTGTTTTCAAGTCCATGTACATCTTTGTGCTGCCAGGGTGGATAGAAAGAACAGAATCATGCGCCTCCTTGAGAACTTGCTCTCTCAAACCCGGGTAGTTCGGAACAAACATCCGGTGTTCAAAGAAAAGCGTGCCTTGATCATCGACGTGGAAGGACTCATACTTCGGAAGCTGAAGTTTTGAGATGATCTTTTTGGTGTGCGGATCACCACGCAGAAAGGATCGAACCTTTTCTTCCAAGAGAGGAGTAGCCAGAAGGTTCAGGAGATACCCTTGTTCCACAATTTCAAGGTTGAGGTGACGGAATTCCTCGCACAAGAGAGGCTGTTGTTCTTCCATCATGAGGTTGTTGACATAAGCTTTGCGGCTGAGAGCATCGGCCATGACATTAGCTTTGCCCGGAGTGTAGTTGATGGTCAAGTCAAAATCATTGATTGCTTCAATCCACCTCCGCTGCCGAAGGTTGAGATCAGGCTGAGTGAAGATATACTTCAGACTCTTGTGATCAGAAAAGATTTCACAACGGTTGCCAAGCAAGTAGCGCCTCCATAGTTTCAAAGCAAAGACAACTGCTGCGAGCTCGAGGTCATGTGTAGGATAGTTGATCTCATGCGTCTTCAACTGTCGAGAGGCATAAGCAACAACTTGTTTTTCTTGCATAAGGACCGCACCCAATCCTTGCAAAGAGGCGTCACAGAATATCTGGAACGGCTTAGATGTGTCCGGAGGAACCAAGACTGGTGTGGAAGTGAGCTTCTCTTTGAGTGTCTCAAATCTTGCTTGACATGCAGGAGTCCAAAGGTATTTCTTGCCTTTCTTGAGGAGATCGGTAAGAGGCTTCGCTATCTTCGAAAAGTTCGAACGAGCAAAGCGGCAATAACTAGCCAAACCAAGGAAACTCCGCACTTCTTTGACATTAACAGAGGAAGCCATTCAACAATTGTCTTCAGTTTCGGGTTGTTGCAATGCCCTTGGCAGAGATGACGTGACCAAGATAGGTTACTTGAGGCAGCCAAAACTCACACTTTGAAAACTTTGCATACAAGCGGTTCTCACGAAGCTTGTTTAGGACACACCGAAGGTGTTCTTCATGTTCTTCCTTTGACTTAGAATAGACTAGGATGTCATCCAGATAGACCACAACGAACTTATCAAGATACTCCATGAAAACCGAGTTCATGAGCCTCGAGAAGGTGGCAGGTGCGTTGGTGAGACCGAAAGACATGACCGTGTACTCATACAGGCCATAGTGGGTGGTGAAAGCTGTTTTAGGAACATCTTCCTTGCAAATCTTGATTTGGTGATAACCACTTCTCAAGTCAAGCTTAGAGAACACCACAGCTCCAGCTAGCTGATCGAAGAGATCGTTAATCCGCGGAAGGGGATATTTATTCTTGATGGTTTTAGCATTGAGAGCCCGATAGTCAACACAAAGTCTATCAGTCCTATCCCGCTTCTTCACAAAGATTGTTGGGCTACCCCAAGAAGAAGTACTGTGTTGAATGAAACCCAACTTCTCTTGTTCATCAAGCTGACGTTTGAGTTCAGCCAACTCAGCAGGACCCATTTTATAAGGCCGCTTGGAGATAGGAGCCGTTTCAGGTTCAAGCTCAGTTACAAACTCAACCTCACGATCCGGAGGCATACCCAGCAACTCTTCAGGAAAGACATCTGGGAACTCACAGACCACCGGAACACTCTGAATAGCTTCCATAGCATCATCATTCAGAGCCGCGAAAGAGAAAAGCTGGATAGCAGGAGTCAGACTTGGAGAATAGACTATATGGCCTTCAGGAATCTTCAGAGAAACCGAAGCGTTCAAAGACAATCAATCACAGCTGCATTTGCTGTCAACCAATCCATGCCCAAGATGACATCAATGTCAGAATTGCCCAGAACAATTAAGGATGCCGAGAACGAAGAGCCACCAATCTCAATTTGATTGCCATGGATGATTTTAGCAGCTGCCATTGTTGCTCCAGGAGAAAGGACCATTAACCGCTTAAGGAGAGGATCCATAGCTAACTCATTTTCATTTGCAAACTTGTGAGAAACAAACGAATGCGATGCACCAGAATCAAACAAAACTCGTGCAGGGACTAAGTTAACGGATAGCATACCCATCACAACTCCAGGTGTATGCTCAGCTTGAGCGGCGTTGACACAGTTGGCACGAGCAACAGTAGACCCGGGCTTGGTGTTGATGTTGAGAGCCCGAGGTGGTGGTGCACGAACCATAGGAGAGCTTGCCGCAGATCTTGGAGGTGGTGGAGGAAGAGCTTTGTTTTTCATCGGACAGTTCCAGTACTGATGCCCAGTGTCTCCACAAGTGAAACAAGCACCAGGTGGACGTGGAGCAACGTAGCCAGGGACTCCGCCAGGCGCTCCAGGGTAGTGGTGGTTGTAGCCCCTGGGAGCAGCAGTGAGGAAGTTTGTTGGCCTTGCCGCGTAGCTTGCAGGTCTTGGTGGAGCCGGGAGCGACGGTGGGGTGTTAGGAACCCAGACACGACGCTTAGAGGGAGCTGACATAGCTGAAGAGCTTGCTGCATCACGGTTGTGTTTCTTTGACTCCTCAAACACTTGCTTACTTGCTTCTTCCTGCAGAGCTGTATGCTGAAGTTCCAGAAAAGACGCCGGCCTTGCATGTGTGATTGCATATTTAATCGATGCATTGAGCCCTTGCCGGAACCTCTTTTGCTTCTTCTTGTCATCAGAGATCTCATCGCCCCCATAACGAGAAAGGTTCATGAAGTTCCTGATGTAGGTATTGACATTGTCATTTCCCTGCTTGAGGTTGAGAAACACTTCCTTCATCCTCTCCATGACAATTTCTGACAGATACTGCTCTTTGAACGCTCCAGTGAACTGTTCCCAAGTAGGCTGAAAATCGGCGGTTTGCCTTGTGTAATTCTCCCACCGAGAGTGCATCTCCTTCGGAAGGTGAGTGGCACACTTTACCCATTCTTGCTCGGGAACATCAGCGGTCACCGAGCCTTGACATCTCACGCAACCAATCATCGCATCAAGTGGTTGATCGAAACATCAAATTGGCGTGGGTTGAACTTGAGAAGCTTTTGATGTCTCCTCGCTTGGGAGGTGGAGGTAGCGGAGCAAACTCATTCCTCGAACACTTTCTTCAAAATGCCTTTGGTTCTTTGCATTGCTGCCAAGGCATTGGCGATGCTTGACAACGCCCCCAGTTCAGGTTGAATGTCCTCATCGAGCAGGCGTGGTGGTGCCATCCTGTGATTGATATAAAACACAAGTCGATTATAATGGAGAATAATAATAATCCAAAATAGTACCAAGATGGAATTACTCAAGATTAAAGGATACAATTTACTAAGATGATATTAAAATATCAACAAAGTCCAAAGCACCTAGAAGATATTAAGCATATCGCACCATCGAAAAGGAGTGTGGTACACAGATATATCAAAGAAAAATTTTCCGCAAATTTCGGCATTAAAATACCAGTAGATGCGCAAAATCACTTAACGAATCAAGATTAGTGACTCTACCAATTCAATATACAAGAGCGAATGATAAGAGTAGTGGTATGGTCGCGACTCCATCCCGCACTCAAATCATTACTCCGCACATGAATAAGTAGAACACATATCCTAACCCCTTCTTCTCACGATGAACCTAAAGATTGGTAACTACGGAAACGAACACCCCAAACAAGATAACGTCGGATAACAAAGAGTAAGACAGATCGCGGCGGTATACAACGAATCAGATAGATCGCGTCGGTTTGCAAAAGCCTGTCGGTATGGAATGTACCAACAATTGATAACCAAAAGGCCGATAAAGATAACATGTTGGATGCAACAGATAGACAAGGAATTACACACACACACACACACGCGCGCGCACACACACAACCTATGGTTCTATGGAAACCCAGAACACGTGAATCCTAGTTTGAACTTTTAAGAAGAGGATTGAAAACGTTACACTTCCTTACCAGAAAAGGGTGGGTGGGTGGGTAAGAAGAAAAGTGGAAGCAGTCCTACTCTCGCGTTTTGTTTTTCCCTAGTATACATAGCTACCAAAAATATTTGCTAGACAGACAACGACCATTTGGCTGAGACCCTGAAGGTCGGGATGGCTCTGATACCAATTGTAACTACCTCGGTGAATTACGCTCCTAGTTAAAATCCTGGATGAGCGGAAATGGTTGAAATAGTATGGTGGGGCCCAAATGCCACTCACAGGTAGACCTTTCGGCCGTCCCAACCATTTCCAAACATCGGGACAAGAACGGGCGGCGTAATCGGAAGGCGAAGGGATCAACTACATACACAAATGAGTATGTATGCAAGCCACCATACAACAGTACATCAGAGCCATTCCATCTAAAAGAAATAGAAATATTACGCCATATACGGCAAGATCCAAATATCCTAGATAGATATAATAGTTTAGGATATCTCCTCATACATCACACATCGAGTATCAAAGTGAGCGGCAAACAAGATCTGATGCGGATAAGAAGCAAATTGGCATAAGATGCCCCATAAAATAAACACATCCCGCCTACGATCTCACGGATCCCCGTTCCGGAATCTCTACACCGAATGATCGTTGCCCACATCGTCTGCTCCTCCACCCAAAGATCCATCTTGTGAGTGTACTGCTCATCGAATCAAATAATTTATCGTGTGAGACCCTAGGGTTTTCAAGAAGTCTTTATGCCCCAAGGGACACAACTGGGTGACGCAATTGCAGCAAAAGATAAACCCTAACAATTCTATAGATACTGCTAACCATCCGCCTAACCAAAGATGAGCGGATGTCCGTGAATTAATGACAACAGTTATAACAGTAATATAAACAGATCCATCATCCTCCCCGCTTACCAACGAGGAAGCGGACGAACACCCTCCCATCCGTTGGCAGGTTTATTAACCATTCCATGAGTGTTGCACTATTTACTAGTCAGTTACTTAGTCAAATTAAAGCGGTACTTTAGTTATGCTTGTCTATGATCGAAACGTGCTCCAAGTCGTCCATAACCGCGGACACGGCTTTGAAAGTTTTACCTGCAGGGTGCACAAATAGCAACACACACTCGATCAACCTCGGAAAAACCAAATCAAAACCCAATGAGGCATTCACGACAAAGCAATCACAGGTTTTGAAATATTTGGGGCCACCCCATTAAGCTACCGCAACGGTTAGCCGACTTGAGACGGACTCAAGGTTTGCGTCAATGGTCAGAAACGGGAACCCGAAAATGTGACTGGGCTTGTCGATACCGCGAAAACACTCCGCTTCCCTAAACAGTACAGGTGCAGTACCTCGCACAATTTAAATAAAATAGTAAAGCATGGCATAAGTACAGAATAGTAAATAAAACCTCAAACTAGTTTGTGGCCCCAAGAAATAAGAATGAATCAAGCTCTGGCTCAGGGGGGTCCCATAATCCTCCCGGATGTGGATAGCGCGAATATTCAAGGAACAGGAATCAAGTACTCGGGGTCCTACGGGACACAAGTGAGCATGAAAAACCAAATAGCAGATATTGCTCACCGGTGCCACTTTCATTAGTTATCCCATACTACTCAGGTTAAGTTGTTTAGGTACCTCGTTATCCATCAGACACTCACATACCCTACACATGCTGTTCTACGACTCGCATGGCTCAAACAACTCCTGTAGTAATGGCTCATGGGATGGAGGAACAAGCTTCGGTGGGGTTTAAAAGTAAAGGCTATGCAATACTTGGGATTCAATTTAATGCAATCGCGACTCAATGATGCAAGAATAAGATAGAGGCAATAGGTACTATATGTATGCAAGCATGTGGTAGTGCTTGCCTGGCAGCTCAGTTGAAGCGAGAGAAGGATCTGGGTAGTGCTCCTGGGTTTCTTGATATATCCCCTGCTCAGCGTCTATTCGAAGAAGAACCAAACAAACAAGGGACAACATAAATAAAGTGCACAAGCATATGAATTAAATGCGACAAGCAAACAATCATGTCATGATGAATGATGCACAATTTGCATGGCATTAAAGTAGCATGGCATGGGTGAGGTGAGAAAACAATAATAAAACACTTGGTTAAAGTATTTAGGCATGTTTTACTCCCATAAACAGTTCTGATTATTCAATACTTATATGATGCATGCCTCAATTCATATCATGGAATGCATAAACAGAAAGGTCTCGTCGAGCTAATCATTTTAGACCTATCATTTGTTAAATTTGGAGTTATAAATCAAAAGTTATTAATTAATTAAGAAAAGGGCATTTTATTGTAATTTTAATCAACTTGAAATTTAAACTGTTCAAAATATATTTTGGATGGCATATTTGAAATCCTCACATTTTTCTGATCTCAAAACATATATTATTTGTTTAATTCGGATTTGTATTTTAAAAGTTATTTAATTACTGATTTGAAATTTGAATTTGAATTAATTTGGAAAAGTTTGAATTAAAAACAGGAATGCAGAAAACCTTTTATTACTCAGGCAAATCTAGCCACAGACACTGACGGGTGGGCCTTGCGCTGACTCAGCAGCAGGTGGGGCGCAGCGCGCAGTAAAAGGTTCTGTCACCGCGAGCATGCCCAGCCGCAGAGGATGACAGGTGGGCTCCTATGCTCTGCGGACCCACACGCCAGTGGGCGGGTGCGAGGCTGCCACGCGGCTCAGCGGGGGACTGCGGGTTGAGATTAAAAGAGCCAGGGGGTTTTCTGGAAGGTGGCCACGGAGGCTGACTAGTGGGTCCTCTAGGAGCGCGGGTTGAGGCGAAAATAAAAAGGGGGCTATATGCAAAGAGAGAAGGAGGGAGATGAGAAGATGATCCACTCAAAACAATTAAAACCAAAGGAGGACCAAAGATGGAGAAGGTTGCATGACCCATGCCAATAATTGCTGCCATGCTTATTTTTATGAGAACAATAATATTAACATGGCATTATTATTAGGCATTCCCAAAATTGGAATAAAAGCCAAGCAAAAGAATTAAAAGGATGCCCCATGTGGAGGAGGTGGAGATGACCACATTTGATTATAATTGGGACTTGCTAGTGTGTATATTCCACTAGATGTTTAATAGTCCCAAAAATATCCCCACATGATAATAACCCCAAAACAATCCATATGGAAGCTAGGGAAAGGTTCCACTCACAAGGCATGCATGGCCATGTGACTCTCATAAACAAATAATGTGGAAACACTATGGTGCATATATGAGAGCATGTGGAGATAGAATTGGATCCATCCCAACCCACATGAGCTAGAGGTAAAACCAAATAAGTTGCAATGCTCATATCTAGTTGGATGGTGGAATTAGATGAAGCCAAAGAAAGGTGGTGACAGAGAAAGGTGATGGAGTTGAATAAAAGATATGCCCCCAACTCAACTTGGACATTTAAACAATATATCAAGAACCAAATACAATATCAAGAGGCAAATACAATTTACAATGCATATGAGAGAAGAACCAAACCAAAAATGGTTTTATATGATGCTCAAATGCAAGGTGGCATGATGACATGAGCATGATATAATGATGATGCAACAATTATATATATGAAATAACCATTATATTACTAGACCAAGTAGCATTACAATTGTTAGACAAATGGGATGCTACACCTGTCCAATCCTTTTCTCAGCTAGATTTTTAACAACAACCACATGTCTGTAACCATCCGGCAGTTTATGGATTTGTACCCAAGTAGCAATAAAATTCAGATCTACCGAATCAGCCAACGAGAGACCATCATATTCTTCTATAGCAATTGCGTTCTGATGGAACAACCGTGGGCCTCCCTTTGTAACTTTAGTCCAGTCACACGAAGGCAATAGCATCGGACTGTGAACAAATTCCCTCCTAGATGGCGAAAATCCACATCTCTCACCGGGCTCCATGCGATGCGCATATGTTGTTCAAATGTTTGGGGGCTAAAGAAATTCAGCGTATGCACTTTGGCCAGTGCCATCCACTTTACTCCTGAAGATGAGTGCTATATGCTTGAAGCCCTGTTGCTATTGTTTCATCGATTGGGTGCAGAATTTTGCTTCATCCTATCATGCTATTCGCAAAAGTCAACAGGGTTTGTCTTTCAGTTTCTCCTTGTGGGGATTGAGTTACAATTTGAATGGATGTGTCAATCGGGACTCTGGTGCACTAGTATATGAAATGTGCCGAGTACGAACACTATGCTCTGACGGAATATGGGACTCTCCAGCTTCAGTTTTCACTGTCTACACTGTAATAATAGTAGTCTCATATTAACATTCTCAATGTATCATGATCAGACCAACCTTGCAGCATACAATTTAGAGCGAAAGCTAGTACCATTCAAATCTACTAGCACGCAATTCATTTACATTTCATAGAATAATCTTTAACAAACCTAGCGCACATGTGCATATAGGATGCAACTAATATTTATTTCTTGTTTTTCAGCTAAACTTGGTTACACACGTAAAATCTATAACCTACTAGAGCAATATAAGTTTGAAGTGTCAAGAAAGTGCAACACTTCTGAAATGCAGCGACTCCCCACCTAAATGTCAGCAAAGCAGCGACTACAGTGTCAGAATCTGTCAAACTTTCTGTAGCACATGACACAGAGAGCAGCAAATACTGTGATGCCACCAACAAGGCAGAGCGTGTCGAAGCGGCACTCGCTTCGTATCTTCTCCTCTTTCAGTTCGCTCTGAACCCTCAGGTACGAATGGCATGAATCCAGCACCTCGCTATAGTTCCTGCTCCGGTGGCAGCTCAGTGCCTCCTTTAGGAAGAGGAGGCTGCGGTGCCCATTGAGATGGACGCCTTCCATATCTTCTATCTGCATGTTCAATTCCGTCAGAGCAAGCGTCGATGGTTCCCCTGTCTCTTCACTCCCAGTATTGGTCACACGGAACTTCATCAGAAGAATGCATTTTGCTACCTGGCATGGCAGGATCTCCTTCGCCGGAAGGACAGAACCGAACCGTAGCACGAAATCAGTATCTGTCGGCCAGTGCCTCTGCCCACCTAGTGGGTGCCAACTTGACAGGTTAACAGCAAGCTTCATCTTTCGGTTGACCATGATCCAGCTTAACTTTATACCATCATTCAGATCCCTCCAGAGTTTCCCGTCTTTCCGTTCTTGTTCCAACGAGGGAACCGATGGTAAGTCATTGATTGTTGATAGGAATACCTCCCCATCATTGTTATCATCATTTTCAGGCGAGTGATGAAACACATCTATTCGAAACGGGCAGTTGTAGAACCAGCCATTTGCGCCATCCGAGCTAGGAATTCCCCATATGATGTCCGAGTAGAGTGCACGGTCTTTGTACTGTATGTCGATAAGCGACACAAAGTCTGAAGGCAAGGCCTTTTCAAGCTCATCTGTGCCATTGAAGTAGTGGTAGTAGTCAGACTCATCCCATTCCTCAGCAAAGAGGTTAGTTTTATTGGTCTGAACCAAAGGAACATCTTTATTCAGTATAAGTGTGGAGCAATCTGCATAGAACTTCCTGAATCCACCAACAGAGATAATTAAGCTCCTAACATCATCATGGTTTGTTGATGGCCACATAGATCGGCACACATTTTCCCATAACTCTTCTTCCTTTGATATGTCCCGGAGTTCAGCGCAGGCACATCCTGCTCTTGCTAGTGCTGCACCATCGAGACGCTTCAGTATGTCATGTAAAATGTCGGCACTAAGTGATGCCATGTTTGCAACTTCTTTTTTTACAGGAGAAACAGATGCTACACGGTCAACTGCAGCATAAGAACATGAAAGATCATCAGTTTTAACATAGCATGTCATGTGATAATCAGATTTAACACGACATGGTCAACGCGTTTTTACTACTCCCTCCGTGTCAAAATAGATGTCACAAATTTGTTCAAATTTGGATGTATCTAGTACTAAACAGTGTTCAAATACATCTAAATTTAGACAAATTTTCGACATCTATTTTGAGACGGAGGGAGTACTAGCTTCAAAAAAAAAAAATGCTGTGTTACTGAGAATATAAGAGCACCACTTATTTTCAGGAAGTTCCATAAGAATGAACGTGCGGTCACTCTGACATTAATAAAGCTGTAGCCGTTGTTGGCCATAAATCGTATGCCAAAAAGATCGAACTTCTGTAATGTAAATCCAAGATTATAAATTGCGATTGCCCTAGGTGATTGATGGCATTACTCATACTCCCTTTATCCAAAAGTAAGTGATTTAGATTTGTTTATATTCGGATATACACATTTTAGTGTATAGATACATATGAATCTAGAAAAATGAAAGTCACTTATTTCTAGACGGAGGGAGTAGCACTTTTATCATGAAAAAGGATGCATTAAACGTTCACGTCTGCATGATGCTCAATAAAACTAACAACTGTTCAAAATAACCTCTTCTCGAAATAACAGGAAACAATAATTAACCTCCATTTTCTTCAGAGAAGGCACAAGGAACAAATGGGGCCCTCTTAAAGAAGAAACCAATGGTAGGGAGAAACCATCCGAGAACTCAAACCCAGTGTAGAAAAATACATAGTAGTTTCGACGGCAGGCAGTACACCGGATCTTATAGCAAATTACCCAACAGATCTATAAACTGGAACCGTCTTGGAAGACATCGACCAAACTGAGCAGTTCGTACAGGAACAATTTCACAAAATTAGCCGAAAGAAAGAGGGCGCAGATTCAAGAGGAAGAAGAGCGCATCACCTCACCTCAAACGATTCATCTGATGGACAGGGCCGAGCGGAAGCGGAGATGGAACATGGAAATCTGGGAGGACAGTTGCACAAGGTCGCATTGGGACCAACGTCCCTGGATAA
The DNA here is from genome assembly GCA_030063025.1 of Avena longiglumis. Lineage (NCBI taxonomy): Eukaryota > Viridiplantae > Streptophyta > Magnoliopsida > Poales > Poaceae > Avena > Avena longiglumis. The sequence continues at coordinate 444,234,645 of CP125975.1, read as the reverse complement.
GCCAGGCTGTGGTCGACCGCGTGGGCATCGTCCACAGCTTCCATTCGACGGTGCACTGGTGTACAAAGACTTTGTCTAGGAATAGCAGGTGGGTCTGGAGTAAAACGGCTGACTTTTTTATTATAGGTAAAAGCAATATATAGACTTAAACAAGCAAATCTTTCGTTAAAAACCTTCCACACTCGTTAAAAAACTTCCAGACTCCTTAAATAATCTGATACTCCTTCCGATCCGGTTTATTAGACGCGCACACAGTTTAAAAAAATATTTAATCATTAGTTTTGACTAATAAAATATGCAATATATGTTTCAAATAATATACCATTGGAAACTAATTTTGAAGATAAATCCAATGGTATAATTTTTATGATATATTATGTAAAATTTGTTAATCAAAATTATTTTTAAACTACGTGCGCATCTAATAAACCGGACCAGAGGAAGTAAATAAAATAACAAGACAGCAGACTTAGAGTTTGTCTAGAAGGTATGACGAGTCTTCCTGGGTTAAATCGGGTGAATTAATCTAAAAGACGGTTTAATTGTATCTGCACAAATCGTGTACCATGTCAAACACCAGGGTACACAATATAGAAACTGTATTTTCATGGTTTATCAACAAATCATTATAACTTCTATGGTTCACTTGTGAAACTTGTGGAACATAGGTTGTATAAAAAACCAAGTCCTCGAACACATTTTTCATCCTTAACCCGTGGTTAAACGGTGAAACCTGAACTTATATCTCGTCAAATCATACACTTCATTCGTCTTAAAAAATTTGTCGTAGATTTGTCTAAATTTGAATATATTTAGACACGATGTAGTATATATACATTCATCCAAATTTTAACAAACTTGTGACATCCTTTTTATGATGAAAAGATTAAAAATCTATTCAAAATAATTAGAACCACCCAAATAAAAGGGGCCTTTATGAAACATGGTCCACCATTTTCAAATTGTTCTGAATCATCTCGAATCAAGTAAAACACTACCACCCATTTTTAAATTATTTCTAGATGCTTTATGAAATAATTGAAACCATGCATGGAATCTTTTTGAAACACATCAAACCTTTCTCCAACAATCAAAACCACCATTTGGTGTTTACTTAGGTGGAAGCACCAGACCTCTATGGAACAATTGAAACCACATCAAAACTTTACAAAACAACTGAAACCACATAAATCTTTTATGAAACAGGTGGAACCACCAAACCGTTATGAAACAATTAAAACCACATTAAACATTTATGAACAATTGAAACAATGATTTGGTTGTCACCCACATCAATGTTGTGCCACGTAGAGATAAAACAAAACTTTTCCCTCTAACATGGTGATCCCAAGAACTAGCTGAGGTAGAAAGCCACGAGGTTTACCACTAGACGCGTAGTTGTGGATTACTGATGTAGCGCGTCAGTTGATGCAGTGCAGTCCTCACGATCTGATTCGATCATGATCGTCCAAGCGCTGATGGTACAACGTCTCTGGTGGTGTCCACACGTACGAGGAGGAGCGTCGGCGGTGAACTGCTAGGTTCGATACGACGGCAGGACTGTTGTGGAGCTAGGGTTTACAACTCATGGAATGACCTAACCGGTCAACTCTTCTGGGTTTTTGCGCTCCACCATATATAGGGAGTGAACGTGGGCTCCGCTCACTCGTGGCCCATTCACTAAAGCCCATATAATATTAGTCACCGTGATTCCGACTCATTGCTCAGTCCAAATCCGGATCGGGTCCAACCCAACCAGATTTCCGATTCAGATCCAATCCGAACTTACTCCCGCTCGTAAGTGTGCGACCCCGCAGGCTCATGGCTACTTGGACACGATTGGAGTCCGACTCTCAATCGATCAGTCGGTAGCGGCTCCTAGCAGAACGTGCCGACTCCCAAGTGCCAAAGAGTCATGACGACTTGCCTTTCCAATGCGACTTGCGTCCGAGTCCCTTTTGCCTCACGATATACCTTGTCAGACTATAGGCAAATATTTGTCATCCCTTAAATATTTCGAATCTCTTCTCGATTCGAGATAAGTGATTCATCCGACTAACTCTTAGTCGATCGCCTCGATTAACACTTAACCGAGTCGTGCATGGCCATGCTTTCTGAATCATATCATCTGAGAGGGTCCAGAGAATATCTCTCCAAGTGTAGGGGCAAAATCCCATCTTGGTTATTCACATCACACGGCGTGATTCTGAGTCGACCCAAACTCTGCCTTTATAACTGTCCAGTTACGGATCAACGTTTGATAGAACCTAAGTCGGTGATACTCAACTCGGACTGTGCAACAACCTCAGGTCTAAGGATTACATTGATTGATATATACAAATGACAACTTGTTCGTTGTACCTCAATATGGGTCAATCCGACTCGCTAAACTCTTTAGCCGAATCTGCGTAAGTCGGAATAGCATCTCCATGCCCATGACAAGTGGAAACAAGTCATCAAGCCTACTTTCACATTGGTCTAAGTTGTGTGTCCAGCACAACCTCGATGACCAAGGATATTTAGTACAAACAACATGAATGTATAGTTCCACAACCGAATCACATATTCAATGATACACATCAGATGTTTATACAAGGACAACTTAATATCTTTATGAATACAATGGGAAATATCATCATACATGATTGCCTCTAGGGCATATTCCCAACAGTCTTTCACTTGCACTAGAGTCAATCTTCCGACATCACATGTCTAGGCATCTAATGCCCATAGATCTTAGGTGTGTGTCATATGCTTCGGCTGTGGTAACGGCTTTGTCAATGGATCCACAATATTTTCATCAGTGTGTACCTTGCATAACTTGATATCACCCTGATCCACGAACTGGCGAATCAGGTGGTACCGCATGAGTATGTTCTTGTTCTTCTGGTGTTGTATGGGTTCCTTGGCTTGTGCAATAGCACCATTGTTGTCACAATACACGTCTAACGGATTGGACGAGCCCTGAACCACACCAAGATCCATGAGAAAATTCCTCATCCAAACAACTTCCTTTGCTGCCTCCGAGGCGGCAATATACTCAGCCTCTGTTGTAGATGCAGACACAGTCTCTTGATTGGAACTCTTCCAGCTCACAGCACCTCCGTTTATAATAAACACGTATCCGGATTGCGAACGAGAATCACCAAGTCGGTAAGATAACTCACATCCGTATAACCCTTTACACTGAGTTCATCTTCACCACCATAAACCAAAACCATATCCTTAGTCCTTCTCAAGTACTTTAGGATATTTTTAGCCGCTGTCTAGTGGATTTCTCTAGGATCAGCCTGGTATATGCTCACAATACTTAGAGCATACGAAACATCCGGCCTAGTACAAATCATGGTATACATGATGGATCTGACTGCAGAAGCATATGGAATAGCACTCATCCGACTTCGCTCATCAGTTGTCGAAGGACACAAAGTCTTGCTAAGTTTTACACCATGAGACATCGGTAAGAACCCCTTCTTAGACGATTCCATGTTGAACTTCTTCAACACTTTGTCCAAATAAGTACTCTAACTCAATCCAATGAGCCTCCTTGACCTAGCTCTATAGATCCGGATTCCAAGAATATATGTTGCCTCACCCAAGTATTTCATTAAGAAACTCTTTTCCAATGATTCCTTGGTTTCTTGCAACATCTGGACATCATTTCCAATAAGTAATATGTCATCCACATATAAGATCAGAAAGTTTACTTTGCTCCCACGAAACTTCTTGTATAAACAAGAATCATGATCACTCTTGATGAAGCCAAACGATTTGACTACCTCATCAAAGCGAATATTCCAACTCCGAGATACCTTGCACACTTTGTCAGCATTAGCCGAATCGACAAAACCCTCGAGATGTATCATATACACGCCCTAGGTTAAATTTCCATTAAGGAAAGCCGTTTTGACATCCATCTGCCATATCTCATAGTCGAAATAGGATGCTATAGCTAACATGATCCAAACTCTACGGGCGAGAAAGTCTCGTCGTAATCAAATCCTTGAACTTGTCAGAACCCCTTCGCGACAAGACGTGCTTTATAGACGGAAACATTTCCATCCATATCAGTTTTCTTCTTAAAGACCCATTTGCACTTGACGGGTCTTGCACCGTCTGGAAGATCAACCAAGTTTTAAACTTGATTTTCATCCATGGATTTTAACTCGGATCTCATGGCTCCGAGCCATGACTCGGAATCAGATCCCACCATCGCTTCCGAATAATTTGTCGGCTCATCACTGTCTAACAGTAATACATCACGAACACTTCGTAATCTCGCCGATCTTCGTAGTACAGGTGCTGCTGCTGACTTAGCTACCATGACCGACTCAACCTCTAAGGTTTTTGCCGACTCGCTACTAGCCAGTTCCTCTTGAATTTCTTCGAGCTGCACTGTGCTCCCACTGACTCCCCGACTGAGAAACTCTTTCTCAAGGAAGACACCATTCCGAGCAATAAACACTTTGCCCTCTTCTCGGTTGTAGAAGTAGTAACCCAAGGTTTCCCTCGGATACCCCACGAAAATACACTTATCTGACTTGGCCGTAAGCTTGTCCGACAGAAGTCACTTGACAAATGCTTCACAACCCCAAATCTTAAGAAAAGACAAAATCGGCTTTTTGCCTATCCACATCTCATGTGGTGTCTTCTCTACCGACTTTGATGGTACTCTGTTTAGTGTGAACACCGTTGTTTCTAGACAATAACCCCAAAATGATAAAGGAAGATTTGTCCGACTCATCATTGATCGTACCATGTCCACCAAGGTCCGATTCCGCCTTTCCGAAACACCGTTCCTTTGCGGCGTTCCTGGTGGAGTAAGTTGAGGAACTATTCCGCAACTTTTCAGATGGTCATCAAACTCATGGCTCATGTACTCGCCTCCTCGGTCCGACCTAAGAAACTTTATTTTCTTGCCGATTTGATTCTGTGCTTCATTCTGGAATTCTTTAAACTTTTCAAAGGCTTCCGACTTATGTTTCATCAAGTAGATATATCCATACCTACTCAAATCATCAGTGAAGGTAATGAAGTACTCATAACCACCCCTGGTTGTCGTGCTCATTGGTCCACATATATCACTATGTACTAGTCCCAACAAGTCGGACGCCCTTTCACAACTCTTTGCAAAAGGTGTCTTGGTCATTTTGCCGAGTAGGCAAGATTCGCATGTCTCGAACAACTCCAAGTCGAACGAAGTTAGGAGTCCATCATCATGGAGCTTCTTCATGCGTTTCCAACTTATATGACCAAGCCGACAGTGCCAAAAGTAAGTCATATTCAGATCATTTGGTTTCAACCTTTTAACATTTATGTTATAAACCAACTCACCATCAAGATTCAAAATAAATAACCCGTCCTGGACGGGTGCAAAGCCGTGAAACATATCATTCAAATACAAAGAACAACCATTATTCTTGATATTCGACTCATAGCCTTGCCTCATAAAACATGAAGAAATAATGTTTCGGCTGAGCACTGGAACATAATAACAATTATTCAGTTCCATAATGAATCCGGAAGGTAAATGAAGTTGCATCGTGCCGACTTCCAATGCAACAACTCTTCCTATGTTGTCGACTCGAATATCAACCTCGCCTCTTGCTACGCTCCTAGTTCTTACCAGTCCCTGTAACGAGTTGCAGATGTGAATAACTGATCCGGTATCATATACCGAAGAACTATTAGGTGCATCAGCAAGATACATGTCTATAACATTGCAAACAAGTGTACTTGAGTCGGAAGTCATACCTCCACTCTTGGCTTTGTCGTCCAAGTACTTTCTATAATTCCTCTTCCAGTGGCCATCCGCCTTGCAGTAGAAGCAAGTTGATCCGGCTGAAGGAGATGGCTTAGTCCCTGAGGAAGCTCTTGGGACCGGGTCCTGAGCCTGCTTACCTCCTGACTTAGCCTTCTTCTTAGTCCAAGAATTTTTCTTGAACTTAGCCTTATTTTGCACCATCAACACTTGACTGGCGTCCTTCTTGAGATCCGCCTTTACCTGCTTAAGCATACCATGTAATTTAGTGAGCTTCTTATCCATACCATGCATGTGGTAGTTCGAAATGAACTTCCCATATGCACTAGGAAGAGAGTTCAGAATTATATTCGTAGTGAACTCTTCGTTAATGGGGTAGCCAAGCCTCTCCAGAGACTGCACGTAACCAACCATTTTGATCACATGCGGACTCAGTGGATCACCATCCTTAAGCTTGCAACTCAACAAAGCCTGAGAGACTTGATACCTCTTAGTCTTCGCCTGATCCTGGAACATACTTTTGAGGCTTTCAATCATATCATAGGCCTCAACATTCTCGAACTGCTTTTGCAAGTCCGGTTCCATGTGAGCAAGCATAAGACAGCTAATATACGTGGACTCATCCTTAGCCCGACGGTAGGCATTGGTGGCAGCGACAGTTGCATTCTCCTTCGGCTCATCTAGAAATGGGTTGTCTAGGACATGGTCCTTCTTTTCTTGTTTGAGAACAATTCTCAGATTTAGATACCAGTTGGTAAAATTAGTGTCGTTTAGTTTATCTTTCTCAAGAATGGTTCTCAAAGCAAACCCGGATATCTGAGAGTGACTGCTATTTGGTGCCATGATCTACAACAGAAAATATGCAAAACACTTAAGACATGTATTCATAAAAGAGCAAGCATATTAAACACTTTAATATTTTATGCTCCCACTAGAACCAACACCCCTCCGATGGTTGCTTAGTGATTCAGGATCCTAAATAAGCAAGTTTGGCTAGTGAGCTTTAACATCACCGCTAGCCGCCAAGTGATCTAGGTAGACAAATCCTTGTTAATCGCATCTCATATGACTCATGTTGGTCGAGTGGCATCACATGCCCCGGCTCCTGTCCGACCTTTCCCCAAGCCCCACAATCGTTGTGATAGACCCTTCTAGGTTACCGAGTGTTTACGCTGTAAGAGTCCGACTCAAATCCACCTAGTCGGAAAGAATTGGCAGCATCTCAATTTTATGAGTTCACTACCAAAATGTCTGACTTGTTATGGTGCAAACATTGGCGGGAAAACCGACTAGACCTTCTTTGAGGGATTAAATTTTACCGACTATCTAATAAAGGTAAAACAGAGACATATCAATAACACAAAATAAAGAAATTATAATGTGAAATGGTATGGCTCTCTTCATGGCAATCTCCATCTCCACAAAGCCTGTAATCCGACTCGTGCCAACTCTTGTCACTTGCCGTCTTACACCATGTCGCTGACTTGTACATCGACTTGCACGTCACCCGTATTCTCCAAATAGCTACACTAGCTTAGTAAAGTAAATTACATAGAGAATCCGACACGCAGGTCGTTATACAATAAAATGAAAGCACCTAGGCTCCAGCTGGCTGAAAAACCATGATTCGCAGATCACATATGGATTACACACACATCGCATGCACATGAACCATACCATTCACAACTTCCTGCAAAAACAAGTTATGCATAAATACGCTATCTACCAGCATTGTGAAACTCGCAACGACATCTAAGGCGCTATGACAGGGCGAAGCCGGCGGTCCCGCTAGACGGATAGCGGGCGGGTATCGAAGGTGCAACGCCCCTCACGGGTGCGAGCAGCGCCCGACGATTTTTTCTGAAAACGTAGATCTCATCTACGATCCGGACATGGATTCCAACCATTGTTACGATTCGATCAAACTCTTTGATCTTCGATCACCGCTTCTGGATTTACGTGTCACAGTCTATCCCGATGGCAAAAACCGACCGGTAGGGATATGTCATTCCACGACCTCAGCAGTATGATCATGGAAATCAGATCTACCATTCCCCAAGTATAGTTGATCCAATTAACATTGTACAAAACCGATCTATCTTATAGATCGACCACCAAAACAACACATAGATCCAATCTATAGCCAACCGCATACCACATATGCGAGATCTCGAGCCTAAAACCAGAAGATATCGCTTTGATACCACTGTTGGGCGACGTAGAGATAAAACAAAACTTTTCCCTCTAACATGGTGATCCTAAGAACTAGCTGAGGTAGAAGGCCACGAGGTTTACCACTAGACGCACAGTTGCGGATTACTGATTTAGCACGTCAGTTGATGCAATGCAGTCCTCACGATCTGATCCAATCACGATCGTCCAAGCACTGATGGTAAAACGCCTCTACTGGTGTCCACACGTATGAGGAGGAGCGCCGGTGGTGAACTGCTAGGTTCGTGTAACATCCCAGGATTAGCACCTAGAAATAGAGAGGACACATGTCTCAGCATTGCATTCATGCATAATAAAATCCGGATTTTTTTTACGCAAAACTAAAAGAGCTATAGAGGGATCGGGATCTCTCTTGTACTGAAGGAAACTTCGGAGCAAGTGCGATAGATTTTGACATAACCTTTGTAGAATTCTTTGTTTCGGGGAAAATTTGTTCAAACATGTATTTGAATTTAAAATCTGAAATTCAAATGAATTTATAAAATTCACAAATGGAAATTAGAATATTTAATAACTTGAAATGAAATGATTACAGAAATGATATAAAACGAATTCCTTATTACTAGAAAATATATATGACATTGTCTTTACAATTGGATTGTAAAATAAAAGGAAATAATTAAACTTTATTATTTAAAACAAACAATACAACATTTATTTACAAAGAAAGAAGTAATAAATAAATAGTTCATTTATTACAATCACAATAATAATACAAAATCTTTACACATTTGAATAAAAAGGAATTACAATAAGATTCATAAAATAAAATCTAACTAAGCTTCTTTTCTTCTCCTTGATCTTCATTCCTGTAAAATAAAAAATAGAAAAGAAACATTGTTTTAATGTTAAAAATGTCTGCCCCACCATAAGTGATGCAATTTAATATATGAAAATAACTTAGGATTTTGGTAAGAACTACCAAAATCCACTAACAACCTAGGAGGGTACCACCAAATCTAGGCAACAATTAGGATATGGATCTGGGAACTAAACACTTGAGTAATGAGAGGCAACTGTGAAAATCCAGGAAACCAGTACATATTTGATCCATCATTTGAAGACAACAATAAGCATGCTATGGCACCCTCCTAAGCCTAGCTAACTTCAAGAAAATAAAAAAATCAAAGTAAAACAATAAGTAATCTATCTTAGCACTAATTAGCAAAGAAGATTAATAGTTAATTTGATCTTTGCCAAGTACTCAAAGTCACATGGAAATTAAGCAATAGCTCAATTGCTATGTAAAAGCCACAAATATATGATTAGGGTAAAGAGCCCATTTAACTGAACCAAATGACTGTTGTATCCATCTAGATGAAATAAGGAAGACTACAGTATAAGACTAGGAAATATCGGGCATCCACTTGATCTTATCTACAAGGCACAACAAACAAGTAGGCATGCAGCACACACATCACTGCATGTATGAGAGCTGTCACAACATCATGCATTTCATAGGGAGTACAAAAGAGAGCTCTTTTTGTCCCAAGTCGTAGCAAGCAAGCCCAGCTACAACACTTCATCATCTCACCATTGCAGATCCCAAACTGTCCAAGAAAGAAACCATAGCTTTTCTACTGTCCCAAGAACACTATCAAGAATATCACTTGTTCTTATCAGTTCTTCACAAGAACATCAAGAGCACACTCCCATACAAATAATCCAAACAGGGGTAGCTAGTTGGGTTAACCAGACTCACAAGAAGAAGAAGGCCAACAGTAATCATAGGAGGAGCAGGCCAAGGGAAATATCCAGGGGAGTAGATCTATACCAGTAGTTCCACAAGATCAACAAGCAATCACAAGTTACAGTCAAGATTTAGCAACCACAACAGGTTGCTATACCACAAATCATGCATAATATCTATTCTTGTTTTATTTCACCATCATAAACAAGGGAAAAGGGGGTTATTGCAAATCAATATCTGTTCAACTACTCTGCAACTAGAATTTGTCTAAGAGAGTGAGAAAATAGTTTATCTCTCTAAATTGCATAGAAGTGCTATGCGAATTCACCATAGAGAGTAGAAGGCAACCAAGCAAGTATCTATTTTTATGAAAATGAGTGCCTCAGTCTTTTGCATCATTGGCAGGGCAAAAGTAGCAGATCATATTATTATGGGATCACCACTGTGCACACTCTTTTGAGGCACCACAGTGGCATATTCTAATTAGTAGAATCCACTAAGTTGTTTAACACAACACATCAAGCACCAGATCTATTTTTTATTAGAGCTTGTTAGGAGAAAATTAGTTAATAGCCCTCAGATCTGCTTACACCTGGATGCAAGGATCATCACAAAGCATGTAGAGTTCCAACCATAGCATTTGTCTCTCTATCATATGTTGGCCTCAGTTTCCACATCATTGGCAAGTAAATAATCCACCATACTTTCTCAACATTGCATCATCAAGTATATGATTTTATAAAGTAAAAGCACTAAGCATAACAGATCATGCATAATAGGAAACCAATATGCACACTCCAATGGAGGAACCACAGTGGTAGCTATTAAGCAAAAGCCTTGCTAAATGAAACAATCACATTAGCCCAAATAAAAGAAAATCATCCTCATAGCCAAATCCTAGGAATCATTTATAATTATCTGACTATCATGTTGATAATATACATATTTGGTCACTTCTTTCCTTACTAGAAATTCAAATCATTTTCCTAAGTATAAAACATTAGGAATCATTCCAAAATAATCACTGCCATATGGATCAACCATAGATGATATGCCATTTCATCTATAAGCAACAATTAAGTACTAAATCACCTCTCCAGCAGAATTACCAGAGAACAATCTTGTAGCCAACTAAAAAATAAAGAAATTATTCCACATCATTTTCTTAAGAATTCTACCCAGGAATCAATTTAGAAGATTGCTAACTGTCAATATAGGACAAAACATGATCAACCTCAACATATACTGAACTAGTTGGTCAGTATAGAACACAACTGCAAATTCAGGAATTAAGCACATATATACTCAATGCCCAAAATAACAGGAAGTCAGAGTATTATCCAACTAATCATATTTCTCACACTGCTGAGCACAGTAGTGACAGCCCAGGCACAATTATATATTCTTGGTTTATCTACTAGTTAGAAGAGAGCATTCAAAGCGGACCCTTTAATTATCACATGATCTCTGTCTTATAAGCAATACCAGAAATCTAAACACAAGCATTTGACAATAGTGAATCATCGTTGACACACTCTAAAGGATCTTACAGATCAAAGATAAGGGGGTTGTCACCACATAAATCTTCAGCAAATGATACTAGGGATCTAGGATCTTCAGTAGAAAAGGGTAACAGTACTAGATATAGAGAGGGTAGAAGGAGCACCTACCTAGGGCAAGTCCTAGCTCACCGAATAGGAGGCATAGGCCGCAAGTGTAGCAGCACGGCGGCACGGTGGGCACCGAAGCACCTGCACCGCGCCGAGCCGTCCCAGCAACATCTGTAGCACAACGAGGGTCATAGCCAAGCAGCAGCACCGCCAGGATCGACAGCGATCAGGCCCAGGCAAAGCTAGGGTTTCGGTTAAACGCGTGCGAGGCCACGATGGAGACCAATCGACAGGGAGAAGGGAAGAGGAGGTAGTGGCAAGCCAGCGCCAACCCATGGCAGTAGCCGACGGTGTCGGATTTGGCCGGCGTTGGTCACGAGGGCGGCGACAACAGCGTGTGCGGGTGAGGCAGAGGAACGAGAGAATGAGGATCAGAGGCGTGCGTGGTCGTGCGAGAGAGGCAGAGGAAAAGTGAGAGAGGAGGTGGATCAGGCTAGGGTTGACCCCCCAGATCGGACCAAGGTGGGATCTAATGGGCCTGATCCCTGAAACAAGTCCAGTTATGAGCTAGGCCACAACCCAAAATAATATTCGTAAAAACAAATATTTTGCCTATTTTAGCAAGAAAACATGTCAATTCAAAACATAACTATACAATGGCATTAAAATTCTAAAAATAAAATAAAATATATATCAAAATATTCACAAGAATAATATCTATTTAAGAAAAATATAACTTTACTTATTTAAGTTAATAAAATGCAAATAAATATTAAACACTATTAAATATTAAGTGAAATTTCATAAAATAAGAAAAACCCCTAAAAATAAATAAAAATCATTTTGGTGTATAAAAATAATCTACTATTTTTTAAAATATACTAACTTAGAGTTTTACAAATAAAATATAAAGCAAATATTTAAAGACACTTAATTCTTTCAAGAATTTTATAAAAATAAAGATAATACTTAAAAATAAATAAAATTCATTTTTTAAGATCTTTAATAAGTTTATTTTACAAGAAAAATACTCTGTATATTATTCCAAATATTTTAATAACCTTAGATAATAAAATTCATTTACTTATTTCACTAAAATGAAATAACCACTTTGTTAATTCTTAAAATTATTTCTTAAGTAAGAAATAATCACATTTCCTTATAAAACACTAAATACTTTAAGTTTAATTACTAAGTCTGAATCCATAATCATAATAAAACTTAAATATAACTATTAACCTTTAAATATTTTTAAATCTTAAATTCAAATTAAACTCCTTTTAAATAAATATTATATATCACTCATGTATAAGATGGTGAATAATCTTCATCTCTTAACCACTCTTAAAAATGATTCTAAACTCTAACAAATTTATAAGATCATCTAATTATGCTCCCATTAATAAGTTGCATGTTATTAAATTCATCTTTCACTTATATTAAAAAAGGGATCATTCATAATCATATTTGTCAAAACCCCAAAACTAGATGATGTTCTAAAAACTCACTACATCTTAAGATTCACTTCTATTTTTATAGTTAACTTTGGTCTAAACAATCATAAACATCTCATTTGAAGTTTATTCATGTATTTATAGTTAACTTTGGCCACTTGTACCATCAATTAAAATATGATAACTCAACCCAAGGACTTTTATTCTAGTCACTAGATAACAATTAATCATAATAACATTACTTTATCCTTACTTGTATATTTTGGATTGTTAACACTTAAGTTCCTTATCAATGCCCCTGCTTATGAAATAAACTTAAAGATAAACCCAATCTTAAAGAAGATACCTAAGATAAACTTATTTATAATGCTAAGGGTTTCACCTTGGGAATTATAAAAATGCATAGCATTATTTATGCACAATGGCATCTTGTTTCTTTAAACATTAGTCCTTACCGTACCAATGATGCTGATTTTAGATATTGGATCTTCTTTTGTCTCGAAGACCGTGAGTGCATAATCTTGCAATCACAAAAGGCAAGTTCACACTTGCTCATGTCCTTTGATTATTTTCTGTAAAGTATTTTGCAAATCCAGTATTGTCATCACCTGCATTTCAAAAAGGGTCAGAAAACGCTATTTTCATAATAATATGATTATAGGTTATTTACCATGAGGTAATAACCTTGTATGAAAGTTCCGGTGGTAAAGGGACATATTACCTAGGACTTAACAACCATTGTCGCCAGTGATTCTTGCACACTATATTACGTGTTAACCATGAGATTTGGAATGGGACGGAGAAGTCAGCTGGATCGGCTCCCTTTCGCATGCCAACGGATGACTGGACCGTTGTTGCAACTCCTCTTGTAGAGGGTTAGTAGGTTATGGGTGGGATCCCTCAATGTCCCACGGCTTCTGGTATCTATGAGGGTTGTACACCTTAGACTGATAATGGAAATAAGTTTTATCCTAGGCCTGATGTGCAATCCATCGGGTATGCTGGGTCGCGGAAAAGGACAGTGATTGATTTGGATCTTAGTCTGGGCCTCATACCATGGAAGTGTGAATGAGCCTATAACTCGGATATGCAACAAAGCTAAGATCTCTCATGGGTAAAGCAACGCACCTCTATAGAGTGTGAAAACTGTAACTTGTTACTCCCTATTCCGGGAAGGAGCTATGAACGTGGCAGGAAAGGAACTACATGAAAGTTCTGGTAAACCTGTGAAGGCTGACGTACATAATTTTTTAGAATAAAAGCAACCTTTGAAGAAATGTTTTCGAAAACTTGCATTGCCTACGACTTATGGTATGTGGTTGTAGATAATGCATCAAACACTTCTCTTTAGTGAACTTTCTGAGTACGCTCGTACTCAACCTTATCTTCTTAACCCTTGTTAGATATCAGAGAAACCAATGGCGTTCCCAAGAAATAAGTTACCTGAAGAGTTGAAGATATCTGATGGAGGTCAATAGAGTCGAAGACCTTACCAGAAGCTATGGAAGCCAAGCTTAAGCGTAGAGTATAAATAAAACTCCTAGAATCTAGAACCTACTTCTGTAGAACAATACTATAATAGTACTTTCAAGCCTTATACATATACTAATAGTAGTACTTCTAAAGTAAACTCCCAAGTGGATCTTGGTTCTTTCTGTACAATATTCCTCACTGTTCGAGGAAGTTCTCTAGATCTTTTGTAATATGTTATATGTAATCTAAAGTGATGTCTTGGACCCGTGATGTTTCTGTTGTACCACTCTAAGGGATATAATGCGGATGGAATGGTGTTCCATTGGTGTTATGTCAATGACTATAGTGTACTACATCATGCAGTCGTATGCTGGATCACCGCAGTTGGCATCAGAGCATATGCTTTGACCTTAGGTTGGAAACCTAGTAAATGGGTAGAACATGTAGGTTGGATAGTGACAATAGGAAGCCATCTTATCTGTACCATAACTCCTTGTATGAATGATGGATATTCACTTGAGAATAACCTTGTCACACCTTAGTGGAATTTTCAGGCTATTTTCTTTATATAATGGGACGTGCACCTTCCTTGTGTATATCATTGATGTAGTCTTCTAGATAGGATACTTGCATTGCAACTCAATAGATTTCTGTAAAGTAAATATAAATGATAAGAATTAGATTCATGATTGTACCAAACCAACTATGGAAGTGGAGATGCTCGCAAATCTATTTATATATATACCAATTTAGTATAATTTTCACACTCATGGTCAGAGCTTTCTCGGTCGGTTATAAATTTAGAGTACTGAGCCACACATCTGTTTATAGAAGAGTTTACATGGAATATAGATTTTCAACACACGATTGGCACTTTCGCTGCGTTGTGTGCTTGTCATCCTTACACAAAAATACCTCTGAAATATGGTTTAGACCTTTTTTCCTACACTCAAAAAGCTCTAATCATGAAATGATTTTCTTGCAGGCCATATTTCTCTGATATGGCATGCCAAGCATCCTCAAACTCTTCGATCGTCTGCATATGATTAACCAACTTGTGGAAATCATCACTGAATATAACATGGCCAAGTACCTCTTGAGCCATTAGTAGGACATGCCATTTGCACTATTTATGATTTTTATGAGAAGCACACCATTAATAGATATCAGCATTGCTTTGGCTTGATATGCATATAAATAATGAATGTTTTTCACTTGCCAACTAGTAGGCATAGTGCTCATAAGATGAAATTCAACATAGTTGGAAATGTGGCATGCATACCCATTACATGGTCATAGGGCCTTGCCACCCATAATGGAAACAAATTCCTTGAAATCTCATTTGAAATCAGTTGTAGTCTCGTTTGCAAGCAAAACACCAACAAATATGACACTCTCAAAACCCGTTTTCTATAAGGGAAAGCATCAAGCTTTATTATGAAACTAGATGACCCGGTGCGCCTCCAGCGTGAAGGCTGAAAGCGAGACATTGTCTTTGCCATATGCTTTATCGACCATAAACCCGTTGCACCACCAGCTCAAAGGACAAAATCAGTACTAAACTGGCAAGATTCAGAGTTGGCATGATATTAGTTCCCCATGTGATCAAATTGGTCATTGACATCAAAACCAACTATTCACTATGCCCATGTAATGAACACAAAATTGAATTTTTCCATATGACTCACATGAGCCGGATTCCATTATCAAAAGATAACAAAACAGATATTATTTTTATAGCAAGAAAGAAAATAGAAAAACCTATTCACCATTAGCTACATTCACCCCACAAAAGGACATAATCTGACCACATATAACATAAAGTCTTTTACTTTGCATACCAGCCTACCAGAATAACATAAGCCATAAGGGAAACAAGTTTCAAGATCAACACAGCGCACAAAATTGACTTAACTCAGGCACAATTTCTTCTCACACTATTGCTCTAACATGAAGACAACACATACAGAGCTGCAATATATAGAAACCTTCTTTCCTTAAACTGACTTCTTGCCTAAAGAATGAGTTCGATCAAGATTCTTGAACGTTTTCGACTTGGGATTTAACCCAGATAAATAGGTTTCACCTACATGGCACAAAAAGTGTGCAGGCACATGAAAATGAGACAAAAATAATGAACTTTAAGTATATATGATGTCTTTCATAGTTATAATAAAGCACAATCAGGAAGAAAAAACTGAGGGCTGACCATGTATTTCATTAGATCAAAATCTCCATATGGAGATATGAATAATATAGTTCCATCATTCTCAAAGCTGGCCAAACACACACACACACACACCTTATAGAAAAATAGAGAATGGTTATGCTAAGGTTATGTTGTAATAGAACTGACAAGAAAAGTATATCACTTTTGCTTACCAATGATATTAGATATCATCAATGTCCAACGAGTGGCACAATTTCTAGAGTCTCCATTTGGTATGAAGTGTATTTGAACAAAATTGATCAAAACATATCAACAAGGTATAGTGCGACAGAATGTTCAATGGATGTCCTTATTTTAGTGACGTACTAAATGACTAATACATTGGTTAGAATCGAACCGGCCACATGTAGCTATCATATTTTGGCATATGCAAATCTCTAGACGGTACCTATGTGATGTCTCATATTTACTTCCATGGCTCACTTGCTTCTGTTCTGCTACATATGTCTTGTGCACGAGGTGTTTCACATTTCATCATTTGTATATGGATGCACGTGGCCGCGGGTGATGCTATATACATCGAAGCTAACAATGACGCAATTATTGAATAGAGTTAGTAGATGTGATGATTTTGCTATAAAAAGAATACAATCTTGAAGCAAAGTAGTATGTACCAATTCCCAAAGGGGAAGTCCAAATAAAAAGGTAAATAGTGTAGATACAAATTTGATGTTAGTTTAGGCTTACTGAATTTGTTTATGCAGCCAATTCTTCATTGTACCATGATACTACAAATAAATCAATGTGTCAATAATTGGAGCTGAGATAACATTGTATGTTTAGCCATGGCATAAATACATGGTACCTAATCTGAAGGGTTGAAGGTGGATGCATGGGGAATTTGATAATATGAAGCTTTGTACCAAACTGGTGTTGCCGAAGGGTGCTTAAATATGTGTTTTTATGCTAAGTTGCTTGCTTCTGGTAAAAGTCAGAAAATGCCTAACCAAAGGATCAAGATTGCATCAAAACTTAAGCCACATTCTTATTACAAATTCTAAGAATCAAGATTGCACAAAATTCTTGAGCATGAGCCTAAACCCTACTGGCTGTTATCTAACTATGAGTACTTAAGTTGGAATCATTGTTATTGTAAGAGTTAGAATTAGTGTTGCATGATTACATCTGACAAAGGAGAGTTGAATTCAGACCGACTTGTTCTATATTATCTCTCAGAGGGTGATAATATTTTCCAGTAGAATAAATGAAATTCCTACCCGCATCACAACATGCTACACACATATTCTTATTGTTTCCATTCAGTATGAGTCAACTAAAGGGAGGAAATAATATGCAACAAATAAATCGAGATGACACTCACCAATAACAATATTAAAAGTAGTTGTGCCCATCTCGAGGCCTCTGTTTCTGACGTTGTTGTTGTCACTGTGGCAAACAAAGGATACGCCATCACTCCCCGTCGACAACAAGCCACAACCTTCGCACCACCTTCATCCTCCCATGAATGGCACCCTCAGTGTGCAAGTGACAAAATAGTTCTTATACTGCATTGAGTTCTTTGTGTGTATTGTATCTTTCAAATGGATACTGCAACCAACTTCCTCCTAGAATCAAATTAGAAAACTAATGGGTGCAACAAAAAACTATGTATGTGAATGCTTTGATGGAAAAGGAAGAAAATAGAGGAGGAGCTCACCAGAAATAGAACCTCCTTCTTTTCTAGAATTATTCTCCCCCTTTTTCATAAATCGTGATTCCTCTGAAGTACTTGTAACTGGCAATATATAATTCCTCTTCAAAGTACCCCAAAAGGTTGGAATTGCTAGCAAAACCATCTTTGTTCACATTAGCCATCGTATTTGGGTCATACAACATATAATTATCTACAAGTAATTTTGAGCATGCAAATATGAGAACGGAGCTATGTATGTAGACCACATGATGGCAACTGATGTAACTTGTTATATGTCCATAGTGATAGATTCCAAGATATTAGATGGTGCTAAAAGGAGAAAATATATGCCAATAGTAAACATGAATACTACAAACTGAAATGGAACTCTTGGTTGCTATAAAATTACTTCCTATAAGCATAAACGTGAGAACTAAACTGGAGAATCCATTAAAAATAGCAAAAACACAAAACTTACTAGCCAGATTTCTTCAAGATATCTATGTGGCTTTATTTCTTGTACTACCAATGCCTTCACCTACTTTTTCAACAACTATCTGAAACTTGAGAGAGGCAAGACAGACAAGGGCACAAACATGGCGAGCTTAAGAACACTACAAGGAGACAATAAAGATATTTATTTTGCAAAATTCTTTCATATGTTTGATGAGAAGTGCATACAGCAACAAATTACAGTGGTTGGTCACAGTTATTAGTTTCTCTCAAAAGCATTATGTTATCTCAAACACCACCAATCGTGTCATCTGGTACACAGTGTGGGGGTGCCCTGCTCCCCCTAAGGTACGAGTCTTCGCGTGGAGATTGACAACTAATTCCTTAGCAACTCAAGAAAATAAGATGAAAAGAAATCTTCAGATATCTGATACAAGTGTTGTTTGTGGTCTTGAACATGAGGATAATTTCCACACATTCTACAGATGTCCCATGGTGCGTCAGCTATGGGAGGCGATGAGGAAGGTCTGGCCCCTAGAGGACATCGTGTCCATCACTAATACTAGGACAGAATGGCTGCTCCACGCCCTCGCACAGGCTGACGAACAAACAAGGATGATGATGTAGATGACCTTTTGGCGATCCCGACATGTTCGCAATGAGGTGGTCCATAATAAGGCGCCACCACCCATAGAAGCCTCAAGAAGGTTCCTCTCTAGCTATGTTGAGTCCCTGACCATAGAAGCCTCAAGAAGGTTCCTCTCCAGCTTTGTTGAGTCCCTGATGATGATCAAGAGGTGAAAGAACATAGATTCCGCCAAGAGGGGAGGTGAATAGGCAGTTTAATAGTTTTACGAGATGAGCTTAACAAAGACAGAATAAAACTAGCGTTTACTTTGTCAAGCACAAAACCTATATAAACTACGGTTCACCTATGTGCACCAAAAACTTATGCTAAGCAATATAAGAAACTATGTTATAGCTAGATATAAGACTTCAAGCACGAAGGATATCACGAAGTAAAATGCATAAGTAAATAGCTCGGGTAAAGAGATAACCGAGGCACGCGGAGACGATGTTTTGTTACCGAGTTCCTCCCACAAAGGGAGTATGTCTCTTTGGAGGGGTAGGTGGTACTAAGACCACCACACCACAAAACGCCTCACCCTATTCTCCTGTGAACCTCGCCATAAGAAGCCTTGTTCACTTATTCACTATCGGTGCACTTGTTGGTGGCAATCCGTAACCTCTCATAGATATTGGGGAACTTCTCGACAACTCAATTGGGGTTCCCAACAAACAAGCTCGGGGAAAGCTCCACAACTTAATTGGAGGCCCCAAGTAATCCACAAACCTGCAAAATAACTAAACCGCTTAGGGTTCCAAGAACCCAAGAGTAAAAAGCTTCTCACCTTTCACCTATTCGAATCCTCATCGAGAACTCAAACCGATGCACCAAATGCAATGGCAAGAACACAAGAAGTGCTCAAGTCATTCTCTCCCAAATTCCACCAAAGATACAAAAGCTAGTGGGAGAATAAGAGAGGAAGAACACAAGAGGAAATCCACAAAAGAAACCCCAAGATCTAGATCGCAAGATGTTGCCCTCACATAGAGGAGAGATGGATTGGTGGAGTTGTAGATCTAGATCCCCCTTTCAAATCCCCCAAAAAGATACAAGGAATATGGGAGGGATTGAGAGTATTTGTATGATCTTGAAGATTAAAACAACCAAGGAGGAAGAAGGGGTCTATTTATACCCCTCCCCAACAAAATATGACCTCTTGGGACCTCCCAGGCCGTATAATCCACCCCTTCCCCGAATATTCTAGGTTCCCCGTGCCAAAATATGGATAAGGACTTCACGGCGCGACCCTCTGTATAGGGGGCGGATATTTGGCCGGATAATCCGCCCCTCCAAGAACTGGCAGAAACAGCAAAACTGAAACCATCATAATTGTTGCATCTGGGCTCCGATTTTGATAATCTTGGGCTCGTTTCAAAGATAGTAACGATACCTAAAAGTTCATGCGGGAAACATAATAGTCCAACAAGGCACTATAGAACCAAATTATGAAAGGTTTAACCTATCTATAAAATACAAACCGGTAAAACCTCCAATATCGAAAACACAATAGAGAATGCATATGAAATCCGTTTTTGAAGAACTTGAGCTTGTTATGGAGATTGACACAAGCTCCAAATCCTCTCATGGGAACCCAATAAGGTACAAGTCCATGTGTTTACAGTGCTAGTCCCTTGATCGAATAGCTAGCACCCACAGTTTAAGATGTAATATCAAGAAACAAAGGTCATATTACAACTCATAACCAGGAATAGTTCATTACAACTTACATAGCTCATATGTCTATCTTATTATAGAGCAACAGATATAACTATAAAGCATGGAGTCCTTCATCTTCATATGCCACATGCAAGCATGTTGGTTGTAGACTTGTAATCCCTACTCAACAAACTTCACTAACAACAAGCAATCCTGCAACATGATAAGTTACAGCCGCAAGGGTCAATACATTTGAATTGTATTGTCAAGAGATATCATATTTATATGGAGAATATAACATCTACATGAATATATGGCTAAGTGGAGGTTTGGCTGGCCGTTGCATAAAATAAGTTTTCCCTATCCTTTGTAAAATAGTTTTTCTCTTTTTCAAAATACTTCATCAAACATGGCACACTGGATACACACCAGGTGTTCCCATTGTTCACCCAACAAGTTTTAACTTAGAAATTAGAATGATGAGATTCTTGATCCTGCTTCATTGTCTTGATGATCAAAATTGTCCATAACCGGGGACACGGCTAAGTACTTAGATTTACCCTCTCGAGAGGTGGTGCATTTTCCCCAAAAGACTCGACATGCATTGAGACGAGACTTTTCAGAAGAAATCCCTTAGACCACCATGGACACGTTCCATCCTAGCAACACTACCACCATCTGTCCATTTGGCTGAGTTCTTGCAACTTAGTTGGTCAAGGCAGAGCCCATATGCCATGTGGCTGCACTGGAAGCTTTCGCGACAAGAATATCTCCAATCTCTTTATTCCTGGGGGGCCATCCACAAGTTAGATACACAGGGTAAACCATAGACATGGGCCCTGGGTAACCACTCAACAAACATCCATACAAGTCCCATTTCCATCTAGGTGTTTCATTAACATCAATTGTTTTCTTTAGTCCAAAACAATACTTGTATTTTCATAAGACATCATATCATGATTTCCACCCACAAATCTATGTAGCTATACTAAGCATTCTAAACTTGCCATGTCTCCTATCTTTAGGAAATACTACCAAGGGAGATATTATGGGATTTGCATAGCATAAAAATATACAAAAATAGTCATATCATTTATACTACAAAAATATCACTAATGCAATATTGCGGTGACCCAGCATACCACTGCATGATGTAGTATACTATAGTCATTGACATAACACTAATGAAACACCGTTCACTAGTATTACATCCCTCAGAATGGCACAACAGAAACACAGCAGGTCCAATACATGGCTAAAGGTTACAACTCACTCTTTATACAAGATCCAGAGAACACTCTAGGTTAAAGAGAGAGAAAGAACTTCTTACGGAGAAGAATCAAAGATAAACAACGCAAGAACTATTATACTACTAAAACTAGTAATTTAATTAAGGGATTGGCATTGCTGCTATTGCAATACACTACAGAATTAGGTTCTTTGGCTAGAGATTATATTCCTATCTAATCAGTCACTTCGTATTCAATTGAGTTGATGTATATGTTGACTTCCTTGACTTCCTTGACTTCATTGAAGAGCTTTAGCTTTGGATGATGGGTCCTGGAGCATAACTTGATGTAGATGTTGTCTATTCTGGCTTCAGAATCTAGCAAGGGTTAAGAAGATACTTTGAGTACGAGCGTACTCAGCAAATTCACTAGAAAAGGAGTGTTTGATGCACTATAACTACAGTCACAGACCATAGGTCGTAGGCAATGCAAGTTTTCATAAACATTTCTTCAAAGGTTGCTTTTATTCTGAAAAGCTATGTCCATCAGCGTTCACGGGTTTACCAGAACTTTCATGGAGTTCCTTTCCTGCCGCGTTCGTAGCTCCTTCTCGGAACAGGGAGTAACAAGTTACAGTTCTTACACACTGCAGAGGTGCGTTACTTTTCCCATGAGAGATCAACTCCTTGTTGCACAACCGGGCAGCTTACTGTGGCATCCTGCAAAACCACTACTAGAAAATCGCGTTGAATTTGTGTATTGCATCGTCATCATCATGCATTGTTTGCCAAAACTATTTTATAGCCGATTTGTTTTCAAACGCCCCATCTTAATTCAAGCGCAAAGCCGGTCCGAATATTTTGTTTTAATTAAAAATGTTGTGCAAGCGATCATTAAAAATAAATAAAAATATTTATTTTAGTAGGGAATGATCGAGCAGGCCACCCGACCCGAGCAGCCCAGATTTTTAAAACGGTCCACTTATCTGCCCCATCTAATCCTAAACCTACCAATATTTCTACCCACCACACCTGGCCACATCACCCGGACCAATCCCCTGCTGCCACATCACCTTGCCCCAACCCCCAACCAATCAGAAGTCGCCACTTGGCCTCCCCCCCTCTCTCTCTCAGCCTCACGCGCCACATCCCCCTGACACGCGCCAGCCCCAGACCCGGTCCACCCTTCCCCCTCTGACCCTCTCACCAGCCCCCTCCCTGACCGTGGGTCCGCTCCCCCCGTGGCCCACCTGCCAGGCGCCTACCCCCCACACAATCCCATCCTCTCCCCTCCCCAGCGCACACAACACGCAAACGCACGCACACGCTGCCGCCGCGTGTCCCCGCACCCACCCCGCGCTGCCCCGTCTCCTACCTCCAGCCCGCGCCTCCTCCCAGGCAAGCCGCAGGCAGTCAGCGCCTCGCCCCGCCCTTTTCTTCCTCAGCGCAGGCCCCTACCCGCCGCTCGACCACTGCTCACGCCTCGCCCCTAGGTCCGCCAACCCGCCCGCCAGGCTACCTC
Organism: Avena longiglumis; assembly: GCA_030063025.1. Classification (NCBI taxonomy): domain Eukaryota; kingdom Viridiplantae; phylum Streptophyta; class Magnoliopsida; order Poales; family Poaceae; genus Avena; species Avena longiglumis. The sequence continues at coordinate 444,211,075 of CP125975.1, read as the reverse complement.
CGCATCGCCGCTGCTCGCCCGGCCTTGCTCGCTCCGCGGCGGCGCTAACCGCCATCACGCCACGACCTCGCTCACGCCTGCGGCCCTTCCGCCTCCTCCCGAGCTCCTTCAGCGCCCGGCCCGCCAGACCCATCTCCGAGCCCTAGCCCGTCGGCCGTCTCCGCCGCCTCTGCGCACGCGCCCGCCGTCGCCGTCACCGCCACTGTGGCGCCCGCAGCAGCCCGCCGCGTGCCGTCCTGCCGGGCCGAGCTCGTCGCCGGCGCCCGCGCCTCGGCAACCTGCGGACCCCGCTGCCGCGTGGGCCTCGCCTCGCCGACCTCCTCTGTCCCCGAGCGGACCTGCGGAGCTCGTCGTGGGACCGCCCGCGGCAACCACCTGCCTGAGGACCCGGAGCTCGCCCTGTCCTGCCACGTCACCGCACGAGCCGGCCAAGTTGGCGCCGATGGTCGCTGCACACATCAACCCCTGCTAGCTGCGAAACATATCTCAGATGAAGAGCCAACCGATCCCATGCTCGTCGATCAACGTTGAGTTCCACCCCTCCAAGATCTTCGGAATCGCCAGGCCACATCACGGATCCGAAGGCCCCGATTTTATCGGAACCCAAGCTCTTCGAGAAGATGCACCTGTCAGGTTCCAACTTCCTGAGTACCTCGAGCAAGCGCACCGACAAGACCGTCACGAGTCGAAAACCCGGGGAGAGACGCAAGACCACGGCACCGGAACCGGAACCTCGACCCGCCAAGTCCTTCATCCCGGACGTCAAGACCGATGTGATGGCGCGACCCCGACGAGACCCTCGCAACGGCAAGCTCGACCCCGTGGAACCCGGCAAGATCTGCATGCGACAAGAACGCCCCGACCCGGAAGAATCCGATGCGCCCCGACGCCACGCCAAGTGATTCACCCCGACACCGAGACCCGACGCGACAAGTGCTTCGCCGACGCCATGACCGACAACGTGCCGAGAACCCGGATCCGCCAAGACCCTACCCGATATCCGAGCACGACCCCGGAGGCCGAGAACGATCCCGTCGAACCCCAGATCCGAACCTCGCCGACCCTGGACCCCGAGATCTGCTCCCCGTCGAACCCCGGACCCCGGAACCCCGAGTTCGTCGAACCCTAACAAGATCGTCGAGACCCTAATGTGTGAACCTCCCCGAAACCCTATTTCATAACATAATAACAACTTGTCGCATATTAAATTGTCATCTTGCATGCATACCTGTGGTTTGGGGGCCTTCCGCCGATTCACCTAATAATTAAATATGGGGCCCATATGCGGGCAAATTCAGTCTCATATTGGCCTCATTTAAATTTGTGTAGCGAACCGGTGCTATCTTCTGCCATGCTAAAACAACATTTAAATTGCGGGGCTTCTAAATAACTTGAACTTCCTAATTAATTATCGGGACCCCGGTTCCGCTTAACATGACCTAATTGCATCGCATCTTTGCCATGCCATACATCATACATGCATCATGCCGATCTTCTGCCGTTGTATTAAATATTGCATCCGGTGTTTCTTCTAGTGTTCTGCTTCTTCGCGGATAAGGCCGTTGAGTTGATGTGAGCTTCGCCCCGATCTTCGGTTAAAACCTTCGACAATGTTTTCAGGCGAGCATCTCCCCCTTTCTACCTATCTTACTTTTATAGTCTTTGTTTCCCTCCTGTTGATCTATTGCTATCTTTGTTGCGATGCTCTAGTTTTCGTACCCTTTGATATCCCCTGCAGCCGTATATTGCCTTGGACACACCCCATTACCTGTTGTTTGGTAGATAGTTGGACTTGCGCGTCGTAGTTGCTTGCTCAAGTGCTGATGTGTGTCGTCATATGCCACAGTTGCTGATGTATTGCCGCATGTTGATGTTGGAGATGATTCTAGTTTTAATTATCGTCACTTTACTTTCTGTTTAACAACTAAAATTGAACTAAGCAGAGGCATCGGTGGGTGATAGATAATATTTGGTTTCGAGCCCACTTGTGTCCGTAGGACCCAGTACTTGATACTGTTCCTTGATTTATCGCTATCCACATCCGGGAGGTATATGGGACCCCGAGCGAGCTTGATTTAGTCTTATTTCTAGGGCCACAAACTAGTTTGAGGTTTTATTTACGATCCTGTACTTATGCCATGCTTTCTTGCTTTATTACGATTGTGCGAGGGCACCTTTGTCTGTTTAGGAATTGTGACCCGTTCGTGGTATCGACAAGCCCAGCCACACTTTCGGGTTCCCGATCGTTTCATGGCCCCACAAACCTTGAGGCCGTCTGAGTCAGCTAACCGTTCTGGAATCTACTTAAGGGTGGCCCCAAATATTTCTGAATCTGTGATTGTTCGATCGTGAAAGCCTCGTTGGGTTTTGATTTGGTTTTTCCGAGGTTGATCGAGCGTGTGTTGCTATTGGTGCACCCGGGGGTAAAACTTTCTGAAAGCCGTGTCCGCGGATATGGACGACTTGGAGCACAGTTTCTTGATCATAGACAAGCATAACTAAAGTTTACTGCTATAAATTTGACTTATAATGACTAGTAATCAGCTTCACTATAATGGAATGGCTAATTAATACTTCCCACAATTGCTTGTTTGGTTGTCGCTTGCGACAATTGTATCTGACTAGTAAGTATTGCAACTACAACGAAATGGCTGAATAAAAGTACCAACAACTGCTGGGTTTTGGGTTTATCTCATGCTATCTGTACCTGATTAGTAATTGTTGCAACTATCACGGAATGATTAACTAAAAGTGCCCACTGTTTACTTTATCAGGATGATTATCTAAACCTGACTAGTGATTGCTGCAACTATAACTGAATAATTAAAACTGCCAACTGTGTGAGTTCCTCGGTTGACTTCCTCGTTTGGTCTCGAGGGGGAAACGCCAGGATGGGTTTGTTTGGTGATAGCTTCAGGTTGGATCCGGATAGGTCATTCTCACCCCCTCTGATAACCGCCAGTTGTATCGAGTCTCTATAGGTTGTTTAGTGCATCTTTGCGCTTGATCCACCATACCTATGTAGGCGAGGACCGAATTCTAGCCTCGCCGTGTCTTGGCCTCGATCGACGCTCTTTCTTTGTTTTCGCTTTGCCCTTTGTCGGCACCCCTTTGTTAAGCAGGTTTTGAGATCGACGCGTTAGCGAGGTTACCCTTCCGGCTTTGGGGCAGGGTTATGGGCGCCATTGGTTATTCTTGGGCTCTTAGCCCCATTTGCATCTTGTCCGTAGCGGGACGCTATATCGCTTCAAGGTGATTTGGATCTTTGTATATTATATCTATTCTTGACTCTCGAGTCGTTATATATATACTCTGTGGGTCCCATCGAGGACTGTTGTGTAATGTTATTACTTGTTTTCCACCCGCACGAAAGTGCTGGTGCACCTTTGAATCGTTTCTATGCGGGTTTGGTGAATTTTGCCCAAACTTGCATAGGTCCGATTCTGAGGGTGTTACAGAGTGGTATCAGAGCTCAGCAGTTGCGATACCCCACAAGTCCAGCCTGTAGGATAACCTAGCTAACGGCCGAAGTAGAGTGTAAAAACTATTTTGAAAAATCGGTTGGATAGTTCTGGTTAGGTCTGATTTTACTCCTTACCTCTTTGCTATTCTCCTCTTATCTCCACGTGTTTTGAATCCGCTCTCGTCTTTTTCTTCGAGTCCAGGAATTCTCGCGGTTGGGTTTCTGTCGTACCTTTAGGGTTTCGCTTCCTCCTCTGATAACGGTGTTGCTACATCTGGTCTTCATGTTATCCGAGGAATCCTTCGTCTGTGGTACCATTCTTTGTTCCTTGTGTGTTCCTTCCGGAGTTCTCTGACGCGACGACATCATCTACGCCAGATCCGATGCAGAGTCTGCATCATCCCTTTGTTTCCGAACCTCGCTTGTCGAGATCTTCAGTCTGTTTCCGAGAATGGTTGCACGCTTTTCCACTGATTGTGCGAAGTAATAGTTTGGGTGCGTGATGGATTGGCCCCCATGCCGACTACTCACTCTATTTGCTCGCGTACATTGAAGTGGATGAGAATGCATCGGTTCCCTCTTTCCACGGAAGTTAGAGGTGGCTTATTTGTTGATGCCTCTACCTTCGACCTTTTTGTTTCCGGAGTGTTCTCTCGACGATCACGGACAACGACCTCTTGTTAGTGGTGTCGCGAGGATCTACACGAAGCGCGAAGGATCAGATCGCCGACCTTCCTTCCGGTACCATGAGGCGGATCTCGAGGGCGAGATCCTTTGTTAGTGGTGTCGAATTGTGGCATCCTGCAAAACCACTACTAGAAAATCGCGTTGAATTTGTGTATTGCATCGTCATCATCATGCATTGTTTGCCAAAACTATTTTCGCAACGCCCGATTTGTTTTCCAAACGCCCCATCTTAATTCAACTGCAAAGCCCGGTCCCCGGAATATTTTGTTTTAATTAAAAATGTTGTGCAAACGGTCTGTTAAAAATAAATAAAAATATTTATTTATTTTAGTAGGGGCAGTCGAACGGGCCAACCCGACCCGAACGACCGCCCCAGATTTTTAAAACGGTCCACTTATCTGCCCCATCTAATCCTAAACCTACCAATATTTCTACCCACCACACCTGGCCACATCACCCGGACCAATCCCCTGCTGCCACATCACCTTGCCCCAACCCCCAACCAATCAGAAGTCGCCACTTGGCCTCTCCCCCCCCTCTCTCTCTCAGCCTCACGCGCCACATCCCCCTGACACGCCAGCCCTGGACCAGTCCACCCTTCCCCTCGACCCTCTCAGCCCCTCCACGACCGTGGGTCCGCTTCCCCCGTGGCCCACCTGCCAGGCGCCTACCCCCCACACAATCCCATCCTCTCCCCTCCCCAGCGCACACAACACGCAAACGCACGCACACTGTGCCGCGTGTCCCGCACCACCTGCTGCCCCGTCTCCTACCTCCAGCCCGCGCCTCCTCCCAGGCAAGCCGCAGGCAGTCAGCACCTCGCCCCGCCCTTTTCTTCCTCAGCGCAGGCCCCTACCCCGCCGCCGAGCACCCGCTCTGACCACCTGCTCCGCCCCACGCAGCGCCTCGCCCCTAGGTCCGGCCAACCCCGCCGCCCCAGGGCTACCTCCGCATCGCCGCCCGGCCTCGCTCCCGCCGTGGCTTCGCTAACCGCCATCGGCCACGACCTCGCTCCACGCTGCGCCCTTCGCGCCTCCTCCCGAGCTCCTTCAGCCTTGCCCGGCCAGACCCTGTCTCTAAGCCCGCCTGCCTCGCCGCCCTCTGGCGAAACGCGCCCGCCGCCGTCGCCGCCGTCACCGCCACTGCGCCCCGCGGCGGCCGAGCAGCCCGCCGCGTCCTCTGCCCGGGCCCGAGCTCGTCGCCGCCCGCGCCTCTCAAGAACTCACGGACCCCTGCAGCGTGGGCCTCGCCTCGCCGACCTCCTCGTCCCCGGCGGACTGCGGAGCTCGTCGTGGGACCGCCGCGGCAACCACCTGCACGAGGACCGGAGCTCGCCTCACCACGTCACCGCAGGCGGCCAAGTTGGCGCCGATGGTCGCTGCACATCAACCCCTGGCTGCGAAACATATCTCGGATGAAGAGCCCGATCCCATGCTCGTCGATCAACGTTGAGTTCCACCTCCAAGATCTTGAATCGCCAGGCCATCACGGATCCGAAGGCCCGATTTTATCGGAACCCAAGCTCTTCGAGAAGATGCACTGTCGTTCCAACTTCACGAGTACCTCGAGCAAGCGCACCGACAAGACCGTCACGGTCGAAAACCCGGGAGAGGCAAGACCACGGCACCGGAACCGAACCTCGACCCGCCAAGTCCTTCATCCGACGTCAAGACCGATGTGATGGCGCGACCCGACGAGACCCTCAACGGCAAGCTCGACCCGTGGAACCGGCAAGATCGCATGCGACAAGAACGCCCGACCGGAAGAATCCGATGCGCCCGACGCCACGCCAAGTGATTCACCCGACCGAGACCCCGACGCGACAAGTGCTTCACGAACGCCATGACCGACAACGTGCCCGAGAACCGGATCCGCCAAGACCCTACCCGATATCCGAGCACGACCGAGGCGAGCGATCCGTCGAACCCAGATCCGAACCTCGCCGACCACGGACCCGAGATCGCTCCGTCGAACCCCGGACCCCGGAACCCCGAGTTCGTCGAACCCTAACAAGATCGTCGAGACCCTAATGTGTGAACCTCCCCGAAACCCTATTTCATAACATAATAACAACTTGTCGCATATTAAATTGTCATCTTGCATGCATATCTGTGGTTTGGGGGCCTTCCGCCGATTCACCTAATAATTAAATATGGGGCCCATATGCGGGCAAATTCAGTCTCATATTGGCCTCATTTAAATTTGTGTAGCGAACCGGTGCTATCTTCTGCCATGCTAAAACAACATTTAAATTGCGGGGCTTCTAAATAACTTGAACTTCCTAATTAATTATCGGGACCCCGGTTCCGCTTAACATGACCTAATTGCATCGCATCTTTGCCATGCCATACATCATACATGCATCATGCCGATCTTCTGCCGTTGTATTAAATATTGCATCCGGTGTTTCTTCTAGTGTTCTGCTTCTTCGCGGATAAGGCCGTTGAGTTGATGTGAGCTTCGCCCCGATCTTCGGTTAAAACCTTCGACAATGTTTTCAGGCGAGCATCTCCCCCTTTCTACCTATCTTACTTTTATAGTCTTTATTTCCCTCATGTTGATCTATTGCTATCTGTGTTGCGATGCTCTAGTTTTCGTGCCCTTTGATATCCCTATGATATATTGCCTTGGACACACCCCATTACATTGTTTGGTAGATAGTTGGACTTGCGCGTCGTAGTTGCTTGCTCAAGTCTTGATGTGTGTGTCATATGCCACGATTCTTGATGTATTGCCGCATGTTGATGTTGGAGATGATTCTAGTTTTAATTATCGTCACTTTACTTTCATTTAACAACTAAAATTGAATTAAGCGGAGGCATCGGTGGGTGATAGATAATATTTGGTTTCGAACGCCCACTTGTGTCCGTGGGACCCCGAGTACTTGATACTGTTCCTTGATTTATCGCTATCCACATCCGGAGGTATATGGGACCCCTGAGCGAGCTTGATTCATCTTATTTCTAGGGGCCACAAACTAGTTTGAGGTTTTATTTACGATCCTGTACTTATGCCATGCTTTCTTTATTTATTACGATTGTCGAGGGCACCTTTGTCTTGTTAGGAATTGTGACCCGTTCGTGGTATCGACAAGCCCAGCCACACTTTGGGTTCCCGATCGTTTGCCCGGCCCCACAAACCTTGAGGCCGTCTCGAGTCAGCTAACCGTTCGGAATCTACTTAAGGGTGGCCCCAAATATTTCTGAATCTTGTGATTGTTCACCGTGAAAGCCTCGTTGGGTTTTGATTTGGTTTTCCGAGGTTGATCGGCGTGTGTTGCTATTGGTGCACCCGGCGGGTAAAAACTTTCTGAAAGCCGTGTCCGCGGATATGGACGACTTGGAGCACAGTTTCTTGATCATAGACAAGCATAACTAAAGTTATTGTTATAAATTTGACTTTATAATGACTAGTAATCAGCTTCACTATGATGGAATGGCTAATTAATACTTCCCACAATTGCTTGTTTGGTTGTCGCTTGCGACAATTGTATCGACTAGTAAGTATTGCAACTTCTAACGAAATGGCTGAATAAAAGTACCAACAAGCCTGGGTTTTGGGTTTATCTCATGCTATCTGCACGATTAGTAATTGTTGCAACTATCACGGAATGATTAACTAAAAGTGCCCACTGTTACTTTATCGGGATGATTATCTAAACGACTAGTGATTGCTTTGCAACTATAATGAATAATTAAAAGCGCCAACCTGTGAGTTCCTCGGTTGACTTCCTCGTTTGGTCTCGAGAAACGCCAGATGGGTTTGTTTGGTGATAGCTTGAGTTGGATCCGGATAGGTCATTCTCACCCCTCGATAACCGCCATTGTATCGAGTCTCTATAGGTTGTTTAGTGCATCTTTGCCGCTGCCTTGATCCACCATACCTATGTGGCGAGGACCGAATTCTAGCCTCGCCGTGTCTTGGCCTCGATCGACGCTCTTTCTTTGTTTTATGCTTTGCCCTTTGTCGGCACCTTTTGTTAAGCGGTTTTGAGATCGACGCCGTTAGCGAGGTTACCCTTCCGGCTTGGCACAGGCAGGGTTATGGGCGCCATTGGTTATTCTTGAGCTCTTAGCCCCATTTGCATCTTGTCCGTAGCGGGACGCTATATCGTTCAAGGTGATTTGGATCTTTGTATATTATATCTGTATTCTTGACTCTCAGTCATTTATATATATCTCATTCATGGGTCCCATCGAGGACATTGTGTAATGTTATTACTTCGTTTTCCACCCGCACGAAAGTTCCTGGTGGGCACCTTTGAATCGTTTCTATGCGGGTTTGGTGAATTTTGCCCAAACTTGCATAGGTCCGATTCTGAGGGTGTTACACTTACCCATCCACAATTCCATGTTGTGGGGCCTGGTAGATGATCCAAGCCAATCACTTCCCTCTCCGCGACCTCATATGTCTGCACGATCCTTCGGGCTATCTCACCTTCGCTAAGCCCCATTTTAGGTAGGCTAAAACCCTGATGAGTTCCCGAAGACTCTATGACCTGGTGTTTCCCTGGCAAGTGCCATATTAAATGGTCCATCCACTAAACACCATCCATATATAATCTAGACACCAAAAGTGTGGGGCGTAAGGGTGCCCACCCATATGTTGGATCCACACAAGGAATCACAACGTCACGTTAAGGTCGTCTTGCCTCCATACAAGAGGAAAATGATACAGATGACTTATCCGTCCCATTCCAAATCTCATGGTTAACGCGTAATATACGGCGCAAGAATCACTAGCGACATTGGTTGTTAAGTCCTAGATATTATGTTCCTTTACTACCGGAACTTTTATAGTAAGTTATTACCTCATGGTAATAACTTATAATCACATTATTATAAAAATAGTGTTTTCGGACCTTTTTCAAATACAGGTGATGTCCACATTGGATTTATAAAATACTTTACAGGAAATAACCAAAGGACATGAGCAAGTGTGAACTTGCCTTTTGTGATTGCAAGATTATGCACTCACGGTCTTCAAGGTAATTTAAGATCCAAAATCTGAAATCAACATCATCGGTCAGGTAAGGACTAATGTCTAAAGAAGCAATATGCTTTTATGTATAAGTAATGTGATGCACGTTATAAACGCGAATCCCAGGGTTAACGTTGTTCTAGGGTTTGGATTACAGAAATGGTTACTTTAGAATGTGTTGTTCTTTTAGATGAGTTTTATACTCGTGCTTCTTATTAAGGCTTGTGAGTGTGTGTGAAACAGCACATTTATGCAGCAATAAAGTATATATCTATGAAATGCTATTCAAAACAGTTTATCTCCAAACTTTACTTTATAAGTAGAGTCACTTATAAATAGCTTAAGTGTTATTGCTCCTAGGTATACGAGTGAAGTATGAAGTAATGTGTTCTTGATAATTTGTCATATATTGTCTGAAGTGGCAAAATGAATAAATTTTGAAGAAAAGATTTCTTTTCTAAGATTTAAACAATCTTTGTGGTTAGTTAGTGGTGGTCGATGTTATTTGTATTTGCTTGAATAGTTTTGGCTTGAGATGCTTTATCACTTAATTAGTTCAGACCAAAGTTAACTATAAAACATATAATAATGCTTATAGTGTTATATTTAGATTCTTGTAGACTAAAGTTAACTTTAAAACAAGGGTAGTTTGAAAGTATAATGCTTATGATATTTGTATCTTGTGTACCTGGTAATGTTTCCTTAAGGTTACTTAAGAATGGTTATACTTTTACGTGGTGTAGTGGTTTATTGAGTTTATAATGGAATAGTATCATTTACTTTTTTATAGATGATGGTTTATATTTTATAAACCAAGATATAATATTACTTAACTACTTATGGACTTACAATAGTGTTGTGGTAGTTTTTGTAATCTGGTGGTTAAAGTAGATAGAAAGGATCTGATTTATTCACAAGTTGTTTTTTAAGGTTTTTATCCTGAATTGGAATCCTTTAAGAATATAATCTTCACTTAAGGTTGAAGATAATTTTAATAAAAAGGTATTTATAATGTTTTGAACCATTATGGCTTCATATTATTAATATTTAAGACTAATACTATTTATTAGACTTAATTGCCTCATTTTAGGAATATTAACAAATTTTATTTATCCTTATATGAATTATTAATTAAATAAATAAGTTTAAATTTGAGTTATTAAAATATTTGAATTTTTAATTAACTCAAAAGTGGAATATTATATTTTTAACATGTAGATATTCTTTTTGCGAACATTTTGGTATATTATATTTATTTTTATGATTTATAAATATTAAGATATGACTTTTATAAGATTTAACACTTTAAAAATACTTAATAAATAATAATATTTAATTAAGTGAAATAATAATGCATGATTATAGTTTTAAATTATAGTTTTTATTTTTCTAAGCCTTTTGGTATTTTATTCATATTTCTAATATTTACCATTATTGGAATATGAATTATCTAAGTTTGAGTTCTTTTAAAATTCTTATTAAACCATAATTGTTTAAATAATCATAAAAATACTATTTGATAATAAGTTTAAGTTGTAGATTTTATTTTTCTACAAATTTTCATATATTATACACATTTTTATGAATTATAAATCAAAAGTTATTAATTAAACAAGATTTAATCATTTATTTAATTTCTGGAATATTAATAATTGGATTTATAACATTTTATTTATTTCTTAAACAGGAATTAACTTTTTACACCATACTAACACCTAGCCCAAGTCACTGACTAGTGGGCCTATGTCCACCTCAGCTCTTCAGGTTAGAAAATGTATTTGTTACCGACTAGTTTGCTGCCCCCAGTCAATGACATATGGGCCCTAGGCCATGTCACATGCCACGTGAAACAAAGACCAGGTCAAACAGGGAACTGGGTCCAGGGTGGCGTCGGCGTGACGTAGCTATGGCTTCAGCACCACCACCACCGTCAGTGGATGGTCACCGGCGACGATCAACGACGCCCTAATAAGCGAAACTAACCTAGTTTGAATCAGCGCAACGCGCTGAACCCTAAAGTGGCGGCGCCGCTCGGAACTAGTCATCGGAGCCTCAGCTCCGACGAGCTTCGACGGTGGCCGACGATGATAGAAGGTACGACGATGTTTAACAACGAGATACGACGATTTAGGGATACTGGAGTGTTTAGGAACTCACCCTGATGACGATAGAGAGGTTGGCAAGGACAGCCGTGGTCGGAGGCAAGCTCTCCGACGAGGATTCCGACGAGCTGCCGCAAAGAGGAATGGCAAAATTCACCCTCTCCAGTGCTCCCCTTGATGCAAGATTCTACTCAGAGGATCTACGGAGGACGGGGCTTCTCCATGGCTGCTTGGTAGAGTGTGGGGAGATGTGGTTTGACGACGAGATGTGGCTCCGGTGAGCTAGGGTTTAAGCCCCATTTGAATCGGAGAGGATAAGGAGGGATTGTGGATAGGGATTGAGGCAGGCCGTCGCAGTGGCCTTCTTATCCCCCTCTGGAACGACGGCGAGCATGTTGACGCACGACTGACGATGACGACGGCATCGGGCGGCGGCGAGATCCTCCAGCGAGCTGCCTGTGTGCGTGAGGATGATGATGATGTCGCTTTTGCGGAAAAACCCCTGGCGTTTATTTCTTCTCAACCCGCGACCCTTCCCTGGCCCCACTCGTCAGTCATAGGAGAGAATGAGCTGGGATGGTTATTGGGCCTTTTGTGCACAGGCGACAGTGGCGGTAGGAGTTGGGCCACGGCCAAGTCTTGTTTTTTATTTGTTTTCTATTTTTTCTATTTTCTGTTTTCCTTTTCAGATTTGTATATAATATTTAATTTGAACTTTTCTTTGTAAAATTTATTTGCTGGATAATTGTAGAAATACTAAAATATATTTAGTATCATTTGTAAACTTTTATTATATAATCTTTTTATATTTCTTTTATTTTCTCTATATGGACCCCTTTTAATATTTTGTAGAAGCTTTTCTTATTATTTTTCTTTCCTCTTTTAACCATGGATTTATTAAATGATACCTTCTTATTTGTTTATAAAACTTAACTCTAGTTGGCTCATAGTTTTGAATAGAAATTTTTATATGTATAATAATCCTATATCATTATTTGATGCATGAAATATAAAAGAAATTAATATGGTTATTACTACTTCCATTAATTTGGAAAATGGCAATGTATATATTCTATTATGATAAACAAAGAAGTTTAGGGTTTTGAATTATGAATATTTCTTTGTTGATGTGAGAAAAGATTTAATAGCTAAGCATATTGTCTTCTGTTTGTGATATTTGATGATATAACCCTCTTAAAATAGAAAGTTACATCCAATATGTTTTATAGAAAGGAATTGGTAATTATACTCTTAAGCACATATGATTATGATGGTTGGAATTGACAGAGATATGCTTATGTGATTTGTTATAGGAAAACATTCCTATAAGTGATATTAACATAAGATGATGAATCAATTCCCTGAATGGACATTATACTTGGTTTAAGATTTAGAGTTGGTTTTTTAACAAGAATGTATATTTTTCCATTCTTCACCATCCTTGACCTTTACTTAAATAATTCCTTTCCTAGATATAATACTTCTTCCTATCCATCATCATAATTAGTATGATGAGCTTTACTTCACAAGAATGTTCTTATTCACCTTTTATTCTTCTAAACTCATGGATGAATCCAATGGGTTTGATACTAAAGTATTTCATAGTTTTCTCATATCTTTGCTTGGTTATACCCACTACTCTACTGTTGATAATCATCAATCCAACAAGTAGTTCTTTCAAACTCCACTCATAATCTTCCTTAATCATCCATCACTAATATTTCTTCATCAGAGGTATGTATGTATCCAACTATCTTTCTCTAAGTCTTACTATCCTTTAAGATGAATAACACTTCTTCCATAACCCTATGCTAAACTAGCTTTAATTGAATAATATCATCCTACATTTACTTTACTCCAATAACTCACACTCCAACCCTACATTATATTTATGTGGCTTGTAATGACTACTATAGGATAACTTATCTCTACTAGGGTTTCAATCATGTTCTACACACCAATATCTTTTATACTATATATAGGTAGACAATCCTGGTGAGCACGACATGATCATTATAATCCTTTAATCATTTATAGCTTAGGTTTCCAATTGGCTATCCAAGGTTTCATCAATACCACTTTTCAATTGTATCGAAATTATCTTCTTAGTATCTCATATTGGATTAAGGTTATTCATGAACTATGCCCTCTTTAAAATATTTAAGTAGATGTTATGATAAGATCAAGAAATAGTAGATCAAGCATTGATAGTTAAAGAATTTGTGAATCAATGGTTGATTAGTCAACACTGATGAACAACAGAGTTTGAGATAGGTTCCATAAAGATTTCTATAGAAAGATTGATATATGGTTAATGATCTTGACTTAGTCTCTTTCCAACTCAAACTCATTAAAGAGTTGAAGTTAGGTATTACTATGATACTCATAGTAAGAATAAATAAGAATAAGATAGGTCAGGATTAGTCATTACATTTATATTACTTTAGTCGTAATCTTAACTTGGTATTCATAGGTTGTTATGATGAATAGTATGATATGATCCTGTAGGGATTAGATATTAATCATTTAAGCAATGTATTATGAGTAACATTTTATTATATCTGATCTACCCTTAGATCAAATCATGTTTACCCAAATAAGGTTTTAGCAAAGGTTATATTGAAACTTATCGCAGTCAACTTGATGATCTACTTCAATTCCATCAAGTTAGGATAAGCTTCATTCACTTTGACAGGTTTTGTTCAAAAGCACGAAAATTATTCGGATTTTCTATGCATGAATGCAATGCACACATCTGGGTTCAGCTTATTTCTAGGCTCTAATGCTGGGATATTACAAATATTGAAAAGATAGGACTTTTGATGACCAAGGTATCACTTGACTTTTTAGTAGAATATTAGGTACTCTCCTTGATCTTGCAAATGGCACACTCCTCAAAGTTCACTACAACAATACAAACAAGAAAAATGCACACACTTAAAACTACAACACAAAAATAACAAAACAAAACAAGAAAACAAGGAAATGCATGCAAGCATGCAAAATGTTATTTATTTAGAAATTGTTTTAGCAAAGTTTTGAACACTACAAGCATCTATTGGTCCTTCTAAAAAGGTGGAATTCCAATTGGAACCAAGTTAGTGCAATTTGGTTAATCAAATCATTTTTCTTTTTTTACTAGAAAAGCTTTTGTTCAAAGGAATAATTTCTAGTGTCAACAAAATATATTTTTAATTTCAAATGTTAGTGTTTATGGTCAGAGGTTTAAAAACAAAACCTTTTGCAAAAGGATTCACTCAAAAATATTTTTTAGAACATTTTTTATAGCCAAAATGGCCCTAAACAGGTCTCTGCCTAAACCTCATTTTTTACTAAAACAAGTGTAAAAACTAATGCACAGTAATAAAGTTCACATTTTTATGAATCCATAGACACAAAATTTGTATTTTTCTATTTTGTATATTAAAAGTTATGAATTTTTGAAGTTTAAACATCTAAAAACATTTTTTGGAATTTTGTCTGAAAACCTTAGCCACGTGGTGTGTTCTGATTGGCTGGTACCGCTTCGGTAGGTTCACGCATCATGGGCCGTTAGATCTAACTGAAAACGCTCAACTCAGATCTGCCAGTACCTCTTCAAACTAATTCTAATCCTAGCCTTTAGATCAAGATCCTTCGGACCAGAGCGTGTGGCCAAGAACTAGCGGCACTGCTGGCGAGATGCGGTGGCGGCGCGTCGGGCGACGGTGGTATAGCGGCACTAGGGGTGAGGGGGAGGTACAGGGTGGTTACCATGGTCGCATGGTCGAGGCGGTTGCGGTGGTAGAAGCGGTTGACGAAGGGGCGCACTGGTTTGGCCGCTATTGCTCGTCGGAGTTGAGCTACGCGTCGGTCGTTTGTAAACAAAGATGTTGCCAAGCTTCTAGGCCACAGACAACCAAAATAAAAGCATCAGTGCATGCACCTGAGGATAGCGGACACAGCAGTGTGAGGCAGAGGGCAAGGGGCAGTCGAGGCTTACCGTAATCGGCGCCGGAGCTCGTTGGGGACAGCGGTAGTGTGAGCTAAATCTCCAGCAGCCTGGGGGCTCTCAGGGTGTGGGCTTGAGGGGAAACATATAGGAGGGAGAGGGGATTAAGAGGGCGGAGTCGAGAGAGAGAGATTTACTCGCACAATCAATGGAATTTACGTGAATGAATTTCACGAGGAACGGTAGAGAGGAGGAGAACGGGTCCTGCACGCTGGAGACGACGTTGACAGCGTGCCAGTGGGGCCAGGAGGTCAATGAGGGGTGCGGGGGGTGCGCAGGTGAGAAAAGGAGCAGAGGGGGAGAGAGGGAGTGGCCCGGGTGGGCTGGTTGGGCCGGGAGTGTTGTGCTGGGCTGGGCAGGTAGCTTTTCCCCTTTTTTCTTCTAGTGTTTTTCTTTTTCTGTTTTCTGTTTTTATTTAATTCAGATGATTTAAACCTCAATTTGTTTTCAAAACTTCTACAAATATTTTTAGTAGGTTTCACACAAAATATGAGTTGATTATTTAGTCCAACTTGGAGTATACCAAATATTTTCATGATTTGTTAATCATTTTAAAATTGAGTGGGAGCATATTGGTATTTATTTAAATAAAATTTGAATATGGTTCATAAGCCCATATAATTTTATTTAAATAAAATTTTATCCTTTTATAATATTTAAATTAACTTTTATCCCATTCACTTATGGATTTTTAGTCATGGTTTAAATTGTCTTTGCAATAATTCTTATTTATTTATTTCTTTGCCTTATATAATTCATATCATTTTATTTATAGTTCCAAAAATAATGATTCCAATTTGTATAATTCTATTTAATAATTATTTATATTTTTAGATCCTTTAGAATTATTTTGTTCACAATTAAGTAGTGATTTTAGCTATGAGCTTTATTAGCCTTGGAACACTTTTCTTTTATCTTATAAAAATCATAAGTTTTTATCCATGGCCCCAAATGGAGTGAAACCAATTCCCATGGTTTTGTAATATTTTTGTTTATCATTATTTATCATTTAGGAACATTGTTGCTAAATTTTTATATGGAACAAAGCCATAGTCTTGGAGTGATCTTGAAGATTATTTCATTTTATTAGGGTTTAGGGTTTAGGTTTATCTTTTCCAAATGCTCAAATTCAAGATACTTTCCAAGCATGAATGCATTTGGTCTATTTGAAATTTTTTTTGTTTCTTTTTCATTCAAATTTTTATTCAAGTAAGTTTTTGATGTTTCCATTTAGAAACAAAAGGTTCTTTTCCCCCTAAATTTCATCATTTGTTTCTTTTGTTTGTTTATTTTTCACATTTCAAAATTTGCAAAATTTTGGGATGTGACAGACTACCACCCTTAAAAGGAATCTCGTCCCGAGATTCAGGAAGGCTAGAAACAACAAGTTGGTTTCAGAAAAACTAGGGTAGTACCACCTTAAAATAATTCAACTAGGTTGCATCTTGGCTTACTTGATGTCTCGATGTAATTTCTCTGGATAGTTGTTTTCATAGTGTCCCTTATTACCACATTTGAAACATGTGACAAGGTTGCGGTCCTCTCTAAGTGTGCTTGTCTTGTTCTTCTCCTTTTCTGGACAATTTGATGCATAATGGCCTAGCTCTTTGCATTTGTGGCACATCACCTGGCTAATATCCCTTTTTATCCTTGGTATCACTATCTCTTGTTTGTTTCTTTTCCCCTTCTTCTTTTTAGGTCTCTCTAAGGCTAGGAGGTACCTTAGTTCATGTTCTTCATACTTCACCACAAACGTGGGAAACTTTTGTCGGTTCTTGGAACGGTTCCTAGGGTAACGTCCACGTTTCCTCTTTTGCTCACCAAAGTTAGTTACATTATATGGAGGTGCATACTAAGATTTGATTTTGTTATCATCATCTTTGGTGGAAGTTGTACCTTCATGGGTGTTTCCAAAGTCTTGATGTATTCCATCCTTAGCTTTATGTTTTGTTTGTTGAACTATAGGATAGATCTAGCATTGGATAGTGATATGGTCAGTTCCTTCACATAGGAAATAGGTAATTTGAGATGTGGGGCATTGTCCAGCTGGATGGTTCTCATCACAATTTGGGAACTGGTCAATATGTTCTTTATAAGTGTGTCCTATGTATCCACAAATTTTGCAGGATCGAGTTCTTTCCATAATATCATCATTGAAGTCATGGTTATCACAATTCCTCTGGGAAGGGCTGCTTCTCATGTTGATCATCTGATTGGTCATCCTTTGCAACAATTGGGATTGGGATCCCAAGAACCTTAGCATGGTTGGGACTAACTCAGTGTTGTTGCCATTGTTGGCTAAAAACTGGGTTGTCACTTGATTCAACTTAGTTTGGGTTGCTAACAGTTTTTCTATCATGTGCATTTCGAGGTTTTTGTTGTCATCATCCTTGATGTTGGAGTTGTGGTCTCTTGGAGAAGTCATCTGTTTGGGTTGGGTTGGAATTAGAATAGAGAAAAGATTTATAGAGAAAGTATTCTACTCACACACAACAATTCTGGCCCTAAAAATCAAACAAAGTTTTATTTTATTCATTTATTTTCACATTACAAGATTTGGAAAATCTTGGGATGTGACAGGCTACCACCCTTAAAATAAATCTCGTCCCGAGATTTGGGGAGGATAGGGTTACAAGTAGGCTCAAAACAACTAGGGTACTACCACCCTTAAAAAATTTTCAAACAAAAATTACATATTGTCCTTCTTGGGATCCTGGGAAAACTTCTCTAAGCAACATTTGCATTGAGTCCTTGGTTTCCATACTTGACTCATGGGCCAAGGTTGAGATCCTTCATATACTTGTTTAACTTGTTCTTCATCTTTTCTGGACAATTGCTTGCATAGTGGCCTAGTTACTTGCATTTGAAACACATCACTTGGCTGATATCTTTCTTTTCCTTTGGTATCATGGCCTCTTGTTTGTTTCTTTGTTTTTTCTTATTTTCTGGGCATTCATTGGCATAGTGTCCCATCTCTTTGCAATTGAAACATTGCACTTGAGTAATATCCTTCTTGTTAGGGTTGGGGCATTTCTTCTTCTTCTTTTTGGGTCTCTCCAAAGCTAGGAGTTCTTCTAGTTCATGTTCTTCATAGGTGGGAGATCTTTCTCTCTTCTTGGGTCATTCATCTTCATGTGCCTTGGATGCATGATCTTTGTCTCCACAAATATTGCTAGCTTGGGTTCCTTCTAGATTAACATCTTTGGCATTCCTGTTGTCATTAGCTCTTTGGGAAAAGTTTCCTCCCATGTTGATCATTTGAGTAACCAATCCTTGCAACAATTGGGATTGAAGTTTAAAAATCCTTTGTATGGCTGGGTCTAGTCCATTGTTGTTGGCTAATAGCTGAGTTGTCTCTTGGCTCAACTGGTTTTGGGTTACTTTAAGTTCTCTCATGTTGTCCTCTTGGTTGTGGTTGTCATCAACCTTGATGTTGGAGTTTCTTGGAGTAGTCATCTGTTTGGGTTTGAAGGAAGATTAGAATAGGCAAGATATTTCTAAGGAAATATTTCTAATCACACACATCACAATTCTCACAAAAAATGTGCAAGTATTCACAAACAACTTTTCACTCAAACAACAAAGTTCAAGCACATTTTTAGGCAACAAAATATTTTTGTTACTCCACATAAGTTGGTGTGTTTGACTTAACTATAAATGGTGGTCCATCTATATGGTTCACTTGTGATCTTTCCTTCCTTTATGATTCTTCTTGTATGAGATCATGGTTTCCTTGAGATAAACTCTTGGTTGCAATACTTCAAAGTTTGTTGATGGCTCCTTCTTATTTTGCATTCCCTCAGTCTCTAATTCTTGAGTAAGATTTTCCTTGTCTCACTTGTAGTCCTTGGTGGTATCCAAGTTGGAAGTCCTTGGTGAACATGCTGAAGATGTTGAAGTCATTAGAGTTGAAGAAGTTGAAGAAGTCCTTTGCACATGGTGTAGTCTTTGGCCATGGGTAGGTTTTTCCATCAAGTTGAAGTAGAAGAGATGTAGAGTTGAAATCAAAATGGTTGAGGAAAGAGTTTACAAGTGTTTTTGTAAATAAGTTTTGGATCAAATACAACTCCTATTTTTCTAAGGGTTTTTGTCCAATCCTAGGTTTACAAATCCTACAGGCAACACAATGCTCTGATACCATCTGTAGAGGTTCCAATCTTTAATAAGATAGAGCCCCCTGTGTTTACAATGCTAGTCCCTGGATCAATAGCTAGCATCCACAGTTAAGATGTAATATCAAGAAACAAAGGTCATAACATAACTTTATAACCAGGAATAACATAATTTTATTACATCATACATAGCTCATTTGGCTATTACATTACATTGCAGCGGAATAACTATAGTCATGGGTCCTTCATCTTCAAATTGCCACAGGCAGATGTTGGTTGTAGACTTTGTAATCCTAATCAATCAATCTTCACTAAAATCAATCAAACCTGCAACATTACAAGTTACAGCCACAAGGGTCAATACATTTGAATTGTATTGGCAAGTGATACTATGGTAGTATAGTGGAATCTATCATCTATATGCATTTGGCTAAGTGGAGTTGAGGCTTGCATTGCTCAAAATAGATTTTCCTTATCATTTTGAAAATACTAAGTTTTTGTTTTGATAAAATCTTTTCCAAGGCTTCTCTCAATCAAAGATTGAAGATTTCAAACAACCCTTGTTCAAACCACAAGTTCTAACTTAGAAATTTGAATGATGAGATTCTTGATTGCTTCCATGTCTTGATGCTCAAATTGTCCTTTACCAGGGACATGGCTAAGTACTTAGATTCTACACTCTGCAGAGGTGGTGCACTTTCCCCACAAGACTTGGTTTCCCAAGACAAGATCTTTCAGAAGCCTTCCCTTAGAACAAAATGGACGCGTTCCAACCTATCAAACACTACCACCCACTGTCCATATGGCTAAGTTCTTGCAACCTATATGATCATGGCAGAGCCCATATTGCCAAGTGGTTGCACTTGAAGCTTCTCAACATTTGACATCTCAAATCTCTTTGTTCCTGGGTGGCCATCCACAAGTGATATACACAAGGTAAACCATAAACATGGGCCTTGTGAACCACTCAACCAAAAACCACCAAGCAAGTCCCATTCCACCCAGGTGATTCATTAACTTAGTTGTTTTATTAAACAAAACTCAAGTCCCCAGACTTAGGAATTTTTCCATAGTATGAATATATATTCCACCCATGTTTTCTATTAGCTAGGCTAAGCTTGATAGTAATAGGAATATTAACTTAGGAAAAATCCTACTAAGGATTCATCTACTAGGTTTTCCTATAGCAAGGTTTATACTTAGCAAAATCCATGCAAGTTTTACTTAGCAAAAATCACTAATGCATAGTGAAAGTAATGGGACAAAAAGTATGAAGCATCACTTGCCTTTTTGGTAGAGTATGGGTTCACTCCTTGTCCTTGCAACAATCACACTCTTCAGGTCACTACAAATCAACCAAGCAAGGCACATACTCAATCTACCAATCAAGCAATCAACACATAAAATGACAAAGTCAAAGTAATGCATGCAAGCATGCAAAAGATGGTTCTAATTGCAAAGGTGGTCTCCACTAGGCTTCTAAACTTTGTAAAGTCAAAAGTGGTCATTTTCCCAAAGTGACAAAGTCATTTGCAAAAGGGTTTTGGTCCATAAACCATTTTTAAATCTAATCATTATTTTAGGTGGTGAAAATTATTTTTATCAAAGCAAAACTTTATGTTTTTCACCAAATGAGTTGCTATTGCAAAACTTGGTGTTTTGGGGTCAGTAGGTTTGGTCTAAACCATTTTCCCAAAGGTTTTACTCAAAATCATTTTCATAACAAAACCGTTATTTTCATTTGGCTAAAAATGACTAAATCAAGTTTTCCATCCTAAACTTTACCAAATCCATTTTCCAAACTATGGGTTGGTTCCTAGGGTCAGAGAGTTTGCAACAAACTATTCCCAAAGGTTTTCCTTCAAAATCATTTTCAATAAATAAATCACATTTCTATTTGACTACAAATGGTTTTAAATCAAAGAATCATTATTTTATTTCACCAAATACATTTTTGAGTCCACAAAGTGTTTCCTAGGGTCAGTAGGTTCAAAGCAATCCAATTGCAAAAGATTTTAACCCCAAATTCATTTTTAAACAATTTTTACATCCTTAACAAGCAATCAAAAGTTTCTGCAAAAACCATCAAGCTAACAGATACTATTTGCTAAACTAAGGGCATGGTTGGCTAGGGTTTGTTCCACTGAATACATTGATATAAAATTTGTAATTTTTAGACGTGTGGTTTGAAAGTTATGGATTTTTCAAATTGGAACATCAAATAGATCAATTCTGTTTTTATTAGAACAGACAGGGCCACGTGGCTTTCTCCTATTCGTCTATACCGTTTCGCTCGGATCGACAGACACAGGCCGCAGGATCTAACTTGATCGCACGGCACAAATCGTTCGATACCCCTTCGCTCACTTTCTTTCCTAGCCGCTGGATGACGATCTAACGGTTCCTATCAACTAGCCAGGAACTGGCGGCGAAATGTTACCGGCGAGCGGCGGAGCTGCCAGATGGCGGCGGCGCTGGCGAGGCAGGAAGCGAAACAGGGAGGGAGTAAGCTCACCGTGTTCGTGGCGTCGTGCTGATTCTCAACGCGTGGCTTGTTCGTCGAGGGGCGCTCGGGGGCAGCTGCGATTGCTCAACGGAGATGAGCTGGGTCTCGCAGATCGGAGGCCGAGGTGAGGATAGGGGGCACCCTAGGACAAACGAATAGCACCATTAGGTCCGCGAGAGCATGGCGGTCATCATCGTATTCACGGGGAAGAGAGGGGTGGTCGGATTTTACCGGGGAGACATCGTCGGGGAACGGCAGAAGACGGCGGCGCTCGGTCGTGTTCCTTGCCGGCGTTCTAGAGCACGCGCGGACGAGGGGCTGGTTCTGGGAGATGCGTAGGGAGATGGGGATCACGCTCGGGTGGTCGAGGGGCAGCGGGGCGATTCGTGCTCGCCGGAATCGGTCGAGAACCTCGTCGGAGACGGCGGCGGTGCAGAAGGATTTTGCGACAGCCTGGTGGCTCTCGAGGTGTGGTGTTTGGGGGGAATGGAAGAGGAGGAAGAGGGGATTTAACACGCGTGATCACTGCGAGGTTTAATCGCGGCGTTAAGGCGAATTGACGACGCGAAATTACTGCCAGAAACGGGGAAGAACGGTCGCAGCGATGGAGACGATGAACAAGAGAGGGTGGGGTCCGCTTGGCAGTGAATGAAAGAGAGTGGAGAAGGGGTCCACTTGTCATCTTCTGTGCGGGTAAGTTCCATAGTGAGGAAAAACGTTTCAGGGAATAAGAGGAGGTGGGCTGCGAGTGGGCTTAGTTGGGCTGCTGTGTTGGGTCAGGTCCATTCACATTTTTTTTTCTGTCTGATTGTTTTATCAATTTGTATTTCTATTTTCCTGTTTTGAAATTTCAAACAACATTCAATCAACAATTCAAACAATTCAAACAAAACAAACTTGTAAATAAGTTTTTGGTTCTGTTTATCATCATAAACCAAATTTCAAAATAAAAATAATAATTTTATTTATAGGGTCCATTATTAATTAAATAAACAGACCAAGGTTTATTAATCAAATAGGGTTTTGTTTTATTTAAAAACCTCTTTTGAAATCTAAATATTTTTAAAACCAAATCAGTAGGTTTTATTTGAAAATAAAAGATATTTGGAAATTTTTTTTAAAACAAAATAACATTTTATTTCAGGGTCCATTAATCATTTAAATAAAATGGACCTTGGTTATTAAATCAAATAGGATTTGTTTTATTAAATCTTTATTTTGAAATCTAAAATAAAACCAAAACACTTCAGTAGGTTTTATTTGAGAATATAAAACACTTGGAAAACTTATTTAAAATAATTTAATAAGTTTTGATGTTTCATTTAAAATGGTAAAATCTTTTATTTAAATAAAATTGGATATTAAATCCTTATTAATTTATTTAAATAAACCTTTGCTATTTTTATCCAAAACAAAATGTTTTAATTCCAAAGTTTGGCCAAGGTTTAATTTGGCATTATAAAACAATCTTTATTTATGAATCCACCTTTTTCTTTTGAAAACCAAATCTTTTATTAAAAGATCCAAAATAGTAGTTCCAAAATATTTTATTTTCTTTTATCAAATGTTTACTCTTTTAAATTTCTTTAGGATTTTATTTGATCCAAATTGGTTTGAAGTTTCAATTGAATTCAAAAAGTTTCTTCTGGACCTGAAAATCAAACAAAGTTTTATTTTATTCATTTATTTTCACATTACAAGATTTGGAAAATCTTGGGATGTGACAGTATCGCTTGAGATCATTCAATCCTTCTCCTTAGTTATTACATCAGGAACAAGATCATGGTATCCTTGGAAGATATTATTGCATCTTGATCAAAAAGTTCAAAGGTGATAATGGTTCCTCCTAAGTTGTGTTTCCTTAGTCTCCAAGTCTTGAGCTTTATTCCGATCTCACTTGAAGTCCTTAGTGATGTCTAAGTTGAAGTCCTTTGAGATGTTTAATCTAAAGTAATTTGTGATGTTGAAGTCCTTGCTCATGTTGAAGTCTTTGTCCATTAAGTTGAAAAAGGGAGAGATATAGAAACAAAACAAAAATGTTGAGGAAAGGGTTTACAAGATTTGTTTGTAAATAAATTAGAGCAAATAAAACTCCTATTTCTAAGGAATTTTGTCCAATCCTAGGGTTACAATCCTACATGCAACACAGTGCTCTGATAACATCTGTAGGAGCCTAAACCCAATAAGGTACAAGTCCATGTGTTTACAGTGCTAGTCCCTGGATCGAATAGCTAGCACCCACAGTTTAAGATGCAATATCAAGAAACAAAGGTCATATTACAACTCATAACCAGGAATAAAATAGTTCATTACAACTTACATAGCTCATATGGCTATCTTATTACAAAGCAGCAGATATAACTATAAAGCATGGAGTCCTTCATCTTCATATGCCACATGCAAACATGTTGGTTGTAGACTTGTAATCCCTACTCAACAGACTTCACTAACAGTAAGTAATCCTGCAACATGATAAGTTACAGCCACAAGGGTCAATACATTTGAATTGTATTGGCAAGTGATATCATATTGATATGGAGAATCTAAAATCTACATGAATATATGGCTAAGTGGAGTTTTGGCTGGCCTTTGCATAAAATAAGTTTTCCCTATCCTTTGTAAAATAGTTTTTCTCTTTTTCAAAACACTTCAACAAACATGGCACACTGGATACACACCAGGTGTTCCCATTGTTCACCCAACAAGTTTTAACTTAGAAATTAGAACGATGAGATTCTTGATCCTTATTCATCGTCTTGATGCTCAAAATTGTCCATAACCGGGACACAACTAAGTACTTAGATTTACCATCTCAAGAGGTGGTGCACTTTCCCCACAAGACTCGACATGCATCGAGACAAGACTTTTCAGAAGCAATCCCTCAAACCACCATGGACGCGTTCCATCCTATCAACACTACCACCATCTATCCATTTGGCTGAGTTCTTACAACTTAGTTGGTCAAGGCAGATCCCATATGCCATGTGGCTACACTGGAAGCTTTCGCGACAAGAATGTCTCCAATTTCTTTGTTCCTGGGTAGCCATCCACAAGTTAGATACACAGGATAAACCATAGACATGGGCCCTGGGCAAACATCCATACAAGTCCCATTTCCACCCAGGTGTTTTATTAACATCAGTTGTTTTCTTTAGTCCAAAACAATACTTGTATTTTCATAAGACATCATATCATGATTTCCACCCACAAATATATGTAGCTATACTAAGCATTCTAAACTTACCATGTCTCCTATCTTTAGGAAATACTACCAAGGGAGATACTATGGGATTTGCATAGCATAAAAATATACAAAAATAGTCCTATCATGCATATTACAAAAATATCACTAATGCAATATTGAAAAGATAAGACTTTTGATGACCAAGGTATCACTTGCCCTTTTAGTAGAATATTTAGGTACTCTCCTTGATCTTGCAAATGTCACACTTCTCAAAGTTCATTACAACAATATAAACAAGAAAAATGCACACACTTAAAACTACAACACAAAAATAAAACAAGAAAACAAGAAAACAAGGAAATGCATGCAAGCATGCAAAAGGTTATGTTTTTAGAAATTGTTTTAGAAAAGTTTTGAACACTACAAACATCTATTGGTCCTTCTAAAAATGTGGAATTCCAATTGGAACCAAGTTAGTGCAATTTGGTTAATCAAATCATTTTTATTTTTTACTAGAAAAGGTTTTATTCAAAGGAATAATTTCTAGTGTAAAAAATATATATTTTTAATTTGAAATGTTAGTGTTTATGGTCAGAGGGTTCAAAACAAAACCTTTTGCAAAAGGATTCACTCAAAAATAATTTTTAGAACAATTTTTATAGCCAAAATGGCCCTAAACAAGTTTCTGCCTAAAACTCAACTTTTACAGAAACAAGTGTAAAAACTAAGGCCTCAGTAATAAATTTCACATTTTTCTGAATACATAGACACCAAATTTGTATTTTTATGATTTTTAGATTAAAACTTATGAATTTTGCAAGTTTAAACATCTAAAAACATTTTCTAGAATTTTCTGTGAAAAACTTAGCCACGTGGTGTGTTCTGATTGACTGGTACCGCTTCGGCAGGATCACGCATCGCGGCCGTTAGATCTAACTGAAAACGCTCGGCTTAGATCTTCCAGTACCTCTTCGCACTAATTCTAATCCTAGCCTTTAGATCAAGATCCTGCGGACCAGAGCATGTGGCCAAGAACTTGCAGCGCTGCTAGCGAGATGCGGCGGCGGCGCGTCGGGCGATGGTGGTCTGGCGGCGCTAGGGGGCAGGGGGAGGGAGGTACGGGGTGGTTACCCTGGTCGCGTCGAGGCGGTTGCGGTGGCAGAAGCGGTTGATGAAGGGGCACACTTGTTTGGACGCAATTGCTCGTCAGAGTTGCGCTGAGCGTCGGTCGCTTGTAAACGGAGATGTTGCCGAGCTTCTGGGCCACGGGCAAGCAAAATAAAAGCATCAATGTGTGCGCCTGAGGACAGCGGACACAACAGTGTGAGGCAGAGGGCAAGGGGCAGTCGAGGCTTACCGAAATCGGCGTCGGAGCTCGTCGGGGACAACGACAGTGTGATCTAAATCTCGAGCAACCTGGGGGCTCTCAGGGTGTGGGGCTTGAGGGAAAACGGAGAGGAGGGAGAGGGGAATAAGAGGGCGGGGTCGGGA
This sequence comes from Avena longiglumis, assembly GCA_030063025.1. NCBI lineage: Eukaryota > Viridiplantae > Streptophyta > Magnoliopsida > Poales > Poaceae > Avena > Avena longiglumis. Next base: position 444,184,559 of record CP125975.1, on the reverse strand, counting down.
GAGAGATTTACTTGCATAATGGAATTTATGTGAATGAATTTCGCGAGGAACGACAGAGAGGGGGAGAACGGGTCTTGCGCGCTGGGGACGACGTTGATAGCGTGCCAGTGGGGCCAGGAGGTCAGTGAGGGGTACGGGGGTGAGAAAAGGAGCAGAGGGGGAGAGAGGGAGTGGACCGGGTGAGCTGGTTGGGCCAGGGGTGTTGGGCTGGGCAGGTAGCTTTTCCCCTTTTTTTTCTTCTAGTGTTTTTCTTTTTGTTTTTCTATTTTCTGTTTTTATTCAATTCAAATGATTTAAACCTCAATTTGTTTTCCAAACTTCTATAAATATTTTCAGTAGGTTTCACACAAAATATGAGTTGATTATTTAGCCCAATTTGGAGTATTCCAAATATTTTCATGACTTATTAATCATTTAAAATTTAGTGGGAGCACATTGGCATTTAGTTAAATAAAATTTGAATATGGTTCATAAGCCCATATAATTTTATTTAAATAAAGTTTTACCCTTTTATAATATTTAAATAAACTTTTATCCCATTCACTTATGGATTTTAGTCATGGTTTAAATTGTCTTTGCAATAATTCTTATTTATTTATTTATTTATTTATTTCAGTGTCTTCTATAATTCATATCTTTTTATTTATAGTTCCAAAAATAGTGATTCCAATTTGTATAATTCTATTTAATATTTATTTATCTTTTTAGATCCTTTAGAATTATTTTGTTCACAATTAAGTAGTTATTTTATCTATGAGCTTTATTAGCCATGGAACACTTTTCTTTTATCTTATAAAAATCATAAGTTTTTATCCATGGCCCCAAATGGAGTGAAACCAATTCCCTTGGTTTTGTAATATTTTTATTTATCATTATTTATCATTTAGGAATGTTGTTGCTAAATTTTTAGATGGAACAAAGCCATAGTCTTGGAGTGATCTTGAAGATGATTTCATTTTATTAGGGTTTAGGGTTTAGGTTTGTCTTTTCTAAATGCTCAAATTCAAGATACTTTCCAAGCATGAATGCATTTGGTCAATTTGAAAATTTGTTTGTTGCTTTTTCATTCAAATTTTATTCAAGTAAGGTTTCGATGTTTCCATTTAGAAACAAATGTTTCTTTTCCCCCTAATTTTCATCATTTGTTTATTTTGTTTGTTTATTTTTCACATTTCAAAATTTGCAAAATTTTGGGATGTGATAGATAAGAACCAAAATAACCAAGAAATATGATGCCAATTATGCAAAGGTTTGAGCTCTCACTAAGGGATATGATCAAGTTACTTACTCAAGATCCCTTCTTGATAATACAGTTATATATCCTATAAACGGTCTCCCCAACTAACACCACAAGACCGGTAAGAAAGAAACCCTAGCAAGACCATACCTTTACCTTGCGCACATTCCACATGATCTTGATGATGACGATCTTCTACACCTCAAGATGGAGTGCCTTTCTTGATTCGCTAGCTTGGTGAAGACTTCGAATTTTCTCCCCATACTCCACTATGGAAGATCCTCTATTTTAGGCATATATTCACATATCCATGATCACCACAAGGATGGCAATCTTCAAGCATGTAATATATTAGAGATGGCTCATCTTGAACTTGCACTTAATTTCTTTTTATTATTATGTTGGTGTCTTGAAGCTACACAAGAGGTATCAATCCATCTTATTCTTCAAGACACACTTGCTATAGGCCCAACTCTCACTTGACCAATCTCCGGGTCACTCTTGAAACCTTAGTCAACACTTGATCTTCTTCACTTTATTCTTCTTTCAACCTTGAAGCCAACATATGGTTCAAGCATTTCCTATGCACAAATCCTACAATTAAAACTCAACACAAACATACGTCCATAAAGATTGTCATTAATTACCAAAACCACACATGGGGGCACACATGTTGTTTAAATATCCCCCATTTTGGTAATTATGACAATCCCTTTGAGAGGGTTTATATAATGAATTTAACTAACAAAAATGGTAATGCCAACACCAAATATTACATAAGTATGTGATGTTGGTATACCCACAATATATAGAGCAAGTTCCCCCACAATATATGCATGTGTGATGAACTTGAATTTCATGGCATATATTGCCAACCATTACCGTTGGAGTAGTTTCCTCTATATATTCAAAATGCAAAGCAAAAACAAAGATGCAAGAGCATGAAAAGAAAATGCTTAAGAACAAACTCAAAGCATAAAACCAACTTCCCTTAAACCCTCCAAAACTTCTCCCCTATTGGCATAGATTGCCAAAATGGGTAAATAGTTCTAGACAACCAATATAGTGAGATAATTCCTCCAAAGGTGTGCATTTGAAAAAAAATATTATGATGGGAACCAATGATGAATACTTAGGAGGAGGTCAAACTATATTGAGGATAACAAGATTGAAAACATAACAAGGTGAAGAAGCATCAACAAATGAAGCAAGCAATGAAAATATCCAAAGAACCACTTGACAAAATGAACATACCAAATGAAAGATAGATATTATGATAAGATCGAAAAGAGAGTGCTCTACATAATACGAGGAGGCTCCCCAAGGTTTGTGTAAAAATTATAATTTGCATTTGAATACAATAAGGACAAACATGGCATCCTCACTCCCTCGATATTATTTAGAACATAACTATATACAAGAGAGCATATACCAAGACATAAAACTTACAATAAACAAATGGTCGGGCAACGAGTAAGATACAACATAATAACAAGCTCAATAGCAAGGATGTGTGAGAGGCATGGCAAAGCATATTATAAGACTAATACAAGTAAGGGCAATGAGCATCAGCATAGTCTTCAGTGAATGATATTGCTTAGTATGACCATACAACACACATGAAACAAAGGAATTTTAAAAAATAGAGAAGTAATATCTCTCATGTGTATAAGTTTCTAAGTGGATAATCTCACAAAGATATTTATCAACACAGAAACATATACACACAAAATAGATCCTAAATAAATAGGGCAAGGTATCCAAAATGAAGTCATATAATATAGAAATAATATCTTTTGCTTGATAGTATGGCCAAAATGCTCAAAGTTATCTTATTGTACATTGATGAACTTCAACCACAAACATATCAAACTCATCACAACTATTACTAAGGGAAAAATAGATAGTTGGAGTGTATTGAGAAAGGCAACAAGTTTCACAAAGAGAAATCAACTATGCAAATTCATCACTATTGCACATGAGAGCACCTGAGGAAAAGATAGGCAATATAATTGCTAGATTGACATATTTGGGATTGGTCAATCATGATCATGATTTTGTGTAATCCCCATTATCTGCACTCATCTCAACTTACTCACATATGCAATAGAGAGCTTTATTTAAGGCCAAATCAAGAACCATAACAATTGTAAGAATACAAAAATCCATGCCAAGATGCAACCTAAAAGACGTTGGAAGGCGATATGTATGCATGAGTAAGAGATACTTGTTACCGAGATATCATTGGTGTGATGAAGTAGATAGGAGTTTGTTGAACATCGCTCCTAGCTTGTCTCTAATTTTTATTGAGTCTTCACTTATTCCTTATGAAAGAGACAAGCATCCAACTCCAATGTACCTAAAACAAAATTCAAGTACAATATGGTCCCCAAACGTATTGGGTCTAAAGTAGTTAGACAACTACAATACATAGGATAGACTCCACATAAATATGTGTATATTGATATGAAATTGAATTCCATGCACATCTTAGCCAATTAGGATTTGGTGGAGTTTCCCCTACATATTGGATCAAGGAAATCAAGCATGCCATAATATATATTTAGTAAATATGCATGCACACGACTTTCAAGAACCAAAGGAGATACAATTTGAACAAAACACCAAGTAAACCAAGAAGGCACGCCAAAGTGTGACACGACAAAAGGTTGTTCAAACTATATCAAAAACCAAATCAACACATGGTAGACCACAAGTACAACAAATGAACTAGACAAAAACCGAAGAGAGAGAGAGATGGACAAAAACACACATGCTCTAGGGTTTATCTCATTCTAAAAGATCAAGATAATAAAAAATGAAGGAGAAAAATCCAACTCCCCAAAATAGAAAGGTTTGAACAACCACACCAAACTCTCAAAACTTTTCAAGATGGCACAAAGTACCCCCAAAAAATCTTACAAAGACACAAAACACAATATGGATCAAAACATGTTGTGAAGGCATAAAAGCAGTGTTCTAAATAATATAGAACTCCCCCATGATTAGTGCATTATTTAAGATTTTTTAATTGAATACAAAATGCACACACATAGGATCATCATCTCTACCTACACCAAATAGAGAACTAAATGATTTGAAGTCAAAGAAAGATCCATAGGAGGAAAGTAAGGCGTGGGGGTCAACACCAAACATTTTCTTGGCAAAAGATAGGGCAAAAATATACAAAATCCAAAGTAGGTTTGTAATATGCACAAAGCATATGAGTCCCCCATAATGTGATAAACCATTATTTTTCAACAAAAGGCAAAAATATCCAACACGAGACAACTAATGGACATTATAGAATTTGAATTTCTCATGAGTATGACATACCGCATAGAGACTAGATAAACTTGCAATATCAATACTAAGTGGTATTACTCATGTACATACATTTTTTAGGATTTTGAGGTGCCCTAAGTACATAACACTCCCCCAAAATGGAATATTCCATTAATTTCTCACAAGATCCAACGAAGATGTAAACAAGATGGAATAGGCTCAAACACAAAACACACATACATGGTGTGCAATCCCACATACACAAACCTAATTTCTCAAGTTAAGCAAGTAGGAAGCACAACATATACAAACACATGCAAGGTACAAGACCAAGACATGCACAAAGGGTGAGTAACTTTCAATGTAAATGAGTTGAGAACATGTTACCGCAAGGAGGAGTAATGGATATATGATAGAGATATGATAATATAGATGACTTGGCTTGAGAAATATAATTGATGAAGTTCCCTTAATTATTCATGATGTAGACAAGTCTCCAATGCCCTACATCAACACCTACTGATCAAGTTTTAGCTTGTTGGTCCCTAACCAAGTTGGGTCCTAAGAAGTTAGCCACAAGGCTTGGCAACCCAAATGGTTCTTTTCTTGACACCACATTGGGCACTAACATATTTAGCAAACACATTGTCAACCTTATACTTACAAAGAGAATAAACATCATCAATCATGATAGGGTTGGATGCGGAGTTACCAATGATGCATGAAGAAGAGAGGTGACCTTTATCACGACATATGTAGCAAGTTCTTTTCTTACCTTTATTCACACTTTATTTCTCCACCATATGAGTATTATCTAGATTCTTCTTTGGAAGTGGCCTTTCTTAAACTTGAGGTAGACCATGACCTTTAACTTGAGGCCTCTTCCCTTTGTTCTTCTCACTAAGAGCCCGATTCTTCAATGGGAAAGATCTAACATGGTGCCCTTCAGTTTTGCACTTGAAGCAAACAATCTTGGCTGAATTCTTGACTTGTTCTTGGCCCTTCTTCTTGTTGCTCTTGAACTTATTTTTGTTAGTGGACTTCTTCTTGACATTAGATTTGAATCCAAGCCCACTCTTGTCATTTGGGAATTTTTGAACACTCAAGATCTTGTTGAGTGTGGCCCTCCCTTCATGACCCTTTTCCAAGTCCCTCTTCAAAGATGAGACTTGGGCCTTGAGCTCTTTGATTTCCTCTACATGGTTAGCATCAAAACAAATACTAGAGGAATTAGAAGCTTCATTGTTAGAGCAACAAGGCAAGGAATGTAATTCATTATAAGATGTAGCAATAATATGAGATGATGAAATTACTAGGACTAGCACATGGAAGTATGTCATTTGTAGTGGATATAGTGCTAATGTCCACAAGAGGCTCACTATATGTTACCTTCGACACAATAGACTCATGAGCTAACCTTAGCCTATCGTGGGAGGCTACAAGATCCTCGTGAGAGCTTTATAGCATAACATGACTTTCTTACAATGTCCAATAATAGCTAGTTGGCAAAGCAAGTTGAGCCTTTAGCTCAACATTATCCTTCAAAATAGATTACATGAAATAGAGTTAGTAGCATGTCAACACCCGAATTTTTAATCCCAGATGCCTGTTATGCCATACATCGCAATCCCAGGATTACCATTTTTGCGAGACATAATAGATTTGGATATCACAGTACATCATCCATTACAAACCATGCATAAGGTCTTACACAAATAAGGATCTCATGATCTAGTTCTTAATACAACTCAAGCAGCGGAATAACGTAATAATAAAGGTAGCGTAGGCGAAGCTCCATCTTCGGTGTCACAGGCAATGCTGACGATGGGAGATGATCCTAGTTGTCGTAACCTTCCTGTGGTCCATCATCCTGGTACTCCTCTTCATAGTCTGGCCACGGGAATAGCCAGGGACAAAGCCATGAGTACTCTTTAAGTACTCGCAAACTAATACTAACAAGTGGAGGGTATTTTTGTAGTAGGACACTAGGCTCTAGGGTTGTTTTGCAAAAATCCAGATTTACCTCTACTAAGTTCAGAAGCAAAGAAAACTAGTTGAACTTTTATAACATCTAAGTGGGAACTTAAATTTCATATCACAACTCTGTTGTGGTCAAGTCAAAGTCTCAATTCATTTCACAAGTATTTTGAAAACATCTGACGGGGGAACAGTATGGCCACTCCAACTGTCCATAACCGTGGATGCGCCTATTCTAATAGTTTGACACTCTGCAGAGATTGTACACTTTCACCACAACATTCGATACATCCGTCAGGAACAAATCCTGAATTCACCATACTCAGTATGAGGATAATCAATCCTAACCTTTCAATTACACGCCCTAGTATAAGCACCTCTCCTGTGAGTTTGGCCTCCCAACCATGACCAACTGTCATCTTGGGTACTGCACAGGTGGACAATCTTCACAAGGTAGCCTTAGCTCAGACCTTGGCCGTGAGGGAACCCATACTAAGGTATATAAGTTTCCAGTCAAGCCCTACCCAATTTTCGGGTATTGCGGTTGTACGGTAAAATTGGAATGGTATCACATCCAGACAACCATCAGTTTTATAAAGGGCTAAGGCTCATGCCTCAACATTTTCATCATCAAAATCATCTGGTGTTCGGAAACACATGTCAAAACATTTCAGTAGAATGACTCATCATTCCATGGTTTTCATAATCATTTTCTCCAAGTATTACCATCTAAAGTTGATCAAGTTTTATGCTTAGCACTAGCATCTACAAGTGGGGTTAAGTACTACGGGGGGGGGGGGGGGGGGGTAAACAAGTGGGGAATAATGAAGTTCAATCTCATGCCTTAGGATGACATAAAGATTATCTAGCTTAGGCCAAATTTAATGCTCTTTATGCAACCTTCAATTATATTCCTAGAATCAAGTCACTTAAGTAAACTCTAAGAGAAAGCTTTGATAAAGAAATAAAGTATAAAGCTTGTAAGTAAAACTAGGATTGGGTATCCTCAGATGTGTCCAACCAAGCATGATTAGTGCATTGCATAGGTTATCTAACTTTCATAATTGCAAGTGTTAGCTTGCCAAATCAACTAGTAGTATTAGGCTTGCAAGGTTGCAAGTATTGGCTTGCATAGGTAAAGTATCTTGAAAGTGTTAGCTTGCCTTGTGTAGAGCAGTGGTTGAAGTTCTCCTCGGCTTCTTCCTCGTAGTATCCTCCTTCCTCCTCGTATCCTTGGTCGGTACTAGCGTCTATAAATAAATACGAGGTACACAATCACCAAACAATACTTAACTATTTTCAATCATCACACAAAGGTGTACTATAGATGATCTAGCATCATCACCTATCATTACAAGATTAAAGCATTTGTCTTATTTATTTTAATTAGAGAAAAGTAATTTCTACTCATTGAAAAACTACTTAAGATTTAATATTCTCCAACTCAAACATGGGATCATGTTGACACATGTCATCACCACATATTTCAGTACATGGGAATGTGATTTAAAGTGGTGTCCCAATTTAATAAGGTTTAACCTTTTTATTTTAAATAATTAAAGTGACTAGAAATGCCTATGTTGCATTCTTCGATTGGTTGAACATTATTTCTGTAAGTAAACACATATGTTTTTATATATTCTGAAAGGTATGATCAAATGTGATTTTTGAGAGTTGGAATCAACTCAAAAGCTATTCTGGTTGATTTTTGAAAAATGTTTGAATGCAGAAAAGCTTCTGTCTTGTTATTTTTACCAATGGTGATCTACAGATCCAAATGATTTGAATCCAACGGGCTTGGATTAAGCATTTCAGTACCTTTCTAACAAAATTAGTTTCATGTATTTTGGTTCACTAAATCGAGCTGGGTTGATTTTTAAATCTAGGAACAGAACTGAGTTTAAATTAAAATAGAAAATTCTAAATTCAAACGATTGGGCTACGCGGGAAAGGTTAATGGGCCAGCCCAGTCTCACTCCGCAGCGCGGGGATCAGCTGACAGGGGGTTCCACCAGTCAGTGGCTCATAACACGCGAAGCGGTATGGGGCTGTGTGGGTCATTGGATTAGAAGTGAGATCGGCGGCTAGGGATCGTCGTCGACGATGAACATGTCACCGGCGAGCTCGAACCCTAGAGGCGCAGTGGGGGTGCATACCAGGGCTCCAGCGACAACGGTGAGGCGGGCAAACTAACGAGTGGTCGACGGCGAGCTCAGGGATGGTCGAGGCAGCTCCGGGGGTGGTCGAAATCAACGGATCCCTTCTTCTCCAGAGGCGGCCTGCTCCGGCGCAATTCCGGCGAGCTGCTGCTCCTCGTGCTCCGGCTAGAGGGTGGAATGATCAGTGAGGTTAGGGGAGTGGAATGGTGTGCTTCAAACGGCTGGGGGTCGCCTCCTTTTATAGGCTCGACGGCAAGACCGAGAGGGATGGGCAGGCGACGGTGGCGACATGGCTACGGGCGGCTAGAGGCATGGCTGAGGTTGGCGGTCGACGGACGGTCTCCTGGCGATGCTCTAGAGCTTGAATGCGCGCTTAGGGGCGGTGGCAATCGGTCGGAAACGTGCGGTGCTCTGCGCGGCAGAGGCGGCGTCTTCAACGGCGAGCGGTGGCTACGGGGTACGGGAGAGGAAACGATCATGTCTAGTGGTCTCCTGGGACAGTGGGGTTCATGCTGGCGTGCGAAAAGGGATTGAGGTGGTCGGATTGAGTGGGAAGGGTGCATGCACTATGGTGCGCATCGGCATGGTCAACAACGGCATGGGCACGGTGTTCCTGGCGGTTCTTATCTCTGTCCTTGAGCTAGGGCTGGTCGAGAGGGGGAGGTGAGGTGATGCCTACCTCCCAGACAAGGTGGGCAAGGCTAGGGTGGCTGCTATCTGGCCGGCGAGAATGGGGTGGCATGGTGAGGCTCGACCTGCTCACCATTGATGGCAAGGCAAGCTCACAGTGGTGCTAGAGGTTAGTTAAAGGAGCTAGATGATCTACTAAGGGCTAGTTGCAACCAGAGAGGGAACAAGTTAGGCCAAATTTACTGCACACTATAGTGTTTGTGATTTGTTTGATTTGAATCTACAAGTTGTTTGATGAAATGGCCGCAAGAAACTTACTTTTGAATTTTGAAAAGATTTTTGATGGGTGTGCTAGGCATGGGATGAGGATTCTGTGGGTGCTTGGGTTTTGAAAATTGATCTTGTTTGAGTGGTTTTTGAAATAGTGGGATCTTCCCATATGAGATAGATTCAATTTTAAACTGTCCTTTAAACATAGTATTTGAATGTTTCTGGATGATCACAAAGTGGGCCTTGGTACCTTATTATGAGTACTAACAAGAGGTGCAAAGATCCACAAATGTTTCTGTTAAGTTTTGAAAACTAGGGATAGCCAAAGTAGGCATGAGAGTTAATTTGGCAAAAATGACCATTCACTTCATTTTTTTATTTTGAGTTGTTTGTCTTTGGGAAAAGTTTGGGGATTGTTTAGATGATGTTTATTTCACCTAATAATCATTTTACAAGCAAAGAAACATAGAACCATGGCAATTCAAAAGAATCCAAATTTTGAATACACACACATATGAATGCTTCCATATCTTTAGTTAGGAAAGTTTTTGTTAGCCCTAATTTTGATGATTATTATTTGATCATCCAAGTTTAATAGTTTTGGGATGTTACAAACCTTACCCCCTTAAACAAAATCTCGTCCCGAGATTTGAAAAAGGACGGAAAAGATCACCGATGATTTGAAGAGATCGGGAAACTCCGTCCTGATGTGATCTTCGCGCTCCCAGGTAGCTTCCTCTTCTGTGTGGTTGCTCCACTGAATCTTGAGAAACTTGATGCTTTGGGTTCTGGTAGTTCTGAAAGATTCTTCCAAAATACGGATGGGTACTTCGGGATAGGTCAGGTCATCGTTGATCTCTATGGTCCGGTGATCAATATTCTTGAACACTTCAGTCTTCTCCGGAACTTCGAGGCACTTGCGAAGTAATGAGATATGGAACACATTGTGCACGGCTGACATTTCTTCTGGCAGTTCCAATTGATACTACACTTCTCCTCGACGGTTCAGAATTTTGAAGGGGACGATATATCTGGGGGCTAACTTTCCTTTGAGCTCGAAACGTTGCATTCCCTTTAATGGCGACACTTTTAGATACACGAAATCTCCGATCTTGAAGGCGAGTTCTCGACGTATCTTGTCGGCGTAACTCTTCTGTCTTGACTGGGATGTCTTGAGGTGCTCACGAATCTTGTGAACTTTCTCTTCTGCTTCTCGTAGGATGTCGGTGTAGGGGTTCGTAGCATGAAAAACAAAAATTTTCTACCGCATGAACACACAATCAAGATCTAATCTATGATCAAGCCAAGATCTATCTACTAGATTGTAGCAACGAGTCGATAGAATACTAACCCTCGAAGATCCAAAGCGGTTAACGAGAGCAGATTCTCGTGGGTGATGTAGTCGTACACTTCCGATCTCAAGATCGCGTAGACGATCCTTCCGGCGCTACGTTCCGGCAGCGCTTCCGAAGTCGGTCACACGTTCGGTACTCGATGAAGACTTTCCTCTCCCTTGTTCCAGCAGGCAGCGGAGGTTGTAGCACTCTCCTCGCGATTCTGGCAGCATGACGGCGTGGTACCGGAAGTAGAGGGGAGATCTCGCAGGGCTTCTCCTTAAGCCGGAGCGAGTATGGTGGACTATGAGAGTGACCTTGGCGATCTAGGGTTTAGAGGCACCAAGGGAGGAAGCTTGGCCGACGGCTAAGGCTTGGGGAGAGCCCCAAATCACCGAGTTGGAGGGGAAACCCTAGGTGGAGGCGGCTGCACTTGGAGGTGGAGGTGCCAAAGCTAGGGTTTGAGGTGTAAGGGTAGGGGGCGCCCTACCCCTTCTTTTATAGGTGGGAGGGAGGCGGCTAGGAGGAGGGATTCCTCCTCCAACTCCTCCTCCTTGGCCGGCGGGTGGAGGGAGTGGGACTTCCTCCCCAAGTAGGTTTCCTACTCTCCCTCCACCAAGCAAACTTGCCGTTTGACTTTTTCAAATTAGCGTTTGACCTAGTACATGATGCAACCATTCCACATTGTCATGACACATTCATGTACCCTTCCCCTCCGGAGTGCCGGACCTTCCGGACCCTTCTAGAACATTCCCGATGAAAACTCCGGAATCATTCTCCAACTCCGAAACAGGACTTTCCTTATATGAATCTTATTCTTCGGACCATTCCGGATCTCCTCGTGATCTCCCGGATCCCATCCGAGACTCCGAACAACATTCGGTCTCTTACTCATTATTCCATAACTACTCAACAACATAGAATCCTTAAGTGTGTCTCCCTACGGTTCGTGAATTATGCGGACATGATCGAGACACTTCTCCGATCAATAACCAATAGAGGAATCTGGAAATTCATATGGCTCCCACATATTTCTATGATTACTTTGCGATCGAATGAACCACTTACATACGGTACCAATTTCCCTTTCTCTCACGATAGTTTACTTATCCGAGGTTTTGATCGTCGGTATGTCTGCATACCTAAGTTCAACCTCGTTACTGATAAGTACTCTTTTCTCGTTCCCATGATATGTGATCCCTTGTGAGCCAGTCACATGCTTGCAAGCTAATTGGATGATATTCCACCGAGAGGGCCCATAGTATATCTATCCGTCATATGGATGGAAAAATCCCACTCTTGATCCATGTGTCTCAACCCATACTTTCCGAACACTCAATGCCACCTTTATAGCCACCCAGTTACGGTGTGGTGTTTGATGTCATCAAAGCATCCTTCCGGTGTTGGTGATAAGCATGATCTCATGGTCAAAGGAATTAGGTTACTATGTATCAGAAAGCATATAGCAAATGAACTATATTAAATGACTTGATCTTTATGCTACACTTATCTATAGGAATATGTCCATCATATCATTCTCCTAATGATATGACCCTGCTGTTAATAACATCTCTATGTTCATGATCAGGAAACCATGATCATATATTAACCAACAAGCTAGTTTAACAAGAGGCTTTACTAGGGACTCTTTTATGTTTACAAATCACACAAGTATTAATGTTTCTGGTTAATACAATTATAGCATGGTATGCAAACATTTATCATAAGCATGAAGATATGATAATAACCACTTTATTATTGCCTCTTGGGCATATCTCCAACAGTCTCCCACTTGCACTAGAATCAATAATCTAGTTTAAAACCTTTGTGTATTCAACACCTATGGCTTTCCGGTGTTGCATGTACACGATTGCTAGTGGTCAGCTGATCTCCGGATCTGACACTTCCAGGTCCGTGTGTAATTGCATGTCTTTGCGTCTCTACGCATCACTCATTCTCTAATGAGATGGCTTTGTATATTTTTGGTCCTTTGCTGAGACTTTTAGTTCTTTGGGGTTAAAACATGTTGATAATATTTTCGTACAATATATCTTCATAGTATTATCCCACTGTGAACTACACCTAGTTTTATAACAAACTACTTGACACAAATGCCCTCTTTAGCTGCTATTATAGCAGTCATATACTTAGCCTTTTGTTGTAGTATCTGTCACAATGTCTTAACTTTGGAACTCATCCAAATCCATTATGGAACTTACTTTCCATTATATTGTGCCACCCTTAGTTTAGATTGAGATAAACTTAATTTGTACTTTGTGACAAAACTAGTATCAATGTAGTACTTTTACAATAAACTAACCATCTATTTGCCACTTCTACACAATAATATACTCTTAGTTCTTCCAAAAGATCATAAGAATATCCTTACTATCGTCCAATGATCATCTTATAAATCATTCTGGTATATGCTCATAACATTTAGAGCATAGGACATATCTGGATTTGTACATATCATAGTATGATTGATATAAATACTCTTTGTGATTTCATACATCAAGTATCAATCTATACTTGAATCTTTGTTTCACTTACCAAGTGTAAATACACTTGAATATATCATCAATATTGAACTCATTCAATCCTTTCTGTGCGACAAGAACCTTTCTTGTAGTTTCTATATTGAACTCATTTAATACATTATCTATGTACTTTCGGCACAACCATATTAGCGTCTATTGATGCCAAATATTTGGGTTTTGCCTAAGTCTTTCATCGGGATAAATTTTTTAATATGTGTTAATTAAAGATACATCATTTCCAATCAACAATATGTCTTCCACATAATGTATTAGAAACATGTCTGAGCCCTCCCACTTAATTTCTTGACAATGCAAGCATCTTCATCGTCTTCGACGAATTTAAAATCCTTTAATAGTTTCATCATAGTGAAGATTCCAACTCCGCAATGCTTACTTCAACCATTGAAGTTTGCATATGCTTTTAGCATCCTTTGAATTAACAAAACCCTATGGACCGTGTTATGCACATGTCCTAGGTAATAATTCTATTAGAAGAACTTGTTTTGTTTATTCAACTACCACATAACAAAATTATATGTAGTGGTTGCTACATTAATCCGTCTAGACTAAATATCGCTATGAAAGATCAAATCTTGTCATAGTCAACCTTTGAACATTGTTGTGAACTCTTTCCCAACATGTCGGCTATTTCATAGATGTGAAACATCCATGTCTATTTCTTTATAGATCCAAACACAACTATAAGGTCTTACACCTTTCTCGAGGGTCCTTCAAGTTCAAAACTTGATTTCTCGTGTATGGAACTATCACGGATTTTATGGTTTCAAGCCATTTTACGGAGTCAGGTCCCATCATTGCTTCTTTGCATGTAGTCCATTCATTATTCTCAAATAATGATTCAACCCTCAAATCTTGGTATTTGATTGTTTACTCGACCAACTTGGTTCAATAGAAACTTTGACCTCCGTAACCACAACCTTTGAGGCACGTGAGCCATGAGCATTGTTGCTGCCTCCAGAACACTTTTCGGCGCTGCGCAACTTTGCACATATAGCTAAGGTTCTTTTAACCTTATCAAAGTTCTATTGTCCTCACACTTAAATTTTCACGAAAAATTCCTTCTCAAAGAAACTTGACGTTCTAAGCAACAAACACTTTTGTCTCCAGTGTTATGGAGGAATACTTAACAATTATTCGAAATAACATACAAAGACAGGTTCATCCGACTTTTGGTTGCAAACATCTTTCTTATGCATAGCATACCAATGTTTAAGAAAGGACAACTTGGGTTTTATCCCAAACCATAACTTTATATGGTGTCATTTCAACGGATTATGATGGATCTCTTTTCAGTGGAAAAACGGTAGTCTCTAAAGCTTTTCATATTTTAAAATATAATGGCAGTTTTATGAATTACACCTTTGATCTTAGCATGTCAAACAAGGTTTAATTACATATCTCGAACGCTCCATACTCTTATGCTGTTTCGGGAAATGCAAATCCACGGAACGATTCCTTAAATCTTAGGTATTATGCTAAATTTGTAACTCGAATATCTTCCTTTATGATCTTATCATAAACTATTTATATTCTCGTTACAATGATTTTGCACTTCATCTTGAAAATCTTTGAACTTTTCAAATGTTTCATACTTCATCCTTATTTAGTAAATATTCATATATTCACTCAAATTTTCGGAGAAAGCATATGAAGTTGAAATCCATTGCTCTTGACTACACATAATGGACTTCATACCACAATATGTACAAGTTCCAATAAGCTAGTCATTCTTTCCCTTTTGTCCTATGAACGAAGTTTTAATTATCTCTAGGAAAGTTTCACAAGCGTCATTTGATCAAAAATCAAAAAGACTCCAAAATTCCATCCACATGGAGTTTCTCCATGTTTTCTTTCCAATATAATTTAAACGGTGATGTCACTTCCTAATTGATCTTTCAATCAATTTGTCTTTCGACACTTTTAGCACTAGTTTTATGGATGTGATTTCTCCAACGAGATTTGTGAATCATCCATCTTTTATGGATTACGACAATTATTTGAAAAACCCTTTTGTTCTCATAATACCCGATAAAACAAATCTTGAAGGCAAGCTTTGATGTTTAACGAGCAACACAATAACCCTTTATTTGTTCTTGATGAACATCATCACATATTCTTTTCCTAGTTACTTAGGCCATTGTAGTTCATGAATTACATTTCGTATGACGATTCATACCAACAAATTCAGTATCAAATACTTAAGAACCACATTGTTTAATAAGCAAAGAATATAGCCATAACATGTATATCATCTATATACTTAAGGTGAACAATTCTAGTCTTTTCTTTTCTGCCATATATTAATGAGATTCTCTTTCAGTATTTACTTTTCTGTTTGAAAAATCTATCAACATAAATAGTGGAGCCATATACATGACACATAGTCCAAAGCATGTATAGTAAAATACCAATGTCTTTGGATTTGCACTTTGAAGTAGATCACCATCATCAAATGTTTGGTGTTCTTTCAAATTCCTTTCTTTAGTAATCTCTTGGTGTAGTAAACATTTTACCTACATCAAATATTCACCCTTATCATGGAATTATCCATGATCAAGCTACTTTTAGCTTATAACGGTGAATCGCGAGTATAATGTTGCTCTCCAAAACCTTTTGGAGGATTAGGACAACTAGTGTCTCAAACCTGTTGCAAATTCTCATCAAATATGAGAACATGACTTTTGCCATATTACTGTCATGTTGCAACCAAAACTTCGTTTCAGATATCACAATATCTTCCACACATCATGGTTTTTGAAACAACTCTTTCAGATCCTAGATAACCTTGATATTAAGACAATCCTTTGAATATCAAGAATCATGGAGACAAACATGATACTCATACACTAACACTTGGAATTGTCACTCTTGATTTAATACCAATTATTAAACTTCATGGAGTAACCGGAATTTACTGAAAGTTTGCAATAGGAATTTTAAACTTTAGATTAACACTTCAAAACAATACGATACCAGTTCATAAAGTAACTAACCAGAATTCTATAGTTCTATCATCTCAATTATAACTAAGCGCAAGGTGGTAAACGGATGCCAATAACTACAACAACTATGCAAATTCACTTTGATTTAATTTGTGATAAATAGTGTTCAACTTTTAATCATATTGTTGTTGAACTCCCACTCAAAACAATATCCCTCACATTGTTTTAGTGATCACACGAACCAAATCCACCACATCAAAATAGTCTACTATATGACTCATGCTTTACCTTTCGGTGATACGTGTTCCGAGACCATGTCTGTACATGCTAGGCTCGTCAAGATCAAACCTTAGCTTTCTCATGAGAAAATATGGCTTGCTCACGTTGTATACTCTCGCATAATCTAACACACCCGATCTCACGTGGTGCTTCGAAACAACGAGCTTTAGCAACGGTGCTTACTAAGGATGAACACTTTAAAACTTGAAATTGTGTGCTTGAGGGATCATCTTATAATGCTATCGTCGTGAACTAAGCAATACAAGATGCATAAAATGATTAACATCACATGCAATTTATAATATGTGATATGATATGGCCTTTCTTCTTGTGCTTCCAATCTCCATCTTCAAGCACGAAGATGATCTCCATCATTACCGGTGTGGCGTCAAGGTCAATAGCGCCGCTTCATGGTTGTCTTCCACCAGCATCAACTATTACAACTACTTTGAATAATAGACACGCAAGACTTATGGAAACAACCATATGGCTCCTGCCGGTTGCCAACTTACAATAAGGAACATTGCATATATCATATATAATCACAATCATGGCCATATCACATCACAACACACCCCTGCAAAACAAAGTTAGACGCCTCTAATTTTCTTTGCATGTTTTACGTGGTTTGAGGATTTCAATAAGTGTAGTTCTAACTTACGAACAAGAACCACAACATTAATACTAGTATTGTCAATCAGCCGTTGTAAATTGAATCTTAACTATGTTGGGAGAAACATGCACCCGCAAAGCCACTTATGCAATACAAGTTGCATGTCAAGCGTGGAGCAAGTCTCATTAACGATGTCATGTAAGGTTAGCCCGGGCCGCTTCATCCCACCATCCCGCAAGATGCAAAGTAAACAAGAAGCAATTGATAACAAAAGCATCAACGCCCATAATGACCATTGTGTTCTACTCGTGCAACACATCTACATATAGACACTGCTCTGATACCGCTGTAGGGGTTCGTAGCATGAAAAACAAAAAATTTCTACCGCATGAACACACAATCAAGATCTAATCTATGATCAAGCCAAGATCTATCTACTAGATTGTAGCAACGAGTCGATAGAATACTAACCCTCGAAGATCCAAAGCGGTTAACGAGAGCAGATTCTCGTGGGTGATGTAGTCGTACACTTCCGATCTCAATATCGCGTAGACGATCCTTCCGGTGCAGCGTTACGGCAGCGCTTCTGCAGTCGGTCACACGTTTGGTACTCGATGAAGACCTTCCTCTCTCTTGTTCCAGCAGGCAGCGGAGGTTGTAGCACTCTCCTCGCGATTCCGGCAGCACGACGGCATGGTACCGGAAGTAGAGGGGACATCTCGCAGGGCTTCGCCTTAAGCCGGAGCGAGTATGGTGGACTATGAGAGAGACCTTGGCGATCTAGGGTTTAGAGGCACCAAGGGAGGAAGCTTGGCCGACGGCTAGGGCTTGGGGAGAGCCCCAACTCGCCGAGTTGGAGGGGAAACCCTAGGTGGCGGCGGCTGCAATTGGACGTGGAGGCGCCAAAGCTAGGGTTTGAGGTGTAAGGGTAGGGGGCGCCCTACCCCTTCTTTTATAGGTGGGAGGGAGGCGGCTAGGAGGAGGGAGTTCTCCTCCAACTCCTCCTCCTTGGCTGGCGGGTGGAGGGTGTGGGACTTCCTCCCCAAGTAGGTTTCCTACTCTCCCTCCACCAAGCAAACTTGCCGTTTGACTTTTTCAAATTGGCGTTTGACTTTCAAACAAGGATTTGATTTCTCCCTTTATTTTGCCCAACCAAGTGACCTAGTACATGATGCAACCATTCCACATTGTCATGACACATTCATGTACCCTTCCCCTCCGGAGTGCCGGACCTTCCGGACCCTTCTAGAACATTCCCGATGAAAACACCGGAATCATTCTCCAACTCCGAAACAGGACTTTCCTTATAGGAATCTTATTCTCCGGACCATTCCGGATCTCCTAGTGATATCCCAGATCCCATCCGAGACTCCGAACAACATTCGGTCTCTTACTCATCATTCCATAACTACTCAACAACATCGAATCCTTAAGTGTGTCTCCCTACGGTTCGTGAATTATGCGGACATGATCGAGACACTTCTCCGATCAATAACCAATAGAGGAATCTGGAAATTCATATGGCTCCCAAATATTTCTACGATTACTTTGCGATCGAATGAACCACTTACATACGATACCAATTTCCCTTTGTCTCACGATAGTTTACTTATCCGAGGTTTTGATCGTCGGTATCTCTGCATACCTAGTTCAACCTCGTTACTGATAAGTACTCTTTTCTCGTTCCCTTGATATGTGATCCCTTGTGAGCCATTCACATGCTTGCAAGCTAATTGGATGACATTCCACTGAGAGGGCCTAGAGTTTATCTATCCGTCATATGGATGGACAAATCCCACTCTTGATCCATGTGTCTCAACCCATACTTTCCAAACACTCAATGCCACCTTTATAGCCACCCAGTTACGGTGTGGTGTTTGATGTCATCAAAGCATCATTCCGGTGATGGTGATAAGCATGATCTCATGGTCAAAAGAATTAGGTTACTATGTATCAGAAAGCATATAGCAAATGAACTATATTAAATGACTTGATCTTTATGCTACGCTTATCTATAGGAATATGTCCATCATATCATTCTCCTAATGATATGACCATGTTGTTAATAACATCTCTATGTTCATGATCAGGAAACCATGATCATATATTAACCAACAAGCTAGTTTAACAAGAGGCTTTACTAGGGACTCTTTTATGTTTACAAATCACACAAGTATTAATGTTTCCGGTTAATACAATTATAGCATGGTTTGTAAACATTTATCATAAGCATGAAGATATGATAATAACCACTTTATTATTGCCTCTTGGGCATATCTCCAATAGTCGGGTCCGAAAATTTGACTCTCTCCTACTTCCGACCAATTCAAAGGGGTGCGACACTTCCTTCCATATATGAACTCAAATGGGGCCATTTGCAAACTAGCTTGATAACTGTTGTTGTATGAAAATTCCGCGAACGGCAGACAGTCTTCCCACTTAGATCCATACTCTAACACACATGCTCTCAACATGTCTTCGAGTATTTGATTTACTCGCTCCGTTTGTCCGTCGGTCTGAGGGTGATAAGCTGTGCTGAAATCTAGTCGGGTTCCTAAACCTTCTTGGACTTTCTTCTAGAATCTCGAGGTAAACTGAGTTCCTCGATCGGATACGATGTTCTTGGGGACTCCGTGCAAACTAACGATTCTAGCGATGTATAACTCCGCTAGCTTGGAACTCTGATATGTGGTCTTGACTGGTAAGAAAATGGGCGACTTTGGACAACATGTCCACTATGACCCAGATAGAGTCATTTCCCCTACTAGAAGTAGGCAGTCCGGTGATAAAGTTCATTCCAACGGAATCCCATTTCCATTCCGGAATCTGCAATGGTTGCAACAATCCAGCGGGTCTTCATGTCCCGCCTTGACTCGCTGACATATATCACACTTGGCGATACAGCTTCCGATTTCTCTCTTCATCTTATGCCACCAAAATTGCTCTTTCAAATCTTGATACATCTTCCTTCCTCCGGGATGGATAGAATAAAGAGTATCATGAGCTTCCTTCAGAATAACTTCCTTCAACTCAGAATATGCTGGTACACAAAGGCGTCCTTTGTACCACATAACTCCTTCTTCGTCTTCGGTGAATCCAGGTACCTTGCCTGTACCGATACGACGCTTGATTCCGTCGATACTAGCATTTCCTTTCTGCGCCTCCTTGATCTGGCTGATCAAAGTGGGTTGAAGTTCTATGCTATCCAAAAATCATTCACTCACAAATTCCATTTGGAAATCTTCCATATCTTTGTGCAGACTTGGTTGCACCTTGAAAATCATGGAGTTCAAGCGGCACAGCAATCTGCTAAGGGCATCTGCTACCACATTGGCTTTACCGGGGTGATAGTGAATGTCCAGATCATAATCCTTGATTATCTCAATCCATATTCTCTGTTTCATATTCAGCTCCTTCTGAGTAAATATATACTTCAGGCTCTTGTGATCCAAATAAATCTCACAACGGTTTCCCATCAGGTAATGCCTCCATGTCTTCAGGGCTAGAACTACAGCTGCGAGCTCGAGGTCATGGGCTGGATAGTTTTGCTCATGTTGTTTCAGTTGTCGGGATAGATAAGATATAACTTTGCCTTCTTGCATTAGCACACATCTGAGACCGATCTTGGATGCGTCACAATACACGTCAAATGTCTTCGTGATATCCGACATGATTAAGATTGGGGCTGAAATCAATCTCCTCTTGAGTTCTTGAAAACTCGCTTCACATTTGTCCGTCCATTCAAACTTCTTGTCCTTCAGCGATTGGGTCATGGTTTTGGCGATACTCGAGAATCCTTCTACGAACTTGCGGTTGTATCCCGCCAATCTGAGAAATGCACGAACTTGGGTTTGAGTGGTTGGGGCTTGCCAATCTTCGACATCCTTCACCTTTCTAGGGTCAACGGCAATTCCTCCGGCTGATACAATGTGACCAAGGAATCCTACCTCCTGTAACCAGAATTCACATTTGCTAAACTTGGCATACAACTGATGCTCTCTAAGGTTTCCAAGAATGTTCCTTAGGTGTAGCTCATGTTCTTCTTCTGATTTGGAATAAATCAGAATGTCATCGATGAAAACAACGATAAACTTATCCAGGAAGTCCATAAAAATCTTATTCATGAGATTCATGAAATAAGCGGGGGCATTGGTTAATCAAAAAGACATGACGGTATACTCGTATAATCCATATCTGGTGGTAAAGGCAGTCTTGGGGATATCCTCTGCGCGAATCTTGAGTTGATGACAGCCAGTTATAAGATCAATCTTAGAAAACAGTTTGGCACCGGTCAACTGATCAAACAAATCTTCTATCTTGGGCAACGGGTATTTGTTCTTGATAGTGACATCATTTAACTTCCGATAATCCGTACACAAACGGTTACCTCCATCCTTCTTGTGCACAAACAAGACAGGTGATCTCCATGGTGACGCACTTGGTTGAATCAATCCAATTTCCAGCATGGCATCCAGTTGCTTCTTTAGTTCCGCTAGTTCAGACGGGTTCATACTATATGGTCTCTGGGCTATGGGTCCTGTTCCGGGGATTAGTTCAATGATAAACTCGATATCCCGATCTGGGGGCTTACCGGGCAAAACATCTGGAAATACATCGGGGTATTCACAGACTATCCGGACTTGGTCAATGGTAGGTTGGGCTATACTCTTGTTGCACTTGAATTGACGAGGTAAGGTTTTATACATGCTTGATCGATACTCCTTTGTCTTGGTCATGGTTATGGCTTTCTTGGCACAGTCAATTAATCCTTTATGTTTGGACATCCAATCCATTCCTAGTACTACTTCCAAACCTTTAGTTCCGAGTACTATCAAATTTGCATAAAAATCTATGCCATGGATTCGGATAGGGACGGCTTTGCAAATTTTCCTAGCTTTGGTGGTTGAACTGGGGATTTGAACAATCATAACATGCTTCAGTTTGGTTGGTTGAATCTTACTAGTGCATGCAAATTCTTTGGTGACAAATGAGTGCGATGCACCAGAATCAAACAACACTCTTGCAAGTACTGAATTAACAGAAATACTTCCCAGCGCGACATCTGGCGCTTCCTAGGCTTCTTCAGCATGCATGAGAAAAAGACGGCCGTTGCGGTTGAGAGAATTTCCTGGGGCAAACCTTCTTACTGGCTGAACACGACGCTGCTGCTGAGCTAGGGCATTTGCATTGGGGGCTGCGGCATTCTTCTTGGGACACTCATTGGAGTAGTGACCCTTATTTCCACAGTCATAACAAGTCACTTGCGACTTGTCCTTTGCTGCAACAGGCACAACATTGCTTCCAGTCCTCGAGGCAGTGTTGGTGTTGGCGGTAGCATTGTTGTTATTGTTGAACTTGGGTGGTGCACGGTTGAAATTGCTAGAGTTGCTGGGGTTGTTGTGATTTCCTCCGGGCCTTGGGTTTCCACGGTTGGGATAGGTCGGATAGTTCATCGGGGGTCTGTTGGTTCTCGAGGCAAATCCTGGAGATGGGTTGGGGCGATACTTTAGGGTATGATGGGTTCCTAGCTGATGCATCATGCGGCGCTTGCGGTTCTCATTGGCTTGGTTGATCTTTCCTTCCATCTGAATGGCAGAGTCGACGAGGGTTTCAATAGCAGCAAAGGGGATATTGACCAACACCATCTGCATCTCATCGTGCAGACCATTCAAGAATCTTTCTTTCTTCTTGGCTTCAGTGTCGATCTCATCCGGGGCATACCTAGCTAATGACAAGAATTTGTCATAGTATTCTACTACGGTCATCCTTCCCTGATTCAGCTCTCTGAATTCATCCCTCATCCTCTTGATCAAACCCGGTGGCACATGGGTTCTGCTGAACTTGACCTTGAATTCCTCCCAGGTCATCATCTGTCCTCCGGTCATTGCACGAATGCTTTTCCACCATGCTCTTGCATCTCCGGCTAGATAGTGGGTGGCGAACAGAACTTTCTCGTTAGCTTCCACTCCGGCGACTTCCAGATTATTTTCCATGGTTTGTAGCCAATCATTTGCATCTAGGGGCTCTTCCGACTTAGTGAAAACAGGTGGGTTGGTGTTCTGGAAATTCTTGAGCTTAGATCCATGTTTGTCTTGATTTCCTTGGCCTTGATTATTTTTGGCCATCTGAGCTATGTGCTGAAGGGTGGCTAAGTTGGCTTGATGTTCGGCTCTTTCAGCTTCGCGGTCAGAAACCAACATTTGCAGGATCTGCAACATCGGGTCCGGGGATGAACCACTTCCTCCACGAGGCATCTGAAGATTGAGATAGATCATGAGAAAAGAGGGAAATTTCTAAGGTTCAGGGACTTTGAAAAGTTTTTAAAGTTTGACTCAGATTTTTTTGCAACTTGCTTTTCATTCATTCATTCATAGCACACGATACAACACATACCACAACAAAGGAAAACAGATGGTTTTAAGAACCATTCTGGAAACTACGATGTAGTGGGACCGAATACAACTCACTATGTTAGTGCTCAAGTGCTAATACTCCTCGGAGTCGGTGTAATCGTCATCCTCATCATCCTCATCGTCATCGATGAAGGCGAAATCCTCCTCATCAGTGAAGAAGTCCATGGCCTGATCCTCCAGAAAATCATCATCATCGCTGAGATAGGAGTAGGGGTCTCCATGAAGATCTTCTCTGGCATTCTCCCTTTCCTCCAAGTACATGTCTCTCTCGTGCATGGTCTCCTCCAAATCCGATATACGATGGCGAAGACGGGCAATGATGCGCTCCTTCTTGTCAAGCTGACAGCGGCGAGACTTGCGGTCCTTCTCTAGCATGGCGATGGTCTGATCCTTTGTCCTGATGATGGCAGGCTTGTGTTTGGAGTAGTCACGGGCATTGTCGAGTTCTTGCTGACGATCATACATCATGAAGCTAAGGTGGTCCAACTGAGTCTTCAGCTCGTGGTGGTATGGGGCTTCCAGGGGCTGTCCCATAGCATCACGCCTTGGACAAAACTCAAAGCGGGTACCCTTGATCTGATTGATACTATGCCCACATAGACGGGAAGAGGTTCTTGCATGGCCCTGGCAAGTCCATCGAGCCAGTTGTTCTCTCTTAAGGTGAACTGAATTCCTTCGGCAGTGGGAGGTTCAATCTTTCCTCGGAGGCTTGCAACAACTAGCCACTGTCGATCTTCTCCTTCCTGATCATTGAGCTGAGCTCCAAAGAACTCGGGGTGCGGACGCTCCAGAAGTTCCGAAAGCTGGTCCAAATCCCGCTCAAAGATGAGGTCTCCTCCATTCCCCAACTGGTAAAACTTGCTGTACTTCACGTCCAACTATAAGAATATAGGATGAGTAAGTTAGTAGAGTGTTCAAGTGTGTCAAATTTTATGTACTTTGCAAGAGTTTTTGAGGAATATGAATTTGATGAAAGAATCCAAGTGATAAGAATGGGAATAAGTTTTTGTAAATACTTGCTTCCTTTGGTTTTGAAACTAAGTTTTTGATTCAAACGTCCAGTCTAACTAGGGTCTCCTATGGTCAGGATCGCTCTGATACCAACTTGTCAACACCCGGATTTTTAATCCTAGATGCCTGTTATGCCATACATCACAATCCCAGGATTACCATTTTTTGCGAGACATAACAGATTTGCATATCACAGTACATCATCCATTACAAACCATAAATAAGGTCTTACACAAATAAGGATCTCATGATCCAGTTCTTAATACAACTCAATCAGTGGAATAACGTAATAATAAAGGTAGCGTAGGCGAATCTCCATCTTCGGTGTCACAGACAATGCTGACGATGGGAGATGATCCTAGTTGTCGTAACCTTCTTGTGGTCCATCATCCTGGTACTCCTCTTCATAGTCTGGCCACGGGAATAGCCAGGGATAAAGCCATGAGTACTCTTTAAGTACTCGCAAACTAATACTAACAAGTGAAGGGGTTTTTTGTAGTAGGACAATAGGCTCTAGGGTTGTTTTGCAAAAAGCCAGATTTACCTCTACTAAGTTCAGAAGCAAAGAAAACTAGTTGATGTTTTATAACACCTAAGTGGGAACTTAAATTTCATATCACAACTCTGTTGTGGTCAAGTCAAAGTCTCAATTCATTTCACAAGTAATTTTGAAAACATCTGACAGGGGAACAGTATGGCCACTCCAACTGTCCATAACCGTGGACGCGGCTATTCGAATAGTTTGACACTCTACAGAGATTTTACTTTCACCACAACATTCGATATATCCGTCAGGAACAAATCCTGAATTCACCATACTCAATAATATGCGGATAATCAATCCTAACTTTTCAATTACACGCCCTAGTATAAGCACCTCTCCTGTGAGTTTGGCCTCCCAACCATGACAAACTGTCATATTGGGTACTACACAGGTGTACAATCTTCACAAGGTAGCCTCAGCTCAGACCTTGGCTGTGAGGGAACCCATACTAAGGTATATAAGTTTCCAGTCAAGACCTACCCAATTTTCGGGTATTGTGGTTGTACGGTAAAATTGGAATGGTATCGCATCCAGACAACCATCAGTTTTATAAAGGGCTAAGGCTCATGCCTCAACATTTTCATCATCAAAATCATCTGGTGTTCGGAAACACATGTCAAAACATTTCAGTAGAATGACTCATCATTCCAAGGTTTTCATAACCATTTTCTCCAAGTATTCCCATCTAAAGTTGATCAAGTTTTATGCTTAGCACTAGCATCTACATGTGGGCTTAAGTACTACGAGGGGGGGGGGTAAAGAAGTGGGGATTAATGAAGTTCAATCTCATGCCTTATGATGACATAAAAATTATCTAGATTAGGCCAAATTTAATGCTCTTTATGCAACCTTCAATTATATTCCTAGAATCTACAAGTCACTTAAGTAAACTCTAAGAGAAAGCTTTGATAAAGAAATAAAGTATAAAGCTTGTAAGTAAAACTAGGATTGGGTATCCTCAAATGTGTCCAACCAAGCATGCTTAGTGCATTGCATAGGTTATCTAACTTTCATAATTGCAAGTGTTAGCTTGCCAAATCAACTAGTATTATTAGGCTTGCAAGGTTGCAAGTATTGGCTTTCATAGGTAAAGTATCTTGCAAGTGTTAGCTTGCCTTGTGCAGAGGAGTGGTTGAAGTTCTCCTCGGCTTCTTCCTCGTAGTATCCTCCTTCGTCCTCGTATCCTTGGTCGGTACTAGCGTCTATAAATAACGAGGTACACAATCACCAAACAATACTTAAATATTTTCAATCATCACACAAAGGTGTACTATAGATGATCTAGCATCATCACCTATCATTACAAGATTAAAGCATTTGTCTTATTTATTTTAATTTGTGAAAATTAATTTCTACTCATTGAAAAACTACTTAAGATTTAATATTCTCCAACTCAAACATGGGATCATGTTGACACATGTCATCACCACATATTTCAGTACATGTGAATGTGATTTAAAGTGGTGTCCCAATTTAATAAGGTTTAACCTTTTTATTTTAAATAATTAAAGTGACTAGAAATGCCTATGTGGCATTCTTTGATTGCTTGAACATTATTTCTGTAAGTAAACCCATATGTTTTTATATATTCTGAAAGGTATGATCAAATGTGATTTTTGATAGTTGGAATCAACTCAAAAGCTATTCTGGTTGATTTTTGAAAAATGTTTGAATGCAGAAAAGCTTCCGCCTTGTTATTTTTACCAATGGTGATCTACAAATCCAAATGATTTGAATCCAACGGGCCTGGATTAAGCATTTCAGTACCTTTCCAACAAAATTAGTTTCATGTATTTTGGTTCACTAAATCGAGCTGGGTTGATTTTTAAATCTAGGAATAGAACTGAGTTTGAATTAAAATAGAAAAAACTAAATTCAAACAGTTGGGATGCGCGGGAAAGGTTAATGGGCCAGCCCATTGTCACTCCGCAGCATGGGGCTCAGCTGACAGGGGGGTTCCATCAGTCAGTAGCTCATAACATGCGAAGCGGTATGGGGCTGTGTGGGTCGTTGGATTAGAAGTGAGATCGACGGCTAGGGATCGTCGTCGACGATGAACATGTCACCGGCAAGCTCGAACCCTAGCGGCGCAGTGGGGGTGCATAGGGGGCATACCAGGGCTCCAGCGACAACGGCGAGGCGGGCAAACTAACGAGTGGTCGATGGCGAGCTCAGGGATGGTCGAGGCAGCTCCGGGGGTGGTCGAAATCAATGGCTCCCTTCTTCTCTAGAGGCGGCCTGTTCCGGCGCTATGCCGACGAGCTGCTGCTCATCGTGCTCCGGCTAGAGGGTGGAATGATCAGTGAGGTGAGGGGAGTGGAATGGTGTGCTTCAAACGGCTGGGGGTCACCTCCTTTTATAGGCTCGATGGCGAGGCCGAGAGGGATGGGCAGACGACGGTGGCGACATGGCTATGGGCGGCTAGAGGCATGGCTGAGGTTGGCAGTCGACGGGCGGTCTCCTGGCGATGCTCTAGAGCTTTAATGCGCGCTTAGGGGCGGTGGCAATCGGTCGGGAACGTGTGGTGCTCTGCGCGGCAGAGGCGGTGTCTTCGACGGCGAGCAGTGGCTACAGGGTACGGGCGAGGAAATGATCATGTCTAGTGGTCTCCTGGGACAGTGGGGTTCATGCTGGCGGGCGGCAAGGGCTCGAGGTGGTCGGGTTGAGTGGGAATGGTGCGTGCACTTTGGTGCGCGTCGGCATGGTCGACAGCAGCGCAAACACGGTGTTCCTGGCGGTTCTTGTCTCTGTCCTTGAGCTAGGGATGGTCGAGAGGGGGCGGTGAGGTGCTGGCTACCTCCCAAACAAGGTGGGCAAGGCTAGGGTGGCTTCTATCTGGCCGGAGACAATGGGGTGGCATGGTGAGTCTCGGCCTGCTCACCATTGATGGCAAGGCTAGCTCACAGTGGTGCTAGAGGTTAGTTAAAGGAGCTAGATGATCTACTAAGCGCTAGTTGCAACTAGAGAGGGAACAAGTTAGGCGAAATTTACTGCACACTATAGTGTTTGTGATTTGTTTGATTTGAATCTGCAAGCTGTTTGATGAAATGGCCACAAGAAACTTACTTTTGAATTTTGAAAATATTTTGGTGGGTGTGCTAGGCATGGGTTGAGAATTCTGTGGGTGCTTGGGTTTTGAAAATTGAGCTTGTTTGAGTGGTTTTTGAAATAGTGGGATCTTCCCATATGAGATAGATTCAATTTTAAACTGACCTTTAAACATAGTATTTGAATGTTTCTGGATGATCACAAAGTGGGCCTTGGTACCTTATTATGAGTACTAACAAGGGGTGCAAAGATCCACAAATGTTTCTGTTAAGTTTTGAAAACTAGGGATAGCCAAAGTAGGCATGAGAGTTAATTTGGCAAAAATGACCATTCACTTCATTTGTTTATTTTGAGTTGTTTGTCTTTGGGAAAAGTTTGGGGATTGTTTATATGATGTTTATTTCACCTAAGAATCATTTTACAAGCAAAGAACACAGAACCATGGCAATTCAAAAGAATCCAAATTTTGAATACACACACATATGAATGCTTCCATATCTTTAGTTGGGAAAGTTTTTGTTAACCCTAATTTTGATTATTATTATTTGATGATCCAAGTTTAATATTTTTGGGATGTTACATAGCACAAGCATCATTATAATTAGCAATAGAAGAAGATAATTTAGCAAGCTCATTATATTTTCTTTTGACATCAACTCGCACCTCATGAGCTTTATCATGGGTTTCCTTTACTTCACACACTTCTAGAGTAAATGTCTCCTCAAGAGATTCTTTCTTTGCTTGTGCTTCTTCAAGAGCTTCATGTAGTTTTGCAATATCATTAGCACACTCATGCTCAAGGCTACTCATTTTGTCAATGGTGTTCTCATGCTCCTCAACTTGAGCTTCTAACTTATCAATACGTTATTTTCTCTCAATAGCAAACCCCAAGATTTCAACAAAGTTAGAGCAAGCAATATTATTCTTAACAAGAGCATGATAAACAATCTCACCATTTTCATGTAAAAAATCAACATCAATCTCGTCTTCCTCATTATACTCATCCTCATCATCACAAGAGGTATTGGGTTCCAAAGTAGGAGATGAAGGGAATATGCCCTGAGAGGCAATAATAAAGTGTTTATTATGTGTATTCCAAGTATATGATAGATGTTTATTTTGCATGCTATAATTGTATTAATACGGAAACGTTAATACATGTGTGTTAAATAAACAAACAGAAAGTTCCTAGTTATGCCTCTCTCATAAACTAGCTCGTTGATTAACAAGATGATCAAGGTTTCCTGATCATGGACATTGGATGTTGTTAATAACGGGATCACAACATTAGTGTAATGGTGTGATGAACATTCAACCGAAGTATAGCATTATGATCAAAGTCATTGATTTTATATTGCTATAACAACTTACGAAGTGATCCTAATCCTTAGACCATGAGATCATGTCAATCACTAACACCGGAAGAGTTTCTTGATAACATCAAACGTCACACCGTAACAGGGTGATTATAAAGATGGATTCAGAACTAATAAAGTGTTATGTTGAGGCTCATGAATCGAGAGTGGAATTTTTTCATCCCGATGACGGATAGATATACTCTGGGCCCTCTCGGTGATATCACATTGATTAGCTTGCAAGCAAGTGATTTGATCACTAGAATGTTATATCACAGGAACGAGAAAAGAGTGCATGTCGATACAGATCAAACTAGGTATGGAGATACCGAATATCGGACATGTAATATATCGTGAAACAAAGGGATTAAGATACTAGCGTAAAAGGTTCACGATCACAAGAAAGTCATCGTTGAATGTGTGGAGTCGGGATGGGTCTCCGATCCCGCTCGATTATTGATCCGAGAGGGGTCTCGATCATGTCCGCATTATTCACGAACCGTAGGGTGACACACTTAAGAGACACCGACATCCAATTGGAGCAAATGTTTCATGCCGAAGAATGAACAAGCGCATAATTTATTTCACTAGATACCAAAGGTTTTTCGGTGAAATTGCATAAAGTGGTTATGCATGTGAAATAGAATTCTAGCAAGGGGTTATTTGTGAATGTTTTTCATTAAAGTAATTGAAAAAATTCTGAATAAAATAAAAGAGTTTTATTTAATGAGAGTTTGCATTAAATTTGGTGGAAATTTAATGGGAATTTGAGTGGACTTTTGAGTGGAGGGAATTTAAAGGAGATTTGTGAGTGGAGTGTCCACCCACATGAAGAGGGAAGGGCAAGGGGGCATCCCCATGCGCCGGCCACCCCCTTGGGGTTTCCCCCCTCCTCCTATAAAAGGATCCCCCTCCTCACTTGTCTCTCACACCTCCTCGTGAAGGATCTCTCTCCCCCTCTAGAATTTATCCCCATGGTCTCGGACTAGCGAGATACATGTTCCCGGTGGCTATTCAGCAAGAAAGAGTTGTTCTTCCGCTGCATCACTGGAGCGAGGAGGCAGAGGTTGCTCGGTGCCTCGAACGTGTGTGCGACCACGGATGCGCTGCTGATTTGCGGCGCTAGGACTTCCTCTCGATCTTGAGATCGGCAAGAGATCGTCTACATCAACCACGAGTTGAACTCGTTAAGCTTTGTCGGTCTTCAAGGGTATGTTCTCTACGGATATACATCCGCCCGTTGTTTGTATCTAGTAGATAGATCTTGGTATATAGTTCACATCGTAGGAAAATTTTTGTTTTCTATGTCATGAACCCCACAGTGGTATCGAGCGGATCTATGCGTAGATACTTTACACGGTAGTACACATATGAGTATGTGGCGATGATCATGTTGTTGCTCCTTTGTTGTAATTTTGGATATTGGTGGCATAGTGGGATGAAGCGGCCGGACAAACTTTACATGTCCTCGCACATGAGACCTGTTCCACGCTTGACATGCAACTAGTTTGCATAAGTGGCTAGCGGGTGTCTGTCTCTCCTACTATAGTCAATATCTATTTTGCAAGCGAGTTGTCAACAATTTGATTATCCTCGTTGTGGTTCATGTTCGTAGGTAAGAACGGTTCTATCTCGAAAGCCCTAAGCCACGTAAAACTTGCAATGGATAAATTAGAGGCGTCTAGTTTAGATTGTTGCTAGGCTAGTGTTATGATATGGTAGTGTTGCAAGTAGAAGTATGAGATGATACTCTTACAACACACATAGCGTGTAAAATCCATAGACCTTGGATTTACACATATAGGTATGATAATGATCATACCATGATGCACATGATAGAGATCATCTGCGAGAACCATATCATTTCACTAATAAACATATGATGTTTGATAGCATCTTATATTTCTTGTTTAGCGCTTTGTTAGCATAATAAGATGATCCCTCATTTAAATATCAAGATAAGAATGTGTTCTTCCTTTAGTATGCACCAATTATGTTTTCGTCGCTCTAAGACATCACGTGATGATCGGGTGTTCTTGGATCCACGACCATATTTCGGGTGTAAAACAGTTACACACGCGAATACTAAGGTTCTAACTTGGCGAGCCTAGCATGTATAGACATGGCCTTGGAACACGGACCGAAAGGTTAAGCATGAGTCATATAGTTGATATGATGCCCATTTGATGCTCGCCTTTGAAGCTATACCGACTCACGTGATTATCGGACTTGGTGTAGTGGATTTGGTTCATGTAATCACCAAAAAGGCACGAGGGATGTCGTTTTTGAGTGGGAGTTCATTCGTAATATAGATTAGTTGAACTCAATCTATCATACACTTGGTCTAAACTTTACAAATTCTGTTGTAGATGGCACCACCTGCTTTTAATTTCAATGTGTTCATGGAGAAAGAGAAACTAGCAACGAACGGTAGCAACTTTATCGAATGGGCCATGAATTTGAGGATTCTCCTCTCACGCACAAAAGCAATATGTGCTAGAAGCGCCGTAGGCCCCCACCTTTGATGATGCCCCGACGAGGAGAAGAATGTCTATCGACTCGTCGGAGGACCACAACTTAGTTCATTCGGCATATTGTATGGGCTAGAGTCGAACTTGAAAGTGTTTCAAACGGCAATGCATTTGATACAATGGGTGAGTTGAAAATGATTTTACACACATGTCGTCAGAGAGAGCTACAACGCTTTAGAAAAGTTCTTTAGCTGCATGATGGAAGAGTACATTCAGTTAGTGAGCATGTGCTCAAGATGTCGTTACACCGATAAGCTTGTGTCCTTGGGAATATCGATTCCCATTGACTTAGGCATCCATCGTGTTCTGCAGTCTCGCCACCTAGCTATAAGAGCTTCGTGATGAACTATAATATGCAAGGCATGAAGAAGTCTCCCGAGCTTACACAATGGTTAAAACTGCGAAGTGGAGATCAAAAAGGAACACCAAGTGTTGATGATCAATAGGAACACTGGTTTCAAGAAAGACAAGAAGGAAAACGGAAGGAAGTAAGGCGGCAAGCCTGTTGCGCCGAAAAGAAACCCCGAGTTGGACCTAAGTCCGATTCCGAAAGTGCTACTATTGTAAGGGATCGCCATCGAAGCGAATCGCCCCAAGTATCTGGCGCATAAGAAGGCCGACAAGGAAAACAAAGGTATATATGATATACATGTTATTGATGTGTACTTGACTAGTGCTCGCAGAGCACTGGGTATTTGATACTGTTCAGTTGCTAATATTTGTAACTCGAATCGTGGGTCATGAACAAGCGACCGCTAACAAGGGGTGAGGTCAAGATGCGTGTCGAATGGATCAAGCGTTGATGTGATCGCCGTCGACGCCTCTCCACTTGCCGTAGGGATTAGTTATAAACTTGAATAAATGTTATCCGTGCTCGACCGAGCATGAACATTGTATCTGGATCGTGTTTGATGCGAAATGGTTATTCATTTAAATCCGAGAACAATGGTTGTTCCATTTATATGAATGAAATCTTTTATGGTCATGCACCGATGATGAATGGTTTATTTCTATTAGATCTCGATGATAATGTTACACATATTCATAATGTTGATGCTAAAAGGATTAAACTTAATGATGATATATCCGCATATATGTGGCACTGCCGTCTAGGTCATATTGGCGTTAAACGCATGAAGAAGCTCCATTCGGATGAACTTTTGAAATCACTTGATTATGAATCATTTGATACATGTGAGCCATGCCTTATGGGCAAGATGACTAGAACGCCGTTTTCCGGTTCAATGGAACAGGCATGATTTATTGGAAATCATACATTCTGATGTATGTGGTCCAATGAGTGTGTCGGCGCGAGGTGGATATCGTTATTTTGTTACTTTCACGGATGATTTGAGTAGATATGGTTATATCTACTTGATGAAACACAAGTCTAAAACCTTTGAAAAGTTCAAGGAATTTCAGAATGAAGTGGAAATCATCGTAATAGAAAGATCAAATTTCTACGGTCCGACTGTGGAGGTGAGTATCTAAGTTACGAGTTTAGCACTCACATGAAAGAGTGTGGAATTGTTTCACAACTCACACCTGCCGGAACACCACAGCGAAATGGTGTGTCGGAACGTCGTAATCATACTTTATTAGATATGGTTCGATCTATGATGTCTCTGACGTACTTGCCGTTGTCATTTTGGGGTTATGCACTAGAAACTGCTGCATTCACTTTAAATCGGGCACCATCTAAATCCGTTGAAAAGACACCGTATGAATTGTGGTTTGGAAACAAACCTAAGCTGTCATTTCTTAAAGTTTGGGGATGCGATGTTTATGTGAAGAAACTTCAACCGGATAAACTCGAACCCAAAGAGGAAAAATGCGTCTTCATAGGATACCCTAAAGAAACTATTGGGTATTCCTTCTATCACAGATCCAAGGGCAAGGTTTTTGTTGCCAAGAATGGATCCTTTCTAGAGAAAGAGTTTCTCGCGAAAGATGTGAGTAGTAGGAAGGTAGAACTCAAAGAGGTTGTGGAACCTTGTCTTCAAAGTATGGCGAGTAGCGCAGCGCCGGAAGTTGTTCCGGAGTTGGCTCCACCTGTTGAAGAGGGAACTAATGATAATGATCATGAAACTTCGAAAGAGAGTACTACCGAACCTCGCAGGTCAACAGACACGCAGCCTCCCGAAATGACGGAAATCCTGTCATGAATTTCATGGTTGATGAAAATGATGACCCCGACGTATGAAGAAGCGATGATGAGCCCGGATTCCAACAAATGGTTAGAAGCCATGAACCGAGATGGAATCCATGTATGAAAATCAAGTTTGGAACTTGGTGGAATTACCTCACCACCGAAAGGCCGTGGAGAACAAATGGATTTTCAAAAGGAAAACTGATGATGGTAATGTGACCGTCTATAAAGCTCGACTTGTCGCAAAGGGGTTTCACAAATTCAAGGAGTTGACTACGATGAGACTTTCTCTCCCATAGCGATGCTAAAGTCGATTAGGATTATGTTAGCAATTGCTGCATATTTCGATTATGAGATATGGTAGATGGATGTCAAAACCGCTTCTCAATGGTAATATTGAAGAAGAGTTGTATATGATACAACCAAAGGGTTTTGTCGATCCTAAGGATGCTAACAAGGTGCAATCTTCACGATCCATCTATGGATTGAAGCAAGCATCACGGTTGGAATCTCCGCTTTGATGAGGTGATCAAAGAGTTTAGATTTGTCCAAACTTATGGAGAAGCTTGTATTTACAAGAAAGTGAGGGAGCAATGTGGCATTTCGATATTATATGTGGATGACATATTATTGATCGGAAATGATATAGATCTTTTAAACAAGGTTAAAAGTTATCTAAACAAAGAAATTTTCAATGAAGGACCTAGGTGAAGCGTCATACATATTAGGCATAAAGATCTATAGAGATAGATCTAGGCGCCTAATAGGGCTATCACAAAGTACATACCTTGATAAGATTTTAAAGAAGTTTAAAATGGACGGAAGTAAGAAGGGGTTCTTACCTATGTTGCAAGGCAAGACATTGAGTAAGACTCAAAGTCCGGCTTCGGCGGAAGAAAGAGAGATAATGGACAAAGTCCCCTATGATTCAGCCATAGGCTCTATAATGTACGCCATGCTATGTACAAGACCGGATGTGGCACATGCTATTAGTTTGACTAGTAGGTACCAATCAGATCCGTTCTAACATCGATAGCGGTCAAGAATATCCTTAAGTACTTACGAAGAACTAAGGATATGTTTCTTGTATCCGAGGTGAAGAAGAGCTCATCGCTAAGTGTTATGTCGACGCTTAGTTTTGACACCGATCCGGATGACTCTAAGTCTCAATCCGGATCGTATTTCTCATGAATGGCGAGCGGTTAGTTGGAGGAGCTCCAAACAACCTGTGGTAGCGGGATCAACAACGGAGGCCGAATATGTTGCTGCTTCAGAAGCGGCTCAGGAAGCAGTTTGGATGAAGGAGTTCATATCCGAACTAGGAGTGGTGGCAAACGCGTTGGACCCAATGGTGATCTATTGTGACAACAATGTTGCCATTGCCAATGCCAAAGAGCCAAGGTCTCACAAGCATTCCAAGCATATTAAGCGTCGGTTTCACTCCATCTGTGAGCATGTCAAGGATGGAGATATAAAGATTTAGAAGTACATACGGATCTCAATGTAGAAGATCCGTTGACTAAAACTCTCCCTAGAGCAAAACATGATCAACACCAGAACTCAATGGGTGTTAGATTTATCACTATGTAACTAGATTATTGTCTCTAGTGCAAGTGGGAGACTGAAGGGAATATGCCCTGAGAGGCAATAATAAAGTGTTTATTATGTGTATTCCAAGTATATGATAGATGTTTATTTTTCATGCTATAATTGTATTAATACGGAAAAGTTAATACATGTGTGTTTAATAAACAAACAAAAAGTTCCTAGTTATGCCTCTCTCATAAACTAGCTCGTTGATTAACAAGATGATCAAGGTTTCCTGATCATGGGCATTGGATGTTGTTAATAACGGGATCACACCATTAGTGTAATGGTGTGATGAACATTCATCCGAAGTATAGCATGACGATCAAAGTCATTGAGTTTATATTGCTATAACAACTTACGAAGTGATCCTAATCCTTAGACCATGAGATCATGTCAATCACTAACACCGGAAGAGTTTCTTGATAACAACAAACGTCACACCGTAACAGGGTGATTATAAAGATGGATTCAGAACTAATAAAGTGTTATGTTGAGGCTCATGGATCGAGAGTGGAATTTGTTCATCCCGATGACGGATAGATATACTCTGGGCCCTCTCGGTGATATCACATTGATTAGCTTGCAAGCAAGTGATTTGATCACTAGAATGTTATATCACAGGAACGAGAAAAGAGTGCATGTCAGTAACGAGATCAAACTAGGTATGGAGATACCGATGATCGAATCTCGGACATGTAATATATCGTGAAACAAAGGGATTAAGATACTAGCGTAAAAGGTTCCGACGATCACAATAAAGTCATCGTTGAATGTGTGGAGTCGATGGGTCTCCGGATCCCGCTTCGATTATTGATCCGAGGGGTCTCGATCATGTCCGCATTATTCACGAACCGTAGGGTGACACACTTAAGAGACACCGACATCCAATTGGAGCAAATGTTTCATGCCGAAAGAATGAACAAGTGCAGGAATTTATTTCACTAGATACCGAAACAGGTTTTCGGGTGAAATTGCATAAAGTGGTTATGCATGTGAAATAGAATTCTAGCAAGGGGTTATTTGTGAATGTTTGTCATTAAAGTAATTGACAAAATTCTGAATAAAATAAAAGAGTTTTATTTAATGACAGTTTGCATTAAATTTGGTGGAAATTTAATGGGAATTTGAGTGGAGGGAATTTAAAGGAGATTTGTGAGTGGAGTGTCCACCCACATGAAGAGGGGAGGGCAAGGGGGCAGCCCATGCCGCCACCCCTTGGGGTTCCCCCCTCCTCCTATAAAAGGAACCCCCCTCCTCACTTGTCTATCACACCTCCTCGTGAAGGATCTCTCTCCCCCTCTAGAATTTATCCCCATGGTCTCGGACTAGCGAGATACATGTTCCCGGTGGCTATTCGGCAAGAAAGAGTTGTTCTTCCGCTGCATCGCTGGAGCGAAGAGGCGGAGGTTGCTCGGTGCCTCGAACGTGTGTGCGAGCACGGACGCGCTGCTGATTTGCGGCGCTAGGACTTCCTCTCGATCTTCAGATCGGCAAGAGATCGTCTACATCAACCACGAGTTGAACTCGTTAAGCTTTGTCGGTCTTCAAGGGTATGTTCTCTACGGATATACATCCGCCCGTTGTTTGTATCTAGTAGATAGATCTTGGTATATAGTTCACATCGTAGGAAAATTTTTGTTTTCTATGCTGCGAACCCTACAGGAGATACCTTTGAAGCCCTATCCATAAGGCATAGAAGGGAACCGTGAGATGATGATAATGAAGAATTACTTGAGGCTTCATTCAATATGTTGTATTGATCCATAGAATCTTCAGTTTCCTCTACATTGTTAGAAATACAACAACTAGAGGAAATAGAAGCATTTATACCATGGAAACAAGGAATATCAAGCATATTATCATGAGATTTATTCAAACAACATACACATGATATGCAAGGATTATCAACACGAGCAAGTAAATCATATATAGTGCTAGAAGTGTTTAAGTCCAAAGCTGAAGCATTGTAATGAGAAATAACTACATTTCTCACATTTTTCACAAAAAGTAAAATAACTTTAGTAGCTTGAACATCTAGATAAGATTTTAAGTTCTCCTTAAAAAATTGATTTTGGGGATCCATAGGATGAGAAAAACCCATATCTATAATTCCCTCAATATTTTTGTGTATGCCTAAAAAATAATCAAGCATGCGAGATTTCCAAACATCATAATTTGTGACATGGAATATATAGGAAGAATCGTTCACTAGTCCCCTAGTAGACATCTTTACTCTCAAGGCAGTGAAGCCTAAAATGAGAGACCAGGCTTGATACCAATTGAAAGAACATAGATTCCTCCTAGAGGGGGTGAATAGGCAGTTTAAAACCTATATAAACTACGGTTCACCTATGTGCACCAACAACTTATGCTAAGCAATACAAGCAACTATGTGATAGCTAGATATAAGACTTCAAGGACGAAGGCTATCATAAAGTAAAGTGCATAAGTAAATAGCTCGGGTAAAGAGATAACCATGGCACGAAGAGATGATAATTTATTACCGAGTTCCTACCATAAAGGGAGTACGTCACGTTGGAGGGGTGGGCGGTACTAAGACGACCATGCCACAAAAGGCCTCACCCTATTCTCCTGTGAAGAACCTTGCCACAAGAGGCCTGGTTCGCTTCTTCGCTATCGATGCACTTGCCGGTGGAAATCTGTAAGAAACAAGCTTGGGTAAATCTCCACAACTTAATTGGAGGCCCCAAGTAATGCACAAACCTACAAAACAACTATACCATATAGGGTTCCAAGAACCCAAGAGTAAAAAGCTTCTCACCTTTCACCCAATCGAATCCTCACCGAGAACTCAAACTGATGCACCAAATGCAATGGCAAGAACACAACAAGTGTTCAAGCACTTCTCTCCAAAATTCCACCAAAGCTACAAAAGCTAGTGGGAGAATAAGAGAGGAAGAACACAAGAGGAAATCCACAAAATAAACCCCAAGATCTAGATCCCAATATGTTCTCCTCACATAGAGGAGAGATGGATTGGTGGAGTTGTAGATCTAGATCCCCCTTTCAAATTACCCAAAAAGATTCAAGAAATATTGGAGGGATTGAGAGTATTTGCAAGATCTTGAAGGTTACAACAATGGAGGGGAGAGAGAATGCAACCAACCAGCCTAAGGAGGAAGAAGGGGTCTATTTATACCCCTCCCCAATGAAATATGACTGTTTGGGACCTCCCAGGCCGGATGATCCGCCCCTCCCGTGGATATTCCGGGTTCCCCGGGCCAAAATATGGCTAAGGACTTTATGGCACGGCCCTTTGTATAGGGGGTGGATATTTGGGCCAGATATTTGGCCGGATAATCCGCCCCTCCAAAAACTGGCAGAAACAGCAAAACTAAAACCATCATAACTGTTGCATCCGGGCTCCGATTTTGATAATCTTGGGCCCGTTTCAAAGATAGTAACGATCCCTACAAGTTTATGTGTGGAACCATCATAGTTCAGCAAGGGACGATAGAACCAAATTATGAAAGGTTTAACCTATCTATAAAATACAAATCGGTAAAACCTCCAATATTGAAAACACAAAAGAGAATGCATATGATTTTCAATGAACTTGAGCTTGTTATGGAGATTGACACAAGCTCCAAATCCTCTCATGGATAAGAACCAAAATAACCAAGAAACATGATGCCAATTATGCAAAGGTTTGAGCACTCACCGAGGGATATGATCAAGTTACTTACTCGAGAGCCCCTCTTGATAGTATAGTTATATATCCTATAAACCGGTCTCCCCAACTAACACCATGAGACCGGTAAGAAACAAACCCTATCAAGACCATACCTTTAACTTGCGCACATTCCACATGATCTTGATGATGATGATCTTTTACACCTGAAGATGGAGCGCCTTTCTTGATTGCGCTAGCTTGGTGAAGACTTCGAATTTGCTCCCACATACTCCATTATGGAAGATCCTCTATTTTAGGGATATATTCACATATCCATGATCACCATAAGGATGACAAGCTTCAAGCATGTGATTGCTTCGAGATGGCTCATCTTGAACTTGCACTTCATTTCTTTTTATTATTATGTTGGTGTCTTGAAGGCAGTGGCAGAGCGTGAAGACAAAGCTAGGATGGGCCAATTGGTCAGCCTAAAATCCCAGCCTGGGCCGAACAAGCAACATGCTCCCTAATGGCTAATATTTAATCAAATTAATGGGGACAAATAGCTTACTTTTACTGCTGGAAGACCGAGCCATAACCCAGGATGGTCTCCAAGACCCTCCACCAGTGCTTGAAGGTACACAAGAGGTATCACTCCATCATATTCTTCAAGACACACTTAGTATAGGCCCAACTCTCACTTGAGCAATCTCTGGGTCACTCTTGAAACCTTATTCAACATTTGATCTTCTTCACTTTCTTCTTCTTTCAACCTTGAAGCCAATATATGGTTCAAGCATTGCCTATGCACAAATCCTACAAGTAAAACTCAACACAAACATAAGTCCATAAATATTGTCATTAATTACCAAAACCACACATGGGGGCACACATGCTCTTTCAAGAGGTACCCTGGAGCTAACCCGGCTAAAGGTAAAACAGTGATCCACTATGATCGCATACAGAAGAAAGAACAACACCAAGAGGAAGCAAATGAGATAACTCGCGATCCAAAGTGGTGGTCCAAACCACCACCAGGATGGAAGAAGCTCAATGATGATGGCTCATGGAAGCAGGAAGGGAAATCTGGAGTTACCGGCATGGTTCTATGGGATGAGGACGACAACACTATATTTGCTGCCTGTAGAAATTTGTGGACGTGCGCCAGCCCTCTAGAAGATGAGGTCGTTGCTTGTGTGGAAGGCCTTTCTTTGGCCCCGGAATGGACGGACAAACCCATCATCTTGGAGAGTGATTGCTTGCAGCTCACGACTATGATCAATGCTACAGAGCTTAACAGATCACCGATAGCTACCCAGCTTAATGAAGTGAAGCGACTATGGAAAGGAGGTAGAGAGTGTCTCGTTAGACATATTAGTAGAGAGGTGAATATTGTTAGCCATATTTTAGCTAGAGTGGGATGCATGGATAAGTGCACTAAAGTCTGGATTTGCCATGGCCCAGACATTATCTTAGATGCTTGTAAGAAGGACATTATTGCTCGGCCTTAAGAGATAAATTTAAATTCACAAAAGAAAATGGCAAACACCCCCGCAAACCAACATCACAACCATTAGAACTCCGCGCTAGTCATGAATGGTTGGAAACAAACATACACATACAGTAGGATCTAGTGGAGAATTATTCAAGTTAGTGTGAACTCGGCCTTCCAAGTCTCGCTACACCACAAAACCACAACACCTTTGCAACCAGAAGCACCAGATGTAGAAATAATGTTTCATATAAGAATCATGAACTGAAATGCCACATGACCGCACATACATACAACACTTCTCTCATCTGATCTCCACCAGGTGTACCACCATGATGCCTTGCAGCCTCCACAACGACAACAACGACGTGGCGAAGAGCATCCATGACAATTCATCAGATCCGAACTCACAGCGTTGGTTTCGGCTAGGGTGTGATTCGAGTAATAGTGTTGGTCGTCGGAGCTAAGATTTTTAACCTGCACTTCTCCTTGTAAACCTCCATCAATTACTCCCATTGTAAGTCAGGCTATTTTCTTTATAATCGCTGCTCATCAAACACATCTGAGGATCTAAAGTCACCTAGTTGTCAACAACATATGGCTTGGAGCAGTAGAGATGCCATGGACTCCCTGACCTGAAGTTTTTATGTCTCTCCCTTGCAAGCTAGACATTAAACATGTACAAAGATAATGCTAAATTCATTTACCCAAGAAGAACACACAGGAAGTTCAGATATTATCTAATGTTCTATTAGGGGAAATATCATCATGTTAACTATTTGTTTCTTTCTAACCAGCTAGTCCTACCACGTAACTATGCATAGAAGCAAGTATAAATCTGTCTATCTACATGAACCAGAACTACAAGGAAGTCTAATGGACAACACATTCTATGATGGAAGAACATAAGTAAAAGGAATGATGATCTAGTATAGATTAAAACCATTCATAAAGTACAATATGAAATAAGAAAAAGTGGGCACATATCATAGAGGAAAATTCTGAACACTTGGTAAATAAGGATAGCAAAAAAATGGCAACCCAAAGCCATGAAGCACCCAAATAACCAACCCATTCATGCAAACAACCATGCCTAACGTAGAGAGAAGCTCATGTCTCATGATCAGTTCATGCCAAGCACCTGATTGCTTATCTTCTGAAACCATTCGCCATGAAAAATATAAAAAAGCATGAACTAAGGACTTTGAATAACATTTTTATTTCTATTCAGAGCAGTACAATGTATACTATCAATATCCTACAAAACTAAAACATAAAAATTGAACCTGAAAATTCTTTTCTAGAAAAGCAAAATATTAACTCACCAAAAGTATCTGGTTATCAGGTTTCCATGTACTAAATGCAAGATATGAAGCTTAAGACAATCACACACAAGCATACATGTAAAATTATATATATAAAAAGTTGACCTTACACAACGCAAGAAGTAAAACACCTATGTGTCTCATTCGTGCACAGCGACCCACTGGTGGCCGTCAAATTTGCTGCATCATGCAAAGACAGAGGAGAGGTCACTGCTTGTAGAAGAAGAAGGTGCTCTTCTCCTCACGGATCTTGAAGCCAGCGAAACCATGCCCCTGCGTCACTTTCCCTACCTATGCTGCAACACGTAGTACCTAAGATATATATATGCGACCGAAGCCGACACACCTTGTTAATTATAAGCATACGAAACTGAAAGAATCACATCACTATTTGTCCCATTCCTTTATTCAACAACGGGAGAACAAATCCCCCTAAAAAGCTTAGCACTGAGCAATATTTATATATCTGAAACACACATTTTTAATAGAGGTAAAAAATTCAGAAATATATTAACCTTGTGAATGAAAAACAAGCATAGCCTAATGTCCCACACCTGGATTTTCTTGGACTTTCAATAGTATAGACATATAGAAAGTAGTTTATTCAGTCCCTGAGACTGTTTTTAGACAACAGTAACTAACAATGTGTGTGTTTAACAACTAAATGGTTTAATAAAATGTTAATCTACTAAAAGGCAGTAGATAAATTTTCCTGAGAGGTATGTGGCTGGATCCATGTTTAAATTTACATGAAAGTTTGATCCTACACACACAAAAGAACAGCCAAAATCCAAATTTAAGATCCAAAAAATACCCATACCATATCCATAATCAGTAGTCTTTATTACTCCACTGGTGGAAACATCCCTAAGCGTCCCGGTTCGTAAGGGGCTTTAGTCCCGGTTGCCCAATCGAGACGGGGCAATCAGGACTAAAGCCCCCACCCTTTTAGTCCCGGTTGGCCCACGAACCAGGACAAAATGTGCTCCACGTGGCCGCTGCTCCGCGCGAGGGGGAGGAGCAACCGTCCCGGTTTGTAACACGAACCAGGACAAATCACCCTCTACCGCGGCAGAGAATTCATTTTGGCCACCTTTTTTTTGCCGCGACAGCATTTTGGCCACTTTTTGTGCCACGGCAGATAATTCATTTATGTTGTTTTATTTTTTATTTTGTGTTTTGCACTCATCAATGAAGGAACCATTATATTACACAACATCATCATGACAATAGAGATCCAAGTTTCGAACATATGACATTTGATACACGGGTTTCATGCACATATATACATACAAAATAAGCTTTTTGTACAGTCCCTATTGCCTATACACTCGCATAGTATTCTCCTTTTGGGTTTAGGACTTCTACATCCAAGAATCCCGCCAATTCCTCCTGAATTGCTCGGATGCGATCCTTTGGCAGAAGACCGTCCCGCAGCCGTTCGAGCTGATTTAAAAAAAGGAGTCAACCTATATGAATGAAACTAAACACAATTTGATGGTAATAAAAAACTATGAAAATTGTTTACATACGTTAAGTTGCATCAAAATAATAATCAAGCATGATAATGATATCAAAATTAGAATCAAAGAGATGAGCGGATATAGCTAGTGGTACTTACATCTAGTGGTTTAAATGTAAGATCCTCTTCCCAAACACCCCTAGCCTTCTTGGTGAACCGTTTCCAAGCGTTGCCCGACGAAGAAAACGAATAAAAGAAGTTATTAATTACTTGATATCATGAAATTCACGAACATTGCTGATATAGTGCCGTAATGATTAGAATTACCGCTAGAGAATCATCTGCATGTCCTCCCACGTCTCAAGGGGTTTATGTTTCGAGTCCATGACTAGTACCCACCCTTCGTCAGGTTGAATGATTAACAGAATATAGTGGAAGCTGCGCATGCATAACTCATCAATTATACACTTAACGTCGAGTAAGCGAAATATAAAGTGTATGCAAGAAAATAACACTCACTCGAAGTTGTAAGGAAATAGTATTTCCCTTCTGGTTTCTTGAAACCTTAACGCCTGTATAATATTATCCTCCATATCC
This sequence comes from Avena longiglumis, assembly GCA_030063025.1. Taxonomy (NCBI): domain Eukaryota; kingdom Viridiplantae; phylum Streptophyta; class Magnoliopsida; order Poales; family Poaceae; genus Avena; species Avena longiglumis. The sequence goes on along the minus strand of CP125975.1, from coordinate 444,140,121 downwards.
TGGGGTTTTGTTTTGAGATTAGCTTGATAAACAAAATATGGGTCAACGAACCCAATGTCATATATTTTTCCTCTGCTGCATTTAAGAATCTTCATTTTGCATATTATAGTATGATTATATAGATGCAATAAACGAGGTGAGATAGCTAGAGACTTAATTAATTACGGAATTACTACTTGCAGACAATAGGCACTAATGATCGATTTATCCAAGGCATCTTGATTGAATAATTGAAATAGTTCACAAAATTCAATGGATACCATGTCATCTGATTCTTTCCCATAATGCTTTTTTATAACCCTCAACAGTATCCAGTTAGCCCCGTACTTTGTGGCATGCATGTACTAGTTATGCAATCTTTGCATTTTTGTTGGAAGATTCTTTACCTCCTCAGATTTGATGAGAGGTTTCCCGTACTGGTATTTGTATGCTACTTCACCCGCGGGGAAGTACTATAACTGGGATAAGTAGTGGGCAATACTCATACCTTCAGCAGCGGCCGCTTCTTCGTATAGTGCAACTACATCTGGATCATATTGCTCTTCGGCCGCATATTTTCTCGACCCCACATTGGTATGGGAAATCACCTTCAGAGGGGCGCAAGATTGTTTTATTTGTTCTCTGAGCTGGGAACATATTTCCCGCTTGCACTAGTGCTCTTCGACACTTGTTGTGCCACATGTGACTTCAAAGTAGAGCGCTCATAGTCTGATGAAAGCTTTGGCTTGGGTTGGTGAAGGGCCTTTAGCATTTTGAATGCTCAGGCTTTATCTTCTTCGGTGCTAGGGAACTCTGGCTCTTTCGGCCGCCTCAGCTTAGCGAAAAACGCTGTCGTTTCCGTCTCGATGATCGCGGAAGTCTCCTCTTCAGTACAATCATAAGCTCACTTGGGAGGAACCTTTGGTACTTTTGGAAGAGTCTGTTTACATGTCGGCGATCGCTTACCACTCCGCAGAGTAGTGGTGGTACGCTTACGCTTTTTCCTGAGGCGTCGGCGATGGCTGCCGCGGTGGCGACGACTACACTGGAGACTAGTGAGGCGACGGAGACGGGTGAGGCGATGGAGACCGGTGAGGCGACGGAGATAGCTGCCGTGGCGGCGGTGACGACTGTGCTGGAGATGGGTGAGGCGGCGACGAAGATTGCCTTGGTGTCTGATTTAGAAGCACGATACATTACTTTGGCCATAGAATGGTGATGTTTGTTGCTTCTCCCAGTTCAGTCACATCCCCTTCATCTGCAGGGTAGTCAAGCTTCAAACCTTGAAAGTTGTGCATGACTTCATCCACCTCAACAACATCGTAGCCCTGTGGAACCCGACGACAATGATAAGTTGGTGCAGGTCCAATTGGTAAGACATAGTCAACCGCCACCTTCATTGTTATGTTCACAACTTTTGCATGTAGATCACAATGTGTCGTCTCCGTGATATCATCCACAGGGTAGCCAACACGAGCCATCGTCGGTGCACCATCATCATCGTCATCACCCAGGACCTCGGTGGAAGCCACACTGCTTTTTCAATTATTCGATACTTCGGTAGCATCGAATGCAGGTTCTACCACCATGTGCTGCTGAGATGGGTTGGTAGTACCTTGCTGGCTAAGTGCGTTAATTTGATCTTGTTGTTGCTTTATCTGTTCTTCAATTCTATGCATCCGGTCTGCCTAATTTTTTGCTTCAACTTCCGCCTTGTCCTTTCTCCTCTTACGGCTTCTATCAGGATATTTCTTCCTCTCTTCGAGAAACCCAGTGCTCCATGGTTGGGAGCCTATTGTGCCTTGTGTTCGTCCATCGTGTTCCTTATTCCCAAGGGCGAGTGTGATCTCGTCATTCTCTCAATCGGGAATGAAGTCCCCATCTACAACAGCCTTTACTGCTTTTCTTATGTTCTCGATTGGCAAGGGGTCTTCTTTATGTCTTATATTATATATACACTTCCCTTTTGAGTCCAACGTGCCCCCATGCCCGTAAAACCAATTCTCGTTCGATCCAATCGTCTGTCTCTGGGATGATCTTCTTAGCACACAGTTCATCCTCAAGTTTCTTCCACTTAGGAATGCCAGCCCTGTAGCCACCATGCCCCATAGTATGGTGATACTTCTTGTTAGAAGCATTTAACTTATTCGTTTCAGACATTTTATTAGCTTTTTCTGATGTCTTGTAATTCAAAAACTCAGCCGAGAATGCTTTTAACTTCTGATACTGAATCTTCTCGAAATCCGGAGTCTTCTCTTTCACGACATAGTCAAGGTGCAATATTTTCTTCCAGTTGGTGAAAGACTGGGCCATCTTCTTCAAAGCCCACTCCTTGACCTTCATCTGCATGGCTTTGGCATGTTGCTTGGTTTTCTCAACTGGATCCTCCGCATTTGGATCCAGCTCTACCTTCGGTAGGGTGAAATTAAGCATGAGCCTCTTCCACAGTAAATCTTTGGCCACGGTAGGGATAAATAAAGACGTTCCCTCTTCTTCCGCATTAGTAGGCCTATTCCATTTCGAATGATGATCGGGACGAAGTCCCTAACGATACTTCGTATTGTGCCACAAATTTGTTTGCGACAACAAGGGGAGCCGTCGGTTTGCCGTCGTCACCGACTTATTTGATTCTGAATCTCTCATGGTCTTCCAACTTTTTGGTTGGGCCTCGTGTGCTCTTTTCAGTAGATTTGCTTGATCCGGAGGGCTAAAAGAAGAACGATCATCGTCATAATATTTACCTTAGCCCTTTATAATGCTAGTGGTGTATCCGCTAATCCCTGAGAACATTTTTTTCCACTGAAGTTTCAAATCTCTTTTACATACGCAATACCTATTTTCTGTATTCAATTTTGTTTATTTTACTCATTGTTCTCTTGTACCAAAAACCCCAAAACACCTTTTTACACAATACTCACATTTTATCTTGTTACTTAGAACTTTATTTAGCATTTCTATTTTTAGTATTTATTTCAAGAATTCTTAGACTCCAGACTCCTGCTCCCTGTGGGATCGATATATTTATTTCGAAACTAGCTACAACAAATATGTGCACTTGAAGTCATTAGTGACCCACCTGTAGCTGATGCTACCGATGATGTGAAGAATGTTTTCCTCACTCAGAAGAATCAGTACTCCACAGTTCAGTGTGCTATCTTGTATGGTTTGGAATCAGAGCTTCAGAAAAGGTTTGAGAACTTTGACCCACATGATATTGTCCGTGAACTCAAAATGATATTTGAGGTTCACGCGGAAGTTGAGAGTTATGAGGCTTCTGAAAAGTTATTTGTATATAGACAGCAGATGATTAATTAATGAATTAATTATATTACATGCACCTCGCCGGGGCGGTCGTCTTCTCGATCACAGAATGCATCGCCTTCTCCCTCGCGGAAGGCATCACCTTCTCCCTCAAAGAAGTCGTCTCTTCCTTCAAAAAGAGGATCACCCTCACCGAAGTTGTTCAAAAACGTCAATACATCGACATTTTCCTCCCCGCGGATCACACCATAGACCAACTCTTCCTTTTCTTCGTCTCTGCCATGTGGTTCCATATTTTCTGCATAGGTGGGAAAACGGATAAGTCAAAGCTGGTAAGGGAGAATGTTAGGTAGGGTGTTGAGATATATAAACCCTTATTCGGAGAAACCCTAATATATACATACACAATATTAAAAATGAAGAGAAACCCTAAACCCTAAACCCTAACCCTAGCTACAAAACGGAAACTATGTAGTAGACAAGTAACTCTAGCTAGTGACAAAAGACCACATTGGAATCATATGCATCATAGCGAGAAAGTAGATACTTTGTAATAGGTTCAGAATGAGAGGCTACGCTTGCCCTCGGACTCGGATCCTATCGCGAAGAACCAATACTGGAAAGAAAGGCGACAATTCAAGACATGGCATAATGCAATGCGCAAACAATATGTATGACATGTCAGATTAGAGACTACTCAGTAACCCTAAGTGCAACATCGATTTAAGAGGGTTCGGAATGCCCTGGCGAAGGTGCATCGTCAAACTCACATGTATGTGAGGGGTATCAATGTTCTTCCAATTGAACTAGGGTTTAAAATTGCTTGAAAATGTATTATGATTGCTTAGAAAGATAGCTCTCAATGTTCTGAATATTTTGATATATTATACATGTTTTTCTGATTAAATATGAATTAGTTATTGATTTTACAAAATTTATTTAATTTCTAGAATTTTTTTTGTGAACAATTTCTAGAATTATTTAATCAATTTAAAATATTTACTGCGTCATGCTGATGTCAACACACGCATCAGGTACTTTTTAAACCACAGCGGAGCCTACCCACTAAGGCTGACTGATGGGCCCTAGGCCACATCAGCTGCCACACACGCAAGGTAGGTCGGGGCTGGTTTGACCGGTCTAATCCGCACGCGGCTGACGCACGGGTGATGTCATCACGACGTCATGCCAGCGGTGAGCTCCCAGGAAGCGGCAGCGACGGCGATAGCGGGAGCGCTAGGCTATAAGAACTAGCGCGTTCGAACGAGGGCATCGCGGGCTACCTTATAGAGGCGAAGACGCTACATCGAGGCCACCAGAGACGTGGCTACGACGGTGCTCACAGGTCGGCGACGCGCAACGAGCACAGAGAGGGAGGGGCATATGAGGGGTCCAGGAGGATCGCCTGCTCACCCTAGAGCTGGAGGGATCGACGGGGAGACACGAGATGGACTAGAGCGATGGGGATGCGGGCGGTGGAGGTTGTCGAGATCGGAGAAGACGAGGTCGATGCCGATGCATGGGCAGCCTGACGGCGGGGCGGTGGCGCGGGAAGACTGACGGCGCGGCGGCGTTGATGACGACGGGCAGCCTGACGGCGCGGCGGCCATTTAAACTATTAACCGTTTAAAATAAAAAATGAATTAATTTATATTTTTTGCATATTAATTTGGAATTTAGAAAAACTTTAAACATAAAAAGTGTTTGAATTTGAATAACTAATTCAAAACCATTTTCTGTTTTTAAAAATAATTAATGTAACCATTTAAACTATTAACCATTAAAAATTTAAAATGAATTAACTTATATTTTTTATATATTAATTTGGAATTTAGAAAACTTTAAACATAAAAAGTGTTTGAATTTGAATATCTAATTCAAAACCAATTTATGTTTTTAAAAATAATTAATGTAACCATTTAAACTATTAATCATTTAAAATTAAAAATGAATTAACTTATATTTTTTGAATATAAATTTGGAATTTAGAAAAACTTAAACATAAAAAGTGTTTGAATTTGAATAACTAATTTAAAACCATTTTCTATTATTAAAAATAATTAATGTAACCATTTAAACTATTAACCATTTAAAATTAAAAATGAATTAACTTATATTTTTTGCATATTAATTTGGAATTTAGAAAAACTTTAAACATAAAAAGTGTTTGAATGTGAATAACTAATTCAAAACCACTTTCTGTTATTAAAAATAATTAATGTAACCATTTAAACTATTAACCATTTAAAATTAAAAATTAATTAACTTATATTTTTTGCATATTAATTTGGAATTTAGAAAAACTTTAAACATAAAAAGTGTTTGAATTTGAATAAATAATTCAAAACCATTTTATGTTTATCCATCCCAATGTCCACATGCATGCATAATATGGACACAGTATCACAAACTATGCCGCGATTCAGCATATAACATCGGTCATTTGAACCGGCGTGCATGAAGATAGGGGACGAGCATCGTTAGAACTTGCATTGGATCTCTGAAGGAACCATATATTGCGAGTCTAAAAATGATTTTTTCAAAAAATCACGGGCATTAGATCATGTACATGTAGTACAAACAGGACCCACTTCCTACCGATTCGGTAGACATTTATCTTTTTTACCCAGGATGGACGGAAAGGTTTGAGATCTTCCGGTTGGCATATAATCCATGTAAGGTGGTCTAGTATTTTAGAAAAATGGGACGGTAGCGTTTTGAAACAACATCTTGGTGGTTGCTTCACAAAACGATCCGTTTTTTGCGCTCAGAAAATGGAAAATGGTTTTTCCGTGCGACAAAAAGGAAAACTTCCTCCTGCAACATTGTTCTCCATCCCAATGTCCATATGCATGCATAATATGGGCATAGTATCACAAACTATGCCGCGATTCAGCACAAAACATCGGTCATTTGGACCGAAAGCCATGAAACCTCGAACATGATAGGTCATTTTATGAAGGTTTTTTTGAGACATGATCAATATACCAAGTCTAGTATTTTTCATTGCAACTATGTCATATAATGTGACACCACGCGAAGGATTTACATTGTTCGGACCTTTTTTGAATTTCTTATGCCTGTTTTGAATTTTTCTCTTTTTGAACTAAGGTCGAACCGGCGTGCATGAAGATAGGGGACGAGCATTGTTAGAACTTGCATTGGATCTCTGAAGAAACCACATATTGCGAGTCTAAAAATGATTTTTTCAAAAAACCACGGGCGTTAGATCATGTACCTGTAGTAAAAACCGGACTCACTTCCTACCGATTCGGCAGACATTTGTCCTTTTTACCTGGGATGGACGGAAAGGTTTGAGATATCCCGGTTGAGAGATAGTCCATGTAAGGTGGTCTAGTATTTTATAAAAATGGGACGGTAGCATTCTGAAACAGCATTTTGGTGGTTGCTTCACAAAACGACCTGTTTTTTGCGCTCGGAAAATGGAAAATGGCTTTTTCGTGCGACGAAAATGAAAACTTCCTCTTGTAACATTGTTCTCCATCCCAATGTCCACATGCATGCATAACATGGGCACAGTATCACAAACTATGACATGATTAGGCACATAACATCGGTCGTTTGGACCAAAAGCCATGAAACCTCGAACATGATAGGTCAGGCTGAGGTGGGCAGCCTATAAATAGAGGAAAAGACCTATAAATAGAGGGAAAGGGTTCATCTTTAGTCCCGGTTGGAGGGATTTCGGTAGGCTGGGCCAGACAACACCAATGATTGGGGTGAGTGTCGACATTATGTCGTGCGGCTTGTACCTTGTCCCAGATGGTGTCACCAACCGGAACTAAAGATGAACCTTTAGTCCCAGTTGGAGACACGAACCGGGACAAAACATGAGTCAGCACTAATAATAGGGGTGAGTGTCGACATTATGTCGTGAGTGTCGACACTACCGAGCTGCTTGTACTATAAATAGGCATCCTTGTGAGTCCAGTCCTCCAGCCAGATTGAGGCATCTCCAAGATGGTTTTCGAGAGGAGGGATACCACTACGGACAGTTTCAGGGAGATGCCGCCGGAGCCCAGCCCTCCGGCATCTCAAAGAAACTGGTCATAGAGGCACTTCCTAATATGTGAAATTAGTTAGCTCCCAGGCGTATCGATCTAGTTAGAGAAGTTACAAGCTGCAAGATGGTGTGCGAGAGCAGGGACACCACTATGGCCAGTTTGAGGGAGATGCTGTCGGAGCCCAGTCCTCCGGCATCTCCAACAAATTGGTCATAGAGGCACTCCCTAATATGTGACCATGCACGTTTGGAGATCAGATCTTAATGGTAATTAAGTACGAATCGGGACAACTTCTTCATAGTTTGGGAAAGTCATTCTACAAATCAGGACTAAAGGCCCCCCTTTAGTCCCGATCCAGCCACAAAACAGGACTAACACTCAAGACATTTATTAATATTAAAAACCAAGACTACAAAATCGGGACTAAAGTCCCCCCTATATAGTCCCGGTCAAGCCACAAACCGGGACTAACACTCAATACATTTATTAAACTTGGAAAATTGCAAACATCAGAAAATATCCTTCACAAAATGAGATATCATGTCTCATGGCATTTAGGTTCACAATATGCAGCCGACCGGCCAGACATGAACTAGAGGTACACAATATGAGCATGAACTTCTTGGCATATGTCCTTCCTTATGATCGCTTCGGACATAACCATGGAGCATCTTCTTTACTTAACAAAATGCTTGGGTCAGTTTTCACTATGAAGGGCAGAATTTCATCAAACTTATTATAATCTTCTGACATGTATTTCTTGTCCTTAATTCCCACGATGTTTCTTTTCCCTGAAAGAACTATGTGACGCTTTCGCTCATCATATGATGTATTCATTTGCTTATTTTTTGTTTTTTCGGTCTGGAGGACATGTCCTTCACATAGAAAACCTGAGCCACATCATTGGCTAGGAAGAATGGTTCATCTCTGTAACCAAGATTGTTGAGATCCACTGTTGTCATTCCATACAACTGGTCTATCTTTACCCCTTCCCCATTCAGGTTGACCCATTTGTAGCGAAACAAAGGGACCTTAAAAGAGACTCCATAGTCAAGTTCCCATATCTCCTCTATGTAACCATAGTATGTTTCCTTGCCCATTCTCGTCCCTTGCATCAAAGCGTACACCACGGTTTTGGTTGGTGCTCTTTTTATCTTGGGCGATCGTGTAGAATGCATTCCCATTTATTTCGTACCCTTGGAAATTCAATATAGTAGAAGATGGTGACGCGGACAACAAGTATAGTTGATCTCCCACAGTGGTGTCATTCAAGATATGTGTCTACATCCAACCACCTAAAGACTTCATGTGTTCATCTGTAATCCATGAGTCAGGCTTCCCCGGGTTTTTGGAGCGTACAATATTCTTGTGTTCCTCGATATACGGAGCTGCCAAGGTGGAATTATATATAACTGTGTAGTGTGCTTTAGTGAACGATTCACTGTCCCTACATATCATTGCTTTCTTTCCCAGCGTGCCTTTTCCACTTAGTCTTCCCTCATGCCGCGAGTCAGGAACACCAATCAGCTTAAGGTCAGGAATAAAGTCAACACAAAACTCAATGACCTCCTCTGTTCCATATCCCTTGGAGATGCTTCCTTCTGGTCTAGCACGGTTATGAACATATTTCTTTAATACTCCCATGAACCTCTCAAAGGGGAACATATTATGTAGAAATACAGGACCGAGAATGGCAATCTCTTCCACTAGGTGAACCAGGAGATGCGTCATAATATTGAAGAAGTATGGTGGGAACACCAACTCAAAACTAAGAAGACATTGTACCACATCCTTCTGTAACCTTGGCAGAATATCTGGATTGATTACCTTGTGAGATATTGCATTGAGGAATGCACAAAGCTTCACAATGGGTACTCGAACATTTTTTGGTAGAATCCCCCTCAATGCAACCGGAAGAAACTGCGTCATAATCACGTGATAGTCATGAGACTTAAAGTTTTGGAACTTTTTCTCTGCCATATTTATTATCCCCTTTATATTAGATGAGAAGCCAGACGACACCTTGATACTGTAAAGGACTTCAAAAAAGATTTCCTTCTCTACTTTGGTAAGAGCATAGCTGGCACGACTTAAGTGACGCCCTTTATCCGTCTTATTCTGTGTATGCATGTTCTTTGGGTCTTTCATAATTTGCTGGTCCTCCCATGCTTCTGGTGTATCTTTTGTTTTCCCATACACGCACAGGAATCCTAGCAGGTTCACGCAAAGATTCTTCGTCACGTGCATCACGTCGATTGAAGAGCGGACACGTAGGACTTTCCAATATGGTAGGTCCCAAAATATATATTTCTTCTTCCACATGGGTGCGTGTCCGGTAGCGACGTCGTTCGGAACTGATTGACCGCCGGGACCCTTTCCAAAGATCACTTCTATGTCCTTGACCATACCAAATATATCATCACCATCAGGGAGTTCAGACTTCTTCCGGTGATCTTCCCCACCATTGAAATGCTTGCCTTTTTTTCTTACGGGATGATTAGTCGGAAGAAATCGTCGATTTCCCAGGTACACAACCTTCTTGCATTTATGCAAATATGTACCTTCAGTCTTATCTAAACAGTGCGTGCATGTCTTATATCCCTTGTTTGTTTCTCCTGAAAGATTACTAAGAGCGGGCCAATCATTGATGGTTACGAAAAATAACCCTCGTAGGTCAAATGGCTCCTGTTTATTCTCATCCCACGCATGTACACCTGGTTGTCTCCACATCTGTAAGAGTTCTTCAACTAATGGCCTTAGGTACACATCAATGTCGTTGTTCGGTTGCTCCAGGCCTTGGATGAGCACTGGCATCATAATGAACTTACGCTTCATGCACAACCAAGGAGGAAGGTTGTAGATATATAGAGTCACATGCCAGGCGTTGTGACTGCAGCTCTGCTCCCCAAAATGATTCATGCCATCCGTACTTGGACCAAACCATAAGTTCCTTACGTCAGCTGCAAAGTCCAGAAAGTCTTTCTCGATTTTTCTCCACTGCGACCCATCAGCGGGGTGTCTCAACTTCCCGTCTTTCTTATGGTCTTCTTTGTGCCATCGCAACAACCTGGCATACTCTTTGTTTCTGAACATGCGTTTCAACCTTGGTATTATAGGAACATACCACATAACCTTCGTAGGAATCCTCTTCTGAGGGGGCTCTCCCTCAACATCACCAGGGTCATCTCGTCTGATCTTATACCGCAATGCATTGCATATCAGGCATTTATCTAAATTCTCATACTCCTTACCGCGGTAGAGGATGCAGTCATTAATGCATGCATGTATTTTCTGCACATCTAATCCTAGAGGGCAGAGAGTCTTCTTTGCTTCGTACGTACTCTCAGAAAGTTCGTTATGCTTTGGAAACTTCGGCTTCATTATTTTCAGCATCTTTTCAAATGCGGAGTCAGTTAGACCACACTCTGCCTTCCATCGCAGCAATTCCAATATGGTACCGAGCTTTGTGTTGCCATCTTCGCAATTTGTGTACAACAATTTCTTGTGATCTTCTAACATGCCCTCCAACTTCAACTTCTCCTTTTCTGTTTTACAGTCTCGTTTTGCATCAGAAATGACCCTACCAAGTTCATCAGCGGGCTCATCTAATGCCCATTCTTCACCTCCTTCCTCTTTATTGTCTTCTATTGCAGTATCACTGTATTCAGGAAACATATGATAATAGTTGTTATCATCATCTTCTTCTCCATTGTCTTCCATCATAACCCTTCTTTTCCCGTGCTTGGTCCAGCAATTATAGCTGGGCATGAAACCTTTCATAACCAGGTGGCCGCGAATGATTTTCGAGAAAAGAGTACTCTTTTTTGTTCCGACATTGAATACATGGACACCGCATAAAACCATTCTCTTTATTTGTCGTAGCCACATTGATAAATTTATCCACGCCTTTAATGTACCCGGTTTCACGCCGGTCTCCGTACATCCATTCCTGACCGTTCATCTGCATCATATAATTAAGTTTATCAAAAATAGAACATCATAAATAGTGAAATGACCAATTCACATCGACACATGCATTGTATCAATGACAGTTGAAAACATAAGATTGCTAACCTTGATCGAGGAGGGAAGAAAGAGAAGAAAGCTCAAGTGCGTCTCGGGCACCTCCTATATTTTTGTTCTGTGAGAAATTGAACGGGATCATTCACTCAAACATTTCATCAAACACCTCGCATACATGCATTCAAAAAAAACAAACTAGCACATCTCTCACACCTTCCACCAAGAAAAAACAGAGGGCAGGCAGAGGGCTGAGGCGTCGTATTTATAGAAGGCTGGCTCATACGTCCCGGTTTATAACACAAACCGGGACTAAAAGTGTGTGGGAGGCCACATGTCTAGCGCCCACACTTTAGTCCCGGTTCGTATTATAAACCATAACGCATGCTCCCTCACCAACCGGGACGCATGCCTCCGGCCTCCATGCGGCAGGCCGGCCCGCTCGAACCGAGACACATGGCAGCATTAGTCCCGGTTCGTGGTGAAACCAGGACTAATGCAGTTGGGGGGCACGAACGGATAGCCCGTTTTCTACTAGTGCTCAATGATGCAATAGTAAATAGAATAGAAGAAATAATTTGCTATTTCAAATCACCACGTTCCTCATCTTGTCATTTCACTATGATAATAAAAACCACAAGATCCCCCCCAAAAAAAATCCAGTATGGACTTCTCAGCGGATGAGTTTACTTATTCAAACTTATTTTCTTGTCCGTGAAGTTTATTCAATACCTTTGACCTCTGTTGAAAAAATAATCAGACCTAATTCCATTTGTACTCACTATCCATGACGTCTCAAGAAAATCCTAGAATGGCAGGAAAGGTAGAATTACCATCCAAATGTCCTTGGCCTTGACAGTCGTGTGGTCGGGGAGGCTGATGTCGTCCCAAGTGACACCATGATCTTGGAATCGTCCGTCACATGACCGGCCAGCAGCAGCATCACCGTCCCATACCCCAACAGAAGCGCAACCCCGATCTGCATACCAGGCAAGCAAAACTGTAATAGAACAAATGCTATGAAAATGTCTTGAGATACGAGAAGCCTTTTACACTACTTCAGCATATATTCACTCCAGATGTATTATACCGTGGAAGATAATATACACAAAATAAGTTCTGATGAGAAAAAAAAAGTAGACAATCATCTTGAACAAAAGCAAAGCCCCAAACGATCTGTGAAGTCAAAACAAACGAGGAATCGAATCTTGCAGGGGTGTGGCGCGCCGTCGTGGTACTCGCTCCGGACAAAGATGTCGATCTCACTGCTACCGGATCTTGTTGACCTCACTACTACTGGATGTGCTCGTGCCGCTAGAGCAACTGCATAGAGTCCGGGACTACAAGTGTCGTGGTGCTCTCCCTCGGCCTATTTTATCTAGTTGACAATCACCTTCCTTTTTATAGAAAATAAATAGTAGTAAATACTCCCTTTGCATATACCCATTCTCACAACTCTATACTATCACCATGCTGTTGGAAGATATGGAGAAAAATAAAATAAAGAAAGGCCGTGTACCTATATTTCATAAAATAGGAAGCGGACATTAAAATCATCTTTATGGTCATGGTCACCTTCCTCCTACAGGTCTTTTTGTGACTTTTCTCCACACTGAAGAGATCTTTTCCTCATATCCATTTCCAAACTGCAATAATCAGCAACAATTTCATTATAACATCACATCAATCACTAGAGAGAAGAACCCAAACCCAAAAAACTGAACCAAATAGATCAAGATCCAAACAAAAGAATAGGGAGATATAACATTATATCAATCAACAGAGAAAAACCCAGACCCAAAAAAAACTAAACCAAATATATCGAGATCCAGATTAAAAATTAGAGAGATAAGAGATTTCTCCGAAATCGAAGGAACGGGCCGGCGTTCTTGCTTGCCTCCGTGCCATCATGTGATTTCTTCCGTCCCCCACGTCCTTTGCACATAGAGAAGTTCGGTCTTCTTGGAAAGAATATAAGAGGAACCAAATCGAGAGGCAAGAACATCAAAAGCAAGGCATGGATGGAGCTCACCTCAACCAGATGGGCCAGCCATGGGGAACTCCATCGTCTTGCCATGCTGGCGCCGGGGACTCTAGCCGCCGCCATCCTATGTGCGGCCTCCAGTAGCCCTCCTTCGGCCCACCACCATGGCCATCCCGTGTGGCTCCGTATACCTGCAGCTCACCCTTCGGGCCGCCCTCCTCTAGGACAAGCTTCTACAAAGATTGGGGGAAAAGGAAAAGGAGAGGAGGTGGTGGATTGGGGGAGGGAGAGGCGACGGAGGTTGGGGGAGGGAGGATGTGCGGGGTGTGGGCGAGGCGAGCAACGCGAATGCCAAGCTTCTTTAGCAGGCTCTTTGACTGAAGCTCTCATCCCATACACACAAGGGCCCAACTGTCATAGACGTATTTAGATGAGAAAGAAGTGAAAAATAAAATCACCACATCCAACGGCTGTAGTGAAAAGTGGAGGTGAAAACTACACTGTAGCACGTGACAAACGGTGCAAGGGAGTGCTTGCGCGAGGACGTCCTCAGGAGGCGGGTTGGCCAGGGCCGGTTATAGGTAGTAATTTGGGGCATATCTCCTACCACAACACAACAACATGTGCCAGTACATCATTGTCCCATAGGATAGACTCATTAACATTACATGATCTTCCTAAAACAACTAATTCATGGGCAACTTTATTTGCCTCGCGTCTACAGCGCGCACCTTGCTACATGAGAAGCAAGTAGTTGGACCTTCATGTCATCAAGACTTGTCGCCACTTGAGAAAAATCAGGACCTCGTCTGTTCAAAGCCAAAGCAAGCAGATGTAAGTCAGTTTTGGAAACCACCCGGATAGCACCAAGATCAACTCCTATTTCCACTGCTCTCATCATTTACTTAGCTCTACAGTATAAAAATCTGTAATTCATACAACTCTATTGACACTTACAACAAGAAGCTCTCCATTGTGATCCTGAACAGTAGCTTTCCAGCTGGCTTAGGTCTCACATGGAATATAGGAAGCATTTGTATTGATTTTCAGAAGACTCTCTTCAGGTGGCATCCATTTCTCCTTCATCGATCTCTTCTCTTTGTTTACCTTGGTGAATAGCTCAAGATATTCCTCAGTTTAGCAGATAGAGTGACGTACAATGTTGTTGGAAGTGACATGAAGATCACCCTATTGGAGATATGCCCAAGAGGCAATAATAAAGTAGGTTATTATCATATCTTCATGATTATGATAAATGTTTACATCTGATGCTATAATTGTATTAACTGGAAATATTAATACTTGTGTGTTTTGTAAACATAAAAGAGTCCCTAGTAAGCCTTTTGTTAAACTAGCTTGTTTATTAATAGATGATCATGGTTTCCTGATCATGAACATTAGATGTTATTAATAACAAGATCATATCATTAGGATAATCATGTGATGGACATACTCCTATATTTAGCATAGCATAAGATCAAGTCATTTAGAGTTTGTTTGCTGCAAGCTTTCAGATACATAGTAACCTAATCATTCGACCATGAGATCATGTTAATTACCGTCACCGGACGAGTGCTTTGATGACATCAAACGCCACTTCCATAACTGGGTGGTTATAAAGGTGGCATTCGGTATCTGAAAGTATGTGTTGAAGTGCATGGATCAAGAGTGGGATTTGTCCATCCATATGACAGATAGATATACTCTGGGTCCTCTCGGTGGAGTGTCATCCAATTAGCTTGCAAGAATGTGACAAGGTCGCAAGGATGTCACATCACAGTACGAGTAAAGATTACTTATTGGTAACGAGGTTGAACTAGGTATAGAGATACCGACGATCGAACCTCGGATCAGTAAAGTATCGCGTGACATGTATCGTATGTAAATGGTTCATTCGATCACGAAGTCATTGTTGAAATAAGTCATCAGTCGACCGGAGAAGTGTCATCAATAGACCACATCCCTCTATTGGTTATTGACCGGAGAAGTGTCTCGATCATGTCTTCATAGTTCACGAACCGTAGGGAGACACACTTAAGGAGTCGATGTTGTTTAAGTAGATATCGAATATGAGTTAGAGGCCGAATGTTGTTCAGAGTCTCGGATTGGATTCATGACATCACGAGGAGATCCGGAATGGTCCGGAGAATAAGATTCATATAAGGAAAGTGGTTTTCTAGGGTTTGGAAAAGTTTTGGTGTTTTGACCGGAAACTTCTAGAATGTTCTAGAGGGACCACCAGTGGTTCCACTACCTCGGGAGGGGGTCACTTGGATAATGGCATGCCCTGGGGTACAGCCGCACCAAACCTAAAGGGCCAGTCGGTCAACACTAGAGGGTTAAACCCTAGTTTGAATAGTCAAATCCTAGTTTGAAAAGTCAAACTGTAGTTTTGGTAAGAGGGAAGACTTGGTGGGAAATTTCCTAACTCTTTCACTTGGTGGCCAAATTGTGGGGGGGGGGGGACACGGCTTGGCCTGGGAACCCTTGGCCAGCCGCCCCCCCTATATAATGAGGGGTAGGGGCGCACCCCCACACCCCTTATCCCTTGGCGCCTAACCCTAGCCTCCGCCGCCTCTCTTCTCTTTCTTCCGTTGGCGCCAGCGCTTTTGTAGTGACCCCTTTGGGGTCCTGGGTTGCTTTGGCGCGCCCCACCCCGCCAGTCCTGTGTTGTACTTGACTCGACTCTCCCCCGCTTGATGCTTGTTGATCGCTGTGTTAAAAAATGACACAAAGCTGGATATGAGTAGATGTTGTTGGTCGAAAACGTCTTTCATTCACAATGAAACAGAATGGTCTCGCCATGGTTACGGTAAAGTATGCAGGATCCAGAAACGGAGATGAAGAATGCGGATGGAGAAGGAGCAACGCGTATAGTTGTTTTCTTTGGAGAATCAGAAGGTGCTATAGTCACTATGAAATGATGTATATGGAATCAATCCATTCAGATGAAATCCATAAAATGGTGATAGCAGGATGATCGATTCTTTCCTACAGCGGGCAATGAGCAAGAAATTCACCAGTCTTGGATCACAAGGATGCCTGACTGAAACAAGTAAGGTTGTGCATTAGCTTGGTTGATTGAGGGACACATAGTTCAGATGAGTTTGCTGATGTCATTTGTAAAGTAAGGGAGATATTTCCCGGGACTTCCTGGAGGCGACAGTCCCACGTGCAGCGTCAAAGACTCGGCAAGCAATTGTTTGCGCCTCATCTGCCGACAATTGATGGGCCGTACGCCCACTTTGATAGGGAGGGTCGCCTAGGGAAATCGGTGTAGGGGGAAAAAGCGAAGAATATTCGCTATCAGTAATTATGTTTGTCAGCGGTTGCTAAAACCAGTCCATTCATTTAGAAAGAATTTTTTGTCTAGGCTTCCATAACTATTGCCATTGGTCGAGCAAACAGGGGTCATAGAAGTAAGAATAGATGCAGCAGGTGGATACCTAACCTTCGGCAGAAGGACAATAGATAAGGGCACGGGCGAGCGGAGAAGAAGAGAATTGATGGTGCACACGGGAAAGAATGAGCTTTCCCCTTCGATTGGAATGGATTCACAATAATCATAGCATAGATAGACGGGGGCACCAACCCCAACTCTTGCTCGATACAATCCCCTTGTTTTGGGAGTGTGAAATGAGATAGTTGACACCGAATTGACACCGAACGGCGAGCCTGGGTCCATAGATACTGTAGTTGGTTCGACGGATCCTTTCTCGCATTCGTCATTTCTAGTTCTGGATGGGGCACGCCGAGCACTAAAGGATGAGTCCCTCCCTATTTGTTATCTTTATGTGGCATAGGTAATACGTAAATCTATTCTATTCAGGGAGTCTTCTCAACCGAAAAAGGTTGTCGTTTGAGCCACGTAGTTCCACTCTTAACCTGGCACCAAACCCGTATTCATTTGAGTTTGGACATATAGAAATGAGGCACCAAAGGCTAGCTTTACGCTCTACTATTTTCAACCAATCGAATTGGCTTCACCTTTTCTTGATCAGAGAGCCATGTGGAAAACAAGAAGCAGATGGAGCTTACTCACGTACCAGCCCAAGAGATTTGATTCCTCCCCTTATCGGTTCTGGTGGATTGACCTAAAAAGACCCCTCTGTTGGGAATATGCCCTAGAGGCAATCATGTATGATGAGATTTACCATTGTATTCATAAAGATATTAAGTATTCCTTGTATAAACATCTGATGTGTATCATTGAATATGTGATTCGGTTGTGGAACTATGCATTCATGTTGTTTGTACTAAATATCCTTGGTCATCGAAGTTGTGCTGGACACACAACTTAGAACAATGTGAAATTTGGCTTGATGACTCGGTTCCACTTGTCATGAGCATGGAGATGCTATTCCAACTTACACAGATTCGGCTAAAGAGTTTAGCGATTCGGATTGACCCATATTGAGGTACAACGAACAAGTTGTCATTTGTATATCTCAATCAATGTAATCCTTAGACCTGAGGTTGTTGCATAGTCTGAGTTGAGGATCACCGACTTAGGTTCTGTCAAACTCTGATCCGTAACTGGGAAGTTATAAAGGCAGGGTCCGGCTCGACTGAGAATCAAGCTGCGTGATGTGAATAACCAAGATGGGATTTTGCCCCTCCACTCGGAGAGATATTCTCTGGGCCCTCTCGTGAGATATGATTCAGAAAGCATGGCCATGCACGACTCGGTTAAGTGTTAACCGAGGCGATCGACTAAGAGTTAGTTGGGTGAATCACTTATCTTGGATCGAGAAGAGAGTCAGACTATTTAAGGGATGACAATTATTCGCCTATAGTCTGACAAGGTATATCGTGAGGCAAAACGGACTCGGACGTAAGTCGCATTGGAAAGGCAAGTCGTCATGACTCTTTGGTACTTGGGAGTCGGCACGTTCTACTAGGAGCCGCTACCGACTGATCGATTGAGAGTCGGACTCCAATCGTGTGCAAGTAGCCATGAGCCTGCGGGGTCACACACTTAAGAGCGGGAGCATGTTCGGATTGGATCTGAACCTGTAATCTGGTTGGGTTGGACCTAAAACGAATTATGACTGAGTTAGTGAGTTGGACTCACGGTGACTAGTGTTATATGGGCTTTAGTGAATGGGTCGCGTGAGCAGAGCCCACGTTCACTCCCTATATATAGTGGAGCACCGTAACCCAGAAAGGTTAATCGTTGTTTGGTTAGGTTATTCCATGTGTTGGAAACCCTAGCTCCACAGCAGTCCTACCGTCGATACGAACCTAGCAGTTCGCCGTCGGTGCTCCTCCTTATACGTGTGGATACCAGCAGAGGTGCTGTGCGATCGGCACCAGGACGATCGGATCGTGAGGACTGCACTGCATCAACTGACGCGCTTCATCAGTAATCCGCAACTGCACGTCTAGTGGTAAACCTCGTGGCCTTCTACCTCAGCTAGATCTTGGGATCACCATGTTAGAGGAAAAGTTTTGTTTTATCTCTGCATGGTCCAACAGTGGTATCAGAGCGATAGCTTCTGGTTTTAGGCTCGAGATATCGCATATGTGATATGCGGTTGGCTGTAGATGAGATCTATGTGCTGTTTGGTGGTCGATCTATGAGATAGATCGGTTTTGTACGAAGTTGATTGGATCAACTGTGCTCGGGGAATGGTAGATCTGATTTCCGTGATCATACTGCTGAGGTCGTGGAACGACATACACCTACCGATCGGCTTCCGCCATCGGGGTAGAATGTGACACGTAAATCTGAAAGCGTTGATCGAAGATCAAAGAGTTTGATCGAATCGGAACGATGGTCGGAATCCATGTTCGGATCGTAGATGAGATCTTCGTTTTCGGAAAAATCGTCGGGCGCTGCCCCTTCGATCCCCGCCCGCTATCCCGCTAGCGGGATCGTCGGCTTTGCCCTGTCGTAGCGCCTTAGATGTCTTTGCGAGTTTCACAACGCCAGTAGATATTGTATCTATGCATAACTTGTTTTTGCAGGAAGTTGTGAATGGTATGGTTCATGTGCATGTGATGTATGTGTGTAATCCATACGTGATCTGCGAATCACGGTTTTTTGTCATCCGGCTGCAGCCTAGGTGTTGTCGTTTTATTGTATAACGACCTGCGTGTCGGATTCTCTATGTAATTTACTTTACTAAGCTAGTGTAGCTGTTTGGAGAACCCGGAAGGAATGCAAGACGTTGTATATGTCGGCGACATGGAGTAAGACGGCAAGTGACAAGAGTTGGCACGAGTCGGATTACAGGCTTTGTGGAGATGGAGATCGCCATGAAGAGAGCCATACCATTTCACATTATAAATGCTTTATTTTGTGTTATTGTTATATCTCATTTTTACCTCTATTAGATAGTCGGTAAAATTTAATCCCTCAAAGAAGGTCTAGTCGGTTTTCCCGCGAGTGTTTGCACCATCACAAGTCGGACATTTTTGGTAGTGGACTCATAAAATTGAGGTGCTGCCAATTCTTTCCGACTAGGTGGGTTCGAGTCGGACTCTTACTGAGGAAACACTCAGTAAGCTAGACGGGTCTATCACAACGGTTGTGGGGATCGGGGAAAAGTCGGATGGGAGCCGGGGCATGTGATGCCACCCGTCCAACAGGAGTCGCATGAGATGCGATTGACAAGGAGTTGTCTACCTAGATCACTTGGCAACTAGCGGTGATGCTAAAGCTCACTAGCCGACTTGCTTATTTAGGATCCTGAATCACTAAGCAACCATCGGAGGGGTGTTGGTTCTAGTGGGATCATAAAATATTAAAATGTTTAATATGCTTGCTCTTTTATGAATACATTTCTTAAGTGTTTTGCATATTTTCTGTTGTAGATCATGGCACCAAGTAGCAGACACTCTCAGATATCCGGTTTTGCGTTGAGAACCATTCTTGAGAAAGATAAACTAAACGACACTAATTTTACCAACTGGTATCGAAATCTGAGAATTGTTCTCAAACAAGAAAAGAAGGACCATGTCCTAGACAACCCACTTCCAGATGAGCCGAATGAGAATGCGACTGTCGCTACCACCAATGCCTACCATCGGGCTAAGGATGAGTCCACGGATATTAGCTGTCTTATGCTTGCTCACATGGAACCGGACTTGCAAAAGCAGTTCGAGCATGTTGAGGCCTACGATATGATCGAAAGCCTCAAAAGTATGTTCCAGTCTCAGGCGAAGACTGAGAGGTATTAAGTCTCTCAGGATTTTCTGAGTTGCAAGCTTAAGGATGGTGATCCACTGAGTCCACATGTGATCAAAATGGTTGGTTATGTGCAGTCTCTGGAGAGGCTTGGCTACCCCATTAGCGAAGAGTTCGCTACAGATATAATTCTGAACTCTCTTCCTAGTGCATATGGGCAGTTCATTTCGAACTACCACATGCATGGTATGGATAAGAAGCTCACTGAATTACATGGGATGCTCAAGCAGGCAGAGGCGGATCTCAAGAAGGGCGCCAGTCAAGTGTTGATGGTGCAGAATAAGGCTAAGTTCAAGAAGAGTTCTTGGACTAAGAAGAAGGCTAAGTCAGGAGGAATGCAGGCTCAGGACCCGGTCCCAAGCGCTTCCTCAGGGACTAAACCATCTCATTCAGCCGGATCCACTTGCTTCTACTGCAAGGCGGATGGCCACTGGAAGAGGAATTGCAGCACGTACTTGGCCGAAAAATCCAAGAGTGGAGGTATGACTTCCGACTCAGGTACACTTGTTTGCAATGTTATAGACATATATCTTGCTGATGCACCTAATAGTTCTTGGGTATATGATACCGGATCAGTTATTCACATCTGCAACTCGTTGCAGGGACTGATAAGAACTAGGAGCGTAGTAAGAGGCAAGGTTGATATTCGAGTCGGCAACAAAGCAAGAGTTGCTGCGCTGGAAGTCGGCACGATGCAACTTCATTTACCTTACGGATTCATTATGGAACTGAATAATTGTTATTATGTTCCAGTGCTCAGTCGAAACGTTATTTCTGCTTCATGTTTAATGAGGCAAGGCTATGAGTCGAATATCAAGAATAATGGTTGTTCTTTGTATTTGAATGATATGTTTCACGGCTTTGCACCCGTCCAGGACGGGTTATTTATTTTTAATCTTGATGGTGAGTCGGTTTATAACATAAATGTTAAAAGGTTGAAACCAAATGATCTGAATATGACTTACTTTTGGCACTGTCGGCTTGGTCATATAAGTTGGAAACACATGAAGAAGCTCCATGATGATGGACTCCTAACTTCGTTCGACTTGGAGTCGTTCGAGACATGTTAATCTTGCCTACTCGGCAAAATTACCAAGACACCTTTTGCAAAGAGTTGCGAAAGGGCGTCCGACTTGTTGGGACTAGTACATAGTGATGTATGTGGACCAATGAGCACGACAGCCAGGGGTGGTTATGAGTACTTCATTACCTTCACTGATGATGTGAGTAGGTATGGATATATCTACTTGATGAAACACAAGTCGGAAGACTTTGAAAAGTTCAAAGAATTCCAGAATGAAGCACAGAATCAACTCGGCAAGAAAATAAAGTTTCTTCGGTTGGACCGAGGAGGTGAGTACATGAGCCATGAGTTTAATGACCATCTGAAAAGTTGTGGAATAGTTCCTCAACTTACTCCGCTAGGAACGCCGCAAAGGAACGGTGTTTCGAAAAGGCGGAATCGGACCTTGTTGGACATGGTACGGTCAATGATGAGTCGGACAGACCTGCCTTTATCATTTTGGGGTTATTGTCTAGAAACAGCGGCATTCACACTAAACAGAGTACAATCAAAATCGGTAGAGAAGACACCGCATGAGATGTGGACAGGCAAAAAGCCGAGTTTGTCTTTTCTTAAGATTTGGGGTTGTGAAGCATTTGTCAAGCGACTTCAGTCGGACAATCTTACGGCCAAGTCGGATAAATGTATTTTCGTGGGGTATCCGAGGGAAACCTTGGGTTACTACTTCTACAACCGAGAAGAGGGCAAAGTGTTTGTCGCTCGGAATGGTGTCTTCCTTGAGAAAGAGTTTCTCAGTCGGGGAGTAAGTGGGAGCACGGTGCAACTCAAGAAATTTGAGAGGAACCGCTAGTAGCGAGTCGGCAAAACCTTGGAGGTTGAGCCATCGTGGCAGCTAAGCCGGCAAAGACCGTACTACGAAGATCGGCAAGATTACGAAGTGTTCGTGATGTGTTACCGTTAGATGTTGATGAGCCAAGAAATTATTCTAAGCGATGGTGGGATCTCGATTCAGTCATGGCTTGGAGCCATGAGATCCGAGATAAAGTCCATGGATGAAAATCAAGTTTGGAACTTGGTTGATCTGCCAGACGGTGCAAGACCCGTCGAGTGCAAATGGGTCTTTAAGAAGAAAACTGATATGGATGGAAATGTTTCAATCTATAAAGCACGCCTTGTCGCAAAGGGGTTCCGACAAGTTCAAGGAGTTGATTACGACGAGACTTTCTTGCCCGTAGCGATGCTTAAATCAGTTCGGATCATGTTAGCTATAGCGGCCTATTTTGACTACGAGATATGGCAGATGGATGTCAAAACAGCTTTCCTTAACGGAAATTTAACTGAGGACGTGTATATGATACAGCCCGAGGGTTTTGTCGATCCAGCTAATGCTGACAAGGTGTGCAAACTTCAGAAATCAATTTATGGGTTGAAGCAAGCATCTCGGAGTTGGAATATTCGCTTTGATGAGGTAGTCAAATCGTTTGGCTTCATCAAGAGTGATCATGATTCTTGTTTGTACAAGAAGTTTAGTGGGAACAAAGTAAATTTTCTAATCTTATATGTGGATGACATATTACTAATTGGAAATGATGTCCAGATGTTGCAAGAAACCAAGGAATCATTGGAAAGGAGTTTATCAATGAAAGACTTGGGTGAGGCAACATACATCCTCGGAATCTGGATCTATAGAGATAGATCAAGAGGCTCATTGGATTGAGTCAGAGTACTTATTTGGACAAAGTGTTGAAGAAGTTCAACATGGAATCGTCTAAGAAGGGGTTCTTACCGATGTCCCATGGAGTAAAACTTAGCAAGACTCAGTGTCCTTCGACAACTGATGAGCGAAGTCGGATGAGTGCGATTCCATATGCTTCTGCAGTCGGATCCATCATGTATGCCATGATTTGTACTAGGCCGGATGTTTCCTATGCTCTAAGTGTTGTGAGTAGCTACCAGGCTGATCCTGAAGAGATCCACTGGACAGCGGCTAAAAATATCCTAAAGTACTTGAGAAGGACTACGGATATGTTCTTGGTTTATGGTGGTGAAGATGAACTCAGTGTAAAGGGTTACATGGATGCGAGTTATCTTACCGACTCTGATGATTCTCGTTCGCAATCCAGATACGTGTTTATTATAAACGGAGGTGCTGTGAGCTGGAAGAGTTCCAAGCAAGAGACGTATGGTCTGCTTCACAACAGAGGTGAGTATATATTGCCTCGGAGGCAAGAAAGGAAGCCGCTGGATGAGGAATTTCCTCATGGATATTGGTGGTTCGTGGCTCACAAATCTGTTAGACGTGTATTGTGACAACAATGGTGCTATTGCACAAGCCAAGGAACCTAGACGGCACCAGAAGAACAAGCACATACTCATGCGGTACCACCTGATTCGCCAGTTCGTGGATCAGGGTGATATCAAGTTATGCAAGGTACACACGGATGCAAATATTGCGGATCCGTTGACAAAGCCGTTACCGCAGCCGAAGCATGAGGCGCACTTGAGAGCCATGGGCATTAGATGGTTAGACATGTGATGTCAGAAGATTGACTCTAGTGCAAGTGGGAGACTGTTGGGAATATGCCCTAGAGGCAATCATGTATCATGAGATTTCCCATTGTATTCATAAATATATTAAGTAGTCCTTGTACAAACATCTGATGTGTATCATTGAATATGTGATTCGGTTGTGGAACTATGCATTCATGTTGTTTGTACTAAATATCCTTGGTCATCGAAGTTGTGCTGGACACACAACTTAGACCAATGTGAAAGTTGGCTTGATGACTCGGTTCCACTTGTCATGAGCATGGAGATGCTATTCCAACTAACACAGATTCAGCTAAAGAGTTTAGCGAGTCGGATTGACCCATATTGAGGTACAACGAACAAGTTGTCATTTGTATATCTCAATCAATGTAATCCTTAGACCTGAGGTTGTTGCATAGTCAGAGTTGAGGATCACCGACTTAGGTTCTGTCAAACGCTGATCCGTAACTGGGCAGTTATAAAGGCAGGGTTCGGGTCGACTGAGAATCAAGCTGCGTGATGTGAATAACCAAGATGTGATTTTGCCCCTCCACTCAGAGAGATATTCTCTGGGCCCTCTCGTGAGATATGATTAGGAAAGCATGGCCATGCACGACTCGGTTAAGTGTTAACCGAGGCGATTGACTAAGAGTTAGTCGGGTGAATCACTTATCTTGGATCGATAAGAGAGTCGGACTATTTAAGGGATGACAATTATTCGCCTATAGTCTGACAAGGTATATCATGAGGAAAAAGGGACTCGGACGTAAGTCGCATTGGAAAGGAAAGTCGTCATGACTCTTTGGTACTTGGGAGTCGACACGTTCTACTAGGAGCCTCCACCGACTGATCGATTGAGAGTCGGACTCCAATCGTGTCCAAGTAGCCATGAGTCTGCGGGGTCACACACTTAAGAGCGGGAGCATGTTCGGATTGGATCTGAACCTGTAATCTGGTTGGGTTGGACCTAAACCGGATTAGGACTGAGTTAGTGAGTTGGACTCACGGTGACTAGTGTTATATGGGCTTTAGTGAATGGGTCGCGCGAGCAGAGCCCACGTTCACTCTCTATATATAGTGGAGCACCGTAACCCAGAAAGGTTAATCGTTGTTTGGTTAGGTCATTCCATGTGTTGGAAACCCTAGCTCCACAGCCGTCCTACCGTCGATACGAACCTAGCAGTTCGCCGCTGGTGCTCCTCCTTGTACGTGTGGATACCAGCAGAGGTGTTGTGCGATCAGCACTAGGACGATCGGATCATGAGGACTACACTTCATCAACTGACGCGCTTCATCAGTAATCCGCAACTGTGCGTCTAGTGGTAAACCTCGTGGCCTTCTACCTCAGCTAGATCTTGGGATCACCACGTTAGAGGAAAATTTTTGTTTTATCTCTGCGTGGCCCAACACCCTCACTGACAGGTACGTGAGTCTCTCTCTTCCTCGGCGGATCCTTACTACTAGTTACGAAATAACAAACAGGAAAGGACATTGACACGGTCTCCAAAGCAATACTTTGACCCTCTATCGCCATCAGAACATTGAGTTTAATTTGTCACATCTAGACCGGACCCTGTGTACAACTCATATAAAGGTAGTCAACCAAACGAACCACCAACCCATTATGATGCTCGAATAAAATAGGACCAAAAGACAGAGGTTTCTGAACTTTTTGATGTTGTATGCCTAAGTTTCCAAACCCGTCTTGAAGGTTACTTTACCAGAGAAGTAGGTCCAATTGACCAAGAAGCGGAAAAAGCATAGTCGGTATTTCTTAATGCGGTACGTAAGCTAGTTATCCTGACTAACAATCATGCTTTGCTTGGATTTAGGGATTAGGAATTCTTATTGGGAAAGAGATTGGATTGGCATTCAAGTAGGAGTAGATTCTATTGGTCCAAAGTAGGCATTCTTGTATCAATTAAATCTCTTCATGAAATATATATAAAATTCTAGTTCAAAGATAGGAGCATTAAGCTCTAAATCCAGTCAGTCCAGCTGGAAGTTTCACTAACTACTTAGGGAACTAGGGACCAGACGAGAGTTATGATTGGTGTATTCCATTCCTACCGTAATTGAGACTTGCCCTCGCTCGCGGATGATTCCTTATAGCTTGATCCATGTGATGGTTGTTCTCTGCAATGAACCACAACATGTCCATGGACTTCACAGAGAATTGAGTGAATGCACTAAAAACCAAGAAATGACATAGCGAGATAGTCTACTGAGCAGCTCAAAAAGCTCGAACTTCGTATACAGAAAGTAGAACTAAAAGCAGATGAGTAGAGATTGAATCGATCATAGAAATAAGAGAGTTTTTCTTTTTATTTTGTTCGGTTCGTCTTTCTTTACAAGTCAATCTATGCATAATTCTATTTCTTGCAGCGCTGAATCCTCTTTTGAAATACAGATCTGGGGGCGGTATTCTTATTCCTTGGCTCTGCACTTATGAAACAAAACTAGATATTTCTTATTATTTTCTTAGGAGCTGAGCTCCGCATGCAGTTCGATTAAGATGCGACAAAACCTTATCCATTAGTCTTGGCGATGCCAGGGATGGAGGGAGTCATCAGTCGCACATGCTTATTGCTAAAGCCAAGACAGGACATAATAGCTTCTAAGTAATGCCATTGTACCTGCTTTCATCATGCCCAACTCAAAAACCATTTATCCCTTTTTTCTTCCGCCTGACCCTCTGCTGTTATATGTTAGTTTTCTTCACTTCATGGTACAATAGAGTCAACTGTGCTCGAAAAGGTGGGCTAAGGTTACATAGATTGTCTCCTTTCTTCGGGAGCGGGATGGCATCTTCGACCTCCGAAGAAGGTATTAATTAGTGGATGGGTCTCCCTCTGGGGAGTGCTTTGGCACGAGAAGTGATAGCTATGTATGGCTTTTTGGCGCCAAGATCCAAGAAGTGAAATTGGGAGCTTAGTGCCGCATAAAATAGTGCCAGCCCCGTGTCCCGTCCCTATGCATTCAAGTTGGAAGTGGGAATTGGTTTCGGGTTCCGCATGCGATACTAAGAAGAGTTCTTATTTAATCACATTCCTATATATATCACTTATTAATATGGGGGTGTGCCTGCTAGTTGGACAGAATGTACGAAGGTAGTTCACGTTCGTCTGGTTACTCGAAAGCAGAAGTTAGATCAGTGCTTGCTATTAAGTAACTATTTGCAAGATCTCAGTTATTGGGCAAAGGGGCAAGTGATAAAGTAGCACTAGGTGGGAAGAACTTTTTCTTTCCAACATCCCTTTTTTATGGGTGAAATAAGAAAGTCTCATGTTTCTCTTCAGAAAACGCGTATAATAGTAGTAAAAGTTCGTGGCTACTGAGTTCGTAACCGCAAAAATCACATTCCCATGCAAATGATCAAGAACTTATTTCTTTTGAGATGGCTGTTCCCGAGATCCCACTTTGTGGCTTTTTCCTTCAATACATCATTTTGAAGCTGTCGCATATCTTGTCCTCAGAGACACCTAAGACCTCCCTTGTGTCACAACATGTCTTAAAAAGAAGGGTACTAAAGCAAAGTTATGGATCTAACTACCGGTCATCGACAGAGTCTTCCTAATTCTAAATCAGAAAGCCTTAGGGCGGAACTTACGGATTTGAATCGTTTTAGTCAGGAGGATACCCATGCCGCATGGACTTAACACAAACTGAATCTTGTTCTGGTCGTTACAACCTAGTGGTTCGCGCCCTTTCAAAGCGTAGTGCTTCTTTATCCAATTTGGACCCCATACTTTCTTACTTTCTAGCAATTAGGTAGAGCCTCGTCCATTTTAGAACTGAAGTCTCGTAGCGACGGTCAGATCTTCAATAATGAACTCAATGGGATCTTCCACCATAGTATGCTTTCTGCTCTTGAGGTGAGACATTGACAATCGCCCCTTCTTTTTAGTCAACTTCGGGTTCGTCAGGTAGTCACCGCGCTCTCAATTTCTTGGACTTGAATGCCTTGCTTCTTAACCACCTTGAGTAGAGTTGGGGGATACCAGACCATGTGAGGCATCATAAACTTGGGTTTTCTTTTCTGGAAAGTATCGTGCAAGAGAGGATCAAAGCTATCGAAAGTATGAACTGCAACGCCAAACCTTTTAGAGTTGAAGTTGACAGCCGTCTTTCAAGTGGAGGTGCAACAAAGAAAGCCATCCATCTTAGCAGGAAGTATGTCTATCTACCCTAGGAAGTGAAGATTACAGGTACGAATTCACAAGTAAGGAAGTGCCTAAAGACTAATTGTTGTTTTCAATGATCGCCGAAGAGCTTGATTCGAGAGATGGGAATGCAGCATCAGATATCCATTCATTTCATCAGGAAGCACGCCTATCTGTCCAAGAAAGTGAAGATCATAGATTCAAATCGGAGCGGGGCAAGTAATCGAAAGCTTGCAGTTATTGAGAGCAGGGTCCTTAGACAACATTGCTTGGTTCATCGCAACCACTGTTTGATTCTATGGCTATGTAATCGAGGCTAAAACCTGCTTTTCAATAGGTTGACGATAGAGCATACCATAGGCACCTAATTGTTCATTCCAGAGCTCGAGAACGGATGAAAGAACAAGCCGAGCGAAGCCCGATGAAAGGATAATATAGTAGATTCGCAGACTCATAGAGATGGGATTGGTACAATCAACACGAGGGTTTGCAGGTCTTTCTTATGGAAGTTTTGACTGGTCATGGATTTATTTGTCTACAACAGAAACTGGTAATCGCTACCCAGTACCTTCTCTTCGAAAATAGGCACGAATTCACTCGTACATAACATAAAAAGTGATGTTAACTAAGTTAATAGATCGAACAAACTGTTGTGTTGCGAGCGAAAACCAAGAGTTGGGGCTTTTCTAGAGAGGGAAGAAGAGAAGTTGTGTGCTCCCTACAAAGCCCGTTAGACCCACTCATGATAGATCACCTTACCTTACCTTCGAAGGAAGCCAAGCATTCCTTCTCGTTTCACTAAACTGGCCTCTCAATCCGTTTTGACGGTGGTACCCATTCTGCTAGTGTGAAAGTTGTTCCCGTTTCTTCGTGATCCGATCCGGTATCAGCGGATACTTGCATTTTACCGGGAAGGTTTGAAACAATGGAATGCAACGCAACAAGAAAACACATATGTTAAGTTCTATAGTTGATGTGATGCGGCTCGATTCATCATTTCTCTCACAAAAAATCAATGTCTTCGGTTCCCTTTTGACTCTCCAATTATCATAGAGAAAGAGTTCTGATTCAGTTCTCTCTGAAAAGGTAGAGGGGCCCTTAGGGACACAGTAGTACCATTTCAATTGTGCGAAAGGCCGGTTCCTGGTAGCCTCTCTGCTGTAGTAAGATGAACGGTCTCATTGTATCAAACAGTCAATTCTTCCATTTCTGAAATTGTCAAATCGAGATTGTGTGGGTGTTCAGTGAACATCGGCAGAAGTCAAGGCTGTGTCTTGCAAGGTAGATTGGAATGCAGGTTCACCTATTTTTTTTACGTAGTTGCTTTTCAGAAAATCGTATAAAAATCAAGCAAGAAAACGGATGCGCTAACGCCTTAGTTTCGCGCTAGTAAAAAATCCTTGCTTCTCTTCTGTCTTGGAGAAGAGAGGAAGAGAGGTGGAAAGTATCAAATCGAGATTGTGTGGGTGTTCAGTCTACCACTCATGTTCGACGCTATCGAAAATAATGCATTGGATGGATGCCCGGGCATTGAGAAGGAAGGACGCTTTCAGAGGCAAAAGGCCATGGAGAGAGAGCGTCTGTGATCCATGGATCTCCGATCGGGAAACCGTATCCAAGCTCCGTGGCTAGTCTGCGCTCTTTGGACTTTTCAAACTTAGCGAACTAAAACATCTAAGTAGCTAAAGGAAGGAAAATCAACCGAGACCCCGTTAGTAGCGGCGAGCGAGAGCGGAACAAGGGTTTTCATCAAAAGAAATCCGAAGCGGTTTCATTCGATTTGTTGTGGATTGGATGATGGAAAAACCAGCAAGCAGCAAGCGTAGGCTGTGTTGCCGTAGCGCGCCCTACGGATTTGTACAAATTCAGCAACCGTTTTGGGGCGCAAGCATAGGCAACACATGACTGATGACGGGGTGGGGCGCGTAGTGAACTGGTTTAACCTAGCAACCAATATGCGCATGCAAGGAGGTGCAGCCGCTGGAGGATCTGCCATTGTATGCTCCAATGACTCCCGCTACCCAGGGGCTAATAGAACCATCCCACCATTCTCTTTCATAATCCTTGCACAATAGGATACCCACCGTATGCTCACTCTAAAAAGCCTACCAACCTCTTATTTTCTCTAAAATAACTATGACCCGGGTGAATCCATTCTGCTTGTGGACGGACGTACCAACTCTGGTATGGAAAATGGAATAGGGGAGTTGCACTTTAGGAGGTCGAATCCATCCTTTTTCGAACCAAAGGAGCTAGTTATTTAGCTAGTAGTTTTCTACTCATTTACTTGTGGGAAGTACCTCGCTCTGTTTCTTCTGGCTCCCATCACACCCGCGAGTTGAGACTTTTTCTTATGTATAATGCTAAAAAATATGTATGATAGGATAACTGTCTTCTAGACGCACAACCCATAATACTGCCTAGCGCGCGACAACAGCTTTATAGTCAAAAGGGCCATCCGCTGATTCGGCACTATCTGTACCGCAGCGTGCCTCACTGTAATCCCAATCTAGTGCATGGGAACCTATTTCCCTTCTTTCGAATGAATCATACCCCTACCCATTCGAAAGGCATAAGTTTTAGGAAAGCAGAAGAATCATATCTTTTTCTTTTCACTTCCGCTGCATCGTCCATCCGGACATCAGAAATAGCTGCATTAGCAGCATCTCGCTACAACTCCCTTTGCAACCCTAGCACCAACAGGAACAACTCAGTTCAAGCTAGCAACAACTAACAATTTCGACTTCCTCGAACAAGAGCTTGCTTTTAGTTCACGTTATCTACATTCGTTTAATAGAAAGATGGGTTAGCAGAAGACTATGCTTGTGCCACAAACTTATTGCTTCGGAGAAGCATTTCTTCAATGAATCTTACTCAGTACAGTCTGAATAAGGGACCTGTATCTAAATATTCTATTCTAACATTCCTATTTTGGTTGGCTGTTTCTCAAATGAAAGAGCACAACCCTTTCCATCACTTCTCTACATACTGGCATTCGGAGCTAGGAGCAGAGAAGAGAACTTACAAGTAGCAAAGCAGATATACATTGGAATGAAATGAAAGAGGGAGGAGCTGATGCATCGGCTACCATAAAGAGCTAGGAGGAAGCAGGTGGTATTGGTCTGGAATTCAAATCAGCAAATAAGTACTTTGAACCTCGAATTGACATCATAGTAGGAGTGAACTTGCTTAAAAAGAAAGCTTAAGGCCCAGTATGGATTGTTTGCTAACTTCACAGATCCGAAGTCTAGTGTTACAAGAGATAGTAGCCCGGAAGACGGATTGCTAGAAAGAACTACATGTAGAGGCGCATGATAACCGTTTTTACTAGACGGGTTTGACTCTAAAGCCATTTCATATAGGTTATATCGGTCGGCCTAAGGTCTTATTGTTGGAGGAATCATGATATAGCACAACTCAATGAAAGAAGTGAATTAACGCTAGTAGTGGGCCTCATATTTAGCTGGAATGACTTGGATAGAGCAATCAGTAGTTGACGTTCGAACCTCTCAAAAGAATATCTTTAGATTCGGTCGTCTGTTTGTTTTGTTTTGAATTGACATAGAGAAAGCTCTCTCGTCGTGCATAGATTTTTTCCTTTTTTTCGCCTGGGTGCAAAATCAAAGTAGAGAGTTGGGTACTGGATTCCCAGTTAAGGTGGTTAGGTACCAAAAGTGATAAATAGGCCCAATTTCTCCTTTTAGACTCTATTTACTTAACAAGGGCATCCAATTCTTGAAACAAGTCACGCTCCCTTCTCTTTCCACTTTCACTTTCATGCCCAGTTCTTTTTTCATTCATAATTTTATGTAAAGCCTCCTGATCCGGATAAACATGCTCGATACATTCTAGTGAACTACGAAGAGAAGCTAGAACGGTGGAAGCCTGAATCCAGTGAGTGCCCATTCTTAAGAAACTTGGGAATAGTAGCTCCTATGGTTTCTAGAGCGAGTGAATGAAACGCTATCTTCTTATGAGCGGAGATAGAGAGCTATGTCGCAATCAATAAGTGAGATGTTGTGGGCAAGGAATCTTCTGTCACAATAGAGGTCTTCTTTTGTAATTTAAGTGGGACTAGCTTCCTCCTCAATTGATATTACTAAAAATCTAGCAATTCCATCCTTTAGAAGAAGATAAGTTTTCTAAATGAGATTGAGTGATGGATGCGGACAATCACAAGCCTACTTTTTTTTATAGAAAAGAGCGTATAACCCCCGATCCCTACCTGTTATCATGGGCCTCCTCTTTTGTGCCATTTGCCGCCTAATACACTATTTAAGTATAATGTTGTTTGCGGGTGCATATTTCTTGATTGACTATTTCTTGGTTATTAAGCATTAGTGAGCTGACCTATGTACAAGTTCTGAGTCAACCCCCAGATTTGTATCTCCTTGCCTTGTAATCTCTCATTCATCTATTTATGTGCATGCTTTAGCGAAGAGTTCTTCCCAATGCCTAAATTGGATGGTGGATCTTCAGCTTTAGCGAGTTCACTCGTAGAAATGTCCGTTTGATTGCTCCTTGGGTGCTTCCTTCTTTCAAATCTAGATTTCCTAGAATCATACCTTCGTCCATTCTTGGCAAGCCTTCTTCTCTGATGGTATAGATGAAGACACCGAATCCCCATCCTTAGCAAAACCTTCCATTCAAGCTAGAGCAACAAAGGTTTCATCAGAAAGGGATGGATGGCCTCCACTTGGGCTTGACCTCTCATTCTGTGGTGTCATCCGTGCGTCATCGCCAAGTGTGTTACTTCGATTTATCCTTTAGTCATTTTGACTCCCCAAATACATTCTTAAGTTGGTGCGTGAAAGGATTACCTAATCTTGATTGATTGAAAATCATCTGGTGTCTTTCTCCGATCATAAAGAATCGGATCCCTATCTGCCTCCCGTGCCTTGGTACGAACATTACGCTCGCCTTTCCCAGCTTTGTTTCTCTTATTTCTAGATCGGGTCAATCGGATCTCTCTTCTCGGTTCTCGCACTACATTATCGACCCAGGTACATTCTTCTTGGCAGCTCAAGACCTTTCTTGTTCCTTGCTCCCAGCAAAAGAAGCTGCTTCTTAAGTGGCTGATAGTCTTTTCTGAACCAATGATTTCCATTTTTACCAATGGATACAACTCATGGTAAGACAACATATGGCTTCTTCCTTGAGGGAATGTTCTAGCCGCCTCCTTCCGCCGTGCTTCCTCCGATCAAACAGCTACCTAGGCTTCCTCGCATACTCGGCTTTATCTAGTTTAGGATTGACTATTTTTTGGTGGATTATCTGGTGTCATAGTAGGAATCACCCCTTTCTTCTTAGATGGTATAGATCCAGTATATTGTTCAAGGAAGCTTGCTCCAATCTCAGTTTATTGAATGAAGAGTTCACTCGTAGAAATGTCTGTTCTTTCCTTTGAGTCATATCTGTAAGAAAAGAAATGAATGTAATCAAGTGGTAGAGCCATAGACATATGAAGAAGCACTTAACCCGTGCTCAACCGACCCATATAGCTTGAGTATTCTGGAATTCTTTCTCGAAGAGCAGACTAACCCATTTCGACGTGAAGCATCGGCTTGTGATCCTAAATCTAGTGATTGATTATTGACTTGTCAAGGCAGTCTTCTCAAAGAGACATAGATGCGAATCTAAAAAGAGAAAGGAGTTAGGAGAAATCGTTAGGCATTGCGTGGGCATGAATGTTAGAAGTGACACAACGTGCACAAAAAGGCTAACCTGGTTCGTTAGCTTCATCTTCAATGGACCGCAGCACGTCATCATCGTGTTGAACCTCGTCATAGGACACGGCATTCTTCGGTAGACCGCGGTGCGAACCAAGCTCGCCCCTAGGGAAGAAGAGCAGGTACGACAGTGGGCCGTAGCACCCATAGTATGGCTGCATGGAATGCTTGTCGTTGCCATACAGGTTAACGTTGCGATGCCACCTATCCATATGCCGCGTGGATTGCTCCCTTTAGGGCTACTTCGCTAGCCACTACCGCTGGAGTAGTACATTGATGGCCAGGAGCATACTTTTCTCAACATTTCAGACACATGCCATTTATGCGCTAATTAGTGCTTGTATTTATGGACGACATCTTAGTCTACAGTACCAATATGGAAGATCATCTATGTCTTATTAATCGGCTGTATGTGAAAGATATTATAAAAGTCTTGCCTCAAGATCAATTCTAGTGGTTCCTCAAGGGTAGCAAGTATGAAGCTTTTCTACGACTTAGTCAAAGAAGTAGGTTTGTTTTGGAAGGATAGATGCAATGCGTGTTCCCTCTAGATATTGTTTAGTGTCAACCTAAAGTCGAAACAAAAGCCAAAAAGACAATAGCTCCTTTGTTAGTTCTCAATTAATAATAGATACGCGGATGATTCCACTCTCTATCCTATGCCGGTCCTTACCTTCTCCATTGATTTAGGTTACTGCGCAGGAGCTGAATCCAGTATATCTATGGGTCGGGCAACTAAAACAGAGAGATAGGACTTTCGAGGAGAAGAAGGATTGAATAAAAGGGACGAGCAAAGGCAAAGCTTATGAATGAATTGTGTAGGAGGTACTCGCCCCTGGTAAACCAAGGATTAAAGCTCTGAACAATCCGATGGAGACCCAAGAATCCTTGAAATTCAAGAGTGATATGATGTTTTCCTAAGAAACAATCCCTTAGCGGGTCGAAGGAACTATTTCTAACTGTTGACTTGAGTGCCAGGCCTTTGAACTCTCCGTATGTTAATTCTATGGCTTCCCAAAGAGACTCGCTCTGGTGGACCATGCTTACTGATCCTCATGATCTTAGCTGATTTTGTCATGTGTAAATCAGGTCCTGAAGCCGCTCTAAGTGCATTCGCGGGTGGAGACACATAACTGGGTGTGAAATGAGATTTCTGTTATCGTTTCCCTTTCCTTCTTAAATAGAAGTTGGCCCTGTTCCATCAACATTACCAACAACGGAGTATTTCGTTTCAAGATGAGCCTATTTGTGATAAATTGGTTATAAACCAAGGTCAATCACTAGAAATGCCTACCCCAAAAGCGGATATAAAAAGAGAACAGATTGTTTAAACAGGTTGCCCGACTGGTGTGTTATTGCCTCAACGCCATCAACGCATGCCCGGGCTCTCCTTCCTCCGAGGAATACCTCTAAGTTTGTCAACCACCAGAAGAGTTAGGTCTTTCAATTCCTTCTTCCATTTCTGATTGAGATCCTTCGTCTACCACTGGAATTTCGAAATAACCCGAACATTGCTTTTGTCATATCTTGAAAGATCGGAGCCCTTATCATATGCTTTATCCACACCTGCTTGTGTCTCTATTTTAGAGGCTAGTAAGCCAGATTGTACTCGTGGCCAAAGTAATATTCCTGTTGTATACAACCATTTCACTACTTGATGTCCACCATTGAGAAACTTCACTAATGTTCCCGCGCAACAAAACAAAAAGAATAGGTAGAATAGATCGAAGATAGAAGGTCTAAACAAAGAACAGGAGGGTTCCAGATCATGGAAATGCAAAAACGAAGTTTGACTCAGCTTGCGCCTACGCATTCGCTTCATTCTTCTTCTCCATCATATCCAAATAGGAAATTGTTCATTCCCGAAAGGCTTCGACTCAAAATCCTATGTAAAATGTATTACATAAGGCTAATTTTGCAGTGCTAAGCACGGTTCATCCGTTTATGGTTCGCCAAAACATGCCCTTTTTCTCCCCCGTCAGGTCTAGACCCTTCACCTTCTTCAACGAAACAAGAAAACTTGCTTCGATAGCTTTCTAAAAAGTATGGTTCGAACTAGGGCATCCTCTACTGCCTCCTCTGCACTCTTTTCGGATCAAATTCAACATCGCATTTACCTTCATAGGCGGAAATGTTTGACCAGGATCAACCGAGCTATCTTTGCACTTTTAGCTGTGTTATGGATTGGGATCCTACCAAAGAGAATCAACTTGTTAAACTGGGTATCTTTTTGAATAACATCGTATTAAATCTACCTTTTTGACAAGGAGACAAACCTTGTGAGCATGGAAGTGGTAGGCCCAATTTAGATCATTAGAGGGAGGTTTCTTTCCCCTCGAAGCGAAATCTTCAGGTGGTGGAAGCACAGGGACCTACGTTTACCAGGTACTATTTGTGACCTACGTTTACCAGGTACTATTTTTTCCTTAGAAGCGAGTCATTCAAATTGGAATCCTACTATGGACGAAGAGCAGGCAGCTAGTTTAGTAGGGAAGGTAAGGCACAACAATCATGAGACTTAGTCCTTTTCAATTCATACCTTGTCTATGCTTGTTCTACAATTGGGACATCTCCATAGCTAGGTTTACTAGGGGCAAAAGTCCCAAAGATTGGTCAGCGGAGCCTCGGTTGAAATATCTACTCGTTCTGGATTGTCTAACCCACACAACTTTGAGTTGTGAAACATGAAAAACAGGGTGAACTATCCGGCAGTTCCAATTTGTAATCCAGGATCCTCTCTGAAAGTCGATGGCTAATAAGATGATGCCAGTACTGGATACGGAAATGAAAGGCACATTACTTCTATAGAAATTGATGTCACAATTTCCACTAGGCGAGAAAAGATCGTAGTATGAGTTGTCAGCAGTTGGAGTAGGTTCCAGCTAGGTGAGATTCCTTAACTGGCTATATATAGACTTTGACTCAACTAAGCCCTTCTGTAGTGATTTCGCTTGCTTCAATAAGATGTTTGTTTCCAGTTACCGTTTATCAACTTTTGAATCCATTTCTATCGAGCAAGACTAAGCAATATGAAGGTGGTAATTTTGTATCTTTCACAATACGTAGGATTCCATCCCTGTCCCTTCTCCGTCTCGTCTTCTGGCTCCGTGGGTCTTCTGGTGAAATATAATTTTTGGCATATTTTCCGGGATTTTTCCTGATAGTTGATTTTCTACACAAAAACAAGACACCAAGGTAATTCTGCTGAAAACAGCGTTATTCCGTGTTAGTTGTATCCAAATCACACAAGTTTAGAGGAGAAACAATAGCAAAAGTGTTCGAGAAAGTAGATACGTTTTGGACATATCACATTGTAGCAGCAAAAGAGGGCATTTGTGTCAAGTAGTTTGTTATCGAACTAGGGTGTGGTTCACTGCGGGCTAGTACTATGAAGATATATTGTACAATAATTGTATCAACATGTTTTAACCCCAAGGAACTAAAGGTCTTACCAAAGGACCAAATTTATACAATGCCATCTCATTGGAGAATGAGTGATACTTAGAGATGCAAAGACATGCAATTACACACAGACCTGAAAGTGTCTGGTCCGAAGATTAGTTAACCACTAGCAATCATGGGTATACAACACCAGAAAGCCATAGGTGTTGAATGCACAAAGTTTTTCAAACTAGATTATTAACTCTAGTGCAATTGGGAGACTGTTGGATCTATGCCCAAGAGGCAATAATAAAGTAGGTTATTATCATATCTTCATGATTCTGATATATGTTTACATCCCATGCTATAATTTATTAACTGGAAACATTAATACTTGCGTGTTTTGTAAAAAAAGAGTCCCTAGTAAGCCTCTTGTTAAACTAGCTTGTTGATTAGTAGATGATCATGGTTTCCTGATCATGAACATTAGATGTCATTAATAAAAAGATCATATCATTACGAGAATGATGTGATGGACATACTCCTATAGTTATCATAGCATAAGATCAAGTCATTTAGAGTTTGTTTGCTACAAGCTTTCAGATACATAGTAACCTAATCCTTCGACCATGAGATAATGTTAATCACCGTCACCAGATGAGTACTTTGATGAAATCAAACTCCACTTCCATAACTGGGTGGTTATAAAGGTGGCAATGGGTATTCTGAAAGTATGTGTTGAAGCGCATGGATCAAGAGTGGGATTTGTCCATCTATATGACAGATATATATACTCTGGGCCCTCTCGTTGGAGTGTCATCCAATTAGCTTGTAAGCATGTGCTAAGGTCACAAGGGATGTCACATCACAGTAAGAGTAAAGAGTACTTATTGGTAACGATATTGAACTAGGTATAGAGATACCGTCGATCGAACCTCAGATAAGCAAAGTACAACGCGGCAAAGGAAATCAGTATCGTATGTAAATGGTTCATTCGATCATGAAGTCATCATTGAAATATGTGGGATCCATATGGATTTACAGATCCCTCTATTGGTTATTGACCGGAGAAGTGTCTTGATAATGCATGCATAGTTTGTGAACCATAGGGAGACACACTTAAGGAGTCGATGTTTTAAAGTAGATATGGAATATGATTTAGAGACTAAATGTTGTTCGGAGTCTCGGATTGGATTCAGCACATCACGAGGAGATCCAGAATGGTCCGGATAATAAGATTCATATCAGGAAAGTGGTTTCCGGGGTTCGGAAAAGGTTCGGTGTTTTAACTGGAAACTTCTAGAATGTTCTAGAGGGACCACCAGTGGTTCCACCATCCGGGAGGGGGTCACTTGGACAGTGGCATGCCCTAGGGGCTAGCCGCACCAAACCATAAAAGACCAGTCGACCAACACTAGTAAAAGGGTCAAACCCTAGTTTGAATAGTCAAATCATAGTTTGAAAACTCAAACTCTAGTTTTGGTAAGAGGGAAGACTTGGTGGGAAATTTCCTAACTCTTCCCCTTGGTGGCCAAATTGGGGGGGGCACGGCTTGGGCTGGGAACCCTTGGTCGGCTGCCCCCCATCTATATAATGAGGGCACCCCCACAACCCTTGTCCCTTGGCGCCTAACCCTAGCCGTCACCGCCCTCTCTTCTCTTTTGTCCACCGTTCTGCTCCAGCTTAGGCGAAGCCCTGCAGAAATATCTCCTCCTCCACCACCACCACCACACCGTCGTGCTGTTGGGATTACAAGGAGATATACAACCTCCGTTTCCCTACTGGAACAAGGGAGAGGAAGGTCTTCATCGATGACTGTATGTGTGACCGACTACGGAAGCGCTGCCGAAATGCGGCGCCAGAAGGATCGTCTACATGATCTTGAGATTGGCAAGTGATCGACAACATCAACCACAAGAATCTGATCTCGTTAAATGCTTTGGATCTATGAGGGTTAGTTCTCTTCAATCTCGTTGCACCGATTTTATGGATTAGATCTTGGCTTTGCCATAGCTAGATCTTGGTTTTATGTGTTCTTGCCATAGAAAATTTCTGTTTTCCATGCAACGAACCCTACATACCCTCCCTCAGTTTCTATTATTCCACCAATGCCACCAACATGTTAGAAATTGGACA
Source organism: Avena longiglumis (assembly GCA_030063025.1). Lineage (NCBI taxonomy): Eukaryota > Viridiplantae > Streptophyta > Magnoliopsida > Poales > Poaceae > Avena > Avena longiglumis. Next base: position 444,100,698 of record CP125975.1, on the reverse strand, counting down.
TGGCCCTTCTCTAGTTGAGGTTTTTTTTAATGGAAAATGATACTCCTTCCCTGTGGCGCCCCGCAAAAACCACTACTAGAAAATCGCGTTGTTTTGTGCATTGCATCATCATTACCGCATGCTCATGTCATCATGCCACATTGCATTTGAGCATCGTCATGTCATCTTGCATTTGTTTGCATAAAACTATCTTCGAAAAATCTATTTTTGTCTTCTGAACGCCCCGTCGTTATTCAAAGACAAAACCCGGGTCTCCGGAATATTTTGCTTTGTCTACCAACGGTTTTCAAAATCCCCATTTTAAATATTAAAACATTTATTTTATTTTTAGTAGCCGTGCAAGCCTATCCGACCCGGCCAAATGCCACCCCCAAAGACAAAACCGGACTACCTAAACCCTTTTCCTACCCCAACCTAATCTACCCAGCCCCCCCCCACCCCACCCCAACCCATCCCGTTCGCCACATCACCGCCTCTCTCCATCCAATCAACCACCGCCACCTACCGCCAGCCCAGGCCCCACCACCCACCAGCCCATCGACCACCACCTCAGATCCCCACCACGTAGCCCACCCCGACCCCACCTGCCGCTTCCCGCCCCGTCCCGGGTTCCACCGCCTGACACGCCTCTCCGCTAACGCCTGCGCCCCTGCCCCACCCTGCGAGGCCGCCCAATTCCCACCCGCCTCTCCCGTCGATCTCCACCTCGATGACCGCCGCCCCAGGTCTCCTCCTCTCCGTCGGACCGCCGTCCTCCGCCACTCCAACCCCTGTCTCACTCGGCAGCCATGCCCGCCTGCAGCGGACCCGCCTCTCTCGGCCGCGGGCACCTCGTCGTCGTTCCCCTGTCCACGGCCGTCGTCCTGCACGCACACGACCTCGGCCACGTGTGCCTCCTTCCTCGCCGCGGACCCCCTCGCCCGCTGCCTGCACGATGCCCCGCCTCCGCCCTGCAGCATCACGAGCCGCACCCTCTTCCCCGGCTATGGAGCGCTGCCGAAGCTTCCTGTCGCCTCCGCTCGCGAGAGCTCGACCAGTCGCTGCTCCGCCGCCTACATCGTGCTCCTCCGCGACCCGCCTTCCTCCTCGGCAGCCCAGTCCCGAGCCGGTGTTCCCCTCGCCTCTCTGCGCCTCCTCGCGCCCGACGGCGCGCGACCCTGCCTCCGCCGCCATCGCATCCGCCGCCCGGCCTCTCTCTGCTCGCCGGCCGCCTCCTCGGATCCCCGGCCCTGCGCCCCTGCCTCGGCCCAGATCGACCACGCCCTGAGTCTCGGCCTCCGACTGTGTCTGCCCACATGGTGTTCGGCTTGATGCGTGTGTGTTATACACATGAGTGTCTGTTCGATTCTGGCATGCGTTTTTGGCCTGCCTTCGCGTTGTTGTTGCTGATAGAGTACAAGGACGAGTTGGTAAGGTGATGCTGCGATTCTGATCAAGAATTTCTTCGGGCGAGAACCAGAAAAAAAAACGGATAAATATCTCGGCGTGGTTGCTCAAATAGGCATGGTCTCGGCTATCTCTGACCACTCTCATCACGAAGACACACCCCGCTTCCGGTTCAAGTCCACACCGACAAGTGAAGTTGGACGCCAAGATCGCCTTCCGGCCCGAACCCGATCCAAGATCGAACCGGGCGCCAAGTTCTTCGACCCGAGACCCCGGGGCGACAAGTACTCCTTCCCGGACGCCAAGTTCGCCGAGAACCCGGATGACAAGGTCACCGACACGGAACGACAAGACCTCCTTCCCGCACCGATGCCGACGACGTCGCACGCCAAGTTCTTCTTCCCGAATGCCAAGACCGACTCGATGGCGCGGACCCGACAAGATCTTCGCAACGACAAGATCGGCACCGACCAGGGCGGATCCGAAGTGCCCCGACGCCAACCAAGCTCTTCTTCTCGGATGCGACAAGATCGACTTCCGTTGTCCGAGACCGATCCCGCCGAGACCGAACCCCAGATCCGGACCCTGAGACCAACCTCGAACCCCTCGGAGCCCAAGTTCGCCGAACCCTAATGTGATTCCCTATCCGAGACCCCATTATTTTATAATATGACATTATCAACTCATGCATATTAGATTGATCATGCATGCATACTTGTCTGTGGTTTGGGGACATTATGCCAATTCATCTCATAATTGAATATGGAGTCGATATGCGGGATATCTTTGTCTTATTCCGGACTCCATTTAAATTAGCATAGCGAACCAAAGCCATGTTTTGTCTTGCTAATCCAACATTTAATTTGCGGGGTAGATAAATAACTCGAACCTAATAATAAATGTCAGGACCCTGGTTCCGCTTAATATGGCCTAATTGCATCACATGCCTGCCATGTCATACATCATACATGCATCATGCCCGCTCTTCTGCCGTAGTATTAAATATTGCATCCGGTGTTTCTGCTAGTGCTTTGCTTCTTCACGGATTAGGCCGATGAGTTGATGCGAGAGTCGACCCGATCTTCGGATGAACCTTCGGCAATGTTTTCAGGCGAGCATCCCTTCCCCTTCTACCTATTTTGCATTTATAGTCTTTATTTCCTCCTGTTGATCTATTGCTATCTGTGTTGCGATGCTCTAGTTTTCGTACCCGTGATATCCCTTGCGGCCTTATATTGCCTTGGACACATCCTATTACCTGTTGTTTGGTAGATAGTTGGACTTGCGTGTCGTAGTCGCTTGCTCAAGTGTTGTTGCGTGTCGTCCAGTACCACAGTTGTTGGAGTATTGCTGTAAGTTTAATGTTGGAGATGATCATGGCTTTAATTATTGTTTAATAACTAAAATTGAAAGTAGGTAAATGCAGAGGCACCGGTGGGTAATAGACAATATTTGGATTTTAACCCCTCACTGGTGTCCCGTAGGACCCCGAGTTCTTGACACCTGTTCCGAGATCGAGCGCGCTAACCACAGGTGGGGTGTATGGGCACCCCCATCGATTAGTACCTGATTTCAAGTATTGTACCAGGGGCCACAAGTAGTTTGGGGCTTTATTACTATTCTGTACTTATGCCATGCTTTACTGCTTTTTTTAAGATTGTGCGAGGAGCACCTGTACTGTTTAGGTAAGCGGAGTGTTTTCGCGGTATCGACAAGCCCAGTCACACTTTCGGGTTCCCAGTCGTTTACAGCCACTGACGCAAACCCTGGGTCCGTTCCGGAGCCGGCCAACTTCGTTGCGGGTAGCTTAGTGGGGTGTCCCCCATGCACTTGCTTTGGGTCTGGGAAACGTCATGACTTAGGCCCCGCCGACATACCGATGGGTGTATGTTAACTGATCTGGCAAAAAGGGTCGAAGTGCGTGTGGATACTTTGGTGCACCCCTGCAGGGTTAAATCTTTTCGAAAAGCCGTGTCCGCGGTTATGGACGACTTGGAGCACAGTTCTCGATCATAGACAACTATAACTAAAGTTTACTGTTATAATTTGACTTGTATCCAATATGACTAGTAAACAGCTTGACTACAACGGAATGGCTAAATAAAAGTACCAACAACTGCTGGGTTTGGGATGTCTCATGCTAATCGTATCTGACTAGTAAGTGTTGCAACTACAACGGAATGTTTAACTAAAACTGCCCACTGCTTATTATATCAGGATGACTCATGCCATCTTTATTTGACTAGTAATTGCCGCAACTATAACGGAATGAATAAAACTGCCAACTGTGTGAGTTCCTCGGTTGACTTCCTCGTTTGGTCTCGAGGGGGAAATACCAGGATGGGTATGTTTGATGGTAGTATCAGGATGGTTCCGAATAGGTCTTTCTTATCCCTCTCTGATAGCCGCGGTTATCTCGAGTCTCTATAGGTTGTTTAGTGCATGCCGCTGCCGCTCGATCCACCATACCTATGTAGGCAAGGACCGAATTCTAGTCTCGCTGTAATCGCCTCAAGATCGACCGCTCTCTTTTTCCTTTGCCCTTTGTCGGCACCCTTTGTGTAAGCAGGTTTGAGATCGACGTCGTTAGCAGGGTTACCCTCCGGCTTGGCAGGGTTCTGACGCCTTTGGTTATTCTTCGTGGCTCTTAGCTCAATTTTCATCTTGTCCGCATTTCGGACTGTATTGTTTTCGAGGTGATCCGGATCTTTGTCTTTGTATCAGAATCTGTATTCTTGACTCTTTGAGTCATTGTATATATATGTTTTGTGGGTTCCATCGAGGACTATTGTGTAATGGTATTACTTCGTTTTCCACCCGCACGCAAGTGCCTAGTGGGCACCTTTGAATCGTTTCTATGCGGGTTTTGGCGGAAAGCGCTGAAACTTGCATAGGGACGATTCTGAGGGTGTTACAGAGTGGTATCAGAGCTCAGCAGTTGCGATAACCCACAAGTCCAGCCTGTAGGATAACCTAGCTAACGGCCGAAGTAGAGTGTCAAAACTATTTTTAAAAATCGGTTGGATAGTTCTGAATTAGGTCTGATTTTACTCCTTACTCCTCTGCTGCTCTCCTCTCACCGCGTGTTTTGAATCCGCTCTCTTCTCTCTTGAGTCCGGGATTTCTCGTGGTTGGGTTCCATCGTACCTTGTGGTTCGCTTCCTCCTTTGGTAACGGTGTTGCTACATCTGGTCTTCATGCTATCCGAGGAATCCTTCGTCGGTGGACTTCTCTTTGTTCCTTATTATGCCTTCCGGTGTTTTTCGACGCGACGACATCATCTACGCCAGATCCGATGCAGAGTCTGCATCACTCCTTTGTTTCTGAACCTCGATTGTCAAGATCTTCAGTCTGATTCCGAGAATGGTTGCACGCTTTTCTACTGATTGTGCGGAGTAATAGTTTGGGTGCGTGATGGATTGGCCCCCATGCCGACTACCCCTTCTATTCGCTTTGGTACATTGAAGTGGATGAGAATGCATCGGTTCTCTCTTTCTATCGAAGCTAGAGGTGGCTTTATTTGTTGATACCTCTACCTTCGACCTTTTGTTCCCGGAGTGTTCTCTCGACGATCACGGACAACGACCTCTTGTTAGTGGTGTCGCGAGGATCTACACGATGCGAGAAGATTCAGATCGCTGCCCTTCGTCCCGGTACCATGCGGCGGATCTCGAGGGCGAGATCCATTGTTAGTGGTGTCGAATTGTGGCGCCCCGCAAAAACCACTACTAGAAAATCGCGTTGTTTTATGCATTGCATCATCATTACCGCATGCTCATGTCATCATGCCACATTGCATTTGAGCATCGTCATGTCATCTTGCATTTGTTTGCATAAAACTATCTTCGAAAAATCTATTTTTGTCTTTTGAACGCCCCGTCGTTATTCAAAGACAAAACCCGGGTCTCCGAAATATTTTGCTTTGTCTACCAACGGTTTTCAAAAGCCCCATTTTAAATATTAAAACATTTATTTTATTTTTTAGGCAGCATCTGGGCCTATCCGACCCGGCCACCCACCCCCAAAGACAAAACCGGACTACCTAAACCCTTTTCCTACCCCAACCTAATCTACCCAGCCCCCCTCCACCTCACCCCAACCTATCCCATTGCGCCACATCAGCCTGGCCCTCTCTCCATCCAATCAACCACCGCCACCTACCGCCAGCCCAGGCCCCACCACCCACCAGCCCATCGACCCGACCACCTCAGATCCCCACCACGTAGCCCACCCCGACCCCACCTGCCGTTTCCCGCCCCGTCCCCGGTTCCACCGCCCCTGGACACGCCTCTCCACCCCGCGCCAACGCCCCCGATGCCCTGGCCCCACCCCTGCGAGGCCGCCCCAATTCCCCACCTACCCCCGCCTCTCCCGTCGATCTCCACCTCGATGACCGCCGCCCCAGGTCTCCTCCTCTCCGTCGGACCGCCGTCCTCCACCACTCCAACCCCTATCTCTCACCTCGTCGGCCGCCCGGCCTCGCCTCAGCGGACCCTCTCTCGGCCAGGGCACCTCGTCGTCGTTCCTGTCCTGCCGTCAGTCACGCCCGACCTCGGCCAGGCGCCTCCTTCTCGCCCGGACCCCTCGCCCGCCTGCACGATGCCCGCCTCCGCCTGCGGCGCGAGCCGCACCTCTTCCCGGCTATGGGCGCTGCGCGAGCTTCCCCTGCTTGCCGCGGCTCGCCGAGAGCTCGACCGGCCGCTCGGCTCCGCCCCGCCTACGCCGTGCTCCTCGGCGACCCATGCCTTCCTCCTCCTCGCGGCGCCCAGTCCCGAGCCGGTGTTCCTCGCCTCTGCGCCTCCGCGCCCGCGACCCTGCCTCCGCCGCCAGCGCATCCGCCGCCCGGCCTCTCTCTGCTCGCCGGCCGCCTCCTCGGATCCCCGGCCCTGCGCCCCTGCCTCGGCCCAGATCGACCACGCCCTGAGTCTCGGCCTCCGACTGTGTCTGCCCACATGGTGTTCGGCTTGGTGCGTGTGTGTTATACACATGAGTGTCTGTTCGATTCTGGCATGCGTTTTTGGCCTGCCTTCGCGTTGTTGTTGCTGATAGAGTACAAGGACGAGTTGGTAAGGTGATGCTGCGATTCTGATCAAGAATTTCTTCGGGCGAGAACCAGAAAAAAAAACGGATAAATATCTCGGCGTGGTTGCTCAAATAGGCATGGTCTCGGCTATCTCTGTGACCACTCTCTGTCACGAAGACACCCCCGTTTCTGGTTTCAAGTCCACACCGACAAGTGAAGTTGGAACGCCAAGATCGCCTTCCCGAAGCCCGAACCCCGGAACCGAAGACCGAACCCGGGCGCGCCAAGTTCTTCGACCCGAGACCCCGGGGCGACAAGTACTCCTTCCCGGACGCCAAGTTCGCCGAGAACCCGGATGCCAAGGTCACCGACACGGAACGACAAGACCTCCTTCCCGCACTGATGCCGACGACGTCGCACGCCAAGTTCTTCTTCCCGAATGCCAAGACCGACTCGATGGCGCGGAGCCGACAAGATCTTCGCAACGACAAGATCGGCACCGACCAGGGAGGATCCGATGTGCCCCGACGCCAACCAAGCTCTTCTTCTCGGATGCGACAAGATCGACTTCCGTTGTCCGAGACCGATCCCGCCGAGACCGAACCCCAGATCCGGACCCTGAGACCAACCCCGAACCCCTCGGAGCCCAAGTTCGCCGAACCCTAATGTGATTCCCTATCCGAGACCCCATTATTTTATAATATGACATTATCAACTCATGCATATTAGATTGATCATGCATGCATACTTGTCTGTGGTTTGGGGGCATTATGCCAATTCATGTCATAATTGAATATGGAGTCGATATGCGGGATATCTTTGTCTTATTCCGGACTCCATTTAAATTGGCATAGCGAACCGAATCCATGTTTTGTCTTGCTAATCCAACATTTAATTTGCGGGGTAGATAAATAACTCGAACCTAATAATAAATGTCGGGACCCTGGTTCCGCTTAATATGGCCTAATTGCATCGCATGCCTGCCATGTCATACATCATACATGCATCATTCCCGCTCTTCTGCCGTAGTATTAAATATTGCATCCGGTGTTTCTGCTAGTGCTTTGCTTCTTCACGGATTAGGCCGATGAGTTGATGCGAGAGTCGACCCGATCTTCGGATGAACCTTCGGCAATGTTTTCAGGCGAGCATCCCTTCCCCTTCTACCTATTTTGCATTTATAGTCTTTATTTCCTCCTGTTGATCTATTGCTATACGTGTTTGCGATGCTCTAGTTTTCGTGCCGTGATATCCCTTATGCCTTATATTGCCTTGGACACATCCTATTACATTGTTTGGTAGATAGTTGGACTTGCGTGTCGTAAACTTGCTCAAGTCTGTTGTGTGTCGTCCAAGATTACCACAGTTGTTGGAGTATTGCAGAAGTTTAATGTTGGAGATGATCATGGCTTTAATTATTGTTTAATAACTAAAATTGAAAGTAGGTAAATGCAGAGGCACCGGTGGGTAATAGACAATATTTGGATTTTAACCGCTCACTGGTGTCCCATAGGACCCCGAGTTCTTGACACCTGTTCCGAGATCGAGCGCGCTAACCACAGGTGGGGTGTATGGGCACCCCCATCGATTAGTACCTGATTTCAAGTATTGTACCGGGGGCCACAAGTAGTTTGGGGCTTTATTACTATTCTGTACTTATGCCATGCTTTACTGCTTTATTTAAGATTGTGCGAGGAGCACATGTACTGTTTAGGTAAGCGGAGTGTTTTCGCGGTATCGACAAGCCCAGTCACACTTTCGGGTTCCCAGTCGTTTACAGCCACTGACGCAAACCCTGGGTCCGTTCCGGAGCCGGCCAACTTCGCTATGGTAGCTTAGTGGGGTGGCCCCCATGTACTTGCTTTGGGTCTGGGAAACGTCATGACTTAGGCCCCGCCGACATACCGATGGGTGTATGTTAACTAATCTGGCAAAAAGGGTCGAAGTGCATGTGGATACTTTGGTGCACCCCTGCAGGGTTAAATCTTTTCGAAAATCCGTGTCCGCGGTTATAGACGACTTGGAGCACAGTTCTCGATCATAGACAACTATAACTAAAGTTTACTGTTATAATTTGACTTGTATCCGATATGACTAGTAACCAGCTTCACTACAAAGGAATGGCTAAATAAAAGTACCAACAACTGCTGGGTTTGGGATGTATCATGCTAATCGTATCTGACTAGTAGGTGTTGCAACTACAACGGAATGTTTAACTAAAACTGCCCACTGCTTATTATATCAGGATGACTCATGCCATCTTTATTTGACTAGTAATTGCCGCAACTATAACGGAATGAATAAAACTGCCAACTGTGTGAGTTCCTCGGTTGACTTCCTCGTTTGGTCTCGAGGAGGAAATACCAGGATGGGTATGTTTGATGGTAGTATCAGGATGGTTCCGAATAGGTCTTTCTTATCCCTCTCTGATAGCCGACAGTTATCTCGAGTCTCTATAGGTTGTTTAGTGCATGCCGCGCTGCCGCTCAGTCCACCATACCTATGTAGGCGAGGACTGCCGAATTCTAGTCTCGCTGTGTACTGGCCTCAGTACTGACCGCTCTCTTTTTCCTTTGCCCTTTGTCGGCACCCCTTTTGTGTAAACAGGTTTCGAGATCGACGTCGTTAGCAGGGTTAACCTTCCGGCTTGGCCTGGGCAGGGTTATGGACGCCTTTGGTTATTCTTTAGGGCTCTTAGCTCAATTTGCATCTTGTCCGTACTCGGACGCTGTATTGTTTTCGAGGTGATCTGGATCTTTGTACTGTAAATCTGTATTCTTGACTCTTTGAGTCGTTGTTGTATATATATGTTTTGTGGGTTCCATCGAGGACTATTGTGTAATGGTATTACTTCGTTTTCCACCCGCACGCAAGTGCCTGGTGGGCACCTTTGAATCGTTTCTATGCGGGTTTTGGCGGGAAGCGCTGAAACTTGCATAGGGCCGATTCTGAGGGTGTTACATTCCCCGGGGGATCTCATGATTTTATCCCCCGGGTGGACGGGTCACGTAACGCACGTGGGTGGACCTGTCGTCTGGTGCTTTGCTTCCTTTCCTGCTGGCTCGCACGCCGCGCTGCCAGCCGTGCCTACCATGCCCATCCTGCCGCGCCCGCACGCCCACATCGTCACGCCACGACGCTCTACCCTGCACCGTCGTGCCGCTAAGACACGTGTCGGCAAGCGTCGTCCCGCTCCCTTCTTGCTCCTTGGTCGGCATGTGTCGCCCCGCTGCTCCATTTTGCTCGCAGCCGGCATCAAGGACGTCGGGGTCTCCATCGGCAGGGGCCTTGCCGGACACTTCCCCCTCCGCACCCCTCTCTCCCAACTTCGGCGGGACCGGAGATTCGAGATGGCGCATCCCATGCATGCTACCTACGAAGGATGGATTTTCTACCAACGGTCGACACTGTTGCTATCCATGGTTGGCAACGTTGCTACTGATGGCGGGTGGATTTTTTCTACCCTGGGTATAGACTGTTGCTACCGATGGCAGATTGCTCTGCTACCATGGGTCTATGATGTTGCTACCATGAGTGAATGATGTTGCTACCTTGGGCAAAACGGGGGCTAGTTTTTCTACATACTCATTTATATTTTGCTATGCATTCGTTTCGGTTTTTCTACCTTGATGTTCTCTAAATGCTACACTTATTCTGTACCTATGAATTTCGGCGAGATCCTAGCGATGTCTCCAGCAAAAAAAAGTTCTACACTAATACATTTTTTGCTACAATTGTTCTCCGATTTTTCTACATTAGCATAATTCTTTTGCTACATAGTTTTCGGTGAAACTCCGGCGAGGTCTCTGGCGAGGTCTACCGACGAAAGCCTCCGTCGAGTCTCTACATTAGCACAACTTTTTTGCTACGTGGTCGCTGGTGAGGTCTCCGAAGAAATCTTTGGCAAGGTCTAGTCTGTTTTTCTATTTTCTAGACCAAACTATTTTTTTGCTACATGTAGCAAAAGCAGGACTATATATAGCAAAAACGAGACTATTTGTAGCCAAAGCGGAATGAAAGAAAACCGATCTGCCCATCGATCCGGGGAACCGGGGGATGAAAAGTGCCCTTTCTTAATATAGAGTCAGGCTATTGAGCCTTCGTCTATATCTATATCTATACTATTTATAAAGGCTTCAACAGGAACTTTCCTACATGCACCCCATCTAAGATACATAGACATGCAACCGCCACACGATCGAGTACTCTAAACTTAATCCAACAGTTCACATTAGCCTACAATTTCACTTGGGTACACTTAGCAAATAGGTTGGATGTACGGACTGTGCTCTGCCCAATGGAAATTTCCTCACCGTGTACCTCCCTTCACAAATGAGAAAAAACTAATTACATCCATAATTAACGCAGCCGAGGATCCACGGCACTGGCCCCTTCCCTTGACAAATGCAAAAGAAAGAAACTGATCACTCGGACGGGGCCCTCGCCATATCCCTCGCCAACGCAATGGAGTGCCCAACGGACGCCATCCTAACCTTCCCTCGCTATCGCCATCACCGCTTCACTAGGCATCGATCTCGAGGGAAATCATAGCACCTTCGTGCTCCTTTACATGAAGCTTCTGAAGGCGCCATAGCGTAACATCCCAAAAATATAACACAAGGATCATCAAACTCTAATCACTAAAATTAGAGTTAACAAAAAAATTGATTAATTAAAATTATATGAATGCATGTGTGAATTAAATGATTTGACAAATACATGAATAAACTTGTGTGATTAGTCTAAATAGCAAGAAATGGTTTAAAAGGGAAAACAACATCATAGAAAACATTTCCATGCAGAAACAAATCAAAAGAAAATTAAAAACAAAGCAAATAAAGCAAATGGTCATTTTTGCCAATCTTGCTCACTAGGTCACTTGGAGTGTTTCTAGTCCAAGATTTCAAACAGAAAATTTTCCAATTCTTTTCACCCATTGATAGAACTAGTAAAAGTGAATCAAAGCCCACCTTTCAAACTTGCAGAAACATTTGGCAACCCCATTTAAATCACAATTCTAAATTGAATGTTATTCATATGTGAAGATCATCCATTTTCAAAACCTAGCAAACCCACAAAGTTTGAATTCAAAATTCAAATTTAAAGTTCTTGTGGCCATTTCATCAAACACCTTGTAGATTCAAATCAAACAAACAACAAACACTATAACGTGCAGTAAAATTGGCCTAACTTGTTCCCTCTCTGGTTGCAACCAGCCCTTAGTAGATCATCTATCCCCTTTAACTATCTTTAGCACCACTATGAGCCAACCTAGCCATCAATGGTGAGCATGCCGAGAGCAAACTTGCCACCCTATTGTCGCCAGCGAGCTAGAGGCCGCACTAGCTTCGTCAACCTTGTCTGGGACATGCAGCACCGTCCACCGCCACTCTTTGTCCCAGCCCCGATCTCAGATAGCCCCTGGACCATGCGACATGCCCATGCCAAACCTCTCCACGACCATGCCGAGAGCACGCCCGTGCGCCACGCTCGACCAACACCCACAGACCACGCGCCGCCCTCGCCGCTTGCAGGGATGATCACCGGCACCCCGCCAGACATGCTCGTTCGCCGCCGCGCGGACCACACGTGTTGTGCACCATCAAAACCTCCGTCGTAACCGCCCAGAGCATCGAAGCGTTTCGACCGATCGGCACCACCCCACGCCTCGCCACCACGCCGTTGAGCTTTGCCAGGGAACATAGCACCGCCCCTTCCGTCGCCCATGCCGATAGCCCTCTGTGTCGTCGACCACGACGAGCTCAACCCGCGCCAGTCTGTCCCCTCTCGCCACTATAAATAGAGGCCTCCACCGCTCATTTTCGCCATACCAGTTCACTCCCCTCTCACCCAGAACCACCCCACCTCACTACCGGAGCAAGGCGAGCAGCGCATCGCCGGAGGCCGGAGCCCGTCGCTGCTGGAGAAGAAGGATCCATCGATTGGAGCCGCCCCAGGAGAAGCCGCTGGTACCAGGAGAATCACCGCCGTCGACTTCGTCATTCGCCCCCGTCGCCGACATTCGCCTGAGTCCCGGTGAGCCTCCCACGACCCACACCTGCCGCGTTAGGGTTCTGTCTCGTCGGCGATGCCCGACGTGGACAATGAACCGTAGCCGTTCGATTAGATTTAGATCGTGCGGTGCACACTGCCCCGTACCGCTTCGCCCCTCCCCGTCTCACTGACGCGTGAGGACAGTCACTTAACAGCCCGCATACGCATTGTGTGTAATTGGCCGTCCCAGTTAACCCTCCCGCGCGACGCAACAATTCACTTTAAGCTTTATTCTTTTAATTTCAAACATAGTTATGTACCTAGATTCAAAAATCAACCCAACTCGATTCACTAAACCAAAATGCATGAAACTAATTTTTTAGAAAGGTACTGAAATGCTTAATCCAAGCCCGTTGGATTCAAATCATTTGGATCTGTTGGATCAACCATGGTAAAAATAACAAGGCAGAAGCTTTTCTGCATTCAAACATTTTTCAAAATTCAACCATAAAAGCTTTTGAGTTGATTCCAACTCTCAAAAAATCACATTTGATCATACCTTTCAGAATATATAAAAACATATGGGTTTACTTGCAGAAATAATGTTCAAGTAATAAAAGAATGCCACATAGGCATTTCTAGTCACTTTTATTTAATTAAAATAAAAAGGTTAAACCTTATTAAATTGTGACACTACTTTAAATCACATTCCCATGTACAGAAATATGTGGCGATGACTTGTGTCAACATGACCCCATGTTTGAGTTGGAGAATATTAAATCTTAAGTAGTTTTTCAATGAGTAGAAATTACTTTTCTCAAATTAAAATAAATAAGACAAATGCTTTAATCCTTGTGATGTTAGTGATGATGCTAGATCATCTATAGTGCACCTTTATGTGATGATTGAAAATAGTTAAGTATTGTTTGGTGATTTTGTACCTCTTATTTATTTATAGATGCTAGTACCTACCAAGGATACAAGGAGGAAGGCGGATACTACGAGGAGGAAGCCGAGGAGAACTTCAACCACTGCTCTGCACAAGGCAAGCTTATACCAACATCCTAGCAAGCTAACACTTGCAAGATACCCTACTTTAGCAAGCTTATACTTGAAATTATGCAAGCTACTACTTGCTTGTTACTATGATAACTACAAGCCTTAAGAATATGTGATCATACCCACTTGATGACCCAATCCTAGTTTTACTTGCAAGATTAATATTTTATTTTCTTTATCAAGGCTTTCTCTTAAAGTTTACATAGTGAATTGTAGATTCTAGAAAGATAAATAAAGGTAGCATAAAGAGCATAAAATTTGGCCTAAGTTAGATAATCTTGATGTCATCCTAAGGCATGAGATTGAACTTAGTAAATCTCCACTTGTTTACTGTAACACCCCAGTTTTAGTTAATATATATTTAGGGTTGATTGTGCATCCATGAGCATCATATCAAAATTTGCATGCATTAAGAAATAAAATGCAAACCCTAAACTCTAATATTGTCCCTCTATTTGAAAACCATTCAAATGGTTTTGAATTTGGAAAGCTACCAAAAAATTTGGAGCCCAAGTTGAATAAAAGGGCCCCACACTACTCTACTATGTTTTATAAAAGCCCTAGTACTTTTGAAATACTCAAAAAAACTGAAAAGGATTTGTAAATAAAAAAAGGAAACCTAAATCAGAAAAGGAAAAAGGTTATTCTAAAAGAATAGCAGCCAGAGCACTCCCTGGGCAGCAGCCCAGCTACCCTCTTCACTCTGCCTGCCGCACACCCACAGCAGCCTGAGGCCCAGCAGAAGCCCACTACGGCCCGTACCCCTTCGCCGTTTTTTCGCCTTTCGTCTTCCTCCCGACGATGCAAGCAGCAACGTGTCTACGTCGCCACCGTCGATCGCAGCCGGCCGTTGCGATGCGTTGCGCCGCCCCCGGACGCCTACAAGTGTCATGTCCTCGACGAAGATGAACCCTAGACGCCACTTCCTCCCTTCCCCTTTCTCTCTGGCTCCCTTGCGCCATGGCCGAAACCCTAGGTGCAGACCCTGCCGGCGCCTCGCCGCTCCCGGCCACCCCTCGCCCAGCCAAGCGTGCAGGAAGCTTCGCCTCGTCGCCCCGAGGCTTCTCCCCAAAGGAATCGGCCCCGCTCGCTCCCAATCGTCGCCAATGAATCTGTCTCCCTCGAGCCTGACGACCGCCGCCGTCGATTCGTCGGCTCTCGACCTCGCCTCGTCTCCCCAACACCACCACCGCACACCTGGTGAGCTGCTAGTCCTCGTGGACCCTCTCTCTCGCCTCTTCTCACTCTGGTTCCTCCTCCCCGTCGACCACCTGCCACCACCGCCGCTCATCGTCGTCGTGCTCCCCTCTCCGGTGACCTTTTCGAGGCGGCGCCGCTAATATTTGGCTCGCCTCAACCTCCTCTCTCTAACGCGCGCACACACGCGCCCTAGATCGCCCCTTAACGCCATCCCGCGCCGCCGTCTGGCCCGTCGGCCGGCGAGCCCGCATGGCTTGCCAACGTGGCACCGGGCCCAGTAGTCAGCCGCAGCGGCTAGCTACTGCCTTGGTGAAAAACACCCAACGGCCCCCTCTGTCCCACTTTGCCTGCGTGGCTTGCCTATGTGGCCTCTGGCCCACATGTCAGCCATAGTGTCTATCCCATCCTGCGGTGTAAAAAGTAATTCCAGACTTATTTAAATTAAGAAAAAGTTAAATATTTTCAGAAATTGTTTGAATATTGTAAATTCAATAAATTTTAATTTATAAGTCAGAAAATGTGTATAATATATCAAAATGTTTAGAAAAATGAAACCTAGCTACCTATGATATAATCATGCATTGTTCAATAACTTAAATGACAGGTTTAATTAGAACAACCTAGTAACCCTAATAGATGATTCCAGAGTTCCCCGAGTTAGGGTTTGCGCCCCTCGGAACCCCGTTTAAATGGTCGAGCATGCTTTAGGGTTTCAATTCAATGCAAATTAACTTGTCATATCATCATCCTTGCTTAAGCATTGCATCGATGCCATGTGTTGATTGTTTCCCTTTCTTTCCGGTGATTTGGTTCTTTCCGGTAGAATACAATGTCGAGATCGAGATCAAAGACCGAGATCAAGACCATCGAAGATCGACGAATAATACTTGAACAACTATAATCAAGTCAAGTACAAGGCTTCCGAAGATCTATTTATCTGCTATCAACAGGCAAAGGCAAGCATAGCCCCACCATGATATAATCCTATATTTTCGAAAGCATTTCAATTCCTGCCATGATGCATACGATTCTATTGTGGTCTTTTATCGATAGATAGAGTATCCTATCTATTGTATTGCTCCCTTGAGCTTACATTACCTGATCCACTGCTCCTAGCATAACTAGGTTTGGCTTGTGTGCACTGCTAGAGCTCTTATTCGTGTCTGCTTATCCATGCATAACTATTTAGTCTGGTCCATCCAGATGATGTATCAGATGCAGAGAATCTAGTATGATAGGAGAACGTCATGAGATGATATCAGAGGTGATATGAATTAAACATGCTAAGGCTTGTATGGGAGGCCACGGTGGGATGTGGTTTTTGTAGTCCCATGCTCGCCACCACTAGGAACCGATGTTCTTGCCTCTTGAACCAAGACGAGCGTACAACCACACGGGGCCTAGAAAACCCCATGACTGACTAGCTTGCCTAGTAGATTCCATGAGTCACATAGTTCGGGCGTTCCATTCGACATATGCATAGAAAATCTTTTGAAAGATTGCCGGGTGAAGTTGGTGCATTCATAACAGGTAGGTAAGCGTGGACCGGGTTGCTTGGGGTCGATGGAGCCCTTGTTACCCAACCTCGCCTCACATCTTTAAGTACCGGCTTCGGGATTTGACCCGTTATGGTGGAACCATACTTATTGCGTGACTCATGGTCTCGGCAAAAGCAAGGTAAAGGTCGTGTTTAACCACCCTCTGCCAGCCTTCCAAGGAAGAGGTCTTATCTAGTGGCATTAAGAGAAGGTTAGTACGTGTAGGTAAAGTTGTACACCCCTGTAGAGTAATAATCTTTCGAAAATCCGTGTCCACGGTTATGGACGACTTGGGAACGGACGTGATGATCATAGAGAACTTGAACCTAATCGTAAAACTTGGCAGATCAACGTGTGCTTAAGGATGCTTCCTCATGGTTACTAGGGGGTGATACTAGTTCAGGAGATGATGATGATTTGGTGGATATCAGAAGATGATGATCAATACTTTGGAGATGTATCTTTCTTATCCCCTTTTAAAATACTCTGACTAGACGAGCTTCTTCTCCCTCTTGTTTAATAAACAAAAGATGGCTTTATGCAAAACAACTCCTCCAGCCATAAGTCTTGCGGAGTACACCCTGTACTCACCCTTGCTTTGTTGATAATTTTGGCAGAGTAAGTGTTCCCTGAAGATCAGTTTGGTACTACATCGACATCGACGAATAGCTTGGGGTTCTCGGCCGGCAGCCTGGAATCTATGGGCTGGGACGTCATCGTTATGCTCCAGGCCTCTTAGGGCATTCGTTAAGTTTGCTATACTTAATAGCATAATTTTCCTTCCGTTGTTTGATGTTTGTGGTCAGTGACCTCTGCTTGTAATAATTTGGTTCTCTGCTTAGTTATGAGCTTGCTGTAATAAATTTTGTGTCGTAGGGTCACTGTTGTGTTATCAATTCTTCACTGGATATTCTCGAGCTCAAGGTTAAGCTTATGTCAGACAGAGGTTTGGGATTTGTTTAGCCCTGATCCCGGGGGTGTCATAGGTCTTGGTATGAGAGTAGTACCGACCGTAGGAAAACCTTGCTATTGGTCGATGTTGATTTTAGTGTTTGTGAAAACTATTTTAAAAGCTGAAAAGTATTTGCGAAAACTCTAGTATGCTTCTTTTTCTCCTTATCCAGTTTCTCTCTAACTCTGGATTATCTTATCTGGTGTTGATTTTGGAAAAGTTTTGATATCTCTTCTAGTCTTTCAAAACTTAGGTGCCTTCTTGGCATGAAATTTCTAAGCCAGTTGACCTAGTGTTGAGTTCTCTAGAGTTGTGAGTGTTGAGAATTCCTAGTTTTCCTTTGCTCTTGTTCATCTGAGAGATTCCTTTCTATCATGATCTCTCTATCCTTTGGACCCACAATATAATATTGTTGGTTCCACAGTGTTCTGTTCCAGGCTTCGAGGTTTCCTTTCGCCTCGAGTGCCTCCTTTTTGTTTGTTGGGTACTTCAGAAGTCGTTTCTACTTTTGAAGGCTACCTCGTGATCACTATCTTGCAGTGTACGCTATGTCACTCAGGTAGTAGTTACTCCTTTCTTTGGGTTTTAACCCTTGGACTTGAACCTAAGATCCCTGATTGTGCTGGATTCTGGTGTTATGAATCTTGTACATGAAGCTGACCTTTAACCCAAGATCCACTCCTTTGACCCCTGTTGTTAATGTTAACACATTACCTTAGGATGGCTGGTATTAAAATTCTAGCTTCAAGCTTGTGATCTTTGTCGTGATTGAATTGTGACAATTAAGGACTTCCCCTACCGCTAGCTATGGCAGATGTTCTTTAATGGAACCAAATAGATCACGACACGAGTACTCCTTGAGAGTCTCGCATCTATACTCGTGACTCTGCCACACCTTACCCCTTCACTGCAATGGTTTTCGGGAGATTGTTGACTTATGCATACACATCTCGGGATTCTATCCTGAGCATGTTCCTTTCCCCTTGTTGTTTTCCGACCTTTGTCTACCAGTTGGTAGCCAAGTTGTAAATGTGCATCGATGTCTTCCAAAGTAAGATACTCTTCTGGTCCTTCAAGACAAATCATTTCGGTATGTCTAGGAGAAACAAACTCCAGTACCTCGTCATATCTAGGACCAGGTCAAAGTGTTGAAATCCGCAGATCAAGAGGCATTGCTGAAATTCTATCTGTTCCTCCTTAAGGTATCACACCCTTTTATACTAAGAGGTCGTTCTGAGTTTCATGACCCCTTAATGAAGTGATGCTTTTACACATCTTTACTCATCCTTCCTCGAGCCTTCACGGTCGTGAGTGATGCGTGTGCGTAATAATGTGGCTATCCGAGATTCTTAGCAATTATTATTGTTTTGAACTCCAAGGACATTTGTGTCATTCTTAGCGTGACTGGTTAACCCTATCACTAAGTGAAGTTTGAATGTGCTACCAAGTCCGTTATTCTGGTGCACTCTCTTCAGACAAAGAGTTAGGCTTGTGCCAAAACTCTGAGACTACGCTTTCTTGCCTTACCAAGCAAGTTTCCTCTCGAACCAAGCGACATATCGGTGGTTCGTGATATTCTAGACATCTTTCTAGAAGTATTGCCATGTTGCCACATGACCGTGTTGTCAAGTTCTTCAACAAGTAAGTTATCTGAACTGTTCCTATCTCCAAGGATCCGTACTAGATACCCCTGAACTAGTTGGTTGATATTAAACAACAACTTGGAGAGTTGTAAGACAAAAGTACTACCCGACTCAGTTCTTCCAAAAGGGATGTCTAGTTTTGGTTAGTGCTGAAGTAAGATAGTATGTTCTTTGTGGATATGTTATCTTCCCCCACCTTTGATTTGATTTGGGTTATTGTGAAACCAAACTCAGTTCCAAGGACTATCTTGATGGTGTTCCTACTCGTGATGTTTAACTTGAGTACATCTTCATGTCCTTTGATCTGACCAATACCCTTGTCTTGTTCACGCAACATATGAGTCCATCTTCTTAGAGTGCCTCGATAAGTTTGTTGTTGATCCCATCGATGACATCCTTATCTTCTCCATGTTAGATTTGATTCATATGGAACATTTGACAGTAATGTTGGAAACTTTCGAGAACCTTCTTCGGGTCATTTCGAAGTATGAGTTCTGGATGTTAGAAGTGACCTTCTCTGGTTCACGTGCAAATGTTGAAAGATGCCGCCGTGGATTCGAGTAGAGTTAGCTCCGTTCCCTAAGGACACATGTGTGTTTTGTTGGTAGCACCTTATGTGTGTGCAGTTGTCTCTCGACAAGTTGTAAATACATGGGTCTAGCAATTTAGCTCATATTTTGGAGCTTTACACTGTAGTCCATATCTTGAGAATCTAGTAACTTTACCTTTGCGGTAAATGTTGCAAAATTTCTATTCGGACATGTTGAGTCTAAAGTATCGTTCCACCTAACAAAAGCTGAATCTCAAGCAGCAATGATGGTTGGTGTTATTCAAGGTTTTGACATAGGTCTCTTTGTGCATATGGCAAGATTAATGTAACGGTTGACACACTTAGCCGGAAAGACCTCTAGTCATATTCTCTTGATTCAGCAATAACAACCACTCTTCATGAGGCTTCTTCTATGATTTATCATATGAGTTGTTCTTATGGTTTCCTTTGTATCCGAAGTCCGACCTTTACTTGATGTCTCGTGTCTCGAACATCAAGGAGAACATTCAAAGTAGTGTTGCTAAATGTCTCTCGGTCAACCCTCCAGACCCTTTATGTTGGCAAGCGTCTTGTTGTGTCAAGTAATTGAAGTCTGAGAATGAAGTTTCTTTCTTCTCGTGTCATCAGGAATATTCTTACCTATTCATCCTAGTGGTTTAAAGTGATATCATGATATTTGGCAAAGATTTTGATAAACCTGGATGAATAAAGAGTTTCCTTCATTTTCTCAATCATGTTTTCAGAGTGACTATGATTTTGATAATCAACAGCTTCTCTTGTTACATGATTCTTGTGACTCTTATAAGTCCTCTCCACTAAAACACCTTTCCGTCTTAAGCCTTATGTTGAATGAAAGAGTGACTCTTCTGTTTCAAAAGTAGTTCAACAGCTTGGTTTTGTTGATTCATATCTCCGCACCCTAAAATCTCTACTTAATCCATTTAGTAGAGGTTCCTCATCGAACTATGTGGTCATGTTATTTCTGTTGGAAGCTTTCTTCTTCAGAAGCTTCAAAACCTCATGTAAGTTTCATGGTCTCAATCCTTATGAAGACCAGCTATCTAACAACTTGAAACCATCCCTTTTGTTTCCTCCGTTACCTTGACATGTTTCATGTTCGTCATCTCAGAGTTGTTTTTGAACACTCTATCCATGAGTTGACCATGAGATTCTCGGTGTGTTGTTTAGTGTGTTCCCTCTTATCTTTAGAATGACCCTGTTTCTTTCTCTCTCCGCCGCTTTTCCTACCTTTGGAATCTCGGGTCGAGATTCTCGTAAGGGGGATAGAGCTGTAACACCCTAGTTTTAGTTAATATATATTTAGGGTTGATTGTGCATCCATGAGCATCATATCAAAATTTGCATGCATTAAGAAATAAAATGCAAACCCTAAACTCTAATATTCTCCCTTTGTTTGAAAAGCATTCAAATGGTTTTGAATTTGAAAAGCTACCAAAACATTTGGAGCCCAATTTGAATAAAAGGGCCCCACACTACTCTACTATGTTTTAGAAAAGCCCTAGTATTTTTGAAATACTCAAAAAAACTGAAAAGGATTTGTAAATAAAAAAAGGAAACCTAAATCAGAAAAGGAAAAAGGTTATTCTAAAAAAATAGCAGCCAGAGCACTCCCTAGGCCGCATCCCAGCAGCCCAGCTACCCTCTCCCCTCTGCCTGTCGCACACCGCAGCAGCCTGAGGCCCAGCAGAAGCCTACTCCGGCCCGTACCCCTTCGCCATTTTTCTCCTTTCTTCTTCCTCCCGACGACGCAAGCAGCTACGTGTCTGCGCCACCACCGTCGATCGCAGCCGGCCGTTGCGATGCGTTGCGCCGCCCCTCGACGCCTACAAGTGTCGTGGCCTCGACAAAGACGAACCCTAGACGCCACTTCCTCCCTTCCCCTTTCTCTCTGGCTCCCTTGCGCCATGGCTGAAACCCTAGGTGCAGACCCCGTCGGCGCCTCATCGCTCCCGGCCACCCCTCGCCCAGCCAAGCATGCAGGAAGCTCTGCCTCGTCGCCCCGAGGCTTCTCCCCGAAGGAATCTTCCCTGCTCGGTCTCAATCATCGCCAACGACTCTGTCTCTCTCGAGCCCGACGACCGCCGCCGTCGATTCGCCAGCTCCCGACCTCGCCTCGCCTCCCCGACACCACCACGGCACACCTGGTGAGCTGCTGTGCTGGTCCTCGTGGACCCTCTCTCTCACCCCTCTCACTCTGGTTCCTCCTCCCCGTCGACCACCTACCACCACCGCCTCTCACCGTCGTCGTGCTCCCCTCTCCGGTCACCTTTTCGAGGCGGAGCCGCTACTCTTTGGCTCGCCTCAACCTCCTCTCTCTAACGCGTGCACGCACACGCCCTAGATCGCCCCCTAACGCCGTCCCGTGCCGCCGTCTGGCCCGTCGGCCGGCGAGACCGCGTGGCTTGCCAACGTGGCACCGGGCCCAGTAGTCAGCCGCAGCGGCTAGCTACTGCCTTGGTGAAAAACACCCAACGGCCCCCTCTGTCCCACTTTGCATGCGTGGCTTGCCTATGTGGCCTCTGGCCGACATGTCAGCCATAGTGGCTAGCCCATCCTGCGGTGTAAAAAGTAATTCCAGACTTATTTAAATTAAGAAAAAGTTAAATAATTTCAGAAATTGTTTGAATATTGTAAATTCAATAACTTTTAATTTATAAGTCAGAAAAATGTGTATAATATATCAAAATGTTAATAAAAATGAAACCTAGCTACCTAAGCTATAATCATGAATTGTTCAATAACTTAAATGACAGGTTTAATTAGAACAACCTAGTAACACTAATAGATGATTCCAGAGTTTCCCCGAGTCAGGGTTTGCGCCCCTCGAAACCCTGTTTAAATGGTCGAGCATGCTTTAGGGTTTCAATTAAATGCAAATTAACTTTTCATATCATCATCCTTGCTTAAGCATTGCATCAATGCCATGTGTTGATTGTTTCCCTTTCTTTCCGGTGATTTGGTTCTTTCCGGTAGAATACGATGTCGAGATCGAGATCAAAGACCGAGATCAAGACCATCGAAGATCGACGAACAATACTTGACCAACTATAATCAAGTCAAGTACAAGGCTTCCAAAGATCTATTTATCTGCTATCAACAGGCAAAGGCAAGCATAGCCCCACCATGATATAATCCTATGTTTTCGAAAGCATTTCAATTTCTGCTATGATGCATACGATTCTACTGTGGTCTTTTATCGATAGATAGAGTATCCTATCTATTGCATTGCTCCCTTGAGATTACATTACCTGATCCACTGCTCCTAGCATAACTAGGTTTGGCTTGTGTGCACTGCTAGAGCTCTTATTCGTGTCTGCTTAGCCATGCATAGTTGTTTAGTCTGGTCCATCCAGATGATATATCAGATGCAGAGAATCTAGTATGACAGGAGAACGTGATGAGATGATATCATAGGTGATATGAGTTAAACATGTTAAGGCTTGTATGGGAGGCCATGGTGGGATGTGGTTTTTGTAGTCCCATGCTCACCACCACTAGGACCCGATGTTCTTACCTCTTGAACCAAGACGAGCGTACAACCACACGGGGCCTGGAAAACCCCATGATTGACTAACTTGCCTAGTAGATTCCATGAGTCACATAGTTCGGGCGTTCCATTCGAGATATGCACAGAAAATCTTTTAAAAGATTTGCCGGGTGAAGTTGGTGCATTCATAACAGGTAGGTAAGCATGGACCAGGTTGCTTGGGGTCGATGGAGCCCTTGTTAACCAACCTCGCCTCATATCTTTAAGTATCGGCTTCGGGATTTGACTCGTTACGGTGGAACCATAATTATTGCGTGACTCATGGTCTCGGCAAAAGCAAGGTAAAGGTCGTGTTTAACCACCCTCTGCCAGCCTTCCAAGGAAGAGGGCTTATCTTGTGGCATTAAGAGAAGGTTAGTACGTGTCGGTAAAGTTGTAAACCCCTGCAGGGTAATAATATTTCGGAAAGTCGTGTCCACGGTTATGGACGACTTGGGAACGGATGTGATGATCATAGAGAACTTGAACCTAATCGTAAAACTTGGCAAATCAACGTGTGCTTAAGGATGCTTCCTCATGGGTACGAGGGGGTGATCCTAGTTCAGGAGATGATGATGATTTGGTGGATATCAGAAGATGATGATCAATACTTTGGAGATGTCGCTTTATTATCCCCTTTTAAAATACTCTGACTAGACGAGCTTCTTCTCCCTCTTGTTTCATAAACAAAAGATGGATTTATGCAAAACAACTCCTCTAGCCATAAGTCTTGCGGAGTACACCATGTACTCACCCTTGCTTTGTTGATAATTTTGGCAGAGTAAGTGTTCCCTGAAGATTAGTTTGGTACTACATCAACATCGACGAGTAGCTTGGGGTTCTCGGCTGGCATCCTGGAATCTATGGGCTGGGACGTCATCGTTATGCTTCAGGCCTCTTAGGCCATTCATTAAGTTTGCTATACTTAATAGCATAATTTGCCTTACATTGTTTGATGTTTGTGGTCACTGACGTCTGCTTGTAATAATTTGGTTCTCTGCTCAGTTATGAACTTGTTGTAATAAATTTTGTGTCATAGGGTCATTGTTGTGTTCTCAATTCTTCACTGGATATTCTCTAGCTCAAGGTTAAGATGGGAATACTTGGTGAAAACGGTTATGAAAACCTTAGAATGATGAGTCATTCTACTGAAATGTTTTGACATGTGTTTCCGAATACCAGATGATTTTGATGATGAAAATGTTGAGGCATGAGCCTTAACCCTTTATAAAACTGATGGTTTTCTGGATGCGATACCATTCCAATTTTACTGTACAACCACAAACCCTGAAAATTGGGTAGGGCTTGACTGGAAATTTATATACCTTAGTATGGGGTCCCTCGCGGCCAAGGTCTGAGATGAGGCTACCTTGTGAAGATTGTCCACCTGTGCAGTACCCAAGATGACCGCTGGTCATGGTTGGGAGGCCAAACTCATAGGAGAGGTGCCTATACTAGGGCGTGTAATTGAAAGGTTAGGATTGATTATCCACATACTAAGTATGTTGAATTCAGGATTTGTTTTTGACGGATGTATCGAATGTTGTGGTGAAAGTGTACAATCTCTGCAGAGTGTCAAACTATTCAAATAGCCGCGTCCGCGGTTATGGACAGTTGGAGTGGACATACTGTTCCCCCGTCAGATGTTTTCAAAACGACTTGTGAAATGATTTGTTTGACTTGACCACAACAGAGTTGTGATATGAAATTCAAATTCCCACTTAGGTGTTATAAAATTGTCAACTAGTTTGCTTTGCTTTTGAACTTAGTAGAGGTAAATCTGGCTTTTTGCAAAACAACCCTAGAGCTTAGCATCCTACTACAAAAAACCCCTTAACTTATTAGTATTAGTTTGCGAGTACTTAAAGAGTACTTATGGCTTTGTCCCTGGCTATTTCCATGGCCAGACTATGAAGAGGAGTATCAGGATGACAGATCGTAGGAAGGTTACGACAACTAGGATCATCTCCCATCGTCAGCATTGCATGTGATCCCGAAGATGGAGCTTCGCCTACACCATCGTTACTATTACGTTATTCCGCTGCTTGCATTGTACTAAGAACTGGATCATGAGATCCTTATTTGTGTAAGACCTTATTATTTGTGTAAGACCTTATGTATGGTTTGTAATGGATGATGTACTGTGATATCCAAATCTGTTATGTCTCGCCAAAATGGTAATCCTGGGATTGCGATGTATGACATAACAGGCATCTGGGATTAAAAATCCAGGTGTTGACACATAGCCTTCATCACCGCCTTCCAGGAGTGCACGATGGACGACGCCCTCGCCGCTGCCATCATCATAGCCATCACCAATTTACTAGGTGCCGACCTCGAGGGCAACCGTAGCACCTTCACAGAATCACACTCCTTTACGTCGAGCTCGTGGGTCAGCCGCACCTTCACCCACCTGCATCACACGGTCAGGTTTGCGCTGCACCTTCGTCGCCTCCACAATGCCGTCCCATAGAACTACCTTGTCCATACTTGTGACTGTATCTAGAACATTTAACAAATTAATCAAAAAAGGGGTATTCCATACAATTCAAAATGCACAGATGTAAGATAAAAATGCTTACAAATTTTCCTTTAATCAGCCAGTTCATTGGCTATGTTTCTATTGACAGCATTTTCCTTGCAAGATTTTGATCGTAATAACGTGTACATAAGTAAATAGGATACAATTGGTAGTTAAGCACATTTAATATAGTATCATTTGTGCAATTCAATGTCCGAGCAAGTAACTGGGATTACTGAATCTGAATTATCCTGGACATGAATGTTTTGGCATTGTTAACCCAACGGCAATACAATGAATATGCTTTCCAAGCTACTCTTCAAAACCAAAGAAATTCCATGGTAAACTTAGATTTTATGACGGCGTCTGTCCTTATTTGTCACAATGTCTAGGTGCTTATAAAATTAATGACATGCACATTCACAGGGTGGTATGTCATTTTCCAATGGCGCAAGGGCGTGAACCCCATTTCATGATTAAGCAACACCCTTCCATTGGATAATTAACAAAAACTAGTGGCTATGGGCACTTCTATTTTTTCAGGTATAGTGAGCAATATTGCTGCTGTACTGCTAAATAATGTTACATATCTATATACAGACGCTAAAGAATTAAAGAGGATTAGGAACAAATAGTATTATGCATGACATGCAGATGATATTCGAAAACGACGACATGAAACCCAAAGTAACAAACATACTTGAACAACCCTGCTTACTGATGACCAAGCTATGCCATCTGCTTCTGCTGATATCGATGTCCAAGATAATGAAACATGAATGGGAGTGTTAATATCTATTGATAATGACTTGTTTCGTTATGCTTTATAATGGAACCCGACCCTGTTATCTGGGATCGTATGGAAAAAATCTATTGATAATGACGATCTGCCATTGCATATACCCCTATGTATTGATACTAATTAGCATTTTTCATACATGCAGATCTAAAGAGATAAAGAGGAAAAGGCAAAGGTTATGTACAACCAAGATGGATATGGTTACCTGCCATTGGACACTTTCACATGTGGTTAGTAGTTCTCTCGAAAGATGCATATACGCTCATTCCTCAGCTTGCTATGTACAGTCAATACCAACTAACTCCAACACCCACTTTTTTAGCTCATGATTCCCCTACAAAAATATTTAATTAAGATTAACCTTGTTTTATAAAATTCAAAAAAACAACATTAAATAGATGGATTTGTATGAGATAAAATGAGCATTAGCATGCTGAACTACATCCCTGCCTATAAATTGAAAGCAACTTAGAAGTGAGTTTTATCTTCACTTGTCTCATATGTCTCTGCTATTGCAAGATAATATGTCAGTTTTTTCATCATCATGCCATATTTAAGGATAACATGGCATTTTTATCTTCATTCTAATTTGAAGATTCATATATACAATAAAAACTTGGACAATTGATTAAATAAACCTAACTACTAATGAAGATACCCTGATGCAAATGGACAAATCTAGAAGAGATAAATGTGTTTTTTGTATGGCCCCTTAGTCACATTGAAAAGAAAATATCTCCGAAATTAAATATAAAGTATGCATCAGTACATACCAACCGGGAGTAGGTGACATCGATAATTCTGAACAAGTATGCATCTGCACATACCAACAGGGGTAGGTGACATCATTTGTCTGAAAAAGTATGCATTTGCACATACCAACTGGGAGCTAAATGAAGCCTTAAACTAATATTTTCAGTATAACTATTTTTAACACGATGGAAGATCCAATATCTACTTACTGAGAGCAACCATATAACATCATCGAAGGCGTTTTTTTAGTGTAGCAAGTGGACTAAAAAGACATTTTTCATATTACAGCGATCATGTATAACAGCAGAGTTGATCAGAGACATCCAAGTAAACTAACAACGCCTTGGAACATGCAAATTTATCTCAGGCTCACAACGATGTTATATTCTCTCTATATGACTCTCAAGTTAAATTTGTCACACATTTTTGTGTATGACCTATGTTATATTCATAAGTGATAACTCTGACATGTGCCTTATTATGCTTACTACCGATTCCTTAATATTACACACTGATATATTCTTCACTGAAGCTCTGGGAAACAATGCTGGACCATCAACGAATGGAGCATATCTAGCATCAATACTTGTTTGAAAATAATCAACACCTGGCTAATATGATTACAATCAAAATTCCGCAACCTCATATCTAAAATCTATTTGCTTCACACGGATATGTATTTCTATAGGGTGAAGCAGTTTTATTATAGTGTGCCCACGGGGGCCGCACATAGATAGAGAGGGCCGAGAGAGACGGACATGAGCTTGTCGATGGGACGCATCATGAACCTAGAGAAGGGGAGAGGCGCGTCTGTAGGGTTCACATGATGGAAAACAAAAAAATTCTATCGCGAGAACACACAAAAGCCAAGATCTAATCTATGAGATCGGTGCAACGAGTTTGTAGAGTACTAACCCTTATAGATCCAAAGCGTTTAATGAGATCGGATTCTCGTGGTTGATGTACTCATTCTCTTGCCGGTCTCAAGATCATGTAGACGATCCTTGATCCTTTTGCGCCATGTTCGGCGCTTCCGATCGGTCACACGTCTGATGATGAAGACCTTCCTCTCCCTTGTTCCAGCAGGACAGCGGAGGTTTTAGATCTCCAAGAAATCCTAGCAGCACGACGGTGTGGTGGTGGTGGTGGAGAAGAGATTACTTCAGGGCTTCGCCTAAGCCGGAGCAGTTGTATGGAGGAGAGAGGGAGGCGCCTGGCAGCTAGGTTTTTTGGGTGAGGGACAAGGGGGCACCCCCACCCCTCCTTATATGGGCGGAGGGGCGGCGGCCAGGGTTCCCAGCCCTGGCCAAGTCCACCCCATCTCCCCTTGGCTGGTGGCAATGGAGAGGGAAAGGGAAACCTTTTCCCTCAAGGTTTCCTTTCCTTCCTCCACTAGGACTTTGACTTTCAAACTAGGATTTGACTTTTCAAACTATGATTTGACTATTCAAACTAGAGTTTTTTCTCCTTGTCCTTGGCCGACTTGACCTAAAGTACCATGCGCCTAGACCATTATGGTGTGGTGCATTCCAACTACCCCTCCCGGGGTGGTGGGCCTTCTAGAACATTCTAGAAGCTTATGGTCAAAACACTGGAAAAAAATACGAACCTTGGAAATTGACTTTCCTTATATGAATCTTATTCTCCGGACCATTCCGAATCTCTTCGTGATGTCATGGATCCAATCTGATACTCCGAACAAAATTCGGTCTCCAACTCATATTCCATATCTACTAAACAACATTGAATCCTTAAGTGTGTCTCCCTATGGTTCGTGAACTACGCAGACATGATCGAGACACCTCTCTAATCAATAACCATTAGAGGAATCTGGAAATCCATTATGGCTCCCACATATTTCTATGATGACTTTGTGATCGAATGAACCATTTACACACGATACCAATTTCAACTTTTTCTCGCGATACTTTACTTATCTAAGGTTTGACCATGAGTATCTCTCTACCTAGTTCAACCTCGTTACCGATAAGTACTCTTTAATCGTTCCATGATATGACATCCCATGTGACCTAGTCACATGCTAGCAAGCTAATTGGATGACATTCCACCGAGAGGGCCCATAGTACATCTATCCGTCATATGGATGGACAAATCCCACTATTGATCCATGTGCTTCAACACATACTTTCAGAATACTCGGTGCCACCTTTATAATCACCCAGTTATGAAGTGGTATTTGATGTCATCAAAGTATCCTTCCGGTGATGGTGATTAACATGATCTAATGGTCGAAGGATTAGGTTACTATGTATTTGAAAGCTTATAGCAAACAAACTTTAAATGACTTGATCTTTTGCTATGCTTAACTATAGGAGTGTGACCTTGGCTCATGCGCACTGGCGAAGCTTATAGCAAACGAACTTTAAAATCTTTATGTCACTATCTTGGACATGCTAGTGAATAGCATGAAAACATGGCTTGATATGATTCAGCTTCTTGTGTGACCTTGGCTCCTGCGCATTGGCTGGCACCCATGTTGTCACAGTAGATAGCCATTGGGTCTAACGCACTAGGAACCACACCAAGCTCCATAATGAACTCCTTAATCCATATCTCCTCTTGTGAAGCCTCCGAAGCAGCTGTGTATTCCGATTCAGTTGAAGATCTCGCCACAACGCTTTGCTTAGCACTCCTCCAGCTCACTGCTGCACCATTCAAAGTAAATACGTATCCAGATTATGATTTAGAATCATCCGGATCAGTGTTCCAACTAGCATCAGTGTAACTGTTTACAACGAGTTGTTTGTCACATCCATAAGAAAGAACCATATCATTAGTCCTCCTTAAGTAATTTAGGATATTTTTGACCGCTATCCAGTGATCTACTCCTGGATTACTTTGATATCTGCTAGCCAATCTAACAACATATGCAATATATGGTCTTGTACACAGCATGGCATACATGATAGAGCCTATGGCTGAGGCATAGGGAGTTTTGTTTATCTTCTCTCTATCTTCTGCCGTAGATGGACTTCGAGTTTTACTCAAGGTCGTATTTGGCAACATGGGCAAGAATCCTTTCTTGCTTTCTTCCGTTCCAAACCTCTTTAGAACCTTGTCCAAATATGTACTTTGTGAAAGCTCTATTAAGCATCTTGATCTATCTCTATAAATCTCGATGCCTAAGATGTATGCAGCTTTGCCAAGATCCTTCATTGAAAAACTATTATTCAAATAGTCTTTGACACTTTTAAGAAGTTTTATATCATTCCCAGTCAACAATATGTCATCTACATATAGTACTAGGAATGCTACAGAGATCCCACTCACTTTCTTGTAAATACAAGCTTCTCCATAAGTTTGTATAAATCCAAAGCTTTTGATCGCCTTATCAAAATGTTGATTCCAGCTCCGGGATGCTTGCTTCAATCCATAAATGGACCATTGAAGTTTGCATACGTTGTTAGCATCTTTAGGATTGACAAAACCTTTGGGTTGTACCATATACAACTCTTCTTCAATGTCACCATTGAGGAACGTCGTTTTGACACCCATCTGCCATATCTCATAATCGTAATATACAGCGATTGCTAACAAAATCCTCACAGTGTTTAGCTTCGCTACCGGTGAGAAAGTCTCATCGTAGTGAACTCCTTGAATTTGTCAGAAACCCTTCACGACAAGTCGAGCTTTATAGACGGTTACATTACCATCAACATTTGTTTTCTTCTTGAAAATCCATTTGTTCTCAAAAGGCTTCCGACCATCCGGTAAGTCCACCAAAGTACACACTTGGTTTCGTACATGGATCCAATCTCGGATTTTATGGCTTATAGCCATTTGTTGGAATCTGGGCTCATCATTGCTTCCTCATATGTCGCAGGGTCATCGGTGTTGTCCACCAACATGACATTCATAACAGGATCATACCAATCAGGAGTGGTACGAGTCCTTGTTGACCTGCAAGGTTCAGTAGTGACTTCGTTCGAAGTTTCATGATCATTAGCATTAGCTTCCTATCTTATTGGTGCAGTCGGCACAAGAACATTTTCTAGTGCTGCGCTACTCTCAAATCCGAGAGAACGTTCGACAACCTCGTCGAGTTCTACTTTCCTTACAGTCACTTCTTTCGAGAGAAACTCCTTCTCGAGAAAGGATACATTCTTGGCAACGAAGATTTTTCCTTCGGATATATGATAGAAGGTATACCCAATTGTTTCTTTAGGGTATCCTATGAAGACACATTTTTCCGCTTTGGGTTCAAGCTTGTCGAGATGTAACTTCTTTACATAAGCTTCACAACCCCAAACTTTAAGGAATGACAATTTAGGTTTCTTACCAAACCACAAGTCATACGGTGTCGTTTCAACGGATTTAGATGGTGCCCTATTTAAAATGAATGTGGCTTTTTTCAAATTCATAACCCCAAAATGATAACGATAAACATGTAAGATACATCATAGAACGAACCATATCTAAGAGAGTTCAATTACGACGTTCGGACACACCATTATGTTGTGGTGTTCCTGGTGGTGTCAATTGTGAAAGTATTCTGCATTTCTTTAAATGCTCGCCAAACTCGTAACTTAGATATTAACCTCCATGATCAGATCGCGGAAATTTAATCTTCTTGTTATGTTGATTCTCAACTTCACTTTGAAATTCTTTAAACTTCTCGAAAGTTTCGGACTTATGTTTTATGAAATAGATATGCCCATATCTACTGAAGTCATCCGTGAAAGTAAGAACATAACGATAACCACCGCGCAATTCCACACTCATTGGGCCACACACATCGGTATGCATGGTTTTCAATAAGTCCGTAGCTCGCTCCATTATGCCAAATAATGGAGTCTTAGTCATTTTACCCATTAGACATGATTCACTTCTTTCAAGTTATTCAATACCAAGTGATTCAAGAAGTCCATTGGAATGTTGTTTCTTCATACACTTCACTCCAATGTGACCAAGATGACAGTGCCACATGTATGTAGAATTATCATTCAATTTCATTCGTTTAGCATCTATATTATGAACATGTGTATCACTACTATCAAGATTCAATAAGAATAGACCATCTATCATAGGCGCATGACCATAAAAGATATTAATCATATAAATTGAACAAACGTTAATCTCGGACTTAAACAAGTAACCATCTCGCAATAAACAAGATCCAGATATAATGTTCATGCTTAACGCAAGCACCGAATAGGAATTATTTAAGTATAAAACTAATCCCGACGGTAGATGAAGAGGGAGCGTGCCGATAGCGATTGTAAGGTTCCCAACCTTTAATAAGGTAGAGATCCCTGTGTTTACAATGCTAGTCCCTGGATCAATAGCTAGCATCCACAGTTAAGATGTAATATCAAGAAACAAAGGTCATAATACAACTTTATAACCAGGAATAAAATAATTTATTACATCTTACATAGCTCATTTGGCTATCTCATTACAATGCAGCAGAATATAACAATAGCATGGGGTCCTTCATCTTCAAAGTGCCACAGGCAGTCATGTTGGTTGTAGACTTGTAATCCTAATCAATAAACTTCACTAACATCAAACAAACCTGCAACATAATAAGTTATAGCCACAAGGGTTAATACATTTGAATTGTATTGGCAAGTGAATACTATGGTAGTATAGTGGATTCTATCATCTATATGCATTTGTCTAAGTGGAGCTTAGGCTTGCTTTGCTCAAAATAGATTTTTCTTATCATTTGAAAACAGGAAGTTTTTTGCTTGACAAAAACATTCCCAAGGCATCTCCTAATAGAAATTGGTGATCCTTCAACCCTTGTTCAACCACAAGATTTTAACTTAGAAATTGGGATGAGGAGATTCTTGATAGCTTCCATGTCTTGATGCTCAAATTGTCCTTTGCCAGGGACATGGCTAAGTACTTAGATTTTTCACTCTACAGAGGTGGTGCACTTTCCCCACAAGACTTGGTTTCCCAAGACAAGATCTTTCAGAAGCCTTCCCTTAGACCAGAATGGACGCGTTCCAACCTATCATTCCCCTACCACCAACTGTCCATTTGGCTAAGTTATTGCAACCTATATGATCCAGGCAGAGCCCATAAGCCAAGTGGTTGTACTTGAAGCTTCTCAACATTTGACATCTCAAATCTCTTTGTTCCTGGGTGGCCATCCACAAGTGTGATACACAAGGTAAACCATAGAAATGGGCCTTGTGTAACCACTCAACACAAACCATTCCTTCCATTCCACCCAGGTGATTCATTCACTTAGTTGTTTTATTAAACAAAACACAAGTCTTTGACTTAGAAATATTCCATAGTATGAATATAATCCACCCTTGTTTTCTACTAGCTAAGCTAAGCATGATAGTAGTAGGAATCTTAACTTAGGAGAATTCTACTAAGGTTTCATCTACTAGGATTTCCCATGGCATAGTTTACACTTAGAAAAATTCCATGCAAGTCCTACTTAGAAATATCACTAATGCATAGTGAAAATAATGTGACAAAAGTATGAAGCATCACTTGCCTTTTTGGTAGAGAATATAAGTTCACTCCTTGTCTTTGCAATTATCACACTCTTCAAATCACTACAATTCAATCAAGCAAGGGCACAATTTCAATCTACCATTCAAGCAACATCACATAAAATAATGGAAACAAAACAATGCATGCAAGCATGCCAAACTTTGTTTTATTTACAAAAGTGGTTTATAATAGGTTATAAACATTCTAAAACACTTATTGGTCATTTTATAAAGTGGCAAAACTATTTGCAAAAGATTTTACCTATAAACCTTTTTTAAACCAAATCATTATTTTATGTGGTTGAAAATGCCTTTATCAAAGTAGCAATCTTTATAGGGTTCATAAAATACATTTTTAAATCATAAAACTTGGTGCTTGGGGTCAGAGAGTTTATTCCAAAACATTTCCCAAAGATTTTCTCCCAAAAGCATTTTTAATAAATAAACATTATTTTTATTTGACTAGAAATGGTTTAAATCAAAAGTTTATTATTTTGCTTCACCAAATATGTTTTTTAAACCACAAATTTATTCCTATGGTCAGTAGGTTCAAAACAAACCATTTTCCAAAGGTTTTATTTCAAAAATCATTTTAGAACAAATTTTATATTCTAAATATGCATACACAAGTTTCCACAAAAACAATCAATTTAACAGAAGCATTTTACTAAAAAAAGTGCATGGTCAGAAAGTACTTGTCTTGCTGATTCCATTGATATAAAATTTGCAAAATTTGGACGTGTGGTTTGAAAGTTATGAATTTTTCAAATTGGAACATCTAATAGACAAGTTTCTGGTTTTAAAACAGATTCCAGGCCACGTGTCTAGTTCCTATTCGCCAGTACCTTTTCGCTCGGATCGATCGCCGTGGATCATTTGATCGAACTGAGTCACATGGATCAGATCGCATACCCCTTCGATTCCAGGCGCGCTCGGCTGCAAGCTTGCCGGCGATGCAGGATGCTAGAAAGAGAGAGAGGATGCTCACCGGGTTCGCGGCGTGACGCTGAACCTCAGCGTGGTCTCGGCAGGGACAGGGGTGCACGGGGTCACTGGCGATTCCTCGTCGGAGTTCTTTCTGGCGACGGTTGCCCTCTGTTGAAGACGAAGGTGACGCTACGGTGCAAGCCAGGGCAAGTAAAGGATGCAGTCAGATGCGCAAGATCGCGGTGAGCACGCGTGTGTGAAAGAGAAGGAGAGGCGCGGTCGGAATTTACCTCGAATGCTCGTCGGAGATATGGCAGACCACGGCGGCGCTCAGACGTGGATGTAGTCGAAGTTTTGGGGCGCGCGCGGCCAAGCGGGCGATACTGGGAGATGCAGTGAACGATGGGGAGCACGCTAGTTTGCTGCAGCGAGCAAGGGGTGGTGTAGACTAGCCGGAATCGTTGTCGGAAGTTCGTCGGGGACAGTAGCTTGCGGCAAAGAGTTGGCGCACCCTGGGGGCAGAGAGGAAGGGGCGAGTGAGGGGAAAGAGAGAGGGGGCGAAGGTGCTTTAGTACGCGTGATCACGGGGCCGTTACATGGCGCGGTTAACTCGAATTTATGCCGGCGTTCAATCAGCAGTAATGGCTGAGAAGAAGCGCGGCCAAAGGGTGAGGAAGAAAGGTCAGCGGGTTGTCTTGTCGGTGAGAGAGAGAAAAAGTGGTGGGGTCCGTGATGAGTGAGCGGGTGAGAGTAGTGGTGAGAAAACGATTCGCTCAGGGTGAGAGAGAGAGGTGGGCTGCTGGGCTTAGTGGGCTAGCTGGGCTAGGCTGCTCCTTTTCATTTTTTTTTGTTCTGATTGTTTTTCTTTTTCCATTTCTAATTTTTGTTTTGATTTTGTTTAATTATTTCAAACATCAATTTGATATCAAACCTCAACCAAAATTTGTGTAGATTCACATACTAATTAACAGCACATTCCAAAGTCAAATTCTAAATAATATATTTATCTTTTTTAGGGTCTTTTGATTATTTAAAATAGGCTCTAGTTTTAATTAAATAAGATTTAGTAATGTTATTCAATCTCCATTTGAATTTAAATCACCACCAAACTTTGGGCGAATTTTAATTCTTTTTATCAACATGTTTCAAAGTTCAAAATAAAATAATTCTTTTATTATTTTTAGGATCTATTAATAATTAAATAAATAGACCCTAGTCTTTAATTCGAATAGGATTTAATTTATTTAAAAACTCTATTTGAATCTAAATAATACCCAAAACCTTTTTAGTAGGTTTTATTTGAAAATATAAAACACTTGGAAATATTATTTAAAATACTTTAACAAGTTTTAGTGTTTATTTTAAAAATGGGAAAAGCTTTTACTTAAATAAAATTTGGATATTAGTAAATCCTTATTATTTTACTTAAATAAACCTTTACTATTTTTATCAAACAAAATATTTTATTTCATTTGCTTGGCCAAGATTTAATTTGGCTCTTTAAAAATAATCCTTATTTATAATTCTACCTTTGCTTTATAAAATCCATATATTTTTATTTAAAGATTCAAAAATAGTGATTCCAACTATTGTAACTTTATTTATTATTTGTTTATCTTTTTAAATCCCTTTAGGATTCTATTTGATCAAAATAGGTTTTGATGTTTCCAATTGGAATCAAAAAGTTTCTTCTTACCCTAAAAAACAACAATTATTTATTTTGTTTATTTATTTTTCACATTTCAAAATTTGGAAAATTTTAGGATGTGACAGCGATCATTCAACCTTGGAGCCATTTTCAAATCGTCACCTCGTCTCTCGCTAGTCTTCGTTTATTCTGCAGCACCTGTTTCGAGTTACAAATATGATCAACCGAACCAGTATCAAATACCAAGGCACTACTACTATTACTAGTAAGATACACATCAATAACATGTATATCAAATATACCTTTCTTCTTGATGTTGTCGTTCTTCAGATCTTCCAGGTACTTGGGGCAATTCCGCTTCCAGTGACCTTTTCCCTTGCAGTAAAAGAACTCAGTATCAGGCTTAGGACCAACCTTGGACTTCTTTGTAGGAGCGGCATCTTTCTTACCGCCCTTCTTGAAGTTACCCTTTTTCTTATGCTTCCCTTGCTTCTTGAAATTGGTGGTCTTATTGACCATCAACACTTGGCGCTCTTTCTTGATCTCCAGTTCTGCAGATTTCAACATGGATAAGAGTTTAGGTAACGTCTTATCCATACGTTGCATGTTGTAGTTCATCACAAAGTTCTTGTAACTAGGTGATGGCGCTACGTCAACATGGAGCGCTTCGTCGGGAAACCCCAAGATCAAGGTATGATGCAGCACAGCAGCATGTCTTCCCTCAGTAAGAAACCGAGGTTATCAAACCAGTAGGAGGAAGAAAACGTTTCAAAGGTGTTGCCAGCAACATGGAAACCTGCACAACACATACTCAAGACTTTGCCCCAACTAACAGTGAGGTTGTCAATCTGACCGTTTGTTGTAACAAAGGATTAGCTGTATGGTGTGGAAGGTGAAAGTGGTTTGAGCAAGTAAACAGTAACAGTGGAAGATGTACCAATGGTAAAGATTGGCGCCCCTCCGTCTCTCCTCTGGACTCCGTGTTCTCCTCGGTGAAATATTGACTTTGGCTTTTCTCCCGTCCAATTTCGAGAATATTTCCTTACTGATGACCCACAAGTATAGGGGTGTATCGTAGTACTTTTGATAAATAGGAGTGTCGATCCCAACGAGGAGCAGAAGGTGCTGAACAGTGATATGGAGCAGGAAATCCCTGTGAATACTTAGCAAACAAAATTTTAGTGGTTTTCTGACAAGGAAACAAAACAAATAGCAAGTAATAGAAGTAACAAACAAACGGAGCAAGTGGCCCAATCCTTTCTTAGCAAAGGACAAGCCGGTGGAAATACTTATAAGGACCAAACGTTCTTGAGGACACATGGGAATTCTGTCAAGTGCTTTCGCTTCAAATAGCTGAGTACTCTTCTCTGGTGTTTGTAAGTGTTGTGTGGGTGAACCTATGCTAACATACCGCCCTTCCTAGGACTAATACATACTTGTGATTAAACCCCGTACAAACATCCGTAACTACAGGAAAGTAATTAAGATATAAATCTAACCACAGCCTTAAACTCTGAGATCCTGTGCTCCCTTGTGCAAAGGTGTCCTAACGGGGGTTCAGGTTTCTATCACTCTGGCAACCCCACAATTAGTAGCCAAATACACAATGCATTTCCCTAGGCCCATAAATGGTGAAGTGTAATGTAGTCGATGTTCACATGACACCACTAGAAGAATAGCACCACAACTTAAATACTAAACCATTGAATAATAACTCATCACAGATTCACTACTAACAACATGACTTCTACCATGTCCTCAAGAACTAAATGAACTACTCACAAGACATCATATGGACCAAGATCAAAGATGATATGATAATGGATAACAATATGAACATAAACAATAATCCAATGGTTCCACTCACAAGCATCAACTACAATAGTAATCAACATCGAGAAAGTTTCCCCTAAGAACTAAAGCAATATCCAACACAATTGTTCGGGACGGAGTGGTGATGATGGTGCTGGTGGAGATGATGGTGTGGATGATGATGATGATGTTCCCGATGAAGCCTAGCTTGATGACGGTGTTGATGGCGATGGTCTCCCCTCTCCGAGAAGGAATTCCCCTGACAGAAATCTGTCTGCCGGAGAGATCTTTCTCTCTCGGTGTTTTCCGCCCCTCCTAGAGGCGGTGGAAATCTATTTGTGGTCACTCTTCGAGCCTTAGAGTTTAGAAGGGAAGATATAGGCGAAGGGGCTGAGTCGGAGGTCGGGCAGGTGGGCCATACCTGCCCTAGGCGCGGGGTCAGGTGGGCCCGCGCCTAGGAGGGGTGTGGGCCCCCTGAGGCCCCTCTTCGTCCCTCCTTATGGCTTCCTTCGTCTTCTGGTAAAATAATATGTTTCCATATTTTTCTGGTATTTTTCTGATCTTCGTGAAATTGCACCGAAACACCTTCTTTCCATCAGAATCTAGACTCCGGCAGTCCATCTTCCAAGAATCATCCAACATGCATAAACAGATAAAAAACATAATTAATACCTCATAATAATACAAATATCAATGAATAGAGGTAAATTATGGTATAGAATGGTGATGCAAATTGGGAGTATCAACTCCCCCAAGTTTAGACTTCGCTTGTCCCCAAGCGAAAACTGAGCTCATTAACATGTCCACAGGTTTATGGAGTGAAGTTTCGATAAAATAATACGAACAAGAAACATCACACTACCATTGCACAACTCATAGAAGAAAGCAACTCACCATTATATAACTTAGCTTGCAACCAAGTACAATAGCACAATAGAGATGCATAAAGATAAATCATAATTGGAATTGGCAAACTTGTTCTTGGTCAGAGAACACCTGGTAAACAGGTTCACAAAAGCTTTTTGTAGAAGTTTCAAGATAGGAGCACTCTTTCCTCATAAAGGTTTTTCACAAGTGAAGGATTTCAAAGTAATACTCAATAGATAAGAGTTTTATGCAAACAAGGAAGATAAAGAACATGATAGAATAAATCACCATATGAATGCGTGAAACACAACAACTCAAAAGCTTGCTGGAGATAGAGAGGAAGTAGGTTTACTGACTCAACTTGGAAGCTAGGTGAAAGGTCCCTTCATAGAGGGTAGCAGGGATTACAAGTCATAAAGAGCTTCCAAAATATTATGGTACTTACTAGCTTTGAGCCCTCATTGCCCCTATCATAAGCATCTTGAGATGATTAAGGTTAAAGTGAACAAAGATGGAGTATATGCTTGATTTAAAGTATAAGTTGGCAATCTCATGTCCCTTGAATATGAGGGCCACTCCTCATGCATACTCAACTTTGGGCCCAGGTAAGTTCTTGTCATTGTAAGTATTTGCATATCATTGAGAACCGCCAACGGGGTACCCCTTGCACATGGTACAGGAGCTTTCCCATAACCAAAATGACAAGGCAAGTAGACAATGAGCATCTCAGTTATCCTTTTATTTACTATGTGTATAGCTTTTTGTTGAGGATGCTTCATAGATGACTCACTATGGTGATGCTGCAAGTTTCCACCATGATTAGGCATGGCTTAGGCTAGCGGCCCAGGCGTTTCTCTAACACAGAATACAGACTCCATGGACTTACAAGTTCCCTCTTTATTTCACATCGGTGACATCCATAAACAAAAGAGCACGATATCAACTGTGTATAGAGTACAAGTGCAATGTTGAAAACGTTCCCCGTGGTGGCACGGTTCTGCTAATTCCAACGTATAGATGTAAGCATATGCAACTTCGATGTTCACAATGGTTCAAGTCTATTAGGGGCAAGTAAATAAGGTGTGCCATCAAGTTCGTGAGAGCTTTACTAACTAGTTTTCACATAACAAAATACTTTTTAATTTTAAAGGTAGATAAAGTTTGAGAATTTTCTTGGAATAGCAAAAGCTACTAGGTAGATATACTGGACACAAGTGGCAAAAGTTTTGGTTCAAAGGATTTTGGAAATATGAGAAGTATGAGTTCTCAAAATAGGTTTTTGGTCAGCAAGGCTGGGTAGCAAGCAAGAGAGTTGAAATAAACAAGCAAACATACAAGTAATAAAGCAAAACATGCAATCTTCCTTGAAGACACAAAAGAATCTTAAATAAATAATACTAAGCTTATGAGCTAACAAGAAAGAAAACAAATGATACAAAATACCTGTAAGCTTTTTCTTTCTTTTTCTTTTTCATAGTAATGCTACTGACCAGAACTCGGTTTGCCAAAACCAATTTAGATCCACTTGATGATCCCAAAGTGGTGCCAATACTGAACAACAAGATCCATCATATAATAGAGATTGCAAACTAAAATAAGAAGTGCAAAAAGTAAAAGATGAGAATTCTCATTAATATTCCAATAAAGGAACTCACACAAAGGGATACATAGATAACCAACTAAAGGAGAGATACTTCCACATGCAAACTATAAGATAACCTCTCTACCACAGATATGAATCCACTAAAAAGGTAAAAGATAAAGATAATGGTGGTGATACCGCGACACTCCCCCAAGCTTGGAACACGCCAAGGGGATGCCAAACCTGATGATGAATTACTCCTTTGGTGGTGGTGGTGGTGTTCTCTTGATAAGCTCCTCAATAAGTTTCCTCAACTCCTCGAACTCAAAAGTAAGAGTACGGATTAGCTCCGAGTTTTGCTCTATACGGTTCATGATCATGTCAGTCCGAGAATCCCAGTTCTTATTATTCTTTCCCCACTCTTCATCCTTAGCATGATCCTTCTCTGCATTGTTAGAACGAGGCATATCCCAAACCAAGGACAAATTCCCTTTGGGCACATGTTGATATTGATATTAATGTATAAGTGTATGGAAGGGTCTCTTCTTACGTGGAGGAGATGATTGTGGAGAGAGAGAATATGACGTCGAGATTTCCCTCATGTAGACATCTATGCTGTCCTCTTAAGCTTGGTAGGTCGTGCCACCAAACCAATACTTGCGACGGTAGAGCGAGTGTCCGGTTGCTTGTCCTCCTCCATGTCACCTTCATACCCTACTGAAATCTCCTCCTCCTTGGGGACTTGAGGTTCTTATTCCTCGGGCTTCTTGCCTTTGTCGTTGGCGGAGGCCATGGTGCTCTAAACTTGAGAAGATTTCCTGACAGAAATAGATTGAAACAAAAACACGACGAGAACACGATGCACGAACCTCGGGGGATCCAAGGGATTATATATTACGAAGTTTCAATGCATAAGGAAGGTTTTGACATGGAAACGAGGTGGAGACGGAGTTCGAGGATGGAACACCCCCCTCAGGAGCGGCCAGGCTGGGCCCGCGCCTGGGGTGGGTTTGTCCACCCCGGGCTCCGTTTCCTCTTCAGTTTCGTCTCGTAACTTCCCTTATGTATTAAAAACATCAAAAATATAAAAAGATTGGGATTTCACGAACCTTTTGTTTTCACCACTTTTACCTATTCAAAGACGAACTCTGCAGATTCCTTCTCTCTTTCTCCTGAGAATTTCCTTCATACAAAACTTTTGCACAAACTCAATGACAATATTAGTGTAAGCAAAAACAATAAACCTTTGGTAAACACTTCAACTGAAAACCCATCAAAACAAAAGCTTCTGTAAGAGGCAAATGCAAATGATGGCAGAAATCTGTCAAAACAGACCAGCGGGTAAAGATTGATTTTTTTAGAAGACCTTTTGTTGCTCAAATAAAAAAATGCAGAACTGATGAAAGTTGGGTGACAACTTGGAGAACAAGCTCATAAAAATGCAGATCCATCCGAAGTACTGAGCTTTCTCACTAATTTTTACAATGCAGCACAAAAATCTGTCTCACGACAGCCACTTTTCACAACTCCTCTACTTCACAAAAGTAGTTGAACTTGACACAAAAACCAAACCAAAAAGGGTAAGGAGCGGTTATTACTGAGGTAATAAATCCAAGACTCGACCAAACTCTTGGGTTATCTCCCAACAAGTACTTTTCTTTAATGCCTTTAAGTTAGGCTTGAAACTTCCAAAGATGCTCACAAAGGAGATATATATTTGAAACGAAAGAGAGCATCAAGAAGCAAATAACCAACACACTTGAGCCTAACCCACTTCATATGCTTGGGGGTATCATGAGAAAATGAATTGTTGAAACAAAAGTCCAAAAGCATAGGAAGACAAAATAGATGCAACTTTAAAGCTTTCAACATAAAACAGGGAAACATAACATCATTGAGATGCATAAAACCATGTTTCCCTCTCTCAAAATAAATTTCAGTAGCACTTTGAATAAAGTTGACAATATAACTGTCTCTGGAAAAAACTTTATCATCAGAATAAGCATACTTACATTCACCAAAAAGAGGTCCAAGGTCATAGACTGTATCAATAGAAGCAAGTTGTTTCATCCTGAAATCTTTATTAGGCAAGCTATTTTCATAAGGAGCTTTAGCAAATTTGGAAAAGTTAAACTCATAAGAATCTCCATCAAACTTAGTTAAAACTTTTTCCTTCTTACAATAAATAATAGCTCCACAAGTCTAACCCATTTCCTATACATGGGAGTATCATGAGAAACAAAATGTTGAAACAAAAATCCAATAGCATAGGAAGACAAAAAAGATGCAACTTCAAAGCTTTCAACATGAAACGAGGAAACTTAACATTATTGAGATGCA
This sequence comes from Avena longiglumis, assembly GCA_030063025.1. Lineage (NCBI taxonomy): Eukaryota > Viridiplantae > Streptophyta > Magnoliopsida > Poales > Poaceae > Avena > Avena longiglumis. The sequence continues at coordinate 444,058,078 of CP125975.1, read as the reverse complement.
TAAAACCATGTTTCCCTCTCTCGTAATAACTTTCAGTAGCACCTTGAATAAAGTTGACAATATAACTATCGAAGGAAACAACTTTATCATCAGAATAAGCATACTTATAGTCATAAAAAAGAGGTCCAAGGTCATAAACTGGATCAATAGAAGCAAGTTGTTCCATCCTGAAATCTTCATTAGGCAAACTATTTTCAAAAGGAGCTTTAGCAAATTTGGAAAAGTTAAACTCTTGAGAACCTCCATCAAACTTAGTTAAAAGTTTTTCCTTTTTACAATCTATAATAGCTCCATAAGTGTTCAATAAAGGTCTACCAAAAATGATAGGACAAGTTTTGCTAGCTGCTGAATTAAGAACTAGAAAGTCAGCAGGATACTTAATCTTACCACAGAGAACCTCCACATCTCTTACAATACCAATGGGGAAAATGGTCTCCTTGTTAGCAAGGTGAATAACCACATCAATGTCCTCAAGCTCACAAGGACCAATCTCATGCATAATTTCCCTGTAAAGCTCATAAGGAATAACACTAGAACTAGCACCAATATCACATAAACCATAGTAGCAATGATCACCAATTTTAACAGAAAGCATAGGAACACTAGCTTTTCTAGCCTTACTAGGATGAGAAATAATATTAGAAGCGTCTTCAAAGAAGACAATGTGCCCATCCTCTATATTTCTAGTGGCAGTGTCTTTCACAATAGCTACCATAGGTTCATCACTCATATGCTTACCAGGCTCCACAATTTTCATTGTACCTTTGTTATTTGCACTAATAATCATAGAATACTCCTTTACCTTAGCTGGAAAAGGCATTTTCTCAACATGAGGTTCAGGCACAATATGATTAGTAGTACAAACTTGAGTACTTCTATCACGAACATGACTAACAACATCTTTATATGGAGCATGGTACTTGTTCCACTTCTTCTTGGGAATTTCAATGTAAGAGGCAAAGGATTTAAAACAGTTGGCAATACTTTGGGAATCAAGACGAAACCCGTTACTAATATCATGGAAGTCATTAGTTCCCATAAAGGATTTAATGCATTCATAATCATAGTTTATACCTGACTTTCTTCCTTTGTCATTCTCTCAAGCTTCAGTGTTCTCTTGAATACGGTCTAAGAGATCCCATTTAGCTTCATCCTTCATACATGTGAATGATCCAGCACAAGAAGCATCTAGTAAATCTTTATCATGAAGAGAAAGTCTAGCATAAAATTTATTGAGAATAATATTGTTAGGGAGTTCATGAATAGGACATTTAAGCATTAGTAACTTCAATCTCCCCAAGATTGAGATGTACTCTCTCCATCAAGAGGCCAAAAGTTATATATAAGATTTCTATCCTTATGAATCTCACTGGGAGGATAAAATTTAGAGTAAAAGAGAGATGCCATCTCCACTACTAGGAAAATGGCTATAGGTAATCAGCACATCCGTGGCTCACATGGTTGAAGTGCCCCATGGCTAAAACAAGCGTGGCTCACCTATGGGCAGTGCCCTACTATTAACTAGAACAACCGTGGCGCACATGACCATAGTGCGCCACAGATATGTGTGGGCCAGGGCCCCGTTGGCCGCACGACAGACATCCGTAGCGCACATAGGGTAGGTGCACTACGATTGTTAGTGTCAACCGTGGCACACATGGAGGGGGTGCGCTGCGCCTAAAAGCATGTCCCTCTCTGCTGTGAAACGGCCATACACATCCATGGCGCACTATGGCATGTGCGCCACGGATGTTACTACTCCCTGTGGCGCACTAGGGCAGAGTGCGCCACGGATGTGGCAATTTTTTTTGGCAGCTGCACTTTATGTGCACATGTGTGACCATCCACCACCCCACACTTCACTTTCCCCTTCTTCTTCCTCCTTAGATCTAGTCGGGATCTTCTCCTTCCCACCTCAATTTCTCCACCCATTCACCATTTTTAGCATGTAGAACTTGCCTTGGATGTTACATAAGTAATAGAGGAAGGTCTCCAGTCTCTCATCTCCTTCTCCGGTCTCGCGCGCACCTCTCCTTTCCATCTTTCTCGCGATTGGTCTCTTATCTCGGTAAGTTGTCCATGTAAGGATGTGTTCATGTGTATATGGATGATATGCTCATATGTATGTAGATGATCGATGCTCATGATGTGTGTATGAGAGGATCGATGGTCATATGTGTGTGTATATGGAGAGTATCGATGATGCTCATGCACGTGTGTATGGAGAGGATAATGATATGTTCATGTGTGTATGGATCGATCTCTCTCTCTCTCTCTCTCTCTCTCTTGTGTTTGTATGTGAACAAGTTGCCATTTGTTTTTCCAAAATGTTGATTCATTTCCATTTTGGCAAGACTTTGGCATTTCGCAAAGGTCCTAATTTTAGGATAGGTCATGCCGAAATTTTCTATCGACACCATTGCATGCAAGCATTGATTATGTGGTTCTAATAGACTTCTAATTGTACCGTGTACACCGTGCAGGCAAAAATGGTGCTCATAATGAGCGAAGACATTGTGGCTAGATTTTTGAAATGTGCGACGGCCGACATGATACGAAATAACAAGACGGATATAAGATGTCCATGCAGAAGATGCAAACTCAACTGGATGATCGACCCAGATTCCGGGAATCTGCAGGCGCACCTGCTCCGCCATGGTTTCATGGATGGATACACTCATTGGATAAGCGATGACGAAGACGATGGAACGGTGAAGGTGGGCAACATGACGATGATAATCATCACGACGAGAACGGGCGAGATGATGAAGAGTCTCCTAGAGATGGTGAAGGTGCGGAAGCAGACCGGGATGATGATGATCTAGATGCCGGAGGAGCAGACAACGATCGAACAATGTCAGGCTGGGTGCGGGACCCTTATGTGCAAGAGCTGCTTCTCAAGCAGACGAGTAATGCCAGGGCTGCCGCTAGAGAGAAATCCAAGCTTGCGCAACTTGAGAAAGACGCGGTTACTCCATTATATGAAGGATGCAGGCCCGATGATACCCGGTTGAATGTAACACTCAAGGCTATGGAGATGAAGGCAAAACACAAATTGAGCGACGCAAGCTTCGACGATATGATGGCATTCTGGCACGATCGTCTCCCGGAGGGGAACACATGTCCAACTAGTATCGAGGACGCCAAGAAAATCGTCTGTCCTCTCCATCTACCGCATGTTAGATATCACGTATGCATCAACGATTGCATCATTTATCGGGGCGAGGACGCGGAGAAAACCACATGTCCGGTGTGCGGCGTGAGTCAGTACAAGAAAGGGAAGAAAGAACCTCAAAAAGTGGTATGGTACTTTCCTATGACTCCTCGTCTGCAGCGCTATTTCGCGGACCCTAAGGAAGCGAAGCTCATGCTATGGAATTCGGAAAGGAAGAAGCCAGGAGATGATGATGATGACCCCGAAAAGGATGAGCTGCTAACGCACCCTTCAGATGCTAGCCAGTGGAAAGCATTGGACCTCGAATTCCCAGAATTCGGTGGAGATTCGAGGAATATCAGGCTTGGTGCGAGCACCGATGGACTTAATCCGTTCGGTAGCCAGAGCAGCACGCACAACACTTGGCCCGTGTTTGTATGGATGTACAACCTCCCTCCATGGTTGTGCATGAAGAAGAAGTACATACAAATGAGTATGCTAATTCAAGGGCCGAAACAACCTGGTACCAACATCAATCTGTATCTCGGGCTGTTGAAAGAGGAGCTAGCCACGTTATGGGAATCGAGCCAATACTTACGCCGTCGAACAAGATTATTTCACTATGAGAGCGCGTTGGTCACTACGGTGCAAGACTATCCAGTTGCGGGTATATCTCGGGCAGGTTATCCAAGGATTCTGCGCATGCGTTAGGTGCATGGATAACACAAGCTATCTCCAACTAGAGAAAGATCCGGGGTCATCGAAATCGTGTTCATGGCACACCGGAGGTGGCTCGGTAGAATGATCCATGGAGAAAAGCGTGGAGACCTGTTCGATGGCAAATCGAGGAATCCCGAGGCGTAGGAGCAGCGAACAAGTGGAAGAGTTGTCAAAAGCGGAAAGATTGTCCTAAGCACGGAAAGAAGCGAAGAGGTAGCAACAAGACAAGCGTGATGAAGGTATGGAAAACAAGGTCATTTTCGGGAGTTGCCATCTTGGAAGTTTCTCCACGCCTCATAGCCTCGACATCATGGATATCACAAAAGCGTGTGCGAGTGGTCGCCACCATAATCAACATCCGGATAGGACGAAAGATGGTCCAAAGCAAGGCACGACTGATATGCTTGGGTATCCTGAAGGAGCTTCACGGAGGACACACTACTCCTGATGATCAGGAAGATGACGATGACCATGAGTCGGAGACGACACAAGGTCGTCGGAAGGGTAAAAAGTTCAAGAAGAACGAATATTACTGCCCTCCTTCTTGCTTCACTCTAAGCCAGGATGAGATCAAACAGTTTTTCAAGTGCCTTCTAGGAGTCAAATTTCCTTACGGCTACGCGGGCAAGATAAGCAGATACCTAGACGAGGCGAAGCAGAGGTTCAGTGGCATGAAGTCTCACGACTATGCCGTGCTAATGACGTAGGTACTTCCGGTCGCACTAAGAGGGATAATGGACGAGCACGTCCGTGAAACGTTATTTGGCCTCTGCAAGTTTTTTGACGTCATCTCTAGGAAGTCGATTGGCGTGAATCAGCTCGGGAGGCTACAGGAGGAGATCGTGGTGATACTATGTGAGCTTGAGGTCTACTTCCCACCCGCATTCTTTGACATTATGGTGCATCTGCTGGTCCATGTCGTGGAGGACATCATAACTCGGGCGATGTTCCTCCGCATCATGATGGCGTTCGAAAGGATGAAGCGGACACATCAAAGGATACGTTACGCAATGTGTCCCGTCGGATGGAAGCATAGCCAAGGGCTTTTCGGCGAAGAGTGCATCTCTTTCGCGAATTATCTTGACATCGAGAACCCTATCGGTCTTCCGTCAGGCACCTTGGCAAGCTCGACGGATCTGGTCACCGAGGGTCGTCGACATCGCATGCGGACATCGATTTTCGACGCAGACTTTGATCGAGCAAACCTCGCCTTCTGACATTTAGAACTGGTCGATCCTTGATGTACGAAGCACAAAAGGTTAATCGAGAATAAGTACATGACCAGGGCATACAGAGGACGCAGGATAAATAATCAAAGAGCACAACTCAGATTTCACGCGTTGGTTTAGGCGGACACTCCTTGATAATCCCCGCGATCGCATTCTTCCGACACGGAAAAGATCATATTCACCTTGTCGCAGGACCGATGCAAAACCTGGTGACCTATCGGTATGATATCAACGGCTACACATTCTACGGAGGAAAAGGACAACAAGTGTGATTATCGAATCGAGGCGAACGCGTCGGAATTCTACACCGATGACAACGTGAAGGAAAGATTCTATGGAAGAATCGAGGAGATCTGGGAGCTCGACTACTGTGGAGAAAAGGTGCCGATGTTCCGTGTCAGATGGGCAAAGAGCGTCGAAAGAGAATATTGGTATTTCACAACCATGGTTATACCCGAAGCAGCCAAATCCAAGGCTGTCGGTGCGAACGCGGCAGCAAAAAATGAACCGTGGGTACTGGCTACCAAAGTGGACTAATGTTTTTTCATTATCGACCCGACAAAGCCCAGCCATGTTGTCGTGAGGAGAGGAAAAAGAAACATCATCAGAATGGATGGAGTCGCCAACAAGCAAGACTTCGACCAGTACGGCGATCCAAAGATTGAAGATGACGACGACTACGATGCAGCAACATACATCACAAGAAGAAAAAGGACAACCCTACCCAAAAAAGGTAGCCCGTTCGAAAGAAGAAACATTAAAGTGTCGGGGCTAAATTATTCAACCGCGACAAAGAAGGGAAAAAATATTGTAAAACGCTAGCTCAAAAAATATTGTAAAACGCGTGGTCTAAAAAGATTGTAATATTCATGGACAAATTATTATGAAATTTAGTTATACTTTGAATCATATTTGTAACACTTTTATGACATATATTATCACTTTTGGGCATTTTTGGAACATTTAAAAGTATTTTAAAAACAAAACAAAACTTGTATGGCATATATCACCACTTTTGGGCATTTTTTGGAACATTTAAAAGTATTTTTAAAATAAAAATAAAAAAGTGGGGCACCAGGATTCGAACCTAGGTGCTCACAAATTTAGAATAGAGTAGTGGGCAGAACCAGTGGAATAGACAAGATTTCTTGCTAGAAGGAGCACTGGACTCTTGTTATAGAGTGGTTAGATCCCAGATAGGCGTAGCACACTATACCAGAGTGTGCTACAGATATCTGTAGCGCACTCTGGCATAGTGCGCTACGCCTATCTGGGTTTTATCCACGTCATTGATTCCAATCCCCCATCTCTCACACTCATCCCCATCACTCTCCCAGCCCGATCAATCCCCTCCGCTGCCGCCTCCAGCCGATCCGTGGAGGAGGACACCCGCGCCGCTGCTGATCCGTGGAGGAGGAGGAGGCCCGCGCCGCTCGTGGAGTAGGAAGCCCGCGCCGCTCGAGGAGGAGGAGGCCCGCGTCGCTGCCGATCTGTGGAGGTCACCGCTGCTCGAGGAGGAGGAGTCCGCCGCCGCTCGAGGCTGAGGAGGAGGAGGCCGCCGCCTCGCCCGCGCGCTCGTCATCGTCCTCGTCTTAGAGGTGAGCCTTCTCCCCTCTCTCCCTCTCTACCTCTCTCCCCTCTCCACTTCTCTCCCTATCTCCACGGGTTAGCTAGGGTTTCTGCAAGGGTACTTAGGGTACTTAGTATGAGTGTCCCTGAAAGGCACCTGTCAGGCTCATTAGACTCCATGAGCTCTATAGCATATGTGATGAAATTTTCGTTAGATCACTCTCTTTTAGATTACTGATAGCTGTCATAGTAGAAAGTTAGGGTTCAGAGTAGCAAGGTTAAGAGTAGCAAGCTTAAGGTTAGGGTCCTGAGTTTATTTTGTGTAGCAAGCTTCAGGTTAGGTTCAGGTTAGGTTCAGAGTAGCAAGATTCAGGTTAGGTTCAGAGTAGATGAAAATGCAGTAGTAGAACAAAGATATGTGCAGTAGATTAATATAGCACTAGATGGTCATATATTCTTTAACCCAAGAATGAAATAAAACATCACTCATGCATCAAGTCCAGTAACTTCTTGCAAGTCCAGTAACTTCTTGCAAGTCCAGTAGATGAATATAGCAGTAGATGGTCATATTTTATCAAGTCCAATAATAATAGACAGAGAGCCTAAGCCATTGGTTGATCAGATTAGGAAAAACCTGTGGACTGTGTAAGTGTTGAATTGTTTTTTTCTTTCATTACAGACTTGCGAACGGTATTTATGGAACATTGACGATTTAGTTTGATGGAGTTTCTAATTCTCTTCCCTCTTTATAAGTTTTGTACTTTGGTCAAAATGAAAAGTGCATCAATTAGTTTCTCTTCAGCTGTTGCCAATATGCAGTGCCCCTTTGCGCTATTCTTTTTTCACAATGACCTATCTATAGTTCTTTGCAATGAAACATGGTATTAGTTTGAGTGCCCTGATTGCCCTGATTGGGGTGGCAGTGGCTGTGCTGCATGCATCTGCATGCGAGTAACTTCTATTCTAGGGAAAGTCTAGTAACTGCTTGCATCTGCAGTGGCTCAGATATGTTAATTACATATTTTATCAAGTCCAGTAACTTCTTGCATCAAAATTAAAACAAGTCTGCATTGCACCTGTAGTGGCTCAGATATGTTAATTACAAAGTTGTGTATACATTGCTCTTTTACTGTTGTGAATCTTATTAATTCTGGCAAAATAAGAAGGAAACAAATGCTTTAGGTTTAGTTAGTTGCTGTCAAGTTAGATGTTGTAGGTATGTAGTAGGTTAGTAGTTAGTAGTTAGTAGTTAGTAGTAGGCCAATTTAATGTATACTGCTGTGCAAAGCTGAACTGAAAATTATGTTGTGATAAGATCCGTCGAGCTTGTGCTTGCCAAGGTGAACTGAATTGAACTGTGTATACTTGTCATTTGCTGTCATTTGTTCGCAGAACTAAAAATTATGTTGCCGTCATTTGCTTGCTGAACTTGTGCTTGTTATGGTGTATGGTGTATGGTGTATTCTCATTTTCTTATTGCAAGCAAATGATAGCAATGATTGTTGTTATTGTTGTAGCACTTGAAATTGTGCTTGTGCTTGTATGAAGCACTTTATTATGTCATGTATGCAGGTTCTTGTATGAAATGAGTCCTGATTTTTGCCGGAATGTTGATTAACTTTCGTTTCGGCAGAAATCGGGCACTCCTAGTTTAAGAAAATTAGCAAAGGTCATGCCGGATTTTTCCGTGCATTTAACCAATTATTTGTTTTTTATTAGTGCAAAGATGTGTGACAACGACGAGGCTGGCTGTTCTAAGCGCATCAGCACTGAAGGAGAACTTAGACCTCTGAATAAACAATTGACATTCTGGGAGGCGGCCCAGCGGCTAGAAGACGATGAAGAATACCATCATTCAGAGAGCGAGGATGATGAGATGGAAGACGCGGAGGAAGAAGCCGAAGGAACGGCGGACAATGAAACCACTGATGGCGGCGAGGGCATAGGGAGTGGTAGCAATCCACCTAAGAAGAAGAAGAAGAAGCCAAAGGACCGGCGCCCGAACACGGTCGGCACCGTCAGGGAGGAAATTACCGAAGTGAGCCCATCAGGGGTTCCTTTGGAGCCCGCCCTTGTCGTCAAAGGGTACGGTGGGCAAGTGGCGGCGATCACCCGGACAACCATCTCGATCAACACCGAGAATCTCCGGCATAAATATAATGGCCACTTGCGCACACTCCTCTTCGAGAAGCTGCACGCAAGATACAAGTTCCCCGCTAAGTATCAGAACACAAATTATCATGGGAACGAAGTAAACAAATCCGCCCTCACAAAGATGAGCACCGCACTGGCCAGCTGGAGAACCCGGATAAAGAAGAAGATCTATAAAGAAGGCAAAAGTCTCGAGGATATACAGAAGATTGACCCGCAGATCACCGAAGATCAGTTGCGGGAGTTCAAGGAGAGGTGTGAATCCGAAAGAGCCGTGGCCAATAGTAATCGGGGAAAGGTGCTGCAGGCGATGAATATAGGTCATCACCATCTCGGATCTGGTGGATACAGAACCGTGGAGGCCAAATGGAATAAGGATAACGAAGAGTATAGATCCAAGGGGATAGAAAACCCCTTTGCGAAATTCGAACCCAGGCAGGTTCGAAACTTCATCAGGGCCCGTTACCATGTGGACCCAAAAACCAAACAACTAACCGCGGATCCTGCGGTGAAGGAATTCGAGGAAATTGTGGTAAGTATAATCTAATTACCGCGGATCAACTCGATTGTAATCTAATCGATGATCTAAACGATTCACTGTTACTTCTTCTGCAAGAGGAGGAAATTGTTGCTAGTCATGGATCCTGTGGTTCCTCATCCTGTGGTCAACGGCCACCCGGTGGGATAACCTTTAGTATGGCGAACCGGGCCAAGAAAATAGAGCCGATTCTGAAGTTGTTGCCGTCGGCCGTCTGGCCGGCCTCGGGGGTAAGAATTGGGTGGGTCATTTTGGTCCACCACCGAGGACGCATGTGGCGCCGTCGGGAAGGAGCGAGGAGGAAAACCGTGAGGTTCAAGAACTTAAGGCACAAGTGGCGCGGATCCCGTAGATCGTCCAAGACAACCTGGCAATCACCCTCACGTCCTTCATGCCTACCTTGGTGGAGTCAATAGCAAACTGGAGTGCGGGTGGTCGAGTAGGGCCGTGCCCGATTCCAAGCATGGTCAGCAGCCACTCGAACAACGCGGCGCCGACGAATCAGGCGAACTACGTGTTCGTGACTCCGCCCGCTAGCACCGTGGTGCCGCAAGTGTTGGTGACTCCCCCTGCCATCACCGAGGCGCCGGAGTACATGTTGGTGCCCCCCTGCCATCGTCGCGGCGGCACCGGAGCTCCAAGCACCCGTCGGTAGGGAGAATACACCGGCGGCCAGCATCGCGCCATCAACCAGCCCTTCCGTCTCTTGCACGCCCGTTGCCGTATGCAGCGCGTCGACATTAGCCGATCTCGACGCCATCACGGTAAACAAATTGCTTTACCACCTTTCACGCCATCTATTACTCTTATGGCATCTCTGACGATGCCGTACATGTTTTCCGCAGACGGATGTTCCTTGCACTCTCTTATGCTACGTGAACAACGAGCTGAGGGATGTTGCCAAGGGTACCATTGTTCAACCCTTGAAGCACACGTTCCACTCAAGGCCGATGCCAGATAGCGTGCTACAGGGTTAAAATTATTCGGGTGCTAAGGGGCTGCGACGACCTGGAACCTCCCATTCAACCCCCAGGAGCGGATGAAGAAGAGTCGTCTGTCCTCAGAACTTGCTTCGGCTTATTCTTGCTATGGCCAAAGATCATGATCCGTTTGGGGATGGCGGGGGCCATCAGGCCACAAAAAACAGCACCGCCTGTCGTGCCGGCGACAAGTGGTGGCAAGGCCCCCTTACCGCCCTCGCCGTCACCTCCACGCGGTGGGTCGGATGATCATGTTGATGATATGCACATGGCGAAGGATCCGGCCGAGGACGAAGAAGACTGTAATGATCACTTCTTCAACACTCAGTTTAGCAACGAAGACCTAGCTGGTGGCCCCACAGAGAAATCCACTATCACCAAGCGTCTGTTTGGTTCTCAGGATACGCCTCCAGCTTGCGCCTTTACAGAGCCAGCTGATACAACCAACCGGCCCTTTATTCTAAGCCCTAACACACTACATAGGGCGGTGCTCGATTATGTGCCTGCCCGCTCCAAAAGGAAAAAGAGCAGGAAAAGAAAATCTAGCAGCTCGAGCCAGCCGGTGGCGTCAACAACTGCGAATCCGATCAGGTTTCGGGATGGGCCACCAAGACCCGAGGGTATTATGTGGAGGATTCATGTGGCGGGTGAGCCCATGCTACCTAAGAATTTGCGGAAGCTCGCCAGTTCGGAACTGCAGAGTGTGCATGACGGCGTGCTGACGATAGAGAGACGCCTTCTATCGGAGAAAGATCCCTCGCACCCGGTATTCGTGGTTAAGGTGCCACCACGCTTGGGCTTCGTCGACAATGCCCCTGCAGATATGTTCTTCCTGCGGTTCGACGACATCTTCAATATGTTCAACCTATACCCGCTGCACTATACCATGGTCCGTCTGTTTTCTCTCAGCCTGGCCATGCAGATCATTAGAGAGAACACACCGGGCATCGCCATAGTGGACCCCTACTACATGCGTGACGGCTGCTTGGGTTCCCCCGCTGAACGACGTATCGTGGCCTCGTACCTAAAAAGAATCCTCGTGGAGAACAAGACAAAGGAATACATTCTCGTGCCTTACTTTCCCGAGTAAGTCGTTATTCACTCGCCACCGTCGATTGGCTTTATTAGATCATCATCATTCTTTTTGCAACACATTCCATTTGAATTTTTTGCGCAGAGATGAACACTGCACGCTCATCTCCTTATCGCCGAAGCATTCCCATGCCACGTATTTCGACTCGGGGAATCTAGAAAAGAAGAAAAACTACGACAAGATCAAGGAAGTTCTGGATGACGCTCTCACTGGCTTTGCCTCGACGGAAGGCACCACCTTCGTGCGTACGAAGGTCAAGTTTGGCAGGCACGTCTTCAACCACGTAACGGAGTTCCCCTGCGTGAAGCAGCCAAAAAACAGTAAGAAGGAAGCCTACTGCACACTCCATCACATGAGGGCATTCCTACTTGACCAGCAGAATTCTACGCTGCCAGATCATCTCAAACAGTGGGCCGAAGCAAAGGCCAAGATCACTGATTCAGATATTAGACAAGAGATGTATCGCATCCAGCAGCAGTTTGGGGCAATCATCTTTCGTGATGTCATGACTTTGGGGGGATCTTCTACGGAGGAAATATCCCGAATAACCATGACATAGAAGATCGCCTAGAGATGCAGGGTGACTATAGGAAGTTCATGACGAGACAAGGCGTCCTCCCGTTCCCTAAGCCGAGTCAGAAGGCTTAATGTTGGCCTAGCTATAGTTACAAACTATAGATGACCTTTGTGTGTGTGTGGACAAGTGTACATGCTACTATACTTATCTTATTAGGTTTATGAATCATCGCTTACTTCTTTTGATTATTATTATTTTTATATATCAATCAATGCTTGTTTTTTTTTCTTACTCTTTGGTCCTTTGCTCACTTTGGTCCTTATTTTTTTCCTTACTCTTTTTTCGAGAATAATGTCGATGATTGAAATGTCATGTCACACTATATATGTGAATGTGCTACGATGGGATTGTGAGCCTTGTGATATGCACAAGTCCAGGTCTTGTGCATCCTACTTGGCTCACGGTTCCATCGTAGCATATTCCTGTGTCCAACGACCTATGTATATATATGAGGCATTCTTTTCGAGTTATTTTTGTCTTTTTCGAGAATAATGTCGATGATTGAAATGTCGTGGCACAATATATATGTGAATGTGCTACGATGGGATAGTTAGCCTTGTGATATGCACAAGTCCAGGAATTGTGCATCCTACTTGGCTAACTGTTCCGTCGTAGCATATTCCTGTGTCCAACGACCTAGCTAGTTATATATGAGGCATTCTTTTTGAGTTATTTTTGTCTTTTTCGAGAATATGCCGATGATTGAAATGTCGTGGCACAATATATATGTGAATGTGCTACGACGGGATAGTTAGCCTTGTGATATGCACAAGTTCAGGAATTGTGCATCCTACTTGGCTAACCGTTCCGTCGTAGCATATTCCTGTGTCCAACGACCTATGTATATATATATGAGGCATTCTTTTCGAGTTACTTTGGTCTTTTTCAAGAATAATGCCGATGATTGAAATGTCGTGGCACACTATATGTGAATGTGCTGCGATGGGATTGTCGCCTTGTGCTATGCAGTGTCCGTGTGCATCCTACTTGGCGAACAGTTCCATCGTAGCATATTCCTGTGTCGAACAACCTAGTTATATATGAGGCATGCTTTTTGAGTTTGGTCTTTTTGATTTAGGAGTACTTTCTATAAGTGTATCTTCATATGAGACTTTAATTATATATGTTTTTTCAATCACCGGTTAATTATTATTGTCAACTTATAGATGACGTGGTACGTCGTGTACAAGGGACGGGTTCCCGGAGTCTATGATGATTGGAAAGACTGCCGAAGACAGGTGCACCGTTTTAGCGGCAATAGCTACAAAGGGTACAACACTATGGCGGAGGCGGAAGCTAGATACACGCGCTATCTAGCGGGAGTTAGGACAAGGAATCGAATGAAGACCTACACCTTCGTCGCGGCGGTGATCATGCTTATCTTCTTTGGTTGTTTATCCTGCGTTTGTGTCTAGCTAGTTTAGATGTCTAGGCGAGCTTCCGAGCTCTAACTTGTTCGATCGACACATGTATTTGCATGTCACCAACTACTTTGTAACTTGATCGAAACAATGAAACTTATACTATGTATTCATGTATGAGACTTATCTATATGTATTTGTTTCAATCTTGTTTTTCAAATTGTGTATTTATATATATAATTGTATATCTTGTATCTGTGTGTGTATATCTGCCTGTAATATTGTATATAATCTGTATTGTATATAATCTGGCTCAGAACTTAAAAAAACAAAAAACACCTGTGGCGCACATGACCTACCTTTTGTGGCGCACTACGCCTAAAGCACACCTCAGAAGCTTAGTGGCGCACTGTGAAGTGCGCCACCGAAGATCCTATGCATAGCGCACCAGCCCACATAGCTATGGCGCACTAGCAGGTGCGCTACGCCTATCTCGACACAACCGTGGCGCACTAGGCAGTGTGCCACGGCTAGGAGATAGTCATAGCGCAAGGCTAGTGGCGCACCCCTAGTGCGCCACAGATGCTCTTTTCAGGTGCGCCACGAATGGCCATTTCCCTAGTAGTGCTCCACCCATTCCATGGATTGTCCATTCTTCAGCAGCTTATACCATTCTTCAGCTCTCCCTTTCAAGGATATGGAGAGTAACTTCTTCTTCACCTGTTCAGTTGTGATACCTGCACACTTAAACAACCCTCACAATTCATGGATAAAAAGCAATTGATCACCAGGATGGACAATTCCATCCCCAAAATAATAATTATCCATAACACGATTAACAATACTTGTAGGTATCTTCAAAGGATCTATCTCAATAGGTGGTGGTTCATCTACGAGCCTAGCAGTGGTAGTAGTTTTCCCAAACAGAAAACCAAGTGGGTTATCCATATTGGAAACAAAGTAAAAAGCAGTAACAAAAGCAATACTCATAGTGAAAGTTTCCCTTACCAGTTCCACTCTTCAATAGCGCTTCACTCCCCGACAACGGCGCCAGAAAATAGTCTTGATGACCCACAAGTATATGGGGTGTATCGTAGTACTTTTGATAAATAGGAGTGTCGATTCCAACAAGGAGCAGAAGGTGTTGAATAGTGGTATGGAGCAGGAAATCCCTGTGAATACTTAGCAAACGGATTTTTAGTGGTTTTATGACAAGGCAACAAAACAAAGAGCAAGTAACAGAAGTAACGAACAAACGGAGCAAGTGGCCCAATCCTTTCTTATCGAAGGACAAGCCGATGGAAATACTTATAAGGACCAAACATTCTCGAGGACACATGGAAATTCTGTCAAGTGCTTTCGCTTCAAATAGCTGAGTACTCTTCTCTGGTGTTTGTAAGTGTTGTGTGGGTGAACATGTGCTAACATACCGCCCTTCCTAGGACTAATACATACTTGTGATTAAACCCCGTACAAACATCCGTAACTACAGGAAAGTAATTAAGATATAAATCTAACCACGGCCTTAACCTCTGAGATCTTGCGCTCCCTTGTGCAAAGGTGTCCTAACGGGGGTTCAGGTTTCTGTCACTCTGGCAACCCCACAATTAGTAGCCAAATACACAATGCATTCCCCTAGGCCCATAAATGGTGAAGTGTCATGTAGTCGACGTTCACATGACACCACTAGAAGAATAGCACCAAACTTAAATACTAAACCATTGAATAATAACTCATCACAGATTCACTACTAACAACATGACTTCTCCCATGTCCTCAAGAACTAAAAGAACTACTCACAAGACATCATATGGATCAACATCAAAGATGATATGATAATGTATAACAATCTGAACATAAAAAATAATCCAACGGTTCCACTCACAAACATCAACTACAATAGTAATCAACTCCGGGAAAGTTTCCCCTAAGAACTAAAGAAATATCCAACACAATTGTTACAGCGGGACGGAGTGGTGATGATGGTGCTGGTGGAGATGATGGTGTGGATGATGATGATGATCCCGATGAAGCCTAGCTTGATGACGGTGTTGATGGCGATGGTCTCCCCTCTCCAGGAAGGAATTCCCCCGGCAGAAATCTATCTGCCAGAGAGATCTTTCTCTCTCGGTGTTTTCCGCCCCCTAGAGGCGGCGGAAATCTATCTGTGGTCGCTCTCCAAGCCTTAGGGTTTCGAAGGGAAGATATAGGAGAAGGGGCGGAGTCGGAGGCCGGGTAGGTGGGACACACCTGCCCTAGGCGCGAGGTCAGGTGGGCCCGCGCCTAGGGGGTGTGGGCCCCCTGAGGCCCCTCTTTCTCCCTCCTTCTGGCTTACTTCGTCTTCTAGTAAAACAATACGTTTCCATATTTTTCTGGTATTTTTCTAATCTTCGTGAAATTGCACCGAAACGCCTTCTTTTCCATCAGAATCCAGACTCCGGCAGTCCATCCTCCAAGAATCATCCAACATGCATAAACAGATAAAAAGCCATAAGTAATACCTCATAATTAGACAAATATCAATGAATAGAGGTAAATTATGGTATAGAATGGTGATGCAAATTGGGCGTATCACTTACTAGCTTTTATGGAACCAAAAACAGTAGAAAACAGGCAATTGGCACTGTGGCAACTTGTTAAAAGGTTAGTACCAGAAAGCATATAAAAATCACCTCAAAGTGTAGACAAAGCAAAGCAAAGTAGATACTAAACAAGCACGGAACATCAAAATTTATAGATACGTTTCCGACGTATCAAGCATCCCCAAGCTTAACTCCTGATCGTCCTCGAGTAGGTAAGTGATAAAAAGAATAATTTTTTAGGTGACATGCACCATCAAACCAATATCAACCCATTTGCAAGCAATGAAAGCTGGGATCAAAGAACTCTAAACATGTGCATGAAAGATGGAGTTCTAACAATAAGACAAAGTAAATATGCATGCAACATGAAAGGCTACAAACAAAGATCATGAATAACATGCATTGAAAAACATTTGTTTGCTTCACATACAGAAAACATGGCATAGTGGCAATCAGCTTGTCCTTCATAAAGTAGCAAATAAATGCATAGGACACCTTCAAAGTTCATAAGAGTGACTAGATACAAATATCACAAGAACAAGTAATATCAACAATATGCATCAATCAATATGTTTTGGGACAATGCACATAGAACTATGAATGGCAACTATGCTCTCTTAACTAGTGCCTAAAGGTAGAAGGTGGAGACTCAATATAGTGGTGGAAGAAAGACCCTTCAAAGGGAAGCGGGGATTTCAAGTTTCAAAAAGAGCTTCCAAAAATTATGGTACTTGTTAGCTTTCAGCCCTCATTGCCCCTATCATAAGCATCTTGAAGTGATTAAGGTTAAAGTGAACAAACTATGGAGTATATGCTTGACAAAGTATAAGTTGGCAATCTCACCTCCCTTCAATATGAGGGACGCACCGCATGCTACTCAACTTTAGTCACATGTAAGTTCTTGTCATAGTAAGTACATGTGAATCATAGAGAACCGCCAACGGGGTAGCACATGGTACAGGAGCTATCCCATAACCAAAATGACAAGGAAAGCAGACAATGAGCATCTCAGCGATCTTTTTATTTGCTATTTGCATAGATTTTTATTAAGGATGCTTCACAGATTTCTCATTATGGTGATGCTGCAAGTTTCCACCATGATTAGGCATGGCTTAGGCTAGCGGCCCAGGCGTTTCTCTAACACAACATACGTAACTCCATGGACTTACAAACTCCCTTTTTATTTCACACCGGCGACATCCATAGACAAAAGAGCATGATATCAACTGTGTACAAAGTATAAGTGCAATGTTGAAAGCGTTCCCCATGAAAACATGGTTCTGCTAATTCCAACGTACAAGTGCAAGCATATACAACATAGATGACACAACGGTTCAAGTTTATTATGGGAACGAAATATAAAGTGTGCCATCAAGTTCGTGAGAGCTTTAATCACTAAGTTTTCACATAACAAAATACTTTTTAATTGGAAGATAGTTGAAACCAAGAATATACTTGGAATAGTGTAACACACCATGCATAGGAATTTATAGTGGACACTTTGGAATAACTTGGTTTTTGGGAGTTGGAAGCATGAGTAGAGCTTACTCATACAAGTGGAGGCTACCAAAAGACTGGGAGCAACCAACTAAGAGAGCAATAATGGCCATAATCATGTAGAGTGACAAAACATTACTAATCAAAGCATAGAGTGGTACTAAAAGTCAAGGACTAAATGATCATAAAGGCTATGGTGACTTGTTCATAGTCATAACATGGTGTGAGCATGTGCCAAGTCAACCCAAACAAAGAATCAAAGGATAATACCACAATACTATGCTTTTGCATGCTAAAACAATGCCTGATTCTTTCAAGGCACACTAATAAATCCAAATTGTTTGGAACAAGTCATTCTACAACAATAATCACTAAGCATAAGGTCAAAACAACATCTAGCATGACATCCTAAAGTCTAAGTCATAGTCAAAGCAAGATCCTGAGCGAGAACGGGGGTCCAAACTACTTTATTCAGCAAACTAAGCAAAGCAAACAAAAACTAAGACGCTCCAAGAACAACACAACAGTGCATCAAACAATAAAAACGAAGTGTCTAGAAAGACCTGAGCTTTTTATTGATGAAGAAGGGGATACCTTGGGCATCCCCAAGCTTTGACGCGTGTACCTCTTGGTTATTTCTTGGAGTGACACCGGGGTGGCATCCCCAAGCTTGAGCTTTTGTCCATTCTTCATCTCATTACATCATTCTCTCTCTACACCTGAAATTTTTCCTTCATACAAAACTTCACACAATCTTCATTAACAACATTAGTGTATTCAAAAGATAATAGACCCTTAGGTTTAGCTTTAGAACAGAAAAAATTTCACTAAAAACACAAGCTATTGTAGAAACACCTTCAAAAAACTCAATTTCTTAAAAAGAACCCAAAAAGGAATCAATAAGAAGCAAATACAAACAATGGAAGAAATCTTTCAAAACAGACCAGCAGGTAGAAACCTATTTTTTCTAAGACCTTCTGTTGCTCAGATAAAAACGTGTTAACCTAAAGAAAGTTAGCTAACATAATGGGGGATTTCTTCGTAAATTTTAAGCTCAATCCGCCTTACAGAGTCTCCTCACGAATTTTTATGGTGGAGGACAGAAATCTGTTTCGGGACAACAACAAATCCCCAAATTTTACTTCCCTCTCATTAGAGGTTATTCTTGGCAAAAAAAAGAAAACAAAAAGGATAAGGAGCGGTCATTACTGAAGTAATAACTTCCAAGACTCAAGAAAACTCTTGGGTTATCTCCCGACAAGTACTTTTCTTTAACGCCTTTAAGTTAGACACAAGAAGCAAGAAATCAAGTATTTTCAAATGAAGAAGCATTAACATCAACTCTCTTGCTCCTACCTTTCTTACCTTTCTTCTTCTCTTTAGGGAAATAAGATTGCTTACTGGAGGAGCAAAATGCATAATATCTTTTCCCACATCTATTATTGCTCCAAGCATTAACACCAACTCTCTTGCTCAAGAGTGTTCAACCTAGCATAAATGTCTATAAAAGAGGAATCAGACTTGCCAGACATATTATAGATTATAATCAACCTATTTATAACATCTAAAGCTTCATTCTCAGTACAATGAAAAATATCTTTCTTAGCCACAACATCCAAAGCATATCTATAACGAAGAGCAATACCGTGGTAGAAACTATTAATAACCAAGCTAAGACTCATCTTAGGCTCAGTTTCCCTTTGTAAAGCAGAGATTCTAGACCAAGCTTCTTTAAAACTCTCTCCACTTCCTTGTTTGAAAGTAAAGATCCTTTCCATAGGTGACACAGGGATTGGACCAAAACCAGACATAGTAGCAACTAGAGCAGGAACAAATTTTTTTGTATTTTTTATAAGAGAAATCAAACCAAACTAAACTTTTTTTGGAGTTTTTGATAAAAAAGACAAACAAAACCAAGCAAAACAAAATAAGCAAACCAAAAAAAATTAAAGAGAAAGGTTGTGGAGGACTCCCCTTGTGAAGACGTCCTTAGCCTCCCCGGCAACGGCTCCAGAAAATCTTGATGGCGATGCGTCAACGTGGAGCGCTTCGTCGGGAAACCCCAAGAGCAAGGTATGATGCAGCACATCATCAAGTCTTTCCTCAGTAAGAAACCGAGGTTATCGAACCAGTAGGAGGAAGGAAACGTCTCAAAGGTGTTGCAGTAAACATGGAAACCTGCACAACACAAACTCAAGACTTTGCCCCAACTAACATTGAGGTTGTCAATCTCACCGGTTGCTGTAACAAAGGATTAACTGTATGGCGTGGAAGGTGAAAGTGGTTTGCAGCAAGTAAATAGTAACAATGGAAGATGTATCAATGGCAAAGATTGGACCGGGGTCCATAGTTCACTAGAGGTGTTCTCCTTAGATAAACAAACATGGCATGCTGGGTAAACAAATTACAGCAGGGCAATTGACAGGACTGAGAAAGGCATAACAATGCAATACTAAAAAAAGATCCTATGAGACTCGATTGGGAAATACAACAAGATACATAGACCGCCATCCAACTGCATCTATGACTAGAAGTCCACCTTTGGATTATCATCCGAACCCCCTCCAGTATTAAGTTGCAAGCAACAGACAACTGCTTTAAGCAAAGTGTGTAAGGTAAATAATCCACTTGTTCCATGAACAAGAGACCGTAGTTTTCCCCCTAGTGGCAACAACACATCTACAACCTTAGAGATTTATTTCACTTCCCTTGATTAAATAGAGGCATGAACCCACTATCGAGCATGAATACCCCTCTTGGAGTCACTGGCAACTACTCGGCCAAGATAGCGACTAACAACAGAGAGCATGCAAGATCACAAACAACACATACATGATAGAATAAATAATACTAAACCATTAATCAATATGACATAGTAATCTCAATATCCATCGGATCCCCGCAAACATAACATGCATGATTACAAATAGATGAGATCTTGATCATGAACAGATCTCACAAGATCTAGACATGAAAGCACAAAGGAGGATATACAACCATCTAGCTACTACATGGACCCGTAGTCCAAGGTGGAACTACGCATGCTTCATACCGGAGGCTGGCATGATGAAGAAGAAGGCCTCCAGGATGATCTCCCCTCCGACAGGGTGCCAGGAAGAGCTTCAGATACCCCCTGATTTAGGGACGATGGTGGCAGTGGCTACAGACGGTTTCATGGAATATTGATCCGGTGCATAGGGTTTAGGCATCGGGGGCTTCTTATAGGCAAAGAGGTGAAGCTGGGAGGCGGCCAGGGGGCCCACACCCTGCCTAGGCGCGACCCAGGGTGGGTCCGCGCCTAGGGGGTGCGGCTGCCCTGTGGCACCCCTCCGTCTCTCCTCTGGACTCCGTGTTCACCTCGGTGAAATATTGACTTTGGCTTTTGTCCCGTCCAATTCCGAGAATATTTCCTTACTAGCTTTTCTGGAACCAAAAACAGCAGAAAATAGGCAACTAGCACTGTGGCAACTTGTTAATAGTTTAGTACCAAAAAGCATATAAAAAGCACCTCAAAGTATGGACAAAGCAAAGAAAAGTAGATACTAAACAAGCATGGAACATCAAAAATTATAGATACGTTTCCGACGTATCACTAGGTGGCAGTGATTGGGGGACATGATGAATCCCCAATGCATTAGGAATCGTTATTCCCAAATCTTCGATTTTATTGGTGTGCCTAGACATTTTGAGCGCATGCTCACTAACGGAGCTACCCTCTTCCATCTTACAGTTAAAGAACTTCTCGGAGGCTTCATAGCTTTCAACTGTCGCACGAGTCTCAAATATAATTTTGAGCTCACGAATAATATCATGAGGGTCAAGGTTCTCAAACCGCTTCTAAATCTTCGATTCCAAACCGTACAAGATGGTCCACTAAACTATGGAGTATTGATTCTTCCGAGTGAGGTAAACATTTTTCACCTCATCGGTAGCATCAGTTGCAGGCGGGTCACCTAGCGGTGCATCCAGCACATAGGTCAACTGACCAACATTGAGGACAATCCTCAAGTTGCGGAACCAAT
Source organism: Avena longiglumis (assembly GCA_030063025.1). Taxonomy (NCBI): domain Eukaryota; kingdom Viridiplantae; phylum Streptophyta; class Magnoliopsida; order Poales; family Poaceae; genus Avena; species Avena longiglumis. The sequence continues at coordinate 444,036,605 of CP125975.1, read as the reverse complement.
ACGCGAAGTTAATTCCATTGTTTTTTAACTTTTCTTTCTCTAGGAACGCATTAAAACTGATGGTAGGGGCCACCATGATCTACAACCTATTTATAGAGTTTAGACTAAGTTTATGATAAATTGAGTTCATATTTAATTCTTATATTAACTAGGTGAACTTACACTCAAAACAACATCCTTCACATTGTTTTAGTGATCACATGAACCAAATCCACTACACCAAGTCCGATCATCACGAGAGATGATGTAGTTTCAAAGGCGAACAATCAACATGTTCATCATATCATCTATATAACGCATGCTTTCCCTTTCGGCATTCCATGTTCCGAGACCATGTCTGTACATGCTAGGCTCGTCAAGGTTGACCTTAGTATCCGCATGTGCAAATCTGGCTTGCACCCGTTGTATGCACACACATAATCTATCACACCCGATCATCACGTGGTGCTTTGAAACGACGAGTCTTATCAACAGTGCCTACTAAGGATGAACACTTTATTACTTGATATTTAGTGAGAGGGATCATCTTATAATGCTACCGTCGCAATCTAAGCAATACAAGATGCATTAAAAGGATTAACATCACATGCAATTCATAATATGTGATATGATATGGCCTTTCTTCTTCTGCCTTCGATCTCCATCTTTGAAGCACAAACATGATCTCCACCATCACCAGCGTGGCATCAAGGTCAATGGTTCCGCTTCATGGTTGTCACCACCAACAGCAACTATTACAACTACTTTGATGAATAGACAAGCAGGTCTTAAACGAAATTTAAAGAAAACCATAAGGCTCTTGTTGGTTGCCAACTTACAATAAGGATCATCGCATACATCATATATAATCACAATCATGGCCATATCACATCACAACACAAGCCCTGCAAGATCTCAAGATTGTGTAGACGATCCTTCCGGTGCCACGTTCGGCAACACTTCCGCAATTGGTCACACATACGGTAATCGATGAAGACCTTCCTCTCCCTTGTTCTAGCAGGGCAGCGGAGGTTGTAGATCTCCATGGAATACCAGCAGCATGATGATGTGGTGGTGGTAGTGCATAAGAGATTACTGCAGGGCTTCGCCTAAGACGGAGCAGCTGTATGGAGGAGAGAGGGAGTCGCCTGGCGGCTAGGTTTTTTGGCTGAGGGACAAGGGGGCGCCCCCACCCATCCTTATATGGGTGGAGGGGCGGCGGCCAGGGTTCCCAACCCTGGCCGAGTCCACCCCCAACTCCCCTGGGCCAGCGGCAATGGAGAGGGAGAGGGAAACCTTTTCCCTGAAGGTTTCCTTTCCTTCCTCCACTAGGACTTTGACTTTCAAACTAAGATTTGACTTTTCAAACTACGATTTGACTATTCAAACTAGAGTTTTGTTCTCTCTTCCTTGTCCTTGGCCGACTGGATCTAGAGTACCATGCGTCTTTCCCATTAGGGTATGATGCATTCCAAGTACCCCCTCACGGGGTGGTGAACCTTCCAAAACATTCTAGAAGCTTCTGGTCAAAACACCGAAAACATTTCCGAACCCCAGAAATTGACTTTCCTTATATGCTTATTCTCCAGACCATTCTGGATCTCCTCGTGATATCCTGGATCTAATCCGAGACTCCGAACAACAATCGGTCTCCAACTCATATTCCATATCTATTAAACAACATCGAATCCTTAAGTGTGTCTCCCTACGATTTGTGAACTATGTAGACATGATCGAGACACCTCTTCGATCAATAACCATTAGAGGAATCTAGAAATCAATTATGGCTCCCACATATTTCTATGATGACTTTGTGATCGAATGAAACATTTACATACGATACCAATATCCCTTTGTCTCGTGATACTTTACTTACCCGAGGTTTGATCATTAGTATCTCTATACCTAGTTCAACTTCGTTATCAATAACTATTAGATACGTTGGAAACGTATCTATAATTTTTTATGATCCATGCTTGTTTAGTATCTACTTTGCTTTGCTTTGTCTACACTTTGAGGTATTTTTATATCTTTTCTGGAACTAACCTATTAACAAGTTGCCACAGTGCCAGTTGCTTGTTTTCTTCTGTTTTTGGTTCCAGAAAGGCGGAAAATCAATATTGTTGGAATTGGACGGGACAAAATCCAAAGTCAATATTTTACCGTGGGGGGCACGAATACATAAGACGAGACGGAGAAGCAAACCAGGGCGGCCAAACCCTCCTAGGCACGACCAAGGGTGGGCCCGTGACTGGGCAGGGTGTGGCCCCCCTGGTCGCCTCCCGGCCTCGCCTCTTCACCTATAAGAAGCCCCCGGGGAGAAAACCCTAAATCATCCATCATACTTCCAGAAAAACCTCCGTAGCGCCGCCGCCAACGAAAGGAAGATTCGGGGGATAGAAAGTCTGTTCCGGCACCCTGTCGGGACGGGAAGTGCCCCCGGAGCCATCTCCATCGATCTCCATCGCCATCTTCATCACCGTTGTTGATTCCCATGATGAGTAGGTAGTAGTTCTTCCTCGAGGCTAAGGGCTCTACCGGTAGCTATGTGTTCATCTCTCTCTCTATGCATGATCTTGTTGTGGTCATGATATTTGTAATCAAGTAGATGTACCTTGCTACTCAAGTGCTTTAATAGATCTCTGCTCTCCCCATGTGTGTCAAAGTGACAGCGTGCACGCCATGGTGGCACTTATGCTTGAGTCTACATAAATAGATCTGTGCTTTTCCCCACGTGTGTGGAAGTGACAGCGTGCATACAGTGTGTGGCACTTTGGCTAGATTGAATATTTGTTATGAGTTATATTTGGAGTTGGATGTCTTTATGAAATTGTGGTGTTTGTTGGAACCATCTAGCGCTCAAGGTGACAGTGTGGGGTTATCTAGATTGGGGAAGGCGGACTTTGAGGAGTGATGTTATAGCCCTACCGATGATTAGAGTGTCCAACCGAAGAGTAGTTAAGAGTAGTATCATGAAGAGAGGATATTTATATGAGAGAGTGTTCACTAGTGAAAGTATGATCCCTAGGCCTTGTTTCTAAACATTGAAACACCATTTGCATCTAGATCTGTTTCATGTTTGCTTGCTTTAGTCTTTACGTTACCGTCAAGCTTTTTTCTGGCACCATTACCACTTGTATTTCACTATCTCTTTGCTGAACTAGTGCACCTATACACCTGACAAGTGTATTGGGTGTGTTGGGGACACAAGAGACTTCTTGTATCTTGATTGCACGATCTCTTGAGAGGGAATACCTTTGATCACTTCCTCCCTAAGTTCGATAAACCTTGGGTAATCCACTTAAGGGAAACTTGCTGCTGTTCTACAAACCTCTACACTTGGAGGCCCAACAACTGTCTACAAGAATAGAAGTGTGTAGACATCAAGCTATTTTCTGGCGCCATTGTCGGGGAGGAAAGGTAAAATGTACTCACACATGTTACCCCATGGCAACAGCAAGCCAGAAAGATATTTTCTGGCGCCATTGCTGGGGAGGTAAGGTAAAAGGTACTCACATCCTCCGGTGTGAGTGCTCGAAATTATTTCCTTTAGATTCTGTAGTTTTGTCTTTTTGTTTCTTGTTTTCACTAGTTAGGCTTAATGGAAAACAACAACAAAATTAGAGAGCTCTATAGTGTTTATCTTGAGTTAGGACATGAAGTGTTTGAAGAGAAAATTAAAAAACCTATGAAACTTTATTTGCATGCTAATAGCAATGTTATTAGTATGAATTATTTGGACACCATTGTTGCTAATGCTATGGAAAAGTCTAAGCTTGGGAAAGCTAGTTTTGGTGAAAATTATCTTTTTAGTCCCCCAAGCATGGAGGAGAAAATTTACTTTGATGATACTTTGCCTCCAATATATGATGATTACAATGATGAATATGATATTTTCGGTCCATCTACTATTGAGGAGGAAATTTATTGTGATTACAATATTCCTCCTATATTTGATGATTATGGTGATGAGAATAATAGTGATAGCTATTTTGTTGAATTTGCTCCCACTACAATTAATAAGAATGGCCATTCTTATGTGGAGAGTAATAATCATTTTATGCATGTGGCTCATGATAAGAATGTTTTATGTGATAGTTATATTGTTAATTTTGTTCATGTTGCTACTGAAAGTTATTATGAGAGAGGGAAACATGGTTTTATGCATCTCAATAATATTAAGTTTCCCCTCTTTATGTTGAAAGTCTTGAAGTTGCACTTGTTTTGCTTTCCTATGCTTGGTGCTTTGTGCTTTCATGACTTGTTTCTTTACCAGATTCATATGCATAGGGAGTGGGTTAGACCTAAATGTGTTTTGAATTTGGTTCTTGATGCTCTCTTTTACTTCAATTCATATTTCTTATGTGAGCATCTTCTCAAACTATCAAGCCTAACTTAAAGGCGTTAAAGAAAAGTACTTGTTGGGAGATAACCCAAGAGTTTTCTTGAGTCTTGGAAGTTATTACTTCTGTAATGACCTCTCCTTATCCTTTTTTTTTGTTTTTTTGCCAAGAATGACCTCTAATGAGAGGCAAGTAAGATTTGGGGAGTTGCTGTCCCGAAATAGATTTATGTCCTCCACCATAAAAATTCGTGAGGAGTCTCTGTAAGTCGGATTGAGCTTAAAATTTACGAAGAAATCCCCTAGTATGTTAGCTAACTTTAGTTAGTTCAACGCTTTTTTATTTGAGCAACAGAAGGTAAAAAATCAGTTTCTACCTACTGGTCAGTTTTGATAGATTTCTGACATTATTTGCATTTGCTTCTTATTGATTCCTTTTTGGGTTATTTTTTGGAAATTGTGCTTTTTGAAGGATTTGCTACAGTAGCTTGTGTCTTTAGTGAAAGTTTTTCTATTTTTAAACTAAACCCAAAGGTCTATTATCTTTTGAATACACTAATGTTTTTAATGAAGATTGTGTGAAGTTTTGTATGAAGGAAAATTTGCAGGTGTAGAGAAAGAATGATGTAATGAGATGAAGAATGGACAAAACATCAAGATTGGGGATTCCACCCCGTGTCACCCCAAGAAATATTCAAGAGGTACAAACGTCAAAGCTTAGGGATGCCCAAGGCATCCCCTTCTTCATCAATAAAAATCTCAGGTCTTTCTAGACACTTTGTTTTTATTGTTTCATGTAATTTTGTGTTGTTCTTGGAGTGTCTTAGTTTTCATTTGCTTAGTTTTCTTGATTAAGTTGGTTGGTTACACCACACTTCTTTTGGAGAGAGACACACTCTGTTTCCAATGCCTAGAACACTCTAGTTTTCACTCTTATTGTTTTGTGAGTGTTCACTTTTGCTAGCACTGCGTTCAGCCTTAGTTTTCTTGTGCTTTCAGCTTAGAACTTCTTAGTTCTTCTTTGTGGATTTGTGAGACAAGCTCACTGATCTTTATTGATTATTATCTTTGTGAGTTTTTTTCAAATAAGTTGATTGGTGTTGGAAAAGAGTAGGAAGATTCATGCTTATAGTGGTACAAAAGGGGGCTTGTTTAGACTGCAACTTAGACTTTATCATGTCATGCTAGATATTTTTTGACCTTATTCTTAGTGATTATTGTTGTAGCATGACTTGTTCCAAACAATTAGGATTGCTTAATGTGCCTTGAAGGAATCATGCGGTGTTTTAGCATACAAAAGCATAGTATTATGGTATTCTCCTTTGATGCTTTGTTTGGGCTGACTTGGCACATGCTCACACCATGTTATGACTATGAACAAGTCACCATAGCCTCTATGATCATTTAGTCCTTGACTTGTAGTACCACTCTATGCTTTGATTAGTAATGTTTTGTTGCTCTGCATGATTATGGCCATTATTGCTCTCTTAGTTGGTTGCTCCCAGTATTTTACTAGCCTCCACTTGTATGAGTAAGCTCTACTCATGCTTCCAACTCCCAAGAAACCAAGTTATTCCAAATTGTCCACTGTAAATTCCTATGCATGGTGTGTTACACCATTCCAAGTATATTCTTGTGTTCAGCTATCTTCCAATAATAAAATATTTTGTTATGTGAAAACTTAGTGATTAAAGCCCTCATGAACTTGATGGCACACTTTATATTTCTTTCCCCTAATAAACTTGAACCATTGTGTCATCTATGGTGTATATGCTTGCACTTATACGTTGGAATTAGCAGAACCGTGCTGTCACGGGGAACGTTTTCAACAATGCACTTGTACTTTGTACTCAGTTGATATCATGCTCTTTTGTCTATGGATGTCGCCGGTATGAAATAAAGAGGGAACTTGTAAGTCCATGGAGTATGTATTTTGTGTTAGAGAAACACCTGGGCCGCTAGCCTAAGCCATGCCTAATCATGGTGGAAACTTGCAGCATCGCCATAGTGAGCTATCTATGAAGTGTCCTCAATAAAAAGCTATGCATATAGTAAATAAAAAGACCTCTGATATGCTCATTGTCTGCTTGCCTTGTCATTTTGGTTATGGTATAGCTCATTTACCATGTGCAAGGGGTACCCCGTTGGCGGTTCTCTATGATACGCATGTACTTATAATGATAAGAACTTACAAGTGACTGAAGTTGAGTAGCATGATGTGTGGCCCTCGTATTCAAGGGACTTGAGATTGCCAACTTATACTTTGTCAAGCATATACTCCATAGTTTGTTCACTTTAACCTTAACCACTTCAAGATGCTTATGATAGGGGCAATGAGGGCTGAAAGCTAACAAGTACCATAATTTTTGGAAGCTCTTTTTGAAACTTGAAATCCCTGTTTCCTTTATGAAAGGCCTTTCTTCCACTATATTGAGTCTCAACCTTCTACCTTTAGACACCATTAAGAGAGCATAGTTGTCATTCTATGTGCAGTGTCCCAAAACTTATTGATTGATGCATATTGTGATATTACTTGTTCTTGTGCTACTTGTTTCTAGTCACCCTTGTGAACTTTGAAGGTGTCCTATGCATCTATTTGCTACTCTATGAGGGACAAGCTGAATGCCACTATGGCATGTTTTCTGTATGTGAAACAAACAAACGTTTTTCAATGCATGTTATTCATGATCTTTGTTTGTATACTTTCATGTTGCATGCATAGTTACTAAGTCCTATTGTTAGAACTCCATCTTCCATGCACATGTTTAGAGTTCTTTGATCCCAGCTTTCAATGCTTGCAAATGGTTTGATCTTGGTTTTGATGGTGCATGTCACCTAAAAAATTATTATTTTTATCACTTACCTACTCGAGGACGAGCAGGAGTTAAGCTTGGGGATACTTGATACGTCAGAAACGTATCTATAATTTTTTATGCTCTATGCTTGTTTAGTATCTACTTTGCTTTGTCTACACTTTGAGGTGTTTTTATATCTTTTCTGGAACTAACCTATTAACAAGTTGCCAAAGTGCCAGTTGTCTGCTTTATTCTGTTTTTGGTTCCAGAAAGGCAGAAAATCAATATTCTCAGAATTGGACAGGACAAAAGCCAAAGTCAACATTTTACCGTGGGGGACACGAATCCAGAAGACAAGACAGAGAAGCAAACCAGGGCGTCCAAACCCCCCTAGGCACGGCCAGGGGAGGGCCCACGCCTGGGCAGGGTGTGGCCCCCCTACTCGCCTCCCGGCCTCGCCTCTTCACCTATAAGAAGCCCCCGGGGAGAAAACCCTAAATGATCCATCACACTTCCAGAAAAACCTCTGTAGCGCCGCCGCCACCGAAAGGGAGATTCGAGGGACAGAAAGTCTCTGTTCCGGCACCCTGCCGGGACGAGGAAGTGACCCCGGAGCCATCTCCATCGATCTCCATCGCCACATTCATCACCGTTGCTGATTCCCATGATGAGGAGGGAGTAGTTCTTCCGCAAGGCTAAGGGCTCTACCTGTAGCTATGTGTTCATTTCTCTCTCTATGCATGATCTTGTTGTGGTCATGAGCTTTGTAATCAAGTAGATCTACCTTGCTAATCAAGTGCTTTAATAGATCTCTGCTCTCCCCATGTGTGTGAAAGTGACAGCGTGCACGCCATGGTGGCACTTAGGCTTGAGTCTACATAAATAGATCAATGCTTTTCCCCACGTGTGTGAAAGTGACAGCGTGCATATCGTGTGTGGCACTTTGGCTAGATTGAATATTTGTTATGAGTTATATTTGGAGTTGGATGTCTCTATGAAATTGTGTTGTTTGTTGGAACCATCTAGCGCTCAAGGTGACAGTGTGGGGTTATCTAGATTGGGGAAGGCGGACTTTGAGGAGTGTTGTTATAGCCCTATCGATGATTAGAGTGTCTAACCAGAGAGTAGTTAAAAGTAGTATCATGAAGAGAGGATATTTATATGAGATAGTGTTCACTAGTAAAAGTATGATCTCTAGGCCTTGTTTCTAAACATTGAAACACCGTTTGCATCTAGATCTGTTGTATGTTTGCTTGCTTTAGTCTTTACCTCACCGTCAAGCTATTTTCTGGCAACGTTACCACTTGTATTTCACTATCTCTTTGCCAAACTAGTGCACCTATACACCTGACAAGTGTATTGGGTGTGTTGGGGACACAAGAGACTTCTTGCATCTTGATTGCAGGATCGCTTGAGAGGGAATACCTTTGACCACTTCCTCCTTGAGTTCGATAAACCTTGGGTAATCCACTTAAGGGAAACTTGATGTTGTTCTATAAACCTCTACACTTGGAGGCCCAACAACTGTCTACAGGAATAGAAGTGCGTAGACATCACTATTCTTTACTCATTCCATGATGTGACATCCCTTGTGACCTAGTCACATGCTTGCAAGACAATTGGATGATATTCTACCAAGAGAGTCCAGAGTATATCTATCCGTCATATGGATGGACAAATCTCACACTTGATCCATGTGCTTTAGCACATACTTTCAGATTACTCAATGCCACCTTTATAATCACTCAGTTACGAAGTGGTGTTTGATGTCATCAAAGTATCCTTTCGGTGAACATGATCTCATGGTCAAAGGATTAGGTTATTATGTATTTGAAAGCTTATAGCAAACGAACTTTAAATGACTTGATCTTATGCTACGCTTAACTATAGGAGTGTGTCCATACCATTATTCTCCTAATGATATGATTTTGTTATTAATGACATCCAATGTCCATGATCAGAAAATCATGATCATCTATTAATCAACAAGCTAGTCTAACAAGAGGCTTTACTAGGGACTATTCTATGTTTACAAAACATATAATTATTAATGTTTCCGATTAATACAATTATAGCATGAGATGCAAACATTTATCATAAACACAAAGATATAATAATAACAAATTTTATTATTGCTTTTTGGGCATATCTCCAACAACGTCTTAGACGAAACCATTGTTGATGAACTCGGAGTGGAGGAATCCGTAGAGGACGCATCCGTCGGCGGTAAGCCCGCCCAGCGGGATTCCGGCGTGGTCAACAAGCTCATTGGAGGCGGGTAGGCTGACGTAGGTGACGGATCGGAGGCCGGCACTGCAACACAGAGCATCGAATGATGGCGATGGTGGCTGCAACCATGGATGTGATGGAGACGAGGTCCGTTGCTCCACCTCCGTTGGTGTCTCCCACTCGGTCAGCTGGCCTTTCGCAAGTGCCTCCATGTCTCAGGCCGCCAGGAGGAAGCGGAAAGAGGAGGCGCGTCGAGACCAGCGACAAGGAGGTAGGGGAGCGGGGGTCCGGTCACCAGCGGTGGAGGAGGAAGTGAGTGGGGATGAGAGTGAGGTTTTTTTTGTTTGACCTGGATAAAAGCGACTAAGCGAGGCTGTGCGTGGGTGGCTCAGCTGGGGGCGAGGGTGAGCCAGGAAGAGCGGCATGTGACGTGTTAGGATCTTTACGAAACTGAAGAATTTCAATGGATTGACGTTCCTCTTTTGTTGCCGGTTTGCTCTATTTGGTATACATAGGAATCGGTAGGAAAGGTTTCAGAAAAAAGGCATACTCAAGCTTGACGCTGCTACCATTTTCAGGTAGGTCCTCGACGCACTACTGCATATACCCTATTCTCATGTGATATGATCTTCCAAAAAAAAAGGTTTTCTTACATGAGTATTAGAAAAATGATGGGGGATCATTTGATGGGTTTGAAGCGATTTTTCTTTTTGAAGAATGATTGTCTTTACAAGTACCGAGCCGGGTTAAACAAAAGTTATTATGGTCATTGTGTGTTTGTTGATAATGATATTTGTTTAAAACTATATATCTATAAATTAGAATATTTTTATTAAAATATATCAAATCTTGTATCAAGGAAAAATTCGTGATTATGGAGGATATCATGCGGTCCTTGGATGTTAAATTCCGGATGGCGGATTTAAAAAAAAAGAATAATTGTTAAACCATGTGTCGAAATTGCAATCCGTTTTCACTTTTGGACCTTTTATGACAAGATCTTCGAAAGTAGATCCCATTTGTATATTTTTTGACAAACTTTTTTTAAAGGCAACTTAGTGTCATAGCAAATCAACTTCATACAAAGATTTGCTTACACTAATTTTTTGCATATTTGTAGCCAACTTAGTGTCATAGAAAATCAACTTCATACAATGGCCACTCCGGCCACCGGCAATTATACTAGGGGAGGAGACATCGCTTTAGAGACGCTCAGCTCCGGCCACTGGCGATTATATCAGGGGAGGACACATCGCTGCGGCCGTCAACAATCATCGCACAAAGGGGCACCCTTCCATGTCGCTGCCGGTCAACATAACAAAACAGAGCAAAACTAGAATGGTCAGACGTTACATTCAGATAGATAAATACATATGGATACTGAAGTTCAGACATTGAACCAGCTATCTGCATACAAGATCAAATTTACCCACTTGAACCAGCTGTGGCCTGCTTCTCCTTATTAATATGGTTTTAAATCATACATTCAGTAATGACAGAGATAGTTCACAAATTCATAATGATTGACCAAGACCGAGACAAAAAATTAGATACAGAAGCACAACTTAAACGAAGAAGATCAGCAAAGTAGAAACACAATAAGGTCCAAACAATACTACATAGTGTATTATACAATAAAGCAGTGATTAATCACCGTCGGCAGTGGCGGTGTACCGTTTTCGGTAGTGGCGGAGCTATGTTGTGGCCAAACCGGGCCGTGGACCGCCAGGTTATCTCAAATTACCGAAGAGTTAGAGAAAAATTAGCCCGTTAATGGAAAAAATCGGGTCTCTTCTTTGGGCTGACCCGCCCATCAATTTGGCTAGAACTCCCCCACTGGTTTTTGGAGAAGATCACTCTAGTCGTCGATGTACTGTCTTCATGGATTGGAATTAAAAATCCAACCTAAGCATGTTGGTGTAATCCACTTAGTTAACTTCAATATACAACTCAGACGTTCTAATAGAAGCAACTCGACATATACCCAAGACATCAAATATGTGTAATCAAGATAGTTAGATGATGCTAAAATAAACTTAATTATGGTTGTTGAATCAGAGGATGCAACTTAGACTACAAAAACCATGGTTGTGTGGAGAACCTACTTAATTAAATGGTACATGGTAATTTACCATGTAGGCGATTCAAATTAATATCATGACGTAAGTAACTTACATCTGTTGATGTTGGATCCAGCTTAGGCTAATCAGGCAAATTAACTTAGTTCTATGCTGAAAGCAACTTAGCTATTTTGACAATGCAACTTAATTGGAAAAAAGGGACAACAAATCAAAGCAAAAAACAACCCCCCTACAAAAAACCCAGAATGCAACTTAAGCTAATATAACTAATCAATTTAGTTCTATATTGAAAGCAACTTAACTACGGTGACAATACAAATTAATTTGGGAAACGGGACACTGAAATTAGGGCAAAAACAACCCCCTCCCCCTCCCTCGTCTGGTGAAAAAAATTAGAATGCAAGTTAATTAATCTGACTAATCAACTTTAACTACAGTGACAATACAACTTAATTAGAAAAAAGAGACAGTAAATCCTCTAGGATGCAAGTTCAGGCAATGTGACTAATCAACTTAGTTATGTATTGAAGCAACTTAAGCATGTTGAGAAGACAACTTAAACATATATGAATAACTCTCAAAACACAACTATAGTGTCGCGACAAACTTAGCTAGATGAGCCATCAACTAAATATTTGCGTGATTGTCTACATAGAAAAGGAAAACCTCCTAGCGCATGCATGTACAACAAAACTATGATAAAAACCAACTTTAATAAGGAGCAACAAGCAATTAATAAAAGTGGCCACATAGCTTAATAAAAGTGACCACACAACTTTGGCATATTCAGTACACTACTTAGTTACATTGAAACAAACAACTCAACTGAATCAGTATGCAACTTAACGATGTTGCTAAACATCAAGCTAAACTAGAAGATAAAATCAACTAAAGCATGAAGAGAAGAAGCAACTTAGTTAATACAATAACTAACCTAAGCATGTTGAACAATAACTTAATCAAGTTAACAACTTAATCATTTTGTCAAAAAGGCATTAAAGCGTAAGAAACATCTACCCCCTAACATTTTACCCATATCAGTACTACTAGGTATATGGTGAGTAACATTTTACCCAACATTTTAGGTACATAACAGATGAAACAATGCTTCAACGTGACCTATGAATAGAACTAACTCGGGCACCTGGTACACCTGCTGATTGAGATACACCCTTAGAGGCGAGAACAACGACATCTTCGGAAATCTGCGAGATATGATCAGAATAAGCAGGAATGAAGATCTTCCCAATACATCCAGAAGCAATGATCTATCACTAGTGCCCACCATGAACAACCGAAGTACCTATTTTGACGTTTCCCGCACTATGCCACCCATGCACGCGGCCATAGGTGGCCACGCCGCCCCAACCTCCGTCACTCCTCATTGATGCTGGTGCGCCCTGGAACGCTCTCTCCCCTTCAGGCAAGAGGCCTGCAATATATGTTCTCTAGAACATAACGACCATGGAATTAAAGTGGAGAATGTGCAGTTTTATCTAGCCATGAAATAAATAAGAAATTATGAGTCACAAAAGGGAAATGATTACACACCAAATTAACATCAGCGTTGGTTAGAGAAATACAGAAATAGACCGATTTTCACATGTGAAGTATCCCACTAATGAAAATTCACACTAATTAAAACAAGCTAGCTTCTGGCTTTAAGAAACCAGAACAACCTGAACCACATTGCCTTTGACAAACATATGAAAGCTACTACCGGTGTTTTATTTGATTACCGTAATACAACTAATTAAGCAAGGGACATAGTGTGATACAAGAAAATGGAGACAAAGTTGAAGCCCAGGCATATTTCAATCACAACATCTCACCTGCTCCCTATCCCTATGATGGTCCTCTCTACTTGTTCACGTGGCCTGGAAGAACCACCGGCGACCGATCTATTGCTAGTCTCCACATGCGGACAACAGGGTACCATGGTGGCGTAAGCTGCTCATCCATGAGACAGAGCAAGGCTGCTCGTGGACATGCACATGGAAGTGAGTGGCTATGTTATGAAGTAGAACTTTGAAGGAAGCGACATGGATGTGATGGTGAGGATTAATGGATTGGGGTTGTCAGATCGATCGATCTCGGTGGTCAACAAGACGGTTCAAGCGGCGTCTTCTCTAGGCCTCCAACACATTCACCGCTGCATGCGAGGCGGGCACCATGCCTGACCCCTGAAAAACTGCCGGCGTCGACCAGCCATGTTGGGACGGCTAGAACAGGGCTGCATCGCCAGTACTCCATGGGAGCCAGGACGGATCTGGGAAGGGGAGAAGGACGGATCTGGGAGGGGAAAGGGGAGGGTGTGTGTGTGTCTATCGACGACGGGGGTGTGAGGGAGGAGAGCAAACCTGTCGGCTTGACGAAGAGGAGGCACCGACGGGGATAGGAAGGCGGGCGACTCAGCGGCACGGCGGTGGCTGCAATGCGAGGCGGGGCCGTCGCTTCCACCACGCCACTAGAGAGGAGTGGGGAAAGGAATTGGAACCTCGGAAGAGAGAAGTGGATCCGCAGGTGGGTTTCTGTCGGAAACTAAGTCTGACCCGCCCTGTGATCGCGCGTCTCGGAGAAGATCGGACGGCCAGAAGCCGGAGGCTCGATCGTACTATCTAGCCACCGAGCACTTTTTAGTATTTGGGTTTTAATTATAAGTTATGAGACGTGACTAGTCGTGTGAACATGCGGGAGGTGGGCCGGCCGTTTGTCTTGTTTCTAGTCAGCCGTGACTCGATTTTTTTACAAATATACCCCTCTGTACATTTGCATTGTCAAAAATACCCCCATTAAACATCTAATGTCAAATATACCCTGGCGGAACGCGGAAAAAGTGACACGTGGCTCCTCCCGCCAGAACAGGAGGCGGATGGTTTTTCCCGCCATAGGGAGAGGCGGCAGACTCTTCCCGCCCTTGGCCTTGGTGGTGGGACCTATAGTGTCGATGGCGGGACGTTGGTTTCTGCAGTGAGGCCATTCCGCCAATGGGGATGGCGGAGGTCTGTGTTAGGCGAAGATGCGTGCATGCTAATTAAGTTGTACCTACCGCTTAAACTGCTTGTACTCCATGCGTGCATGCCTACTTGACCCCGTGAGTGAGAGAAAGAAAAGCTAAAACTGCTTGTACTCTGCATGCATGCCTACCGAACGTGTCAAGAACAAGACTATGCATGCATGCAGGAAACTCCATGAGCGTTCCCCGCCAGCCCTACTACATGGCCCCACAACATCCCGCCAGCCAGCGCGGAAGGACCTCCGCCAAGGTCGATGGCTGGATTTTTGCGCCGCCATGTGTGATGGCGGGATGAGCCACGTGGTGGCTTTTCCACGTCCCGCCAGGGTACTTTTGACATTAAATATTTGATGCGGGTATTTTTGATAATGCAGATGTACAGAGAGGTATATTTGTAAAAAAATCGCCGTGACTCATAGGCGATTTGGACGTTTGTACTTGTTGTCCATCCCGAGCGATGGATGGATGGATAGATGTGGACGCACAGCAGTGACACCCCGGTGGCGTGCAGATCTCGGCTACATCGCCGTATCTACAGCAGCCAGCAGCTAGCTGCAAGAGCACCTGATCTCGCTAACACGCGCCGTGGTATAGCCATGGCCTTTTCCTCATCGTCCCGCCACGAAGAATCGCCGGAGGAGGCGACGAGGGACTGGGCGGACCTGCCGCGGGACGCCCTGCTGACGGCGCTCCACAGTCTGGGCCACGTGGACATCCTCACGGGGGCCGCGCAGGTGTGCGGGCCCTGGGCGCGGGCAGCGCGGGAGGAGCCCGAGCTGTGGCGCCGCGTCGACCTGCGCTTCCACGGCGGCCTCATCTCCTCCCGCCGCGCCGTCGATCTCAACAGGATGGCGCGGGAGGCCGTCATCCGCGGCGCGGGGCAGTGCGAGGCCTTCTGGGGAGAGGGCGCCCTGGATCACAGCGTCCTCTCCCTTCTCCGTGATACCGGGTAAGGTTTCGAATTCACCTACTACTACCTTTTTCTCCAGATCGTCGATTCAAAGCTGAAACGGGATTGCTAGACAAGTCTTACGGTTAGATTACTTACCTGTAACTAGTAACCCGCACTCTCTCTGCCGGGTAGGAGAGCCACTGTGAAGTGAAGCAGAGCACTGTGGCGCGCCGGAGAAGGCGCTTGTCACTCCTATTCCCAGTTGACCCCTGCTGAGTGGATACGCACCGTGAAGCATAGCAATGTGGTACTCGCTGTCGCACTGAGGTTAGTGCTAGCGGCGCTGCTGCCGATGGCAAAGGCCGGCTTGGGTGGGTGGGCTAGGTGAGACCGTGAGAGAGGGGTTGGAGATGGTTTCATTTCACTAGCGGATCAGTGTATCTTTGCTGATCCTTTGAGGTTATGAACGGTTGATCCGTTGATTGCCACATATTTGTATATAGACCCCTCTTTTTTTTGTCTAACTCGGTGAGGTTTTAAAAACAGTATTATGATGAAAGAACAATCTCAAACTTCTTCAATCAATTATATAAAGGGATGGCTTCATGCAATTTGGGATTTGGCAGAATTGCCTTTTTAGGCATGATTTATGGGAGGACAGGCCTATGAGTTCAATTTATCCTCATTTTCACCTTTGCTAAAGACAGTTCCCGACAAGTCTCATAGGATATATGGAGGATCTCTTTTACCTTCCTCTCTAGTAAAGACCCTTTGTTAAATGACCATCATGTCATATCCCAGGAATAAATGGAGGATCTCTTTTACATGCCTTTCTTTCAGCAAGCAGGCCAGGAGGGAGGGTGTGAGAATTTCAATCAATAGATAGAGAAGGATCAATGGTCATTTATCTGGAATTGCAATCATTACTATCAATCAAAGCCTACAGGCTTATGATATGCCATGCAACTATTCTACCACATTTCAACCGGCTATGAGACAGGTCATGTCAGTTTAAACATACTGTTTTCCTCGAGCTATTGCTTCATGACCTACTAAATACTAGGAACTTGGTCAAAGAAGAATTTTGTGACCCCTTCCTATATCTGTGCCTTGCACAATTGCAATGTCGAGGAAACCCTCCAGCACCTTTTCTAGCCCGTCCTTTTTTCTCAAAAGATGTTGAGATTATATTTCCCCTAAAAGATCATACAAATCTACTGGTTTATGAAGCTTTTAGTGATACCAAATTCAAGTTAAAAATGCCCCTTTTTTGTGGAAATAATAGTCGTTGCCTGATGGAGCATTTGGGTCAGAAGAAATAAATTAATCTTGTATATTGAAGCCCACACTTTTGAAAAGTGGCAGCAATATTGCATACATGAATTTGTCTTGGTGGGTCATTGGTCTAGGGAAAAAATATACTTCCCAATCTTCTGATTGGTTACAAATGCACCTTTCTTTAATTTTGTATATGTAAGTACCCAGTACATATTACATAATTAATAAAAGCTACAGTGGGGAATCTCCCTACCTTTTCCGTAAAAAGATGTTTGGTTATGTCTCATTTGATCGATGCACACAACCAAGTTAAAATTTCCAACACAAAATTAAAATGGCTATTTTGAATATATGCAGCTACTTGGTTACACATTTAAGCAGAGGCATGTTAAGTTGGATCAGAATTCTAAGACTGACACTCAGGCAGGACTAGAGAATCTGTGTGTACTGAGCAGGAGGACAGGAAATTCTGTCCATCAGTATAATTCAAACATTAAATTTATTTACATTCTATGATAATTATTATTATTTCTCATGTGTGCTATACTGGAAATTCTATAGATAATGTTCTACTTGTTGCTCAACAATAACTCAGACTCAGGTGGTGTACTTAATTTGCAGGGCGCTTTCACTGAAGAGCCTGCGTCTCATCTCTTGCGAATGGATCTACGATGTGCCTCTGGCGTTAACGATAACGAAGTTTACTCTCCTAGAGGAGCTAGAGCTCTCAAACTGCCGCGGCGACTTCCCGAAGACGTGTGCAGCTGCTGGCAAGGCCTGCCCACTCCTGAAGCGTCTCCGGCTGAGCAGCAAGCGATTCATCAAACACAGCCCAGTCCCCACGGATGGGGAGGCCACGGCGATCGCCACGACGATGCCCGGGCTGCGTTCGCTGCAGCTCTTCGCGAAACGCCTCAGCAACGGTGGCCTGGCGGCCATCCTTGATGGCTGCCCGCTCCTGGAGTCGCTCGACATCCGCCACTGCTTCAACATTGTGATGAACTACGAGATGCGCGCGAGGTGCTCCCGGGTCAAGACGCTTAGGCGGCCCCACGACCCGACGGCCGACTACGATCTCGAGTTTTCATCACCGGACATGAACGATCCCTGGGCGAGGATGAGACCGCAGACCGAATACTACGACGAATGGGAGTTCAGTTCACGCTAGTGCCATTTGGTACGGGTTCCTTGATTACGTTTAAGTGAATGTGTACAAATTGGCATGCATGATTCTGAGAATAATGTACGGTCAAATTATTATGCTCTAAATGATAATTGTCATTGTTAGAAACAAATTAATTTAAAGGTTGTTGGGCTCATCGGATTCGCATCACGATCCGTGTGTTCCATGATTTGCAAGTTAGGGAGAGTTTTTGGTTATTGCAGCCTAGACCCTTTTTTTTTTTTGGAAAGGAGCATATATTAATATCGCCATGATGACTTAGATGCATTAAATTACCGTATTTGCATTATAGATGCACGTAGTCGAAAAAAAAAGAATTACAAAAAAAAGTCCACTATAGCGATAAGATCCTTAGTAGCAGTGACACTAATTCCACTGGAATAACCAGAAGTCCACCATCTCTAATAGCGACGCCTTTAAGAAGAAAATATAGCACAAGCACCGTAGTCGCCCTATCAAAAATCGTAGGTTTTCACCTTAGAGAAAATCCTCGCTCACAAAATAATGCCGTTAACAAGGTCATTGCCAGCCACAACCAATTAAGGCCAGACCTTGGATTTTCACACTGCAAGATAAGACTATGAACTCCTCATGTGCTACCGCTCCCCTTTTCGATACCGCTGCTACAATTCACGAATCACCAAGCCAATTCTTCATCGTCACCAGGACTCGACCCACCATAGCTAATCCACAAATCTTGGCTTCCATGACATTCTCCGCACACTGACTTCACCATGAAACTAAAGATATATTCCACGATGACAACGGACTATAGAGCTTCGCCTCACTCCCTCTGAAACCAAACGGTTAGAAAAAGAACGGTTGCGCGCAATCGAATTCCATCCGTTCCAGCAATCTCCAGGCATGAATCATCCATGGGAGTTCGTTGGCAAAGTTTTCCGGAACATGACACTGCCACCAGATCAATCAAAGTGGGCTGAAGGTAGATTTTCTTCTTGGCGTGGATTGCGCCCCTACCAGCTGATGTGACAAGTGCCGCCACCCGTCGAGGGAGAACCACCATCAAAGCTCGAGACCGTCGCCTAGGCTTCCAGACCTCATCGCCATTAGATCGCCGTCAGGGCGACAACCTTCGAATATCCAAGGGGCTCTCTGTGGGTGAGAGGAAGCAACCCTGGCGCCACCATCGGTCGGCCGGCGTCCTTCGATGGCAACGGAGAAGAAGAGGGGTGATGCGTGCACCAAGTGTTGATGTGGAGCACTTCGTTGGAACCCCAAGAGCAAGGTGTGATGGAGCACAGCAGCAAGTTTCCCTCAGTAGAGACCGATGTTATCGAACCAGAAGGAGGAAGGAGACATCACACAGGTGTTGCTGGCAACGTGGAGACCTGCACAACACAAACTCAATACTTTGCCCCAACGAATCAGTGAGGTTTTCAAGCTCATCGGTTTGATGTAACAAAAAATTAAACGCATGGTGTGGAAGGTAATGGTTTGCAGCAAGTAAACAAGTAACAGTGGAAGATGTATCAATGGTAAGGATTGGACCGGAGTCCATAGTTCACTAGAGGTGCTCTCCTTAGATAAACAACATGTCATAAAGGGTAAACAAATTAAAGCGGGACAATTGACAAGAACTGAGCAAGGCATAACAATGCAATTACTAGCTAGCAAGATCCTATGAAGTTGATTGGACAATACAACATTATACATAGACCGTAATCCAACTGCATCTATGACTAGAAGTCTACCTGCAGGTTATCATCCGAACCACCTCCAGTATTAAGTTACAAGCAACAGATAACTGCTTTAAGCAAAGTGTGTAAGGTAAACAATCCACATGTTCCATGCACAAGAGACCGTTGTTTTCTCCCTAGTAGCAACAACACATCTACAACCGAAGAGATTTCTGTCACTTCCCTTGGAAACTAGAGGCATGAACCCACTATCGAGCATCAATACTCCCTCTTGGAGTCACTAGCAACTACTTGGCCAAGATAACCACTAGCAACGGAGAGCATGCAAGATCACAAACAACACAGACATGATAGAATCATAAAGATAGAACCATTAATCAAACCAACATAATAATCTCAATATCCATCGGATTCCTGCAAACACAACATGCATGATTAAAAATAGATTAGATCTTGATCATGAATGGAGCTCACAAGATCTATACATAAAAGCACAAAGGAGGAGATACAACCATCTAGCTACTACATGGACCCATAGTCCAAAGTGGAACTACTCCCAAATCATACCAGAGAGAAGGCCTCCGGGATGATCTCCCCTCCGGCAGGGTGCCGAGAAGAACTTTAGATACCTCCGATCTAGGGACGATGGTGGCGGCGGCTACAGACGGTTTCGTGGATTTTTGATCGGGTGCCTAGAGTTTCTGTATCGAGGGCTTCTTATAGGCGAAGGGGGGGAGTCCGGGAGGCGACCAGGGTAGGCAAACCCTACCCAGGCGCGGGTCCACCTGACCCCGCGCCTGGGGGTGGGGAGGGGGTTGGCCTCCCTGGCCTGCTTCTCCGTCTCCCCTCTGTACTTCTTGTTCCCCACAGAAAGTTATTGACTTTGACGTTCGTTCCATCCAATTCCGAGAATATTTCTTTACTAACTTTTCTGAAACCAAAAATAGCAGAAAACAGGCATCTGGCACTATTGCAACTTGTTAATAGGTTAGTACCAGAAAACATGTAAAAAGCACCTCAAAGTGTAGACAAGTAAAGAAAAGTAGATACTAAACAAGCATGGAGCATCAAAAATTATAGATACGTTTCCAACATATCAGCATCCCCAAGCTTAACTTCTTCTCGTCCTTGAGTAGGTAAGTGATAAAAGAATAATTTTTTAGGTGAACATGCATCCTCACAATAAAGATTCAACCATTTGCAAACATCGAAAGCTGGGATCAAAGAACTCTAAACATGTGCATGAAAGATGGAGTTCTAACAATAGTACATAGTAATTATGTATGCAACATGCCAAACTACAAAAGAAGATCATGCATAATATGTATTGAAAAACATTTGTTTGTTTCACATGCAGAAAACATAGCATAGTGGCAGTCAGCTTGTCCCTCATAGAGTAGCAATATAAATGCATAGGACACCTGCAAAGTTCACAAGGGTGACTAGAAACAAATAGCACATGAACAAGTAATAACACAATATGCATCAATTAATAAGATTTGAAACATTGCATACAGAATGACAACTATGCTCTCTTAATGGTGCCTAAAGGTAGAAGGTGGAGACTCAAATAATGGTGGAAGAAAGGCCTTTTTGTAAAGGAAGCATGGATTACAAGTTTCAAAAAGAGCTTCCAAAAATTATGGTACTTATTAGCTTCCAGCCCTCATTGACCCTATCATAAGCATCTTGAAGTGGTTAAGGTTAAAGTGGCAAAGCTAGAGTATATGCTTGACAAAGTATAAATTGGAAATCTCAAGTCCCTTGACTATGAGGGCTACACCTCATGGATACTCAACTTAGGGCCCAGGCAAGTTCTTGTCATTGTAAGTATTTGCATATCATTGAGAACCTCCAACAGGGTACCCCTTGCACATGGTACACGATCTTTCCCATAACCAAAATGACAAGGCATGCAGACAATGAGCATCTCAGCAATCTTTTTATTTACCATATGCATAGCTTTTTATTGAGGATGCTTAATAGATAGCTCAATATGGTGATGCTGCAAGTTTCCACCATGATTAGGCATGGCTTAGGCTAGCGGCCCAGGTGTTTTTCTAACACAGAATACAAACTCCATGAACTTATAAGTTCCCACTTCATTTTACACCAGTAACATCCATAGACAAAAGAGCATGATATCAACTGTAACATCCCTAAAATAATGATTCCAAAGATTGCATATCATACATGCATGCATATAATTTACGGATCATTTTCCAACTCATTTCAAGAAAACAGAAGCACTTAGTGCTATTATTTTATGTGAGCAAACATTAATCAATTACTACTCTCAATTGAGAGCATAAGTGTTTTAACCAAGTCTTGTTTGCTTCCTTGTTGTTTAGATTGAATGTAGAGTTTGGACAAAAATTTACAAAAAAATATGGTTTCAAAACCATCTTCAAAACATTTCCAAATCAAGTGCTATAGCACTGTTTATTTTGTTTATTCAAAGGGACCAAGCAAGTACAGAGAGACCACATGGTTTTGTGCCCAAAAGTATGATGGTTACACTTTACAAAAATCCAGAAAAGGTTTGAAATTCAAATGCCTTTGAATTTGATTTAAAATCATTCCATAAAATCGATTTAGAAAAAGAAAAAGAGATAAGAAAGAGAAAAGGGCCGGCGCCAGCAATTGAGCCCAGCAACAGACGCAACCCACTAAGCCCACCCGGGTTCCCCCTCTCTCTCACTCATGAGCAGACCCAATGGTGGTGACGCCAGGACCCCACCCCCTCTCTGTTTCACTCGCTGACTGGTGGACCTCGCCAGCTCACCCTCATCCTCCCCAAATCGCGCCCACGACCACGCGTCGCCGCCGCTTCTTCGCCCTTCACCGCGTTGATTCTTCGCTTAATTGCCCTTGATTCCGCGATCCTCGCTCCCGCCTACTTAAACCCCTCTTCCCCCTCTCCATTTCCCCCCAAACTCCGAGCACAAAGCACCCCCAGGCTGCCCGCATTCATCCTCGCACCGCCGCAGACAGAGAGCACTCCGGCGACCGATTCCGGTGAGCCTCGTGCGCCCCTCTCCCTATGGTTCTTGCAGACATGCTCGCCACTTCCTTGCGCATCTATTGACACCGTTGGTTCCTTTTGTACCGCCCCAGGTTGTCGCCTTCGAGAAGCACAGCAAGCCCCCGACGACATCCTCAACTCCGGCGGTCAAATTCGGTGAGCCCCTTGTTCCCCTCTGCCTCTGATGCACACGATCTTGCTCGCCGTAGTCTTGCGCATCTCCTGATGCTGTTTGTGCATGCTAGGGTGACCAGGAGCCTTGCCAACGTCGTCGTCCACCCAAGCCTGACGCCGCCAACAACTCCGACGAGCTCCCTCGGCCACTCCAGAGCGCCCCTTGCCAAGCCGTCGCCAGGTTGAGCATCAGTGCATCGTCGCGGTTCTGGTAAGAGCCTCCGACGACCCTAGAACCACCTGTAGCGCCGTGCCGCCGTAGGCAGAGCTCGCCGCCGCCAGTAGCCACCGCCAGCGCCGCTCAGCTTTGGTCGTTTGATCCAGGGCCGTTGGATCTGGATCCAGCGCGCGAGATTAGATCACTTAACAAAGCGGTATAGTTAGATCTGGGCCGTGCAGATTATGTTGATCTAACGGCTCACAGGCGCGATCCTGAGCGAAGCGGTACGGGCCAATTAGATTAAGACGCGTGGCAGCTGTTTGGATTTAAAAACAGGATTTGAATCTATTAGAAGTTTGATTTTGTTTTGGCTATAACTTTTGATCCCCACGTTAGAATTTGACAAATTTTATATCAATGGAATCAGGAGAAAAATCCCTTTATAAATATGCAATGTGTTTAATGTTTTGCTTCTGTTAAAATGGTTTTATTTGCAGAAACTTGTGTAGGGCTAATTTGAGTATATGAATTGTTTAAGAATTGTTTTAGGGTTTAATTAAATGTTGTTTGGCAAGTTTTTAAATTGTTTATGAACCAGTACTGTACACTTGCTTATTTTAAGTCTTTGGACTTGTGTTTTGCCTAATAAAACAACTAAGTAAATGAAACACCTGGGTGGAATGGAAGGAATGGTTTATGTTGAGTGGTTACACAGGGCCCATTTCTATGGTTTACCTTGTGTATCTCACTTGTGGAAAGCCACCCAGGAACAAAGATATTTTAGAGGCCAAGTGTTAAGAAGCTTCTAGTTCAGCCACTTGGCAATATGGGCTCTGCCTGGATCACATAGGTTGCTAGAACTTAGCCATTTGGACAGTTGGTGGTAGTGGGCATGATAGGTTGGAGCGCGTCCATTTGGTCTAAGGGAAGGCTTCTGAAAGGTCATGTCTTGGTGAAAATCAAGTCTGGTGGGGAAAGTGCACAACCTCTGCAGATGGAAGAATCTAAGTACTTATCCATGTCCCTGGAAAAGGACAACTTGAGCATCAAGACATGGAAGCTATCAAGAATCTCCTCATCCCAATTTCTAAGTAAAAACTTGTGCGTGAACAAGGGTGAAGGACCTCAATGTCTATTGGTGGTTCCTTGGGAAAAGTTTTGACAAAGAAAAACTTAGTGATTTCAACTAATAGGCAAAACCTATTTTGAGCAAAGCAAGCCAAGCTACACTTAGCCAAATTGCATATAGTATCTAGTCCACCTAAATTATACTAAGGTATCACTTGCCAATACTATTCCAATGTATTGACCCACTGTGGCTGTAACTTGTGATGTTGCAGGTTACTCTGATGAGGATTAGGAGTCATGAGTCTGCAATCAACATGTTTGCCTGTGGCACATGAAGATGAAGACTTTTATTTATTTACTTATTCAAACTCTTATACTAGGCCTTTGGCCTTGGAGTTGTAAAGACTATGTTGTCTCTGTAATGTCTGTAATAATGACCTTTGTTTCTGTGTACTTCATCTTAAACTGTGGATGCTAGCAATGATCCAGGGACTAGCATTGCAATCACAGGGATCCTTTTTCCTTTATAAAGGAGGGATCTTACAGATGGTATCAGAGCCAGGTTGCCTGTAGGATTATGACCCTAGGATTGGAAACCACTAAGGAAAAACAATTCAACAACTTCTACACTTGTCTATTCTTCTCGTAAACTTTTCTAATCTTCTTTCTCATCTCTAATTGTAGATGAACTCCATCAATGAAGCCGTGAGGAAAGGACCACTCATGACAATGACTTTGGAGTGTGAGACAGAATTCCCCAAGGCTCTCAAGGACCTCATGGTTACCATGGAAATACATGGTGCAGCTGTGTACAAAGGTTTTCCTGTGATGGATGAAGGAGTTGAGTACTGGTGGGTGCAACTTCACTTGTATAAAAACAAGGAAGACAACCACAAAGACTCAGGATTCTGCATGTTCACCAATTCAGTGATGCACCCTACATTCTTTGACTCAGCAAGGGATGCAGCTTGGAAGACCATCAAAAAACTTGGTGAAAGAGTCGAGTGCAGGATGTTCAACATCCAAAATAGCCTAAAAGAAGAGAAGAAACATACCCAAGAGTTGGAAGCTACCAACCAAACCTTAAGAGGAGACATTATAGACTTAGTGATGGAGTCATGTGAGCAAGATAGACTGATTGCTTCTAGAAACATTATGTTAGCCAACAGATCCAGTGAGATTGGATTGTAAACGTACTTCGTTAGTTGGACCACCACTTATCACCTTATTTTCCAAATGTTGCTTAAAATAAGTTGAACCTTGATTGTTGTAATGGATCCATGTATGCCATGACTTGTGTGTTTTGATTTCCAAGGATATGTATGTGATGTTTTGTCGTGTGCTTTATCTTAAATTGTGTAGTTCTAACTTTTTCTATCTTATAAATAGATGCCTAATGTTACCATCAGCACTGTTGAGGAGTTCCAGGGAACTCGCTTTGGTCCTCGTATTGTTGAGCTTACTACTTTGCTCAATCTCCCTCTTCCTACCATCATGGTGCTTCCCCTCACCAAGTTTGAGAGGAAAGACCTCTGGGGTTTCAAGGTCAACCAGCCCGGACGCCAGACTGAGCCTACCATGGAGGCCATCGTCTTCAAGCTCATGCACGATGACAAGGAGAGAGGCCTTGAGGTAGTCATGCAGGATCTGATAGGACGTCTGCTAGGGAGACACTCTCGACAGGTTAGAGGTACTCTCTTTCACGTCTTCGGTAGACGTGATGAGGATGGAGAGTCCATCAACTTCGAGGACACTTCGAGGGAGACAGCGGAGCCGATTCTCCTATACCTCTAGGACTTAGAGGCTCTCATTAGGCACGTGGACTCTGATAGGACCAACGTAATGCTCAACAATGACGAACTCCAGGTGCAGGTTCGTGAGAAGGGCAAGCTCTTCGCGGAGCAAGATGAGATAGTCAAGGAGATGGAGGCAAAATTTGAGAGCCAGGACAAAAAGTTCAAGAGTCGGGAGAAGCGAGTCCAGGATAGGAACAAGAAGATTCGGGACATGACTGAAGAACTGCAGGCCAAGGACTTCGAGCTCGAGCATCAGCAGACGGTGATTGAGAGGCTTCGTTCCCAGAAGAGGGCTCTCAAAGCCAAAATAGAGACCTTGACCACCAGTGTCGAGGAATACAAGACCGCGATGGAGAACACAAGTCTTACCTTTGTCGAGGAGGAGGTTGATGCCGAGGAGTAGATTTGACTACTCATTTATCATTTATTATCATACTTGTTGTTGGGAACTTGTTATTTGACCATCCAACATGTGGATGGCTTGTTATCATTTGTCTGTGTTTTACTTTGCGAACTTGTTATCTGGTTGTTGAACCTTTATCATTATGTTTCATGCTTTATGATTGTTTATGTGATGTATTGTGCATGAAAGCATCTATGAGTATCTCATTCTTATCTCTATTGAACAAACCACAGATGCCTCCCCGTCGTGCAAATCCCCACCCCAACAACAACAACATCACTCCAGAAATGCAGCAAATGATGACAGCGCAGACTCAGCTGATGCAAATGATGACGACGTTCATCTAGAACCAAAACAACAACAACAACAACAACAACAACAACAACAACAATAACAACAACAACCCACCGGGTTTTGACATGCTTACGTGTTCTTGAGATTGAGGCCAGAAAGTTCTCGTGAACAACGATCCCATGGTGGCCAATGATTGGCTACGCTCTGTGAACAAGGAATTGGTAACCGTAATGTGATCTTGATGCGAGAAAGGTCGATTTGCGGACATTTCTTTGGAAGGACCAGCCGCCACTTGGTGGGATAACTTCCAGATCACCACTCCCATAGAAGATGTGACATGGGCTATCTTTGAGGATGGCTTTCGTACTGCTCATATCTCATCTGGAGTGATGAGTCTGAAAAAGAAATAGTTCCATAATCTGAAGCAGCGCCACCGCAGCGTGGTTGAATATATTGAGGAGTTCAACAATCTGGTGCGTTATGCACCGGATGAAGTTGACACGGATGCTAAGAGAAAGGAAAAATTTCTTGAAGGCTTGAATGATGAACTGAACCTGCAGTTAGCTGTGGCCTATGTTCCCACCTATCAGTCTCTCTGTGATAAGGCTGCTATTTTGGAGAATAAAATGAAGCAAGTTGAAAGAAGAAAGAGAAAGCACTCCGACAAGCACAGCTCGGGATCGTCTCACAAACGTTCCCATTATGATGATAGTGGAAGCTCAGGATCCCACAAGCATGGGAAATTCAACAAGCACCACAACCACAACCGTCATGACAACAAGCATCACCGTAGTCATGACAATGGCAAGTACAAGAACCACAAGGGTGGATATAAGAGCCACCACAGTGGAAATGGAAGTGGCAGTGGAAGCCAGCCTGTCAAGAAGGACATTAGTCAGGTTGAATGCTTCAAGTGCAAGAAGATGGGGCATGATGCAAATGAATGCCCAGAAAAGAAAGTTTAAGGACCCAACAAGCCCAACCCTTTTCAGAAGGGACAAGTGAACCACATCAATGTGGAGGAAATTTATGAGGAGCGATCTTTGTTCTTTGGTAAGTTCAGACTCAATTCTATTCCAGCATTTGTTCTTTTTGATACTGGAGCATCGAATTCATTCATATTAAAAGCATTTGTTGATAGAAATGGGTTTCCAACTGAAAACATTGGGTGTCCAATAAAAGTTAGTTCTCCAGGTGGAGATATGATAGTAAGTCTTGGATGCCGGGATCTAGTAATAGAGTTTGGAAAGAATAAGTTTCCAGTGAGTCTGATAATCCTAGATTCCCAAGGACTGGACGTAATATTGGGAATGGATTGGATGGTTAAGTATGAAGGAGTACTAGATTGTGCTAATCGTACTGTTGCACTCACAACCCCGGAAACAAAACGGATTAAATTCAAGTCTAACTTTGAATCAAAAGGGAGTAAGCTAAATTCTCTTCAGGGGGTTAGCATAGACAGTGTGCCAATTGTGAGTGAATATCCGGATGTGTTTCCGGAAGAATTACCGGGAATGCCACCAGATAGAGATGTGGAGTTCCTTATTGATTTACTACCAGGATCTGGACCAATAGCAAAGAGACCGTACAAGATGTCAGTTGATGAACTGAAAGAGCTCAAGAAACAACTTGGAGAGCAGTTGCAGAAAGGATTTATTCAACCAAGTTCTTCATCTTGGGGAGCCCCGGTTTTGTTTGTGGAGAAGAAAGACAGAAGTCAAAGGTTATGCATAGATTACCGTTCACTCAATGAGGTGACTATCAAGAACAAATACCCTTTGCCTAGAATCAATGACTTGTTTGATCAGCTTGAAGGAGCTTGTGTGTTCTCAAAGATTGATCTCCGGCCAGGCTATTTCCAACTCAAGATAAGGGAGCAAGACATACCTAAGACAACTTTCACCACAAGGTATGGATTGTATGAGTATACCGTGATGCCATTTGGTTTAACCAATGCTCCAGCATACTTCATGAATATGATGAACAAGGTGTTCATGGAATTCCTTGATAAATTTGTTGTCTTTTTCATCGATGACATTTTAATCTACTCCAAGAGCAAAGAAGAGCATGAAGGACATTTGCGTTTGATACTTGAGAAGCTTAGAGAGCATAAACTTTATGCCAAATTCAGCAAGTGTGAATTCTGGTTGAATGAAGTTGGATTTCTTGGACATGTTCTGACAAAATATGGTGTAGCAGTTGATCCTGCTAAAGTTTTAGCTGTAACTGAATGGGAATCTCCCAAGTTAGTGCAAGAAGTTCGTAGTTTCCTTGGCTTAGCAGGTTACTACAGAAGGTTCATTGATAATTTCTCTAAGGTTGCCAAGCCTATGACAGAATTGCTAAAAAAGGACAAGAAATTTGCTTGGTCTGAAGGTTGTGAACTCAGTTTTTAGGAATTGAAGAAGAGACTTGTGACAGCACCAGTCTTGTGTTTGCCAGACTTGGAAAAAGATTTCCAAGTATATTGTGATGCATCTCATCATGGTTTGGGTGCAGTACTTATGCAAGAAGGAAAAGTTGTGGCTTATGCCTCGAGACAACTCAAAACTCATGAAGTGAACTATCCTACTCATGATTTGGAGTTAGCCTCTGTTGTCCATGCACTCAAAACATGGAGACACTATCTTTTGGGAAAGCGTTGTGAAGTGTTCACAGATCACAAGAGTTTGAAGTATATCTTCACCCAGAAGGAAATTAATATGAGACAAAGAAGATGGATAGAGCTCATCAAGGACTATGACTTAAGTTTGCAATACCACCCCGGTAAAGCGAATGTTGTAGCAGATGCTCTAAGTCATAAGGTTTTTGTGAATGGCCTTACCAAAGGAGAATTTCCAGTTGATTTGTGTGCCCAATTTAGAGATCTCAGATTGGAGATTGTGCCCGAAGGACATCTCATGTCTTTGGATGTTCAACCCACTCTGTTGGACAAGATCAAAGAAGCCCAGAAGATTGATAAGGAAATTGAAGAAATTAAAGAAAAGATTGGTAAAGGAAAAGCCAAAGGATTCCATGAAGACGAACATGGCACTTTATGGCATGGGAAACGTATCTGTGTTCCACAAGATCCGGAGCTTCGGAAACTGATTTTGCAAGAAGCACACAACTCACCGTATTCCATTCATCTGGGTAACACCAAAATGTACATGGACATGAAGGAAAGATTTTGGTGGAATAATCTCAAGAAGGACATCGCCGAACATATTGCTTTGTGTGATGTGTGTAGTAGAGTGAAAGCGGAACATCAGAAACCAGTAGGTTTGCTTCAACCACTACCTATTCCTGATTGGAAGTGGGACAAGATTGGTATGGATTTAATTACCGGATTACCTAGGACCCGGTCAGGATACGATTCTATTTGGGTAGTAGTTGATCGCCTAACTAAAGTGGCTCATTTCATACCCGTGAAGACAACCTATACAAGTGCTAAGCTGGCCAAAATCTATATGAGTAGAATTGTATGTCTACATGGAGTACCCAAGAGTATTGTGTCTGATAGGGGAACTCAATTCACTTCCCATTTTTGGAGACAGCTACATGAGTCATTGGGAACGAGGTTGGAATTCAGTACTGCTTTTCATCCTCAAACTAATGGACAAACCGAAAGGACTAATCAGATTCTTGAAGACATGTTGAGGGCATGTGCCCTAGACTATGGAGCCAGTTGGGATGAAAGTCTGCCTTACGTAGAATTTTCTTATAACAAAAGCTATCAAGCCAGCATTGAGATGGCACCATTTGAGTTTCTCTACGGGAGAAAGTGTACCACCCCATTGTTATGGAATGGTGTGGGAGAAATAAGTTTGTTCGGACCAGAACTTATCAAAGAAGCCGAAGAGAAGGTCAAGTTGGTTAAGGACAGATTGAAGATAGCAGTCCGATGAAAAGCTACGCAGATCCTAAGCGTAGAGAAGTCACCTACGAAGTTGGTGATAGAGCTTATCTTAGAGTGTCACCACTTCGTGGAGTGAAGAGGTTCGGAGTCAAAGGAAAGTTGGCCCCAAGATATGTTGGACCATTCAAGATTCTGAGTCGCAAAGGAGAAGTTGCTTATGAAATTG
Source organism: Avena longiglumis (assembly GCA_030063025.1). Lineage (NCBI taxonomy): Eukaryota > Viridiplantae > Streptophyta > Magnoliopsida > Poales > Poaceae > Avena > Avena longiglumis. The sequence goes on along the minus strand of CP125975.1, from coordinate 444,006,168 downwards.
AATTTCCAGAGTCTTTGTCAGCTGTTCATAACGTGTTTCATGTGAGTCATCTTAAGAAATGTCATCCGAAAATGGAAGAAACTTCGTTGAAGGATACTATACCTTTAGAGGAGGTTCAGTTGAAAAGTGATCTTACCTATGAGGAGAAACCTATCAAGATTCTTGAGACTGCGGAAAGAGTCACACAGACTAAGACTATCAAGTTTTGCAAAGTTCAGTGGAACCATCATTACGAAGAGGAAGCAACATGGGAAAGAGAAGATGATCTTCGGAAAGACCACCCTCACCTATTTGCTAGCCAATCCGAATCTCGAGGGCGAGATTCACCTTAAGGGGGTTAGATTTGTAACATCCCTAAAATCATGATTCCAAAGATTGCATATCATACATGCATCCATATAATTTAGGGATCATTTTCCAACTCATTTCAAGAAAACAGAAGCACTTAGTGCTATTATTTTATGTGAGCAAACATTAATCAATTACTACTCTCAATTGAGAGCATAAGTGTTTTAACCAAGTCTTGTTAGCTTCCTTGTTGTTTAGATTTAATGTAGAGTTTGGACAAAAATTTACAAAACAAATATGGTTTCAAAACCATCTTCAAAACATTTCCAAATCAAGTGCTATAGCACTGTTTATTTTGTTTATTCAAATGGACCAAGCAAGTACAGAGAGACCACATGGTTTTGTGCCCAAAAGTATGATGGTTAAACTTTACAAAAATCCAGAAAAGGTTTGAAATTCAAATGCCTTGGAATTTGATTGAAAATCATTCCAGAAAATCGATTTAGAAAAAGAAAAAGAGATAAGAAAGAGAAAAGGCGCTTGACAATTGAGCCAGCAATGAATGACCCACTAAGCCTACCCGTGTTCCCCCTCTCTCTCTCACTCATGAGCTAACCCACCGGTGGACGCCAGACCCCACCCCTCTGTTTCACTCATTGGTGGTGGACCTCGCCACCACCTCATCCTCCCAATCGCGCCACGACCACGCCGCTTTCTCCGCTTCTTCACCGCGTTGATTCTTCGCTTAATTGCCCTTGATTCCAAGCGATCCTCACCCCTTTGGCCTACTTAAACCCCTCGCCTCTCCTTTCCCCCAAACTCCGAGCAAAGCGCCCCAGGCTGCCCGCATTCATCCTCGCACGCCCAGACAGAGCACTCCGGCCGATTCCGTGAGCCCGTCGCCTCTCCCTCTGGTTCTTGCAGACAGCCTCGCCACTTCCTTGCGCATATACTGACATCATTGGTTCCTTCTGTACAAGCACAGCAAGCCCCCGACGACATCCTCAACTCCGGCGGTCAAATTCGGTGAGCCCCTTGTTCCCCTCTGCCTCTGATGCACACGATCTTGCTCGCCGTAGTCTTGCGCATCTCCTGATGCTGTTTGTGCATGCTAGGGTGACCAGGAGCCTTGCCAACGTCGTCGTCCACCCAAGCCCGACGCCGCCAGCAACTCCGACGAGCTCCCTCGGCCACTCCAGAGCACCCCTTGCCAAGCCGTCGCCAGGTTGAGAATCAGTGCATCGCCGCGGTTCTGGTAAGCGCCTCCGACGACCCTAGAACCACCTATAGCGCCGCGCCGCCGTAGGCAGAGCTCGCCTCCGCCAGTAGCCACCGCCAGCGCCGCTCAGCTTTGGTCGTTTGATCCAGGGTCGTTGGATCTGGATCAGCACGCGAGATTAGATCACTTAACAAAGCGGTATAGTTAGATTTGGGTCGTGCAGATTATGTTGATCTAACGACTCACAGACGCGATCCTGAGTGAAGCGGTATGGGACAATTAGATTAAGATGCGTGGCAGCTGTTTGGATTTAAAAACAGGATTTGAATCTATTAGAAGTTTGATTTTGTTTTGGCTATAACTTTTGATCCCCACGTTAGAATTTAACAAATTTTATATCAATGGAATCAGGAGAACAAGCCCTATATAAATATGCAATGTGTTTAATGTTTTGCTTTTGTTAAAATGGTTTTATTTGCATAAACTTGTGTAGGGCTAATTTGAGTATATGAATTGTTTAAGAATTGTTTTAGGGTTTAGTTAAATGTTGTTTGGCAAGTTTTTAAATTGTTTATGAACCAGTACTGTACACTTGCTTTGTTGAGTTTTAAAAATCATCACATATCATATTGCATACATGCATATATTTTTGTTTGTATATGTTTTGTATGTGATTTGTGGCTATGATTCTTTGTATAGATTTTGGTGCTAGTGATTGTGATTGTGAGGAGTGTAGCTACTCTCCAAACTACCAAGGCAAGTGGTGCTTCATGAATATTTTTATCCCTATGTTTTCTACTAAGCATTAGAAATATTTTGCTAAGTCTTGCATGCTATATTTTGCTTATATGCCATGTTGGGAAATCCTAGTAGTTGTAGAATTGCTAGGGATTTTTCTAAGTTAAGATGCTTATCTATGCCATGCTTAGCCTAGCTAGTAGCAACCAAGGGTTGGTGAAATATACATGCTATGATGAAAATATTTGAAGTCTTTGGACTTGTGTTTTGCCTAATAAAACAACTAAGTAAATGAAACACCTGGGTGGAATGGAAGGAATGGTTTATGTTGAGTGGTTACATAGGGCCTATTTCTATGGTTTACCTTGTGTATCTCACTTGTGGAAAGCAACCCAGGAACAAAGAGATTTTAGAGGCCAAGTGTTAAGAAGCTTCTAGTTCAGCCACTTGGCAATATGGGCTCTGCCTGGATCACATAGGTTGCTAGAACTTAGCCATTTGGAAAGTTGGTGGTAGTGGGAATGATAGGTTGGAGCGCGTACATTTGGTCTAAGGGAAGGCTTTTGAAAGGTCCTGTCTTGGTGAAAATCAAGTCTGGTGGGGAAAGTGCACAACCTCTGCAGATGGAAGAATCTAAGTACTTAGTCATGTCCCTGGAAAAGGACAACTTGAGCATCAAGACATGGAAGCTATCAAGAATCTCCTCATTCCAATTTCTAAGTAAAAACTTGTGGGTGAACAAGGGTGAAGGACCTCAATGTCTATTGGTGGTTCCTTGGGAAAAGTTTTGACAAAGAAAAACTTAGTGATTTCAACTAATAGGCAAAACCTATTTTGAGCAAAGCAAGCCAATCTACACTTAGCCAAATTGCATATAGTATCTAGTCCACCTAAATTATACTAAGGTATCACTTGCCAATACTATTCCAATATATTGACCCACTATGGCTGTAACTTGTGATGTTGCAGGTTACTGTGATGAGGATTAGGAGTCATGAGTCTACACTCAACATGTTTGCCTGTGGCACATGAGGATGAAGACTTTTATTTATTTACTTATTCAAACTCTTATACTAGGCCTGTGGCCTTGGAGTTGTAAAGACTATGTTGTCTCTGGAATGACTGTAATAATGACCTTTGTTTCTGTGTACTTCATCTTAAACTATGGATGCTAGCAATGATCCAGGGACTAGCAATCACAGGGATCCTTTTTCCTTTATAAAGGAGGGATCTTACATCAACGGAGTACGAAAAGTACAAGTGCAATGTTGAAAACGTTCCCCGTGATAGCACGGTTCTGCTAATCCCAACTTATAAGTGCAAGCATATATAGCAAAGTTGCCTCAATGGTTCAAGTTTATTAGGGGTAAAGAATAAAGTGTGACATCAAGTTCGCGAGGGCTTTAATCACCAAGTTTTCACATAACAAAATAGTTTTTAATTGGAACATAGTTGAAAACAAGAATATACTTGGAATGGTGTAACACACCATGCATAGGAGTTTATAGTGGACACTTTGGAATAACTTGGTTTCTTGGGAGTTGGAAGCATGAGTAGAACTTACTCATACAAGTGGAGGCTAGCAAAAGACCGGGAGCAACCAACTAAGAGAGCAATAATGACCATAATTATGCAATGCAACAAAGCAAACTAATCAAAGCAAAGAGTGGTACTACAAGTCAAGGACTAAATGATCATAGAGGCTAATGGTGACTTGTCATAGTCATAACATGGTGTGAGCATGTGCCAAGTCAACCCAAGAAAAACATCAAAGGAGAATACCCTAATACTATGCTTTTGCATGCTAAAACAAAGCATAATTTCTTAAAGACACAATAAGCAATACCAATTGTTTGAAACAAGACATGCTACAACAATAATTACTAAGCATAATGCAAAAAAAACCTATCATGTCATGCTAAAGTCTTAGTCACAGTCAATGCAAGCTCCTCTTGCACTTCAAGAAAGAACTTACTACTCCTTTCCAAACACCAAGCAAACTTATTTGTAAAACAACACAACGAGAGCAGGGGTCCAAACTACTAAAGCAAACTAAACAAACTAAGCAAAGAAAACAAAAACTAAGATACTCCAAGAACAACACAACTGTGCATGAAACAATAAAAGTGAAGTGTCTAGACAGACCTTAGCTTTTTATTGATGAAGAAGGGGATGCCCAGGCATCCCCAAGATTTGACGCTTGTAACTCTTGGATATTTCTTGGGGTTACACCATGGTGGCATACACAAGCTTGATATTTTTTCCATTCTTCATTTCATTGCATCATTCTCGCTCTACACCTGAAATTTTTCCTTCATACAAAACTTCACACAATCTTCATTAGCAACATTAGCTTATTCAAAAGGTATTAGACCGTGGGCAAAGCTTTAGAACATCAAGGATTTTCACTAAAAACACAAGCTACTGTAGTAAATCCTTCAAAAAACTCAATTTACCTGAAGAGAGGTAAAAAAGGAATCAATAAGAAGCAAATGCAAATAATGGCAGAAATCTGTCAAAACAGACCAGCAGGTAGAAGCGAATTTTTTTGAACATCTTCTATTGCTCAAATCAAAAATTGTTGAACTAACGAAATTTATCCAACATACTGGGGGATTTATTCGTAAAATTTGAGCTCAATCCGAGTTACAGAGCCTCCTCACGATTGTCTTTTGTGGAGGACAGAAATCTGTTTCGGGACAGCAACTCCCCAAATCTTAGTTCCCTCTTATTAGAGGTTATTCTTGGCACAAAAAGCAAACAAAAAGGATAAAGAGAGGTCATTACAGTAGTAATAACTTTCAAGACTCAAGGACACTCTTGGTTTATCTCTCAACAAGTACTTTTCTTTAACGCCTTTAAGTTAGGCACAAGAAACAAGAAGAATCAAGTATTTTTCAAATGAGGAAGCATTAACATCAAATCTTGCTTTCAAAGGAGTAGCAAAAAGCAACTTCTCTCTTCTCATAGGGAAGTGTTCAATACCTTTCTTGAATGGAAAATGATATTTGATGGTGCCTTCTTTCGTATCAATGATGACACCAACTATTCTAAGAAAAGGTCTTCCCAAAGTAATAGGACAAGAAGCATTGTATTCAACATCCAAAACATAGAAATCAACAGGGACATAAGCATTGTTAAATATAATGAGAACATCATTAACACTCCCCATGAGTTTCTTCTTAGAATTATCATTGAATGGGACATTCAAATAACAATCTTCTAATGGTGGTAAATCAAGCATTTCATAAATCTTCCTAGGCATAATAGAGACACTAGAACCAAAATCACATGAAGCTTTGAGATCAAAGTCATTCACTTGCATATTAATAATGGGTTCCCAACTATCTTCTACTTTCCTAGGAATATAAGCTTTGTGTTTTAGCTTTTCTTCCTTAATCTTAACAAGAGCATTTGTAATGTGTTTGGTAAAGGCAACATGCATATCACTAGCATCAGGACTTCTAGCAAGATTTTGTAGGAACATAATCACTTCAGAAATATTGCAACCATCAATATCAAAATCAAACTTAGCATCACTATTAGTAGGATCAATAGGCTTAGGCATAGTAGTAGGAGGAATATGGGCTACTTGTGATTTAGTGGTGATAGTGCACACACTATTGTTTCTATCAATTTCAGCTTCCCTTTCCTACCTAGCATGAAGTTGAGCTAACAGCCTAACATTTTCATCAATAGTAACTTGTGTGGCATGAGCAGTGGCAAAGGTATTTTCCATAGTTTCAGGTTTAGCAGCCATTTTATTAACCAAGGAAGTTTGAGCTTCAGACAAAGAGGATATATTTTTCTCAACAGTTAACAACTTTTCCTCTACATCCTTATTGAAAGTGGTTTGTTTACTAATAAAGTCCTTGAGCATTACTTCAAGTTCAGAGGGGGCACTTCTAGCATTATTGTAAGAGCTTCTATAGGAATTGCCATTATTAGGAGGATAAGGTCTATAATTGTTGTTGCTACCAAAATTATTCCTATAGGCATTGTTGTTGAAATTGTTGTTTCTAATGAAGTTCACATCAACTTGCTCTTCTTGAGCAACCAAAGAGGCTAATGGAACACTATTAGAATCTAGAGGAGCTTTCCCATTAACAAGCATAGACATAATAACATCAATCTTTTTACTCAAAGAGGAAGTTTCCTCAACAGAATTTACCTTCTTACCATGTGGAGTTCTCTCAACGTGCCATTCAGAGTAGTTAACCATTATATTATCAAGGAGTCTTGTTGCAGCACCCAAGGTGAGTCCCATAAAAGTACCTCCAGCAGCAGAATCCAGCAGGTTTCTTGAGGAGAAGTTCAAACCTGCATAAAAAGTTTGGATAATCATCCAAGCAGTGAGTCCATGAGTAGGGCAATTTTTAACCAAATATTTTATTCTTTCCAAAGCAGGAGCCACATGTTCACATCAAGCTGTTTAAATTTCATAATGTCACTTCTCATAGCAATAATCTAAGCAGGAGGATAGTACTTTCCAATAAAAGCATCTTTGCACTTAGTCCAAGAATCAATACTATTTTTAGGCAAAGATAGCAACCATTCTTTAGCTTTTCCCCTCAAAGAGAAAGGAAAAAGCCTGAACTTAATAATATCTCCATCTACGCCACTTTTGCATCTCACAAAGTTCAACAAAGCTATTAAGATTGGCAGCAGGATCATCAGAACCAGCACCAGAAAATTGCTCTCGCATCACAAGATTCAACAAAGCAGGCTTAATTTCATAAAAGTCAGCATCAGGAGCAGGTGGAGCAATAGGTGTGCTTAGGAAATCCTTGTTGTTGGTGCTAGTAAAGTCACACAACTTGGTATTCTCAGCAGAGTTCATTTTGGCAAAGGTGGGCAAGCCAAAAACAGCAGCAACTAGAGCAGGAACTAATTTTTTTTGTGTTTTTGAATAAAGCAAGCAAACCAAACTAGACTATTTTTTGGGTTTTTGAAAAGAGGCAAACAAAACAAAGCAAAAGAAACTAAGAAAAATAAAAACAAAGTAAAGAGAAGTGAAGGATTCCCCTAGTGAAGACGTCCTTAGCCTCCCCGGCAATGGCACCAGAAATCTTTGATGTGTGCACCAAGTGTTGATGTGGATCACTTCGTTGGAACCCCAAGAGCAAGGTGTGGTGGATCATATCAGCAAGTTTCCCTCAGGAGAGACCGAGGTTATCGAACCAAAAGGAGGAAAGAAACGTCACACAGGTGTTTCTGGCAACGTGGAGACCTGCACAACACAAACTCAAGACTTTGCCCCAACGAATCAGTGAGGTTGTCAAGCTCACCGGTTTTCTGTAACAAAGGATTAAACTTATGGTGTGGAAGGTAATGGTTTGCAGCAAGTAAACAAGTAACAGTGGAAGATGTATCAACGGTAAGGATTGGACCGGGGTCCATAGTTCACTAGAGGTGCTCTCCTTAGATAAACAACATGGCATGAAGGGTAAACAAATTACAACGGGGCAATTGACAGGAACTGAGCAAGGCATAACAATGCAATTACTAGCTAGCAAGATCCTATGAAGTTGATTGGCAATACAACATTATACATAGACCGTAATCCAACTGCATCTATGACTAGAAGTCCACCTTCAGGTTATCATCCGAACCCCCTCCAGTATTAAGTTTCAAGCAACAGACAACTGCTTTAAGCAAAGTGTGTAAGGTAAACAATCCACATGTTCCATGAACAAGAGACCGTTGTTTTCTTCCTAGTAGCAACAACACATCTACAACCGAAGAGATTTCTGTCACTTCCCTTGGAAACTAGAGGCATGAACCCACTATCGAGCATCAATACTCCCTGTTGGAGTCAGTAACAACTATTTGGCCAAGATAACCACTAGCAACGTGTGGCATCCCGCAAAACCACTACTAGAAAATCGCGTTGTTTTTGTGCATTGCATCATCATGACCGCATGCTCATGTCATCATGCCACATTGCATTTGAGCATCGTCATCATCTTGCATTTGCTTGCATCAAACTATTTCGGAAAAACCCAGTTTTGTTTTCTAAACGCCCCGCCTTTGTTCAACACATAAACCGCTCGCGGAATATTTTGTTTGTCTGCTATCGGTTTGCAAACGGTCCGTTTAAAACATATAAAATATTAAATTATTTTAGTGGGGGCAGTCGAACAGGCCGATTCGACCCGAACGACCACCCCCAGGATTTTTAAAAAACGGTCCGCCCCAAACCTTTTTCTACCTAGTCCTATTCTACCCACACCCCCTCCACCTCACCCCAGCCACTCGCGGCTCGCCACCTCACCCCAACTCTTCCCCTCACCCTATCCCACACCGCCACCTGTCTAACCCCTTCCACCTGCCCTCTCTCTCCACCCCCCATCCCACCAACCAGCCCCACACCCACCACACAATGCACGCACGCACGCCAGCCACACAACCCCACCCCTCTCTCACCGCCCCCGGGTCCCACTACCTGGCCCTAGCCGGCCCCCTGGAACCGACAGCCCTGGCCACCCCGGCCCCACTCTACTCACCCCCACCTGGCCCACCACGACCGCCTCCCCCCACGCGCCCGCTCCTCTCTCTCTCCCTGGCTCTCCCCACCGCGTTCTCCCCCGCCCCTTTTCTTCCTCAGCCCCGACGAGGCCGCCCTCAGCCCTCCTCCCTCCTCTCCGCCACCGTCCGCTGCGCGCCGCCGCCCTCTCTTCGCCGCTCCTCCTTCCCCAGTCGTCAGCGCTTGCCCCTCACTCGCCTGCCCACCTTGCCCGCTGCCGTACCTCTCTTCCTCTCCCCGCCTCAGGTGCCGACCCCGCCGCCCGCGTGAGCTCTCCCAGTCACCGCTGCCCTCCTCTGGGCCCTCAGCGGCCACGCCTCGCCCGCCGCTCCGCCTCCTTCCTCCGCCACCGCTGCGCCTCTGCTTGCCCCTGCAGAGCGCCGCCGTCCCTGCGAGCTGGCCTGTCGCCGACCACCCCTTAAGCCTCCATGGCGCGCACAGCTCCTCTTCTTGTAGTCGAGCCTCTGGCCGCCTGTGTCGCCTCCGCGTCGACCTTCTCCGAGCCGCATCCCCGGGAGCGTCCTGTCTCGTGCCCCGCATGCGTGAGGTGCTCATCTCGCCGTCCTCGTCTGTCGTGCGCCCGACGCCGATCCTACACTGCCTCTGCGAGAGCCAGACGCGAGCGATCACAGCGGCCTTGTTCCCTACTGCCTACTCCCGGCTACCAAGTACCAAGATGCCTGCCCGAGGCAACCTCCTGTGCGTCTTCACCATGCGTGCCAGTACCCGATGAAACATCGACAAGGTTACCGACAGGAACCTGAAGACCCCGAATCCGAAGGTCATCTACAAGGAACGCCAAGGTCTCCTCCCTGAAACCGCCATGACCATCTACATGGAATCCGAAGGCCGCTGCCCTGAAGACCGATCTAGAGCGCCGAGGCCTTCGCATGGAATCGCCAAGATCCACCGGCGCCAAACCCAATACCGACATCATCACCCGAGAACTCTGACAAGGACGCCACGCTCGTCGAGATCCCGGATGCCAAGTACTTCACCCCGGACACCGAGACCCGGGACGACAAGTTCTCCTTCCCAGAAGCATTGACGCCGCGCGACAAGATCTTCTCCGTTGTCCGAGAACGCTTCCGCCGAGACCGAACCCAGATCCGAACCCTGAGACCGACCCCGAACCCCGGAACCTCAAGATCGACGAGCCCCCTATGTGTGACCTCTTATCCGAGAACCCTATTTTATAATATAATAATAACAACTTGTTGCATATTGAATTGTCATGTTGCATGCATATTTGTCTTGGTTTGGGGGCCTTATGCCGATTCACCTAATAATTAAATATGGGGCCCATATGCGGGCAAATCTAGTCTCATATTGGCCTCATTTAAATTTGAGTAGAGAACCCGGTGCTATCTTCTGCCATGTTAAGACAACATTTAAATTGCGGGGCAGTTAAATAACTTGAACCATCTAACTAATTGTCGGGACCCCGGTTCCACTTAATATGACCTAATTGCACCGCATATCTACCATGCCACACCTCATACATGCATCATGCCGATCTTCTGCCGTTGTATTAAATATTGCATCCGGTGTTTATTCTAGTGTTTTGCTTCTTCGCGGATAAGGCCGTTGAGTTGATGCGAGTGTCGACCCGATCTTCGGTTGAACCTTCGACGATGTTTTCAGGCGAGCATTCCCCCCTTTCTACCTATCTTACTTTTATAGCATTTATTCCCTCCTGTTGATCTGTTGCTATCTGTGTTGCAATGCTCTAGTTTCCGTACCCTTGATATCCCTTGCAGCCTTATATTGCCTTGGAAACATCCTATTACCTGTTGTTTGGTAGATAGTTGTACTTGCGCGTCGTAGTCGCTTGCTCAAGTGCTGTTGCGTGTCGTTAAGTACCACAGTTGTTGGAGTGATGCCGCATGTTTGATGTTGGAGGTTATCATGGCTTTATTTATCGTTCACTTTAATTATTGTTTAACAACTAAAATTGAAGTAAGTAAGCAGAGGCATCGGTGGGTGATAGAAAATATTTGGTTTCCGAACGCCCACTTGTGTCCCGTAGGACCCCGAGTACTTGATACCTGTTCCTTGATTTATCGCGCTATCCACATCCGGGAGGATTATGGGACCCCACGAGCGAGCTTGATTCATCTTATTTCTTGGGGCCACAAACTAGTTTGAGGTTTTATTTACTATCCTGTACTTATGCCATGCTACTACAGATTTACGACAGAGGAGCACACTGCATGTTAGGATCGGGACACGTACGCGGTGTCGACAAGCCCAGCTTTTGGGTTCCCGATGCCACGTACCGTCCACCCAAACCTTGAGTCCGTCTCGAGCTAGCTTACTGCTATGGTAAGACTCAAGGGTGGCCCCTGAAATATTTCTGAATCCTGTGATTGCTTTGTCGTGAAGGCCTCGTTGGGTTTTGATTTGGTTTTTCCGAGGTTGATCGGCGTGTGTTGATATTGGTGCACCCGCCGGGTAAAACTTTCTCAAAGCCATGTCCATGTTATGGACGACTTGGAGCACAGTATCTCGATCATAGACAAGCATAACTAAAGTAGTGCTATAAATTTGACTTTATAATGACTAGTAATCAGCTTCACTATAGTGGAATGGCTAATAATACTGCCCACAATTGCTTGTTTGGAGTGTCGCTTGCGACCATTGTATCTGACTAGTAGGTATGGCAACTACAACGGAATGGCTAAATAAAAGTACAAACAACTCCTGAGTTTTTGGGTTATCTCACGCTAATTGTATCTGATTAGTAAGTGACGCAACTACAACGGAATGGTTAACTAAAATGACCCACTGCTTATTTTCTCAGGATGATTATCTATACCTGACTAGTAATTGCTGCAACGATAACTGAATAAATAAAACTGCCAACTGAGTGAGTTCCTCGGTTGACTTCCTCGATTGGTATCGAGCGGGAAACGCCAGGATGGGTTTGTTTAATGGTAGTATCAGGTTGGATCCGAATAGGTCTTTCTTACCCCTCTCTAATAGTCGCCAGTTGTATCGAGTCTCTATAGGTTGTTTAGTGCATGCTGCCGCTTCAGCCATACCTATGTAGGCGAGGACCACAATTCTAGCCTCGTCTGTCTTCGCCTCAAGATCGACCGCTCTCTCTTTTTCCTTTGCCCTTTGTCGGCACCCTTTGATTAAGCAGGTTTTGAGATCGGCGTCGTTAGCAGGGTTATCCTTCCGCTTGGCAGGGTTATGGGCGCCATTGGTTATTCTTCGTGGCTCTTAGCCCCATTTGCATCTTGTCCGTAGCAGACGCTCCATCTTTTCAAGGATATTTGGATCTTTGTACCAGATATCTGTATTCTTGACTCATGGAGTCGCCATATATATATCTGCTCATGGGTCCCATCGAGGACTGTTGTGTAATGTTATTACTTCGCTTTCCACCCGCACGAAAGTGCTGGTGGCACCTTTGAATCGTTTCTATGCGGGTTTGGCGGGTTTCGCTAAAACTTGCATAGGTCCGATTCTGAGGGTGTTACAGAGTGGTATCAGAGCACAGCAGTTGCGATACCCCACAAGTCCAGCCTGTAGGATAACCTAGCTAACGGCCGAAGTAGAGTGTCAAAACTATTTTTGAAAAATCGGTTGGATAGTTCTGGATAGGTCTGATTTTATTCCTTACCCCTCTGCTATTCTCCTCTTACCTCTACGCGTTTTGAATCTGCTCTCTTCTCTTTCTTCGAGTCCAGGAATTCTCGTGGTTGGGTTTCCGTCGTACCTTCAGGGTTTCGCTTCCTCCTCTGATAACGGTGTTCTACCATTCGGTGTTCATGCTGCCTGAGGAATCCGTCTACTGTGGTACCATTCTTTGTTCCTTGTTTGTGCCTTCCGGTGTTTTCCGACGCGATGACATCCTCTATGCCAGATCCGATGCTGAGTCTGCATCACTCCTTTGTTTTCGGACCTCGGTTGTCGAGATCTTTAGTCTGATTCCGAGAATGGTTGTACTCTTTTCTACTGATTGTGCAGAGTAATAGTTTGGGTGCGTGATGGATTGGCCCCCATGCCGACTAGCCCTCCTATTCGCTTTTGTACATTGAAGTGGATGAGAATGCATCGGTTCCCTCTTTCCATCGGAGTTAGGGGTGGCTTTATTGGTTGATACCTCTACCTTCGACCTTTTGTTCCCGGAGTGTTCTCTCGACGATCACGGACAACGACCTCTTTTTAGTGGTGTCGCGAGGATCTACACGAAGCGAGAAGACGCAGATCGCCGACCTCCTTTCCGGTACCATGAGGCGGATCTCGAGGGCGAGATCCATTGTTAGTGGTGTCGAATTGTGGCATCCCGCAAAACCACTACTAGAAAATCGCGTTGTTTTTGTGCATTGCATCATCATGACCACATGCTCATGTCATCATGCCACATTGCATTTGAGCATCGTCATCATCTTGCATTTGCTTGCATCAAACTATTTCGGAAAAACCCAGTTTTGTTTTCTAAACGCCCCGCCTTTGTTCAACACGCAAAACCGGGTCGCCGGAATATTTTGTTTGTCTGCTATCGGTTTGCAAACGGTCCGTTTAAAACATATAAAATATTAAATTATTTTAGTGGGGGCAGTCGAACGGGCCGATTCGACCCGAACGACCACCCCCAGGATTTTTAAAAAACGGTCCGTCCCAAACCTTTTTCTACCTAGTCCTATTCTACCCACACCCCCTCCACCTCACCCCAGCCACTCGCGGCTCGCCACCTCACCCCAACTCTTCCCCTCACCCTATCCCACACCGCCACCTGTCTAACCCCTTCCACCTGCCCTCTCTCTCCACTCCCCATCCCACCAACCAGCCCCACACCTACCACACAACGCACGCACGCACGCCAGCCACACAACCCCACCCCTCTCTCACCGCCCCCGGGTCCCACTACCTGGCCCCAGCCGGCCCCCCTGGAACCGACAGCCCTGGCCACCCCGGCCCCACTCTACTCACCCCCACCTGGCCCACCACGACCGCCTCCCCACGCCCGCCCTCTCTCTCTCTGGCTCCCACGCTGCTCTCCCCGCCTTTTCTTCCTCAGCTCACGAGGCCTCCTCCCCTCTCACTGGCTCCTCCTTCCCCAATAGTCCGCCAAGGCCTCGCCCTCCGCCTCCGCCACCTTGCCCCGCCATGCCTCTCTTCCTCTCCCGCCTCGGGTGCCGACCCCCGCATGAGCTCTCCCAGTCGCTGCCCTCTGCTCCTCCGCGAAGGCTCCCGCCTCCTTCCTCCGCCACTGCGCCTGCCCTCGCAGAAGGCCGCCCGTCTCAAGGAGCTGGCTGTCGCCGACCACCCTTAAGCCTCCATGGCGCACTGAGCTCCTCTTGCAGGTCGAGCCTCTGCCGCACTGTGTCGCCTCGCGTCGACCTTCTCCGAGCCGCATCCCGGAGCGTCCCTGTCGTGCCCGCATGCGTGAGGTGCTCATCTCGCCGTCTCGTCGTCAGGCGCCGACGCCGATCCTACATCGCCTCTGCGAGATGTGACGCGATGACTGGCGGCCTTCAGTTCCCTACTCGTCTACTCCCAGCTACCAAGTACCAAGCTGCCACCACTGAGGCAACCTCCTGTGCGTCTTCACCATGCGTGCCAGTACCCGATGAAACATCGACAAGGTTACCGACAGGAACCTGAAGACCCCGAATCCGAAGGTCATCTACAAGGAACGCCAAGGTCTCCTCCCTGAAACCGCCATGACCATCTACATGGAATCCGAAGGACGCTGCCCTGAAGACCGATCTAGAGCGCCGAGGCCTTCGCATGGAATCGCCAAGATCCACCGGCGCCAAACCCAATACCGACATCATCACCCGAGAACTCTGACAAGGACGCCACGCTCGTCGAGATCCCGGACGCCAAGTACTTCACCCCGGACACCGAGACCCGGGACGACAAGTTCTCCTTCCCAGAAGCATTGACGCCGCGCGACAAGATCTTCTCCGTTGTCCGAGAACGCTTCCGCCGAGACCGAACCCCAGATCCGAACCCTGAGACCGACCCCGAACCCCGGAACCTCAAGATCGACGAGCCCCCTATGTGTGACCTCTTATCCGAGAACCCTATTTTATAATATAATAATAACAACTTGTTGCATATTGAATTGTCATGTTGCATGCATATTTGTCTTGGTTTGGGGGCCTTATGCCGATTCACCTAATAATTAAATATGGGGCCCATATGCGGGCAAATCTAGTCTCATATTGGCCTCATTTAAATTTGAGTAGCGAACCCGGTGCTATCTTCTGCCATGTTAAGACAACATTTAAATTGCGGGGCAGTTAAATAACTTGAACCATCTAACTAATTGTCGGGACCCCGGTTCCACTTAATATGACCTAATTGCACCGCATATCTACCATGCCACACCTCATACATGCATCATGCCGATCTTCTGCCGTTGTATTAAATTTTGCATCCGGTGTTTATTCTAGTGTTTTGCTTCTTCGCGGATAAGGCCGTTGAGTTGATGCGAGTGTCGACCCGATCTTCGGTTGAACCTTCGACGATGTTTTCAGGCGAGCATCCCCCCCTTTCTACCTATCTTACTTTTATAGCATTTATTCCCTCCTGTTGATCTGTTGCTATCTGTGTTGCGATGCTCTAGTTTCCGTACCCTTGATATCCCTTGCAGCCTTATATTGCCTTGGAAACATCCTATTACCTGTTGTTTGGTAGATAGTTGGACTTGCGCGTCGTAGTCGCTTGCTCAAGTGCTGTTGCGTGTCGTTAAGTACCACAGTTATTGGAGTGATGCCACATGTTTGATGTTGGAGGTTATCATGGCTTTATTTATCGTTCACTTTAATTATTGTTTAACAACTAAAATTGAAGTAAGTAAGCAGAGGCATCGGTGGGTGATAGAAAATATTTGGTTTCCGAACGCCCACTTGTGTCCCGTAGGACCCCGAGTACTTGATACCTGTTCCTTGATTTATCGCGCTATCCACATCCGGGAGGATTATGGGACCCCCCTGAGCCAGAGCTTGATTCAGTCTTATTTCTTGGGGCCACAAACTAGTTTGAGGTTTTATTTACTATCCTGTACTTATGCCATGCTACTACTATATTTACGATTGTGCGAGGAGCACACTGTACTGTTTAGGATCGGGACACGTTTATGCGGTGTCGACAAGCCCAGTTTTGGGTTCCCAATCGCTCACAGCCGTCCACCCAAACCTTGAGTCCGTCTCGGAGCTAGCTTACTTCTATGGTAAGACTCAAGGGTGGCCCCTGAAATATTTCTGAATCCTGTGATTGCTTTGTCGTGAAGGCCTCGTTGGGTTTTGATTTGGTTTTTCCGAGGTTGATCGAGCGTGTGTTGCTATTGGTGCACCCCGGCCGGGTAAAACTTTCTGAAAGCCGTGTCCGCGGTTATGGACGACTTGGAGCACAGTATCTCGATCATAGACAAGCATAACTAAAGTAGTGCTATAAATTTGACTTTATAATGACTAGTAATCAGCTTCACTATAATGGAATGGCTAATAATACTGCCCACAATTTCTTGTTTGGAGTGTCGCTTGCGACCATTGTATCTGACTAGTAAGTATGGCAACTACAACGGAATGGCTAAATAAAAGTACAAACAACTCCTGAGTTTTTGGGTTATCTCATGCTAATTGTATCTGATTAGTAAGTGACGCAACTACAACGGAATGGTTAACTAAAATGACCCACTGCTTATTTTCTCAGGATGATTATCTATACCTGACTAGTAATTGCTGCAACGATAACTGAATAAATAAAACTGCCAACTGAGTGAGTTCCTCGGTTGACTTCCTCGATTGGTATCGAGGGGGAAACGCCAGGATGGGTTTGTTTGATGGTAGTATCAGGTTGGATCCGAATAGGTCTTTCTTACCCCTCTCTGATAGTCGCCAGTTGTATCGAGTCTCTATAGGTTGTTTAGTGCATGCTGCCGCTGCCGCTTCAGTCCACCATACCTATGTAGGCGAGGACCGCCGAATTCTAGCCTCGCCGTGTACTGGCCTCAGTACTGACCGCTCTCTCTTTTTCCTTTGCCCTTTGTCGGCACCCCTTTTGATTAAGCAGGTTTTGAGATCGACGTCGTTAGCAGGGTTATCCTTCCGGCTTGGCCTGGGCAGGGTTATGGACGCCATTGGTTATTCTTCAGGGCTCTTAGCCCCATTTGCATCTTGTCCGTAGACGGACGCTCCATCTTTTCAAGGTGATTTGGATCTTTGTACCGTATATCTGTATTCTTGACTCATGGAGTCGCTGTTATATATATCTGTTCTGTGGGTCCCATCGAGGACTGTTGTGTAATGTTATTACTTCGTTTTCCACCGGCACGAAAGTGCCTGGTGGGCACCTTTGAATCGTTTCTATGCGGGTTTGGCGGGTTTCGCTAAAATTTGCATAGGTCCGATTCTGAGGGTGTTACACAACGGAGAGCATGCAAGATCACAAACAATACAGACATGATAGAATCATAAAGATAGAACCATTAATTAAATCAACATAATAATCTCAATATCCATTGGATCCCCGCAAACACAACATGCATAATTACAAATAGATTAGATCTTGATCATGAACGGATCTCACAAGATCTATACATGAAAGCACAAAGGAGGAGATACAACTATCTAGCTACTACATGGACCCATAGTCCAAGGTGGAACTACTCACGGATCATACCAGAGAGAAGGCCTCCGGTATGATCTCCCCTCCGTCAGGGTGCCGGGAAGAACTTCAGATCCCCCGATCTAGGGACGATGATGGCAGCGGCTACAGACGGTTTCGTGGATTTCTGATCGGGTGCCGAGAGTTTCTTTATCGGGGCTTCTTATAGGCGAAGGGGGGAGTCCGGGAGGCGACCAGGGTAGGCAAACCCTACCCAGGCGCGGGTGCACCTGACCCCGCGCATGGGGGGGGAGGGGTTGGCCTCCCTGGCCTGCTTCTCGGTCTCCCCTCTAGACTTTCTTGTTCCCCACGGAAAGTTATTTACTTTGACGTTCGTTCCGTCCAATTCCGAGAATATTTCTTTACTAACTTTTCTGAAACCAAAAATAACAGAAAACAGGCATCTGGCACTATTGCAACTTGTTAATAGGTTAGTACCTGAAAACATGTAAAAAGCACCTCAAAGTGTAGACAAGTAAAGCAAAGTAGAAACTAAACAAGCATGGAGCATTAAAAATTATATATACGTTTCCAACGTATCGGGGGAGGAGTGGGGAACACCGAGACTTTTTTAAGTTGTAGTGAGTTGTAACTAGGATTTTTCAGTGTTGCAAAAGTAAGAAAATTGGTCCGTTCAATAAAATTAATATTTGCCCAGTAATAGCATAGTAAAAAAAAAGGAGGAGGATATAACTTGAACGAAAAATAAGCAATTCTTAGTTGAATGAGAATTTACCACACTCTAAATTTGATACGCGAACTTGCACAACTCGACATACAGAGGGCAAACTATTTTTTAAGGGGGCAAACTGTTATATTTTTTTGAGAGAGCTCGGTTGCACTTTATTGATTACTTGGAACTATTACAGGAATGTTAAAACCTACACCTACAGGTCCTGGCGACCAACTGCTAAACTAACTGATCCTCGAGCAAGACGGTGAGCCTCGCCATTAGAGTATCGGTCTTCATCTTTCGGATGATCATGGCATAGACCCCCATGTAGGGTTGATGTAGGTTATTGATCACGTCTAGGCAGTCCAAGGCAATGCATAGCTGAGAGAGCTGCAGGTCCTGTGCAAGAGCAAGATCCTCACGGCACGCAACAGCCTCGGGTGTGGCCGGGTGAGGAATGGTGAGGGCCGAGGCACCCAGGAATTCCTCTGACGCACTCCGGCACACCATCGCAGCAGCACCGCCCAGCCCAGTCTTCGCAGTTGCAGCATCCACGTTGAACTTGGCATGTCCCTGCGGTGGAGGCTTCTACCTCTGATCATTGCGGGGACTGGCAACCCTGTCCCGCTTGACTGTCGGCGCTGTCACAGCCAGATCGTCAAGAAAACATCACTACAGGAAACAATCAAGGCGACGACCGCCGGCTGCCGCGCCATATTGCCGTCGGCACATGCTGTGTCAACGGTGGCTGTCGACACAGACTATGCCAACGGTGGCCGTCGGCGTAGCCCCCTCAGTATACCTAGTTGTCGGCATAGCTCCTCGGCCGTCGGCGCATAAAATCTTTCTCGGCGTAATGCTTGCAGCGGGCCCCATGATGTCAGGCCATGGCCGTTTGATAACGGCCCAGCCCTGGAGCCACGCCGACGACCAAGCCGTCCACACATGCCAGCCTAGGAGCTATGCCGACGGCCAGACCGTCGTCACAGGCCTAGGAGCAGCACGAGCCTGCCACGTCGCCCTTCTACGCCGAGAGTCAGGCCATCGGTATGGCCTAAACTACTTTTTTTAAAAAAAATCATTTTTTTTTAATTTTTGAATTGTTTGACTCATTAATCCCTCACTTTGAACATTTTTATCACTAATTATAGTTAATCTTTGATCAAATTGTAATCTTAGTTAGGCCGTTGGCACAGGCCTAGCCCAGGAGCTACGCCGACGGCTAGGCCGTCGTCCCTGAACTAGGAGCAGCATGAGCCCGCCACGTCGCCTTTCTACGCCGAGAGCCAGGCCGTCAACATAGCCTAATCTAATTTTTTTAATCTTTAAATTGTTTGACTCGTTAATCTCTCATCTTAAACATTTTTAACACTAATTATATTTAATCTTTGATTAAATTATAATCTTAGTCAAACTTTCCGGTCGGTCATTCATCCTCACTACTCCACCTCCAGCACGCTTAACTTTCTCGTTTCTTTAGAATCTGTTTCCGAAAAGTAATTTATATATTGTTGTCAATACTATAATATCAATCCTATTAATCTTATAGCATCATGTCACATGTTTGTATTTTTTGAAATTACAAACAATTATTTAAGTAAACAACAATGAATAAGTAAAAATATTATTGAATTCAATTTTTTTTTGTATTTTTCTATTTAATATGGAATAATTAATATCTTTAAATCTGTAAATCGGAAATTTGATAAATAATATGGCTAAATTGATCATAAAATAAGAGAAATCCAAATATGATATTAATATCAACTTATCACAAACTATGTTGTGATTCTTACCATAATCTCATTTACCTGTTTAAAATGGCACGCATAAAGATTCTTAGCTTTGGGGTTGAATCTCCGATAAAATAACATATTGTGAACCTAAAAATGATTTTTTGTAAAAAATCAATAGTATCAGATCATGTACCAGTAGTTTATATTTGACTCACTTCCTACCGATTTGGCAGGAATTTATCTTTTTTCACCAGGGATAGACGGAAAGGTTTGAGATCCCTCTGTTAGGACATTGTCCATGTAAGGTGTTCTAGTATTTTTGTAAAATTTGATGGTAGCATTTTGAATTGGCCATTTGGTGGTTGCTTCACAAAACCGCCTATTTTTTCACTCAGAAAATGAAAAATGTCTTTTTTGTGCGATAAAAAAGAAAACTTTCTTCTGCAACATTGTTCGTCATCCCATAATGCATATGTATGCATTATATGGACACGTTATCACAAACTATGCCTTGATTCTAGCCATAACATTGGTCATTTGACCCAAAAGCCAGGAAACATTGATATTTTCCTTCTAACTATGTGACATAATATGACACTACGTAAAGGTTTCGCATTATTTGAATCGTTTTTGAATTTTTTATGCCCGTTTTAAACTATCGTCAAACTTTGTCGAACGACGGGCATGAAGATTCTTAGCTCGGGGCTGAGATTCGCTAAACTTGAAGTGGATCTCTGATGAAATATCATGTTGTGAATCTAAAAATGATTTTTGTAAAATATTATGAGCATCAGATCATGTTGCTGTAATTCATACTAGCTATGATTGGCGCGGCGGCACGGCGCGCCCTGGATGTCGCTTAGATGTATTGTGTTGCATGTTGCAAAGTGTTTGGATAAGCTGAGCACACAAACCACTACCTAAGAACTAATTTAGACTTCAAGGTGACGATGTACATCTGAAATATGACTTAGAAACACACAGTTGCCGTGGAAGAAGGAATCCAGCTTTGATTGGTGAGAACGCTAGGTTTCTAAGTTTTATGGGTGGCGTCTCCCGGGGGATAATTTCCCCCAATCCCTCGGGTTTCTAGGCCGCCATGTGTCCCAAAACAGGGTCTAATCCTGTTTTTGTGATAAAGAACCGAGTTTACTACAATATGATCCGCTTTTGTTACATGTAGCAAAAAATTGGTTCGGTCTAAAAAATAAAAAAACAAACTGGACCACGTCGGAGATTTTTCCAGAGACCTTGCCGTGTGATCGTGTAGCAAAAAAAATGTGCTAATTTAGCATATCCGACCTCGTCGAAGACTCGCCGGAGGATTTCACCGGTAGACCTCACCGGAGACCATCTAAAAAAATGTACGCTATTGTAGCAAAACGTAAAACGGTGATAGCAAAAAAAAAAGTGTTGTAGCAAGAAAAGATCTCGCTGAAGACATCGCTGGTGCATACCGTAGCAAAACTGACTTTACTGAAAACTTTCGTCCAAAATGTCATAGCAAATACTTTGTGCTATTGTAGCAAAAGCACAAAAGAGAAATAGCAAAAACTTGCTACTATTGTAGAATTACCCTGTAGCAAAAATATCAAAGCACCTCTATTGGTCGGTAGCATCGTGACTCTTCGTCTATAGCAACGATGACCACTTACGTAGCATCATTGTCCTGCCTGTGTAGCACCATGCCGTGGCTCCGCTGCAAAACGATGACCACGAAGGAGGATGGCTCGTCGGAGCCTAGAGGTTACAACGGTGGACATGGCAGTGCATGTGGCTGAGCAACTCCATCGGAACGAGGCCATGGCGGGGGAGGCGTCCGCGTTGTCCTCGACGCCGGCACACGCAGCACGCGCAACAGGGACGACCATGGTGGGCAGGCAGCGAGTGCCTACTCCGGCGACGGCTGCAGCTGCCTGCTCCGGTAGCCCTGATCCGGTGGCAGCGAGTGCCCTGCTCCGGTAGGCTGGCCGACGGCAGTGGCGGCGGCCTGCTGCGGTGAGCCGGCCGGCAGCGGCGGGTGGCTGCTCCGGCGGACGGCAGCCAGCCGGCGAGGTAGCAGCTGCTGGCAACGGGCGGCAAAAAAAAAACAGTTGCGTGCGATAGCTGTGTGCGTGTGAAAGAGATAAGGTAAAGCCCGGAAGAGATAGATATGGCCACCACGAGCATAGCATCACGCGCGTACGACCTGTTGGCTAAACGCTGTACTTTACAAACTCTGAAGATCTGCGTCAGTAGCAGTAGTTTTCAGTTAGCAGAATAAGGTGACCTTGTTGTATGCGACTTGGTCAGTCATTCTAGTCGTTTAAGTTAGCAGATAAGTTAGTTAGTGGACACGGTGGTTTGCTACGTGGGATGGCACGAGCTCTAGGATCATCGTGGACCAGTACGGGACGTGCTCGAGCGGAGTTGGGATTACAGCTCCACTAGCTCAAGACACGATCCGCTTTTCTCGCCTTCCGTTGTAATCGGAGAATAAATGGAAAAACCGAAAAGGCTGCGATCGGTTACGCAGCGCAAAACTCCTTGTGTCCTGCGTCTCTTCTACCTAGTTGTGTTCTAGCCAATTGCATACACAAGCGAGTGAGAAGAGAGATCTGCAACAACACTTGGCATCAGAGCCATGTCAAAGACACCGACGGCGACGGAGAAAGGGAAGGGGGTAGGAGCCGAGGGGAGCGGGAACTCAGCACCGCCGGCGTCCAGGCGACGCCGTCCCTCCTCATCCCCAGCACCGCGTGGCAGCCTCCTCGTCATGCGGCGGTGAACTGGTGATCCGGGAGCGCGTCGTGCGCGAGAGCTCCGGTAATGCCACCTACCCAACCCTGACACGCTCCAACTATGCAGAATGGGCGATGGTGATGCGCGTCCAGCTACAGGCGGCGCGCCTGTGGGACGTCATCGAGTATGGCGCCGATGACGATCACGACGATCGTGCGGCACTGGCGGCGCTGCTACGCGCCGTGCCGCCGGAGATGGTTCGCACCCTGGCGGCGAAGGACTGCGCCAAGACCGCATGGGAAACCATCAAGACCATGCGGCTGGGCTCCGAGCGCGTGAGCGAGGCCAAGGCTCAAACCCGCCGTCGCGAGTGGGAGGATCTCCGCTTCAAGTCGGGGGAGTCGATCGAGGACTTTGCCATGCGGCTTACCGCGATCGTCAGCGACCTTGAGCTGCTCGGCGACCCTGTCGACGAGTACAAGGCTGTTCTCAAGTACCTCCGTACCGTGCCGCGGAAATACCGGCCCGTGGTGATGGCGATCGAGCAAACCATGAACCTTCGGGAGCTCACAATCGAGGACCTCACCGGTCGGTTGATCATCGCGGAAGAAGGGTACGAGCTGGACGACGCCGTCGACGGCGTCAACAACAAGCTCCTTCTCTCAGAGGAGGAGTGGAAGGCTCGCCAACAGCAGCGCGGGCAGGGGTCGTCGTCCTCTGGTCAAAAGGGGTATCCCAAGCAGAAAGTTCAGAGCGGCGACAAGGATAAGGGCGCTACCGGTCGCCCACCGGCAACGGCGGCACGCCTCGTCGCCACGGGAACTGCCGCCACTGCGGCAAGGCCGATCGGGCCAAGGAATGCCGTAAGGCTCGGTTGACCGCGGCGGAAAAATGAAGTCGCCAACCTCGCCGAGGCGAGGCGAGCCACCAGCCTCTGCCGCCTCAATCGACGTGGTCACTGAGGCACCTGAGGCCACCATGGTGCAGGCCGCGCCGGTGACCGTAGCTGTGGGCACACAGGCGGTGTTCCTGAATGAAGAGAAGGTGGTGCCCGTGCCCGCCGCCGCCGGGGTCTGGTACCTCGACACCGGCGCCAGCAGCCACATGACGGGCGTCAGGGACGCCTTCGTGACCCTCGACGAGTCCGTGAAGGGATCCGTCCGCTTCGGCGACGGGTCGCTGGTGGAGATCGGCGGAAAAGGCAACGTGCTGTTTCGCTGCACCGACGGAAATCAGAGGGTCCTCGCCGGCGTCTTCCTCATCCCCAGGCTCCGGACGAACATCATCTCTCTTGGTCAGCTTGATGAGAATGGCTGCAAGTCGGTGATCGAGGCGGATACTGCGGCGTGTCGACCAGCGCCGTCGCTCGTCGCGGTGAAGCGCAGCAGCCAAAGGTACATTCTGAACCTGAATGTGGCAGCGCCGGTGTGCTTGCTGTCCAAGGTCGACACGCCGGCGTGGGTCTGGCATACCAGGCTCGGCCACCTCCACTTCCGCGCGGTCAACACCATGTCGAGGCGCGGCATGGTACGCGAGATGCCGGAGATCGATCACATCGATGAAATCTGCGATGGCTGCACGATCGGGAAGCAACACAGGCTGGCGTTCCCTCGGGCAAGCAAGCACCGTTCAAAGCGTGCCCTCGAGCTTGTCCACACAGATCTGTGCGGGCCGATCAAGCCCACGACGGCAGGAGGAAACCAGTATTTTCTGCTGGTCGTCGATGATTGCACCAGGTATATGTGGTTGGAGCTTCTAAAATCAAAAGATGAAGCGTTTGCCCGTTTCAGGAAAATTCAGGCTTTAGCTGAAGCAAAACAGCAGTGCCGCCTGAGGGCCTTCCGCTCTGATCGCGGAGGTGAGTTCAACTCTGGCGAGATCAAGGCCTGGTGCGCGCAGGAAGGCGTGGAGCACTTCACAACGGCGCCGTATTCTCCTCAGCAGAACGGCGTCGTGGAACGCCGCAATCAGACCGTGGTGGAGATGGCCCGCTGCATGCTGAAGGGCATGTCGATGCCGGCCACGTTCTGGGGGGAGGCGGTCAAGTGCGCGGTGTACGTGCTCAACCGTGCGCCCACTCGAAGCCTCAATGGAGTCACGCCGTACGAAGCTTGGCATCGCCGCAAGCCGACGGTGGAGCACCTCCGCACCTTCGGCTGTGTGGCACACATGAAGAGGACAGGCCCTGGTATCACAAAGCTGTCTGATCGGTCGATTCTCACAGTGTTTGTAGGATATGAAGAGGGCTCCAAGGCCTATCGGGTGTACGATCCCGTTGGAGGCAAGCTCTACGTCACAAGGGATGTGGCCTTTGAGGAGCGCCGCACCTGGAGCTGGGCACTGGAGCACACGGTGGAGTACGTGTCCGAGACGGGTGAGGCCATCGTCGACAGCGGGCACGACTCCTGCAGCAGCGTGCCCGAACACCGTCTCCATCGGGGCGAGCGCCGCTGGTACACCAACCACGAGCTTAGCCACGGCGCCCGTCGACGCCGCCCGCGGTCCGATTGTACGCCTCCCTCACGCGACAGTACACTGGATGCTGCGGACGACGCTGCCAAACCTCACCGGTACAGGCGCGTCGAGAACATCTATGACACCACTGTGCCACAGTGCGACCCATTGGGGACGGGCGACGACGACGAACCTCCAGCAAGCGACGACCTCGACAACGACGACGCTGATGCCGAGGTGTGTTGCCTCATGGCGGCAGAGGAGCCTGCAACTGTCGAGGAGGCGCTCGCCTCGCCGGCCTGGCGCAGGGCGATGGAGGAGGAAATGGGCAGCATCATCGACAATGAGACCTGGGCCCTGTCCTCGCTCCCAACTGGGCACCGTGCGATCGGACTGAAATGGGTGTTCAAGCTGAAAAAGGACCCCGAGGGCAACGTTGTCAAGCACAAGGCAAGGTTGGTCGTGAAGGGATACGCCCAGCGACAGGGGGTGGACTTCGATGAAGTTTTCGCACCTGTCGCACGCATGGAGACAGTGCGTGTTCTACTGGGGCTAGCTGCACACGGCGGCTGGGAGGTCCACCATATGGATGTCAAATCCGCATTCTTGAATGGGGACCTCGGCGAGGAGGTGTATGTACTGCAACCTCCTGGATTCTTGGACAAGGAGCAGCCCAACTCTGTCCTCAAGCTGAGCAAGGCGTTGTACGGACTGCGACAGGCCCCACGCGCCTGGTACGCCAAGCTGGACTCCTCTCTGATCGAGCTGGGATTCTCTCGCAGCCCGCTAGAGCACGCTGTATACAGGCGCGGAGATGCGACCAACTATCTGCTGGTCGGGGTGTACGTTGATGACCTGATCATCACGGGCACCCACGTCGAAGAGATCAAGGCGTTTAAGTCCGAGATGCATCGTCTCTTCAAGATGAGCGATCTCGGATTGCTATCCTACTACCTCGGTATCGAGGTGAGGCAAGGACATGGAGAAATTACGCTGTGCCAGCGCGCCTATGCCGAAAAGATCCTCGAGCGCGCCAAGATGGGCGGGTGCAACCCCTGCTGCACACCAATGGAAGCTCGGCTCAAGCTGCAGAAGGAGGATGGTGCCCAGAAGGTCGATGCAACGGAATACAGAGGCATCATTGGATGCTTACGGTATCTGGTCAACACCAGGCCTGACATCGCTCTCGCGGTGGGCGTGGCAAGCCGCTTCATGGAGGCACCAAGCACGCATCACTGGGCCGTCGTCAAGCAAATCCTGAGGTACGTCCGTGGCACACTTGGCTATGGATGCCGCTACAGGAAGGGGAACGGGGAGCCAGAGCTGATTGGATATAGCGACAGTGATCTCGCCGGAGACGTGAACGATCGCAAGAGCACGTCTGGAGTGGTCTTCTTCCTCGGCGGAAGCATAGTCACCTGGTCCTCGCAGAAACAGAAGATGGTGGCAGTGTCATCATGCGAGGCTGAGTACGTCGCAGCAGCAGCGGCGACCTGCCAAGGGACCTGGCTCAGCAGGCTGATCAGTGACTTGACAGGACAAGCACCGGCGAAATTCCAACTCTTCGTCGACAACAAGTCTGCGATCGCCCTCAGCAAGAATCCGGTGCATCACGACCGGAGCAAGCACATTGACATCAAATTTCATCACATTCGTCAGTGCCTTGAGGAAGGGAAGCTGGACGTCAATCATGTCAGAACAGATGGGCAATTGGCTGATATTCTCACCAAGGCGCTGGGAAGGAATCGTTTCGTTGAGATGCGAGCGAGACTGGGCGTTGTCAAAGTGCAGGTTTAAGGGGGTGAAGTGTTGGCTAAACGCTGCACTTTACAAACTCTGAAGATCTGCGTCAGTAGCAGTAGTTTTCAGTTAGCAGAATAAGGTGACCTTGTTGTATGCGACTTGGTCAGTCATTCTAGTCGTTTAAGTTAGCAGATAAGTTAGTTAGTGGACACGGTGGTTTGCTACGTGGGATGGCACGAGCTCTAGGATCATCGTGGACCAGTACGGGACGTGCTCGAGCGGAGTTGGGATGGCAGCTCCACTAGCCTCGCACACGATCCGTTTTTCTCGTTCCTTCTGTTGTAATCAGAGAATAAATGGAGAAAAACCGAAAAGGCTGCAGTCAGTTGCACGCAGCGCAAAACTCCTTGTGTCCTGCGTCTCTTCTACCTAGTTGTGTTCTAGCCAATTGCATACACGAGCGAGTGAGAAGAGAGATCTGCAACAACACGACCCAGGGATAAGTCCCGAGAAATTCCCCGTAAGAGGAGTATCATTTACCTTTTACAAACTGAGAGCATCTTTATGCTAATAGTAAGTTAATATTCCGACGCTTCACTGGACAATGGCGTCTACCTCCAAGTTCAAGAAGTTTGCTTCCATGTCGGTGATGATATGGTGCCTCATGCGGCCGTACATGCGACGTATCACCGACATTGTGTTCGTCTTGCAATCGCCCACGACCGTCCATGGGTGTCGGAAGGACACAGGTGGCGTTCATGTTGATCTCTTCAGGATCCGGCTCTGGACGACTATGCGACTCCCACGAAATCGTCGACTTTGTTTCCGCCACCACCCACCATGGTTCTCATCTTCATTGATATCTCCTTGAATTGCTAGGTAACTTACATCGATTGGAGCAAGGGCAATCTATCGCTCCCATATTTATTGGTTTTGAGAGGGAAATAAGAGGTCGAGTTAGGCCAGGTCGGGATACTCACGGTCTTGATGGAGCGACCTAACAGAGGAGTCGTGCATACCTAGGACACCGGTCACAGAAAATCAACAAGAAACAACTCACACGATTTGTTTCCTTTAGGGATATGAAGATCGATTATGTGCTCGATGAAGACGCATATCGGAACAGATCTTGTGCTCGATAAAGACACGGTGACTTTTACAGTACCCTCGTACTCCCAAACCATGTGCTGGAGTACCATGCAGATCCGACCGTCCGTAATGGAGACTACTGAAAGCGCGTTTTAGACCTTTTAGCCTGCCCATGAGCACAGGATCGGAATTGAATTAATTGTCATAATCATGTTCCTTGTCATAATCATGTTCCTGTGACGACGCCTCCGTTTCTCTGCGTCGCTGCTGCAGCCGTGGCCGTGCCCCATATGCGTGAAACTAGGTCTTTTCCCTCTCTCTCTCTGTCTCTCACGATCGAGGGGCTCTACTTGCGCCGGCGCTGCGGCCGTTCTGGTCAATGGTCTCCGGCCGCTGCATGCCCGTCTTCACTGCCCTCGCGATCTGTTTCTGTTTGCCATTACCGTGGCGGTGGATGAATTTCGTATTAGATCCATGTGCAGCTATGATACATGCGAAAACATAGGAGCATTCAGATTCAGCACTTCTCATCCTTGATGGATCTATGCAAAAAATCATATAGCTTCATTGATGCCTTCAGACGAGAGAGAAACGGATCTCAAATCTTCCATTTGACAGATAAAAGAACATCAGCGCCTAGGTCTTTGTCGGCCAAATGAAATCACAAATGGAACTTTCGGCAAGAAAAATCTGAGACACAAAAAAAGGACGAAAACACTTTGCACAAATCATATAACAGGCAACAACTCAGATTATTGTTTTGCCCCCTGGTTTGAGGTACTTCATGAGTTGTTGCAGAGTTTTGGAGTTAGTACTCCATGGGCGAAATGTGGAGTACCAGGCCACACGGGCCATTAGATCAATAAAAATGAATGGTTCATGTTAATTTCGGGGTACTGTATAAGTGCTCGAAAGACACATGTAGGAACATACGAAAGCGCAAACTAACGAACGAAGAGAGAAATATTAGCCCTTTTTTTGAAAATGGAGCCCTTTATTATTAGATATAGACTAGCAAAATGTCCGCGCGTTCGGCGAAAGGGAAAACAATATGTTTATATAAGTATGGAAACATAAAATGCAAATTCTTGTAGGAGTGGTCGTGACATGTCACAAAAACCAGGAACTTCAACACACCCACGGCGTGCTCCACAGTCACGCATTTGGTTGATAATTTATGAAAAATATTCCACATAGTCATTCTTAATACATAGATAATATCTTTCTCTCTAGATGGCCTGCGATTATATTAGACCTTGTGGACTGGTGTCGGCTATGTACATCTTAGATATAATACTTACTTCAAGTAATAAAACCGCTCTTTATCGAAAAAAAGATGACCTACGATCGACGTTGTGGTTTGGTTGAGCATCGTCGGAAACAATTGTGGGCTGATTTTCTACTCCAGGACATACACTCTTTAATTTTCTTTTGTTTCGTGTTTGTCTTCATTAAATGTGTCATCCGTGTGGTTTGATTTAAACTGAAAATGACACTGCTTGTCAAAGCTTCCAGTTTTGCTTGTCATTCCCTTGCTATGACAATATTCATTTTTATGCATTCTGTATTCAGGAGTATCCTTGTTTTGAACGGCCAGTTTGTAGCCGCTCGTCGTCCATACCTTTTCACCAGTACAGTACGTAATGCACATCAAGTAGCTAGGATAATACATCCAGGAGTCAGCCATCTTTGTCTCATGGATCACAATAGAGCAATGAGTCTGATTGTTTTTGCTGAATATTGTTAGCTATGAGCTATCTCTGAATGTTTTAACTCTACGGAGGACGCTGCCACTGATAATATATAATTTGTCAGTTTAGGGTTCTCTTCATCTTTATAGAAAACTTAAAATTAGAATACACGCAAATAACAATAGATAGAAGAGCTCCAGATATTCATATAAATATAAGGCAAGAAAACATTGTCTTGTATTTCAGCATTAAACTTCATAAGATTAAACATTTGCATTGTTTGCCTCACCATTACCAGTTTTATGTCGTACATAATGTTTTTCCAAACCGACTTTCCACCCAATCAGGCTAAATCTATATCAACAGAAAACAAAGAAACTTGAGAGCACATCAATTCGCTCAGGCTGCTATCCTTCGTGTGCTTGCTTTCTAGCCTTTCTAACACACTGCTCAGCGTTCACTTCGGATACTGAATCTAATTTGATGCATCTGAACGATAGTTATCAATTGTGGATCTAATTATTTTCGAAGCCGCGCCACGAACATCCATAAGTGGTGCTTGCATCCACCGTCATCGGGTCATGCTTGTTGGTGGCTGCTCCGCCCCTTCATCTTATTCTTCCTCCAGCCTGTCCCGCGGTCTCCTTTGTCTCAATTAGCTCGGAGCGGGAGGGGAGAGGCCCAGGTGGGAACACGGCTGACGGTTGAGGCATGGTTCGTGTACGCTGTAGGGTGGGAAGGGGCTATGGCGGCCGGTGGTTGCGGCGGGGAACACCGCGGCGCAGTACCGGGAGGTTTTGGTACTCCATGGTCACGAGGAAGGGCAGGGGCGCCGCTGGTCGCGAGGAAAGGCAGGGACAACGCCGGTCCTGCAGGGGACGAGAGTGGTGGGGCTCCTCCGAGGAATGGATGTGTTTGACGGTACGTCCTTTGTTTTTCGCGTTTTTTCATAAGCGGTGGCATAGTCTGTAAAATGTCATAGGTGGAGGGGCAAAACGGTCCAAAACGGACCAAATCAAAGAAACTGTTTTGCTTTTACTAGTAGGTATAGATTACATTCATCTTTAATATGCTCACCCGAACTTGAGAATGGCTTGTCCCACCAGTGGTAGCTAGTTTACTTGTGGGGGTGCTTTTGGATCCATAGCTTCCCTTGCCTAGCTAGGCTAGACCAGCTTCTATCTCATCTATGTATAAAGCTTTGATTGATGGGGATATGTCGAATGGGGTATACCCAGCAGGACGTTTTCTATTGGCCCATTCTGCCAACGAGTGGGCATGCAGGACGACGACTGGATCATGACCCAAGAAGGAGCTAGGCGACTGGAAGCTGAAGGCCCAGAAGCGTAGCTAGGCCTAGTTGGATTAGGTCAAGCACCCACCGGGTCCTTATCAAACTCGGTTGTAGATCTGTAAACCCTAGCGAGGTGACCCTATATAAACCTCCCTAGTGTATGCATAGAACTCACGTTCCATCATACACCCCTGCGACTCGCCGCTTAGTCGTCGAGCTCGCCCTTTTACTCTCTCATCAATACAATCTAGAAGGAGTAGGTATTTACCCTCCGAGGGGCCGAACCTGGGTAAAACCCTGTGTCTCCGCCCTCATCTCGCACCGCAGATGGATGGCCGTCCTTGCCCCTCGTTTGTGGCATCCCGCAAAACCACTACTAGAAAATCGCGTTGAATTTGTGCATTGCATCGTCATCATCATACATTGTTTGACTGCATTATTTGAAAAGCCTAGTTTTGAATTGTACAAAAACCCCTCTTATCTTCAAACACCAAACCCCGATCGCTTTGGAGATTTTATTTGTCTCAAAGCTATTTTGTAAAGTGGCTTTGTTCTATTTTATACAGAGCTAATCAAACACAAAACTAAAACAGCCCCCTCTAAATCCTAGTCTCACCCAATCTGTTCCTACCCCCCAATCTCTGGTTGCCACCTCCCCCCTCTCACCCAAAATCTACCCACCTGCCACCTCACCTATCCTCCTCTTTTTCCCCCTCTCTCCCTTTTCTCACCCAGCTCTCCTACCCACTCTCTCTTTTTTCCCGCCGCCAGTCTGGCCCCAACCGCAGCCCCTCTCTCTCTCTCTCCAGCAGGTCCCACTCGCCCAGCCCACCCCACACACGCACTACACGCACGCATGCCCCAACCGCCCAGCCCCTGACCGCTGGGGCCCTCCCACCCCTTGGGTCCACCCGCAGCCGGCCAACCCCCACCGACACACCCATTCCACGCCTGGCCACCCCACTCCCCCACCCGGCCCCGCGCTCCCTGGGCCCCACACACGCGCGTCCCACGCGGTGCCCTCCTCCTTCGCCTCCCACTGGGACTCGCTCGCCTTGCCGCCTCCCCAACTTCTTCCAGCGGCGCCCCTCCCTCCGGCTCGGCCATGCCACCGCCCGGCCCGCCTCGAGCCGTCGCGAACCCGCAGCCGCCAGCTTCCCCGTGCCTCCCCGACCCCTGCAACGCCTCGCCCGCTGCTTCCGGCGCCGCCCGCGCACCGCTACCTCTCGCGGTGGCGCCGCGCCATGAGCCGCCGCTGCTCCTCTCCGCTCGCGCCAGCGCCTCCGCGCCATCCCGTCGCTCCGCCACCGGTCCCGTCGCCGCCCGCCGCTCCGCCCATCAAGCTCGCCGCGGACCCGCGTCGCCGCCTCTCGCCCTCGCGCTCTCCGGGCCTGCAGCCTCCGCCCGTCGCCGCTCCACCAAACCCCCAAGCGCCGTCGCCCTGCCTCGTCAGCTCTGCCGCATCCTCCGCGACCCGCCCCAGCGCCTCGGCCCGGCCTCTCGCGCCCGCTCCGAGCCGCGCCCAACCGTCGCGCCTCTGCGCCTTCCCCCTTCCCCGTCGCCGGCGTGTGACCCCGCCCCTCGCCGCCGTCGCGCCAGCGGAGGGCATGCGTCCTGCGCCTTCCCTCGGCTCCGGCCGCGGAGTTCTTCGCCGCCACCCCGTCAACCTCCGGTCCTCCGCCGCCGCCTAGTTCTCCCCCTAGCGTCACCGTACCCCTGCAGCCGATCCGCCCAACCAACTCGCCACGCCTGGGAGCTTCACCTTGGCCTCGAAGACCGGCCTCTGCACCGTGCCATAGGGCCACGACAAGACCGCCACATGGAAAACCCCAAGTTCACCTCGACAAGTTCTTCATCGAAAACCCCGCTGCCGGATCCGAATAATCGCCAAGGTCGTCATCGGAACAATGAGGCCGTTGCAGTGAACTCGACAAGATCTACCGCCGGAACCCCGAGAACTTCCCCCGGAACGCCAAGTTCGCCGACACGGATGCGACAAGTACTCCCGCTCGGATGCGATGCCCGAGAACCCGGACGATAAGAACATCGATGCAGAACGCCAAGTGCTTCTTCCCTCGCCAAGACCGCCTCGATGGCGCGGGCCCGACAAGACCCTCGCAACGGCAAGACCGACCCCGTGAGGCCCGGCAAGACCTTCGCGATGACGAGAACGGCACCGACCCGGAAGAAGCCGATGCGCCCCGACACTGACCCAAGTTCTGCCCCCCCCGGACATCGAGACCCCGATGCGACAAGATCTGCCCCGATACCGAGAACGACCCCGGAGTCCGAGAACGCTTTCGTCGAACCTCGTCGATTCCGTCGAACCCTGAGACCGACCCCGAACCCCGGAACCAAGCTCGTCGAGAACCCTAAATGTGTGAACCCCTTTCCGAAACCCTATTTTATAACATAATAACAACTTGTTGCATACTCAATCATTCATCTCGCATGCTTATCTGTGGTTTGGGGGCCTTATGCCGATTCACCTAATAATTAAACATGGGGCCCATATGCGGGCAAATCCAGTCTCATATCGGCCTCATTTAAACTTGTGTAGCGAACCGGTATCTTATCTTGTCTTGTTAAACAACATTTAAATTGCGGGGGTTCTAAACAACATGAACCACCTAATTAATTGTCGGGACCCCGGTTCCGCTTAATATGACCTAATTGCATCGCCTCTTTGCCATGCCATCCATCATGCATGCATCATGCCGATCTTCTGCCGTTGTATTAAATAGTGCATCCGGTGTTTATTCTAGTGTTTTGCTTCTTCGCGGATAAGGCCGATGAGTTGATGTGAGCTTCGCCCCGATCTTCGGTTGAACCTTCGACAATGTTTTCAGGCGAGCATCTCCCTCTTCCTACCTATCTTACTTTTATAGTGTTTTATTTCCTCCTGTTGATCTACTGCTATCTGTGTTGCGATGCTTTAGTTTCCGTACCCGTGATATCCCTTGCAGCCCTATATATTTGCCTTGGACACATCCTATTACCTGTTGTTTGGTAGATAGTTGGACTTGCGCGGCGTAGTGCTTGCTCAAGTGCTGATGTGTGTCGTCATATGCCACAGTTGCTGATGTATTGCCGCATGCTGATGTTGGAGATGATTCTAGTTTTACTTATCGTCACTTTAAATTCTGTTTAACAACTAAAATTGAATAAGCAGAGGCATCGGTGGGTGATAGATAATATTTGGTTTCCGAACGCCCACTTGTGTCCCGTAAGACCCCGAGTACTTGATACCTGTTCCTTGATTTATCGCGCTATCCACA
The DNA here is from genome assembly GCA_030063025.1 of Avena longiglumis. Classification (NCBI taxonomy): domain Eukaryota; kingdom Viridiplantae; phylum Streptophyta; class Magnoliopsida; order Poales; family Poaceae; genus Avena; species Avena longiglumis. Next base: position 443,972,087 of record CP125975.1, on the reverse strand, counting down.
TCCGGGAGGTATATGGGACCCTCCTGAGCCAGAGCTTGATTCATTCTTATTTCTTGGGGCCACAAACTAGTTTGAGGTTTTATTTACGATCCTGTACTTATGCCATGCTACTTTCTGTATTTAAATTGTGCGAGGTACTGCACATCGCTGTTAGGATCGGGACACGATTCCGGTGTCGACAAGCCCAGCCACACTTTCGGGTTCCCGATGTTCACACCGTATTACCCAAACCTTGAGCCCGTCTCGAGTCACCGGCTTGCTATGGGATCTACTTAAGGTGGCCTGAAATATTTCTGAATCGTGATTGTTCAATGTGAAAGCCTCGTTGGGTTTTGATTTGGTTTTTCCGAGGTTGATCGGCGTGTGTTGCTATTGGTGCACCCCGCCGGTAAAACTTTCGAAGCCGTGTCGCGGATATGGACGACTTGGAGCACCTGATATCTCGATCATAGACAAGCATAACTAAAGTTTACTGCTATAAATTTGACTTATAATGACTAGTAATCAGCTTCACTACAACGGAATGGCTAATTAATACTGCCCACAATTGCTTGTTTGGTTGTCGCTTGCGACAATTGTATCTGACTAGTAAGTATTGCAACTACAACGAAATGGCTGAATAAAAGTACCAACAACTGCTGGGTTTCGGGATTACATCATGCTATCTGTACCTGATTAGTAATTGCCGCAACTATAACAGAATGGTTAACTAAAAGTGCCCACTGCTTACTTTATCAGGACGATTATCTAAATCTGACTAGTAAAGTGCCGCAACTATAACCGACTAAGTAAAACTGCCAACTGTGTGAGTTCCTCGGTTGACTTCCTCGTTTGGTCTCGAGGGGGGAAACACCAGGATGGGTTTGTTTTGGTGTTAGTTTCAGGTTGGATCCGGATAGGTCATTCTCACCCCTCTCTAATAACCGTCAGTTGTATCGAGTCTCTATAGGTTGTTTGGTGCATGCTGCCGCTGCCGCTTCAGTCCACCATACCTATGTAGGCGAGGACCGCCGAATTCTAGCCTCGCCGTGTACTGGCCTCAGTACTGACGCTCCTTCTTTGTTTCTGCTTTGCCCTTTGTCGGCACCCCTTTGTTAAGCAGGTTTTGAGATCGACGCCGTTAGCAGGGTTACCCTTCCGGCTTGGCCTGGGCAGGGTTATGGACGCCATTGGTTATTCTTCAGGGCTCTTAGCCCCATTTGCTTCTTGTCCGTAGTCGGACGCTCTATCATTTTCGAGGTGATTTGGATCTTTGTATATTATATTTGTATTCTTGGCTCTTTGAGTCGCTGTTATATATATCTGTTCTGTGGGTCCCATCGAGGACTGTTGTGTAATGTTATTACTTCGTTTTCCACCCGCACGAAAGTGCCTGGTGGGCACCTTTGAATCGTTTCTATGCGGGTTTGGCGAATTTTGCTCAAACTTGCATAGGTCCGATTCTGAGGGTGTTACATCGTTCTACTACTCACTGCCGATTGCAGCATCTGCCATAGCCATTCCCACGACAGTGGCGCCCACCGTGGGGCCTGGCCGATCAGGCCTGTGTTCTGTGGCGAGATCCAATCTGCCAATCAACGAGACGATCGCCACCGGCCACATGATTGCGATCGGCGAGATCCTACAGATCTTGCCGAGCAGCTTCGTCCCGGCGGCATGCCCCGTCACGCACAACGTGATCATGTCGGTCGATACGATCAGCCTCTTCGTCGGCTTTACCGACGTTATCGTCTCGGAGGACTCGGCTCGCATCCGCGAGTCGCCACCGCGCGATCGGCTCTCTGAGAGTCAGGTCCACACCATCCACCGCCTCGCCTCCGAGTACGGCTCGGCCAATAGCAACGTGCCCGAAACCAACGTGGCCGCGGACGACGCGGCCCTCAACGATGATGCCGACTCGGTGACCCCGGCGTCAGTCGCCGGATCCATTGTCGCCGCGTCACCCGCGAGCTCCACCACCCAAGTCTCCAACGTGGGGGACTTCGAGGATCCTTCCATCCTCGGGATCTTCGACTGCGACTCCGGGTCAGAAAACTCCGGCGATCTCCATGAAGGATCCGATCGCTTCGTAGCGACCTACATGGCAAGCGGCACGAATGCCCCACCATACCCCTTCTCCACGCCGATCCCGCCGACCACGACGGCGACGGAGGTCGTGGAAATCCTCCTACGACTGGAGGAGGCGGTCCGCAAAGAACAAGCCGAGCGTGAAAAATTTCGCCTCGAGCAGGCAACGACGCAGGAGCTCTCACTCTACCACCAACGCCGCATCAGGTCGCGCCTGAACCCCACCATTCAGTGCCGCGCCCTGAACTTCAACGATGAGAACGACCCGACCCGCGTGGCTGACCGCGCGATATGCGAGAATGCGCCACCAGGAGGAAGCGCCTGGCCACCACCAAGCGCATCGGCGAACGACGCTCCCCCAGAACCGCCCGGTCGTGCACCCCCTCCAAACCAGCCAAGGATCATGATATCCCTGCAAGAGTGGGACGCGAACGGCCTCTCGCTGTTCTCCACTCCGATCGACAACGTCATCGTGAGTCGAGCCACGGTCGCCAATATCAACGTGACCAGGGAAGGCGCGCTGTAGATCCAATACGTCAAGGCCTTACTCGCCAAGGCCATCGAGCAACAAACCTCGGGAGCCGACTCGCGATGCACATGTACTCCCGCTCGTCAGGAAGCAGGGCGGCCTCGAGCGGCCGCCCGATGACAACAAACACTCTCAACTGCCCACTGCCTGAGCCCCTGCATCTCCAACCACGACCCACGCATGCGGCGCTCTCTACCAACGACCCGCGACCGACAAAAAACATGGTCGCTGGCAATGGCCAGCCAGTCGACGCGCGGACCCACATCATCAACAACCAAAGCTGGCGCGCACGCCAGCCCGACGACCTGAGGCACACCCTCACAAACCGCCGCGACGACGAGCCAAGAGGCTCTCTCAGCCGAATCGGCCCCCAGTGCTTTGGACCAATGATCCGAGGCAGAAAATACCCGACGAACTTCAAAGCACCAAAGGAGATCGAGAAGTACGACCCCTCGTACGTGTGGCTGGACACGTACCACATGGCGATGGGAATCGCCGGCCACACCGACCTACTTGACGCTCACTACCTCCCCCCGATGATGGAGGGAGCGAGCCGACAATGGATCAACACCCTACCTGCGGACATCATCGACTCCTGGGAGGATATGCGCGACGCCTTCGTCAGGCATTTCGAGGGATCCTACACCCGTGGCACCACCATCGAGGACCTAGAGCGATGCGTCCAGGGACCCCGCAAGTTGACCCGCAGCTGGGTTCAGCGCTGGCAGGACCTGTGGTTCAACGTGGCCGGCATCCAACCGGAAACTGCGATACACTGCTTCAAGACCTCTTGCCGCTACGAGCCCTTGGTTGCCAACCTCAAGCGGGTGTACAAGACACTTGATAGAATACCGGACCTCCTCGAGATCGCTAAGCGGTACGCGGAGGAGGACCCGATCCAAGAAACTGATGATGAGTCGGGTGGAAACTGCCGCCAAAGCGGCCACGATAATGGGCGACGACCCGAGCTACACTACAGCAACACTTGCCTCACCGACAAGAGCCGCGGTGACGGGCGAGTCGACTTTGTCGCCAACGCCGGCTACACGCCATGCGAGACCAAGAGCTTCCGCCGCACGGAGGCCAACGCCACGACAGCGGAAACTACAAGGCAAGGCCGAAATTCGACCCCGCGACTCTCCTTAACCATCCTTGTGTGTTCCACAGCAGGGAAGGGAAGCCCGCCACCCACACCACCGCTGACTGCCACTCCCTGAGGAAGATCGAGAAGGCACGGCGCGCACGGGAGAACCCCAACAACAACCCGCCAAACGGCGGGGCATTCGGCAATGACGTCGGATCACTCCACACTTTCACCGGGTTCAGCACCAAGCGCGAGAAGAAGGTCATATCCTGCGCCGTCTCCGTCAACGCGGTGTCCGAAGTCGATGTCCCACGCTTCCTCAACTGGTCCGAGCAGCGGATCAGCTGGAGCCGCGAGGACCACTCGCCACAGATCGAATATCCGGGGCGAGTCTCTTTGGTGGTCAAGCCCAAAGTGGGTGACTACTGGCTCCCCAAGGCACTGATGGACGGCGGAAGCTCCATCAACATCCTCTATCTGGACACGTTCAGGCGACTGCAGCTCCCACAGTTGATGATCGGGACGACCTACTGTGGCATCCCGCAAAAACCACTACTAGAAAATCGCGTTGAATTTGTGCATTGCATCGTCATCATCATGCATTGTCTGCCTAAAACTATTTTCGCAACGCCCGATTTATTTTCCAAACGCCCCATCTTAATTCAAATGCAAAACCTGGGACTCCGGATTATTTGTTTTGTCGGTTATCGGGTTGCCAATGCACTGTTTAAAATAAATAAAAGTTTGCATTATTTTGAGCGGGGCAGTCGAACGGGCCAAATGACCCGAACGACCACCCCAGAAAAATATAAAACGGACCGCCCAAAAATCCCTAGTCTACCCTGTCCTAATCTACCCACACCCCCTCCACATCACCCCACCCAATAGCTGCTTGCCACCTCACCCCTCTCCCTTCCCCCAACCACTCATAGCTTGCCACATCACCCTAACCCCCCATGACTCACCCAGCTCACCCCACACCCGACCCACCAACCCGCGTCCCCACCTGTCCACTCCCCACCAACCCAGCGTCCACTGGCCCCCACCATGACCGCTGCCTCCTCCCAGCCTCTCCCTTCTTCCTTCTCCCTTACGCTCCAGCGACCTCCGCCACAGATGCTTCTCCCCTCAAGCCTCGAGCTCTCGCTTCGTCGCCTTCCACCGCCCGTCGCTGCCCGGCCGCGCCAGCGCTCGCCACCCGCTCTCCTCGCTCTCCCTCAAGGCCGCCTTCCGCCTCCCGCCGTCAGCGCGCCACTCGCGCCGCTGTTCCTCTCCCTGGCGCCAACCTTCCACCTCCTGAGCCCGCCATTTGCGCTGCTCCGCCTCTGCTCGGCTGCCGCCCGCTGCTGGCCACACACCACCTCCGCCATCCTCCTCCCGTGGCGCTTGCACTGCCCCTCCTTCCTGCCTCGAGCAGCGGCCCGCTCAGCCGCACGCCGCCAGAGGCCCGTCCCGCCCGTGCTAGCCTCGGACCCCGCCTCGCCGCCCGCGTCGGCCTCGCCCGAGCTCGCCTGCCGGAGCCCGGCCCGCCCGACCGCCGCCACTGGGACCTCTCGCCAGTACCGCCTCTCGCCTTCCTCGAGCCCGGTCGTGTCCCTGCCGCCAAGGCCGCGGTGCCCTGCCCTGCGTCCGCAGTACCATCAACGTCTGTCGCCGCTAGATCGTAGTGTGGCCGTGTGGTGACGCGAAGAAGACCCGGAAAGTCTTGCAGAGACCCTCGGATGCCGACAAGAACTCCTGCAAGGATCGATGACCGTAGACGAGGTCGCCGTGAACCGTCAAGATCGTCCACCGCTGGTGCCACTCGAGATCGACAACGACAACGGTCGTCGGGACCCCAAGAACTCCTGCACCGATCTGATGGCCAAGCTCCGGCGCCGATCACTGCATCCCGGACGCCAAGACCGTCCGTTGAGGACCTAAGAGCCCTGACAAGATCTGCTTCGGCACCGAGGACGCGAGAAGTGCGGAACACCAAGATCTTCTCGGGTCATCGAGTTCGCCATCACGGATGTCAAGCACGCCTTCATGGAACCGCAGACGCGGAAACCGCAAGACCTTCTTTCCGGATATCTAAGTCGCCCTCGAACGCCAAGGTCCCGCAAGAGACGACAAGACCGACAACATGAACCCGAAGTCCACGGACGCCAAGATCTTCCGTCCAGAACGATCCCGTCGAGACCGATCCGTCGGACCCTGAGACCAACCCCGAACCCCGAACCCCGGAAACCCCAAGATCGTCGAGCCCCCTCTATGTGTGAACCCCTTCCCGCAAACCCTACTTTTATAATATAATAACAACTTGATGCATATTTAAATGTCATACTTGCATGCATACTTGTCTGTGGTTTGGGGGCCTTATGCCGATTCACCTAATAATTAAATATGGGGCCCATATGCGGGCAAATCTAGTCTCATATTGGCCTCATTTAAATTTGTGTAGCGAACCCGGTGCTATCTTCTGCCATGTTAAAACAACATGTAATATGCGGGGTAGCTAAATAACTTGAACCGCCTAATTAATTGTCGGGACCCCGGTTCCACTTAATAAGACCTAATTGCATCGCATCTTGGCCATGTCATTCATCATACATGCATCATGCCGATCTTCTGCCGTTGAATTAAATAGTGCATCCGGTGTTTCTTCTAGTGTTTTTGATTCTTCGCGGATAAGGCCGTTGAGTTGATGTGAGCTTCGCCCCGATCTTCGGTTGAACCTTCGACAATGTTTTCAGGCGAGCATCTCCCCCTTTCTACCTATCTTACTTTTATAGTATTTACTTCCCTCCTGTTGATCTATTGCTATCTGTGTTGCGTTGCTCTAGTTTCGTACCCGTGATCTCCTTTGCAGCCATATATAGCCTTGGACACATCCTATTACCTGATGTTTGGTAGATAGTTGGACCCGCGTGTCGTAGTCGCTTGCTCAAGTGTTTTTGCTTGTCGTCAAGTGCCACAATTGTTGGAGGAATTGCCGCATGTTGACGTTGGAGATGATCATGGTTTTACTTATTGATCACTTTAATTCCTGTTTAACAACTAAAATTGAATTAAGCAGAGGCATCGGTGGGTGATAGGTAAGATTTGGTTTCCGAACGCCCACTTGTGTCCCGTAGGACCCGAGTTCTTGACACCTGTTCCGAGATCGAGCGCGCTAACCACAGGTGGGGAGATATGGGCCCCCCATCGATTATTACCTGATTTCAAAGTATTGTACTGGGGGCCACAACTAGTTTGAGGTGTTTTTACTAACCTGTACTTATGCCATGCTACTTATGTATTTACGATTGTGTGAGGAGCACGCTGTACTGTTTAGGAAGCGGAATGTTTTCGCGGTATCGACAGTCCCCGATTGGGGATCTGCTATCGTTTACAGCCATTGTCGCAAACCCTAAGTCCGTCTCGGAGACCGGCCGACTTCGTTGCGGGTGTACTTAGTGGGGTGGCCCCCCGTGCTTGCTTTGGGTCTGGGAACGTCGTGACTTAGGCCCCGCCGACATACCGATGGGTGTATGTTAACCGATCCGCAAAAGGGTCAAGTGCTGTGGATACTTTGGTGCACCCTGCAGGTTAAATCTTTTCGAGCCGTGTCCGCGGTTATGGACGACTTGGAGCACAGTGCTTGATCATAGACAACTATAACTAAAGTTTATTGTTTTAAATTGACTTGTTTCCGATATGATTAGTAATCAGCTTCACTACAACGGAATGGCTAAGTAAAAGTACCAACAACTGCTGGGTTTTGTGTTTATCTCATGCTAAATGTATCTGACTAGTAAGTGATGCCACTATAACGGAATGATTAACTAAAAGTGCGCACTGCTTACTTTATCAGGATGAATATCTAAACCTGACTAGTAATTGCGGCAACTATAACTGAATAAGTAAAACTGCCAACTGTGTGAGTTCCTCGGTTGACTTCCTCGTTTGGTCTCGAGGGGGAAACGCCAGGATGGGTTTGTTTGATGCTAGTATCAAGTTGGATCCGAATAGGTCTTTCTTATCCCTCTCTGATAGCCGCCAGTTGCATCGAGTCTCTATAGGTTGTTTAGTGCATCTTTGCCGCGCCGCTCGATCCACCATACCTATGTGGCGAGGACCGAATTCTAGCCTCGCCGTGTCTTGGCCTCGATCGGCGCTCCTTCTTTTCCTTTGCCCTTTGTCGGCACCCTTTGTTTAAGGTGTTTTGAGATCGACGCCGTTAGCAGGGTTACCCTTCCGGCTTGGCCTAGGCAGGGTTATGGACGCCATTGGTTATTCTTCAGGGCTCTTAGCCCCATTTGCATCTTGTCCGTAGTCGGACGCCCCATCGTTTTCAAGGTGATTTGGATCTTGGTACCGTACATTTCGTATTCTTGACTCTTTGAGTCGCTGTTGTATATATATCTGTTCTGTGGGTCCCATCAAGGACTGTTGTGTAATGTTATTACTTTGCTTTCCACCCGCACGAAAGTGCTGGTGGCACCTTCAATCGTTTCTATGCGGGTTTGGCGAGTTTTGCTAAAACTTGCATAGGGCCGATTCGAGGTGTTCTGAGTGGTATCGAGCTCAGCGGTTGCGATACCCACAAGTCCAGCCTGTGGGATAACCTAGGCGACGGCGAAGTAGAGTGTCAAACTATTTTTGAAGAACGGTTGGATAGTTCGATTAGGTCTGATTTTACTCCTTACCCTCTGCTATTCTCCTCTTATCTCGGCGTGTTTTGAACCCCTCTCTCATCTTTTCTTGAGTCCGAGAATTTCTCGTGGTTGGGGTCCGTCGTACCTTGAGGTTTCGCTTCCTTCTTTGATAACGGTGTTCTACCATCCGTGTTCATGCTGCCCGAGGAATCCGTCTACGGTGTTACCATTCTTTGTGCCTTGTTTGTTCCTTCCGGTGTTTTTCCGACGCGACGACATCCTCTATGCCAGATCCGATGCAGAGTCTGCATCATTCCTTTGATCCGAACCTCGCTTGTCGAGATCTTCAGTCTGAATCTTGAGGGTTGGTGGCATAATCTGTCTATTCGTGTACAGAGTAATGCTTTGAGTGCGGGATGGAGTCGCGACCATACCACTACTCTTATCATTCGCTTATGTACATTGAATGGTGGATCGATGCAATTTTACTCCTTCCATGGAAGTTAGAGGTGGCCTCACCTTTATCTTCGTCCGTTGTTTATCCGGAGTGTTCTCTTGACGAACAGGAACAACGACCTCTTGTTAGTGGTGTCGCGAAGATCTACACGAAGCGAGAAGACGCAGACCGCCGACCTTCCTTCCGGTACCATGAGACGGATCTCGAGGGCGAGATCCCTTGTTAGTGGTGTCGAATTGTGGCATCCCGCAAAAACCACTACTAGAAAATCGCGTTGAATTTGTGCATTGCATCGTCATCATCATGCATTGTCTGCCTAAAACTATTTTCGCAACGCCCGATTTATTTTCCAAACGCCCCATCTTAATTCAAATGCAAAACCGGGACTCCGGATTATTTGTTTTGTTTATCGGGTTGCCAATGCACTGTTTAAAATAAATAAAAGTTTGCATTATTTTGGTAGGCGGTCGAGCGGGCCAAATGACCGACGACCACCCCAGAAAATACAAAACGGACCAAAAATCCCTAGTCTACCCTGTCCTAATCTACCCACACCCCTCCCCATCACCCCACCCAATAGCTGCTTGCCACCTCACCCCTCTCCCTTCCCCCAACCACTCATAGCTTGCCACATCACCCTAACCCCCCATGACTCACCCAGCTCACCCCACACCACGCACGCACACGCTGCACCCACGCACCCCGCGCCCCACACCCGACCCACCAACCCGCGCGTCCCCACCTGTCCACCCTGTCCACTCCCCACCAACCCGCGTCCCTGCCACCTGGGCCCCACCCTGGCCCGCGACCCCGCTGCCTCCTCCCAGCCTCTCCCTTCTTCCTTCTCGCCCCGCACGCTCCAGCGACCTCCACAGCGTGCTTCTCCTCACGCCACTCGCCATGAGCCTCTTCGTCGCCTTCCACCGCCCGTCGCCTTCTGCTTGCCACGCGCTGCCACCTCGCTCTCCCGCCTCCCACGCCGCCCGCCCACCTGCGCCTCCCGCCGGCGCTGGCCTCCTCTGGGCTCCGGGCCGCCTGGCCTGCCGCCGCGCCGCCGCCACTGCCCGCCTGCCGCCCGTCAGCCGCCTTGCGCCACCCTCTCTTAGCCGCCATCCTCCCTCCCGTGGCGCCCGCCACCCCTCCTTCCGCTGCCTCGAGCAGCGGCCGGCCAGCTCCGGCCGCCCGCGCTCGCCAGGCCCGTCTCGGCCCGTGCTAGCCTCGCCGGACCCCGCCCGGCCGCGTCGCTTCGCCTCGCTGAGCCCAGCCCGACGCCGACCGGGACCCTCCTCGCCTCTCGCCTTCCTCGAGCCGGTCGTGTCCCTGCCGCCAAGGCGGTGCCCCTGCCTGCGTCGCGATACCATCAACGTCTGTCGCCGCTAGATCGTAGTGTGGCCGTGTGGTGACGCGAAGAAGACCCGGAAAGTCTTGCAGAGACCCTCGGATGCCGACAAGAACTCCTGCAAGGATCGATGACCGTAGACGAGGTCGCCGTGAACCGTCAAGATCGTCCACCGCTGGTGCCACTCGAGATCGACAACGACAACGGTCGTCGGGACCCCAAGAACTCCTGCACCGATCTGATGGCCAAGCTCCCGACGCCCGATCACTGCATCCCGGACGCCAAGACCGTCCCGTTACGAGGACCTAAGAGCCCTGACAAGATCTGCTTCGGCACCGAGGACGCGAGAAGTGCGGAACACCAAGATCTTCTCGGGTCATCGAGTTCGCCATGACGGATGACAAGCACGCCTTCATGGAACCGCAGACGCGGAAACCGCAAGACCTTCTTTCCGGATACTTCAAGTACGCCCTCCCGAAACGCCAAGGTCCCCGCAAGAGACGACAAGACCGACAACATGAACCGAAGTCCACGGGACGCCAAGATCTTCCCCGTCCGAGAACGATCCCGTCGAGACCGATCCGTCGGACCCTGAGACCAACCCCGAACCCCGAACCCCGGAAACCCCAAGATCGTCGAGCCCCCTCTATGTGTGAACCCCTTCCCGCAAACCCTACTTTTATAATATAATAACAACTTGATGCATATTTAAATGTCATACTTGCATGCATACTTGTCTGTGGTTTGGGGGCCTTATGCCGATTCACCTAATAATTAAATATGGGGCCCATATGCGGGCAAATCTAGTCTCATATTGGCCTCATTTAAATTTGTGTAGCGAACCCGGTGCTATCTTCTGCCATGTTAAAACAACATGTAATATGCGGGGTAGCTAAATAACTTGAACCGCCTAATTAATTGTCGGGACCCCGGTTCCACTTAATAAGACCTAATTGCATCGCATCTTGGCCATGTCATTCATCATACATGCATCATGCCGATCTTCTGCCGTTGAATTAAATAGTGCATCCGGTGTTTCTTCTAGTGTTTTTGATTCTTCGCGGATAAGGCCGTTGAGTTGATGTGAGCTTACCGATCTTGGTTGAACCTTCGACAATGTTTTCAAAGTAGCATCTCCCCTTTCTACCTATCTTACTTTTATAGTATTTACTTCCCTCCTGTTGATCTATTGCTATCTGTGTTGCGTTGCTCTAGTTTCGTACCCGTGATCTCCTTTGCAGCCATATATAGCCTTTGACACATCCTATTACCTGATGTTTGGTAGATAGTTGGACCCGCGTGTCGTCGTCGCTAAAGTGTTTTGCTTGTCGTCAAGTGCCACAATTGTTGGAGGAATTGCCGCATGTTGACGTTGGAGATGATCATGGTTTTACTTATTGATCACTTTAATTCCTGTTTAACAACTAAAATTGAATTAAGCAGAGGCATCGGTGGGTGATAGGTAAGATTTGGTTTCCGAACGCCCACTTGTGTCCCGTAGGACCCGAGTTCTTGACACTGTTCGAGATCGAGCGCTAACCACGGTGAGGAGATATGGGCCCCATCAATTATTACCTGATTTCAAAGTATTGTCTGGGGCCACAACTAGTTTGAGGTGTTTTACTAACTGTACTTATGCCATGCTACTTATGTATTTACGATTGTGTGAGGAGCACTGCTGTCTGTTTAGGAAGCGGAATGTTTTCGATGATATCGGCGATCCCGATTGGGGATCTGCTATCGTTCTGACCATTGTCGCAAACCCTAAGTCCGTCTCGAGACCGGCCGACTTCGTTGGTGTACTTAGTGGGTGGCCCCTGCTTGCTTTGGGTGCAGGAGCGTCGTGACTTAGGCCCCACGACATACCGATGGGTGTATGTTAACCGATCGGCAAAAGGGTCAAGTGCTGTGGATACTTTGGTGCACCCTGCAGGTTAAATCTTTTCGAGAAGCCGTGTCCGGTTATGGACGACTTGGAGCACAGCTTGATCATAGACAACTATAACTAAAGTTTATTGTTTTAAATTGACTTTTTCCGATATGATTAGTAATCGCTTCACTACAACGGAATGGCTAAGTAAAAGTACCAACAACCGCTGGGTTTTGTGTTTATCTCATGCTAAATGTATCGACTAGTAAGTGATGCCACTATAACGGAATGATTAACTAAAAGTGCCCACCGCTTACTTTATCGGGATGAATATCTAAACCGACTAGTAATTGCGGCAACTATAATGAATAAGTAAAGCGCCAACCGGTGAGTTCCTCGGTTGACTTCCTCGTTTGGTCTCGAGGGGAAACGCCAGATGGGTTTGTTTGATGCTAGTATCGTTGGATCCGAATAGGTCTTTCTTATCCCTCTCGATAGCCGCCAGGTTGCATCGAGTCTCTATAGGTTGTTTAGTGCATGCCGCCGCTCGATCCACCATACCTATGTAGGCGAGGACCAATTCTAGCCTCGCTGTCTTGGCCTCGATCGACGCTCCTTCTTTTCCTTTGCCCTTTGGCACCCCTTTGTTTAAGCAGGTTTTGAGATCGGCCGCGTTAGCGGGGTTACCCTTCCGCTAGGCAGGGTTATGGACGCCATTGGTTATTCTTCAGGGCTCTTAGCCCCATTTGCATCTTGTCCGTAGTCGGACGCCCCATCGTTTTCAAGGTGATTTGGATCTTGGTACCGTACATTTCGTATTCTTGACTCTTTGAGTCGCTGTTGTATATATATCTGTTCTGTGGGTCCCATCAAGGACTGTTGTGTAATGTTATTACTTTGCTTTCCACCCGCACGAAAGTGCCTGGTGGGCACCTTCGAATCGTTTCTATGCGGGTTTGGCGAGTTTTGCTAAAACTTGCATAGGGCCGATTCTGAGGGTGTTACAGAGTGGTATCAGAGCTCAGCAGTTGCGATACCCCACAAGTCCAGCCTGTAGGATAACCTAGCTGACGGCCGAAGTAGAGTGTCAAAACTATTTTTGAAGAACGGTTGGATAGTTCTGATTAGGTCTGATTTTACTCCTTACCCCTCTGCTATTCTCCTCTTATCTCGACGTGTTTTGAACCTGCTCTCTCATCTTTTCTTCGAGTCCAGGAATTCTCGTGGTTGGGGTCCGTCGTACCTTCAGGGTTTCGCTTCCTTCTTTGATAACGGTGTTCTACCATCCGGTGTTCATGCTGCCCGAGGAATCCGTCTACGGTGTTACCATTCTTTGTGCCTTGTTTGTTCCTTCCGGTGTTTTTCCGACGCGACGACATCCTCTATGCCAGATCCGATGCAGAGTCTGCATCATTCCTTTGATCCGAACCTCGCTTGTCGAGATCTTCAGTCTGAATCTTGAGGGTTGGTGGCATAATCTGTCTATTCGTGTACAGAGTAATGCTTTGAGTGCGGGATGGAGTCGCGACCATACCACTACTCTTATCATTCGCTTATGTACATTGAATGGTGGATCGATGCAATTTTACTCCTTCCATGGAAGTTAGAGGTGGCCTCACCTTTATCTTCGTCCGTTGTTTATCCGGAGTGTTCTCTTGACGAACAGGAACAACGACCTCTTGTTAGTGGTGTCGCGAAGATCTACACGAAGCGAGAAGACGCAGACCGCCGACCTTCCTTCCGGTACCATGAGACGGATCTCGAGGGTGAGATCCCTTGTTAGTGGTGTCGAATTGTGGCATCCCGCAAAAACCACTACTAGAAAATCGCGTTGAATTTGTGCATTGCATCGTCATCATCATGCATTGTCTGCCTAAAACTATTTTCGCAACGCCCGATTTATTTTCCAAACGCCCCATCTTAATTCAAATGCAAAACCCGGGACTCCGGATTATTTGTTTTGTCGGTTATCGGGTTGCCAATGCACTGTTTAAAATAAATAAAAGTTTGCATTATTTTGAGCGGGCAATGAGCAGCCAAATGACCCGAACGACCACCCCAGAAAAATACAAAACGGACCGCCCAAAAATCCCTAGTCTACCCTGTCCTAATCTACCCACACCCCCTCCACATCACCCCACCCAATAGCTGCTTGCCACCTCACCCCTCTCCCTTCCCCCAACCACTCATAGCTTGCCACATCACCCTAACCCCCCACCACTCACCCAGCTCACCCCACACCACGCACGCACACGCTGCACCCACGCACCCCGCGCCCCACACCCGACCCACCAACCCGCGCGTCCCCACCTGTCCACCCTGTCCACTCCCCACCAACCCGCGTCCCTGCCACCTGGGCCCCACCCTGGCCCGCGACCCCGCTGCCTCCTCCCAGCCTCTCCCTTCTTCCTTCTCTCCCCGCACGCTCCAGCGACCTCCGCCGCCGCGCATGCTTCTCCCTCGGCCACCGCCGAGCCTCGCTGTCGCCTTCCACCGCCTTGCCGCTTCGCCCGCTTGCCAAGACGCCGCCACCCTGCTCTCCGCTCTCCCAGCGCCGAGCCGCCCACCTCGCCTCACGCCCGTGCTGCGCCGCCGCCTGCTCCTCTCCCTTCCCCGGCGCCAAAGACCTCCACCCGCCTCCGAGCCCGCCCATCTCGCTGCCGTTCCCTTCCAGCGCCCGCCGCTCTGCTCAAGGCTGGCCGCCGCCGCCTGCCCTCGCCACCGCCTCCTCGGCTCTGCCGCGCCGCCCGTGCCGCCACCCTCTCTTAGCCGCCATCCTCCTCCCTGGCGCGCCCGCACTGCCCTCCTTCCGTTGCCTCGAGCCGCCGGCGAGCCGCCAGGCCGCCAAGGCCGCCCAGAGGCCCTGGCCCCGTGCTAGCCTCGCCGGACCCCGCTCGCCGCCGGCGTCGGCCTCGCCGAGCTCGCCGGAGCCCGGCCCGGCCCGACCGCGCCGTCCCTGGGACCCTCCTCGCCGTACCCTGCCCCTCTCGCCTTCCTCGAGCCCGGTCGTGTCCCTGCCGCCAAGGCCGCGGTGCCCTGCCCTGCGTCCGCAGTACCATCAACGTCTGCCGCCGCTAGATCGTAGTGTGGCCGTGTGGTGACGCGAAGAAGACCCGGAATGTCTTGCAGAGACCCTCGGATACCGACAAGAACTCCTGCAAGGATCGATGACCGTAGACGAGGTCGCCGTGAACCGTCAAGATCGTCCACCGCTGGTGCCACTCGAGATCGACAACGACAACGGTCGTCGGGACCCCAAGAACTCCTGCACCGATCTGATGGCCAAGCTCCCGACGCCCGATCACTGCATCCCGGACGCCAAGACCGTCCCGTTACGAGGACCTAAGAGCCCTGACAAGATCTGCTTCGGCACCGAGGACGCGAGAAGTGCGGAACACCAAGATCTTCTCGGGTCATCGAGTTCGCCATGACGGATGACAAGCACGCCTTCATGGAACCGCAGACGCGGAAACCGCAAGACCTTCTTTCCGGATACTTCAAGTACGCCCTCCCGAAACGCCAAGGTCCCCGCAAGAGACGACAAGACCGACAACATGAACCGAAGTCCACGGGACGCCAAGATCTTCCCCGTCCGAGAACGATCCCGTCGAGACCGATCCGTCGGACCCTGAGACCAACCCCGAACCCCGAACCCCGGAAACCCCAAGATCGTCGAGCCCCCTCTATGTGTGAACCCCTTCCCGCAAACCCTACTTTTATAATATAATAACAACTTGATGCATATTTAAATGTCATACTTGCATGCATACTTGTCTGTGGTTTGGGGGCCTTATGCCGATTCACCTAATAATTAAATATGGGGCCCATATGCGGGCAAATCTAGTCTCATATTGGCCTCATTTAAATTTGTGTAGCGAACCCGGTGCTATCTTCTGCCATGTTAAAACAACATGTAATATGCGGGGTAGCTAAATAACTTGAACCGCCTAATTAATTGTCGGGACCCCGGTTCCACTTAATAAGACCTAATTGCATCGCATCTTGGCCATGTCATTCATCATACATGCATCATGCCGATCTTCTGCCGTTGAATTAAATAGTGCATCCGGTGTTTCTTCTAGTGTTTTTGATTCTTCGCGGATAAGGCCGTTGAGTTGATGTGAGCTTCGCCCCGATCTTCGGTTGAACCTTCGACAATGTTTTCAGGCGAGCATCTCCCCCTTTCTACCTATCTTACTTTTATAGTATTTACTTCCCTCCTGTTGATCTATTGCTATCCGTGGCGTTGCTCTAGTTTCGTACCCGTGATCTCCTTTGCAGCCATATATAGCCTTGGACACATCCTATTACCTGATGTTTGGTAGATAGTTGGACCCGCGTGTCGTAGTCGCTTGCTCAAGTGTTTTTGCTTATCGTCAAGTGCCACAATTGTTGGAGGAATTGCCGCATGTTGACGTTGGAGATGATCATGGTTTTACTTATTGATCACTTTAATTCCTGTTTAACAACTAAAATTGAATTAAGCAGAGGCATCGGTGGGTGATAGGTAAGATTTGGTTTCCGAACGCCCACTTGTGTCCCGTGGGACCCGAGTTCTTGACACTGTTCGAGATCGAGCGCTAACCACGGTGGGGAGATATGGGCCCCCATCGATTATTACCTGATTTCAAAGTATTGTCTGGGGCCACAACTAGTTTGAGGTGTTTTTACTAACCTGTACTTATGCCATGCTACTTATGTATTATTTACGATTGTGTGAGGAGCACGCTGTCGCTTAGGAAGCGGAATGTTTTCATGGTATCGACAGACCCGATTGGGGATCTGCTATCGTTCTGACCATTGTCGCAAACCCTAAGTCCGTCTCGAGACCGGCCGACTATGGTGTACTTAGGGGTGGCCCCGTGCTTGCTTTGTGCAGGAACGTCGTGACTTAGGCCCCGCCGACATACCGATGGGTGTATGTTAACCGATCGGCAAAAGGGTCAAGTGCTGTGGATACTTTGGTGCACCGCAGGTTAAATCTTTTCGAGAAGCCGTGTCCGCGGTTATGGACGACTTGGAGCACAGTGCTTGATCATAGACAACTATAACTAAAGTTTATTGTTTTAAATTGACTTGTTTCCGATATGATTAGTAATCAGCTTCACTACAACGGAATGGCTAAGTAAAAGTACCAACAACTGCTGGGTTTTGTGTTTATCTCATGCTAAATGTATCTGACTAGTAAGTGATGCCACTATAACGGAATGATTAACTAAAAGTGCCCACTGCTTACTTTATCAGGATGAATATCTAAACCTGACTAGTAATTGCGGCAACTATAACTGAATAAGTAAACGCCAACCGGTGAGTTCCTCGGTTGACTTCCTCGTTTGGTCTCGAGGGGGAAACGCCAGGATGGGTTTGTTTGATGCTAGTATCAGGTTGGATCCGAATAGGTCTTTCTTATCCCTCTCTGATAGCCGCCAGTTGCATCGAGTCTCTATAGGTTGTTTAGTGCATGCTGCCGCTGCCGCTCAGTCCACCATACCTATGTAGGCGAGGACCGCCGAATTCTAGCCTCGCTGTCTTGGCCTCGATCTTACGCTCCTTCTTTTTCCTTTGCCCTTTGTCGGCACCCCTTTTGTTTAAGCAGGTTTTGAGATCGACGCCGTTAGCAGGGTTACCCTTCCGGCTTGGCCTGGGCAGGGTTATGGACGCCATTGGTTATTCTTCAGGGCTCTTAGCCCCATTTGCATCTTGTCCATAGTCGGACGCCCCATCGTTTTCAAGGTGATTTGGATCTTGGTACCGTACATTTCGTATTCTTGACTCTTTGAGTCGCTGTTGTATATATATCTGTTCTGTGGGTCCCATCGAGGACTGTTGTGTAATGTTATTACTTTGCTTTCCACCCGCACGAAAGTGCCTGGTGGGCACCTTCGAATCGTTTCTATGCGGGTTTGGCGAGTTTTGCTAAAACTTGCATAGGGCCGATTCTGAGGGTGTTACACCTACACCACCTTCCATGACATCTTCCTTGGTCGGAAGGCATACCCGATCGGCAAGGTGACGCTGCTAGTCACCTTCGGCACACCAGCGAACTTCCGCACCGAGCGAATCGTCTTCGAGCTGGTTCCCTTCAATAGCCCCTACCGTTGCGTCTTGGGGCGGAAGCATTCGCCAAGTTCATGGTAGCGTCCCACTACGTGTACAACGCGATGAAGCTCCCAGGGCCGTGCTGCGTCATCACCGTCCACAGCGACCCCGACATGGCCACGGAGTGCGAGGACAAGGGCGCCGAGCTCGCTGACGCCATCATCGCCACAGAAGCCAACCATGCGGAGGAGCTCGCCAAGTACACGAGCAGGGTCGACAATGATGACCCCACAATACTCAAGAAGACCAACTCGGAGGGCGTCGTCTCAACTGCATTCGAGGCAACCACGCACACGCGCTCCGTCGAGCTGGTCTCAAGCGACTCCAGCCAGACGGTGACGATCAGGACGGGCATGAGCCCGGCATAGGAAGGCGCACTCATCGAGTTCCTACGTGAGAATCGCGACATATTCACATGGAAGCCATCCGACATGCCTGGTGTCCCGAGGGAACCCGCTGAGGACAAACTCAACGCCGACCCCAAAGCGTGACCCATCAAGCAGTCGTTGTGGCCCTTCAATTAAGAATGCCGCCGAGCAACCGCCGAGGAGGTGCAGCATCTACTCGCTGCAAGCTTCATACGTCCAATCAAATACTCCAAGTGGATGGTAAACCCAGTCCTAGTCAAGAAAAAGAATGGGACCTGGAGAATGTGTCGATTACACAAACCTCAACAACGCCTTCCCGAAGGAACAATTTGTCCTCCCGCGGATCGATCAAATCATCGACTCGACCGCGGGCTTGGAGTCGCTATGTTTCCTTGACGCCTACTCTAGTTACAACCAGATAAAATTGGCAGTCGAGGACGAGGAGAAGACGGCGTTCATCACGCCATTCAGAGCATTCTGCTACACCGCTATGACATTTTTCCTCAAGAACACCGGAGCGACCTACCAGAGGTGCATGCAAGAATGCCTTGCGGGCCAAATTGGCCACAACATCCACGTCTACATCGACGACGTGGTGGTGAAGTCCACTCGCCAAGGTGATCTACTAGCCGACCTGGCCAAAACCTTCGCAAACCAGCGGAGCTACAAGATCAAACTCAACCTAGGAAAATGCACCTTCGGTGTATCTACTAGACAACTGTTGGGGTACGTAGTCTCCAAACGAGGCATCGAGGCGAACCCCACCAAGACCAACACGATCGCCCGGCTCGGCAAACCCGAGTGCCTGCGCGACGTCCAGAAGTTGGCCGGGCGAGTCGCGGCTCTCAGTCGCTTCATCCCTCGACTAGGCGAGAAGGCAATGCCCCTCTACCGCCTGATGCACAAGAACCCCACATTCCAGTGGGACAAGGAGGCAGACGACGCGCTCCACTCACTCAAGGAAGTGCTACTCGCGGCCCTGCTACTCGCCGCCCCCGTCGATAAGGAGCCCATGCTCATCTACGTCGCAGCTTCCGAACGAGTCGTCAGCGCCGTCATGGTCGTCGAACGACCAGAAGAGGGCAAGGAGCGCCCGGTGCAGTGACATGTTTACTACATCAGCGAAGTCCTCACTGAGTCGCGCCAACGCTACCCGCAGTACCAGAAGCTGGTATATGCGGTCTTCCGAGCCCAGCGGCGACTGCCGCACTACTTCCAGGAGCACCCAATCACGGTCGTCTCCTCAGCGCCGTTGCAGGACATCATCCGCAACCGCGAGGCGACTGGGCGAGTCGCTAAGTGGGCCGTCGAGATCGGAGTGCACAACATCAGGTACGAGCCCCGCAAGTCAATGAAGTCGCAGGCCCTGGCAGACCTCCTCGCCGATTGGGAGGAGGCGTAGCAGCCAGAGAAGTTGTCGTACCTCCACTACTGGTTGCTACACTTCGACGGATCCAAGAACGCAGACGGTGCAGGGGCAGGGATCGTCCTCACATCTCCCAAGGGAGACAAGCTGTGCTATGTCCTGTACCTCTACTTCACCCCCTGCACCAACAACATGGCCGAGTACGAGGCCCTCCTTCACGGGAAGCGAGCGGCCAAGTAGATGAACATCCATTGCCTGTGCTGCTACAGCGACTCCGACTTCGTCGCCTCACAAGTCGCCGACACCTGCGATGCCATCTCCCCCACCATGGCGGCTTACCGCCAAGCAGTGGATCAACTAGGGGGGCACTTTGCTAGCCACTCCGTCGAGTGGATCTAGCGGCGCAAGAACAAGGAGGCCGACGCCCTCTCTTGCATCGGGTCGGCTCGCCTCACGCCACCCGCTGGCATCTTCCTCGACACCATCACCAAGCCATCCGTCTCTTCCCCGAGGGAGATCAACATCGGGATACCTCTGCAACCAGAACTAGCCTTGGTCGCCATGGTCGCGGAGCCAAGCGAATGGACCATGCCATATGTCGCCTACATGGAGGGAGGGACCCTACCCGCGGACGATATGGAGGCCCGGATGATAGTACGCCGCTGCAAGTTCTTCGTCATCATCAATGGCGAACTCCACAAGCGCAATGTGACCGGGGTGTTCCAACGCTGCGTACAACCCGTGGAAGGTCGCAAAATCCTCCAAGACATCCACGACGACGACTGCGGCCACCACGCTGGCGCTCGGTCCCTGGTCACCAAGGCCATGCGACATGGCTTCTACTGGCTCACCGCACACGCCGACGCGGTCGACATCATCCAACGTTGCGTCGGGTGCCAGAAGTACGCCAATCAGACTCACGTGCCAAGCTCGGCGCTCAAGACCATCCCCATCACCTGGCCATTTGCCACGTGGGGCATGGACATGGTGGGCCCCTTCAAGAAGGCCCCCTCTGGATACACCCACCTCCTAGTCGCAGTCGACAAATTCACAAAGTGGGTGGAGGCCAAGCCAGTCCGCAAGTGCAACGGGAAGACCGCCACCAAGTTCCTACGCGAGCTCATCTATCGCTACGGGTTCCCGCACAGCATCATCACGGACAACGGCACCAACTTCGCCAAAGGAGCCATGGCCGAATTCTGCGAGGAGCACAACATACGACTCGACCTTGCCTCAGTCACCCACCCAGAGTCCAACGGCCAGGCGGAACGCGCTAACCAGAGCATCCCCCATGGCCTAAAGCCACGACTGCAAGTTCCCCTCGAGCGAACTCTGGGGTGCTGGGTCGAAGAACTCCCCTTCGTCATCTGGGGCATCCGCACCTCCATCAACAGGTCGACTAGGTTCACCCCCTTCTTCATGGTGTACGGCGTTGAGGCCGTCATGCCAACCGACCTCGAACACGACTCACCTCGGGTCATCAACTACGTGGAGGCCGGCAACGAGGTCGCACGCCAGGGCGGAGTCGACCATCTCGACGAAGCACACGACCTAGCTCGCTCCTGCACCGCCATCTACCAGCAAGGACTCCGTCGCTACCATAGCCGCCGAGTCCGAACTCGCACTTTCCAGGAAGGCGACCTGGTCCTGCGGCTGATTTAGGACAAGAAGGGCATGCACAAGCTCTCTTCCCCGTGGGAGAGACCATTCGCCATAGGGCGAGTCCTGGGCAACGCCGCCTACTACCTCATCGATGTCCGAGGCGACAGACAACTCGATGTCAAGCGGCCGCGGAATGTAAACCTCCTAAGGAAGTTGTACACCTATAACTCCAAACATGTACCCCCTCCCCGCTATGAAATAAATAAAATCGGTTCGCACAAATTGTGTCCACTCTCCATACGTTGTGCCACTCGCACTCGTAAGAACAACGTTACGCTAACCGCGGAAGTCAACCCTTGGTCACGCGACCGATACGGCTAAGTAGTGTGATATGAGGGCACATATAAATTTTGGGCCTTGTATCGTCCATGAAAATGCCAACCCAGAGCCCCATCGGAGTCGCCTCGCTCGACCTGCTTTCCGAGCCAAGACGACCGCAGTCACTTCCCACAGCGACCCAGTCCTCCACATCCTTGGCGCAGCGACTCGAATGGTCAAGTACGCTCGGGGACTGACGCTATCCCACACCAAAGCGGCTAGGAAAATACCAAGTTTGAGAGTGTGCCCTGGACTCGCCATGCGACTGATTCTCCGATTCAGGTGGAGCGACGCGCCAAATACAACGCGCTTCGTCCTCACCTACCTTGGGCATGCGACTAGAACTGCTAAGTACCGCGCTCGGGGACTCGTCCAGACGACTCCGTTCGTGTCCGAGAAAACAGCTAAGTATAGAGCACCCCTTGGGGTCGCCATGTGACTGGCTTTCCAAGCCACGACGAGTCAACCTAAATTAACTAACATTACAACAACAAACATACACAACGAAACAAGGTAAACCCCATAAAAGGGCGGACGCGCTCGGGGACTCGCACAACCAAACAATCCAAAATCAAAACATTAACAATAGTATCCATGCATTCCTTATGGCAAGAAAAACTTTTTCGATTACAAGGGCAAGCACATAGTTTTTATAACTAACGCCAATCGGCAAACTGGTTTACTCCACAGGCTTTGACGATGACGTACCACCACCTCCGTGGACATGGATGAAGGGAACCCAAAGGTTCGACGGATATGTCATCAAGGTGCCCGCCATCGCCGATCGAAATGGCTTCTCCACCTTGAAGTCGCGGTTCGCCGGCTCGGGGTCATTCGGGGCGACAATCTTCTCCTGGTACGGCAAGAAGTCGCCCATCGCCAACACTCGATTGGAGTAGACCGCGGCCCGATTGGTCAGCTTCAGCACGTCCGAGATCTCGACCGCGCTCGTCGACAAAGGATATCCGCTGGTGATGTCGTCGGGGAAGTGTGCGAGCCCAAGGCTCAGCGCAGTCGCTGACCCACGACGGAACGCCGATCGTGACATGAACTCACAACCGCCGGAGCCTTCTCCAGATAGCGCCATACATCAGTGAGCTCGCTAGGGATCACCTCCGTTGGCGACATCTCTTGAAGATACGCGCGAATGCAAGTTGCCGACAGAGTGGCAGAGTCCACCAACTTGGTGACACACTGCCCCGCATCGTACGAATGCACCTCGGCCTCGTCGTCAAGGATCTTCCCTGATAAGCACAAGATTACAATCATAAAGGCGCAAAAAACAAAAGGTCAACCCGCGCGCTTGGGGACTCGCCAGTCACACGAAGATCAAAGGATCTCACCAATCAAGGGATGGCAGATCCCCGTAATGAAATCCTGCAGACCCGAGTAGTCAGTCTGCAGCCCAACGACGAGTGCATCTGAAACCTTCCGCTCCTCCTCCACAGCAGCAACGGCCGCCTTAGCTCGTTCATCTACCGAGGTCGCCTCCGCCTTTACAGCCTTGAGCTCTCGCTCCAGTTTGGCGACCCACCTCTCCGTGGCGCTCAAGGATGACTGGACAGCCTTCAGGTCGCTCCCAGGGACTAAACCCTCACGATCCTTGTCCACAGCGGCTATGTGACCCTCTGCATCATCAGAAATGTAAGCACGAAATAAAATGACATCACTGACTAAGGGCATCTCAAGCTCTTACCAGCAGTCGCTCGAAGCTGCTCGTTCACTTCCCGGACGGAGCGACATCCCTCTTCCAGACGCTCCTTGGCGGCCAACCGCTACGCCGACTCGCGCTGAAGGCCCTACAAAACCATGGCAAACATCAGCGAAAACTCACGAAGAACTTCCTAAGTGCCTAGCCGCTGAAATTCAGCGACTAGCCACTTGGGGACTGGACAATAAAAAAGTAAGGATGTACCCGCCGAAATTTAGCGACTAGATCCTCGGAGACTAGACATACCTGGATGGCCGCACCCAGCATATTGTGGAGCTCGACCGCGTCCACCGACGGGAGCACAAGAGGTGTGCGCCCGTGACGCTGCTCGACCTCTGCCGATTGCGCTGAAGCACTCCTCGTGGAGGCCCTCGCCACAAAGCGAGGGAAGGTCGCCACCGCCGCCCCTGCGACACTCGTCGTCAGGCCCATTGCCCCAACCGGCGCTGCAGGCTCTATCCGCCGTGACTACGCGTCCACTACAGCCTTCACGGCCGTGGCCGCTCCAGTCGGAGCCTCACATGGGGCGACTACTGGTTCGTCCGAGATCGTGACAAGCTGGTCGGCCTTTGCCTTCTTCGCACCCTCAGCAGGCGCTTCGACTTCATCGCTCTTCCTCTTCTTCGAGGGATCGACTTGCGCCACCGCGGTACCCAATGAGACCTTAGCCACCAAGGGGTGACCTATTTTCTTCACACCAGTCCTGTAATACGACGTCTTAGCGAGTTCACTAGATAAATACAAATCAGTCACTCAAAGAAATACACCAGAGATACTTACTTGGCGACTGGGATGAAGCGAAGGCCGTTGTGGATATGCGCCGAATTCTCCAACTCTGTCCCTAGCTTTTGGCTGAGGCCCGTCTCGAGCACGCTTTGAGCCCAGGACACAGAGGGCTTCTTCAAGGATGAAGCCGCGACAGGAGGATCCACGGCGATCGATGCAGGCGCTCCCCTCGGTGGCGAGGCCCCTGCGGATGGAATGACCCCGAGCTCGGTGACTGCGGCGAAGGGTGGTGACAGCGAGGCACTTCGTCTTCTACCATGGCCGCATCAGCTGCCGCAGTCGCCCGAGCCGGCGCGCTGGCCCCAGCCTCGTCGGCCGCGCTGGTAGCTTCTGAGTTACTCGTAGACCGAGGCGGCGACACCGCCTTGGCCGGCCCCTTCTTCTTCTACGACGACTTCTTTTTCTACGGTGTGGCCACGCGTCGCGAAGTGTGCTCGGGGACTTCGTCGTCACCCCCATCGTGAGCCTCGAGGCTCTTGCTGGCCTCGAGCTCGTGTTGTCGTTGCCCGCGGGTCTTGCGAACCGTGGGCGCGGCGACCTCAACGGCCTCATCGTTATCTTCATCATTGTCGTCGTCATCATCGTCACCTACGATGTTGCCCTTGTCGGAGGAGGACTCGCTATCATCCTGGACGAACTCGTTCGAGTTTTCATCGTCAGCAGGTGGAAGCCAACCTTCCACCACTTGTAACAGCTACATGAATAGAACATGATCAGCAAAGTGCGACTGTAATTCTTCAATTGCGAAATAGACAAGGGAAAGTAAGCTTACCGATGGCGCCTTGCGCTTCGCGGTGTACGGGGGAATCCCGGCCTTCGAGTCAACATACTCCGCATCGGTAATCTTCCTCAGTGCGAGGGCATAGTCGGCGGCGCTCCACTCGGCAGTGCAGGACTTGGTCTCATCGTCCTTGCCCGTGTATTCATACATCCAATGGGCGCGGCTGGCCAGAGGCACCAGCCGCCGCCCGAGCCAGCAGTTGTACAAGTTAATGGTTTGGAGGCCCTTGTTCTTCAGATTGCGGATTGTCATCAACATTTCGTCGACCACCGTCCGCTGGTCGTGCGGGAGCTTGGCGACTTGAAGCCGATGCGGCTCGGGCCGGTCGGTGGAATACATCAGAAGCGCCTCCTCGTCGTCCGGCGTAGACTCACTCACATAGAACCAATGTTTCTTCCACTCGTTCGCTGCCTTCTTCGGCAGCATCAGGTCAAGGAAAGAGGCCTTGGACTTCAGCTGAAAAATGAGGCCGCCCGCAACTAGCATCGGGCCGCCTGCCCCTTCGTGTCCGACTCTCCCGTGGAATAGATCTTGCCACAGGGGGAAGTACGGGCAGCACCCTAAATAGCACTCGCAAAACGCCACGAAAATGGCGAGTTGCTCGATGCTGTATGGCCCCAGGTCCGACGGCTGGATGCCGTAGTATGCGCAGAAGCGGCGGAAGAAGATGGAGGTGGGGAAGCCGAGCCCTCTCTCCAAGTGGCTGGTGAAGCAGATGAATTCCCCAGCGCGCGGATCCCGTACCACATCTCCGGCCGTGGGGATTCGCCATCTCCCGGCGCGAAGGATTCCCGCGTCCTCGAAGGATTTCAGCAGCACTTTAGTGCATTTGGATCTCCCCCATGGATTTGTTGGGGTGCTATCGGTCGGAGGATATAGGGTCGCGGGATCGCTCTGGATTGCTCTGGTCACTACGGAGGAATGGAAGACTGGGAGATGCACGAGGTCGGAGGAAATTTGGGGAATGATCATTCCTCGCCCATCACTCTCCTTATATAGCGGTTGCTACCCGCCATTTTCGAGGAGCCGTTACCGCGTGGTGATTACACCGATATTACCATTGGATTAGCCAACGGCTAGTTTGACTAGGATTGATGGTCCAACTTCGTCTACTCGACTCGCCAGTTGCAGCGACTTGACTTCTCGCCGACCCATTCGCCATGGCTGCGATTCGACTGGTTGCCGTTATTGCGACTAGGATGACATGTTTCATCTTTCATTGAAGGAGTCCACCGCCGATTCGACTAGGCGTCCAAATTGGGACCGAATACCCTGACTGCCAAAGAACACCTGCCTATTGGCCCATGTTGCCAACGAGTGGGCCTGCAGGACAGCAACTGGATCATGACCCAAGAAGGAGCTAGGCGACTGGAAGCTGGAGGCCGAGAACCATAGCTAGGCCCAGTCGAATTAGGTCAAGCACCCTCCGAGTCCTTATCCAACTCGGCTGTAGATCTGTAAACCCTAGTGAGGTGACCCTATATAAACCTCCCTAGGGTGCATAGAACTCACATTCCATCATGTGGCATCCCGCAAAACCACTACTAGAAAATCGCGTTGAATTTGTGCATTGCATCGTCATCATCATGCATTGTTTGCTTAAAACTATTTTTCGCAAGCCGATTTGTTTTCTAAACGCCCCATCTTTATTCAAACACCGACACCGGGTCTCCAGAATTATTTTGTTGTCGGCTATCGGGTTGCGAAAGCCGTGTTTTAAAATAAATAAAATTTGAATTATTTTTAGCGGGGGCAGTCGAACGGGCCGTTTCGACCCGAACGACCACCCCCAGTTTTTTAAGACGGTCCACCTAACCCACCCTATTAATCCTTCAGATACCTAAAACTCTACCCACACACCCCAGCCACATCACCCGGACCAATCCCGTTGCGCCACCTCACTCTCACCCTCCCCCCTAACCAATCAAACCCTGCCACCTACCCCACTCCCTCTCTCCACCTAGGCTAAACCCACCCCACTCACCCACCTGCCAGCACACACACACCACACCTGCACGCACACAACTCAACACACGCACGCACGCACACCCCGCGTGACCCCCTGGGCCCCACCCCACTCACGCACTCCCACGCGCTCCGACAACCGCCCCTGCCCCGCGCGCCTCCTCCCTCCCCTGTTCATCTTCTTCCCCACGCGCCTCCTTCCTCCGCCTTTCTCTGCTCGCTCTCCCGAGCCGCCCAGCTTCCTCCCCGGCCCCCTCGCGCATCGCCGCCGCCAAGGCCCGCCGGCCACCATCCAGTGCCCCGCCCGCCTCTCCTCTCCCGCCAGCGCGTCCTCGCCCGGCGCCGCTGCGGCCTTCTCGAAGTTCGCGCCAGCTGCTCTGCCGCTGCCTCGCTCGGCAGCGAGCGCCGAGCGCGAAGCCGCTGCCTGCCGTCTCCGCCGCGGCCGGACACTTCGCCAGCGCCCGGCTCCACGCAGCCTCCGCGACCGCCCGCCCGCCGGCGCGCCTCGCTGCCCCTCCAGCGCTGGCTCAAGGCCCGACCGCCTGCCTCGCCGCGCCCACTCCAACCTCGCCATTGCCGACCTCCCGCCTCCGGCTCGACCACGCGTCCCGAGCCGCGGCCCGCTGCCGCCGGACCCTCCTGCCCGACGCGCTCTCTGCCGCCGCTGCCGCTCCTCACCGGCGTCTGCCCCGCCACCGCCGGTCCGCCGTGTGCCCAGGGCCCGCGAGCCTACCGCGACCTTCCACTGCAACCGCCGTCTCCGCCTCCGGTGCCGCCTGACCACCGGCCTCCCCGCCGAGCCGAGCTCTGCGTGGCTGCCGCCGTCGCCCCGCCCGGGCGCCGCGCAAGCCGCCGCCTCTTCGCCCGCCTCGCCAGGGTCGCCGCCCCGCCTCCTGGGCTCCTCCGCGAGCTCCTGCTGCCGGGCGCAGCCCCGCGACCCGGCTTCCCGCCCAGGCCTCCTCCTTCCGCCACGGCCTGCCGTCCTCGCCACGCCACGCGCGCGCATCCTCGCAGCAAACCAAGGGCAGCAAGTTCGTAGCGGTGGTCGACGTCCTCTGGTGCAGCCTCGCGCCGTCATCGCCGACGCAAGATCTGCGCAGCATCACTGTTCGCTGCTGTTCGGGAAACGCCAAGACCATTCGGCTGTATCCGTCTGTGATGTCGCCAAGATCTTCCAAGTACAGATCAACGCCAAGTTCCACCAAGACCCGTTATCGGACTCCGGGGCCCGCCAAGTTCTTCCACATGGACCCAATGAACCGCAGACCGACCCCGTGATGAGTGCATCGACCCCCACCAAGATCTGCCGACGCCGAGAACTCACGATAACGCCAAGGCCTTCGACACGGAACCCTGAACCCCGACGAACCCCCGGACGGCAAGATCGACCCCGTGGGACCCGACAAGATCTACCACATGAAGACCGTACCGAACCGGTGGCCTCGACGAACCTCCGGCAAGAACTTCGGCATGGCCAAGATCCACCGCAACCGAGTCCGGCACTGACAAGTGCAGTCAGAACCACCAAGCCTTCCACCCGGATACGCCAAGATCTTCCCCGATCCGAGACCCTAAATCCCGGAGTCCGAACCTCGATCCCGTCGAACCCTGGACCCTGAGACCGACCCTGAACCCCGGAACCCCAAGTCCGTCGAGAACCCTCAATGTGTGAACCCTTTTCCGAGAACCCTATTTTATAACATAATAACCTTGTCGCATATTAAATTGTCATTCATCTCGCATGCATCTCATTGGTTTGGGGGCCTTATGCCGATTCACCTAATAATTAAATATGGGGCCCATATGCGGGCAAATCTAGTCTCATATTGGCCTCATTTAAATTTGTGTAGCGAACCGGTATCTTATCTTGTCTTGTTATAACAACATTTAAATGGCGGGGTTCTAAACAACTTGAACCATTTAATTAATTGTCGGGACCCCGGTTCCGCTTAATGTGACCTAAACGCATTGCACCCTTGCCATGTCATACATCATGCATGCATCATGCCGATCTTCTGTCGTTGTATTAAATATTGCATCCGGTGTTTATTCTAGTGTTTTGCTTCTTCGCGGATAAGGCCGTTGAGTTGATGTGAGCTTCGCCCCGATCTTCGGTTGAATATTTCGGCAATGTTTTCAGGCGAGCATCTCCCCCTTTCCACCTATCTTACTTTTATAGTATTTATTCCCTCCTGTTGATCTATTGCTATCTGTGTTGCGATGCTTTAGTTTCCGTACCTGTGATATACCGTGCAGCCCTATATTGCCTTGGACACATCCTATTACCTGTTGATTGGTAGATAGTTGGACTTGCGCGTCGTAGTCGCTTGCGCAAGTGCTGTTGCGTGTTGTCAAATGCCACCGTTGTTGATGTATTGCCGTATGTTGTTGTTGGAGATGATCATAGTTTTACTTATCGTTCACTTTAATTCCTGTTTAACAACTAAAATTGAAGTAAGCAGAGGCATCGGTGGGTGATAGATAATATTTGGTTTCCGAACGCCCACTTGTGTCCCGTAGGACCCCGAGTACTTGATACCTGTTCCTTGATTTATCGCGCTATCCACATCCGGGAGGTATATGGGACCCCCCTGAGCCAGAGCTTAATTCAGTCTTATTTCTTGGGGCCACAAACTAGTTTGAGGTTTTATTTACTATCCTGTACTTATGCCATGCTACTTATGTATTTACGTTTGTGCGAGGAGCACACTGTACTGTTTAGGTAAGCGGAGTGTTTTCGCGGTATCGACAAGCCCAGCCACACTTTCGGGTTCCCAGTCATTTACAGCCACTGACGCAAACCTTGAGTCCGTCTCGGAGTCAGCTAGCTTCGCTATGGTCTACTCAATGGGTGGCCCCTGAAATAATTCTGAATCCTGTGATTGTTCACCGTGAAAGCCTCGTTGGGTTTTGATTTGGTTTTTCCGAGGTTGATCGAGCGTGTTGCTATTGGTGCACCCCGCCGGTAAAACTTTCTGAAAGCCGTGTCCGCGGATATGGACGACTTGGAGCACAGTATCTCGACCATAGACAAGCATAACTAAAGTTTATTGCTCTAAATTTGACTTTATAATGACTAGTAATCAGCTTCACTATAATGGAATGGCTAAATAATACTGCCCACAATTGCTTGTTTGGATTGTCGCTTGCGATCATTGCATCTGACTAGTAAGTATGGCAACTACAACGGAATTGGCCGATTAAAAGTACCAACAACTGCTGGGTTTTGGGTTTACAACATGCTATCTGTATCTGATTAGTAATTGCTGCAACTACCACAGAATGAATAACTAAAAGGGCCCACTGCTTCTTTTATCAGGATGATTCTCTAAACCTGACTAGTAAAGTGCCGCAACTATAACTGAATAAATAAAACTGCCAACGGTGTGAGTTCCTCGGTTGACTTCCTCGTTTGGACTCGAGGGGGAAACGCCAGGATGGGTTTGTTTGATGGTAGTATCAGGTTGGTTCCGAATAGGTCATTCTTACCCCCTCTGATAAGCGCCAGTTGTATCGAGTCTCTATAGGTTGTTCAGTGCATGTTGCCGCTGCCGCTCAGTCCACCATACCTATGTAGGCGAGGACCGCCGAATTCTAGCCTCGCCGTGTACTGGCCTCAGTACTGACGCTCCTTCTTTTTCCTTTGCCCTTTGTCGGCACCCCTTTTGTTTAAGCAGGTTTGAGATCGACGCCGTTAGCAGGGTTACCCTTCCGGCTTGGCCTGGGCAGGGTTATGGACGCCATTGGTTATTCTTCAGGGCTCTTAGCCCCATTTGCTTCTTGTCCGTAGTCGGACGCTCTATCGTTTTCAAGGAGATTTGGATCTTGTATATTATATCTGTATTCTTGACTCATGGAGTCGATGTTATATATATCTGTTCTGTGGGTCACATCGAGGACTGTTGTGTAGTGTTATTACTTCGTTTTCCACCCGCACGAAAGTGCCTGGTGGGCACCTTTGAATCGTTTCTATGCGGGTTTGGCGGGTTTCGCTAAAACTTGCATAGGGTCGATTCTGAGGGTGTTACACATCATACACCCCCTGCGACTCGCCGCCTAGTCGCCGAGCCCGTCCTTGTACTCTCTCATCAATACAATCTAGCAGGAGTAGGTCTTTACCCTCCGGGGCAAACCTGGGTAAAACCCTGTGTATCCGTCCTCATCTCGCACCGCAGATGGCTGGCCGCCCTTGCCCCTCGTTCTACTACTCGCTGCCGATTGCTGCATTTGCCGTGGTCATTCCCGCGACATTGATTCAACCTGATATTTCAGTCTATTATAATAGTAAAATTTGAATGATAAAAATACCCCTAAAACGAAGATATTCGCTTGGTATTTCCGTAAGGGGTAATTCTAACAAAATATAATCTTGTAAATAGGAATTTGCATGAAAGTACACAATGCGTTTTTTGTCATCATGATGAGACAATCCGGCATTTATTCTTCTATTGTAAATTTTCTCGTTCTATATGGTTAATCATCCAAGTAGCCTCTGATTTATCTCCCCTACGATTTGTGGCCAATGTATTTGGTAACTGGTTGCAGGGATAGATGATAAATACATGACTTCGTTTAGGGTGGGAGCGCTTTCCATTATTTAATTTCTATGGC
The DNA here is from genome assembly GCA_030063025.1 of Avena longiglumis. Taxonomy (NCBI): domain Eukaryota; kingdom Viridiplantae; phylum Streptophyta; class Magnoliopsida; order Poales; family Poaceae; genus Avena; species Avena longiglumis. The sequence continues at coordinate 443,940,455 of CP125975.1, read as the reverse complement.
TATATAAAAATGACAGGATTTTTAATAATATTATGTCTTCGTCCCTATAGGTAATTTATCGGGCCACAACTATTCTTCGATAATGGACTACTCTCCAACGTATGGAGTTTCACGACTTATTTTTGAAGGGGTGTATGCGGTTGGAGGACATGGCGAGGGATATTTTATCCCGACATGGATGTCCGCGTGAATTGTGGATTGATCTGTCATAGCTCCGAGGCCATTTATTTTTACCCTTCTTTGTAATGGTGGTCTACTTACTTTGTTATTTAGTTGTGTGGATTGATCGTCCGTGTGCATCTTGGTTATGTAAATTCTAGGTGTAAACATTACTTTAAGTAATAAAAACGCCAATTTCTAAAAAAAAGCTACTACCTCATCTCTATGTAGCCCACGGAATGCTTGAAGCACGATTTGAGAGTTGACATTGTTGGACTTTAAAACAACACTAGAATAACTTGAACATTAACTGATTGCACTTAGAGCACCTAAACATCATTAAGCAATGGCTTAGGGGATTCAACTTCAAGTATATGAAGAATTCCCGGGTGCCTGCTAGATGCGGTGGAGAGAATAGTAGCAGTGAAGGAATGCCGCAGGCGCTGCCCTCCTGGTGGCTGGCGGTGGTCGTTGGTCTTCCTCTTGCTTCAGCAGACCATCTCGGATTGTTCTAGAGTTTTTCGTGAATTAGAGGAGCTAGAAAAACATATATGAACTCACTAGTCATAGGTATCCAGGTTTCACCCTTTATATGTGTGCTAGCAATGGGGGACCAGACCATCTGTTAGTTAGGATGCCCCTTATCGGGGCAATTCTGTTATGATAAGGGGTACGGACGATTAGTTCATGGGCCTTTCCTCCTTCCGTTCTGTTTTATTTTGACTCTGTCTTTTGTCACTTAAACCTGACAGATCAGCTAACATTCTTTCCCTTGATTGTTAGGTTTTAACTTCATTCACACATTCTTCATAGAAAGAATACACCAAAGTGAGGTGTTACAACGGCCAATGAAATGATGTTGAACCTCAACACTTATAGAATACCAGCCTATCTTGAAATTGAACATTTTAGATAATGGGGAGTGTTTCTTATAGTGGTCCCTTTAATCCAGAATCGTATGACTTTCTTGCAACCCATGTCAATAGTATAAGCATAAAAATGGGTGGTAAGCCTTCAATAGACGGATTCATAAAACATACAAATTATATTTCAATAGCTTGATTCTAGATTCTATGTTTCACAACACGAAGCATATTGTCGATGGTTTTGGCAACACCATTTGACTTGTTACTCACATAGAAAAATTGCATGTTCATAATGCACTAAGTGGTTTATAAATGACGTCTACCACCTTAATTTCGGGAATAAAACTTATTTGACATACAACATGCCTTGTAGCGTCATATCATGCAACATAATAGTTTGCATCATTACTAATACCATTAGTGTCATTTTGGAGCTTTTCTATGATAGAGCTCCACATGCGAGGGTGAAGATAACATGACATGGAAACTTTAATATCCACACACCTCCGCAAACATGATGTCTAAATAACCCACCAAATCAAGGTTATCAAACTTCTTATTAGTGAGCATGTAAACTTTATTGCCTTGCGGGTGATGCAAGACATTTTGGCAGCTTTTACAATGGTTAATTTCTAGACTTATATACATTCACCAATTATCCAGATCGTAAATGGGGCATGTTCATACTTGATTACATTTTTTATAGCTGAAGCATAAGGATTCGTTATTATCTGATCAATTTAAAATGGTTCCTTTAACATTGAAATGTCCATCTTTATCGCCCTTAGCTTCATTAGCAGCTGAGATAGAGTATTAGTGCAAAATATTTTCTTTCATACTCTATCAATATATGTCATTATATTAGAACGTATACTCCTTTTGGCCAATACCTTGGGAACCTTAGTACAAGCAAAGTAATAGGTATTACCAAGATACTTATTATCACAACTAGAACATAGAAAACTCTTGGCTAGCCAATAATATTCAATCTAAAGAAAGTAGTGAAGCTTACTCCCCATGTATTATGTTATTATTCTTCCAGCGGTTGTCTTAGTTCATATTCGTGTTTCTTTAGAAAACACACCCCATGTTAACTTGTCCTTCATGACATAACCTTTCGGCTGATCCACGCAAAACATTCTTAACTAAGTCAATATATGAACATGTCATAATGATAACACAAGCGCCACGAAAAAACTCTCTTTATGTAATTCTTTGTTTAAACCTTTCGTGATTTCCTTAGAGTTACTTATGGTTTGTAGAGTTATTCTACCATTATTTAACTAATTTAGAAAACTTTTCTAAGTTCCATACATCTCATATTCTTTATCCTTTATGGAAAAACCACTAAGCTGAAAGTTCACACACATTATTTATCAGAGGGAAATTTTTGAAAGTCTCAACATTGAGTGTCGCATTAGGGATTGCATACCGCTTGATACACATGAACAAATATCTAATGGAGTTATCCTTAAGATTTATGTCCATATGCTCTAGGTTCTCAATGATCACATTATTTTGGAGAACATACCTCCAAAAAAATATTCATTTCATATCTAAAGCACAACATTGGCCGGAAGGTGGAAAAATAACTTAATGAAATGCGGCACATGATTATAAACAACATTGGTATGAAATACAATCATAAGCCACATGTTACTGGAAAATCAGCAATTTAGTGAAGTGTGGCACATGATTATGAACGACGTTGGTCAGAAATACAATCATTATCCACATGATATATCATAATTGATATTATACTAACGAACTTGCCATGTTAGCATTTGTGTGTGATGCTTCATAATATTCATAAGAGAGTAAGTACACATTAACTTGGTAAAAGGAGTTGAAACATTAGTGCAATTTGCATTCACTCTTCAAATAATACTTCTTGTTGGTTCCACCATACTTGAAGAATTATAACATCGTAATTGTAAGAAAAATGAGCATGTTATCCCATATTTAATGAGACATTCCTTTACCCCTTGAAATGTGGTAAACTTGACCATAATTTCGACGAGGTCTCGTTATTCACCTTTCTTACATCATAATTGTGCCATATCACTTATAACTATTACAAACACATCCTTCCATTTAGGACATGAATATTATCACCACATGGTGAGACTAACATCAAATGATGGCATTACAATTACCAAAACAAAATGTTCATATAGATAAACAAAGTATATTATTTATTGTACTCATAGGAAAACCCCCATAAAGTTCATCTTCAATAGGCAAGATATCTTGGAAATCCTTCTCAATTGAGGCCAAGTACTCCTTGGTGTTCACTGATTCAAGAATGTCTTTCATCATATCATTATAGATGGTATGCTTCATGATAATAAGTGAAACATTGTTCGGCCTCTCCCATTATTTTGTTTTAGGTCATACTTCTCCTTCTCTTTCAATGGAATTCTCGACAGGAACTCCCGAGGCTTATTCATATAGCACATGGTGATAGTCAAGGATCTCCGCCATGAAGAGAGTCCTTTCCTACCATTTAAGAAAATAAAGCACATTTTTCAAATAAATGAACTCAATCTTGTGGTTCATTGATAAAACAACAGTGACATTTTATGATCATCATCATTAAAATCAACCATACCAATCCATGTACTAATCCGTATGACCATTGGGTTGTAAACAAAAATTAACATGATATACTCAAAATGGGACATGAAAATAATCAACATTGGTTAGAACATTTTCATATACCGTAAATCATATGCTCATAAAAGTTCTCTAATCAAAACTTTCCTTTGGTTCCGTTTTAACTAGAGAAACTTAAATCACATGATGAACACGATCATTTGTTAATTGATAGCCAAGATCAACATACAATATCAACACAATGAAATTCAAAGTGTTATTAGATACATGGATTCATAATCCATCGCTATTAAAAATGACATTTCGCTGAGTAAACATTAGACTGGCATTCACAGCGAAAATGACATTGATGCTAACAATAAATATTCTCCAATGAAATTTGGACAATAAATTACACCATGGTTCACCAAAAATAATTGGTAAACTTTAATAGTCAAGTAAATGACAATACATGACAACGATATGACACGTGAAATTAAAATTCTCAAATAAAAACATCCTTCTTCTAAGAATTCACCATAAACACATCAACATCAGTGCAGGCCTTCATTACATTCAGTCGGTGCAGTCAAACAATGTAAATCGCACCGATATAAATTCTTTAGTATAATGGCTCAACATTATTAGGCTGCATGTTATGGTGCGGAAAACCAAACCAAGTAACCATCATCATTTCTATTAAGGTGGCCTCATCACATCAGTCATGATCACGTCATCAAGAAATGCCATAATCTTTCCATTGACATATATCAATAATAATAACCACATCATTAAATAAATACCATTAAAATAACATCAACATTAATCTCATAAAACTTATTAATATAAAACTTTTCATTATGCTTATAAACATATACATACATAATTCCCCACTTGATTTCGACCATACCATTATTAAAAGGTGCATGTAACATTACAAGAAAGCTTTCAAAACTACATAAAAATCATAAATATGAGCCACATCATTCTCAGATTAAATATCAATTTTAAAACATTACTTTTCAACATCAATTGATATTTAAAATGGTAATCAACATTAATTACCACAAGAGGACATTAAAAATTCAAAATGAAATTTTCTAAATTCTTCAAAAAATATAAAATATGCTCATTCAACATAATATGAGGCAATTTTTTAATTATGAGTATAACAGTACTAAAACAATAATCATAAAAGGTAGGGCATGACTACTAGGAGGGTGAGCTCCTAGGGCACGTGGGGCACTCGCACGCAGCGGCCGCGCGCGACCTAGTACCTAGCCACATGGCCGTTCTACAGTGCTCCCCCTCTATCCTTTCCGCTTGTGTTGTAGTAATATTTTGTTGTTTGGCACACATGTAGTGTACCGATATGAATACAATGCATAGAAAGAAAATCCCATAAGTCCTAAAAATGAGAAATGGCTGAAAATAGTCCACCAAAAAAATAGTGCAACGTGGTATAAAAAAGGAGTGGACGCGCGGTGCACTGTGAATGAACATAGTGGAGCGCAAAAAAAGGTTGTGCATAGATGGTGCAATGCAAGAAAATTGTGCATGCACTGCGACCGAAGGCAGTGTAATGCAGTACAACAATGCAGTCACTGGTGGTGCACTTCCTAGACACAACATCTTGCATTGCGACCATAGGTCCATACATAGTGCAATGCAGTACAAATGGCAGTGCACGAGCAGTGCACTGCTAGGACATCACGTCGTGCGCTGCGACATCAAAAAGTGCAATGCCATACTATGAACTTCCATGACTTCGCGCCATGCACTGCAACTGAATGCAGTACAAAAGACGGTCCACGGGCGGTGCACTTCTAGGACCTCGCCTCGTGAAGATCGACGGAAAAGTAGTACATCAAAGATACAAAAGGCAGTGCAAAATAAAAGTTTGTTGAAACATATCAACATGGTATCTAGTTTTATTGGTAAAAGAGGATTCGTGATTTGGACTCTCATTTCAAAAGATATTTTATTTTCCGTACTTGGATCTACAAAGAGAAAGACGTGGTGAGAAGAAAGAACGGTGAGGAAATGCAGGATGCACCAGGCGCTACCATGTGCTGAAACGAGACGAGATGTTAGGCCTGCTTTCTAGAAGGGTGTCCTTTTCTAATACTTTTGTAAAAATTACTAAAAATAGACAAAAGGAATGCATTTATGCAATTCAGACAAAACAACCATTCCAACCCATTAACACTTCTATCCCAGTAGCTTAAAATAAATAAATCCTTTCTCTTGAGATAGATTAACACAGGCCTGCCCTAATCAACATATACAACCTTTGTAGGCTCTCAAGGCCCGTCTAATATGCCTAGCTTGGCGTGGTTCATTGGATCAAATCCGATGACCAGGATTTGGCTCGTTCAGATCAGAATCAACCAGCCTGGTTGGAACCCTAACCCTAATCCCATTTCTTCCTTTTCTCTCTCGATTTTTCGCACGCACGCAGAGGCTATGACTGGAGCTTGTTCTTTCATGGCGGTGAGCTGGCTCCACTCGCCGGAGCAGCGTGCAGCAGAATTGATCCCACACGTTGCTCCGTCAAGCATGGCATGCGTGTCGCGTCCATGGCGTATGGAGGTGCGGTGGAGGGACGGTGGTGCATGCCAGCGATCCGGTGGCCTTTTAGGTGACGACGACAGGGCACAATGACCAGACCTCATCTTCAACCATGCAAGCGCTTCATCCTTCACGCCCTCTCTATCAGGACCGGCTCTATATTTTTCGGGGCCCTGGACAAAGTCGATAAACGGGCCCCTAAAGACAATATATATATATATATATATATATATATATATATATATATATATATATATATATATATATATATATATATGTATGTATGTATAACCAGATATATAGATGATATATGTGTTAATTTCACTTGCAAAATATTTAAAAGCATATAACCATATGTTCATAGTGGAGATGTCTATAAATAATTGTCAAACACTAAAACATTGTGATATTTAGATAGAAAAAATAAAAATGATAGAAAAATATAACAAGTATTTCATGCTAGTGAATACCTCAAAAATTGACGCTAGGAGCATCTTGTTCTTTCGCTATATTGTCCTTAATAACATTAACATCTGCATGACAAACAAAAGATTGTAATTTATTATTTATTTACAATTAGAAAAATTGACGCTAGTTAGTTATTTACCATTTTCCGAGAATTGTTCATTGGCCTCAAAGTTTGCATTTGAATTATTCTCATCATCTTCTTCGAGATCAGGTTCTTGCCTTTGATTATTATTGTTGACATCAACACTACTTTTTATTAGAAAAACTTATTTAAAACACCTCTTTATGAATCAATAAGCTCATTCTCTCTCTCTTTTTTTCTTTTTTTTCGCAGCACCCGACAATTGCTTCCCCATCGTAACACCTATCAAATATTAATGCGATGGAATTTATATCAAATTGTAATCTAAAAAATTATAACCCGAATCAAGAGTTTAATTCGAAGGATTAAATTAGGATTAGATGTAAACTTACAGTTAGAAAAGCATGCAGTAGAAACTAGGGCGTAGGGCTAGGGCGCTCGGCACAGCGACAGAGAGATTGGCAGGGCGGCATAGCGGCAGAGCAGGCGCCACCGCGCCAGGCGAGCAGCAGGGCAGCAGGGGGGCCGCGTGCGAGGGCCACTCCTTCGATCTTTCTTCCAGGGGCGAGCGGCCGAGCGGCCGAGCGGGCGTCTGGCCGCGTGGGCAACAGGACGTTTCGTTTTCAGGAGCGTTCGATCGATCTGCCCTGCCGTTTCGGTTCCCAAATCCCAACGAAAATTACCTAGGCTCATATACCACTAAATTTTTTTGGGCCCCCCTCTGGCCTGGACCCTTGGCCATGGCACAACCCTGCCATGGGTTAGAGCCGGCCCTGCTCTCTATAAGGAGTGGATGGCGTTGCAGCCACATCACCCTCGTGCAGCGGTTGGAGAAGCATGGGACCTGGAAGGAAGAGGTGACGAGGTGGCCATAAGGTGAGCATTTCTTATCCCCAGATCGTCTGATCATGTGACCAATCGCATAGGGTTCATCTGAATTGGACATTTTTTGGCTATGGTTAGGGTTCGGGTAAATTTTGGGAAACAATATCATGTCATGTTGTTGCCTCCTTCTAATTTCTAACTGAGATGGGTATGCCCTACGGGTGCCAGATGTTAGCCTATCCAGTACAGCCTGGCAGAAGCCCATATAGTTATCCACTCCGGATGGTGAAGCCCAGGAAGGATTAGGGTGACCCAGGCCCATGAAATATGCGGCTACTTGGAGAACACGACCAACTTTAGATAGAATTTCAAAGGATAAAACCCTAATCTATAACCGACTCGACCTATACCGAGACCTAGCCTCCCCCTATAAATGCCAGGAGGGCACGAAGAGGAAGATCACACCTCATAACTTAGCACAAAACTCGCCAGATCTCATTTGCGCACCCCATGTAACCTTCGGCATCACCATCAATCAAGAACAGACAAGCGGGAGTAGGGTTTTCCCTCTAGGGGCCTGAACCTGGGTAAACCTCGTGTCCTCGTATTGTGAATCTATTAGCCATTCCACGATCTCCAGCTTTCCCTCCTCCAAAACCCAAGTCCATAATAATGGGCATTGGCGAGTCGAACCCTCGTCAATTGGCGTCGTCTATGAGAACTCGGGATGCTGATCGTTTGGTCGTATTGACTCCATCCACTATGGACTTTGACTCCTCTGAGACGTGGAACCACCTCCTATTCGGCACCATCGACTTCACCGTCAACTCACCGGCGACCCGGCAAAACTTCGATTTCGTAGGAGACGGATTCGAGTTCATGTTTGGGAGCCTCTGCTTCCAGGTGGGCCAGATCGGTGATACGTCGTAAACGTATCTATATTTTTTTATGTTCCATGCTTGTTTAGTATCTACTTTGCTTTGTTTTGTCTATACTTTGAGGTATTTTTATACACTTTATGGAACTAACCTATTAACAAGATGCCATAGTTACAGTTGCCTGTTTTCTTCTGTTTTTGGTTCCAGAAAAGGCAGAAAATCAATATTCTTGGAATTGGACGGGACAAAAGCCAATCTTCCTATTTTTCCCGGAGCAACACGGAACCACGAAGCATAGGTGGAGGAGGACACCAGGGTGGCCGCACCCTCCAAGGAGCGGGCCAACCCTGGTGGCACCCACAGGGTGTGTGGGCCCCTGGCCCTCCACCGACCTTGCCTCCTTCGCCTATAATAGCCTCCGAACCAAAAACCCTAAATAATCTGGCGGAAATCCACGAAAACCTCCACAACGCCGCCGCCACCGAAGGGGAGATTCGGGGGACATAAATCTCTGTTCCGGCACCCTGTCGGGACGCGGAAGTGCCCCCGGAGCCATCTCCATCGATATCCACCACCACCTCCATCACCGTTGCTGATTCCCATGATGAGGAGGGAGTAGTTCTTCCTCGAGGCTAAGGGCTCTACCGGTAGCTATGTGTTCATCTCTCTCTCTCTATGCATGATCTTGTTGTGGTCATAAGCTTTGTAATCAAGTAGATCTACCTTGCTACTCAAGTGCTTCAATATATCTCTGCTCTCCTCATGTGTGTGAAAGTGACAGCATGCACGCCATGGTGGCACTTAGGCTAGAGTCTACATACATACTCATCGTGCTTTAATAGATCTATGCTTTTCTCCATGTGTGTGACAGTGACAGCGTGCGCGCTGTGTGTGGCACTTAAGCTAGATTACATATATATTCATGAGTTATATTTTGAGTTGGTTGTCTCTATGAAATTGTGGTGTTTATTGGAACCATCTAGCGCTCAAGGTGACAGTGTGGGGTTATATAAATGGGGAAGTCGGACTTTGAGGTGTGCTGTTGTAGGCCTACCGTGGATTAGAGTGTCCAACAGAAGAGTAGTTAAGAGTAGTATCATGAAAAGAGGATATTTATATGAGAGAGTGTTCACTAGTGAAAGTATGATCCCTAGGACTTGTTTCTAAACATTGAAACACCGTTTGCATCTAGATATGTTGCATGTTTGCTTGCTTCCATCTTTATTTCAGTTTGCCTTTAGTTTCTCCCACGTCAACAACAAGTCATAAGCTCTTTTCTGGCACCGTTACCACTTGTGTTTCATGATCTCTTCGCCGAACTAGTGCACCTATACACCTGGCAAGTGTATTGGGTGTGTTGGGGACACAAGAGACTTCGTGTATCTTGATTCCAGGGTTGCTTGAGAGGAATACCTTTGACCACTTACTCCACGAGTTCGATAAACCTTGGGTGATCCACTTAAGTGATTGCAGGGTATCTTGATTCATTGGTGATTCGGGGGACAGAATCTTGCTGCTGTTCTACAAACCTCTGCACTTGGAGGCCGAACAACTGTCTATAAGAATAGAAGTGCGTAGACATCAAGCTATTTTCTGGCGCCGTTGCCGGGGAGGAAAGGTAAAAGGCACTCACACACGTTACCCCATGGCAACAGCAAGCTAGAAAGCTATTTTCTGGCGCCGTTGCCGGTGAGGTAAGGTAAAAGGTACTCACATCCTCTTGGTGTGTGAGTGCTCGAAGTTATTTCCTTTAGATTCTGCAATTTTGTCTTTTTGTTTCTTGTTTTCACTAGTTAGGCTTAATGGAAAACAACAACAAAATTAGAGAGCTTTACAGTATTTATCTTGAGTTAGGACATGAAGTGTTTGAAGAGAAAATTAAAAAACCTATGGAACTTTATTTGCATGATAATAGCAATGTTATTAGTATGAATTATTTGAACACCATTATTGCTAATGCTATGGAAAAGTCTAAGCTTGGGGAAGCTAGTTTTTATGAAAATGATCTTTTTAGTTCCCCAGCTTTGGAAGATAGCTATTCTATTGCTTATGATGATACCAAACCTTCAATATATGATAATTACAATGATGATTATGATATTTTCAGTACACCTACTATTGAGGAGAAAATTAATTATGATTACAATATGCCTCCTATATTTGATGATTATGGTGATGGGAATAACAATTATAGCTATTTTGTTGAATTTGCTCCCACTACAATTAATAAGAATGACTATGCTTATGTGGAGAGTAATAATTATATTATGCATGTGGCTCATGATAAGAATGTTTTATGTCATATTTATATTGTTAATTTTGTTCATGTTTCTACTGAAAGTTATTATGAGAGAGGGAAACATGGTCTTATGCATCTCAAAAATATTAAGTTTCCCCTATTTATGTTGAAAATTTTGAAGTTGCACTTGTTTTGCATTCCTATGCTTGTTGCTTTGTGCTTTCAAGACTTGTTTATTTACAAGATTCCTATGCATAGGAAGTGGGTTGGAATTAAATGTGTTTTGAATTTACTTCTTGATGCTCTCTTTTACTTCAATTCATATTTCTTATGTGAGCAACTTTTCAAACTATCAACCCTAACTTAAAGGCATTAAAGAAAAGTACTTGTTGGGAGATAACCCAAGAGTTTTCTTGAGTCTTGGAAGTTATTACTTCAGTAATGACCTCTCCTTATCCTTTTTTGTTTGATTTTTATGACAAGAATGACCTCTAATGACAGGGAAATAAGATTTGGGGAGTTGCTGTCCCAAAACAGATTTTTGTGCTCCACCGTAAAAATTCGTGAGGAATATCTGTAAGTAGTATTGATCTTAAAATTTAATAATAAATCCCCCAAAATGTTAGATAACTTTCGTTAGTTCAACACTTTTTTATTTGAGCAACAGAAGGTCTTAGAAAAAATTGGTTTCTACCTGCTAGTCTGTTTTGACAGATTTATGCCATTATTTGCATTTGCTTCTTATTGATTCATTTTTGGGTTCTTTTTGGGAAATTGAGATTTTTGAGGGAGTTGATTTAGTAGTTTGTGTTTTTAGTGAAAGTTTTTCTGTTCTAAAGCTAAACCTAAGGGTCTATTATCTTTTAAATACACTAATGTTGCTAATCAAGATTGTGTGAAGTTTTGTATGAAGGAAAACTTTCAGGTGTAGAGAAAGAATGATGTAATGAGATGAAGAATGGACAAAAGCTCAAGCTTAGGTATACCACCCCGGTGTCACCCCAAGAAATATCCAAGAGGTACAAGCGTCAAAGCTTGGGGATGCCCAAGGAATCCCCTTCTTCATTAATAAAAGCTCATGTCTTTCTAGACACTTTGTTTTTACTGTTTCATGCACAGTTGTGTTGTTCTTGGAGCATCTTTGTTTTTGTTTTTAGTTTTATTTTGGTTTGATTGAATAAATTTGGTTGATCCCAACACACTTCTTTTGTAGAGACACACACTCTGTTTTCATTGCCTAGAACACTCTAGTTTTCACTCTTATTGTCTTGTGAGTGTTCTCTTTTGCTAGTACTGTGTTTAGCCTTAGTTTTTTTGTGCTTTCAGCTTAGAACTTTTTAGTTCTTGTTGTGGATTTGTGATACAAGATCACTGATCTTTATTGATTATTACCTTTGTGAGTTGTTTCAAATAAGTTGATTGGTGTTGGAAAAGAGTAGGAAGTTTCATGTTTAGTGGTACAAAAGGGAGCTTGCTTTGACTGTGACTTAGACTTTATCATGTCATGCTAGATGTTGTTTTGACCTTATGCTTAGTGATTATTGCTGTAGCATTCCTTGTTCCAAATAATTAGGATTTCTTAATGTGCCTTGAAAAAATCATGCGTTGTTTTAGCATACAAAAGCATAGTATTATGGTATTCTCCTTTGATGCTTTGTTTGGGTTGAATTGGCACATGATCACACCATGTTATGACTATGAACCAGTCACCATAGCCTCTATGATCATTTAGTCCTTGACTTGTAGTACCACTCTATGCTTTGATTAGTAATGTTTTGTCGCTCTGCATGATTATGGCAATTATTGCTCTCTTAGTCTTCTGCTAGCCTCCACTTGTATGAGTAAGCTCTACTGATGCTTCCAACTCCCAAGATACCAAGTTATTCCAAAGTGTCCACTATAAATTCCTATGCATGGTGTGTTACACCATTCCAAGTATATTCTTGTTTTCATGTATCTTCCAATTAAAAAGTATTTTGTTATGTGAAAACTTAGTGATTAAAGCTCTCACGAACTTGATGGCACACTTGATTTCTTGCCCCTAATAAACTTGAACCATTGTGTCATCTATGTTGTATATGCTTGCACTTATACGTTGGAATTAGCAGAACCATGTTTTCATGGGGAACACTTTCAACATTGCACTTGTACTTTGTACATAGTTGATATCATGCTCTTTTGTCTATGGATGTCGTTAGTGTGAAATGAAAGGGGAGCTTGTAAGTCCATGGTGTTATGTATTTTGTGTTAGAGAAACGCCTGGGCTGCTAGCCTAAACCATGCCTAATCATGGTAGAAACTTGCAGCATCACCATAGTGACATCTATGAAGCATTCTTCTTATAAAAAAGAGATTGAGAAAAAAGAGACATATTGAGAAAAGAGGAAAGAGAGAAAAAAGCAACATATCCCATGGTAAATAAGAAGAATGCTGATATGCTCATTGTCTGCTTGCCTTGTCATTTTTGTTATGGGAAAGCTCCTGTACCATGTGCAAGGGGTACCCCGTTGGCGGTTCTCTATGATACACATGTACTTACAATGACAAGAACTTGCAAGTAACTAAACTTGAGTAGCATGAGGAGCGGCCCTCGTATTCAAGGGACATGAGTTTGCCAACTTATACTTTGTCAAGCATATACTCCATAGTTTGTTCACTTTAGCCTTAATCACTTGAAGATGCTTATGATAGGGGCAATGAGGGCTGAAAGCTAACAAGTACCATAATTTTTGGAAGCTCTTTTTGAAACTTGAAATCCTTGCTTCCATTTATGAAGGGCCTTTCTTCCACTATTATATTGAGTCTCCACCTTCTACCTTTAGGAACCAGTTAAGAGAGCATAGTTGCCATTCTTAGTTCTATGTGCAGTGTCCCAAAACTTATTGATTGATGCATATTGTTGTATTACTTGATCTTGTTCTATTTGTATCTAGTCACTCTTATGAACATTGAAGGTGTCCTATGCATCTATTTTCTACTCCATGAGGGACAAGCTAAATGCCACTATGCCATGTTTTCTGTATGTGAAACAAACAAATGTTTTTCAATGCATGTTATTCATGATCTTTGTTTGTAGCCTTTCATGTTGCATGCTTAGTTACTTTGTCTTATTGTTAGAACTCCATCTTTCATGCACATGTTTAGAGTTCTTTGATCCAAGCTTTCATTGCTTGCAAACGGTTTGATCTTGATTTTGATGGTGCATGTCACCTAAAAAATTATTTCTTTTATCACTTACCTACTCGAGGACGAGCAGGAGTTAAGTTTGGGGATGCTTGATACGTCGTAAACGTATCTATAATTTTTGATGTTCCATGCTTGTTTAATATCTACTTTGCTTTGTTTTGTATACACTTTGAGGTATTTTTATACACTTTCTGGAACTAACCTATTAAAAAGATGCCACAGTGCTAGTTGCCTGTTTTCTTTTGTTTTTGTTTCCGAAAAATACAGAAAATCAATATTCTCGGAATTGGACGGGACAAAAGACAATCTTCCTATTTTTCCGGGAGCAACACGGAACCATGAAGCAGAGGTGGAGGAGGACACCAGGATGGCCGCACCCTCCTAGGAGCAGGCCAACTCTGGTGGCACCCACAGGGGGTGTGGGCCCCCTGGCCCTCCATAGACCTTGCCTCCTTCGCCTATAAGAAGCCTCCAACCCAAAAACCCTAAATAATCTGGCGGAAATCCACGAAAACCTCCATAGCGTCACCGCCACCGAAGGGGAGATTCAGGGGATAGAAATCTCTATTCTGACACCCTGCCGGGACGGGGAAGTGCCCCCGAAGCCATCTCCATCGATCTCCACCACCATCTCCATCACCGTTGCTAATTCCCATGATGAGGAGGGAGTAGTTCTTTCTCGAGGCTAAGGGCTCTACTGGTAGCTATGTGTTCATCTCTCTCTCTATGCATGATCTTGTTGTGGTCATGAGCTTTGTAATAAAGTAGATCTACCTTGCTACTCAAGTGCTTCAATAGATCTCTGCTCTCCTCATGTGTGTGAAAGTGACAGCATGCACGCCATGGTGGCACTTAGGCTAGAGTCTACATAAATAATCATCGTGCTTTAATAGATCTATGCTTTTCCCCATGTGTGTGACAGTGACAACGTGCGCGCTGTGTGTGGCACTTAATCTAGATTACATATATATTCATGATTTATATTTTGAGTTGGTTGTCTCTATGAAATTGTGGTGTTTGTTGGAACCATCTAGCGCTCAAGATGACAGTGTTGGGTTATCTAGATGGGAAAGGTGGACTTTGAGGTGTGATTTTGTAGGACTGCCGTGGATTATAGTGTCCAACCGGAGAGTAGTTAAGAGTAGTATCATGAAAAGAGGATATTTTTATGAGAGAGTGTTCACTAGTGAAAGTATGATCCCTAGGCCTTGTTTCTAAACATTGAAACACCATTTGCATCTAGATCTGTTGCATGTTTGCTTGCTTCCATCTTTATTTCAGTTTGCCTTTAGTTTCTCCCACGTCAACAACAAGTCAGAAGCTCTTTTCTGGCACCGTTACCACTTGTATTTCACTATCTCCTCGCCGAACTAGTGTACCTATACACCTGACAAGTATATTGGGTGTGTTCGGGACACAAGAGACTTCTTGTATCTTGATTGCAGGGTTGCTTGAGAGGGATTCCTTTGACCACTTCCTCCCTAAGTTCGATAAACCTTGGGTGATCCACTTAAGGGAAACTTGCTGCTGTTCTACAAACATCTACACTTAGAGGCCCAACAACTGTCTACAAGAATAGAAGTGCGTAGACATCAATCGGCACCCTTCGCCTCCCTGAGCGAGTACTGCCTCTGGCAGTGGTACCCGCTCTGTGGGTGCCGCTAATTGGTGTCCTAAGGACACCATCGCTGACGTACGGTTCGGATGACAGTAGGAGCTGCAACTCCAACCTCTGTGACCCTCCTATGGAGGAAGGGACCTACGGTTCCGAATCTGAGAGCTGTGGGAGTAATGATCTCCCCCATCGCTACATGTGTGCGGCCATCTTCGATGGCCACATTGACAACAGAGCCGATCCACTGGCTCCCCCTCCCAATCTGCGGGCTACTAACGCCGTGAACGGAGCAAACGGTCCACCCCTGCCTAATCCCAACGGGAACGGGCCACCTGAAGCCGCCAATGGTGGCGATCACGCTCGCCAGCAGATCCACCTCAACGAGGCTCAATGAGAAAGAGTTCGGGAGGCCGTGCGGGGTACCAACCCTCTGCCACTCGACGCCTCTCCTGACATGTTGATGGGATATCACTGGCTCCTCATAAATTATGAGGAGCACAATTGGCAGGTCAAGCAGAATAGAGAGCTCGAACAGCGCAGGCGGGCAGCTAGTGAATCAAGCATGCGGCGACGGGCAAAACAAAAATTCTAATTAAGACAATAACTTAATATTTTATTAGATTTAACATGATTAGCACTGATCGGTAGAAATGGAGCTCCATCATGATCATGTTCATTAAACTAGGCTGAGGCTAAAACATTATCCCATAATCATACTTAGGTTCTAATGTAACCAGAACTCGCTTTGATACCATTGTTAGACTTAAAACAACATTAGAATAACTTAAACATTAACCGATTGTACTTTGAGTACCTAAACATCATTCGACCATGGATTGGGGGATCCAACTTACAAGTATATGAAGAATTCTTGTGTGCCTGCTCGATGCAAGCAGAGAGAACAATATCGGTGCAGGGACGCCGCCGGCACTGCCTCCTGGTGGCTGGTGGTGGTCGTTGGTCTTCCCGTTGCTTTAGCACATCCTCTCGGATCGGTCTAGAGTTTCTCCGGAATCATAGGAGGTGGATAAACGTACATGAACTCACCATTCACAAGTATCCAGGTTTCCACCCTTTATATGTGTGATGGCATTGGGGAACTAGACCATTTGTTAGTTAGGATTCCCTCGATGGCTCGATCAGGGAAATTTTGTTACGATAAGGGGGGTACAGACGTTAGTTCATGGTTCCTTTGTCCTTAACGTTTGGTTTTGTTTTGACTCTGTCTTTTGTCACTTAAACATGACATATCAACTAACAAACATGACACAAATACTTTTATTTTCCAGCGTGGGAGAGTTGAATCGACTCGCTTCCAATGGCAAGATTGTTGTATAACAGTTACCAGCAATATTGTCGGGAAAATCGAGAAATTTTTGGTGCTACCAAATGCCCTTCATCCCCCTACAGGCTAGAATGGTCCTACCCTGAGTTCCGAACGCACCCAGAGTTTTTTAGTATTGTTTTCTTTAGGTGGCCTGGCGTGAGTATCTCTCTCTTTTCATGTTCAGGGGTTATATCCCTATCTCATTAACAATGGCAGATGAGTCTCTCCATAATGTTACTCTTATTTTATCTATCATACACAGTTTATTCTAAGATATTTATATGGAGGAGAATTCTTTCTATAGCTCAATAAATTTTACATACATTTACTCTACTATGAGAATTTTGATCCTGATGACATATAAAGTTTGTACATTAGAAGTGTTCTTCCATGTTGTCTTGATTGGATAAATCTTGCTGAGTAATCCAATAACACAATAGAAATATGATCGATGGCTTAAAATTCAAAGCATAGTTCAATCACATAAAATATACATGATAATCATCAGCAAATCATGACCACCATCATACATCACATCAGCAGCAATAATCGACATCGGGATCCTGACATGCTTAACGATTCCCATGTATCCATGAAGATTGCATGTACCCACTAAGATATTTTATCGTGTGAATCACATGTATTATGTCCATTATCGTTTATCATTACTTTTCGATACTTTACATATCCCGATGCAAAATGTGATCGTCGCTACCTAGAATGTACTCTTTTACCATTATTATTATTGATTTCCATGTAACTAAAAACTTAGTCACATGTCTAGCCACACGATGTAGGATATCATAATACCAAGAGGGTCCTCCATCGTTGGAGTAGTAATTTCCATTCTTGACATATCTAGATCATTGATGTACTTTTAGATAAACATGTAATCCGCTTTTATAGTTACCCAAAAATGGAATATTGTTTTTCTTCATCATGAGTATCATTATGTATCCTAGTCTATGTTATCCTCATAGTGTAACGGAACAAGTAAAAGGTAATATAGAACATAGAGGAAATACTGAGAATGAACTAATGAAAGGTTCAACAGTATCTCAAGTATCTCAATGGGGTAAATCCAACAACATCGTTACTCATAACAAAGTTGTTACCGTATATCCTTTGCATCCTTGTAGCATCTTACTTATGTACATAGTAAGGAAATATGACTAACAATAATATATGAGCTACCATAAGGGGCAACACTAGATATATGTTTTGGTGTTTATAATTCCACGCATGTAGGTTTCTCCTCTAAATCTCGTATTATGGAACTAACACAACTATAACATAGAATATAAACTCAATTATAATAATGGAAATATAAATGGTGACACACTTATTGTTGCCACTAGGGCATATTTCCAACACCCACATCTAGCACATGCTCATAGACCTAAGTTACAACATCATGGGTTAGATGTTTCTTACATACACCGGAGGAGAATGCAGAACTTCACGGCTCGGGGAAGGGAGAGAAGCCGCCAGGACGCCGTCATGCTCGTGGTACAATTCAGCGAAGAAGATACCATCATTTCCATGGAGCACAAACGGGGAAGTTCTAAGGGGGAAATGATGGATTTTGATTTGGGAGGTAGAGTGGCACATTTAAATAGGGGGCAATTTTAGGTGGGCGGTGACCAAATTTATCCTGCAGGATTTATGATGCACCACATGAGCTCATGCCATCTCCATGGTTTGCATCTTTTGGTACAACACATTCTCGATATTGCATGTTGCAAGGGTAGATCCATAGAAACAGCTGATTTTGTAGTTCCAGCGGGCCTGGCTGAGCGGTGCTTTTAAGTATCAACCTAGCGCGGCCTAGCAAGACATGCGACCATATCCAATTTTCTAGCTTTTGGCTCCCCAGGGTCTGGCTCTACTCTGTGCGCCCTATCAATCACACCCTAAATGTCATTATTGACCGACTGGGAAAGTTATTTACGGTCCATATATTGGGTTTATCAAGAATCATATCTAGTCTTAGAACATACGTACCTAAACCATGCACTAGTAGGAGAACCTTTGTAGGCGACATCATGTTTACTAGCGTGGCACCAAATATACACACCATTGGTATTTTCTAAAATACCAGTAGCATACTAGAAACAGCATGCTACGAATGACCTGCTAATGGTGGCATGTCAATAATCTGGTGTGCCACTGGTGTGTAGGACTACTAGTCTGACTGAGCCTAAGAAAATAGTGACATGGAATTCTTCAATATGCCACTATTGTTCATACTAATAGTGGTGTCTCGAGTATATGTGACTCCGCCAAGAAAATGGGCGATCCCGCACTATTTTGACTCATAAGGTAGTGGCGTGGTGTACCTTCTACACGCCACCAATATTGACCTAGAAATAAACTAGGTCGTGGTCAGCAACGCAGTTTCTCTTCCCGCACCGACCACTCAACTCTTTTCCTACACTTAGTCCCTCACTTCCCCCACTAGATCTGTGTTGTTGCGTCATCCTGTCGCATCGCCTCACCTCGTCCATGTCATTGTCGAGCCGCCGCCACCGTCGGTGAGCCCATATCCTCTTCTTTTTCTTATAAGTTAGATGATTTAGTGATATAGTAGAGTTGATTTAGTGATATATCTAGTGTATAGTTTATTTAGTGTTATAGTCTAGTTAATGTAATAGATAATTTAATATAGGAAAAATGTTTGTTGTATAGTGTATTTAGATTTTGTTAATTGAAATTGTTAAATCTAATAGTTATATGTGTAGTGTATTTAGATTTTGTTAACATGGATTGTTAGATCTAACAGTAAGATGTGTAATGTATTTAGATTTCGTTATTTGAAACTGTTAGATATGTAGTCTATTTAGTTAGTTGACTTTGTTAGTTGAAAAATAGTTAGGTAAATTTTATAGATCAAATAGTTAGTTGATTTTTTATATGTGTAGTGTATTTAGATTTAGTTTCTTGTTGTATCTAATATATGAAAAACTTGTGATTTCTTATGTAGGATATATGGCATTGTGTCAAGTATGCATGAGTGAGTGCGATAATAGTTTGTCGATAGGGTCGATGTTCGTTGTCCATATCTAACTGGGTTATTTCAAGAATTCATTGGTATAACAAACTATTATTTTTCATATTACCCATTTTGTTTTCCTTTTTTATTTTACCATTTACTTAAGGTGTGAATTTGGTACACGGATATGCAACACAAGGTCGCAGTTTAATGAAATACATATTGCTTTGTGCAATTCCAGGTGCATGAATGGACATACGACATTGATGTGTAGAAAAGGCGATCAAAGACTCGTTTGCAAGGCGAATGGTAGAACCGGTTCATTATATGGAACCGTCTTATCAGAGGAGAACTTGTTTGCTTTTCCTTAGGAAGAGCAGTGTCTAATATAAGTATTGTCTATACCAATGATAGCGGTGGGGCAGAAGACGGCTCATACAAAGCTACCGTTATCATCCAAAGATGCAAGCCTATTGAGAATGAGCAAGACCGCATCTTAGAAATCGTACCGCCAACCAATACCATTGTCGGCCATTTGTGGTCTGCTTAACCAAGACGAATGTTGACATGTACAATATGGTATGTGTTTTAAAGTTTTTTTTCGAGAAAGCTATGTCCTTTAAAGTTAAGTTTATTTTGTGGCAGTCCGAAATCAACTTACCTATATATCTTTCTTCCTTTTTCGCAATCTGAAATTACCTATGATGGTGCCTTTTTTCCTTGACATCCCTAATGAAAGGATTGGTTAGAGTACGTGTTGGATAAGATGGCGGCATGAGTACCGTCGTGGAAATGGGTGGTCGCTTCTCCTTAAGCATTGATGGGTGAAAGAACTTCCTCGAAGGTGAACATCTACTGTTTGGACAAGTTGTACTCATCACCACCAAGACCACAACGCAGAGAAACCTGCACATGGTGTTCATGCATTAAGATCATCACTAATGTGTCGGCACCAGGGTGGGGGTCGGATTCAGGATTCAGAGTGATACTTTTTTCTTGATATACATGCATATGCTTTATTTGTTTTGATGTAATGAACTAAATTAGCTAGTTTTAGCATATGTGGAACAAAGTTTATACTAGTTGTTTGCTGTGGACATTCAGCATGTTTCTATAAACTATTGCATATTCATGGGTTTAATAATGATTTCGGCTAATTTTATTTGGCTGTAAAATTTATATTAATGGTGTGGAAATAGTTATGAACTCTACCACTATTTATGTCACCGCAGAGGCTGGGTGATCTTTCCCGTTTCGAAAAAAAAGTTGCATGTCACAAATAACCTTTACCGGTGGCGAGATATCGATGTCGTACCTTGTGAACCCAACTAAGGATGTTTATTACACGTGGCCCATGGCCTATTCTCTACTAGTGACGGGCCCATGCATATAGGCGTGACGTTAGGAGTATTGTACCTACACTATTATTTTCAAAAAGAAAAGGGTACAATATGTATAAAACGGATAAATGGAAATAATTTAACTAATGGGCTGGATCTATCTTTCTAGGGTGTGTTTGGTAGCCCGACACAACCCATAAAATCTCGCCTCATTCCATGTTTCGCCGGTTGGCAGGTCGGGTCGGCTTCATCGAGCAGTGCCCACCTTGTGCAAAAACGGTCCCTCAGCCTTGCCCGTTTGCGAAGCTCGAATCGAGCTTCACAACTCGCCAGCGATGAGTCCATCCCCGCGTGTGCGATGTGTCCGCTCCGGTCCGATAGGTGTCGAGGCCCGCACCCTCATTTACCCCCGCCTGCAGTGACGTGACCCCCTCAATTACGCGCTTCCGTCTCCATCAAACGCCACCATCCCCGTCTCCGAGCAGCAAGGCGTCTCCTCGCATCAGCGGCGCATCAAAGATTTCCACCGGCAACGATCCTCGTTCTCTCCATATCTCGTCCGAGTAGCAAGGCGCGCCCTCCCTACCAACGGCACGTCGAGTCTGGCAGCCTCTTTCGAACAGCAATGTAGCTCCTCACCGTCCATGGAGCAGCGGCGGGCCACGCCACGCCTCCTCTCCCGGACTCGCCCACACATGGAGCAACAGTTACCAGCGAGAGGAGGAGCTCGGCCTCACTCGCACGAGGAATGGGAGGGGCTCGATGCGTGGTGCGTGGCGGCCCATGGCGACGGCGCACAATGGCGACACATGGAGGCGACGGTGGGCGCACAATGGCGACGGTGGGCGCATGGCGGCGGGTCCTCTCGCTGACGCCGGTGCCGGAGCCCGAGCCCAATGTTCCTAGGACCCGGTTGGTTTTTTTGTTTTGTAGTTGAGGACTTGATTGCTTTTTATTTTTGTATGGCATAGTTCAAGTCATACAGGATACCAAACAGGATCTCAATCGATCTCATCTCAGCTCATACAATCCACTAAACACAACAAATAAAACACACTTGTATAAGGTTGGCATAGCTGGTCTCAGCTTGTATGGTCTGAGATAGACCACCCGGTCTACCAAACACACACGTAGTCTTTGAAGAGGAAGGTTGTCCGGGTGACGAGAATGCATTCCATTTTCCATACATATCATACGTTCACAGCTGGACACGGGAAATAATGTGTCTGTACGCGCATCGATTTGGTGTACCGGATAAAATCTTTGTAACTAATACATACTAAAACTAGAATATTTCTGTGTGTACGGTATTTCAAAAAAAAAAATCAGCCCTTGGGTCTTCGGGGGTTGGTGGCCAGGCAGCTATAAATATATGAGTCTGGCCCTGGCGCATTGCACCACCACCCTTCTGCCTGCAGATGCGCAGCTCAGAGCTGAGAACTTCTGCGAGTAGATTTCTCCGGCTAGCTCTCCTCCTCCTTGTCTTGGTAAAGATCACCGTTATATCTCCATGTATCTTGCCCGTGCTAGTCTTTCCCGTTGCTCTCGGAGAGATGTGTCATTATATTTCAAGGAACGAAAACACCGTTCCTTTTTCATTAAAACTGAGAAAGTAACACGATCCATTGTTCATCATTTCTGTCATGACCGTGTTTATTTTTGGATCTCGTTTGTTGGATTTAATTTTTCTGGGGGACGAAAGTTCAGATTTGAATATTGTACTAGTACTCAAGCTGGTTGCTGGTACGTAGATCCAGACACTGAAGATCTATATGCATATGTCTGAATGAACTGAAACACTAGAGAAGCTTGATTTGATTTTATTTGATTTTCTTTTGGATCTGGTTGGCTGGATTTGATTTTTTTCCCCGGAAAAGTTAGATTTTAATATTGTACTACTCAAGCTGATTTTTGGAACGTAGATCTATGCACTGAAGGAATATTGAAAAATTACAAGACATGTTTTCTTGCGTATGTTCTAGTTCTCGTTTGTGCTAGCTCTCGGATAGATATCATTTATCATCTATATCCGATCGACAACAGCAGATGTTTTATATTGGATCTCATTGGATAGATTTTACTCAAGCTGATTGCTAGCTTGTAGATCTACATGTGTGGATTGAAATACAAGACAAGCCTTTTTTTTTTGTAGTGAAGACATGTATTTGTGCTACATATATATAGATCTAGATCTACTTTTTAAAAAAAGTTTTTAAGGTTTTATGATGTTTCTACTGTGTTTTATTGTTATTCCCCAAATTAAAGTTCAGAGATACTCTCCAAGAAAAATAGCGTTTGAACTGTGCATACTAGTTTCATGTGTATGTATGCTTACAAGTTGATCTACTTGTATGGTTCAAGAATTCGAATTGGAGGGGGAAACCATTTGTATTTTTCCCTGTATCATATAATCAAGCTTGTTGTGCGTCGTCCTACCATGGACTACTTGTATGGTTCAAGATTAGTAAGCTTTATTTGGTTATCCTTTCTCTGTTAGCAGATTGCGGCGACGGGCATGGCGCCAGCTGCACCGAGGAACGGAGGAGAGACCGAGGCTCCCATGGACTACGTGGCCCACATGCAGCAGATGCTGCAGGTGCTGGGATGCTACCGCCCTCCGGTGTACGCGTCGAGGCAGGACCATGTCGTGAACGGCGTCAACAAGCAGGGAGTGACCTACTACAAGCTCACTCTCACCAAGATCACCACCAGGAGATCCTTCGACTTCCAGACGCGGCGCGAGAACATCAACGACGCCATCCAGGAGACGGCGCGCCTCGCCGTGCTCCACCTCGCGAGGACCCACGCCGCCGAGCTCGCCGGCACGGTGTTCCGCCTCTACCCGGCGGCTGGGGAGGAGAACCCGCGCCTGCAACGTCCCCTGGTGGATGGGGAGGAGGACGCCACCATGGCGCAGCTTGCACGCTTCGCGCTCGCGCAGGCGTGCTTCGCTCAGCGCACCGCCGCCGAGCTCACTCGCACGCAGGCGGCCCTGGATGCCGCTCAGTATGGGCTCCGCCGCACGCGGGCTGAACTCAAATCCGAGCGGGAGAGGGGGAGAGCCAAGGATGCGTCGCGGAAGAGGCTGAGAAGCAAGCTGCACGCCGCCCGGAAGAGGATCGTGGTTCTGGAGGACGCCTTCTTTGCTGACAGTCCAAATGAGGAGGACCTGATGATGGAGGACAATGAAGCTCCACCTGTGCAAGTGCAAGCACAAGCGCAGCCACAGGTGGAGGATGCAGGGTCACAGGCACCAGGAGAGGTGGAAGAAGAGGCGCGTACTACTCTCTGCTACACCCGCCGCCGTCGACGCGACGGCAAGTGATCCGGCCGCGCTAGCGGCTGCCTCTTTATCTGTGGAGCCTTATTACCGTTTGCGTCGCGTTGTCACAATTCAGAAACGGCTTATTATTACCTAGTACTCCTAGCTTGCGCTACAGAAACCTCTCCTGCTATTCCTCCCTAGCCTAGCTTTGTTGCTTCAATAAATCGAGTGCTCCACAGACTAATAAAGCTTTATTATTGGTAGTATCTCCGTTTTGGATCTTCTTGTGTTTTATCATTCCAGTAATCTAGCTAGTTACTCGATCGTTGATTGCGGTTTTCTTCGTCCATAACATAAAGAGCAACGTGTACGTTTGCGTTTGCTCATCCATGCTTATGACCCGGGAGCCAAGAAGTTGTTTGCCCTCTCACTGCTATAATACACCTTCGATTACAAGCAAATATACTTCAACATGGCAGCGATTTGAACTTGAACATGGCCGTATAGAAATACAATGTTTTGCTCACATGGAGTAGTGCTGGCTGTCCCTTCATCCTCTCTCCGGCCACTCGGCCATCACGCTTGTCACTTGCTTGGGACCTTTTTTTTTTTTTTGCCTCATTTCATTCAAATAGGAGAAGAGTCGTGACATGACAAAAGGGCAACAAAAAAAGTACACACAAACTAATTACTCTCCGGAATTACGTTACTCAACGCCTTTGCCCCGCGGTGACCCAAAGCTTCCCTTCGCCCTTGATGATCTCTAGAAAAATAGTCGGCGGGACAACTTTATTGTTGAAGACTCTTGCATTTCTCTCCTTCCAAATTGTCCAACTAGTGAGCATGACGAGGGAAGCCATTGCCTTTCGATGCTCCGTGTTCTTGTATGTCATCATGGACCACCACTCATTGATGGAGAGGTTCGGCCACCACTCCTCCAACCGAATGGAGAGGATCCCGAGCCATCCTTTGATCAACCTCCACACCCTCTTAGTGAACCGATAGTGGTAGAAGAGGTGTGCCGCCTTCTCTTGAGTTTCTTTGCAAAGTGGGCAAAGGCCACAATTATCCCAACCCCTCCTTTCGAGATGATCCGCTGTCCAAAGTCTATTTTGGTTGCAAGCCAAGCAAAAAATTTGACTCTCGGTGTTGCCCATGCCTTCTAAATCATCTTGTTCATGCACGTAAGAGTTGCTCCAAAAAATATGCATTGTAGGCCGATTTGGTGAGTACTCCCTATAGATAGTGAGGTTCCAAGTTATACATAGAATCTTCAGTATCTTCTCTAAGTTGAAAGTTGGAGAGCTAGTTCCATAGCCGGAGGTATTGATGGACATGAGGAATGGTTAAGTTTTATTCCATCTTGATCTTTGCGACCCAAGCATTGTTATGCATGGCACGGTCGACATTCCACTTCTTTGCAGTTGACACATAAATAAGTGGTGCTATATCTTTGGGGCTTTTGCCATTAAGACAAGGGGACTCCCAAAAGGGAGAAATGTTTCCATTCCCCATGAATATTGTGGTGGCAGCATAGAAGAGGCCCATGTCCATTTCTTCACACGGGTTTCCCATGCCAACTAAATCTTAGCGCGGTCACGCCATTCAAACCATGTCCAATACAATCGAAGGGCCCTAAAAATTTTTTCCAAGTGAAGGATCTCCAACCTGCCAAGCTTAATTGGTCTATAAACGTCCTCCCAATTTATTTTGCATTTGCCTCCGGAGATTTCTCTAGTACCATCCCATAGGAAGGCCTTTTTGGATATTCTTCAAACTAGTCATACACCTCAATGGTATGAAGAGTGGAGTGAGGTGGAAAATGTCTTGAGCCGCAAGGACGGATCTGACAAGCGCCCCATGTCCAGTAATGTTAATGTTCTTCTTGTCCCAAGTGACATGCTTGCTCGTCGTCTTGTCTTCAAGTGGTTGAAAATCTGGTCTCTTAAGTTGCTTTACTGAAAGTGGGAAGCCAAGGTATTTTAGCGGGAAAGCCGCTTGGTCGACCGGTAGCCCACAAAGGACCTCCTCAAGGTCGATGTGAAGACATCAGATAGGAACTACTAAGCTCTTTTGGAAATCTTTTTGAATGCCGGTTACTTATCCAAAGGAATCAAGGGTGGAAGTGAGGTTTTTGATACCTTGCTTGTTAGGATGCACAAAAATAGCCACGTCATCGCATAAAGTGAGGTACGGATATCGGTGCTTCTTCCTCTAATATTTTTACTAAGCTCGTGACGGGTTGGAAACTCAGGGATTTGTTGAAGAGGATCAATGGGAAGCACGAAAAGGATAGGATAAAAAGGGTCAACATTCCTTAGCCCCCTCCCATGCTTGATAGGTAACCTGGCCACTCCATTGAGGAGGACTCTAGAAGAGGAGGTGCAAATCAAGGCGACCATCCAATCATGGAATCTTGGCAGGAATCCATGCCTCTTAAGTAGCTCTAGGATGTATTCCCATCGCACGGAGTTAAAAGCTTTGTGAATGTCTAACTTGGAAAGAAGAGTTGGGATATTGCTCTTGTGAAGTCTCCGGGCAAGGTTCTAAACATACATAAAGTTGTGATGAATACTTATTTTAATTATGAAGGCGCATTGAGCTTTTCAAACGATCTCATCCATGATGGGGGAGCATAAGGGCAATCATTTTGGTAATTATCTTCGCGATATCATGAATCAAACTAATGGTTCTATCCTCGCTGATGTCTTCGGCTCCCTTTTTCTTAGGCAAGAGGACAATGTTGGCGGAGTTAATCCATTGAACATGCCTCACATGAAGGTTGTTGAAGTGGTGGATGGCTTCCATAACATCGTGCTTGATGATCTCCCAACATTCCTTGAAAAAATCCCTAGTAAATCCACCGGGACCGGGGGCCTTGTCAGAAGGCATTTTGTGGACTTCCCTTTTTACCTCCTCTTCTGAAGAAGGATCATCAATTCCTTCCATGGACTAATTACCTAAACTTAGGCTCTCCCAATTAAGGTCTTGGCTTCTATGAGCCCCTCTTCCCATAACCGAAGAGAAGTGCACATGTATGATGCTCCCCTTTAGCTCATGGTTGGTGACCCACCCTCCATTGCTCTTTAGGCTTGGATGTGATTTTTTGTTCTCCTAGCGTTCATTCTCATTTGGAAAAATTTAGTGTTCACACCCCCTTTTTTTTTTAATATTTGCAATCATTGCACTTTGTTTCTTTCTATCTCTCACAATAATAGCAAGGCTAATGCCCCTACTTTTTAGTAATAACCTAAGCTCGGCCTCCTCCGAGGATCAGGAGTGATTCTCTTGGGAAATATAAAGTTGAAGAATGATTAGAAGCATGGCATGAAGTAACACCTTGGTGTTGGAGAATAACCCTCAAGTCTAGTTGGAGAGATCTTTGGTCGTGGACTTTAGATTATGGAAAAGGTTTAAGTTAGGATCTCCATGACCGGAGGGCTTCTCCCAATCATGCTTAATCAATGTCCTCAAAACCCGGAATGCTCATCCCAAAATTTTCAAACTTGAATCTCCATGACCTTCTAGGAACACTCGTCAGCGAGAAGAATGGGGCAATGATCCAGTGAGTCGGATGAGAGAGAATTTAGGACATAAAAATCGAAATGGATGTCCTAAGAGGAGTTTCCAAAAAGGCATTGAGCTTGGTCATAGTAGGATTTGCTCTCTCGTTGATCCAAGTGAAACTTCTATTCTGGAGGTGGATCTCTTTCGGCTCACAAACTTGTGCATCGTGGAACCTATTTAACCGACTCCGGTTCACATTTATTATATTCTTGTTACATGCTCGATATATTTGATTAAAATCACCAATAGCTAGAAATTTGTCATCGGAAGCGGGCTTTTGAGAAATCAACTCGGCGAAGAAGTCGTCTTTCCGGGCATATGCAGTAGGCCCATAAACGGTGGTAATTTTGAAGGAAGTGCCGATGAGAAGGATGGGGATCTTTGCGGAAACGCAAAATTCCGTGAAGACGATGTCTGTTACTTGTACCATTGCCTCGTCCCATAACATGAGAATGCCACCCCTATGAACACACAAGTAGCTAGTAGTGAATTGATTGATGTCATCTAGATTTGTATCTTGTAGGCAAACCACATGACAAGAGGAATCTACAATGATTTCATGCACCGTGGTTTGTATATCAACACCATTCATACCTCGAACATTCCAGCTCAACACAATGTTTTTGTCATTTATTTAGGAACCGAAAGCACTCACAAATTAACATATGAAGCTTGAGTTTGCGTCTTACAACAGAGACAGAACACAACAGCATCAGGTTGCCTG
The DNA here is from genome assembly GCA_030063025.1 of Avena longiglumis. NCBI lineage: Eukaryota > Viridiplantae > Streptophyta > Magnoliopsida > Poales > Poaceae > Avena > Avena longiglumis. The sequence goes on along the minus strand of CP125975.1, from coordinate 443,911,756 downwards.
GGCACCTGAACATCCTCAGCGACCAAACCCAACAACAACAAGAACACAAACAGGCACCGCACAAACATGGCATCAAACAGAAGTTTTATCTAACATAGATAAACTGAAATACTTAGTAGCACAAACAAATACACGGCTGACATGTACAAGGCACCAGATAATCTCACGGCTGGCATGTACAAGGATAGTAGGAAAGATGAGATAAAAGGATTTATATAATATGAGTAGTGTAAAAAAGAATCCATGGCATGTACAAGGCTGATAGGAAGAATGAGCAATGCACAAAAAAGTCCACAACTGACACATAGATTTTTTTACGGAGATAGGTAACACACAGAGGAAAATACGAAGGACGATAAAACCATTTTGACAGCCAAGCAAATATGGTGAGTTGGTCTAGAACCAACTGGCCAAAAAACGTTGGCCATCTATGAAGTATAGTAACGAATGAGATACGGTATTCATACCTTTCAATCAAAGGCCGGACGTGGGATTACGTTCCCGTACAAATATTGCTGGTGAAGCCGAGTGTAGATGACCTCGAGGTCTAGAAGGCTTCACGCGTCCAACACCACTAATGGCAGTGCCTCTTCGAGTTTTACACACATCTGATGTAAAAGACGTCTCCCAGGCCACGGTCCAGCGAGATAGCAAAAGAAGGTGATCTGGACTGATTCTAGCAGCATGACGGCGTGCGCTGGGTGGAGAATTCTCTACCTCGTAGATCACGTTCCTTACTTGGGAACACACATAGCGGGAGAGAGAGAGAATGGCAACAGCCAATTGTGGGATAAGATTTGGTGGAGGAATGCACCCCTATATAAAGGAAAAAATTGGCACTCCGACCTCTCCAAGTCCCGATGTGGGACTAAACTTTGGAAGGAGGTGGAAGGGATTGACGCCGGCGGTGGAGTAGGCCGCACCCACTCTCCAAGACCACCTAGGGTGGCCGGTAGGGTGGGAGCCCCGACCTTGGCCGCTTGGCCCTCTAGGGCCTAGGAGCCTCTCCCTCTTGGGCCTCCTCCCTTCCGGGGTTGGCCCATGTGGGGGGTTTTCCCTTTTTCTTTTATTTTATATAAACATATTTAATATTAATTCATTAATTAAATATTTAATACACTTTATTAAATTCCTCTTAACCAAAACTCGTTTTGAATACCTTTAGAACACTTCAGTATCTCTCCGGAACACTTCCGGTTCTCTCTTCCTACTTCTCTTCTGATTACAGATCAACCCGCGACGTCTATTACCCTTAAGTGTGACATCCTTATGGTTCGGGAATGTTTAGACATGAAGGAGACATCTCTCCGGTCAACAAAACAACAGTGGTATCTGGAAACATATGATGTTCCCTTCACATTTCACGAATTTTGTTGTTCGCTTGAACCTTCTAAACGTATTGAACCTTCTAAACATCGAGTCTTATTCCTTTTGCGCAACCATACCTAGTTTGTCCAAGATGTGATCTCATGTATCCATATACAGTTCGATCTTGTTACTGACAAACGCGTTTACTCGTTCTCATGATACTACATCCATGTGACCTAGTCACTTGTTTGCAAGCTAATTGATGTAATCTCACCATGTGGACCCAGAGTATCTATCCATAACTCGGATAGGCAAATCCTGATCTCAATACATATGCCTCAACTATTCCTCTAGAATACCTAACACGCACCTTTATGGTCACCCAGTTACGATCATGACGATTGATGAGATCAAAGCAGCCACGGGAGATAGTGACTAAACATGATCTCACAATCGAAGGATTAAGTTATTACGCTTTGCTAGATATCACAACATTGAACTTTGTGACTAGATCACATTGCAATATGGTCGAGTGTGTCCATCACTTCATTAATTTACCTCGTTGTCAGTTGACTATTTGTATCAAGTCCATGATCAGCAAAATCTCGATCATCATCTGCCCAACAAACTAGTACTAGAGGATACTAGGGACCTAGTTGTTTATCTACCACACATTCATTAATGTTTCCGCTTAATACAGGTATAGCATGATACAAAACTATTATGACATTAGAGGTATATAGCAATAAAACAACTTTATTATTGGCCTCTAGGACATATCTCTTTCAATCTAGACTCGGAGTGCTGAAATTTTATAAAAAAGTCCATCTAAAGAAGAACAATTGAAGCAAATATGCACCAATGATTATGAGGTGTATATGCAAGCACAATATTGATCCATACAGTAAGGGTAGTACCAAACATACTTCGTTAGGTTCTAAAATAAAAAGCATATGCCATCGACCTATGGAAACATCTCATACATGTAAACATCATCATTTCCAATTTGAGCTGAAATCAAGATATACACATTAATTTGATCATCGGCTAATGAAGATTATCAAGTAACAAGTTCATATAGAACTAATAACAACTAAATATTTTATGTGAATAAACAATACAACTCGACTTTTTCAATCCATTTTCATTATATAAAATTCAACGATTAAATCTAATGTATAGCTCGTAATGTTGAAAGTCAAATGATATTTTTAACTTAACATTAACTCTATTCTCATTTGAATAATTTTAAATGGATGAAAAACAACAAAGACAAACAAGTTGAGCAAAAAAAACTTTGTCGAATGAGGCGATGACATAAAAATAATTATTTATTAATCCATATCGACAGACATCCGATCGTTTTCTTTTGTCCCTTTGTACTTCGTACTTACAGCAATCTCGGCGATCACATTAGATGGTTCTTAGTATCAACTTAGAGATAATTATTTCTTAGTTGAGAAGTAGCAAGATCAAAAAATCTAAAACCGGTTTTCATGAATAGTACTTTATCTTGGAGAAAGTTAACAACTGATTTAGAGGAGCATGATAGAAAAACATTTGATGACCGGTCTGAAATTTTATGGTTTTAGTTTTTCTATAGAAGATGTTGATCACCCACCCATTGACAATCACTAATGTATTTACAATAAGTAAAACACTTCAATGCAAAATTTCCACTAAATTTTGACTATGTCCCCTCGAGATTTTCTCTATTTATTTCTTTTTTTTTAATTTAAATGATAATTGTGCCAATATGATGCCAAATAAAGTGAATCATTGCATTAACATATCACACACGTAAATTATGGAAAATATTTAGCAATAAAATAGAAGCAACTATTCATGATAAGTGCACAAATAACTATTATTTTTAACCAAAATAATCCAATGTAAAATAACATGCACATCCTTAGAAATAACAAGTAATGAAGAATGTGAGTGAAAGATTATTTGGAATCTTCCACACCATTCCTCTTATACAAATGTATGTCACTACATTAAAACACATGTTTGCAATATGGGTGAGGCCAATGCATGATGGAACAAAAAACTTATGTATAAGCCATTATTTTTCTGCAACATTTTTATGGGTTCATGTAAAAGGTGTACATCCACATTATTTTCTTCATGTGTAAAATACGTATGAAGTGTTTTATTTTTGCATAAGAATTCCTAAATAGAAAACATACAAATAAAAATGCAACGGAACAGGGAAAGCTTCAGAAGACATCCATATATTTAACAAAAAAGTCTATAAAAATATGATATTTGTACCCATGTTTATCATGTTTTAGGATATTTCACTTTTTCTCATGTCAATAAATAAAAAGAAAGAACACAATATGGAAAATAATAAAATAGAACGTAGGTCTATCCATACAATTGCATGCATGCTAGAGAGTAATTCCCTAAATAATATAGACTAAAAAAAATTATATTAAGTTTGGTAAAAAATAGTATTCTTCATTTTTCATATTTTACTTTCATGTTCATAAAAATGGTTGAGGTTACATCATACATAAAATGTATATGTCTCAAACATAAAAATTTATATGCAGACATAAGGTGACATGTATTTCATAACTGAATGAGGAAATGAAAGAATAAATTGATTTGGACAAGGTAAAGAGAAAATACTCATTGTACACTTGATGGTAATAACCGTGGCCACTTTTCGTTGGGACTCTAAGTGCAGTGTTGTAGCACTTTTTTTTCACAAGGGTGACTCGAGGATTTAAATTGAACTATCGGGAAACTGGCTTAGGAGTTATTCTACTTCTCCTTGTCAAGTAACCTATAAAAAAATAATTTTCCTTGTGTCCCCAACTCCACCAAGTGGTTGTCAAGCACAAGGTTTTGTATTAGTAATATGAAATATAAATAAAGTAAACTGAAATAAATAAAATAAAACAATGCAAACTATATGAGATATGTGAAGATAAAGTTGTTTTGGGGTTTTTATGAGCGATTGCAAGTAGGAAAAGTATTTTTGTATTTTCGAAATAATAAATTGCAGAAAATAAAAGTGATGATAATTGCAATGAAAAGGTGTTTGTTGTGGTTAAAATTGGACCGGGGTTCACTTGTCTACTCTCTTTTTAAGTTGTGGTGATCATAAAACAATTTATCAATGATAAATATTTATGGAACTTCTATATGTGTATGATAAGCATTCATATGGGCATCACGTCCTAACATAGAGCTGAAACACATCTCTCTTATACTCCTCAAGAAAGGGAAACCTTCATGCAATCTTGAATTAAGAACAAATCAGAGTATAGCTTTAAGTAATATGACATGATGTTTGAAATAAAAATATGCTACCTTGACCTAACAAGATTATCTCACTATCACAAGATAATTACTCCCTCTATCCACAAATATGTGTACGTTTGGGTTCAAAATTTGTCCATAAAAGAGTGTACTACTACCCTCCCAATGCACTTTAAAGCATGAAAAATTGCTTCACGGAAATCAAGCCCAATAACATTTAGAAAATGGTCTCTTCATTTTATACATGCACTTACAAGTTCTTGAATATTATTGTCACAATTCCATCACTACCACCATGCTACTCCATCTAATACACACTTGTCCCCATACAAGTTCTTGCATATAAGTTGGATCAAAACAAGCAATTAAGAACGCGGTACATGATATGCATCTACCAATACATCTTACATAAAATAGGTTCCAATCTCATATATCAAATCATAGAATAAATATCCACCATATAGGAATTACATATATGACCATAATCATGTTGGGCAATTCATATGGTACTAGATCTATGAAGAACAAGAGAGAAATAGATCAAGATGCTTCCACAAATACATATTCCAGGGGTGGACTACTCCCTCTTCATCATGGTGATGATGCTAGAGATGTTGGAGAGAGTGGAGATCCCTCCGGAGGCGGCTCCGACGGAGTTTCCCCCTCCAATCTTCGCTGAATCTGACTCTGTTTGGCGGTGTTTTCATCACTAGTGTGCTCTATGTTGAGGACTCCTAGGGGGGGGGGTCCTTATATAGGGGTTTTTAGGTCAAGATAACTCCATGGGCGAAAGAATCAAGGCGATCGGACGGCCGAGGAAGAAACCGAGGCAGGGGCACACCCATCTGGGCTGGGCGTGCCCTATGGGCTCTTTTGGGCCTCCTGGTCCTTCTCCCGAGGATCTTGCGCTCCAGATTCTTCCCGTGATAAAATATTGACATCCCCAAAAGCTCAGGTCCTGTCGGACCCTTGGATTTACAGTCCGAGAATCCTCATTATGCATACCATTCATGTTCCCATGATCAGTGAGCCGTGAGCATAACCGACTAATACCATTACAATATCCATAGAGTAACGATTGCAAAACTTACATGGTTGCCATTATGGCGATTACAACATCAAATAGCGGAAGTCTTCAAGCGTAGAGCCCATGTCATGCCTTAACCTACATGCATCTAACTGGGAAGATGGCCTAGCTTGCATAGACGTCAGCAATCTCCATCGTTTCTCTTTCTTCTGAAAGTCTAGCCAAGTAAATAGCCAGGGACAATGCCGGTGAGTACTTTGAATGTACTCGCAAACCACCTTAAGAAAACAATAATAAAGGATATGCAATATGGCTGAGGTAGGATGACTCCATAAGTGGGTCTTTTATAAATTAGTTTCTCTCGTAGATATAGCATGTCTCTATATCTTTGTTGAAAATCTTTTGTAGAACATTTTGGAAACCTTTTTGAAAGTTTTGTATAACACTAGGATTGGGTCACCCATTTGTTTTTCCTTCTGGTCATCCCATGACCAAACTCCTTCCTCCTTTTTCTAAGCATCCCATGGTCAAAACATTTCCAAAGCCATTGCTTTTTCGAAATCCTTTTTGAAATCAAAACCAGCACCGCTCTACAGCAACCTTCCCAACCATCCATGACCGAGGACTCGGCTGTTCGAATAGATTTACATTCTGCAGATGCTATATACTTTACCCACACCATCTGAGTACCCTGCCCTGATCTACATCAATCGTGGGTCGAGTAACCGGTCAAGACATTCGGAATGCCCACTCCAATATAATCGCCTACCCTATGAGTCATTCCCCTCAATACCAGGATGTCGGGTACCATGGACCAACCAGAGCGCATTTTACACTGCACAAAGTGAGCGCTTTTAATGAGGGGCTCATAGTAACGTCTGGCCATCCTTAGACGGTTTGTACCTTCTCCAGGCCGATGTACCGCATGGGCCTTTAAAGGTGAGGGCCCAGCCTCTGTAGATTGACATCCCCCATAGTAGTTGTGAGGAACCTATACCAGAATAGACATACTTCCAGCCCAGCCATGTCCCATTCCAGAGTAATGTGGTTGCACGGGTTAATTGTTCTAGCAAAACTGCACATCCCGGTGTGTTTTTGTAAACCTTTTTCCTCCATCTTTCGACCAACCTTTTTGTAAAACCAAAACCTTTTTCCTTTTTAAACTCACTTGGCAGGCCAAACCTCGCCAAGGTTTTCTCATAAAACATTCTTATACACTTTTTCGGGGTCTTCCCATGTTGGAGATATGCCCTAGAGGCAATAATAAAAGTGGTTATTATTATATCTTTGTGTTTATGATAAATGTTTACATTCATGCTATAATAGTATTAACCGGAAACATTAATACTTGTGTGATTTGTAAACTAAATTAGAGTCCCTAGTAAAGCCTCTTTGTAATACTAGCTTGTTGATTAATAAATGATCGTGGTTTCTCGATCATGAACATTGAGATGTTGTTAATAACAAGATCATATCATTAGGAGAATGGTATGATGGACATACTCCTATAGATAAGCATAGCATAAAGATCAAGTCATTTCAATAGTTCATTTGCTATAAGCTTTCTGATACATAGTAATCTAATTCCTTCGACCGTGAGATCATGTTAATCACCATCACCGGAAGGATGCTTTGATGACATCAAACACCACACCGTAACTGGGTGGTTATAAAGGTGGCATTGAGTGTTCGGAAAGTATGGGTTGAGGCACATGGATCAAGAGTGGGATTTGTCCATCCATATGACGGATAGATATACTCTGGGCCCTCTCGGTGGAATATCATCCAATTAGCTTGCAATCATGTGACTGGCTCACAAGGGATCACATATCACGGGAACGATAAAAGAGTACTTATCAGTAACGAGGTTGAACTAGGTATGCAGAGATACCGACGGTCAAAACCTCGGATAAGTAAATTATCGTGAGACAAAGGGAAATTGGTATCGTATGTAAGTAATCATAGAAATATGTGGGAGCCATATGAATTTTCAGATTCCTCTATTGGTTATTGATCGGAGAAGTGTCTCGATCATGTCTTCATAATTCACGAAACGTAGGGAGACACACTTAAGGATTCGATGTTGTTGAGTAGTTATGGAATGATGAGTAAGAGACCGAATGTTGTTCGGAGTCTCGGATGGGATCCGGAATATCACGAGGAGATCCGGAATGGTCCGGAGAATAAGATTCATATAAGGAAAGTCCTGTTTCGGAGTTCGGAAATGATTCCGGTGTTTTCAACAGGAATGTTCTAGAAGGGTCTGGAAGGTCCGGCACTCCGGAGGAGGAAGGGTACATGGATGTGTCATGACAATGTGGAGTGGTTGCATCATGTACTAGGTCACTTGGCTGGGAAATATGAAGAGATAAATCAAATCCAAATTTGAAAGTCAAACGCCAATTTGAAAAGTCAAATCCGAAGTTTGCTTGGTGGAGGGAGAGTAGGAAACCTACCTAGGGTAGGAGTCCCACTCCCTCCACCGGCCAAGGAGGAGGAGTTGGAGGAGGACTCCCTCCTCCCAACCGCCTCCCTCCCACCTATATAAGTAGGGGTAGGGCACCCCTACCCCTCACACACCAAAACCCTAGCTCCCGGCGCCACCACCCCAAGTGTTGCCGCCGCCTAGGGCTCCTCCAAGTCGCCGAGTTGGGGTTTCTCCAAGCCCTAGCCGCCAGCTACACCACCTCTCCTAGTTTCCTCTATTCTGTAGATCGCCAAGTCCCTCTCTTATTCCACCATACTCGCTTAGGCGAAGCCTTCGATCTCCCTCCGACACCACGCCGTCAGGAATCACGAGGAGAGTGCTACAACCTCCACTGCCTGCTGGAACAAGGGAGAGGAAGGTATTCATCGAGTACCGAACATGTGACCGATCATGAAGCACTAACGCACAGCGCCTTGAAGGATCGTCTACGTGATCTTGAGATCGGCAAGAGTACGACTACATCACCCACGAGAATCTGCTCTCGTTAACCGCTTTGGAATCTTGGAGGGTGAGTTCTTCTATCGACTCGTTGCTACAATCTAGTAGATAGATCTTGGATTATTTGTATGCATGCGGTAGAAATTTTTTGTTTTCCATGCTAAGAACCCCTACAGTGGTATTAGAGCCATGTCTATATTTAGATCTGGTGCACGAGTAGAACACAAAGGTCATTATGGGCGGTGGTGCTTTTATTATCAATTGCTTTTTTGTGTACTTTACACTTGCGTTATGATGGGATGAAGCGGCCCGGGCTAACCTTACATGACATCATTCATGAGACTTGCTCCACGCTCAACATGCAACTTGTATTGCATAAGTGGCTTTGCGGGTTTCTATCTCTCCCATTATAGTATAGATTCAATTTACAACAGGCACTTGATAGTTCAAGCATCAACGTTGTGGTTCTTGTTCGTAAGTTAGAACGACACTTATTGAAAGCCCCAAACCACGTAAAATATGCAAAGAAAATTAGAGGCATCTAACTTTGTTTTGCAGGGGTGTGCTGTGATGTGATATGGCCATGATTGTGATCATATATGATGTATGCAATGTTCCTTATTGTAAGTTGGCAACCGTCAGGAGCCATATGGTTGTCTTTTAAATTCTGTTAAGACCTGCATGTCTATTCAAAGTAGTTGTAATAGTTGAAGCTGGTGGATGACAACCATGAAACGACGCATTGACCTTGACGCCATACCGGTGATGATGGAGATCATGTTCGTGCTTGAAGATGGAGATCGGAAGCACAAGAAGAAAAGGCCATATCATATCACATATTATGAATTGCATGTGATGTTAATCCTTTATGCATCTTGTATTGCTTAGTTTACGACGGTAGCATTATAAGATGATCCCTGAAGCACACAATTTCAAGTTTTAAAGTGTTCATCCTTAGTAAGCACCGTTGCTAAAGCTCATTGTTTCGAAGCACCACGTGATGAACGGGTGTGTTAGATTCTACGAGTGTATACAACGTGGGCAAGCCAGATTTGCTCATGCGGAATCTAAGGTTTGATCTTGCTGAGCCTAGCATGTACAGACATGGTCTCGAAACACGGATCACCGAAAGGTAAAGCATGAGTCATATAGTAGATATGATGAACATCTTGATTGTTCGCCATTAAAGCTACATCAACTCTCGTGATGATCGGTTTTGATGTGGTGGATTTGGATTTGGTTCGTGTGATCACTAAAAAAATTTAAGGGATATTGTTTTGAGTGGGAGTTCACCTAGATTAATTTAACTATTAATTAGAACTCAATTTGTCATAAAGTTAGTCTAAACTATTGCAAATATGTTGTAGAGCAATGGCGGCCCCTACCATCAATTTTAATGCATTCCTAGAGAAAGAAAAGTTTAAAAACAATGGAAGCAACTTCGCGGATTGGTTCTGCAATTTGAGGATTGTCCTCAATGCTGGTAATTTGACCTATGTGCTGGATGCACCTCCTGTTGACCCGCCTGCAGCTACTGCTACCGATGAAGTAAAGAATGTTTACCTCACTCGGAAGAATCAGTACTCCACAGTTCAGTGTGCTATCTTGTATGGTTTGGAATCGGAGCTTCAGAAAAGGTTTGAGAACCATGACCCACATGATATTGTCCGTGAACTCAAAATGATATTTGAGGCACACGCGATAGTTGAGAGGTATGAGGCTTCTGAAAAGTTCTTTAACTGCAAGATGGAAGAGGGCAGCTCCATCATTGATCACGTGCTTAAGATGTCAGGGCACGCAAACAAACTCCAAAGCTTGGGTATAGTGATTCCTAATTCTTCGGGGATTCACCATGTCCTCCAATCACTACCACCAAGTTACAAGAACTTTGTGATGAACTACAATATGCAAAACATGGACAAGACGTTGCCAGAACTCTTCTCCATGTTGAAATCTGTAGAAGTGGAGATCAAGAAAGAGCACCAAGTGTTGCTGGTCAATAAGACCACCAAATTCAATAAGCAAGGCAAGTCTAAGCAAAAGGGAAACTTCAAGAAGGGCGGTAAGAAAGTTGCCGCCGTGAGAAGACCAAGGCTGGCCTAAGCACGATCTTGAGTGCTTTTACCGCAAGGAGAAGGTCCTTTGAGCGGAATTTCCCAAAGTACTTGGAGGATTTGAAGAACGGCAACATCAAGAAGAAAGGTATATCCAATATACATGTTATTGATGTGTATCTCACTAGTACTCGTAGTAGTGCACAGGTATTTAATCTTCTCGGTTGCTCATATTTGTAACTCGAAACAGGTGCTGTAGAATAAACGGAAGCTAGCTAAGAACAAGGTGACGATGCGCGTTGGAAATGGATCAAAGGTTGATGTGATCGCAGTCGGCATGCTACCTCTTCATCTACCATCGGGATTAGTTTTATACTTAAATAATTGTTATTTGGTGCCTGCGTTGAGCATGAACATTATATCTGGATCATGTTTATTGCGAGACGGTTACTTGTTTAAGTCCGAGAATAATGGTTTTTCGATTTATATGAGTAATATGTTTTATGCACATGCACCTTTGATAGATGGTTTATTTTTATTGAATCTCGACAGTGGAAATACACACATTAATAACATTGAAGCTAAACATTTGAAATTGAGCAATAACTCGACCTATATGTGGCACTGTCGTCTTGGTCACATTGGAGTCAAGCGTATGAAGAAACTCCATTCCGATGGACTTCTTGAATCACTTGATTTTGAATCACTTGAAAGATGCAAAGCATGTCTGATGGGTAAAATGACTAAGACTCCATTTTCTGGTATGATGGAGCGAGCTACGGACTTATTGGAAATCATACATACCGATGTGTGTGGCCCAATGAGTGTAGCATCGCGTGGTGTTTATCGTTATGTTCTTACCTTCACGGATGACTTGATTAGATATGGGTATATCTATTTCATGAAACATAAGTCCGAAACTTTCGAGAAGTTTAAGGAATTTCAAAGTGAGGTAGAGAATCAACGTAACAAGAAGATTAAATTTCTACGATCTGATCGTGGAGGTGAATATCCGAGTTACGAGTTTGGCGAGCATTTGAAGAAATGCGGAATACTTTCACAATTGGCACCGTCAGGAACACCACAGCGTAATGGTGTGTCCGAACGTCATAATCGAACTCTCTTAGATATGGTTCATTCTATGATGTCACTTACAGATTTACCGCTATCGTTTTGGGGTTATGCATTAGAAACAACCACATTCACTTTAAATAGGGCACCATCTAAATCCGTTGAAACGACACCGTATGAATTATGGTTTGGGAAGAAACCTAAATTGTCGTCCTTAAAGTTTGGGGTTGCGAAGCTTATGTAAAGAAGTTACAGCCGGACAAGCTTGAACCCAAAGTGGAAAAATGCGTCTTCATAGGATACCCGAAGGAAACTATTGGGTATACCTTCTATCATAGATCTGAGGGCAAAATATTCGTTGCCAAGAATGGATCCTTTCTAGAGAAGGAGCTTCTCTCGAAAGAAGTGACTGGAAGGAAAGTAGAACTCGACGAGGTTGTTGAACCTTCTCTTGAACTTGCGAGTAGCGCAACACCGGAAGTAGTTCCTGTGGCGCCTACACCAATAAGAGAGGAAGCTAATGATGTTGATCATGAAACTTCGGTTGAAGTTGCTACGGAACCTCGCAGGTCGACGAGAACTCGTACTACTCCTGATTGGTATGATCCTGTTATGAGTGTCATGTTGGTGGACAACACTGATGACCCTGCGACATATGAGGAACGCCCAGATTCCAATAGATGTCAAGAAGCCATGAAATCCGAGATTGGATCCATGTACGAAAACCAAGTATGGACTTTGGTGGACTTACCGGATGGCCGGAAGGCTGTCGAGAACAAATGGATCTTCAAGAAGAAAAAAGATGCTGATGGTAATATTACTGTGTATAAAGCTCGACTTGTCGCAAAAGGGTTTCGACAAATTCAAGGAGTTGACTACGATAAGACTTTCTCACCAGTAGCGAAGCTAAAGTCTGTGAGGATTATGTTAGCAATCGCTGCATATTATGATTATGAGATATGGCAGATGGATGTCAAAACGGCGTTCCTCAATGGAGACATTGATGAAGAGTTGTATATGATGGAACCCAAAGGTTTTGTCGATCCTAAAGATGCTAACAAGGTATGAAAACTTCAACGGTCCATATATGGATTGAAGCAAGCATCCCGAAGTTGGAATCAACGTTTTGATAAGGTAATCAAAAGTTTTGGTTTTATACAAACTTATGGAGAAGCTTGTATTTACAAGAAAGTGAGTGGGAGCTCTGTAGCATTCTTAATACTATATGTAGATGACATATTGTTGATTGGGAACGATGTAGACCTTCTTAATAGTGTCAAGGATAATTTGAATAATAGTTTTTCAATGAAAGATCTTGGCAAAGCAGCTTACATATTAGGCATAAAGATTCATAGAGATAGATCGAGGCGCCTAATATCATTGTCACAGAGTACATATTTGGACAAAGTTCTAAAGAGGTTTGGAATGGAAGATAGCAATAAAGGGTTCTTGCCCATGTTGCCCAATACGACCTTGAATAAAACTCAAAGTCCTGCAACGGCAGAAGATAGAGAAAGGATGAGTAAGACTTCCTATGCCTCAGCCATAGGATCTCTAATGTATGCCATGCTATGTACTAGATCCAACATTGCATATGTTGTTAGTTTGACTAGCAAATATCAAAGTGATCCAGGAGTGGATCATTGGACATCGGTCAAAAGTATCCTTAAGTACTTGAGAAGAACTAAGGATATGGTTCTTTCTTATGGAGGTGATGAACAGCTTGTTGTTAATGGTTACACCGATGCTAGTTGGAACACCGATCCGGATGATTCTAAATCTCAATCTGGATATGTATTTACTTTGAATGGTGCAACAGTTAGCCGGAGGAATTCAAAGAAAAACGTTGTGGCAAGATCTTCAACTGAATCGGAATACATAGCTGCTTCAGAGGCTTCACAAGAGGCGATATGGATGAAGGAGTTCATTACAGAGCTTGGTGTGGTTCCAAGTGCGCTGGACCCAATGTCTATCTATTGTGATAACATGGGCGCCATAGCCAATGCGCAAGAACCAAGGTCAAACAAGAAGCTGAAGCACATCAAGCTACGTTTTCACGCTATTCAAGGGCATGTCCAAGATGGTGACATAAATATTTGCAAAGTACGCACAGATCTGAATGTGGCGGATCCGTTGACTAAACCTCTCCCGAGGGCAAAACATGACCAGCACCGAACTGCCATGGGTCTTCGGTATATTACCATGTAATCTAGATTAGTTGACTCTAGTGCAAGTGGGAGACTGTTGGAGATATGCCCTAGAGGCAATAATAAAAGTGGTTATTATTATATCTTTGTGTATATGATAAATGTTTACATTCATGCTATAATAGTATTAACCGGAAACATTAATACTTGTGTGATTTGTAAACTAAATTAGAGTCCCTAGTAAATCCTCTTTGTAATACTAGCTTGTTGATTAATAGATGATCGTGGTTTCTTGTAGAGGTCCCAACCTTTAATAAGGTAGAGATCCCTGTGTATACAATGCTAGTCCCTGGATCAATAGCTAGCATCCACAGTTAAGATGTAATATCAAGAAACAAAGGTCATAATACAACTTTATAACCAGGAATAAAATAATTTATTACATCTTACATAGCTCATTTGGCTATCTCATTACAATGCAGCAGAAATAACTATAGCATGGGGTCCTTCATCTTCAAAGTGCCACAGGCAATCATGTTGGTTGTAGACTTGTAATCCTAATCAACACATCTCACTAACATCAAACAAACCTGCAACATAATAAGTTACAACCACAAGGGTCAATACATTTGAATTGTATTGGCAAGTGATACTATGGTAGTATAGTGGAGTCTATCATCTATATGCATTTGGATAAGTGGATCTTAGGATTGCTTTGCTCAAAATAGATTTTCCTTATCTTTTGAAAAACACAAAGTTTTTGTTTGTCAAAAATCACCCAAGGCATCTCCCAATAGAAATTGGTGATCCTTCAACCCTTGTTCAACCACAAAATTTTAACTTAGAAATTGGGATGTGGAGATTCTTGATAGCTTCCATGTATTGTTGCTCAAATTGTCCTTTGCCAGGGACATGGCTAAGTACTTAGATTTTACACTCTGCAGAGGTGGTGCACTTTCCCCACAAGACTTGGTTTCACCAAGACAAGATCTTTCAGAAGCCTTCCCTTAGACCAGAATGGACGCGCTCCAACCTATCAATCCCCTACGACCAATTGTCCATTTGGCTAAGTTATTGCAACCTATATGATCCAGGCAGAGCCCATAATGCCAAGTGGCTGCACTTGAAGCTTCTGAACATTTGACATCTCAAATCTCTTTGTTCCTGGGTGGCCATCCACAAGTGAGATACACAAGTTAAACCATAGAAATGGGCCTTGTGTAACCAATCAACACAAACCATTCCTTCCGTTCCACCCAGGTGATCCATTCACTTAGTTGTTTTATTAAACAAAACACAAGTCCTTGACTTAGAAATATTCCATAGCATGAATATAATCCACCCTTGTTTTCTACTAGCTAAGCTAAGCATTATAGTTGTAGGAATTTTAACTTAGGAAATTTCTACTAAGGTTTCATCTACTAGTATTTCCCATGGCATAGTTTATACTTAGCAGAAATTCCATGCAAGTCCTACTTAGAAATAACACTAATGCATAGTGAAAATAGTGGGACAAAGTATGAAGCATCACTTGCCTTTTTGGTAGAGAATATAAGTTCACTCCTTGATCTTGCAATGATCACACTCTTCAAAATCCACTATAATTCAATCAAGAAAGGCACAAATTTCAATCTACCATTCAAGCAATCATCACATAAAATAATAGAAACAAAGCAATGCATGCAAGCATGCTAAATATTTTTTTATTTGGAAAATTGGTTTCTAATAGGTTATAAACATTCTAAAACACATATTGGTCATTTTATATAAGTGGCAAAATCATTTTCAAAAGATTTTACTTATAAATCATTTTTTTAACCCAAATCCATATTTTATGTGGTTGAAAATGCCTTTAGCAAAGCAATAATATTTATAGGGTTCACCAAATATATTTTTAATTCTAAAACTTGGTGTTTGGGGTCAGAGATTTTAATCCAAATCATTTTCCAAAGGTTTTTCTCCAAAAAGTATTTTCAACATGTGAACAACATTTTTATTTGACTAGAAATGTTCTAAATCAAAGATTTATTCTTTTGCCTCACAAAATATGTTTTTGAAACCACAAGTTGGTTTATATGGTCAGTAGGTTCAAAACAATCCATTTGCCAAATATTTTATCACAAAAAATAATTTTAGAATGAATTTTATATTCAAAATATGCTACACAAGTTTCTTCAAAAACAACCATTTTACCAGAAGCAATTCATTAAAAAAAGTACATGGTTGGAAAGTACTTGTCTTGCTAATTCCATTGATATAAAATTTGCAAAATTTGGACGTGCAGATTTAAAGTTATGATTTTTTCAAGTTTGCATATCCAATAGAACAAAATTTTCCGTTTTAAACAGACTCTGGCCATGTGGCTCAATATTATTGGTTGGTACCATTTCGTTTGGATTGAGTTGTTCTAACCGCAGGATCTCACTTAATCGCACGGCACAAATCACATGTACCCCTTTGATTTAATGAATCTATCCTAGCCAAAGGATCGAGATCCAACGGACCACAGCTGCTCGACCATGATCTGGCGGCGCTGGCGGCGGCGGACGGCGGCGCGAACTCTGGTGGTGTCGTTGCCGACGATGCAGGATGCGAGAAAGAGAGTGGGGGGCTCACCGAGTTCGCAGCATGCTTTTGATGCTCAACGTGGTCGTCACTTGTCGAGGGGCACTCTGAATCACCGGTGATTCCTCGACGGAGTTCAAGACAGCGTCGGGCACGCACTGCCGTGGTCGGAGACGAGGTTGTAGATCGCGCGCGGTTGATTGGCCAGAACCTGTAGGTTCACAAGGCACATGCGAACTAGTTGGCATGAATCTCTAGTCAAGGCGCGCGCTGGTTTAAGCGATAAAACTCACCGGAGTGTTTGCGGACGGCGGTGACGTTCTGTTGAAGACGGAGGCGAGTGTCCAGGTGTCTGTGCGCGACGAGATTCTTGGCAGTGCGCTGGTCTTGGCGAGCACTCCAGTGGGGTCGGGGAGGAAAGGGGCGATGGAGGGTGGCCGGAATCGTTCGCGAAGCTCGCCGGAGTCTGCGGTGGTGCGAAACGAAATTGGAGCAGCCCAGTGGCTCTCTGGCGATGCTGGTTGGGGGGAAATGGAGAGGAGAAGCAAGCTATCAATCGAGCATGGTCGCGAGCGTTGATTGCTGAGTCTTTATCGCGGAATTAAGCCGGGGAAGGTACAGAAGGAACGACCGGCGAAGCATGGTCACCGCGGGGGTGAGGAAGAAGACTAGGGGTGGGGTCTGGTTGATAGTGAGAGAGATAGAGGGGTGAGGTGGGGCCTGCTAGTCAGCGACTGCGTGGGTTACTTCTCTGGTTCGAATTGTTTTCCTACGGGAGGGGGAGATGGTCTAACTGGGCTTAGTGGGCTAGGGTTAGCTGGGTTGGGTTCTTTTCCCTTTTTTTTGATCTGTTTCATTTTTCTTTTTCCTGATTTCTTTTTCTGTTTTGATTTTGAATAAATGATTTCAAACCTAGTTTGAATTCAAACCTTATCCATAAGTTTAGTATATTTCTATACTGTTTAAACATGTATTTTAAATACTATTTTAGGATTAGTTCTTTTATTTTACTTATGTTTTATTCCTTATTAAAATAAGCATAAGCCATTATTCAAATAAGATTGAATATATTTTCAATCCTTTATTTATGTTCCAATTTTTCACCAAACTCTTTTCAGTAGGTTTATTTATTTAATGAGGTGTTTAAATAATTTACTTTGGATTATTTAAAGTATTTTAATATGATTATTAATCATTTAATTTGAGTAATTGTTTTTACTCCAATGAAATTCAAGTATGGTTTTAATTACATATAAATTTATTTAAATGATTATTTTATTTCATTTAAGTCAATTTAACAACTTTTATTCCACTTGGGTAAATTATTTTTCCCGGATTTAATTAATCAATTCCATTAGGGATTTTGTCTTCATTCCATTAGAAATAGAATTTGGTTAATGCCATTTTATTTTATTTGGAAAATTCTTTTATATTTTATTTTATTTGGATTTGGATTATATCCATTCCATTTGCTTATGGATTAGGCCAAGATTTAATTTGGTCTTTAAATATTCATCATTTAATATTTCTTTCTTTATCTTATAAAATCCATATATTTTTATTTATAGATCCAAACTTGGTGATTACAATTTGTAAAATCTTATTTGATATTTATTTATCCTTTTAAATATGTGTAGGATTATTTTATCACCATTTGGTATGGATTTTAGATAGGTGCTTTATTAGCTTTGGAAATTCAATTTCCTTATCTTATTAAATTCATAAGATTTTATTTATGGCTCCAAATTAAGTGAAACCAATTTCTATGGTTTTATAATATTTCTATTTGTCATTCTTGATCATTTAAAAATGTTTGTTGTTTAAATTTTTATATGGTTCAAAACCATGGCCTTAGAGATATCTTGGAAATGATTTCATTCCATTAAGGGTTTTAGGGTTTGGGTTTATTTTCCAAGTGTTTAAATTTCAAGATGCATTTATGAAGAATGCATTTCACTTGATTTGAATTTAGTTGGATTCAAACATTAATCAAAGTTTGTTCAAGATGGGATTTTTAAGTTTCCATTTGGAAATAAAAAGTTTCTTTTCACCCTAAATTTCAATAATTATTTATTTTTCACATTATAAAATTTGGAAAATTTTGGGATGTGACATTTCTCGATCATGAACATTGAGATGTTGTTAATAACAAGATCATATCATTAGGAGAATGGTATGATGGACATACTCCTATAGATAAGTGTAGCATAAAGATCAAGTCATTTCAGTAGTTCATTTGCCATAAGCTTTCTGATACATAGTAACCTAATTCCTTCGACCATGAGATCATGTTAATCACCATCACCGGAAGGATGCTTTGATGGCATCAAACACCACACCGTAACTAGGTGGTTATAAAGGTGGCATTGAGTGTTCAGAAGGTATGGGTGGAGGCACATGGATCAAGAGTGGGATTTGTCTGTTATAAAGGTGGCATTGAGTGTTAGGGAAGTATGGGTTGAGGCACATGGATCAAGAGTGGGATTTGTCCATCCATATGACAGATAGATATACTCCGGGCCCTCTCGGTGGAATGTCATCCAATGAGCTTGCAAGCATGTGACTGGATCACAAGGGATCACATATCATGGGAACAAGAAAAAGAGTACTTATCAGTAACGAGGTTGAACTAGGTATGTAGAGATACCGACGATCAAAACCTCGGATAAGTAAACTATCGTGAGACAAAGGTAAATTGGTATCGTATGTAAGTGGTTCATTCGATCGCAAAGTAATCATAGAAATATGTGGGAGCCATATGAATTTCCAGATTCCTCTATTGGTTATTGATCGGAGAAGTGTCTCGATCATGTCTGCATAATTCACGAACCATAGGGAGACACACTTAAGGATTCGATGTTGTTGAGTAGTTATGGAATGATGAGTAAGAGACCGAATGTTGTTCGGATTCTCGGATGGGATCCGGGATATCACGAGGAGATCCGGAATGGTCCGGAGAATAAGATTCATATAAGGAAAGTCTAGTTTCGGAGTTCGGAAATGATTCCGATGTTTTCAACAGGAATGTTCTAGAAGGGTCTAGAAGGTCCGGCACTCCGGAGGGGGAAGGGTACATGGATGTGTCATGACAATGTGGAGTGGTTGCATCATGTACTAGGTCACTTGGCTGGGCAATATGAAGAGAGAAATCAAATCCATGTTTGAAAGTCAAACGCCAATTCTGCGGAAGTGCTACCGGAACACAGCGTCGGTAGGATCGTCTACGCGATCTTGAGATCGGCAAGAGTACGACTATAGCATCACCCACGAGAATCTTCTCTCGTTAACCGCTTTGGAATCTTCGAGGGTGAGTTCTTCTATCGACTCGTTGCTACAATCTAGTAGATAGATCTTGGCTTGTTTCTATGCATGCGGTAGAAATTTTTTGTTTTCCATGCTACGAACCCCTACATCCCATCCCATAATTTTGCTTTGGCTAACACGGGGTTTCCAAAGGGGCATGGTGCTATACACCATATTCCATACTAGGGGCAAGTAGGTGTCATCCAAGGGGGTTGTACTTAATAGTACAAATGGTAATTAGCTAGAGGAACCAAGCCACTACCAGGTATGAAATATTTCATAGTAAACCAGTGCGCCTTGTATAAATGTAGATAAGACATGCATAATAAAACAGTAGGACAAAGGCTTATGAATAGTTCTGGAGCTCCAAAATTTATTTCCTTGGGTGGTTATGTATTATTTGATGGACTGATTAAGAGGTGTTGGAATCATCTCAAAATAATTTCCAGAATGCCCTCAGGAAATTTCCAAAGACAGTACTGGATGGAATTTGTCTTTTTCACCAGATTAAATCTATAAGGTATTTTGAAGTGATTCCAAAGACACATGTTAGATACTTTGAATACGTTTATGTAGAAATTGGAATCATCCTATTTGGATTATCTAAGATTCTGAAATGATTTATCTAGTGAACTCCTGGATTCCTTAGAAGTATTTAATACATTAAAATTTCTTAGAAGATCAATAAATCTTGAACTGTTGGATTCTGGTGGGTGTCGATGTATATTATTTATGAAAGTTGAAAAGAGTTCAAAACGACTAATATTTTGTCCTAGGGAAAATTCTAGGGATTTCTATTTTCGTCCCCCTGGTTTGTTAGTTGTACTCAGTTTTCCCCAGTCGCTTAACTTTTCCTCACTTTTCCCCTCGCCATGTTAGGAAACCCTTACAGGCGCTCGTAGGAGCTCGGACAGAGGGATGCTGTCAGGTCAAAGGCTTGACCATTACATGCTGACTGGTGGGACCGTGTTGGGGCGGGTCGGGCGTTGAGCGTTACATTACGTGGCCTTGACCGTTACATGCTGATGGGTGGGGCCGTGTGTGGGTCAGGTCCTGCATACGTGGTGAAGGGTGGGGCCATGTCGGGACGAGTATTGCATACATGGTGAAGGGTGGTGCCGCATGGAGACACGTCAGATCGGCCATTCTCGCTCACCCAAAGGATTCGCTTCCCCCGAGCCTGGAACAGCTCCCACACCGCCCCTCCGCTGCCCCGCCGTCGTTCCCTCCTACCTTATGTCGTCCTCGGCCCCAGATTCGTCCCCTCCCCCTAGACGTGGGGCCCAACCACCTCCGGATCCGCTCCCTCCCCCGCTAGATCTACCCCTTTCGTGGAACAGTATGCAGCACCGGCTGGTGCACTGTCCATCCGCATCGAGCAAGGAGAAGATTGGGTGGAATCACAGTGATCTAACGCATGGATTCCATCTAGGTAAGCATCATTTCCCTTTTGTGGGTTGATTGTTGGCAGTATTTGATCGCGAATCGCTGGTGCTCAACTAACTGCCTTGCTTTTCAAATAGGATTGATCCAATGCTGGCATTTCGGCTGGTGATTAGACTGGATACTAGCGTAATTCGTGGTTGTGAACAATATCTCTCTGGATTTTACTTCCTAGTGGTGGTTGCAACCTCCATAACTCGCAGATATTTGATAGATAAAATCTATTGTAAATTCCTCTGGAGCAGTGGCGATTCAGTTGATTTGCAATATTTCAACATTAGCGAGCAAAGATTGCTCCCACTAACTAGCGAAGATGATCTGGTAATGCTTTTATATTTGAATGTTGCCGAACATTTTGGTCGAATTCGTATCCATGTGCAACCTAAAGTGGAGCACACGGGAAAGAGTGTTAAATCACCATCTGGTTGTCACACATCATCAGGTGGTCGGGCATCATGTAACTCTGATATCTCTGCTAATAGTGCGCGCCCTGGCAATCCTTGTAGGTCCACAGCAGTACCATCTGTTTGCACTGCGAGTGTAAACCAAACCACTTGTGTGGCCGATGTGGAGGATGAGGGAGTGCCTCCTCTAGATGATGAGGATGAGTTGATGTTTCCTAAATTTGTAGATAGATTCAGTAAACAGGCACTAGAGGATCAATACACAGATGAAATTCCTAGGGTGCCAAATTTGATGACACTAGTGACGAAGATAATGAGGAGAACAATGACCGCCTCATTTTAGCCGAGTACGATGGTCAGAACTTGCTAGTAATTGAGTGGGACAGAGACAATCCTAGGATTTCAGAAGGCACCGTATTTAAAAACGATGCGATACTATCGTAATGCCCTTACTACATATTGCATTCGCACCAATAATGATTATGATATTATTAAGAGTGAGCCAGCAAGGTTCACAGTGAAGTGCCCATACAAGAGGTGTAGGTGGAGGATGCATGCATCCACTATGCTCAGGAGCAGTTTGGTTCAAGTATTACAACCACTTGTGTATTTTAGATCACTGTGTAGAGTTTGTTAGTTGTACATGACATTTTAATTATGTTTTAGATAAAAATTAACCAGTTCAAACATTCTTGTCCACCTCAAGGGGGACAACCAAAGGAAAAAACAAAACTAGCAAAGACTAGGTGGTTGGCAGATGCAATCATGGATTGGATGAGAGCAAACCCATCACTTGGTGCAATATCGCTCATAAAAGAAGTTTCTAAAAAGCTTAATATTACAGTACCCTACATGAGGATGTTCTATGCAAAGGAAATGGCTCTTGAGAGGATCAATGGTACATGGAATGAAAGCTTTCAGTTGCTTTACAGCTTCAAAGCTGAAGTGGAGATGGCTAGTCTAGGTAGTGTTGTACAGATAGACATGCATAAAGTTCAGTAAAAAATAAGAGGGAAGACAATGGATAAGGAGTGCTTTAGAAGGGCTTTTGTTTGTTTCAAAGCTTGCTGGCAAGGGTTTCTGGATTGTTGCAGGCCTTATTTGCCCGTGGATGAAATATCTCTTCATGGAAGATTTAAAGGACAACTAGTAACTGCTACTGTAGTTGATGGCCACAATTGGATGTTCCCTGTTGCTTATGGAGTTTTGGAGATTGAGTTAGAGGAAAGTTGGACTTGGTTTATGGAGAATTTGCGCGACCTTATAGGTCATGCACCAGGACTTACTATCCACACAGACGCTTGCAAAGGTTTGGAGAAAGCTATAGATGCAGTATTCCCCGGAGTGGAGCATAGGGAATGTATATGACACTTAGTGCAGAATTTTACAAAGAAATTTAAGGGTAAAGTTTATACTGACAAGCTATGGCCAGCTTCATACACATGCTGTTTGAGGAAGCATCTGTATCATTTGGAAGTGTTGTATAAACAAAAACCCGCGATGAAGGAGTATTTGGATGCACATCATGGAATGGTGTGGTCAAGAAGCCGATTCAATGAAATTTGCAAGGTAGACTATGTAACAAGTAACCTTGCAGAGAGTTTCAATGCAAAGGACAAGTCATTGAAAGGGCTTATGCTGTGGAAATTATTTGATAAGATTAGTGTAATATCCTAGCATTTAGGACCTAACGAAGGGTAGATCTAGGAATATGTATTGTTGCATGCATTCATCCGTGAAAATGTGGATAAATTTTTCGCCAAATAAAAAAACCTAAGTGATCAATGTTTCTTTCATACTTTGAGATTAGGTTTAGTCTTAAAGGGTGATTGTTATAAACTTTGAGATGATCTTAAGGAGTTATGTGTTTAAAATGAATTTGAATTTTAAACTTGAGTGTTTGAATTATAATTTAAATGATTTAGATATAAGATTTGAATCTTAAATTAATAAAGAGATAAGTATTATAACTTAAATCTTATCCAAAAATAATATTGAATATGAAATTCATTTCATATTATTAATACATAAACAAGTTACAAAGAATGTAATCTATTGAAGCCATTCCAAACTTCACAATTTTACAAAAGAATAAAGAATAAGAAAATATTCTTTATTAATAATAATATAATCTTTATTACAATTAAATAAAATAAAGATTACAATAATAATAAAAGAAAAATTACAAAAGAATAAGAAAATTACATTTGAATATCTACTAACTATCCTATATCTAAATTTATACTAAATCTTCATCTTTATCTTTGTACCTGCAAAACAAAGAACTAAATAGAAACAAAATAAGATTAGTGTTAGTATTATTTCTCTCAGATATGTCAGTGAAATGCACTTGACAAATTCATCATTGAGAAATGATATAAAGGGGCAAGTTTCACAAATATGAAAGATTTTATCTTTCATAAATTCAAAGCCAGGAGTCAAATGACAGCCAAAAGGGACCAATTCACCAGCCATGTGAAAGTAATCTGGTAATAGTAAGTTCAAAAATTCTGAACATATCCACAAGGGCATAGCATGCACACAAGCTGGACACACACCAGCATGCAAATGGTGTGTTGTCGACCTCACAAGCATAGCCTAATATCACAAAACCACAGCACAACCGTGGAGGAGCACACCAGTGCATCTCTCCACTACACAATACACAAGCACAACCAGTGTAGACATCAGCTAAACCAAGAACATTAGCCAAACCAAACAAACCCAGATCAACCAAATTTCACCAGGATGGTGACATAAGGAGGGGGATGAATCTAGTGGACAACAAGGTCAATCCCAGGAGCTAGGAGGAGCAGGCTAGCTCAAGAGCAAGCACAGGAATCCAGCAGATCAAGATCAAGATCATCATCATCAATCTACTACACCATCATCAGATTTTGTGGTGAGCCTCATAAAACCATCACATGATTTCATCATATTATCTAAACAAAAGCATGTGTTGCTTTATGAAATGATCTCTCAATAATTACCCAAGAGAGGTGAATCTATCCTAGAGATTTCAAGTATAAATATAAGAAATCAAACTTAGCCTAAAGCACTAAACCCTCAGACCAGCATCACAGACTTTAGTGTTAATTTTTGCAACTTAGATCATTCTTCATTTGATCTTATCAGATCAGGGCACATCTCCCAAAGATAGTAGCACCTCTAATCCTACAAGTTTCAAACAAACTATTTGCTCAGCTAACTAGGAATTAAATTCTAGAGCTTCACACCAACATCATAGGCAGGAGAATCAAGAAAAGCTTTCATTTTATCTTGCCGGTATTAATCACAAGTATTGGCAAACCTAAGCCCAGAAATAAAAACCCAATCACTTGTGTGCCAGATTACAATGGTATCACAAGGACAAGTTCTTAATTAGCTAAAACCAATCTTTGCTTAGTTCCCATAGATAAAAGGGACAAACCAATACATATCATCTTCTTGAAGCCTAGTGCCAGGAATCAATATCATATTCATCTATACATCCATAGAAATCATTACATGTAATGATTATATTCGGTATGTATAATCTCATACAAGCCTACCATTATAATTGCAGTAAGCAACTACTGAGAGAAACTAATGTCAGTATAAGCATTCTGATAGTAGAGTAAATTCTCTGATCAACAACATAATCCAATCAGGGATTCCATAGAAACACTAGCATGGGGACATAGTGAATTATCACATGAATAAATCTGACAAGCCACTAGCATCATCAAGCCACTACAAATCATGATCCAAACAAGAAATCATTCTTCATACTCAAGTATGATCACCACTAGATCTAAAGCATCATGGATATGATCAACAGGGGGTTATGAACCCTAATCAGAACAAGAACCATAAGAGATGAACCCTAATCAGCACATAGTCACTAGGCACGAGAAGCCACTAGACAGACACAGAAACATTCATGGTAGTAGCATGAACAAGAACCACAGATGCAACTTACATGAGGTCTTCGCTGACGAATCGAAGAGGAAGCAGATTGGCCGACGAACCACGGCGGCAAAGGGAGCACCCTAGATGGCGCTGCAACCTGCACCAGCCACGGCGGCGGCCATAGCAGCACACGAGCCTAGCACACCACCACAGACGAGACCGCGGCGGTGGCGACAACACCTTTCCCTAACCCTATGGTTCGGGAACGGGGTGAATCTGACCACGGGAAGCCCCAGAGTCAAATCCAATTGGACTAGACGAACAAGTGGAGTTGCAAACCTCGCCCTGCACCACGGCAGTGGCCAGTGGATGCCTCAACGGCGGCCATCGCCAGCGGCGGCGCCAGAGCTCGCGGGGTCAGGGAAGAGCAAAGGTGAGAACGAGCAGGAGGCAGAGAGTGTGGTCTGGGTGGGCCAAAACCCCTCGGGGTGGTATTTTGGTCGTACCCTATTGGGCCACACTGGCCCAGTAAGCCCAAAAGGCCAGCCCAAGTTATTTAAAAAAACTGTTTTAATCAATTGGAAAAGACCAAAATGCCCCTAACCTCAATAAAATGCTAGAAAATAAAATAAAAGTCCAAAAATTATAAATAAAACTGTTTTGGATTGACAATAATCCAGTCCGTCCAAATAAAATAAGATATAAAATTTTGGACATTTAAATTTTTATTAGAATTTTGTAATTTATATATTCCTTATGGAATTTTACAAAATTATTGAAAGATGATAAAAATAAATAAAAATCACTTTCATTATTAATTAATATTATAGTATTTTAGAAAAATACTAAATAAATATTTAATAATAAATTTAATGTATAATTAATAGTTCCTAAAAGAATTATTAAATTAATAAAAGTCAAATAAAAAGGAAATAAAATAAAATAATATATGCAATAAATATAAAAAAATAATAATAATACTTATAAATGCTTTATTAAAAGGCACCTTATATAGGGAAAATGGATATAGAATTAAACAATGCATTACATTACTTGCATAATCATTTTTCTTCTTTAAATATTGTCCTTACCGGGCAATAATGATGTTTTTGTAGAACTAGAAACTCAAGGTCCAGTGCAAGCATCAGAATTCACTACCTTGCCATCACAAGGCAAGTTCATCACTTGCTCATGTCCTTTGAAGAGTCTTTATCAAAGTTTTTGCAAATTGTGTGTTATCATATATGCTATAAAAGAAAGAAAATATTATTTTCATAAATAAAGAAATCATAGATATCATCCTAAGTGGTGATATAATGGAGCAATAAAACTTACGGTTATAATTGCAACAATAATGATCAAGTAGGTACATAATAACCCCTGACATCAGTGATTCTAGCGTCGTATATTACGCGTTAGCCATGAGATTTGGAATGGGACAGAGAAGTCAGTTGTATCTTCTTCCTCTCGCATGAAGCCGGATGTGCAGGTCGTGGTTGTTATCCTCGTAGCGTGCATATTAATTGGTAATTCGTAGTGGATATACAACATATGGGTGGGAACCCTCATCATCCCACGATAGTTCTGACATCTAACGGTTTGTACAAACCATTGCCGTAATTCATTATGTGGGCATGGTGTACACCAAGGAGGCATGCGGGGTCTCGAACGGGGCAGTGATTGGCTTGGACCAACTACTGGGCCCCACATCATGGAATTGTGGACGGGAAAGTACGCCCGGTTGTGCAACAAGGAGTTGATCTCTCATGGGTAAAGTAACGCACCTCTGCAGAGTGTAAAAACTGTGACTTGTTACTCCCTGTTCCGGGAAGGAGCTACGAACGGGGCAGGAAAGGAACTCCATGAAAGTTCTGGTCAACCTATGAAGGCTGATTTTCATAGTTTTTGGGAATAAAATCAATCTTGGAAGAAAGATTTACAAAAACTGTATAGTGCTAAGGATCTATAATCCGAGGTGGTAGTTAGAGCATCAAACTTCCCACTTTGCATATAATGAACTTGTTGGGTAACGCTGTTACTCATTCTTTCCTTTGATCCCTTGCTTAAAATCTGAGGATCCCGAAGACGTGCCAATGTATGCAGCCGAATGCCAAGAAGATGTGTTCTACGAGGAACCTGATCTGTCCAGAAGAGTTGAAGGAGTGGACTACGAGATCCGCTACGGTGTCGATGAGAACGACTCCAATTAAGTATCTAGTTAGTAGTAACTAACGGAGCCGAGCAGCATGAACTCTATAGAATAAGTTGTTGAGCTCAACTCCTAGTCGGAGTTGTTGCTTTTGAATTTCCGCTCAACACTTTATATTTTGGTTTGTAAGTTGGATCTTTTGAAGTCTTGAACTTCCGGTATTGTAATAATAATAATGTGTGTACATTTGTAATATGGACCCGCAATGTTTCTGTTGTACCACTCTGAGGGATGTGAAATTTATGGAATGGTGTTCTATAGATGTCATGTCAACGACTATAGTGTACTAGACATGTAGTGGTATGATGGGTCACCGCAGTTGGTATCAGAGCAAATTGCTTTGACCTTAGGTTGGAAACCTAGTAAAGGGTATTACCTGTAGGAGAATTTGCAACGATAAAGAATTCTCTAAAAGTAATATAATGGGTATTCAAATGAGAATATTCTGTTATATATTTTAGTGCGATAATTCTTTGTTATGATGCAATATATCATTGGATACTCACTACTAGGAAAATGGTCGTCTGTGGCGCACCTAAAAGGCCCATCCGTGGCGCACTAGTGGTGCGCCACCTTCCTTCTGACTATCTCTCGGTAGTGGCGCACCGCCTAGTGCGCCACGGTTGTGTAGAGATAGGCGTGGCACCTCCTAGTGCGCCACGAAGTTTGGCATGGTGCGCTACCTGGATCTTCGTGGCGCACTACCTGCGCCACCAAACTTCCATAGTGCGCTTTAGGCAGTGCGCCACGAAGGTAGACCATGCGCCACAGATGTATTTTTGTTTTTTTAATTTCCGAGCCAGATTATACGCATACAGATTATATACAATATTACAGCAGATATACACACAGTATACAAGATATACAATTATATATATAAATACTCAATATGAAAACATGATTGAAACAAATACATATAGATAAGTCTCATACATGAATACATAGTCTAAGTTAAATTGTTTGATCATGTTACGTAGTAGTTGGTACATGCTAATACATGTGTCGATCGAACAAGTTAGAGCTAAGCTCGCCTAGACATCTAAACTAGCTAGCTAGACACAAACGCGGGATAAATAACCAAAGAAGATAAGCATGATCACCGCCATGACGAAGGTGTAGGTCTTCATCCGGTTCCTTGTCCTAACTCCCGCTAGATAGCGCTGTATCTAGCTTCCGCCTCCGCCATAGTGTTGTACCCTTTGTAGCTATTGCGCTGAACGGTGCACTGCCTCCCAGTCTTCCCAATCATCGTAGACTCGGAACCCGTCCCTTGTACCGACGTACCACGTCATCTATAAGTTGACAATAATAATTAACCGACTATTGAAAAAACATATATAATTAAAGTCGCATATGAAGATACACTTATAGAAAGTACTCCTAAATCAAAAGACCAAACTCGTAAAGCATGCCTCATATATAACTAGGTTGTTCGACACAGAATATGCTACGATGGAATTGTTCGCCAAGTAGGATGCACAACACGGACTGCATAGCACAAGGCGAACAATCCCATCGCAGCACATTCACATATAGTGTGCCACGACATTTCAATCATCAGCATTATTCTCGAAAAAGACCAAAGTAACTCAAAAAGCATGCCTCATATATATACATAGGTCGTTGGACACAGGAATATGCTACGATGGAACTGTACGCCAAGTAGGATGCACAACACCTGGACTTGTGCATAGCACAAGGCATACAATCCCATCGTAGCACATTCACATATATAGTGTGCCACGACTTTCAATCATCGGCATTATTCTCGAAAAAAGAGTAAAGAAAAAAAGAAGGACCAAATTGAGCAAAGGACCAAAGAGTAAGCAAAAAAACCAAGCATTGATTGATATATAATAATAATAAGAAAAATAAGTTCACTTGTCGTCCACACACACACACAAAGGTTATCTATAGTTTGTAACTACAACTAGGCCAACATCAAGCCTTCTGGCTCGGCTTAGGGAATGGGAGGACGCCTTGTCTCGTCATGAACTTCCTATAGTCACCTTGCATCTCTAGGCGATCTTCTATGTCACGGTTATTCGGGATATTTCCTCCGTAGAAGATCCCCCCCGAAGTCATGACATCACGAAAGATGATTGCCCCAAACTGCTGCTGGATGCGATACATCTCTTGTCTAATATCCGAATCATTGATCTTGGCCTTTGCTTCGGCCCACTGTTTGAGATGATCTGGCAGCGTAGAATTCTGCTGGTCAAGTAGGAACGCCCTCATGTGATGGAGTGCGTAGTAGGCTTCCTTCTTACTGTTTTCCGGCTTCTTCACGCAGGGGAACTCCGTTACGTGGTTGAAGACGTGCCTGCTGAACTTGACCTTCTTACGCACGAAGCTGGTGCCTTCCGTCGAGGCAAAGCCAGTGAGAGCATCATCCAGAACTTCCTTGATGTTGTCGTAGTTTTTCTTCTTTTCTAGACTCCCCGAGTCGAAATACGTGGCGTGGGAATGCTTCGGCGATAAGGAGATGAGCGTGCAGTGTTCATCTCTGCGCAAAAAATTCAAATGGAATGTGTTGGAAAAAGAATGATGATGATCTAATAAAGCCAATCGACGGTGGCGAGCGAATAACGACTTACTCGGGAAAGTAAGGCATGAGAATGTATTCCTTTGTCTTGTTCGCCACGAGGATTCTTTTTAGGTACGAGGCCACGATACGTCGTTCGGCGGGGGAACCCAAGCAGCCGTCACGCATGTAGTAGGGGTCCACTATAGCGATGCCCGGTGTGTTCTCTCTAATGATTTGCATGGCCAGGCTGAGAGAAAAGAGACGGACCATGGTATAGTGCAGCGGGTATAGGTGGAACATATTTAAGATGTCCTCGAACCGCAGGAAGAACAGATCTGCGGGGGCAGTGTCGACGAAGCCCAAGCCTAGTGGCACCTTAACCACGAATACCGGGTGCGAGGGATCTTTCTCCGATAGAAGGCGTCTCTCTATCGTCAGCACACCGTCATGCACACTCTGCAGTTCGAATCGCGAGCTTCAAATTCTTAGGTAGCATGGGCTCACCCGCCACATCAATCCTCCACATAATACCCTCGGGTCTTGGTGGCCGTCCAACCTGATCGGATTCGCGATTGTTGGCCGCCACGGCTGGCTCGAGCTGCTAGATTTTCTTTTCCTGCCCTTTTTCCTTTTGGAGAGCGGGCACCACAATCTGAGCACCGGACGCCCTATGTAGTGTGTCGGGCTTAGAATAAAGGGCGGTTGGTTGTATCGGTGGCTCAGTAAAGGCGCAAGCCGGGCGTCTCCTGAGAACCAAACAGACGCTTGGTGATAGTGGCTTTCTCTGTGGGGCCACCAGCTAGGTCTTCTTCGTTGCCAAACTGAGTGCTGAAGAAGTGATCATTCCAGTCTTCGTCGTCCTCGGCCGGATCCTGCGCCATGTGCATATCATCAACATGATCATCCGACCCACCGCGTGGAGGTGACGGCGAGGCCTTGCCACCGCTTGTCGCTGGCACGACAGGCGGTGCTGTTGTCTGTGGCGTGATGGCCCCCGCCGTCCCCAAACGGATCATGCTCTTTGGCCATAGCAAGAATAAGCCGAAGCAACTTCTGAGGACATACGGCTCTTCTTCATCCGCTCCTGGGGGTTGAATGGGAGGTTCCAGGTCGTCGCAGCCCCTTAGCACCCGACTAATTTTAACCCTGTGCACGCTATCTGGCATCGGCTTTGAGTGGAACGTGCGCTGCAAGGGTTGAACGATGGTACCCTTGGCAACATCCCTCAGCTCGTTGTTCACGTAGCATAAGAGAGTGCAAGGAACATCCGTCTGCGGAAAACATGTACGGCGTCGTCAGAGCGAGATGCCATAAGAGTAATATATAGATGGCATGAAATAAGGCGGTAATTAAAGCAATTTGTTTACCGTGATGGCGTTGAGATCGGCTAATGTCGACGCACCGCATACGGCGACGGGTGTGCAAGAGACGGAAGGGCTGCTTGATGGCGCGGTGCTGGCCGCCGGTGTATTCTCCCTACCGACGGGTGCTTGGAGCTCCGGTGCTGCCGCGACGATGGAAGGGGGGCACCAACATGTACTCCGGCGCCGCAGTGATGGCAGGGGGAGTCACCAACACTTGCGGCGCCGCGGTGCTAGCGGGCGGAGTCACGAACACGTAGTTCGCCTGATTCGTCGGCGCCGCGTTGTTCGAGTGGCTGCTGACCATGCTTGGAATCGGGCACGGCCCTACTCGACCACCCGCACTCCAGTTCTCTATTGACTCCACCAAGGTAGGCAAGAAGGACGTGAGGGTGATTGCCAGGTTGTCTTGGACGATCTGCGGGATCCGCGCCACTTGTGCCTTAAGTTCTTGAACCTCTCGGTTTTCCTCCTCGCTCCTTCCCGACGGCGCCACATGCGTCCTCGGCGGTGGACCAAAATGATCCACCCAATTCTTACCCGAGGCCGGCCCAGACGGCGGCAACAACTTCTTCGTAACGGTTCTATTTTCTTGGCGGTTCATCGCCTGTTAAAAGGGTTATCCCACCGGTGTGGCCGACCCACAGGATGAGGAACCCTGGGATCCATGACTAGCAACAATTTCCTCCTCCTGCAGAAGAAGTAACAGTGAATCATTTAGATCACCGATTAGATTGCAATCGTGTTGATCCGCGGTAATTAGATTATACTTACCACAATTTCCACGAATTCCTTGACCGCAGGATCCGCGGTGAGTTGTTTGGTTTTTGGGTCCACATGGTAACGGGCCCTGATGAAGTTTCGAACCTGCCCGGGTTCGAATTTGGCAAAGGGGTTTTCTATCCCCTTGGATCTATACTCTTCGTCCTCCTTATTCCATTTGGCCTCCGCGGTTCTGTATCCACCAGATCGAGATGGTGATGACCTATATTCATCGCCTGCGGACCTTTCCCGATTACTATTGGCGTGGCTCTTTGATTCACACCTCTCCTTGAACTCCGGGAACTGATCTTGTGATCTGCGGGTCAATCTTCGGATCTCCTCGAGACTTTTGCCTTCTTTATAGATCTTCTTCTTTATCCGGTTCTCCAGTGGCGGGCGGTGCTCATCTTTGTGAGGCGGATTTGTTTACCGTTCCCATGATAATTTGTGTTCGATACTTAGCGGGAACTTGTATCTTGCGTGCAACTTCTCGAAGGAGTGTGCGCAAGTGGCCATTATCTTTATGCCGGAGATTCTCGGTGTTGATCGAGATGGTTGTCCGGGTGATCGCCGCCACTTGCCCACCGTACCCTTTGACGACAAGGGCGGGCTCCAAAGGAACCCCTGATGGGCTCACTTCGGTAATTTCCTCCCTAACCGTGCCGACCGTGTTCGGGCGCCGGTGCTTCGGCTTCTTCTTCTTAGGAGGGTTGCTACCACTCCTTGTGCCCTCGCCGCCATCAGTGGTTTCATCGTCCGCCGTTCCTTCGTCTTCTTCCTCCGCGTCTTCCATCTCATCATCCTCGCTCTCCGAAGGATGGTATTCTTCATCGTCTTCTAGACGCTGGGCCGCCTCCCAGAATGTCAATTGTTTATTCGGAGGTCTGAGTTATCCTTCAGCGCTGATGCGCTTAGAACATCCAGCCTCGTCGTTGTCACACATCTTTGCACTAATAAAAAACAAATAATTGGTTAAATGCACGGAAAAATCCGGCATGACCTTTGCTAATTTTCTTAAACTAGGAGTGCCCGATTTCTGCCAAAACGGAAGTTAATCAACATTCCGGCAAAAATCGGGACTCGTTTCATACAAGAACCTGCATATATATGGCCAGCATAGCTAGCACACAATAAATGGCCATCATAGCCAAGACAACCAGCATAAATGGCCCAAGATAGCCAAAGACAATCGCACAACCAGACACAATAAATCTGTTTCAAGAAAATTACTGGACTTGATGGCAGCAAGTTTTGCAAGGGACACCAACACTAGAACAGCTACCACATCTATGGGCATAATGGAACAAAGAAAATGGAGGAACCGTAACACGAGCAGCTACCATATTCAATCGGGGCACAAACATGATCATATAACCTCCTGCTACTCGAACCCTAATGTGTCAACAACCTCCTGCACTACTTTGAACCCTAATGTGTCAATCATCATAGAGATAAATCTGAACCTTATGTGTCAACAGAGTTTTTAAAAAATTAAAATTAATGACCCAGGAGTGCAAAACCAGATGTTGTACAACCCTGAAGCATCAGCTTTCGCACTCTCTTATTTAAATTAATACCTAGAACTTGGTGTACTGAATAATCCAAGGTCAATCTAAATTAAGCTTGCATCATTAGTGATATATATATCTATCGATAGCATAATCCAAGGACAATTAAAAATGTTCATCAATAGCATACAATTGTATCACTATCAACTACCTATATCTCAGAGGGGAGCATTTAATTGAGAATATATGAATATTTTAGAGGGGAGCTTTTCCATCAGTTATTTACAACAAATGCATATTGGATGCAACACTAAAAGCAGAACCATATTAAGTATGGTAACAAACAGTGTAGACAATAAAGGGAGTTGCCTGTCATTATGTGGGATCAGTGTTTGCCTGTCATTTCTAATAATAGCATGCCAACACTACACCAATAGCAGAACCTGGGAGTTGCCTGTCATTTCTAATGGTAATAGAACCTGGGAGTTGTGAACAACGAGCTGTTCTACCATGAACCCTAACTTTGCTGCACTACTCTGAACCAATAGCCACCAATAGCTGCACTACACCAATAGCTGCACTACTCTGAACCATGAACCCTAACTTTGCTGTTTGTTTTTCGATGGGGGCCAGAATTCACTAGCTATTCTACCATTCAGACATGACAATTATTCTACCATTCAGACCTGCTAGCAGCAACCTAGCAACCTAGCAACCTCTGACCCCTAGCAACCTAGCAACCTCTGAACCATGAACCCTAACTCGGCAGGGGGAGAGGGAGACAGGGAGGAGGGAGAGAGGAGAGAGAGGGAGAGAGGGAGGAGAGGCAGGGAGAGGAGAGAGGGAGGAGGGAGACAGGAGAGGAGAGAGGGAGAGGAGGGAGAGGGGGGAGAGGAGAGAGGGAGAGGGAGAGAGGAGAGGAGGAGAGGAGGCAGGGAGGGGCTACCTCGGCGGGCGGACGGCAGGCGGA
The DNA here is from genome assembly GCA_030063025.1 of Avena longiglumis. Lineage (NCBI taxonomy): Eukaryota > Viridiplantae > Streptophyta > Magnoliopsida > Poales > Poaceae > Avena > Avena longiglumis. The sequence goes on along the minus strand of CP125975.1, from coordinate 443,877,004 downwards.
CGACGACGGGCGGCGCAATCCTCCTCCTCCACGAGAGCTTCCTCCTCCTCGAGAGCTTCCTCCTCCTCCGCGAGAGCTTCCTCCTCCTCGAGAGCTTCCTCCTCCTCCATGACGACGGGCAGCGCGGCGGTGGTGGGCTTCCTCCTACTCGAGAGCCTCTGTGAGATGCAGAGGCGTGGTGTCGTCAGGAGAGATGGAACCGCGGTTGACTAGCGTCCAGAGACATAGTGGCGCACTGCCAAGTGCTCGCGACTTGGCGAGTGCGCCACGCCTATGTCTCATGACGACTGATAAGAGGGCGGCCACCTTTTGTTAAAACTACTACCGTCATAGCCCACTGGTTCTAGCCCTTAGCTCTATTCCAAACTCGAGCACCAGGTTGAATCCTGGTGCTCCACTTTTATTTTTATTTTAAAAATACTTTTAAATGTTCACAAAAATGTCCAAAAGTGGTGATATATGCCATACAAGTTTTGTTTTGTTTTAAAATACTTTTAAATATTCCAAACATGCCCAAAAGTAGTGATATATGTCATAAAAGTGTTACAAATATGATTCAAGTATAACTAAATTTCATAATACTTTGTCCATGAATATTACAATCTTTTTCCGACCACGTTTTACAATATTTTTGAGCTAGCGTTTTACAATCTTTTTCCCTTCTTTGTAGCGGTTGAATAATTTAGCCCCGGCACTTTAATGTTTCTTCTTTGAGCGGGCTACCTTTTTGGGTAGGGTTGTCCTTTTTCTTCTTGTGATGTATGTTCTTTGCATCGTAGTCGCCGTCATCTTCAATCTTTGGATCGCCGTCTTGTGAAGTCTTGCTCGTTGGCGACTCCATCCATTCCGATGATGTTTCTTTTTCCTCTCCTCACGACAACACGGCTATGCTTTGTCGGGTCGGTAATGAAAAAACATTGGTCCACTTTGGTAGCCAGTACCCACGGTTCATTTTTCGTGGCCATGTTTGCACCGACGTCCTTGGATTTGGCTGCTTCGGGTATAACCATGGTTGTGAAATACCGGTCTTCTCTTTCGACACTCTTTGCCCATCTGACACGGAACATCGGCACCTTTTCTCCACAGTAGTCGAGCTCCCAGATCTCCTCGATTCTTCCGTAGAATCTTTCCTTCACGTTGTCATCGGTGTAGAATTCCGACGTTACGCCTGAGTTCTGATAATCACACTTGTTGTCCTTTTCCTCCGTGTAGAATGTGTAGCCGTTGATATCATACGCCTGATAGGTCACCAGGTTTTGCATCGGTCCCTGCGACAAGGTGAATATGATCTTTTCCGTGTCAGAAGAATACGAGCACGGGGGATTATGAAGGAGCGTCTGCCTAAACCAACGCGTGAAATCTGAGTTGTGCTCTTTGATTATTTCTCCCTGCGTCCTCTGTATGCCCCGGTCACTGTACTTCTTCTCGATTAACCTTTTGTGCTTCTGTACCCAAGGATCAACCAGTTCTAAATGCTGTAGCGCGACGAGGTTTGCTCGATCAAATTCTGCGCGTCGAAAATCGCATGCGATGTCGGCGACCCTCTCGGTGACCAGATCCGTCGAGCTTGCCAAGGTGTACATTGACGGGAAGACCGGCGAGTTCTCGATGTCTAGATAATTCGTGCGAAGAGATGCACTCTTGCCGAAAGCCCTTGGCTATGCTTCCATCTGGGCGGGACACATTGACGTATCCTTTGATGTGTCCGTTCATCCTTCGAACGCCATCATGCTGCGGAGGAACATCGGCCCAAGTTGTACGATGTCCTCCACGACATGGACCAGCAGATGCACCATAATGTCGAAGAATGCGGGTGGGAAGTAGACCTCAAGCTCACATAGTATCACCACGATCTCCTCCTGTAGCCTTCCGAGCTGATTCAAGCCAATCGACTTCCTAGAGATGACGTCGAAAAACTTGCATAGGCCAAATAACGTTTCACGGACGTGCTCGTCCATTATCCCTCTTAGTGCGACCGGAAGTACCTGCGTCATTAGCACGGCACAGTCGTGAGACTTCATGCCATCGAACCTCTGCTCGCCTCGTCTAGGTATCGCTTATCTTGCCAGCGTGGCCGTAAGGAAATTTGACTCCTAGAAGGCACTTGAAAAACTGTTTGATCTCATCACGGCTTAGAGTGAAGCAAGAAGGAGGCGTAATATTCGTTCTTCTTGAACTTTTACCCTTCCGCGACCTTGTGTCGTCTCGACTCATGATCATCGTCATCTTCACGATCATCGGGAGTAGTGTGTCCTCCGTGAAGATCCTTCCGGATACCCAAGCATATTAGGTCGTGCCTTGCTTTGGACCATCTTCGTCCTATCGGCATGTTGATTATGGTGGCGACGGACTCTCGCACGTTTTCGTGATATGCATGATGTCGAGGCTATGAGGCGTGCGGAGAAACTTCCAGTATGGCAACTCCTAGAAAACTGACCTTGTTTTCCATACCCTCATCAGCGGCTTGTCTTGTTGCTGCCTCTTTCGCTTCTTTCCAGGCTTAGGACAATCTTTCCAGTTTTTCAGCAACTCTTCCACTTCTTCGCTGCTCCTACGCTCTGGGATTCCTCGGGTCTCGGATTTGCCATCGAACAGGTCTCCACGTTTTCTCCATGGATCATTCTTGCCGAGCCACCTCCAGTGCGCCATGAACACGGTTTTCGATGACCCTGGATCTTTCTCTAGTTGGAGATAGCTTGTGTTATCCATGCACCTAACGCATGCGCAGAATCCTTGGATAACCTGCCCCGAGATATACCCGCAACCTGGATAGTCTTGCACCGTAGTGACCAACGCGGCTCTCATAGTGAAATAATCTTGTGCGACGTAAGTATTGGCTCCAGATTCCCATAACGTGGCTAGCTCCTCTTTCAACAGCCCGAGATACTGATTTATGTCGGTACCGTTGTTTCGCCCTTGAATTAGCATACTCATTTGTATGTTCTTCTTCATGCACAACCATGGAGGGAGGTTGTACATCCATACAAACACGGGCCAAGTGTTGTGCGTGCTTGCTACAGCTGCGAGCGGATTGAGTCCATCGGTGCTCACACCAAGCCCGATGTTCCTCGAATCTCCATCGAATTCGGGAATTCGAGGTCCAATGCTTTCCACCGCTAGCATCGAAGGTGCGTCGGCAGCTCATCCTTTTCGGGTCATCATCATCTCCTGGCTTCTTCCTTTCCGCATGCCATCGCATGAGCTTCGCTTCCTTAGGGTCCGCATGAAATAGCGCTGCGACGAGGAGTGATAGGAAAGTACCATACCACTTTTCGAGGTGCTTTCTTCCTTTCTTGTATCGACTCATGCCGCACACCGGACATGTGGTTTTCTCCCGTCCTCGCCCGATAAATGATGCAATCATTGATGCATACGTGATATCTAACGTCGGTAGATCGAGAGATGACGATTTTCTTGGCATCCTCGATACTAGTTGGACATGTGTTCCCCTCGGGAGACGATCGTGCTGAATGCCATCATATCGTCGAAGCTTCGTCGCTCAATTTGTGCTTTGCCTTCATCTCCATAGCCTTGAGCGTTACATTCAACCGGGTAACATCGGGCTGCATCCTTCATACAATGGAGTAACCGCGTCTTTCTCAAGTTGCAAGCTTGGCTTTCTCTCTAGCGGAAGCCTGGCGTTACTAAATGCTTGAGAAGCAGCTCTTGCACATAAGGATCCCGCACCCAGCCTGACGTTGTTCCATCGTCGTCTGCTCCTCCGGCATCTAGATCATCATCATCCCGGTCTGCTTCCGCACCTTCACCATCTCCAGGAGACTCTTCATCATCTCGCCCGTTCTCACCGTGATGATGATCATCGTCATGTTGTCCACCCTCTTCACCATCTCCATCATCTACGTCATCGCTTATCCAACGAGTGTATCCATCCATGAAACCATGGCGGGCAGTGCGCTAGATTCCTGGAATCTGGGTCGATCACCCAGTTGAGTTTGCATCTTCTGCACGGACATCTTATATCTGTCTTGTTATTTCGTATCATGTCGGCCGTCGCACATTTCAAAAATCTAGCCACAATGCCTTCGCTCATTATGCGGACCATTTTTGCCTGCACGATGTACACGGTACAATTTTGAAGTCTATTAGAACCACATAATGAATGCATGCATGCAATGGTCGATAGAAAATTTCGGCATGACCTATCCTAAAATTAGGACCTTTGCGAAATGCCAAAGTCTTGCCAAAATGGAAATGAATCAACATTTTGGCAAAACAAATGGCAAATTGTTCACATACAAACATAAGAGAGAGAGAGACTGATCCATACACACATGAACATATCATTATCCTCTCCATACACACATGCATGAGCATCATCGATACTCTCCATATACACACACATATGACCATCGATCCTCTCCATATACACACATCATGAGCATCGATCATCTACATACATATGAGCACATCATCCATATACACATGAACACATCCTTACATGGACAGCTTACCGAGATGAGAGACCGATCGCGAGAAAGATGGAAAGGAGAGGTGCGCGCGTCGACCGGAGAAGGATAGATGAGAGACCGGAGACCTCCTCTATTACTTATGTATCATCCAAAGCAAGTTTTACATGCTAAAAATGGTGAATGTGTGGAGAAATTGAGGTGGGAAGGAGAAGATCCCGACTAGATCTAAGGAGGAAGAAGAAGGGGAAAGTGAAGTGTGGGGTGGTGGATCCCGACTAGATCCCGACTAGATCCCGACTAGCTAATATCCGTGGCGCACACGGCCCTAGTGCGCCACAGGGAGTACAAACATCTGTGGCGCACTATGCCACGTGCGCCACAGATGCTCCTACTCCCTGTGGCGCACTAGGCCGAGTGCGCCACAAAAGTTTGTGGTCGTTTCAGAGCAGAGGGGGGCATGCGCTTAGGCGTAGCGCACCAGACCCATGTGCGCCACAGATGACCCTAACAACCGTGGCGCACCTGACTATAGTGCGCTACAGATGTTTGGCGTGCGGCCAACAGGGCCCTGGCCCACACACTATAGTGCGCTACAGTTGTTCTAGTTATTAGTAGGGCACTGCCCACAGGTGAGCCACGCCTGTTTTAGCCGTGGGGCACTTCAACCATGTGAGCCACGGATGTGCTGATTACCTATAGCCGTTTTCCTAGTAGTGACTAATCAAAATTATTTTTCTGATACACAGAGATATGTCACCAAAGTTTCCAAAACAGACTTTGGTAAGGAAAGAGGAGACTTTTGATGATTATCAAGGATCATTTACAGACCAACTTCGGCAACTTTTAAAGCTCTCTAGTTGTCCAACTAGAATTCCGGTGAACACTATCACTTACCTTGATGGCCGGATGTTATCCAAGTATCGTGTGAGTATCCAACTTCCAGAGAAGCTTGGATTATATCACGATCTACCCATAGGAGAAGGTAGGAGTCATTTAGCAGCCTAGCATGTTGATGTTGTGGAGGCAATAGCTAATATCCGGGAGCAGAAAACCAAGGAGATGGAAGGTAGCACATTCTCTGTGATATGTCATGATTCTATAGACTCAGAGCCTATACCGGATCATCTTAATTTGGTTAAGAAGCATCCTAAGTTAGCTTCCAAGTTTATGGATAGATACCGTACACTTGTTGCTTCCTTCTATAAGACTCATCAAGTGATTGATGAAGACAAAAATGACATGCTAGAGGATCTAACTGATCCGGAAAGGAGGAAGCGGTTAGCATTCTAGCTAGAGAAAGAAGCAAGTAGTAGTGCAATACCTATTTTTAAGGATATACCTATAGATCAGGAATCTTTTGTACCATATCCTTACTCACCAATACCTGAACCTACACATGATCCTACTATGGATATGCGGTATGCAGTACCACAGGGCTCAGAGGATGGTTCTGACTCAGAACTTTCTATTGAGAATTCAGATGGTTCCGACAGGAATGTTGGACAATCTAGTTGGATGGGTGCAAGGATGAACCCTAATAATAGTAGTAGAAATACCATGTCAATAGATAACCAGGATGAAGAAGAAGATCCCGAGGAGAGAGTGTTTGAATCATCAACATCCTCTCAAAACCCAGGGAATATACATTATCCAGTGTTTAATTATCTTGCCCACGAGAGCACCTGGGGAGCAGCAGGATCTATGTATCCTGTTGACAACTCAAGAAATGAAGCTCAGGAGATGCACGCTGGAGATAATGTTGAATATGTTTCTGAAGACTTTTCAGCTGAGCTGGAGGGAGTCAATGCGCTCAGGTTGAGTAATGACTCAGGTCCTGACACTTCATATACAGAGTATGTTCCTTCTAGAAGGCCATATGTTCCACAAACTGTGCGACGAACAACACGTCATCATGGTTGGACATCAGGCATGTACGATGAACGTAGTTACTATTAGGAGGATACAACTAGTCAGTAGTATCAAGTACTGTGTATTGTACCCAAGTAATAAGGTAGTTTTGTAATGATACCTATATGGTATATGTTGTAATGACTTTGTATCGTTATGTTAAATATGTGAAATGCATATTTGGATTTTCTTTGGATCTTCATTGTGTGACTAGTTATGTGCGTAAAGTCGAGCTCAGAACACATGTGCATGATGTAATTATGAGTATTCGCTTTATGTTTCAGGACTAGGGGGTCATGGATACGGTTGTAGAAATGGAAACTGAGCAGCAGCGGATGGAGCGAGAGGCCAAGGAAAAGGCCGATGCAGATGCAGCAAACCAAGAAACATTACCACCACCACCAATGAGGCCGTTAATGGAGCAGAACTTTATGCAATGCATGCAAATGATGCAAGAGACCCAGAACAAGTTCATGGAAGAGCTGCTAGGGAGAGCAAATCAGAGGGCACCTGAAGGTGGAGGAGTGAGTTTATCTAATTTCCAGAATGCAAGGATGTTACCTTTTGCATCAGCTCCTGAACCAATGGATGCAGAAGACTGGCTAGCAGATACAGAAAGGAAGCTAAAAACTGTAGGTTGCAATGATGAGGAAAAATTGAGGTATGCAACTCATCTACTGACTGGACCTGCAGCATCATGGTGGGAAATCAGTTAGCCATGCAACAACCAGGAAGGGAGTTTACCTGGGAGGAGTTCAAGCAGAGATTTCGTGAATATCATGTTCCGGAAAGTGACATGGAGTTGAAGCGGAGAGAATTTGAGGAGCTTCAGCAAGGATATACTAGTGTCATGAAGTACATCCGGGAGTTTAGCCAACTGTCTCGTTATGCTAAGGAGGATGTTAACACTGAAGAGAAGAGGAAGAAACGTTTCTTGCGTGGATTAAATCCATTTGTGAAGATGAAGCTAAGGTTAGCCAATAAGCAAACTTATCAGCAGTTGTTGGATGCAGCCATTACTTTTGAGGATGACTACAAGAATGTCCAAGAGGATCGGAGGAAGAGAGCCAAGAAGTAAACCAAAAGAATTCAGGCAAGCAAACCTAAACCTAACCTGGAGTTGATACCTCGGAATAGGAATTATGGCAACAACAACAATAACAATAACAATAGCAAGGGCAATGGTGGAAATCAATCTAATCCGAGAAGGAATGTTATCTGTAACTATTGTGGAATTCCAGGACATTTCCAGAGGGAGTGCAAAAAGCCTGTAGTGATCTGTTACGGTTGTGGTCAGAAGGGGTATATCAAGCCAGATTGTCCGAGCAAACCACCAGGAGGATGGCCTACCAAGGGAGGAGGACAAGCCAGTGGAGGAAATGGACAACCCAATAAAGGAGGAAACAATGGCAAGAACAACAATGGCAAGAGAAACCGACCTACCGAAAAACTGAATTGTGCAACCCTCGAGGAGGTGGATAATTCGGAGCATGCAGTGATAGGTACGCTCAATATCCTTACCAATCCCGACAAAGTTCTATTTGATACTGGTGCAACTACTTCATTCATTTCTGAAGAATTTTGTGATAAGTTCGGGATTAGAAGGGCAACGTTAGAAAGTCCTATGACCGTAGTTACGGCAGGAGGGAATGTGAATGTAGGCCACATAAAACAAGATCAGTTTATCTCGATCTGCGGTTGTACATATTTCGCAGACCTTTATGTGATTCCTTTGAAGGGAATTGCAGTAGTGCTGGGGATGGATTGGATGATGGAACACGGAGCTCAGATAAATTGTGAGGATAAAACTGTCTCAATCAAAACTCCAAGTGGAGCAAGGATAGTTTACCAAGCAGATAAACACAGTCATATCATGGTGGAACTGCAGTTGAATTTAGTGAAAGAAGTTAAATAAGAAGAGATTCCTATAGTTAATGAATTCCAAGATGTTTTTCCAACAGAGTTACCGGGAATGCAACCAGACCGTGAGATAGAGTTCACCATTTACCTAATACCTGGTACAACACCAATAGCTCAAGCACCATATAAAATGGGACCCAAAGAGTTGAAAGAACTCAAGGAGCAAATTGATGAGTTAGCGGGAAAAGGATTTATACAGGAAAGTGTATCTCCATGGGGAACACCAGTAATTTTTGTAGATAAGAGAGATGGTGGAATACGGATGTGTGGTGATTATAGAAATCTGAACAATGTGACTATCAAGAATAAGTATCCTTTACCAAGAATTCAAGATTTGTTTGATCAAGTGAAAGGAGATGGATTATTTTCAAAGATCGATTTAAGATCTGGATACCATCAAATAAAAATCAAGCCGGAAGATGTTCCAAAAACAACATTTGTCTCAAGAAATGGACACCAAGAGTATCTGGTAGTACCATTTGGTTTGACCAATGCACCGGCAATATTCATGAACCTGATGAACAAGATTTTCATGCCATATTTGGACAAGTTTGTCATCGTCTTTATTGATGATATTCTGATATATTCCAAGGATAAGGAAGAGCATGCTGACCATTTGAGGATAGCATTGCAGACTTTAAGAGAACATAAGCTTTATGCTAAGTTCAGTAAGTGTGAGTTCTGGCTAGATGAGGTAGAATTCCTCGGTCATGTGATCAGTAAGGATGGAATTGCTCTGAATCCATCTAAAGTTCAGTCGGTACTAGAGTGGACTGCACCGACCAATGTGAAACAAATTCGAGGTTTCTTAGGAATGGCTGGTTATTATCGGAGATTCATTGAAGGTTTCTCCAAAATAGCCGGACCAATGAACAAATTATTAAGGAAGAATACACCATTCAAGTGGGATGAGAAATGTGAAGCAAGTTTTCAAGAGTTGAAGACTAGATTAACCATAGCTCCAATCTTAGCAGTTCCTGAAACAGGGAAGGACTTCACCGTATACTGTGATGCGTCTAAAGAAGGTTTGGGTTGTGTATTAATGCAAGATCGGAAAGTTATTGCTTATGGTTGAAGGCAATTTAAACCACATGAAGTCAACTATCCAACTCATGGTTTAGAGTTAGCAGCAGTAGTTTTTGCGCTGAAAGGATGGAGGCATTTTCTTTATGGAGCCAGATGTGAATTATACACTGACCATAAAAGTCTCAAATATTTCTTCACTCAAAAGGAATTGAATATGAGACAGAAGCGTTGGTTGGAATTAATCAAGGATTATGATTTAACAATCAATTACACCCCAGGAAAAGCAAATGTTGTAGCAGATCCTTTAAGCAGAAAGAGTGCAGATATTCAGCCTAGCAATAGGGAGCTACCAAAAGAATTACAAATGGACTTGGAAAGATTAGAACTTCAATTCATCAGAGCAGAGGTTCTCGGAGGAATAGCTACTATGCAGGTAGTTGCAGAGCAGGACAGTGATCTTAAGCAAGAAATTCTTAGACATCAAGAAGAAGTTCCATTTATTGCTGAGGAAATTCGGAGGATATCTCAAGGGCAAAATCAGTTCTTCGCCTTGGGAATTATGGGTCTTTATGGTTTCAAGATCGTCTATGTGTTCCAGATGTGACAGAGATCATAAATGTCATACTCAAGGAAGCACATGATACACCATATTCTATACATCCAGGGAGTACTAAGATGTATATGGATTTGAAAGAACTATTTTGGTGGAATAACATGAAAAGAGATATTGCTAAATATGTATCGGAGTGCCATACTTTTCAAAGGGTGAAAGCTGAACATCAAAGTCCAGCAGGACCATTACAACCCTTAGAAATTGCTGAATGGAAATGGGAGGAAATAGGTATGGACTTCATTACAGGATTACCTATGACACCAAAAAGGAAGGATATGATATGGGAATTGTGGACAGACTCACTAAGAGTGCACATTTTATTCCAGTGAATCAAAAGGATAATTCCGAGAAGTTAGTTGAAGTATATGTCAAAGAGACAGTAAGTAAGCATGGAGTACCCAAAAATATCGTAACTGATATGGGATCAGTATTTACTTCAGCATTTTTGAAGCAATTGCATGAAGCACTTAGTTCAAAGTTAGATTTCAGCACGTCATATCATCCCGAGACAGGAGGTCCAACTGAAAGAACAAATCAAATACTAGAAGACATGTTGAGAGCTTGTGCACTAGATTTTGGAGGAACATGGGAAGATCACCTACCATTGGCAGAATTTTCTTATAACAATAGCTATCAGAGTAGTCTGAAGGCAGCTCCATATGAGATTCTGTATGGAAGGAATTGTAGATCACCAATATGTCCGTATGAACCTAGAAGCAGCAAAGAATTTGCACCAGATTATGTCAAGGAGAGACAAGACATCATTGATAAGATCAGGGATAGACTGAAAATAGCCCAGAGCAGGTAGAAAAGTTATGCGGATCAAAGTCGAAGATCATGGCATCCAGAAGTGGGAGATATGGTCTAATTGAAAGTAAGTCCAATGAAAGGAGTAAAAAGATTCGGAGTTAAAGGGAAATTGAGTCCAAGATATATCGTACCATTCAAGATACTAAGTCAAAACAGAACTATAGCTTATGCTTTAGAGTTACCATCAAGATTAGCTCAAGTGCATAATGTTTTCCATGTGTCACGACTTCGCAAATGTTTGAAAGTTCCAGATGATGCAATAACACATCAAGAGATAGAACTACAAGCAGACCTGACTTATATTGAAAAGCCCTGTAAGATTATGGAAGAAAACTAGAAAAGATTGAGGAATAGAGCAATCAAATATTGTAAGGTAAAGTGGGAGCATCACCCTGAGAGGGAAGCCACATGGGAGAAGGAAGAGGATTTAAGAAAAGCTTATCGAGAACTATTCAGGTACATCTCCACAAACTTTGGGACGAAGTTTAATTTAAGGGGGGAAGTTTGTAACATCCCAGGATTTAGGACCTAACGAAGGGTAGATCTAGGAATATGTATTGTTGCATGCATTCATCTGTGAAAATGTGGATAAAATTTTCGCCAAATAAAAAAACCTAAGTGATCAATGTTTCTTCCATACTTTGAGATTAGGTTTAGTCTTAAAGGGTGATTGTTATAAACTCTGAGATGATCTTAAGGAGTTATGTGTTTAAAATGAATTTGAATTTTAAACTTGAGTGTTTGAATTATAATTTAAATGATTTAGATATAAGATTTGAATCTTAAATTAATCAAGAGATAAGTATTATAACTTAAATCTTATCCAAAAATAATATTGAATATGAAATTCATTTCATATTATTAATACATAAACAAGTTACAAAGAATGTAATCTACTGAAGCCATTCCAACCTTCACAATTTTATAAAAGAATAAAGAATAAGAATATTCTTTATTAATAATAATATAATATTTATTACAATTAAATAAAATAAAGATTACAAGAATAATAAAAGAAAAATTACAAAAGAATAAGAAAATTACATTTGAATATCTACTAACTATCCTATATCTTAATCTATACTAAATCTTCATCTTTATCTTTGTACCTGCAAAACAAAGAACTAAATAGAAACAAAATAAGATTAGTGTTAGTATTATTTCTCTCAGATATGTCAGTGAAATGCACTTGACAAATTCATCATTGAGAAATGATATAAAGGGGCAAGTTTCACCAATATGAAAGATTTTACCTTTCATAAATTCAAAGCCAGGAGTCAAATGACAGCCAAAAGGGACCAATTCACCAGCCAGGTGAAAGTAATCTGGTAATAGTAAGTTCAAAAATTCTGAACATATCCACAAGGGCATAACAGGCACACAAGCTGGACACATACCAGCATGCAAATGGTGTGTTGTCGACCTCACAAGCATAGCCTAATCTCACAAAACCACAGCACAGCCGTGGAGGAGCACACCAGTGGATCTCTCCACTACACAATACACAAGCACAACCAGTGTAGACAGCAGCTAAACCAAGAACATCAGCCAAACCCAGATCAACCAAACATCACCAGGATGGTGACATAAGGAGGGGGATGAATCTAGTGGACAACAAGGTCAAGCTGTCAACACCCAGATTTTTCAATCCTAGATGCCTGTTATGCCATACATCGCAATCCCAGGATTACCATTTTTGCGGGACATAAGAGAATTGGATACCATAGTACTTCATCCATTACAAACGATACATAAGTTCTTACACAAATGGGGATCTCATGATCCAGTTCTTAATACAACATCAAGCCGCGGAATACGTAATAATAACGGTAGCGTACGCGAAGCTCCATCTTGAGGTCACAGCAATCGATGATGGGAGATGATCCTAGTTGTCGTAACCTTCCTGGGGTCCATCTTTCAGGTACTCCTCTTCATAGTCTGGCCATGGGAATAGCCAGGGACAAAGCCATGAGTACTCTTTAAGTACTCGCAAACTAATATAAACAGATAAGGGGGTTTTTTGGATAATAGGATACTAGGCTCTAGGGTTGTTTTGCAAAAATCCAGGTTTATCTCTACTAAGTTCCAAAGCTAGTCACAATTTTAGAACTCCTAAGTGGGATCTTGTAATTCAGGTCACAACTCTGTTGTGGTCAAGTCAAAGTCTCAATTCATTTCACAAGTCATTTTGAAAAGTCTGACGGGGGAACAGTATGGCCACTCCAACTGTCCATAACCTTCGGACGCGGCTATTCGAATAGTTTGACACTCTGTAGAGATTGTACACTTTCACCACAACATTCGATACATCTGTCAGGAACAAATCCTGAATTCACCATACTCAGTATGCGGATAATCAATCCTAACCTTTCAATTACACGCCCTAGTATAAGCACCTCTCCGTGAGTTTGGCCCCAACCATGACCAGCTATCATCTTGGAGTACCGCATGTGGACAATCTTCACAAGGTAGCCTCAGCTCAGACCTTGGCGGAGGAACTAATACTAAGGTATATAAGTTTCATAAGCCCTACCCAATATTCGGTATTGTGTTTGTACGCTAAAATTGGAATGGTATCGCATCCAGACAACCATAAGTTTTATAAAGGGCTAAGGCTCATGCCTCAACATTTTTATCACCAGAATCATCAAGTGTTTGGAAACATATGTCCAAAACATTTCAATAGAATGATCCATCATTCCAAGGTTTTCATAACCATTTTTCCACCAAGTATTCCCATCTAAAAGTTGATCCAGTTTTATGCTTAGCACTAGCATCTACAGGTGGGGGTAGTACTAATGAGGGGTGGTAACTAGTGGAGTTTCACTAAGTCCAACCTTATATCTTAGGCTGATATCAAGGTTTCTAGCTTAGGCCAAATTTTATGCTCTTTATGCAACCTTCAGCACAACTATCTAGTATCTACCAAACTCTTAGGTATACTCTAAGTAAGCTTTGATAAAGAGATAAAGTAAGAAGCTTGCACATAAAACTAGGATTTGGTTTATCAAGTGGGTATGATCACATATGCTTAAGGCATATAGTAGTCATATCACAAGTATGGGTTTGTGGCATCAGTAGGGTATCTGGCAAGGGTTAGCTTGCATCAATATCAGTATAAGCTTGCATAGGTATAGTATCTTGCAAGTGTTAGCTTGCCTTGTGCAGAGAAGTGGTTGAAGTTCTCCTCGGCTTCCTCTTCGTAGTATCCTCCTTCCTCCTCGTATCCTTGGTCGGTACTAGCGTCTATGAATAAATACGAGGTACACAATCACCAAACAATACTTAACTACTTGCAATCATCACACACAAGGGTCCTATAGATGATCTAGCATCATCTCTAACATTACAAGGTTAAGGCTTGGTTTAAATCTTTTTATTTTTAGAAAAGTAATTTCTACTCATTGAAAAATTACTTAAGATTTAATATTCTCCAAACTAAACATGGGATCATGTTGACACATGTCATCACCACATATTGTAGTCCATGGGAATGTGATTTAAAGTGGTGTCACAATTTAATAAGGTTTTACCATTTTATTTTAATTAATTAAAGTGGCTAGAAATGCTTATGAAGTATTATTTTATTACTTGAATAGTATTTCTGCAAGTAAACCTATATATTTTTTTATATATTCTGAAAGGTATGGTTAAATGTGATTTTTGAGAGTTGGAATCAACTCAAAATCTTTTATGGTTTAAATTTGAAAAATGTTTGAATGCAGAAAAGCTTCTGCCTTGTTAGTTTTACTAGGGGTGATCTAGAGATCCAAATGACTTGAATCCAACGGGCTTGGATGAAGCATTCACAGGCCTTTCCAACAAAATTGGTTTCATTCAAATTGGTGCACTGAATCGATCTGGGTTGATTTTTGAAGTTGAGTGCTGAAGTGTGTTTGAATTAAAATAGAAAAAGATTTAATTTGAATCGCTGGGCTGCGCGGGAAATTCTAACGGGTCGGCCTGCTAAGCGCAGTGCTCCCGCGGGCTGCTTAATTGGGTGTCCCCACTCGTCAGTGACACGGGGCTGGGCGAAGCGGTATGGGGCAACGTGGATCGTTCGATCTAGTTCTAATCCAACGGCTGGGGGTCATCGTCGACGCGAGACAACTCTGATGAGAACGAAACCTAGCGCGGCCTGAGGGTGCTGGGGCTCACCGGCAGGCGAGGGTCGGCGAGGCGAGCGACGAAGTTGACGACGGCGAACCTCCCGTACCGATGGCTTCTCTGGGCGGCTCCAATCGCTGGCTTCCTTCTTCTCCAGAGGCGGCGGGCTCCGGTGAAATTCCGGCGAGGTGGTGCTCGCCTTGCTCTGAGGACGGTGTGGCACGGTCAGTGAGGAGAGGGGAGTGAGATGGTGTGAAGAAATCGTGCGGGGGTGGCCTCTATTTATAGTCGAGCGAGGGGACCGTCGGGGCACACGGTGAGCTCGTCGGGGGCGACGTTACAGGTGGCTAATGGCATGGGCAAGGGTAGGGGATGATGCTGTGTCTCCTGGCGATGCTCAACGACATGGTCGCAAGGCATGTGGCGATGTGGTTTGGTCTGGAACGGCCAGTGCTCTGCGCGGCAGAGGCGGCGTCTTCAATGGCGGGCGGTGGCTGTATGGCACAGGGCGACAAACGGGGATGTCTGGCGGTCTCCTGGGTCTGTGGTGATCGTGTGTGCACGCGGTGAGGGCGGCGCGCGGTTTGTGGACGCTGGTCGAGGGTGGCGCTCTGGCGCACGCTCGGCATGGTCTGGGCGCGGCTTGTGCGCGTGGTCCAGGGCTTGGCAACGCTTGCGGCTGGGACAGGGAGTGGCGGTGGACGGTGGGCTGCCTCCCAGACAAGGTTGGCACGTCTAGTTCTTCCTCTAGCCTGCTGTCCACAATGGGGTGACATTGGGGTGCTCGGCTATTCACCATTGATGACAATGGCAAGCTCACAGTGGTGCTAGTGCCTGGCTAAACTTCCTAGATGATCTACTGAGTTGTGTGTGAGCTAACTAGGGAACAAGTTAGGCAAGAATCACTGCACTATAGTGTTTGATGTTTTGTTTGATTTGTGTCTGCAACCTGTTTGATGAAATGGCCGCATGAAATCAAGTTTTAAATTTTGAAATGAATTTTGGTGGGTTTGCTAGATTGGTGCTGGTGAGTCTGCAGATGTTTGGGTTTTGAAAGTTGATCTTGTTTGAGTGGGTTTTGCAAAAGTGGGATCTTCCCATATGATAAAGATTCAATTTTGAATTGTCATTTAAACTATGCATTTGAAAGTTTCTGGATGATCACAAAGTGGGCCTTGATACCTTGTTATGAGTACATTCAAGGGGTGCAAAGATCCAGAAAAGTTTCTGTTAGGTTTTGAAAGTTTGAGACAGCCAAAGTAGGCATGGGAGTTAAATTGGTCAAAATGACCATTCACTTAATATATTTGTTTTGATTTACTTGTCTTTAGGAAAAGTGTGGGAAATGTTTTAGATGATGTTCATTTCACCTAAGAAACATTTTACAAGCAATGGATCACAAAAACAAGGTGGTTTTTAAAGAAATTCAAAATCCATGTATACACATATACATGCATTCATGAGTTTATTTAGAAAAGTTTTTGTTAACCCTAATCTTGATGATTAGTGTTTGATGATCTAAGTTTGGTATTTTTGGGATGTTACACAAGCCCAGGAGCTAGGATGAGCAGGCTAGCTCAAGAGCAAGCACATGAATCCAGCAGATCAAGATCATCATCATCAATCTACTACACCATCATCGGATTTTGTGGTGAGCCTCATAAAACCATCACATGATTTCATCATATTATCTAAACAAAAGCATGTGTTGCTTTATGAAATGATCTCTCAATAATCACCCAAGAGAGGTGAATCTATCCTAGAGATTTCAAGTATAAAGATAAGAAATCAAACTTAGCCAAAAGCACTAAACCCTCAGACCAGCATCACAGACTTTAGTGTTAATTTTTGCAACTTAGATCATTCTTCATTTGATCTTATCAGATCAGAGCACATCTCCCAGAGACCAACACCTCTAATCCTACAAGTTTCAAACAAACTATTTGCTCAGCTAACTAGGAATTAAATTCTAGAGCCTCAGACCAATATCATAGGCAGGAGAATCAAGAAAAGCTTTCATTTTATCTTCCCAGTATTAATCACAAGTATTGACAAAGCTAATCCCAGAAATAAAAACCCAATCACTTGTGTGCCAGATTACAATGGTATCCCAAGGACAAGTTCTTAATGAGCTAAAACCAATCTTTGCTTAGTTCCCACAGATAAAAGGGACAAACCAATACATATCATCTTCCTGAAGCCTAGTGGCAGGAATCAATATCATATTCATACATACATCCACATAAATCATTACATGTAATGATTATATTCGGTATGTATAATCTCATACAAGCCTACCATTATAATTGCAGTAAGCAACTACTGAGAGAAACTACTGTCAGTATAAGCATTCTGACAGTAGAGTAAATTCTCAGATCAATAACATAATCCAATCAGGGATTCCATAGAAACACTAGCATGGGGACATAGTGAATTATCTAAGGAATAAATCTGACAAGCCACTAGCATCGTCAAGCCACTACAAATCATGATCCACAGCAAGAAATCATTCTTCATACTCAAGTATGATCACCACTAGATCTAAACCATCATGGATATGATCAACAAGGGGTTATGAACCCTAATCAGAACAAGAACCATAAGATATGAACCCTAATCAGCACATAGTCACTAGGCACAAGAAGCCACTAGACACACACAGAAATATTCATGGTAGTAGCATGAACAAGAACCACAAAAGAAACTTACCCGAGGTCCTCGCTAACGAATCGAAGAGGAAGCAGATTGGCCGACGAACCACGGCGGCACAGGGAGCACCCTAGAGGGCACTGCAACCTGCACCAGCCACGGCGGCGGCCATAGCAGCACACGAGGCCAGCACACCACCACATACGGGACCGCGGTGGTGGGACAGCACCTTTCCCTAACCCTAGGGTTCGGGAACGGGGTGAATGTGACCACGGGGAAGCCCCAGAGTCAAATCGAGTTGGACTAGACGAACAAGCGTAGTCGCAAACCTCGCCCTGCACCACGACAGCGGCCAGGGGAAGCCTCAACGGCGGCCATCGCCAGCAGCGGCGCTAGAGCTCACGGGGTCGGGGAAGAGGAAAGGTGAGAACGAGCAGGTGGCAGAGAGTGTGGGCTGGGTGGGCCAAAACCCCTCGCGATGGTATTTTGACCTTACCCTATTGGGCCACACTGGCCCAATAAGCCCAAAATGCCAGCCCAAGTTATTTATAAAACTGTTTTAATCAATTGGAAAAGACCAAAATGCCCCTGACCTCAATAAAATTCTAGAAAATAAAATAAAAGTCCAAAAATTATAAATAAAATAGTTTTGGATTCCCAATAATCCATTCTGTCCAAATAAAATAAGATATAAAATTTTGGACATTTAAATTTTTATAAGAATTTTGTAATTTATATATTCCTTATGGAAATTTACAAAATTATTGAAAGATGATAAAAATAAATAAAAATCACTTTCATTATTTATTAATATTATAGTATTTTAGAAAATACTAAATAAATATTTTATAATAAATTTAATGTATAATTAATAATTCCTAAAAGAATTATTAAATCAATAAAAGTCAAATAAAAAGGAAATAAAATAAAATAATATATGCAATAAATATAAAAAATATATTTATAAATGCTTTATTAAAGGCACCTTATATAGGGAAAATGCATATAGAATTAAAAAATGCATTACATTACTTGCATAATCATTTTGCTTCTTTAAATATTGTCCTTACCGGGCAATAATGATGTTTTTGTAGAACTAGAAGCTCAAGGTCCAGTGCAAGCATCATACTTCACTATCTTGCCATCACAAGGCAAGTTCATCACTTGCTCATGTCCTTTGAAGAGTCTTTATCAAAGTATTTGCAAATTGTGTGTTATCATATATGCTATAAAAGAAAGAAAATATTATTTTCATAAATAAAGAAATCATAGATATCATCCTAAGTGGTGATATAATGGAGCAATAGAACTTAGAGTTCTAATTGCAACAATAATGATCAAGTAGGGACTTAATAACCCCTGACATCAATGATTCTAGCGCTGTATATTACGTGTTAGCCATGAGATTTGGAATGGGACAGAGAAGTTAGTTGTATCTTCTTCCTCTCGCATGAAGCCAGATGTGCAGGTCGTGGCTGTTATCCTCGTAGCGTGCATATTAATTGGTAATTCGTAGAGGATATGCAACATATGGGTGGGAACCCTCATCGTCCCATGATAGTTCTGGCATCTAACGGTTTGTACAAACCATTGCCGTAATTCATTATGTGGGCATGGTGTACACGAAGGAGGCATGCGGGGTCACGAAGGGGGCAGTGATTGGCTTAGAACAACTACTGGGCCCCACATCATGGAATTGTGGACGGGAAAGTACGCCCGGATGTGCAACAAGGAGTTGATATCTCATGGGTAAAGTAACGCACCTCTGTAGAGTGTAAAAACTATAAGTTGTTACTCCCTGTTCCACGAAGGAGCTACGAACGGGGCAGGAAAGGAACTCCATGAAAGTTCTGGTCAACCTATGAAGGCTGATTGTCATAGTTTTTGGGAATAAAATCAATCTTGGAAGATTTACAAAAACTGTATAGTGCTAAGGATCTATAATCCGAGGTGGTAGTTAGAGCATCAAACTTCCCACTTTGCATATAATGAACTTGTTGGGTAACGCTGTTACTCATTCTTTCCTTTGATCCCTTGCTTAAAATCTGAGGATCCCGAAGACGTGCCAATGTATGCAGCCGAATGCCAAGAAGATGTGTTCTACGAGGAACCTGATCTGTCCGGAGGAGTTGAAGGAGTGGACTACGAGATCCGCTACGGTGTCGATGAGAACGAGTCCAATTAAGTATCTAGTTAGTAGTAACTAATGGAGCCGAGCAGCATGAATTCTATAGAAATAAGTTGTTGAGCTCAACTCCTAGTCGGAGTTGTTACTTTTCAATTTCCGCTGAACACTTTATATTTTGGTTTGTAAGTTGGATCTTTTGAAGTCTTGAACTTCCAGTATTGTAATAATAATAATGTGTGTACATTTGTAATATGGACCCGCAATGTTTCTGTTGTACCACTCTAAGGGATGTGATATTTACGGAACGGTGTTCTCTAGATGTCATGTCAACGACTATAGTGTACTACACATGCAGTGGTATGCTGGGTCACCGCAATTAGGCAGATGATCATGATAAAGATCGATTTGCATCAAAGAATTGCATCAAGATTATATGCTGGCCATCTCATCCTCCCATCTTTGATTAAGGCTTTGCATGTCAGGGCAAAACCATTAAAGATGAAATGCATTAGAAGAGAAATGGAGGCTGAGGTAACGTACACTGATAGTAAAGATAGGCAATGGCATCTCCATGGGAAACCCTGCATACATGGATTGTTTTTCATGGGTGTTCTAGGAGGTGAAGAGGGTGAAGTTGAGAAGTACATGTCAGAGTATTTCTCCGTTGACAAATTTAGGGCAGCATTGCTCGGAATGTTCCAGCCTTGTTGGGAAAAGACCAATGGATGGAAGTGGATCCATGCTTCAAGCTATACCCTCCAGTTTTTACTAGACCAACAGGTAGGCCAAGGAATAATAGGATAAGTGCTAGTGCAGAGGGTGGTGCATCACCTCGACGACATAAGTGCAAATGTTGTGGAGTCCTAGGGCACATTGCTAGGCTTTGTAAAAATGCATTGGACCCAACTTATGAAATGGATGATCAGGCGAGAGCAGCAAATGCAGATGAGAATGAATCGTTTGAACGAGAGGAGAATGAAGCAATGGATACATTGCAGATTGAACCAACAGATCAAGAGGACATTGAACCAAATGCAGAGGAGATTGAACCAAATGCAAGGGAGATTGAACCAATGGATCGAGAGCAGATTGAACCAAATGAATAGGAGATTGAACCAAATGCAGGGGAGATTGAACCGGTCGATCGAGAGGAGATTGAACCAGTTGATCGAGAGGAGACTAAACCAAATGCATGGGAAATTGAACTAGTCGATCGAGATGATATTACATCAACTACACGGGAGATTGAAGCAGAGTTCAAGCATAAGGGAATTACATGAGCGGATATTGAAGAAATTGATGCAAAGCTTTTTGAACTGTATGAACCAGTGGATCGAAACATGATTGAACCAATTATACAACTGATTGAAGCACTTGATTCATTGGATGCAGAGAAAAATAACAAAGGAAAAAAATGGAAGAACCTGATGGTGGACTCCGAGAATCAGCTAGGATCACCAGGAACAAGGTGGTGAACCCAGCGAAAAACACTAGGAGCCAGAAAAAATGGATTTGAATTATTAATTTGAATTTGTATGATAAATTTGAACTACTGTCAATGTTTGTATTTAATTCGAACTAGTGTGACGCTCCCAAGTTTGTATGTTGGATAATCCCATAATGTATGTGTTATTGCAAGTTTCTATGGTCATGCACCTAGTTTCTTAGCACTGCTCAGTTTTGCCCTCGACATGTGGTCAACACATGGGGTTTAGCTAGTTCATTGCTTAAAAATTGACAAATTGATCCAAAATTTGGCACACTTGTTTATCTTGGATTGATTTACCATATGAAATTGGAAATCTTGGATTAACTTGTAATCAACCACATTTTTCTTTTTCTAAGTGATTAAATTCAAAAAAATGGTTTTAGGGTTAGTTTAATTTTTCAAAACATAGTGCAACCTTCAAATGGAGTCTTGTTATGTTGCCTACAACCTAGCATGAATAATAAAGGAAATAAAAAGAAATGGACCTATCCCCTAAACCACTTCTTAAACCCTTGTTGGAATGAGCTACTAGCTATGAAGATACATGGCTTTCTACTCGATCCACCTCCAAAACAACCCATCCAAAAACATACTTTGTCTAACTAAGGCCAAATTTGGAACACTTGTGTATCTTTGAGTTGCAAACAATATAATGTCGGCCAAGACAAATTATTTTGTTCAAATAACACATTTTCCATTTTTTTATGCCAAAAGCTTGAATTTCCCTTACTCATTTTTTATCTGAGTGCCCTTGTTTTTGTTAGCTCTACTCAGTTTTCCCCTTCCTCTAAAGTTTTCCTCACTTTTCCCCTCCCTCTAAAGTTTTCCTCACTTTTCCCCTCTCTCTTGACTCAAACCCTCGCAACAACTCAATTTGTGTTCAGTTTGGCTGTTGCGCTATGATTGGTCGAGATGTATGTCACACGGATCTTGGCCAACCACCGTTGGATACATCATTATCCGATGGGCCGGAGGTCTCTCTCTCCCGATGAGCACACCTACCTTGTATGGAGAGGAGATCCCAACATGCTGGATGTCTCTCCCCCTTTCCCTATCGAACGTATACCAGCCACATCAGTTTGGCTGCGCTCTAATTGGTCGAGATGTATGTCACATGGATCTTGGCCAACCACTGGATACATCATGATCCGACGGGCTGGAGGTCTCTCTCTCCCGATGGGTGCACCTACCCTATACACAGAGGAGAGCCTGATGGAATGGATGTCTCTCCCTCCCTTTCCCTATCGCATGTCTACCAGTCGCATCTTCCTCCCATCCTATCGACGTACGGTGGCGCAGCAGTCTGAACAGTGTGTGGTGGCGCGGTTCTAAGCATGGCGGTCCGAACGGCGTGCGGCGGCATGAACCTAATCCTGGCAGTCCGATCAGTGTGTGCCAGCGTGGACCTAAGCGTGGGGGTCGGAACGGCGTGCGTCGGCACGGATCTAAGCCTGGCAGCCGGATCGGCATGCGGCGGTGTGGACCTAAGCTTGGGGGTCGGAACGTCTTTTGGCGGCGCGGATCCAAGCGTGGTAGCTAGAACGGCGTGCGGCGGTGAGGATCTAAGCGTCTGAAATTTCGGTCGCTGTCTGCCTCCCTCCTGTTCACCTCCTCATATCCGTTGCTGATGAAATACATCGAGTCGGCGGCGGTGCCAAAAGTGGTCATCGATGCGACGACGATTGAAGCCATCATCCGAAATATCACCGCAATGGCGTAGATCAATCCCTCATGAACCAATTTGAATAAATTCGATACTCCCTCCGACCCATATTAGTTGACTTAGATTCATCTAGATATGAAACGTATCTAGTCAAGTTTTACTGCTAATATGGGTCGGAGGGAGTATGTTTTTGAGGCGTGAGACCAGTGGATATGCTCTAAAGCCGATTCATAAGTAGCAGTAATTTCTTTGAGAATCTCCGGTGGGCTTGTATTAGTTGATTTATATTTGTCTAGATTCGATTGTACCTAGACATGAATTAGTATTAGATTGATCTATATCTTGACGAATTTGAGTCAACTAAATTGGATCGGAGGGAGTGGTACTTTCTTTGACAGATCGCCTCTCTGGAGAAGAAGATGGGGAGTCAGGAAAAACCGGGAATGGATGCTGCTATCAGTGCTTCAAGTCTACATGGCATTTGGCACGCCAACTATGGGCATCTAGATCCAATGGAAAGCAAATCGGGCCCTACAATGCATTCTCTTGACAACTTTGGTACCAAAAAGTGACTAAATTACAAGGAACTCACAACCATTCATCGAATAACAATTCTACTCTCTAAATTAGCTATCAATTCAACTAATCATTACATGTCCCACCTTCACCACAACCCCATAGTGTAACTGTTAGGACGGGGATGAAAACTACTAAAACTTCCCACATGAATCTACTATTCTCCTGCCCTTCACTTGAAGTTCATGATTTATATTTTCTACCACTTGATTAGATACGGCAAGATCAGCCTCAAGTGTCAACTTCTCTTTGTGAATAAGCTCTGAGTTCTTATTTTCTTCCTCGACAATATGCTTAAGGTCTAATATCAACAGGTTTTTACGGGCCAATTCATCACCTAAATTGGCAACCATCTCCTCCAAATCCATCCTCTAGCTAGACCACTCGGTTGATTCATCTTGGTATGCAATGTACCATGGATGATCTGCCTGCATAGCACACTTTAACAATCCCAAAACAAACCTAATTAAAATCAGTCCAACAGGCCATGGCGGCACTTCAAATTCAACGGTAGTACAAAGGGAAGGAGCTACCTACACTTCCGACATGGTAGGAGAAGAAGAACGTGGCCATGATATGATCGAATCCTCACCCTCACCGGTGTACCCGCTACGACCAGACATTGAAGACTAATTTCTCCTGCAATATCGAGGAAATTACGGGAACCGAATCTATTAGGGTGGGCGGAGCAGGAGCAAAGGTCTTACCAAGCACTACTAGCAATTGCTGCGACCATGCATCAAGATATGGCAGCAGAACAAAATCCCGCTTGTCGTGGGCGGCGGACCTGCCTGCAGTCGGTACTACCTCAGCGTGGACTAAACAGGTGTTGGAGCCGTGGTTAAGGTGCAACGCGGTAGTCCGTCCGACGGCACCATAGGACGAAGCCGCCGATGCACCGACGATGGATGCTCTGACCATTGGTGGGGTAGGAGCTGCTCAGGGCTAGGGGAGCGGATGTGAGAGAGAGAGGGAGAGATAGAGAGAGAGAGAGAGAGAGAGAGAGAGAGAGAGATGACCTCACATGTGTCATACACGACCCCACCTGTCCATGTTTGGGGGAGTAGCTGCTTCGGGATTTTTGCATATTTGCCAATTTTGCATATCTGCCAAACTTTTTCTTTGAAATTTGCATATTTTCCACATGACCACCACATATCAGCGACACACAAAATGGCAAATATGCAAGTTGCAATCTAGAACATGGAAAATATGCAAATCCCCCGTCCAGCCCCACATCACGACCCCATCGGTCATTGGCTTCGATGGCCCCACATGACGGCCCCATCGTTCATTGGCTTTGATGGCCCCACAGAACGAACCTTTTCTTTGAAATTTGCATATTTACCACATGACCACCACATGTCAGCGACACACAAAATGGCAAATATGCAAGTTGTAATCTAAAACGTGGCAAATATGCGAATTCCCCCTCCAGTCCCACATCACGGCCCCATCGGTCATTGGCTTCGATGGCCCCACATGATGGCCCCATCGTTCATTGGCTTCGATGGCCCCACAGGATGAACCTTTTCTTTGAAATTTGCATATTTTCCACATGACCACCACATGTCAGTGAAACAAAAAATGGAAAATATGCAAGTTGCAATGTAAAACGTGAAAAATATGCAAATCCCCCTCCAGCTAGACATCACGGCCCCATCGGTCATTAGCTTCGATGTCCCCACATGACGGCCCCATCGTTCATTGGATTTGATGGCCCCACATGACGAACCTTTTATTTGAAATTTTCATATTTGCCACATGACCACCACATGTCAGTGACACACAAAATGGCAAATATGCAAGTTGCAATCTAAAATGTGGCCAATATGAAAATCCCCCCTCCAGCCCCACATCACGGCCCCATTGGTCATTGGCTTAGATGGCCCCACATGATGGCCCCATCGTTCATTGGCTTCGATGGCCCCATAGAACGAACATTTTTCTTTGAAATTTGCATATTTGCCACATGACCACCACATGTCAGCGACACACAAAATGGAAAATATGCAAGTTGCAATATAAAACATGGCAAATATGCAAATCCCCCCTCCAGCTCGATATCACGGCCCCATCGGTCATTGGCTTCTATGGCCCCACATGACGACCCCATTGTTCGTTGGCTTCGATGGACCCATGAAATGGCCCCATTTTTAATTGCTTGCACCGGCCATCCAATTAGGAAAAAAGCGGCCCACAAGGCAACAAGAGATGGATGAGGGTTCGACGTGTATCCTATCCCCCACCCGTCAGCACGTATTGGCCACGGAAGGACCCGCCCCAATGCGGCCCCACCGGTCGTCATGTAACGTAACGCCAACCAACACCCGCCACGCATGTAACAGTCAATCCTTTGACCTGACGGCATCCCTCCGTTTGAGCGCCTACGAGCACCCGCTAGGGTTTTGTAACATGGCGAGGGTAAAAGTGAGGAAAAATTAAGTAGCTAGGAAAAACTGAGTAGAACTAACGTACCAGGGTTATAAAAATAGAGATTCCAAAATTCTAAAGGCAGGTTTGTCCAGTTTTATGTTATTTTTTCTACAGGAAATTTAGGGATAAATTTTAGGTGGGGCCAAGGGGATATGCAAGGTTTTAGATCATTTGGAGTTGTGAAACCCACAGAAATAATTCCTTAGTGAAAATAGCACCTTTAGGTAGTGGATTTATTAAAATTAATGTGGGCAAAATTTGGGTCAACTATTCTTACTGCATGATCAAGAAAACATACAGGAACCCTAAAATTTTTAGATCTAGGAGATTTGTATTTAAATTTTCAAAATGATTTAAACTGGAGGCCAATTTCTGGATTTGGACAAAATAAAAAAAACAGAAGGTTGTGGGCTGGGATCTAGGGAACACAGGGCGCGAAGGGGAGATACGGCCCACCCGAGTGGCGGCTCACCTGAGAGAGAGGTTCAAACTGCTGACGGGTGGGTCCCACATGTCAGCGAGGGCGAAGGGGCGAGGAGGTATTAGCGGCCCTGCGCCATCCGATTAGAAGCAGATCAATGGCGTGGGGCCATCGTCTTCCTCCCTAGCGGCGGCATCGAGGGGGAAACCCTAGGGGAGTTCTGGTGGCGGCGGGGAGCTCACCTAGGTGCGAGAGGTACGGCGGGCAGGTGACGGAGCTTGGCGGCGCATGATGACTACCTCGGCGAGGGGCGGCATGGCCATGTTCCTCGATTGGACCTTGCTCACGCGATAACGCCCGAGCGGTGCTCGTCGGAGCTTCACGGTGGTGCCGATGGAGGGGATCCTTGTAGGGGTTCTTAGCATGGAAAACAAAAAATTTATACCGCATGCAAACAAACAAGCCAATATCTATCTACTAGATTGTAGCAACAAGTCGATAGAGGAACTCACCCTCGAAGATTCCAAAGCGGTTAACGAGAGCAGATTCTCGTGGATGATGTACTCGTACTCTTGCCGATCTCAAGATCGCGTAGACGATCCTTCCGGCGCTGCGTTCGGCGGCCTTCAGCCAAATCACGCTCGATACTCGATGAAGAACTTCCTCTCACTTGTTCCAGCAGGCAGCAGAGGTTGTAGCACTCTCCTCGCGATTCCTAAGACGACCTGGCAGTGTCGGAAGTAGAGGGGAGATCGCGCAGGGCTTCGCCTTAAGCCGGTGCGAGTATGGTGGAGTGTGAGAGAGGCCTTGGTGATCTAGGGTTTAGAGGGAACCAAGGGGAGGGTGTGGCCGTCGGCTAGGGATTGGGGAAGCCCCCAAGCCGCTGACTTGGGAGGAACCCTAGGCGGCGGCAGCACTTGGAGGTGGAGGCGCGCAGGAGCTAGGGTTTGAGGTGTAAGGTAGAGGGGCAGCCCTACCCCTCCTTTTATAGGTGGGAGGGTGCGGCTTGGGAGGAGGGAGTCCTCCTCCAACTCCTCCTCCTTGGCCGGCAGGTGGAGGGAGTGGGACTTCCTCCCCAAGTAGGTTTCCTACTCTCCCTCCACCAAGCAAACTTGCTGTTTGACTTTTTCAAATTGGCGTTTGACTTTCAAACTAGGATTTGATTTCTCTCTTTATTTTGCCCAGCCAAGTGACCTAGTACATGATGCAATCATTCCATATTTTCATGACACATTCATGTACCGTTCCCCTCCGGAGTGCCGGACCTTCCGGACCCTTCTAGAACATTCCTCGTGAAAACACCGGAATCATTCCCCAACTCCGAAACAGGACTTTCCTTATATGAATCTTATTCTCCGGAGCATTCCGGATCTCCTCGTGATATCCCGGATCCCATCCTAGACTCCGAACAACATTTGGTCTCTTACTCATCATTTCATAACTACTCAACAACATCGAATCCTTAAGTGTGTCTCCCTACGGTTCGTGAATTATGCGGACATGATCGAGACACTTCTCCGATCAATAACCAATAGAGGAATCTGGAAATTCATATGGCTCCCACATATTTCTACGATTAATTTGCGATCGAATGAACCACTTACATACGATACCAATTTCCCTTTGTCTCATGATAGTTTACTTATCCGAGGTTTTGATCGTCGGTATCTCTGCATACCTAGTTCAACCTCGTTACTGATAAGTACTCTTTTCTCGTTCCCGTGGTATGTGATCCCTTATGAGCCATTCACATGCTTGAAAGCCAATTGGATGACATTCCACCGAGAGGGCCCAGAGTATATCTATCCGTCATATGGATGGATAAATCCCACTCTTGATCCATGTGCCTCAACCCATACTTTCTGAACACTCAATGCCACTTTTATAGCCACCCAGTTACGGTGTGGTGTTTGATGTCATCAAAGAATCCTTCTGGTGATGGTGATTAGCATGATCTCATGGTCGAAGAAATTAGGTTACTATGTATCAGAAAGCTTATAGCAATTGAACTATTAAAATGACTTGATCTTTATGCTACGCTTATCTATAGGAGTATGTCCATCATACCATTCTCCTAATGATATGACCTTGTTATTAACAACATCTCAAATGTTCATGATCAAGAAACCATAATCATCTATTAATCAACAAGCTAGTATTATTAAGAGGCTTTACTAGGGACTCTAATTTAGTTTACAAATAACACAGGTATTAATGTTTCTGGTTAATACTATTATAGCATGAATGTAAACATTTATCATCAACACAAAGATATAATAATAACTACATTTATTATTGCCTCTAGGGCATATCTCCAACAATCTCCCACTTGCACTAGAGTCAACTAATCTAGATTACATGGTAATATACCGAACACCCATGACAGTTTGGTGTTGGTCATGTTTTGCCCTAGGGAGAGGTTTAGTCAACGGATCCTCCACATTCAGATCTGTGTGTAATTTGCAAATATTTATGTCACCATCTTGGACATGTTCTTGAATAGCGTGAAAACATAGCTTGATGTGCTTCAGCTTCTTGTGTGACATTTGTTCTTGCGCATTGGCTATGGCGCCTATGTTATATCAGTAGATAGACATTGGGTCCATCGCACTTGGAACCACACCGAGCTCTGTAATGAACTCCTTCATCCATATCGCTTCTTGTGAAGCCTCCGAAGCAGCTATGTATTCCGATTTAGTTGAAGATCTCGCCACAACGCTTTGCTTTGCACTCCTCCAGCTAACTGCTGCACCATTCAAAGTAAATACATATCCAGATTGAGATTTAGAATCATCCGGATCGGTGTTCCAACTAGCATCGGTGTAACCATTAACAACGAGCTATTCATCACCTCCATAAGAAAGACCCATATCCTTAGTTCTTCTCAAGTACTTAAGGATGTTTTTGACCGCTGTCCAATGATCCACTCCTGGATCACTTTGATATCTGCTAGTCAAACTAACAACATATGCAATGTCGGGTCTAGTACATAGCATGGCATACATTAGAGATCCTATGGCTGAGGAATAGGGAGTTTTACTCAAGGTCGTATTGGGCAACATGGGTAAGAACCCTTTCTTGCTATCTTCCATTCCAAACCTTTTTAGAACTTTGTCCAAATATGTACTTTGTGACAATGATATTAGACGTCTCGATCTATCTCTATAAATCTTTATGCTTAATATGTAAGCTGCTTCGCCAAGATCTTTCATTGAAAAACTATTATTCAAATAATCCTTGACACTATTAAGAAGGTATACATCATTCCCAATCAACAATATGTCATCTACATATAGTATTAAGAATGCTACAGAGCTCCCACTCACTTTCTTGTAAATACAATCTTCTCCATAAGTTTGTATAAAACCAAAACTTTTGATTACCTTATCAAAACGTTGATTCCAACTTCGGGATGCTTGCTTCAATCCATATATGGACAGTTGAAGTTTGCATACCTTGTTAGCATCTTTAGGATCGACAAAACCTTTGGGTTGCATCATATACAACTCTTCATCAATGTCTCCATTGAGGAACGCCGTTTTGACATCCATCTGCCATATCTCATAATCATAATATGCAGCGATTGCTAACAAAATCCTCACAGACTTTAGCTTCGCTACCGGTGAGAAAGTCTCATCGTAGTCAACTCCTTGAATTTGTCGAAACCCTTTTGCGACAAGTCGAGCTTTATAGACAGTAACATTACCATCAGCATCTGTTTTCTTCTTGAAAATCCATTTGTTCTCGATAGCCTTCCGGCCATCCGGTAAGTCCACCAAAGTCCATACTTGGTTTTCGTACAAGGATCCAATCTCGGATTTCATGGCATCTTGCCATTTATTGGAATCTGGGCTCATCATCGCTTCCTCATATGTCGCAGGGTCATCGGTGTTGTCCACCAACATGACATTCATAACGGGATCATACCAATCAGGAGTGGTACGAGTTCTCGTTGACCTGCGAAGTTCTGTAGAAACTTCAACCGAAGTTTCATGATCATATTAGCTTCCTCTCTTATTGGTGTAGGCGCCACAGGAACTACTTTCGGTGTTGCGCTACTCGCAAGTTCGAGAGAAGCTTCAACAACCTCATCGAGTTCTACTTTCCTTCCAGTCACTTCTTTCGTGAGAAATTCCTTCTCTAGAAAGGATCCATTCTTAGCAACGAAGATTTTGCCCTCGGATCTATGATATAAGGTATACCCAATAGTTTCCTTCGGGTATCCTATGAAGACGCATTTTTCCGCTTTGGTTTCAAGCTTGTCCGGCTGTAACTTCTTTACATAAGCTTCGCAACCCCAAACTTTAAGGAACGACAATTTAGGTTTCTTCCCAAACCATAATTCATACGGTTTCGTTTCAACGGATTTATATGGTGCCCTATTTAAACTGAATGCGGTTGTTTCTAATTCATAACCCCAAAACGATAGCGGTAAATCTGTAAGTGACATCATAGAATGAACCATATCTAAGAGAGTTCGATTACGACGTTCGGACACACGATTACGCTATGGTGTTCCCGGCGATGTCAATTGTGAAAGAATTCCGCACTTCTTTAAATGCTCGCCAAACTCGTAACTTAGATATTCAACTCCATGATCAGAACGTAGAAATTTAATCTTCTTGTTACGTTGATTCTCTACCTCACTTTGAAATTCCTTAAACTTCTCGAAAGTTTCGGACATATGTTTCATCAAATAGATATACCCATATCTACTCAAGTAATCCGTGAAGGTAAGAACATAACGATAACCACCGCGCGATGCTACACTCATTTGGCCACATACGTCGGTATGTATGATTTCCAGTAATTCCGTAGCTCGCTCCATCATCCCAGAAAATGGAGTCTTAGTCATTTTACCCATCAGACATGCTTCGCATCTTTCAAGTGATTCGAAATCAAGTGATTCAAGAAGTCCATCGGAATGGAGTTTCTTCATACGCTTGACTCCAATGTGACCAAGACGACAATGCCACATATAGGTCGAGTTATCGCTCAATTTCAAACGTTTAGCTGCAATGTTATTAATATGTGTATTTCCACTACCGAGATTCAATAAGAATAGACCATCTATCAAAGGTGCATGTGCATAAAACATATTACTCATATAAATCGAACAACCATTATTCTCGGACTTAAACAAGTAACCATCTCGCAATAAACATGATCCAAATATAATGTTCATGCTCAACGCAGGCACCAAATAACAATTATTTAAGTATAAAACTAATCCCGATGGTAGATGAAGAGGTAGCGTGCCGACCACGATCACATCAACCTTTGATCCATTTCCAACGCGCATCGTCACCTCGTTCTTCGCTAGCTTCCGTTTATTCTGCAACACCTGTTTTGAGTTACAAATATGAGCAACGGAACCAGTATCAAATACCCAGGCACTACTACAAGTACTAGTGAGATACACATCAATAACATGTATATCAGATATACCTTTCTTCTTGATGTTGCCGTTCTTCAAATCCGCCAAGTACTTTGGGCAATTCCGCTTCCAGTGACCTTCTCCCTTGTAGTAAAAGCACTCAGTATCAGGCTTAGGTCCAGCCTTGGTCTTCTTTGTCGGTGCGGCAACTTTCTTACCACCCTTCTTGAAGTTTCCTTTTTGCTTAGACTTGCCTTTCTTGAATTTGGTGGTCTTATTGACCAACAACACTTGGTGATCTTTCTTGATCTCCACTTCTGCAGATTTCAACATGGAGAAGAGTTCTGGCAATGTCTTGTTCATGTTTTGCATATTGTAGTTCATCACAAAGTTCTTGTAACTTGGTGGTAGTGATTTGAGGACACGGTAAATCCCCAAAGCATTAGGAATCACTATACCCAAACTTTGGAGTTTGTTTGCGTGCCCAGACATCTTAAGCACATGCTCACTGACGGAGCTACCCTCTTCCATCTTGCAGTTAACGAACTTTTCAGAAGCCTCATAACTCTCAATTGCCGCGTGAGCCTCAAATATCATTTTGAGTTCACAGACAATATCATGTGGGTCTTGGTTCTCAAACCTTTTCTGGAGCTTCGATTCCAAACCATACAAGATAGCACACTGAACTGTGGAGTACTGATTCTTTCGAGTGAGGTAAACATGATTTACTTCATTGGTAGCAGTAGATGCAGGCGGGTCACCCAGCGGTGCATCCAGCACATAGGTCAAATTACCAGCATTGAGGATAATCCTCAAATTGTGGAACCAATCCGCGAAGTTGCTTCCATTGTTTTTCAACTTTTCTTTCTCTAGGAACGCATTAAAATTGATGGTAGGGGCCGCCATTGATCTACAACATATTTGCAATAGTTTAGACTAAATTTATGACAAATTGAGTTCTAATTAATAGTTAAATTAATCTAGGTGAACTCCCACTCAAAACAATATCCCTCAAATTGTTTTAGTGATCACACGAACCAAATCCACCACATCAAAACCGATTATCACGAGACTTGATGTAGCTTCAATGGCGAACAATCAAAATGTTCATCATATCTACTATATGACTCATGCTTTACCTTACGGTGATCCGTGTTCCGAGACCATGTATGTACATGCTAGGCTCGTCAAGATCAAAACTTAGCTTCCGCATGAGCAAATCTGGCTTGCTCACGTTGTATACACCCGCAGAATCTAACACACCCGATCATCACGTGGTGCTTAGAAACAACGAGATTTAGCAACGGTGCTTACTAAGGATGAACACTTTAAAAATTGAAATTTGTGTGCTTGAGGGATCATCTTATAATGCTACCGTCGTTAACTAAGGAATACAAGATGCATAAAGGATTAACATCACATGCAATGCAATTCATAATATGTGATATGATATGACCTTTCTTCTTGTCCTTCCGATCTCCATCTTCAAGCATGAACATGATCTCCATCATCACCGGTATAGAGTCAAGGTCAATGGTGTCGTTTCATGGTTGTCGTCCACCAGGTTCAACTATTACAACTACTTGGAATAAACACGCGGGTCTTAACAGAATTTAAAGACAACCATATGGCTCCTGCCGGTTGCCAACTTACAATAAGGAACATTGGATACATCAAATATAATCACAATCATGGCCATATCACATCACAACACACCCCTGCAAAACAAAGTTAGACGCCTCTAATTTTTTTTGCATATTTTACGTGGTTTGGGGCTTTCAATAAGTGTCGCTCTAACTTACGAACAAGAACCACAACGTTGATGCTTGAACTATCAAGTTCCCGTTGTAAATTGGATCTATACTATGATGGGAGAGACAGGCACCCGCAAAGCCACTTTATGCAATACAAGTTGCATGTTGAGCGTGGAGCAAGTCTCATGAACGATGTCATGTAAGGTTAGCCCGGGCCGCTTCATCCCATCATACCGCAAGATGCAAAGTACACAAAAAGCAATTGATAATAAAAGCACCACCGCCCACAATGACCATTGTGTTCTACTCGTGCAACAGATCTACATATAGACACGGCTTTGAT
The DNA here is from genome assembly GCA_030063025.1 of Avena longiglumis. Taxonomy (NCBI): domain Eukaryota; kingdom Viridiplantae; phylum Streptophyta; class Magnoliopsida; order Poales; family Poaceae; genus Avena; species Avena longiglumis. Next base: position 443,843,354 of record CP125975.1, on the reverse strand, counting down.
ACCACTGTAGGGGTTCGTAGCATGGAAAACAAAAATTTTCTACCACATGCAAACAAACAAGCTAAGATCTATCTACTAGATTGTAGCAACGAGTCGATAGAGGAACTCACCCTCGAAGATTCCAAAGCGGTTAACGAGAGCAGATTCTCCTAGGTGATGTAGTAGTACTCTTGCCGATCTCAAGATCGTGTAGACGATCCTTCCGGCGATGCGTTCCGGCAGCGCTTCCGCAATCGGTCACACATTCGGTACTCGATGAAGACCTTCCTATCCCTTGTTCCAGCAGGTAGCGGAGGTTGTAGCACTCTCCTCGTGATTCCGGCAGCATGATGGCGTGGTGTCGGAAGTAGAAGGGAGATCCCGCAGGGCTCCGCCTTAAGCCGGTGCGAGTATGGTGGAGTGTGAGAGGCCTTGGTGATCTAGGGTTTAGAGGGAACCAAGGGGAGGGTGTGGCCGGCGGCTAGGGCTTGGGGAATCCCCCAAGTCGCCAAATTGGGAGGAACCCTAGGCGGCGGCAACACTTGGAGGTGGTGGCGCGCAGGAGCTAGGGTTTGAGGTGTAAGGTAGAGGGGCAACCCTACCCCTCCTTATATAGGTGGGAGGGTGCATCTTGGGAGGAGGGAGTCCTGCTCCAACTCCTCCTCCTTGGCCGGCGGGTGGAGGGAGTGGGACTTCCTCCCCAAGTAGGTTTCCTACTCTCCCTCCACCAAGCAAACTTGCCGTTTGACGTTTTCAAATTGGCGTTTGACTTTCAAACTAGGATTTGATTCCTCTCTTTATTTTGCCCTGCCAAGTGACCTAGTACATGATGCAATCATTCCATATTGTCATGATACATTCATGTACCGTTCCCCTCCGAAGTGCCGGACCTTCCGGACCCTTGTAGAACATTCCTCGTGAAAACACCGGAATCATTCCCCAACTCCGAAACAGGACTTTCCTTATATGAATCTTATTCTCCGGACCATTCCGGATCTCCTCGTGATATCCCGGATCCCATCCGAGACTCCGAACAACATTTGGTCTCTTACTATGTAGAGGTTCCAATCTTTAATAAGATAGAGCCCCATGTGTTTACAATGCTAGTCCCTGGATCAATAGCTATCATCCACAGTATAGATGTAATATCAAGAAACAAAGGTCATAATATAACTTTATAACCAGGAATAACATAATTTTATTACAACACACATAGCTCATTTGGCTATTACATTACATTGCAGCGGAATAACTATAGTCACGGGTCCTTCATCTTCAAAGTGCCACAGGCAGATGTTGGTTGTAGACTTTGTAATCCTAATCAATCAATCTTCGCTAAAGACAATCAAACCTGCAACATTACAAGTTACAACCACAAGGGTCAATACATTTGAATTGTATTGGCAAGATTCACTTCTATGTATAATAAGAGTGGATCCTATCAATACATGCATATTTGGCTAAGTAGAGTTTAAGGCTTGTTTGCACAAAGCAATATTTTATCCTATCTTTTCGAAAATGGTTTTAATCCTTTGTCAAATCTCTTTTCCAAGAATCCCTTGATCTCCTTGGTAGAAAATCAAGTGTTCAAGTCCTTGTCAAAATCTCTTGAGCCACTTGGTAACCCCAAGTGCAACAAGTTTTAAAATCTCATGAGTTCCTTGGTAACCCCAAGTACAACATGCTTTAACAAAATCTCTTTGAATTCCTTGGTAGACACACAAGGGCATCAAGTTTTTATTTTAGAAGTTAGAATGTCGAGATCTCCCATAGTTCAAACTTTAGTTGCTCAGTATTTTCCATAACCGGGGACACGGCTAAGTACTTAGATTTTATTAACTTCTGCAGAAGGAGTACACTTTACCCACATGTCACAATCCCATCTTGTTGCCACCAGTGCCCTACTGGATTAGTGCTCACCAAGATGGAGTACCGGCAGACTGAGAGTGTGACGAAGTCTTTCCAAAAGGTCCTCCCATACATCATTGCTAGCTTGTCTTCAGCCCCCATGAAGCATTCCAGATCCCCATGTACGGTAACTAAAGACAATGTATGGGCCTTACTAATGTAGTTGACTAAGCCAGAGCCATAATAGCATGTGGTTGCACACGAAAGCCACAATTGGAGAAACATGTTCAATCTCTAAGTTTCCTAGGTGGTTTTCTTTTGGAGCACAACACAAAGTGATTCCCAAAGACATGGTTCCTTTTGTTGCCACCTTCTCCAAAACTTAAAGTATCCACCACCTAGGTGGTTCATTGAGTCCTTGTTTTATTATGTAAAACATAAGTCCTTTTCTCAACCTTTGTAAAATCTCAACATGTATCTCTTTTCAAAATAAAGAATGTCTAAGCATGTAGAACTACAATATTTTCACTAAGGAGTGTATAGGGAACCCTATTAGGATTTAGCATAGCATAAGTATAAAGATATCTTTTTCATGCATGTTTTCATAATCCACTAAGTATAATGAAAATAATAGGACTTTTGAATGATAGTGTAACTTGCCTTTTGGTAGAGAATGGTGGTTCACTCCTTGATCTTGCTAGTCTCTTACTTTGCTAAATTCACTACAAGTCAATCAAGCAAACACAAAATCAACTAACATTCCAAACCAAAGTCAAACAAACAATCTCATACTCACAAAGCAATGGAATCTAAGTCATGCATAAGTATGCAAAGTATGGTTCTATTTCAAGGATGGTCTCCACTAGGTTTATAAACTTTGTAAGGTCCACATTGGTCATTTACCAAAATGGCAAAGTCATTTGCAAAAGGCTTTAGTCCATAAACCATTTAAAATCCAATCATCATTTCATGTGGTGAAAAGTATTTTTATCAAAGCAAAAATTTATGTTTTTTACCAAGTGAGTTGCCATTTGCAAAGCTTGGTGTTTTGGGTCAGTAGGTTTGGTCCAAAACATTTTCCCAAAGTTTTCTTTGCAAAAACATTTCCTTAATAAAATCAATAATTTTATTTGGCTAGAAAATGGCTAAGTCAATTATTTCAACCTAAATTTTACCAAAATCACTTTTAACACCAAGGGTTGGTTCCTAGGGTCAGTAAGGTCACAACAAACCATTTTGCAAAAGTTTTAATCCAAAAATCATTTTTAAACAATTTTTATACTCTAAACAATCATACAAAAGTTTCTGCAAATTCAAACAAGATAACAGATACTATTTGCTAAACTAAGGGTAGGGTTGGTTAGGTCTTGTTCTCCTGAATCCAACGACATAAAATTTGTAATTTTTGGACGTGTGGATCCAAAGATACAAGGGTTTGAAGTTTGCAAATAAATCCGTTTTCAAATCTGATTTTAGATCTAATATAGGCACGCGTCGCGTCGTGATTGGCCGATACCGGTTCGTCTGGATCGCGTGCTGCGGACCGCAGGATCTAGTTTGATCGCACGGCACAGGGCGCGTACCCTTTCGCTGTTAAGTGAGACTATCGTGAGTGTCAGATCTTGATCGGACGGCTATGGGGTGCTCGACCATAGACCAGCGGCGCTACGGCGGCTGCTGGCAGCGGAGCGACCAGACGGTGGCGGCGCTGGTGAAATAGGAAGCGCGGTAGAATAAGGAGATGCTCACCAGAATCACGGGATCGTGGTGATGCTCAAGGTACCCGCGAGAAGGCAAGGGGCGCACGGTTGTCGTCGGAATTCCTCGCTGGAGATGCTCTGGTTCTCGGTTGCGGTCAGACGCTGTCAGGGGCAAGGCTACAGGGTTCGCCGAAGCAAGGCAGAGGGTGTGTTAGATGCAGACGGAGTTGGAGCTGATGTGAGCATCCATGGAAAAGATAGGGGCAGTCGAGGCTTACCGGGGAAGTTTGACGGAGTCGAGACAGACGGCGGCGCTGCAGGTCGTCGTCGAAGTCGAGGTTACAGGGCACCCGCGGTTGAACGGAAGGCAGGCGAGGGCTGGGGAGTGTGTGTGCTTGGTCAATGAGGCAAGGGGAGGTCTGGTTTCGCCGGAATCGTCACCGGAACATCATCGGACAGAGGGCGGTGTGCGGCGCAATTCGTCCAGCCTGGGGGCAGAGAGAGGGAGTGGTCTGGGGGAAATGGAGGAGGAGGCGTTGGCGCTTAAAACAGCGTGGTTGCAGGAGGGATTAACTGCAGCGTTAACTCGAATTGATCCTCGCGAATTCATCGCAGAAACGGAAGAGAGGAACTGGTCTGCGAGGGAGGGGTGAAGGAGACGATGAACAGGAAAAATGGGCCTACCAGTCAGTGGGAAAGAAGTGAGGAGGAGGTCCACTAGTCAGTGGCTTTGCGGGTTAGGGAGTTGGTGCCAAACGTTTTCTTCGGGGAAAATAAGTTGGGCTGGTTGGTGGGCTTCCTGGGCTGGGGCAGCTGGGCCAGTTCGTTTGCTCTATTTTTTTCTGTCTGCTTTGTTTTATCTTTTTCTATTTCCTATTTTTCTGATTTGAACTTCATCCTACTATTCAAGCATTCAAATAAATCAAACAATTCAACAATTGTAATGAGTTTTTGGTTCTGTTTATCAACATAACCAATCTCAAAATAAAATAATATTTTTTATTCATTTTCAGGATCTATTTAATAATTAAATAAAATAGCCCTTTAGTTATTTAATCAAAGATAGGGTTTGATTTAATTAATAAATTTCCATTTGAATTCCAATATTTTTAAACCCAAATCAGTAGGTTCTATTGGGAAATAATAGATATTTGGAAATCTGTTTAAAACAAAGTAACCTTTTATTTTAGGGTCCAATAATAATTAAATGAATAGACTTTATATATTTAATCCAAATAGGTTTTTGTTTTATTAAGATCTTTATTTTGAAAACTAAAATAGTACCAAAACCATTCATTAGATTTTATTTGGAAATAAAGAATATTTGGAAAACTTGTTTAAAATAAAATAACCTTTTATTTTAGAGTCCATTATTAATTAAATAAAATGGGCCTTCATTATTAAATCAAATAGGATTTGCTTTATTGAGATATTTATTTTGAAATCTAAAAATAAAGCCAAAACACTTTAGTAGGTTTTATTTGTGAATATCAAATATTTGGAAAACTTATTTTAAACAAATTAATAAGTTTTGATGTTTCAATTAAATTGGTAAAACCTTTTATTTGTATAAAATTTGGATATTAGGTCCTTATTAATTTATTTAAATAAACCTTTGTTATTTTTATTCAAAACAAAATGTTTTAATTCCCAAAGTTTGGCCAAGGTTTAATTTGGTCTTAAAAATATTCTTTATTTATAAACTTCTATTTCATTTGAAAATAAATCTTTTCACTTAAGAGTTTCAAAATAGTATTTCTCAATGTTTTTATTTTTCCTTTTATTAAATGTTTATCTTTTTATATCCCTTTAGGATTTAATTGTTCAAAATAGGTTTGAAAATTCCCAATTAGATTCAAAAGTTTCTTCTGGCCCTGAAAATCAAATAAAGTTTTATTTTATTCATTTATTTTCACATTACAAGATTTGGAAAATCTTGGGTTGTGACAGGCTACCACCCTTAAAATAAATCTCGTCCCGAGATTTGGGGAGGCTGGGGTTACAAGCAAGTTCAAAACAACTAGGGTACTACCACCCTTAAAATTTTCAAACAAAATTTACACATTGTCCTTCTTGGGATCATGGGGAAAATTTCTCTAAGCAAACATTTGCATTGTGCCCTTGGTTTCCATACTTGACTCATGGGCCAAGGTTGAGTTTCTCCATAGGCTTGTTCAACTTGTTCTTCATCTTTTCTGGACAATTGCTTGCATAGTGTCCTGAATTCTTGCAGTTGAAACAATGAATATCTTGGAGTTATTTGCGTTGTTCTTGTGGACAAGTTGCTACATAATGGCCTGGTTCTTTGCAGTTGTTGCACACCACTTGGTCGATTCCCTTATTTTTCTTGTTCTCTGGGCACTCACTGGAGTAGTGTCCCATTTCCTTACATTTACGGCATTGCACAAGGTGCATGTCTGGTCTTGGTTTCTTGGGTTTCTTTGATCCTTTGAAGTGGGTCGTCTTGTTTGGGGGTATGAGTGGTCCTTTTCCTTTGGTAGACTTGGATCCTGCTTGTTTCCTTTGTTCTACCATGGAGTAGATAGGGCATTGGATAGGAGTATGATCACTTCCTTCACACAGGTAGCAAGTAGCTTGAGAGGTAGGGAATTGTCCAATAGGATGATTTTCTTCACAGTTAGAGCATTGACCTTCATGCTCCTTGGAAGTATGATCTTTGTCTCCACAAATAATGCAAGCTGGTGCTCCATCTAGAACAATATTCTTGTCATCCTTGTTATCATAAACTCCTTTGGGATAGCTTTCTTCCATGCTGATCATTTGATTAGTCACCTTAAGCATCAGTTGGGATTGTTCCTCCAAAAACTTTTGCAGTGATGGATCTTTATCACTATTGTTGGCTATGAACTGAGCTGTCAGTTGGTTCAACTGGTGTTGGGTTGCTATGAGCTCTTTCATGTTGTCCCCTTGGTTGGTGTTGGTGTCATCAAACTTGGAGTATTTTGGAGTAGTCATCTGTTTGGGTTGAAGGGAGATTAGAATAGGCAAGATATTTCTAAGGAGTCAATTCTAGTCACACACACATCGCAATTCACACAAGCAATGTGCATGCAATCACAAACCAAACATTTCACTCAAACAATGTTCAAGCACATACTTAGGCAACAAAATACTTTTGTTACACCACATAAGTTGGTGAGTTTGACTTAACTAAAATATGGTGGTCCATCTATATGGTTTACTTGTGATCTTTCCATCCTTCATGATTCTTTTTGTATGAGATCTTGGTTTCCTTGAGAAAAACTCTTGGTTACAAAACCTTCAAAGGTGATGATGGTTCCTTCTTATTTTGCATTTCCTTAGTCTTCAAATCTTGAGCAAGATTTCCTTGTCTCACTTGTAGTCCTTAGTGGTATCCAAGTTGGAGGTCCTTGGTGAATATGCTGAAGATGTTGAAGTCATTAGAGTTGAGAAAGTTGAAGAAGTCCTTTGCACATGGTGTAGTCTTTGGCCATGGGGTAGGCTTTTCCATCAAGTTGAAGTAGAAGAGATGTAGAGTTGAAACCAAAATGGTTGAGGAAAGAGTTTACAAGAATTTTGTAAATAAGTTTTTGATCAAAACATAACTCCTATTCTTCTAAGGGTTTTTGTCCAATCCTAGGTTTACAAATCCTATAGGCAACACAATGCTCTGATACCATCTGTAGAGGTTCCAATCTTTAATAAGATAGAGCCCCCTGTGTTTACAATGCTAGTCCCTGGATCAATAGCTAGCATCCACAGTATAGATGTAATATCAAGAAACAAAGGTCATAATATAACTTTATAAGCAGGAATAACATAATTTTATTACAACACACATAGCTCATTTGGCTATTACATTACATTGCAGCGGAATAACTATAGTCATGGGTCCTTCATCTTCAAAGTGCCACAGGCAGATGTTGGTTGTAGACTTTGTAATCCTAATCAATCAATCTTCGCTAAAGACAATCAAACCTGCAACATTACAAGTTACAGCCACAAGGGTCAATACATTTGAATTGTATTGGCAAGCTTCACTTCTATGTATAATAAGAGTGGATCCTATCAATACATGCATATTTGGCTAAGTAGAGTTTAAGGCTTGTTTGCACAAAGCAATATTTTATCCTATCTTTTCGAAAATGGTTTTAATCCTTTGTCAAATCTCTCTTCCAAGAATCCCTTGATCTCCTTGGTAGAAACTCAAGTGTTCAAGTCCTTGTCAAAATCTCTTGAGCCACTTGGTAACCCCAAGTGCAACAAGTTTTAAAATCTCATGAGTTCCTTGGTAACCCCAAGTACAACATGCTTTAACAAAATCTCTTTGAATTCCTTGGTAGACACACAAGGGCATCAAGTTTTTATTTTAGAAGTTAGAATGTCGAGATCTCCCATAGTTCAAACTTTAGTTGCTCAGTATTGTCCATAACCGGGGACACGGCTAAGTACTTAGATTTTATTAACTTCTGCAGAAGGAGTACACTTTACCCACATGTCACAATCCCATCTTGTTGCCACCAGTGGCCCTCTTGGATTAGTGCTCACCAAGATGGAGTACCGGCAGACTGAGAGTGTGACGAAGTCTTTCCAAAATGTCCTCCCATACACCATTGCTAGCTTGTCTTCAGCCCCCATGAAGCATTCCAGATCCCCATGTCTGGTAACTAAAGACAATGTATGGGTCTTCCTAATGTAGTTGACTAAGCCAGAGCCATAATAGCATGTGGTTGCACACGAAAGCCACAATTGGAGAAACATGTTCAATCTCTAAGTTTCCTAGGTGGTTTTCTTTTGGAGCACAACACAAAGTGATTCCCATAGACATGGTTCCTTTTGTTGACACCTTCTCCAAAACTTAAAGTATCCACCACCTAGGTGGTTCATTGAGTCCTTGTTTTATTATGTAAAACATAAGTCCTTTTCTCAACCTTTGTAAAATCTCAACATGTATCTCTTTTCAAAATAAAGCATGGCTAAGCATGTACAACTACAATATTTTCACTAAGGAGTGTATAGGGAACCCTATTAGGATTTAGCATAGCATAAGTATAAAGATATCTTTTTCATGCATGTTTTCATAATCCACTAAGTATAATGAAAATAATAGGACTTTTGAATGATAGTGTAACTTGCCTTTTGGTAGAGAATGGTGGTTCACTCCTTGATCTTGCTAGTCTCTTACTTTGCTAAATTCACTACAAGTCAATCAAGCAAACACAAAATCAACTAACATTCCAAACCAAAGTCAAACAAACAATCTCATACTCACAAAGCAATGGAATCTAAGTCATGCATAAGTATGCAAAGGATGGTTCTATTGCAAGGATGGTCTCCACTAGGTTTATAAACTTTGTAAGGTCCACATTGGTCATTTACCAAAATGGCAAAATCATTTGCAAAAGGCTTTAGTCCATAAACCATTTAAAATCCAATCATCATTTCATGTGGTGAAAAATATTTTTATCAAAGCAAAACTTTATGTTTTTCACCAAGTGAGTTGCCATTTGCAAAGCTTGGTGTTTTGGGTCAGTAGGTTTGGTCCAAAACATTTTCCCAAAGTTTTCTTTGCAAAAACATTTCCATAATAAAATCAATAATTTTATTTGGCTAGAAAATGGCTTTTATTAAATTTCTCAATGTTTTTGTTCATTCGATCGCAAAGTAAGTGGTTCATTCGATCGCAAAGTAAGTGGTTCATTTGATCGCAAAGTAAGCGTAGAAATATGTGGGAGCCATATGAATTTCCAGATTCCTCTATTGGTTATTGTTCGGAGAAGTGTCTCGATCATGTCCGCATAATTCACGAACCGTAGGAAGACACACTTAAGGATTCGACGTTGTTTGAGTAGTTATGGTATTATGAGAAAGAGACCGAATGTTGTTCGGAGTCTCGGATGGGATCCGGGATATCACGAGGTGATCCGGAATGGTCCGGAGAATAAGATTCATATAAGGAAAGTCCCGTTTCGGAGTTCGGGAATGATTCCGGTGTTTTCATCGGGAATGTTCTAGAAGGTTCCGGATTGTCCAGCACTCCGGGGGGGGGACGGGTACATGAATGTGTCATTACATATTGAAATGATTGCATCATGTACTAAGTGTTCTTGCTGTCCAAAATAAAGGATTAAATTGAATCCTAAAACAGAAAAGTCAAATGTCCAGTTTGAAAGTCAAACGGCTAAAACAAGAAACTGTGGGAAACAAGCAAGAGGAGTTGGAACCGACTTGGAGGTGGATTTTCTCTCCTCCAAGCCGGCCAGCCCTAGGCCGAGTTGGGAGGACTCCCTCCTCAAGCGCCAGCCCCTCCCATATATATATAAGGAGGGGCTCCCTCCTAGAACACACAAGTTCCTATCTTCTACCTCCGGTTTAGAGCCGTTTTGGTTTAGAGCTTCTAATTGCTTTAGCCTGCGGTTTAGAGCCTTCTAATTGGTTTAGAGCCTTATAATTGGTGTGTTTAATTACTAGACCACTAATAGCCTCTCTCATAAGCTCCACCATACTCGCACCGGCTTAAGGCGAAGCCCTGCGGGATTTCCCCTCTACTTCCGGTACCACGCCGTTGTGCTGCCGGAATCGCGAGGAGAGTGCTACAACCTCCGCTCACTGGAACAAGGGAGAGGAAGGTCTTCGTCGAGTACCGAACGTGTGACCGACTGCGGGAGCGCTGCCGGAACGTGGCGCCGGAAGGATCGTCTACGCGATCTTGAGATCGGAAGTGTACGACTACATCACCCACGAGAATCTGCTCTCGTTAACCGCTTTGGAATCTTTGAGGGTAAGTTATTCCAAACGACTCGTTGCTACAATCTAGTAGATAGATCTTGGCTTGTTTGTTTGTATGCGATAGAAAATTTTTGTTTTCCATGCTACGAACCCCTACAGGTTGTAGACGAAGGGGCGCTCGCAGGTGCTGGCGATTGTTCGCCGGAGTTCGCGAAGGCATCGGGTTCGGTCAGTCGTCGTCGAGGGCGACGCTACGGTGCACGAGGGAGCAAACAGAAGATGAGGTTAGCTTTGTATGCGAGTCACGGACATGTGTGCATCAAAAGGATAGCAAGGGGTGTCTGGTCTCACCGGTAGTGCTCGTCGGAGCGGAGGCAGATGGTGGCGCTGCTCTAGCGGAGACGTTGTCGAGCTTGCAGGGCACGAGCGGGCGAGCTGACGATACGGGAAGGTCCGCCAGGAGAGGGGGAACAAGTTCGTGTGCGCCAGGGAGAAAGAGGGCGTGGGCTGGCCGGAATCGCCGTGGATGTTCGTCGGAGACAGGGGGTCGTCGCGAGCAATACGGGCAGCCTGAGGGCTCCTGTGGGGTGGCGTCTGGGGGGGAAGAGGGAGAAGAGGGAGGCGTTTAAGGAAGCATGGTCGCGGAGAGGTTTTACTGCGGCGTTAACGCGAATTTATTCGATCCTTAAACGTCTACAACGACCGGCGAGGTGAGGGGCGGGGTCAGCGGGTGAGGAAGATGATGATGTGGCGGTGGGGTCGTCTGGCAGCGAGAGAGAGAGTGTGGGGGTGGGGGTCCATCGGTCAGTTGCTGAGTGGGTGCATGCGATGGTGCGAATCGTATTTCTCGAGGGGTGGGTAGATGGGCTAACTGGGCCTTGTTGGGCTAGCTGACTGGGTCGAGTCCGTTTTCATTTTTTTTGATCTGATTGTTTTTCTTTTTCTCATTTCTTTAATTCTGTTTTGATTTTATTTAATCAATTCAAGCATCCATTTGAATTCAAACCTTTGTCAAATTTTGTGTAGCTTCAAACAATGATTAATAAAACATTCTGAAATCATTTTTAGAATAATTTATTTATTCTTTTTAGGGTCTTTTAATAATTCAAAATAGGCTCTAGTTTTAATTAGATAAGATTTAATAATATTTTTAAATCTCCATTTAAATTCTTGAACCTTCCAAATCTTTTCAGTAGGTTTTTATTTGTTTAATAGGGTGTCAAATAATTCATCTAGAATTATTTGGAAAGTATTTAATATGATTCATAAATCATTTGAATTGGGTATTTGTTTTAATTCCAATGGAATTAAATATAGTTTTAATTCCCTAAATTTTATTTGGAAATTTCTTTGATCTTATTTAAGTAAATTAAAAAAAAATTCTTCCACTTGGGTAAATTTCCAAATATCATTTTCTCATGATTTAAATGATCATTCTTATTAGAGATTTGTCTTTATTCAAATGGAATTTGGTTTAAGCCATTTTATTTTATTTTGGAAATTCTTTATCCTTTTATTTTTATTTGGATTTGGATTATTACTTATTCCATTTGCTTATGGATTTGGCCAAGATTTCATTTGGTCTTTAAATATTCTTTATTTAATAATTCTTTCTTCAACTTATAAAATCCATATCTTTTTATTTAGAGATCCAAACTTGGTGATTCCAATTTGTAAAACCTTAATTGAGATTTATTTATCCTTTTAAATATCTGTAGGATTATTTTCTCACCATTTGGTATGGATTTATAGATAGGTTCTTTATTAGCTTTGGAAATTTAATTTCCTTATTTTATTATAGTCATAAGATTTTATTTATGGTTCCAAATTAAGTGAAACCAATTTATAGGGTTTTAATATTTCCATTTGTCATTCTTGATCATTTGAAAAGTTTTCTTGACAACTTTTATATGGATCAGATCCACAGGCTTGGGGATAACTTGGAAATGTTTTTATTCCATTAGGGCTTTAGGTTTGGATTTATTTTCCAAGTGTTTAAATTTCCAGATGCATTTATGAAGAGTGCATTCCACTTGATTTGAATTTAGTTTGGATTCAAACATTGACCAAAGTTTGTTCAAGATGGGATTTTAAGTTTCCATTTAAAAACAAAAGTTTCTTTTCACCCTAATTTTCAACAATTGTTTATTTTGTTTATTTATTTTTCACATTACAAGATTTGGAAAATCTTGGGATGTGACATCAAGAAACCATGATCATCTATTAATCAACAAGCTAGTATTACTAAGAGGCTTTACCAGGGACTCTAATTTAGTTTACAAATCACACAAGTATTAATGTTTCTGGTTAATACTGTTATAGCATGAATGTAAACATTTATCATAAACACAAAGATATAATAATAACTACATTTATTATTGCCTCTAGGGCATATCTCCAACAATCGCGGGGAAAAGGAAAGGCAGGATTAGGTTCAGGGGAGCAAGGGGAGGTCGGAAGGGTGACATGCAGATCCAGGGGAGCACGGGAGCAGGGGCTACACTCGATTCTTCAAGGAGACCGAGAGCTTGCTCTCCTTCCTCCTTCGGGTTAGGTAGAGCTAGGAGAGGGAGTGGGCTTCGGGGGAGGTGAGTGGGGAGCAGTGGGGGCACATGAGGGCGAAGGGAGGCGCTGGGGTGGCCTCGGGCTCTTTATTTCGAGTGGAGATGGTTCATGGTGAACTATGTCCACTGGGGAAAGGGGTGGAGGAGCTGACCAGGGATTGGGCAAGGGGGCGGTGGAGAGGGGTGGTGTGGGACATGTACATGACCAGAGAGTGGAGGGAGGGGTGGTGTCTGCTGTTGGCTTTAACTCGCAAAATATTTGTGCCCCTCTCTCCTTTTTAAGCAATTAGGGTTAAGGGGGAGGGTGCTATGATACGTCGTAAACGTATCTATAATTTTTGATGTTCCATGTTTGTTTAGTATCAACTTTGCTTTGCTTTGTCTACACTTTGAGGTATTTTTATACATTTTCTGGGACTAACCTATTAGCAAGATGCCACAGTGCCAGTTGCCTGTTTTCTGCTGTTGTTGGTTTCAGAAAAGCTAGTAAGAAAATATTCTCGTAATTGGACGGGACAAAAGCCAAAGTCAGTATTTCACTGAGGAGAACACAGAGACCGAAGGGCGACCGGAGGAGGGCCACGAGGCCGCCACACCCTGGGGTAGCGCGGGCCCACCCTAGGGTGCACCGCCACTAGTGCGGGCGCCTCGGGTGCCCCCCTTCCTCGCCTCTTCGCCAATAAAAGCCACCCGATGCCAAAACCCTAAACACTTGATCACATCTCCAAGAAACAGTCTGTAGCCGCCACCACCATCGTCCCTAGATCGGAGGATCTGAAGCTCTTCCCGGCACCCTACCGTAGGGGAGAGATCATCCTGGAGGCCTTTTTCATCACCATGCCAGCCTTCGGTATTATGCGTGAGTAGTCCACTCTTGAACTATGGGTCCATACAGTAGCTAGATGGTTGTTTCTCCTCCTTTATGCTATCATGTTTAGATCATGTGAGCTCCGTTCATGATCAAGATCATCTATTTGTAATCATACATGTTGTGTTTGTGGGGATCCGATGGATACTTTGATTGCTATGTCAGATTGATTATTGATTTTACCATGTCTTATGATTATTGATTCTATCATGTTTGTGTTGTTTGAGATCTTGCATGCTCTCCGTTTCTAGTAGCTATCTTGGCCAAGTAGATGCTAGTGACTCCAAGAGGGAGTATTTATGCTCGATAGTGGGTTCATGCCTCTATTGAATATGGGGAAGTGACAGAAATCTCTAAGGTTATAGATGTGATGTTGCTACTAGGGAGAAAACAACAATATTTTGTTCATGGAACAATTGTATTGTTTATTCTACACACATTGCTTAATGTAGTTATCTGTTGCTTGCAACTTAATACTGGTGGGGTTCAGATGATAACCTGAAGGTGGATTACTAGTCATAGATGCAGTTGGATGGCGGTCTATGTATATTGTTGTAATGCTCAATCAAATCTCATAGGAATCATAAATATACTCTAGAAAACCTGGGCTCATTTTCCTCTTGTTTAAGTAATTTCACAAGAAGCAACTTGAAAAGCACAAAGACTACATCTAAAAAAACTTGACATCTTCGTTCGACTCATTCTTGCTTAGTATTTGCATTTTTATGCCTTGCTCAGTCCTGTCAATTGCCCCGCTGTAATTTGTTTACCTAGCATGTTATGTTATTTATCTTAAGGAGAACACCTCTAGTGAACTGTGATCCCCGGTCCAATCCTTACCATTGATACATCATCTACGGTTACTGTTTACTTTCTGCAAGCAACCATTACCTTCCACACTATACATTTAATCCTTTGTTTTCAGCAAACCAGTCAGATTGACAACCTCACTGAAAGTTCGGGCAAAGTCTTGAGTTTGTGTTGTGCAGGATTCCAAGTTGCTAGCAACACCTTGGGGTTGTTTCCTTGCTCCTATTGGTTCTATAACATTGGTTTCATAACTGAGGGAAAATTTGCCGCTGTACTCATCATACCTTCCTCTTGGGGTCTCCCAACGAATCTCTAAAACTGAGCCACATCATGCTACTATACATTTCTAAAGTGCAACTCAACCAGGGAGGGGTTGGTTTGCTATGGTGGAGGCCTTGACAAGATTTGATGGGGTTTAGAGTTGGTTTGATTCAAGGTTGGATTGGTTTTGCAAACTTGATCAAATTGGTGCTTGAGAAGGAAGTTGAAATATTTGCATATGTCAAGGTGGGGAAATGGTTTTGGTAGATGTATATGATCAATATATAACCTAGGGATTTATTTGGAATTTTTCTAAAGATTTTTGGTATAGTTAAAACCATTTATTCAAAAAGTGTTGAAATGATTTCTAGAAGCTCATTTGATAATTTTACATTGGGCAAGTTGAGTTTTCTGTGTTAAATGGTTCTTAAAACCATGTCACACATTGTGTAATTTCATTTGGATTTATTGAGAAGGAAAAGTGTTTTTAATGAATTGTTTCTTTTTTCTGCCATTTAAGAAAAAGGGAAAAAAGAAATAATAAAGAATCTTAAAAATACTTATTTTAAAGATGGTAAGGTGGGGTATGATGTAGAGAACTCAAATTTGCATTGAGTTGGCAAAGTTATTTCGAGAAAAACCAACTTGTCTTTAAAGACAAGGTTTGGAGGATTTTAGTTTAAGGATCCAAATAATTATGGGAATTATTTGACAAAGTATCATAACCAAGGTAGATGATCTAAACTTTATTTATACATCATGGCAAACTTGAGTTTTGAATAAATATGGTGAAATTAGAGGAGACTAGATTTTTAGGGGATCTAGGGTTTTAATATTTTTATGCCACCTAAACATGGTTGAATTAGGGAGCTCAGAGATCACCTTGGTACAAGGGATAGAGGGATAGCTATACCAAGTTATATAGATGCTCATGGAAGCAGTATTTGGGTTTGGATGTATTTGAGGTGGTCTAGAAGAGATGACAAACTTTGTTGAAAATAAGTCTGCCATAGCAGGATTGTCATGATGCCTTATAAACCATGTGGGTTTAAGATGGACAAGGTTCCAATGGAAACAAGTGAAGTAGGGTTTGATATAACATGGTTAGTAGATCATAACCATTCAAATAGTTGGTCAAGGGGTGATAGCATATGGATGTGAGCTTCTGCCAAAGTAGGCACGATGATAAGATTTGCAGAAAATATTATTATCTTGACTACAAAACCATCATCGACGAGTGGGAACCAGAAGTGTTTATCCAAAGGAAAGCGTGGAATTTGGTAGTACTAGTTATGTACTACAAGATGGTTCAAGTACATTCTCAAGAATGCACACAGGTTAGAGTAGGTGAAGTTCCAAAGATTGAAACTAGATAAGAATTCCAGACTTAGCCGTTTTAGCAGATTTAGGGTTTTAGACTAGATTACAAGGGTAGATGATTTTGGGGGCCAAGTAGATGCTAGTGACTCCAAGAGGGAGTATTTATGCTCGATAGTGGGTTCATGTCTCTATTGAATCTGGGGAAGTGACAAAAATCTCTAAGGTTATAGATGTGATGTTGCTACTAGGGAGAAAACAACAATCTTTTGTTCATGGAACAATTGTATTGTTTACTCTACACACATTGCTTAATGTAGTTATCCGTTTCTTGCAACTTAATACTGGAGGGGGTTCAGATGATAACCTGAAGGTGGATTACTAGTCATAGATGAATTTGGATGGCGGTCTATGTATATTGTTGTAATGCCCAATCAAATCTCATAGGAATCATAAATGTCTAGTATTTGCATTGTTATGCCGTGCTCAGCCCTGTCAATTGCCCCGCTGTAATTTGTTTACCTAGCATGTTATGTTATTTATCTTAAGGAGAATACCCCTAGTGAACTGTGGACCCCAGTCCAATCCTTACCATTGATACATCATCTACTGTTACTGTTTACTTTCTGCAAGCAACCATTACCTTCCACACTATACGTTTAATCCTTTGTTTTCAGAAAACCAGTGAGATTGACAACCTCACTGTAAGTTAGGGCAAAGTCTTGAGTTTGTGTTGTGCAGGATTACAAGTTGCAAGCAACACCTTGGGGTTGTTTCCTTGCTCCTATTGGTTCGATAACATTGATTTCATAACTAAGGGAAAATTTGCCGATGTGCTCATCATATCTTCCTCTTGGGGTCTCCCAACGAAGATCTAAAACTGAGCCGCATCATGCTACTGTATATTTCTAAAGTGCAACTCGACCAGGGAGGGGTTGGTTTGCTATGGTGGAGGCCTTGACAAGATTTGATGGGGTTTGGAGTTGGTTTGATTCAAGGTTGGATTGGTTTTGCAAACTTGATCAAATTGGTGCTTGAGAAGGAAGTTGAAATATTTGCATATGTCAAGGTGGGGAAATTGTTTTGGTAGATGTATATGATCAAGATATAACCTAGGGATTTATTTGGAATTTTTGTAAAGATTTTTGGTATAGTTTAAACCATTTATTCAAATAGTGTTGAAATGATTTCTAGAAGCTCATTTGATAATTTTACATTGGTCAAGTTGAGTTTTTGGTGTTAAATGGTTCTTAAAACCATGTCACACATTGTGTAATTTCATTTGGATTTATTGAGAAGGAAAAGTATTTTTAATGAACTGTTTCTTGTTTCTGCCATTTAAGAAAAAGGGAAAAATAAATAATAAAGAATCTCAAAAATATTTATTTTAAAGATATTAAGGTGGGGTATGATGTATAGAACTGAAATGTGCATTGAGTTGGCAAAGTTATTTCGAGAAAAACCAACTTGTCTTTAAAGACAAGGTTTGAAGGATTTTGCCTAAAATGCAAATTAAATAGTTTAAGGATCCAAATAATTATCGGAATTATTTGAAGAAGTATCATAACCAAGGTAGATGATGTAAAATTTATTTATACATCATGGCCAACTTGAGTTTTGAATAAATATGGTGAAATTAGAGGAGACTAGATTTTTAGGGGATCTAGGGTTTTAATATTTTTATGCCACCTAAACATGGTTGAATTAGGGAGCTCAGAGCTCACCTTGGTACAAGGGATAGAGGGATAGCTACACCAATTTATATAGATGATCATGGAAGCAGTATTTGGGTTTGGATGTATTTGAGGTGGTCTAGAAGAGATGGCAAACTTTGTTGAAAATAAGGCTACCATAGCAGGATTGTCATGATGCCTTATAAACCAGGTGGGTTTAAGATGGACAAGGTTTCAATGGAAACAAGTGAAGTAGGGTTTGATATAACATGGTTAGTAGATCATAACAATTCAAATAGTTGGTCAAGGGGTGGTAGAATATGGATGTGAGTTTCTATCAAAGTAGGCACGATGATAAGATTTGCAGAAAATATTATTATCTTGACAAAAAAACCATCATGGATGAGTGGGAACAAGAAGGGTTTATCCAAAGGAAAGAGTGCAATTTGTTAGTACTAGTTACGTACTACAAGATGGTTCAAGTACATTCTCAAGAATGCACACAGGTTAGAGTAGGTGAAGTTCCAAAGATTGAAACTAGATAAGAATTCCAGACTTAGCCATTTTGGCAGATTTAGGGTTTTAGACTAGATTACAAGGGTAGATGATTTCGGGGGTGATGCTAGGCTCCAACATAATGATCAAGTATATTATGTTCATTGGTTGTTTGAGTAGAGAGTATCCATGCTTAGACTTGGTCTTCATGGAGTTTGGAAACTACTAAAAGGGATTATCCCTGGATTAATCTGATTAGGATATGAGATGGTCACTTTCGTGGCTTAGGATAGATCCAGATTTGGATGGTAGGGTTGGGATTGATGATCACAAACATATAATGGGTCCTATGGATAAGCTACTAGATTAGCTCACTCTAGTTCCTAAGCAAACAAGGCAATCAGCAGACCAAGGCAATTCATCTTATCAATTTATTCGACTACTACTAAGGTTACCATCAAGCCTAGCTTGAGGTAAGCATGGGTATTTTGAAGGGATTGTGATTTTGAAGTAAGACAAGGACCTCTTGGTATTTCTACCTAGATTTGAGTGAAAAGGTTTTACGAAAGGTTTTAGAAAATCTAGAGGTAAGAGTAGTTGAAGGTTCTGTCTTGAAAACATAAGGGGATAATATATAGGTCCCCATGGTTTCGTTTCTAGAACTAGTAAAATAATTTTTTGTATCAAAATCATCTTGGGTCAAGTTTGAAATGATAGAACATTTGAGAATATGAAAGATGATCCAGGACATCTCTTTTGTAAAATAGATTTTGTCAACTAGTGTTGAGATAAGTAGTATAACACCTAATACACAATTCAGTTGCATGAACACAAGCAAACAAATAAGCCAACATTGAAACACTTAATAAGAAAAAGTTTTTGTTCCCCCTAATTTTTGCATTTTTGACAAAAGATCAGGGTTACTGAAATTGGGATGTTAAAGACCTTTCCCCCTTAAAATAATCTCGTCCTGAGATTAGGGAGGAGTAGGGTTGGTGAGAACATCTGGTTAACAATTTCAGCGGTGGAATTATTTGATGCTAAGAAATTTTATAACAAACAGACGTGGTTAGTTACGATCAGAGATGAGAGACTTCAGATTGGACGGTTTAGATGAAACAAATGGAAAAGGCACAACCTTTTCCCCTTAGGATGGTTCTAGGTAGGTTTAGCATAGAATCCATTCTTCTTCGGGAAACGAGACGACGAGTTGAGCCTCCTTTCTTGATGAAGTTAGCTTTTCTATCTTGTTGGTCCTGAAACGTTGGGAGTGTTGGTTGGACGGTCGACTTGGTGATGGAGAACTTTCCCTAAGTATCTTATGATTCTAGAGAAATGTCGCTTGTTGTCCTTCAAGCAGAGTCTATGATTCTGGATTTTTAGTGAGTTCATCTCCTAGCGACGACTAAGGGTCGACTCTCTCAGGGTGATTATGGTTTTGTGGGAAATAAGAAGTCTTTCCCCCTTAGAGGGGGTGCTTGATAGAATCGCAGATTTTATTTATTAGAGTCGTATTCTGATGTTGGGGAAGGGAATTACACCTTTCGTATATAGGTGGTTATGTTCTGTCGACCTTGCATGAGCCGCTTCATGAGGGACGCTGACACCACTTCTTGGGGTAGTAATTGTATCGTGAGAGGCATTTAACTAGCTCCTGGTAGTTAGTTCTGAGCTAGTTAGGGGTTCGATAGGTTGGAGGAGGCCATTTGCGGTTGACGGGCTAGAGAGGCGGTCTTATAGAGTGAGATCATTCCGGGTTGAGTCTGATGCAACTTCATGGGTAAAACATATAGGTGTGAACTCAGATTAGCATATCATCAAACTGGGTTCTCGTAGGGATTAACATGTCTGCGTCGACCAATGGCGAGGGTACTTGAGAATTACAGAATAGATCTAGAGGCGTTGGAGCACTTAGAGTTTAAAACATGTTCTGGGATGACACATAACTCTACACTATGACATAAGGGTGAGTCGAGGGGTGAGAAAAACTACTTCATGGGTACTGCTTGAATCTTGTCACCATCTTGGGTTGGTGCACTGACTTCGGCTACTGCAGTTCCTCAGGGGTATGGGGGTTATTTAGTTCTTTGGCAGTGAGAGTGAGAGTCATGCCTTCTCTGGTGGCTGCTTCGATGGGTGGATCTTTCAGGATTGGTGATCAAAAGATAGGTTGATACTCGTAGGATGACAGCTCTTCATTTTCAGTCTCGGGGTTAGCTAGTCGGAGCTCTTTTTAGGTGGGTCTTAGCAGAGAGAGCAAAGAAGGGGCTTCGCGACTTCTTCACAGAATCTCGATTCTTTGGATTGATTTATACTCCTTGGAGAGTAGTATTGGCGAGGATGTTGGGAGGATCGAGCAGTATTCTAGAGATTGTTGATGGTGTCTGTTTTCTGTTCCTCTGACGACTCTTGAGGTGGTGCTTGGGGCAAGTTCTTGGATTGGGGATCTTCCTATATTATCTTGTCGTAGGCAGTCTTCTGGAGTTGAGTGGAAATACGTTGGGGTATATCCTTCGTCTTGGAGCATTGGCGTGATACTTGAATTGAGGTCCTCGAGTGACGCCTTATTGAGACTACCTCGCTATGATGTTTACCTAACGAAGCCATAAGGGTTAACTCAGGGTAGTTTGATCGGTTAGCGACATTTCTTATGGATCTTCAGTCGGGATGGAGGCATTTTTGTAGGGGTTTGTAGCATGGAAAACAAAAAAATTCTACCGCATGCACACAAACAAGCCAAGATCTATCTACTAGATTATAGCAACGAGTCGATTAGAGTACTCACCCTTGAATATTCCAAAGCGGTTAACGAGGGAAGATTCTCGTGGGTGATGTAGTCGTACACTTGATGATCTCAAGATCCCATAGACGATCCTTCCGGCGCTGCGTTCCGGCAACGCTTCCGCGGTCGGTCACACATTCGGTACTCGATGAATACCTTCCTCTCCCTTGTTCCAGCAGGCAGCGGAGGTTGTAGTTCTTCCCTCGTGATTCCGGCAGCACGATGGCATGGTGTCGAAAGTAGAGGGAAATTCCTGCAGGGCTTCGCCTAAGCCGGAGTAGGTTATGGTGGATCTAGGGTTTACGGGGATCTAGGGTTTAGAGATCCGGAGAAGAGGAGGTGGAGTCAGCGGTGGCTAGGGCGTCGGCAACGATCCAGCGGCGGCACAGGGCGGCTCTGGGGCGGCGGCAGCGCCGCTTGGTGAGGAGGGGATGGTGTTGTGTGGTCTTGGGGCAGCCCCTCCCCTCTATTTATGAGAGGGAGGGCAGCTTGGAAGAGGGGTTTTTGAATCCTTCCCCAAATCCCTCTCCTAGTCGGAGGGAAAGAAGGACTCTTTCCTTCTTCCACTAGGAAACCATTGTTCCAGTTTGACTTTTAAAACCTCCCTTTTGACTTTCCATTTGGAGCTTTATTTCTCTTTTGCAAATTCCCAACCAAGTGACCTAGTACATGATCCAATCATTCCACTTAACCATGACACATTCATGTACCATTCCCCTTCTAGTCCGGTGAATCTTCTAGACCCTTCTAGAACCTCTCCGATGAAAACATCAAAATTATTCCCGAACTCCGAAATCGGACTTTCCTTATATGAATCTTATTCTCTGGACCATTCCGGATCTCCTCATGATATACCGAATCCCATCCGAGACTCCGAACAACATTTGGTCTCCCTAATTACATTCCATATCTACTAAACAACATTGAATCCTTAAGTGTGTCTCTCTATGGTTCGTGAATAATGCGGACATGACCGAGACACTTCTCCAATCAATAACCAATAGAGGAATCTAGAAATTCATATGGCTCCCACATATTTCTATGATTACTTTGCGATCGAATGAACCATGCACATATGATACCAATTTACCTTTGCACTATAGGGGTTCGTAGCATGGAAAACAAAAAAATTCTACCGCATTCACACAAACAAGCCAAGATCTATCTACTAGATTATAGCAACGAGTCGATTAGAGTACTCACCCTTGAAGATTCCAAAGCGGTTAACAAGAGCAGATTCTCGTGGGTGATGTAGTCGTATACTTGCCAATCTCAAGATCGCGTAGAAGATCCTTCCGGCGCTGCATTCCGGCAGCGCTTCCGCAGTCAGTCACACGTACTCAATGAAGACCTTCCTCTCCCTTGTTCCAGTAGGCAGCGGAGGTTGTAGTTTTCCTCTCGCGATTCCGGCAGCACGATGGCGTGGTGTCGGAAGTAGAGGGAAAATCCTGCAGGGCTTCGCCTAAGCCGGAGCAGGTTATGGTGGATCTAGGGTTTCCGGCGATCTAGGGTTTAGAGAGCCGGAGAAGAGGAGGTGGAGCCGGCGGCGGCTAGGGCGGCGACAACGATCCGGCGGCGCAACGGCGGCGGCGCGGCTTGGTGGAGGGGCTGGTGTTGTGAGGTCTTGGGGCAGCCCCTCTCCTCTATTTATGAGAGGGGGGCAGCTTGAGAGAGGTGAGTTTGAATCCTTCCCCAAATCCCTCTCCTAGTCGGAGGGAAAGAAGGACTCTTTCCTTCTTCCACTAGGAAACCATTGTTCAATTTTGACTTTTCAAACCTCCCTTTTGACTTTCAATTTGGATTTTATTTCTCTCTTGCAAATGCCCAACCAAGTGACCTAGGACATGATCCAATCATTCCACTTAACCATGACACATTCATGTACCATTCCCCTTCCGGTCTGGTGAATCTTCTAGACCCTTCTAGAACCTCTCAGATGAAAACATCGAAATTATTCCCGAACTCTAGAATCGGACTTTCCTTATATGAATCTTATTCTCCGGACCATTCCGGATCTACTCGTGATATCCCAGATCCTATCCGAGACTCCGAACAACATTCGGTCTCCCTACTTACATTCCATATCTACTAAACAACATCGAATCCTTAAGTGTGTCTCCCTACGGTTCATGAATAATGCGGACATGACCGAGACACTTCTCCGATCAATACCAATAGAGGAATCTAGAAATTCATATGGCTCCCACATATTTCTACGATTACTTTGCGATCGAATGAACCACTTACATACAATACCAATTTCCCTTTGTCTCGTGACAGTTTACTTATATGAGTTCTAATCGTCGGTATCTCTGCATACCTAGTTCAACCTCGTTACTGATAAGTACTCTTTTCTTGTTCCCGTGATATGTGATCCCTTGTGAGCCAGTCACATGCTTGCAAGATAATTGGGTGACATTCCACCGAGAGGGTCCAGAGTATATCTATCTGTCATATGGATGGACAAATCCCACTCTTGATCCATGTGCCTCAACTCACACTTTCCGAATACTCAATGCCACTTTTATAGCCACCCAGTTATGGTGTGGTGTTTGATGTCATCAAAGCATCCTTCTGGTGATGGTTATTAGCATGATCTCATAGTCGAAGGAATTAGATTACTATGTATCAGAAAGCTTATAGCAAATGAACTATTGAAATGACTTGATCTTAATGCTACGCTTATCTATAGGAGTATGTCCATCACACCATTCTCCTAATGATATGATCTTGTTGTTAATAACAATACAATGTTCATAATCGGTAAACCACGACCATCTATCAACCAACAAGCTAGTATTACAAAGAGGCTTTACCATGGACTCTAATTTAGTTTACAAATCACACAAGTATTAATGTTTCCGGTTAATACTATTATAGCATGAATGTAAACATTTATCATAAACATAAAGATATAATAATAACTACTTTTATTATTGCCTCTAGGTCATATCTCCAACAATTTTAGCTTCAGAGGGGTTGTCTTCACTTGAACACTTTGTGTTGCTTTGGACTGGTGATGGAGTAGACTCTTTGTCTCCGGGCCTCCTTATTTTCAGGATTCTTGGGGTGTTTGTGTGGCACGAGTAGGGGTTGTCGGGGATGCCTTTATGTGGCCATCCTGCTGAGGAGAGGTTTTGGGTTATGGCTTATGAAGGGTCATGGCGTGAGACACGAACGAGGTGGTCATATCATAGGATTGAATGATCCGAGGCAGACCAACAACACATTTCTAGCATCATATGAGCACATGACAAGCAAACAAGGCGTACCATAGATACCAAGCAATGACTACACACCAAAAGGGGAATCCTATCTGTGGGTAATTTTCCTAAGTACGGACGATACGAGTGTCTTGGATTCTGTCTTGCCATCTGGTATCGGGTGTCGTTCTTGATCCTTTGTGGCGATGAGGGACTCCATTTGTAGGGCTATTTTGTAGCGGCTTTCGTTGTGGGTAGCTTCTTTGGTTTGCTTGTCTCTACGCCTCTTCATCTCAGTACCTCCATCTTCGCGCTTTCCAAGGCTGGGTTATTTTTGAAAATGGAACATTAGAAGATAGACGAGAGGTAGAGTAAGCCATTTTCATATAGTTTGAGTCAGAGAAGATGAGGCAAGAAATCTTTCGAAAGGCTTTTGAGAAATAGTTTTCGAAAGCTAGTGTTTTCAGAAATAGGGGTTGTCCTGTCTAATGTCCATGCTAACTAAGGTCTCCTACAGTCAGGATGGCTTTGATACCAAGTCTGTCGGACCCCCAGATTTACAGTCCGAGAATCCTTGTTATGCATACCATTCACGTTCCCATGATCAGTGAGCCATGAGCATAACCGAATAGTATCATTACAACATCCATAGAGTAACGATTACAAAACTTACATGGTTGTCATTATAGAGATTGCAGCATCAAATAGTGGAAGTCTTCCAGCGCAGAGCCCATGTCATGCCTTAACCTACAGACAAGTGACTGGGAAGACGGCCTAGCTCGCATAGACATCAACAATCTCTATCGTTACTCTTGCTTCTGAAAGTCTGGACAAGTAAATAGCCAAGGACAATGTCGGTGAGTACTTTGAATGTACTCGCAAACCACCTTAATAAAACAATAATAAAGGATATGCAATATGGCTGAGGTAGGATGGCTCCATAAGTGGGTCTTTATAAATTAGTTTCTCTTGTAGATATAGCATGTCTCTATATCTTTGCTGAAAAACTTTTATAGAACATTTTGGAAACCTTTTTGAAAAGTTTTATAAAACACTAGGATTGGGTCACCCATTTGTTTTTCCTTCCGGTCATCCCATGACCAAACTCCTTCCTCCTTTTTCTAACCATCCCATGGTCAAAACGTATATCCTTTCCAACCATCCCATGATCAAAACATTTCCAAAGCCATTGCTTTTCTGAAATCCTTTTTGAAATCAAAACCAGCACCGCTCTACAGCAACCTTCTGAACCGTCCATGACCGAGGACTCGGCTATTTGAATAGATTTACACTCTGCAGAGGTTGTACACTTTACCCACACCATCCAAGTACCCTGCCCTGATCTACAGCGATCGTGGGTCGAGTAATCGGTCAAGACCTTCGGAATGTCCACTCCAATATAAGCGCCTACCCTCTGAGTCGTTCCCCTCAATATCGGGATGTCGGGTACCATGGACCAACCGGAGCGCATTTTACACTGCACAAAGTGGGCTCTTTCAATTCGGGGCTCTGTAACATCCCAGCATTAGAGCTTACAAATAAGCTGAACTCAGATGTGTGCATTGCATTCATGCATAGAAAATCCGAATAATTTTCGCACTTTTGAACAAAACTTTTCAAAGTGATTGAAGCTTGTCTCAACTTGATGGAATTGAAGTAGATCATCAAGTTGACTTTGATAAGTTTCAATATGACCTTTGGTAAAACCTTATTTTGGGTAAACGTGATTTGATCTAAGGTTAGATCAAATAGAATAAAACTAAACCATCAACACATGGTTTAATGACTTATAGTTGATCCTTAATAAATCATATCATAGTATTTAATACACAACTTATGAATACCAACTTAAGAATATAACCCAAGTAACAAGACTGTAATAACTAACGATTGACCTATTTTATCTTTATCCATTTTACCATGGGGATCATGGTAATACTTAAGTCTAACTCTTTAGTTATATGGAGTAGGAAGGAAACCAATTTAAAGATAATTTACCATATATATTTCTTTCCATATCAATCCTTAACATATCTATTTGATCTTATTCCAATGTCTGTTGTTCATCAATGTTGAGTAATCAACTATTGATTCACCAATTCTTAACCTATCAATTCTTGATCTATTAACTCCTGTATTTATCATAGCATTCACTTTAAAGCCTTAAAGAAAGAAGTAAGAAGAGATCAGTGGCAATGCTAGACTTAAATATCATTTATAGGATGGGAAGAGAATAAGATCAATGTGATAATTGATGGAGTTAACTCACTCCTGAAATGATAGAAGAGTTATCTAGAATATGTATAATTATATGGTGATAAAGAGGATTACAAGGATGAACCCTGAAGAAAGTTACCAGGAGTAATCCTATTGGATCAAGTAGGTATAGTAAATGAATAATATCTCTTAGTCCAATAGATATAAATAGAAGATAATTATAATACAACTGTAATGTTGTATGGATGAAAGCCTTGATTAGCCAACTACAAACCTAAACCATAAAGGTTCAAAGGATTATAATGATCATGCTTTAGTCACCAAGATTGAATGCTTATATCATGTATAAGTGAAATTGGTGGATAGAACATGATTGAACCCTAGTATAGATATGTTATTCTAGGTTGGCCATTACAAGTAACAATAATATAATGTGAGGTTGGAGTATGGGTTACTGAAGTAAAGTAAAGATAAGATAGTATGATTAAGATGATGTTAGAGCAACATTGGATTATGGAAGAAGTAATTTCCTCTTGGGAAATACTAAACAATTGAGGTGAAGTAGGATTTGATATATATACATCTACTGAAGTAATGTTGGTGATGGATGATAAAGGAAGAGTATGAATAGAGGCAATTGTAACCATCTGTTGGGTTGGAGATTATTAGTAGTAGAATAGTTTGATAACCAAGTATAGATATGAGAAGATTATGAAAAGCTTTAGTAACAAGCTCATTGGATTTATAAATGAATTTAGAAGAATAAAGGGTGGATAAGAATATTCTTGTGAAGTAAAGCTCATCATGTTAGCACATGATGATGGATATGAAGGAGTAGTATATCTAGGAAAGGAATTCCTTAATTAGAAGTTCAGGATTGTAAATTATGGAAGATAGGAATTTTTGGTAAATACTAAACCCTAAATCCTTAACCAAACATAATATCCATTTCATCTGATTGATCTATCATCTTAAATTCACAATGGTTCATAGGAATATTTTCCTATAGCAAATCACTTCAGCACATCTTTATCATTTCCAATTATCATAACCATATGTGCTTAAGAGTTATCTTTATCAATTCTTTTCCATCAGACATTCCAAATAATAACTTTCTGTTCTAAAGGGTGATATCATTAAAGATCACAAACAGAAAGACAATATGTTTAATCATTAATATTTACTCATTTCAAAAGAATATAAGTATATTAAGTACCCTAAACCCTAGGCTAAGCATTTACAATTCAAACCCCAACTTCTATGTTAGTTATAATAAAATATATACATAGTTATTTCTTAAATTCATAGGAATAATATTAACCATATTAATTCCCTAGAACTTTAGGTATCAAATAATAATGAAGAATCACCATATACGAATTTCCCTTCAAACTCTAACTTAATTAGAATTAAGTTTTATAAACAAATAAGGAAATATCCTAAAATAAATCCATGTAAAATGACTTTAATTAGAATGATCTATATAAACAAAAAAAGAAATACAACATTAATTAATAAAAGCTTATAAACTGACTTTAATACCATTCATTATTACTGCAACTGTTTAACAATTAAATTCTATAACGAAAATTACAACAAAATATGAAAATACAAATCTGGGAACAAAACTAAAAACAAAAAGAATTTGCTTAATAAAAAAACTGGAACCAGAGCAGCAGCCCAAACCAGCCCATTTCTCGTCTCCACTATCTACCACTCACGTGCAGCCCTCTTCGGCCCAACAGCGAGCCCAGCTCATCCACACAGTGACTGATGAGTGGGACCAGATGAAGGACTGCAGGTTGATTTTGAAATTTTACCAGGGGTTTTCCAAAAAAGTGCCATCGTCGTCTTCCTCCAGCTAGAAGCAGCTCGGTGGCGATGCCGAGGCCGTCCACCGCCATCTGTGCATTAAGATGCACGCCGCTGTCGCCATGAGAGGATAAGAAGGCCACGGCGATGTACCTGCTCGTCCTCATCCTCACTTCTCCCTCTGAAGCCTCTATCTCGTTTTCCTCTTCCAAAACTGAAACCCTAGCCTTGATCGTCGATGCACGCCGTCGTCCAGAGACCACCCCGGAGCCGTCCGAGGATGCTATGAGCTCCATGCCATCGCCCTCGTCATCATTGAGGAAGGAATCGAGCCGAGATGCACTGGGTTGACCGAATCGAGACCATATTCTCCGACTCCGACGGAGATCATCGTCAACGATTATACCACTCCCGACCACCTCCGGACTCGCCGAGCCCTTCATCGTGTTCCTGGAGCTCACGAACCTCCAGGGATCTCTAGCTCGTTTCACTGTAATCTCTGTGCATGTCCGCAGCGTTGGGCTTAGTGCGCCGCTGTCAGCCATCGCCATACTCACTGTTCCGATGACCATCAGAGAGCGGCGCCACCCCATATTGGTTCTGCATACTCCACTGCATTGAAACCCTCGTGCCGCATCTCCTAGAACCCTCTCTGCCGCCATTCCCGTAGCAATTCCGGTGAAGCTCCGGCGAGCACATGTAGCAACTGATGTGGCCACGGGCCCATCTGTCTGTCTCTCTGGCTAGATTAGCTAGGAGTGTAAAAACAAATTACTGGTCCACGCCAGCGTGGCACACCAACGTGGCCCTAAGCCCCACATGTCTGTGACTTGGGGTAGGTCTAGCCTCGATAAGAAAAGTATTACCTGTTTAGTAAATTGATAAACCAATATTAATTCAAATATAAACATTCCATAAATTGAAATAAAGTAATTAAATCTTGTAAATATAGTATCTTTTGTTTTATAATTCAGAAAAATATGTTTAATATATGAAAAATTTCAGAAAAATAAAATCTATAACATTAAACTATTATCAAACATTTTTATGCCAACAATTTAAATAAATATTGTTTAATAAAAATTTTATAAGTTCTAATACTTTGAAAATTCATATTTTAATATTTGTAAATGATAATAATATAAATAAAATACCAAAAATATTATAAAAATAAAAACAATACTTTAAAATTATAATCATACAATATTATTTCACTTAATTAAATGTTTATTATTTATTAAGTATTTAAAAAGTAATAAACCTTATAAAAATCATATCTTATTACTTATAAATCACAAAAATAAATATCATATACCAAAATGATCACAAAAAACATACCTACATGTTAAAAATATGATATTCCACTTTTGAGGTAAATAAAAAATTAATACCTTAATAACTTGAGTTTAAATCTAATTCTCTTAATTAATAATTCATATAAGGGTAAATAAAAATTGCTAATAATCCTAAAATTAGTCAATTGAGTGTAATAAATAGTATTAGTCTTAAAATATTGATAATATGAAGTCAAAATGGTTCCACACATTTTAGATACAATCTTATTGAATTATCATTCCACCATAAGTGTAGATTATTTTATGAAAGGATCCTTATCCAATATAAAATCTTCAAGAATAGTTTGGGATTAAATAAAACCTTTTTACTTACCTCAACCACAAGTTTATAAACAAATCAAAACCCTATAGTGAAACCATAAGTAGTTAAGTAATGTTATTTCCCTGATCACCAATTATAACCATTCATTCATAAAAACATAAATGATTCTATTCCATTATAATCTTGAGAAACCACTATTCAAATAAAAGTGTTACCATTCTTAAAGTATCCTTAGAGAAAAATTATGAAGTACACAAGGTACAAGTAACATAAGAAATATACCTTAAGTCCATCTATGTCTTTAAAGTTAACTTTAGTCCACAAGACTTTAAATACAATGGTAAAGACATTATTATGTGTTTATAGTTAACTTTGATCTGTTATAGTTAAGTCGTAAAGCATCTCAAGTCCAAACTATTCAAGCTAGCACAAACAACATCGACCACATTTGAATAACCACAAAGATTGTTTAGACCTTAGAAAAGAAATCTTTCCTTCAAATGTTATTCTTTTTTCCACATCATACAACAGATGACAATTAATAACAATCACATTACTTTATACTTTACTTGTAAACTTAGGATTGATAACACTTAAGCTCTTTATAAGTGACACTACTTATAAAGTAAAATTTGAAGATACAAAATTATAGTGTAAGCAATCTTGAGTAGCATTCCATATGTGTGTATCTTATTATTGTATACCAATATGTTTACATGTTGTTTTACACACACTCACAAGCCTTAATAAGAAGCACAAGTATGAAACTTATCTAAAAGGACAACACATTCTAAAGAATCCATTTCTATTTTCCAAACCCTAAATCAACGTTGTCCCCGGGATTCGAGTTTATCAACTTGCATTACATTACTTATGCATAAAAGCATCTTGATTCTTTAAACATTAGTCCTTACCGGACTAATGATGCTGATTTCAGAAATTGGATTTTATATTGTCTCGAAGACCGTGAGTGCATAATCTTGCACTCAAAAAAGGCAAGTTCACACTTGCTCATGTCCTTTGATTATTTTATGTAAAGTATTTTACAAATCCAGTGTTGTCATCACCTGCATTTGAAAAAGGTCAGAAAACACTATTTTCATAATAATATGATTATAGGTTATTTACCATGAGGTAATAACCTACTATGAAAGTTCCGGTGGTAAAGGAACATATTATCTAGGACTTAACAACCAATGTCGCCAGTGATTCTTGCACCGTATATCACGCTTTAACCATGAGATTTGGAATGGGACAGAGAAGTCAGCTGTATCTTCTTCCTCTCGCATGTAGCCGGATGTGCTGGTCGTGGCTGTTATCCTCGTAGCGTGCATATTAGATAGGTAATTCGTAGAGGATATGCAGCATATGGTTGGGAGCCCTCAACATCCCACGATAGTTCTGGCATCTAACGGTCTATACAAACCATTGCCATAATTCAATGTGTGGCATGGTGTACACCAAGGAGGCATGCGAGGTCGTGAAGGGGGTAGTTATTGGCTTGGATCTTATACTGGGCCCCATACCAAGGAAGTATGGACAAGGTCATGACTTGGTTGTGCAACAAGGATAAGGTCTCTCATGGGTAAAGTAACGCACCTCTGTAGAGTGTAAGAACTGTAACTTGTTACTCCCTGTTCCAAGAAGGAGCTGCGAACGCGGCGGGAAAGGAACTCCATGAAAGTTCTGGTAAACCCGTGAAGGCTGACGGACATAGATTTTCAGAATAAAAGAAACCTTTGAAGAAATGTTTATGAAAACTTGCATTGCCTACGATCTTCGGTTTGTGGCTGTAGATAGACTACATAAAACACTCCTTTTCTAGTGAACTTGCTGATTACACTCGTACTCAACGTATCTTCTTAACCCTTGCTAGATTCTGAAGCCATTAAGATGATGTCTACATCAAGTTATGCTCCCGGAATCATCACCAGAAGCTAAAGTTCTTCAATGAAGTCTAGAAAGTCAACATATACATCAACTCAAGTGAAGACGAAGTTACTGATTAGATATGAATATAATCTCTAGCCATAGAACCTACTTCTTTAGTGTATTCCAATAGCAGAAATGCCAAACCAATAGTTTGGATACTAGTCTTATTAGTATGATAGTTTTTGAGTTGTTATTCCTGATTCTTCTTTGTAAGAAGTTTCTTTCTCTCTCTTTAACCTAGAGTGTTCTCTGGATTTTGTGTAAAGAGTCGAGTTGTAACCTATAGTCATGTCTTGGACCTGCTGTATTTCTGTTGTACCACTCTGAGGGATGTAATACTAGTGAATGGTGTTTCATTGGTGTTATGTCAACGACTATAGTGTACTACATCATGCAGTGGTATGCTGGGTCACCGCAGGCTCATAGTAATGTTTGGCCGTCCTTAGATAGTTTGTAGCTTCTCCAGGACGATGTACCACATGGGACTTTATAGGTGAGGGCCTAGCCTCTGGAGATTGACATCCCCCGTATTAGTTGTGAGGCACCTATACCAGAATAGACAAACTTCCAGCCCAGCACTATCCCATTCCAGAGTAATGTGGTTGCACGGGTTAATTGTTCTGGCAAAACTGCACAGCCCGGTGCATTTTCGTAAACCTTTTTCCTCCATATTTCGACCAACCTTTTTGTAAAACCAAAACCTTTTCCTTTTTAAACTCACTTGGCAGGACAAACCTCGCCAAGATTTTCTCACAAAACATTCTTGTAAACTTTTCCGGGGTCTTCCCATCCCATAGTTTTGCTTCGGCTAAAACGGGGTTTCCAAAGGGGCATGGTGCTATACACCATCTACCATACTAGGGGAAAGTAGGTGTCATCCAAGGGGCTTGTACTTAATAGTACAAATGGTAATTAGCTGGAGGAGCCAAGCCACTACCATGTATAAACCATTTCACCGTAAACCAGTGCACCTTGTATAAAAGTAGATAAGACATGCATAGTAAAACAGTACGACAAAGGCTGATGAGCAAGAAGGTGGCTTGCATGTGACCATCGAGGTGTCCCGTGACTTCCTTAGAGAACCAGAATACCAATAATAACAATAATAATAACCCAATGCTTCCTTCTTCTCAGCGTCACACAAATGCCACTATCGCCGTTATCGAGTATACATGCAAACAAAGAACACCACAATCAAAACATTGCATACAAACACCAATTCATATGCAAGAAACTGACAAAACAAGTTTATATATCAGTAAGGATTGAGGATTTTGCTTTGCATACAAAGGAAATGCTTTGATTGCATTGGTGGATTTTCTATTAGGGTTTAAAGTCCAAAACTACCTAATAAGGGGTTTTGTAGCAAGGCCAATTTATGTATGATAACATTGTGTAAAAATTATACCATAAGATAGGTATTGATAAAGTGAATCCAAGAAAAGTGGTTTCACTATTTTATCAAATTCCATTGATTTATAATGATTTTTATAGTGAATAAAACTCTAGTTTAAGGAAATAATTCACCAGAATAGTTATGGAGCTCCAAAATTTATTTCCTTGGGTGGTTAGGTAGTATTTGATGGACTGATTCAGGAGGTGTTGGAATAATCTGAAAATAATTTCCAGAATGCCCTCAAGAAATTCCCAAATGCAGTACTAGATGGAATTTGTATTTTTCACCAGATTAAATATATAAGGGATTTTGAAGTGATTCCAAAGACACATGTTAGGTACTTTGAATAACTTTCTATATAAATTGTGATCATCCTATTTGGATTTGCTCAGCTTCTGAAATGGTTTATCTGGTAATAATACCATATACAAAAGTATTTAATACATTAAAATACCTTAGAAGCTCAATAAATATTGAACTCCTGGATTATGGAGTTTATGAGAGTTTAAAAGAGTTCAGAACAACTAATGTTTTGTCCTAGGGAAAATTCTAAAGGCAGGCTTGTCCAGTTTTTGTTATTTTTGCTATAGGAAATTTAGGGAGCAATTTTAGATGGGGCCAGGGGATATGCAAGGTATGTATAGTATCTTTTAGTACAAAAAGTTTTTAGATCATTTTTAATTGTGAAACGCATAGAAACAATTCCTTAGTGAAAATATCACCTTTAGGTAGTGGATTTATTAAAATTAATCTAGGAAAAATTTGGGTCAACTATTCTTACTGCATGATCAGGAAAACATACAGGAACCCTATAATCTTTAGATCTCGGAAATTTGTGTTTCGATTTTCAAATTGATTTAAGATGGATGCCAATTTCTAGATTTGTACAAAATAAATAAAAACCAAAAGGTTGTGGGATGGGATCTAGGGAACATGGGCCACGCAGGGGAGATACGGCCCACCCGGGCGGCGGCTCGCGCGAGAGCGTGGTTCAAATTGCCAACAGGCGGGGCCCACATCTCAGCGAGGGCGGAGGGGCGAAGAGGTATCGGCGGCCCTGCGTCGTCCGATAAGAAGCAGATCGACGATGTGGGGCCGTTGTCTTCCTCCCTGGCGGCGGCATCGAGGGGGAAACCCAAGGGGAGTTCTGGTAGCGACGGGGAGCTCACCTGGGTACGGGATGGACGGTGGGGAGGCTACAGAGTGACGCGGCGCACGATGACTACCTCGGCGAGGGGAGGCATGGACAGGTTCCTCGACTAGACCTTGCTCGCGTGATAACGTCCGGGCGGTGCTCGTCGGAGGTTCACGGTGGCGCTGATGGAGGGGGAGTGGGCTTCGGGTGAGGTGAGTGGGGAGCAGTGGGGGTGAATGAGGGCGAAGGGAGGCGCTGGGGTGGCCTCGGGATCTTTATTTTGAGTGGAGATGTTCATGGTGAACTAAGTCCACTAGGGCAAGGGGTGGAGGAGCTGGCCAGGGATTGGGCAAGGGGGACGATGAGGGGTGGTGTGGGACATGTACACGACTAGAGAGTGGAGGGGAGGGGTGGTGGTTGTTGTTGGCTTTAACTCACAAGATATTTGTGCCCCTCTCCTTTTTAAACAATTAGAGTTAAGGGGAGGGTGCTACTATACATTGCTACAGTGCAACTTGACCAGGGAGGGGTTGGTTTGTTATGGTGGAGTCCTTTACAAGATTTGATGGGGTTTGGAGTTGGTTTGATTCAAGGTTGGATTGGAATTGCAAACTTGATCAAATTGGTGCTTGAGAAGGAAGTTAAAAGATTTTCATATGGCAAGGTGGGAAATTTTTTTGGTAGATGGATATGATCAAGATATAACCTAGGGATTTATTTGGAATTTTTCAAAATATTTTTGGTACACTTAAAACCATTTATTCAAATAGTGCTGAAATGATTTCT
Source organism: Avena longiglumis (assembly GCA_030063025.1). Classification (NCBI taxonomy): domain Eukaryota; kingdom Viridiplantae; phylum Streptophyta; class Magnoliopsida; order Poales; family Poaceae; genus Avena; species Avena longiglumis. Next base: position 443,808,248 of record CP125975.1, on the reverse strand, counting down.
AGAAGCTCATTTGATAATTTTACATTGGGAAAGTTGAGTTTTTTGTGTGAAATGGTTCTAAAAACCATGTCACACATTGGGTAATTTTATTTGGATTTATTGAGAAGCAAAAGTATTTTTAATGAATTATTTCTTGTTTCTGTCATTTAAGAAAAATGGCAAAAAGAAATAATAAAGAATCTCAAAAATGTTTATTTTTAAGATGGTAAGGTGGGGTATGATGTAGATAACTTAAATATGCATTGAGTTGGAAAAGTGATTTGGGGAAAAACCAACTTGTCTTTAAAGAGAAGGTTTGGAGGATTTTGCCTAAAATGGAAATTAAATAGTTTGAGGATCCAAATAATTATGGGAATTATTTGGGTAAGTATCATAACCAAGGTAGATGGTGTAAAATTGATTTATACATCATGTTTAACTTGATTTTTGACAAAATATGGTGAAATTGGAGGGAGACTAGATTTTTAGGGGATCTAGGGTTTTAATATTTTTATGCCACCTAAACATGGTTGAACTAGGGAGCTCAGAGCTCACCTTGGTACAAGGGATAGAGGGATAGCTATACCAATTTATATAGATTATCATGGAAGTAATATCTGGGTTTTTATGTATTTGAGGTGGTCTAGAATAGATGGCAAACTTTGTTGAAAATAAGGCTGCCATAGCAGGATTGTCATGATGCCTTATAAACCAGGTGGGTCTAAGATGCACAAGGTTCCAATGGAAACAAGTGAAGTATGGTTTTATAGACCATGGTTAGTAGATCATAACCATGTAAAGAGTTGGCCAAGGGGTGGTAGCATATGGATGTGAGATTCTGTCAAAGTAGGCAAGATGGTAAGATTTGCAGAAATGATTATTATCTTGACTACAAAACCATCATGGATGAGTGGGAACCAGAAGGGTTTATCCAAAGGAAAGAGTGGGATTTGGTATTACTAGTGATGTACTAAAAGTTGGTTCAAGTACATTCTCAATAATGCACACAGGTTAGAGTAGGTGAAGTTCCAAAGATTGAAACTAGATAAGAATTCCAGACTTAGCCGTTTTGGCAGATTTAGGGTTTTAGACTAGATTACAAGGGTAGATGATTTGGGGGGGTGATGCTAGGATCCAACATAATGATCAAGTATATTATGTTGATTGGTTGTTTGAGTAGAGAGTATCCATGGTTAGACTTGGTCTTCATGGAGTTTGGAAACTACCAAAAGGGATTATCCCTAGATTAATCTGATTAGGAGATGAGATGGTCACTATAGTGGCTTAGGATAGATCCAGATTTGGATGCTTGGTTTGGGATTGATGATCATAAACATATATTGGGTCCTAAGGGATGAGCTACTAGATTATCTCACTCTAGTTCCTAAGCAAACAAGGCAATCAGCAGATCAAGGCAATTCATCTTATCAATTTATCCAACTACTACTAAGGTTACCATCAAGCCTAGCTTGAGGTAAGCATGGGTGTTCTGAGGGAATGTGATTTTGAAGTAAGACAAGGACCTATTGGTATTTCTACCCAGATTTGAGTGAAAAGGTTTTGGAAAAACCTAGAGGTAAGAGTAGTTGAAGGTTCTGTCTTGAAAACATAAGGGGATAATATATAGGTCCCCATGGTTTCGTTGCTAGAACTAGTAAAATAATTTGTTGTATCAAAATCATCTTGGCTCAAGTTTGAAATGCCAGAACATTTGAGAATATGAAAGATGATCCAAGACATCTCTTTTGTAAAATATCTTTTGTCAACTAGTGTTGAGATAAGTAGTATATGACCTAAAACACAATTCAGTTGCATGGGCACAAGCAAACAAATAAGCCAACATTGCAACACTTAATAAGAAAAAGTTTGTGTTCCCCCTAATTTTTTCCTTTTTGACAAAAGATCAGGGTTGCTGAAATTGGGATGTCCATTTGACTCCGTATAGGTCCTAAAACATCAAAAAGCATAGAAAACGGGGTTTTTCTGCCCTGCAGGGTTATAACCAAAATAGAGGGAATCATTGGTAAGTCCCCAAAAATCAATGCAAAATTGTTAGAGATATGCCCAAGAGGCAATAATAAAGTGGTTATTATTATATCTTTATGTTTATGATAAATGTTTACATCCCATGCTATAATTATATTAACCGGAAACCTTAATACTTGTATGTTTTGTAAACATACAAGAGTCCCTTGTAAGACTCTTGTTAATCTAGCTTGTTGATTAATAAATGATCATGGTTTCCTGATCATGGACATTAGATGTTATTAATAACAAGATCATATCATTAGGAGAATGATGTGATGGACACACTCCTATAGTTAGCATAGCATAAGATCAAGTCATTTAGAGTTTGTTTGCTACAAGCTTTCAAATACATAGTAACCTAATCCTTTGACCATGATATCATGTTAATCACCATCGCCGGATGGAGGCTTTGATGACATCAAATGCCACTTCCGTAACTGGGCGGTTATAAAGGTGGCATTAGGTATTCTGAAAGTATGTGTTGAAACGCATGGATCAAGAGTGGGATTTGTCCATCCATATGACGGATATATATACTCCGGTCCCTCTCGGTGGAGTGTCATCCAATTAGATTGCAAGCATGTGACTAGGTCACAAGGGATTTCACATCAAAGTACGAGTAAAGAGTACTTATCAGTAATGAGGTTGAACTAGGTATAGAGATACCGATGATCAAACCTTGGACAAGTAAAGTATCGCGCGATAAAGGGAATCGGTATCATATGTAAATGGTTCATTCGATCATGAAGTCATCGTAGAAATATGTGGGAGCCATATGGATTTCCAGATCCCTCTATTGGTTATTGATCGGAGAGGTGTCTCGATCATGTATGCATAGTTCACGAACCGTAGGGAGACACACTTAAGGATTTAATGTTGTTTAAGTAGATATGGAATATAAGTTGGAGACCAAATGTTGTTCGGAGTCTCGGATTGGAACCATTAGAACCAGGACATCATGAGGAGATCCGGAATGGTCTGGAGAATAAGATTCATATAAGGAAAGTGGTTTTCTGGGGTTCGAAAAAGTTTTGGTGTTTTGACCGTATACTTCTAGAATGTTCAGAGGAACTACCAGTGGTAAAAGGGTCAAATCCTAGTTTGAATAGTCAAATCCTAGTTTGAAAAGTCAAAATCTAGTTTTTGGTAAGAAGGAAGACTTGGTGGAAAAGGTTTCTAGCTCTTCCCTTGGTGGCCGAGTTGGGGGGATACGACCTGGGCTGGGAACCCTTGGCCGGCCGCCCCCCACCTATATAATGAGGGGTGGGGGCACACCCCCCTCCCTCCCCCCCCCACACACACCCCTTGTCCCTTGGCGCCTAACCCTAGCTTCTGCCTCTCTTCTCTCTCATCCACCGTCCTGCTCCGGCTTAGGCAAAGCCCTGTAGAAATCTCTCCTCCTCCACCACCACCACCACACCGTCGTGTTGTTGGGATTGCAAAGAGATCTGCAACCTCCGCTGCTCTGCTGGAACAAGGGAGAGGAAGGTCTTCATCGACTATTGTATGTGTGACCGACTGCGGAAGCGCTGCTGGAACGCGGCGCCGGAAGGATCGTCTACACGATCTTGAGATTGGCAAGTGATCGACTACATCAACCACAAGAATACGGTGTCGTTAAACGCTTTGGATCTATGAGGGTTAGTTCTCTACAATCTCGTTGCACCGATCTCGTAGATTAGATCTTGCCTTGTCCATAGATTAGATCTTGGTTTTCTGTGTTCTTGCGGTAGAAATTATTTGTTTTACATGCAATGAACCCTACAAAAACATGGATATAACATTATATATGATGTAAATATGTGAGTAAACATGTCAACAAACTACAAAGTTCATGTATGCATTTTGCATGCATCAGTAGTTTCCTTGGATGTCAATATGAAGTATTTTCACTTCACTAACAAAATAATTTTCCTCATGCATATATTATGTCTTGATCATTAGTAATTGTACCTAAATTATATATGGTAACATCTTAATAGATTTTAATAGTTATATATTAATAATATATGGCAACATCTTAATTATTATCTAGGCATTAACTCATGCTTTGTTAGCTCTAAACTAGTCCACTATCCACGTTGTATATATAATTCAGTTTTTAATCATACACTGATATAACATCAAACAAAAACTACATGTTAGGTTGCAATGTGATGTTAGTTCTATGGATCAATACATATTGCACATGCAAAAAGTACATATGTTACAAATATGATTTTAAAATCTTCAAGTCATCATTGCCCACAAATTAAAGTTGGTAAAGAATAGGTTTTCCATAAACATTTTTTATTTACAATGAAAAACATTTGTGTTTATAGGACCATATGGCATAATATAAGTACACATGAATAATATGTATATTATCCTAGGAATTTACACGTGTTGCCCTCGCATTTGCGATGGCCGTGTTGCTACTTATATATTAAAAGCAATATAATGGTCTTTTTCAAGACATCAGGTTGATCCACGTCATTAAAATTATTTAGACAGACTTAATGGCTAGGATTTTTTAAGATACATACAAGGTTATCATGTATGTGCAGACTTTTATTGGGTATTTAGTTATCTACGGACATGTTAAGTTTCTTTTAAGCGACGGACATATCAAGGATCAAGCTAATCAAGACATATCAACATATCTATAGTTTCTCTAGAAGATAAAAGTGCGTTGAGGAGAATTTGTGACTAATACGGATATGGCAACGTTGCTCTTATCTCGTGATTAGTTTTGAATAATCAACAATGCTGCATTCTAGAGATATGAAAAGGAAGAACATGTTCTATTGAGAGATCATTTTTCTTACACACATAATCAGAGATCTGTCTTGGTTTTTTTAAAGGAGAGTGATACACCGTAAGTTCGTTACACAGTATTATGGGCAGAACACCAACTATATGATCAACTTTATTTTTTGGCATACCATGTAGGTACGTCAATCTGATACAGGAGCCCAGTTTTTTCTATCCACAGGAAGAGTCTGACACCCTGTTCGACAATTGGGACATAGACTTGTAAAGTGTTTTTTGGCAGACCCACCTCGATAAAATATGGGAGTCCAAGGCCATGTAAACAATTGATATTTAGATCTTTTTTGAAGCACCATGTTAATCCAATTCTTGGCATAGTTGTTGGATGGAGATAAAAAACCTAAACTTAACTTGATCGGTAGTTTTTTCGTGATCTGGATGGTGACATGCATGTTAATATGTCTTAAGTGATGATATGAAAAACACATGCTACGCATAAGGCATGGTTCCTGGAAAATATATTAAAAATAACCATGTCACCAGTATAAAATATATATATATATATGCAATCTTATGACAATTCTATTTACCAAAAGCTTCCTCTCATACCTATATATCTTATTCTAGCAGGAGAAAAACCTTCAAACTGTAAATCTACACACGATAATCATAATCTCTAAAAATAACAATGTATCCGGAAATAGTCGTAATTATTTCTTTAGATTAAACATTATGTACTTATAAAACAAGAGAAATGTGTTTAAAAATATCATAAAAATGTGAATTTGTGTATCATAAGTGCATGAAGTTTGGATTGATGTGCTATTGTTAGCTTTACATAGAAAGTGAGCCTTGCTCACTTGGTTAGATAAGTGGATGTACAACCTAGCTACCCACGCGAGGATGCAGACTTGGGATCTTATTATTTTAAAAAACATATTTGCTATAAGGGCTTTCCCTACTGCATTCCTTTCAAAAAATATTATTAGCATAATATGTGCATTTAAAATTAGCAGTGCAAGACAAGAAAATATTAAGTCCAAAAATCAAGTAAAGAATTTAAGGGCTGCCAGATGATAATCGGTGCCTATATGTAATTCCGAAGATACTCTGACAACTTATATCTATGAACTTATGAAACATCCTAACATCTATTAATTGTGATGTGTTTAGGTCCAATCATGCTAATCCATGATGTAACGAGTTTTGGTACAATTTATGTTGTTTTCTACAGATAAAAAGAGGGTATGCCAAATTGGTTCGGATGCTTCCCCTTTTAATGAGATTTTCAAAAATATATCTTTTTTCATAAGACAAGATGCTAAACCTATAAGGACAGTTAAGAGATATATTTAGACCACATTATATTTTCGAGGAATTATAATTATAGTATTTCATTAATATGCAAGTTTCGTGCTTTCTCCCATGAAAATAAGACCTACAAACATGATATCAAGACTTTGTTGCATTGAGAAAACCCCATAGTTACACTCGTACTCTCACGGAGATGGCCTTTTTGGTATGATGCAAATAATGAATCTTCCTAATAAGAATGAACCTAAGCTACAAACAAGAGGTTGATCCATGGTTACCCTTCCTTCTAACACCTTATGGTCTATCACGGTGATGGTGGTTGGCTAACATTGATACAATGGAATATTGACTGGGTGTAGGTCTTACTTTTATGAGCTAAAGGGTTTAAATGTTCCACACCCAAGTAAGAAGGATAAATATTTACAATTTTAATCTTAGTAAAAGAAAACATTGTATTGTCAATTTAAATTAGATTAAGAGTTGATTCCAAACATACACATGCTTAACACATTTGCAAATTCTTATAGAAAATATCAAAAAATTACGAGACAATCTAACAAAACCATGAAGTTCTCACATCTATGTATGTGGACTATGGAGCTATATAATTCGCATGAATTGATTCTAGGATTACTTTCAAAAAGTTAAAGATAAAACCCTCGCATTTGCGAGGGCCACCCTACTAGTTATAGAGTTATTTTACTTGCCAAACAATTTCCTAAGAGTTCCTTTAGGGGCCATTTTCCTTTAGATTTTTTTCATTGGATTCAGATTCTACGCAAATTTAAAATTGTAGTTGGTGTAGGGTTCGCAGCATAGAAAACAAAAAATTTCCTACGATGTGAACTATATACCAAGATCTATCTACTAGATACAAACAACGGGCGGATGTATATCCGTAGAGAACATACCCTTGAAGACCGACAAAGCTTAACGAGTTCAACTCGTGGTTGATGTAGACGATCTCTTGCCGATCTCAAGATCGAGAGGAAGTCCTAGCGCCGCAAATCAGCAGCGCATCCGTGCTCGCACACACGTTCGAGGCACCGAGCAACCTCCGCCTCCTCGCTCCAGCGATGCAGCGGAAGCACAACTCTTTCTTTTTTTTAGGGTAATAACAGTAGGAAAGACTCCTACAGCACAACTCTTTCTTGCCGAATAGCCACCGGGAACATGTATCTCGCTAGTCCGAGACCATGGGGGATAAATTCTAGAGGGGGAGAGAGATCCTTCACGAGGAGGTGTGAGAGACAAGTGAGGAGGGGGGCTCCTTTTATAGGAGGAGGCGGGAACCCCAAGGGGGTGGCTGCGCATGGGGCTGCCCCTCCTCCCTCTTCATGTGGGTGGACACTCCACTCACAAATCTCCTTTAAATCCCTCCACTCAAAAGTCCACTCAAATTCCCATTAAATTTCCACCAAATTTAATGCAAACTCTCATTAAATAAAACTCTTTTATTTTATTCAGAATTTTGTCAATTACTTTAATGACAAACATTCACAAATAACTCCTTGCTAGAATTCTATTTCACATGCATAACCACTTTATGCAATTTCACCCGAAAACCTGTTTCGGTATCTAGTGAAATAAATTCCTGCGCTTGTTCATTCTTTCGGCATGAAACATTTGCTCCAATTGGATGTCGGTGTCTCTTAAGTGTGTCACCCTACGGTTCGTGAATAATGCGGACATGATCGAGACCCCTCTTAGATCAATAATCGAGCGGGATCTGGAGACCCATATCGACTCCACATTCAACGATGACTTTCTTGTGATCGTCGGAACCTTTTACGCTAGTATCTTAATCCCTTTGTTTCACGATATATTACATGTCCGAGATTCGATCATCGGTATCTCCATACCTAGTTTGATCTCGTTACCGACATGCACTCTTTTCTCATTCCTGTGATATAACATTCTAGTGATCAAATCACTTGCTTGCAAGCTAATCAATGTGATATCACCGAGAGGGCCCAGAGTATATCTATCCGTCATCGGGATGAACAAATTCCACTCTCGATCCATGAGCCTCAACATAACACTTTATTAGTTCTGAATCCATCTTTATAATCACCCTGTTACGGTGTGACGTTTGATGTTATCAAGAAACTCTTCCGGTGTTAGTGATTGACATGATCTCATGGTCTAAGGATTAGGATCACTTCGTAAGTTGTTATAGCAATATCAACTCAATGACTTTGATCGTAATGCTATACTTCGGATGAATGTTCATCACACCATTACACTAATGTTGTGGTCCCGTTATTAACAACATCCAATATCCATGATCAGGAAACCTTGATCATCTTGTTAATCAACGAGTTAGTTTATGAGAGAGGCATAACTAGGAACTTTCTGTTTGTTTATTAAACACACATGTATTAACGTTTCCGTATTAATACAATTATAGCATGCAAAATAAACATCTATCATATACTTGGAATACACATAATAAACACTTTATTATTGCCTCTCAGGGCATATTCCCTTCTGTCTCCCACTTGCACTAGAGACAATAATCTAGTTACATAGTGATAAATCTAACACCCATTGAGTTCTGGTGTTGATCATGTTTTCCTCTAGGGAGAGTTTTAGTCAATGGATCTGCTACATTGAGATCCGTATGTATTTTACAAATCTTTATATCTCCATCCTTGACGTGCTCGCGGATGGAGTGAAACCGGCGCTTAATATGCTTGGAATGCTTGTGAGACCTTGGCTCTTTGGCATTGGCAATGGCACCATTGTTGTCACAATAGATCACCATTGGGTCCAACGCGTTTGCCACCACTCCTAGTTCGTATATGAACTCCTTCATCCAAACTGCTTCCTGAGCCGCTTCTGAAGCAGCAACATATTCGTCCTCCGTTGTTGATCCCGCTACCACAGGTTGTTTGGATCTCCTCCAACTAACCGCTCCGCCATTCATGAGAAATACGTATCCGGATTGAGACTTAGAGTCATCCGGATCGGTGTCAAAACTAGCGTCGACATAACACTTAGCGACGAGCTCTTCTTCACCTCCGTATAAAAGAAACATATCCTTAGTTCTTCGTAAGTACTTAAGGATATTCTTGACCGCTATCCAAAGGTTCAACCGGATCCGATTGGTACCTACTAGTCAAACTAATAGCATGTGCCACATCCGGTCTTGTACATAGCATGGCGTACATTATAGAGCCTATGGCTGAAGCATAGGGGACTTTGTCCATTATCTCTCTTTCTTCCGCCGAAGCCGGACTTTGAGTCTTACTCAATGTCTTGCCTTGCAACATAGGTAAGAACCCCTTCTTACTTCCATCCATTTTAAACTTCTTTAAAATCTTATCAAGGTATGTACTTTGTGATAGCCCTATTAAGCGCCTAGATCTATCTCTATAGATCTTTATGCCTAATATGTATGATGCTTCACCTAGGTCCTTCATTGAAAATTTGCTGTTTAGATAACTTTTAACACTGTTTAAAAGATCTATATCATTTCCGATCAATAATATGTCATCCACATATAATATCAGAAATGCCACATTGCTCCCACTCACTTTCTTGTAAATACAAGCTTCTCCATAAGTTTGGACAAATCCAAACTCTTTGATCACTTCATCAAAGCGGAGATTCCAACTTCGTGATGCTTGCTTCAATCCATAGATGGATCGCTGAAGCTTGCACACCTTGTTAGCATCCTTAGGATCGACAAAACCCTTTGGTTGTATCATATACAACTCTTCTTCAATATTACCATTGAGAAACGCGGTTTTGACATACATCTGCCATATCTCATAATCGAAATATGCAGCAATTGCTAACATAATCCTAACTGAATTTAGCATCGCTACGGGAGAGAAAGTCTCATCGTAGTCAACTCCTTGAATTTTTCTAAACCCCTTTGCGACAAGTCGAGCTTTATAGACGGTCACATTACCATCAGCATCAGTTTTCCTTTTGAAAATCCATTTGTTCTCCATGGCCTTTCGGTCGTGAGGTAATTCCACCAAGTTCCAAACTTGATTTTCATACATGGATTCCATCTCGGATTTCATGGCTTCTAACCATTTGTTGGAATCCGGGCTCATCATCGCTTCTTCATACGTCGCAGGGTCATCATTTTCATCAACCATGAAATTCATGTCAGGATTGTCGTACAGCTCGGGAGCTGCACGCGTCCTATTTGACCTGCGAGGTTCGGTAGTACTCTTTCGAGTTTCATGATCATTATCATTAGTTCCCTCTTCAACAGGTGGAGCCAACTCGAACAACTTCCGCGCGCTACTCGCCATACTTTGAAGAGAAGGTTCCACAACCTCTTCGAGTTCTACCTTCCGACTACTCACACCTTTCGCGAGAAACTCTTTCTCTAGAAAGGATCCATTCTTGGCAACAAAAACCTTGCCCTCGGATCTATGATAGAAGGAATACCCAATAGTTTCTTTAGGGTATCCTATGAAGACGCATTTTTCCGCTTTGGGTTCGAGTTTATCCGGTTGAAGGTTCTTCACATAAACATCACATCCCCAAACTTTAAGAAATGACAGCTTAGGTTTGTTTCCAAACCACAATTCATACGGTGTCTTTTCAACGGATTTATATGGTGCCTGATTTAAAGTGAATGCAGCAGTTTCTAGTGCATAACCCCAGAATGACAACGGCAAGTCTGTCAGAGACATCATAGATCGAACCATATCTAATAAAGTACGATTACGACGTTCGGACACACCATTTCGCTGTGGTGTTCCGGCAGGTGTGAGTTGTGAAACAATTCCACACTCTTTCATGTGAGTGCTAAACTCGTAACTTAGATACTCACCTCCACGGTCGGACCGTAGAAATTTGATCTTTCTATTACGATGATTTTCCACTTCATTCTAAAATTCCTTGAACTTTTCAAAGGTTTCAGACTTGTGTTTCATCAAGTAGATATAACCGTATCTACTCAAATCATCCGTGAAAGTAACAAAATAACGATATCCACCTCACAACACACACTCATTGGACCACATACATCGAATGTATGATTTCCAATAAATCATCGCCTGCTCCATTGAACCGGAAAACGGCGTTCTAGTCATCTTGCCCATAAGGCATGGCTCACATGTATCAAATGATTCATAATCAAGTGATTCCAAAAGTCCATCCGAATGGAGGTTCTTCATGCGTTTAACGCCAATATGACCTAGACGGCAGCGCCACATATATGCGGATATATCATCATTAAGTTTAATCCTTTTAGCATCAACATTATGAATATGTGTAACATTATCATCGAGATCTAATAGAAATAAACCATTCATCATCGGTGCATGACCATAAAAGATTTCATTCATATAAATGGAACAACCATTGCTCTCGGATTTAAATGAATAACCAATTTGCCTCAAACACGATCCAGATACAATGTTCATGCTCAGTGCAGGCACCAGATAACATTTATTCAAGTTTATAACTAATCCCGACGGCAAGTGGAGAGGCAGCGTTCCGACGGCGATCACATCAACGCTTGATCCATTGCCGCCACACATCTTGACCTCACCCCTTGCTAGCGGTCGCTTGTTCCATGCCCACGATTCGAAGTTACAAATATTAGCAACTGAACCGTATCAAATACCCAGTGCTCTGCGAGCACTAGTCAAGTACACATCAATAACATGTATATCATATATACCTTTGTTTGCCTTGCCGGCCTTCTTGTCTCAGATACTTGGGGCGATTGCGCCCAAAGGGATCCCCTTACAATAGTAGCACTCGGAATCAGACTTAGGTCCAACTCGGGGTTTCTTTTTAGGCGCGGCAACAGGCTTTCCGCCCTTACTTCCCTTCCGTTTTCCCTTCTTGTCTTTCTTGAAACCAGTGTTCCTATTGATCATCAACACTTGATGTTCCGTTTTGATCTCCACTTCTGCAGTTTTAAGCATTGACAGAAGCTCGGGGAGAGACTTCTTCATGCCTTGCATATTATAGTTCATCACGAAGATCTTATAGCTAGGTGGCAGAGATTGCAGAACACGATGGATGCCTAAGTCAATGGGAATTGATATTACCAAGGACACAAGCTTATAGGCGTAACCCGACATCTTGAGTACATGCTCACTAACGGAGCTGTGCTCTTCCATCATGCAGCTAAAGAACTTTTCTGAAGCGTTGTAGCTCTCTACAGCAGCATGTGTGTCGAAAATCATTTTCAACTCACCCATTGTATCAAATGCATTGCCGTTTTCGAAACGCTTTCGAAGTTCTGGCTCTAGCCCATACAATATGCCACAATGAACTAAGTTGTGGTCCTCCTGACGAGTCTGATAGACATTCTTCTCCTCGTCAGGGGCATCATCTAAAGGTGGGGGGCCTAACGGTGCTTCTAGCACATATTGCTTTGTGCAAAGAGAGGAGAATCCTCAAATTCATGGCCCATTCGGTAAAGTTGCTACCGTTGCTAGTTTCTCTTTCTCCATGAACACATTGAAATTAAAAGCAGGTGGTGCCATCTACAACAGAATTTGTAAAGTTTAGACTAAGTGTATGATAGATTGAGTTCAACTAATCTATATTACGAATGAACTCCCACTCAAAAACGACATCCCTCGTGCCTTTTTGGTGATTACATGAACCAAATCCACTACACCAAGTCCGATCATCATGTGAGTCGGTATAGCTTCAAAGGCGAGCATCAAATGGGCATCATATCAACTATATGACTCATGCTTAACCTTTCGGTCCGTGTTCCGAGGCCATGTCTGTACATGCTAGGCTCGCCAAGTTAGAACCTTAGTATTCGCGTGTGTAACTGTTTTACACCCGAAATATGGTCGTGGATCCAAGAACACCCGATCATCACGTGATGTCTTGGAGCGACGAAAACATAATCGATGCATACTAAAGGAAGAACACATTCTTATCTTGATATTTAAATGAGGGATCATCTTATTATGCTAACAAAGCGCTAAACAAGCAATATAAGATGCTATCAAACATCATATGTTTATTAGTGAAATGATATGGTTCCCGCAGATGATCTCTATCATGTGCATCGTTGTATGATCACTATCATACCTATATGTGTAAATCCAAGGTCTATGGATTTTACACGCTATGTGTGTTGTAAGAGTATCATCTCATACTTCTACTTACAACACTACCATATCATAACACTAGCCCAGCAACAATCTAAACTAGATGCCTCTAATTTATCCATTGCAAGTTTTACGTGGCTTAGGGCTTTCGAGATAGAACCGTTCTTACCTACGAACATGAACCACAACGAGGATAATCAAATTGTTGACAACTCGCTTGCAAAATAGATATTGACTATAGTAGGAGAGATGACACCGCTAGCCACTTATGCAAACTAGTTGCATGTCAAGCGTGGAACAGGTCTCATGTGCGAGGACATGTAAAGTTTGTCCGGGCCGCTTCATCCCACTATGCCACCAATATCCAAAATTACAACAAAGGAGAAACAACATGATCATTATCGCCCACATACTCATATGTGTACTACCCGTGTAAAGTATCTACGCATAGATCCGGCTCTGATACCACTGTAGGGTTCGCAGCATAGAAAACAAATATTTTCCTACGATATGAACTATATACCAAGATCTATCTACTAGATACAAACAACGGGCGGATGTATATCCATAGAGAACATACCCTTGAAGACCGACAAAGCTTAACGAGTTCAACTCGTGGTTGATGTAGACGATCTCTTGCCGATCTCAAGATCGAGAGGAAGTCCTAGCGCCGCAAATCAGCAGCGCATCCATGCTCGCACACACGTTCGAGGCATCGAGAAACCTCCGCCTCCTCGCTCCAGCGATGCAGCGGAAGCACAACTCTTTCTTGCCGAATAGCCAGCGGAAACATGTATCTCGCTAGTCCGAGACCATGGGGGATAAATTCTAGAGGGGGAGAGAGATCCTTCATGAGGAGGTGTGAGAGACAAGTGAGGAGGGGGGATCCTTTTATAGGAGGAGGGGGAACCCAAGGGTGGCTGCATGGGGCTGCCCCTGCCTCCCTCTTCATGTGGGTGGACACTCCACTCACAAATCTCCTTTAAATTCCCTCCACCCAAAAGTCCACTCAAATTCCCATTAAATTTCCACCAAATTTAATGCAAACTCTCATTAAATAAAACTTTTATTTTATTCAGAATTTTTTCAATTACTTTAATGACAAACATTCACAATAACCCTTGCTAGAATTCTATTTCACATGCATAACCGCTTTATGCAATTTCACCAAAACCTGCTTTCGTATCTAGTGAAATAAATTCCTGCGCTTGTTCATTCTTTCGGCATGAAACATTTGCTCCAATTGGATATCGGTGTCTCTTAAGTGTGTCACCCTACGGTTCATGAATAATGCGGACATGATCGAGACCTCTCTCGGATCAATAATCAGAAGCGGGATCTGGAGACCCATACTGACTCCCACACATTCAACGATGACTTTCTTGTGATCGTCGGAACCTTTTACGCTAGTATCTTAATCCCTTTGTTTCACGATATATTACATGTCCTAGATTCGATCATCGGTATCTCCATACCTAGTTTGATCTCGTTACCGACATGCACTACTTTCTCATTCCTGTGATATAACATTCTAGTGATCAAATCACTTGCTTGCAAGCTAATCAATGTGATATCACCGAGAGGGCCCAGAGTATATCTATCCGTCATCGGGATGAACAAATTCCACTCTCGATCCATGAGCCTCAACATAACACTTTATTAGTTCTGAATCCATCTTTATAATCACCCTGTTACGGTGTGACGTTTGATGTTATCAAGAAACTCTTCCGGTGTTAGTGACTGACATGATCTCATGGTCTAAGGATTAGGATCACTTCGTAAGTTGTTATAGCAATATAAATTCAATGACTTTGATCGTAATGCTATACTTCAGATGAATGTTCATCACACCATTACACTAATGTTGTGATCCCGTTATTAACAACATCCAATGTCCATGATCAGGAAACCTTGATCATCTTGTTAATCAACGAGCTAGTTTATGAGAGAGGCATAACTAGGAACTTTCTGTTTGTTTATTAAACACACATGTATTAACGTTTCCGTATTAATACAATTATATCATGCAAAATAAACATCTATCATATACTTGGAATACACATAATAAACACTTTATTATTGTCTCTCAGGGCATATTACCTTCAGTTGGTTCATAACTTCCGTATCAATTAATTTTTAGATCCAGACACTACAGGAGAAGCTGAATACGCCGACGGTCAGGTCCCGTCGGTGTAGTCCCTAAATGTCGTCGGCATAGTCTGGCCCGACGGCTGCCGTCGGCGTACATCCCCGTAGGCGTAGCCTCTCCTCCCGTCGGCGTAGAAAAGTCGTCGGCATATACAGCTACGAGTCGTTGGCGTACACCATATGGGGCTCACCTAGATTACTAACGGATGTTTGGCTACGCCGACGGCTTTACCGTCGGCCTAGATTTTTCCAAAAAAATTCAAATTTTTTTAACATTTTTGAATTGTTTAACTTGTTAATCTCACATGGACATTTTTGAATTGAATTGTTTAACTTGTTAATCTCACATGGAAATTTTTTTAACATTTTTGAATTGTTTAACTTGTCAAACTTCCCAACCGGTCACTCATCATAATACTAATCCAGCCCTAGCATGCTTAACTTCTTTGTTCCTTCCACATGAGCTACCGACAAAGAAACTAGAACTTGTTATGAATATTATCATATCAAACCTATTAACCATTACACTATAATGTTAGACATATTTATTTTTTTACATTCCATACAATTATTTGAGTAAACAACAATGAATAAGTAATAATAATCTTGAATTCAAATAAAAATAAAATAAATTTTATTTATTTTGCTTTTTTCATTTAAATTTGAATAATTCATATATTCGACAAATAATATATCCAAATCGATCATAAAAATGAGAGGAATCCAAATATGAAATCCATATTATCTATTTAATTATATATCTAACTTTTAAATATTATACCAACTAAAACTATGTCAAGATTCATGAAGCACCCTATTTTTGGCACTCGAAAAATAAAAAATGGCTTTTTGGTGCGACGAAAAGGAAAACTTCCTCCTGCAACATTGTTCGTCATCCCATGATATACACGAGTGCACAATATGGACACATTAGCGCAAACTATATCGCGATTCAAGCAATAACATTGTTCATTTGACCTGAAATCCAGAAAACCTCGATTGAGATAGGTCATTTTGTGAAGGTTTTTTGAGACACGATCAATATACCAAGTTTTGTATTTTTCCATGAAACTATGTCACATAATATGACACCACATGAAGGTTTTGCATTATGTCGATCGTTTTTGAATTTTTATGCATGTTTCAAACTATCGTCAAACTTTCTAAATCGAGGGGCATGAAAATTCTTAGCTCGAGGCTGAGCCTCACTAAACTTGCATTAGATCTCTAATCAAATAGCATATTGTGAATTAAAAATGATTTTTTCAAAAAATCATGAGCATCATATCATGTACCTGTAGTTCAAATCTAACACATTTCCTACTGATTCGGCAGGAATTTGTCTTTTTTACGAGGGGTGGACAGAAAGGTTTGAGATATCCCGGTTGGGAAATTTTCCATTCAATATGGTATAGTATTTGTTGAAAAATGTGGTATTATCATTTTGACACTTTTATTTTGTGGTTATTTCGCAAAACGCCACATTTTTTGCACTCGGAAAATAAAAATTGTCTTTTTGGTGCGACGAAAAGGAAAACTTCCTCCTGCAACATTGTTCGCCATCCCATGATACACATGCGTGCATAATATGGACATATTATCGCAAACTATACCATGATTCTAGCAATAACATTGGTCATTGGACCTGAAATCCAGAAAACCTCGATTGAGATAGGTCATTTTGTGAAGGTTTTTTTGAGACACGATCAATATACCAAGTTTTGTATTTTTCCATGCAACTATGTCACATAATATGACATCACACGAAGGTTTTGCATTTTTTTGATCATTTTTGAATTTTTTATGCCCGTTTCAAACTATCGTCAAACTTTCTAAATCGAGGGGCATGAAGATTCTTAGCTCGGGGCTGAGCCTCACTAAACTTGCATTATATCTCTAATAAAATAGCATATTGTGAACCTAAAAATGATTTTTTCAAAAAATCGTGAGCATCATATCATGTACCTGTAGTTCAAATCTAACTCATTTCCTACCGATTCAGCAGGATTTTATATTTTTAGGAGAGGTGGACGAAAAGGTTTGAGATATCCCAGTTAGGAAATTGTCCATTCAATATGGTCTAGTATTTTTGAAAAATATGGTATTATCATTTTGACACTTTTATTTGGTGGTTGTTTCACAAAACGTCCCGTTTTTTGCACTCGGAAAATAAAAATTAGCTTTTTGGTGCGACGAAAAGGAAAACTTCCTCCTGCAACATTGTTCGCCATCCCATGATACACATGCGTGCATAATATGGACACATTATTACAAACTATATCATGATTTTAGCAATAACATTGGTCATTTGACTTGAAATCCAGAAAACCTCGATTGAGATAGGTCATTTTGTAAAGGTTTTTTTGAGACACAATCAATATACAAGGTTTGGTATTTTTCCATGCAGCTATGTCACATAATATGACATCACGCGAAAGTTTTGCATTATTTCGATCGTTTTTGAATTTTTTATGTCCGTTTCAAACTATCGTCAAACTTTGTAAATCAATGGGCATGAAGATTCTTAGCTCGGGGCTGAGTCTCACTAAACTTGCATTATATCTCTAATGAAATAGCATATTGTGAACCTAAAAATGATTTTTGCAAAAAATCATGAGCATTATATCATGTACCTGTAGTTCAAATCTAACTCATTTCCTACTAATTCGGCAGGAATTTGTCTTTTTCACGAGGGGTGGACGGAAAGGTTTGAGATATCTAAGTTGGGAAATTGTGCATTCAATATGGTCTAATATTTTTGAAAAATGTGGTATTATTATTTTGAAACTTTCATTTGGTGGTTGCTTCACAAAACACCCCTTTTTTGCTCTCAAAAAATGAAAAATATGTTATACGAAAGTATTTATATATTTTATATATATTTGTAAATAAATATGTAATATTTGAGTTTATATAGATAGATCTTATTTTTCTGCAAATTTTGATATATTATATGTATTTTTCTGAATTTAAATGATTTAGTTATGATTTTTCTAAAATTAATGGGGCAAAAAAGAAAAATGTCTATGCCGACGGTTGCCGTCGGCGGCCGTCGGCGTAGACTTGACGCCGTCGCTCTGCCGTTAGCCTAGCATGCTACGCCGACGGCTGCCGTCGGCCTATCTATCCTACGCCGACGGCAAAACTAGACCGACGGCCCCGACATATTGTCGTCGGCCTATATTTTTATTCCCGTAGTGATAGATACAAGCAATTTGCATTATCCCCATCCAATACACGTCTATTCTATTTTGTTTGGCCATTTGTTTATTAGTTCAATGCTCCGATCCATCAACTCAGCAGACCCTAACAGTCTAAACAATTGCTTTTTTACGTTGGGAGGGGGTCCAATTTTTTTTCTTAATTACGTACATATTGATTTTATCTTACATAGATAGTCTGAGCCAACTCATGGTTTGAAACTTCGAGAAGGAGTGGCTAGTTTTCTTGCGGAGATAGAGTATTTAGCAGTGTTTTTATTCTGGTGCTCAGGCCTGGGTTACTTATGGTTAATTTGCTGCTCCGAAGAGTGTATATCTCTTTTCATTATAACTAGCTAGTTTATATCCGTTTAACATGCATTAACAATATTTTTGAGGGTTTTTTGTAAATAATATTAACACTTTATTCATATTGTCACTCTGAATTATCTTCTAATTTTTTTAATAATAATCTTAATGACAAAAAATATTATTTACTATTGGATAAAATTGACGCATCATGCATGGATATACATTACTCCAGTATTACTATTCTGATCTCGCGGATATATCTAAAAAAATGAGTTGCAGTGGTGTTTCCTTAATCTGATCGGCTTAACCTTGGTGGGGATCCAATAAAAAAGGAAGATTTGAAGACCGATGACCGATGACTAGAAAATCAAATGATAATTGAATCTCTAAGAAAACAAATATGACCATCGACATACCTACGCATTGTCCTCCTTTTCTAGCGGTCATGTCTAAACTTCCTTTTCCTTGGTAGCATACCGCCTGGAACTAGTAACCAAGAAAAAGAGGATGATACTTTGGGGTAATTTTAGTTTCTTGCTGACTATGAATTTTTATATTCAAATTTAAAGTTGATAAAAACATATAATCTAACTCTCATTGACCTGTGATTTCTGGCGGCATCCCCACAGGGGTGCTAATATCAGGCGATAGGATAGGAATCCCAGTCGTTATACTCGATTCTTGTCCAATACTAGGAAATATTATAGCGAGTGTCCTGGTGTTTTCTATATAAAAAATTATTTTGACGAGTATATGGCGCTATCCTAGACGAGAAAAAAGGCCGCAAAAAACCCAATAGAGCATACGAGGGTGCAACAAACTCATATGTGATTAGCGTCTATGTTTTCTTGTGTTGGAGAGACGAGCGCTAGTTCCTTTCACAACCTGCGTTTAGCATCTATGATTAACGCCCAACATTGAGGAGCCGACACTTAGAAAAAAATACAGTTACGGGTTTTTCCCGTAAGATATGTAAGCATCTAGCGCTGGAGATGCCCTAAGAGTCTATTAGATCATTCACAGTTGTAGCATGCATTATATATCATCCCTCAAATTTGAATGAAAATAGTATTTTGGGGTGTAAACAATAGAAGAATATACTATTTTTTAAAGTAAATAACATATGGTGTACCGGTTGTTATGCCAATAGCAGCGCGGGGCAGCTAAGTTGGGATGGAAGAACCAATGAGCCGCTGGAAATCCTTCTCTAAACAAGTTTTCGTATAATGTTTTTGAACAGAACTTCGATAGGCGAGAGGTGTAAGCACCGCGATGTGTGAAGCCGATCTCGTACTAAACGAACTATAAGAAATGTATATTTTTGGTTCATTCATATCATAGTCTTTAGGGTTTCATAAGTTCAAATGTTTGATGGTTGACTAGATAACATATTCTCATTACTTTCATTTAAGGGTTCTGGGTTAATACTATATTTAATAACAACTTAAGTGAATTACTAAACCATAATTCACATGAAATGGTTTGTTCGCGGTGAAGCTAGCAGGACACGTTGAGCTAAAAATGTGGAAGCACATGCGAAGAAGTGTGAATGTACATTACCCAAAGGTGGCGGTATATTGTTGTTGTTCCTTCTATTTGGCTATCTTGTTAGTGCATTTGATCATCGGACATGATGTTTGTTTGTGCTGTTCAACCACTTTTTGGTGCATTTACTATATATACATCTCCATGGAGAAAGTTACATCCATGATGTTTGTATTTCGTACCCAAGCAAGACAATCTTTATAGTATATATTTTCACGACTTCTTTGCTCAGCACAGATACGCCCAATTTGCATCATCATTCTATATCATAATTTACCTCTATTCATTGATATTTGTCTTATTATGAGGTATTACTTATGACTTTTCATCTGTTTATGCATGTTGGCGGATTCTTAGAGAATGGACTGTCGGAGTCTAGATTCTGATGGAAAAGAAGGCGTTTTGGTGCAATTTCGCGAAGATCAGAAAATACTAGAAAAATATGGAAACATATTATTTTACCAGGGGATGAATGGAGCCAAAAAGAAGGAGGAGAGAAGGGGGCCCACACCCCCTAGGCGCGGGCCCACCTGAGGTCGCGCCTAGGGCAGGTGTGGCCCACCTGCCCGGCCTTCGACTCTCCCCCTTCGCCTATAACTTCCCTTCGGAACCTAATACACGGGGAGCGACCACAGATAGATTCTCGCCACCTCTGGGGGCCGAAAAACACCGAGAGAGAAAGATCTCTCTAGCAGACAGATTTCTGCCAGGGGAATTCCTTTCCGGAGAGGGGAGACCGTCGCCATCAACACCATCATCAAGCTAGGCTTCATCGGGATCAGCATCATCATCATCCACACCATCGTCTCCACCAACACCATCATCACCACTCCGTCTCGCTATAATAATTGTGTTGGATATTGCTTAGTTCATTAGGGGAAACTTTTCCGGTGTTAATTACTATTGTAGTTGATGCTTGTGAGTGGAACCATTGGATTATTGTTTATGTTCAAATTGTTATCCACTACCATATAATCTTTGATCTTGATCCATATGATATCTTGTGAGTAGTTCGTTGTGTTCTTGAGGACATCGGAGAAGTCATGTTGTTAGTAGTGAATCTGTGATGAGTTATCATTCAATGGTTTAGTATTTAAGTTTGGTGCTATTCTTCTAGTGGTGTCATGTGAACGTCGACTACATGACACTTCACCATTTATGGGCCTAGGGGGATGCGTTGTGTATTTGGCTACTAATCGCGGGGTTGCCGGAGTGATAGAAACATGAACCCCCGTTAGGAAACTGTAACATCCCAAAAATACTAAACTTAAATCATCAAACTCTAATCATCAAAATTAGGTTTAACAAAAACTTTTCTAAATAAAATTATGAAAGCATGCATATGTGTATGCATTTAATTTGAAATTCTTTTGAACCCCCTTGTTTGTGTGTTTCTTTGCTTGTAGAATGTTTCTTAGGTGAAATAAACATCATCTAAACATTTCCCACACTTTTCCCAAAGACAAGTAAATCAAAACAAATAAAATAAAGGAATGGTCATTTTGACCAATTTAACTCCCATGCCTACTTTGGTTGTCTCAAACTTTCAGAACCTAATAGAAACTTTTCTGGATCTTTGCACCCCTTAAATGTACTCATAACAAAGTATCAAGGACCACTTTGTGATCATCCAGAAACTTTCAAATGCATAGTTTAAATGACAATTCAAAATTGAATCTTTATCATATGGGAAGATCCCACTTTTTCAAAAACCACTCAAACAAGCTCAACTTTCAAAACCCAAGCATCTGCAGACTCACCAGCACCAATCTAGCACACCCACCAAAAATCTTTTCAAAATTCAAAACTTGATTTCATGCGGCCATTTCATCAAACACATTGCAGACACAAATCAAACAAAATCAAAACACTATAGTGTGCAGTGTTTTGAGCCTAACTTGTTCCCTCTCTGGGCACCACTAGCCTTAGTAGATCATCTAGCAAGATTAACCAAGCACTAGCACCACTATGAGCTTGCCAAAACCATCAATGGTGAACAGCCGAAGCCAACCTTGTCACCCCCATGTCGACAGCAAGCTAGGAGGAGAAACAAGCCTAGCCAGCATGTCTGGGAGGCAGCCCACCGTCCACCGCCACTCCTCGCCCACCGCCGAACCCTCGCCACCATCGACCACACGCAGATCGCGCCTGCATCGCAATGACCATGCCGAGCGCGCCAGAGCGCCACCTCGACCGAAGCCTGCATCACGCCGCCTCACGGCATACACGACCCCCACCGACCCAGGAGACCGCCAGACATCCTCGTTCGCCGCCCCGTGACGCACAGTCACCGCTCGCCGTCGAAGACGCCGCCTCTGCCGCGCAGAGCGTCGCATGTTCCAGACCAAGCCGCACCACCCCACGCCTCGAAACCATGTCGTTGAGCATCGCCAGGGAACACCGCACCGTCCCCTACCTTCGCCCAAGACAATAGCCGCCTGTACCATCGCCCCCGATGAGCTCACCGTGCGCCCCGACGGTCCCCTCGCTCGACTATAAATAGAGGCCACCCCCCCTCGAATTCTTCACACCATTCTACTCCCCTCTCCTCACTGATCGTACCCCACCGTTCCCAGAGCAAGGCGAGCAACACTTTGCCGGAATTTCACCGGAGCCCGCCGCCTCTGGAGAAGAAGGGCGCCATCGATTTCGTCCACCCCAGGAGCTGCCGCGACCACCCCTGAGTTCGCCGTCGACTTTGTCGCCCGCCTCGACCGCCCGCACCCGGTGAGCCCCCAGCAACCCCCACTGGCCGCGCTAGGTTTCTTTCTCGCCGGCGTTGCCCAGCGTCGACAATGACTCCCAGCCGTTGGATTAGAATCAGATCGAACGACCCACGTTGCCTCGTACCGCTTCGCACCCCCTGTCTCACTGACGAGTGTGGACACCCACTTAAGCAGCCCGTGAAAGCACTGCGCTTAGCAGGCCGGCCCGTTAACCTTTCCCGCGCAACCCAGTTATTTGAATTAAACAGTTTCCATTTTATTTCAAACACACTTCTGCACCTAGTTTCAAAAATCAACCCAGGTCGATTCAGTTGACCAAATTGAATGAAACCAATTTTGTTGGAAAGGTTTGTGAATGCTGAATCCAAACCCGTTGGATTCAAGTCATTTGGATCTATAGATCACCCATAGTGAAAATAACAAGGCAGAAGCTTTTCTGCATTCAAACATTTTTCAAATTTAAACCATAATAGCTTTTGAGTTGATTCCAACTCTTCAAAATCACATTGAACCATACCTTTCAGAATATATAAAAATATATAGGTTTAATTGCAGAAATAATGTTCAAGTAATAAAAGAATGCTACATAGGCATTTCTAGTCACTTTATATAATTAAAATAAAAGGGTAAAACCTTATTATATTGGGACACCACTTTAAATCATATTCCCATGGACTAAAATATGTGGTGATGACATGTGTCAACATGATCCCATGTTTGGTTTGGAGAATATTAAATCTTAAGTAGTTTTTCAATGAGTAGAAATTACTTTTCTAAAAATGAAAGGAATTAAACCAAGCCTTAATCTTGTAATGTTAGAGATGATGTTAGATCATCTATAGGACCCTTGTGTGTGATGATTGCAAGTAGTTAAGTATTGTTTGGTGATTGTGTATATCGTATTTATTCATAGACGCTAGTACCGACCAAGGATACGAGGAGGAAGGAGGATTCTACGAAGAAGAAGCCGAGGGGAACTTCAACCACTGCTCTGCACAAGGCAAGCTTATACTGATATTCTGCAAGCTTAATACTACTAGTTGAATGTGCAAGCTTTATTAAATAAGTGGACCAATGCAAGCTAACCCTTGCAAGATACCCTACTGATGCCACAAACCACTACTCATTACTATGCCCACTATATGCCTTAAGCATATGTGATCATATCCACTTGATAAACCAATCCTAGTTTTTACTTACAAGCTTTATACTTTATTTCTTTATCAAAAATCTTACCTAGATTCTTCCTAAGTGAATGGTAGATACTAGAAAGATATGTGAAGGTTGCATAAAGAGCATGAAATTTGGCCTAAGCTAGATAATCTTGATGTCATCTTAAGGCATGAGATTGAACTTAGTTAGAACTCCACTAGTTTAACACCCCTCATTAATTCCTTACCCCCACTTGTAGATGCTAGTGCTAAGCATAAAACTTGATAACTTTAGATGGGAATACTTGGTGAAAAATGGTTGAGAAAACCTTGGAATGATGGATCATTCTATTGAAATGTTTTGGACATGTGTTTCCAAACACCTGATGATTTTGGTGATGAAAATGTTGAGGCATGAGCCTTAGCCCTTTATAAAAATGATGGTTGTCTAGATGCGATACCATTCCAATTTTATCGTACAACCACAATACCCGAAGATTGGGTAGGGCTTGACTGGAAACTTATATACCTTAGTATTAGTTCCCTCACGGCTAAGGTATGATCTGAGGCTACCTTGTGAAGATTGTCCACCGCGGCAAAGACACAAGATGACAGCTTGGTCATGGTTGGGAGGCCAAACTCACAGGAGAGGTGCTTATACTAGGGCATGTAATTGAAAGGTTAGGATTGATTATCCGTGACATCGAGTATGGTGAATTGGATTTGTTCTGACGGATGTATCGAATGTTATGGTGAAAGTGTACAATCTCCGCAGAGTGTCAAACTATTCGAATAGTCGTCATGTTATGGACAGTTGGAGTGGCCATACTGTTCCCCGTCAGACTTTTCAAAATGACTTGTGAAATGAATTGAGACTTTGACTTGACCACAACAGGGTTGTGATATGAAATACAAGTTCCCACTTAGGTGTTATAAACTTTCAACTAGCATTCGTTGCTTCTAAACTTAGTAGAGATAAATCTGGCTTTTTGCAAAGTAACCCTAGAGCCTAGTGTCCTATTATCAAAACCCCCTTTCACTTGTTAGTATTAGTTTGCGAGTACTTAAAGAGTACTCATGGCTTTGTCCCTAGCTATTCTCATGGCCAGACTATGAAGAGGAGTACCTGGAGGATGGACCCCAGGTAGGTTACGACAACTAGGATCATCTCCCATCGTCAGCATTGCCTGTGACCCATAAGATGGAGCTTCGCCCCCGCTACCTTTACTATTACGTATTCCGCTGATTGATGTTGTATTAAGAACTGGATCATGAGATCCCTATTTGTGTAAGAACTTATGTACGGTTGTAATGGATGATGTACTATGGTATCCAATTCTGTTATGTCTCGCAAAAATGGTAATCCTGGGATTGCGATGTATGGCATAACAGACATCTGGGATTAAAAATTTGGGTGTTGACAGACACCTTTGCACAAGGGAGTGTAGGATCTCAGAGTTTAAGGCGGTGGTTAGATTTATATCTTAATTACTTTCATGTAGTTACGGATGTTTGCAGGGGGTTTAATCACAAGTATGTATTAGTCTTAGGAAGGGCCGTATGTTAGCACAGGTTCACCCACACAACACTTACGAACACCAGAGAAGAGTACTCAGCTATTTGTAGCGAAAGCACTTGACAGAATTCCCATGTGTTCTCGAGAATGTTTGGTCCTTATAAGTATTTCCACCGGCTTGTCCTTTGCTAAGAAAGGATTGGGCCACTTGCTCCGTTTGTTCGTTACTTCTGTTACTTGCTCTTTGTTTTGTTGCCTTGTCAGAAAACCACTAAAAATCAGTTTGCTAAGTATTCACAGGGATTTCCTGCTCCATACCACTGTTCAGCACCTTCTGCTCCTCGTTGGGATCGACACTCCTATTTATCGAAAGTACTACGATACACCCCCTATACTTGTGGGTCATCAAGTACTATTTTCTGGCGCCATTGTCGGGGAGTGAAGCGCTATTGAAGAGTGGAACTGGTAAACGAAACTTTCACTGTTAGTATTGATTTTTTTACTACTTGTTACTTTGTTTCCAATATGGATAACCCACTTGGTTTTCTGTTTGGGAAAACTACTACCACTGCTAGGGTAGTAGATGAACCACCACCTATTGAGATAGATCCTTTTAAGATACCTACAAGTATTGTTGACCGTGTTATGGATAATTATTATTTTGGGGATGAAACTGTCCATCCTGGTGATCACTTGATTTTTATCGATGAATTATGCGGGTTGTTTAAGTGTGAAGGTATCACAACTGAACAGGTGAAGAGGAAGTTACTCTCCATATCCTTGAAAGGGAGAGCTGAAGAATGGTATAAGCTGCTGAAGAATGGACAATCCATGGAATGGGAGGAGATGGCATCACTCTTTTACTCAAAATTTTATCCTCCCAGTGAAATTCACAAAGATAGAAATCTTATATATAACTTTTGGCCTCTTGATGGAGAAAGTATAGCTCAAGCTTGGGGGAGATTGAAGTTACTAATGCTTAAATGTCCTATCCATGAACTCCCTAACAATATTATTCTCAATAACTTTTATGCTAGGCTTTCTCTTCATGATAAAGATTTACTAGATGCTTCTTGTGCTGGATCATTCACATGTATGAAGGAAGAAGCTAAATGGGATCTCTTAGACCGTATTCAAGATAACACTGAAGCTTGGGAGAATGATAAAGGAAGAAAGTCAGGTATCAACTATGATTATGAATGCATTAAATCTTTTATGGGAACTGATGACTTTCGTGATATTAGCAATGAGTTTGGTCTTGATTCCCAAAGTATTGCCAACTATTTTAAGGTCTTTGCCTCTTACATAGAAATTCCCAAGAAGAAGTGGAATAAGTACCATGATCCTTATAAAGATGTTGTTAACCATGTTCCGGTTAGAAGTACTCAAGTTTGTACTACTAGTCATATTGTGCATGAACCTCATGTTGAGAAAATGCCTTTCCTAGCTAAGGTAAAGGAGTATTCTATGATTATTAATGCAAATAATAAAGGTACAATGAAAACTATGGAGCCCAGTAAGCAATTGAATGTTGAACCTATGGTAGCTATTGTGAAAGACATTGTCACTAGAAATATAGAGGATGAGCACATTGTCTTCTGTGAAGATGCTTCTAATATTATCTCTCATCCTAGTAAGTCTAGAAAAGCTAGTGTTCCTGTGCTTTCTGTTAAAATTGGTGATCATTAGTACTATGGGTTATGTGATATTGGTGCTTGTTCTAGTGCTATTCCTTATGAGATATACAGGGAAATTATGCATGAGATTGGTCCTTGTGAGCTTGAGGACATTGATGTGGTTATTCACCTTGCTAATAAGGAAACCATTTGCCCCATTGGCATTGTAAGAGATGTGGAGGTTCTCTATGGAAAGATTAAGTATCCTGCTGATTTTCTAGTGCTTAATTCAGCAGCTAGCAAAACTTGTCCTATCATTTTTGGTAGACCTTTCTTGAACTCTTGTGGAGCTATTATTGATTGTAAGAAGGAAAAAGTTTTAACTAAGTTTGATGGATATTCTTATGAGTTTAAATTTTCCAAATTTGCTAAATCTCCTTGTAAAAATAGCTTGCCTAATAAAGATTTTAGGATGGAACAACTTGCTTCTATTGATCCAGTCTATGACCTTGGACCTCTTTTTGATGACTGTAAGTATGCTTATTCTAATGATAAAGTTGTTTCCAGTGATAGCTATATTGTCAACTTTTTTCAAAGTGCTACTGGAAGTTATTATGAGAGAGGGAAACATGGTTTTATGCATCTCAATGATGTTAAGTTTCCCCGTTTTATTTTGAAAGCTTTGAAGTTGAACTTGTTTTGTCTTCCTATGCTTGTGGCTTTTTGTTTCAACAATTCATTTTCTCATGATACCCCCATGCATGGTAAGTGGGTTAGACTCAAGTGTGTTGGTTATTTGCTTCTTGATGCTCTCTTTCACTTCAAATATATATATCCTATGTGAGCATCTTTAAAAGTTCCAAGCCTAACTTAAAGGCATCAAAGAAAAGTACTTGTTGGGAGATAACCCAAGAGTTTTGTCAAGTCTTGGAAGTTATTACCTCAGTAATAACCGTTCCTTATCCTTTTTGTTTTGGTTTTTGTGTCAAGTTCAACTACTTTTGTGAAGTAGAGAAGTTATGAAAAGTGGCTGTCCTGGGACAGATTTTTGTGTTGTATTGTAAAAATTCGTGAGGGAGCTCAGTACTTCAGATTGAGCTGCATTTTTATGATCTTGTTCTCCACGTTGTTACCCGACTTTCATTAGTTCTGCACTTTTTGATTTGAGCAATAGAAGGTCTTTGGAAAATTCAATCTTTACCTACTGGTCTGTTTTGACAGATTTCTGTCATCCTTTGCATTTGCCTCTTATCGAAGCTTTTGTTTTGATGGGTTTTCAGTTGACGTGTGTACCAAGGGTTTATTGTTTTTGCTTGTACTAATGTTGTCACTGAGTTTGTACAAAGGTTTTGTATGAAGGAAATTCCCAGGAGAAAGAGGAAAGGAATCTGCAGAGTTCGTCTTTGAATACGTAAAAGTGGTGAAAACAGAAGGTTCGTGAAACTCCAATCTTTTTATATTTTTGATGTTTTTAGTACATAAGGGAAGTTACGAGACGAAACTGAAGAGGAAACGGATCCCGGGGTGGACAAACCCACCCCAAGCGCAGGCCCTAGCCGGGCCGCGCCTGAGGGGGGTGTTCCCTCCTCGAACCCCGTCTCCGTCTCGTTTCCGTCTCAAAACCTTCCTTATGCCTTGAAACTTTGTAATATATAATCCCCCGTATCTCCCAAGGTTCGTGCATCATGTTCTCGTCGTGTTTTTGTTTCGATCTATTTCTGTCAGGAAATCTTCTCAAATTTAGAGCGCCATGGCCTCCGCTGATGACAAAGGAAAGAAGCCCGAGGAATAAGAACCTCTAGTCTAGAAGGAGGAGGAGATTCCGATAGGGTATGAAGGTACATGGAGGAGGACAAGCAACCAGCGCTACCGTTGCAAGCATTGGTTTGGTGGAACAACGTACCCAGCTTAGGAGGACAGCACGGATGTCTACAGGAGGGAGAACTCCACGTCATATTCTCGCTCCACGCACACTTCCTCCTAGTACCCCTAGTTCTAACCATGCAGGGAAGAAACGCTCTAATTTGGAAGAATGGAGAAATATTAACAAGGATTGGGATCCTTGGTCCGAGTTGATCATGGGCTGCATTGAGCATAATTCGGAGTTAATTCATACTCTGGCCTTCGATATGGAGGACTTGAAGAAACTTATTGAAGAGTTTATCAAGAGAACACCACCACCACCAAAGGAGTAATTCATCATCAGGTTTGGCATCCCCTTGGCTTGTTCCAAGCTTGGGGGAGTGTCGCGGTATTACCACCATTATCTTTCATATTTTACCTTCTAGTGGATTTATATCTGTGGTAGATAAGTTATCTTATAGTTTGGTTTGCATGTGGAAGTATCTCTCCTTTAGTTGATTATCTATGTATCCCTTGGTGTGA
This sequence comes from Avena longiglumis, assembly GCA_030063025.1. Taxonomy (NCBI): domain Eukaryota; kingdom Viridiplantae; phylum Streptophyta; class Magnoliopsida; order Poales; family Poaceae; genus Avena; species Avena longiglumis. Next base: position 443,778,519 of record CP125975.1, on the reverse strand, counting down.
GTGCCTTTATTGAATATTAATGAGAAGTCCCATCTTTTATTTTTTGCACTTCTTATTTTAGTTTGCAATCTCTATTACATGGTGGATCTTGTTGATCAGTATTGGCACCACTTTGGGAGCATCAAGTGGATCTAAATTGGTTTTGGCAAACCGAGTTCTGGTCAGTGGCAACAAATTTTGAGGATTGTAAGAAAAAGAGAAAGAAAAAGCTTACAGGTATTTGGTATCATTTGTTTTCTTTCTTGTTGTCTCATAAGTTTAATATTCTTTACTTAAGATCTTTTGTGTCTTCAAGGAAGATTGCATGTTTGGCTTTATTACTTGTATGTTTGCTTGTTTCTTTCAACTCTCTTGCTTGCTACCCAGCCTTGCTAGCCAAAAACTTGTTTTGAGAAGGCATACTTCTCATGTTTCCAAACTCCTTTGAACCAAACTTTTGCCACTTGTGTCCACCATATCTACCTAGTAGCTATTGCTATTCCAAGCAAATTCTCAAGCTTCATTTATCTTCCGAATTAAAAAGTATTTTGTTATGTGAAAACTAGTTAGTAAAGCTCTCACGAACTTGATGGCACACTTTATTTTCTTGCCCCTAATAGACTTGAGCCATTGTGGACATCGAAGTTGTATATGCTTGCATCTATACGTTGGGATTAGTAGAACCGTGTTGTCACGGGTAACGTTTTCAACATAGTACTTGTACTCTGTACATCGTTGATATCGTGCTCTTTTGTCTATGGATGTCAATGGTGTGAAATGAGAGGGGAACTTGTGAGTCCATGTAGTTTGTCCTTTGTGTTAGAGAAATGCCTGGGCCGCTAGCCTAAGCCATGCCTAATCATGGTGGAAACTTGCAGCATCACCATAGTGAGCATTCTGTGAAGCATCCTCAATAAAAACTATACACATAGTAAATAAAAAGATCGCTGAGATGCTCACTGTTTGCTTGCCTTGTCATTTTGGTTATGGGAAAGATCCTGTACCATGTGCAAGGGGTACCCCATTGGCGGTTCTCGATGATGTGCAAGTACTTACAATGACAAGAACTTGCCTGGGCCCAAAAGTTGAGTAGCATGAGGAGTGGCCCTCATATTCAAGGGACATGAGATTGTCAACTTATATTTCGTCAAGCATATACTCCATCTTTGTTCACTTTAACCTTAACCATCTCAAGATGTGTAAGGTTCCCAACCTTTAATAAGGTAGAGATCCCTGTGTTTACAATGCTAGTCCCTGGATCAATAGCTAGCATCCACAGTTAAGATGTAATATCAAGAAACAAAGGTCATATTACAACTTTATAACCAGGAATAAAATAATTCATTACATCTTACATAGCTCATTCGGCTATCACATTACATTGCAGCAGAAAATCTATAAAGCATGGGATCCTCCATCTTCAAAGTGCCACAGGCAGTCATGTTGGTTGTAGACTTGTCATCCTAATCAATAAACTTCACTAACATCAAACAAACCTTCAACATAATAAGTTGCAGCCACATGGGTCAATACATTTGAATTGTATTGGCAAGTTTCACTACTATGTAGAAATAAGTGGATCCTATCATTTACATGCATATTTGGCTAAGTAGGGTTTAGGCTATTTTTCAGAAAGCGATATAGTTTTATCCTATCTTTTCAAAATAGTTTTTGATCTTTGTCAAATCTTTTTGAACTTATTGGAAAACTCCAAGTGCTTCAAATCCCTTGTTGTCACCATCAAGTTTTACTTTGAGAAATTGGAATGTCGAGATCTTCCATAGCTTCAGGCCTTAGTTGCTCAGTATTGTCCATAACCGGGGACACGACTAAGTACTTAGAATTTGATCTTCTGCAGAAGTTGTACACTTTACCCACATGACACAATCTCATCTTGATGCCACCAGTGGCTGCTGGATAAGTACTCACCAAGATGGAATACTGGCAGATTGAGAATGTGACAAAGTCTTTCCATAGAAGTCCTCCCAATACACAATGCTAGCTTGTCATCCAGGCACCAATGTAGGGTTTCAAGTTCCCTTACACAATTCTAGTTAACCTGAAGATGTCAATGCATGGGTCTTCCACTATGTAGTTGACTAAGCCAGAGCCCATTTAGCATGTGGCTTTACACGGAAGCCACTGTATGAGAAACATGTTCAATCTCTAAGTCCCTGGGTGGTTTTCTTCTAGTGCACATACAAAAAGAGATAGCCATATAAACATGGTTCCTTTTGTTGCCACCTTTTCCAAACTTGAGTATCCTTGTCCACCCAGGTGGTTCATTGAGTACTTGTTTTATTATATAAAACATAAATATTTTCAACTCTTCATATAATCATATCATGTATCCCATCCCAATATATAGCAGGGCTAAGCATACTACAACTACATTGTTTCCACTAAGGGAGATATAAGGGTATCCTATTAGGATTTAGCATAGCATAAAATATAGTAAACCTTTCCATGCATGTTACAAAATCCACTAAGTGTAATGAAAATAGTAGGACATGGATGATAGTGTCACTTGCCTTTTTAGTAGAGAATGGTTGGTTCACTTCTTGATCTTGCAAATATCACACTCTTCTAACTTCACTACAATTCAATCAAGCAAACACATATTCAACACAACATTCAAACAATTTGTCAAACATAAAATAACAAAAACAAGGTCATGCATGCAAGCATGCAAAAGATAGTTTTATTTGCAAAGGTGGTTTCTACTAAGCTCTAAACATTATAAAGTTCAAAGTGGTCATTTTCTAAAGTGGTAAAACCATTTGTAAAGGGTTTTATATAAATAAAACATTTTTAAATCAAAACAATATTTTATGTGATTGAAAATGCTTTTAGCAAAGCAATATTCTTTAAAGGGTTCACCAAATATATTTCCCAAAACTTGGTGTTTAGGGTCAGAAGGTTTGAATCAAATCATTTCCCAAAGGTTTTACTCAAAAATCATTTCTAAAACAAAAACAATATTTTTATTTGACTAGAAATGAGATAATTCAAATATTTATTTCCTATCTTCACAAAATACATTTTTAAAACCATAAGTTGGTTCCTAGGGTCAGTAGGTTCAAACAAACCATTTTGCAAAGATTTCACATTAAAATTATATCTAGAACATTTTTTTATATTCAAAATAAGCCTACACATGTTTCTGCAATTTCAACCAATTTTCTAGAAGCAAATCATTAAACAAATTGCATGGTTGCAAAGTACTTGTTCTACTTATTCTATTGATATAAAATTTGCAAAATTTTGACGTGTAGATTTAAAGTTATGAGGTTTACAAGTTTGCATATCAATCAGATTCAAAATTCTGTTTTAAACTAAACCATGTCCACGTGGCGTAATTCTACTGGCCGGTACCGGTTCGCATGGATTGAGATCTGTGGACCGTAGGATTTAAGTAAGATCGAGTGGCACAGATGCACACATACCCCTTCGCCTAATTCTAATCTCAGCCAAAGGATCAAGATCTAAAGGACACGGTTCCTCTGACCATGGTTGGGCGGCGCTAGCGGCGGCTGGCGGCGGCGCACGCTCTGGCGGCGAGCTTGTCGACGTTGCAGGAAGCGGGGAAGAGGGGGAATGGCTTACAGTGTTCGCGTGGTCGAGGTGAAGCTCGAGGTGGTGTTGGCTTGGCGAGGGGCGCACCAGAGAGGCGACGATTGCTCGTCGGAGTTGCTGCGAGCGGCGGGTGTCTCTGGAGGTCGTCGAGGACAGAGCTGCAGATCGCCCTAAGGCAAACGGGAGGGGGCATTAGACGCGGGCGAACGTGGGGTTCACGTGAGCATCATCGAGAGGTGCTGGGGAGGTCTGATCTTACCAGGGGGAGGTCGCCGGAGAAGGGACAGACGCGGCGGTGCTCAGGTGATGACGAAGCCGACGTTTTGGAGCACGCGCGAGTGAATGGAGCACACAGGCAGGTGCGCCTGGAGGTGGAGAACAAGCTCATGCACAGTGGGAGGCGAGAGGCGGCGGGGTGTGGCCGGAATTGCTCGGTAAACCTCGTCGGAGCAGAAGGTTTTGAGCTCGCGATTGGAGCAGCCCAGTGGCAGAGAGGAGGCGGTGTTTGGGGGAAAAGATAGAGCGGAGAGGGGCGCTTATACACGCGTGATCACAGCGAGGTTTTACTCAGCAATGGCAGGGCGATGTGGTCGCGAGATTGAAGACGACTGCGTGGCAGTGGGGTCCATCTGGTAGTGAGGGAGAGAGAGAGGGCGTTGGGTCCACCGCCGCCTCAGGTGTGTTCGCCAGAAAACGTTTTCCGAGGGGGAGAGTTGGGCTGCGACTGGGCCTTGCTGGGCTTTTTTTGCTGGGCTGGTTTGATTCACTTTTTTTATACAGGAAGCTTTTTCATTTTCCATTTGGAATTTCTGTTTTTATTTTATTCAAACAATTCAAACAACCAAATGAATTCAAACCTTTTCCAAACTTTGTGTAGATTTTAATTCTATTTATCAACACTAATCAAAGTCCAAAACAAAATAAATTTTATTCTTTTTAGGATCCATTAATAATTAAATAAATGGACCATAATCACTGATTCAAATAGGATTTTATTTATTTAACCACTCTATTTGAAATCTAAATAATACCAAAATCATTTCAGTAGGTTTTATTTGAATAAATAAAACACTTGGAAAAATTATTTAAAATAAAATAACAAGTTTTAGTGTTTATTTAAAATGGAAAAGCCTTTACTTAAATAAAATTGGATATTAATAAATCCTCATTATTTTATTTAAATAAACCTTTACTCTTTTTATCAAATAGAAATATTCTATTTAAAAAGTTTGGCTAAGATTTAATTTGGCTCCATAAAATAATCCTTGTTTATAATTCTACCTTTTCTTTTGAAAACCAAATATTTTTATTAAAAGATCCAAAAATAGTAATTCCAACTATTTTAACTTTATTGTTTATTTATGTTTTTTAAATCCCTTTAGGATTTTATTTGATCAAAATAGGTTTTGATATTTCCAATTGGAATCAAAAAGTTTCTTCTCACCCTAAAAATCAACAATTGTTTATTTTGTTTATTTATTTTTCACATTTCAAAATTTGGAAAATTTTGGGATGTGACAAGATTCTTATGATAGAGACAATGAGGGATCAAAGCTAGTAAGTACCATAATCTTTTGGAAGCTCTTTATGACTTGTAATCTCTGCTTCCCTGAATGAAGGGACCTTTCTCCCACTTCCAAGTTGAGTCAGTAAACCTACTTCCTCTCTATCTCCAGCAAGCATTTGAGTTGTTGTGTTTCAAGCATTCATATGGTGATTTATTCAATCATGTTCTTTATCTTCCTTGTTTGCACAAAACTCTTATCTATTGAGTATTATTTTGAAAGCCTTCACTTGTGAAAAACCTTTTTGAGCAAAGAGTGCTCCTGTTTTGAAACTTCTACAAAAAGCTTCTTGTGAAACTGTTTGCCAGGTGTTCTATGACCAAGAACAAGTTTGCCAATTCCAATTATGATTTATCTTTATGCATCTCTATTGTGACTGTTGTGCTTGGTTGCAAGCTAAGTTATATAATGGTGAATTGTTTTCTTCTATGAGTTGTGCAATGGTAAGGGTGATGCTTCTTATTCGTATTCTTTTATCAACACTTCACTCCATAAACTTGTGGACATGTTTACTGAGCTCAGTATTCGCTTGGGACAAGCAAAGTCTAAGCTTGGGGGAGTTGATATGCCCAATTTGCATCACCATTCTATATCATAATTTACCACTATTCATTGATATTTGTCTTATTATGAGGTATTAATTATGGCTTTTCATCTATTTATGTATGTCGTATGATTCTTGGAGGATGGACTGCCAGAGTCTGGATTCTGATGGAAAAGAAGGCGTTTCGGTGCAATTTCACGAAGATCATAAAAATACAAGAAAAATATGGAAACATATTATTTTACCAGGGGATGAATGGATCCAGAAGTAGGAGCGAAGGGGGCCGCAGGGGGCCCACACCCCCTAGGCACGGGCCCACATAAGCACGCACCTAGGGCAGGTGTGGCCCATCTTCCCGGCCTCCGACTCTCCCCCTTTGCCTATAACTTCCCTTCGGAACCCTAATACACGGGGTGCGACCACAGATAGATTTCCGCCGCCTCTGGGGGCGGAAAACACCGAGAGAAATATCTCTCCGGCAGACAAATTTTTGCCAGGGGAATTCCTTCCGGGAGAGGGGAGACCGTTGCCATCAACACCATCATCAAACTAGGCTTCATCGGGATCAGCACCATCATCATCCACACCATCGTCTCCACCAGCACTTGTAGGGTTCGCAGCATAGAAAACAAAAAATTTCCTACGATGTGAACTATGTACCAAGATATATCTATTAGATACAAACAATGGGCGGATGTATATCCATAGAGAACATACCCTTGAAGACCGACAAAGCTTAACAAGTTCAACTCGTGGTTGATGTAGACGATCTCTTGCCGATCTCAAGATCGAGAGGAAGTCCTAGCGCCGCAAATCAGCAGCGCATCCGTGCTCGCACACACGTTCGACGCACCGAGCAACCTCCGCCTCCTCTCTCCAGTGATGCACCGGAAGCACAACTCTTTCTTGCCGAATAGCCACCAGGAACATGTATCTCGCTAGTCCGAGACCATGGGGGATAAATTCTAGAGGGGGAGAGAGATCCTTCACAAGGAGATGTGAGTGAGAAGTGAGGAGAGGGGTGCCTTTTATAGGATAAGGGGGGCACCCAAGGGGGTGGATGCCGGCCATGGGGGCTGCCCCCTCCCCTCCTTCATTCATGTGGGTGGACACTCCACTCACAAAAATCCATTCATATCCCTCCACTCAAAATCCCACTCAAACATGCCATTAAATTTCCACCAAATTTAATGCAAACTCTCATTAAATAAAACTCTTTTATTTTATTCATAATTTTGTCAATTAATTTAATGACAAACATTCACAAATAACCCCTTGCTATAATTCTATTTCACATGCATAACCACTTTACGCAATTTCACCCAAAAACCTGTTTCGGTATCTAGTAAAATAAATTCCTGCGCTTGTTCATTCTTTTGGCATGAAACTTTTGTTCCAATTGGATGTCGGTGTCACTTAAGTGTGTCACCCTACGGTTCGTGAATAATGCGGACATGATCGAGACCCCTCTCGGATCAATAATCGTAAGCGGATCCGAGACCCATACCGACTCCACACATTCAACGATGACTTTCTTGTGATCGTTAACCTTTACGCTAGTATCTTAATCCCTTTGTTTCACGATATATTACATGTCCGAGATTCGATCATCGGTATTCCATACCTAGTTTGATCTCGCATCGACATGCACTCTTTTCTCGCTCGTGATATAACATTCTAGTGATCAAATCACTTGCTTCCAAGCTAATCAATGTGATATCACCGAGAGGGCCCAGTATATCTATCCGCCATCGGGATGAAAAATTCCACTTGATCCATGAGCCTCAACATAACACTTTATTAGTTCTGAATCCATCTTTATAATCACCCCGTTATGGTGTGATGTTTGATGTTATCAAGAATCTCTTCCTGTTAGTGATTGACATGATCTCATGGTCTAAGGATTAGGATCACTTCGTAAGTTGTTATAGCAATATAAACTCAATGACTTTGATCGTAATGCTATACTTAGGATGAATGTTCATCACACCATTACACTAATGTTGTGATCCCGCTATTAACAACATCCAATGTCCATGATCGTGAAACCTTGATCATCTTGTTAATCAACGAGCTATTTTATGAGAGAGGCATAACTAGGAACTTTCGCTTGTTTATTAAACACACATGTATTAATTTTACGATTAATACAATTATAGCATGCAAAATAAACATCTATCATATACTTGGAATACACATAATAAACACTTGATTATTGCCTCTCGGGCATATTCCTTCTTTCCCACTCTGCTAGAGACAATAATCTAGTTACATAGTGATAAATCTAACACCCATCGAGTTCGTGTTGATCATGTTTTGCTCTAGGGAGAGTTTTAGTCAATGGATCGCTACATTGAGATCCGTGTGTACTTTTACAAATCTTTATATCTCCATCCTTGACATGCTCATGGATGGAGTGAAACCGCGCTTAATATGCTTGGAATTCTTGTGAGACCTTGGCTCTTTGGCATTGGTAATGGCACCATTGTTGTCACAATAGATCACCATTGGGTCCAACGTTGCAACCACTCCTAGTTCGGATATGAACTCCTTCATCCAAATCGCTTCGAGCCGCTTCTAAAGCAAAGAACATATTCGGCCTCCGTTGTTGATCCCGCCACCACAGGTTGTTTGGAGCTCCTCCAACTAACCGCACCGCCATTCATGAGAAATACGTATCCGTATTGAGACTTAGAGTCATCCGGATCGGTGTCAAAGCTAGCGTCAACATAGCACTTAGCGACGAGCTCTTCTTCACCTCTGTATATAAGAAACATATCCTTAGTTCTTCGTAAGTACTTAAGGATATTCTTGACCGCTATCCGGTTCAACTCGATCCGATTGGTACCTACTAGTCAAACTAATAGCATGTTCCACATCTGGTCTTGTACATAGCATGGCGTACATTATAGATCCTATGGCTGAAGCATAGGGGACCTTGTCCATTATCTCTCTTTCTTCCGCTGAAGCCGGACTTTGAGTCTTACTCAATGTATTGCCTTGCAACATAGGTAAGAACCCCTTCTTACTTCCATCCATTTTAAACTTCTTTAAAATCTTATCAAGGTATGTACTTTGCGATAGCCCTATTAGGCGTCTAGATCTATCTCTATAGATCTTTATGCCTAATATGTATGACGCTTCACCTAGGTCCTTCATTGAAAATTTGCTGTTTACATAACTTTTAACACTGCTTAAAAGATCTATATCATTTCCGATCAATAATATGTCATCCACAGATAATATTAGAAATGCCACATTGATCCCACTCACTTTCTTGTAAATACAAGCTTCTCCATAAGTTTGGACAAATCCAAACTCTTTGATCACCTCATCAAAGCGGAGATTCCAACTTCGTGATGCTTGCTTCAATCCAGAGATGGATCGCTGAAGCTTGCACACCTTGTTAGCATCCTTAGGATCGACAAAACCCTTTGGTTGTATCATATACAACTCTTCTTCAATATTACCATTGAGAAACGCGGTTTTGACATCCATCTGTCATATCTTATAATCGAAATATGAAGCAATTGCTAACATAATCCTAACTGACTTTAGCATCGCTACAGGAGAGAATGTCTCATCGTAGTCAACTCCTTGAATTTGTCGAAACCCCTTTGCGACAAGTCGAGCTTTATAGACGGTCACATTACCATCAGCATTAGTTTTTCTTTTGAAAATCCATCTATTCTCCACGGCCTTTCGGTCGTGAGGTAATTCCACCAAGTTCCAAACTTGATTTTCATACATGGATTCCATCTCGGATTTCATGGCTTCTAACCATTTGTTAGAATCCGGGCTCATCATCGCTTCTTCATACGTCGCTGGGTCATCATTTTCATCAACCATGAAATTCATGACAGGATTTTCGTACAGCTCGGGAGCTTCACGCGTCCTGCTAGACCTACAAGGTTTAGTAGTACTCTCTTTCAGAGTTTCATGATCATTATCATTAGTTCCTTCTTCAATAGGTGAAGCCAACTCCGGAACAACTTCCGGTGCTGCGCTACTCGCTATACTTTGAAGAGAAGGTTCAATAACCTCTTCGAGTTCTACCTTCCGACTACTCACACCTTTCGCGAGAAACTCTTTCTCTAGAAAGGATCCATTCTTGGCAACAAAAACCTTGCCCTCGGATATGTGATAGAAGGAATACCCAATAGTTTCCTTAGGGTATCCTATGAAGACGCATTTTTTCGCTTTGGGTTCGAGTTTATCCGGTTGAAGTTTCTTCACATAAACATCGCATCCCCAAACTTTAAGAAATGACAGCTTAGGTTTGTTTCCAAACCACAATTCATACGGTGTCTTTTCAACGGATTTAGATGGTGCCCGATTTAAAGTGAATGCAGCAGTTTCAAGTGCATAACCCCAAAATGACAACGGCAAGTCCGTCAGAGACATCATAGATCGAACCATATCTAATAAAGTACGATTACGACGTTCCGACACACCATTTCGTTGTGGTGTTCCGGCAGGTGTGAGTTGTGAAACAATTCCACACTCTTTCATGTGAGTGCTAAACTCGTAACTTAGATACTCACCTCCACAGTCGGACCGTAGAAATTTGATCTTTCTAGTACGATGATTTTCCACTTCATTCTAAAATTCCTTGAACTTTTCAAAGGTTTCAGACTTGTGCTTCATCAAGTAGATATAACCGTATCTACTCAAATCATCCGTGAAAGTAACAAAATAACGATATCCACCTCGCGCTGACACACTCATTGGACCACATACATCAGAATGTATGATTTCCAATAAATCTGTCGCCCGTTCCATTGAACCGGAAAACGGCGTTCTAGTCATCGTGCCCATAAGGCATGGCTCACATGTATCAAATGATTCAAAATCAAGTGATTCCAAAAGTCCATCTGAATGGAGCTTCTTCATGCGTTTAACGCCAATATTACCTACACGGCAGTGCCACATATATGCGGATATATCATCATTAAGTTTAATCCTTTTAGCATCAACATTATGAATATGTGTAACATTATCATCGATATCTAATGGAAATAAACCATTCATCATAGGTGCATGACCATAAAAGATTTCATTCATATAAATAGAACAACCATTGTTCTCGGATTTAAATGAATAACCACTTCACATCAAACACGATCTAGATACAATGTTCATGCTCAGTGCAGGCACCAGATAACAATTATTCAAGTTTATAACTAATCCCGATGGCAAATGGAGAGGCAGCGTTCCGACGGCGATCACATCAACACTTGATCCATTGCCGACACGCATCTTGACCTCGCCCCTTGCTAGTGGTCGCTTGTTCCGCAGCCCCTGATTCGAGTTACAAATATTAGCAACTGAACCAGTATCAAATACCCAGGTGCTACTGTGAGCACTAGTAAAGTACACATCAATAACATGTATATCATATATACCTTTGTTTGCCTTGCTGGCCTTCTTGTCTGCCAAATACTTGGGCCATTATGCCCAATGGCTGGCCCCTTACAATAGTAGCACTCGGTATCGACTTAGGTCCAACTCGATTTTTTCAGCACGGCAACCGGCTTGCCGCCCTTACTTCCCTTCTGTTTTCCCTTCTTGTCTTTCTTGAAACCAGTGTTCCTATTGATCATCAACACTTGATGTTCCTTTTTGATCTCCACTTCTTCAGTTTTAAGCATTGACAGAAGCTCGGGGAGAGACTTCTTCATGGCTTGCATATTATAGTTCATCACGAAGCTCTTATAGCTAGGTGGAAGAGACTGCAGAACACGATGGATGCCTAAGTCAATGGGAATCGTTATTCCCAAGGACACAAGCTTATCGGCGTAACCCGACATCTTGAGTACATGCTCACTAACGGAGTTGTGCTCTTCCATCATGCAGCTAAAGAACTTTTCTGAAGCGTTGTAGCTCTCTATAGCAGCATGTGTGTCGAAAATCATTTTCAACTCACCCATTGTATCAAAAGCATTGCCGTTTTTGAAACGCTTTCGAAGTTCCGGCTCTAGCCCATACAATATGCCGCACTAAACTAAGTTATGGTCCTCCTGACGAGTCTGATAGACATTCTTATCCTTGTCAGGGGCATCCTCAAAAGGTGGGGGGGCTAGTGGCGCTTCTAGCACGTATTGCTTTTGTGCAGCAGAGAGGAGAATCCTCAAATTCATGGCCCATTCGATAAAGTTGCTACCGTTCGTTGCAAGTTTCTCTTTCTCCATGAACACATTGAAATTAAAAGCAGGTGGTGCCATCTACAACAGAATTTGTAAAGTTTGGACTAAGTGTATGATAGATTGAGTTCAACTAATCCATATTACGAATGAACTCCCACTCAAAAACGACATCCCTCGTGGCTTTTTGGTGATTACATGAACCAAATCCACTATACCAAGTCCGATCATCACGTGAGTCGGTATAGCTTCAAAGGCGAGCATCAAATGGGAATCATATCTACTATATGACTCATGCTTAAAATTTCGGTCCGTGTTCCGAGGCCATGTCTGTACATGCTAGGCTCGCCAAGTTAGAACCTTAGTATTCGCGTGTGTAACTGTTTTACACCTTAAATATGGTCGTGGATCCAAGAACACCCGATCATCACGTGATGTCTTGGAGCGACGAAAACATAATCGGTGCATACTAAAGTAAGAACACATTATTATCTTGATATTTAAATGAGGGATCATCTTATTATGCTAACAAAGCGCTAAACAAGCAATATAAGATGCTATCAAACATCACATGTTTATTAGTGAAATGATATGGTTTCCGCATATGATATCTATCATGTGCATCGTGGTATGATCACTATCATACCTATATGTGTAATTCCAAGGTCTATGGAGATTACACGTTATGTATGTTGTAAGAGTATCATCTCATACTTCTACTTACAACATCACCATATCATAACACTAGCCCAGCAACAATCTAAACTAGACGCCTCTAATTTATCCATTGCAAGTTTTACGTGGTTTAGGGCTTTCGAGATAGAACCGTTCTTACCTACGAACATGAACCACAACGACGATAACCAAATTGTTGACAACTCGTTGCAAAATAGATATTGACTATAGTAGGAGAGACAGACACCCGCTAGCCACTTATGCAAACTAGTTGCATGTCAAGCGTGGAACAGGTCTCATGTCCGAGGACATGTAAAGTTTGTCCGGGCCGCTTCATCCCACTATGCCACCAATATCCAAAATTACAACTAAGGAGCAACAACATGATTATCATCACCCACATACTCATATGTGTACTACCCGTGTAAAGCATCTACGCATAGATCCGGCTCTGATACCACTATAGGGTTCACAGCATAGAAAACAAAAATTTTCCTACAATGTGAACTATGTACCAAGATCTATCTATTAGATACAAACAACGGGCGGATGTATATCAGTAGAGAACATACCCTTGAAGACCGAAAAAGATTAACGAGTTCAACTCGTGGTTGATGTAGACGATCTCTTGCCGATCTCAAGATCGAGAGGAAGTCCTAGCGCTGCAAATCAGCAGCGCATCCGTGCTCGCACACACGTTCGAGGAACCGAGCAACCTCCGCCTCCTCGCTCCAGCGATGCAGCGGAAGCACAACTCTTTCTTGCCGAATAGCCACCGGGAACATGTATCTCGATAGTCCGAGACCATGGGGAATAAATTCTATAGGGGGAGAGAGATCCTTCACGAGGAGGTGTGAGTGAGAAGTGAGGAGAGGGGTTCCTTTTATAGGAGGAGGGGGCAGCCAAGGGGGTGGCCGCCGGCCATGGGGGCTGCCCCCTCCCCTCCTTCATTCATGTGGGTGGACACTCCACTCACAAAAATCCATTCATATCCCTCCACTCAAAATCCCACTCAAACATGCCATTAAATTTCCACCAAATTTAATGCAAACTCTCATTAAATAAAACTCTTTTATTTTATTCAGAATTTTGTCAATTACTTTAATGACAAACATTCACAAATAACCCCTTGATAGAATTCTATTTCACATGCATAACCACTTTATGCAATTTCACCCGAAAACCTGTTTCGGTATCTAGTGAAATAAATTCCTGCGCTTGTTCATTCTTTCGGCATGAAACTTTTGCTCCAATTGGATGTCGGTGTATCTTAAGTGTGTCACCCTACGGTTCATGAATAATGCGGACATGATCGAGACCCCTCTCGGATCAATAATCAGAAGCGGATCCGAGACCCATACTGACTCCCACACATTCAACGATGACTTTCTTGTGATCGTCGGAACCTTTTACGCTAGTATCTTAATCCCTTTGTTTCACGATATATTACATGTCCGAGATTCGATCATCGGTATCTCCATACCTAGTTTGATCTCGTTACTGACATGCACTCTTTTCTTATTCCCGTGATATAACATTCTAGTGATCAAATCACTTGCTTGCAAGCTAATCAATGTGATATCACCGAGAGGGCCCAGAGTATATCTATCCGTCATCGGGATGAAAAAATTCCACTCTCGATCCATGAGCCTTAACATAACACTTTATTAGTTCTGAATCCATCTTTATAATCACCCTGTTATGGTATAACGTTTGATGTTATCAAGAAACTCTTCCGGTGTTAGTGATTGACATGATCTCATGGTCTAAGGATTAGGATCACTTCATAAGTTGTTATAGCAATATAAACTCAATGACTTTGATCGTAATGCTATACTTCGGATGAATGGTCATCACACCATTACACTAATATTGTGATCCCGTTATTAACAACATCCAATGTCCATGATCAGGAAACCTTGATCATCTTGTTAATCAACGAGCTAGTTTATGAGAGAGGCATAACTAGGAACTTTCTGTTTGTTTATTAAACACACATGTATTAATGTTTTCGTATTAATACAATTATAGCATGCAAAATAAACATCTATCATATACTTGGAATACACATAATAAACACTTTATTATTGCTTATCAGGGCATATTCCCTTCAGCACCATCATCACCACTCCGTCTTGCTGTAATAATTGTGTTGGATATTGCTTAGTTCATTAGGGGAAAATTTCCCAGTGTTAATTACTATTGTAGTTGATGCTTGTGAGTGGAACCATTGGATTATTGTTTATGTTCAGATTGTTATCCATTACCATATCATATTTGATCTTGATCCATATGATGTCTTGTGAGTATTTCGTTGTGTTCCTGAGGACATCAGAGAAGTCATGTTGTTAGTAGTGAATCTATGATGAGTTATTATTCAATGGTTTAGTATTTAAGTTATGGTGCTATTCTTCTAGTGGTGTCATGTGAACGTCAACTACATGACACTTCACCATTTATGGGCCTAGGGGGATGCATTGTGTATTTGGCTACTAATCACGGGGTTGCCGGAGTGGCAGAAACCTGAACCCCCATTAGGACACCTTTGCACAAGGGAGTGCAGGATCTCAGAGTTTAAGGCTGTGGTTAGATTTATATCTTAATTACTTTCCTGTAGTTACGGATGTTTGCATGGGGTTTAATCACAAATATGTATTAGTCCTAGGAAGGGCGGTATGTTAGCACAAGTTCACCCACACAACACTTACGAACACTAGAGAAGAGTACTCAGCTATTTGCAGCGAAAGCACTTGATAGAATTCCCATGTGTCCTCGAGAACGTTTGGTCCTTATAAGTATTTCCACCGGCTTGTCCTTTGCTAAGAAAGTATTGTGCCACTTGCTCCGTTTGTTCGTTACTTCTGTTACTTGCTCTTTGTTTTGTTGCCTTGTCAGAAAACCACTAAAAATCAGTTTGCTAAGTATTCACAGGGATTTCCTGCTCCATACCACTGTTCAGCACCTGCTCCTCGTTGGTATCGACACTCGTATTTATCGGAAGTACTATGATACACCCCCTATACTTGTGGGTCATCAAGCACGATGGACATATATAACTGGCACATGATTTTTCAGCGAGGTTTCAAGGATAAAGGAGTGAGACTTGCTCACTTGGATAGGAAACTGTATGTGCAAGATGCAAATTGGGTTCTTGTTAAAAAATGATGTAAGGGCTTCCCCTGTCATATTTTTTCAAAAAAAAGTACCAAGGATATAGAAGAGTAATTCACTATTTGTTACATGGGAACTGTCTAACCAACATAGAATGTCCTAAGGATCTAGGGAATCAATTCTACCAACGCATGATCTCAATCCTATTGAGCATTGATCACTTGACAACCTTCAAGTTATCAAGATTCGGCCCTTTTTAAGAGGTAGTATGGCCATTATCTTAGCAATATCTTACCCTCCATCTCCAAGAACACCAAAATCCAGTTAAATGCCCTCAACTTCATTTGACCTTTATGTTAGATTCCATCACCATGGTTTCATCATGATTTGAAATGAAGTTGTAGGACTATTGTGTTTCATATATACTCATAAAAAGGGGACTCGCAAAATATTCATTGATGTCATTAGCAATCTTTTGAATTAGATGTCTCTACCTTGGTATGAAAAAGGGGGTTGGATGCCACTAGCAATCTGATGTGCGCTATTCTTTTTTAGTGAAATGGAAGATTCCAGGTGTGTTAATTTTCAAGGTGAGCATCGAAGGTGAAATCCTCCAAAGACTATTGTCACGCATTATCTACTAATAAACATGAGCTCACAAGCTGGTCTAGCAGGCATATGTCTCGATAACTCAACATGGTCTCGCCATATGAGCGAACACCATATAACCTAAGGAAGGAATTGCAAACTATTTGAAGATCCAACATCAAGGTTAGTATACACACTAAGTGTAGGAATGAGATGGGGAGAAGCATTATAAGCTTGGAAAATTAATGTTATGTTATATCTTTTCGAACACGTTGTGTATTAACAATTACCCTATTGAAAGCTTGAGGAAAATTAATGAATTACATAACCTCTTTTTCTTTGAATAGCCCATGCATGTTATACTTGCATTGTAAGTGCACGGTATTTATGGAGTATGCATGCACTAGTAGAAAACAGGCTATCCATATGTGCCTCCTAACATCATTAGTCCCGATTGCGCCACAAACCGGGACTAATGCTGGCACGCGTCCCGGTTCAAGCGAGCACGCTGGCCGAAGGCATGCGTCCCGGTTCGTGAGGGGTCATGCGTCCCGGTTTGTAACACAAACCGGGACTAAAGGTTGGGCGCCAGACACATGGCTTGCCACACACCTTTAGTCCCGGTTTGTGACGTATGATCCCGCCCTCTACAAATATGACGCCCCAGCCCTCTGCCTCCCCTCTGTTTTTTCTTGGTGGAAGGTGTGAGAGGTGTTCTAGTTTATTTTTTTCCTATGCAAGCATTCAAGGTGTTTGATGAAATGTTTGAATGAATGATCTCGTTTAATTTCTCACAGAACAAAAAAATATTAGGTGCCCGAGACGCACTTGAGCTTTCTCCTCTTTATTTCCCTCGATCGAGGTTAGCAATCTTATCTTTTCTCTGTCATTGATACAATGCATGTGTCGATGTGAATTGGTCATTTCACTAATTATGATGTTCCGTTTTTGATAAACTTAATTATATGATGCAGATGAATGGTCGGGAATGGATGTACGGTGACCGGCGTGTACCCGGGTACATTAAAGGCATGGATATATTTATCGATGTGGCTACGAAAAACAAAGAGAATGGTTTTATCCGTTGTCCATGTGTTCAATGTCGGAACAACAAGGAGTACTCTTGCTTGAAAATCATTCACGGACACCTGGTTATGAAAGGTTTCATGCCCAACTATAATTGCTAGACCAAGCACGGGGAAAAGGGGTTATGATGGAAGACAATGAAGAAGAAGATGATGATAACAACTATCATCATGTGTTTCCTGAATATAGTGATACTGCAATGGAAGACAATGAAGAGGAATGAGGTGAAGAATGGGCATCAGATGAGCCCGCTGATGAACTTGGTACGGTCATTTCTGATGCAAAGCGAGACTATGAAATAGAAAAGGAGAAGTTGAAGTTAGAGGGCATGTTAGAAGATCACAAGAAATTGTTGTACCCAAATTGCAAAGATGGTAGCACAAAGCTCGATACCACACTAGAATTGCTGCAATGGAAGGTAGAGTGTGGTCTAACTGACTCCTCATTTGAAAAGATGCTGAAAATAATGAAGCCGAAGTTTCCAAAACATAACGAACTTCCCGAGAGTACGTACGAAGCAAAGAAGACTTTCTGCCCTCTAGGATTAGATGTGCAGAAGATACATGCATGCATTAATGACTGCATCCTCTACCGCGGTAAGGAGTATGAGAATTTATATAAATGCCCTGTATGCAATGCATTGCGGTATAAGATCAGACGAGATGACCCTGGTGATGTTGAGGGAGAGCCCCTCCGGAAGAGGGTTCCTGCTAAGGTTATGTGGTATGCTCCTATAATACCAAGGTTGAAACGCATGTTCAGAAACAAAGAGCATGCCAGGTTGTTGCGATGGCACAAAGAAGACCGTAAGAAATACGGGAAGTTGAGACACCCAGTTGATGGGTCACAGTGGAGAAAAATTGAGAGAGACTTCCCGGACTTTGCAGGTGACGCAAGGAACTTATGGTTTGGTCTAAGTACGGATGGCATGAATCCTTTTGGGGAGCAGAGCTACAGTCACAGCACCTGGCCCATGACTCTATGTATCTACAACCTTCCTCCTTGGTTGTACATGAAGCATAAATTCATTATGATGCCAGTGCTCATCCAAGGCCCGAAGCAACTGGGCAACGACATTGATGTGTACCTAAGGCCATTAGTTGAAGAACTCTTATAGTTGTGGGGCAAACCAGGTGTACATGCATGGGATGAGAACAAACAAGAGCCATTTGATCTACAAGGGTTGATTTTCGTAACCATCAATGATTGGCCTGCTCTTAGTAACCTTCCAGGACAGACAAACAAGGGATATAAGGCATGCACGCACTGTTTAGATAAGACTGAAGGTACATATTTGCATAAATGCAAGAAGGTTGTGTACCTAGCGAATCGACGATTTCTTCCGACCAATCGTCCCGTAAGAAAGAAAGGCAAGCATTTCAAAGATGAGGCAGATCATCGGAAGAAGCCTGAACTCCATGTTGGTGATGATGTATTTGGTATGGTCAAGGACATAGAAGTAATCTTTGGAAAGGGTCCCGGCGGTCAATCAGTTCCGAACGACGCCGCTACAGGACACGCACCCATGTGGAATAAGAAATATATATTTTGGGAGCTGCCATATTGGAAAGTCCTACGTGTCCGCTCTTCGATCGACGTGATGCACGTGACGAAGAATCTTTGCGTGAACCTTCTAGGATTCCTAGGCGTGTATGGGAAGACAAAAGATACACCAGAAGCACGGGAGGACCAGCAAATTATGAAAGACCCAAAGAACATGCATACACAGAACAAGATGGATAAAGGGTGTCACTTAAGTCGTGCCAGCTATGCTCTTACCAAAGTAGAGAAGGAAATCTTTTTTGAAGTCCTTTGCAGTATCAAGGTGCCGTCTGGCTTCTCATCTAATATAAAGGGGATTATAAATATTGCAGAGAAACGTTCCAAAACCTGAAGTCTTATGACTGTCACGTGATTATGACGCAGTTGCTTCTGATTGCATTGAGGGGGCTTCTACCGGAAAATGTCTGATTACCCATTGTGAAGTTGTGTGCATTCCTTAATGCAATATCTCAGAAGGTAATCAATCCAGATATTCTCAGGAGGTCATTGAGTTTTGTGTTGGCTTTATTCCTAACCTTAAGCCGATTGGTGTTCCTGACTCGCGGCATGAGGGAAGACTAAGTGGAAAAGGTACGCTGGGAAAGAAAGCAATAATATGTAGGGACGGGGATTCTTTCACTAAAGCACACTACACAGTTCTACATAATTCCACCTTGACAGCTCCGTATATCGAGGAACACAAGTATATTGTACGCTACAAAAATCTGGGGAAGCCTTACTCATGGATTACAGATGAACACATGAAGTCTTTCGGCGGTTGGATGTGGACACATCTCTTGAATGACACCACTGTTGGAGATCAGCTATACTTGTTGGCCGCGTCACCATCTTCTACTATATTTAATTTCCAAGGGTACGAAATAAATGGTAATACATTCTACATGATCGCCCAGGATAAAAAGAGCACCAACCAAAAAAGTGGTGTCCGCTTTGATGCAACGGACGAGAATGGGCAAATGGACACATACTATGGTTACATAGAGGAGATATGGGAACTTGACTATGAAGTCTCTTTTAAGGTCCCTTTGTTTCGTTGCAAATGGGTCAACCTGAATGGGGAAGGGGTAAAGATAGACCAGTTGTACAGAATGACAACAGTGGATCTCAACAATCTTGGTTATAGAGATGAACCATTCATCCTAGCCAATGGTGTGTCTCAGGTTTTCTATGTGAAGGACATGTCCTCCAGACCCAAAAAAAGAAAAAATATGCAAACGAATACATCATATGATGAGCCAAAGCGGCACATAGTTCTTTCAGGGAAAAGAAACATCGTGGGAATCGAGCACAAGACAGACATGTCATAAGATTATAATACGTTTGATGAAATTCCGCCCTTCACAGTGAAAACTGACCCAAGCATTCTGTTAAGTAAACAAGATGCTCCATGGTTACGTCTGAAGCGATCATAAGGAAGGACATACACCAAGAAGTTCATGCTCATATTGTGTACCTCTAGTTCATGTCTGGCCGGTCGGCTGCATATTGTGAACATAAATGCCATGAGACATGATAGCTCATATTGTGAAGGATACTTTATGATGTTTGCAATTTTCCTAGTTTAATAAATGTATTGAGTGTTAGTCCCGGTTTGTGGCTTGACCGGGACTATATATAGGGGGGCCTTCAGTCCCGATTTTGTAGTCTCGGTTTTTAATATTAATAAATGTCTTGAGTGTTAGTCCCGTTTTGTGGCTGGACCGGGACTAAAGAGGGCCTTTAGTCCCGATTCGTAGAACGACTTTCCCAAACGATGAAGAAGTTGTCCCGATTCGTACTTACCATTAAGATCTGATATCACGCGTGGTCACATATTAGGGAGTGCCTCTATGACCAGTTTGTTGGAGATGCCGAAGGACTGGGCTCCGGCGGCATCTCCCTCAAACTTGCCGTAGTGGTGTCCCTGCTCTCGCACACCATCTTGCAGCTTGTAACTTCTCTACCTAGATCAATATGCCTGGAAGCTAAGTAATTTCACATATTAGGGAGTGCCTCTATGACCAGTTTCTTGGAGATGCCGGAGGACTGGAATCCGGCGGCATCTCCATGAAACTGGTCGTAGTGGTCTCCCTGCTCTCGAAAACCATCTTGGAGATGCCTAGATCTAGCTAGAGGACTAGACTCACAAGGATGCCTATTTATAGTACAAGCAGCTCGGCATAGTGTCGACACTCACCCCTATTATTAGTGCTGACTCGTGTTTTGTACCGGTTGGTGTCTCCAACCGGGACTAAAGGTTCATCTTTAGTCCCGGTTGGTGACACCATCCGGGACAAGGTACAAGACGCACGACATAATGTCGACACTCACCCCTATCATTAGTGTTATCTGGCCTAGCCTGCCGAAATCCCTCCAACCGGGACTAAAGGTGAACCCTTTCCCTCTATTTATAGGTCTTTCCCTCTATTTAAAGATCTCGGGTAAAAAGGACAAACGCCCGTGATGTTTTGAAAAAATCATTTTTAGACTCGCAATATGTGGTTTCTACAGAGATCCAATGCAAGTTCTAACGATGCTCGTCCCCTATCTTCATGCACGTCTGTTCGACCATAGTTCGGAAAGGGAAAAATCCAAAACGGGCATAAGAAATTCAAAAAAAAAGTCCGAACAATGTAAATCCTTCGCGTGGTATCATATTATATGACATAGTTGCAAGGAAAAATACCATACTTGGTATATTGATCATGCCTCGAAAAAACCTTCACAAAATGACCTATCATGTTCGAGGTTTCATGGCTTTCTATCCAAATGACCGATGTTATGTGCTGAATCGCGGCATAGTTTGTGATGTTGTGCCCATATTATGCATGCATGTGGACATTGTGATGGAGAACAATGTTGCAGGAGGAAGTTTTCCTTTTCATCGCACGGAAAAGCCATTTTCCATTTTCCGAGCGAAAAAAACAGGTCGTTTTGTGAAGCAACCACCAAAATGCCGTTTCAGAATGCTATCGTCCCATTTTTATAAAATACTATACCACCTTACATGTACTATATCCCAACCGGTATATCTCAAACCTTTTCGTCCATCCTGGGTAAAAAGGACAAATGTCTGCCGAATCGGTAGGAAGTGGGTCCAGTTTGTACTACAGGTACATAATCTAATGCCCGTTATTTTTTGAAAAAATCATTTTTAGACTCGTAATATTTGGTTTCTTCAGAGATCCAATGCAAGTTCTAACGATGCTCGTCCCCTATCTTCATGCACGCCGGTTCGACCATAGTTCGAAAAGGGAAAAATTCAAACGGGCATAAGAAATTCAAAAAAAGTCCGAACAATGTAAATCCTTCACGCGGTATCATATTATGTGACATAGTTGCAAGGAAAAATACCATACCTGGTATATTGATCATGCCTGAAAAAACCTTCACAAAATGACCTATCATGTTCAAGGTTTCATGGCTTTCGGTCCAAATGACCGATGTTATGTGCTAAATCGCGGCATAGTTTGTGATGTTGTGTCCATATTATGCATGCATGTGGACATTGTGATGGAGAACAATGTTGCAGGAGGAAGTTTTCCTTTTCGTAGTACGGAAAAGCCATTTTCCATTTTCCGAGCGCAAAGACCGGGTCGTTTTGTGAAGCAACCACAAAAATGTTGTTTCAGAATGCTACCATCCCATTTTTATAAAATACTAGACCACCTTACATAGACTATCTCCCAACCGGTATATCTCAAACCTTTCCGTCCATCCCGGATAAAAAGGACAAATGTGTTCCGAATCGGTAGGAAGTGAGTCTGGTTTGTACTACAGGTACATGATCTAACTCCCATGATTTTTTGAAAAAATTATTTTTAGACTCGCAATATGTGGTTTCTTAAGAGATACAATGCAAGTTCTAACGATGCTCGTCCCCTATCTTCATGCACGCCGGTTCGACCATAGTTCGAAAAGGGAAAATTTCAAAATGGGCATAAGAAATTCAAAAAAGTCCGAACAATGTAAATCCTTCGCGCGGTGTCATATTTTGTGACATAGTTGCAAGGAAAAATACCAGACTTGGTATATTGATCATGCCTGAAAAAACCTTCACAAAATGACCTATCATGTTCTAGGTTTCATGGGTTTCGGTCCAAATGACCGATGTTATGTGCCGAATCGTGGCATAGTTTGTGATGTTGTGCCCATATTACGCATGCATGTGGTCATTGTGATGGAGAACAATGTTGCAGGAGGAATTTTTCCTTTTCGTCGCACGGAAAAGCCTTTTTTCATTTTCCGACCGCAAAAAACGGGGCGTTTTGTGAAGCAACCACCAAAATGCCGTTTCAGAATACTATCGTCCCATTTTTCTAAAATACTAGGCCACCTTACATGGACTATCTCCCAACCGAGACATCTCAAACCTTTCCGTCCATCCCGGGTAAAAAGGACAAATGTCTGCCGAATCGGTAGGAAGTGGGTCCTGTTTGTACTACAGGTACATGATCTAACGCCCGTGATTTTTTGAAAAAAAATCATTTTTAGACTCACAATATATGGTTTCTTTAGAGATCCAATGCAAGTTCTGACGATGCTCGTCCCCTATCTTCATGCACGCCGGTTCGACCATAGTTTGAAAAGGGAAAAATTCAAAACGGGCATAAGAAATTCAAAAAAAAGTCCGAACAATGTAAATCCTTCACGTGGTATCATAGACATAGTTGCAAGGAAAAATACCATACTTGGTATATTGATCATGCCTCGAAAAAACCTTCACAAAATGACATATCATGTTCGAGGTTTCATGGCTTTCTGTTCAAATGACCGATGTTATGTGCTGAATCGTGGCATAGTTTGTGATTTTGTGCCCATATTATGCATGCATGTGGACATTGTGATGGAGATCAATGTTGCAGGAGGAAGTTTTCCTTTTCGTCGCACGAGAAAGCCATTTTCTATTTTCCGAGCGCAAAAAACAGGTCGTTTTGTGAAGCAACCAGCAAAATGCTGTTTCAGAATGCTACCGTCCCATTTTTATAAAATACTATACCACCTTACATGTACTATATCCCAACCGGTATATCGCAAACATTTTCGTTCATCTTGGGTAAAAATGACAAATGGCTGCTGAATCGGTAGGAAGTGGGTCCGGTTTGTACTACAGGTACATGATCTAACGCCCGTGATTTTTTGAAAAAAATATTTTTAGGCTCGCAATATGTGGTTTCTTCAGAGATCCAATGCAAGTTCTAACGATGCTCGTCCCCTATCTTCATGCACGTCGGTTCGACCATAGTTCGAAAAGGGAAAAATTCAAACAGGCATAAGAAATTCAAAAAAAGTCCGAACAATGTAAATCCTTCGCGCGGTATCATATTATGTGACATAGTTGCAAGGAAAAATACCATACCTGGTATATTGATCATGCATGAAAAAAACCTTCACAAAATGACCTATTATGTTCGAGGTTTCATGGCTCTCGGTCCAAATGACCGATGTTATGTGCTAAATTGCGGCATAGTTTGTGATGTTGTGCCCATATTATGCATGCATGTGGACATTGTGATGGAGAACAATGTTGCAGGAGGAAGTTTTCTTTTTCGTAGTACGTAAAAGCCATTTTCCGAGCGCAAAGACCGGGTCGTTTTGTGAAGCAACCACCAAAATGCTGTTTCAGAATGCTACCATCCCATTTTTATAAAATACTAGACCACCTTACATGGACTATATCCCAACCGGTATATCTCAAACCTTTCCGTCCATCCCGGGTAAAAAGGACGAATGTATGCCGAATCGGTAGGAAGTGAGTCCGGTTTGTACTACAGGTACATGATCTAACTCTCATGATTTTTTGAAAAAAACATTATTACACTCGCGATATGTGGTTTCTGAAGATATCCAATGCAAGTTATAACGATGCTCGTCCCCTATCTTCATGCACGCCGGTTCAACCATAGTTCGAAAAGGGAAAAATTCAAAACGGGCATAAGAAATTCAAAAAAAGTACGAACAATGTAAATCCTTCGTGCGGTGTCATATTATGTGACATAGTTGCAAGGAAAAATACCATACTTGGTATATTGGTCATGCCTCAAAAAAACCTTCACAAAATGACCTATCATGTTCGAGGTTTCATGCCTTTCGGTCCAAATGACCGATGTTATGTGCTGAATCGCGGCATAGTTTGTAATGTTGTGCCCATATTATGCGTGCATGTGGACATTGTGATGGAGAACATTGTTGCAGGAGGAAGTTTTCCTTTTCGTCGCACGGAAAATCCATTTTCCATTTTCCGAGCGCAAAAAACTGGTTGTTTTGTGAAGCAACCACCAAAATGAGTTGGAATTATGCCCTAGAGGCAATAATAAAGATGTTATTATTATAATTCTTGTTCATGATAATGTTTATATTACATGCTAGAATTGAATTAAGCGGAAACTTTAATACTTGTGTGGTTTGTGAACAACACTGTGTCCCTAGTACGCCTCTATGGACTAGCTCATTGATTAATGATGGTTAAGGTTTCCTAACCATGGACATGAGTTTTCGATTAATAATGAGATCATATCATTGGGAGAATGATATGATGGACAGACCCAAACTAAGCGAAGCAATTAGATCGTGTCATCGTGTTCATCTTTGCGAAGCTTTTCTTATGTCAAATATTGTATTCCTTAGACCATGAGCTAATACAACTCCCTGGTATCGGAAGAAAGCTTTGAGGTCATCAAACGTCATCCTATGAGAGGGTGATCATAAAGGTGTCTCTCAGGTGATCGGAAAGTATATGTTGGGTTGTATGTATCGAGATGGGATTTATCCCTCCCAAGTCAGAGAGATATACTTCGGGCCCACTCGGTAATCGATATCAACAACGCTTGCAAGCATGTGGTTAAGGAGTTAATCACAAAGTGATATCGGATTACGGAACGAGTAAAGTACTTGCTATGAATGATATTGAACTAGGTATGACGGTACCGACGATCAAATCTCGGGCAAGTAAAATATCACGAGATGAAGGGAATATATATATGGGATTGATTGAATCCTGGCATCGTGGTTCATCCGATATGATCATCGATGAATGTGTGGGAGTCAATATGGGTTTCCAGACCCCGCTGTTCATTATTGATAGAAGATCATGTCCGCATATTCTCGAACCCGAAGGGTGACACACTTAATGTGTCTCGACGCTAGGATAGATTGGATAATTGGTTTATGAGTTTTTGTTCGGAGTCTCGGATGGGATCCGGGACATCACGAGAGGTTCCGGAGTGGTCCAGAGAATAAGATTCATATAAGGCAGTGCAGTTTTTGGAGTTCGGAATTGTTCCGGGTTAATCGGTATTGTACCGGAAGCTTCTAGAACCTTCCGGAAGGGGGCCAACGTGGTCCCACCTGTCAGGAGGGGGCATGGAACTATGAGGGAGTGCCCTGGCCGCATTGAGCCAGGGGCACAAGGCCCCATAGGGCCCAGCCGGCCAAACAAGGGGAAACCCTAGTTTGGAGCTTCTAGAAGGGGGGTTTCCTTGCCCCCCACTCCTCCCTCCTTGGTCGCCGGCCTAGGGCTTGGGGGAGGGGTTAGGGTTGGCGCCCACCCCTCTATATATAGAGGGCTGGGGCGCACCCCCCCCCCACACACACACACCTTCCCCTCAAGCCTAGTCACCCTGCTGCCCTCCTCTATCTCTCCCTCCCGACTGCGTGTAGGCGAAGCCCTGCTGCAGAAACTCTCCAACACTATCCAATCCATCTCTCCACCATACTTGCTGGACCAAGGAAGGAGGAGACGTCGAGGTGCTGCACGTGTGCATATCACGGAGGCATCTCCACTTGCGGTGCTAGATCGGATCGGATCGCGAGGAGGAGAAGCGAGTACGACTACATCACCCACCCGTTTAACGCGTTCACGTCTGCGAATCTTCAAGGGTATGAAGATCTAATCCAATCTCTCTCGTTGTTTGCATCTCCTAGATTAGATCTTGGCTTCCCTCTGTTCGCATCCGTAGAAAATTTTGATTTACTATGTCGCAAACCCCTTCAGTGGTATCAGAGCTAGATCTATGCGT
This sequence comes from Avena longiglumis, assembly GCA_030063025.1. Taxonomy (NCBI): domain Eukaryota; kingdom Viridiplantae; phylum Streptophyta; class Magnoliopsida; order Poales; family Poaceae; genus Avena; species Avena longiglumis. Next base: position 443,751,692 of record CP125975.1, on the reverse strand, counting down.
AGATGTGTTTCACGAGTAGAACACAACATGGTTGTTGCGGGCGTTGATGTTTTCTGTTGCAAGCCTCTTGTTTGTGTTATTCTTATGACGCGGGATAGTGAGATTGAAGCGTTCTAGGCCAACCTTACGCGACGTCGCTTATAGACCGCTCCGACTTGACGTGTGGCTTGTTCCACACATGCCGGTGGATGCCGTTCTCTCACTATAGTTGTCATGGGATTTACACCGGAGTTTGGCAACCATAATATCACCGTTGTGGCTTTCCGTAGGTAAGAATCGTTCTGAGCATGCTACTCCCATAAGCCACGTAAAACATGCAACAACAAAGTAGAGGCGTCTAACTTGTTTTTGCAGGGAGTGTTTTCTATGATATGGTATGGCCCAAGATGTGATGTGTATAATGTATGCGATGATCATGTTTTGTAATGTTTCACGACTTGCATGTCGATGAGTACACAACCGGCAGGAGCCATATGGTTGTCTTTATAATTGTGTATGACCTGTGTGTCAACTTCTTATACGCCATGTAATAGTTTCACTTTATTGCTAAGTAGTTAGCAATAGTTGTAGTTGCTATTCGTGGTGGAGGCAATCATGGTGGAGTGTTGGAGATCATGCTTAACGCACAAGATGGAGATCATTGCCAAGATTGGCTATACCATGTCACATAAAGTTATATGCATGTGATGTTTATCCTTTTATGTATCTTATTATGCTTAGATCGCGGTAGCATTATAAGATGATTCCTCACTTAAAGATCAATATAAAAATTGTGTTCTCCAAGTATGCACCGTGCTATAAAGTTCGTCGTGTCCAAGCATCACGTGATGATCGGGTGCTATAGACTCTCGTTCACATACAACGGTGCAAGCCAGTTTGCACGCGGAAATACTTGGGTCTAACTTGACGAGCCTAGCATATACAGACATGGCCTCGGAACACATGAACCGAAAGGTTAAGCATAAGTCATATGAATGATATGATCGACACTTCGTTGTCCACCATTGAAACCACATCTCTTATCATGAAGATCGGATTAGGTGTGGTGAATTTGGATCGTGTTCACTAAACAACTTGAGGGATGTTGAATTTAGTGGGAGTTCATCTAGTAATTTGATTAAAAGTTGAACTAGTTATCATGAACATAGTCTAATTTGTACTTGCAAATATTGTAGATCAAATGGCTAAGTCCAACTTCAACTTCAATGTTTTTGCTGAGAAGGAAAAGCTTAAAAACAATGGGTCTAACTTCACCAACTGGTTCCGCAATCTGAGAATCATTCTCTCTGGCGGTCAAAAGGACTATGTCCTTGAGAATGCGTTAGGTGACGCCCTGCCATCGCTACTGCCCCGATGAGAAAGCTGTCTATCAGTCGCGCAAAGATGATTATGGTGTGATTAAGAGCACCATGTTGTTTGCTATGGAATCGGACCTTCAAAATCGTTTTGAAGACTATCCCGGGCCCTTTGAGATTCTCGAGGAGCTGAAAACCATGTTTTAGACTCAGGCTCGTTCTGAGAGATATGAGATCTCTGAGAAGTTCTTTAACTGCAAGATGGAGGAAGGGAGTTCCGTTAGAGAGCACGCCATTAAAATGTCGGGCTACACTCAACGCTTTGAGCAACTGGACTACAAGATTCCAGAGGAGCTCAAGATTGACAGGGTTCTGCAATCACTCCCTCCCAGCTACAAAGGTTTTGTAGTGACTCACAATCAAATTGGTTCCACTGATACGATCACCGAGCTCTTCCCAAAGCTGAAGGCTGCGGAGGTGGACATCAAAAAGGATAATCATGTGTTGATGGTCAACAAGCCCCCCACCTTCAAGAAAGGTAAGGGTGCAAAGAAGCCCTTCAAGAAAGGCGGCGGCAAGCGCGTTGCCCTGCTGAGAAGAAGCTCAGTTCTGGTCCTAGACCAGACACTGAGTGCTTCTATTGCAAGAACAAGGGTCACTGGAAGCGCAACTGTCCGAAGTACTTAGCGGACAAGAAGGCTGGCACCATCAAAGGTATATTTGATATACATGTTATTGATGTTTTCCTTACTAGCCCTCGTTGTAGTGCCTGGGTATTTGATACTGGTTCATTTGCTAATATTTGTAACTCGAAACAGGAGCTATGGAATAGATGGCGGCTTCCGAGGGATGAGGTGACGATGCGCGTTGGCAACGGATCAAGAGTTGATGTGATGGCCGTCGGCACGCTCTCCTTAGTTTTACCTTCGGGATTAGTTTTAAACCTCAATAAATGTTATTATGTGCCTGCGTTGAGCATGAACATTATTTCTGGATCTTGTTTATTGCAAGACGGTTATTCATTTAAATCGGAGAATAATGGTTGTTCTATTTATATGAGTAACATATTTTATGGTCATGCACCTATTGTGAATGGTTTATTTCTTCTAAATCTCGAAAGCAATGAAACACACATCCATAACATTGAGGCTAAGAGATGCAAAGTAGATAGTGATAATTCAACTTATTTGTGTAATCGCCGCTAGGTCATATTGGTGTAAAACGCATGAAGAAACTCCATTCTGATGGACTTTTGGAGTCTCTTGATTTTGAATCATTTGACACGTGCGAGCCGTGCCTCATGGGCAAGATGATCAAAACCCCGTTCTCCGGAATAATGGAGCAAGCAACGGACTTGTTGGAAATCATGCATACCGATGTATGCGGACCAATGTGTGTCTCGACGCGCGGTGGATATCGCTATTTTCTCACTTTTACTGATGACTTAAGTAGATATGGGTATATCTATTTAATGAAACATAAATCTGAAACGTTTGAAAAGTTCAAATAATTTCAAAACGAAGTGGAAAACCATCGTAACAGGAAAATTAAATTTCTACAATCCGATCGTGGAGGTGAATATTTAAGTTATGATTTTCTCACGCATCTTATAGCAAGCGGAATCGTTTCGCAACTCACGCCACCCGGAACACCATAGCGCAATGGTGTGTTTAAACGCCGGAATTGAACTCTATTAGATATGGTGCGATCAATGATGTCTCTTACAGATTTGCCGTTATCATTTTGGGGTTATGCATTAGAAACCGCTGCATTCACTTTAAATAGGGCACCATCTAAATCCGTTGAGACGACACCGTATGAACTGTGGTTTGGTGCTAAACATAAGTTGTCGTTTCTTAAAGTTTGGGGATGCGAAGCTTACGTCAAGAAGTTGATGTCAGACAAGCTCGAACCCAAAGCGAAGAAATGCGTCTTCATAGGATACCCTAAGGAAACTATTGGGTATACCTTCTATCATAGAACCGAAGGCAAAGTGTTTATCGCAAAGAACGGTTCCTTCTCTTGAACTGGAGAGTAGCGCAACACCTGTAATTGTTCCAGTGCCGCCTGCACCAACAATAGAGGAAGCTAATGACAAGGATCATGAAGCTTCGGACGATGCTGCTACTGAACGTCGCGGGTCGACAAGGTCGCGTGCCCCTCCTGAGTGGTACGGCAACCTGCGTGGATCGTCTTGTTAGTAGAAGGTGAACCTACGAACTATGAGGAAGCGATGATGAGCCAGACTGAGAAATGGCTAGACGCCATGAAATCCGAATTGGGATCCATGAGCGAAAACCAAGTATGGACTTTGGTGGACCCTCCTAGCGACCGAAAGGCCGTTGAGTGCAAATGGATCTTCAAGAAGAAAATGGACGCGGATGGTAATGTTACCGTCTATAAAGCACGTCTTGTCGCGAAAGGTTTTCGACAAGTTCAAGGTGTTGACTACGATGAGACTTTCTCTCCCGTAGCGATGTTTAAGTCCATTCGGATTTTATTAGCAATTGTTGCGTTTCATGATTATGAAATATGGCAGATGGATGTCAAGACTGCGTTCCTCATTGGCAACATTGATGAAGAGTTGTATATGATGCAACCCGAAGGTTTTGTCGATCCTAAGGATGCTGATAAAGTATGCAAACTTCAGCGTTTTATTTATGGACTGAAGCAAGCATCTCGGAGTTGGAACCTTCGTTTTGATCAAGTGATCAAGAGCTTTGGATTTGTTCCAAATTGCTACGAAGCTTGTATCTACAAGAAAGTAAGTGGGAGCTCGGTGACATTTCTGGTACTATATGTGGATGACATATTGATTATTGGAAATGACATTAACATGCTTAACGATGTGAAGAGTTATTTGAACAAGTGTTTTTCAATGAAAGACCTAGGTGAAGCTGCTTATATATTGGGCATCAAAATCTATAGAGATAGACAAAGACGCCTGATAGCTTTAAGCCAGAGTACATACGTAGACAAAGTTCTGAAAAGGTTCAGAATGGATAAGGCAAAGAAAGGTTCAGTGCCTATGTTGTCAGGTAAGATATTGAGCAAGGCTCAGTGTCCGCCTACCAGAAATGATAGGGAAGCTATGAGCAAAGTGCCTTATGCCTCGGCCATAGGTTCTATCATGTATGCCATGTTGTGTACTAGACCAGATGTGTCCAATGCTCTTAGTTTGACGAGCAGATATCAAAGTAATCCAGGAGTGGAACACTGGACACCCGTGAAGAACATCCTAAAGAACCTAAATAGGACTAAAGAAATGTTCTTAGTCTATGGGGGTGATGAACAGCTCATCGTAAAAGGTTACGTCGACGCTAGTTTTGACACCGACAAGGATGATTCTAAATCTCAGACAGGATACGTGTATATTTTGAATGGAGGAGCTGTGAGCTGGAGAAGCTGCAAGCAAAGCGTGATCGCGAGATCTACAGTAGAAGCGGAATACATGGCTGCTGCAGAAGCATCAAGTGAAGGAGTTTGGATCAGGAACTTCATCACTGAGCTTGGCGTGGTTCCAAGTGCATTGGACCCACTTGAGATATTGTGTGACAACACTTGCGCCATAGCACTCGCTAAGGAACCAAGATATCATCCAAAGACCAAGCATATCAACCGCAAGTTTCATATAATCCGATATTATATAGCGATGGAGATCCAAGATTAGCAAAGTACATACAGATCCGAATGTCGCATCCATTGACTAAACCTCTTCCACGTGTAAAACATGATCAAGACCTTAGTGCCATGGGTGTGAGATTGTTGCCAAATATAAACTAGATTATTGACTCTAGTACAAGTGGGAGCTGGAATTATGCCCTAGAGGCAATAATAAAGATGTTATTATTATAATTCTTGTTCATGATAATGTTTATATTCCATGCTAGAATTGTATTAAGCGGAAACTTTAATACTTGTGTGGTTTGTGAACAACACCGTGTCCCTAGTACGCCTCTATGGACTAGCTCATTGATTAATGATGGTTAAGGTTTCCTAAGCATGGACATGAGTTGTCGATTAATAATGAGATCATATCATTGGGAGAATGATATGATGGATGTACAAACTAAGCGAAGCAATTAGATCGTGTCATCGTGTTCATCTTTGCGAAGCTTTTCTTATGTCAAATATTGTATTCCTTAGACCATGAGATAATACAACTCCCTGGTATCGGAAGAAAGATTTGAGGTCATCAAACGTCATCCTATGAGAGGGTGGTCATAAAGGTGTCTCTTAGGTGATCGGAAAGTATCTGTTGGGTTGTATGTATCGAGATGGGATTTGTCCCTCCCAAGTCGGAGAGATATACTTTGGGCCCACTCGGTAATCGATATCAACAACGCTTGCAAGCATGTGGTTAAGGAGTTAATCACAAAGTGATATCGGATTACGGAACGAGTAAAGTACTTGCTGTGAACGAGATTGAACTAGGTATGACGGTACCGACGATCAAATCTTGGGCAAGTAAAATATCGCGAGACGAAGGGGATATATATATGGGATTGATGCCGATATGATCATCTATGAATGTGTGGGAGTCAATATGGTTTTCCAGACCCCGCTGTTGATTATTGATAGAAGATCATGTCCGCATACTCTCGAACCCGAAGGGTCACACACTTAATGTGTCTCGACGCTAGGATAGATTGGATAATTGGTTTACGAGTTTTTGTTCGGAGTCTCGGATGGGATCCGGGACATCACGAGAGGTTCCGGAGTGGTCTGGAGAATAAGATTCATATAAGGCAGTGCAGTTTTTGGAGTTCGGAATTGTTCCGGGTTAATCGGTACTGTACCGGAAGCTTCTAGAACCTTTCAGAAGGGGGCCAACGTGTTCCCACCTGTCGGGAGGGGGCATGGGCCTATGAGGGAGTGCACTGGCCGCATTGGGCCAGGGGCACAAGGCCCCATAGGGCCCAGCCGGCCAAACAAGGGGAAACCCTAGTTTGGAGCTTCTAGAAGGGCGGGGTTTCCTTGCCCCCCACTCCTCCCTCCTTGGCCGCCGGCCTAGGGCTTGGGGGAGGGGTTAGGGCTGCCGCCCACCCCTCTATATATAGAGGGCTGGGGCGCACCCTCCCACACACACCTTCCCCTCAAGCCTAGTCGCCCTGCTGCCCTCCTCTATCTCTCCCTCCCGACTGTGTGTAGGCGAAGCCCTGCTGCAGAAACTCTCCAACACTATCCAATCCATCTCTCCACCATACTTGCTGGACCAAGGAAGGAGGAGACGTCGAGGTTCTGCACGTGTGCATATCACGGAGGCATCGCCACTTGCGGTGCTAGATCGGATCGGATCGCGAGGAGGAGAAGCGAGTACGACTACATCACCCACGTTCCGACGAACGTTCCACTATGCGAATCTTCAAGGGTATGAAGATCTAATCCAATCTCTCTCGTTGTTTGCATCTCCTAGATTAGATCTTGGATTCCCTCTGTTCGCATCCGTAGAAAATTTTGATTTACTATGCCGCAAACCCCTTCAGTGGTATCAGAGCTAGATCTATGCGTAGATGTGTTTCACGAGTAGAACGCAACATGGTTGTTGCGGGCGTTGATGTTTTCTGTTGCAAGCCTCTTGTTTGTGTTCTTCTTATGACGCGGGATAGTGAGATTGAAGCGGTCCAGGCCAACCTTACGCGACGTCGTTCGCAAGACCGGCTCCGCACTTCACGTGTGGCTTGTTCCACACATGCGGCTGGTGGATGCCAGTTTCTCTCACTATAGTTCTCATGGGATTTACACCGGAGTTTGGCAACCATAATATCACCGTTGTGGCTTTCCGTAGGTAAGAATCGTTCTTAGCATGCTACTCCCATAAGCCACGTAAAACATGCAACAACAAAGTAGAGGCGTCTAACTTGTTTTTGTAGGGAGTGTTTTCTGTGATATGGTATGGCCCAAGATGTGATGTGTATAATGTATGCGATGATCATGTTTTGTAATGTTTCACGACCTGCATGTCGATGAGTACACAACCGGCAGGAGCCATATGGTTGTCTTTATAATTGTGTATGACCTGTGTGTCAACTTCTTATACGCCATGTAATAGTTTCACTTTATCGCTAAGTAGTTAGCAATAGTTGTAGTTGCTATTCATGGTGGAGGCAATCATGGTGGAGTGATGGAGATCATGCCGGCACGCACAAGATGGATATCATTGCGTGAAGATTGGCTATACCATGTCACATAAAGTTATATGCATGTGATGTTAATCCTTTCATGTATCTTATTATGCTTAGATCGCGACGGTAGCATTATAAGATGATTCCTCACTTAAAGATCAAGATAAAAAAACTGTGTTCTCCCCAAGTATGCACCGTTGCGAAAGTTCGTCGTGTCCAAGCATCACGTGATGATCGGGTGCTATAGAATCTACGTTCACATACAACGGGTGCAAGCCAATTTTGCACACGCGGAAATACTTGGGTCTAACTTGACGAGCCTAGCATGTACAGACATGGCCTCGGAACACATGAACCGAAAGGTTAAGCATGAGTCATATGAATGATATGATCGACACTTCGTTGTCCACCATTGAAACCACATCTCTTCTCGTGAAGATCGGATTAGGTGTGGTGAATTTGGATCGTGTTCACTAAACAACTTGAGGGATGTTGAATTTAGTGGGAGTTCATCTAGTAATTTGATTAAAAGTTGAACTAGTTATCATGAATATAGTCTAATTTGTACTTGCGAATATTGTAGATCAAATGGCTAAGTCCAACTTCAACTTCAACGTTTTTGCTGAGAAGGAAAAGCTTAAAAACAATGGGTCTAACTTCACCAACTGGTTCCGCAATCTGAGAATCATTCTCTCTGGCGGTCAAACGGACTATGTCCTTGAGAATGCGTTAGGTGACGCCCCTGCTGCTACTGCGCCGGCTGATGAGAAAGCTGTCTATCAGTCGCACAAAGATGATTATGGTGTGATTAAGAGCACCATGTTGTTTGCTATGGAATCGGACCTTCAAAATCGTTTTGAAGACTATCCCGGGCCCTTTGAGATTCTCGAGGAGCTGAAAACCATGTTTCAGACTCAGGCCCGTTCTGAGAGATATGAGATCTCTGAGAAGTTCTTTAACTGCAAGATGGAGGAAGGGAGTTCCGTTAGTGAGCACGCCATTAAGATGTCGGGCTACACTCAACGCCTTGAGCAACTGGACTGCAAGATTCCAGAGAAGCTCAAGATTGACAGGGTTCTGCAATCACTCCCTCCCAACTACAAAAGTTTTGTAGTGACTCACAATCAGATTGGTTCCACAGATTGGTCGCCATTTTCCATTTTCCGAGCGCAAAAAACAGGTCGTTTTGTGAAGCAACCACCAAAATGTTGTTTCAGAATTTTACTGTCCCATTTTTCTAAAATACTAGACCAGCTTAAATGGACTATCTCCCAACCGGGACATCTCAAACCTTTCCATTCATCACGGATAAAAAGGACAAATGTCTGCCGAATCGGTAGGAGGTGGGTCCGGCTTGTACTACAGGTACATGATCTAACTTCCATGATTTTTTGAAAAAATCATTTTTAGACTCGCAATATGTGGTTTCTTTAGAGATCTAATGCAAGTTCTAATGATGCTCGTCCCCTATCTTCATGCACGCCGGTTCGACGATAGTTCCAAAAGGGAAAAATTCAAAACGGGCATAAGAAATTCAAAAAAAAAGTCCGAACAATGTAATTCCTTCGTGCGGTGTCAAATTATGTGACATACTTGCAAGGAAAAATACCAGACTTGGTATATTGATCATGCCTCAAAAAACCTTCACAAAATGACCTATCATGTTCGAGGTTTCATGGCTTTCGGTCCAAATGACCGATGTTATGTGCTGAATCGCGGCATAGTTTGTGATGTTGTGCCCATATTATGCATGCATGTGGACATTGTGATGGAGAACAATGTTGCAGGAGGAAGTTTTCCTTTTCTTCGCACGGAAAAGCCATTTTCCATTTTCCGAGCGAAAAAACGGGTCATTTTGTGAAGCAACCACCAAAATGCCGTTTCAGAATGCTACCGTCCCATTTTTCTAAAATACTAGACCACCTTACATGGACTATATCCCAACCGGTATATCTCAAACATTTCCATCTATCCTGGGTAAAAAGGACAAATGTCTGACGAATCGGTAGGAAGTGGGTCCGGTTTGTACTACAGGTACATGATCTAACGCCCGTGATATTTTGAAAAAATCATTTTTAGACTCGCAATATGTGGTTTCTTCAGAGATCCAATGCAAGTTCTAACGATGCTCGTCCCCTATCTTCATGCACGCCGGTTCGACCATAGTTCGAAAAGGGAAAAATTCAAAACGGGCATACAAAATTCAAAAAAAGTCCGAACAATGTAAATCCTTCGCGCGGTATCATATTATGTGACATAGTTGCAAGGAAAAATACCATACTTGGTATATTTATTATGCCTGAAAAAAACCTTCACAAAATGACCTATCATGTTCGAGGTTTCATGGCTTTCGGTCCAAATGACCGATGTGATGTGCTAAATCGCGGCATAGTTTGTGATGTTGCACCCATATTATGCATGCATGTGGACATTGTGATGGATAACAATGTTGCAGGAGGAAGTTTTCCTTTTTGTCGCATGGAAAAACCATTTTCCATTTTCCGAGCGCAAAAAACGGGTGGTTTTGTGAAGCAACCACCAAAATGCTGTTTCAGAATGCTACCATCCCATTTTTATAAAATACTATACCACCTTACATAGACTATCTCCCAACCGGTATATCTCAAACCTTTCTGTCCATCCCGGGTAAAAAGGACAAATGTCTACCGAATCGGTAGGAAGTGGGTTCGGTTTGTACTACAGGTACATGATCTAACTCCCATGATTTTTTGAAAAAAATCATTTTTAGACTCGCAATATGTGGTTTCTTCAGAGATCCAATGCAAGTTCTAACGATGCTCGTCCCCTATCTTCATGCATGCCGGTTCGACCATGGTTCCAAAAGGGAAAAATTCAAAACAGGCATAATAAATTCAAAAAAAAGTCCGAACAATGTAAATCCTTCGCGTGGTGTCATATTATGTGATATATTTGCAAGGAAAAATATCATACTTGGTATATTGATCATGCCTCAAAAAAACCTTCACAAAATGACCTATCATGTTCAAGGTTTCATGGCTTTCGGTCCAAATGACCGATGTTATGTGCTGAATCGCGACATAGTTTGTGATGTTGTGCCCATATTATGCATGCATGTGGACATTGTGATGGAGAACAATGTTGCACGAGGAAGTTTTCCTTTTTGTCATATGGAAAATCCATTTTCCATTTTCCGAGCGCAAAAACGGGTCGTTTTATGAAGCAACCACCAAAATGCTGTTTCAGAATGCTACCGTCCCATTTTTATAAAATACTAGACCACCTTAAATGGACTATCTCCCAACCGGGACATCTCAAACCTTTCCATCCATCCCGGGTAAAAAAGGACAATTGTCTAGCGAATCGGTAGGAAGTGGGTCCGGTTTGTACTATAGGGACATGATCTAACGCCCGTGATATTTTGAAAAAATCATTTTTAGACTCGCAATATGTGGTTTCTTCAGAGATCCAATGCAAGTTCTAACGATGCTCATCCCCTATCTTCATGCACGCTGATTCGACCATAGTTCGAAAAGGGAAAAATTCAAAACGGGCATAAGAAATTCAAAAAAAAGTCCGAACAATGTAAATCCTTCGCGTGGTGTCATATTATGTGACATAGTTGCAAGGAAAAATACCAAACTTGGTATATTGATCATGTCTCAAAATGACCTATCATGTTCAAGGTTTCATGGCTTTCGGTCTAAATAACGATGTTATGTGCTGAATCGCGGCATAGTTTGTGATGGTGTGCCCATATTATGCATGCATGTGTACATTGTGATGGAGAACAATGTTTCAGGAGGAAGTTTTCCTTTTCGCCGCATGGAAAAGCCATTTTCCATTTTCCGAGCGCAAAAAACGGGTCGTTTTGTGAAGCAACCACCAAAATTCTGTTTTAGAATGCTATCGTCCCATTTTTATCAAATATGAAACACCTTACATGGAATATATCCCAACCGGTATATCTCAAACCTTTCCATCCATCCTGGATACAAAGGACAAATGTTTGTCGAATCAATAGGAAGTGGGTCCGGTTTGTACTACAGGTACATCATCTAACGCCCGTGATTTTTTGAAAAAATCATTTTTAGACTCGCAATATGTGGTTTATTCAGAGATCCAATGCAAGTTCTAACGAAGCTCGTTCCCTATCTTCATGCATGCCGGTCGACCATAGTTCGAAAAGAGAAAAATTCAAAATGGGCATAAGAAATTCAAAAAAGTCAAACAATGTAAATCATTCGCACGGTATCATATTATGTGACATAGTTGCAAGGAAAAATACCATACTTGGTATATTGATCATGCCTGAAAAAAACCTTCACAAAATGACCTATCATGTTCGAGGTTTCATGGCTTTCGGTCCAAATGACCGATGTTATGTGCTAAATCGCGACATAGTTTGTGATGTTGTGCCCATATTATGCATGCATGTGGACATTGTGATGGAGAACAATATTGCAGGAGGAAGTTTTCCTTTTCGTCGCATGGAAAAGCCATTTTCCATTTTCCGAGCGCAAAAAACGGGTCGTTTTGTGAAGCAACCACCAAAATGCGGTTTCAGAAAGCTATCATCCCATTTTTTAAAATACTAGACCACCTTACATGGACTATCTCCTAACCGGGACATCTAAAACATTTTCGTCCATCCCGGGTAAAAAGGACAAATGTATGCCGAATCGGTAGGAAGTGGGTCCGGTTTGTACTACAGGTACATGATCTAACGCCCGTGATTTTTTGAAAAAATCATTTTTAGACTCGCAATATGTGGTTTCTTCAGAGATCCAATGCAAGTTCTAACGATGCTCGTCCCCTATCTTCATGTACGTCGGTTCGACCATAGTTCTAAAAGAGAAAAATTCAAAACGGGCATAAGAAATTCAAAAAAAAAGTCCGAACAATGTAAATCCTTCGCATGGTGTCATATTATGTGACATACACTACTAGAGAAAAGCCTATCCGAGGCGCACCAAAAATCCTATCCGAGGCGCATATCACATGTGCCTTTAGCTTCAAGCCTCGGGTATTTCTTATGCGAGAAGATCGATATGCCCTTATATTCACATATGCGAGGCGCATATCGATATGCGCCTCGCATATGTGAAGTATAGGAGGCGCATATCAGATGCGCCTCGCATATGTTTCAGAATGTGCCTCGGGTATTTATAGTATATGCGCCTCGCATATGTTTCAGAATGCGCCTCGAGTATTTATAGTATATGCCCCTCGCATATGTTTCAGAATGCGCCTCGGGTATTTATAGTATATGCGCCTCCAATAGTATCCTATATGCGCCTCCGGTAATATTTTCGAAATTCAAAGTTTTACAGACCACTATATATAAATAATATACAGATATTCAAATATACAATATAGTCCACAGAATTTTTCAGAAACTTGCATTTTGCCAAAGCATAATAGAACCAACATGAATACACATCAATCATGACATACAAGTTCATACATCAAGTGTTTGTGCCACAAGTTCACACCTCCGATCGGTACAAGTTCACAATCACATTACACCTTCAAGTACAAGTTCACAATTCACATTACAACTCCAACGACGTAGCTCTACCTAGATGAAGTAGAACACAACCTACAATGAAGAGCAACAAGGTGGTGATCACGAGGAAGTTCCTCCATTTCTTCCTTCCATGCCTCCTCCACTTCTCTTCCGCCACCTCTCTACTCTCATAGCCTTGGTAGTTGTTGCCCGAGAAGTTGTTCACTTGCTTCTGGCAGTCTTTCCACTCCTCGTACACACCTGGAACCCGACCGACGACACATAACACCTCGGCATCTCCTAGACATAATAAAGATGATATTACTTATGTCAAAGGAAAGCAATAGCTAGCAGTTCACAAAGATAGAATCATCGGCATTTCAAGAAAGACCAAAAAAAGCAAACCAAGAATGACTTGGATTAGTGCCTCATACTTAGATTGGGCACGGAAATAACAATGCTCATTGTTCGATCTCATGCGGCAAGTAGAGTATATGCCCAAATTACTAGTCTACTTGGCACACAAGATCGAACAATGCATAGTCATACACGTGACACCACAACACGTTTCTAATCATCGGCATTTCAAGAAAGACCAAAAGAAAGCAAACCAAGAATGACATGGATTAGTGCCTCATACTTAGATTGGGCACGGAAATAACAATGCTCATTGTTTGATCTCGCGGCAAGTAGAGTATATGCCCAAATTACTAGTCTACTTGGCACACAAGATCAAACAAATGCATAGTTATACACGTGACACCACAACACGCTCTAATCATCGGCATTTCAAGAAAGACAAAGAAAGCAAACCACAAGAAAGTAGGGAAGCAATGACAAATGAAAAGCAACAAGCACTTAAAATAGTTCAGAACACAAATAACTAGCTAGTGTCTCTCACAATCAAGTTCAACGGTTGACGAAACATATTCTAGAGGTTTTGCTAGGCAAGTTTAACACAGTGATAAGAGGTTACAACACGAGTTCGGAACTAACAGCTAGGTACCCAGGCAATGCAATCATGAAGTCTTCTTCGGCTCTTGAGTCAGCTTTGGGGGGGCATTGATGAAGCCCGGCCGAGTTTTCGCCATTTGCATGAACATCCTGCCGTCACCCTGCTGCGCTAAGCGTTCGTCTATCTCCCTGTTGGACGGTGTATAGCCGCCGTGGAAGGTGCCTCCGGCTTTTATGACTCCCTGTTACACGATTGTCGCGATATCCTCCTGGATGTTGAAGAAGTGTTGCCTGAGGTTGCGAGCCTGTATGCATGCAAGCTTTTCAGCCCACTTCACGAGGTCAGATGGCAGCATTTTGGTCTCCATGTCATTGAAGAACGCCTTCATGTGGTAAATGGCGTAGAAGGCATCCTTCCCACTGCCAGGCGGCTGCTTGACGCAGGCAAACTTCGTCGTGTGGCGGAACACGTGCGCGCCGAACTTTACATGTGGCCTTGCCGGTTTGACGCCTCCCGCTGCGACGTAGCCGGTGAGAGCGCCATCAAGAATTTTCTTGATATTGGTGTAGTTTTTTTGGATCGCACTGTTTGAGTCGAGGTACAAGGCTGTTGAGTGTTTCAAATTCAAGCTTATGAGCACACAGCCTGTCCGATCATCCTCCGTGATGGGATGGTAGGGAAGGAGAATCACATCCTTGTCCGAGTATGTTTGCAGGAAGTTTGAGAGGTAGTCGGTCGCCGGATGTATGGCCTCAAGATCTTCGTGACGGCCACACGCATGAAGTAGGGATCCACTATCCGGATGCCCGGGATCTTGTCTCTGGTGATCTCCATGGCCATATTGAGGGAGAACAACCGGACCAGGGTATTGTGCAGTCGAAACCCGTTCAACATGTCAAACAGGTCGGTATGCCGCACGTAGAAGATATCCCCGGGGGGTACAGTGACGAAGCACGGCATGTGAGAAGGCACCTTAGCCTTGAAAACGAGGTACGACTGATCGTTGTCGCGAATGCGGCACTGCTCAATTGTGAGACATCCATAATGAATACTACGCATATGCGAGCCTGCGACCTCGAGCATCGATTTACACATCATCGGTACACCTGCCACGTGCTGCTGATTCCTGGCTTGCCCCACAGCACCGTCCCGGAAAAGAGGATTTGGATCCTGGCCCCGATCACCCTTAGGCTTCCTTTTGCGACCCTTCTTGCTCTTTACGGCTTCGGCCACTGCGTTCACCTCACCGACCGTCTTATGGAGGGTACCGGGGCTGATCAAAGGAACTACTGGCCTTGGAGCTCGGTGAAGGGTACAGGTGGCGGCGTCTCCTGACTAGTTGGGAAGAGACGCACCTTGCAAGGGGGTTTCGCTGGTGCTGGTTGGGTCTCGGCAACTTGATGTGTGCCTGATGGTCCCGGCTCATACAAATCAGAAAACCTTGTGTTAACAAACTGGTCACCGTAGTTCGGGTCAATTTCTTCATCATCATCGGTATTCTGTGCCATGTTGTCCAAGTCTCCCATCTCGAAGTCTTCATCATGTGCTGGTTGTGCTGCCTCTAGGGTGATGTTGAGCTGGTCCTCTGTCCCCAAACGGATCTGGCTCTTCGGCCATAGGTACAAGTAGCCGAAGCCGGTATTGAGGACCGCTGTCGTGTCCTCATCATCCCATCCTTGAGGTTGAGAGGGAGGTTCCACTTGCTCGTAGCCCGGAAGCACCATACTGTATTTGACCCTCATCATGTCAGGTGGCATTGTGACATTGTGCATTTTGCGGTTCTCTGGGGAACAATAGTACCCTTGGCAACATCCATCAACTGGCCGCCCACCCAATGCATTAGAGTGCAAGGAGTGTCTCCCTGCGAAAGATCGACATGTAGGCCGAGCGTTAGAAAAACATAGATCAAGTCATCGGTGTGGTTGAGCCTCCCAACTCTCGCTTTAATTAGTTAGTTACCTTGAGGGCGTCAAATTCGGCCAATGTCGAGGCACCGACGCCGACAGGCTTGAGCACGCAAGTGGCGGAGTGGCTCGATGGCACGGTGCGGGCGCCGCCCGCCGATGGGCAAGTTAAGCTCCGAGCTAGAGGAGTCTCCACCACCACCGCCCCTCTGGAGGAGTCACCAACGCCCGGCCGCGCCACATTGTCCGATTAGCTGTTGAGGTTGGGAACCGGTGGCGGCCCTGCTACCACCCTTCCGCCACTTGTTGTACTTTTCCATGTAGACGGAAGGATGGTGTTGAGCTTCGCTCACTTTTGAATGGACTTGTGATCGGACTTGTGATCGGACTTGTTCTTGGAACTTTGTCTCGGCAATGACACAGCCATGTTCACGGCATCTTGGACTATATTTGGAAAGGCTTCCACCTGTTCCCTTAGGAGTTTTACCTCGCGCTTTCGCCTTCTTGCCCTTCCGCTCCGGGGTGCCATAGTACTCGGACCATGATATGCCGCCAAAGCCGACCACACGACCAGCCGACGGGGCCGCCAGGGGATCGACACTCTTGGTCCGGTTCAGCGCCCTATTAAAAGTGGTGTCCCACTTGGCGGCCAGTGACCCACAGGATGAGGATCTCCTACACTCCTCGTCCTGCGCACAAGGAATGCGAAGCATTTGATCAGAAAACTGGACTTCATTGATTAATCATGAATGCAATTAATCGACTTGCATGCAAACTACTTACATATTTTTTCATGAAGTCCGTCACCCTCGGAGCAAAGGGGCCGGCGGGCTCCGAAGAATAATCAGAACCCCCTTTCTTCGGCGGGGCAAACCGGGCCCTGACGAAATTCTTTGCTTGCTCCTCCTTTATGTCGTCAAAGGGACATGTCAACCCCTTTGCACGAGCGTCAGCGTCCTCCTTATCCCATTTAGGCCTCGCGGCTCTATAACCGCCGGAGCCGAGATGGTGGGTACCAATGTTTCGGGATCTCATATTCTTGCCCTTCTCAGTCCTGGCCTTGCCCAAGGCGGAGTTACATCTGGCCTTGAAAACATTGTAGTCTTCTTCCTTGACCAGAGGCTCCTTCTTGACGAGCTCTGGATAACTTAGCTTCTCCTCGAAAATCAGATTCTTCACCCGAGCCTTCCAATTTGACAAGGCCTTGGTCATCCTCCCGAGGGCATACTTGTTCACCGGATTCCCTTTGAGATTGTCATTATTATACTTGTTTTCCTCATCACCCGGAACGCAGATTCTTGCGTGCAGCTTCCGGAAAAGCTGGATGAGGAAACCCCTGTTCTCTTCGGCCTTCAGGTTCTCCATGTTGATCGTGACGGTGTTCCGGAGGATTGCCGCGAGCTGGTTAGAGTAACCCCCAACAAATTCTTCTAGCTCCAAAGGCGCACCTTTAGGGCTCACGCTTGTGATGATGGACCTTTTGAGGTCGACCACGATCGGGGTCCGATCCTTCCGAGACTTCTTCGATGCGCTACCACCGTCTGTAGTAGCTTCACCGCCGCCATCAGTGGTAGTGGCGTCACCATCGGCGTCGCCATCGGCGTCCCCCATCTCCTCATTGCCCGACGAGGTATCCTCGTCCTCCTCCATCTCGTCGTCCCGCGGAACAAATTCCGGGGCCTCTAGGGATTCCATCTCCTCCTGCTGCTCCCAAAAGGGCTTCGCTAGAAGGGCCCGGATCCGACATTTCTAAACACACAAATAAATGAAACTAATAAGCACAAAAATTCAGAAAATTTTGGCATGAACTTTGCTAATTTTCTATGTCTAGGAGTGCAGAATTACGGAACGGAAATGAATCAACATTCCGGCGAAACATTGGCAACTCAAAAAGAAAAACCTGCACAAAAAGGATCAAACACAGCCATCATCACAGCCATTTTCTGCCAGCATACACAAATTTACATAACAGAACATTCAGCGAGCGAATAATTCAGCGATAATGGACATGTTGGAACACAACACAGGGACTTGTTTCCAAACAGAGGGAGTACATGGATGGCAGACTGGAACACCTTTGCATATCAAAAAATTTAAACATGCTGATGACTACTTTTCTGCTATTTTACATATCTGCTATTCATCAACTAATCATCATCACAGCAGCAGTCCAAGATGGATAACAATGGACATAGTCTAAGAAATGAAAATTAGTAGATATGGAATTATCATTCTTAGCATACAAAAATGAAATTATGGACACAAATGGACAAAAGAAGAAAGAAAGGAGTGTCAAGTAAACAATTATAAACAATTTGTGTGACCTCAAAAGAGAGATACAAAGTAAACAAAAATCAGGCCATTTTTTTCTTTTCTTTAAATTTCGGAGAGCATCTACATTAAGGGTTGTCCAATGCAGTTCATGCACTAACAAGATAAACAAGATGGCTAGGTCATTTTTTTCTACGATTCTGATAATGAGTGCTAATACAAGAAGAAATAGATAAGTCACGCCAGTACTACTCATATGTTCAAATATAAGAGTTCACTAGTTGAGGCTTTTCGTCCCAATGCTTAAAGCCAAGTGTGCATTTGTTCTTCTGTGACATGCCTGATATTACAGAGGTCATATGTTCCATGTTTTTATTACTATCTAGTCGCTTAGAAAAAAAATCCAAACTTACATCCAAGAATTGGACTAGAAATTCTGTCAAAAAAAAGAATTGGACTAGAAATTGACTAGGTGGCAATAAAAACAAGGAAAAATATCACCCTTGTAATATCAGGTGCAAGAGTACAATAATATGCAACCATTCAGGATTCTGTCGTATTTTAGATTGGAATAAAAGAAATTATCACTTAAAAATCCTAGAATGTCATCTATGCTCAAAGGCCCCAGCAACTGAAGCTCAACAATGATTTTGACAGATTTAAAATGCATTTGGCATAGTGAATCAGATTCGTATGTAACTTCAATGAACATTTCAAAGTAACATGATCAAATCTCGAAACAAAGCAACTAACATATTACACCAAATTCCATGCATTTTCCATTCAGACTACATCAATTTTCATGCACATAAAATAGTATAACTAGTCATCTGAAAGTAAGAAGCATTTGCACAGAAAAAAGTATGTATGAATGATAGGAAAATCATAAAAAATTTAAGAAGCATGCCAAATAGGAAGACAGTAAATTTTTAAGGACACAAACAGACATCAATGAATAAGAAACAGTGTCTGCAAGAATAACTCAATAAGGGTCAAAGTGGAACTGAGCTACAGAACTAATATTGCTAGCTTATAC
Source organism: Avena longiglumis (assembly GCA_030063025.1). Taxonomy (NCBI): domain Eukaryota; kingdom Viridiplantae; phylum Streptophyta; class Magnoliopsida; order Poales; family Poaceae; genus Avena; species Avena longiglumis. The sequence continues at coordinate 443,732,618 of CP125975.1, read as the reverse complement.
TCTATGTTTTATTATGATGAAAGAAGTTATACTGCGGCAACTAAACTTTGAACGTCAATTCAAATGGTGATTCTGACCTACAGACCTGAGATACTTCCAATCTCAGTACTGGCTTTAATTGTGCTACCTATTTTTTAGGAAAGCTTCTTTCTTCAAGCTAATATGACTCCCAAAATAAGTATATTTGCACCTGCACCAAATTATTAGATAGCCAAAGTTTTATTGCGTTAATCACGCAGAGGAACAAGGCCAGACACGCACCTTGACCACTTAAATATCGAATCGAACGCGTTTAGCACTAGAGAAAATCCAAGGAGAGGAAATCATTGGACGGCAAGATCGGGGCCTCCGGATCTTGAGGATTACGAGGGGTAAGGGAGAAGGGGGATTGGTGCTCACCTTGGGGTGCTGAGGACGGAGCGCAGCAACAGTCGGTCCTCCACGAGCTCCTCCACGGGGCGGCGGCGGGCTCCTCCTCCATGGGGACGGCGGCGAGCTCCTCCTTCACGGGTACGGCGGCGTCGGGCTCCTCCTCCACGGGGACGGCGGCGTCGGGCTCCTCCTTCACGGGGACGGCGGCGTCGGGCTCCTCCTTCACGGGGACGGAGGCGAAGTCGAGGAGGCGAGCTGGGGAGAGAGACGTTGGGGGGTGAGGTGAGGTGAGATGGGGGAAGGGGCGGCGGCGAGGAGAGTGGTCTGCGTGCGTATAAAAAATAGTTCGATGGGTGCCGGTTATGCGAGGCACATATCGCAAAGTGCGCCTCGTATAATATTACGCGAGGCGCATCTGGGCTAAATGTTCCTCGCATAATATGCACTCCTAGACAAATAGGGCAGTGCGCATGTTTCTATCAACTATCACACAACAGCCTAGTGGTAGCATGCCTTGTCCTTCACTGCTGGCCACCCAAGTTCGAATCCTAAGGGGGCCAATTTTTTGGAATTTTTTTTTAAAGGCCAATTTTCATGTAAAAGCATACAAATATGAACTATAAAATATACTACAAATATTTTAAATATTCAAATATTGCTAAAACAACAAAAGTGAGTATTCTCAATGAATGTGTCTTGTCGATACATAATATTCTCAATGCAATATTATTATAACACACACATAATGAAAATTAAGAATGTTTTGATACATAATAGTAGGCCACACACACGACGGTTCTTGACAATGGTCGGAGCGCGCTAGAGTTTCTTGACAATGGTCGTCTTCTTGCCCTTCTTTGTCGCGGTTGCATAGGTTAGGTCCGGGACGTCTTCACTACTTCTCTTGAACGGGAGTCCTTTCTTAGGTAGGGTTGTGGTGTACGGTGTTTGGTTGCCATACCCGTCTTCTATCTTCGGGTCGCCGTTCTGGTCAAAGTCTTGCTCGTTGGCGACTCTGTCCATTCCGATAATGTTCCTTTTGCCTCTCCTGACGACAACCCAGCTAGGCTTTGACGGGTCTTTGATGTACCAGCATCGGTCGACTTTGCTAGCCAAAACCCAAGGCTCATTTCTTGCGGGTGCGTTCGCGCTGGTGGTCTTTGACGGTATAACCATCGTGGTGAAATACCGGTCTTCTTTCTCGACGCTCTTGGCCCACCTGACACGGAACATCGGCACCTTCTCCGTAACATAGTCGAGCTCCCAAATCTCCTCGATCCTTCCGTAGTATCTTTCCGGGATGTCGCCGGTGTAGAATATCCTGTTACCCCCGAGTTCGTAATCGCAGTTATTGTCTTTTTCCTCCGTAGAACGTGTATCCGTTGATATCGTAAGCCGATAGGTCATGAGTTTGTGCGAGGCGCCGTGACAATGAGAATATGAGTTTATCTTCCTCCGAGTACTCGCCTCGGTGGATTAGCTATGACCTTCTCCCTAAACCACCGCGCGTGAAACCGGAGTTGTGCTCCTTGATAACATCTTCCTCCCTCGACCTGGCGCCCGATCAGCGTAATTCTTCTTGATAAACTCTTTGTGCTCATGTATGTATGGATCAACCACTGCAGTGTTGCAGCAAACCAGGTTTGCTCTTTCAAAGTCATTGGTTCGCCTCCATGTCGACATGCTTTGCACGCCGACCCTGGTGACCCCATCCAGCGAGCCTCCCGAGGTGCTTGTTGAATGGCATACCAAGAGGGGTCTCGGTTTGTAGAAAGTTCGAGCAGAAAGAGATGCACTCTTCGGCCAGGAAGCCGTTTGCTATGCTTCCATCTGGACGGGACTTGTTCTTAATGTATCCCTTGATGTGTCCATTGAGCCTTTTGAACGGCATCATGCTTCGCAGAAAAGCAGGACCGAGCTGGACGATATCCTCCACGACATGGAGAAGCAGATGAAGCATGATGTCGAAGAAAGCGGGGGGGAAATAGATCTCGAGCTCGCACATTATCACCACGATCTCGTCCTGTAGCCTCGTGAGCTGCTTAATGCCTATCGACTTCCGAGAGATGACGTCAAAAAAGTTGCAGAGGCCAAACAGTGTTTCACGGATGTGCTTGTCCATTATACCTCGGATCGCGACCGGGAGTACCTGCGTCATTAGCACGGCGACGTCGTGAGACTTCATCCCGCTGAAGCGCCGCCTCGCCTAGCCATCTGCTTATCTTCCCAGAGCTGCTCGGAAATTTGACTCCGAGGAGGCACTTCATAAACTGTATGGCCTCCTTCTTACTCAGAGTGAAGCATGAGGCCTTGAGCTTGACCTCTCCTTCTTAACCTTTTTCCCTTGCGACGACGGCTATTCTGTTTCGTCTCCTCCACCTCGTCCTCCTCCTCAACATCGCTAGGTGGTGGTTGAAGTTCATCCCTGATGCCCATATGCTTCAAGTCGTTCCTTGCCTTCGGCCCATCTTTGGTCTTGTCGGTGTTAAGGAGGGTGGCAAGCAGACTCTCGCCCACGTTCTTCGTGATATGCATGAGATCAAGGCTATGAGGCACGCGGAGGATCTTCCAGTATGGCAAGTCCTGAAAATGCACCTCGCCTTCCATACCTTCAGCAACGGCTCTGGCTTCTTCTGGGTCTTTCCTGGCGCAGGGCACTCCTTCCAGTTATTCAACAGCTTGTAGATTTCCGCGCCACTCTTCTGGTGTGGGATTCCTCGGAGCTCGATCGTCCCATCGAACAGATGTCCTAGCTTTCTCCAGGCGTGATTCTTGGGAAGCCACCTCCGATCCCCAAGGAACACGGTTTTCCCGGACCCGGGATCTTTCTGTAGCGATGACGTTGTATTATCCTTGCACCTAACGCACCCATAGAATCCTTGGACCACCTGCCCGAGAAGTATCCAGAACAGGATAGTCTTGCACCGTCGTGATCACCGCCGCTCTCATGTCAAAGTACTCTTGTCTCGAGGCCCCATGTACGGGCTCCTTCTTCCCATAACGTGGCCAACTCCTCTTTCAACAACGTGAGATATGATTGATGTCTCAGAACAGGTTGTTTTGGCCCTTGAACGAGCATACTCATGGTTACGCATTTCTTCTTCATGCACAACCAGTGGAGGGAGGTTGTAGATCCATACAAACACGGGCAGGCCGTGTCTGTGTGCTCGCTTCCAAACGGATTGAGTCCGCTGCTCACGCCTAGCCCGAGGTTCCTTGACTCTTTCCCAAAATGTTGGTAATATTGTAGGTCCAACGCCTTCCATCGCAAGCATCCAAGGGTGCCTCAACATTTCCTCCTTCTCCGGATCATCGCCTTCCCTCTTTCTTTCCGCGTGCCGCATGAGTCAGGCTTCCTTAGGGTCTGCGAAATACCGCTGCAACGAGGAGTTAGAGGAAAGTACCACACCACCTTCCTAGGAGCTTTCTTGGTCCTCTCTTGTATCGAGAGGTCTTGCACACCGGACACGTGGTCTTCTTCGCCCTCGCCCGGTAGATGATGCAATCATTTATGCGTACGTGGTATTTCACGTGCGGTAGATTGAGAGGACACGACTTTCTTCGCCTCAGCGATACTAGTCGGACATGTGTTCCCTTCTTGGGAAGAATATCGTGCCGAATACAATGTTGTCGTCGAAACATTCGTCGGTCATTTTGTGTTTCGCCTTCATCTCCGTGAGCCCTAAGCGTTACATTTAGACGGGTATCCCGTCGTTGCATCCGTCAAACAATGGAGTGACCGCGTATTTCTCCATTTGCTCCAGCTTTAGCCTTCTCTACCGGCGGCTCTGGCGTTACTCGCCTCCTTGAGAAGCGATCTTGGACATGAGGGTCTCGCAACCAGCTCGAATCATGGTCGGCACCACCTTGATCATCTTCGTGTCCATGCCCGACGCCACCTTGATCATCTTCGTGTCCATGTCCGGCCACCACCCTGATCCTCGTGATCGGATCGGCGTCTTGATATTCGTGATCATCACTGGCATCTTGATCTTCGTGATCATCACGTATCCATCGAGTGTAGCCATCCATGAAACTACGTCAAAGCAGGTGCGACTCCAGCATTCCGGAATCATGCCTTATCAGATACATCAGCTTGCAGTCCCGACATGGACATCTTATCTCTGTCTTGTTTGCACGTTCCATGTCGGCCCTCGCGCATGTCATCCACCTATCCACGCGGGCTTTGTTGATCAGTGGTCGGACCATGGCCGCCTGCATGGTACAAAGAGCAAGAGAATAATTAGAGCATATATGGACGTGGATCGCCGGAAAAATTCGGCATGACCTCCCCTAAAAAGAGGACATCCGCGAGTGCCAGAAATTCGCCGGAAAAGAAATAAATCGACATTCCGGCGAAACATTGGCATCTCAAATGAAATCCCTGCAAAGAAAGTAGCACCACAACAAAATCATATAGTCGGTGTCTCCGACAACGCCAAGATACATGCAAGCAACGCTTCACGCTTCCTCCAACAACGACTTTGCGCAAGAGAGCCGGAGGAGAAGTAAATGGACATGTTGTAGATCTAGAGGAGCAAGAGACTTCACTTACATATGGGTGTCAACCAATGGATGTTGAGCAAGATTCGAAGGTGAATCAATGGGGGAAATGAGGTGGGGAGGAGGAGGGGGGCGACCAGATTTGTTTGGTGGAGGAGGAAGAAGTGACACAAGTGAGTGGGGTGCTAGTTGCCTCTATGTGCAAAAAGCTGGAAAAAAAGTGGTGCAGCTTATGAGGCGATATTGCACAATATGCGCCTCCTATAATTCAAACTATAGGAGGCGATATAGCAATATGCGCCGATATGCGGCCACCTACCAGCCCGGCCCGATGAGTTACTTGAGGCGATATGGCCATATGCGCCAAGATATTGTCAATATGCGAGATATAGCCATATGCGCCTCGCATATTCGTGCACCTACCAATACGCGGGCTCACACAGAATATGCGAGGCGCATTCTGGCCATATGCGCCTCGCATATTGTCCAATATAGGAGGCGCATATAGCCATATGCGCCTCGCATATTCGTGCACCTACCAACACGCGGGCCCACACAGAATATGCGAGGCGCATTCTGGTCATATGCGTCTCGCATATTATCAAATATAGAAGGCGCATATAACCATATGCGCCTCGCATATTCGTGCACCTACCAACACGCGGGCCCACACAAAATATGCGAGGCACATTGTGTCCATATGCGCCTCGCCTATTTTTATACTAGAGGCGCATATCTTAAAGTGCGCCTCGCCTATTTTTATAGGAGGCGCATATGCTAAATGTGCCTCGCATAAGCATGTCTCCTCTAGCCTTTTCTCTAGTAGTGATAGTTGCAAGGAAAAATACCAAACTTGGTATATTGATCATGTCTCAAAAAAAACTTCACAAAATGACCTATCATGTTCGAGGTTTTATGGCTTTCGGTCCAAATGACCGATGTTATGTGTTGAATCGCGACATAGTTTGTGATGTTGTGCCCATATTATGCATGCATGTGGATATTGGGATGGAGAACAATGTTGCAGGAGGAAGTTTTCCCGCCATTTCTTCCCGCCATTTTTGTTTTTGCCTTTTCTTCCCGCCATTTCTTCCCGCAGTTTTCTTCCCACCATTTCTCTTCCCGCCATTTCTCTTCCCGTCATTTCTCTTCCCGCCATTTCTTCCCGCAGTTTTCTTTCCGCCATTTATCACTACATATATGTAGGATTGGCCTCCATTGTCATTGCACATCTCTAGAATCATATCTGCAACCTCATCACTCTTTCCCATGGCTTCCACCGTACGACTAACCCCCAGGGAGACGGAGGCGCTTTGCGCCTTGAACTACCCTCGCTTGCCATCTGCGTCCTCGCTTGGATGCTGAGCGCCGGAGGCGTGCCGGTTCCTCCTGTTCCTCTAGGTGTGGTGCGCCGGTTGGCCATCACGAACCACTACTACTTCGAGCTCATGCCGGAGCAGCGGAGGAATCCCAACTGGCATCTCGACTATTTCTCGACTTGGGAAGCCTTCTTCAGGGATCGGCGTGAGAGGGCATTTGCCAGGCACGAGGAGGACGGCCCACATCCTTCAAACTTCAATGAGTCCGGTCGTCGGCTATGGTGGCGCGGCCGGACTCTCCAGAGCATCATGGCCTACAACACGGCCGCCGACTCTAACCCCCGCCTGCGCTACCCTCAAGTCCAGCCCACTCGTACTTAGCCTTCAAGGTTTAACTACGGCGACCCCGACGACGACATCGACGATGCCCGCGGCGAGTACGAGAACTACAGTGGTGAGTATTACAGGTGTAGGAAGGAGCATGACTGAATCACTCCAATATTGCAAAACAAGTTCGGCCGATTGTGACTTAATCTGGCCATGTATCTTAATTTTCAGTTCTTATATGTATCTTAATTTTCAGTCGTTCTTTATGTAACTTAGTGTTAGTTGTGCTATGTACTTTAATTCTAGTTCTATCGTAATAAAATTTTCTTCCCGCCCATTATTTCCCGTCCTTTTCTTCCCGCCCATTAATATATAAAAAATATAAGTTAATTCATTTTTAATTTTAAATGGTTCATATTTTAAATGGTTACATTAATTATTTTTAAAAGCAGAAAATGGTTTTGAATTAGTTATTCAAATCCAAACACTTTTTATGTTAAAGTTTTTCTAAATTCCAAATTAATATTCAAAAAATATAAGTTAATTCATTTTTAATTTTAAATGGTTCATAGTTTAAATGGTTACATTAATTATTTTTAAAAACAGAAAATGGTTTTGAATTAGTTATTCAAATCCAAACACTTTTTATGTTTAAAGTTTTTCTAAATTCCAAATTAATATATAAAAAATATAAGTTAATTCATTTTTATTTTAAATGGTTCATAGTTTAAATGGTTACATTAATTATTTTTAAAAACATAAAATGGTTTTGAATTAGTTATTCAATTCCAAACACTTTTTATGTTTAAAGTTTTTCTAAATTCCAAATTAATATATATAAAATATAAGTTAATTCATTTTTTGCTTTAAATGGTTCATAGTTTAAATGGTTACATTAATTATTTTTAAAAATAAAAAATGGTTTTGAATTAGTTATTCAAATCCTAACACTTTTTATGTTTAAAGTTTTTCTAAATTCCAAATTAATATATAAAAAATATAAGTTCATTCATTTTTTATTTTAAATGGTTCATAGTTTAAATGGTTACATTAATTATTTTTAAAAACAGAAAATGGTTTTGAATTAGTTATTCAAATCCAAACACTTTTTATGTTGAAAGTTTTTCTATATTCCAAATTAATATATAAAATATTTAAATTAATTCATTTTTAATTTAAATGGTTCATAGTTTAAATGGTTACATGAATTATTTTTAAAAACAGAAAATGGTTTTGAATTACTTATTCAAATTCAAACACTTTTTATGTTTAAAGTTTTTCTAAATTCCAAATTAATTATCATTTAAAAATTACAAATGTAAACACTAAAATAAAAAATAAGGCGGGAACAGAGAGGAAATTCGTGAAAAATTTGAAAACAGGGTCATACGTCCACAACCAGGACTAATGGCCCCCTACGCGCGCCGCTTGGGCTCAGCCCAAAATATGAAAAAAAAAGTGGAGTATACGTCCCGGTTGGTGACCTCAACCGGGACGTATGACCCTTTAGTTCCGGTTGGAGCCACCAACTGGGACAAAGGTCCTTCCCCTTCTCCATTCTCTGCAACCCGACGCCGCACTTCAAGGGGAGACGCCGCCCGATCCTCGACGCCGGCAGTTGCCTGCCTGCGCGCCGCTGCCGCCATCGCCGCCGCCTCCATCCTCCGTCTCCGTCCATCGCCACGCGTCGCCTCCGTCCTTCGTATGTCTCCGTCCACGCGTGCCGACCAGCGCCACCACCGCCACTGCTTGCAGCCGCCGGCCAGGCCGCCTCTCCTCTCCTCCCGACACACATACGCCCACGCCACCGCCGTACCACACACGCATTCGAGAGGCTCCCTTTTAGTTTTTTTAGTTGATTTAGGTGATGATTATTTTAGGTGTATTAGTTGTTAGATGATTTAGGTGTATTTAGATGATGTAGATGATTTAGCTGTATTTAGATGATGTAGATGATTTAGTTGATGATTATTTTAGGTGTATGTGTAGATGATTATTTAGTTGTTAGATGATTTAGTTATTAGATGATTATAAATAATGTTAGATGATTTAAGTAGTATATGTATATGTATATTATCATATTTTTTATATATTATCATATTTTGTATTTGTATATGTATATGTATATGTATATGTATATTATCATATTTCGTATATACTATTTTTCCAATAGGAAATGAATAAATCTTATATATTTAATAACTATTGTTTAATAATTCAGAAAAATATGCTTAATATATGAAATATTTCAGAAAAATAAAATGTACAACTAAAAACTATTACCATACATTATTATGTAAACTATTTAAATAATTACTATTTGATAAATATTTTATAAGTATTAATACTTTGAAAAATCATATTTTAATATTCATAAATGAGAAAAATATAATTTATATGCCAAAATTTTGGTATAAATAATATACCAAAATAGTATACCTAAGTGACCCCTCTCATATGCATCCGAGGTTTCTCCGAACTAGGTTTTACACCCCTCGGAACCCCGGAATATTGATTTTAGTTGATTTTTATTATTGTAAATATTGTAAATTCATTTTTATTATTGTGTATGTATATATTAGGGTTTCTCCGAATTAGGGTTAATATTTCTCAATGCCCTACCTAACATTCTCCCTTAGCCGCTTTGACTTATCCGTTTTTCCACCTATGCAGACAATATGGAACCAAACGACACAGATGAAGAAAAGGAAGAGTTGATCCAAGGTGTGATCCGCGGGGAAGAAAATTTAGATGTATCGACATTTCTGAACAACTCCGGTGACGGTGATCCTCTTTTTGCCGAAAGAGACGACTTGTTTAAGGTTGAACGTGATGCCTTCCGCGAGGGAGAAGGCGATGGCTTGTGTGATCGAGAAGACGACCGCTCCGGCGAGGTGCATGTAATATAATTAATTCATTAATTAATCATTTGCTGTCTATATAGAAATGGTAACGATGATCTTTCTTATTTTAGCCCTCCGGATCAAACAAATCTACTGAAAAGAGCAGACGAGGCCCGACCAAAAAGTTGGAAGACCATGAGAGGTTCAGGATCAAAGAAATCGGTGAAGAAGGCAAACTGACGGCTCCCATTGTTGTCGCAAACAAATTTGTGGCACAATGCGGAGTAATCGTTAGGGACTTCATCCCGATCACCATTTGAAATTGGAATAGGTCTGTTGATGCGGAAGAAGAGGGAACATGTTTATATGTCCCTAACATGGACAAAGATTTACTGTGGAAGAGGCTCATGCTTAATTTCGAACTACCGAAGGTAGAGCTGGATGCAAATGCGGAGGATCCAGATGAGGACGCCTTAGAACATGCGAAAGCCATGGAGATGAAGGTCAGGGAGTGGGCTATGAAGAAGATGGCCCAGTGTTTCACCAACTGGAAGAAAAGATTGCACCTTGACTATGTCGTGAAAGAGAAGACTCCGGATTTCGAGAAGATTCAGTATCAGAAGTTAAAACCATTCTGGGCTGAGTTTGTGAATTACAAGACATTAGAAAAAGCTAAGAAAATGTCTGCAATGAATAAGCTGATGCTGCTAACAAGAAGTATCACCATACGATGGGGCAAGGTGGCTACAGGGCTGACATTTCTAAGTGGAAGAAACTTGAGGATGAACTGCGTGCTAAAAAGATCATCCCAGAGACAGACGATTGGATCGGGCATGGGGGCACGTTGGACTCGAAAGGTAAGTGTATATATAACATACGACATAAATAAGACCCCTTGCCAATCGAGAAGATGAGAAACGCAGTAAAGGCTGTTAAAAATGGAAACTTCATTCCCAATAGAGAGAATGATGAGCTCACACTCGCCCATGGAAATAAGGAACATGATGGACGAACACGAGGCACAATAGGCTCCCAACCATGGAGCACTGGGTTTCCCGAAGAGAGGAAGAAATATCCTGATAGAAGCCGTAAGAGGAGAAAGGACAAGGCGGAAGTTGAAGCAGATATTTAGAAAGAGAGAATGCATATAATTGAAGAATGAATAAAGCAACAACAAGATCAAATTAACGCACTTAGCCAGCAAGGTACTACCGGCCCATCTCAGTAGCACATGGTGGTAGAACCTACATTTGATGCTACCGGCCTATCGAATAATCGAAAAAGCAGTGTGGCTTCCACCGAGGTCCCGGGTGATGACAATGAGGATGACGATGGTGCAACGACGATGGATCGTGTTGGCTACCCAGTGGATGATATCACACAGATGACACACTGCGAGCTACATGTCAAAGTTGTGAACATATCAATGAAGGTGGTGGTCGGCTATGCCTTACCAATTGGACCCACACCAACTTACCATTGTCGTCCGGTTCCACAGGGCTACGATGTTGTCGGGGTGGATGAAATCATGCCCACCTTTCAAGGTTTGAAGCTTGACTACCCTGCAGGTGAAGGGGATGTGAGTGAACTGGGAGAAGCAACAAACGTCACCATTCTATGGCCAAAGGAATGTATCGTCCTTCCAAATCACGCGCCAAGGCCATGTTCGCCGCTACCTCACCCATCTCCAGCGCGGTTGAAAGGATATGGATGTCGCCTAGAGGAGGGTGAATAGGCGATTAAAACTTTTCCTAGAGTGGCTCAACAAAGGCAGAATAAAACTAGTGTTTACTTTGTTAAGCACAACCTAGAACAACTAAGGTTCACCTATGTGCACCAACAACTTATGCTAAGCAATACAAGCAACAAAGTGATAGCAAGATATATATTACTTCAAGCACGAAGTCTATCACAATGTAAAGTGCATAAGTAAAGAGATCGGGTATAGAGATAACCGAGGCACGCGGGGACACCGATATTTTACCGATTTCCTCCCAACATGGAGTACGTCTCGTTTGGAGAGGGGGTGGTATCAAACCACCAACGCCACAAAAGGCCTCCCTTATTCTCTGGTGAAGCTCACCCCAACGGGATCGATCCACACTTCCACTATCGGTGCACTTGTCGGTGGCAACCGGAACCTCTCACAAGGTTGGGGCACTTCTCCACAACTTAATTGGAGGCTCCCAACAAATGCCACAAAAGGCCACAATGCCACCAAGGCCACAAAACCGTCTAGGGTTCCAAGAACCCAAGAGGGACAAGCTCCAATGAGTAACTCAAACCAAATCCTCCGAGGAGAACTCAAACCGATGCACCAAATGCAAATGGCAAGAACACCACAAAGGTGCTCAAATCCCTCACTCTCATGTTCCAACAAAGCTACTAAAGCTATTGGGGAAACAAGAGAGGAGGAATCAAAGAAAGACACAAAATCCCCCAAAATCTAGATCCCCAAAGATGCACTCACAAAGAGATGAATCGGTTAGGTCAAAATGTGGGTCTAGATCTCCTCTCTCTTCCACTCAAATATGGGCAAGAATCATCGAAGGGAAAAGATTAGGCAAGCTTCAAGATCTAGAGCAAGTGTGGACAAAGCTTAGCCTAATAGATAAGAGAGAAGCTCACTAAACTCAAAACTGGCAAAGCCTTAAAAAAAGGCCCCAAAAATCTGGCCGTTGGGGTCATTTTTCGAAACGGTCCGGTACCACCCCGGATTTCACCGGTAGTACCGCACTAGTCCCAGGAAAAAGCAGCAGCGGCAGCAGATGCAAAGCAGTAGCAGAATGGGCGACAGCGCAGGTGGGGCCAGCTGCATGCGTGCAGCGCAGCAGCAGCTAGGTAGCACGCGCAAGAGAAGACAGAAAGAACGCAGCAATGGTCCTAGCTCATGAAAGCAGCGAAGAAGCAGAAAGAGCGTGGGAGCAGGGCGAAGCGGCTGGTCGAGGCGCAGCAAGCGAGAGGCGCGCGAGCGGGTGGGTGGTGCACGCTGGGGCCGGGTCAACGAATGCGCGGATCTGCCTGCACTAGCGTTGCTGGGCATACTATGCTGGGAAGCAAAGTGGGCCGGCCGGTAGTACCGGCCCACCCGGGCGGTACTACCGGGCCAGGCTGGTAGGACCGGAAGCCACAGTCGGGCTGCTCTGAGAGCTGGGCCGCGCACTGGGTCGACCGGTACTGGGCTGGGGTAGTACTGGTCGGCCCAGAAAAATAAAAGGTCCTTCTTTTTTCTGTTTTATAAATTAAATAGGCAAACTTCAAACGGTCGTAACTTTTGATTGGTGACTCCGATTGACCCGATTCCAATTGCGTTGGATAGAGAACGACAAGTGCTTCCCAATAAAAAGTGGAAATATTGATTATCACCAAGTGATAATGTATCAAGTAATATAATGTGAGATACCTCACTTGGTGAGAAACCGAAAAACCGCCAATATCAAAATCGCAACAAGATACAAACGGAAGATCCGATTTTGATGACCAAGATCTTGTTATGGAGATTACCACAAGCTCTAAATCCTCACATGGATAATACCAAATAACAATCAAATACGATGATGCAAGTATGCAAAGGTTTGAGCTCTCTCCGAACGATATGATCGAGTTACTCATTCAAGAGCCCCTCTTGATAGTACGGTTATCTATCCTAAACCCGGTCTCCCACACACAACATGAGACCGGCAAAAGGAAAAAACCTATCAAGATTATACCTTTGCCTTGAGCAATCCACTCGAGCTAGATGTAGACGAACTTGACCTTCTCAAGATGGAACGCCTTTCTTGATTCCTCATCCATCGATCCATGATCACCGAGGATGGCAAGCATTAAACATGAGATCTTCTATAGATGGCGCATTTTGAGCATGCACAACACATCTTCTCATTTCACCTATCTTGAAGCCAACACATGCTCCAAGCAATGCCAATGGACAATTCCTACAAGTACAACTTAATACACACATTAGTCCATAAAGATTATCATTAATTACCAAAACCACACATGGGGGCCCACATGTTCTTTCAGCGGTCCTCGCCGCTGCGGCAGCCGTCTTCATCGCCTCACCCGGCTCCGTCGCCTCACCCGGCTCCGGCGCAGCCATCGCTGGCGCCTCAGGCAAAAAAGTGTAAGCGTACCACCACTACTCGGCGGAGTGGTAAGCGATCGCCGACACGTAAACATGAGCCTCTTCCAAAAGTACCAAAGGTTCCTCCCAATAGAGCTTATGACTGTACTGAAAAGGAGACTACGACGATCGTTGAGGCGGAAACGACAGTGTTTTTCGCTAAGCTGAGGCGGCCGAAAGAGCCAGAGTTCCCCAGCACCAAAGAAGAAAAAGGCCGAGTGTTCAAAATGCTAAAGGCCCTTGACCAACCCGAGCCAAAGCTGTCATCAGACTATGAGCGCTATATTCTCAAGTCATATGCGGCACAAAAACTGCCGAAGAGCAGTACTGATGCAAGCGGGAAATCTGTTGCCCAGCTCGCAGAACAAACAAAACAACCTTGTGCCCCTCTCAAGGTGATTTCCCATACCAATGTGGGGTCGAGCAAATATGCGGCCGAAGAGCAGTATGATCCAGATGTAGTTGCACTATACGGAGAAGCTGTCGATGCTCAAGGTATGAGTATTGCCCACTACTTATCCCAGTTATAGTACTTTCTCATGGGTGAAGTAGCATACAAATACCAGTACGGCAAACCTCTCGTCAAACCTGAGGAGGTCAATAATCGTCCAACAAAAATGCGAAGATTGCATAACTAGTACGTGCATGCCACAAAGGCCGGGGCTAACTAGATAATGCTGAGGGTTAGAAAAAAGCATTATGGGAAAAAAAAGTAGATGACATGATAGCCATTGAATTTGTTGAACTATTTCAATTATTGAATCAAGACGCCTTGGACAAATCGATCATCAGTGCCTATTATCTGTAAGTACTAATTATGTAATTAATTTAGTCTCTAGCTATCTCACCTCATTTATTGCATATATATAATCATACTATAATATGCAGAATGAAGATTCTCGAATGCAGCAGAGGACAAATCAATGATATTGGGTTCGTTGACCCATATTGGGTTCATCAAGCTAATCTCAAAACAAAACCCAAGGATACGGAGGATAATATCGTACACGCGTTAAGGTTTCAAGAAACCAGAAGAGAAATACTATTTCCTTACAACTTCGAGTGAGTGTTATTGTCTTGTATACACTTTCTATTTCGCTTACTCGACGTTAAGTATATAATTGATGAGTTATGCATGTGCAGCTTCCACTATATTCTGTTAATCATTCAACCTGACAAAGGGAGGGTACTAGTCATGGACTCGAAACATAAACCCCTAGAGACGTGAAAGGACATGCAGATGATTCTCCAGCAGTAATTCTAATCATTATGATACTATATCGGCAAAGTTCGTGAATTTTATGATATCAAGTAATTAAAAATTGTTTTATTCATCTTCTTCGTCGGGCAGCGCTTGGAAACGGTTCACCAACAAGTCTACGGTGTTTGGAAAGAGGAGCTTATGTTTAAACCACTAGATGTTGTTGGAATTATGCCCTAGAGGCAATAATAAAGATGTTATTATTATAATTCTTGTTCATGATAAAGTTTATATTCCATGCTAGAATTGTATTAAGCAGAAACTTTGATACTTGTGTGGTTTATGAACAACACCGTGTCCCTAGTACGCCTCTATGGACTAGCTCATTGATTAATGATGGTTAAGATTTCCTAACCATAGACATGAGTTGTCGATTAATGATGATATCATATCATTGGGAGAATGATATGATGGACAGACTCAAATCAAGAAGAGGAATTAGATCGTGTTCATCTTTGCGAAGCTTTTTCTTATGTCAAATATTGTATTCCTTAGACCATGAGATAATGCAACTCCCTGGTATCGAAAAAAAGCTTCGAGGTCATCAAACGTCATCCTATGAGAGGCTGATCATAAAGGTGTCTCTCAGGTGATCGAAAAGTACTTGTTGGGTTGTATGTATCGAGATGGGATTTGTCCCTCCCAAGTCGGAGAGATATACTTCGGGCCCACTCGGTAATCGATATCAACACCGCTTGCAAGCACGTGGTTAAGGATTTAATCACAAAGTGATATCAGATTACGGAACGAGTAAAGTACTTGCTGTGAACGAGATTGAACTAGGTATGCTGATACCAACGATCGAATCTCGAGCAAGTAAAATATCGCGTGACGAAGGGAACATATATATGGGATTAATTGAATCCTGGAATCGTGGTTCATCCGATATGATCATCGATGAATATGTGGGAGTCAATATGGGTTTCCAGATCCCGCTGTTGATTATTGATAGAAGATCATATCCGCGTATTCTCGAACCCGTAGGGTCACACACTTAACGTGCCTCGACGCTAGGATAATGGATAATTGGTTTGTGAGTTTTTGTTCGGAGTCTCGGATGAGATCCAGGACATCACGAGAGGTTCCGGAATGGTCCAGAGAATAAGATTCATATAAAGGAAAGCAGTTTTTGGATTTCGGAATTGTTTCGGAATGTTCGGTATTGTACCGGAAGGTTCTAGGAGCTTCCGGAGTGGGACCAACGTGGCCCCACTTGTCGGAGGGGGGCGTGGGCCTACGAGGGAGTGATCTGGCCGCATTGGGCCAGGGGAACAAGGCCCCATAGGCCCAGCCGGCCAAAACCCTAGGGGAAACCCTAGGGGATCTTCTAGAAGGGGGGAAGACTTGCCCCCCACTCCACCCTTGTGGCCGTCGGTCCTAGGGCTTGGAGAAGGGGAAAGGGGGCCGGCCAGCCCCCTATATAAGGTGGGCAAGGGGCGCACCCTCCCCCCACTCCAAACCCTAGCCACCATACCGCTGCCCTCCTCTCTCTCTCTCCTGACTGCGCGTAGGCGAAGCCCTGCCGCAGAAACTCTCCACCTTTGCACCACGTCGTCGTGCTGTAGATCCAATCTATATCTCCACCCCACTTGCTGGACCGAGGAAGGAGGAGACGTCGCGGTGACGTACGTGTGCATCTCTCGGAGGCGTCGCCACTTGCGGCGTTGGATCGGATCGGATCGCGAGGAGGAGAAGGCTAGTACGACTACATCAACCACGTTCTGTTGAACGTTCTGCTGTGCGATTTCTTCAAGGGTATAAAGATCTCATCTATCCCTCTCGTTGGTTGCATCTCCTAGATTAGATCTTGGCTTTCCCGTTCGCGTCCGTAGAAATTTTTTGATTTACTATGTTGTGAAACCCTTCAGTGGTATCATAGCTAGATATATGTGTAGATGTCTTTCACAAGTAGAACGCAACATGATTGTTGCGGGCGTTGATGTTTTCTATTGCAAGCCTCTTGTTGTGTACTTCTTATGATGTGGGATAGTGAGATCGAAGCGGTCCAGGACAACTTACGACCTCGTCATGAGACCGCCCGCACTTGACGTGTGGCTTGTTCCACACATGCGGCTGGTGGATGCCAGTTTCTCTCACTATAGTTATCATGGGATTTACACCGGATGTTGGCAACCATAATATCACCGTTGTGGCTTTCCGTAGGTAAGAATCATTCTTAGCTTGTTACTCCCATAAGCCACGTAAAACATGCAACAACAAAGTAGAGGCGTCTAACTTGTTTTTGCAGGGAGTGTTTCTGTGATATGGTATAGCCCAAGATATGATGTGTATGTTGTATGCAATGATCATATTTTGTAATATTTCACGACTTGCATGTCGATGAGTACACAACCGGCAGGAGCCATATGGTTGTCTTTATAATTGTGTATGACCTGTGTGTCAACTTCTTATACGCCATGTAATAGCTTTACTTTATCGCTAAGTAGTTAGCAATAGTTGTAGTTGCTATTCGTGGTGGAGGCAATCATGGTGGAGTGATGAAGATCATGCTAGCACGCACAAGATGGAGATCATTGCGCGGAGATTGGCTATACCATGTCACATAAAATTATATGCATGTGATGTTTATCCTTTTATGTATCTTATTATGCTTAGATCGCGACGGTAGCATTATAAGATGATTCCTCACTTAAAGATCAAGATAAAATTGTGTTCTCCCCATGTATGCACCGTTGCGAAAGTTCGTCGTGTTCAAGCATCTCGTGATGATCGGGCGCTATAAACTCTACGTTCACATACAACGGGTGCAAGCCAGTTTTGCACACGCGTAAATACTTGGGTTTGTCTTGACGAGCCTAGCATGTATAGACATGGCCTCGGAACACACGAACCAAAAGGTTAAGCATGAGTCATATGAATGATATGATCGACACTTTGTTGTCCACCATTGAAACCACATCTCTTCTCGTGAAGATCGGATTAGGTGTGGTGAATTTGGATCATGTTCACTAAACAACTTGAGGGATGTTGAATTTAGTGGGAGTTCATCTAGTAATTTGATTAAGTTGAACTAGTTATCATGAAGATAGTCTAAATTGTACTTGCAAATTTTGTAGATCAAATGGCTAAGTCCAACTTTAACTTCAACGTTTTTGCTGAGAAAGAAAATCTTAATAACAATGGGTCTAACTTCACCAACTGGTTCCGCAATCTGAGAATCATTCTCGCTGGCGGACAAAAGGACTATGTCCTTGAGAAAGCGTTAGGTGACGCCCCTGCTATAGATGCACCGGCTGATGAAAAAGTTGTTTATCAGTCGCGCAAACATGATTATGGTGTGATTAAGAGAACCATGTTGTTTGCTATGGAATCGGACCTTTAAAATCGTTTTGAGGAGTTCGCCGGTCCCTTTGAGATTCTCGAGGAACTGAAAACCATGTTTCAGACTCAGGCCCGTTCTGAGAGATATGAGATCTCTGAGAAATTCTTTAACTACAAGATGGAGGAAGGGAGTTCCGTTAGTGAGCACGCCATTAAGATGTCAGGCTACACTCAACTCCTTGAGCAACTGGACTACAAGATTCCAG
The DNA here is from genome assembly GCA_030063025.1 of Avena longiglumis. Taxonomy (NCBI): domain Eukaryota; kingdom Viridiplantae; phylum Streptophyta; class Magnoliopsida; order Poales; family Poaceae; genus Avena; species Avena longiglumis. Next base: position 443,714,322 of record CP125975.1, on the reverse strand, counting down.
AAGAGCTTAAGATTGACAGAGTTCTGCAATCACTCCCTCCTAGCTACAAAGGTTTTGTAGTTACTCATAATCAGATTGGTTCCACTGATACGATCACTGAGCTCTTCGCTAAGCTGAAAGCTACGGAGGTGGACATCAAGAAAGATAATCATGTGTTGATGGTCAACAAGCCCCCCAGCTTTAAGAAAGGTAAGGGTGCAAAGAAGTCCTTCAAGAAAGGCAAGCGCTGTTCTGCCGAGAAGAAGCTCAAGTCCGGACCTAAGCCGGGACATCGAGTGCTTCTATTGCAAGGACAAGGGTCACTAGAAGCGCAATCGTCCAAGTACTTAGTGGACAAGAAGGTCGGCACCATTAAAGGTATATTTGATATACATGTTATTGATGTTTACCTTACTAGCGCCGTTGTAGTGCTGGGTATTTGATAATCGGTTGCTAATATTTGTAACTCAAACAGAGCTACGGAATAGACGCCTCGCTTATGAGGATGAGGTGACGATGCGCGCTTGGCAACGGATCAAGAGTTGATGTGATGGCCGTCGGCACGCTCTCCTTAGTTTTACCTTCGGGATTAGTTTTAAACCTCAATAAATGTTATTATGTGCCTGCGTTGAGCATGAACATTATTTCTGGATCTTGTTTATTGCAAGACGGTTATTCATTTAAATCGGAGAATAATGGTTGTTCTATTTATATGAGTAACATATTTTATGGTCATGCACCTATTGTGAATGGTTTATTTCTTCTAAATCTCGAAAGCAATGAAACACACATCCATAACATTGAGGCTAAGAGATGCAAAGTAGATAGTGATAATTCAACTTATTTGTGGCACTGCCGTCTAGGTCATATTAGTGTAAAACGCATGAAGAAACTCCATTCTAATGGACTTTTGGAGTCTCTTGATTTTGAATCATTTGACACGTGCGAGCCGTGCCTCATGGGCAAGATGATCAAAACCCCGTTCTCCGGAATAATGGAGCAAGCAACGGACTTGTTGGAAATCATACATACCGATGTATGCGGACCAATGAGTGTCTCGACGCGCGGTGGATAACGCTATTTTCTCACTTTTACTGATGACTTAAGTAGATATGGGTATATCTATTTAATGAAACATAAATCTGAAACGTTTGAAAAGTTCAAATAATTTCAAAACGAAGTGGAAAACCATCGTAACAGGAAAATTAAATTTCTACAATTCGATCGTGGAGGTGAATATTTAAGTTATTATTTTCTCACGCATCTTATAGCAAGCGGAATCGTTTCGCAACTCACGCCACCCGGAACACCATAGCGCAATGGTGTGTTTAAACGCCGGAATTGAACTCTATTAGATATGGTGCGATCAATGATGTCTCTTACAGATTTGTCGTTATCATTTTGGGGTTATGCATTAGAAACCGCTGCATTCACTTTAAATAGGGCACCATCTAAATCCGTTGAGACGACACCGTATGAACTGTGGTTTGGTGCTAAACATAAGTTGTCGTTTCTTAAAGTTTGGGGATGCGAAGCTTACGTCAAGAAGTTGATGCCAGACAAGCTCGAACCCAAAGCGAAGAAATGCGTCTTCATAGGATACCCTAAGGAAACGATTGGGTATACCTTCTACCACAGATCCTAAGGCAAAGTGTTTATCGCAAAGAACGAATCCTTTCTTGAGAAGGAGTTTCTCTTGAAAGAAGTGAGTGGGAGGAAAGTAGAGCTAGACGAGGTTATTGAACCTTCTCTTGAGTTGGAGAGTAGCGCAGCACCTGAAATTGTTCCAGTGCCGTCTGCACCAACAATAGAGGAAGCTAATGACGAGGATCATGAAGCTTCAGACGATGCTACTACTGAACGTCGCTGGTCGATAAGGTCACGTGCCCCTCCTGAGTGGTACGGTAACCCTGTCTTAACTGTCTTGTTGGTAGACAACAGTGAACCTGCGAACTATGAGGAAGCAATGATGAGCTCAGACTCTGAATGGCTAGAGGCCATGAAATCCGAATTGGGATCCATGAGCGAAAACCAAGTATGGACTTTGGTGGACCCTCCTAGCGACCGAAAGGTCGTTGAGTGCAAATGGATTTTCAAAAGGAAAACGGACGCAGATGGTAATGTTACTGTCAATAAAGCACGGCTTGTTGCGAAAGGTTTTCGACAAGTTCAAGGTGTTGACTACGATGAGACTTTCTCTCCCGTAGCGATGTTTAAGTCCATTCGGATTTTATTAGCAATTGATGTGTTTCATGATTATGAAATATGGCAGATGGATGTCAAGACTGCTTTCCTCAATGGCAACATTGGAAGAGTTGTATATGATGCAACCCAAAGGTTTTGTCGATCCTAAGGATGCTGATAAGGTGTGCAAACTTCAGCGTTCCATTTATGGACTGAAGCAAGCATCTCGGAGTTGGAACCTTTGTTTTGATCAAGTGATCAAGAGCTTTGGATTTGTTCCAAATTGCTACGAAGCTTGTATCTACAAGAAAGTGAGTGGGAGCTCAGTGACATTTTTAGTACTATATGTGGATGACATATTGATTATTGGAAATGACATTGATATGCTTAACGATGTGAAGAGTTATTTGAACAAATGTTTTTCAATGAAAGACCTAGGAGAAGCTGCTTATATATTAGGCATCAAAATCTAGAGAGATAGACAAAGACGCCTAATAGCTTGTAACACCCTCAGAATCGAGCCTATGCAAGTTTGAGCAAAATTCGCCAAACCCGCATAGAAACGATTCAAAGGTGCCCACCAGGCACTTTCGTGCGGGTGGAAAACGAAGTAATAACATTACACAACAGTCCTCGATGGGACCCACAGAACAGATATATATATATATAACGGCAACTCCATGAGTCAAGAATACAAATATAATATACAAAGATCCAAATCACCTTGAAATCGATAGAGCGTCCAGCTACGGACAAGATGCAAAGGGGACTAAGAGCCCTGAAGAATAACCAATGGCGTCCATAACCCCGAGCCAAGCCGGAAGGGTAACCTCGCTAACGACGCCGATCTCAAAACCGCTTAAACAAAAGGGTGCCGACGAAGGGCAAAGGAAAAGAGGAGCGTCGATCGAGACCAAGACACGGCGAGAATTCGGCGGTCCTCGCCTACATAGGTATGGTGGACTGAAGCGGCAGCGGCAGCAAGCACTGAACAACCTATAGAGACTCGATACAACTGGCGGTTATCAGAGAGGGGTAAGAGTGACCTAACCGGATCCAACCTGAAGCTAACACCAAACAAACCCATCCTGGTGTTTCCCCCTCAAGACCAAACGAGGAAGTCAACCGAGGAACTCACACAGTTGGCAGTTTTACTTATTCAGTTATCGTTGCAGCAATTATTAGTCAGGTTTAGATAATTGTCCTGATAAAATAAGCAGTGGGCACTTTTAGTTATTCATTCCATTGTAGTTGCAACAATTACTAATCAGATACAGATGGCATGAGATAAACCCGAAACCCAGCAGTTATTGGTACTTTTATTCAGCCATTCCGTTGCAGTTGCAATACTTACTAGTCAGGTACAATGGTCGCAAGCGACAAACCAAACAAGCAGTTGTGGGCAGTATTAATTAGCCATTCCAATTTAGTGAAGCTGATTACTAGTCATTATAAAGTCAAATTTATAGCAGTAAACCTTAGTTATGCTTGTCTATGATCGAGATATTGTGCTCCAAGTCGTCCATATCCGCGGACACGGCTTTCAGAAAGTTTTACCCGGCCGGGGTGCACCAATAGCAACACACGCTCGATCAACCTCGGAAAAACCAAATCAAAACCCAACGAGGCTTTCACGACTGAACAATCACAGGATTCAAATATTTCAGGGGCCACCTTAAAGTAGAACCGCAACGGTTAGGACTTGAGACGGACTTAAGGTTTGTGGGGCGGAAACGATCGGGAACCCGAAAGTGTGGCTGGCTTGTCGATACCACGTAAACGGGTCACAATTCCTAACAGACAGTGCTCCTCGCACAAACGTAAATACATAAGTAGCATGGCATAAGTACAGGATAGTAAATAAAACCTCAAACTAGTTTGTGGCCCCAAGAAATAAGATCAATCAAGCTCGCTCGTGGGGTCCCATATACCTCCGGATGTGGATAGCGCGATAAATCAAGGAATGTATCAAGTACTCGGGGTCTTACGGGACACAAGTGGCGCTCGAAACCAAATATTTTCTATCACCCACCGATGCCTCTGCTTATTTCAATTTTAGTTGTTAAACAGAAATTAAAGTGAACGATAAGTAAAACTATGATCATCTCCATCATCAACATGCGACAAAACATCAACAACTGTGGCACTTGACAACACGCAACAACACTTGAGCAAGCGACTGCGACACGCAAGTCCAACTATCTACCAAACAACAGGTAATAGGATGTGTCCAAGGCAATATAGGGCTGCAAGGGATTTCACGGGTACGAAAACTAGAGCATCGCAACACAGATAGCAATAGATCAACAGGAAGGAGTAAATTACTATAAAAGTAATATAGGTAGAAAGGGGGAGATGCTCGCCTGAAAACATTGTCGAAGGTTTTCCCCGAAGATCGGGTCGACACTCGCATCAACTCAACGGCCTTATCCGCGAAGAAGCAAAACACTAGAATAAACACCGGATGCAATATTCAATACAACGGCAGAAGATCGGCATGATGCAGGTGTGATGCATGACATGGCAAATACGCGGTGCAATTAGGTCAATATTAAGCGGAACCGGGGTCCCGACAATTAATTAGGTGGTACATGTTGTTTAGCTACCCCGCAATTTAAATGTTGTTTTAACAAGGCAAGATTATAGTACTGGTTCGCTACACAAGTTTAAATGAGGCCGATATGAGACTAGATTTGCCCGCATATGGGCCTCATATTTAATTAGGTGAATCGGCATAAGGCCCCCAAACCACACAAATATGCATGCATGAACAATTTAATATGCGACAAGTTGTTATTTCATTTATAAAATAGGGCTCGAGAAAGGGGTTCACACATTAGGGGTCTCGACGATCTTGGGTCTCCAGGGTTCGGGGTTCGGGGTCGGTCTCAGGGTTCGACGGAACGTTCTCGGATATCGGGGGTAGGTCTTGGCGCATGCGGGGTCTTCGGTTCATGTCGACGGTCATGGCGTCGAAAAGACTTGTCGACGGGGCCTCGGTGTCCGGGGTGAAGTACTTGACGTTACCGAGGGAGTGCTTGTCACACATGTGGTCTTCGGGTTCCCTGTCGATGATCTTGTCGTCGAGAAGAACTTGTCGGGTTCGCGTATCGGGTCGGTCTTGGCGTCCGAGGCAGCTCTTGGCGTCCGTGAGGGAGAACTCGAGGGTCCAGCGTCTCGGTGTCCTCGGATCCGAGAGGAAGAACTTGTCGGGCCGGGTCCGGCCTTCGGGGTCCGGGAGGGAGAACTTGACGTGTCGAGGTTCGGTTTCCGGTTCCATGTTGGCATTCTCAGTATCCCGCGGTGTAATGATTGTCGTTTTTGGGGCGCGCTTGGCGGGCATCGGGCTCGGCGTCTATGGTCGTTGGCGAGCTTGGGTGCCTCAGGACGCCTGTGGAACACAACAGACCCCATGGCTCCCTTACACGAGCTCACAAAGAACGCGCACGTACACCGAGCGAAGAGCAGACAGGGCCAGCTTGGGAGGACGGTGCCGGAACGGCGGCGGGGAGGCGGCCTGAGCGGGAGGGACGGTGGAGCGGGCGAGGGCCGACGGCGGGCGGGCTGGACGACGGGAGGAGGAAGCGGAGCGCGCTGGTCGAGCTCGGGCCGGCAGCGATAAGCGGGAAGGCGCGGCGCCGACGAAGCTTGGCGGAGGAACCCGCGAGGCGAGGACGGAGCGGGCTCGAGCGCTGGGCGGCGGGGCGTCCGCGTCGCGAGGAGGGCAGACGGGGCCCGCGGTGACCGGAAGGCGCGGCTAGAGGTCGGAGGAAGGGCGGCGAGGGCGGCGGGCGGCGGCAGGCGGGCGGTGGCGATGCGGCCTGGGAGAAGCAAGCGCTGGCGGTGGTCGCTGGAGCGAGGCGGGCAGGGCACCGGAGAGGCGGGAAGGCTGCTGCGGAGACGGCTGGCCAGCCAGGCCGGCGAGGGGCCTAGGGCCGACGGGGACGGCCGGCGAGGTGCGGGAGGGGCCAGCAGTGGAGGGCGCTGGGAAGGACGGCGCTGGTCGCCGACGCCGGAGCTCGAGGCGACGGCTGGGGCACCGAGGAGGAGAAGGGCGAGCGAGGCGCGACCGCCAGGCGGCCAGGCGAGGGAGAGAGCCACGCGGGGGAGGAGGGAGGCAGAGGACGGGGGTTGGGAGGCGTGCGTGGTGGGGTCAGGTGCGGGCCCGCAGGCGGGTGGGCACTGCGCTGTGTGGGAGTGGGTGGCGGTGTGGTGGGACCCAGGGGCAGGGAGGGTGGCTGAGTGGGAAGAGAGAGAGGGAGGGTAGGATTAGGTGGCAGGATCTGATAGGCTAGGGGGGGGAGAGGGTGAGGTGGCGTTCCAGGATTGGTCCGGGTGAGGTGGCAGGCAGGGTGTGGGTAGATTAGTTGGTAGGTTTAGGATTTGTTGGGGTGTTTGGGGTGGACCGATTTAATTTCTGGGGCGGTCGTTCGGGTCATTCGGCCCGTTCGACTGCCCCACTAAAAATAATATAAATTTTATTTGTTTTGTTAACACCGTTTGCAAACCGATAGCACTCAAACAAAAATAATCCGGAGACCGGGGTTTGATGTTTGAATAAAGAGGGGCGTTGAGAAAACAACACGGGCTTTGCAAACATAGTTTTATGCAAACAATGCATGATAATGACGATGCAATGCACAAATTCAACGCGATTTTCTAGTAGTGGTTTTTGCGGGATGCCACATAGCTTTAAGCCAAAGTACATATCTTGACAAAGTTCTGAAAAGGTCCAGCTACGGTAAACGATAGAGAAACCATGAGCAAAGTGCCTTATGCCTTGGCCATAGGTTCTATCATGTATGCCATGTTGTGTACTAGACCGGATGTGTCCAATGCTCTTAGTTTGACGAGCAGATACCAAAGTGATCCAGGAGTGGAACACTAGACAGCCGTAAAGAACATCCTAAAGTATTTAAATAGGACTAAAGAAATGTTCTTGGTCTATGGAGGTGATGAGCAGCTCGTCGTAAAAGGTTACGTCGATGCTAGTTTCGACACCGATCCGGATGATTCTAAATCTCAGACAGGATACGTTTATATTTTGAATGGAGGAGATGTGAGCTGGAGAAGCTGTAAGCAAAGCGTGATCGCGGGATCTATAGTAGAATCGGAATACATGGCTGCTGCAGAAGCGTCAAGTGAAAGAGTTTGGATCAGGAACTTCATCACTGAGCTTGGTGTGGTTCCAAGTGCCTTGGACCCACTTGGGATATTGTGCGACAACACTGGCGCCATAGCATTGGTTAAGGAACCAAGATATCATCCAAAGACCAAGCATATCAACCGCCGATTTCATATAATTTGAGATTATATAACAGATGGAGATCTGAAGATTAGCAAAGTACATACGGATCTGAATGTCGCAGATCCATTGACTAAACCTCTTCCACGAGCAAAACATGATCAGCACCTTAATGCCATGGGTGTTAGATTGTTACCAGATGTAAACTAGATTATTGACTCTAGTGCAAGTGGGATACTGTTGGATTATGCCCTAGAGGCAATAATAAATATGTTATTATTATAATTCTTGTTCATGATAAAGTTTATATTCCATGCTAGAATTGTATTAAGCGGAAACTTTGATACTTGTCTGGTTTATGAACAACACCGTGTCCCTAGTACGCCTCTATGGAATAGCTCATTGAATAATGATGGTTAAGGTTTCCTAACCATAGACATGAGTTGTCGATTAATAATGAGATCATATCATTGGAAGAATGATATGATGGACAGACCCAAATCAAGCAGAGCAATTAGATCGTGTCATCGTGTTCATCTTTGCGAAGCTTTTTCTTATGTCAAATATTGTATTCCTTAGACTATGAGATAATGCAACTCCCTGGTATCGGAAGAAAGTTTTGAGGTCATCAAACGTCATCCTATGATAGGGTGATCATAAAGGTATCTCTCAGGTGATCGGAAAGTACTTGTTGGGTTGTATGTATCGAGATGGGATTTGTCCCTCCCAAGTCGGAGAGAGGGCCCACTCGGTAATCAATATCAACACCGCTTGCAAGCACGTGGTTAAGGAGTTAATCACTAAGTGATATCGGATTACGGAACGAGTAAAGTACTTGCTGTGAACGAGATTGAACTAGGTATGCCGATACCAACGATCGAATCTCGGGCAAGTAAAATATCGCGTGACGAAGGGAAAATATATATATGGGATTAATTGAATCCTGGTATCGTGGTTCATCTGATATGATCATCGATGAATATGTGGGAGTCAATATGGGTTTCCAGATCCCGCTGTTGATTATTGATAGAAGATCATGTCCGCATATTCTCGAACCCGTAGGGTCACACACTTAACGTGCCTCGACGCTAGGATAGAATGGATAATTGGTTTGTGAGTTTTTGTTCGGAGTCTCGGATGAGATCCAGGACATCACGAGAGGTTCCGGAATGGTCCAGAGAATAAGATTCATATAAAGGAAAGCAGTTTTTGGATTTTGGAATTGTTTCGGAATGTTCGGTATTATACCGGAAGGTTCTAAAAGCTTCCGGAGTGGGACCAACATGGCCCCACTTGTCGGAGGGGGGCGTGGGCCTACGAGGGAGTGCCCTGGCCGCATTGGTCCAGGGGCACAAGGCCCCATAGGCCCGGCCGGCCAAAATCCTAGGGGATCTTCTAGAAGGGGGGAAGACTTGCCCCCTACTCCACCCTTGTGGCCGCCGGCCCTAGGGCTTGGAGGAGGGGCAAGGGAGCCGGCCAGCCCCCTATATAAGGTGGGCAGGGGGTGCACCCTCCCCCCACTCCAAACCCTAGCCACCATACTACTGCCCTCCTCTCTCTCTCTCTCCCGACTGCGCGTAGGCAAAGCCCTGCCGCAGAAACTCTCCACCTTTGCACCACGCCGTCGTGTTGTAGATCCAATCTATCTCTCCACCCCACTTGCTGGACCGAGGAAGGAGGAGACGTCGCGGTGCCGTACGTGTGCATCTCTCGGAGGCGTCGCCACTTGCGGCGTTGGATCGGATCAGATCGCGAGGAGGAGAAGGCTAGTACAACTACATCAACCATGTTCTGTTGAAAGTTCCGCTGTGTGATTTCTTCAAGGGTATAAAGATCTCATCTATCCCTCTTGTTGATTGCATCTCCTAGATTAGATCTTGGCTTTCCCGTTTGCATCTGTAGAAATTTTTGATTTACTGTGCTGTGAAACCCTTCAGATGTAAGCACCACTAGCTATATCCGCACATCTCTTTGATTCTAGTTTTGATACCGTTATTATTATGCTCGATTATTATTTTGATTGAACTCTGTTCTTGTAAAGTGTCTGACGGAGGGACCAGGGAACAATTTATGTGGATACTATGTTTGCGAGTTCATCCGTCAGACGTGCTGTGAGAAGGGCGGAAATTTAGAGCAACTTAACGTACGTAAATAATTTCTATAATTTTTAATTACCATCAAATTGTGTTTAGTTTCATTCATATAGGTTGACTCCTTTTTGAAATCAGATCGAACGTCTACGGGACGGTCTTCTGCCAAAGGATTGCGTACGAGCAATTCAAGGAATTGGCGGGATTTTTGGATGTAGAAGTCCTATACCCAAAAGGAGAATATTATGCGGGTGTGTATCATCAATAGGGATTGTACAAAGGGCTTATTTTATATGTAGTGCATGAAATCCGTGTATCGAATGTAATATGTTCGACACTTGGATATATATTGTCATGATGATCTTGTGTAATATAATGGTTCCTTTATTGATGAGTGCAAAACACTAAATAAAAAATAAAACAACATAAATGAATTCTCTGCCGCGGCACAAAAAGTGGTCAAAATGCTGCCGCGGCAAAAAAAAGTTGTCAAAATGAACTCTTTGTCACGACAGAGAAATGTGCCAAATCTCTGCCGCGGCAGAGGGTTATTTGTCCCGGTTCGTGTTACGAACCGGGACGGTTGCTCCTTCCCCCTCGCGCGGAGCAGCGGCCACATGTACGCTGTTTTGTCCCGGTTGGTGGGGCAACCGGGACTAAAGGTTGGGGCCTTTAGTCCCGATTATCCCATCTCGGTTGGGGAACCGGGACTAAAGACCCTTACCAGCCGGGACACATGGGCTGTTGTGCACTAGTGGTATTTGCGGAGCATGCACGTGCTTACTCTTGCTATAATCAATTCAACAAAAAATGATGGGATTTAAATACCCACTCTTGGAGCATGAATTCAACTAAGTAGGAAATTTGGAATTTTATTTTAATTATAATATTTTGTGTACCATGTCCATACTTTTAGGAGATTCACCATAAAGTCTCAAAAGAATAATTTTATATTTATTAATATTAAATTTAATCAATGTTGATTCCTATAAATGAACTTGCAAGTCGGTATGAAGCCAAATTCTATGGGTTCACACACAAAACTGAAGGATATGTGTAGGTTCGGGTCTCACATGAATGCCAAAAAACCCTACTTCCTAACTTTCATGTGTGTTGTTTGATATGCAAATGGGGTGGAAGATCTCAATTGGGTGCTTCCGGAGGAGCTCCTTACGAGGTGGATGATGTCAATATGTCCTTCTAGGAAGGGATACTATACTTATTAAGTGATGCTCCATCGACCTCCTAAATATGGCGTGGCAAAGCTATAGTATGAAGACATCTACAAGCTAGTGACCGGAGATATTAGTGTCATTTTTTGGAATGTCATGATGGCATCTGCCTTGCAGGGTGTCTTGTCCTGATGGTGTTGGCATCATCATGATGGCATTGTCGTCATGCCGACCAAGGTAGGGAGCCGCGCCCTTGATTGAGCGGGACATGAGCGACTTCACATAAAGCCCTAATGTCAATATACATCGCCCAAGGAGAGATTGAGTCTCGTCATGTCTCCTCGTCTTTTTTTTTTCACAACGGAAGGGGCTGGAGCCTTTCATTAATTATCTCAGAGGGTGTACAAGAAAAATACAGAAGACCCCATCAAAACAGCAAATAACATATGGGTCCCTGACATTTGTAGATAGGACCTTGCTAAAAAAACCAATCCTTGCAATCTAGTCCTATCTCTTCCCCACCGTGGAGCAGAGGAAGCCGAGCGCTGCAGCCGTGGTCAGAGACGGGGACGAGACCACTTGTCTCCTCGTCTTGACTTTTGTGCCTACCATGGGTGTGCTGCACTAGGTAGGTTGGATTTTGCGTGTCACACCGTGACGCCTCCCTAAACGAGGAGCCCCTTCATAGTTGTGACCCATCTTGTTGTCAATCGAATTATACTTCCGACTCACCTGACCTAAGCTCGTGCAGCAACTATGACAAGACAGGGAGAATCACGTACAAGTAACTCTCTTTCACGCACACACTTTTATGTATTTTGTTCTTTCTATAATTTTAACATTATAAAAAATTCAAATTATTAAGTTGAAATTCTGAAATCTTTGAACTTCTGAAAGTTTGATAAAAACAGTATACTTTACACAAGTTTGATTTTACTTTAAATTTGAATTTCTAGAAGCTTCACACTTTCTAAAAGATAAAGTATTGTGAAGTATGAAATTTATGAACGTTTTATATTTTTGTAAAAAATATGAAATTTGAAAGTGTTTCAAACGTTTTGAATTGAAAGTTCAAATTTTGTGTACTGTTTGCAATTCTTCAAAAAAAAAGTTACAAATTCTAAGAGTATGTGTTGATTTATTAAATGTAGTGCTCAAATTTTCACAATTGAATAGTCAAATACAAATCCGCTCCTAAGAATGGGTTATTGTATAGACACCTCCGTGTGTCTAGCTACCAAGGTCATGTTGTATTTGACTAGCGTGTCACCTTTGCTCCCTCTTTAAAAATAAAGTGTATAAATTTGTCCAAAGTCAAATAATGCAAAGTCTTGCCAAGTTTGGAGAAAAAGTTGTATAGGTATGATATGTCATGGTTTATCTAGTGGCATTGAGATTTTTTTTTACGGAGTAGTTGTTAATGGTCTTAGGAAAACTTTGTCGAACTTTATATTGTTTGACTTTAAAAATATTTTCAGGAATAATGAGGGATTAACTAGCTAGACTTTTAAAAAAAATTACTCCCTCCATCCCAAAATAGATGTCTTTTGTCAAAATTTGGATGAACTTATATACTAAATAATGTCTAGATTCATCAAAATTTTGAAAATTCTGAAACATCTATTTTGAGACGGAGGGAGTACACTAGACTTCGAATGTTACATATATAACTGGAGTCGTTTTACACCACGTTCAATCATCCCGAGTTCACAAAATGACACGATTTCACAACATTCGCTATCTTATCTCGCTTCCTGATTACAGTTCGAACGTACTCACTCCTTTAGAAATATAAGATGTTTTAGGTTTATAAAGGAGATGTATTTAGACATCTTTTAGTATATAGGTTTAAATGAATCTAGACACTAAATATATCTAGATATATCTTATTCACAAACCTAAAACATGTTATATTTCTAAACAGAGGGAGTACATGTGTTTCTTTTCATCATTTTTATAACATCGTTTATTTCCATACTTGGTACATTAATGTACATAGATATAGACAACTAATGGACGCTTATCCTGACGCAATATATAGATAGCAATCTTTAATGTATATTATTAATTAACGACGTACGTATATGGTAATGTATACCCATAAGATATGTGTGTACATATGAACTTTTTGAGGTTCACACACGTGTTTTGTGATTTATTTTTATTTGAAAAAATATTTTAATGAATACATACTAAAAAAAATGGCAGTTTTTCTGTGTTTCCAATATAAATACACGAGGACTTGGCCTCGTTGCCACCACTGTTCTTGCCTTCAGATCAACCAGAATCCAACATAGATAGCTCTGTCAGTTGGAAACTCCAGCGACCGGCGACCACCATACAGAGAAATTCCGCGGCGAACTAGCTTGTCGATCCCCTCACCCTGGTAAAAAGCTATAAGCCTAAAGCCTAGCTAGGTAGATACACGATCTACTTCTGTGCTTGTGATTGGGATTTAGGAGTCGTTTGTGCTGGAACTTATGTGCTTGTGATTTTATTTTGAAGCTAGATAATTTGAAAGAGTTGTGTGATTTTGTTTTGAAGTATGAAGGATCAATTAACCTTGGTTCAAGCTTTTCTTATAAAAATAAATCTTGCAATCAGCATCATGTGTTGTTCAATATCTGGTTCAACCATGAATTTGACAGCTTTAAACTAAGATCATGTAAACTCATGCTGATTGATGGTAGATCTTCTCTTCTAAATGTATCATGCATGGAATTGTATTGCACAAAATTCTGAAAAGTTTATGAGTGGCAGCTTTGTTTTCAGGTCTTTTTCAAGAAGAGTTATTTTAGATCTAGATCTGCTGTCTTGGTGTCCCAAGTATTTCTTCTGATTCCTTCTTTTTTTCTCTTCTCGCGCTTTATTTTAGATCTTGATCTTTTTCCAACATGTAATTTTGTTTTCTCGAAATAGAAAACAAAGTCACGGTGCATCTAATATTAAGGTGTACGTAAGCATTTCTTGGCTTGCCTAGATCTCAGTGAACAAACAAGCTAGATCTCTCATTTGTATGAGGGAAATCTAGAAGAGATCTATGAGTGTATCTGTTATATATATTAGAAAATAAGGGAGATTTAGGAGTATTCATTCTATTCTATTTCTTAAACCAAATAGCTAGGATCAGATCATATCCAGGTCTCTCGGTAAAAACCCAAAAACATATTCGAACTATTTTACATTCTTGTGTTCGTGTATGACTTTATTAGAACTTTTTTTTTTGTGTCGACGTCTACAACATCTCACTTGTAGTACTATCAGACAAGACCATATTCGTCACCTATGCATTTATTCTAGATTATCGAATTCTTTCAGATGTTTAGCGTGCTGTTTGTTTGCACACTAATGCACTTGTACAGCCGTCGATATGCATTTAATTTCTTGTTTGTGTATTACCACATGCATTAGATCCGTGTGTCGGAATACCCATGGCTTGCCTGATCATGGATGTTGTTTTCTTGCGCAGGTGCTGATCGATCAATGGAGTGCAAGGGCATGAACGGGCAGGTCACCAAGCCCAAGGTTGTGTTCGTGCTGGGCGCCACGGCCACCGGTAAGTCGAAGCTCGCAATCGCCCTCGCCCAGCGCTTCGATGGCGAGGTGATCAACTCGGACAAGATCCAGGTGTACGACGGCATGCCGATAATCACCAACAAGGTCACCGAGGAAGAGTGTGCCGGCGTGCCTCACCACCTCGTGGGCGGCGTGCACCCGGACGCGGACTTCACCTCTGAGGACTTCCGCCGCGAGGCGTGCGCGGCCATCGGCCGCGTCCTCTCGGCGGGCCGCCTCCCCGTGGTCGCGGGCGGGTCCAACACCTACATCGAGGCGCTGGTGGAAGGCGACGGCGCGGCGTTCCGCGCCGCCCACGACTGCCTGTTCCTGTGGTTGGACGCCACGCCGGAGATACTGGAGTGGTACACTGCGATGCGCGTGGACGACATGGTGCAGCGCGGGCTGGTGAACGAGGCGCGCGCCGTGTTCGACGCCGGGAACGCGGACTACAGCCGCGGCGTGCGCCGCGCCATCGGGCTCCCCGAGATGCACGACTACCTGCTGCTGCTGGACCAGGCTGAGCGGGAGGGCGCCGAGGTCGAGGCGGTGGACCTCGCCGAGATGTTCGACCGCGCGGTGCGCAAGATCAAGGCCAACACCTTCGGGCTGGTGCTGGCGCAGCAGGCCAAGATCCGGCGCCTGAGCGCGATGGAAGGCTGGGACGTGCGCCACATCGACGCCACCTTCGTGTTCGCGTGCATGGTTTTGGGCCTGGGAAGGGAGGCCTGGGAGACGATGGTCTGGGAGCGGTGCGAGGAGATGGTGAGAAGCTTCCTGGAGACCCCGGCTTTCTTCCCCGATGAAGCTGACAACCTGCCAAGTGATCTGGAGCTGGAGGAGGAGATGTCCAGGCTTTTTCTCGGGTTCTCTAGTGCCCCCGTTGCCATTTTGGCCCTGCCAGCAGTGCGCAGGGACAAGGGGGTCGAAAAAGGAGCTGCCGCCGGCGTTGTCAAAGGAGGCAATGGCGGGGTCGCTGAGGCTCCAGCAGGTCCAGATGCAGCGGTCTAAGCGACGACGTGCATGCATGCATGGCTTTGGCTTTCAGTGTTGCCTATACTGATCCGCTGCTGCTTAGAGATCATGGGGTGATACAAGTGTCAGGAGCTTAAGCCGCATTACTGTTTACTTTACTGTTGTTTCTGAATAATCATGAAAAAACTCATATGGGTTTAAAGGCACTTGGGCCATTAAATATGTCAGTTGTTGTTTTTTACATCATCTATCTATGGATGTCTCTTCCCTTAAGTTATTTTATGGATTTAAATATTGCGCTCTCAGTTGAATATTACTTTGATGGTACTGTCCATTTCTGTCTACCAGCATGAGCGCCTACTCTACTCTTGAAGCTGAACTGGTAGAAAGTTATGAGCAGAACATGATCAAATTAACGAAAAGGAGAAGGAACACAATAGTCTCATAAAAGATGAAATTAAAATGACATACTTCAATTCATGCTTGACAAAATTGGCAACACTTTTGTGAATTACTTCAGGCATATCTTTGCTTCTCCAAATCCTAACCATGGAAGGCCATACTTGAATACTCAAATGCCAATGTCAAACCAAGACTACACGTACACAATCCCATACAAACGGCTATGTGAGACGCTAAAAGAAATAAAATGGAACGCTTCACCGGGACCAGATGGCTTCAACTTGGAGTTCTAGATAGCAACATGGAGCTGGATCAGAGACAACATCCACATGCTGGTAAGATCTTTCTATGAATCTGGAATCCTTCCTTCGCATAATAATGTTACACATATTACCCTAATCCCCCTAAAATGTCCCACTTGTTCCTGTTGACTACAGACCCATTAGTCTTTGCACTATCATCTACAAAGTAATTACTAAAACTTTGGCTAATAGACTCAAACCTCATTTGCTCGACTACATCCACCCTGCCCAACAAGCTTTCATAGAGGGTCGGCACGTCAGCAATAATATTATCATTGCTCAGGAAATCACACACTCTTTTGCCCTCTCCTCCCGGAAAGAAAAGGCTTTTATGCTTAAAATTGACCTTTTCAAAGCCTTTGATAGAGTAGAATTGAATTTTATCATTCACGCTCTCGCACGTAAAGGTCTGCATGGTAATTTCATCAATTTAATCCATGCATGCATATCCTCGCCGACATTCTCAGTAGTCACTAATGACAAACAACCTATTGCGAAGTTTCGAAACGACAAAGGTATACGACAAGGTTTTCCTCTTTCCCCATACCTTTTTTTCCTAACAATCAATGAATTATCTATTGAGCTACATGAGGTCATGATAAATTCATCTCGCTATGACATTGTTCTTGAACCAAATTTCCCTCCTATTCACTCACTCCTCTTTTCGGATGATCTTCTTATTTGTGGCAAACCATACACCAATGAAGCCTCCACCATGAAGAAAATATTAGATTCATTTTGTGCTCTTTCTGGTCAAAACCCAAGTTGACCCAAATCATAAAAAAAATTAGTAAGCATGTTGACTAAGGGACTGCTGATGCCATTAGACAAATCTTTCTAATCAGTATAATGGATTCCTACTTCATACATCTTTTCCACCATGTAATTCTTCCTAGTAAAGATAGGGCATCTGCTTATGATTTTTTCATACACAAGTTCAAAGAAATACTTGCAACTCACAAAGCTGATCAATTGTCTCATCTGTAATAATGCAATTTTTCGAGTCTTTTGGTGGACAGGGTTTATGCAGGACAAAACTAGCAAAGCCCTTTTCCTACAAGCATGGAAGGATATTTGTACACCAAAGAAATCAAGGAGGCCTAGGAATCAGAAACTTTCAAGCTATTAACCATGGCCTGATACTTATGGCAGCTTGGCGTATAGCCAAAAACCCATCTCACTTTCTTCACATGGTTCTAAAATCTAATTACTTCCATGACTCTTCCATTTGGCGTCCAAATTCAAATGTTCTAAGTTGACCTTTTGGGCATATTTCCTCAAGATTTTATCGATCCTCAAAGCCCATTCCTACTAACATATTACTCAAGGTAACATCTCTCTTTGGAGTACCCCCTTGTGTCAAGATTAGACAAATATGTATGACCATCTAATAATCCAGCAGCCAAACTATAAATATCCAAAAGTACTAAAAAGGTCTACAATAATCAACTGATTGAATCCCTTTTCTATCAACCCACATCCGATTGTATTAAATAAACCCCTATTATCCTTTCCCAGGACCATGACTTGATATGTTGGAAGCTCACTCCCACAGGTAAATGTAATTCTAAAAGTGCATACTATGATTGCTTACAATATCTGCAGGGTGAACCACAGCCGAGGAAAATTCCAACGACAATAATCAGCATTCTAAAATAGGTCTAGAAATCGAAGGAGATTCTACCGAGAATATAGGCTTTTGCATGGAGGATACTTTGGCTATCTATACCCACTAGTGCTTGCATAGGAAAGTATTCTAAACATATCAGTAATTTTTACTACAGGTGTGGACTAGAAGAAGATGGCATTCGCCTCTTATACCTTCCACTTTGTTAAGGCATCTTGGTTCAGCTCTCCATGGTACATTAGAACGGAGATCTTAACACAGCACAATCACTCATTGACAGAAATCATACTAAATCTCCTTAATACGAATCATCTGTATGCATCCCTACCTAATCTACTAAACTTTTTGTGGTGCATTGAAAATCCAGGATTGGCTGTCTTTTTAACAAGAAAAGTGGGAGCCATAGCAGATCAACATCAACTCACAAGAAATCCTCAAATCAATGAATCTCCTTGAACTTCCTAATACTTCTTTGTAGGTTCAAAGCAAGACAACATAGAAATACAATGAGAAAAATGGACACTATAGTGCAGACAAAAGGTGGTGGAGAGGCAACAATCTTCTCGGATGCAGTATGGAAAAAATATGAAACTCCGGGATCCATAGGTTCAAAATTCATAGGGGTGGTGGTATTCATACAGATACAAAGGGAAATGGTCAAGAAAATATAAATTTAAATGCCTCCACAACCTTGACCATCTCAGTTCTACAAGCAGAACCAAAGGCTATGCTATCTACAATAGAAATTTGTAGAAAAACTAATAATCCATAAGGTAACTCTCCTAACAGATAACAAGCTACTAGCAATGGCAGTTGCAAGTAGAAATGTTGACTATGAATTTATCCACTTGAATACAAGGGACACTCTGGCCAGGATTTTAAATTCAACATGAAATATACAGGCAAGAGTGTCTCATGTACCAAGAGACACAAACCATGCTGCTCTTAGTTGTGCTCATAAGGTGCATATGAATTTCCTAATTGTACCTATCTTGAGCTGCTCTTCGACATCTCATTATTTTTTGTCTACCCTTTCATTCCCACTATTCAAAATTCTGAATGGAGGGGATTTGAAATTCAAAATATACATTATTGTTGAGCAGATGAGATAAATTTGGCACCTACTGTTGTTCAAAAAACCTGTCGAATAAGCCCTTAACACACCATCGTCGTTGGACCTAGTCAATGACTAGACCAGCACACATTGCCTTGATCTACCAACGCCCTAGTTTATTATGGACATAACAACTCCTAATATCTACCTAGCTAGCGGATTGTTGGCTACAAAATATTTACCACTAATATGAGGTGGATGTCTATGAAAGGAATAAAACCAAGAGGAGTCGGCCGCCATAGGACATGCCCGATGAGCATGTGTAAAATTAGCATGTTTCCACCACCCACTGAAGTTTCCAAACTATTACGCTCTCCATAGATCACCACGTGATCCTTACCGGTCGTCTATGTTGGAGATATGCCCTAGAGGCAATAATAAATGTAGTTATTATTATATCTTTGTGTTTATGATAAATGTTTACATTCATGCTATAATAGTATTGACCAGAAACATTAATACTTGTGTGATTTGTAAACTAAATTAGAGTCCCTAGTAAAGCCTCTTTATAATACTAGCTTGTTGATTAATAGATGATCATGGTTTCTTGATCATGAACATTTGAGATGTTGTTAATAACAAGGTCATATCATTAGGAGAATGATATGATGGACATACTCCTATAGATAAACGTAGCATAAAGATCAAGTCATTTTAATAGTTCAATTGCTATAAGTTTTCTAATACATAGTAACCTAATTCCTTCGACCATGAGATCATGCTTATCACCATCACCGGAAGGATGCTTTGATGACATCAAACACCACACCGTAACTGGGTGGCTATAAAGGTGGCATTAGCGTTTGGAAAGTATGGGTTGAGACACATGGATCAAGAATGGGATTTGTCCATCCATATGACGGATAGATATACTCTGGACCCTCTCGGTGGAATGTCATCCAATTAGCTTGCAACCATGTGACTGGCTCACAAGGGATCACATATCACGGGAACGAGAAAATAGTACTTATCAGTAACGAGGTTGAACTAGGTATGCAGAGATACCGACGATCAAAACCTCGGATAAGTAAACTATCATGAGACAAAAGGAAATTGGTATCGTATGTAAGTGGTTCATTCGATCGCAAAGTAATCGTAGAAATATGTGGGAGCCATATGAATTTCCAGATTCCTCTATTAGTTATTGATCGGAGAAGTGTCTCGATCATGTCCGCATAATTCACGAACCGTAGGGAGACACACTTAAGGATTCGATGTTGTTGAGTAGTTATGGAATGATGCGTAAGAGACTGAATGTTGTTCAGAGTCTTGGATGGGATCCGGGATATCATGAGGAGATCCGGAATGGTCCAGAGAATAATATTCATATAAGGAAAGTCTTGTTTCGGAGTTAGGGAATGATTCCGGTGTTTTCATCGGGAATGTTCTAGAAGGTTCCGGAAGGTCCGGTACTCCGGAGGGGGAGGGTACATGAATGTGTCATGACAATGTGGAATGGTTGCATCATGTACTAGGTATCATGGCTAGGCAAAATAAAGGGAGAAATCAAATCCTAGTTCGAAAAGTCAAACGCCAATTTGAAAAGTCAAACGGCAAGTTTGCTTGGTGGAGGGAGAGTAGGAAACCTACTTGGGGAGGAAGTCCTCCTCCCTCCACCCGCCGGCCAAGGAGGCCGAGTTGTGGGAGGACTCCCTCCTCCCAACCGGCGCCCTCCCACCTATAAAAGAAGGGGTAGGGGTGCCCCTCTAGCACACACCCAACACCACCCAAACCCTAACCCTAGTCGTCGGCCTCCTGCAAGTCGACGCTGCCCCTAGGGTTTTCTCCTAGCCGCCGACTTGGGGCTTCCCCAAGCCCTAGCCGCCGGCCAAGCTCCGCCCCTTGGTGACTTCTAAACCCTAGATCGCCAAGGCCTCTCTCATAGTCCACCATACTCGCTCCGGCTTAAGGCAAAGCCCTGCAAGATTTCCCCTCTACTTCTGGTACCACGCCGTCGTGCTGCCGGAATCGCGAGGAGAGTGCTACAACCTCCGCTGCCTGCTGGAACAAGGGAGAGGAAGGTCTTCATCGAGTACCGAACGTGTGACCGATCATGCGAGCTAACGCAGCGCCGGAAGGATCGTCTACGCGATCTTGAGATCGGCAAGAGTACGACTACATCACCCACGAGAATCTGCTCTCGTTAACCGCTTTGGAATCTTCGAGGGTGAGTTCCTCTATCGACTCGTTTCTACAATCTAGTAGATAGATCTTGGCTTGTTTGTTTGCATGTGGTAGAAAATTTTTGTTTTCCATGCTACGAAACCCCTACAGTGGTATCAGAGTCGTGTCTATATGTAGATCTGTTGCACGAGTAGAACACAACGGTCATTGTGGGCGGTGGTGCTTTTATTATCAATTGCTTCTTGTGTACTTTGCATCTTGCGGTATGATGGGATGAAGCGGCCCGGGCTAACCTTACATGACATCGTTCATGAGACTTGCTCCACGCTCAACATGCAACTTGTATTGCATAAGTGGCTTTTGCGGTGTCTCTCTCCCATTATAGTATAGATCCAATTTACAACGGGCACTTGATAGTTCAAACATCAACGTTGTGGTTCTTGTTCGTAAGTTAGATCGACACTTATTGAAAGCCCCAAACCACGTAAAATATGCAAAGAAAATTAGAGGCGTCTAACTTTATTTTGCAGGGGTGTGCTGTGATGTGATATGGCCATGATTATGATTATATTTGATGTATGCAATGTTCCTTATTGTAAGTTGGCAACCGGCAGGAGCCATATGGTTGTCTTTAAATTCTGTTAAGACCCATGTGTCTATTCAAAGTAGTTGTAATAGTTGGAGCTGGTGGACCACAACCATGAAACGGCGCCATTGACCTTGACGCTATGCCGGTGATGATGGAGATCATGTTCGTGCTTGAAGATGGAGATCGGAAGCACAAGAAGAAAGGCCATATCATATCACATATTATGAATTGCATGTGATGTTAATCCTTTATGCATCTTATATTGCTTAGTTAACGACGGTAGCTTTATAAGATGATCCCTCCAGCACATAAATTTCAAGTTTTAAAGTGTTCATCCTTAGTAAGCACCGTTGCTAAAGCTCGTTGTTTCGAAGCACCACGTGATGATCGGGTGTGTTAGATTCTGCGAGTGTATACAACGTGAGAAAGCCATATTTTCTCATGCAGAAGCTAAGGTTTGATTTTGACGAGCCTAGCATGTACAGACATGGTCTCGGAACACGGATCACCGAAAGGTAAAGCATGAGTCATATAGTAGATATGATGAACATGTTGATTGTTCACCATTGAAGCTACATCAACTCTCGTGATGATTTGTTTTGATGTGGTGGATTTGGTTCGTGTGATCACTAAAACAATGTGAGGGATATTGTTTTGAGTGGGAGTTCACCTAGATTAATTTAACTATTAATTAGAACTCAATTTGTCATAAACTTAGTCTAAACTATTGCAAATATGTTATAGATCAATGGCGGCCCCTACTATCAATTTTAATGCGTTCCTAGAGAAAGAAAAGTTGAAAAACAATGGAAGCAACTTCGTGGATTGGTTCCGCAATTTGAGGATTGTCCTCAATGCTGGTAATTTGACCTATGTGATGGATGCACCGCTGGGTGACCCGCCTGCAGCTGATGCTACCGATGAAGTAAAGAATGTTTACCTCACTTGGAAGAATCAGTACTCCACAGTTCAGTGTGTTATCTTGTATGGTTTGGAATCGGAACTTCAGAAAAGGTTTGAGAACCATGACCCACATGATATTGTCCGTGAACTCAAAATGATATTTGAGGCTCATGCCGCAGTTGAGAGTTATGAGGCTTCTGAAAAGTTCTTTAACTGCAAGATGGAAGAGGGCAGCTCCGTCAGTGAGCATGTGCTTAAGATGTCTGGGCACGCAAACAAACTCCAAAGTTTGGGTATAGTGATTCCTAATGCTTTGGGGATTTACCGTGTCCTCCAATCACTACCACCAAGTTACAAGAACTTTGTGATGAACTACAATATGCAAAACATGAACAAGACGTTGCCAGAACTCTTGTCCATGTTGAAATCTGCAGAAGTGGAGATCAAGAAAGAGCATCAAGTGTTGTTGGTCAATAAGACCACCAAATTCAAGAAAGGCGAGTCTAAGCAAAAGGGAAACTTCAAGAAGGGTGGTAAGAAAGTTGCCGCACCGGCGAAGAAAACCAAGGCTGGACCTAAGCCTGATACTGAGTGCTTTTACTGCAAGGGAGAGGGTCACTGGAAGTGGAATTGCCCAAATTACTTGGCGAATTTGAAGAACGGCAACATCAAGAAGAAAGGTATATCCGATATACATGTTATTGATGTGTATATCACTAGTACTCGTAGTAGTGCCTGGGTATTTGATACTGGTTCGGTTGCTCATATTTGTAACTCGAAACAGGTGCTGCAAAATAAACGGAAGCTAGCAAAGAACAAGGTGACGATGCGCGTTGGAAATGGATCAAAGGTTGATGTGATCACGGTCGGAACGCTACCTCTTCATCTACCATCGGGATTAGTTTTATACTTAAATAATTGTTATTTGGTGCCTGCGTTGAGCATGAACATTATATCGGGATCTTGTTTATTGCGAGACGGTTACTTGTTTAAGTCCGAGAATAATGGTTGTTCGATTTATATGAGTAATATGTTTTATGCACATGCACCTTTGATAGATGGTCTATTCTTATTGAATCTCGATAGTGGAAATACACATATTAATAACATTGAAGCTAAACGTTTGAAATTGAGCGATAACTCGACCTATATGTGGCATTGTCGTCTTGGTCACATTGGAGTGAAGCGTAGGAAGAAACTCCATTCTGATGGACTTCTTGAATCACTTGATTTCGAATCACTTGAAAGATGCGAAGCATGTATAATGGGTAAAATGACTAAGACTCCATTTTCTAGTATGATGGAGAGATCTACGGACTTATTGGAAATCATACATACCGATGTCTGTGGTCCAATGAGTGTAGCATCGCGTGGTGGTTATCGATATGTTCTTACCTTCACGGTTGACTTGAGTAGATATGGGTATATCTATTTCATGAAACATAAGTCCGAAACTTTCGAGAAGTTTAAGGAATTTCAAAGTGAGGTAGAGAATCAACGTAACAAGAAGATTAAATTTCTACGTTCTAATCGTGGAGGTGAATATCTAAGTTACGAGTTTGGCGAGCATTTAAAGAAATGCGGAATACTTTCACAATTGACACCGCCGGGAACACCACAGCGTAATGGTGTGTCCGAACGTCGTAATCGAACTCTCTTAGATATGGTTCGTTCTATGATGTCACTTACAGATTTACCGCTATCGTTTTGGGGTTATGCATTAGAAAGCCGCATTCACTTTAAATAGGGCACCATCTAAATCCGTTGAAACGACACCGTATGAATTATGGTTTGGAAAGAAACCTAGATTGTCGTTCCTTAAAGTTTGGGGTTGTGAAGCCTATGTAAAGAAGTTACAGCCGGACAAGCTTGAACCCAAAGCGGAAAAATATGTCTTCATAGGATACCCGAAGGAATCTATTGGGTATACCTTCTATCATAGATCCGAGGGCAAAATCTTCGTTGCCAAGAATGGATCCTTTCTAGAGAAAGAATTTCTCTCGAAAGAAGTGACTGGAAGGAAAGTAGAACTCGACGAGGTTGTTGAACCTTCTCTCGAACTTGCGAGTAGCGCAGCACCGGAAGAAGTTCCTATGGCGCCTACACCAATAAGTGAGGAAGCTAATGATGATGATCATGAAACTTCGTTTGAAGTTGCTACAGAACCTCGCAGGTCAACGAGAACTCGTACCACTCCTGATTGGTATGATCCCGTTATGAGTGTCATGTTGGTGGACAACACCGATGACCCTGCAACATATGAGGAAGTGATAATGAGCCCAGATTCCAATAAATGGCAAGACGCCATGAAATCCTAAATTGGATCCATGAACAAAAACCAAGTATGGACTTACCGGATGGCCGGAAGGCTGTCGAGAATAAATGGATTTTCAAGAAGAAAACAGATGCTGATGGTAATGTTACTGTCTATAAAGCTCGACTTGTCGCAAAAGGGTTTCGACAAATTCAAGGAGTTGACTACGATGAGACTTTCTCACCAGTAGCAAAGATAAAGTCTGTGAGGATTATGTTAGCAATCGCTACATATTACGATTATGAGATATGGCAGATGGATGTCAAAACGGCGTTCCTCAATGGAGACATTGATGAAGAGTTGTATATGATGCAACCCAAAGGTTTTGTCGATCCTAAAGATGCTAACAAGGTATGCAAACTTCAACGGTCCATATATGGGTTGAAGCAAGCATCCCGAAGTTGGAATCAACGTTTTGATAAGGTAATCAAAAGTTTTGGTTTTATACAAACTTATGGAGAAGCTTGTATTTACAAGAAAGTGAGTGGGAGCTCTGTAGCATTCTTAATACTATATGTAGATGACATATTGTTGATTGGGAATGATGTAGACCTTCTTAATAGTGTCAAGGAATATTTGAATAATAGTTTTTCAATGAAAGATCTTGGCGAAGCAGCTTACATATTAGGCATAAAGATTCATAGAGATAGATCGAGACGCCTAATATCATTGTCACAAAGTACATATTTGGACAAATTTCTAAAGAGGTTTGGAATGGAAGATAGCAAGAAAGGGTTCTTGCTCATGTTGCCCAATACGACGTTGAGTAAAACTCAAAGTCTAGCAACGGCAGAAGATAGAGAAAGGATGAGTAAGACTCACTATGCCTCAGCCATAGGATCTCTAATGTATGCCATGCTATGTACTAGACCCGACATTGCATATGCTGTTAGTTTGACTAGCAGATATCAAAGTGATCCAGGAGTGGATCATAGGACAGCGGTCAAAAACATCCTTAAGTACTTGAGAAGAACTAAGGATATGGTTCTTTCTTATGGAGGTGATGAACATCTCGTTGTTAATGGTTACACCGATGCTAGTTGGAACACCGATCCGGATGATTCTAAATCTCAATCTGGATACATATTTACTTTGAATGGTGCAGCAGTTAGCTGGAGGAGTGCAAAGCAAAGCGTTGTGGCGAGATCTTCAACTGAATCGGAATACATAGCTGCTTCGGAGGCTTCACAAGAAGCTATATGGATGAAGGAGTTCATTACAGAGCTCGGTGTGGTTCCAAGTACGCTGGACCCAATGTCTATCTACTGTGATAACATGGGCACCATAGCCAATGCGCAAGAACCAAGGTCACACAAGAAGTTTAAGCACATCAAGCTGCGTTTTCACGCTATTCGAGAACATGTCCAAGATGGTGACATAAAGATTTGCAAAGTACACACAGATCTGAATGTGGCGGATCCATTGACTAAACCTCTCCCGAGGGCAAAACATGACCAACACCAAACTGCCATGGGTGTTCGGTATATTACCATGTAATCTAGATTAGTTGACTCTAGTGCAAGTGGGAGACTGTTGGAGATATGCCCTAGAGGCAATAATAAATGTAGTTATTATTATATCTTTGTGTTTATGATAAATGTTTACATTCATGCTATAATAGTATGACGAAACATTAATACTTGTGTGATTTGTAAACTAAATTAGAGTCCCTAGTAAAGCCTCTTTATAATACTAGCTTGTTGATTAATAGATGATCATGGTTTCTTGATCATGAACATTTGAGATGTTGTTAATAACAAGGTCATATCATTAGGAGAATGATATGATGGACATACTCCTATAGATAAGCGTAGCATAAAGATCAAGTCATTTTAATAGTTCAATTGCTATAAGTTTTCTGATACATAGTAACCTAATTCCTTCGACCATGAGATCATGCTTATCACCATCACCGGAAGGATGCTTTGATGACATCAAACACCACACCGTAACTGGGTGGCTATAAAGGTGGCATTGAGTGTTTGGAAAGTATGGGTTGAGACACATGGATCAAGAATGGGATTTGTCCATCCATATGACGGATAGATATACTCTGGGCCCTCTCGGTGGAATGTCATCCAATTAGCTTGCAAACATGTGAATGGATCACAAGGGATCACATATCACGGGAACAAGAAAAGAGTACATATCGGTAACGAGGTTGAACTAGGTATGCAGAGATACCGACGATCAAAACCTCGGATAAATAAACTATCGTGAGACAAAGGGAAATTGGTATCGTATGTAAGTGGTTCATTCGATCGTAGAAATATGTGGGAGCCATATGAATTTCCAGTTTCCTCTATTGGTTATTAATCGGGGAAGTGTCTCGATCATGTCAACATAATTCACGAACCGTAGGGAGACACACTTAAGGATTCAATGTTGTTGAGTAGTTATGGAATGATGAGTAAGAGACTGAATGTTGTTCAGAGTTTCAGATGGGATCCGGGATATCACGAGGAGATCCAGAATGGTCCGGAGAATAAGATTCATATAAGAAAAGTCCTATTTAGGAGTTGGGGAATGATTCCGGTGTTTTCATCGAGAATGTTCTAGAAGGTTCCGAAAGGTCCGGTACTCCGGAGGGGGAGGGTACATGAATGTGTCATGACAATTTGGAATGGTTGCATCATGTACTTGGGATCATGGCTGGGCAAAATAAAGGGAGAAATCAACTCCTAGTTTGAAAAGTCAAACGCTAATTTGAAAATTCAAATGGCAAGTTTGCTTGGTGGAGGGAGAGTAGGAAACCTACTTGGGGAGGAAGTCCTCCTCCCTCCACCCCCGGCCAAGGAGGCCGAGTTGGGGGAGGACTCCCTCCTCCCAACCGGCGCCCTCTCACCTATAAAAGAAGGGGCAGGGGTGCCCCTCTAGCACACACCCAACACCACCCAAACCCTAACCCTAGCCGCCGGCCTCCTGCAAGTCGTCGCCGCCCCTAGGGTTTTCTCCTAGCCGCCGGCCAAGCTACGCCCCTTGGTGCCTTCTAAACTCTAGATCGCCAAGGCCTCTCTCATAGTCCACCATACTCGCTCCGGCTTAAGGCAAAGCCCTGCGAGATTTCCCCTCTACTTCCGGTACCACGCCGTCGTGCTGCCGGAATCACGAGGAGAGTTCTACAACTTCTACTGCCTGCTGGAACAAGGGAGAGGAAGGTCTTCATCCAGTACCGAACGTGTGACCGACTGCGAAAGCGCTGCCGGAACGCAGCGCCGGAAGGATCTTCTACGTGATCTTGAGATCGGCAAGAGTACGACTACATCACCCACGAGAATCTGCTCTCGTTAACCGCTTTGGAATCTTCGAGGGTGAGTTCCTCTATCGACTCGTTGCTACAATCTAGTAGATAGATCTTGGCTTGTTTGTTTGCATGCGGTAGAAATTTTTTGTTTTCCATGCTATGAACCCCTACAGTCTACCCAATGATCTAGATGTGGCATGGTGTCTCGGATCAGTTGCAAAACACCCAAGCCACCACTCTTCTAAGCACACATCAGCAGCCAACAAGGGCGGCCAGGCATAAGGAGACTCCCCGCCTTCACCAAGGGCAGCATAAAGCTGCCCTTAATGAAGGCAAGGAGATTGGACATTGGGGGATGCTTAGGAGGAAACCTAATCTTCCTAGGGTTGCACATGGGTGTTCAGAAAGTAAAACATTTTTCCTGGACCATGTGTGATGCGTTCTTTGGTATTGATATTGATCTTGGGTCCTTTTCGGTTTTGTTGCATAACATGAAGTAGTTGGTATATACAAGTATAATCTCATCAAGGTTGTTTTTAGTAACTAAAATCATAGGATTAACCATGCTAAAGCTATCAATGTATCACACTATATTTTCCAATAAAAATCTGGGCAATATTAACATGTTAAACAAGATTTTGGTAATGATTTCATGTATAGCTAGTGCAATTTCGTAATAATTTGGTTCAACCAATCATTGGTAGCAAATACACAATCAATGCTCTTTCTCAACATTGCCATCCATAGTAACAGTAACCTTATTATACATTTCTTAAAACCAAGAATCATGTATGTGCACTGGCTTCATAAGTGCGTAAGTTGGACAAGATTTCTTGATGAAGCGGTGCTCACTAAGTCACGACTGGAAGACGGAGATACCACTACTAGGTATCACTATTGGAGATTGTCCCGACAGTGTATCTCGCGAAGTAGGAAGAACCAAACGCAGGGGGGGAAACATGATCTCTCCAAGCTCTCTCGATGACCTTGGAGATGAATAGTGGAATCACGGCAAGACAGACACAAGGAGTTTACCCAGGTTCAGGCCACCGTGTGGTGTAAAACCCTACTCCTGCTTTGATTGTATTGTTGGCGAGGTTACAAGTACAAGAGGCTAATCACATGATCAGAACTAGAGATCCTGGGAGGAGAAGACTAGGGTTTCCGAGGTGGAAGAAGATGATCCCCTTCCTATGGTGTCTTACCCCTCATTTTATAGGCGCCCCGGTCCTCTTCCCGCCAAAAGTGTTTCCACATGGATACAAGAGAGGGAGTTGTTGAGTCAAAGATGTTTCTTTCGTCACGCCCTTCATGTCTCTACCGAGAGAGGGGAGTGGTCCCCCATGTCGAGGCCTTGTCGTCCACTCCTAGGTTGGAGAAGGGGAAAGCCCCCTTTGCTTGGAGGTTAAGTTGGTGGCCTCTCACTAAGGGAGTAACTCATATTCTTTCCTTGGAGCGCAAGTGTCCTTGCATGGCTTCGGTGCCCCCAAGTGTTGGGGAGAGAGTGTGCCCTATGTTGGGAACTCGCCAAGGTGCAGCTGGTCTTGTGGAGTAACCCTTGGAGCGGGACATGCTTTGGGGGGCTCGTGGATGCCTCTTATTGACACTGAGTGAGGGAGCCTCTCTGAGGCTTGATGACTGTCTTGTCGTGGAGGCCTAGCAGCAGATGGGCCAGGGTACCCCTTGTTGCCAGTTGCCCAACAATCACAGACTTGCAATGTTTTGTACATGCTCTCTTTCTATATTGGAACTCTTGGATCCATTTAATGGGAAAATCGAGACACCCTTATGTAAACAACAGATCATCCATGTGATTCTTCGAACATGCCACTTTTTTGTGCATCCACACAACACCAAAATTATTTGGATAATGGACACAAGACATACTTCTCTTAAGCGTTTTTATGGAAAGGGATCCGTTTTCCATTACTTTCTATACGATATACATGATTACCTTGTGAAAGACATACACTTCCAAAAACAAAGAAGTGAGAAAACCTGGATAAGGCTGTTGCCAAAATTAGCTTGTGGCCTACCTTTCCATAAACTTTGATTTTATGGAGCTTCGTGGTCATTGTTGATAACCCTACAAGTGATTTAGAGCATTAAAGTAGGCTAAATCTGGATCATGGGCCTATGAAATCCTCAATTCTAGGGTTATTTTTCAAGTTTGTTCCATCAAATATATGGTAGATTGGTGCATATATCAAATGCATGTTTTCTCTTTATTTATGTGGTGTGTATAGTTGCTATATTTGCCTTGAGGCCTCCTAATCTCCTCTACCGCTCTACCACTCTGCATCAAGGCCTAGAGATGACAACCATGTATACATGAAAAGAATGCTCACTTAAACATGAAAACTTATATTGTTGTGTTAAGCCTCTCTAATAGACAAAGATGGCCAAGTGTGTTCGCATGAGATATGCATCTTCTATTTAATGTTGGTTCTATTTTAATATGATTTTGTCCCTTTCACTTCTAGTTGTCCATGATACTTTAACTATGGGTCATCTTCCAGTTCTCACAAATTCACTCATGTATGTTGCCAAATAGGGGGTCCTAACGATAGATAACATTACGTTGATACTAGATTTATTATTTATTTTAGGGACTCTGATTCTTGTATGGGTTTTACATAGGACTATTTTGTAGATCCAAATTCTATAGGACTAAGGCACTAGATTAATGATTAGCTCTGACGCAAAAAATTTGGGGTAGGTGCCCCACCCAAGAGTTTGTGGACAATTGCCATTCATATTAAGTGTGTGTTATGGCATCTATTCCATGTTTGATGATGCTCATCTCCTTGGAAATTAAGATTGAGTGTAAAGTGCGAGTCTTCGTGATTTCACAACCATGGATGTATCATTGTGACCAAGATCAAGATAGTGTGAGTGCACTGGGCCCTAATGGAGGCGATGCAATTATGTTGTATCATGCTACAAGAACGAGTGATGTGCATTTGGCGACATCCATTAGACATGACATACCATGATAACTTTGAACATTTTACTATTTAATGATATGATACCAGCTTTTTTTATTCGATCTCGAAAGATTAAAACATGAGGTCCACTAATAACTCTTCGATGGTTGCATGTGGATAAGTATTACAAAGATAGGGTTATGCAATAGGATTAGGGTTCGGGGGAGGTGCGGTTCAATGTTTTAATTAATGGTTTTGGGCGTTGGAAAACATTATATTATATGTCACGCTAGCTATAAATAAGGGAGGCTAAAAAGTTGAGTCGTAATTATAATTTTTGCATAAATATCTACATTTGGTTTACAAGGTTGGCCAATTATGGGTCTTAACTATATTTCTATCGGACGAAACAACACTAGTCCGGTATACGATAACCAAAAGGCCATATCCAATTAGGCTAACTAATTAGTGTCAGACAAGGTAGCATGGACCCATTATAAATTTAAAATGGTTGTAAAGTGCTAACTTGTTCATACTTATACACTAAGCAAGTATTAAAAGAGATTTGCAACCTGATGTATATACATTTATTAAAAGAGTGACAGAGTGGAGAGGTAAACTCAATTCTTATGAAGGGGGGCTTATCATATTGAAACCTTATATTGTTAGTATTCAGTGTATCTCATGTCTATTCTCAAGTTTCCTAAGTGAGCTACTAGTACTATTATTACTCAAATGGGCATACTTATTTTCAAATAACACTGTTGATTCCCACAAATCACATTTGGTTATTTGAGATTTCATTTTTTTAATAAAGAAAGAATACTGTGATCTTCACAAATTCACTCATGTATGATTGCCAAACAAGGGGGTCCTAACGATAGGTGAAATTCCACTAGATTCACTATTTATTTTAGAGACTCTTCTTCTTACGTAGATTGCACATAGAACTATCTCGTAGATTAGAGTTCTACTAGATTAGGGCACCGGATAAAGATTTGCTGGGTCACAACATCTTTGGGGTATGTTCCCCCCACTCAAGCGTTTGTGGACTAGTGGCATTAATATTAGGAGGTGCGTTATGAAAGCTATGCCTTCTTTGATGATGCTCATATCCTCATAAATCAAGATTGAGTGCAACGTGTGGGTCTCGTAACATCACAACCATGCTTGTGACCAAGATCAAGACAGTGCAAGCGCATTCGAGCAAAATGGAGGCGATGCAATTATGTTGTATCATGATAGAAGATCAAATGATGTGTATTTGGCGGCCTTCATTAGATATGACATGCCATGATAACTTTGAACGTTTTGATATTTAATGATATGGGACAAGCCTTTTGCTTCAGTCTTGAAAAGATAAAAACATGAGATCCACTACTTATTTGGTGGTTGCATGTCAATATATATTAGAGAGTTAGGGTGGGCAAGAGGATTAGGATTTGTGAGGGTTTGTAGTTTAACGTTGTAATTAATGGTTATGGGCACGGGAAGACATTGTATTGTATTCAAGCTAGCGATAAATAAGTAAGGATAGAAGTATGAGTATTTATTATTATTTTTGCACAAATATCTACATTTAGTTTAAGATTAGACAAATTTATTGGTCTTGGTCTTTACTATATTTTTGTCGGGCAGAATAATAGTAGTGTGGTTTATAAAACCAAAATTTCATATCCACAATTAGGCTTGCTGCAAGCTAATTAGTGTCGTCCAATGTGGCATAGCCCCATTATAAATTCACAGTAGTTATAAATTGTCAACTTGTTCATACTTATGCACTAAGCAAGGTTTAAAAGATATTTGCAACCTGATGTCTATAAAGTTATTAAAAGAGTGGTAGAGTTGAGAGGTAAACTAAATTCTTATGGAGGGAGAGATATCCAGTTGAAAGCTTGTGTTGCTAGTTTTAAATGTATCTCATGTCTATTCTCAAGTTTCCAAAGGGGCTATTATTGTTAATACTCAAATGCCCTGCTTATTTTTTAATAATAATGTTGATTTCCATAATAACATTTGATTAATTGAGATTTTTCCATAATTAAGAAACAATATGGGGATTGGAAATTTAAAACTTTAGAAGATTTTAATATATGATTGTCTTCTTGTTGAATAATAGATTATCACATAGATAATAATAAAATTATTGAGAATGGTTGTGGATCCTAAATGTGATACATCCACTACTATTTTTTGGGACAAAATGTTCTCATTGCTCCCCTTTAGGAAGGGATTATGTGGCGATCTAAAGTTTCTTTTATATGGAACTTTGTAACAGGTTGAAGATTATGTTTTGTGAAGATATTTGACTAGTTCACTAATTTTTTTAGCTACATTATTCTAGGATTTGTATATGATTGTTAATGAACAACATAGTACAATGGTCGTGGCATGAACTGGTACAACAATCTATGATTTAGGCTTAGAAGGATTGTGGACATGACTTGATTTGAAGGGTGGTTTTAATTGGTCGCCTTAATCCAAACGACAACGAACCTTTGCCATGTCTAGCTTTTCCATCCTTCTAGAGTTTATTTTGTGAAATCTTCCTATGGAGTTGTGAATCATGAGGAAGTAACTCCTATTCGTACTCATACAACTTGGAAATTACACATATATCCATAGGAAGATTACAACTTGGATTAACATTTTCCTTTGGTTTCCATAATAAGCCTTTAACAAGGAACAACTTGAGTAAATGTAGAGATGATGATGATCTAACTTGCCTACTTTGCAGTGAACATGAATCCATTAGTTGTTGTTTTTTTGCAAAGAATACCTAGGAAGTTTTGTGTATATCTTTAATGCAGCTATTGGTTCTGACTTTGAATCGGTGGCAAGACTGTGGATTAGTGAACAAAAAATGATGTGCTTAATACGTTCTCTTTTGTTTTTATTTGGTGCATCTGTTCGCTAAGGGATGATATTTTTCTTCGCGTAACAAGATGGCCATGTTTCATGTACGTGCTAAGAAGAATATATTCAATTACCGGACAAAGCTCAAAGGTATTATGTCAGGGCAAACAATCGAGCTTTCTCGATGGGAACTTGTTGTTTCTCGGTCGAGAGAGAAATTATGAATAATATATGAATGTGTTCATCAATTAGGACTGAATTTCGAGCCGAACTCGGCTCGTTAACATGATGAGGTCAAATTTAAAACTCGGCACGACTTGGTAAACTCACAATTAGCTTGTGAGTAACTCATTTATCTCATTATAAGTTGTAAACAGGAGCACATATAAGAAAAATTAGTAATTCAACTACTAATTTAGAACTAGAACAATAGCACTTTCATAATTTCACAAAGACGAGATTATTGAAAAATATAGTAGCTATATACACCATTACATGTGCAAAAAACATTAGCAGTTTGGCACTCATCTATGAAAATTTTCAAACTTTGTATGTAAACGAGTTTAACGAGCTAACGAGTACGGCTCGCGAGTAGCTCGTTTAACTTGGATGAACGAACAAGCTCAAATCTAATACTCGGTTTAGCTAATTAGACATCGAGCTACTTGTTTAGCTTGCGAGTTTCGTGTTATAACCCGGGTCATAGCATCAACCCATACAGAGGTCAGGGTATCCTCCATTTCAAGAGAGAGAGAAAAAGAAGAGATGGTGAGGATTGCATGTATGTGAAGCTGCTGCTGATGGGTTTTGTTCCGGTTGAAATTCTCACTGGGAAGCCGCCTCTGAGCTGCTTATTCAGAATGCTTGTGTGACGCTCTAAAGACTGGTAGAGATTAGCTCTCATGTTGTGTTCTTTTTTTGTTGCTGCCCCCTCCTATACCCCCTGGACGGGCTAATTGCGATTTGGGGCGCATTAGCAAATATATACACTTGCAAAAAAATACAGAGATACTACTATTGAACTCTTTTGTGAAGACAAAATGTATTATTCATCAATTAGTCTATCCAAAGGGAAACACACACCGAAAAACATCGAGGACATACTGGAAAAATTACACCCGATCGATCCTTACGTGCCTACCTAATTAATCATCTACGTGGAGGGGACTGAAGAACAAAACATGCATCATGTAATCATAGAGAGGACACAGGGACACACACGAGTGCAGTTAACCAAACAAAGTAATAAAGCAGCTAGACGCCGCCGCAGCGGTAGACGATCTTGCACGTCCGTCCTACCCGGACGACGTACTTGTGCTGCGGCTTGACGAGGAACGGCGGCAGCCGCAGGAGAGCCTCGCAGACGCAGTCCTTCTGCACCTCCTGCAGCCACCGGCAGCAGTCGCGGTACGCCCGGAGCTCCTCGTCGTGGTGGTGCTCGTGGTCGTCGTGGTCGTGGTCGTCGTCGTCGTCGTCTTCATCCTCATCCTCATCTTCGTCGTCGTCGTCGTCATGGTCGTCGTCGTGGTCGGGGTCCTCGTCGTGGTCGTCGTCATGGTCGGGGTCCTCGTCGTGGTCGTCGTCATGGTCGGGGTCCTCGTCGCCGTCGCGTAGACGCCCACGCCGGTTGCGCCCGCGGAGACGCCCTCGTCCGCGTCCGCGCCCGCGGCGGGTGTGGTTGCCGTGGTGGCCGGTGCCGTTTCTGACGACGTGGCCGCTGGTGCCGTTCCTGGCGACGTGGCCGCTGTCGTTGTTCGCTAGCAGGCCGAGGGAGGCGAAGTTGATCACGGCCGCGTGTGGATGGCGGTGACGGAGACGGCGGTCACCATCTCCGCCGTGGTCGTCGTCGTCGTCATCATCGTCGTCGTCGTCGTCGTCATCGTCGTCGTGGTGCTCGTGGTCGTCCTCCGGTGGGCTGGGCGGCAGGATGGAGCAGGCCTGGCTGGCGATGGCGAACTGGCTGATGCAGAAGGCCTTGGCCTTGGCCTGCTGCGCGGCGATGGGCGCGAGGAGGGAGGGGAGGACGAGGAGGACGGCGGCCAACGCCGCGACGTGGGCCGCCGATGCCGCCATATATCTGACTACCGAGCGGTGGCAATGTGGAGTGCCACACTGCCACTATCACTTCTTATAAAGATGTGTAACCAAGTCAGTGATGTGCATTACAGAGGTTATTAAGTAGTTGGGGTACGTCAAGGGGCCGGCCAGGTAGGGTAGGGTAGGGCAGGGGGAGTGACCAGATCGACATGGAGAGATGCATGGTGCATGGTTGTAATTAGTTAGGTGCTTCACAGCGATGGCGTGCATCCTCGATTGTTCAGCCATGTCCATCTTGCTTACATGGGTGCATGCATTGTTGATGAGAGACTAGTGACGATTTGGTTGTACACAAAAGTTGTAGATTATTATGTTCGTCAATCTGTACAAATTTGTATACATAATTTCAAATGTTAAGACCTAGAAATTCGATTGACCAAGACTATTGTTGTATTGTCCTCACTCTACCAGACCACCACTAATAGAAAAGGCACACATACTTCTGGTGCACAAAGTTACTCAGTAGTAGTGACCACCAAGAGTCGCAAAATTATCTGAATTGTCTTCCTGGCCCATTTTTTGCCGTGTCATAACATATTGAAACCAGGTTCAAGCCATAACCCAAGAAAGAAAACAAATTATGTTATGGATGTTACTATATCCATTCTCACATCCTAGTTCAAATTTCACATAAATAAATCATGCTACTTGTCAAGCCGAATTTTAGATTTGGTTGGTGAAATGTTACATTTTACACCATGACACGGAAGAAGAATATAGTATCTAAATCCTCATTTATTTTCAAATCTGTCCACGAACTTCAAATGAGTACGTGTTTTCAGTCCTTGGGACGCACGAGAGCATGTGCTCATCCCAATTCGAAATAGCATAGATCAAAGATCATAGTAGCCTTTTCTTTGTCTGGCCGAATTTTAAATTTTGTGTTTACACCATATAACACGATCTGCACATAGTATCTAAATAATCATTTTCAGATTTGAGCACAAGAGAGCCTGTCCACCAGTATAATTCTCTTTTACCATCTAGTGCGTAGAAGTAAACTCACTGATAGTTGCATACTGTTTTCGTTTTTGAAGACTTGCATATAATACAATTTGATTGTGTTTATTTAGTCATCCTGATGTGCTATGGCAGTTGCCGTAATAGCAACACATCCAAAATGGAAGGATTTCGTAACTTTAAGCAACAGCGACTTTATAGTCCAAAGCAACAGCGACTTTATAGTCCAAAGCAACAGCGCAGGGTAAACTCCAGGCATTTTCTTATTGATCACGTGTACAAAAAATGAAATTATCATGATCAAGTAGAGCTCCACTTATGATGTATAGGGAAATTTTGAAAAATCTATGCAAATAAATCTGATACAACAGTATAAATTCTTGTAGAAGGAAGAGACATTTACTGCAGAAACTAATTTTCTCGAAATATTTACATGAACACAATAATAGACAATGGCAATTTCTGCAGTTCAATAGCATACGATGCAAGAACTGCAGTAAAATGATATTATTTGTTTTTTTTGCTTATGTACTAATAGTACAGTTGCAGCAAGTCATCTGAAAGTAGCTGTTATCAGTAAGGACAGAAGGGGTTATGGGATGGACATACAAAACAATCAAGACTCAACGAATGGCACTCAATACTGCTAGGCTAAGAGTACAATGTTTGGTTAAGATTGACACATGACAGCCTATCCCTGCAAATATAGCCCTCCACCTCCCGCTTCTGCGCGCTACAAGGTATGACCCTACCATATGTACATGGTGGCAGGTGTTGGAGCAACGGAACAAATAGCTTACCCTCCAAACATAGTAAAATGTTATCTTGGCCTCCCTTCAAACATAGTGAAGTGTTATCTCGGCCTCCAGCTACCATGTGCTGTATAAAAGAGATACATTTAATATAGTCAACTTCATAATAACCTGAGGAGATGTGTGGAACTGCTCATTTCGTACTTCCACATCTTACACGGTAATTCTAAGCAAACCACATCTTGTTAAAGCAAACATTTTATGTAGTGCAAAACAAAAAAATAAATGGGAGGAAGTGTGATCAGGCCCATCATAGATGTTTTCACAAGCAAGGAAAATGGAAGTGCAAATTATGGTCCCAGATCAAACAGATCTTCCCTCGGCTAATATTTCACTGAAGAATTAAAATTGTTTTACTGACCAGGCCCAGCACACAGATGTTTACAGAAACATAATGGTCACAGGATAAACAACATAATTTCTCTTTCGTGGCTTCCCTC
The DNA here is from genome assembly GCA_030063025.1 of Avena longiglumis. Lineage (NCBI taxonomy): Eukaryota > Viridiplantae > Streptophyta > Magnoliopsida > Poales > Poaceae > Avena > Avena longiglumis. Next base: position 443,676,411 of record CP125975.1, on the reverse strand, counting down.
AGCTAATATTTCACTAAAGAAATAAAATTGCTTTTCTAGCAAAAATAGAGGCTTCAAGCAGGGAAAAAACCATCCATATGATTTTCTAGTCAATATGACTTGTAGTAGTAGAGACAATAGAACAGAGAGATGCAACTCAGAATTGAAAAAAGAAAAATGGCGCATGAACTGTAACGTACCTCCTCCTACATGAGGAACTGGAGGCTCCCTAGACCACCCGGAGCAAGGACCCGGTGGAGGATCTGATGGTCGCCCATAGTGCATTGGGGCTGCTGATGCTTGGTCTGGACCAGGTGGTCCTAGATAACAATCAAGCACAAATGAAATCAACTTGATACTGGGTGATAATAGAACAGTTCATTAGGTGAAAAAAGTACCAGTAACTAGTTTTCCTGATGGAACTGCATATCTCGAAATTATTTTTGAAAATGCTAGTAAGAAAAGGCTCATGATTTGATCGTTTATGTATTTATTTTATTTATTTACATGAGGGGAATAAGACTTAATCCAACCACACTTAGAAATTAAGAAAGAAGACTAAGACCTGGGTTGGTGAGTTAGCATCTTTGTGCGCCCACCATTGCATCCCAGGAGTGTTCCATGAAGTGATGATATGAGCATGCCAAATAAGAAAAGTACCTGGTGGAAAAGGAGGAAATCTTCCTCTGTCAGCATCATGGTGCATCGGCCCCCTAATAGCTCTCTCATCAAAGTGGTGACCTCTGTCATCGTGGCGATATCTTCTATCACTGAAGTGGGGTCTTCTATCATGCCCGTGATGCATGCTATCGTGTCTCTGATGATCTCGATCATGCCCATTATACTGATAGCTCCATTGCTGTGGTCTTTGATGGGGTTCTGATGGCATATGAGGGAATTGATTTGGAGGTGGAGGGGGTGGTCGTTGCAAATGATATCCCCCATTAGGCGTTGATGCAGTTGGGTGTTGATGATAGTTATTTCCGTGGTATGGTGCTGGTGGTGTAGGGAAATTGCTATGGGGTCCAGGAGGATTGAGTGGTGCAATCTGATTTTGATGCACAGCATGTGCAGAATTACAGAACGGAGGCTGCAATGGAGATACAGAAGAATTCATGCTGCGTGGGTGCTCCACAATAGGATGCGGCTGCTGACTTTGAACATTCTGCAAAAATAAAGGGGAGATCAATTTCACAACATAACAAGGCTAATGTCTGCACTGGGAGAAACTTAGCATACATTGGTAGCTACTGGAGGATGTGGCCCAACTGGATCAGATGCCATTTGTAAAGTTGTTTGCAACTGCGTACTCTGAGCTATGGGAACAGGTGGAGGAGAACGCGGCAATGGAGGGGGCAATGGAGGCACATCATTCGGGAGGGGAGGACCGGTATCTGAAGGATGGTGATAAGATGTTGCGCAGTTGGTATCACTTCGGTCTGGTTGGTGTAAGGTACTAGCTTCAGCTTCAGATGGTGGAGATACATCCTCCATCTCAAGCTCACCATCAACTTCTTCAAGGATGAGCCGATGCTTCTCCACAGGCATTTGAGATTCTTCCTTCTCATCACCACCTGGAGCATCCTGTTCAGGTGTAACAGCCTCAAAACTCCTGTCCTCGGAGGAGCTTCCTTCTTCGTCCTCGAGTACTTTCGTGCAAATTAAGTTTGGTATGTGAAAACCAGAATTGCTGAGGAAAATAATGAAACGTATAAACATAGGAAACTAGAGGGAACAATTCCATCAAACAAAAGATGCTGCTGCATAGTTGAATACGTGTAATTGTAATTTTCTATACTAATGTAATGAGAATTAAAATAAAGGCTCTCTTAGCACCAAATCACGAAATAAGCCACATATGATGCCAGTGCCACACTGCAATTTTGCACTGCATGCAGTATGCATGGTCATACATATCACGTGCATCACACATATTTATGTATCAATAGATTTATGCCACACATATTATTAAGGGTGTGCACTAAAAATTGTTCAACATGAAGCAACTTTACAGAGTCCTCTCCCTAATAATCCAGTGATAATTCTTCGCATTTTCTAGCAAATGTGCTAGCATAGCGAAAAAGACGGGAGTTCAATTGAATGTTTGTGGGTTTTATCAAAATACTTGCTAGCTGGATGCCAGGATTGTTAATCCATCATAGCTCGCTGCTAAACAGATCAGCCAAGGCCCAATGCTTACAAAATACTCAGTGCTCAAAATTCTAAAAGTGCACATGAGTACTGGCTGCAATTTTACCTGGTTCCGATGTTTAGACCATGGCTCTCAAAACAAAGATAGCTCTTTCATGCATGACAACAAGGACATGACCATATAGGCATAAAGCATATGCTAACCTCCTACACTGACCTGGCCTACCAAGAGCTTTCATGATGATCCATTTTATTTTTGGACTATCTCATCTAGTCATCATCTTAATTGTGCAAGCACATAAACATATGAACAACAGAAACATGTCCCACTATTACAGTTCACTCAAGTTAAAACCATTATCCGATGCAATAAAAAGACAGGTCTGCTTGGGGAATTTTTCAGTTTGACAAGCATACCTCCCATACTCATCAACAAGCATCCCTTCATTGTCACGCAAAGGGTCATTTAAAGCTCTTTCTGTCCTTGAAGGGCGCCGAGAGCTTCCAAATGATGCCTCGTTAATAACCTCAAGTTCTCTAATATGATGACGAATGACATATTCTGGAAGTGTTTTCCTCTCAAGCCAAAGTTTCAAAACCTAGAGATCAAATCACAAACTTGTAAGGGATGGGAAAGGAACACTGCACATGGCATCTATTCTACCAGACTAATGAAGGCACTTGCCTTGAGACATTGCCTTCGATTTTCCCATGCTGAATTTCCAGGTGGTGCAACAGCATAAAGTAATCGAGGCAAAATTGCTTGAATAAGAGAGGGGTATAGATCTCCAGGACCACCTGCAAAATTTCCTACAGTATTGAAGATTAAGACTCATACAAAGACAACAAGAAAATTATGAGAAGGGCATATAGTTACCTTTCTGATTACGAGAGCATTGAGTTATTGAATCAACAAGAAAGAAAAGGTCCACCCTCTTATATAAATTCGTTTCCTTCTCCATGTGTTCAACAATAATATCAATCGCCTAAACAATGGAGGAAAAACAGTGTTAAAATGCTTGATTGGTTTCATGGACGACCATGTTTGTCTTTTTCTTGGCAAGCTGAAGACAGCATGATGTTGTTAAAAATAAGATGTGTTATCCAACTTAGAATTGGTAAATAATGCTACGACTGCACACATTATCACTAGTTATTCTTAAGAAGGTGGGATCGAACCCGGGTTGCTTGGTAGCACAACTATGTGCCATCACTGATCTACCCAGTCATACCCCACGGCACATATATAGAACAGCTTGTGATTGGCATGAAGAACATAAACCAGGATAAGTGAACCAAGCACCAAATAATTGCCAAACAAGAAAAATGATGATAACCCTTAAAAAGAGCATATAGCAAAGATCTAGATGTCGCAACAAAAGATATGCATGGTCTAACCTCTCCAGCAATGCCATGTTTAGCGCAATCAATAGCAAGACGCGTTGCACGAGCTATGTTTTCTTTTGTTCTTGTCAGAGTACCAAGAAAAGCTCCAAAAGCCTTTCGTGCTGCACTAGCCTCACAGCTCCCTGCTATTATTTTCACGTCATTATGTTGCAGGCTATCAGAAAGAGTCTTCGAATGAATGATGTCATTTGTAGAGGTGCGCCTGATTATCCGATTCGAAGGTGACAGCTGTCCCTGTCCTTCTTTAAGAGGTGTGTTGACTGAAGTCTTTGCAATATACTTGCCGATCAACAAATTATCTGAAAAGGAAGTTGATCGAGAGAACCTTCTAGCTTGGGCAACAGCAATGAGTTCTTTCATAGGCATTGAATCTGGAGACGTGCACCTATCCTTCAGGTTTCTGTGGTTCAGTTCTTTTAATGCCAAAGCTGAGGTGTGCCTGAAGACAAAGTAAGTATCATCATGCCTTTCCAGACTGCATTAATACAAGCACCAACTAGAAGCTAGAATAAAGAAAAATCAGACACAGCAAAGATAACTGTGCATTTTTGGACCATATCCAAGATATATTCAACTCAAATTACTGGAGTTGCATCTAGAATGTACAGAGTATTATATTAGTTATGAGTCACAGTTTCCTTTAAGTGAAAGAGTTCAATCATCACTTCGACTGGCTAATTACAAGGAGAATATTAAGTTTTTTCTAGGATCAGGGGAACCAGTATGTGCTTCAGAAAATCCAACTCATAAAGCATCAAATCTGCACAGGAAATTTGGAGAATCCAACTCATAGAATCAAATTTACATAGGAATACAGAATTAATATGCTTCTCATCAGCAACTGCATCCGAAATGCCAGTGATATTACTCATCCAAACTATTTCAAAACTAGAAGCAGTGCATTACGAACATCATACTGAAAGCAGCATTAGTGATAATTGATGCTCCTTCCAACAAATTTCCTCAGTTTCGAGCAGGGCATGGATCTTATATTAAATCAGTATGACCTGTAATACGTGCATTGGTGATTGGTGTATGACAGTTTAAAACTAATAAGCCTTTCCTTTTTAGGTATACTGTAAGCTTTAACTCCATAATAAATCGGAATACAAACTGAGACTATGGCGCCAGAGGGCCACATCACTACAGCTTCTTCATGTGTATGAATACAATCAAACTACATATAATGCTCAGACTCATGGAAAATCATGTCTCGGCCTTAATAATTACTACATATTCAATATTTCCAAGGAATAGGAATACTAGACCTCTTGGCAAGTGCCAACCTCTTCTCTTTCGATCTCTATCACAAACCCAAACGACAACTTGTTTCAATATGATTTGAAAAATGGCATTTCCTTCCACCATCAATAATAACCTAAAGCAAACCCATTTGGGTGCAATCATGCAAACTTTCAACGTTAGCCACTGGATAGATTGAGTCACATGGATGAGGCAAATTTTTAAACCCCCGCAGATATTGTGAATAATGTGTACGACGGATCCCATCTCCATAATAAGCTACTGAAGCACAATTCATCTGAGCCTGAGCGAAGGGCCCACACTGGGTTCTTGCATTGTTGGACCTCTTGTTAAGATGGCCCACCCTGGGAGAGTGCATTACTGTACCTCGAGTTAGAGATAAACACAAAAAATATAAAATACGATTTATGCCTATCTTTTTATATTATTATAGATATGCCTAATACGGTAATTGCATATTTCAAGCCCCACCATCTTTTTTTATCTAGTTTATATAATCATTGTCTATCTAAGCATGCAGCTTCAAAGGTAGACTTCAGGGTAAATAACTATCCGTAACATGGTAGCATCGCTACAAAGAAGGAAAAGTGATAGTAACACATAACTTAACAGAAACATGATCATAACAGAAATAACAGGTGTCATATAATGTTTCCAGAAAGATGATACACGACGATACGGAACATATCGAAGTGAACAAAAAAATTGTGCATACACAAGCAAAGATTTACTTTGGCATGAAAGACAGAGCTTACACTTCAGATGTTCGGGTATCTCCATCAGACTGTATACTAGAAGATTTGGTAGCCAATGAAGAGTTACTTGTTGTATCGCCCAAATTAGTTGCTGATGCTAAAACAGTTTCACCATGTGGTACTGAATCACTGCTCACATTATTATCAGAGAGAAGCTTTGGTGGGTCAACTGGCTCACCACATATCTCAGAACTTCTGCTGACCTCAAAAGTAGGGCAGCCAAGTGGTTTTGTATTACTACTGCAGCTAGTTAGCTTGGAGACAGCATTACATGGTTTCCCCGAAGATGAAGATAACAGATCAGGCAAAGCTATGGTCTGTGTCACTGTCACATCAAGAGCAGGCTCACTCAATTTCATGGAAACAACTACACTATTATTCTGCAAAGTTGATCCTGAGGTGTGTGTTTTGCCTGCTGAGCTATGCATGAATTGCATGCCTGATGATCCAAGGCCTTCAATTATTCCAGATCTGTTGGGGGTTGTGATCACTGCATCAGAGGATTTATTGGAATGGCTGTTTTCTGAAGACACACAGCCACTTAGGGTCAATTGCTTTGATCCTGTCTCTTTAGGCAGGCTACTAATAGTTTCCGCAACATTAGCAGACATAGCTTCTAAAGCACGATGGAGCCGTTTTGATGGAGGCAAAGCAGCTTCCACATCCAATGTTAAAACCCTTGGTTGGTATTCTTTATTCTTCCAAACAGAGTGACCTTCCCCTGATGGGAGAGGCATGTCCAATATGGATGAAAGATTTGGAACACTATTTACCACTGATGACTGATCAGCTGAAAAGACATTACTAATATGCATAACACTGTGGTCTGCAGGTGCAGCAAGCCCTGATCTATAATTAGGAACATCAACCTGTTCAACTGTCCCTGGTGAAGCCTCCAGCTGAGGCCTTCCCATTCGAACCCTTGCCCTTTTGACCAATGGCAAGTGTTCATCTCCGTCTGACTTATTTAATTCATTCTTTGAATTTGGAGAATCCCCAAGGTTTCCACTCAACTCATCCTGCAATTCTTCATCCTTATTTGGTGTTATACAATCTGCAGTATCGGAAACCCAGTTTCTATCTGGCTTCCTTTTCCTCTTGAAAATTATCGCTGACTTCATGGGAAGACTTGATGCACCATTAGAATTAAACTCTGTCGTTGAAGCTCCATTTTGAGATGCTTCACTGTCACAGGTATTATCTACCTTAGGAGTAGAAGACAAATTTTTATTACTGTCACTGGCACCAGGAGTTCCAGGTTGATTGAAGGTGCCTCCACTTGAATGATAGCAAAGATCATCAAGCATAGAAGGGGAATCTGAGTTTGCTTTGTCATTCAGTGCGTATTTATGAAGATTGGGATCTTCCTTGTTGTCATCAGGAACCAAATCAACAGAAGCCAAACTGGTTTCACCCGAATGCTTGCAAGAATCCTGAGCCTTTCTGATTCCAACAACTAATGAACTTCTTGACCTCCGCAAAGCCGGAGCCCTACTCCGTGTGTAGCAATTCTGAGGGTGTGCATCCCTTGGCTTCTTCGAAAATGAAGTAGCAGACAAAGGGATATTCCTCATTTCGTCAAGCATCGATATATTTTCAGTAAGACCGTCAGGAGCAGAATTTACAACGCATCGTGCACTCCTTGTTGGCTCATTAGCATTGACTAAGTTGCGATCTGCTACAATGACTGCATTGTCTTCTAACTTTTTATCACTATCAATATTTGAGCTCTTAACTAGACCTTGAGTATCCAGCATGCCATTATTATCACCAGCATTTTCTTCACCTGGCTTTGCTTCATTGGCAGTCAGATCAAGCTTCTCGTTATTATCTTCCTTCAAAGAATCGTAAACATCAATTATCTCATCAACTGCTCTCACAAAATCTGCCCCTTTGCCATGTCGCTTAGCAAACAGAGACCTCCTTTTCTCTTCAGTGAACGCCTCCAATTCTGCATAGTTGCAGAAAGCACTGGAGTAAAAAGAACCAGCAGTCAGATATGAAAAAAAGAAACAGATTACTTGTCTTAGTTAAGGTAACTCAGTTCCATAAGACATTCTCTGTAGTATGTACAGCTAACCCTGCCGAGTTAAAACCCACTACTCACAACACTCAGTATTGTCATGTAAAGTTCTAAATAATTGGTAGTCCACATTTTTTGTTATTGATACTGCCCCCAGTATTTCCCATTTCCATAACTATGCTGCAATTCTCTCAGCGTATTGGGTCAAATGTAGTACACAGGCTATAACAATCTGAAAGCTGCATGATTCCTTCTCATCTCATCTAGTGGCATTTAGTACATTCTAACACGCAAAAGGTGGCTCCGGTACAACATGAGTATAAAGTTATTATGAACCGTCGTTCTCTGACATATTTTATTATAGTTCTGAGAAATCAACACTCCATTGGACTCCTTTTTACTAGAGATAATGTCCTAGTTTTTTAAACAAAATATTGTTACTTTTGATGAAAAACTGTAATATTATTTCTAATCAACACTAACACAATATGGTGTTTCTACGCAGATGCTGTCTGGTAGATACAAAAGCATCTTATGAATTCCAAAAAGTAGAAGAACTCTTCAGTCTATAAATAGAACTTACATCTGTTTAGTTCCATAGAAGTAGACCAGCCGCTTATTTTTAACAGAAGCCAGACCCCACTGCTCTGGTTCACTTATCTGCAAAGAATGCAAATTCAAAATGAGATAAACTCTGTAGTACAAATTGTATGTTCATCCGTACATTATCTCATGTGCAAGCCCGATTTAAATGAGGCGATATGCAAGCCAAACATTAAAATGAGGGGAAAACAGAATAGAAGGAGCCTACAAAGCATTTACAGAGCTATCCCACCAAATTTTCCCTCAAGAAAATAGATCTATCCCAAGTTCCCAACTGAAGCTACAAGCAAGCACCCAACAATCGTGAGGGGAGGGGGGGTCATATAATGTGAAACTTACTCTCTCCGAGAAATAGTCTAAAGTCAGCAAAGGAGCGGACTAGCACAATCTGCACTTGACACAATCCGCACGAGTACATATATGTAAACCAGCAGGTCGTAAGAGAAAAACAGTAAGAATGGAATTCACACCTGTAACTAATAAACTTGCAAGAGCAAATCACATAGAATAAAAACACATACATGTAACTAGACAACCTCTAAGCGCACACGTTATCTATGCGACTATGCCCAGAGACATATCCAGAGCCCAGGCGAATCTAATACATATCACCCAAATCCTACCTGATTCCCAAGATCCTGTACACTATTAATTAGCAGCAACGGCAAATCTGGAAAATAAATCAACAGCTAACCAAAAAAATACCAGTAAATGGAACTAGCTAGGTCAAATTAACAGCTAAACCAACCAAATCGGGCAATAGATCATCAAACAACCTACGGATTTAGCCAAAATGGCGACGCAGCTGCCCCACAAGCTGGGATTTCCACCCTGGAACGAAACCCTAAGCAAGCTAACTCCAGAGTCCCCCAAGCCAGAGGCTAACCCGAGCAACTACTAGGCTACAGATCAGAAAGAAGCCCCAACTCACCATGGCCGGCCAGGCCGGGAAGCCCTTCATCTTGGCGAGCACGAGGTCGCCGAGCTTCCACTGCGCGGCGGCCGCCGCGGCCGCGGCAGCCGCGGACATGCCGCGCTTCCTCCTCGCCGGCGCCATCGCCCTGCCGGCCACCAGCCAACCGCCGCCGCTGCCGCCGCCACGGCCACCAGCTCCAGCACCACCCCAAGCAGCGACCAAGGCTCAAAAGCTGCCTCTCGGGCGGCGGCTAGCGCCTGAGGCCGTGTGGCGGCAGCACGCCGCGGCTCGTGCCGGAGGCGGCGGGTCGCCGGTGGTCGTCCTCCCTTCCTCCTCCTCTTCCCCTTCGGCGACGGCGACGGCGACGGCGGCAGCTGCTATGGAGAATTTAATTGTTTATTTATTCGCTTCTCCTCTGCTGTGTTGTTGATTTTATTGTTTTCTGTTGTGTTTTGAGTTGAGGAAGAAAGAAGAGTATGCAACACTGTCTAGGTGTGTGCTGTGCTGGTGGGTGGGGGTGGTTCGGTGGGAGGAGGGAGAGGGAGAGCGTGGGAGGGGTGGAGTGGGAGTGGCGGTGCGCGTGCGTGAGACACGGAGAGAGCGGGGGAGGGTTATGTGGACGGAAAGGCTTTTGCTGCCGCATATACCCATCTCTCCATATCCTCACTGCACTAGGCTTTACACAGCTCTATAGTTCCTGTCTTGAACATGTTTTTAATACTACACTCAAAGGAAATTTAAGAAAAATATAAAAGGAATTAAAACTTGTGCAAGGCGTCCTCGTACTACATGCCATTGAAAATTGTACTGTAAAAAACTTCTGAAATAACGAAACTAGTCCTCGCTATAGTACCACATGTGCAATGTTTTGAGTGGTCTTAATCTTTCAATTGTTAATTAGACGTCTCCTTTAGCAAGTTAGAATACTATAGCTCAGTGACTTGCCTTTAGCGAGTTAGACAATCCACGGATTCTCTAACTTGGGCTTTTAGAACTTCAGCGGTTTCTCTCATCCGTCCTCTTGATCCTCTTCGGCCTCGTTTATCGGCACCCGTCTTTACTCTTTATGAATTTTCAAGTTTTTAGTTAATTTTGTCCACTTAATTAAATGGATTTATATCGATTTACCAAAATTAGATCAATTTAAAACTACAAGTAAGTGATAGATTGCTCTTAATTTTTTTTTAAATACGATTTAAGATAACCAAGTAGTCAATGTATCGAAACAACCAAGAATTTTGAAAGATTTAATTTCTTACTCATTAGTTTGCATGCCGATAAATTTGACTAAGATTTGAAAAAATCATAGTCTTGGGTTTCAAGTTAAGTAACAAAGGCCATGGCCGTCTCCACGTCACAGTTCATGATAATATATCCACATATGTTTCGTTTCAAAATAGTGGGTTGTCCATGATAGTCGTACTGCATGGGGTATACATCGCCGGATCGGATTAAGAGAGCACACGACAACGAGGGAGCAAAGACAGCGCTGCACAAAGACTCTAACGAGGTTTTGTCAGAGAGCACGACAGCGGTAGAAGACATGCATGCAGCACGGATACCCGATGACGGCAAAACACAATGCAACACGGATACCCGATAGCGACAAAACACACGCATGCCGCACTAGCACGATGACGGCAAACACACATGCATGCCGCACGGTGGAGATTCTCCTTATTTTAATCACACAAGCCGTTGGCTAGCAGCAAACTTGTTTTAAGCATGATTTTGTTGATTTCCCACGGTTGCGGATAGGTTCCGATTTTGGTTCTGAACGTACGTGAATAACGGGGGCAATTATCTCTCTTTGCAAAGACCACGTACCTACATGCATTTTAGTCCTGAACTGTCTGCATGACACTGTTTATTTGTGTCTTTAAGACTATCATGAGGAGAAATGCTAAACCTAACGCGCGCATAAAAATAAATATTTTCTTTCATGAATGCACGATTACAGTATATTTGGTGTTCAGTAATAAAATCCGAGTAATAAAAGTAAAACATTTATTTTTAGCTTCCGAAAAGGATACATGCTAGTTTGCTTGACAACCACCACGGCACATACGTACTCTACGATCAATGTATACTATATGAAAAAAGATTATAGTTTGCTAGAGTGAAACAGCTACTATAACTACTTAGCAACATATGTTGACTCACTAGTGGAGAACGGGGCACTAGTTCCGGTTTTAGAGGGCCTCTAGTCCCGGATTCTAGAGGCTGGGACCTCTAGTCGGGTCTGAGCCGTGACTAAAGGTTGTGCGTGGCAGCGTAGCGATGAGGGTGGTATTTAGTCCCGTGCAGATTACGGGCCGACTAGTTCCTTTCGCGGCAAGATTTACTCATTGCCGGCAGTCGATGGGGTTTCTGTCGTGGCAGAGTTTTGGGGTCATTTTCTGCCGCGGCAGCCGATGGGGGTTTCCGCCGTGGCAGAGTTTTGGGGCCGTTTTCTGCCGCGACAGCCGATGCATGTTTTTGTCGCGGCAGAATTTTGGGCCAATTTCTGCGCGGTAGCCAAATGCGGGGTTCTACCGCGGCAGGAGGATAGATAAAGGAGGGTTGCGTTTGGCGTAAAGTGACATGCAACGAAGAAACCCATTACACACAACATCGTCATAATTATATAGATATAATTCTACATTACATAAATATATACATAAATGGAGATCACAACCCATCTATTCGGTTACAAGTTCATTAAATCACGGGTAGCCGAAGGTATGGTATTTTCCTTCTGGGTTTATGACATGGTCAACAAGAAATCCCGCCAATTCCTCTTGAATTGCTACCAGACGCTTCTTGGATCGAGATTCTCTCGCAATCTTTCCAACTATATATAAAAGAAGGAGGTCAATATGAATATCGATAGTCATAACAAATATTATGAATGACACTCAACAAAAATTGTGCATATATTGCTCACGTACTTCTAAAAATGTCTCTTCGTCCCGCTCACTGACCTCGGAGCGAATGTACTCGCACAGGAAGTATCCATATAGATTAGTACCTGGTGGCTGCCTCTCGCACTTTACGACAAAAGGTTTCAATCAAATAATAATTAAGCATGACATGATGGTATTAAAACTAGAATTGAAGAGATACGCGGATCTAGCTCGTACTACTTACATTGATCTGAAAACTAAGCTCGTCTTTAAATTCACCAACCGTAGCATTGGTGAAAGTTTTCCAAACCCTGCCCGGCAAAAGATATGTGTTATTAGTTACTTGATATCTCAGGATATATATATGAACGAAAGAGACCGATATAGTGCGATAATGACTGAAATTACGAGCGCATCTTTAATGAATGTGTACTCTGATTCGTCTCTCATTAGCGAGTATTTGATTTCAACTCTTCCAGCGTCAACAATAATGGTTAGCAGAATCCAGTGATAGTTGCGCATGTTTATATACGTCAGTAACTCATCAATTACACTTAGCAGAATCAAGTGATCTGTACAATACAATAACACTCTTACCTGTAGTTGTAGGGAAACAATTTTTCGTTTGTAATGTTGCCTCAATAAGACCCTTAGCAAGTTACGCTTCGTGTCCTTGAGGTATTCCAATAGCAATCTTTGATTAAAACGGTGTGGGTCGATGAACCCAGTGTCAAAGATTTTCTTCCGGTCACATTCATCGCTCTTCATTCTGCATAATAGCATATAGTGAAGATAATTACATGCAATAAAAGAGCTTGGTTAGAGACTTTATCATAGAAATAAATGAACCACTTCCAGACAAAAGGTAGCGAGGAGACTCAAGTCAAGGGCATCTTGTTTGAATAACATATAGAATTCCTCAAAATAAATTTGCAACTGGTCTTCACCATTAAACTTACTTGTAATTTTCACAAGCAGCGCTGACAATTGATCTTCTTCATCGCATGTAGAGACTTTCTCGTACCACTCATGCAGTCTTCGTATTTGAGTTGGTAGAAATTTGACCTCATCAAGTCTGACCAGAGTCTTCCCGTATTCATATCTCCATGCAAATTCTCCTTGTATGGGGATATGCCCGCCTAGCGCCTGATCAACTGTAATATTAGCACATTTGGCAAATTTCATTGCTATAATATTCTGATGATCAGTATTGGATAACACCTTGAGCGGGGCGATCGATTTGTTTGCATGCATTCCGAGTTGCGCAACCTCTCTTTTCTCGTTGCTTGCAGTAGTATTTCTTGGAGTATTACCGCTGCTTGCAGTAGTATTTCCTGAATTCTTCATACCAATTCTCAGCAGACAGCGTTTGTAGTCATCAGCCTTATTTATCTCATATTGCGATGGTTGCTCAAGAAACCCCTTAGCCCACTTTTTGGCTTTAGGATCAAATATTTGTTTTGGCTCGGGAGCTTTGGGTGCAAAAAAGGCTTTAACTTGGGCATCACTGATTGCTTTGGTTTCCTCATCAGTCATCTCGTAAGGTAACTTGGTAGGAGGCGGCAGGATTTTCTTCACCTTTTTACCTTTGGCTTTCTTCTGACTAGTATTTATACTAGTTGACTGAGAGACCCCCTTCTTCGTCTGACACGGCGGCGGCGGAGTGGGCTAACGCGGCGGGGTAGGAGTGGGCTGATGCGGCGGTGGACTCGCGTTATGGTGGTCGTCCCACTCCTCATGTGGACTTGCTGGAGGTGGCAGACTCGGCTGACGTGGAGGAGACGGTGGTGGCTTGGATGAGCCTGGAAACACGATGTATTTCTTGCGCCATAGAATGATATAGCCCCTGACTTCTCCTAGCGTGCTCTCATCTTCAGGTCCAGGGATGTCAAGTTATAGTGATTCATATTGAGGTAGAATCTCATCCACCCCGACATGAGCATAGCCATCTGGAATCTCTTTGCAATGTCAGCGTGCTTCAGGTTGACAAGATAAAGCATGGCCGAGAGCCGCCTTGAAGTAGGGATGGAATTCGAGCCGAGCCGAGCCAACTTGGCTCGACTCGCTAAAGCTCGTTCAACTAACGAGTTAGCTCGACTCGGCTCGTTTACAGAACGAGCTCATATTTGAAACTCGGCTCGACTCGGTAAACTCACGAGTAGCTCGCGAGCAGCTCGTTTAGATTGTTATAAGTTATGAATATAAGCTGGGCACGAGAAAAACTAGTAATTATTCTACTAATTTGAAACTAGAACAATAATAGTACTTCCATAATAGCACGAAGGAAGATCAATAAAAAATATAGCAACTCTACGCCATTACACCTTCAAGGAACATTCATAGAATGACACTTATCTATGAAAAATTTCAAACTCTATATTTGAACGAGTTTAATAAGCTAAATGAGTAGCTCGCGAGTAGCTTATTTAGCTTGGGTGAACAAACAAGCTCAAATCAAAAACTTGGCTCGACTCCTTACACACCGAGTTCGAGCCGAGTCGAGCTATATCACGAGTTACTCATTTAGCTCGTGAGTTTCGAGTTATAATTCCAGCCCTACCTTAAAGGATACGTTCATCACTCCCACATGCAGCTCGCAGCTTGTCTTCTCAGTGATATTTTCCACGGGATAGCGATCTATCGGATCGGCCGCCGTGGAAGCGACACTGCTTCTCCGCTAAGATGGGACACCAGCACTTTCTTCTAGCCGCTGATGAGTTGGGCCTTGCTGGCGCATTTCGTCCGGCTGCTTCTGTTGCTCCTTTAGCATGACATATATTTCCTCGTTCTTTCTTTCCACGCTACGCAACTGGGATGCCTCCTCTCTCTCCTTCCGCTTCTTTGCCCTCGTTCGGCTTCTATAGGATTCAGTGTCCTGAGAAAACCCAGTCTTCCACGACACAGAAGGTCCAAAGCATCGTGTTCGTCCTGGTTTTTCAGGATTCCCGAGGGCCTTTGTCAGCTCGTCATTCTCTCTGTCGGGTTTGAAGTCACCCTTTTTAACCTTCTCAATTGTTTTAACAATTTCTCCATGGGGTGTAGCAACATTGGACTTTTCATCGAATACTAACTCCCATGTTTCCATGGTTTTGGATGAAGAGTAATCCTTCTCATTCCGACAGACACGACACGGACAACACATAAAACCATTCCGCTTATTTGCCTCAGCCAACTCGAGAAAAGAATGCACGCATTTAATAAACGCGTCACACATTCGGGGAGCATCATACATCCATTCTCAGATCATCTGCAGTATAATTAAAATTTTCTATCATATAAAAAGTTTGGATCATTTTTACTACAATTACTTTTACATGCACTAATTTTTGAATTAAGATTTTCTATCATATTAAAAATTTATATGCACTAAATTTTGAATTGGACAAAACTGTTAACATAAAAATGTTGACTATTTAATTATTGCTCTAGCAATGAAAACCTTATTCAATTCTAAGATCCGAAACTCTTCAAACGCACATCTCAACTTTCAGTAGCTTTTTGTATAATCAAACTATGCTTAAAACTACACATCTAAAATTCCCTCTACACTTCTAAGCATGAAATTCCTCATTCTAGTTCTAGAGCATTGAGCTAAACTATAACAATAAGAGGTGAATGATTGAAGTTGCTAACCATTTTAGAAGTTTGGATTGATAGATGATGCCACCAAATCTTGGATTGAAAGTTGCCACCAAATTGGACAAAAAATGAGGATGAACTTGAGCTGTTACTTGGAGGAAATGGCCATGCTTTTGGGCTGGGTCGAAGAGGCATATATAGTGGTAATAAGTTGTCCAGGGCGGTAAAATGAACCCAGACTAGAGGTTGACCTCTAGTCCCGGCTTGTAACAAGAACCCAGACTAAATATAGCCATGGGTCCCACAAGAGCTCTAGTCCCGACATGTGTTACCAGCCGGGACTAGAGGTTGCCCATGGACCGGGACTAGTGATATGGGGCCATGTAGCCGTTGCAGAATTCACAGACCGGAACTAGTGTTAGCACTAGTCCCGGTTTCAGAGAAGGCCGGAACTAGAGTCTGGAGCTGAAAAAAACGAAAGGTCGTTTTTCTACCGGTGACTTCCTACCCCGCATGTTGAACGGTTATGGCCAACTTGGTATCCATGCATCATGCGTGTGAGACTATACATTTCATGGGCTCTACATGTTCACTCACAGATGTCAATATTGCATGCACCATGGCCCGTGAGTCACGTGTAGAAATACAAACCGGTGCAGGTTGTCCATGGTGAACGGTCGACGCATGCTGATAACCATGGATAACAGACGAGACAACTCCGTTAATCACACATTATAGCCGTGATCAGTATATATACATCACAATCCGACGATATGCAGGGTATGCACCGCAACCACCACCTGCAAGAAATCCGTGTTGATGTTTCGTTATGGTAATATACCCATATAGTCTCTCCATCCACCAATAAGTGAACTTCTAGATTTTTTCAAATTTTAAAAGCTTTGACCAAATTTGTAGACAGACCTAGCAATATAGATGACAACAAATATATATATTATGAAACTATATTTCAAAACATATCTAGTAGTACAAATTTAGTGTCATAAAAGTTGCTACCTTTTATAATAAAGTTACTCAAACTTTATTAAATTTTACTTAAAACAAAGGCTAGATGTACACTTATTTGGGGGGTATGGTAGATGGGTTCATCTTGGCGATAATTTCACCCACTTAAGTTACTTTATATCGATTTACTAAAATTATATCAAATTTAACATATAAGTAACTTATAGATTGTTCTGAAATACAAGCGGCCGAACACACCCCAGTGTGGTCTGCGATAACAATGCCAACACTATAGATGGCAATGGGTATCCGAACCCCGCAAACCCGACGGGCACCCACATTAAATCATGAGGGTTTGGTAAATAAAAAAATCCTTAGCGGTAAAAAGTTAGACCCGTCAAGTCTAACGGGGGTGGGTTGGAGATAGCAAAATCGTACCCATAGACCCATAGTCCCGATAAACCCCACTAATCCTAACCCAAAGTCCCTAACCCCACATCCTTTATCCCCACGTCCTACACATGGGCATATGGCCCACGCAGCAACACCCCATCCCCACATCGCCACACGCTTGCAGGGACGCACCCCTCCCCATCACCACACGTTGACACGCAAATCGCCACCAACCTCGTCCCAATCGCCTCTCTCCTCTATGGCTCCACTCCTCTCCTGCCTCACTTCTCTCCCATGAGTCCCCCATCCACACAGCAGAGTCGACGATCGCTCTCCCTTCCTCACACCACCGTTGCATGCCCATCTCACGCCGTCGCCTCTCATTTGGCACCTTTGTGCTCCCTGTGGCCCTCTACAGACTCCGACGATGGCCAACGACGTGGGTACCCGTCACGTCCACGAACCCGACCGGGTCGTGGGTCCGGTGGGAAATTATACCTAACGGCAGGTATGGGGCGGTTCACGGGGGCAGGGCAGGGATAAGGGTCACGTGCGGGTATGGGGTGCCAAACCTAGCGGGTGCCATCCGAAGCCAACGCCCATTCTCCTTGAGGAGGAGAAGATCGTCGCATCCACATTGACGAGCATTGTACCTTCTAGCGGCAGAGACCATTTGAGGTTTGATGTTGCGTCTCACGCCCGTGGTTTGTAGCAGGTTTATATAGACGCTCAACAATAATCTCAATGTAAGTCTTTACCTTGGCAACAATAGAACGAGGATGCATCATGTTTTCTCCCTCTCGGACCCTGTTGCGGGCATCCCAGATATGGCACATAGCTGTCATGGCCATGGTGATTTGAAGATTAGAAACTCACTCAAAAAACAAGAGCTCATGCTTGAGGAGAAGTGATAATTGCATGTCAGTATGCCGTTCACTGCAACTTATGAGTCACCAGACGTCTCTTGCATTTCAGGACATATAATTGCTTTCATATATATATATATATATATATATATATATATATATATATATATATATATATATATATATATATATATATATATATATATATATTTGTTAACGTGACCTGGCTAGTTTATATTTGCTAAAATTCCAAGCCGTAGACATATTTTTTGATTGCTCGTTTCACGGTAGACACACTTGTTTAATGTTTGTTTGACATGTTGGTCAATAATTGAACCGAGGACCAGTAGTGAACTCCGGTTCATAGATCCTATCGTATCAATCAAATGAGTTTTCAAATTCTTTGATAATGAAGATGGTTGCTGATGACCTACAAGAGCATAGTTTTTTAGAGCACGATTTTACAGAAGTATTGTTTCTAGTTTTAACATCGAATCCCAACAAGGAGCTTAGAAAAGTGTTTATCTATGATGTTTCTACTACACCCAGGGTGTCACTAGTCCTGATTGAATTTACTGTAAGATTTGAGGAGGAAAAAGGGGTGAGTGTGAATGAAAGAGTTTGTATATTAAACGGTGCTTAAATTAAAGAACATAATCAGTACGAAGATTTCTCGGGTTTCCTGCTGACGAGAGATTAGGCGCGGAGATTCGGTTCATAGTGATAGTGAATGTGCCAAATGGAGTAAGCAGAATAAGTGATTATAATACTTTTTATAAGTATATGAGTAGGCAAACAACCCATATAAAAGTCAAGACTTCTCTTGATAGATTCACTAGTAGGAAAAGACCTAGTGGTGATGTTCAGAAAAGGGGGTTAGTGGTGCTCAAACCGCACGCCACTACCTCACGCCACTGGTAGGACGTAGTGGTGGCATCCTAAGTGAACGCCACCATTACCGCTCGAACTGGTGGCGTTCGGTTTGAACGCCATGAATAGGGGACACAGTGGTGGCATTTTACGCAAACGTCAGTACTATATGTACAATTTGTGGCATTTCCAGAAAATCAAACGCCGCAAATATATTTTCGAAAATTAAAAAAAGGTGTTGCATATTGTTGATTGAAGGTTGCAATATAATAGCGTTGTAACATTACGAAATGCATATTCACATAAGCAGGAAAATAACGATTTGGTTCACCAAAAATTATTAACAAGCGGTTTAAAACATCACAAACGGTTGAAGACAAGCTAGTTGCATCTAGGCTCAGGATCTCCCATTGCAAAAAAATAGGTACACACTAGCGGGAATTTGGTTTTGGGAAATGAATCTTCTACATAAAAAACCTGTAAGACGAGTCATTGCTTGCTCTTTACGCATGTCAACAACATATATTCGCCAAGAGCTTGGAACTCCACGCTTTCTCGTGTTATTCTATTGAAGTGCCTCCTTAAATTGCATGGAATAGTCTAAACATGAAAAAAACTAAATAAATAAATAATAATAGTATGAAAATAAAATTCAATGAATTTAAATAGAAAAAATTATGCGTACCAAAGAACGCTCAAATCGACACTGCATGAGACAGACTTGGAATAGTGAGCCTGATATAGTATCATTGCTACAATTTGTGAAACAAACTTGGCACAACTTCATGTTCTTTATAAGGAAAGTGTAATTATTTTATACATGCATGTCTTACACATCGCCATATCTAATATAAAGCAATTGGTAATTAACCAACTACACACATGCATGTCTCGCATTCTAAGATCAAATAGGGCCTCATATTTGCATTGGACACAAAATAATTTTAGAGATGGAGTGAGTGAGCCAAGTAGACATCACAAGGCTCGCCCACACCACCCCCGACATTGCATCCTTACATTTTAATCATCGTCCATATGAAAGTAGAAAACAAAAATCAATTAAAATCATATTCATATGAAAATCAACCTAAAAGTAGGGCCTCATACTCGCATTGGACACAAAATAATTATAGGGATGGCGTAAGCGAGCCAAGTAGAATGCACAAATTATTTAATTGTGTATCTCACAAGGCTCGCTCACACCCCCTAAGATCACATCCTACCATTTTTAATCATCGGCCATATGAAAGTAGACAAAATCATATAGTTTTGTACCCCTACAATTATCTAAATTTGCTATACATCTAAAATCGTCTAGGTTTTGTACCCGAAAATTATATTAATTTGTTATACATCTAAAATCCCTAAAATCACTACACTACACAAAAATCACATAGGATCACAAAATTAAATACACTAATTAAGAGAGGGGCGGGGGAGTCTACCTATGGCGGCGTGAGGTCGGTGGAGGCGTGACGACAAGGGCGGAGAAGACGAGGTCGGAGAGGTGCGACGACGAGGGTCGGGGGAGGCATGGCAGCGCGAGGTCGGAGAGGCATGGGTGAGGGCAGAGAGGACAGGCCTAGGTCGGAGAGGCGCAGGCGAGGGTCGGGGGAGGCACGAGTCAGAGAGGCGCGATAGAGAAAGGTCAGAGAGGGTTGGACCAGGGCGGGGCGGCACGGGCGATGATTTGGGGGGGAGGGGCGAGCAGGAAGGGAGTGGTGCGGATGAAGAAAGAGGCGTAAGGGCGAGCGACGCTTTTAGTGAAATTTTGGATGGCAAAGTGGTGAACTCTCCAATTTATGGGACGCCACCATTACTCTGTAGTTGGGCCATTCAAAAATGTCGAACACCTGGGCTATATTGGTCTTAGCTCGCCTCATGCTCCCTACTTAGTGACGGTGTTCCTTGTTTCCCGAACGCCATGGCTAAGTCATAGTGGCGGCATTCGCCTTTTTCCGAACGCCGCTACTATTTTGTCTTGCAGTAGTGGCGCTCATTTTACTTTAGACGACACTAGAATGATGACTTATATAATCCTTTTCCTACTAGTGATTTTGTCCGACTCCAATGATTCATCTGCATGTTACCAAAACCATGGTCGGCACATCAATGAATACACAACCAAGACTAGTGATGTTACCTTCTTCTTCTTGCCCTTCCTCATATTCATCAAACTATCCAATCGTTGGTCTATGATGAAATTTGGAGAAATGTAAATTCATTTTATCCTCACCAAACTTGAGAGATATTGTTTCTTTCTTGCAAACAATGTTTTCCCCTATGGTGTTCAGGTATTCTAGAGGAATGGTTGAGGTGTATGATCGAGGTCGGGACTTTCCTATCCGAGTGACGGATAGATACTCTGGTCCCACTCAGTGAGACCATGTCAATGAGATTGCAAGCATGTGACTAGATCATGAGGATGTGATATCACGAGAACGAATAAACATGTTTATCGGTAACAAGATTGAACTGTATATTGATAAGTGAGATCAGGTCTTGGACAAATCAGGTATCATTATGCAAAGGTAATAAGACTCGATGTTTGATACGTCCAAAACATATCTACTTTCCCGAACACTTTTTCTATTGTTTTTCCTCTAAATTTGTGTGATTTGGATACAACTAACACGGACTGACGCTGTTTTCTGCAGAATTACCTTGGTGTCTAGTTTTTGTGCAGAAAATTAACTATCGGGGAAAATCCCGAAAAATATGCCAAAAATTATATTTCGCTAGAAGATCCACGGAGCCAGAAGACAAAACGAAGTGGAGGCCTAGGGACCCACACCCCTGCCAGGCGCGGGTGGGCCCTGCCTGTGCCTAGGGGGTGCGGCCACCCCAGGCACCCCCTCGGGCTCCCTCTTCGCCTCTAAGTTACCCCTTGACCTAAAAACCGAGGGGGATTCGAAGTTTTCCAAAAAAGAGTTCCGCTGCGCCGCCATCGGTTTGGATCCAAACTCCGTTCGGCACCTGCCGACGGGAATTTGGGGAGGATCATCGCCATCGTCATCACCAATGCCTCTCCATCAACCATCAATGTTTCCCTCATCCATGAGTGAGTAATCCCCCGCTGTAGGCTATGGGGATGGTAGGGATTAGATGAGTTCTATCTTGTAATCGAATAAGATTGTTAGGGCATAGTGCCTAGTATCTCTATTAGTGCTATTTTACTTTGTTGCAACTTGTTGTGATTAATGCTTGTCACTAGGGCCCGAGTGCCATGATCTTAGATCTGAACTTATTATTGAATCATTATGATAGTATTGTTTTTTATCCTATCTGCAAGTTGTGTACACATATCATTGTCCGGATCCAAAGGCCCCGAAGTGACAGAAATTGGGACAACCGGAGGGGATGGCTGTGGTGTGAGGATCACATGTGTTCATGGAGTGTTAATGCTTTGCTCTGGTGCTCTATTAAAAGGATCACCTTAATTGCCAGTAGTTCCCTAGAGGCTCCGCTGCCACGGGCTAGCTGGACAGAAGATGTTGTGCAAGTTCTCATTGAGAGCATGGATGACTATATATGGAGCACATTCCTATGATTGTTTAGTACTTGGATGCTTGTTCTTATTTATCTTCAATGTCCTAGATCTTGAAGTTACATGTTTAGACTCATCCATGCAACTCCCGTCCATCCATCCCTATGCCTACCGCGCTCATATCCTACTATTTGCTGCTACTGTTACTATTGCTCTTGTTTCACTATTGATGTTGCTTTGTTGTTGCTACTACAAACTGTTGCTACTGATAAACTTCTGTGAGCAAGAACTATTTCCAGGTGCAGCTAAACTGACAACTCAGTTGTTAAGGCTTGCAAGTATTCTTTGGCTCCCCTTGTGTCGAATCAATAAATTGGGTAATACTACCCGCGAAGACTGTTGCGATCCCCTATACTTGTGGGTCATCAAGACTATTTTCTGGCGCCGTTGTCGGGGAACATAGCTTTATTTGTAAGTTCACTTGGATCTATTTTTGTTCACTGCTACTCCTTTCATCATGGGGAAGTCTCGTGATGGAAAGTTTCCTATTTTACCATCCACTACAAGAAGAGGTACAGTCCTAAACACCTCTGTTTCTCTTGATTTACTGTTTGTTATAAGTAAGCTTGTTACACCACCACCACATACACATGCTACACACACTGCTACTGCTTTTGATGCTCATGATGTTACTTCTACTGTGCTTGATGCGAATGGTTCATTAGGTCCTTTCCTAGATGCTACTATGGCTGGTCTAGGAAATACTGAAACTCCTAGTAAAGACACTATTACACCTGTTAGCTCACCTAAGTCTAGAGAGAGTTATGATATTAATGATGGTTACATTGAGTTCACTGATGAATTTGTTGAAGAGCGCCGAAACACACATGGTACTAGTGCTATTAAGAGTCTCCTTGCAAGACGTACCATTATTCCTAAACTGTCCTCTGATCATAAGTTTGCCACCTCTCCCATAGATATTAAAGATAAAGATTATGATTTCTCTTTTGATTTATCCTATTTAGACATTTTTGAGAAAGAACCTTTTTGTGGGACTGAAAATGAGAGTGATGTGGCTCATATGAATGAGCTTTCTACTATGAGTGCTTTATTCTCTGATAATTTTAAGATGCGCAAGTACTTTGTTACTAAGATCTTCCCTTTTTCACTGAAAGGAGAAGCTAGGGCTTGGTTTAATATATTACCTCCTGGTTCCATTGATAGCCCTGATTGTTTGATTGCTTCTTTCTTTCAAAAATAATTTCCTCCCAGTGCAAGACATGCTGCTTTGCAGAGACTTTTTGATTTTAATCAAGGAAAAGAAGAGAAATTGCCTGAGTCATGGACAAGGTTTTGTGCCTTGATTCATGCACATCCTGTATGTCCATTACCTAAAAAATGAGCTTCTTGATATTTATTATAATGGACCAACTAATGATTCTAGGACATACCTAGATAGCTTTGCTAATTGTGTTTTCAGGAAAATAACTCCTACAGATGTTGAAGAATTAATGGCTAAGATAAGCAAGAATTATAATGATTGGATTTCAACTGAGCTAAAATGCACCTGAGCCTATTACTCCTGAACCAGATCCAATACCAACACCAAAGAAGAGGGGAGTTATTGCATTAAATGATGAAGTGATGAAAGAAGCTAAGAAGTGTCTAAACGAGAAAGGTATTAGAGCTGAAGATGTGAAGAATCTACCTCCTATACAAGAATTATGTAAGCCAATTCCCCACTCATCCACTATTGAGGTACATTCTCTCCAACACTTCGATGAAGGTGATATTCCCTATGGTAAGCCTCCTGATCAATGCTTAGAGGAACTTGACACATTTATTGTTAAACAAGGTAATTTTAATAAACAAGTTCAGAATCATTTATTGGAAAACTCTAGAGCTATTAAAGAGTTGAAAGATATTATGGAAAGAACTTCTAATGATATCAAAAATATTTGTAAACACTTTCAAATGGTTTAAACCCAACTTGATCAACTTGCTAAGGTACAAAAGGATATGCTAGTTAATGCCTCAGGAGATAAACATGCTTATGGAATTAGAACTAGGAGCGGTATAGCTACTTAAGATCTTTTATATCCTGAAGGACACCCTAAGAGAATTGAGCAGGATTCTCAACAAGGTAAAAGTAGTGGTAGTCCTCGTAAGAGAAACAAAAGGAAACATAAGGTAGTTGAGGAACCACTTGAACCTGCTGTAGATCCTAATAGTATATCTGTCTCTGATGCTGAAACTAAGAGTGGTAATGATAAAAATGATTCTCCTGATAAGGAGGAAGGTGAGGAAGAACCTGAGAAGCACATTAAGAACACTAGGTACACTAAGGAAGATTTTATTGCTAAGAAACATGGTAGTGAGAGAGAACCTTGGGTGTAGAAACCTATACCTTTTCCAGGTAAGAAACACAAGTCAAAGGAGGAAGAACATTACAACAAGTTTTGTGAGTGGATGAAACCCTTATTTTTGCAAATTCCTTTGACTGATGCTATTAAATTGCCTCCTTATTCAAAGTATATGAAAGATATTGTCTCTAATAAAAGGAAGATTCCTAATGAAGAGATTTCTACTTTGCTTGCTAATTATACCTTCAATGGTAAGGTTCCAAAGAAACTTGGTGATCCAGGTATACCAACTATTCCTTGATCTATTAAGAATAATTATGTTAGAACTGCTTTATGTGATTTGGGAGATGGAGTTAGTGTTATGCCTTTTTCTCTCTACAAGAGACTCCAGCTAGAAAAGTTGATACCAACTGATATATCTTTGCAAATGGCTGATCAGTCAACTACTATTCCTGTTGGTCTATGTGAGGATGTTCCTGTTCAAGTGGCTCATAATTTCTTGGTCTTAACTGATTTTGTTGTGCTTGAGATGCCTGAAGATGATAATATGTCTATTATTCTTGGGAGACCTTTTCTTAATACTGCAGGTGTTGTCATTAATTGCAATCAAGGAAAATTAACATTTAATATTAATGACAAATATCATACTGTTTATTTCCCCAAGAAGGTTGCTAAAAGCTATTGCCTGAATTCCATTGAAAATATTGAGAGCCATCAAGGTTGGAGAAATATATTGTCCCATTCCACAAGAAAATTTTGAAACTATTATGATTGGGACCATTGCTATCAAGTATGAGGTAACATAATCATCTTGTGGAATGCAAAGTTTTGTTTCATATAAGATTGTTTTGGTAACAAGACTTGATCAACCTTGTTAACAAAAGGATTTTAATGGACAAAATAATGTTTTCACTGTGGTTATACTTGCTTTATTTTACTTTTCTCCTTCTAGTCTTTGCTTTTTCTTTTGCTAGCTTTGGTTTTGCAAGTTGTTTGCGTGTTAGAGTGTCTTAGAACTTCTGTAGTTTGGTTTTTTGTTTGCTTTTGCTTCTTATAAAAAAACTGTTTCTGCGAGAAAATCAATTTTCATACCCTGAAAATTGGCCAAAAATATTGTTTTCCAAAAAAATCCAGAAAATTCAAAATAGTTTTTTCTCGAAAAAAGGGGTAGAGGGACACCTGGAGTGACCCAGGGGGCCACCCCAGGCACCCACACCCCTAGTGGGCACGCCCCCCTACAGGTGGCACCTGGGTGGGGTGTGGCCCACTTGGGCCCCTCCAAAGTGTCTCCTCCCAGCCACCTTCTTTCTCTCTCCCGAAAAACACCGGAAAACTTGCTCAAGCTCGAGTTCCTGCTGTTCTTGCTCGCGATTTTCGATCTCCTTGCTCATCCCATCTTTGCTGTTGATTTTTGGAGGTATCGCTCCTTGGTATGTGCCTCCTCCACTTGTCCAATTAGATTTGTGATTGATAGATTGTATCTTGAGTATTTTGCTGCTATAGGTGACTGGTTGTGTGAGCTTGCATGCCTGTTATATGCTTAGAGATTTCATTTTGATGCATGTGTAGCCCTCTAACAAGTCCCTGTAGTAGTTTCTGATCATTTATCAACTTGGAAATCACTTGGTTTGATGTTTGTCTAAAAATTTCAGAAAAGAGTGGTCATGGACAACCAGACATTTGGAGAGATATTTGAGGCTGATGCACCTAGGAGGGCAAGGCCTTCAAGATCATCCTCTCGAGCCAGGCCCTCATACAATAAGGATCTCATTACTCCGCGATTCGGCGACGAGGGAGATGAGGGGGATGCTCACCCTTCCACCTTTCCTTGCCCAAACTTTTTGCGGGCTGCTGGCATTCTTGATGATTTTACAACCTTGGTTTAGAGAGCTGGACTAACAAACCTTATGCAGGATGAGAGCGTGCAATAATCTACGCTCACTAAAACATTTGTGGAGAGCTTCTCCTTTACTAACAGCATGTTCAAGCCAGATGTTTCTTTCAAAATTTATGGCAGGTCTTATAACATGACATTGAAGAAATTTTGTGAGGCCCTGGGACTTGGTACAACTGGGCCAGCAAAGAAGATTCCAGCTCAACCCGCTGATTTGTTGGAGCTCTACCGCGGGATAACCAATGATGATGACCGTAGAGCTCAACGAGGAAAGATAAGAAATATTCAACTCCTAGCCATCAGGTACTTTGCTTACTATCTTGCCACTAGTGTTCTTGGTAGGGAGAACACTAGTAATATTTCCAACTATCATTTGGCATTCTTAGCTGTTGCGCTCAACAATGAAACTAAGTACAATATTGGTTCTCTCATTGCTTGTCGCTTAACTGCTAAGGGACCCATTTATGGGGGGAATTATTGTTGCACGTGTTGCTACTGCCTTGGACATTGCTGTTGATCCAAATGATACAGTTGTGGCCCCTCAGAGGCTTGATCTTGCTGCCATGAAGGCACATCACTTTGTCACCACTAGCTCTACCCTTGAGAACTTGGTTTATAGAATGCTGTTTATTGACGGGGAAGAGAGAGAGATCTCTCTCCTCCAAACCACTTTGTTCAGTATTTCTCAGGGACCTTTGTCACGCTCCAAGGAGGAGATGGATGACAAGCTGCACGTTCTTGGTTTCCATGGACACTATCAGGGGGACGCACCCTCATACGACCCCTCTTTATACTACACAGGGGAGTCCTCGAGCTCGTACCAAGACGAGGGAGCCTCCTCGTCGTACTACGGAGGTGCACCTACTTGGGCACCATGGGATTGAGCCCCACTTAGGCCAAAAGAATAAGCTTGGGGGGAGCTATACCGACATCACACTCATCTATATATCATATTCATCGGTTCTTTGTATATCCATTGTTCGCTTTCTTTTTGGTTTTTGTTTCTGCTTTCTCAAAACACAAAAAATTACCAAAAATATTTTTGTTGTTTCTCTTGGTTTGTTTCTTTGCTTTGGTTTGCCTTAAAAGAAAAATCCAAAAAGAATTTGCTTTGTTTGTTTTGTTTGGTTTGTTTTTGCTTTGTTGGCCTGTTTGAAAAAATCGAAAACACCAAAAATATTTGTTCTTCTTCTTTGGTTTTGTGAGTTCTTTGCAGGGTTCAGCCATCCTCAGTGGATTTTGGTTTCATGTTATTATTCAAGTCACACAAGTGAAGGGCAATAATGAAGATTAAGATAACTTGAGGTGTGGTAAGAGGCTGGTAACAAACTCTATTTGTTTTCATTTTTGTACATATACTCATCATTGTGAGCATGCTTAGTCTGTTCTTGCTTGTCTATGATTAGCTCCAGCTTTATAATAGTTTGTAGCATGTCATATGAATGTTTGCCTGTATTGTTTTATTCATATTTTGGTATGATATTGTGGTGTCCTCCTCTGAAAGTTTCATGTGAATCAACCTGGCACATGCTCACGCATGCATATGACTAAACATTAGTCAGTAAGCCTCGATCATTTATTTTGCCTTAGAGTTCTTGTATCACTTTCATGCCATGATTAGTCCTGTTTTGTTGCAAGCATGATTATGACAATTATTGCTCTCTCGTTTGTTGCTCTCTCTCTATTGCTAGCCTTCACTTGCACTGAGTATGATCTCTACTTGTGCTTCCAACTCCCCAAAACCATTATTGCCAACAGTGTCCACCATACCTGCCTATTAGCATCACTTTGCTATTTCTATGCATATTCTATATGCCTTGTTTTCTTCCAAATAAAATGTTTGACTGTTTTGAGAAAGTTAGTTAGTAAAGATCTCACGAACTTGATGGCACACTTTATTCCTTGTACTTAATAATACTGAACCATTGTGACATGTCCATGAAAGTTATATGCTTACAAATTATAGGTTGGGAGTTAGCAGAACCGTGCTGTCACGGGGAATGCTTTCAACACTTATGGATACCTATCCAGTTGATACCTTGCTCTTTTGTTTGCGGATGTCGACGGTGTGAAATAAAAGGGGAGCTTGTGAGTTCATGGAGTATATATATGTGTTAGAGAAACACCTGGGCCGCTAGCCTAAGCCATGCCTAATCATGGTGGAAACTTGCAGCATCACCATAATGAGCATTCTGTGAAGCATCCTCAATAAAAAGCTATGCACATAGTAAATAAAAAGATCGCTGAGATGCTCATTGTCTGCTTGCTTTGTCATTTTGATCACGGGATAGCTCTTGTATCATGTGCAAGGGGTACCCCGTTGGCGGTTCTATATGATATGCATGTATGTACAATGACAAGAACTTGCAGATAACCAAAGTTGAGTAGCATGTGGAGCGACCCTCGTACTCAAGGGACTTGGGATTTCTAGTTTATGGTTTGTCAAGCATATAACTCAGATTGGACCTCACTTTCACCTTAACCATATAAAGATGCCTATGGTAGGGTCAATGAGATCTCAAATATAATGAGTACCTTCCTTTCAACATTTGGAAGCCTTTCAAAATTTTCAAAACCTTTTCACTTCCTTGTTGAGTCCCCACTTATTCTATGAGCACCTTCTTGAGAGCATAGTTGCCATTCTTGTGTTTGTCTCAAAACTTGGTTAATTATGTCATGACTTTGATGCTTGTATCTCTGATATCTTTACTTCTAGTCTTCATGTGAACTTCAGGGGTGCCTTGGCATTTATATTGTGCTCTACAAACAAAGTCAAGTGAGATACCACTCTATTATACCTTACTATGAGCATTGCAATGTTTCTTATGTTTATGTTCCATGCTATTTATTATTATTGAGTTGGTTTCTCTTTATAGCTTGCAATGACTATTGAGTAGACTTGGCTGCATACTTCTTATTATGAATGGTTTAAGTATCTACTCATGTGATGAGAATATATACATCATATGAAGCAAATGGGATCGTGAAAGTTCTTTTATCGCACTCAGTTTTCAACTGAATTGCTTGAGGACAAGCAATAAGTTAAGCTTGGGGAGAGTTGATACGTACAAAATTTATCTACTTTCCTGAACACTTTTTCTATTCTTTTTCCTCTAAACTTGTGTGATTTGGATACAACTAACACGGACTGACGTTGTTTTCAGCAGAATTACCTTGGTATCTAGTTTTTGTGCAGAAAATCAACTATCAGGAAAAATCCCGGAAAATATGCCAAAAATTATATTTCGCTAGAAGATCCACGGAGCCAGAAGACGAAACGGAGTGGAGGCCTGGGCGGCCCACACCCCTGCCAGGCGCGGGTAGGCCCTGCCTGCGCCTATGGAGGGTGCGGCCACCCCAGGCACCCCCTCGGGCTCCCTCTTCGCCTATAAGTTACCCCTTGATCTAAAAACTGAGGGGTATTTGACGTTTTCAAGAAAAGAGTTCCGCTGCGCCGCCACCATCAGAAGCCGCGATTCGGATCTAGAAACTTCGTTCTGGCACCCTAAGGGTCATCACCATCGTCATCACCAATGACTCTCCATCAACCATCAATGTTTCCCTCATTCATGAGTGAGTAATCCCCCGCTGTAGGCTATGGGGATGGTAGGGATTGGATGAGTTCTATCTTGTAATCGAATAAGATTGTTAGGGCATAGTCCCTAGTATCTCTATTAGTGCTATTTGACTTTGTTGCAACTTGTTGTGCTTAATTATTGTCACTAGGGCCTTAGTGCCATGATCTCAGATCTGAACTTATTATTAAATCATTATGATAGTATTGTTTTTTATATTATCTGCAAGTTGTATACACATATCATTGTCCGTATCCAAAGGCCCCGAAGTGACATAAATTGGGACAACCGGAGGGGATGGCTGTTGTGTGAGGATCACATGTGTTCATGGAGTGTTAATGCTTTGTTTCGGTGCTCTATTAAAAGGAGCACCTTAATCGATGAGTTCCTAGAGTCCCACGCCACGGGCCGGATGTAAGATGTTGTGCAAGTTCTCATTGCGAGCACTCATGACTATATTTGGAGAACATGCCTATGATTGTTTAGTACTTGGATGCTTATTCTTATTTATCTGCAATGCCCTAGATCTTGAAGTTACATGTTTAGACTCGTCCATGCAACGCCCGTCCATCCATCCCTATGCCCACCGCGCTCATATCCTACTATTTGCTGCTACTGTTACTATTGCTCCTGTTTCACTATTGTTGTTGCTTTGTTGTTGCTACTACAAACTGTTTCTACTGATAAACTTCTGTGAGCAAGAACTATTTCCAGGTGCAGCTGAATTGACAACTCATTTGTTAAGGATTGCAAGTATTCTTTGGCTCCCCTTGTGTCGAATCAATAAATCGGGTAATACTACCCGCGAAGACTGTTGCGATCCCCTATACTTGTGGGTCATCAATGTTTAGAAGGTTTAAGAGAATAATCCTATTCGTGGAATGTGAAGGGATCTACATGTGTTTCCAGATAATGCCGATGATCAATTGATCGGGCAGATGGCCCCTTCATACCTAAACATTCCTAAACTCTAAGGGTGTCACGCTTAAGGGTAATCGACGTTGCGGGTCGATCTACTACCGATAGAGAAATAGGAAGAGAGAACCGGAAACATTCTAGAGAGAAACCGAAGTGTTCAGAAGTTATTCAAAAGGAGTTTTGAATGAGAGGAATTAAATAATATGTATTTAATATTTAATTAATTAATATTAAATATAAAAGAAAAAGGGAAAGTTCACACATGGGCTTTCTCTAGGAGGGAAGACGGTCCAAGAGGGAAGGGCCAAGGGCCCCTAGGGCCATGCGGCTAGGGTGGGAGGGCTCCCACCCTGCCAACCACCCCTAGGCAGGATTGGGCGGGTGGGTGGGGCGCATCCTCCTGCCGGCAAGCTCCCTCCTCCCACCTCCTCTTGTTTAGTCCCACCCCGGGACTTGGGAGGTGGGGAGTGCCCAGTTTTCTTTTATATATAGGGGTGCCCTCCACCCTAATTTCTCATTCCACAATTGGAATTAGCCATTCTTTCTCCCCTCCCTCTCTCTCCCTCCCTACGTGTTCCCAAGTAAGGAACATGCTACGAGGAAGAGAGTTCTCTATCCAGCGCACGCCGTCGTGTTGCTGGAATCGGTCCGGATCTTCTTCTTTTGCTGCCTTACTGGACCGGGGCCCGGGAGATGTCTTTTACACCGTACGCATGTAAAACTCAACGAGGCACTACCACTAGTGGTGTTGTACGCTTGAATCCTTCTAGACCTTGAGGTCTACCACATTGGGCTTCATCAGCAACGTTTGTGCGAGAACGTAATCCCGCGACCTATGTTCAAAGGTATGAATACTGTATCATGCTCATTATTTTACTTCTCCATAGATAGATCTTGGGTTGGTGCGTTCTCGTAGTAGGAATTTTTTTTGCCACAGAACTCCTTTAGCGGTATCAGAGTGATACATGTGTAGATGTACAAGTACGAGTAGAACACGTGGAACGTATGGGCGTTGATTTCTAATTGCTACCCTCCTACGTATACCTGCTAATATCGCGGTAATACCGGATGAAGCATCCCGGACCAACCTTACGTGTAACCTTACGTGAGACCGGTTCGACGACTAACATACGATTGTGCCATATAAGTGGCTGATGGGTGTCTATCTCTCCAATGTTAGTTGATACGACACCTACAAAGGACGACCCTGAAAAGAAATTAAAAGCAACAACTAGTTATCCACGTTGTGGTTGGATTCATAGGTAAGAATCGGTTCTTGTGTGAAAGCCCATGCAACCACATAAATTTTCCAAGATAAAGTAGAGTCGTCTAACTTTATTTTGCACGAGGGCAAATGATATATTTGGTTTAGGTAAGTCTTTATAGGATGAAAAACTAAAGGCAAGGTGGCGTTGTGAACATGGTGCAAATGTCGGCATCCTCGATGGAGATCAAGACGCGACAAACCGCCACATATCACACATACATAACTATTTTTGTTAGATGATTAGCTGTTGTGTTATATCTTGTTGTGCTAGTATTAGAGTTATGATGGTAGCATAATAAGATAATTCCTCGTACTATAATTCCAATATTGTGTTCTCCCATACGTGTGCACCACCAAGAAAGTTCATAATTATGAAGAAGGTTGCGATGATCGAGTATTAGACATCTTCACGTTCGCATACAATAAGTGCAAGCCATGTATACACTGCAATACACTGTGGTTGGAATTGGCGAGCCAAGCATGTACAAAAAATAGCCTCAGAACATAGATGACCGAAAGGTTTAGCATGAGTCACATGGAGATATGATCGATATGGTGTTATCTACCCTGGAAGCTGTATCAAAGGCCATGATGATCGGGGATGATATGGTATAAAGGGATCATGTAGTCACCAAATGAATGTTGCGGGATGTTCGTTTGAGTGGGAGTTTGGTATTTTAGTTTGACTAAACAAGAACCCATATTATGAACATTAAGATTAGAAACACATTTGTGCTTGTACAAGTGCTTTGAGATCCGGAAAAGTCAGCTGCCATGGACTATTTTATATTCAATTTCTGCAATTTAGTAAAAGAGAGGGATTCTTGGAAAAGCTGTGCAAAAAGCTTGTCGCGTACAAGATTCCAGTGCGTAGTGCTACTGCTCGTGGCGACGGCCATCCATGCTACCCTTTGTGGGGGATCAATGTTCTGCTGCATCCTCTCGGCCGTCGTGAGCTGTGGTAGTTCCTCTCGGCGTCATAGCGGGGGCTCCATGTTCTGCTGCATCCTCTCGGCAATCGCCAGCGACCGCATTGGGACGCCGAGACCTTTTCACCAATTACCATGGCGCATTCCTTTTGGTACACTGCGTTCAGGACGACGCATGGAGGGTCCGCGACAAGGGCCACACCACCTCGTGTTGCCGCCACTAGTACTGGTACGGCCATTGCACGCATGCGTTGCACACCCCAACTACGCAGGCGCCGTTGATAAGAACACAACCGTACACCCCACCTACGCAGTGCCACCTCGACCTGTCTGAGTGCCGCATCCGCCTCTTCTACTCTGGGGACAAGGTCGGCTGCGCCGTGCTCACCAACTTCAACAGCGGCAGGACTAGTGAGACGTCGTCCCGCTACTACCGGAGCTGCCCCTTCGAGGTCATCTACTTGGTCGGGCCCTACTACGCCACCATGCCACAGTGCGAGAGGGAGGAAGGGAGAGACCAGTGGTTTCTCCACCCATGGGCCTGGGCCGTGGACGCTGTCGGCAGAACTCGAGATGCATCATGGAGCACCGTTGTTAGCGAGTGGTGGGCTCAGAGGGCACGACGCAACAGCTCGACTGTGCCACCTACATGTGACGTCGCGCTGGTCACGCATGGTGGTGGACAGGCCGTGCGCCAGTGCTTGCCTTATTTTCTTGTGTGGAGGGATGGGAGGGAGATAGAGGGACCATTGAATACCTACGGGGTCAAAGGGTATGGGAAGCTGCAAGATAGCAGCGAACCACGGTGTAATGCCAAGAGAAAAGCAGTCTGTATGTGACGGGAAAAATCGGTATGGAAATTCACAAAATGTCTAGGTGCTCAATGGGCACGGATCTTGGAGGCTGCACGGACGGACATGATAGGTCTTATACCCGATTGTACAAGTATAAAATTCATTCTCCATTAAGATTAACCATTGTACAAATACTATCGTAGATGCCTCGTCCTACCTTCAACCTTGGACCCTTCCTTGAGAAAGAAAAGCTGAAAATTGACAGGACGAACTTCACCGCCTGGTCCCACAATCTAAGGATTCTTCTCGTTCCCCAGAAGCTCTCCTACATACTTGAGGCCGCTATAGGTGACCAAACCGCTACTACCGCCTCTCAGGCTGATAAAAATGTTTATCAACAGAAGGCAGATGATAACGCCTGTGTCCAGATGAGAACAAGAGCGCGTTCGAGATCATCTCCCATCTCAAGGCCACCTTTGCGCCCAGGCCCGGTCTGAGAGGTATGAGGTTTCGAACCTCTTCTTCTCGAGCACATCATTTTGAGATAGCACGTGATCAAAATGTCTAGCTTTCAATGCCTAAACGACCTTGATTGCAAAATCAATGACAAGTTGGCGATTGATAGGGTGTTGTAGTCTTTTCCCCTAGCTACAAGAACTTCATGTTGAACTACAACATGCATGGTATAAACAAAAACCTGTCTAAGTTTTTCTCCGTGCTTAAGTATGTTGAGGTGGAAATCAAGGAGCACACTGTCTTGATGGTCAACAGGATCGTTGACTTCAATAAATCCGCCAAGAAGGGCTAGGACAAGAAGACCAAACCCAAGAGGTACGACAAACCCGTTGACTCTACCTCAAAGACACCCAAAGTAAAGCCTGGTGCCACGTGCTTCTACTACAAGGGTGAGGGTCACTTGAAGCGCAACTACCCCTACATAGATGATAAGAAGGCTGGCAAGATCGCTGCCAAAGAGAAATGTGTATAAGATATGCATGTTATTGATGTTTTCCTCACTAGTGACAGGAGCAACACCTAGGTATTTCATATTGGTTATGTTGCTCACATATGTAACTCTCAACAGGAGTTGTATAATAAGCGGCGTCTGGTGAAGGACGAGGTGACGATGCACGTCAGCAATGGCAATAGAGTTGAAGTCATGGCTGTCGGCACCCTCCCTATATGTCTCCCTTCAGGATTAGTTTTAAATTTGAATAATTGTTACTATGTATCGGCTTTGAGCATGAATATTGTCAGTGGGTCTTGCTTGTTGCAAGACTGTTATTCGTTTAAATCAGATAAAAATGGTTGTTTTATTTATATGGATAATGTGTTTTATGATCATGCGCGACAAATTAAAGTTTTATTCTTATTGAATATTGATTGTGAGGACACTCCCATCCATAGCATAGATTCCAGGCGATGCAGGCATGATAGCGATAATTCCATGTACATGTAGCATTGCCGTCTAGGTCGCATTGGTGTAAAACGCACGAAGCATCTCCGTTCTGATGGACTTCTGTAATTGTTGCATTTCGAATCCCTCGATAGATGCGAACCATGCCTCATGGGCAAGATGACCAGGACGCCATTCAATGGTACGATTGCGGTGACCCAGCATACCACTGCATGTGTAGTATACTATAGTCGTGGACATGACATCCACAGAACACCATTCTGTAAATAGCACATCCCTCAGAGTGGTACAACAGAAACATTGCGGGTCCATATTACAAACATTCACACATTATTATTATTACAATACTAGAAGTTCAAGACTTCAAAAGGATTCAACTTACAAACCAAAATATAAAGTGTTTTCAGCGGAATTGAAAAATAGAAACTCCCACTAGGAGTTGAGCTCAGCAGCTTATTTTATAGAGTTCATGTTGCTGCTCCGTCGGTTACTACTAACTAGGATACTTAGTTGGACTCGTTGTCATCGACACCATAGCGGATTTCGTAATCCACTCCTTCAACACCTCCTGATAGGTCAGGCTCCTTGTAGAACATATCTTCTTGACATTCGGCTGCATACATTGGCATGTCTCCGGGATCCTCAGAGTCTAAGCAAGGGATCAAAGGAAAGGATGAGTAACAGCGTTACCCAACAAGTTCATTATATGCAAGGTGGGAAGTTTGATGCTCTAACTACCACCTCGGATTATAAATCCTTGGCAGTATGCAGTTTTTGTAAATCTTTCTTCAAAGATTGATGTTATTATAAAAATCTATGACCATCAGCCTTCACAGGTTGAACAGAAATTTCATGGAGTTCCTTTCCTGCCGCGTTCATAGCTCCTTCCCGGAACAGGGAGTAACAAGTTACAATTCTTACACTCTGCAGAGGTGCGTTATTTTACCCATGAGAGATAAACTCCTTGTTGCACAACCGGGCGTACTTCCCCGTCCACAATTCCATGATGTGGGGCCCAGTAGTTGGTCCAAGCCAATCATTACCCCCTTCACGACCTCGCATGCCTTATTGGTGTACACCATGCCCACATATTGAATTACGGCAATGGTTTGTACAAACCGTTAGATGCCAGAACTATAGTGGGACGATGAGGGTTCCCACCCATATGCTGCATATCCTCTATGAATTACCAATTAATATGCACGCTACAAGGATAACAACCACGACCTGCACATCCGGCTACATGCGAGAGGAAGAAGATACAACTGAATTCTCTGTCCCATTCCAAATCTCATGGCTAACGCGTAATATACGGCACTAGAATCACTGATGTCAGGGGTTATTAAGTCCCGAATTTGTAGGGTTCGCAGCATAGAAAACAAAAAATTTCCTACGATGTGAACTATATACCAAGATCTATCTACTAGATACAAACAACGGGCGGATGTATATCCGTAGAGAACATACCCTTGAAGACCGACAAAGCTTAACGAGTTCAACTCGTGGTTGATGTAGACGATCTCTTGCCGATCTCAAGATTGATAGGAAGTCCTAGCGCCGCAAATCAGCAGCGCATCCGTGCTCGCACACACGTTCGAGGCACCGAGCAACCTCCGCCTCCTCACTCCAGCGATGCAGCGGAAGCACAACTCTTTCTTTCCGAATAGCCACCGGGAACATGTATCTCGCTAGTCCGAGACCATGGGGGATAAATTCTAGAGGGGGAGAGAGATCCTTCACGAGGAGGTGTGAGAGACAAGTGAGGAGGGGGCTCCTTTTATAGGAGGGGGGCACCCAAGGGGTGGCACGCCATGAGGGCTGCCCCCTCCCCTCCTTCATTCATGTGGGTGGACACTCCACTCACAAAATGCCCTTTAAATTCCCTCCACTCAAAAGTCCACTCAAATTCCCATTAAATTTCCACCAAATTTAATGCAAACTCTCATAAAATAAAACTCTTTTATTTTATTCAGAATTTTGTCAATTACTTTAATGACAAACATTCACAAATAACCCCTTGCTAGAATTCTATTTCACATGCATAACCACTTTATGCAATTTCACCCGAAAACTTTGTTTGGTATCTAGTGAAATAAATTCCTGCGCTTGTTCATTCTTTCGGCATGAAACATTTGCTCCAATTGGATGTCGGTGTCTCTTAAGTGTGTCACCCTACGGTTCGTGAATAATGCGGACATGATCGAGACCCCTCTCGGATTAATAATCAGAAGCGGGATCTGGAGACCCATACTGACTCCCACACATTCAACGATGACTTTATTGTGATCGTCGGAACCTTTTACGCTAGTATCTTAATCCCTTTGTTTCACGATTTATTACATGTCCGAGATTCGATCATCGGTATCTCCATACCTAGTTTGATCTAATCGACATGCACTCTTTTCTCGTTCCTGTGATATAACATTCTAGTGATCAAATCACTTGCTTGCAAGCTAATCAATGTGATATCACCGAGAGGGCCCAAAGTATATCTATCCGTCATCGGGATGAACAAATTCCACTCTTGATCCATGAGCCTCAACATAACACTTTATTAGTTCTGAATCCATCTTTATAATCACCACATTGCTACAGTGTGACGTTTGATGTTATCAAGAAACTTTTCCGGTGTTAGTGATTGACATGATCTCATGGTCTAAGGATTAGGATCACTTCGTAAGTTGTTATAGCAATATAAACTCAATGACTTTGATCGTAATGCTATACTTCGGATGAATGTTCATCACACCATTACACTAATGTTGTGATCCCGTTATTAACAACATCCAATGTCCATGATCAGGAAACCTTGATCATCTTGTTAATCAACGAGCTAGTTTATGACAGAGGCATAACTAGGAACTTTCTGTTTGTTTATTAAACACACATGTATTAACGTTTCCGTATTAATACAATTATAGCATGCAAAATAAACATCTATCATATACTTGGAATACACATAATAAACACTTTATTATTGCCTCTCAGGGCATATTCCCTTCAGAATTGATCATCATTGTTGCAAATAGAACCCTAAGTTCTATTGCTCCATTATATCATCACTTCGGACGATATCTATGATTTCTTTATTTGTGAAAATAGTATTTTCTTTCTTGGGAGTATAGATGATAACACACAATTTGCAAATACTTTGATAAAGACTCTTCAAAGGATATGAGCAAGTGATGAACTTGCCTTGTGATTGCAAGGTAGTGAAGTCTGATGCTTGCACTGGACCTTGAGCTTCTATGTTTACAAAAACATCATTATTGCCCGGTAAGGACAATATTTAAAGAAGCAAAATGATTATGCAAAGTAATGTAAGGCATTACTTAATTTTATGTGTATTCTTCCCCATTATTTAATTTATAAGAATTCTTTTTAATAATAAAGAATTTATAAATATTAATTTTTAATATTTATTGAATATTGTATATTTTATTTAATTTCCTTTTATTTGAATTTTATTAATTTAATAATTCCTTTAAGAATTATCATTTAAATACCAAAATTTTGTTATTAAATATTTGTTTTGCATTTTTGTAAAATA
Source organism: Avena longiglumis (assembly GCA_030063025.1). Taxonomy (NCBI): domain Eukaryota; kingdom Viridiplantae; phylum Streptophyta; class Magnoliopsida; order Poales; family Poaceae; genus Avena; species Avena longiglumis. The sequence goes on along the minus strand of CP125975.1, from coordinate 443,637,561 downwards.
CTACAATATTAATCTATAACGAAAGTGATTTTTATTTATTTTTATCAACTTTCAATAATTTTGTAAAATTCAGTAAGGAATATTTATTTTACAAAATTCTTAATAAAATTTATATGTCTAAAATTTTATTTCTTAATTTATTTGGATAGTTTGGATTATTGTGAATCCAAAAATATTTTATTTATAATTTTTGAATTTTTATTTTATTTTCTAGAATTTATTTAAATTTAGGGGCATTTTGGTCTTTTCTTATTTATTAAGAAATAGCCTTTAGGTAAATGGGCTGCCTGTTTGGTTTGTTGGGCCCTTGTGGCCCAATAGGACAGAACCAAAACCCCACCCCGAAGGGGTTTTGGCCTAGTCCAGCCCACTCCCTCTGTCACTCGCTCGATCTCACCTCTATCCTCTCCTCCTCGACCCCGTGGTCGATGGCGCTGCCGCCGTGCTTGGCTCGCCGCCGTGGTCCTCCCTGGCCGCTGTCGTGATGCAGGGCGAGGTTGTTGACCACGCGCTACCCTCCTGTCCAATTTGATTTGGCTTAGGAGCTTTCCCGTGGCCAGTCTAGCCTCATCCCGAACCCTAGGATTTGGGGTGATGCGGGTAATGTCGCCGTCGTTGCTGCCGTGTGCTGTGGTGGTGCTCCTCGCCTTCAGGAGAGACTATGGTCATCGCTGTGGCATTGTGTGGGTCGCAGCGCCCCCTTTGGGGTGCTCCCCATGCCGTCGTTTTCGTCGACGACCCTTTGCTTCCTCTTCTAATCTACAACGAGGACCATAGTTGAGTTGATCTTTGGTTTTTTTACCATGCCTCTACCTCCTCTGAGTTCATATGTGTAAACTAGTGACCATCCCTCATTAGGGTTCATCTCTGTTCTAGGGTTCTTCCCTGGTTCTAGGATTCATCCCTGCTTGTGCTTGTAAGATGATGGTTTGGTTTGGTAGTGATGACTAGTGAAGATTGTACTCACTTCACTTCAGTGCTTTCTGTCAGGATTTGATTATCTGATGATATTCTTGATTTGTTGCTAGTGATTTAGTAGTTTTTTCCTAAAACTGGCGACAAAGCTTGGTTAAGATGATGATTTAACTGGGAAACCTGGTTAACTAAGTTGAGGCTTAGTGAGTTTCTCTACTGTTAGTACTCCAGTACTGATAGTAGCATTGTTAGTGGATATGTGCAGATGGAAGTTACTTAGTTTCTTACAGTAGCACTTTTCACACATGTAAACCTGATCCTGATTCCTGGTTGTTCTTTCCAGGGAAATGATAGTGATTAATTTATTGGTTTATTTATGAAAGCTCAATGATTGTTGGCTTGTTTTAGAATTGGTTCTTATGACACCATCCTAGGATGGCACAAAAGTAGTGATTCTACAGCTAGGCTTTTACTTAGCAGTGCTTAAGATTGGATGTATGTTACAATAAACTGTAAGCTTCCTTCTTTAAAAGATCAATGCCTATGATGTTGGTCTGAGGCTTAGGAATCAAATTCCTATCCTACTGTCCCTTATAGATATGCTTAAGTATAAAGGTGGACTAAAATGATTGGTTGCTTGTAGCTTAATGTTGGTGCATATAGTTTATAAAATCTGAGGTGCTACTCTATCATGATATGTGCCCAAATTTTATATGTTATTTGAGAAAATTTTGGAATATATAAGTTGTTTATGATTACCAGGACCTATGATGCTGGTCTGAGGTCCCGGTGGATTTGGTAGGGCTTACTACTGGCCTTTATATTTCAAACTTACTCTATGATAGGTTCACCCCACTTGGGTGATCACTGAGAGGTTTAATTTGTAAAACATCACATGCTTTTCTGTTGAACTAAGATGAACAGAATATATGGGTGTTTTATGATACTCACCACACTTGGGTGTTGTTGGGGTTGCAAGTGGTGAATCTTGTGGCTAGCTTGATCTGGTGCTCCTCCTGGTATTTCTAGTTCTTGGACTTGTCCTTGTTCTAGCTCTCCACCTCCTGGTCCTGGTGGCTTGATCTTGTCCTTGCTATCCCCCTGATCTACCCCCTCCTTATGTCACCATTTTTGGTGATGTTATCCAGGGTTTTGATTGGTGTGATCTTGCTTGGATTTGATTTGGTTTAACTGGGCTGTTGTTCTTGGTGTGTATGAACAAGGAAATGGTGTGGGGATGCCTCCCACAGCTGTGTTGATAGTTTTGTGTGTGTGGAGTTGTTGCTATGGTGCTGACAGCACACGCCATGCAGTTTGGTGTGTGTGTTGCCTGTGTGCCTGCTGCACACCTTGTGGATATGCTCTGATTATGAAGTTACTTTTATCTAGTTACATTTTACTTGGCTGGTGAAACTTGCCCATTAAAATATTTAATCAATGATGAACCTTGAACAGTGCAACCCACTGTCAAGTCTGAGAGTAAAATAATTTTAATCCTTAACTTTCTTTCTTTTTAGTTTAAGTTTATTTTGCAGGTACCAGACTTAAAGATCAAGACTTTAGTTTAGGTTTTCTTTTCTTTATAGAATAACCACTTGTAATATTTCTTTCATTATTTTGTAATTTTATTTTTATTCTTTTGTAATCAAGATTGTACTATTATTCAATAAATAAAGATTCTTCTTTTGTCTCATGTACTATTGTAAAGACTCCAATAAGTTACATTTTGTAACTCGTTTATTGAATAAGTTAATATTCATTTTATTGATTATTTTCTTTCATTTAAAGTTTGAGTTATTATTTGTTAACTCTTGATTAAATTAAATCACTCAGCTTAATTCTAAATCCTTCTATATTATAAATCCAACATTCAAATTCAAATTCAAATTTCATTTTCCAAAACATACTAATCCACAAAGATCATATCAAAGTCTATCACAATCATTCTCCAAGACTATTCCTAAACTTAAAGAGTGAAAGAAACCTTGATCACTTTAGGTTTTTTATTTGGCAAAAAATTTACTCACATTTTTACAGATAAATGCATGCTATTTCATAGATTTCTAAATCTACCCTTCGTTGGTTCCTAAATGCTGGGATGTTACAACGATCAAACGGGATGCATACCTATTGGTAATCATACATTCTGATGCATGCAGACCAATGAGCGTCTCCACGCGCAATGGGTATCATTATTTTTTCACCTTAACTGGCGATTTAAGTAGACACAGGTATATCTACTTAATGAAGCACAAGTACGAAACGTTTGAAAAGTTCAAATAATTTTAGAGTAAAGTTGAGAATCAACTCAACAAGAAAATCAAGCACCTTCGTACTGATTAAGGGGGCGAGTATGTGAGTTACGAGTTTGGCACACATCTAAAGGCTTGTGGTATAGTACCTCGACTTACATCGGCGAGAACACCACAGCAAAATGGTGTATTCGAGCGATGGAAATTAACACTATTGGATAGCATACGATCTACGATATCTCTTATCGAATTATCTATATATTTCTGGGGATATGCACTTGAGACTGTTGCATTCATTTTAAATAGAGCGCTATCCAAGTAAGTGAAGACAACACCGTATGAGATATGACATGGTACTAAGCCAAAGTTGTCTTTTCTGAAGGTTTGCCGATGTGAGGCCTGCGTTAAGAAACTACAACCTGACAACTCGAACCGAAGGCGGAGAAATGCATCTTTGTAGGATATCCAAAGGAGATTATTGGATATACCTTCTACAACCAAGCTGAGGGCAAAATGTTTGTCGCGAAGAACGGTACCTTTATTAAGAAAGATTTTCTCGCAAAAGGTGTGAGTATAAGGAAGACAGAACTCGATGAGATTATCGACCCTGACCTTAAAAAACCGAGTGTCGCAATGGAAGTTGTTCCGGAGCCACCCTTATCAATTGAAGTGGGAGCAAATAATGATGATAATGAATCTCCTAAACAGATAGCTATCGAAGCCCACATATCGACAAGAACACGTGTTGCCCCTGAATGGTATAGTTATCTTGTGAACATGGTCATGACTATAGAACATGACGAACCCAAACCTATATAGAAGCGATGGAAGGCCCTGAACCCGAGAAATGGCGAATAGCCATGGAATCCGAGATGAAGTCCATGTATAACAAGTAGGTATGGACCTTGGTGGATATTCCTGAAGGCCGAAAGGCCGTACATAATAAGTGGATCTTTAAGAAAAAGACGGACGGTGACGGAAACATCACTGTCTACAAAGATCGACTTGTCGCAAAGGGTTTCCGACAAATTGAAGGAGTTGACTACGATGAGACATTCTCTCCCATAGCAAAGATGAAGTATATTCAGATTCTACTAGCAGTTGCTGCGTATTTCGACTACAAAATATGACAAATGTACGTAAAAAGCACCTTCCTAAATGAAAACATTAAGAAAGATTTGTATATGATACAACTGAAAGGTTCTGTCAGTCCAGGGGATTTTGATAAAGTATGCAAGCTTTAGAGGTATACTTATGGACTGAAGCAAGCATCTCAAATCTGGAATCTTCGATTTGATAAAGTCATCAAAAGTTTTGTATTTGTCCAAAATGAAGAAGAGGCCTACGTATACAAGAAAGTGAATGGGATGTCTGTGGCATTCCTAGTACTATACGTGGATGACATATTGTTGATAGGGAATGACGTGAATATTTTAGATAGCGTGAAAGCGGATTTAAATAGTAAATTCTCTATGAAGGACATGGGTTAAGCTGCCTACATATTAGGCATTAAGATCTATGGAAATAGATCGAAGCGTCTGCTGGCTCATCATCAAAGCACCTACATAGAAAATATTATGAAGTGTTTCAGATTGGAATTGTCAAATAAAGGTCTTTGCCAATTATAAAAGGTGAGATGTTGAGTGTGGATCAATGTGTAGAAACGGAACATGACAAGGAAGCAATGAGAAGCGTTCCCTAAGCCTCGGCCACTGGCTCCATCATGTGTGCCATGCTAAGCACTAGACCAGAGCCTTGGTTCTTAGCTTGACGAGTTGTTTCCAAAGCAACCTAGGTACGGTTCATTGGAGTGAAGTTAAGAATATCCTCAAGTACTTTAGAAGAACTAAGGATGTGCTTCTAGTCTTTGAAGGACATGAAGAAGAGCTTACTGTAGGATGCAAGCATCTCTACTAATCCAGATGACTCTAAGTCTCAAACATGGTACCTGTTCATGGTTAATGGTGGTGCAATGAGCTGGAGGAGCGGAAAACAAGGCTTCGTGGCTCAATCTACAATGGAGTTGGAATACATGGCTACCGGTAGTGCATCAGAAGCCTTCTGGATGAAGAAGTTCATCACAGAACTTGAAGTGTTCCCAAACGCGCAAGGATCAAAGGTTCCACTCCACATCCAAGCACATACTCTGACATTACCTTGTAATAAGAGATTACGTTGTTGAATTCAATATTAGAATTTGTAAATTACGTACATATGTGAATGTAGTTGATCCATTCACTAAGCCTATTCCACAAGCAAAGCATAATCAACACAGGGATGCTATTGGTGTTAGATTATTGCCTGTTGTAAACTTGTGTAATTATACTCTAGTGCAAGTGGGAGACTGAAGGAGATACGCCATAGAGGCCAATAAATAAAATGTTTTATTATTATATCTCTAATGTTCATTATAAGTTATGTATCATGCAAAAACTTTATTAAGCGGAGACATTAATATAGGTGTGGTACTTAAACAACCAGGTCCCTGGTATCCTCTAGTACTAGTTCGTTGGGCAGATGATGATCAAGGTTTCCTGATCATCACTACAAGAAATGTTTCCTTCCACAACGACTTGGCCCGATGGTCGCCGTAGAAGGAGAGTCTTCCGTGATAAAATTCTAGGCTCGACCGTGGCCGATGGGAAACTTTTTTCTGTTTCATGCCCCTCTACTACGACGAAACCGCTAAAAATATGGACGAATCTCGATGGGCACATGGCAGAAGCAAGATTTCCGGTTCCTCGCACAATGTTGACTGGCCGAATTATTTTTAGCCATGTGGGTCCCAGACGTCAATGACTCTAGCGGACCATACTTTTCGGTCATGCCTCCCTGATTTGAACTCGATAACATGTTCGATGCCTCTTCCGTTTAGTCAGGTTGTTGGGTCCCACATGTGAAAGGGCATGTATGCCCCATGTGTGGTTTTGGTAATTAATGACAATCCCTATGGACTAATGTGTAAATTCAGTTTCACCTGTAGGTTTGTCCATTGGCATCGCTTGGTCCATGTGTTGGTCTCAAGGTTGAAATAAGAAGAATATCAAGTGTGTCTTGAAGAAGAATATGGAGTTCCTCATGTGCATCTTCAAGACACCATCATTATGGGGATAGAAGAAATGAAGTGCAAGCTCAAGATGCGCAATCTCTAGAAGATCTCATGATCGAAGCTTGCCATCCTCGTCATTCATGGAGCGATGAAGACAAGTTCAAAAAAGAGGTTTCCCTATGGAGTATGGGGGAGCAATTTGCAACTCTTCATCAAGCAAGAGCGAGAAAGATCAATAAAGAAGGGTGTTCCATCTTGAGCAGGACAAGACAGTCTACATCAAGCTAAAGTGGAATTCTCAAGGCAAAGGTATGATCTTGATAGGTTTTCTATTTTACCGGTCTCTTGTAGTGTTGGGAGACCGGGTTTAGGATAGATAGTCGTACTATCAAGAGGGGGCTCTCGAGTGAGTGATTCGATCGCATATTTCAGAGAGAGCTCAAACCTTTGCATACATAGCATAATCTTTTTTGGTTGTTATTTGGATCTTGTGCATGATAGGATCTATAACTTGTGGTCATCATCATAACAAGCTCTAGTTCATCAAATAAGGTTTTCCCTTCCATACCTTATTGCGGTTCTTGATCATGCGGATTTTTCTAGCTCCACACCTTGGGACATATATCACATATATACTTGATATTTTCTCCCTTGGTGGTATCCAATATTTCACATTTTTTTGGGTTCTACTTGGTTTTATATTTCCAACAAAATTGGTTTCATCCCAATCGGAGTTTCCAAGCTCAACTTCTTGTATTTTGGGTTTTGGAGGTTTTACCAGTTCATCGCTTCTAGAGAGGTCATATCTTTATCCATTTTGTTTTATAATTCCATGTTTTACTATGATGTTTCTTTGCATAATCTTGTAAATCTTGTCGTTCTATTTAAAACAAGCCCAAGATCATCAAAAATGGAGTCCGAAATCAAAAGTTATTGATGTTTTTGTGCAATGTTGTCCTGCGTTTTTGCTTGAGCGGAAATTTTGGCACAAGTTCCGACCCAAGTTCCGGTCAGGTTCAGTAACTTGTGTTTTGATTTACCGGAAGTTCCGGTGGTTCACCAGAAGTTCCGGTGGTTCACCAGAAGTTCCGGTGGTTCACCAGAAGTTGCGGTGGTGCGTGGATATGTTGTGAACCTAGTGGCTAGGTTTTATGCTTAATAAATTAAATGTTAGTTTTATTCCGCATTTACTTGAGCCTAAACCGTAATAATTTTAAAAGCCTATTCATCCCCCTCTAGGCAACGTCCATTGCACTTTCAATTGGTATTAGAGCGTGGTCTGTCGCTTTTAGGCTTCACCATCTCGAGAGTAAAGATGTCTCCTAGGGGTTTAGTGCACTCTCACACATTTACATTTGATGGCACAAATTATGATGTTTGGCGTATTCGAATGCTTAGTCATTTCCGGGTTATTGACCCAAATATTGAGAGGATTCTAGATATGGGCTTGTATCCTCCTAAGGATCCCCAAAATCTATCTTTGGAGGAGGAGACAAACTCTTATCTCAAAGCTCAAGCATATAAGTTTCTTGTTAATGTTGCGAGCTTTGTAGATCTTTCTTCAATCATGCCTTTCCGGAATGCTCATGATATTTGGAACAAGCTTCAAGCAAAATATTATGTGTCCAAGACTAATGAGGATGATTGTGTTACCTCCACCTCCGTCTGTGATGAGTTCTCATATTCTTCCACTTCACCAACATATGAGTTGTCTCAAGGTAATGGAATGGTGAGTGGTGATAAAACTTGCAATATAGATAGTGAGATTTCCATTCATGATCCTTTGTCTCTATCTCATTGCAATGTTGTATCTTTGGGCATGAACACTAGTAGGACCATATGTGATTTACATCCTAGTGTTGATTGCCCTTGTGTATCATGTAGAAATGCCCTGAATATGTCTCATGATGATATGCTTGCTTTTCCTTGTTGCCATGATAAATGTGCTTCTATTTCCTCTAGTACTTGTGTCGCTAACCATGTAGAGGAAATTGAAGAATGTGTGGGCCAAGGCAAGGTTGCGATTGGAGCTTCATGTGTTCCCCCATCATCACCTTCTCCCAATGTTCACTTGTGCCTTATGGCTAAGGGTTCAAAGGTAACCTCTCCTTTGGATGAAAATATACCTCATGATGATGTGAATGTTGATCATGTAGAAGTAGACGATGATGTTGCTTCTTTAAAAGAGAAGGGGGTCTAGTCCTTCGTGCTCTTCATCCTAATAAAAATTCTTGCTCTACTTTCATTGAAATCTTGACTTGTGCTATTGAAAGTAAGCAACTAATATATGAGTATGAGGACACAATAGATGAAATAATTAGTCTTGAGCGTGAGTATGCTAATGAAATTGCCAATCTAAATGAAGTTCTTGAAGAGGAACAAACACTAAGGAATCTATTGAGGAGACCTTTGCTCTAGAGCTATCTAGAGTAAAGAAATCTCATGATAGAGAGTTTGAGGTGTCAAGTGCCCTTCAAATTAAAAATGATGAACTTGAAGTTGCTTATGATAAACTCCTTGAGGATTTTTTAGCTCCTCAACAATGTCTTTAGGGTCATCAAGGGTGAGCTCATCAAACTCACCGAGTCACATGAGAAACTTAAAGCTTCATATTCTAAAGAGATTTCCAAGTTGCCCTCACCTCTTGCCTTAAATGATGATGCTTGTGCTACTAACTCTATTTCTTGTGAAGCATCTATCTTGAAGGAGAATGTTGAGCTAAAGGCTCAACTTGCTTTGCTAACTAGCAACTATGGGAAATTAGAAGAAAGTCATGCCAAGCTCTCAAGCTCGCATGAGGATCTTCTAGTCTCCCATGGTAGGCTAAGGTTAGCTCATGAGGCCATTGTGTCAAAGGTAACATCTAGTGGGCCACATGTGGACATTAGCACTACCCCTACTCCAAATGTTATATTGCCATGTGCTAGTACTTGTAATTCATCCACTCACAACCATGCTATATCTTGTGATGAATTGAATTCTTTGCCTTGTTGCTCTAACATTGAAGCATCTACTTCCTCTAGTATTGTTGTTGATACTAACCATGTAGAGGAAATCAAAGAGCTCAAGGCTCAAGTCACTTCTTTGAAGAATGACTTTTAAAGGTGTCATGAAGGGAAGACAACACTAAAGAACATGTTGAGTGTGCGACGTCCCCCAAGTGACAAGAGTGGGCATGGATTCAACTCCAACATCAAGAACAAGCCCACTAACGTGTTGAAGCACAAGGGAAACAAGAATAAGGGGCAAGGACAAGTGAAGAATCCGGATAACATTGTGTGCTTCAAGTGCAAGGAATATGAGCATCATGTGAGGAATTGCCCATTTAAGAAGAAGCCTCTTAGTGAGAAGCACCGAGGGAAACAACCTCAAGCTCTGCCACGATCTCAAGATGGGCCACTTCCCAAGAAGCCTCAAGCTCTTCTTCATGATGTGTCTCCTACCCATAATAAAGGTGACAATAGAAGAACTTGCTACATATGCCATGATAAGGGGCACCTTTCTTCCTCATGCACCATGAGTAACTCCTCATCCCATCCTATGTTGATTGATGATGCTTATTCACTTCATAAGGATGAGGGTGGCAATGTGTTTGCCAAATTTGTTGGTGCCCAAAGTGGTGTCAAGAAAAGAACCATTTGGGTGGCCAAGCCTATTGTGACTAACTTCTTAGGACCCAACTCGATTGGGGAACAACAAGCTAATACTTGATCAATAGGTGTTTGTGGAGGGCATTGGATACTTGGCTACCTTATGAAGAATTTAGGGATCTTCATCATTTTCTTGTTATCAAAGTAAAGCCATTGGTTATCATGCTTCTATTCCTTATCCAATGTTCCTTCTTCTGGTAACTTGTGCTAAACTACTTTACATTATAGTTACTTGCTCCCTTGTGCATGTGTTCGTTTTGTTCCTTGCATGTGTTCGTACATGTTGTGCTTCCCACTTACTTATATTGACCTATGAATTATATTTGTGTATGTTGGTTGTCACACCATGTATTTATGTTTCTTGGTTGGGAGCCTTTATTGATTCTAGTTGGTATCCTTTTTGGCTCTTATGAGGGATTAATGGACTATTCCGTTTTAGGGGAGTGTCATGCTTGGGCATTCCACAACCCTAAAATGTGTGTACATGAGGAGAACCACTTAGTAGTTATATTATTTGTTTATTTAGTCTCTATGTGGTATATCTTTCTCATGATAAACTCATATTCCATAATGTCCATTAATACCTCTATTTTGATTCTCTTGCCTCTTGTTGAGATTTCTTGGTTTATCACATTATGGGGGAGTCATATGCTTTATGCATATTACAAACCTAGAAAATGTGGACATTTGAGGTAGTGCCACTTAGAATTGATATTGATAATTATCTAGCACCTTTGTGGCACATTTGCTCTTACAAGTTCCAATTTGCTTTAATGTTTTTATTGCTCATCTTTTGGATCTTGTTTGTGAGAGTGATTCTTGGTATGTGTTTCCTCATATTTGGATCTATATATACTCATGGGAACCATTTGCTTCAAGTCACTCTAATCACTAGTGATTGTGTGACTATTTGAAGATATCAATAATCTCTTTCGAAGCATCAAGCTTAATTCCTATATCTTGTTATATGCTTCTTTGTGTGAATATGATCTTGTATATCCTTGCAAACTACCTCGGGAAAATTATCCCTATTACTTCTTGTACTTGGACAATTAGTACTCGATATATGGTAGAATTCATTGATCATATTCGTTTTGGCCTTTTCTTATTTGCCTTATCTTTGGCCAAGAATGTTTATTAATTTTTTCTCCCAAGCTTTCCTTGCCTCTTGTGGATCTATTTTGGTATCCCCTTGTGTTTTATTTAGTGGAGGTAGTAGTGATGATCTCATTTGTGGGCATTTTGCATTCAAAGGCAAAATTATATATAATGCTCTACTTATGGGGGAGCTCTCCTATACTATCTAGAACATTTTTTTTGCTTCTTGATTTGATCCATGTTTTTTTTGCTTGGAAGCTCGATCCTTTTGTGTTGGTACTTTGTGTGCCATCATGAAAAGTTTGAAGAGTTTGTTTTGGTTGTTGGAACCTTGCTCTCTTTGGGAGTTGGTTTTATCTCATTCTTTGTCACTTGTTTTGATCTTTTAGGATGATATAAACCCTTAAGCATTGGTATTTTTGTCTATTTTGTTTGCTCTTTGGCTTTTGCCTAATTAATTTGTTGATATTTTGTTCCTTCATGTGTTGATTTGGTTCCTTGATACAATTTGGACACCTTGTGTCAAGTCACATATTTGTGTTGCCATGTTGGTTTCTTGGTGCTTTTGTTCAAATTGTATCTCCTTTGGTTCTTGAAAGTCTTATGCATGCATATTTACTATATGTATATATTATGGCATGCTTGATTTCTTTGATCTAATATATAGGGGAAACTCCACAAAATCCTAATGGGATAAGATGTGCATGAAATTCAATTTCATATTAATATGCATATATTTGTGTGGAGGCTCTCCTTGTATTGTAGTTGCACTAACTACTTTGGACCCAATTTGTTTGGGGACCATAGTGTACTTAATTGTGTTTTAGGTACATTGGGGATATATATTGGGTGCTTGTATCTTGAACAAGGAAGAAGTGGAGTCTACATGTCAATTGGATGCAAGCTAGGATGATCAACGTATTCATATATTTTTCATCCTACCAATTATATCTCGGTAACAAGTATCTCTCTCTCATGTATACATATCTTGTTCCCAACCTTTTGTAGGTTGCTTGTTGGCATGAATTTGTGTACTTGCATATGTTGGATTTATTGCTTTGGCTTTGAAGAGTTCTCTCTATTGTAAATGTGTGTATGTTGAGATGAGTGCATATAATGGGGACTATACTAAATCATGCTCATGATTCACCAATCCCAAATATGTCAAATTTTGTTGCATATCGTTTCCTCAATATTTCTCATGTGCAATAGTGAGTATTTTTACAAAGTTGATTTCTATTTTTTGTGATACTTGTTGCCTTTCTCCATATATTCCTTTTATCACCTTCTTCCCTTGGTAATAGTTGTAATGTATGGAGTATGTTGGTGTTTGAAGCTCATCGATGTACAATAAAATGTATTTGAGCCCTTGGGCATGCTTTCAATCAAAACATCTTATTGGTATATTCTATGACTTCCTTTTTGCCTTTCACGTGCTTTCTTGAGTGTCTATTTTGTTTGTGCATATTTATTTGTGGGAATTTTTCTTTGTGACATTTTCCACCTATAAATTTATACACACAAGAGAAGATCATTCTTTGGTTGTTTTAGCATTTCTTGGGAACCACCTCTTATTTATTTTTGATTCTTTGGTGGCTTCCAAATTTATTGTCTTTTGTCCGCATTATTAAATGAGTTTGGAGGAGTGAGGATTCCATGGTTATGCATGTTGTTTCCAAATACAATTACTATAATTGGTGCATAATCTTTGGGGAACTTCTCTAATTCATTTAAGAATGCACACTCGCCTTCTTTCTCATATTCTTGTTGTTTAAATGCTTATGGGGGAGCGAGGATTCCACATTTGTGCATTTTGTATTCAAATGCAATTATTCTAAGTTGTGCATAAATCTTGGGGAGCATCCCTATTTTCATTCAAACATTTTTTTGTTTCTTTCTTTTGGTACCGTTTGTTGATTTTTCATTTGGTTCTTTTGGACCTTTTTTGATTGATTGCTTCACTTGTTGAAGCTTATTCTCTTTCTTTTCTTTTTGCAATCTTGGGTCCTCAATATAGTTTTACTTCCTTCCAAGTATTGGAGGAATTCTCACTATATTGGTCCTCTAGAACTTTTCATCCATTTTGGCAATCGATGCCAATGGGGGAGAAGTTTTGGAGGTTTAAGGGAAGTTGGCCTTTGCTTTGAGTGTGTTCTTGAGCATTTGCCTCTCATGCTCTTGCATCTTTGTGGTCGCTTTGCATGTTGAATATATAGAGGAAACTTAACCAACGCTAAATGTTGGCAATCTATGCAATGAAATTCAAGTTCATCACACATGCATAGATTGTGGGGGACTTTGCTCTATATATTGTGGTTGTACCAACATCACATACTCGTGTAGTATTTGATTTTGGGGCAACCGCTTTGGTCGTTAATTGTCATATTTAAACCCTCGCTAAGGGATTGTCATCAATTACCAAATGAGGGAGATTGAAAGGGCATGTATGCCCCATGTGTGGTTTTGGTAATTAATGACAATCCGTATGGACTAATGTGTAAATTCAGTTTCACTTGTAGGTTTGTCCATTGGCATCGCTTGGGCCATGTGTTGTTCTCAAGGTTGAAAGAATAAGAAGATCAAGTGTGTCTTGAAGAATAAGATGGAGTTCCTCATGTGCATCTTCAAGACACCATCATTATGGGGATAGAAGAAATGAAGTGCAAGCTTAAGATGCGCAATCTCTAGAAGATCTCATGATTGAAGCTTGCCATCCTCGTCATTCATGGAGTGATGAAGACAAGTTCAAAAAAGAGGTTTCCCCATGGAGTATGGGGGAGCAATTTGCAACTCTTCATCAAGCAAGAGCGAGCAAGCGCAATCAAGAAGGGTGTTCCATCTTGAGAAGGACAAGACGGTATACATCAAGCTCAAGTGAAATGCTCAAGGCAAAGGTATGATCTTGATAGGTTTTCTATTTTACCAGTCTCTTATAGTGTTGGGAGATCGGGTTTAGGATAGATAGCCGTACTATCAAGAGGGGCTCTCAAGTGAGTGATTCGATCGCATCTTTTAGAGAGAGCTCAAACCTTTGCATACATATCATAATCTTTCTTGGTTTTTATTTGGATCTTATACATTATAGGATATAGAACTTGTGGTCATCATCATAACAAGCTCTAGTTCATCAAATGAGGTTTTCCCTTGCATACCTTATTATGGTTCTTGATCATGCAGATTTTTCTGGATCCACACCTTAGGACATATCTCACATATATATACTTGATATTTTCTCCCTTGGTGGTATCCAATATTTTAAATTTTGTTGGTTTCTACTTGGTTTTATCTTTCCAACAAAATTGGTTTCATCCCAATCGGAGTTTCCAAGCTCAACTTCTTGTATTTTGGGTTTTGGAGGTTTTACCAGTTCATCGCTTCTAGAGAGGTCATACCTTTCTCATTTTGTTTTATACTTCCATGTTTTACTATGATATTTCTTTGCATAATTTTGTGAAGCTTGTCGTTCTCTTCAAAACGATCCCAAGATCATCAAAAACGGAGTCCGAAATCAAAAGTTATTGAAGTTTTTGTGCAATGTTGTCCTGCGTTTTTGCTTGAGCGGAAGTTCCGGCCCAAGTTCCGGTCAGGTTTAGTAACTTGTGTTTTGATTTTCTGGAAGTTTCGGTGGTTCATCGGAAGTTTTGGTGGTGCGCGGATCTGACCCGAACGGTCAGTTTTTCCTTGTCCTATTTAACGGGGGCTACTTCCCCAATGGTTCCCCATCTTTTGAGCTCGTTTTTGCCCACCATTGTTGACCTATTTGAGCTTTCTTACTCCCTATCCCTCCCATGATTCTTGCATATTTTTGAGGGAAAAGTGAGAGGATATCTGATGCACAATCCCACCAAACCAAATCCCTTCTTTGTGAAGAAATCCTTGGGATCTAGATATTGGAGAGTTTTGTGTTCTCCTCTTGTGTTTCTCCTCCCTTATTCCCCCAATAGCTTTTGTAGCTTTGTTGGAATTTGGGAGTGAAGGACTTTCCTTTGCATTTATTACATAGGTTTGAGTTCTCATCAGATATTCGACGAGTACAAGCTTGTGGGTTTGTTACTCTTGGGTTCTTGGAACCCTAGCAGTTGTGTGGTTGGGTTGTTGACCTTTTGTGGTCTTGTAGACTTTTGTGGCTTTGTTGGCCTTTTGTGGTGTTGTAGCCTTTTGTGGATTTGTTGTTGGTAGCCTCCAATTGAGTTGTGGAGACAGCCCCAATCTTGTACGGGTTCGGTGACCGCCCTCAAGTGTCCCATAGTGGAGCGAGTGTCCGCCTTTTGTGGTGCGCACTCAAGAGAATAGGGTGAGCCTTTTGTGGCATCGTTGCGTTGCGTGCTTCCGCATCCGGGCTGAGGCCTTGTGTGGCATTGGGTGTGCATCGAGCCACCACACCTCGAGGTGATCCATTTGTGGCGTTCATAGATCATTGTGCCATCGCACCTCTCCAACGGAGACATAGCTTCTTTGGAAGTGAACTTCGGGATAAAAATCTTCGTCTTCGCATCCATCGGTTATCTCTCAACCGAGCCCTTTACTTATGCACTTTACATTGTGATAGCCATTGTGCTTGAAGTATTTATATCTTGCTATCACCTTGTTGCTTGTATTGCTTAGTATAGATTGTTGGTGCACTTAGGTGGACCTAGTAGCTAGGTTTTGTGCTCAATAAATTAAACGTTAGTTTTATTTCGCATTTACTTGAGCCTAAACCGTAATAATTTTAAAAGCCTATTCACCCCCCTCTAGGCGACGTTCATTGCACTTTCAACATGTCTGCCTCTTATTACCAGAATTATGTGTATGATGGAACTTTTTTCCTTCCCTGTTCCGAACTTGATAGCATTGCTCGATGCATCTGCCGGTTAATCAGGTTGCTGAGTCCCACATGTCATCCTCACACTAGACGAAATGTGTGCATGATGGATTTTTTCCTTGGCTCGTGCCTTCCCGATTTGAACTCGATAACATTGCTCGATCTATTAATCACGATGTTAGGTCTCACATGTCGGCCTCTCATTAGAAGAATCGTGTGTATGATGGATTTTTTTCCTTCGCTCCCGCTACCCTATTCCAAACTTGATAGCTCTTCTAGATGCATCTACCATTTAATCGGGATTCTAGGTCCCACATGCCATCCTCATATTAGAAGAAACGTATGCATGATGGACTTTTTCCTTGGCTTGTGCCTCCTTGATTTGAACTCGATAACTTTGCTCGATCTATCTGCCGTTTAGTCACGCTACTGGGTCCCTCATGTCAGCCTCTCATTATATGAATAGTGTGTATGATGGAATTTTTTTCCTTCGCTCGCGCTACCCTGTTCCAAACTTGATAGTGCTGCTAGATGCATCTACCGTTTACTCACGTAGCTGGGACCCACATGTCATCCTCTCATCAAAATAAATGTGTGTATGATGGAATTTTTTACCTCGATTGCGCCTCCGTGTTAACTTGATAGTGTTACCCGCTGCATCAGCCATTTATTCAGGCCGGTGGGTCCCACATATCAGCCTCACATTAGAAGAATTGTGTCTATATGATTGAGTTTTTTCTTCTCTAGCGCTACCTTGTTCCGAACTAGATAGCGTTGCTCGACGAATCTGCCGTTTGGTCACGCTGTTGGGTCCCACATGTCAGCATCTCATCAACTGGCCAAGCTGCTAAAGTAGCTAAAATAGTGATAAATCTTGTCAATAAAATAGATCCTACTGAAAGTCCATCGATTCCCAATCTCCAGTGAAAATCGAGGATATCTATCCATTTATAATCCTCCTTTAGTTGGATTAAGGGATCCTCCAGTTGGAAATGATAACAGAATGCATAAGACATTAGAAGACGGAGGGGAGGAAAGGCCAGAGGGGCCCACACCACCCCCAGGCGCGGGCCAGGCCTGGCCGCGCCTGGGCATGGTGTGGCCGCCTCGGACTCCGCCTCGACCTCCCCTTTTGCATACACATACCCTCTGACCCAAAAACACTGGGGGGTTCGATAATTTCTAGAGAAGAGTTCCGTTGCGCCTCCAGCACCAGAAACTGCGATTTGGAACCAGAAACTCCATTCTGGCACCCTGCCGGGACGGGGATTTGGAGGAGATCATCGCCATCATAATCACCGACGCCTCTCCATCAACTATCCATGATTCCCCCATCCATGTGTGAGTAATTGCCCGCTATAGGCTATGGGGATGGTAGGGATTGGATGAGATCTATCATGTAATTGCATAAGATTGTTAGGGCATGGTGCCTGGTATCTATTGTTAGTGATTTTGACATTGTTGCAACTTGTTGTGCTTAATGCTTGTCACTAGGGCCCGAGTGCCATGATCTCAAATCTGAACATGTTATTGATTCATGAAGATATTATTGTTTGTGATCTTACCAGCAAGTTGTATACACATATCGTTGTCCAAAACCCGAGACCCCAAAGTGACAGAAATTGGGATAACTGGAGGGGATGGATGTGATGTGAGGATCTTGTGTGTTCATGGAGTGTTAATGCTTTGCTTCAGTGCTCTATTAAAAGGAGCTCCTTAATTGCCAGTAGATTCCCTTGTGGTCCCGCTGCAAACGGGCTGGCAGGACAAAATATGTTGTGCAAGTTCTCATTGCAAGCATGTATGACTATATACGGAACACATGCCTATGGTTATTTAGTACTTGTATGATTTATCTTCATTATATTCAAATGCCCATGTCTTGATCATTACATGAATTATCTTGTCCATGCAACGCTCATCCATCCATCCCTATGCCTATCGCACTTTAATCCTTCTGTTTATTACAATTGTTACTATTGTCTTTATTTTACTACTATTGTTATTTTGCTACCGCTACTACAAAATTGTTACTACTGATAAACCATTGCGGGCAAGACTGTTTCCAGGTGCAGCTGAATTGACAACTCATCTGTTAAGGCTTATAAATATTCTTTGGCTCCCCTTGTGTTGAATCAATAAATTTGGGCTTTACTTCCCTCGAATACTGTTGCGATCCCGTATACTTGTGGGTCATCAAGACTATTTTCTGGTGCCGTTGTCAGGGAGCATAGCTTTATTTATAAGTTTCACTTGGAATTATTATTGTTCGCTGCTATCCATTCATTATGGGTAAATCTCGTGATGGAAATGTTCCTATTTTTCCATCCACTACAAGAAGAGGTACAATTCTGAACACCTCTGTTGCTCTTGATTCACCATCTGTGATGAGTAATCTTCTTACACCACCACATACACATGCTACATATACTGCTACTTCTACTAAATCTGAAAATGCTTCTGATACTTATGATGCTAGTTCTACTGTGCTTGATGAGAGTGGTTCATTAGGTCCTTTCCTAGATGCTACAATTGCTAGAACTATAATGGGAAACACTGAAACTCCTAATGAAGATATTTCTACACCTGTTAGTTCACCTGAGTCTAGAAAGTATCCTAGCTATGATCTTGATGACGGTTATATTGAAACGACTCATGAATTTATTGAGGAATGTAAAAACACTCATGGTGCAAGTGCTATTAAGAGTCTTCTTGAGAGACAGACCGTTAGACATAAATTATCTCCTGATGTAAGTTTGCCACATCTCCCATACACATTAAATATAAGGATTATGATTTCCCTCTTGATTTATCTTATATAACCATTGTTGATAAAGAACCTTTTTGTGGGACTGAAAATGTAAGTGTTGTGGCACACATGCAAGAGCTCTCTATTTTGAGTGGCTTATTTTCTGATGATATTAAGAAACACACCTACTTTGTTGCTAAAATTTTCCCTTTTTCATTAAAAGGTGAAGCTAAAGCTTGGTTTAATATTTGCCTCCTGGATCTATTGATAGTCCTGTTGGCGTGGTTAATACTTTCTTTCAGAAATATTTCCCTCCTAGTGCTCAACATGCTATTTAGTAGAAACTATTTGATTTTAAGCAGGGAGAAGAAGAGAAATTGCCTGAATTATGGGCAAGGTTCCGTGCTTTAATTAAAGCACAGCCTGGATATCCAGTAACTAAAAATGAACTTCTTGATATATATTATAATGGACTAACTGAAGAATCTAGGACATACCTGGATAGTTGTGCTGGTTGTGTTTTCAGGAAAAGAACTCCTGATGAAGCTGAGGAATTAATGGCTAAAATAAGCAAGAATTATGATGATTGGACTACAACTAAGTCAATTACACCTGAGCCAACACCAACACCAAAGAAGAGGGGAATGATTGAATTAAATGATGAAGTTATGAAGGAAGCTAAGAAATGTCTTAAGGAGAAGGGTATTAAATCTGAAGATGTGAAGAATTTACCTCCTATAGAAGAACTATGTAATCCAATCTCTCACTCATCCACTATTGAGGTACACTCTCTCCAACATTTTGATGATGGTGATATTCCTTACTCTAAACCTCCTGATCAATGCTTAGAAGAATTTGATATTTATGTTGTTAAGAAAGATAATTTTAATATGAGAGTGCAGAATCATTTAATGGAAAACTCTAGAGCTATTAATAAGTTGTAAGATATTATGGCGAGAACCTCCAATGATGTTAAAATGCTTTTTAAACATTTCCAAATGGTTCAAACTCAAATTGATCAGCTTACTAAGGTGTAAACGGATTTGCTAGTTAATGATTATAGAGAAAAACATGCTTATGAAATTAGAACTAGAAGTGGTGCTTCTACTCAGGATCCTCTATATCCTGAGGGACATCCTAAAAAGAATTGAGCAAGATTCTCAACAAGCTAAAAATAGTGGTACTTCTTCTAAGAAAAAGAAAAATAGACATAAAACAGTTGTAGAATCTTCTGAACCTGCTAAATATCCTAATAGTATATCTGTCTCAGATGCTGAAACTGAAAGTGGTAATGATAAAAATGATGCTCCTGATAAAGAAGAAATTGAAGAAGAACCTGAAAGGCACGCTAAGAATACTAAGTACACTAAGGAATATTTTGTTGCTAATAAACATGGTAGTGAAAGAGAGACTTGGGTGCAAAAACCAATGTCTTTTCCTGATAAGAAACACAAGTCAAAGGAAGAAGAACACTATAACAAGTTTTGTGAGTGGATGAGACCTTTGTTTTTGCAAATTCCTTTGACTGATGCTATTAAATTGTCTCCTTATTCAAGGTATATGAAAGATATTGTCTCAAATAAAAGGAAGATTCCTAATGAGAAAATTTCCACTTTGCTTGCTAATTATTCTTTCAATGGTAAGGTTCCAAAGAAACTTGGAGATCGAGGTATTCCAACTATTCCTTGCTCTATAAAAAATAATTATGTTAGAACTGCTTTGTGTGATTTGGGAGCAGGAGTTAGTGTTATGCATTTTTTCCCGTACAAGATACTTAACCTGGAAAAATTGATACCAACTGATATATCTTTGCAAATGGATGATAAGTCTACTACTATTCCAGTGGGTATATGTGAGGATGTTCCCGTTCAAGTGGCTCATAATTGTTTGATATTAACTGATTTTGTTGTGCTTGAAATGCCTGAAGATGATAATATGTCCATTATTCTTGGGAGACATTTTCTTAATACTGCAGGTGCTGTCATTGATTGTAATCAATGAAAAGTAACTTTTAATGTTAATGACAAGGAGCACACTGTTTATTTTCCCAAGAAGATTGATAATAAATATGGCCTAAATTCAATTGAGAATATTGAGAGCATCAAAGTTGGAGCAATATATTGTCCCATACCACAAGAAGATTATGAAATTATTATGATTGGGACTACTGCTATCATGGTTGAGGTAACATAATCATTTAGTGAAATGCAAAGTTTTGCTTCATATAAAATTGTTTTGGTAACAAGACCTGATCAACCTTGTTAACAAAGGGATTTTGATGAACAAAACAATGTTTTCACCATGATTATATTTCTTTACTCTTATTTTCTTTATTCCAATTTTTGCTTTCACCTTGCTCATGTTTGTATTACTAGTTGTTTGCATATTAAAGTGTTTTAGAACTTCTGTAGTTTTGGTTTTGATTTTTTTTCCATCGTTCCAAAATCATTTTTTCTGCGAGAAAATCATTTATCAAGTCCTGAAAATTGCTCAAAAATAAAGTTTCTCGAAAAATTCCAGAAAATTCATATTAATTTTTTATGTTAAAAGAGGGACAAAGAGGCACCTCGAGTGACCCAGGGGGGACCACCAGGCAGGCACACCACCTGGTGGCGCGGACACCCCAGGGGCACGCCTGTCCATGGTGTGGGCCACCCCTGGCCCTCCACTTACCCAGCCACCTACCACTACATTCTCTTTCCCGAGAAAACACCGGAAAATTTCACAAACTTGCGTTCTTGTTGTTCTTCACCGCGATATTTTGATATCCTTGCTCAGCCACTCTTTGTTGCTGATTTTTGGAGAATTTGTTCTCCGGTATGTGACTCCTCCGCTTGTCTAAGTAGATTTTTGATTAGTGAATTATATCTTGAGTATTTTGCTACTGTAGGTGTCAGGTTATGTGAGCTTGCATGCTTGTTCTATGCTAAGAGAAATTATTTTGATGCATGTTTAGCCCTCTCTCAAGTCTCTATAGTAGTTCCCTTCATTTAGTAGCTTTGAAATTATTTTTTGTGATGTTTTTCTAAAAATTTCAGAACAGAGAAAGATGGACAACCATACTTTTGGAGAAGTGTTTGAGAGAGACACACCAAAGGTGGCAAGGCCTTCGAGATCAACTTCTCGATTTAGGCCATCATATAATGAAGATCTTATTGCGCCGCACTTTGGTAATGAGGGAGATGATGGAGATGCACATCCATCTACTTTCCCTTGTTTTGACCTTTTGAGAGCTGCAGGGATCCTCGATGATTTCTTGCTCCTTGTTTAAAGGGTTGGTCTAACCGCTTACATGCAGGATGAGAGTGAGAAATATGTTTTGCTCACCAAAACTTTTGTTGAGAGATTCACTTTTACTAACACTTCTTATAGGCCAACTATTTTGTTCAAAATCTATGTTATGCCTATTACCATGAACTTGGAAATATTTTGCAGCATTATAGGTATTGGCATGGCTGGGACGATAAAGAAGATCCAAAGTCGACCCACTAATTTGCTGGAACTTTACCAAGGTGTAACAAACAATGATGACCGCAGAGCCCAACGCGTCAAGATAAGAAACATTCAGCTCCCAGCTCTTAGATACTTTGCTTACTATCTTGATACTATCATCCTTGGTAGGGAAAACACTAGTAACATTTCTAATTATATTTAGCTTTTCTTGCTGCTGCACTTAATAATGAAACCAAGTATAATATCGGTTATCTCATTGCTCGCCGCCTAGCTGCTAGAGGACCCATTTATGGGGGTATTATTGCTGCACACATGGTTGCTGCTTTGGGCTTTCTGTTGATCCTAATTATACAGTGTTGGCCCCATAAAGACTTGATCTTGCGACTATGAAAGCCCATCACTTTGTTACTGCTAACTCTCATGCAGAGAGTTTAGTTTATAGGATGTTGTTTATTGAAGGAGATGAGAGGGAAATTCCCTTGCCACAGCCTACTTTGTTCAATATTTGTAGGAGACCATGGTCGCGCTCCAAGGAGGAGCTAGAGGAGCAGATCCACTTGCTTGGTTTCCATAGGCAACACCAGGAGGGGGATGCACCCTCTTATGACTATGTTGTGCACTATGCCGAGGCGTCCTTGAGTTCGTATCAGGACAAAGGTACTTCTTCGTCATAACATGGAGGCACCACTTTTTGGCCAGCTTGGGATTGATCTCCACTTAATCCAAAAGCCTAAGCTTGGGGGGAGGTATACCGACATCACACTCACCTACATATCATATTCTGTCGGTATTTTGTATATCCATGTTTCGCGTTCTTTCTTTTTTGTTTTTGTTCTTGTTTTGTTTATGCTTTCCAAAACACAAAAACACCAAAAATATTTTTGTTATTTTTCTTTGTTTGCTTCTTTAGCTTTTATCTTTAGTTTGCTTCACCCTTTTTAGCTTCGGTTAGTTATTCAAAAAACTCAAAAATATTTGTTCTTCTTATCTGGTTTTGTAAAGTTTGTTGCAAGGTTCAGCAGTCCTCAGTGACTCCTTTGGAGTTTGGTTTTCATATTATTATTCAAGCCACACAAGTGAAAGGCAATAATGATGATTCATGACAATTCGAGGTGTGGTAAGAGGCTGGTATGAACTCTATTTGTTTTCATTTTTGTACATATACTCATCATTGTGGGCATGCTTAGTATGTTCATGTAAGGTGTATGTTATTTAATTGATGCTTAGTAGTTCTTACTCTCTTATAATTAGTTCCAACTTGCTAATAGTTTGTAGCATGCCATATAAATATTTGCTTGCATTGTTTTATTCATAAAGTGGTATGACATTGTGGTATCCTCCTCTGAATGTTTTATTTGAATCGACTTGGCACATGCTCACGCATGCATATGACTAAACAAAAAGTCAGTTAAGCCTAGATGATATATTTTTACTCAGAGTTCTTGTGTTACTTTTATGCCACAATTAATTTTGTTTTGTCGCAAGCATGATTATGACAGTTACTGCTCTCTTGATTGTCGCTCCCTTCTATTGCTAGCCTTCACTTGTACTGGGTATGAGCCCTACTCGTGCATCCAACTCCCCAAAACCAAAGTTGTTAAAAAGTGTCCACCATATCTACCTATTGGCATCGCTGCTATTCCTTTCATACTTATTATGCGTTGTTTTCTTCTAAATAAAAATGTTTTCTTGTTATGTCAAAATTAGTTAGTAAAGCTCTCACGAACTTGATGGAACATTTTATTTCTTGCACTTAATAAACCTGAACCATTGTGACTGTCTATGTAGTTATATGATTGCAAATTATAAGTTGGGAATTAGCATAACCATGTTGTCATGGGGAACGTTTCAACATTGCACTTATTCTATTTAGTTGATATCATGTTCTTTTGTTTATGGATGCCGGCGGTGTGAAATAAAAAGGGAGCTTGTAAGTTTAATGGAGTTTGTATATGTGTTAGAGAAATGCCTGGGCGGCTAGCCTAAGCCATGCCTAATCATGGTGGAAACTTACATCGAAACCATAGTGGCACTCTATGAAGCCTCTTTAATAAAAACCTATGCAAATAGCAAATAAAAAGATCGTTGAGATGTTCACTGTCTGTTGCCTTGTCATTTTGATATGGGATAGCTCCTGTGTCATGGGTAAAGGGGTACCCCGTTGGCGGCTCTATATGATACACATATACTTACAATGACAAGAACTTACCCGAGACCAAAGTTGAGTAGCATGAGGTTTTGGTACTCGTACTCAAGGGGCATGAGATTTTCAACTTATGATTTGTCAAGCATATAACTCATATTTGACCTCACTTTAACCTTAACCATTTAAAGATGCTTATGATAGGGGAAATGAGATCTCAAAGCTAATGAGTATCATACTTTCAACATTTTAAAGTCTTTTAAACTTTTTATTCTTTTCTTTCACTTTTATATCGAGTCACCATTTATTCTATGAGCACCTTACCGAGAGCATAGCTGTCATTCTTAGTGTAACGTGCTTGTCCCAGAACACGGTTAATTGTGACATAACTTTGACGCTTGTATCTTTGATATTTTTACTTCTAGTCTTGACTTGAACTTCAGAGGTGCCTTGACATTTATGTTTTGCTCCAAAAAGAAAGGCAAGTGAGATACCACTTTATCATATCTTCTTATGAGCATTACAATCTTGCATATGCTTATGTTTCATGTTGCTTATTATTATTATGTTGGAATCTCTTCATAGCTTGCATGACTATTGGGTAGACTTATTTGCATACTCCTTATTATGAATTGTCTAAGTATTTGCTCATATGCTGAGAATATATACATCTTATGAAGCAAATGTGTCCGTGAAAGTTTCTTTTATCGCACTCAGTTTTCAACTGAATTGCTTGAGGACAAGCAATAATCTAAGCTTGGGGGAGTTGATACGTCCAAAACGTATCTACTTTTCCGAACACTTTTGCTATTTTTTCTCCTCTAACTTGTGTGATTTGGATAAAACTAACGCAGACTAACGCTGTTTTCAACAGAATTACTTTGGTGTCTCGTTTTTATGCAGAAAATCAACTTTCAGAAAAATCCCAGAAAATATGCCGAAAATCCTATTTTCCCAGAAGACTCACGGAGCTAGAAGACGAAGGGGAGGAAAGGCAAGAGGGGCCCACACTATCGTGGTATTGCCGACGAGTACGCCATGGAGGGGTCCTGACAGTGCGTGTTTAGAGACGTGGGGTAAGACAGAATGTTGACGGGTATGAGGTAACACAGCTTACCCAGGTTCAGATCCCACGACGGTGGTGGAATCCTACTCCTGCTATAAATCACTATAATGGCAATACACCAAGTTACAAGGATCGGTTCGCTGTGTGAGGTATGAGTTGAATCATGCCCTAAAGGCTCCCATAGGTCCGGCTTATATAGTCGCCAGATCCTAGGGTTATAGGCAAAGTCCTTGCCGGACAGGTTACAGAGTCCTACACAGTATACAATCAGTCTAATGTGTCTTGCACTCAAGGCACCGGGTACGTCGGTGACTCCTCCGTAGCCTTCCTTTATCCGGCATGGGCCTCCCTTCTAGATCCATCTAACGAGGCCACCCAGCAGGCCATAGGCCGTGCTACCAACTGTGGGCCACCCGGGTTATCTGGGTAAGAGACATGCTATGAGGATACCCATATAGCATATCCCCAACATTAGCCCCCGGAGAACTCCGAGATCTTGCGCCGTCTTGCCTCTTCAGGTTGAATGCTCCGTCTAGATGGATGTCGGCAAATCGTCAAACAATATCTTGTAGTCCTCCCAAGAACCCTGCAATGCTCTCCGTCTTCAACTTGTAAGTCGGAGAAATGCTGAATCTTCCATCATACTCTTCTCGTAGCCGGACTGGATCCGTCCATGCCGGAATCTTCCGATGGGATGGTTCACCTACCCGTGTCATCTAGAGCGACGTAGACATAGGTCAGTGTCGCCTCGTAACTCATGCATGCAGAGAACACAATCATGACCGTTTTTCCCGCGCGAAGGATACGAACCTTTGGCGGAGGCGGTTGAGAATGTGACGAAATTTCTGCGCACGCGCACACACACGTCGTCCACACGACAACCATTCGATCGCTTGCATGAATCTTGATGCTGGGGGTTATAAATTACAACTACGGTGGATTTTTACTTTTTCACCTCATTCTTCCCCTGCGCATTCGTCTTCCTCCCACGAGCACCTCCTCGAGCCCTCCGCGCGCACGCGAAAAACCCTAACCTCTTCCAATCTCCCAGTCACCTCTCTCCTCTCCCAATGGTGAGCAGTAGCTCCACTCCATCCATGGAGGCGACGAACGAGTCCGTGGCTAAGCTGGCGGGCTCCGTCCACGTGCCCCCAGAGGGCGTGGTGCTGCCTCGGTCCACGGTGGTGGAAGCCACCGGCGACAACCATATCCTAGTGGGGATGGAGCCACTGGAGGAGGAAAGCAATTCCCACAAGGGGGATAGGTGCGGTTCTGATATCACCGATGGTGATATCAAGGAACTGCTCGCCGAAGGATACCTCCCAGTGACGGAGGGGCTCATCTGGCGGGCGGCACCGGCCGGCGAGGTCACTCCTTCTCCCCAAGCCAGAGAGAAGGTGTACCTAAAAGCACAACTGGTACGCGGCGTCTCCCTTCCGATCTCCGACTTCTTCCTTATTGTCCTCAAACATTACTGGGTTCAACCTCAGAACTATCACCCAACAGCATCTTAGCGCTTAGCAACTACGCAGCTCTTTGCGAGGGTTACCTGGGGATTAGGCCTAAATTTGATCTGTTCATATAATTCTTCACCGTCAAGAGGGAAGCCGGAGCGAGCAAGGACAAGCTCAGGAATTGCGGAACGATTAGTTTTAATATCCGGCCTGGCCGGCGGTTCACCAACATCGTCGGCCACGAGTCTTACAAGAACTAGCAGCGGGCGTACTTCTATAGCCCATATATCCCTATGGCTGTCCGAGAAGAAACGTACCCGGACTTCGTCAATGGGGCCGCCGCTGAAGCCCTGCCATGGAGATCCCAGGCCACCCTTCCATCCGACAACGACGCTTCCCGCGCCATAAGGCGGATAGAGTGGTTCGTAGATATGGGTCTGACCAGGTTGGACCTAGCCATGTGCTGGTTCATCAGGCGGATCCAGCCTCTACAACACCGCTTGAAGTTGATGCATGAATATACCAAGGATAGGAAGGATAGCCTTCGCATCTCCATGGACAACTTCTCTAGTGACTCCGTCAAGCTCCGCCTCAAGGACATCGTCAAGGTGAAGGATATGAAGCGTGGATTCACCATCACCTACGACATGTTCGCGGAGGGCAAGTGTCCAGAGGTACCTGTTTATTTTCTGTGGATGACATGTACTCCAATTCTTCTGTCTAGCCATTATCATCTCATCTAACACTTTGGGATTTCCCTTAACAACTCAAAAGTCTAGAGGAGGATAGCATGGCTGCCCAAATCTACGACCCTAAGATGAAGGAAGTCACCGTCGTGTCCAACGACGATGTGCCATTGGTGCGTAAGCGGAAGAGCTCCACCTCTGATGCTGCCGTTGGAGGCGAGAAGAAGAAGACGCAGGGTGGAGCCTCCAAGAAGACTACCGCCGCCCTGGAGGCGGAGAAAAGAAGAATTACCGGGATCCCTTT
Source organism: Avena longiglumis (assembly GCA_030063025.1). NCBI lineage: Eukaryota > Viridiplantae > Streptophyta > Magnoliopsida > Poales > Poaceae > Avena > Avena longiglumis. The sequence continues at coordinate 443,609,938 of CP125975.1, read as the reverse complement.
CACCAAAGCACCCACTGTTGTGTAAGCCTCTTATCCTCCGACATTGTCCATTGCTTGTCTTATTCCTGTACTTATACTTTTGCATGTTTCAGGAAGAAGGCCAGTATCAGTTTGAACAAGACCTCCAAAACATCGGGGGCTTCTAAAAACATTAGAGATATGTTGCACCGATATGTGTTGCACCAAGCCTCTCCCTCCATCGCCCCTACCACTTCCAGGGCCCATCCTGCCGCCGCTCCGACAAGCTCTCCGGCTAAGGATGCATCTAGCCCTTCCGCCATGGAAGTGGACCCAGCTGTCTCCGCGGAGCTCGTCGTTGCAGGCGAACAGGCGACACAAGAAAGCACCGCAACCAAAATGGTTGAATCTCCGGCTAAGGATGCCATCGGTAGCGGTAAGGCGATGGTGGTAGGCGGAATGTCTATCGAAGGTGGCGCCTCTACACCCAGGATATCCATAGAGCTTCCGAAGATAGTCTACCCGGTGCTTACGCCGAGTAGCTCAACTCTAGCTCCTGGTGCGGCTCCAACTTCTCTGACTTGCGGCCTTGAGGAGCTTCTCAAGCAAGCGGATATCCTGCAAGGAAACAGTCTTTCCTTCAACAAGATATTTGCCGAGAGTGCCACCAACCTCAAGATCATCGCACTTGTAAGTTTTGCTTTTCATAAGTAGTATCCCACTATAGCCCCCGAGGATTTAGACGGAAAACCAATAGGTCTTTGCATCTGAATGATCTAAGAGTGACTAAGCTAAGAAACTTCTCATTGTATCCCCCAAGTATTTAGTTTGAATGAATTATTCCAACTAGATACTTTTAGAGTAGCATACGCAGTGTTTGTAAATTTCAATACTGTAGCCCCCAAGCCTCTAGTTAAAACTGAATTAGTTCCGACTAGATGCTTAAAGAAAGACTAAGCTTTTGCCGAGTTAAAAACTCTTACTATAGCCCTCAAGCCTCTAGGTGGAAATTGAATTAGTTCTGACTAGATGCTTAAAGAAAGACTAAGCATATTACAGAGTTAAAACTCTTACTGTAGCCCCCAAGCCTCTAGGTGGATATTTATCCGGCTAGATGCTCCAGGAGACTAAGTGATTTTGATATTCTTTCCACAGAACGAGAATGCTCGAAGAGGCGTCGTCAACGAGAAGTTCCACAAAATGCGCGCAGAGCTGGAAGCCGAAAAGGGTAAAACTGCCTTCTTGAAGGAACAAATCACCAAGAGAAAGAGTCTGTTTTTCCTTTCGTTTTCGTACTCAAACTTGGTCTTGTGCCATAACTTTTCTGACTACTCATTTTGTGTTGTCTTTTCTCCGACTTGCAGAAGCTATTGCCAAGGCTAAGGACATTGTCGAGCAACCCAAGCACATTGAGTTGCTGGATAGCGAGAACAAGATCCTCAAGCAGGAGAGAGATGATACCCTGAATATGCACGAGGAATCCATGAAGGCCTTGTAGGAGTCCGCCAATACGGAGATGAACCGCTTGAAGGAGGAGATTGCGATGCTCAAGGAGCAGAAGAAAGCTGTCGATGAGCAAAATCAGCGCAATCTTGAAGCATACAAGATCCTCTAAAAGGAACGGGACTCCATGGTGGAGACACTCCAGCAAGCCGAGGCAAGCATCTTTGGTAAGCGATTCTCCGTCTTGTACTTCTGTAAACCAGGTACTCTGAAATTTTGTGTTTATTGAACTCACATGCTCCTTTGTTAGAAATGTAGCTCCTATTGGTTTAACCAAGTCGCCTCCTCCGCCAAAGGAATGTATGGTCCTCACTGGCAACTTCATCAGCACCACCGTCAAGCAAGCCAAGGATATCGCCAAGCCCCTCAACATCCATATTAAGGTGACGGACTCCGTGATGAAGTACTCGGAGATCTTGCGCCAAGCCCTCGAGCATATCGTAAGATGGAAATCTTCATGTACCCGGACTCGCGCAAGGATGTCGCTGGCAATGGTCAAGGCCCACTATGAGAATGCCGACACTGCCACGGTAACCTCAGGTCTTCCCGATGTAGACAATGAAGGCTAGAAGATTGACCATAAGGCTATCTGGGCATCGGTCGCGGGTTTTGACACCAGGGTTGCCGAGTTGGTTGATCACAACGTCTTCGTGCCTCTTGAGATTATTAATGGCGACAACCCAAGCTCCTATGAGTCCCTCAAGACCACCGACTTCAAAGAGGATGCCTCTCCTGCTTCCGACGATGCTGCGTCAAAGTCTCCTACGCCAGAGGAATAAAAAACACTTTGTAATATTTGTTTCCTCTGGTTTGGTGTATGCGGAAAAACTACTATGTTAACTTAAGGCGGAAAAACAATAGTTGTAATTTCCTTCTACTCAAGTACTGGTTCCAGCATCTAAATATTTTTTTAAGCAAGTGCTGGCTTATCCATTACTCTGGTTTTTATGCTTGACCTTTCGTGAGTCGGAAGACTCGTAGTCGGAACCATGCGCTCAGGTGATGATGCCCAATGGCACCGTAAAAACATAAGCACAAAATCGCCGACTCCAAGTGCCAAAAGTTACTACTCCACAGAATCCACATAAAAACAACAAAGAACGTGTAGACCAGAAAACTTAAGCTAACGCCCGTAGGCGGAATTTTAACAAGTGCAAATCCAAAGCTTGCGCATAAAGGTTTTATACGATCCAAAAATAAACACTAAAGGAGGTAAAAGACTCAGAAATATGAGTGAACCAGAGATCTTTATTTCATTGATCATATAAGAGGTACATAGTAGATAAAAAATATGCTAAGTGTAAAAAGGATGTAGCTGTTCTATGTTCCATGGACGATCAAGCTCCGGGTAGTCATCATCCGGGTCACGTCGCTTACCTTATGATCATCACTGGGTCTATCCTCAAGTTCATGATTGTCAACGAGGTAGTAAGACCCATTGAGCAGCGCCTTGCTTATGATGAACGGTCCTTCCCATGGCGAGGATAATTTGTGTGACTTCTTCTGCTTAAGCCAGAGCACCATATCCCCCTCTTTAAACGAGCGATGCCGAACGCGGCGACTATGGTAGCTGCGTAGCTTCTGCTGGTAGATGACGGATCTTTGGCATGCCAAAACACACTCTTCCTCGAGAAGGTCCACATCTAGGCGTCTGGATTCTTTAGCGTCATCTTCGTCGTAGGCGGCAACTCTTGGTGAATCGTGAAGGATGTCGGAATGCAGGATGGCTTCTGCTCCATATACCATGAAGTAAGGGGTGTAGCCGGTGGATCTATTGGGTGTAGTTCGTAAACTCCACAGCACAGATGGTAATTCGTCCACCAGGCTCCAGCTTCTCTATGTAGGGTGCCTCAAGACGTGGCTTGATTCCCTGCAGAATTAATCCATTGGCTCGCTCAACTTGGCCATTGGACTATGGGTGCACCACAGATGCTAGGTCAAGTCGGATGCCCTTCTCCCAACAATAAGCTTCCACTTCTCCGAGTGACAAGTTGCTGCCTGCGGTGAACCAGCATACCACTGCATGATGTAGTACACTATAGTTGTTGACATAACACCAATGAAACAGCGTTCACTAGTATTACATCCCTCAGAGTAGTACAACAGAAACATAGCAGGTCCAAGACATGACTATAGGTTACAACTCAACTCTTTACACAAGATCCAGATAGCACTCTAGGTTAAAGAGAGAGAAAGAAACTTCTTATGAAGAAGAATCAAGAATAAATAACTCATACCTACCATACTTATAAGACTAGTATCTGAACTACTAGCTTGCATTGTTGCTATTGCAATACTCTATAGAAGTAGGTTCTATGGTTAGAAATTCTATTCTTATCTAATCAGCAACTTCATCTTCACTTGAGTTGATGTATATGTTGACTTTCTTGACTTCCTCGAAGAGCTCTAGCTCTTGATGATGATTCCTGGAGCATATCTTGATGTAGACATCGTCTGTACTGGCTTTAGAACCTAGCAAGGGTTAAGAAGATACTTTGAGTACGAGCGTACTCATCAAGTCCACTATAAAAGGAGCGTTTGATGCACTATAACTATAGCCACAGACCATGGGTCGTAGGCAATGCAAGTTTTTGTAAACATTTCTTCAAAGGTTGGTTTTATTCTGAAAAGCTATGTCCGTCAGCCTTCACGGGTTTACTAGAACCTTCATGGGGTTCCTTTCCCGCCGCGTTCGCAGCTCCTTCCCGGAACAGGGAGTAACAAGTTACAGTTCTTACACTCTCAGAGGTGCATGAGAGACCTTAGCATTGTTGCACAACCAAGTCATGACCTTGTCCATACTTCCTTGGTATGAGGCCCAGTCTAAGATCCAAGCCAATCACTGCCCCCTTCGCGACCCTGCATGCCTCCTTGGTGTACACCATGCCCACATATTGAATTACGGCAATGGTTTGTACAGACCGTTAGATGCCATAACTGTAAGGGTCCCAACCTTCAATAAGGTAGAGTCCCCTGTGTTTGCAATGCTAGTCCCTGGATCAATAGCTAGCATCCACAGTTAAGATGTAATATCAAGAAACAAAGGTCATAATACAACTTTATAACCAGGAATAACATAATTTTATTACATCTTACATAGCTCATTTGGCTATTACATTACATTGCAGCAGAATATCTATAAGCATGGGGTCCTTCATCTTCAAAGTGCCACAGCATATTGGTTGTAGACTTTGTAATCCTAATCAACACACTTCACTAAATCAAACAAACCTGCAACATAACAAGTTACAGCCACAAGGGTCAATACATTTGAATTGTATTGGCAAGTGATACTATGGTAGTATAGTGGAGTCTATCATCTATATGCATTTGGCTAAGTGGAGTTGAGTCTTGCATTGCTCAAAATAGATTTTTCCTTAACATTTGAAAACACTAAGTTTTTGCTTGACAAAAACATTTCTCCCAATCAAAGATTGAAGATCCTTTAACCCTTGTTCAACCACAAGTTTTTAACTTAGAAATTTGAATGATGAGATTCTTGATTGCTTCCATGTCTTGATGCTCAAATTTTCCTTAACCATGGACATGGCTAAGTACTTAGATTTTACACTCTGCAGAGGTGGTGCACTTGCCCCACAAGACTTGGTTTCCCAAGACAAGATCTTTCAGAAGCCTTCCCTTAGACCAAAATGGACGCGTTCCAACCTATCAAACTCTACCACCAACTGTCCATATGGCTAAGTTCTTGCAACCTATATGATCCAGGCAGAGCCCATAATGCCAAGTGGCTGCACTTGAAGCTTCTCAACATTTGACATCTCAAATCTCTTTGTTCCTGGGTGGCCATCCACAAGTGAGATGCACAAGGTCAACCATAAACATGGGCCTTGTGAACCACTCAACCAAAATCCACCAAGCAATTACCATTCCACCCACGTGTTTCATTAACTTAGTTGTTTTATTAAACAAAAACACAAGTCCTCAGACTTAGAAATTTTCCATAGTGTGAATATATTTCCACCCTTGTTTTCTATTAGCTAAGCTAAGCATGATAGTAGTAGGTATCTTGACTTAGGAATTTCTACTAAGGTTTCATCTACTAGGATTTTCCATAGCAAGGTTTATACTTAGAAAAAGTTGCATGCAAGTTTTACTTAGAAAAATCACTAATGCATAGTGAAAGTAATGGGACAAAAGTTTGAAGCATCACTTGCCTTTTTGGTAGAGTATAAGTTCACTCCTTGTCATTGCAACAATCACTCTCTTCAAGACACTACAATTAAATCAAGCAAGGCACAAACTCAATCTACCAATCAAGCAAAACAACACATAAAATCATAGAACCAAGATAATGCATGCAAGCATGCCAAGGATTGTTTTATTTGGAAAAGTGGTTCCTAATGGGACATAGACATTTGAATACACCTATTGGTCATTTTGTAAAGTGGCAAAGTCATTTGCAAGAGGTTTCACTTCCTAAACCATTTTCAAAACAAAGTATCATTTTATGTGGTGTAGAAATATTTTTACTAAGGCATTAATCTATAGGGTTCACTAAATATGTTTTCAAACCATAAAACTTGGTGTTTGGGGTCAGAGAGTTTAAAACACAACATTTCCCAAAGGTTTTCTTCCAAAACCATTTTTAATAAATAAACTATATTTTCATTTGTCTAAAAATGGTTTTAAATCAAGGAATCATTCTTTTGTTTCACCAAATACATTTTTGAATCAAGGAATCACACAATTTGCCAAAGATTTTATCCCCAAAATCATTTTTGAACAATTTTTATAATCTAATCAAGCATACAAATGTTTCTGCAAAAACAAACATTTTACCAGAGGCTTTTTACTAAAAAAAATGGCATGGTTGGCTAGGGCTTGTTCCACTGATTCCATTGATATAAAGTTTGCAAATTTTGGACGTGTAGAACTAAAGTTATGCAATTTAAAAATTTGATCATCTAATAGATCAAATTCTGTTTTTAAAACAAACACTGGACACGTGGGCTGTTCTGATTCGTCGAAAACGGTTCGTGCGGATCGACTAACACAGACCATAGGATTTAAGTGAAATCATACGGCTCAGAAGCGTGCGTACCCATTCGCTTACTTTCTATCCTAATCGTCAGATTCAAATCCAACGGTCCCAACTACTCTGACCAATACTCAGCGGTCTTGTGGTGCTCTAGCGGCCAAAGTCGAGGTCGTCATGATAATCTGAGACACAAGGGAGAGGAGGAGAAGGCTCACCATGTTCGTCGAAGCTTGGGGAAGCTCAAGGAGGTACTGTCTGGCGAAGGGGCGCATAGAGGTGAGAGTAATGGCTCGCCGGAGTTGCTCCTGGCGTCGGGTGCGTTCAGGCGTCGCTGGGGATGTTGCTACAGAGCACGGGAGAGGGAACAAAGGTTGCGGTTAGCTTTGTACGCGGTTCACTGACAAGCGAGCATCAACGAGAGGAAAGGGGGTGGTTAGATTCTACCTGGAGGTCTCGCCGGAATAGCAAACAGACGATGGCGGCGTGTAACACCCTCAGAATCGGACCTATGCAAGTTTTAGCGAAACCCGCCAAACCCGCATAGAAACGATTCAAAGGTGCCCACCAGGCACTTTCGTGCGGGTGGAAAACAAAGTAATAACATTACACAACAGTCCTCGATGGGACCCACAGAACAGATATATATAACAGCGACTCAAAGAGTCAAGAATACAGATATAATATACAAAGATCCAAATCACCTTGAAAATGATAGAGTGTCCCGCTACGGACAAGATGCAAATGGGGCTAAGAGCCCTGAAGAATAACCAATGGCGTCCATAACCCTGCCCAGGCCAAGCCGGAAGGGTAACCCTGCTAACGACGTCGCTCTCAAAACCTGCTTTAACAAAAGGGGTGCCGACAAAGGGAAAAGGAAAAAGAGGAGCGTCGATCGAGGCCGATGCAGCGAGGCTAGAATTCGCGGTCCTCGCCTACATAGGTATGGTGGATCAAGCGGCAATGCAGCATGCACTGAAACAACCTATAGAGACTCGATACAACTGGCGGCTAACAGAGAGGGGTAAGAAAGATCTATTCGAACCAACCTGATGCTACCATCAAACAAACCCATCCTGGTGTCTCCCCCTCGAGACCAAACGAGGAAGTCAACCGAGGCACTCACACAGTTGGCAGTTTTAGTTATTCAGTTATTGTTGCAGCAATTACTAGTCAGGTATAGATAATCATCCTGATAAAATAAGCAGTGGGCCATTTAGTTAACCATTCCGTTGTAGTTGCGGCACTTACTAGTCAGATACAAATAGCGTGAGATAACCCCAAAAACCCAGCAGTTGTTGGTACTTTTATTTAGCCATTCCGTTGTAGTTGCAATACTTACTAGTCAGGTACAATGGTCGCAAGCGACAATCCAAACAAGCAATTGTGGGCAGTATTATTTAGCCATTCCATTATAGTGAAGCTGATTACTAGTCATTATAAAGTCAAATTTATAGCAATAAACTTTAGTTATGCTTGTCTATGGTCGAGATACTGTGCTCCAAGTCGTCCATATCCACGGACACGGCTTTCAGAAAGTTTTACCGGCGGGGTGCACCAATAGCAACACGCCGATCAACCTCGGAAAAACCAAATCAAAACCCAACAAGGCTTTCACGACAAAGCAATCACAGATTCAGAAATATTTGAGGCCACCCCTTGAAGTCTTACACCTGCGAAGTAAGCTAGCTCGAGACGGACCCAAGGTTTGTGGGGCGGTATGGCAGGAACCCAAAACTGGCTTGTCGATACCGCGTAACGGGTCACAATTCCTAAGCGATAAGTGTGCCTCGCACAATCGTAAATCTGAAGTAGCATGGCATAAGTATAGGATAGTAAATAAAACCTCAAACTAGTTTGTGGCCCCAAGAAATAAGACTGAATCAAGCTCTGGCTCAGGGGGGTCCCATATACCTCCCGGATGTGGATAGCACGATAAATCAAGGAACAGGTATCAAGTACTCGGGGTCCTACGGGACACAAGTGGGCGTTCAGAAACCAAATATTATCTATCACCCACCGATGCCTCTGCTTACTTCAATTTTAGTTGTTAAACAGGAATTAAAGTGATCGATAAGTAAAACTATGATCATCTCCAACATCAACATGCGGCAATACATCAACAACTGTGGCATATGACGACACACAACAGCACTTGAGCAAGCGACTACGACGCGCAAGTCCAACTATCTACCAAACACAGGTATTAGGATGTGTCCAAGGCAATATATGGTTGCAAGGGATATCAAGGGTACGGAAACTAGAGCATCGCAACATAGATAGCAATAGATCAACAGGAGGGAATAAATACTATAAAAGTAAGATAGGTAGAAAGGGGGAGATGCTCGCCTGAAAACATTGTCGAAGGTTCAACCGAAGATCGGGGCGAAGCTCACATCCACTCAACGGCCTTATCCGCGAAGAAGCAAAACACTAGAAGAAACACCGGATGCACTATTTAACACAACGGCAGAAGATCGGGCATGATGCATGCATGATGTATGACATGGCAAAGGTGCGATGCAATTAGGTCATATTAAGTGGAACCGGGGTCCCGACATTACTTATATGGTTCAAGTTGTTTAGCTACCCCGCAATTTAAATGTTGTTTTAGCATGGCAAAAGATAGCACCGGTTCGCTACACAGATTTAAATGAGGACAATATAAGGCTAGGTTTGCCCGCATATGGACCCCATATTTAATTATAAGGTGAATCGGCATAAGGCCCCCAAACCACGCAAGATGCATGCGAGATGAACAATTAAATATGCAACAATTTATATAGTTGACCATTTATAAATTAGGGTTTTCGGATAAGAGGTCACACATTAGGGTTCGGCGATCTTGGGGTTCGGGGTCCGGTCTCAGGGTTCAGGGTCTGGGGTTCGACGGGATCGGGATCAGCGGGAGCATTCTCGGATAACAGAGGTAGGTCTTGTCGCATCCGGGAAGCAGGACTTGGTGCGGCGTCGGGGCGCATCGGACTCGCCCTGGACGATGTCGATCTTGTCGCATTCGTGGAGACCCTGTCGGGTTCGGGGGTCGGGTCGGACTTGCCGTTCCGTGTCGGTGATCTTGGCGTCTTCGGGTTCGGGTCTTCGGGGCCGCGTAGTATACCTTGTGGTTTCACATCGAAGGCCTCGGGGGTTCCAAGGCGAAGGTCTTGGTGGTTCTGACTTCACTTGTCGGTGCCGGACTCGGTTGCGGTAGATCTTGGCCATGTCGAGGATCTTGCCGGAGGTTCGTCGAGGGTCACCGGTTCGGTACGGTCTTCATGTGGTAGATCTCGGCGTGTTGGTGTCACTGGATCCATGTCGGCGCACTCGGGTCTTGGCGTCCTCGGGGCAATGGCCTTCGAATCGGGGGAGGCGATCTTGGGGTACCGCGTCTTCGGGCGCCGGGATGGAGAACTTGGTGGTTTCGAGGGAGTACTTGTCGTCGAGGCCTCATGTCAACTTCGCCTCACAAACATCACATGGTCGGAGTTGCAGACTTCGAAGCAGGGCTTGGAATACTTCAGTGGCATCACACGATCTACACCGGATCATCGGCTCAACACCACGCCTACACGAGAGGAGCCAGCGGTTGGATCAAGTGCCACCGTGGCGGTGCAGAGGCGATGGCCACGACGGCGACGCGGCCAGGTGCGAGGCGAGCGGGAGGAAGCAGCGGCCTCGGGACAGGTGCTGCGGCAGGCGACGCTGCTGCGGGGTCCGGCGGCGCTCGGGGCGGCCAGGGACGGAGGGCGTCAGCGTCGAGGTGGCCGACGGAGCCCGGCCCTCTGGCAGCGTTAGCAGCTCATGGGCGGGCGGAGGCGAGGGCAGGCAGGGGCAGGCGGAGGCGGCCAGGCGGCAGCGGGAGGCCGAGCGGGGCCATGCGGTGGCGGGAGGCGGCCGGCGCCAGACGCTTCGGGCAGCAGTGCGGCGGCTCAAGCGGCCGGCGCGGAGGCGGAGATGGTGGCAGGCGGCCTTGGAGGAGGGAGGCCATGGCGGCGGCGAGGTGGGAAGAGCGGCCGAGGCGCTCAGGAGACGGGCGGACGGAGGAGGCCGAGGAAGGATCGAGCCCGGCCAGCAGTGGGCAGCAGGATGGAGAGGCGGCGGGGAGGTCCAGCGAGCCAGGAGGGCTGAGGCGGAGGAGGATCGTCTTGGGGCTGGCGGAGTGAGGCCAGGGGCGGGGAGGAGGAGGCCGAGCGGGAAGGCGGGTGCGGACGTGGGGGAGGTGGGCCTGGTGGGGCAGGTGAGAGAGAGTGGGGGCGGCCAGGGGAAAAGGGGTGCGTTTGAGTGGGTGAGGTGGAGGAGAGAGAGAGAGGCCAGGTGGAGGGCTAGGATTGGTTAGAGAGAGGGAGCCGAGGTGGCGAGAGGCTATTGGAGGAGTGATGTGGGGTGGGTAGAATTAGGATGGGTAGGAAAAAAAGCAGGGTGGACCGATCTGTTTTGTATGCAGGGTGGTCGGGTCGATTCGATTTGGCCCGTTCGACTGCCCCACTAAAATAATTTAAATGCTTTATTTATTTAAACCAGGGCCTTTGCAACCCGGTAACCGACAAACAAATAATCCGGAGTCTCGGGTTTGAATTTGAAAACAAGACGGGCGTTTCAGAAAACAAAAACGGGCTTTGCGAAAATAGTTTTAGGCAAACAATGCATGATGATGACGATGCAATGCACAAATTCAACGCGATTTTCTAGTAGTGGTTTTTGCGGGATGCCACAATTCGACACCACTAACAATGGATCTCGCCCTCGAGATCCGCCTCATGGTACCGGAAAGAAGGTCGGCGGTCGGATCCTTCGCGCTTCGTGTAGATCCTCGCGACACCACTAACAAGAGGTCGTTGTCCGTGATCGTCGAGAGAACACTCCGGAAGCAAAAGGTCGAAGGTAGAGGTACCAACAAATAAAGCCACCTCTAACTTCGATGGAAAGAGGGAACCGATGCATTCTCGTCTACTTCAATGTACACAAGCGAATAGAAAGGGTAGTCGGCATGGGGGCCAATCCATCACGCACCCAAACTATTACTCTGCACAATCAGTAGAAGCGCGTGCAACCATTCTCGGAATCAGACTGAAGATCTCGACAAGCGAGGTTCGGAAACAAAGGAGTGATGAAGACTCTGCATCGGATCTGGCGTAGAAGATGTCGTCGCGTCGGAAACACCGGAAGGCACAAACAAGGAACAAAGAATGGTACCACAGACGAAGGATTCCTCGGGCAGCATGAACACCGGACGTAGCATCACCGTTACCAAAGGAGGAAGCGAAACCCTGAAGGTACGACGGAAACCCAACCACAAGAATTCCTGGACTCGAGGAAAAAGACGAGAGCAGAGTCAAAACACGTAGAGGTAAGAGGAGAACAGCAGAGGGGTAAGGAGTAAAATCAAACCTAATCAGAACTATCCAACCGATTTTAAAAATAGTTTTGGACACTCTACTTCGGCTGTTAGCTAGGTTATCCTACAGGCTGGACTTGTGGGGTATCGCAACTGCTGAGCTCTGATACCACTCTGTAACACCCTTAGAATCGGACCTATGCAAGTTTTAGCGAAACCCGCCAAACCCGCATAGAAACGATTCAAAGGTGCCCACCAGGCACTTTTAAATGCGGGTGGAAAGCAAGTAATAACATTACACAACAGTCCTCGATGGGACCCATGCGAGCATATATATATAACATGACTCAAAGAGTCAAGAATACGATATAATATACAAAGATCCAAATCACCTTGAAAAGCGATAGAGTGTCCCGCTACGGACAAGATGCAAATGGGGCTAAGAGCCCGAAGAATAACCAATGGCGTCCATAACCTGCCTGGCCAAGCGAAGGGTAACCACTAACGACGCTCTCAAAACCGCTTTAACAAAGGGTGCCGACAAAGGCAAAGGAAAAGAGGAGCGTCGATCGAGGCCAGTACACGGCGAGGCTAGAATTCGGCGGTCCTCGCCTACATAGGTATGGTGGACTGAAGCGGCAGCGGCAGCATGCACTGAAACAACCTATAGAGACTCGATACAACTGGCGGCTAACAGAGAGGGGTAAGAAAGATCTATTCGAACCAACCTGATGCTACCATCAAACAAACCCATCCTGGTGTCTCCCCCTCGAGACCAAACGAGGAAACCGAGGCACTCACACGGTTGGCGGTTTAGTTATTCGATTATTGTTGCAGCAATTACTAGTCGTATAGATAATCATCCGATAAAATAAGCGATGGGCCATTTAGTTAACCATTCCGTTGTAGTTGCGGCACTTACTAGTCGATACAAATAGCGTGAGATAACCCCAAAACCCAAAGCTTGTTGGTACTTTTATTTAGCCATTCCGTTGAAGTTGCAATACTTACTAGTCAGTACAATGGTCGCAAGCGACAATCCAAACAAGCAATTGTGGGCAGTATTATTTAGCCATTCCATTATAGTGAAGCTGATTACTAGTCATTATAAAGTCAAATTTATAGCAATAAACTTTAGTTATGCTTGTCTATGGTCGAGATACTGTGCTCCAAGTCGTCCATATCCACGGACACGGCTTTCAGAAAGTTTTACCCGGCCGGGGTGCACCAATAGCAACACACGCTCGATCAACCTCGGAAAAACCAAATCAAAACCCAACGAGGCTTTCACGACAAAGCAATCACAGGATTCAGAAATATTTCAGGGGGCCACCCCTTGAAGTCTTACCTGCAACGAAGTAAGCTAGCTCCGAGACGGACCCAAGGTTTGTGGGGCCATTGGCGATCGGGAACCCAAAACTGGGCTTGTCGATACCGCGTAAGCGGGTCACAATTCCTAAGCAAGATAGTGTGCTCCTCGCACAATCGTAAATACAGAAGTAGCATGGCATAAGTATAGGATAGTAAATAAAACCTCAAACTAGTTTGTGGCCCCAAGAAATAAGACTGAATCAAGCTCTAGCTCAGGGGGGTCCCATATACCTCCCGGATGTGGATAGCACGATAAATCAAGGAACAGGTATCAAGTACTCGGGGTCCTACGGGACACAAGTGGGCGTTCAGAAACCAAATATTATCTATCACCCACCGATGCCTCTGCTTACTTCAATTTTAGTTGTTAAACAGGAATTAAAGTGATCGATAAGTAAAACTATGATCATCTCCAACATCAACATGCGGCAATACATCAACAACTGTGGCATATGACGACACACAATAGCACTTGAGCAAGCGACTACGACGCGCAAGTCCAACTATCTACCAAACACAGGTATTAGGATGTGTCCAAGGCAATATATGGTTGCAAGGGATATCAAGGGTATGGAAACTAGAGCATCGCAACATAGATAGCAATAGATCAACAGGAGGGAATAAATACTATGAAAGTAAGATAGGTAGAAAGGGGGAGATGCTCGCCTGAAAACATTGTCGAAGGTTCAACCGAAGATCGGGGCGAAGCTCACATCCACTCAACGGCCTTATCCGCGAAGAAGCAAAACACTAGAAGAAACACCGGATGCACTATTTAACACAACGACAGAAGATCGGGCATGATGCATGCATGATGTATGACATGGCAAAGGTGCGATGCAATTAGGTCATATTAAGTGGAACCGGGGTCCCGACATTACTTATATGGTTCAAGTTATTTAGCTACCCCGCAATTTAAATGTTGTTTTAGCATGCAAAAGATAGCACCGGTTCGCTACACAGATTTAAATGAGGCCAATATAAGGCTAGGTTTGCCCGCATATGGACCCCATATTTAATTATAAGGTGAATCGGCATAAGGCCCCCAAACCACGCAAGATGCATGCGAGATGAACAATTAAATATGCAACAATTTATATAGTTGACCATTTATAAATTAGGGTTTTCGGATAAGAGGTCACACATTAGGGTTCGGCGATCTTGGGGTTCCGGGGTTCGGGGTCCGGTCTCAGGGTTCAGGGTCTGGGGTTCGACGGGATCAGGATCGGCGGGAGCATTCTCGGATAACAGAGGTAGGTCTTGTCGCATCCGGGAAGCAGGACTTGGTGCGGCATCGGGGCGCATCGGACTCGCCCTGGACGATGTCGATCTTGTCGCATTCGTGGAGACCCTGTCGGGTTCGCGGGTCGGGTCGGACTTGCCGTTCCGTGTCGGTGATCTTGGCGTCTTCGGGTTCGGGTCTTCGGGGCCGCGTAGTATACCTTGTGGTTTCACATCGAAGGCCTCGGCGGTTCCAAGGCGAAGGTCTTGGTGGTTCTGACTTCACTTGTCGGTGCCGGACTCGGTTGCGGTAGATCTTGGCCATGTCGAGGATCTTGCCGGAGGTTCGTCGAGGGTCACCGGTTGATCTGATCTTCATGTGGTAGATCTCGGCGTGTTGGTGTCACCGGATCCATGTCGGCGCACTCGGGTCTTGGCGTCCTCGGGGCAATGGCCTTCGAATCGGGGGAGGCGATCTTGGGGTACCGCGTCTTCGGGCGCCGGGATGGAGAACTTGGTGGTTCCGAGGGAGTACTTGTCGTCGAGGCCTCATGTCAACTTTGCCTCACAAACATCACATGGTCGGAGTTGCGGACTTGAGGTGGCTTGGAATACTTGATGGCATCACACGATCTACACCGGATCATCGGCTCAACACCATGCCTACACGAGAGGAGCCCGCGGTTGGATCAAGTGCCACCGTGGCGGTCTGAGGCGATAGCCACGACGGCGACGCTGCAGGTGCGAAAGCGGGAGGAAGCGGCCTCGGGACAGTGCTGCGGCGCAACGCTCTGCGGGTCGGCGCTGGGCGGCCAGGACGGAGGGGCGTCGCGTGCAGGGGTGGCCGACGGAGCCCGGCCTCTGGCAGCGTTAGCGGCTCGCGGGCGGGCGGAGGGCCAGAGCACGCTGGGCCGGGAGGCGAGCGAGGCGGAGCCAGCGGCGCTGAGGAGGGCAGCCCAGCGGCCTGGGGCCATGCGGTGGCGGGAGGCGGTCGCCGGTGAAGACGCTTCGGGCCTTGGGCGCAAGCGGCTCAAGCGAGGCGGAGGCGGAGATGGTGGCGGGCGCGGCCGGAGGAGGGCGGGCCATGGCGTCGAGGCGAGTGGGGAAAGCGGCCGAGGCGCTCACAGCGGCAAGCGGACGGAGGCCGAGGAAGGAGCCCGGCCCGGCAGTGGGCGATGGGATGGAGGCGGCCGGGCAGGTCTGCGGAGGAGGCGGAGGAGCGCGGCGGAGGGTCCGACGAGGCGAGCCTTGAGGCCGCCGCCAGAGGTGCGGCGGGGTCTTGAGGCCTTGTGACAAGGAGCAGAGGAGGGGATCGATCGGGGTGGCTGCGTCGGCGGTGGCCAGGAGGCGGTGAGGCGGTGAGGCGGGAGCGCGAGAGAGAGGAGGCAGCGGGAAGGCAGGTTGGGTGCGGGACGTGGGGAGGAGGTGGGCTGTGGGGGCAGGTGAGAGAGAGGGAGTGGCGGGGCCCAGGGAAAAAGAGGGGGTGCGGTTTGAGTGGGTGAGGTGGAGGGGAGAGGGAGAGAGGCCAGGTGGAGGGCTAGGATTGGTTAGAGGAGAGAGGGGAGCTGAGGTGGCGAGAGGCTATTGGAGGGAGTGATGTGGCTGGGGGTGGGTAGAATTAGGATGGGTAGGAAAAGAAAACGGGGTGGACCGATCTGTTTTGTACGGGGGTGGTCGTTCGGGTCGATTTGGCCCGTTCGACTGCCCCACTAAAATAATTTAAATGCTTTATTTATTTAAACCAGGGCCTTTGCAACCCGATAACCGACAAACAAATAATCCGGAGTCTCGGGTTTGAATTTGAAAACAAGACGGGCGTTTTAGAAAACAAAAATGGGTTTTGCGAAAATAGTTTTAGGCAAACAATGCATGATGATGACGATGCAATGCACAAATTCAACGCGATTTTCTAGTAGTGGTTTTTGCGGGATGCCACACGGCGCTTGGAGTCGTCGCTGTCGAGGTTAAGGATGCTGGCCATGCGGATGCGTAAAGATGCGCCAGTCTGGGAACTTGTGAGTGTGATAGAGGAGGCGGTGAATATTGGCGTAATCGCCGAGCGTCGTCAGACGAGGTGGTGTGGCGAGGAATTGGGCGGCTGGGCGTGTTGAGGTGGGGCGGCAGGGGAACCAGAGAGAGGAGAGACGCTTTATCGTGTGTGGTCGCAGGCGGGTTATTGCGCCATTAATCGAGAATTAAGCTCGAATTCAACGCAAACGGAGAGAGGGGCGGAGGAACTGGTCGCATGGTTGAAGACAGTGTGGCGGTGGGTCTACTGGCGGTGAGGGAGTGAGAGGAAAGAGGGCCACGGTCGGTTGCTCATGGTGCGGTTTAAGTGAAAAGCAGCAGCGTGGGGAAGAGCTGGTGGGTTGGACTGGGCTTTGTTGGGCTGGGATGGCCAGTTGGGCTGGGTTTGTTTATATATTTTTTCTTCCTCATTGTTTTTTCCTTTTCTAAATCTATTTTCTGTTTTGAATTTCAAACAACCAATTCAATCAACAAAACAAACATTCAATTCCATTCAAAACACTTCCAAACTTGTAATGAGTTTTGGTTCTGTTTAACAACATAAACCAAATCCCAAATAAAAATATTAATTTTATTCTTTTAGGATCTATTTAATAATTAAATAAAATAGACCCTAATTATTAATTCAAATAGGTTTTGATTTATTTAATAAAATCTCCATTTGAAATCCAAATATTATCAAAACCAAATCAGTAGGTTTTATTTGAAAATATAAGATATTTGGAAAACTTGTTTAAAATAAGATAACATTTTTATTTTAGGGTCCATTAATAATTAAATAAAATGGACCTTAGTTATTAAATCAAATAGGATTTGTTTTATTAAAATCTTTATTTTGAAATCTAAAATAAAACCAAAAACACTTCAGTAGGTTTTAATTGGGAATATAAAATACTTGGAAAACTTATTTAAAATAAATAAATAAGTTTTAGTGTTTATTTAAAATGGGAAAATCCTTTACTTAAATAAAATTGGATATTAAATCCTTATTTATAAATCTACCTTTTCTTTTGAAAACCAAATCTTTTATTTAAAGATCCAAAAATAGTAATTCCACTTATTCAAAATATTTCATTATTAATTGTTTAACTTTTCAAATCCCTTTAGGATTTGTTTGATCAAAAAGGTTTGAAGGTTTCCAATTGGAATAAAAAAGTTTCTTCTCACCCTAAAAATCAACATAGTTTTATTTTATTCATTTATTTTTCACATTACAAGATTTGGAAAATCTTGGGATGTGACAAGAACTATCGTGGGACGTTGAGGGTTCCCACCCATATGCTGCATATCCTCTACGAATTACCAATTAATATGCACGCTACAAGTGATAACAGCCACGACCTGCACATCCGGCTACATGCGAGAGGAAGAAGATAAAACTGACTTCTCTGTCCCATTTCAAATCTCATGGTTAACGTGTGATATACGGCGCAAGAATCACTGCGACATTGGTTGTTAAGTCCTAGGTAATATGTTCCTTTACCACCGGAACTTTCATAGTAGGTTATTACCTCATGGTAAATAACCGATAATCATATTATTATGAAAATAGTGTTTTCAGACCTTTTTCAAATGCAGGTGATGACAACACTGGATTTGTAAAATACTTACAGAAAATAATCAAAGGACATGAGCAAGTGTGAACTTGCCTTTTGTGATTGCAAGATTATGCACTCACGGTCTTCGAGGCAATATAAAAGATCCATTATCCGAAATCATCATCATTGGTCCGGTTAGGACTAATGTTTAAAGAAGCAAGATGCTTTTATGCATAAGTAATGTAATGCAAGTTGATAAACGTGAATCTCGAGAATAATGTTGTTCTAGGGTTTGGATACTGGAAAGGTTTCCTTGGAACGTGTTGCCTTTTTAGATTAAGTTTCATACATGTGCTTCTTATTAAGGCTTGTGAGTGTGTGGAAAACAACATGTATTTATACAACAATAAAATACACACATATGGAATGCTACATAAGGTTGCTTACCTCTTAATTGTTTATCTTCAAGTTTTACTTCATAAGTAATGTCACTTATAAAGAATTTAAGTATTAACAATTTTATTATACAAGTAAAGTATAAAGTAAAGTGTTTACTATTAATTGTCATATGTTGATTGAAGTGGCAAATGAATAACTTTTGAAGAAAATCTTACTCAATTAAGTAAAAAACATTTAAGCCTTTAGGTTAACTTTATGAGGTGTTCTGTCTAGTTACCGTCTTTAAGTCAGAAGGAATTTCCTTTATTGGAATAATGAAATTAGTAGTATTTGAGACTTATCTATCTTGGTTTTTAACTGGTTTGGTTTTGTATTAAGATGCTTTACAATTTAATTATAATAGACCAAAGTTAACCATAAAGTATATAATAAAGTTTTTAGTATTATATTTTAAAGTTTGGTAGACTATAGTTAACTATAAAATATAGATGTAATGTTTGTTATACCTATGTCTTGTTCACCTTATAATGTTTCTTTAAAGTTACTTAAGAATGGCATTATTTTTAGTTGGTAATTGTTTCTTAACATTATAAGTGTATAAAGGGATTTATCTTCTTATAAGGGTGTGGTTAAGGTTTATGAATAAGCAAACAATAGTATTCACTACTTATGAATTTATTATAGTGCTTTGATTTGTTTATACACTTGTGATTAAAATAAAGGAATAGATTTTATTTCATTATCAATTATTCTTGGAGATTTTATATTAAATAATAATCCTCTTATAAAATAATTTGCACTTTATAGTTGAAAGTTTATTTAATAAAATTGTATTTAAAATGTGTTGAACCATTTTGACTTCATAATATTAGTATTTAAGTCTAATACTATTTATTAGATTTAATTGGTTAATTTAAGAAATTTAACAAATTTAATTTGACATTATATGAAATATTAACTAAAGAAATAGGTTTAAATTCAAGTTATAAAAGTGTTTAACTTTGTATTTTACTCAAAAGTGGAATATCACATTTTTAACATGTAGGTATTATTTTTGTGATCATTTTGGTATATAACATTTATTTTTGTGATTTAAAAATAATAAGACATGATTTTAATAAGGTTTATTACTTTATAAATACTTAATAAATAATAAATATTTAATTAAGAGGAATAATAATGCATAATTATAATGTTAAATTATAATTCTTATTTTTCTAAGATTTTTGGTATTTTATTTAGATTTTTAACATTTACTATTATTAAAATATTAATTATCAAAGTATTAAAACTTTATAAAGTATTTATTAAATGATATATTTAAATAATTATCATAATAATATTTAATAATAGTTTTAAGTTGTAGATTTTATTTTTCTAAACATTTCCATATATTATATTTATTTTTCTGATTTATAAAACTAAAGCTATCAATTTTACAAGATTTAATCATTTTATTACAATATTTATATTTGAATTAATATTGTTTTTTCTATTTATTAAACAGAGAAAATCTTTTGGTACTAAGACAGAACCTACCCAAGGTCACTGACCAGTGGGGTCGAGTACACCTCAGCTGCCACATAGGCACAGACCAAGTCAAATGTGTTGACTGGGCTGAGGGTGACATCAGCATGCTGTCATGCTGACCTCATCCACGGATGATCCTCTCAGATCAATCAACGATCGGTTGATTGCGTGCATGCGCGCGGCCGAGACTAGGCTTGCTGGAAAGAGGGCGTCGCGGTGGACCTTATAGTGGCGGCGCCGCTCGATTTAGGTCGCCGGAGCTATGGTGGCGACGGTGGCTAATGGCGATGACGGCAAACGATTTGGGATGAGAGCAAGCAAATTAAATGGTTCCCGAGCATCGCAAGCTCACCAGGATTGCAGCGAAGTGGTTGATGATGATAGGCGTGGTCGGAGGTGATCTAATCGACAGGATTTCCGATGAACCACGGCGGAGGTAAATGGCAAATTCGATCGTCTCCGAGCCCCCCTTGATGCTGTGTTATTCACAGAGGATCTATGCTCGCTGGCGCTCCTCCTCGACCACACCACGGCCTCTGGGGTGAACCTTGCTGACGACGGCGGTAGCTAGGGTTTCGGGTCAGAGAAGAAATTGAGAGGAGGAAAGGGGATTAGGGTTCTTCTTCAGCGACGCTGGGGTTAAATACAGAGCGATGGCGCACATCTTGGCGCGCGGCACGCATCGCAGCACCGGCGAATGGCGGACGATGTGCCAGGCAGCAGCTTGCATCGGCGTTGTTTTCTGTCGGGAGGAATAAGAAAGGGAAAAGAAACGAAGGGTATGTGGCTTGATCATGGGCCGACGTGGGATGCAGCCAAGGGAGCAGAAGAGGAAGGGTGCTGCGGCTGGGCGGTGAATAGGTGGGGAGAGAAATGGGCCATGGGCCAGATTTGTTGTTTATTCTATTTTTTCCTGATTCTATTTCTTTTTACTTTTTTGTTTTGTTCTTAACTTTGAATTTAAGCAATACTTTGATTTATCTTTATGGAATTTTATTTGCTGAATACTTGCAGCAACAATAAAGTTATTAAAAATTTATTTGTGAACTTTTATTATGTATTGTGATATTTTCTTTATTTCCCTTATATATATTCTTTTCTATAACATTGTTTTCACTTGTATTTGGAGTAATTAAGTTTTAAAATGTTTAACAATATTCATAGAGTTTATTTATATGTATTTAATCACATAGTATAGGGTAGGATGATTTATAATATTAGATCCCCACTTATCCCATGCTCATATGGGATGAGTGGTTAGAGAAATGAATTAAAGACCTTGTCTTATGATTATAGATAAAAATATTTATGAGATGTTGATAAGAGAACTTATTAATAAGTTTAGAGTTTGGAATTGTAATTACTCACCCTAGGGTTTAAGGTACTTAGTATACTTCTTTTCTTTTGTTGATGTGAATAAAGGTTAATGGCTAAATATATTGTCTTTATGTTTGAGATTAGAATGATGTTATCTGGAATGCCTCATGCAAAGGATTGGGTAAAGATAACTCCTAAGCACATATGATTATGATAATTAGAAATGACAGAGATGTGCTTAAGTGTTTTGATATAGGAAATTATTCCTATAAAGCATTGTGGAAACAAGATGATAGATCAATTAGATGAAATGGACAATAGGTTTGGTTATAGAATTAGGTGTTAGTGTTTACCAAGAATTTCCTATCTTCCATAATTCACAATTCTGGACTTCTAATTAAGGAATTCCTTTCCTAGATATATTACTTCTCCCCATCCATCATCATGTGATAACATGATGAGCTTTACCTCACATGAGTATTCTTATCCACCTTTTATTCTTCTAACACATCTGGTAATTCCAATGAGCTGGATTCTAAAGCAATTCTTAATCTTTTTCATATCTATACCTGGGTATATCAACTACTCTATTGCTGATAATCCTCAATCCAACAAGTGGTTACATCTAACTCCAATTATACTCTTCCTTAATCATCCTTCACTAATATCACTTCAATAGATGTATACATCAAATCCTACTTCACCCCAAGTGCTTAGTATTTCCAAAGAGGAAAATACTACTCCTAAAATCTAATGTTATTTTAGCATCATCTTATTCATACTACCTTGTCTCTTCTTAACTCCAATATCTAACATTTCAACCCACTACAAGAAGAACCCATGTATAGCAATACATGTTTAGCAACGACCTGAGCATGTGTTGTGAAGTTTAATGGTAGATACAAATATAAGCGTTGCACAGTGTATCCGTTGTTTATTTGTCCCAGAACATATTAAGTCAGGCCGACTGCACCTTTTCCTAGCCACGTCTTATAATTAACTTCCCACGTCTCGCGCACGCTCCTCCAGAAACTTAGGATCTAAACAGAATCGTCCTCCCCCAATCTTCCCCGGATCGCTTTGGTGGCGGCTCACAAAGTCCATCTTTTTCCTTCGTCTTCATCCTGTTCGGTGGTGGCAGGGCTTGGAGACTTGATATGGTGCTGCTAAAGGATGACGCCGGCATGCCTCGCGGTAGGGTATGGCGGTGCTCGCAGCGCCGCGCTGGTGTACGTCATGCAGGTAGAGAGTTGTCCTCCGGCTCCCCCTCTTCCAGGCCCGTACGTGAGTTGATGTGCGGCTACAGACGATCACTGAATCGACTGTGCCCCCAGTTTTGTTTACATCTGATTAGATGTTTATTTTTTTGGAGTACTAGATAAGAGATCATTTTATTGACCGAAAGTAAGTCTCTGAATTTAATACTTCCTCCGATCCATATTAATTGACTTTGATTTGTCAAAATTTAGATGAACCTATATACTAAATAGTGTCTAGATTCATTCAAATCTAGACAAAATTGAATCAATTAATATGGACCGAAGGAAGTATATATATATATACTAATCGTATGTAGGGTGTACTAATCGTAGGATACTAATGCCTCCTGATTCTCCAGACAACTAATTACTTTTTGATGTACGGAAAACTAACCATTGATGTCAATGAATAGGTGAACTATACTCTCTATCTCCCAACAGCTACTTTTTTCTCCGCATCTGATTTCACGTCTCTTATAGTTACAGATTATAGAACCATGTTTCTCCT
Organism: Avena longiglumis; assembly: GCA_030063025.1. Taxonomy (NCBI): domain Eukaryota; kingdom Viridiplantae; phylum Streptophyta; class Magnoliopsida; order Poales; family Poaceae; genus Avena; species Avena longiglumis. The sequence continues at coordinate 443,586,975 of CP125975.1, read as the reverse complement.
GCGGTTTTCTCTGCGAGTACATCGACGGGATTTGGGGCGACAATATGACATGCTGCTTGTTCACCATTTGGCAAAAGGAGCAGCCTGGCCACACACACCGATGAAAACATTTCTAAAGGTTTAATAAAACAAGACGTTATATACTTATATATGCGTGTTGAATGGATATGAAGGTAGAGAACAAGTACTTTGTTTGTGCTTCGTTTTATATGGAATCTACGGCTCAATAAATCTTCCATCTTTGATCTGTACCAAGGAATAAACTACTGTCAAGAAGTTAATTTAAGGTATGTAGGTGCAGTAAATTGATGAACGTCATAGGTGTGTCTCCTCCTGATTACCTGCAAATTCCAAGCAGCTGGCAGATGCCAATATAAAGGTACTATCAACCTAGATTTACATGCCTTTTGGTTTAATTTTCAATTATACATTACTCTGCATTTACATGCAACATGAAATGCCTATACCGTACAATTTTTCAAGTTGTGGTCTCTATTCGGTTTATCTAGGAAAGAAATAATTTGATCGGTCCTTTGCATGCCCTGTTTCATATTTATGTCTTTCGAAATTTCCGTATGATGAGTAGTAGAACAACAAAGTATAGTGGAAATCATATATACCTTGAATTGTTGTTTGCCACATTGATTCTGAAATTGCAACTTTGTTTTTGCAGGCTTGAAAGATCAACACGAACTCCTATATTTGGATATCAGCTCTATCAATTAGAAGGCAGAAGATTAGAAGGAATAGATATATGATTAGTTAGAAAATGAAGCAAGGTTGTAAGAGGTGTACCCTTAATTTAATGTCCATGTATCTGATGGTGAATCCAATAATGGAAATAAATATTTGTCTTTATGCAATGCGTTCAGAATTTTCTATTTGTGTTTGTTGTCATATATTTGATGCATATATTTCAAACTATATTCTATTCTTGAGACAAAAAATAAATACTACCACCTCTGAAGCAATGCAGCCAGAAATTCAGAAAAATATTTGTCTTTAAATAAAGTTATTGAATCTATATCTGTTATGTACCAACGGATATAGCCGTTGCTTAACCTCTGTTGGAACTTTGCAACGCTTGACCCATTGGTTACCAACGCGTATATATGCGTTGCATTATGTCTTAGCAATGCCCAAAACGCAATGCATACTAAGTAGTTGGTAAATGTGCCAGCAACGGCTATTTGAGCGTTTAGATACAGACCCATGCGTTGTTGTAGGGGGGTGTTGTTGTAGTGACCTCACATTATATTAATGTGACTTGTAATGACTAATCTAAGATAATAAACCTATACTATGGTTCAATCATGTTTTATCCACCAATGTCACTTATACTTGGTATAAGCATTCAATATTGGTGAGTAAGGCATGATCATTATGATCCTTTGACCCTTTATGGTTCAGGTTTCTAGTTGGCTGAGCAAGACTTCATCAATACAACCCTACAGTTTTATTCTAATTATATTTTGTTTAGTTCTATTGGATTAAGAGATATAATTCATTGACTATACCTACTTGATCCAATAGGACTACTCCTGGTAACTATCTTCAGACTTCATTCTTGTAACCTTCTTTGTTACCATATTGATTTGATTTCCTTCAATCACTTCCATCCTATAGATGATATCTAAAATTAGCATTACCATCTACCTGTTCTTACTTCATTCCCTAAGGACTTAGAGTGATTGTTATGATAAAGATAAGATTTGATAAATCAAGAATTAGTGAATCAATAGTTGATTTCTCAATATTGATGAACAACAAATATAAGGATAGGATTCAAGAGAGATGATAAGGATTGATATGGAAAGAAAGATATATGGTGAATGATCTTGACTTGGTTTCTTTCCTACTCAACCTCACTAAAGAGTTAAAGTTTAGTATTACCATGAGATTCATGGTATAAGTAAATGAGATTAAGATTAATCAAGATTTAGTTGTTACATTCCTATTATTTGTGTTATATTTATAATTTGGTATTCATGAGTGATTATAATGAATACCATGATATGATCACCTAAGGATCAAATAAAAATCATTAAGTAATGTATTAGGGTTTAATTTTATTACCCGTAGATCAAATCATGTTTACCCAAAATAAGTTTTTAGCAAAGGTCATATTGAAACTTATCGTAGTAAACTTGATGATCTACTTCAATTCCATCAAGTTAAGAGAAGCTTCAATCACTCTGACAAGTTTTTATTTAAAAGCGCGAAAATTATTCAGTTTTTCTATGCATGAATGCAATGCACACATCTGTGTTCAGCTTATTTCTAAGCTCTAATGCTGGGATGTTACACTGCCGTTGTCGGTGATAATGCTATGTGGGAGACCAAATCTCACCACTAGATCTCGGACAAACCTAAGGGCAGTTGCCCCATCAAGCTTTCTAATGGGTTTAGCTTCTATCCATTTGGTGAATTTATCAACTGCTACTAGCAGATGCGTATCAACTGCTACTAGCAGATGCGTAAACCCACATGGTGCCGTCTATAATGGACCAACCATGTCTAGCCCCTAGACTGCAAACGGCCAAGTTATTGGTATTGTTCGCAATTCTTCAGCTGGAACATGGGGTTATTGGGCATAATACTGGCATCCCATGCATGTCTCAACCAGCTTGTCGGCATCCGCCTTTGCGGTCAGCTAGTAGAATTCTTGTCGGAAGGCTTTGGAGACCAACGATCGAGGAGCGGCGTGATGCCCGCAATCTCCGAGATGGATCTCACGAAGGATTTCAATACGTTCCTGCTAGGAAACACACTTTAGGTATACACCAGTAGTGCTTCTTTTGTAGAGTTGTCCATTGATTATGGTATAGCGCTTTGATCGACATACTATTTGCCGACTTTCGACCTCGTCGATGGGTAAAGTTCCGTGTACGAGATACTCCATAAACGGTTTTGTCCAAGCCAGAGGGACTTTTGTCACTGCATGAACAAAAGATTCAACTCTGTCCGGATTCTCGGTGTCTGCTCCCTTCGCAATGCCAGGAGGAATTCGTTTGCGCCCTGATCCAAGTTTAGACAGTAGATCAGCCGCCTCATTTTGCTCTCTAGGTACATACTTGACCTCGTAGCCCAAGAAGCTCTTGGCTATCTCGTCCAGTTCGTCTCGATATGCCACCATCATAGGGTTCCGCGCGTTCCAGGTGCCAGCCACCTGCTGGGCAACCAAGTAGGAATCTCCACACCTTGGCTACGCGTAGTCCGTGAATGAGTGCTTCATACTCCGCCATGTTGTTTGTAGCCTCGAAGTGGATCTACAAAACATAGTGTAGCTTTTCCCCGGTTGGTGACTGTAGCAGCACACCAGCCCCCAAGCCGTTGAGTAGCTTTGATCCGTCAAAGTGCATCACCCATTATTCCGGCTCCGGCATTGGGGTAGCATCTGGCATCTCCGTCCAATCTGCGATGAAATCCGCCAAGGCTTGTGACTTGATAGCGTCACGTCTCTTGTAGGTGATCTCGAAGGCGGCAAGCTCAATGCCCCACTTTGTGACCCTTCATGTAGCGTCGCTGTTTTTGATGATGTCGGACAGTGGAGCTTTGCTCACAACCGTGATAGGGTGCTCCTAGAAGTAGTGCCTTAGCTTCCGAGAAGCAAGGAACACTCCATAAGCTATCTTTTGGTAATGCGGGTAACGCTGCTTGGACTCCGTCAAGACCTCGCTTACATAGTAAACTGGTCATTGAACTCCGTACTCATGCCCTGGTTCTTTCCACTCTACCACGACGACGATGCTGATTACCCGGTTGGTGGCCGCCATGTAAATTAACATGGGCTCCCTAGGCTCGGGTGCTGCAAGGATAGGCGCCGATGATGGTATCTCCTTGAGATGCTTAAATGCTGCATCTGCCTTGTCCGTCCACGTGAATTTGTCCGCCTTCTTCATCAACTTGTACAACGGCAGAGCCTTCTCTCCAAGTCGGCTGACGAATCGACTAGATGCTGCAACACAACCTGTTAGTCGTTGTATGTCCTTTAGGAAGGTCAGACGGTTTATGTTTAGGATGGCCTTGATTTTCTCCGGGTTGACCTCGATTCCACGCTAGGAAACGATGAAGCCCATCAGTTTGTTGGCTGGAACCCCGAAGACGCACTTCTTAGGGTTAAGCATCATGTTGTATTTCCGGAGATTATCAAAGGTTTCTTTTAAGTCCGAGATTAAGTCGTTTGACTTTTTAGACATCACCGCTATATCGTCCACATAGGTGTGAACGTTCCGACCAATTTGATCGTGTAGGCAACGCTGTATTGTCCGCTGGTATGTAGCACCTGCGTTTTTTTAGCCCAAAGGGCATCGTGACATAGAAAAGCGTGGCGTAAGGTGTGGTGAATGAAGTGGCCAATTGGTCCGACTTCCTCAGCTTAATCTGGTGGTATCCTGAGTATGCATCGAGAAAACACAAAATCTCTGAGCCAGCCGTCGAGTCAATGACTTGGTCAATGCGAGGCAAAGCAAACATATCTTTGGGACACGCTTTGTTCAAGCCGGTGTAATCAACGCACATTCTTAATGTTTTGGTTCCCTTTTTGGGGAAAAGTACAGGATTGGACACCCATCGGGTGTGAAGGACTTCTCGGATAAAACTATCCTTAAGTAACCTAGGTATCTCTTTGCCTATAGCGCGTCTCTTATCGTCTCCAAAGCGTCGTAGAGGTTGTTTCACCGGTTTTCATTTTGGATCAATATTCAAGCTGTGCTCGGCAAGTTCACTAGGTACACCTTTAATGTCGGCAGGTTGCTAGGCAAAGATGTCCCTATTCTCATGGAGGAACTCGACGAGCGCGCTTTCCTATTTGGGATCCAGGTTTGTCCCAATGGCGGTGGTCTTGGAGGCATCGCCTACCACAAGTTCCACCGGCTTGGTTTCGATGGCGGCCTTGAAGGCTGGGGCGGAGTCAGAAATCTGCTTCTTCGACGCCGACATCTCCGAGGCATCGACCTTGCTCTGGATCTCCTTGAATTCTTCGCTGTAGAGGACAGTTTCTGCAAAGGCTGCTTCTCCAATCTCGTGGTCCCTTGCCTTGGTAAAGCTTCCGGATACAGTGATGACACCGTTTGGTCCGCGTATCTTGAGATTTTTGTAGACGAATCATGGCTTGGCCATGAAGGCGTGGAAGATGCCGCATCCGAATATGACGTTGTACACGCTCTTGAAGGGTACCACCTCGAAGGTCATGCGTTCTTGGCGGTAATTGTTGACATCACTAAAAGCGACCTGGAGTGTGATGCACCCAAGGGACCTAGCCTCCCGGCCAGGAACTACGCCATGGAACACGGTGCTGGTCCGCCTTAGGTTGGCCTCCGTCAAGTTCATCTTGTGCAGCATATCCAGGTACATGATGTTGATGCTGCTTCCACTATCCACCATACATTTGGTGAACTCGTTGCCGTCAATCAGGGGGTTGATGACCATGGCGTACTGGTTATCTGTAGGGATGAGGTCTGGGTGATCCTTCCTGTCCCAAGTAATTGGAATCTCCGACCAGCACAGGTACTAGGGGCAGAGTAGCCATCAGTATCCTCATAGAGGTTTTCTGTTGTCGGACAGTGGGGGTGCCAAGGAAAGTGTGGAAAATGGCTGCCTTCTTCTCGAAGGGGTCCTTTACCTTGCCATCGCCCTTGGCGGCATGCTTGGGGTCGACGTCCTCATCCATGTCACTTGAATCCTTGGACTCCTCGTCCTTCTTCTTCCTCCCCTTGCCCTTGCCTCGCGGTCTGTTCTTCCGACTTTGCTTGTAGACGGATTCCGGGTCCTCCTTGAGATTGTTGACGAACTTGCAATGGCGATTGGTGTGAGTGGCTTTTCCATTGGTGTCGAGGTGTACAAGTCATGGCATATCACGGTGCTCATTGTACGTTTGGGGAACGCAAAGCACTGCCGAGGTAGTTTCACTACCTCGCTGTTGCCCATGACTAACCCCCCGTCCTCGGACATGCTGTCCGCCATCACCTCGTCCTGCAAATGTCATGGCGACCATGTCGGAGGTTTGCTTTTATTCTGGTAGGATCTTCCTCTTGGTGCTGATGTTCCTCCTAGCTTAAGTTGGAATGGCCATTGCCGGCAGGGAGCCACGAGCATCGTCCTTGGCAACTGCGAACTCACTAGCCATCTGGACCATTTGGTTGAGATCTAGCCGGTGATTGTCCTGCAAGCGCTTCAATTTATGTCGGAGCAACGTACCTTTCTCCAACCCATCGATGAAGGCGTCCATGGAGGTCTGGGCGTGCACTCCTGCGCAGGAATTCTTCATATCCAGCCAGCAAGAGAGGTAGGCGTGAGATGACTCGTCTTTCTCCTGCACGCACCGCTGTAGATCGCCAACAGTGCAGGGACGCTTATACGTACCCTCGAAGTTCTTGGTGAACACTTCTTGCATGTCCAACCAATTGCAGATGGACTTCTCTGGCAAGTCATCGATCCATTGTCGGGTCGTGCCTGCCAGCATCAATGGGAGGTACTTGACGACGACGTTGGGGTTACCCCCGGCGATCTCCACCGTGTTGCTATAATCCTGCAACCACGTAGCTGGTTTGGCGGTGCCGTCATAGGGCTTGATGGTCTTGTCAATTCGAAAACCCTTGGGATAAGTTGCGGTCCGTATTACAGGTCCAAAGCAACGTGGTCCCAAGTATTGTCCTTCCCGGGCCTCGTGAATCTTGTCCAAGCATGAACGTGTGTCGTATGGCTCCGGGCTTGCTCTTTTCTTTTTCCCACCAGGGGATGGGCTGTGTGAACGATACGGGCCTCCTCCACCATGGTGGTTGCTAGGGGGCGATGGAGGCGGAGGTGGCGGTGGGTTAGCTTTCTTGCTGTTACCCTCCTGCGAGGCCTCACGCTTGTCGTGGTTGCTTGTCAGACACAGAGGGTCATGACGCGACCTGCTCTTGTGTCCTTGGTTGCGCTCTCTGTCATGATGGGTCTGCTCCGTGTTGTCGCGGGTGACGATGCCGCTTTGCCTTGGCGGAGGCATGTCCGTACGACGGTGAGCCTTGGGGTCTTCGTGATGTCGGGGAGACCGGGGTTGTGGAGTTGTGCGACGAGGATGATCCTTGCCTCCATGGTCGGAGGATATGGGGATAGCGTCCTTCCTGTTGCGTGCATCCCTCCGTCTTTGTTCTGACGAACCCGTCTGGGACCCGACATCATGAGGAGATCGGTCCCTTGGCGGCTTAGGCTGACTAGACTGGCAAAACGCTGGGTCAGACTCAAGCCTCTGAGAGGTGGCCTTTTCCCACTGTTTCACCGCCTTGGCCACAAGGTCATAGACCTGTTCCACAACTGCGGGTGATCTATCTTGCTCTAGAAGGGTCTTGGCGGCGACGAGGTTGAGAAGAGGAGTGGGCATCACCTGCCTACCTTCGCTGTCAATTTATGGCTTTGCTTGTGGCGGCTTAGAGGGAGTCCGTCCTAGGTTTCGCCGTACACCAGGATCATTGACGACGCGAGCCAGAGCTTTCTTAGCCTTCTGCTGCTGGAGCAGAGTCTTGTACTCGGCCTCCATGACTCTAGATTTCTCTATTGACTTCTGCGCGTTGGCCAGATCTCGATCCAGCTTTGCGCCTTGCTCCGCGATGGCCTGCGCTTCCTCTAGCAGCTGCTGGCGCTTCTCGTCAAGCTGGACTATGTTCCGTATATGGGACACGATCACGGGCTCGACGAGTAGGTTGCCGTACATCACTCTATCAGCTGGAGTGATTTGGGCAGCAACAGACGTAGATGCCGAAGGCGGCGGATTTGCGGTGTTGTTGTTACTCGGACCGGTGCCAAGTTCCTGCGGCTGCTGCACTGGTTTAGGCGGAGGGGGTATGACCTTTGCGCGATCATTGTCAGCAGCAAAAGGTGGTCCCTTCCCCTTGTCCAGCGCGTTAGGCGGATCTTGTCTGGGTTGGTCTTCATCCATCACGGTCCCAATGGCGACAAACACCTCTCGGGACGTGACGGCATTGGCCTGCTCGTCGCGTTTGTAATCCTCCTCCATCTCCTGCATAGCAGAGTCTAGCTCCTCCAGGCTGAAGTCTATCTCCTCCAAGTCAGTGTTGATGTCGTTGTAGAGCGCGTCAAGAACGGAGTCGGAGGGTACCGGGCTTCCTCGATGATGCGCGGTGGTGGTGCGACGGCAGCGACGATGACTGGAGGCGGTGGTGCAGCTGCAGCGACGACGACCGGAGGCGGTGCGGCGTGGCCGAGGCGAGGGCCATTTAAGAGCGCCGTCTGGCTGCCTCCTCGGCTCACAGATTTGTTGACGGTGTTCACCATGCTTTCGAAAGCGAGGCGTCCTGAAGCCTGCTGCCACCTTAGCGTATGTCGGAGAAGCGTACCTTGGTCCAGTCCTTCCACAAAGTGATACATGGCATCATCATTGGGGTAATGCGCCAGGTCGGACCGTATACGGAGCCACCTGGCAAGGTAATCGCGGGGGTTTTCACCCTCTCTCTGCACGCAACGCGCCAAATCGAAGATGGTCACCACGCCGACGAACTTGGATCTCTGCTGTCCAGACGCATGGGCGAAGCCAGCGGACTTGCAGCGATCTTCCACCATTATATCCTGCACAGGGGCGGTTTAGGTGGGCCTTGAATTTTTCCGATCTTTGCCAGCAAACTCCAAAGAGAGATCCGACATCGATCCTTCCGCGAACGTATCCTGCCCGTAGGCGGTCCGTACGGTTCTTGACGTTCCTCCGATTTCCAAGGAACTAGCGCCCGAGTCAGTTTCGCCGATGAAGAGGTGGATGTCTCTGATGGGGACGATCGAGCACCGCGTAGGGTTCGTCTTCGCCGGGATCTAGAACTCGTCGGGAGGGACGATCGAAACATTGTCGGAGAAGAGAACTCGACCGATGGCTACGGTTTCTCCGATTCCCGCGAAGACCTCGGTCCTCGTCCGCTGAAGAGCCTGAAGCGCCTCTTGCCCCATGGTGGGCGCCAACTGTCGTGGTATTGCCGACGAGTACGCCATGGAGGGGTCCTCACAGTGCGTGTTTAGATACGTGGGGGGGAAGGCGGACGGTTGAAGGGTACGAGGTAACATAGCTTACCCAGGTTCAGATCCCACAACGGTGGCGGAATCCTACCCCTGCTATAAATCACTATAATGGCAATACACCGAGTTACAGAGATAGGTTCGCTGTGCGAGGTATGAGTTGAATCGTGCCCTAAAGGCTCCCATAGGTCCGGCTTATATAGTCACCAGATCCTAGGGTTACAGGCAAGGTCCTTGCCGGACAGGTTATAGAGTCTTATAGAGTATACAATCAGTTTAACGTGTCTTGCACTCCAAGGCTCCGGGTACGTCGGTGACTCCTCCGTAGCCTTCCTTTATCCGGCATGGGCCTCCCTTCTTGATCCATCTAACTAGGCCACCCAGCAGGCCATAGGCCTTGCTACCAACTGTGGGCCACCCGGGTTATCCGGATAAGAGACATGCTATAAGGATACCCATATAGCATATCCCCAACACACACCACCCCTAGGCACGGGCCAGGCCTGGACGCGCCTGGGCATGGTGTGGCCGCCTCGGACTCCGCCTCGACCTCTCCTTTCGTCTACATATACCCTCTGACCTAAAAACACTAGGGGGTTCGGCAATTTTCAGAGAAGAGTTCCGCTGCGCCACCACCACCAGAAACCGCGATTCGGAACCAGAAACTCCGTTTTGGCACCCTGCCGGGATGGGGAATTAGAGGATATCATCGTCATCATCATCACCGACGCCTCTCCATCAACCATCCATGATTCCCCCATCCATGTGTGAGTAATTCCCTGCTGTAGACAATAGGGATGGTAGGGATTGGATGAGATCTATCATGTAATTGCATAAGATTGTTAGGGCAGGGTTCCTAGTATCTATTGTTAGTGCTTTTGATATTTTTGCAACTTGTTGTGCTTAATGCTTGTCACTAGGGCTCAAGTGCCATGATCTCAGATCTGAGCATGTTATTAATTCATGATGATATTATTGTTTGTGATCTTACCTGCAAGTTGTATACACATATCGTTGTCCGGAACCCGAGGCCCCAAAGTGACAGAAATTGGGATAACCGGAGGGGATGGATGTGATGTGAGGATCACGTGTGTTCATGGAGTGTTAATGCTTTGCTCCGGTGCTCTATTAAAATAAGCCCCTTAATTGCCAGTAGATTCCCTTGAGGCCCCGCTGTAAACGGGCTGGCAGGACAAAAGATGTTGTGAAAGTTCTCATTGCGAGCACGTATGACTATATACGGAACACATGCCAATGGTTATTTAGTACTTGGATGCTTTATCTTTATTATCTGCAAATGCCCATGTCTTGATCATTACATGAATTATCTTTTCCATGCAATGCCCGTCCATCCATCCCTATGTCTACCACACTTTAATCCTGCTGTTTATTACAATTTTTATTACTGTCTTTATTTTACTAATGTTGTTATTTTGCTACTGATAAACCATTACAAGCAAGACTGTTTTCAGGTGCAGCTGAATTGACAACTCATCTGTTAAGGCTTATAAATATTCTTTGTCTCCCCTTGTGTCGAATCAATAAATTTGTTGCTTCCCTCGAAGACTGTAGCGATCCCGTATACTTGTGGGCCATCAATGGGTTCCTGACACAAGACACTCCTGCCGCCTTACGGTGTATACTTTACTAGTAGTAGTAGATTTTAGGACCTATGCACAAAAATATGTTTTCTCTCTCCTTTGCTGCCTCTCATCTCTCCCCACCCCTCTCCCCTCGCGCACCAGCCCGGCTGTTCTCTCCCTCGTTCATAGCATGGAGTTGCACACGTGTGCCTTGGTACGGTGGCTCTGTTTCTTTTTTTAGGGGGCACAACTCTGTTTTTTGGTGTGATCGGCAGCCGCATTGGTGAGCAAAATTTTACACTAGATTTTGGCAAATAAACTAGAAGTGGAATTTTGGTGGGATCCCACTTGACACCCTAGGAGGAGTACATAGGAAGAAAACCACTTCGGTCCTTGACGGAAAAAAGATTCAAACTTTCCAGTTTTCAAAATTTTCACTTGCTTCCCAAACATTAGGAGGAAAAGGTTATTCAATAAGACCGACCAAACTTACGGACGACTTGGAGGAAATGGAGTGTCCGAGGAAGGAGGGAGGGATTTGAAGAGATCGTTGAGTGTTATCTTTTCGTCGATCGGATCATTTCAGATTGATGGGAGCATTTGGGGCTCCCTTGGAGACGATTCTCTAAGGAAGGAACACATCTGAAGAGCGAGGAGTTCCTATCGAAAAGGAATTCCGAGGGAAGAGAGGCCTATTGTTTTCTAACGTAGCTCAAAAGAGGGACATAGTGAGAATTCCAGCTCTGGTGAGAAGAAAGCTCGTATTTACATGCTTGATGCTCCTCTTGGAGAGGGATCCTCTGATTTTGTAGATGATTGGGCACTTTGAGGGAGCTTTATCTTGGCCAGTCTTTGGCCAGTCATTGTAGTATTTTTTACCAAATATGTCCAAATCTAAAAACTTCAATGGAATCTGACGCTCTTCGAAACTAATTCGAAATTTGACCCCTGGGATCGACGTCATTTTAAATGGAGCCGAAGTTGTACATGTTGACGCGCACACATCAAAAAACCGAATCGAATGAGGTCGACTCCGTTTCGGCGCCAATCTCCCTAGGTTGTCCCTATTTGTCACGTGTTGGCGTCGACCTGTATAACTTCGACTCTGTTTAAAATAACGTCGATCTTCGGGGTCAGATTCCGAATTAGTTTAGGAAAGGATTAGATTCGGTTGAAGTTTCTCGAAAAGGTCAAAATTGACAAAAAAAAAATACGTCATTGTACATAGCCGTCTTTTTTTTTTAACCATAACCGTATAATTTCGATCTCAAAATAAAAAGGGCGGAGGAGTCTGAACGGGAACCTACCCAAAATTCATTTTTTTTCTGTTTTTGCCGTCCCATAAATGCTGTTGAGGGCCCACGTGACGAAAAGGTCATTCACATTTGCTTGCCGGACTTGTCGGACACTTCGACGGAGACAGCCGGACAGCCTGTGCAGCTGCTGCACGGGTCCCACCGCCAGCATCAATTTATGATCCCGGCACACCGCCGCTATAATAGTTGGCGCATCAAACATACACACATACAAAATCCCCCCTCTCTCTCTCTCTCCTCTCTCGCTCCCTCTAAATAAACGCAATAAAAATCGACGAAGGATTCGGGAGGACTTCCGCCGTCCGGGAGGAGAAGAGATGGGGGCGGCCGAATCCGTGCCGGAGACCTCGTTACACGAATTCACCGTCAAGGTACGAAGGATCTCCCTCGGGGAATCGCAACGCCTCCCTTCTTCCCGCATGATTTTTCCTTCTTCTCCAATTTATTTGGGGGGAATTTTTTGGGAGCAGGATTGCAACGGCAAGGAGGTGTGCCTGGAGACGTACAAGGGGAAGGTCCTCGTCGTCGTCAACGTCGCCTCCAAATGGTTGGTATCCTTCTCGTCTCCGTGGCAGTTTCACACGAATTTTCTGCTGCTTCTTGGTTGGCGCGTCGAGTACTGAAAACTCTTCTTTCCTGATGCCATCAGCGGGTTCACGGAGACCAATTACACGCAGCTGACGGAGCTTTATCAGAAGTACAGGGAGAAAGGTCAGCTTCCCCTTCTTGGCTTATTTTGCGTATCGTCTAGATTATTGCCCAAACAACTAGAGGAAGATGAGTGCCCATGTTTGTCGATATCATAGGATGCAGTTTTTTCTGGAAGAAGTGGAGTCGGATTTCGTTGATGCTATGGAGGAACAACCGGCTTCTTTTGTTTCCCATCTGTGACAAGTGTGATTTTAGATTTAGCCTTGGTGTCACACTAACTGCATAGGAAGTGCATCTTGGTACTGATATGTGTCTTTTTTTAATGTGGAGTACCGATAATCACATAAATATTCTGCATCTAGTGGTATGTTGCAAACTGAAACATCCATTTGTTCCAATTTCCCCCAGGTGAATATAGTTTGGCAGTTTAACTGAATCTATCAGAACACTTTCTAATGGAAAATTTTGATAAATCAGGATAGTTCTAATTTGGTAGGCATTTCTTGAGAACTAAGCCAAAGGGTTTGGAAAATCTCAAGGGGAAATTCATTTTCTGTATGTTGAACTACTCGATTACTTCCACCTAATATACCCTAGTGGTTTGCTTTCTTGAGGGGTTTTCCCCTGAAAAAGCACAAAAACTTTGCATCTCGTTGCGTTGGTAGAAAGGAGTTATAAGTACACACATAGAAGAAGGATAGCATCCTCTTGAGGATTAAAAAGCCAAAATCAAGTCAGTTAAATTAATTTGAGGTCTTTGGTCCCTACTAGACCAATGAGCGAGCTCTGCCTTGATCCTGTCAACAAGTAGGCGAATAACCGCCTGGGTATCTTAGAAGATGCAGGCGCTCCACTACTTCCATGTACACCATGTTGTAAGCTGCGTCAAAGAAGATTCAGCCTTCCACTGCTCAGTGGGCATTCTGCCAAACCATGTCTGACCACCAATCAGTGAAGTCTTTACCGGCAATCAAGTGGCTTCCCCCAAATGTCCTGAATGAGGCCTAAGTTAGTTACCGGCCACATGATAGATAATTTCTGGTCAACGACCATATTTTTTTTATATGGAACTGCTTATTGTCAAGGCCTTCTTGACTTTTGATCTTTGATAAATTGGTGCCACTGCCATTGCATTAGCTTCATTCTTCAATGATTTTAGCATGCCAAACATTTGTTGTGAGGTTTAAGTATGTATACTAGAATGTTGCTATTGTTATTAAGAATAAATATTTTAGAACTATAAATGGACTCTGCATTACAGTGAAAATTATAATGACCGATTTTTGCACTATCATCAAATTACTCTGTCTGAGTTCAGTATATAGGTAACACCGCGGATTTTCTACATACGGGGATAGCTACGCATACACTTAGAACCGTTCGATATGGTTCCGCGTTCCATGGTGCCGTTAACATCCGTTAGACTCTGTCAACAAAAAATAGTCATGCCCGTTTCCTATCCAAAAAACCCGCAAAAAAGAACTTCTCCCGCCGCAACGGGGAGCCGTGCCCATTCCTCAACAATCCCACACCAGTTCCCGGCCTGATCCGCCGGAAGGACGCCCTTGAAGGGAAGGAACAACACGCTTGCCGGCCAATGTAGAACCGCGGTGGAGGTTCCATGCAGGCGGGGAACACACGGCAGAAGGGAGGCAAGGCGCCATTGACAGGGTGCTATGGGACAGCGGCGTGGTGCCCTGCCCAGGCCAGACTTCCTAGCCGGCGTTGCTGTCCCCCACGCGCTACCGGACTGGGCCCCGCTGTCGTGCACAGTCACCCGCGTGCCGCTGGAGCGGCCTCACCGCCCCCATGCTCACCCTCGCACCGCCACGCGCGCCTCCGCTTCTCCTAGCCATGGTGACCGGTCTCCTGCTCCCAGACTCCTCTCAGCTCTTCATCTCTCCACCCCATTTCCATTCAAGTTGGAGAGGACAAACGGCAGTCGCTTTCCCACAATTGCTGCCTCCGCCCCATGGACAGGAGCTCTGCTTGCTTCTGCTACATGAGGACAATCTGATGCAGTAGTGTTGGTGCTCGGCTCCGATTTCATTCAGTCGAACAAGCTGCCTCAGTTCCTCCACTTTGAATTTGAGTGTGGTAGGAAGAGAAGAAAAAACAAATGGAGAGAGAGAGCATGTGTGCATACGCGATAGTGATTGGATAAGAAACACCGTGTGGTGAAAAAAATCAGCTGAGATGTGGTGCATTTGGGCGGCGTACCCTTCTAGCACGGGCTTGATTTTTTTTTGCTTGAAGAAATCAGCCGGACTGCCAGGGCTCCAGGCTGGGGAGAAAAGATGGCAACACCATGTGGGTGAAAAATGGACTCAGTCGGTTAACGGTGTTAGTTTAGATGTAGGTCAAAAGCTGGCGCAAAGGGGCTGAGAGCCTTGATACCCACAGCGTAGATCTAGAGGTCGAGTGGGTTGAGTTGTACGGGGTGTTCGCTTGTCATGAGTGTATAAATATTTGTACAGAACTCTCGTTTTCTATCAATGAATCGAAAAGCAAGCTTTGCGTTTTCGCGAAAAAAAGATGTAGGTCAAAAATACACTATAGGCTGATTCAATGGTTGTACGGGGGTGCACAAGTATCACTGTGGATAGCCTACTATTTTGCATATAGGTAACAGGCGAATTATCTCTTCTCTCGAATTAGGCTTTCGCCCCGCTTTATAAATAAAGCCAAACGGCCAAACCGATACAAAGTGATGAGGAGTTCCTCTTACAAGCAGATCAAAGATAAACTGTAAAGCCTAGGAAGCGACTAGCTTGCCACCAAAGACGACGAGGCTATGGGGACCGGAGCTCCACGACAACGCCTCCAAGAAGGTAACGACGCCCCAAACGTCGCCGCTGCCGAGACCACAAGGGTCTAGGGTTTTCACCCGGAGCCCTACTGGGATGAGAGTAGCCACACCAACGCCCCCAAGAGGGTCACGACACCCACGGGCGTCGCCGTTGCTGGCGCCAAAGCGCTGGGCTTTCGCCCGGAAAAACTCTCGCCACCGGTGGTACCCCAAACCAGCACCATGCTTTGAGCCGAGCTTCCCGCCGCGATTTGGGTGTTGCCACCACCAGGAGCCCCCGAAGCCCCTTCCTTGCCACCCGAATGGACCAAAGAGAAGGGCCATCACCACTGCAATGCTGCCCCGCCGTCGAGGCACGCGTGCAGTCCACCTTCCGGGGCCGCCGCCCCGGCATCCACGAACTCGCGACAGGGCGCCCATAAGCGGCACACCGCAAAGCCGTCGGGAAGGGCGCAGTATGGTGGCATCGGATCAGCAGGTGTCGGGCCACACGGCTGCCTAGAGTAGGGGACCCGCCCTCCATCACCATCACCATGGCGATTGCCGTCCGGAGACGCAGCAGCAGTGCCAAACATGCCTAGATCAGGCCCAGATCAGGCCCGGCCCGCCGGCCAGGCCCAGATCGGGCCTAGATCGGGCCCTTCGGCTCTGCCGCTGCGCTGCTGCAGCTAGGGAGCCCCGCCGCCGTCGATCTGTGACCCGCACCGCCCTACCCCGCCGAAGCCGCACGGCCAAGCCGTCATGCCCGCCGCCGGAGCGCCTCGGTCGCGCCGCCGCAGCTCCAGCGGGCCAGACGCCGAAAGCGGTGCCACAGCCGCGCCATCCTGCAGCCACTGTCACCCGCGTCCTCGCGACTTGCCACCGCGCCGCGGACGAGCCGCCACCACGCCATGTCGCGCCTCCAGAGAGCCAGCTGCCCCAAAGACCGTAGAAGAAGACCCGCCGCCGCCGGACCGCACGGACTTAGCCGGGCGGCGCTCGCCGGCGGCGGCGGGGGAGGAGGGGAGGAGGATGGAGAAGGCGGCGGACGCTAGGGATCGCGTCTCCGTCGCCCTCGCGGGGGGCGACGCGAGACGCAGGGTCTTTTTTTGGTCCTCCTAGCAAAATGCTTCTACAATGGTAAATAAGATAATTTGGTTTGATTTGGATGTTACAATCTCTCTTGAACTTAAACTATTGAATACTTTATTGATCTTTTTAAATATTCTGAAAACTAATCTTGCTTCCGAAATGCCCAGACTTCGAGATCTTAGCATTCCCCTGCAACCAGTTCTTGCGACAAGAGCCCGGCAGTGACCAGCAGATAAAAGACTTTGCTTGCACAAGATTCAAAGCTGAATATCCAGTTTTTCAGAAGGTAAGAACCATGCCTGACCTGCTTGATTGTCAAGAAACTTCTCATATTTTCCCACTAATGAGGTTTACTTAGTAGTTAAAACATATAGCATGGAGGAAAAGGTCACGCCTTAACAAAAAAAAAAGGAAAGGTCATGCTTTATGGTTTAAGAGATATATTAAGTTTGGGTACGAGTTCATGCGGTAGAATCAAAAAGTAACATGGGTGTACATTGTTTTGTGCTTCCCCTAAGCATAATTAATTGTACGACTGTTGTTTATTATTTGGAAAAGGGTCAATACTTCATTTTAATTTTGCAGGTGCGTGTAAATGGCCCAGACGCTGCGCCGCTTTACAAGTTTCTGAAAGCTAGCAAACCTGGTTTGTTTGGTTCAAGAATCAAGTGGAACTTTACCAAGTTTCTTGTTGATAAGAATGGAAAAGTCATAAACAGATATGGAACTGCGACTGCTCCATTTTCACTTGAGGTATTTCTCCACCTCCCTCTCTCCCTTTCATGTTATTTTCTTACACATTGGTCTCAAATTTGCAGAAAGACATCCTGAAGGCACTTGAGGAGGAACATATTCCCCCCCTCTCCAACCCGCAGGAGGCGGTTGAGGAGGAACAGAAGGAGGAACAGAAGGAGGAAGAGAAGTAGGCGCGTGCAAAACTATCCTCGTTGTAATATCTAGACCTCTCCCTGGCAGTAAACTAATGTGATATTTTTTTTTTTGAGATAAGTGTGATATTTGTGCTGGTGTGAACTTTGTGCTTACTGTATTTGTGATTTTCGTTTATGTATATGTTAGAAGTTTTGTAGACACCACTTTATTTGTACCGCTATCCGGTGACTTGTCCATACTGCTATCCTGCGACTTGTTCTTGTTTTGAGAACTTGCAATTCTCTCTTCAGCAATCTGGTAGGGCATGCATATTGCATGGTCATATAGTGCATATAAATATGAATCTCTCAACACCCATGATCAGGTCCAGAAACTATGTCAAGACGTTTTTAGGTCGGATATCATAACAACACATAAACAAAGAGCAACTTTTGGCATAGTTCAGGTCAGATGGCACATGGCATGGAATAACTTGACAGGTACTAAAGGTTAGGGGAGAGAGCACAAGAAATATAAATCCTGCCCAGGTTTAAGGAGGGAATATTCGACAGAACTGTTAGCTGTTTTGCAACAATTGGCTCTATTAACTTCTCTCAAGCACCCCAAAAGGGAATGACAAGTAAACAACCGAACACTGCTAAATGCTTCTGGGCACCAGTGTAGCTTCTTCAGTCAGGGGAAGATATAGCATCACGCCAGCTGAACTTCTTCACTACACTACGGTCTAGTACAAGATAACTAATGATCCAGTAGAAAACAATTGCAAGATAGGGCTGGCTACACAGTTAACCAACCCATAGAAGAATCTCCAGGCTAAACCGGCGCCAACCACGGATACAAGGGCTGCTTCAGACTTTACCAGCTGCATCCTCTTGCAGGAGCGTGCTCTCAGAGCTCTTGACAGCCGCCAGCTTTTCCGCCAACCTTTGCTCCAGTGCCCTCTGACCTCTTTCTCTGCAGTGAACCCCAATAGCAGTCAAACTCCTAGTCGGACAGGATTAGGCATTGCAACCATGATGCCGAACTTGCAAACACAAAACAGAAAGAACATAGCAGGCAACATACAGTAGGGCGCAACATTTATAAGTATAAGTAAGGTCCTTTATAACAATGTGGTGCATGGCAGGTTTTATGGTCATGTCAATTTTCATACCCTCTGTGAGAGTATAAAACCTACGCTCACTATTGAGTAGTTTCCAAGTTTGTACGCATGTAATTTAATAAAAGAAATCGTGTATGACCACAATTATTGGTCGTTGCACAACGGACTACATAGGATGAACAAGAATAGGAAACCCGCACCTCCTCCGATTTGCCATAATGGATTCTGAGCTGGGCAATAGTCCATCCAATGCTTGCTCTTTGGCTTCAGATCGTCCACAAACAAGTTTGTACAATATGGAAGCTATTGGGTCCGAAATTGGCCTGCAAGTTTTAATAGACCAGCAAGTATGTCTTATAGATATGGTATACATATAAGCTCTGGGTTCCAGAAATTCTTGTAAGAAACGAAATCGCATAAACTATCTTTTCAGCTCATGAAAAACCCAAATATAGATCGCCGGATGCGTTTCTTGGGGTAATTTTTTGCCCTCTACATATAGCTGGTTAAAAATGTTGAGTAGAATTTATAGAAAATCCATGTAGAAATTCCTCAGAATTATTTGCATATCCCCTAGAATCTTTTGTTGAGGAACTGGTTTCTGTTAGATGGCTGTGTGAATTACTGGAGCTAAGAGTCTCCCTTAGCTGGCAGAGTGGCAGGGTAAGGCACCACCTTCTGTTAATAAAAATCTGAACTATAGTGAAATGCAATGCTATGTTCAATCTACGCGGGATATTCTAATTTTTTTTGGAAACATTGTGCAATCGATTCACAAGTCATATGATATACATAAAATATACAGTTTCCAAGATAACTTGGGAAAAGTTAGTACCTCAAAAGTTCAGGGAAGAAGCTTGAGAATGAGAATTCCTCACTTGGGTCCCCTATTAGGCCTGCTTCCAGCCTCTTCTGGAAGTAGCGCAGGTAAATCCAACTCGTATAGATACCAAACAGTGTGATTGGAAGGTAATACATTGATTCCTTCAGGAAGAGGCTTACAGAAACCGAGATAAATGCAACAAGAGACGGAGTCCACTGAGTATAAAGAAAAAGTTAGGCGTGAGGAAACCCGTCAGAATGAAAACTGAATACATTTTGGATGACTTTCTCTTTGATTATATATGTGGACAAATACCTTTGCCTTTATTTTGAGCACAAAAATATTAAGCTCCTGATCAGGTATAATTTGCTTGATGCCCACCAGGAATCCTGAAAGAACTCCATAGAATCCAGAAAGAGGTGTGTAACTGCAGAAAAACAGATGAGTGTGAAGATCCATCAGAAAAGAACAATAAATTACGAAACGTAAATCATTAATGAAATAATATGAAGATCCATTATTAAAAGGTCATATTGCTGCATATCTACAAAACATTACTCCCAAGCAAGGTAGATTACCCAAGTTCCTGCATAGAGTATCAGTTATGATACTATCATGAGGAACAAGGGTAGGCAGAAGCATCATTCAGGCTTTCAAGTCAGCCAGCTAGGTAACACTTCTCTAAGAATTCAAGCATGGGTGAGCAGAGGAGTCAAACATTTATTGATCCCATCCGCACTGCCTGATAGGTGTCCAACAATACTTTTATCCATGCACTCATGAAACATGGCATATTACAAAACAGTTTCAAGATGCAACACTGTTGTTTCCCCAAAAGGACATCAACTAATCTCAGAAAGTATTTTACTGGTGAGCTGTTATAGGGCACTTACAGGTAGATCTCCTGCTGCGTTATGTAGTACAAAACAACAGCAGTTACGAAGACGCAGAATGAAGTCGAGATGTTGACAATGAAAATGAACTTCAACAACTCCTTGGCACCCCATAGAGGCTCTAATAACTTCCCAAATAAAAGAAGGCCAACTATGCTCACAATCACCTGGAATGGCGTCATCCTTGTCAGATAAGTTTGCAGTTGCACTAATGCATTGGATAAATATATTATTCATGACATGACATAGTGGTGTGATAACATAACTGGGAGATATTCCTTAATAAAGAGAGGTATCAACACACTGACATGTACTATTTAACTTTACAAATTAAGCTAACAGATGATTCTACACCAAAGTTTCTTCTATTACCATCTTACATTTCCATTTCTCATTTTTTTCTGAAGGTTTAGTTCTATAACCAGACAAGATTTATACAACACGGATACACAAAAGGGGATTACTATAATTTTGACAAGTAAAACATACTCAACAGATATTCCACTCCAAAATTTCTTCTGACTACTTCCTCCGGCCCATATTAATTGACTTGGATTTGTCAAAATTTGGATAAACCTATATACTAAATAGTGTCTAGATTCATCCAAATCTAGATAAATTTGAGTCAATTAATATGGGTCGGAGGGAGTACCATTTTCTCACATTTCTATTTCTTATTTCTTCTGAAAGGTTTAATTCAATTCCACAGAGACAAATATAGAGAGAGCAGGCACACGAAAGGGAAATGTAAACAAAACATGGTTACAGAATAGCATATCAGAATAGATGCTGGATTACATGTGAAGAGCAAAACCTACCCCTGGAATTGTCTGCTCAATATAACCAGCTGTAATGAGGTTCCAACCAAATGGGACTGTCCTGTAAAGAAATACAGATTCAATCAATCACTAGGAAACGATCGTCCTGATCATCCATTTCCCTTTTCATGAAATTGCGGCAATTGGCCTCACCAAAATGAACATCTAAATTGCCATCAAGGAGCCAATTAAATCACTGCAACTACGTAAGCACTGACTATTGCCTTAGGCGTCCAAATTGGACAGAGCATGTGGTAGCAACCCAATATAGAGTAAAACTAATGTGGTGGGTAGGATTATGTGGGCACCTGGCGGGGATGAGGGTGAAATACGTGGAAGCTGAAGGGAAGAGCTGGACAGCAATGTGGCCGAGGAAGAGGATGACGGCGAGGCCCTTGCATAGCTTGCTGAACCCGGTGAAGAAGCTTTCCTTCTGCATTAGCGAAATCATGTCGACACTAATTATAGCTGCAATCTTAGTACTAGCTGTCACACCAAGGGAATACCACCACGGCCCACTCGTATCATCCGAGCGATCGAGGTGCAAGGTAGACACGGGCAAAGAGGGATGGAGATGTGGCGTGGCTCCATACCGCTGCGGGGAGCGAGTCGGAGGCGCTCATCGTCGCGGCGGCGATCTTCCTTCCCCGCCACCCGACGCCGACGGTCGCCGAATGCGGCTCGGGAGGAGAACCAGCCGGCGGGCCACGGACTAAGCGGGGGAGGCGCTGCCCCGCTGGTGGTAGCGACGGTCTCTCTAGGCGCGATCGGCGGCAACGATCTCTCTGCCGGAGAAGGTGGAGAGAAGGAGGAGCCCAGCTCCCACCCTGGGTTTTATGGGATCGGTTCACGCTGACTAAAACTAGTACTGCTCGTCGTGCGACGTGCGAGTCACACAAAGTGGTTCAGTGGGGCAAGATTTGAGTTGACGGTCCGTCGGGATTTGGTTCGGTCCAAACCCAATGCTCTATCTCACCTGCGGCGTGGAATGGATGACCCTGGTATCGGTGGAGAACCGCCCGCCGCGCCGACTCCGAGTTGAGCACACTAGGGACCAAAATTGGGCGCAGTTCGTTCGTTTTACGCTGAGCATCACAGAGACACCAGGGTTCGGGACTTTAGTCGAACCTGAAGATCACGGCTCACCAAAGCTGCGGACGGGAAAGTTTCAAAAAAAAAAAAAGAGAGCTGCGGATGGCAATATAACCTCTCGTGCCTTTGTTTATTTTAGTGCATTTTCGTTTCTCTTTTCTCTTGGTTTGGGAAGCAATGTCCCAATTGTTTGCTTGCCTGTTTTCTTGGTTTTCGACTAATTGGAGCTCGTTTGGCTAGTTGTATTCTCTCTGATATTCTTATCTTCTTGCTCGCTTGGTGAGTTTATCCATGACAACAATATAACACTCCATAAAATTCAAACAATTGTAATTCAGAGAACACCTAGATTAGATCCACGTATAATCAGCCAAGACGTGTGTGTTGCACCACGAGTTTACGGATAACCGCCTATGATGCAACGCAAGTTCGCCACAAACATAGGGGTTATAACTAAATACCAGCTCCCAAAATATACGGACCAAAGTTTAGGGGTCACCACAAAAAAAGTTTATCAGAGTTTCTAAAAAAAAGTTCATCTAGCTACTCCAAAATATACATCACAAGTCATCATTATCTACCACCACCTCCTCGAACAACACTAATGCTGCTTAGAGGTAGTGCTTTTTCAGAAAGGTCATGAACCAGCTCATGCTGCGATCCGGGGTCATGGCAAGATACCTGGTCGTATGTCCACTGTGCTCCATCAGGTGACTAAAAGCACAGTGTATCACAGTCGAAGTAACGGGCGCAGCGGAAATACGAGCACCGAAGATTATCTTCATCTGACATAGTTCTCAATGGGCTTATTGATCAACTCGGTGTCCTTTGGATGAGCCTGCATGAGAATCACAATTAGTTTAAAATGTGCAGTTCATATGTAAGCTTTACAACTAGTCAAGGTACTGATGGAAGCGCAAATACAAGCCTTCAAATCTGCTAGTCATCCGAAAGTTTATCAGGTCATATTGTTCGACTCATAGGGATAGTTGATATGCGTACCTAACTTATCCGACTGATGGGGATCAGTTAACTGCCTTTGGGAAAAACAACGCTATCTACTCAAACTTGAGTTCTCGGACTCGAATTTGGAAAGCTGCTGGCGTAATTCGACTCAAGCCATGGAGGTCTTACAGAGCCGAATTCTAGTGTTTTGAGTATGTACCCAATGCGTCCGTTGGAATTTTTTTATCGCACCTGTAGGCACGACATGTATCTGGTAGAGTAGAGCACGTGCGTTGTCGCAATCCGACTATATCTATAGGTATTATATTCTATCGTAGACATAATATCTGAATATTTATCGTCGTAGAGACAATTTAGGTGGCTAAGGAGACGTTGTCTCTTTTTCTTAGCATTAAGTTTGGTGGTCAAAGTCGCCATAATGTTCAATTGATGTTTTTTGCTTTGTCGATGCAATCAACACAAGGGATCTGAAGGATAATAGCAGCGGTCATCGTAGGGTGTGCGACTAGCACTCCCTATGGAAGTAACCCCAAGTGTATGTTTGAATCGTAGACTCGAGCGGAGACTTAGTCATA
Organism: Avena longiglumis; assembly: GCA_030063025.1. NCBI lineage: Eukaryota > Viridiplantae > Streptophyta > Magnoliopsida > Poales > Poaceae > Avena > Avena longiglumis. Next base: position 443,563,385 of record CP125975.1, on the reverse strand, counting down.
TCGACTTCTTGTAGTCAGAAAACTTGCGGATGTTGTTAACGACCGCATTTTATAGAATGCATAGCCAGCACTCCCTATGGGAGTAGTCCCCGAGTCCATATTCGAATCGTAGATTTGAGGGAGTCGAGGTATGCAATATTAGCATTTTTAGGTGTTGGGATAACACTGGACCTGGAAGTACTCCGGGTGCGCGACCAACGCTCCTGTGTTCGATTTGTAGACTCAAGCAAGAGCTTATTGAGTCGAATAAAATAGTTGTTGCTGTAGGGTTCGCAGCATAGAAAACAAAAAATTTCATACGATGGGAACAACTATGTACCAAGATCTATCTACTAGATACAAACAACGGGCGGATGTATATTCGTAGAGAACATACCCTTGAAGACCGACAAAGCTTAACGAGTCAAACTCGTGGTTGTTGTAGACGATCTCTTGTCGATCTCAAGATCGAGAGGAAGTCCTAAGCACCGCAACTTAGTAGTGCATCCGTGCTCGCACACACGTTCGAGGCACCGAGCAACCTCCGCCTCCTCGCTCCAGCGATGCAGCGGAAGCACAACTCTTTCTTACCGAATAGCTACCGGGAACATGTATCTCGCTAGTCCGAGACCATGGGGGATAAATGTTGGAGATATGCCCTAGAGGCAATAATAAATGTAGTTATTATTATATCTTTGTGTTTATGATAAATGTTTACATTCATGCTATAACAATATTAACAAGGAAACATTAATACTTGTGTGATTTGTAAACTAAATTAGAGTCCCTAGTAAAGCCTCTTCATAATACTAGCTTGTTGGTTAATAAATGATTGTGGTTTCCCTATCATGAACATTGAGGTGTTATTAACAACAAGATCATATCGTTAGGAGAATGGTATGATGGACATACTCCTATAGATAAGCGTAGCATAAAGATCAAGTCATTTTAATAGTTCAATTGCTATAATCTTTCTGATACATAGTAACCTAATTCCTTCGACCATGAGATCATGCTTATCACCTTCACCGGAAGGATACTTTGATGACATCAAACACCACACCGTAACTGGGTGGTTATAAATGTGGCATTGAGTGTTCGGTAAGTATGGGTTGAGACACATGGATCAAGAGTGGGATTTGTCCATCCATATGACGGATAGATATACTCTGGGCCCTCTCGGTGGAATGTCATCCAATTGGCTTGCAAGCATGTGACTGGCTCACAAGGGATCACATATCACGGGAATGAGTAAAGAGTACTTATCAGTAACGAGGTTGAACTAGGTATGCAGAGATACCGACGATCAAAACCTCGGATAAGTAAACTATCGTGAGACAAAGGGAAATTGGCATCGTATGTAAGTGGTTCATTCGATCGCAAAGTAATCGTATAAATATGTGGGAGCCATATGAATTTCCATATTCCTCTATTGGTTATTGTTCGGAGAAGTGTCTCGATCATGTCCGCATAATTCACGAACCGTAGGGAGACACACTTAAGGATTCGATGTTGTTGAGTAGTTATGGAATGATGAGTAAATGTTGTCCGGAGTCTCGGATGGGATCCGGGATATCACGAGGAGATCCGGAATGGTCCGGAGAATAAGATTCATATAAGGAAAGTCCTGTTTCGGAGTTGGAGAATGATTCCGGTGTTTTCATCGGGAATGTTCTAGAAGGGTCTGGAAGGTCCGGCACTCCGAAGGGGAAGGGTACATGTATGTGTCATAACAAGTTGGAATGGGTTGCATCATGTACTAGGTGTCATCGCTGAGCAAAATAAAGGGATAAATAAAATCCTAGTTTGAAAAGTCAAACGCCAATTTGAAAAGTCAAACGGCAAGTTTGCTTGGTGGAGGGAGAGTAGGAAACCTACTTGGGGAGGAAGTCCTCCTCCCTCCACCGCCGGCCAAGGAGGCCGACTTGGGGGAGGACTCCCTCCCCCTTGGCCGCACCCTCCCACCTATATAAGGAGGGGCAGGGGTGCCCCTCTAGACCTACACCTCTTTCCTCTAAACCCTAGCCCTAGCCGCCGGCCTCCACCAAGTCGCCGCCGCCCCTAGGGTTTGCCTAGCACCGAGTTGGGGCCTTCCCCTTGCCCTAGCCGCCGGACTAGCTCTCTCTCCTTGGTGCCTCTAAACCCTAGATCGCCAAGGCCTCTCTCATAGTCCACCATACTCGCTCCGGCTTAAGGCGAAGCCCTGCGAGATCTCCCCTCTACTTCCGATACCACGCCGTCGTGCTGCCAGAATCACGAGGAGAGTGCTACAACCTCCGCTGCCTGCTGGAACAAGGGAGAGGAAGGTCTTCATCGATCTTCGAGCGTGTGACCGATCATGGAGCCTTGCTGAACGCCTTACGGAAGGATCGTCTACACGATCTTGAGATCGGCAAGAGTACGACTACATCACCCACGAGAATCCGCTCTCGTTAAACACTTTGGAATCTTCGAGGGTGAGTTATTATATCGACTCGTTGCTACAATCTAGTAGATAGATCTTGGCTTGTTTGTTTGTATGCGGTAGAAATTTTTTGTTTTCCATGCTACGAACCCCTACAGTGGTATCAGAGCCGTGTCTATATGTAGATCTGTTGCACGAGTAGAACACAATGGTCATTGTGGGCGGTGGTGCTTTTATTATCAATTGCTTCTTGTGTACTTTGCATCTTGCGGTATGATGGGATGAAGCGGCCCGGGCTAACCTTACATGACATCGTTCATGAGACTTGCTCCACGCTCAACATGCAACTTGTATTGCATAAGTGGCTTTGCGGGTGTCTGTCTCTCCCATTATAGTATAGATCCAATTTACAACGGGCACTTGATAGTTCAAACATCAACGTTGTGGTTCTTGTTCGTAAGTTAGATCGATACTTATTGAAAGCCCCAAACCACGTAAAATATGCAAAGAAATTAGAGGCGTCTAACTTTGTTTTGCAGGGGTGTGCTATGATGTGATATGGCCATGACTGTGATTATATTTGATGTATGCAATGTTCCTTATTGTAAGTTGGCAACCGGCAGGAGCCATATGGTTGTCTTTAATTTCTGTTTAGACTCGCGTGTCTATTCAAAGTAGTTATAATAGTTGAAGCTGGTGGACGACAATCATGAAGCAGCGTCATTGACCTTGATGCAATGCCGGTGATGATGGAGATCATGTTCGTGCTTGAAGATGGAGATCGGAAGCACAAAGAAGAAAGGCCATATCATATCACATATAATGAATTGCATGTGATGTTAATCCTTTATGCATCTTGTATTGCTTAGTTAACGACGGTAGCATTATAAGATGATCCCTCATGCACATAAATTTCAAGTTCTAAAGTGTTCATCCTTAGTAAGCACCGTTGCTAAAGCTTGTTGTTTCGAAGCACCACGTGATGATCGGATGTGTTAGACTCTGCAAGTGTATACAACATGAGCAAGCCAGATTTGCTCATGCGGAAGCTAAGGTTTGATCTTGACGAGCCTAGCATGTACATACATGGTCTCGGAACACGGATCACCGAAAGGTAAAGCATGAGTCATATAGTAGATATGATGAACATGTCGATTGTTTGCCATTGAAGCTACATCAACTCTCGTGATGATCGGTTTTGATGTGGTGGATTTGGTTCGTGTGATCACTAAAACAATGTGAGGGATATTGTTTTGAGTGGGAGTTCACCTAAATTAATTTAACTATTAATTAGAACTCAATTTGTCATAAACTTAGTCTAAACTATTGCAAATATGTTGTAGATCAATGGCGGCCCCTACCATCAATTTTAATGCGTTCCTAGAGAAAGAAAAGTTGAAAAACAATGGAAGCAACTTCGCGGATTGGTTCCGCAATTTGAGGATTGTCCTCAATGCTGGTAATTTGACCTATGTGCTGGATGCACCGCTGGGTGACCAGCCTGCAGCTGATGCTACCGATGAAGTAAAGAATGTTTACCTCGCTCGGAAGAATTAGTACTCCACAGTTCATTGTGCTATCTTGTATGGTTTGGAATCGGAGCTTCATAAGAGGTTTGAGAACTCAGACCCACATGATACTGTCCGTGAACTCAAATTGATATTTGAGACTCACGCGGCAGTTGAGAGTTATGAGGCTTCTGAAAAGTTCTTTAACTGCAAGATGTAAGAGGGCAGCTCCGTCAGTGAGCATGTGCTTAAGATGTCTGGGCACGCAAACAAACTCCAAATCTTGGGTATAGTGATTCCTAATGCTTTGGGGATTTACCGTGTCCTCCAATCACTACCACCAAGTTACAAGAACTTTGTGATGAACTACAATATGCAAAGCATGAACAAGCAGTTGCCAGAACTCTTCTCCATGTTAAAATCTGCAGAAGTGGAGATCAAGAAAGAGCACCAAGTGTTGATGGTCAATAAGACCACCAAATTCAAGAAAGGCAAGTCTAAGCAAAGGGAAACTTCAAGAAGGGTGGTAAGAAAGTTGCGCACCGAAGAAGACCAAGGCTGGGCCTAAGCGTCTTGAGTGCTTTTACCGCAAGGGAGAAGGTCACTTTGAGCGGAATTGCCCAAAGTACTTGGCGGATTTGAAGAACGACAACATCAAGAAGAAAGGTATATCCGATATACATGTTATTGATGTGTATCTCACTAGTACTAAGTAGTAGTGCACAGGTATTTGATATCTTGGTTCGATTGCTCATATTTGTAAATCGAAGCAGTCTTTGCGAATAAACGGAAGCTAGCGAAGAACGAGGTGACGATGCGCGTTGGAAATGGATCAAAGGTTGATGTGATCGCGGTCGGCACGCTACCTCTTCATCTACCATCAGGATTAGTTTTATACTTAGATAATTGTTATTTGGTGCCTGCGTTAAGCATGAACATTGTATCGGGATCTTGTTTATTGCAAGACGGTTACTTGTTTAAGTCCGAGAATAATGGTTGTTCGATTTATATGAGTAATATGTTTTATGCACATGCACCTTTGATAGATGGTCTATTCTTATTGAATCTCGATAGTGGAAATACACATATTAATAACATTGAAGCTAAACGTTTGAAATTGAGCGATAACTCGACCTATATGTGGCACTGTCGTCTTGGTCACATTGGAGTGAAGTGTATGAAGAAACTCCATTCCGATGGACTTCTTGAATCACTTGATTTCGAATCACTTGAAAGATGCAAAGCATGTCTGATGGGTAAAATGACTAAGACTCCATTTTCTGGTATGATGGAGCGAGCTACAGACTTATTGGAAATCATACATACCGATGTGTGTGGTTCGATGAGTGTAGCATCGCACAGTGGTTATCGTTATGTTCTTACCTTCACGGATGACTTGAGTAGATATGGGTATATCTATTTCATGAAACATAAGTCCGAAACTTTCGAGAAGTTTAAGGAATTTCAAAGTGAGGTAGAGAATCAACGTAACAAGAAGATTAGATTTCTATGTTCTGATCGTGGAGGTGAATATCTAAGTTACGAGTTTGGCGAGCATTTGAAGAAATGCGGAATACTTTCACAATTGACACCGCCGGGAACACCACAGCGTAATGGTGTGTCCGAACGTCGTAATCGAACTCTCTTAGATATGGTTCGTTCTATGATGTCACTTACAGATTTACCGCTATCATTTTGGGGTTATGCATTAGAAACAGCCGCATTCACTTTAAATAGGGCACCATCTAAATCCGTTGAAACGACACCATATGAATTATGGTTTGGGAAGAAACCTAAATTGTCGTTCCTTAAAGTTTGGGGTTGCGAAGCCTATGTAAAGAAGTTACAGCCGGACAAGAACCCAAAGAGAAAAAATGCGTCTTCATAGGATACCCAAAGGAAACTATTGGGTATAACTTCTATCATAGATCCGAAGGCAAAATCTTTGTTGCCAAGAATGGATCCTTTCTAGAGAAGGAATTTCTCTCGAAAGAAGTGACTGGAAGGAAAGTAGAACTCGACGAGGTTGTTGAACCTTCTCTCGAACTTGCGAGTAGCGCAGCACCGGAAGAAGTTCCTGTGGTGCCTGCACCAATAAGAGAGGAAGCTAATGATGATGATCATGAAACTTCGGTTGAAGTTGCTACAGAGCCTCGCAGGTCAACGAGAACTCGTACCACTCCTGATTGGTATGATCCCATTATGAGTGTCATGTTGGTGGACAACACCGATGACCCTGCGACATATGAGGAAGCGATGATGAGCCCAGATTCAAATAAATGGCAAGAAGCCATGAAATCCAAAATTGGATCCATGTACGAAAACCAAGTATGGACTTTGGTGGACTTACCGGATGGCCGGAAGGCTGTCGAGAACAAATGGATTTTCAAGAAGAAAACAGATGCTGATGGTAATGTTACTGTCTATAAATCTCGACTTGTCGCAAAAGGGTTTCGACAAATTCAAGGAGTTAACTACGATGAGACTTTCTCACCAGTAGCGAAGCTAAAGTCTGTGAGGATTTTGTTAGCAATCGCTGCATATTATGATTATGAGATATGGCAGATGGATGTAAAAACAACATTCCTCAATGGAGACATTGATGAAGAGTTGTATATGATGCAACCCAAAGGTTTTGTCGATCCTAAAGATGCTAACAAGGTATGCAAACTTCAACGGTCCATATATGGATTGAAGCAAGCATCCCGAAGTTGGAATCAACGTTTTGATAAGGTAATCAAAAGTTTTGGTTTTATACAAACTTATGGAGAAGCTTGTATTTACAAGAAAGTGAGTGGGAGCTCTGTAGCATTCTTAATACTATATGTAGATGACATATTGTTGATTGGGAATGATGTAGACCTTCTTAATAGTGTCAAGGAATATTTGAATAATAGTTTTTCAATGAAAGATCTTGGCGAAGCAGCTTATATATTAGGCATAAAGATTTATAGAGATAGATCGAGACGCCTAATATCATTGTCACAAATTACATATTTGGACAAAGTTCTAAAGAGATTTGGAATGGAAGATAGCAAGAAAGGGTTCTTGCCCATGTTGGCCAATACAACCTTGAGTAAAACTCAAAGTCCAGCAACGGCAGAAGATAATGAAAGGATGAGTAAGACTCCCTATGCCTCAGCCATAGGATCTCTAATGTATGCTATGCTATGTACTAGACCCGACATTGCATATGCTGTTAGTTTAACTAGCAGATATCAAAGTGATCCAGGAGTGGATCATTGGACAATCAAAAACATCCTTAAGTACTTGAGAAGAACTAAGGATATGGTTCTTTCTTATGGAGGTGATGAACAACTCGTTGTTAATGGTTACACCGATGCTAGTTGGAACACCGATCCGGATGATTCTAAATCTCAATCTGGATATGTATTTACTTTGAATGGTGCAGCAGTTAGCTGGAGGAGTGCAAAGAAAAGCTTTGTGGCGAGATCTTCAACTGAATCGGAATACATATCTGCTTTGGAGGCTTCACAAGAAGCGATATGGATGAAGGAGTTCATTACAGAGCTCGGTGTGGTTCCAAGTGCGCTGGACCCAATGTCTATCTACTGTGATAACATGGGCGCCATAGCCAATGCGCAAGAACCAAGGTCACACAAGAAGCTGAAGCACATCAAGCTACATTTTCACGCTATTCGAGAACATGTCCAAGATGGTGACATAAAGATTTGCAAAGTACACACAGATCTGAATGTGGCAGATCCATTGACTAAACCTCTCCCGAGGGCAAAACATGACCAACACCAAACTGCCATGGGTGTTCGGTATATTACCATGTAATCTAGATTAGTTGACTCTAGTGCAAGTGGGAGACTGTTGGAGATATGCCCTAGAGGCAATAATAAATGTAGTTATTATTATATCTTTGTGTTTATGATAAATGTTTACATTCATGCTATAACAGTATTAACAAGGAAACATTAATACTTGTGTGATTTGTAAACTAAATTAGAGTCCCTAGTAAAGCCTCTTCATAATACTATCTTGTTGGTTAATAAATGATTGTGGTTTCCCTATCATGAACATTGAGATGTTATTAACAACAAGATCATATCGTTAGGAGAATGGTATGATGGACATACTCCTATACATAAGCGTAGCATAAAGATCAAGTCATTTTAATAGTTCAATTGCTATAAGCTTTCTGATATAGTAACCTAATTCCTTCGACCATGAGATCATGCTTATCACCATCACCGGAAGGATACTTTGATGACATCAAACACCACATCGTAACTAGGTGGTTATAAAGGTGGCATTGAGTGTTCGGAAAGTATGGTTTGAGACACATGGATCAAGAGTGGGATTTGTCCATCCATATGACGGATAGATATACTCTGGGCCCTCTCGGTGAAATGTCACCCAATTGGCTTCCAAGCATGTGACTGGCTCACAAGGGATCACATATCACAGGAACGAGAAAAGAGTACTTATCAGTAACGAGGTTGAACTAGGTATGCAGAGATACCGACGATCAAAACCTCGGATAAGTAAACTATCGTGAGACAAAGGGAAATTGGTATCGTATGTAAGTGGTTCATTCGGTCGCAAAGTAATCGTAGAAATGTGTGGGAGCCATATGAATTTACAGATTCCTCTATTGGTTATTGTTCGGAGAAGTGTCTCGATCATGCCCGCATAATTCACGAACCGTAGGGAGACACACTTAAGGATTCGATGTTGTTGAGTAGTTATGGAATGATGAGTAAGAGACCAAATGTTGTTCAGAGTCTCGGATGGGATCCGGGATATCACGAGGAGATCCGGAATGGTCCGGAGAATAAGATTCATATAAGGAAAGTCCCGTTTCGGAGTTGGAGAATGATTTCGGTGTTTTCATCGGGAATGTTCTAGAATGGTCTGGAAGGTCCGGCACTCCAGAGGGGAAGGGTACATGTATGTGTCATAATAAGTTGGAATGGTTGCATCATGTACTATGTGTCATGCTGAGCAAAATAAAGGGATAAATCAAATCCTAGTTTGAAAAGTCAAACGCCAATTTGAAAAGTCAAACGACAAGTTTGCTTGGTGGAGGGAGAGTAGGAAACCTACTCGGGGAGGAAGTCCTCCTCCCTCCACCACCGGCCAAGGAGGCCGACTTGGGGGAGGACTCCCTCCCCCTTGGCCGCGCCCTCCCACCTATATAAGGAGGGGCAGGGGTGCCCCTCTAGACCTACACCTCTCTCCTCTAAACCCTAGCCCTAGCCGCCGGCCTCCACCAAGTCGCCGCCGCCCCTAGGGTTTGCCTAGCCGCCGAGTTGGGGCCTTCCCATCGCCCTAGCTGCCGGCCTAGCTCTCTCTCCTTGGTTCCTCTAAACCCTAGATCGCCAAGGCCTCTCTCATAGTCCACCATACTCGCTCCCGCTTAAGGCGAAGCCCTACGAGATCTCCCCTCTACTTCCGCTACCACGCCGTCGTGCTGCCGGAATCATGAGGAGAGTGCTACAACCTCCGCTGCCTGCTGGAACAAGGGAGAGGAAGGTCTTCATCGAGTACCAATGTGTGACCGACTGCGGAAGCGCTGCCGGAATGCAGCACCGGAAGGATCGTCTACACGATCTTGAGATCGGCAAGAGTACGACTACATCACCCACGAGAATCCGCTCTCGTTAAACACTTTGGAATCTTCGAGGGTGAGTTATTCTATCGACTCATTGCTACGATCTAGTAGATAGATCTTGTCTTGTTTGTTTGTATGCGGTAGATTTTTTTTGTTTTCCATGCTACAAACCCCTACAATAAATTCTAGAGGGGGAGAGATCCTTCAGGAGGAGGTGTGAGTGAGAGAGAGGAGAGGGGGCTCCTTTTATAGGAGGAGGGGGGCACCCAAGGGGTGGCCGCCGGCCATGGGGTCTGCCCCCTCCCCTCCTTCATTCATGTGGGTGGACACTCCACTCACTCAAATGCCATTCAATTCCCTCCACTCAAAATCCCACTCAAATTCCCATTAAATTTCCACCAAATTTAATGCAAACTCTCATTAAATAAAATTCCTTTTATTTATTCAGAATTTTGTCAATTACTTTAATGAAAAACATTCACATATAACCCCTTTCTAGTATTTCATTTCACATGCAAAAACACTTTCTGCAATTTCACCGGAAAACCTGTTTCGGTATCTAGTGAAATAAATTCCTGCGCTTGTTATTCTTTCCGGCATGAAACTTTTGCTCCAATTGGATGTCGCTGTATCTTAAGTGTGCCACCCTACGGTTCACAAATAATGTGTACATGATCAAGACCCTTCTCCGATCAATAATCAGAAGCGGGATTTGGAGACCCATACTGACTCCCACATATTCAACGATGACTTTCTTGTGATCGTCGGAACCTTTTACACTAGTATCTTAATCCTTTTGTTTCGCGATATATTCCATTTCCAAGATTCGATCATCGGTATATCCATACCTAGTTTGATCTCGTTACTGACATGCACTCTTTTCTCGTTCCCGTGATATAACATTCTAGTGATCAAATCACTTGCTTGCAAGCTAATCAATGTGATATCACCGAGAGGGCCCAGAGCATATCTATCCTTCATTGGGATGAAAAAATTCTACTCTCGATCCATGGGCCTCAACATAACACTTTAGTATTTCTGAACCCATCTTTATAATCACCCAGTTACGGTGTGACGTTTGATGTTATCAAGAAACTCTTCCGGTGGTAGTGATTGCCATGATCTCATGGTCTAAGGATTAGGATCACTTCGTAAGTTGTTATAGCAATATAAACTCAATGACTTTGATTATAATTCTATACTTCAGATGAATGTTCATCACACCATTACACTAATGTTGTGACCTCGTTATTAACAACATCCAATGTCTATGATCAGGAAACATTGATCATCTTGTTAATCAACGAGCTAGTTTATGAGAGAGGCATAACTAGAAACTTTCTGTTTGTTTATTAAACACACATGTATTAACGTTTCCGTATTAATACAATTATAGCATGAAAAATAAACATCTATCATATACTTGGAATACACATAGTAAACACTTTATTATTGCCTCTCAAGGCATATTCGCTTCAGTCTCCCACTTGCACTAGAGACAATAATCTAGTTACATAGTGATGAATATAACACCCATGGAGTTCTGGTGTTGATCATGTTTTGATCTAGGGAGAGTTTTAGTCAACGGATCTGCTACATTAAGATCCGTATGTACTTTACAAATATTTACATCTCCATCCTTGACATGTTCAAGAATGGAGTGAAACCGGCGCTTAATATGATTGGAATACTTGTGAGACCTTGGTTCTTTGGCATTGTCAATGGCACCATTGTTGTCACAATAGATCACCATTGGGTCCAATGCGCTTGCAACCACACCTAGTTCGGATATGAACTCCTTCATCCAAACTGCTTCCTGAACCGCTTCCGAAGCATAAACATATTCGGCCTCCGTTGTTGATCCCGCTACCACGGGTTGTTTGGAACTCCAACTAACCGCTCTGCCATTCATGAGAAATACGTATCCGGATTGATAGTTAGAGTCATCCAGATCGGTGTTAAAGCTAGCGTCGACATAACACTTAGTGACGAGCTCTTCTTCACCTCCCTACACAAGAAACATATCCTTAGTTCTTCGCAAGTCCTTAAGGTTATTCTTGACTGCTATCCAGTGTTTCGAACCTGGATCCGATTGGTACCTACTAGTCAAACTAATAGCATGTGCCACATCCGGTCTTGTACATAGCATGGCGTACATTATAGAGCCTATGGCTGAAGCATAGGGGACTTTGTCCATTATCTCTCTTTCTTCCGCCGTAGCCGGACTTTGAGTCTTACTCAATGTCTTGCCTTGCAACATAGGTAAGAACCCCTTCTTACTTTTGTCCATTTAAACTTCTTTAAAATCTTATCAAGGTATGTACTTTGCGATAGCCCTATTAGGCGCCAAGATCTTTCTCTATAGATCTTTATGCCTAATATGTATGACGCTTCACCTAGGTCCTTCATTGAAAATTTGTTGTTTAGATAACTTTTAACACTGTTTAAAAGATCTATATCATTTCCGATCAATAATATGTTATCCACATATAATATCAGAAATGCCATATTGCTCCCACTCACTTTCTTATAAATACAAGCCTCTCCATAAGTTTGAATAAATCCAAACTCTTTGATCACCTCATCAAAGCGGAGATTGCAACTCCGGGATGCTTGTTTCAGTTCATAGATGGATCGCTGAAGCTTGCATACCTTGTCAGCATCCTTAGGATCGACAAAACCCTTTGGTTGTACCATATACAACTCTTCTTAAATGTTGTCATTGAGGAAAGCAGTTTTGACATCCATCTGCCATATCTCATAGTCGAAATATGCAACAATTGCTAACATAATCCTAACTGACTTTAGCATCGCTACGGGAGAGAATGTCTCATCGTAGTCAACTCCTTGAATTTGTCGAAACCCCTTTGCGACAAGTCGATCTTTATAGATGGTTACATTACCATCAGCATCAGTTTTCCTTTTAAAAATCCATTTATTCTCCACGGCCTTTCGGTCATGAGGTAAGTCCACCAAGTTCTGAACTTGATTTTCATACATGGATTCCACCTCGGATTTCATGGCTTCTAGCCATTTGTTGGAATCCGGGCTCATCATCGCTTCCTCATACGTCGTAGGGTCATCAATTTCATCAACCATTAAATTCATAACAGGGTTTCCGTATAGCTCAGGAGCTGCACGCGTCCTGCTAGACCTACGAGGTTTAGTAGTACTCTCTTTCGGAGTTTCATGATCATTATCATTAGTTCCCTCTTCAGCTGGTGAATCCAACTCCGGAACGACTTCCGGTGCTGCGCTACTCGCCATACTTTGAAGAAAAGGTTCAATAACCTCTTCGAGTTCTACCTTTCGACTACTCACACCTTTCGCGAGAAACTCTTTCTCTAGAAAGGATCCATTCTTGGCAAAAAAAACCTTGCCCTCAGATCTGTGATAGAAGGAATACCCAATTGTTTCCTTAGGGTATCCTATGAAGACACATTTTTCCGCTTTGGGTTCGAGTTTATCCGGTTGAAGTTTCTTCAAATAAAAATCGCATCCCCAAACTTTAAGAAATGACAGCTTAGGTTTGTTTCCAAACTACAATTCATACGGTGTCTTTTCAACGGATTTAGATGGTGCCCAATTTAAAGTGAATGTAGCAGTTTCTAGTGCATAACCCCAAAATGACAACAGCAAGTCCGTCAGAGACATCATAGATCGAACCATATCCAATAAAGTACGATTACGATGTTCCGAAACACCATTTCTCTGTGGTGTTCCGGCAGGTGTGAGTTGTGAAACCATTCCACAGTCTTTCATATGAGCGCTAAACTCGTAACTTAGATACTCTCCTCCACTGTTGGACCGTAGAAATTTGATCTTTCTATTACGATGATTTTCCACTTCATTCTGAAATTCCTTGAACTTTTCAAAGGTTTCATACTTGTGTTTCATCAAGTAGATATAACCGTATCTACTCAAATCATTCGTGAAAGTAAAAAAATAACGATATCCACCTCGCGCCGACACACTCATTGGACCACATACATCAGAATGTATGATTTCCAATAAATCTATCGCCCGTTCCATTGAACCAGAAAACGGCATTATAGTCATCTTGCCCATAAGGCATGGCTCACATGTATCAAATGATTCAAAATCAAGTGATTCCAAAAGTCCATCTGAATGGAGCTTCTTCATGCGTTTAACGCCAGTATGACCTAGACGGCAGTGCCACATATATGCGGATATATCATCATTAAGTTTAATCCTTTTAGCATCAACATTATAAATATGTGTAACACTATTATCGAGATCCAACAGAAATAAACCATTCATCATCGATGCATGACCATAAAATATTTCATTCATATAAATAGAACAACCATTGTTCTCGGATTTAAATGAATAACCACTTCGCATCAAACACGATCCAGATATAATGTGCATGCTCAGTGCAGGCACCAGATAACAATTATTCAGGTTTATTACTAATCCCGATGGTAAGTGGAGAGGTAGCGTTCTGACGACGATCACATCAACACTTGATCCATTGCCTACACGCATCTTGACCTCACCCCTTGCTAGCGATCGCTTGTTCTGCAGCTCCTGATTCGAGTTACAAATATTAGCAACTGAACCAGTATCAAATACCCAGGTGCTACTGCGAGTACTAGTCAATTACACATCAATAACATGTATATCATATATACCTTTTTTTGCCTTGTCGGACTTCTTGTCTGCCAAATACTTGGGGCAGTTGCGCTTCCAGTGGCCAGTCCCCTTGCAATAATAGCACTCAGTATCAGACTTAGGTCCAACTCGGGGTTACTTTTCAGGCACGGCAACCGTCTTGCCGCCCTTATTTCCCTTCCGTTTTCCCTTCTTGTCTTTCTTGAAACCAGTGTTCTTATTGATCATCAACACTTGATGTTCTCTCTTGATCTCCACTTTTGTAGTTTTAAGCATTGACAGAAGCTCGAGGAGAGACTTCTTCATGCCTTGCATATTATAGTTCATCACAAAGCTCTTATAGCTAGGTGGAAGAGACTGCAGAACACGATGGATGCCTAAGTCAATGGGAATCGATATTCCCAAGGACACAAGCTTATCGGCGTAACCCGACATCTTGAGTACATGCTCACTTACGGAGCTGTGCTCTTCCATCATGCAGCTAAAGAACTTTTCTGAAGCATTGTAGCTCTATATAGCATCATGTGTGTTGAAAATCATTTTCAACTCACCCATTGTATCAAATGCATTGCCGTTTTCGAAGTTCTGGCTCTAGCCCATACAATATGCCGCAATGAACTAAGTTGTGGTCTTCCTGACGAGTCTGATAGACATTCTTCTCCTCGTCAGGGGCATCATCGAATGGTGGGGGGCCTAGCGGCGCTTCTAGAACATATTGCTTTTATGCAGCAGAGAGGAGAATCTCAAATTCATCGCCCATTCGGTAAAGTTGCTACCGTTTGTTGCAAGTTTCTCTTTCTCCATGAACACATTGAAATTAAAAGCAGGCGGTGCCATCTACAACAGAATTTGTAAAGTTTAGACTAAGTTTATGATATATTGAGTTCAACTAATCCACATTACGAATGAACTCCCACTCAAAAACGACATCCCTCGTGCCTTTTTGGTGACTACATGAACCAAATCCACTACACCAAGTCCGATCATCACGTGAGTCAGTGTAGCTTCAAAGGCGAGCATCAAATGGGCATCATATCTACCATATGACGCATGCTTAACCTTTTGGTCCGTGTTCCGAGGCCATGTCTGTACATGCTAGGCTCGCCAAGTAAGAACCTTAGTATTCGTGTGTGTAACTGTTTTACACCCGAAATATGGCAATGGATCCAAGAACACCCGATCATCACGTGATGTCTTGGAGCGAAGAAACATAATCGGTGCATACTTAAGGAAGAACACATTATTTTCTTGATATTTAAATGAGGGATCATCTTATTATGCTAATAAAACGCCAAACAAGCAATATAAGATGCAATCAAACATCACATGTTTGTAAGTGAAATGATATGGTTCCCGCATATGATCTCCATCATGTGCACCGTGGTATGATCACTATCATACCTCTTTGTGTAAGGCCAAGGTCTATGGAATTTACACGTTATGTGTGCTGTAAGAGTATCATCTCATACTTCTACTTACAACATCACCATATCATAACACTAGCCCAACAACAATCTAAACTAGATGCCTCTAATTTATCCATTGCAAGTTTTACGTGGCTTAGGGCTTCCAAAGATAGAACCGTTCATACCTACGAAAATGAACCACAACGAGGATAACCAAATTGTTGACAACTCTTTGAAAATTAGATATCGACTATAGTAGGAGAGACAGACACCCGCTAGCCACTTATGCAAACTAGTTGCATGTCAAGCGTGGAACAGGTCTCATGTGCGACGACATGTAAAGTTTGTCCGGGCCGCTTCATCCCACTATGACACCAATATCCAAAATTCAACTAAGAAGCAATAACATGATCATAATTGCCCACATACTCATATGTGTACTACCCGTGTAAAGCATCTACGCATAGATCCGGCTCTGATACCACTGTAGGGTTCACAACATAGAAAACAAAAAATTTCCTACGATGGGAACAACTATGTACCAAGATCTATCTACTAGATACAAACAACGAGCGGATGTATATCCGTAGAGAATATACCCTTGAAGACCGACAAAGCTTAACGAGTCAAACTCGTGGTTGATGTAGACGATCTCTTGTCGATCTCAAGATCGAGAGGAAGTCCTTAGCACCGCAACTTAGCAGTGCATCCGTGCTCGCACACACGTTCGAGGCACCGAGCAACCTCCGCCTCCTCGCTCCAGCGATGCAGCGGAATCACAACTCTTTCTTGCCGAATAGCTACCGGGAACATGTATATCGCTAGTCCAAGACCATGGGGGATAAATACTAGAGGGGGAGAGAGATCCTTTACGAGGAGGTGTGAATGAGAGAGAGGAGAGGGGGCTCCTTTTATAGGAGTAGGGGGCACCCAAGGGGGTGGCCGCCGGCCATGGGGGCTGCCCCTCCCCTCCTTCATTCATGTGGGTGGACACTCCACTCACTCAAATGCCTTTCAATTCCCTCCACTCAAAATCCCACTCAAATTCCCATTAAATTTCCACCAAATTTAATGCAAACTCTCATTAAATAAAAATCCTTTTATTTATTCAGAATTTTGTAAATTACTAATGACAAACATTCACATATAACCACTTGCTAGTATTTCATTTCACATGCAAAAACACTTTTTGCAATTTCACCCGAAAACCTGTTTCGGTATCTAATGAATAAATTCCTGCGCTTGTTATTCTTTCCGCCATGAAACTTTTGCTCCAATTGGATGTCGGTGTCTCTTAAGTGTGCCACCCTACGGTTCACGAATAATGTGGACATGATCGAGAACCTTCTCCGATCAACAATGACTTTCTTGTGATCGTCGGAACCCTTTATGCTAGTATCTTAATCCTTTTGTTTAGCAATATATTACATGTACGAGATTAGATCATCGGTATCTCCATACCTAGTTTGATCTCGTTACTGACATGCACTCTTTTCTCGTTCCCGTGATATAACATTCTAGTGATCAAATCACTTGCTTGCAAGCTAATCAATGTGATATCACCGAGAGGGCCCAGAGCATATCTATCCTTCATTGGGATGAAAAAATTCTACTCTCGATCCATGGGCCTCAACATAACACTTTAGTATTTCTGAACCCATCTTTATAATCACCCAGTTACGGTGTGACGTTTGATGTTATCAAGAAACTCTTCCGGTGGTAGTGATTGCCATGATCTCATGGTCTAAGTATTAGGATCACTTCGTAAGTTGTTATAGCAATATAAACTCAATGACTTTGATCATAATTCTATACTTCAGATGAATGTTCATCACACCATTACACTAATGTTGTGACCTCGTTATTAATAACATCCAATGTCTATGATCAGGAAACCTTGATCATCTTGTTAATCAACGAGCTAGTTTATGAGAGAGGCATAACTAGAAACTTTCTGTTTGTTTATTAAACACACATGTATTAACGTTTCCGTATTAATACAATTATAGCATGCAAAATAAACATCTATCATATACTTGGAATACACATAGTAAACACTTTATTATTGCCTCTCAAGGCATATTCCCTTCAGTTGCTTGCTCCACCTTATGTTGTAGGTGTGACGCCGATGACATTAGTGATGACAATAGGTGAGCTCATTCGCCAGTGAGAGCGGTGTCGATGGGACTGAACAATTGTGGGCCCCAAAGTCTGACCAGGATTTGACCAGTCACCCATAGATTGGGGTATTTTAACTACGTCTTATCGATTTCCGCGTGTAGTGTATAGAGTGGAAGCGACGGTTCGTGCGGCTTCTGCCATGTGGTCACCGTGAAATGTGCCATGCATAGCGTGTCTTCCGCCGATAAATACACCGGTAATTTTTCCCCTTCTTCGCGTCTCCTTTGCCTCCAATTATTCATGTGCGCTCCCAAGTTTCTGGACAAGCAATGATGGGAGGAGTTGTTAGGGGCTCTGCTGGGTCAGTGATATGTTCCATGGACACCCTACTCCCAGTTTGTTCTGATTCCAAGGAAGCGGAAGCTAGTGCAATGCTTAGATGACTACAATGCTGCTCTTAGCTAGGCCTCCAACCTGCTGTCGTCAAAACTGATTGTGCATGCGTTATTTCATCTGTTAATGCGGAACATCAAGATTTATCAAAACCGTGTTTCATCTACAGAGAGATCAACCGGCGAAGAAGAGAATATTTTTGTTTTGATGTGTCCTTAGTTAAAAGAGATTGTAATATAGTCACTCATGAACTAGCAAAATTATCTTGGAAGGAGGGTACTATAGGTATCTGGTACAAGTGTGTACCTAAACAACTTAACCCCTCTATTCTGAATGACTGAAACCTCCTGTTGAAGAAATGAAATCTCTTTTAACGTCCAAAAGAATTTCTTCCTGTGCGCTACCCCTTATTCCATAGTTCTATATTGCACTGGACGTTCTCCGAACCTTCCCTAGCTACCCCTTATTCCATAGTTCCATATGGTGAAGGACAAGAAATACATAGGTGCTAGACCGAGCACGACTGCTGCCACCAAGAAGAAGATTGCCGGAGGCTGCGTCACCAATGGCGGTTGGTGGAGGTCTACCATGAAGGTCACCAAGCTGCGGCGGATCCGCTAGGCCAGGCTGATCCCAAAAGAGGAGGATAACTGCCGGATCCCTGGCCCTGAGGTATTTCCAGATCCTCCTACCGGATTTCGTGTCATATTCTTGGATTTCGTCCTTTGAGGACTTTCTCTTCCTCTACATGATTTTGTTCGTGGCCTCCTTTTTCTCTATGGGTTATAGTTGCACCAGCTGTCTCCCAACTCCATCTTTCATCTTGCCTACTTCATCACTCTTTGTGAGTGCTGGCTCGGAATCGAGCCACACTTCGGCCTCTTCAAACAATTATATGGCGTGAAGAGGCAGTCGGGTATTGGCGGTGCAGTCTTCGAGGTTGGTGGATGCGGCATTTTCATCCGCCCCAATCAACATTATATCAACTTAAACCTCATCGAATCAACACAAGGATGGAGGGCCAAGTGGTTCTACATCTGTGATCAGAAGCAGACGAGCTAGATTTATGGCCTGGTACTTTTTGACGTGAGTGCGGAAACCAAGAGGAAGCGAGCATGGAAGAACGAAGTTCTTTTGGGTGAAACTGATGAGGTTGAAGTGTTGTACGAATGGGTGAAGGATCTGCAGCTAAGTCATGGTCAAGAGGTCACTGGCCTCGACATCGTCTGCGTCTTCCTGCAGCGTCAGGTGCAGCCCCTGTAATCTAGGACGTACCCAATGTTCTTGTATGCTGATGCCACTAACCCAACACGTACTTCTTCTGAAGACTTGTCATCAACGGAGGTGGAAAGTAAAATCAAGTCATTGACAAGCCTGACAGCCGAATAGGCTCTTCTTGTGGAAACATCGACTGCGCTCTTCAGCGCAACCAACCCCGTCCTAGAGGTAATATCCTTTTTATATTTTTCCTTTATGCTGCTATGATTTGAGATGTGTGGTCTTTACTATTACCTTATGCGTGTAGTCCCTCAAACTTGAGGGCATGATGCCCCCATTGCCCGAAAAATTTGAAGATGCCCTTGACAGCGGGGACATGGATGCGTCGGGCTCGACTGTCTCTGCTGCTCAGTCACCGGATCATGAATCCCTCGAGTCCAGCGATGGCGATACTCACAAGAGAGGTCAAAGCGAGGGCTTGGATGCCTCAAGTCCTATGTCTCCAAAGGGTCATGCTCCAGACCAGGGTGTTGCTGCACCAATCCCCGCGGTGCCTATCCGAGCCGTGGCTCCATAGACACAGGCCAAGAAGCAGAAGCGGGACGAGGTCTTCGACCTTGATGACTTCAGCACATGAGTGTCTTGTATCCTATCTATTTGAGTATGTTGCTTAGTTTTCTCTTTGATGAATGTTCTTTGATATTTGTACTGATAGGGAGTATACTTTAGGGGAAGTTGTCAAGGACGAGGGTGATGAGAGAGTCGTGGACTCCAAGGACACGAGTGCCGAGGCAGCCACACCCTCCCCGAAGACGGCGGGCACCTCCGATGATAGTTCTTCGAGCTCATCAAAACTGGGGCGTCGCAGGATTATCAGTTGAACGACCACTCTAGGACCTTTGGAGTCTTTGGGTGACCATGTAAGTACTTCTAAATCCATTTGAATAGCCCATCGAGTCCTCTTTATCTAACTTGAAGTATTCCTTCAGCCGTTTTTGCAGAATATGACACGCTTGGGCCATCAGTATGTGCGCATAGAGGCGGACTTCAAGAAGCTCCTGGGTTAGTCGCGTTGATCTTTTTTGCTTAGACTATCGTAAAACGTGTGACTGACTTGTGAATGCTCTTTTTCTTTGGTTCTAGAGGACAACAATCAACCTCTTCGTCGATTGGAGTCTCTTGAGAAGAGTCGCAGCACGACGGATACCAAGGAGAAGAATGCCTTGGAGGCCCTCGAGCGCTTTAGGACAGAATCAAAGCAGCGCGAGGAGAACCTGGCAACAACTATGGCTGAGCGAGAGAAAATCTTTGATGATCAGCTCATGGCGGCTGCCAAGTTCTTTCCGATAAGTTTTCTAGTGCAAGAATTGTGTTTTGTCTTCTTTTTGACCTTTTTTTTGACTGGGTTTTGGATGCTGCGCATCTACAAATGCCACTAGGCTTGTTTTCGACCGCCAAATACTGAGTGTGTCAATCTGTTGGCTGGCAGCATGGCCGCGATCAAAGACCACTGCATCTCCAACCGGGATGCTCTACTCAAGGGCAAGGCGGTGCTCGTTCACTTCCACCGGGAGATGTTCCCGAAGGATGCGACTATGGAAGAGATTGGTAGTCTGGTTGATGCGATTGTTGGGGACGCACCCGCAGAATATAAGCAGATGCAGATGACGAGGTTTCGACTCGTCAATGCCCATTGTTATGAGCTTGGGTTTTGGAGAAGATGGAGGTGATGGAGATCGCGGAACAATTAACAGACAAGCAACCAGAGGACACGAGATTTACCCAGGTTCAGGCCCCCGGAGGGAAAACCCTACTCCTGCGTGTCTGCTCTTGATTACAGCAGAACCGAAGGTTACAAGGGTGCACAGATGCAATCTGGTGTGGAGGTGTGTATGCCGTGGAAAAGAATTGGCCCTCCTAGCCGTGCCCTCCTAGCTTTTATATAGAGTTAGGCAGGTCTCGGACACAGATCGAGTCGGTTACAAGTTTAGGGTTTACCCTTTGAATATTCTATCCATTCTAGTATTGCTCTCCAAGGATCCGAAGATGTCATGGGCTTGGGCCACCGAAAATCTCCACAGGCCATGTACGTTCTTGTGGGCCTTACTTGGGCTGGACCAGGTATGCTAATGTCATGTAACCGTAGGGTATAACCATGTCAGTAGCCCCCGAGTGTTCAGTCGAATCGCAGATTCGGCTGAGGACTCTTTAATCTTTCGGGTGAGGATGTTTCTGTTCATCAGAGAAAAGAATGATTTTAGTGTGTAGGGATTGTTGATGTGTGTGCCTGACTCTCCTAACGGATCAGGGTCAGTTAACTGTCTTAGGACAAAACAACACGATCCTCTTCAGATTCGAGTCCCTAGACTCGAACCCGGAACAGATGCTGGCGTAATTCGACTCAGGCCGTTGAGGTCTTATAGGAGTCGAATCCCAGTAGTTTTCGAATGATGTACCCAACGCGTCCGTTGGAATTTTCATCGCGCCTGTTGGCACCGAATTTTACTAGTAGAGCGCTGTCAGGTGCGTTACCAGGGCATCAGATGGTATCTGTAGGTCTTATCTTTGTGTCGTAGACACAGCATCCGAAATTTTATCACCACGGAGGTGTTTCAGGTGGCCAAGGAGGATATTACTCACTTAGCGTTGGTTGGGGCAAGGTTGCCAAAAAGTTTTTGCATATCGATCTGAATGATCGAAGTCGAAGAATTCATAGGGTGCGCGACCAGCGCTCCCTATGGGAGTAGCCCCTGAGTGTCTGTTCGAGTCGTAGACTCGAGCAGAGACTTTGATTCAGCCATTGTTAGCTTCAAGTCCGTAGGACACAATTTTTTTGGATGCTTGAATCATCCCTCCCTATGGGAGTAGCCCCCAAGTCCGTCGTGGAGTCGTAGACTCGACGTAGGACTCGAAGAATCAATGTTGGTGTAGTACCTTAATCATGCCTTAGGTGCGCGGCCAGCGCTCCTGATAGGAGTAGCCCCCGAGTACTCGAATCGTATATTCGAGTGAGTAATTTTAGCCGCTAGCCAAAGATTTCTAACCGTTGATAGTGTGGTTTGATGACGCCAGTGCTGACGATCGGTGACCTCAACCGTCTGCGGCGCCAGAGGTGACGTGACCGGACAAACGTGGGTCCCACTTTCTGACTTGGAGTTGACTGGTCATGCGCGACGTGGCGAGAATTACGGAGTCTTCTCAGTTTCCGTGTGTAGTGGACGGCGTGTGAGCGACGGTTCGCTGCTGTCTTGACACGTGGACGGTAGGATCTGATCCTGGCGTTAGGGCTTCCAGATGAACGGTCCCCGTTCATCGTCTTCGTCCTTATAACTGTGGGGAAAACTATAGTTTGTTTTCACCCTTAGCCATTTGCTTTTCACTGCCTCCAGTTCTTGAGCGTTTCCCTTTGCGTGTTGGACGTTCTCCGATCGTTTCCTTCCTCATTCTTGCACGCACACCGCCGCCATCGACGCGCCGCGATGGGGAAGTCGAAGAAGGCCTCCACCGGAGCGGGAACCAGTGCTGCTACCGATGGAAAGAAGGGCACCGTCGCCGCTCGTGTCACCGAAGGTGGGTGGCGGCGCTCGGAGGCACGTGAGGGCAATCTGCGCAAGTTGCGTGAAGCGGGTTTAATCCCGAAGGCAAGGACGCCGTCAGGTTCCCCGGCGATGAGGTAACTCCCCGTCCACCCATAGGTTTTCGGGTGATGTTTGTCGCTTTTGTTCTTCGCGGACTTTCGCTCCTAGTCCAAGATTTTCTTCGTGGACTATTGTTCTTCTATGGCATTCAGCTCCATCATCTCTCGCTAAATTCTCTTCTCCACATCGCATGCTTCATTGCTTTTTGCGAGTGCTGGATCGGTATCGAGCTGCACTTTGGACTCTTCCGGAAGCCCTATTCCGTGAAGAGGCAGTCTGGCTCCGACGGGGTTTATTTGATCGGTGTGCCTGCATCATTTCTCTTCAATATACTGTTCTTTTTCTTCTCTTTCTCCATGTCCGAGTCTATCCAATACTGGCGGAGGAAGTGGTTTTATATCCGTGACTCCACAGTGGACGGGCAAAACTTTGGCCTTGCCCCTTTCGACTCCACCCAGGAGATCTTGAAGAAGAGATCCTGGAAGAATCATATCCTGGAGGGCGAGGTGGAGGAGATAGAGGAGCTCTACCATCGGGTGGAGGCCCTCGAGGTGGTTCTGGAGAAGGAGGTGAACGTTGTGGATATCATCCGCACCTTCCTCAAACGTCGGGTGCAACCACTTCAGGCTAGGGCGCATCCGATGTTCCTTTACTCTGGCCGCCATGACCCGACGAGAGTTTCGGCTGAGGAGCACTCTAGGGGGGACTTCGATAGAGTTCTTCGGCCACTGCTGAAGTATAAGTCCGACAAGGACCTTCCGGGGAAGTCGCTGACGCCCCCGTTCAGTGCCGCGAGACCAGTGCTGCAGGTGTAGATTTATGACGTGCGCATAGCGCCTTTTTTCGAGTGTTTTCCTTGTGATTACTTGTTCTAAAAGTTTATGTCTTCATTGTGCAGGACCTCAAGGTGGCTGGCATGGTGCCTCCACTACCCGAAAGGTTTCGGATGCCTGTGGGACAACAAAGTTGTGGACTCAGTCTGAGCTTCACGCCATGCCGATCGAGGAAGCTCTGAGGCGAGGGGCAGACCCGAAAGCGGGCACAGAGCTCAAGCGAATCTTTGGATTCCTCGACTCCGCCGACGCCTAGGTACCCGTCGTTCCTTGTCCGCCACAGTGGAGGTGACGATGCTTCTTCCTCACCTAACCAGGCCGTGCCTGTGCGGGCTGTAGCGCCGCAGCCGCCGGCCAAGAGGAAGACGGAAGAGAAGAAAGGGAAGTGGGCGCTACCCGTTTTTGACTTGAGAGACATGGACTCGTAAGTATCTCCGGATGCGATTCATTACTTTCTTGTCTTCTTGCTTTTGATTGGTATTTTCCTTGCAGCCACTCCTCTGAGGGCTCTTTTAGTGAGGCCACTCAGGAGGCAGTAGGGGAGTCGAAACTGACGCCTCCTCCCTCTCAGACGGTGGCCACCTCTGGGGGCGATGTGTGGCATCCCGCAAAACCACTACTAGAAAATCGCGTTGAATTTGTGCATTGCATCGTCATCATCATGCATTGTTTGCCAAAACTATGTTTGCAAAGCCCGTGTTGTTTTCTAAACGCCCCTCTTTATTCAAACCTCAAAACCGGGTCCCCGGAATATTTTGTTTTGCCCGAGATCGGTTTGCAAAAACTTTGTTTGAAATAAATAAAATATTTAATTTATTTTAATAGGGGCAGCCGAACGGGCCGATTGACCCGATCGACCACCCCAGATTTTACAAACGGTCCAACCTGCCGCCCCATCTAAATCCTACATCTACCTAATATTCTACCCACCACACCTGGCCACATCACTCCCACCAATCCCACCCTGCCACCTCACCCTCTCCCTCTCCTTCCCCCACTCCCTAACCGCCACGTGGCCAGCCCCCTCTCTCCCCCCCTCACCTCTTTCTCTCAGCTTCCACCAAACCCCCCAGCTGTCCCCACACGCACACAACACAGCGCACACGCTGCACCCACGCGGCAACCCCCCCTCTCCCTGCCGCGTGGCCCCGCCCCAACCCACTCACACTCACGCACACACACCTGCCAAGGGACCCACTCCGTCCCCACCCGCCGTCCAACCGCCCCACCTGGGCCCCACGCCCCACCAACCCGCGAGCAGCGTCTGTGCTTCTCCTTCCTCCCGTCCCCACGCCTCATCCCTTCTCCTTCCTGTTTCCCGCCCGCGCTCCTTCCCTCTCGCCGCCTCTCGCCCCTCCTCATGCCCGGCCAACCGCCCTCGCTCCTCCGCGTTCCCTCACGCTGCCGCCCGCCACCTCGCGCCTCCACCTCACGCCTCCGCCCGCCGCCGCCGCCTCCGCTGATCTGGCTCCTCCTCCGCCAAGCGCCTCGCCTCCGCGCCCCGAGCCTGCACCGCCGCCACGCTCCTCCGTCGCCTCCTCCGTCGCCAGGCCCCGCCGCCGTCTCTCACAACGCCGCCTCCGCCTCGCCCGCGACGCCCGCATCGCGCCAGCGGCCGCCAGACTCACCGCCCCTCGCCCGTGCTCTGCCGGCCCGCCTCGTCCGCCTCACCGGCCCGCCACTTGCCGCTCGGCCCGCTGCCCCGCCTTCTCCGTCCGCCACCTCTCCTCCGCGCCGCTAAGCCCCTCGCCAGGCCGAGCGCCCGCCGAGCCGACCTCGCCCCGCCCGTCGCCATGTCCTGCCCTTCCGCAACGCCTCCCCGTCGCCTGGTCACGTCGCCACCACCGCGGGGCCCGGTCCTGCCCCCTCCTTCAGCAGCTTCCGCAAGGCAGCCCGCCGCAGGACTCTCGAAGACCGACCCGGAGTCGGAAGCCGAACCGCGAATCTCGGAACGCCATGATCTACTACGCGGATGAGATGGCCGAGGCCCGAAACCGAAGCGCCAAGACCCTCGGAGCACCAAGATCGCCTCTCGGACGCGTCACGGTTTGGAGGAACTCTCGGGACGCCAAGGTCGCTCACACGGAACGACGAGCACTTCGCCGCGGAACGTCAAGACCCTGTCCCCGGAACTCCATGTTCTTCCCCCGGAGCCGAAGGTCCGGAGCTCTGCTTCATAGCACGTCAAGTGCCCCGAAGACCGTTCCGCTGAAACCCCAAGATCATCAACGGCACCCGAGCTCGACACCGGCATCTAAGATGGCCCCACAAGACCGTCGGCAGGAACCGCGAACCGGAACCCTGAGTTCTCCATCAAGGTCGCCAGGATCGTCGCCATGACCCGAAGACCCCGGATGCGCCAAGACCTACCCCCCTGAGTCCGAGAACGACCCCGTCAGAACCCTGGACCCCCGAACCCCGAACCCCGGAACCCAAGATCGTCGAGCCTCCTCAATGTGTGACCCCTTTTCCTCGAACCCTATTTTATAACATATCAACTTGGCGCATAATAATTGTTCATGCATGCATCTTATCATGTGGTTTGGGGGCCTTATGCCGATTCACCTAATAATTAAATATGGGGCCCATATGCGAGCAAAACTAGCCTTATATTGGCCTCATTTAAACATGTGTAGCGAACCGGTTCCATCTGTTGTTTTGCTAAACAACATTTAATTTGCGGGGGTTTCTAAATAACATGAACCACCTAATTAATTGTCGGGACCCCGTTTCCGCTTAATATGACCTAATTGCATCGCACCTTTGCCATGTCATCCATCATGCATGCATCATGTCGATCTTTTGCCGTAGTATTAAATATTGCATCCGGTGTTCTTCTAGTGTTTTGCTTCTTCGGATAAGGCCGTTGAGTTGATGTGAGCTTCCCGATCTCCGGTTGAACCCTTCGACAATGTTTTCAAAGTAGCAACTCCTCTTTCTACCTATCTTACTTTTATAGTCTTTATTCCCTCCTGTTGATCTATTGCTATCGTATTTGCGATGCTTTAGTTTTCCGTACCCGATATATCCCCTGCAGCCTTATATTGCCTTGGACACACCCTATTACCTGTTGTTTGGTAGATAGTTGGACTTGCGCGTCGTAGTTGCTTGCTCAAGTGCTGATGTGTGTCGTCATATGCCACAGTTGCTGATGTATTGCCGCATGTTGATGTTGGAGATGATTCTAGTTTTACTTATCGCCACTTTAATTTCTGTTTAACAACTAAAATTGAATAAGCAGAGGCATCGGTGGGTGATAGAAAATGTTTGGTTTCCGAACGCCCACTTGTGTCCCGTAAGACCCCGGGCCTTATTTGTCGGATGATCTGTTGATTTTGCTTCCTTTATGCGTGTCTCGGGGGGATCCCCCGAGCATTTTCATGTGTTTGATGTCTTGCTCGTTTCTTGGGCGCAGCCCCAAGCCCTTTTTGTGATACTTTGTTTCTTCTCGCAGCCCTTTGTGCATGGTGCAAACCTGCTTGTGCAGCAGCACCTGGCGCTGGAGGCCAGCATGCGGCAGCTTCAAGGTACATGCTGAATTGATCCTATTCTTTTTCGTCTTCTTGCTAGCTTGTGTAGCTCATGTATGTTCTTGTTACTTTTGCAGATGAGAATAATACTTCCCTCCGCGAGCTTGATTCTCTCAAAAAGAGCCTTGGGCGAGCGGAGAAGAAGGCCGAGGATGCCGTTGGGGCGAAGGAGTGCCTGTAGCAGGAGCTGGCTGATGCCACAACGGCCAAGGAGCGCCTGCAGCGAGAGGCTTCAGATCGCTAGGAGCAACTCGCAAACGTTGCGGCTGCGTGCGAGAAGGAGGTGGCCGAGAAACTGATGGCTGCTGCCAAGGCCGTCTCCGGTGAGTGCTTTTGCCTCTCTTTGGTTTTTTCGGCTGCTATGTCTCCATGCCCTTATTTGATTCTTATTGTATCTTTCTTTTGCTCCAAATGCCGCGGGCATTGAATTCGATCGCAGTTCCCTGGAGCACGGTAGCGCTCTGGATGATGCCGCTGTGGCGCTCGATGTTGTGGATGTACCAAATGGGTATACCTACGGCATAGTCTCATACCGGCAAGCCCGGGTGGCCCATAGTTGGTGGTTAGGCCTATGGAATAACCGGGCGGCCCAGTTGCTGGTAGACAAGACGGAGGTCCAGCAGGGATAAAGGAAGGCGACGTGCCACCGCCATAGATGGAAGCTGGAGCCTTGGAGGACACGAAGACTAGTTAGTGTTAGTCTAGGACTCTGTAACTGTATCCGGCTGGAACTCTCCTTGTAACCCTAGGTCCTGGCGTCCTTATAAGCCGGCCTACGGGAGCCTTTAGGGGATAACCTCAACAACACACAAGAACACCAAGGGCATAGCACAACTCGCACACAGCGAACCCCCAATCTTGTAACTCGGCGTATTGCCATTATAGTGATTTATAGCAGGAGTAGGATCTCGCCACCGTCGTGAGATATGAACCTGGGTAAACTGTGTCACGCCGAACTGGACGCTCTCCGTCTTCCCCCACGTCTCTAAACTTGCTGTTGGGATACGCCTATGGCGTACATGTCAACAAAACCACGACAGTTGGCGCCCACCGTGGGGCAAGAGGCGCTTACAGCACGGATCCGGGCGGGATCCCTCACCGTCTTCCAAGACGGACAAATCGCATCTTCATCGGCGCTATGACTTCGCCATCGCTCTTGAAAGTATGAGGATGATTTATCGTCTCTCTTCTCGAGCGTGTGGCCAAGTCGGCGCTGTCACGAAAATCTTCATCGACATCAGCCGCGCCTCTGCCGTGCGGCTGATCGGATCTGTGGGCTCGAAATTTTTCTATTTCGCTTACAGCTACCCTTAGAACAAATCATGTCGTCAGCTACAAACCGGTCCGTTTGCCAGTTTACTGTTGCCTTCCATCTTGCCATGCATTGATATGCCCCGATGGCAAATCGATTCGGCCATGGTAGTGCATGGAGCTGTCAGACTGCCGATTCTCAAAACAGCAAGAAAACGAATACATGTGAATCAAGTCTCGAGGAGGTGGATCAATAAAAATTGTTTCAGTCACCAAGAGCCCTACATGCGCAGATGCTGATTGAGGTCGGTTCACACAAAGGTGGAGGGACACAAATCCCAAGGAAAGGCAACGGCTGGAGCAAAATTAAAATAGGCTAGCTAGACGACAAGCTACTTAATATACGGTATTAGTCCGGCTTCGTTTCCGTCGTAACGACCTTGCGGCCAGCTGCATCTCGGACGGATTCATCTTCGCCGTGGACAACATCGACTCCGCTTAAACAGCTAAGTCCTTATTTTTATTTATTATTTTTATTATTTATGATCATGAGATTAAGATTGGTTCAATCGTGTTCTGAGTCTTTTACCGCTTTCGTTTTGATCATACCTTTTCCACGATTTGCCTTGCGCTCGTGAGTATAAATTTTTAATGGCTTGCCGTTTAAGGCCCAGTACCATGCAAAAAACCCGTCTTCGGGCGTTAGCTTAAGTTTTCTGGATACACGTTTTCTGTTGTTTTTATGTGAATTCTGGAGTAGTGACTTCTCGGCACTCAAAGCCGGCGTTTTGGCCTTGGGTTCTGGACGGTGCCATTAGGCATCATCGCCCAAGGACATAGTTCTGTGCTACGAGTCTTCCGTCTCACGAAAGGTCAAGCATAAAAACCAGAATAATGGATAGGCCAACACTTGCTTAAACAAAATTTTACATAAACTGTTCAAATTAGTTGAGTTTTTCCTTCCTAAACAGTTTTATGTGTCCATCTGCTGCATAGTTTCAGCTTTAAAGCATTTGTTTAAAGGCCATGTTTGTTCCGCCATACATTTGTTTGTTGGACACAATTAAAGGAATAATTTAATACATTTGTATTTTCATGTTTATGTTTTAGGTACATGACGCTTGGATATTGCTGCGTTCCTTGGATTAAGGTGTTTTAAGCAGGATTTTCACTAGGCTTGACACCTCGGGGGCTGCAATTGCAATTGTTGACCAAGACTTGAGCCGCCTTTGAGGATGACGGATCGATGCTCGGGGGCTTGACATCTCTAATTTAAGAGCTTTGTCCCGCCTTGCGTCCAAGCCGGAACAACCTCGGGGGCTATAGTACGATGATCTCCAAGATATGGTTAGTTCTCTTTGAGCATCAAGCCGGAAATTTCATGTGAATTCCACCTTGAAGCTCGGGGGATACACTGATGCTGAATTTTTGTGAAGTTCTCTCTAGAGCATCAAGCCGAAATAATTCCGACTTGACACTCGGAGGCTACACTATTTGCATTTTTGCTGAAGCTACTCTGAGAGCACCAGGACGATTTTCCTTTGAAACTCCGATTTGGCGGTCGGGGGCTACAATTGTTTGATGTATAATTATGCATGTTATTTTGAGCATCAATCCATCTTCGACGAAGCCGACTCAATGCTCGGGGGCTACATATGATTATGTCAACACAACTTTTAAAGACGGTGAAGAATCCAGCTAGTGAAACTTGGGGGCTTGACATCAACTTTGCCTTCACGGAAGTTTCCTGGGTTACACACTTGATGGCCTGAATGTCCATGACTTGAGAGGATCTAAGACCATTATTCGGCAAGCTCTTATGTCTATGACTTTGCTAGCTCTAAGTCGGCAATTTGGCAGCCTTTACGACCATGGCCCGGTAGTCGTGATTTTTTCCGGCTTACTTATCGTCCTGCATGGATGATGATATTGAAGACGTTCCTAGAGCTTGACAGAATCTCTAACAATTCATTAGAATTATCCGCCTTGGATACAAGAAACTCTCTGGCTAGGCTTAGTCAGATGAGAATATGATATGGGAGCTCTCCAAGATTCTTCACGAAGCACGCCTACAAATTAAAGACGACGTGATACTTACGCTCAAAGCTAGATGGAGGAACGCGAGGATCTTGAAGAACTCCGGGGCTACTGTTGTGGATATAGCAAATGGGTATACCTACGGCATAGTCTCATACCGGCAAGCTCGGGTGGCCCACAGTTGGTGGTTAGGCCTATGGCATAACCGGGCGGCCCAGTTGCTGGTAGACAAGACAGAGGTCCAGCAAGGATAAAGGAAGGCGACGTGCCACCGCCATAGATGGAAGCCGGAGCCTTGGAGGACACGAAGACTAGTTAGTGTTAGTCTAGGACTCTGTAACTGTATCCGGCTGGGACTCTCCTTGTAACCCTAGGTCCTGGCGTCCTTATAAGCCGGCCTACGGGAGCCTTTAGGGGATAACCTCAACAACACACAAGAACACCAAGGGCATAGCACAACTCGCACACAGCAAACCCCCAATCCTGTAACTCGGCGTATTGCCATTATAGTGATTTATAGTAGGAGTAGGATCTCGCCACCGTCGTGAGATCTGAACCTAGGTAAAATGTGTCACGCCGACCCGGACGCTCTCCGTCTCCCCCCCACGTCTCTAAACTCGGCGTTGGGATACCCCTATGGCGTATGTGTCGACAAAACCACGACAATCGAAGACCGCTGCGGTACTGCTATTGGCTCCCTTGCCAAGGCCAAGAAGATCCTCGGGCGCTTCTACAAGGAGCTCGTTCCCAAGGGCGCTGCCCTTGAGGATGTGGATTCTTTGGCGGATGCGCTGTCAGTGGATGCGCCTGCGGCCTACAAGCGCAAGCAGAAGGGCATCGGCGCTTCCATGGGCCTGGCTATGGACCTGGCATCCAGGGCAGAGCTGGATCTTCATCAGGTCACCTCCCAGATGCCTACGGCTCCCGATGGTTCCGAGGTAGCCTTTGCTCTCTACGCTTCTCGATGTAAGCGCTATGGGCCGAAGCTCATTGACCTTCTGGCGGAGTATGCGACGAAGCAGCAGGAGGAGGTCAAGATCAGGCACTCTGGATCCAAGGCCACTCAGGATGCGGCTGCTTAGGCTTCGTCGTTGTAGCTGTAGGATAGTTGTATTCTTATTTTGTTGTAATATTTGATGAACAATTTCCCTATGCCACGTAGTGGACTTTTGTTGTATATAAATGATCCTTCGAGCTGTTGCTCAGTCATGTGTTGTTCATACTCTTGTCTGTTTTCCTTTAGGGACCTTCGGGTGAGGACCCCGTCGATACTTCGTCTGCTCCGCAGCCGTGACTATCTTTGGATGATGCATCGCAGCTTGTTTTTCTTCGTGACCGCATCCGCAGTCTTGAGAAGGATATACTTGGCATCCGAGGCCATGCGGATGTATGGAAATCAAAGGCGGAGCGAGCTACCACCAGGGAGGAGTATCTGATGGGGGAGCCGTGGCAGTTGGTCGAGCAGCTGCAGTGTAAGTTTCTTCGAGCTGCTGCTCATTTTCGGATGCGCCTGGTTTGCGAGTCATCTTACTCCGTATTTACTGCAGGTGCCAACCTTGTTCTGAGGGAGGATAAGGAGCGCATTGCAGTTCGGATCAACTGCTTGACCCAACAGGATATGGAAGCCGGAGGCTTTTTCTGGATAGATCGCAACTGAGACACGGTTCTTGAGACCGTGCAGGATCGTGCTCATCAGGTGTCGCGAGTGCTAAGGCAGGTGAAGACTTCTCTGGCATCGATTTTGCACGTCATGTTTCCCCTTGATGAAGCGACGTCGACTCTCTGGGGTTTGCTGGTGAAGTTTCGAGACGTGCGTCATGTCAGGGAGTTGGTGTGGCACCAGTTGGTTGCGGGAGTGAAGGCAGCCCTTTCCCTCGTGCGGCTGCATCGCCCTGATGTTAATCTTGCAGCTGTGG
The DNA here is from genome assembly GCA_030063025.1 of Avena longiglumis. Taxonomy (NCBI): domain Eukaryota; kingdom Viridiplantae; phylum Streptophyta; class Magnoliopsida; order Poales; family Poaceae; genus Avena; species Avena longiglumis. The sequence goes on along the minus strand of CP125975.1, from coordinate 443,530,932 downwards.
CGGTTGGGCCGCCTCCTCAGCCAGATGGTGGTCTATGGGACATGCGCCCGCACTACGCGGCTGTTAGGTAGTATGCCGAGGAGGTTGTAGATCTTTTTGAGTATCGTGCGCAGGTGATCCTTCAGAATAGGTAGGTCCTGTAAAAAAGATAGATGTAAATCTTGTATGTATTTCGACTGGGCGTGTTGCGCCCTTTGTTTTAAAGGTTAATTGTATTAGCACGTGGTGCTTGGTTGTATGCATGCCCTTTTCGTTAGCCTGACGTGATCAACTATTCAGGTGTACATGCGTTACCCTCAGTGGCCGAAGTCGTGAGGTGAGGGGAACCCCCAAGTGTGTTTTAACATAAAGAAATGTGAGGAAAAGGTAAATTTTTGGGCGAGACACTTAGCTTTATTCATATTGTAATGATGAGGTACATTGTTCGGCTGAGTAGCCTTGGCTTAGTATCCTTATTGAAAGTAAAGGGGGATAACTAGGGGTAGAAGCGTCTCAATTGTGCGACGTTCCCTGTATTGGAGTATGCGACTCCATACTCCACCTGCTTGAGGCGGTAGGCGCCACCTGGGATGACTTCGGTGACGACGTATGGTCCTTCCCAGGGTGACTCGAGCTTTTTCGGCCGCTCTTGCTTGAGTCGTAAGATGAGGTCTCCTTCGACGAAGGACCTTGGGCGCAGCCGACGGCTGTGATAGTTATGGAGGCTCCTCTGGTAGACCGCCGAGCGAGCCGTGGCGATGTCACGTGCCTCGTCGAGTGTGTCGACGGTGTCTTCGAGTGCGGTCATCAATTCATCTTCGCTGTAGGCGACGACCCGTGGGGCCTTATGGCATACTTCCGTAGGTAACACGGCTTCGGCTCCGTGCACCATGAAGAAGGGCGTGTAGCCAGTTGACCTGTTTGGCGTTGTGCGCAAGCTCTAGAGGACGGAGGGTAGCTCTTCTGCCCATGCTCCCGCAAGCTGTTCGAGTGGGCTCAGTAGGCGTTTCTTGATGCCACCTCCTACGAGGCCGTTGGCCTTTTCGACCTGCCCGTTGGTTTGCGGGTGCACCATGGAGGCGTATGATATGTTGATCCCGAGGCCTTCGCAGAAGTCCTGGAATTCTTTGGAGATGAAGTTTGACCTGTTGTCTGTGATGATGTTGTGCGGCACGTCGAACCTGTAGACTATGGATTCGAAGAACTTCATGGCCGTTTTACCCTTTTGGTTGGTAACGGGCATGGCTTCGATCCACTTGGTGAACTTGTCGACTACGACCAGGAGGTAGACATGGCCTCCTTTCGAGGACTTGGGAATTTTGCCAATCATGTCGAGGCCCCATTGGGCGAAGGGCCAGGCTAGGGATATGGGCCTGAGCTCCGATCCTGGTGTGTGTGGCTTATCTGCAAACCTCTGGCAGTCGTTGCATCTTCGGACGATGTCCTTGGAATCGTTCATGGCCGTTGGCCAGTAGAACCCAGCTCGTAGAGCTTTGGCGACGGGGGCGCGGCCTCCCGTGTGATGGCCACAGATGCTATCGTGGATGTCTTGGAGGATGGTTTTGCCGTCACCGATTGTGACGCACCTTTGGAGTAGACCTGAAATGTTGTGCTTGAACAACTCGCCATTGATGATGGTGAAGGCCTTGGACCGGCGAGATATGCGCCGGGCATCTATCGGGTCATCAGGCAGTTCCCTGTTTATCAGATACCGAAGGTACGGTTGCGTCCATGTTTCCTCGATTGCCATGACCTGCGTCAAGTTGACCAACGTGACCTTCGTGTCGAGTTTTTCGGGTCCTTCCTGTCCTTCGGGTACCGCAGCCCCCGAGTGCTCCGCTTCTTCGGGTGATCCCTTGGGGAATTTCCTTTTGATGGATGGCACGCAGATTGTAGCCTGAGTAGGCATCAAGGAAGGAGAGTTTCTCGCATCCTGCATTCGAATCAATGATCTGATCGATCCGAGGGCGAGGGAAGTGATCTTTCGGGCAGTGCTTGTTGAGCGATGTGAAGTCCACGCACATCCGTAGGATGTCCGTGTCCTTTTTAGGGACCAGCACAGTGTTGGCCAACCACTCGCTTTCCTTGATCTCCGTGATGAAATCAGTGTTGAGCAGTCTGTTGACTTCGACTCCGACGGCTTCGGCCCATGGCTCGGACAATCGTCGGATGGACTGCTTGACAGGCTTGGCATCTGGAAACACATTGAGTGCATGCTCGGCGAATTCCCTGGGAACTCCTGGCATGTCCGTAGGACACCAGGCGAAGATTTCCCAGCGCTCACGGTGGAATTCGACGAGCGCGCTTTCCTATGCGGGGCTAAGGTCGTTGGCGATCAACGCCGTCTTGGAGGCGTCCGTCGGGTGGACCTGCACCTTCTTCGTGTTGACTATTGAGTCGAACGACATGTCAGGTGCGTTTTGCCTTGAGACTAGGGGTGCCCCGTTGTTTGTCACCTCTCGAAGCCTTGTGAGCTCCTCCTGCATGCTGAATGACTAGGAGATCCTGTTGAAGTCCATGTCGCAGTGGTCGGATCGGGTGAAGCTGCCCTGGATCGTGATGACGCCCCTAGGTCCTGGCATCTTGAGTAGCAGGTACGCATAGTGCGGTACTACCAGGAATATTGTGAATGCCACGCGCCCGTGGATGGCATGGTATTGTGATGGCCAGTCCACCACTTCAAAATCGAGCTGCTCACACCGAAAGTTGTCGGGTTTTCCGAAGATGACATCGAGCCATATTTTTCCAAGGGGAAATATGCCCTTCCCTGGGACTATGCCGTGAAACGTTGTATCGGATTGTTCTAGGCTGCACAGCGGGATCCACATTGCTGCTAGGGTGCTAGCGAACATCACGTTGATGCCGCTACCGCCGTCCATGAAGACGCAGCTCATCTCAAACCCTCCGATCTGCGCCTCGAGCACCAGGGCAGTATTACCTGGGCGAGGGATCTGGCGGGGGTGATCCGAACGACTGAATGTGATGCAGGACTCCGAACCGCTGTGGTACTCAGGTATTGCGGGTGGATCGGTCACAACCAGTCTAACCTAGCGGGTGATCTTCTTTTGCACCCTATTTGTTGGGCACCCCTTTTGGATCATCAGTGACCCTTTCGACGCGGGGTACCCATTCACGCTGTTGTTTTGCACGGGCGCGATTGCGTGATTCGAAGGTCCCACGGGTGGTGGTGGAGGAGCTCCGTGGGCGATGTCGCCTGGTGTAGGTGCATGTCCGAACCCAGGGTTCTGGATCTGCTGTCTCATCTGGGCGAAGCCCTCGCTGAGTTTCTGGAGCTCGCGACAGTCCTTGAGCATATGGCTGGCCTTCGTTTTGCCATCCTGCTTGTCGATGTAGAAGTGGATGGTGCATGGGCCCGACAACTTGTCATATGCCGAGGGTTCGTCGTCGTAGCCGCGGCGTTGCCACGTTTGCGTTGGGCGTCCTCCATCATGGAAGTTGTTTCCACGGTATCCGCCGCTGCTTCGGTTGCTTTCGTTGCGGCGGTCGGCGTAGCCAGCCACGACCATGTCGGGTCCATCGTGATCATTGTAGACGCGCGGTCTTCGCTTGCTATGGCGTTCGCGTCGGTGGCCTTAGCCATCTTCCTCATCGGAGTGTGCTCGGTGGACGGAGTCCTCGCCATATGCCCACCTGTTGGCGATGTCCATGAGATGGTCGAGTGTCTTGGGCTTGACACGCCCAAGTTCTTCCTTGAAGTCCTGGCGCTTGAAGCCATCTTTGAAAGCATTGATTATTCTCTCCTCGGAGATGTGTGCCGTGGAGTTCTTGATGTTGGACCAGCGTAGTATGTACGAGCAAATGGATTCGCCTGTTCTTGAGTACAGGCTCGCATCTCTTCGATAGAGGCTGGCCTCTTGCTGGTACCCTTAAAGTTTCGGAAGAAACTGTACGCCAGTTCCTCCCAGCTTCAGATGGAACCCGAGGACAGGCTACTGAGCTAGATCCGGGTTGTGCCTGTCAGCTGCAGCTGAAGGCACTACAGAGCGGTGTTTTTGTTTCCGCCATGCAGCTTGACGGAAGATAGGTGGTCGCTGAGTCACGCCTTAGGGTCCTGCGTGCCGTCGAACTTCGGAGTGTCCAAAGGAAGCTTGAATTTTCTCGGTATCCGTGTTCGCCGAACATATCTACTGAAGCATTGGGCTCCACAGAGTTCTACGTCATCATCCTCTTCAGATTCGGATGAACACGCGCGTTTGGCGCGTGCCTTGTCGATCTTGCGCTGAGCGAGGTCGCTTCGAGTGTCGTAGTCGTGGCTGCTATGCCGTGGGCTTTTGTGTCGTCGAGGTAGGTCGTGCTCGTCCTCATTGGATGAGGGTGTGGGGATGCGGTTGAATCTGACCACAGCTTTCTTTTTCGGCTCCACAGGAGCCTCTTCGTGGAGCGCAGCTCCAACGAGTCCGAGTCCGGCTAGTGCGGACTTGTGCATAGCTCTCTTAGGATCCCCCACCGGAGGTGGATGGGACACGAGATATGTGGTGGCTGCCATGATCGCAGCTTACGGCATCTTCGGGATGACGTTGTCGTTGGCGTCCATCTCCATAAAGGACGTGTTGAGGGTTCGTGTCACCTCGCGATGTGCAGCGGGATCCATGTGCTCTATGCGAGAGCGATGCTTGTTGGCATTGTTGCCGTGTGAGCTGGAGCCCCAGCGGCGGAGAGAGCAGCTCGCCGCGTGCTTGACTCTGAGGCTGCTTGCTTGCGTTTATCGAGTACTTCTTGCATCTTCACCTGCCTTTTGTGTTCTTCGATGAGGAGTAGGTGGTATGCCATCAGCAGGTCCCGTGAAGCGTCCACAAGCAAGATCTTGTTTCCCGCCACGGCTTCGCGAGCCTAGTGCTATGCTTCCTCGCTAAGGTGAATTTTTTGATGGGTGTCGGGGTCGTCCTCGTTGGGCGGGGGGGGGGGATGGTTGCCTTCTGTTTTTGCCGTTTCTACCCTGTGGGTTGGGTGGCGGTACATGGGCACCCGAACCTGGTGGTTGTTTATCCGCGTCTCTTTAGATGAGCATGGCGCATTGGTAGCGTCTGCGGATTGGATCGCTGCTGCCGCAGCTTTCGGATCCGGAACCATAGGTCCCTTCATCCGACGGGGGCTCGTACAGATCTGAGTTGCAGCTGCTGTTGTCGTATGACTCATCTGTCGATGTTGACGTGCGTAGCACCCTGGGATGCGGGGCCCACGAGGTAGGCCTGATCGATGGCAGTGGCACCCGCTCTGGGAGGCGGAGAGTGCCGGTCTGCCCCACCTGGAAGCAGAAGCTCCCAAACAGGATCTCGAGCCTGTCACCTACGGGCTCGAAGTCCTTCATGGTGGCTGGCGAGTGGGCGGTGAAGTCGAAAGCGCCGAAGAGGATATGGCTCTCCGTCACCGAGGAGTTGTATATCGCTTTGGTTGGGACCGTCACGATCGCACTATCAGCGCCCCCGATTCCCACAGACGGCGCCAATTGACTAGGTTTCGACTCGTCAATGCCGATTGTTATGATCTTGGGTTTTAGAGAAGATGGGGGTGCTGGAGATCGCAGAACGGTTAACAGACAAGCAACTAGGCACACGAGATTTACCCAGGTTCAGGCCCCTGGAGGGAAAACCCTACTCCTGCTTGTCTACTCTTGATTATGGCGGAACCGAAGGTTACAAGGGTGCACAGATGCAATATGGCGTGGAGGTGTGTATGCGGTGGAAAAGGATTGGCCCTCCTCACCGTGCCCTCCTAGCCTTTATATAGAGTTAGGCAGGTCTCGGACACAGATCGAGTCGGTTACAAGTTTAGGGTTTACCCGTTTGAATATTCTATCCGTTCTAGTCTTGCTCTCCAAGGATCCGAAGATGTCATGGGCTTGGGCCACCCGAAAATCTCCACAGGCCACGTATGTTTTTGTGGGCCTTCCTTGGGCTGGACCAGGTGTTCTAATGCCGTGTACCCGTAGGGTATAACCATGTCAGCAGAAGGGCGCGGGTGCATCGCTTGGACTAGCGATGTCTCAAGCTTACAGCACTAGCCTGGACCTCGACAAGATCACCTCTAAGATGCATGTGACGACAGAGGGCGAAGAGGTAGCCTTCTCCTCCTTTGCCAAGCGCTGCAAGAAGTACATCCCATGGCTGATAGAATTGCTCACGAAGTATTCTGTGAAGTAGAAACGGTTGGCCGCGGCAAAAGCCACGACATCGGAGGTTGCCACGGACGCCGTGAAGCCCTCGGATACTTCTGCCTAGTTAGTGTTGCGATGTCACTGGCTGCTTACTTTTGTTGTAGGTCTAAACTTGTAGTTATTTTGTTGAACTTGCAATTGGTCACTGCCTATGCATGACTTTGCTGGAACTACTACGCACTATCTTGCTTGTAAATACATGTTATGTTTCCATATGTACCCATTGAGATCCTTATCTCCCGCTGCTTGTATAGGGCTCTTCGGGTGCTATGCCAACTATTCCATACTCATGTGCTCCTTCAGCTCCCTTGCGACTGAGAGCCAATGAGTTGTTGCAACTTCGTCTATTGCATGACCGAGTGAAAGACTTGGAGAATACCAGTGTGATCATCCGTGGAAATGCCAATGTGTGGAAGTCAAAGGCAGAGGGGGCCTTCGAGCGGGAGAAGTATCTGCTTGGAGAGGTGGCTCAGATTGGCGAGAAACTACAATGTGAGCATCTTCTAGCTGACTCGCGTTCTTCTGGTCCTGTCTATATGTCGAATGACTTTATGGTTTGTTGCAGTTGTAAATCTTATTCCGTGGGAGGAGAAAGAGTGCGTCGATATTCGACTGAACTACGTTCCACAAGCTGAACTGGAGGCTGGGGGTTCTTCTGGACTGACAGGAACCGGCCGACTGTGCTGGCAACGGTGCAGGACCGTGTCTCCCAGGTGCTAGATGTACTGAAAAGCGCACGGTTGGAACTCGCGATCGTCTACAGCGCAATGTTCCTGCTAGACGTGGCATCCACCAGCGTGCCCGGGCTGCTGTGAAAGTTTCACGATGTGAATGTTGTGAAGGAGTGTGTTCGCCAGCAACTAGTTGCGGGTGCCAAGGCTGCGCTGGACACATGCATCGCCTAGATGTGGACTTGGAGGCCATTGCGGTAGGACCTCCAGTGCCTCCAGATGGGATGGCGTGGAACATGCGTCCTCATTATCGGGAGATTTCCCAGCCTACAGAAGACATTGTTCCATTGTTCAACGGGCACACCAATTTAATTCTCCATCGGCATCGGTGATGTTTGTCTTGAAGACAATGGATTCGAAGAACTTGATGCTAGTGCTGCCGGTTTGGTTGGTGACGGGCATAGCCTCGATCCACTTGGTGATTTTTTCGAATGCAACAAGAAGGTAGACGTAGCCTCCGGGTAATGTCTTGTGGAGCTTGCCGACTATTTCGAGCCCCCGTTGTGCAAAGGGCCAGACCAGGGGTATTGGCCATAGCTCGGCGCCTAGCGCGTGTGGTTTTTCCATAAATCTTTGGCAGGTGTTGCACTTCTCGACGATGCTTTTGGCATTGCACATCGCGGTTGGCTAGTAGAAACCAGCCCGGAGTGCCTTGGCGACAAGGGCAGGATTGCCAGCGTGGTTTCCGTAGCTGCCTTCGTGGATGTCAAGGAGGATGCTTCTGCCATCGCCGTTGTTGACGCACCGTTGGAGAACTCTAGTGATGCTTCTCTTGTAGAGATCACCGTTGATGATGGTGAAGGCCTTGGAGCGATAGGTGATGTGTTGTGCGTTCATTGGGTTGTCTAGAAGCTTCTTAATCAGTAGGTATGAAAGAGCATTTCCTATCACTAGTGATTTTGGTGTTTTATAACAACACACATTTCGGACTAATTATTTGCCAAGTGTATCACAGGTGCATTGAAAAAGACTTGGCAATGGTTAAATAACTGTCCAGAAACTTTCTGCCTGGTGCGGTACCAAAAAGCGGTAGTACCGCTTTTTGCTACCAGACGTAGCAGTAGATTGTGATCAGTTGCTAAAAAGCCACTGCCAGGCTTGGTACTAAAAAGCGGTAGTACCGCATTTTAGTACCTAGCGCGACAGTAGCTTTTTAACCACTTGTCAAAAGCTAATGCCCGCTCCGGTACTAAAATGCGGTAGTACCGGATTTTAGTACCGTCTTGTGAGCCTTTTCAACCTATAAAGGCCATTTGCTCCCGGTACTAAAATGCGGTAGTACCGCACTTTAGTACCCGGCGTGGCAGTAGCCTTTTGTATGTTGGCAAAAGCTACTGGCTGCCTAGGTAGAAAAATGCGGTAGTACCGCATTTTGCTACCTGGCGTGACTGAGAGATTTTTCGACCAAGTTGTTGATTCCACTGCGCGTCCAGTAGTACCGGTTGCCACTTGCGGTACTACCGCTTTACGGTAGCACCAAGTGTGGTACCGCTGTGGCCAAGGCTTATGAAGTTTGAAAGTTGGTCTTCCGGTACCAGGTCCGGTAGTACCGAAGTTCTCCGGTAGTACCGCTTGAACTTCCGATACTACCGCTGCATTAAAGGCTCCAACGGCCAGATTTCTTGGAGGGGTATAAATACCCCTCCACCTACCTTGGGACAAGATGCTCATTCACATTAAAGTCAAGACCACCATTGGAGCCACCAAATCTTCAAGATCTCCTCAATCCACCACCCAAAGTCTTTGATCTTTGGGGAATCAAAGGATGAGGCCCCGATCTACTACTTCACCAAAAGAGATCTTCATTTCCCCCTCATTTCATTGAAGGCCCCTTTGCTCTAGTGTTTTCTTGGAAACCCTAGTTCTTGTTTTGGTTCTTACAAGCTTGTCTTTGATTGCTTTGACAGCTTGCTTGTATTTGGGAGCCTCCGATTAAGTTGTGGATGTGTGCCCCAAACTTGTAAAGGTGCCGGCTTCCACCTTGAAGGTTGCCGATATAGTGGAAGGTGAATCGATACCGTTGGGGTGAGATTCATCGGAGAACAAGGGAGGCCTTTCGTGGCGTTGGTGGTTTGAAACCACCCCCTCTCCAAACGTAGACGTACTTCCCCTCAAAAGGAAGGAACTACGGGATACAAATCCTTGTGTTTCCGCGTCCACCACTTTGGTTACTTCTATCCTTTACCACACTTTACTTACTTGTTCTTAATTTGTGTTGTGGTAGCTCTTGCATAATTGTCATATAGGTAAATTCACCTTAGTTGCATTATCTAGAGAATTTACCTTATTGTCAAACCTTAATTTGAAAAAGAAGAAAATTTGAAGTAGCACCTATTCACCCCCCCTCTAGGTGCCCATACGATCCTTTCAATTGGTATCAGAGCCTCGGATCTTTATTTGGGATTAACCGCCTAAGAGAATATGGGTAGCAACAATGGGGATGGTGGTGGTGAGCCGACCCTGGTGACCATGGAAGATCTCAAAAACTTGGAAACAAGATTGAGCTCTTCCTTGGTCAACGAAGTCAAGAAGATGCTTGAGCAACTTCTTAAAGACAAAGAAGGCTCATCACCCCCATCTCCTCAAGAGGATCAACCATCCGTTTTACCTAAAGGGAGTACGTCGGTATCCCCCGAGGGTATGGTGGTGGGGGGTAAACTAGACAACGCTAATTCCTCCACACAACTTGATGGGGGGAAGGGTGAGCACCGTGATTCTTGGTACTCTCCCGATCCTCCCATCCCTCACCCTCATGTGTACAATAGAGGTGACCCACCTAAGCTTGAATAGTCTGCTACTTTTGCTCAATGGCAATCACTAATGAGAACTCATGTGCGCAGCTCTTGCATTGAACTATGGAACATCATCGAGCATGGACTCTTTATTAGGGATCCAAACAACTTCACAAAAATAGAGGTTGTCAATAAGTCAACTCAATGCCACTGCTTTGCATATGATTCAACAAGGATTGGGGACAAAGGATTATCCACACATTGAGCACTTTAGCATTGCCAAGGAAGCTTGGGATGCCCTCACTGTATTGTTTGTTGGAAATGAGAGTATGAGGAGGAACCGATATGATGCTCTAAGCAATGAAGCCGAAGGCTTATACATGAAAGAAGGTGAAGATCATGAAGACATGTACAGAAGGCTCAAGACCACCGCCACCACTTTTAGAAATGTGGGTGCCTCACATGTGGATGATGCATGGATAAAAAGGAAATATGTGAGTGCACTCATGCCTTTTGATCCCACCGACTTGAAGAGCCTACAAGTAAGACACAACTACCATCTCATGACCTCAAATGAAGTTCTGCAAGAGATGGCCGCCTTCAAAGTAGCCGCTAAGAATGCCAAAGATGCTCGTGCTCGTGACCTTGGTATGAGCAATGTTGTCAATGTTGCATTGAAGGCCAAAGTTGTGGACCATGGGGATGAAGATGATAGTGATGAAGGCCTCTCCATGGACCATCCCGATGAAGTCAAGATTGCTCATGGTCAATATATGGCCTTCTATGCAAAGAACTTTTGGAAGAACCCCGCCAAGGCCAAGATGGAAATGCAATGGAGAAGCAACCCAAATGGGAAAAGAGAGAATACCACTAGGTTGAGAACTTGCTTCAATTGTGGTGACCGCTATCACTTTGTGGCAAATTGCCCCTATGAGAAGAGAGAATATCATGGTGGTAAACTGAAGGGTTTCGCGTCATAGTAAATCAAAATTTTCTACGGATGCGAACAGAGGGAAAGCCAAGATCTAATCTAGGAGATGCAAACAACGAGAGAGATTGGATTAGATCTTCATACCCTTGAAGATTCGCACAGCGGAACGTTCGTCGGAACATGGGTGATGTAGTCGTACTCGCTTCTCCTCCTCGCGATCCGATCCGATCTAGCACCACAAGTGGCGGTGCCTCCGTGAGATGAACACGTGTGGCACCTCGACGTCTCCTCCTTCCTCGGTCCAGCAAGTATGGTGGAGAGACGGATTGGATCTACAACACGACGGCGTGGTGTATATGGTGGAGAGTTTCTGCAGCAGGGCTTCGCCTACACGTAGTCGGGAGGGAGAGAGAGAGAGGAGGGCAGCAGGGCGGCTAGATTTGGAGGGGAAGGTGTGTGTGTGTGTGGGGGGGGTGCGCCCCCAGCCCTCTTTATATAGAGGGGTGGGCGGCTGCCCTAGCCCCTCCCCCAAGTCTAAACCAGCGGCCACAAGGAGGAGTGGGGGGCAAGGAAACCCCCCCTTCTAGAAGGTCTAGTTAGGGTTTTACCCTAGCTGGCCGGTTGGGCCCTATGGGGCCTTGTGCCCCTGGCCCAATGCGGCCAGGGCACTCCCTTATAGGCCCATGCCCCCTCCCGGAAGGTGGGTCCACGTTTGTCCCCTTCCAGAAGGTTCTAGAAGCTTCCGGTACAATACCGATTAACCAGGAACAATTCCGAACTCCAAAAACTGCACTGCCTTACATGAATCTTATTCTCCGGACCATTCCGGAACCTCTCGTGATGTCCCGGATCCCATCCGAGACTCCGAACAAAAACTCATAAACCAATTATCCAATCTATCCTAGCGTCGAGACACGTTAAGTGTGTGACCCTGCGGGTTCGAGAATATGCAGACATGATCTTCTATCAATAATCAACATGGGTGCGAAACCCATATTGACTCCCACACATTCATCGATGATCATATCGGATGAACCACGATGACAGGATTCAATCAATCCCATATATATATTCCCTTTGTCTCGCGATATTTTACTTGCCGAGATTTGATCGCTTGCATGCCATACCTAGTTCAATCTCGTTCACAGCAAATACTTTACTCGTTCCGTAATCCGATATCACTTTGTGATTAACTCCTTAACCACATGCTTGCAAGCGGTGTTGATATCGATTACCGAGTGGGCCTGAAGTATATCTCTCCGACTTGGGAGGGACAAATTCCATCTCGATACATACAACCCAACAGATACTTTTCGATCACCTGAGAGACACCTTTATGATCACCCTCTCATAAGATGACGTTTGATGACCTCAAAGATTTCTTCCGATACCAGGGAGTTGTATTATCTCATGGTCTAAGGAATAAAATATTTGACATGAGAAAAGCTTCACAAAGATGAACACAATGACACGATCTAATTGCTTCGCTTAGTTTGGGCCTGTCCATCATATCATTCTCCCAATGATATGATCTCATTATTAATTGACAACTCATGTCCATGGTTAGGAAACCTAAACCATCATTAATCAATGAACTAGTCCTTAGAGGCGTACTAGGGACACGGTGTTGTTCACAAACCACACAAGTATTAAAGTTTCCGCTTAATACAATTCTATCATGGAATATAAACATTATCATGAACAAGAATTATAATAATAACATCTTTATTATTGCCTCTAGGGCATAATTACAACAATCTCCCACTTGCACTAGAGTCAATAATCTTGTTTACATCTGGAAACAATCTCACACCCATGGCACTGAGGTGTTGATCATGTTTTACACGTGGAAGAGGTTTAGTCAATGGATCTGCGACATTCAGATCTGTATGTACTTTTCTAATCTTCAGATCTCCATCTGCTATATAATCTCGGATTATATGAAACTTGCGGTTGATATGCTTGGTCTTTGGATGATATCTTGGTTCCTTAGCGAGCTGGCGCCCGGTGTTGTCACACAATATCTCCGATGGTTCCAATGCACTTGGAACCACGCCAAGCTCGATGATGAAGTTCTGATCCAAATTCCTTCACTTGACGCTTCAGAAGAGCCATGTATTCGCTTCTCACGTAGATCCCAATCACGCTTTGCTTGCAGCTTCTCCACTCACAGCTCCTCCATTCAAAATATACATGTATCCTGTCCGAGATTTAGAATCATCCTTGTCGATTATCGAAACTAGCGTCGACGTAACCTTTACGACGAAATGTTCATCACCCCATAGACTAAGAACATTTCTTTAGTTCTATTTAGGTACTTTAGGATGTTCTTCATGGCTGTCCAAGGTTCCACTCGATCACTTTGATATCTGCTCGTCAAACTAAGAGCATTGGACACATCCGGTCTAGTACACAGCATGGCATACATGATAGAACCTATGGCCGAGGCATAAGGCACTTTGCTCATAGCTTCCCTATCATTTACCGTAGCTGGACACTAAGCCTTTCTCAATATCTTACCTGACAACATAGGCACTGAACCTTTCTTTGCCTTATCCACTCTGAACCTTTTCAGAACTTTGTCTAGGTATGTACTCTGGCTTAAAGCTATCAGGCGTCTTTGTCTATCTCTATAGATTTTTATGCCCAATATATAAGCAGCTTCACCTAGGTCTTTCATTGAAAAACACTTGTTCAAATAACTCTTCACATCGTTAAGCATGTTGATGTCATTTCCAATAATCAATATGTCATCCACATATAGTACCAGAAACGTCACCGAGCTCCCACTCACTTTCTTGTAGATAAAAGCTTCGTAGCAATTTGGAACAAATCCAAAGCTCTTGATCACTTGATCAAAACGAAGGTTCCAACTCCGAGATGCTTGCTTCAGTCCATAAATGGAACGCTGAAGTTTGCATACTTTATCAGTATCCTTAGGATCGACAAAACCTTCAGGTTGCATCATATACAACTCTTCATCAATGTTGCCATTGAGGAAAGCAGTCTTAACATCCATCTGCCATATTTCATAATCATGAAACGCAGCAATTGCTAATAAAATCCGAATGGACTTAAACATCGCTACGGGAGAGAAAGTATCATCGTAGTCAACACCTTGAACTTGTCGAAAACCTTTTGCAACAAGCCATGCTTTATAGATGGTAACATTACCATCCGCGTCCGTTTTCTTCTTGAAGATCCATTTGCACTCAACGGACTTTCAGTCGCTAGGAGGGTCCACCAAAGTCCATACTTGGTTTTCGCTCATGGATCCCAATTCGGATTTCATGGCTTCTAGCTATTTCTTAGAGTCTGGGTTCATCATCGCTTCCTCATAGTTCGTAGGTTCACTGTCTTCTACCAACAAGACAGTCAAGACAGAGTTGCCGTACCACTCAGGAGGGGCACGCGACCTTGTCGACCTGCGACGTTCAAGATGTGACATCGTCCAAGCTTCATGATCCTTGTCATTAGCTTCCTCTATCGTTGGTGCAAAGACCTGGAACAATTTCAGGTCTTGTACTCTCCAATTCAAGAGAAGGTTCAATAACCTCGTCTAGCTCTACTTTCCTCCCACTCACTTCTTTGAGAGAAACTCCTTCTCAAGAAAGGAACCGCTTCATGACAAACACTTTGCCTTGCTCGTGATAGAAGGTATACCCAATAGTTTCCTTAGGGTATCCTATGAAGACGCATTTCTCCGCTTTGGGTTCGAGCTTGTAGGCATCAACTTTGACGAAGCTTCGCATCCCCAAACTTTAAGAACGACAACTTAGGTTTAGCACCAAACCAGTTCATATGGTGTCGCCTCAACGGATTTAGATGGAGCCCTATTTAAAGTGAATGCAGCGGTTTCTAATGCATAACCCCAAAATGATAACAAAATCAGAAGAGACATCATTGATCGTACCATATCTAATAAGGTTCGATTCCGCGCTCGGACACACCATCGCCTTGTGGTGTTCCGGGTGGCGTGAGTTGCGAAACGATTCCGCTTGCTTTAAGATGCGTGAGAAAATCATAACTCAAATATTCACCTCCACGATCGGATCGTAGAAACTTAATCTTTCTGTTACGATGGTTCTCCACTTCATTCTGAAATTCCTTGAACTTTTCAAATGTTTCAGATTTATGTTTCATTAAATAGACATACCCATATCTACTTAAGTCATCGGTAAAAGTGAGAAAATAGCGATATCCACCGCGCGTCGAAACACTCATCGGTCCGCATACATCGGTATGTATGATTTCCAACAAGTCCGTTGCTCGCTCCATCATACCGGAGAACGGGGTTTTGATCATCTTGCCCATGAGGCATGGTTCGCATGTGTCAAATGATTCAAAATCAAGAGACTCCAAAAGTCCATCAGAATGGAGTTTCTTCATGCACTTTACACCAATATGACCTAGACGACAGTGCCACAAATAAGTAGTATTATCACTATCTACTTTGCATCTCTTAGCCTCAATGTTATGGATGTGTGTTTCATCCCTTTCGAGATTTAGAAGAAATAAACCATTCACAATAGGTGCATGACCATAAAATATGTTACTCATATAAATAGAACAACCATTATTCTCCGATTTAAATGAATAACCGTCTTGCAATAAACAAGATCCAGAAATAATGTTCATGCTCAACGCATGCACATAATAACATTTATTGAGGTTTAAAACTAATCCTGAAGGTAAAACTAAGGAGAGAGTGCCGACGACCATCACATCAACTCTTGATCCGTTGCCAACGCGCATCGTCACCTCGTCCCTCGCAAGCCGTCGTCTATTCCGTAGCTCCTGTTTCGAGTTACAAATATTAGCAACTGAACCAATATCAAATACCCAGGCACTACAACGAGGGCTAGTAAGGAAAACATCAATAACATGTATATCAAATATAACTTTTATGGTGCCAGCCTTCTTGTCCTCTAAGTACTTCGGACAGTTGCGCTTCCAGTGACCCTTGTCCTTGCAATAGAAGCACTCAGTGTCCGGCTTATGACCGGACTTGAGCTTTTTCTCAGCAGGGGCAGTGCGCTTGCCGTCGCCCTTCTTGAAGGGCTTCTTTGCTCCCTTACCTTTCTTGAAGGTGGGCTTGTTGACCATCAACACATGATTATAATTTTTGATGTCCACCTCCGCAGCCTTCAGTTTTGCGAAGAGCTCGGTGATCGTATCAGTGGAACCAATCTGATTGTGAGTCACTACAAAAAATTTGTTGCTGGGAGGGAGTGATTGCAGAACCCTGTCAATCTTGAGCTCCTCTGGAATCGTGCATTCCAGTTGCTCAAGGCGTTGAGTGTAGCCCGTCATCTTAATGGCGTGCTCACTAACGAAACTCCCTTCCTCCATCTTGCAGTTAAAGAACTTCTCAGAGATCTCATATCTCTCAGAACGGGCCTGAGTCTGAAACATGGTTTTCAGCTCTTCGAGAATCTGAAAGGGCCCGGGATAGTCTTCAAAACGATTTTGAAGTTCCGGTTCCATAGCAAACAACATGGTGCTCTTAATCACACCATAAGCATATTTGCGCGACTGATAGATAGCTTTCTCATCAGCCAGCGCAGTTGCAGCAGGGTGGGGTCACCTAACGCTTTCCCAAGGACATAGTCCTTTTGACCGCCAGAGAGAATGATTCTCAGATTGCGGAACCAATTGGTGAAGTTCGACCCATTGTTCCTAAGCTTTTCCTTCTGAGCGAAAACGTTGAAGTTGAAGTTGGATTTAGCCATTTGATCTACAATATTTGCAAGTACAAATTAGACTATGTTCATGATAACTAGTTCAACATTTAATCAAATTACTAAATGAACTCCCACTAAATTCAACATCCCTCAAGTTGTTTAGTGAACATGATCCAAATTCACCACACCTAATCCGATCTTCACGAGAAGAGATGTGGTTTCAATGGTGGACAACGAAGTGTCGATCATATCATTCATATGACTCATGCTTAACCTTTCGGTTCATGTGTTCCGAGGCCATGTCTGTACATGCTAGGCTCGTTAAGTCAGACCCAAGTATTTCCGCGTGTGCAAAACTGGCTTGCACCCGTTGTATGTGAGCGTAGAGTCTATAGCACCCGATCATCACGTGATGCTTGTACACGATGAACTTTCGCAACGGTGCATACTTGGGGAGAACACAATTTTTATCTTGATCTTTAAGTGAGGAATCATCTTATAATGCTACCGTCGCGATCTAAGCATAATAAGATACATAAAAGGACAAACATCACATGCATATAACTTTATGTGACATGGTATAGCCAATCTTCGCGCAATGATCTCCATCTTGTGCGTTCCGGCATGATCTCCATCACTCCACCATGATTGCCTCCACCACGAATAGCAACTACAACTATTGCTAACTACTTAACGATAAAGTGAAACTATTACATGGTGCATAAGAAGTTGACACACAGGTCATACACAATTATAAAGACAACCATATGGCTCCTGCCGGTTGTGTACTCATCGACATGCAAGTCGTGAAACATTACAAAACATGATCATCGCATACATTATACACATCACATCTTGGGCCATACCATAGCACAGAAAACACTCCCTGCAAAAACAAGTTAGACGCCTCTACTTTGTTGTTGCATTTTTACGTGGCTTATGGGAGTAGATGCTAAGAACGATTCTTACCTACGGAAAGCCACAACGGTGATATTATGGTTGCCAAACTCCGGTGTAGATCCCATGACAACTATAGTGAGAGAAACTGACATCCACCAGCCGCATCTGTGGAACAAGCCACACGTCAAGTGCGGAGCCGGTCTCGCGAACGACGTCGCGTAAGGTTGGCCTGGACCACTTCAATCTCACTATCCCGCATCATAAGAAGAACACAAACAAGAGGCTTGCAACAGAAAACATCTACGCCCGCAACAACCATGTTGTGTTCTACTCGTGAAACACATCTACGCATAGATCTAGCTCTGATACCACTGAAGGGTTTCGCGGCATAGTAAATCAAAATTTTCTACGGATGCGAACAGAGGGAAAGCCAAGATCTAATCTAGGAGATGCAAACAACGAGAGAGATTGGATTAGATCTTCATACCCTTGAAGATTCGCACAGCGGAACGTTCGTTGGAACGTGGGTGGTGTAGTCGTACTCGCTTCTCCTCCTCGCGATCCGATCCGATCTAGCACCACAAGTGGCGGTGCCTCCATGAGATGCACACGTGCAGCACCTCGACGTATCCTCCTTCCTCGGTCCAGCAAGTATGGTGGAGAGACGGATTGGATCTACAACACGACGGCGTGGTGTATATGGTGGATAGTTTCTGCAGCAGGGCTTCACCTACACGCAGTCGAGAGGGAGAGAGAGAGAGGAGGGCAGCAGGGCGGCTAGCTTTGGAGGGGAAGGTGTGTGGGGGGGGGGTGGTGTGCCCCCAGCCCTCTTTATATAGAGGGGTGGGAGGCTGCCCTAGCCCCTTCCCCAAGTCCAAAACCGGCGGCCACAAGGAGGAGGAGTGGGGGGCAAGGAACCCCCCCTTCTAGAAGGTCTAGTTAGGGTTTTACCCTAGCTGGCCGGTTGGGCCCTATGGGGCCTTGTGCCCCTAGCCCAATGCGGCCAGGGCACTCCCTTATAGGCCCATGCCCCCTCCCGGAAGGTGGGGCCACGTTGGTCCCCTTCCGGAAGGTTCTAGAAGCTTCCGGTACAATACCGATTAACCCGGAACAATTCCGAACTCCAAAAACTGCACTGCCTTACATGAATCTTATTCTCTGACCATTCCTAACCTCTCGTGATGTCCCGTATCCCATCCGAGACTCAACAAAAACTCATAAACCAATTATCCAATTTATCCTAGCGTCGAGACACGTTAAGT
This sequence comes from Avena longiglumis, assembly GCA_030063025.1. Lineage (NCBI taxonomy): Eukaryota > Viridiplantae > Streptophyta > Magnoliopsida > Poales > Poaceae > Avena > Avena longiglumis. The sequence goes on along the minus strand of CP125975.1, from coordinate 443,512,538 downwards.
GTGTGACCTGCGGGTTCGAGAATATGCACATGATCTTCTATCAATAATCAACAATGGGTCCGAAACCCATATTGACTCCCACACATTCATTGATGATCATATCGGATGAACCACGATGCCAGGATTAAATCAATCCCATATATATATTCCCTTCGTCTCGCGATATTTTACTTTCCCGAGATTTGATCGTCGGTACCGTCATACCTAGTTCAATCTCGTTCACAGCAAGTACTTTACTCGTTCCGTAATCCGATATCACTTTGTGATTAACTCCTTAACCACATGCTTGAAAGCGGTGTTGATATAGATTACTGAGTGGGCCCAAAGTATATATCTCCGACTTGGGAGGGACAAATTCCATCTCGATACATACAACCCAACAAATACTTTCCGATCACCTGAGAGACACTTTTATGATCACCCTCTCATAGGATGACGTTTGATGACCTCAAAGCTTTCTTCCTATACCAGGGAGTTGTATTATCTCATGGTCTAAGGAATACAATATTTGACATAAGAAAAGCTTCGCAAAGAAGAACACAATGACATGATCTAATTGCTTCGCTTAGTTTGGTTCTGTCCATCATATCATTCTCCCAATGATATGATCTCATTATTAATTGACAACTCACGTCCATGGTTAGGAAACCTTAACCATCATTAATCAATGAGCTAGTCCTAAGAGGCGTACTAGGGACACGTTGTTGTTCACAAACCACACAAGTATTAAAGTTTCCGCTTAATACAATTCTAGCATGGAATATAAACATTATCATGAAAAAGAATTATAATAATAACATCTTTATTATTGCCTCTAGGGCATAATTCCAACATAAACTTGTGTTGAAGAAGACTCTCAAGGCACCTTACAAGAAAATTTTCATCAAGAATAATCCCATCAACAAGAAGTCGGGAGAAATTGTCTTGATCACTCATGAAGAATACTCCTCCGACAATGAAGATGAGGAAGAGGAAACTTCTAATGGTGTGGCTGCGTTAGCCACCACTTCTACTCCGAAATTCTCACTCTTCGATTCTCCAAATGATAACTCTCCCACCAAGAAAGTCACTTGCCTTATGGCAAGAGGAACGGAGACATATGCTTCCGGGGGTTCAAAGTGGGTGCTTGATAGTGGTTGCACAAGTCATATGACCGGAAGCTCGTCTATAGTCAGGGACCTAAAGCCAAATGATGATCCAATCACCGTGACATATGCCGACAAATCAAAGTCTAAGGTAATGGGTTTCGGCAAGGTAGTGGTTTCTCACGACATTACACTCGTGAATGTCATGCTTGTTGAGACCCTTGGATACAATTTACTTACAGTCCTTGCTCTTGGATAGATGGGCTTTGCCGTCTTTATTGATGTTGATATTGTGGTCCTCTTGTGGAGCAAGTCTCCCAAGGTCGCTTTCGTTGGGTACGTCGAACATGACTTGTATGTGGTGGACTTTTCGGAGCAAGCCACTTCAGGTCCGATGTGCTTATTCGGAAAGGCCGATGTGGGTTGGCTATAGCATCGCCGACTAGCCCATGTCAATATGAGAACTTTGCAAAGTATTCATAAGGAGGGCCATATTGTTGGACTAAAATAAAATGTTTCCTTTGCCAAAGATTGTGTTTGCAGGGCATGTGTTCTAGGGAAGATGCATGACGCTCCTCACAAGCCTAAGAACCAAATAAAGTCTACCAAGATCTTGGAACTCCTCCATGTGGATCTATTTGGTCCTCCATCTCATGCAAGTCTTGGTGGGAAGAAATATTGTTTGGTGATTGTTGATGACTTTTCAAGGTACTCTAGGGTTTATTTCTTCAAGTTGAAGAGTGAGACTCAAAATACCTTTATCGACTTCATCAACTTGGTTCAACGGCAATACAATGTTCCCGTGTTGATTATAAGAAGCGACAACGGCACCGAGTTCAAGAACTACACCTTGAATGATTTCCTTAGTCATGAGGGGATTAAACATCAATATTCCGCTGCATACACCCCTCAACAAAATGGTGTGGCCCAAAGGAAGAACCGAACTCTTATTGAGATGGCTAGGACCATGTTGGCGGAGTTTAAATCTCCATACAACTTTTGGGCCGAAGCCGTCTCCACCGCTTTCCATGCTTCAAACCGGCTCTACCTCCGCAAAGAAATCAACAAGACTCCATATGAAATTCTTACCGGTAACAAGCCCAACATATCTTACTTCCGGGTGTTCGGTTGTAAGTGTTTCTATCTCATAAAAGTTGTTCGTTTGTCTAAATTCGAGTCTAAAGCATTAGAGGGTATTTTTGTTGGCTATGGTCTCGAATCTCACACTTATAGAATCTATGATAAGCTCTCCAGAGCCGTCATAGAATCTTGTAGTGTGACCTTCGAAGAATATGATGGTCCCCAAGGGGGGCGTGTTCATGCTTGTGATGCAGATGATGAAATGCCTCAGGATGCCATAGGAATAATGGGTGTGGGATATATCCGCCCCGTTGAGGAACCCCTTATGGCGGATCGAGAAGAACTATGCTCCACTCATGTGGAGCCCTCATCTTCACAACCTCAACATGCTCCATCCACCGAAGAGGACATTGACTCAAGCCAAAGACAAGATGTGGACCCTCAACATGGTGATCAAAGTGACAACTCTAGTCAAGGGGAGCTTGATCCATTTGCCAGGTTGTCAAGTGATGCCAAGTCAATTTCTCAAGGAAGATCCGTAAAAACTGCTTTGAGACAAGCTCAAATTGATGCTAGAAGAGCACTTGATCAAGACCAAGGTCAATCTTTGCCTCCCAATGTAGAAGATGATTCCAATGATGATCAAGGTCAAGATGATGGTCAAGACGAGGATCAAAATGAAGAAGAGGGTCCCCCGAGAAACAACACGGAGATTCACGCTCGTCGCGAAGCTAGGAAGGAAAGAATGTTGGAACTAAGAGACCACACTCTACAAAATGTTGTTGGTGACCTAAGGAAAGGCATTTCCACAAGAGCACAATTGAAGAGGTTCAGTGAACATCAAGCTGACATCTCCATGATTGAACCTAAGAAAGTGTGGGAGGCTCTTGAAGATTCGGATTGGTTGGAAGCTATGCACAAAGAGCTCAACAACTTTGAGAGAAACAAAGGATTGCCACAATGTTATTTGAGAAGCCAAAGGATTGCCACAATGTTATTGGAACAAAGTGGATATTCAAGAACAAGCAAGATGATCATGGAATTATAGTAAGGAACAAGGCTAGATTGGTTGCACAAGGGTATTCTCAAATTGAAGGCATTGACTATGGAGAGACTTATGCACCCGTGGCTCGCCTTGAGTCCATTTGTATCCTTCTTGCTTATGCGGCACATCATAACTTCAAGTTACAACAAATGGATGTAGAAACTGCATTTCTTTATGGCCCATTAAATGAATTAGTATATGTTAAGCAACCCCCGGTATTTGAGGACCCCAACTTCCCAAACCATGTCTACAAACTTGATAAGGCGCTCTATGGGCTCAAGCAAGCCCCACGCACGTGGTATGAGCACCTTAGAGAATTATTGTTTGACCGTGGATTTGAGGTTGGGAAAATCGATCCCACTCTTTTTACTAAGAGGGTCAATGGGGAGCTTTTTGTATGCCAAATATATGTTGATGATATTATCTTTGGCTCATCTAACAAAGCTTTCAATGATGAATTCTCAAAGCTTATGACTAGTAGGTTCCGGATGTCTTTGATGGGAGAGTTGAGAGTATTTCTTGGCTTTGAGATCAAGAAAGTTAGAGGAGGGACATTCTTAAATCAAGCCAAGTATACTCAAGATATGCTCAAGAGATTCAAAATGCAAGATTTAAATGGAGCTCCTACTCCCATGGCTACAAAGACTCATCTAGAACAAAATCCAAATGGTAAAGATGTGGATCAAAAGGTATACCGGTCTATGATTGGTTCTTTGCTTTACCTTTGTGCATCTAGACCCGATATTGTGTTGAGTGTAGGTGTGTGTGCAAGATATCAAGAGGCTCCTAAAGAAAGCCATTTGATGGCGGTCAAGAGAATCTTTCTATATTTAGTTCATACCCCATTTTATGGTCTTTGGTATCCTCGAGGCTCAACATTTGCTCTTTGTGGATACACAATTCGGATTTGGGCGGGTGATAAGGATGATATAAAATCAACATCCGGGGCTTGCCAATTTCTTGGTAGGTCTTTGGTATGTTGGTCTTCTAAGAAGCAAAATTGTATATCTCTCTACCGCCGAAGCCGAGTATGTCGCTGCCGCTAGTGCTTTCACTCAATTGCTATGGATGAGGCAAAATTTAAAGGAATACGGTGTCCATTGTGACAAAGTGCCTCTTCTATGTGACAATGAAAGTGCCATCAAGATTGCATACAACCCGGTGGATCACACAAGGACAAAGCATATTGAGATTCGTCATCATTTCATTAGAGATCATGTTGCTCGAGGTGATATTGATTTATCCTATGTGTCAACCAAAGATCAACTTGTCGATATCTTCACGAAGCCACTTGATGAAGCAAGGTTTTGCTACTTGAGGAATGAACTAAATATTGTAGATTCAAGGATCTTGACTTGATTATCTTGCACTCTCACCTAATACTCGACCCATATTTGGTTTAGGTGTAGGCATGGACATAGGGGGAGTGCGGTCCTAATTTATTGGAACATCCCTCCCCCCATTATGTGCAAAGTAAACAAAATCATTCCTCTTAATATCATTTTGTGATATGTGAGCTTAATGATGAGTTTCGGTAATGGACCCAAGATATATCTTCGTGGTGCCAAGCCAAGTATACTAAAAAATGGTGGCCTAGGCCACCGCCCCCTCTCAATCGAGAGGTTGATGTGCTTACTCGTGTTTGTCACTTTTGAATTGGTTCTTACTCGTGTTTGTCATTCTCTAGTTAGTTTTGTACTATTGGTCGTGCACTCACATTTGGCTCTCCATATGTTTTTAGTAATTTTTTTGAGTGCATTGTCCCATATCAGTGTGACTCTCTAAACCCATGCCATTCTTATCCCCCGACCAAACTCATCTACTCTGCACAAGAACCTTCCATTTTATGTATCTTGGCTCTCTGTCATGATGGTTACGGTACTACCGGTTCTCACTAGCGGTACTACCGCCAAATGGTACTACCGGAAATGGCTAGCGGTACTACCGCTTCTGGATCAGTTTCCAGGATCCTGTCTGGAAACTTCCCAGGTGCGGTCTACCAGTAGTTGTCTACGGTACTCCCGCATAGCGGTACTACCGATCGTGGCTCCGGTACTACCGCTTGTGCATTTTGGTTAAGATTGGAGACGTGGGAGAGGCACCTCTCAGTGCCTCATTAGTCCCCCGTCTCCACTCCTCACCAGCGCCGCCGCAGGAGCTCGAGAACGCCGCAGGAGCCCCGCCCCCTTCTCCTTTTCCCGGATCCACACCGGATCTGGCCTCCTCGCGGGCTCCTCCTTATTCTCCACCGCCATGGACACCGGTACTACCGCCCTCCTCCTCTTCACACTTGTTTTCTCCATTGAATCTAGGGTAACTTTGACTCTTAGATAAAACACGCATTCTTGAGGTTGTACCGTGTGCTATCTACAAGATCTACCACTTTGTCCGATTGAATTCTTGTTTTACAACAAATTTACTACCCGTACATGGAATTCTGTCTCAGATCTGCACTGTGGTTACGGGCCGGTAGTACCGGGAATCTTTTTCCGGTACTACCGCTTCGCGGTACTACCACCGGTGCAGGTTCGGTACTACCGCCCTGTAGTGATAGCAATTTTTTTAATAACAAGAGTTCCATCCTCTGTTTGTCTCGGGTTCTTGTGCCCTTACCCCTATGCTATCTCCCTCGTTCTTCCACAGGTGCAGGGGGTTCCCGGGGATCGCGCAAACGCTCCAAAGCTCACCATGAAATCGAGGACTATGAGTCAGAGTCAGAGACTGAGTCAGAAGAGGAGGTCATGCCTCAACCTAGCGCCCGTCTGAAACTGCAAACAACTCGTGGTCGTCGGGGTGGGGGGGGGGGTCAAGCAAAGTGCTGGTTGTGGTAAAGCTCCTCCATCTCCTCCTCCCTCCGGTCCTCGCAAGAGCCACAGTTCAGGGCCATCTGGGCCAAAGCTGCTATCTGATTTGTCTGAGACAGACTTTCATGACCTGCGGGTTGTTAATCCATATGTGGCTGCTCGTTCTCATGCTCGGGAAGGTAGCCTATTCTATACGGAGTTCCAGGAGCGGGTGTTCCATGAGATCCTCATGAAAGATGACAAAATGGTGGTCCCTCAAAAGTGGATCAAGATGAATCATGTGAGGAAGAATTTGAACTACTTTGGTGAAGCTCTTGATACTTGCACCAACATTGGCTTGCTTCCCATTATGGAGTTCCGGTGCAACTATGACCCAATGCTCATTACTCAGTTCTATGCAACCGTTCACTTTGCCAAGAATCAGACTCGGACTCTCACCTAGATGACCGAGGGTGTTGTCAAGCAAGCAATGTTGGCTGAGTTCGCCGTTATTCTCGGGTATGAAGACCATGGAAAAGACACTCACGTTGGCTTTCGGTGCCATGACAATGATTGCCCCAAGAAGAAGGATGCTCTTGCACCACTGTACATCAGGGGGAGCGGCATCCCTGGGAAGATCAAAGGGCTTCTACCTACATATGACATCTTGCATCGCATCTTCCGTGAGACCATCGCCCCCCCGTGCTGGAAATGTTGATGAGATACATGCCTTCATGGTGGATATTATGCTCGCCACCTTTCACCACTGTGACTCTAGCCTACCTATGGATGTGATGGATGTTATTTGGAATGAAATGGTCTGTGCCACTTTTCAAAGGAGGGTGCCTCCTTTTGCTCCGTACATCATGGCTCTCATTATTAGCAAGTGCCCTGTGATTGCCCGTGACTTGCCTTATCTTCGCCTTGTCACTCACCGCGATAAGAATCTGTTGATCAAGACCCATATCAAACCACGCAATGCCGATGGTCAGATTATTGATGAGGATGGGAACCCTGTTGTGGAGGAATCCGGTGATGCTGATGATGCCCAGCAGGATGCCGACTTTGTGGTTTCTCGTCGCAAGACCGCTCAACCATCTTGGGCCAAGAGGTTTGAGGCTAAACTCAAGAAGATATTTTGCCTCCAAGTAGACAATCAGAAACGCATGTACGAGGCCCATGTCTATGCCAAGAAGTCATGTGCTCGTCAGAAGGAAATGATGGAGGCTCAAGGCTTGACCGTCTCCAAGGGCTCCGAGAATAACATTACCCCAGAAGACCAATGGATCTCCAAGCACAGCCACTGGGATGATGATGCCACCTCCTCCTTCCGTGCCCCGCCAACTCATGATGATGCATGGGATGATTATGAGGACGAGTGATCTCCGGGACGTTAGTGTTACTCTTGTCCCCTTTTTGGCGTCTTTATGCCAAAGGGGGAGAATTTGCACATTAGGTATGTGGGATTTGCAAGGGAAAAGTCACAAGCTCGTTCATGCCATTTATTCTTAGTCGCTTGTGAACTTTATTTACTTGCCTCTTATGTGTGACTTATTATGTGTGAACTGACTATTTGTGCTATGTATGGTGAGACTGTGTGGTTATCATATGGATCCATCTTGTGTGTAATATGGCTATTCTCATTTGGATCCATCTTATGTGGTGTATGTGACGACCTTCCCCATTCCTAATCAATATTGGTCATCACATGTTATTTAGAAAAGGTATGTGCGACTAACTTATTGATAAAATGGGGCTTGATTCTACATATCCAGGGGGAGCCCCATCTCTATCTTGTCTTCATTGGATTGCCCTGCAAAATATGTGTTGTCATCAAACACCAAAAAGGGGGAGATTGAAAGAGCATTTCCTATCCCTAGTGATTTTGGTGTTTTATAACAACACACATTTCGGACTAATTATTTGCCTAGTGTATCGCAGGTGCATTGAAAAAGACTTGGCAATGGTTAAACAACCATCCAGAAACTTTCTGCCTGGTGCGGTACCAAAAAGCAGTAGTACCGCTTTTTGCTACCGGTTGCAGCAGTAGATTGTGATCAGTTGCTAAAAAGCCACTGCCGGGCTAGGTACTAAAAAGCGGTAGTACCGCATTTTAGTACCTAGCACGACAGTAGCTTTTTAACCACTTGTCAAAAGCTACTGCCCGCTCCGGTACTAAAATGTGGCAGTACCGGATTTTAGTACCGTGCACAGCAGAGTCTTTTTCTAACCTATAAAAGGCCACTGCTGTACCGCATTTTAGTACATGGCGTGGCAGTAGCCTTTTGTATGTCTTTTTCCCCCTCATTTCATTGAGGGCCCCTTTGCTCTAGTGTTTTCTTGGAAACCCTAGTTCTTGTTTTGGTTCTTACAAGCTTGTCTTTGATTTCTTTGACAGCTTGCTTGTATTTGGGAGCCTCTGATTAAGTTGTGGATGTGTGCCCCAAACTTCTAAAGGTGTCGGCTTCCACCTTGAAGGTTGCCGATATAGTGGAAGGTGAATCGATCCCATTGGGGTGAGATTCATCGGAGAACAAGGGAGGCCTTTCGTGGCGTTGGTGGTTTGGAACCACCCCCTCTCCAAACGTAGACGTACTTCCCCTCAAAAGTAAGGAACTACGGGAAACAAATCCTTGTGTCTCCGCGTCCACCACTTTGGTTACTTCTATCCTTTACCGCACTTTACTTACTTGTTCTTACTTTGTGTTGTGGTAGCTCTTGCATAATTGTCATATAGGTAAATTCACCTTAGTTGCATTATCTAGAGAATTTACCTTATTGTCAAACCTTAATTTGAAAAATAAGAAAATTTGAAGTAGCACCTATTCACCCCCCCCTCTAGGTGCCCATACGATCCTTTCAAGGTATGTGATATACGACTGAGTCTAAGAGGGCTCGATGAGCATGAACTCCATGGGTCCTTCGGATGAAGGGGCTGGCTCTACTTCAATGGGTGCTCTAGAATCTTCGGGTGGCATAGCTCCCGAGTGCATAGATGCTTCGGGGGGGTCCTTGGATGGCTTGAGCTTGATGGAGAGTTCGCATATTTGCTCCAAGAACACGCCTGGTGGCACTGGGGCGCAGATGGAGCCAATGTTTGCAAGTTTTTCGGCCTCTTTTTTACTTTCACGACCAATGTGCCGGAGTTCACAGTCGTCAAAGTCGCCTTCGAGTGCGTTGTAGAGGTCGCGGTATGCGATCATGTTATCGCTGATGGCTTTGCACTTGTTCATCGTTTGCTGTACGACGAGGTTGGAGTCGCCATAGATTACGAGTCTGGTGGCTCCACGAGCTTTGGCCATCTGCATCCCATGGAGCAGGGCTTCGTACTCCGATTCATTGTTGGACGCGCGGAACTTCATCCACAGAATGTACTGCATCTTGTCGCCTTGCGGAGATGTCAGGATGACACAAGCGCCCGCTCCTTCTTGACACTTGGACCTGTCGAAGTGCATCGACCAGACACTTGACGTGTCTAGTGTGTCAGGTAGCTAGAGCTCCATACATTGTACTAGGAAGTTCGGGAGGACATGCGACTTGATCGCAGTGCGCTGCTCGTAGCTGACGTTTCATGGACAGTTCGATGCCCTAGAGGGCAACTCACCCTATTTCTTTGGGGTTATTAAGTATGTGAGACAGTGGGCGTCGTTGACCACAACAATCAGGTGCTCCTGGAAGTAGTGGTGCAGTCGACGCGTGGTCATGAATACTTCGTAGTCCAGCTTATGACAGTGGGGGTACCGTTGCTTGGTTAGTGTGAGAACCTCGCTGAGGTAGTACACTGGTCATTGCATCCCGTGGATCTTTCCTTCTTTGGCTCGGTCGACCACGAGAACGGTGCTGACCACCTAGTGAGTTGCAACTATATACAACAGCATAGGATCCTTCTCCTTAGGGGTCACCAAGATGGGCGAGGTTGATAGCAGACATTTGAGGTCGTCGAATGCCTCTTGTTCTTCTATTTTCCACTCTAACTGCTCCATGTTGTGAAGGAGTTGATAGAAGGGTAGGTCCTTTTTGCCCATTCGACTAATGAATCGATTGAGCGTTGTGATTCCCCCAGCTAGCTGCTGGATGTCCTTGATGTTCTTTGGATTCTCCATGGACAGTATAACCTTGATCTTATTAGATCCCCCTTGCGGAGATAAGGTACCCGAGTAATTTTCCATAGGGCATGTCGAATGTGCACTTTTCCTGGTCCATCTTGATATTGTAGTGGTCAAGGTTGTCAATTGTCTCGCCGAGATCATCGATCAACGTCGTGCTTTGTTTTGTCTTGACCACTATGTCGTCAACATAGACATGGATGTTGTGGCCAAGCTAACTCTTCAGGCAAACCTGCATGCACCTTTGATAAGTTGCGCATGCGTTCTTCAGCCTGAAGAGCATCGTGTTGTAGCAGTAGACTCCGAATGGTGTGATGAAGGCCATTTTTTCTAGTCCTCCAGCTTCATCCGGATCTGATGGTAGCTTGATTAGGCATCGAAAAAGGAGAGGCGCTAGCACCCTAAGTGGAATTGATAATTTTATCAATCCGCGGTAGTGGGAAGTGGTCTTTCGGGCAGTGCTTGTTGAGGGCTGTGAAGTCCACACACATCCGTAGTATATCCATGTCCTTCTTTGGCACCAGCACGGGGTTAGCTACTAGTATATCCGTGTCCTTCTTTGGGACCACGTTGTCGTCCCCATCCACATCCACACTCCACTTCCCCACTAGCAGTCCCCGCTTGGGACAAACCCCAAAACCCTAGCCGCTCCCTCCCCACCGACAAGCCCCTCCGTCACCGGCTACGATTGTTGGGGATATACTTTCTTGGTATACCCACAGGACTCGCTGACCAGGGTGTCCCACCAACGGGTTATAGCTTTGCTTCACGGGCGGACTAGTCAAAGAAATATGAGGAGACAGTTCCGTCTACCACAAGGCCTAGAAGAGTTACCGACTTAGGCCTATAGTATTACTTGTAGTCCAAGCTGTATCTAGTTACCGACTCTGTCACGTAGCCGGATAGGTCTCTCCTGTAACCCTAGGTCCTGGTGACTATATAAACCAGCCCTATGGGAGCCTTTAGGGCAACAATACACACAACCAATCGTAACACCACAATCAACTCGCACAAGCGAACCTCTCTTGATATCCGCTGTAACATCCGGCTTACGCCGATATATTACTGGGTTGCTAGCAGGAGTAGGATCCGATCACCACAGTTGGATCTGAACCTGGGTAAACTTGTGCTCACCGCTGCTGGAACATCTGACGTCTCACACCCCATCCTTCCAATGCCACTAGGACCTCCTATGGCGTACTTGTCGACAATCCGATGACAGTTGGCGCCCACTGTGGGGACGTGACCTTTGGAGCTTTGTTCCAGGCGGAATCTGCACATGCAGGAATCGGCGAAACTATCGCCATGGGTCGCGTGGTCTATGCCAGTGATGTCCCTCTCGTCCTTCTCGACGAGACCTAGATTTCGGCTTCGAAACCCATGATGACCTACACAATCATGTCTATCGGCGAGATCGATATTTATCTCGGTTTCGCTGATCCTGCCCAACCCACCCTTGAGGTGATGACCATGGAGGAAGAAAAATACGGATCTACTTTGTCCGCGGAGGCAGAAGAGTTCAAGATCTCGGAGAAATTCAAACCCACCCAGCCCACTCTTGTAGTGGAATAAGAGGTGGAAGAAGAATCTGGATCTAATCTCTCCAGCGAGATTGGATACATAGATGAGGAATACATACGCTACGAATCCGGCTCTGCCGATGTCGAAGAGGAAACCAAGTTATACCACTACTCAACAACATAAACAAGAAGAATCATTGTTTCGTGTACCACATAAGCTCTGGATCCGACTCTGTCGATGCTGGATCCGGCAGCGATTCAGTCCTAGATGCAATCAAAGAAAACGTCGACTTACCTGGCTCCCCTCAAGAGTCAATAACGTCGCAGGAACTTCGAGACTTCGACAAAGAGATAGATGAGTATGAACAATAACACATCTCCAAGCCAACGCAAGGTGAGCCGGAAAATTCCCCTAGTCCATATGATAGCATGGATGAAAGCTACACCTCGCAGGATGACATGGACACTAGAGATTCTTCCGAGGTCCACAAGCCAACCATGACGGAAAGTACCAACGTTTATCCCCCGGTACCGGACCAAAAGCCGTCTTTGCCACTGGTATGCACGTTAAGGCTACTGGGAAGTCAAAGAAGAATAATAACAAGAATCCGACACCGATAGAGCCGAACATTGAGGAAACCAACGGAGAAAAAGTTGATGAAGAGATCGAGATGGAGAATCGGGACGGAGATCCGATTAATACCACCCCGATCAACCCTCCTATGGATGGACACGTCGTCACCAAGGGTGCGCGTGAAATCTATGGAGATGCTCTCACGATTCCAATCCCAACGCTTCGGATCTTACGCCGGAGGCGCTGGAGAAAAGGGCTGAGGACCTAGAAAAGCACCGTCTATTTCTGGTCGAGGAAGCTGCGTGCATCGTCGAGCTTAGACAACAGTTAGACCGTGATCTTGCCAAGTATCAGTCAGATTTCAAGCGACACCCAAACAAGACAAGGGGAGGTCCATTTCTTACTAACAAGAACCCGGATATCCACAAAGATCTATTCGACGGAAAAGACGAAGACAAGATCTGAGTCTACAACACGCCGTTGGAAAATGCTGGTGCAGCTCGAGCCATCCTTGCCAACAATCCGTCTCCACAACAAGTCCAGCAGTGCGTCGCGTTGCTGAACAAAGGATTAAAGCAATAGAAAACGGCCGCGTCATTCAGTGGCAAGCTGGCCTCAAAGTTCGTGTTTTGCCACACTGGCGCCGACCAAAGCGCTGACATACGGCTCCGCAGGGATATGCATCAACGCTATCGTCCTTGTGGAGAAGAAGAGAATTCAAGAACCGGCTCAAACGGTCACTCTCGCCGACCGGCGCGTGACTGGGCAAGAGTTATTCCGGCTGCGTCTGAAGATGCCATCAGGGCATTGGTCCCTCATCGGCAAAACAACCGCTATAGAGAAGACCCGAAAACACGCCGCCAATGAGAGGAGCAAGATTGTCTAAGGATGCCACCACCGAGCCGTCCGGCTGGCAACACCGGACGAAGAGATGAGTCGGATCGTCCTAAATCAAGTAGGAACGATGCCCGAAGAAACAGGCATTAGAGTAAGCATAATGAGGCTCCACCGCCACCATCGCGTAACCCAGCCGGAAATAATCCACCAGGGCCACCATCGCCTCCTAGCAGTGACCATGAAGGATCCCGACGTAGCCATGGAAGCCGCAGGGGCGGAGGCGGCAATGGTGAAAGGAGAAGCAGAAATCCGACTCAGCCACGCAGAAGCCGTGAGCCTCCAAGGCTCAGATCTCTCTCGCCAAACGACGCTCGCCATCGCATTGAATCAAACATAGAAGCGCGGCGGTATGAGGAAGAAGACGTGTATGTGGGACCCAAGTGCTTTGGACCACACATACATCAGACCAAATTTACGGTTGACTTTGGTATTGCCAAACACATTCAGCCCTATGACGGCGCAGCTCGGCCAGATACCTGGCTCCAGGACTTCTTCCAGTCCTGCTGCATCGCCAAAGGAGGAAATAGCCTGGTCGCAGTCCGATATCTCCCACTCATGTTGAGGAAGACGGCTCGATCATGGCTCAATGAACTACCAGAGAATTCAATTCACAATAGGTATGATATGCAAAGTGCGTTCTTTTCAAACTTTGAGCGAACATATAGGAGGCCCTGCACAGTCGGAGACTTACATCATTGCACACAAAGACCGGAGAAACCTCTCTGGATTACCTTGGACGCTGGATTGACACGAAGAACTCCTACGAGGGAGTAAACGAGCAAACTGCGCTAGAAGCTTTTATTGCAGGACTTACAGTCGGAATTTTGCGTCACAGACTGAAGCGTTACCATGTTACAGATTTGGGAGAAATGATAGAGACAACAAGAAAATATGTTGATGCCGATGATGATTCAGAAGGGCTGCTAAATATTCTGGCCAATCCCAATGCGGCCAAACATCCAAAACAAGCACATAAGTGTAAGAACACCTCGGAAGAAAAGCCGGCTCTGGATAACGCAGATTTCAATGCAACGTTCGGATCTGGAGGACAAGGAGGGCGCGGAGGCGGGCGGGGTAGAGGCCATGGAACATCCTAAATCCAGGGTAGACGAGATCAGCAACCCGGAAGAACCTATACCTGGGCTGACATTTCTAATAATCCGTGTGTCCATCACTTGGATAGTAACGGAGGATCTACCCACACAAATTCTGAGTGTCGTTTTAATGACAACATCAAGAAAGATGAATCTGCTGGCTACAGAGCCAAGCGACAAAAATGAAAGAAAAATTCCGAGAAAGGAAAGGATCCTAAGGAAGATTCTGACATGGAAGAAGCGGAAACCGCTATAGAGCCCAAGTCAGATGGAAAGAAGACTTTTCCGACCAAGAAAGACGCATACGTATGCTTCCTTGGATCCCAACCTGCCAAAGAAAAGAAGGCGGTTCTCCGTGAGCTCAATGCCACGGTTCCGGCTGTTCCACAGTTTCTGGATTGGTCGGATGTAACCATCACCTTTGATTGTTTAGATCACCAGAGGAAAACACATCGTCGAGACACGTACCCTCTGGTCGTCAATCCTCTTATTGATGGCTATGAGTTTTCCAAAGCACTCATGGACGGTGGAAGCAGCATTAACATCCTCTACACTGAGACGCTCCATCGCATTAAGCTACATGAGAGACAGTTGAGTTACAGCAGTGTAACTTTCCATGGCATTGTACCAGGGAGACAGGCGGATTCTCTGGGTGAGATTACTCTGGACGTGACATTCGGAACCCGAGACAATTACCGGACCGAGCCACTCTCTTTGAGGTGGTACCGTTCAAAAGTGCTTGCCACGCCATCTTCGGACGTTTGGCTTACTGGGCGTTCATGGCTCGTCCATGTTACATCTACAACATGATTAAACTTCCAGGTCCAAAGGGCGTAATCACCGTACGGGGAAATCCGAGGAAGGCGCGAGAATGCAACGAAGGATCTGCTGCCTTCGTCGAAGCCATGCTGCACGCCCAGGAGTACCAGGAGATCAAGAAGACCATCAATCCGTTCGAGATGCCCGCTATGAAGAACGAGGTGCTGAAGCCAAGTTTGCAGTTCAAGGCGTCGAAAGAGACGAAGGAAACTTCGCTGAAGGAAGATGATCTCTCCAAGACGACGAACATAGGGGTAGGCTTAGGCCACGCATAGGAAAGCGTGCTCGTCGAGTTCCTCTAAGATAGTAGTGATATCTTCGCATGGCAGCCTTCTGACATGACCGGAATACCTAGGGAATTACCGAGCACTCTCTTAATGTGTACCTGACGCTAAACCCATCAAACAGTCCTTATGATGGTTTGGTGATGAAAAGCACAAAGCAATAGCCAAGGAATTAGCCCGACTAGAATTAGCGGATTTTATAACAGAGGTCATCCATACGGAGTGGGTGGAAAATCTTGTACTTGTCCCTAAAAAGGACATCATTGATTTAAGGATGTATGTTGATTATACCGCTTTAAACAAGGCATGCCCAAAAGATCTGTTTCCTTTGCCATGAATCGATCAAGTTATCGACTCAACGGCAGGATTGGGATTACTCTGTTTTCTCGACGCATATTCTGGATATCACCAAATACCGATGAAAAAGTCTGATCAAATTAAGACGTCTTTCGTCACTCCTTTTGGAACCTTCTGCTAAAAAACTATGCATTTTGGCTTAAAGAATGTAGGAGCAACATATCAACGTACTATGCAACGTTGTCTCAACGACCAAATCGGACGCAACGTCCACGTATACGTAGACGACATAGCAGTTATGTCCAAAAAGAAGGAAATTTTAATTTCCGACTTGCATGAAACATTTGCTAATCTATGAAAATTCAATATGATGCTAAATCTGAAGAAGTGTTTCTTTGGAATTCTAGCCAGAAAATTGTTAGGTTTCATCGTCTTTGGGCGATGTATAGAGGTGAACTGGGACAAAATCAATGCTATACTAAATATTACCAGGCCAACTCGCCTGAAGGACGTGCAGCGTCTCGCTGATTGCATTGCGGCAGTGAGTCAGTTCGTCAGCCGGCTCGGCGAAAGGGCCGCACCTTTATACAAACTCTTGAAGAAAACCGACAAAATTGTCTGGACCCATAAGCCGAAACTGCACTGCAAAGTTTGAAAGATCTACTTTCAAACCCACCAGTTCTCGCAGCGCCAGAACCTCAGGAACCTATGTTACTCTACATTGCAACGACCAACAAGGTCATAAGTGTGGTAACAGTAGTCGAGCGCGAGGAAGAAGGCCATGAGCATAAGGTGCAAAGACCAACTTATTACCCGAGTGAGGTCTTGATAGAATCAAAAAAACGGTACCCACATCATCAAAAGCTAGCCTATGGAGTATTCTTTGCATCTAGAAAGCTATGCCACTATTTTCAAGAGCACAAGTTCACAGTGGTGAGCACCACTCCCCTGCGAGATATAATCAACAACCGCGACGCCACATGACGTGTCACAAAGTGGGGAATAGAGCTTGCAGCTTTCGACATTGAGTACAAACCACGTACAGCAATCAAGTCCCAAATACTTGTCGACTTTGTTGTTGATTGGATAGAGATGGCAGAAAATACAAGTTATCCAGACTCAGAATTTTGGACCCTTCACTTTGACGGATCAAAAGCACGAGGAGGCTCGGGGGCTGGTGTGGTGCTCAAATCACCCCAAGGAGATAAGTTGTTCTATGTGTTGCAAATACACTTCACGGCAACCAACAATATTGCTGAGTATGAAGCATTTCTACATGGAATATGCATGGCCAAAAACATTGGCATAACAAGACTCATGTGTTACGGAAACTCAGATTTAGTTGCTCAGCAAGTATCCGATATCTGCAACGCAAACAAGCACATGGCAGCATACAAAGCTGTTGTGGATGAACTATCTAAATCATTCGAGGGTTTTGAGGTTCAACACATCCCTCAAGCAGAAAATGAGGAAGCAGCTGCTCTATCAAGGATAGGCTCTGCGCAGAAACAAGTATCAGATGGCACTTTTTTAGAGCATTTAAGGGTCCCCTCCATAGTTGGAGTTGATGAGGACTACCCGACGAAATCCGAATCACCTTTAATAGTAGTTCTGGCTGTAATTCCCAGCTGGAAAAAACCCTATTTGGATTTCCTGATAGACGGAAAATTACCCGAAGACGAAGTCTTAAGCCGGCAGATTGTCCGACGAGCAAAATCCTATACTATAATAAATGGTGATCTCTATAAACGGAGTGTTTCTGGCGTGTTCCAGCGATGTATTTCTTTGGAAGAAGGAGTGGACATCTTAAGAGAAATCCACGAAGGAGAGTGTGGTCATCATGCTGCAGCCAGATCCTTAGTGGAAAAAGCTTTCCGACACAAATTCTTTTGGCTTATAGCTAAGGCGGACGCCGACAAACTGGTCAAAACATGCAGAGGATGCCAAAAGTACGCACATCAGACACACGTTTCGGCTGAACAGCTGCGAACAATCCTTATTACATGACCATTTGCGGTCTGGGGGCTTGATATGGTAGGGCCGTTTCGCACGGCAAAATGTGGATTTACCCACCTACTAGTGACGGTGGATAAATTTATAAAATAGATTGAGGCTAAACCCGTAACAGGTTGCGATGGAGCCACATCCAAAAAGTTCGTCGAGGACGTAATCATCCAATTCGAATATCCGCACAATATAATCACTGACAATGGGAGCAATTTTTCCATGGGAAAACTTGCCAAATTCTGTGAAGAACAAGGAATTCGACTCGATATTTCATCAGTCGCACATCCACAAGCTAATGGACAAGTAGAAAGAACTAATGGCCTTATTTTGCAAGGAATCTGACCTCGTCTTGAGGCACCGCTTCGACGGGCCACGGGGGCTTGGGAGGAAGGATTACCGTCTGTGATATGGAGCTAACGTACAAATACTAACAGGTCAACCGGCCAAACTCCTTTCTTGTTAGTCTATGGTGCAGAAGAGTTTCTTCTAAGTGATCTAATCCATCAGTCTCCACGACTCAAAGCATATATCAAAGAAGATGCTGAAGTTTCTCGACAAGATGATCTCGATATAATCGAAGAAGTACGCGTTGTTGCTGAGCAGAGATCTACAACCTATTAGCAGAAGTTGCGCAAGTATCATAGTCAGAGAGTGCAAAACCGCTCCTTTAGAAAAGGCGACTTGGTTCTCCAACTTGTGCAAAAGAGAAAGCACAAACTTTCCCCGATTTTGAAAGGACCTTTTATGATTAGCAGAGTTCTGCATAATGGGTCATATTATTTAACCGATATGAGACCAGTCAAGGAAAGATCAGATACTCGGAAGAGAAAGAGAGTTGACGGTAGCACAGACCCGGATGAAATAGACCATCCATGGAATATTGCACAGCTACGTCCCTTCTATTTTTAGTTATATTTCCTTGTAATCATATATGTACATGTTCAAAGTGAAATAAAGTATTGGTTTCCCCATATGTTATCTTTGAGAAGTTTTTGCCATCTTATTTCCAAAAGAGCATGTCATTTTTTTCAAAAATCCCAGAATGCTTGAAAGTACTTTATGCTCATGTTCGTTCTGGTTACGATTTTTGAATATCTAAAAAATGTTACCTTAGGGTAAAAAATTCAATTTATTGTTTGCACTTTGGTTTTTAGTTGATTGCTTATACGCGGGCATTTTCCGAGTAATGAGTTGTTGGTACTGGAAGCCAGCTTTGTTTCCGAGTTTAAACTGGTTTAGCAATTGCGTACCGTTGCTCAGCAAATTTTCCGTGCTAAAGGTTTGCCGGCACATGAAAAGGACGAGGCAGAGAGCCAGATAAAACGACAAGTTTAGACATAACACACAAAGTGCTTCAGAAATTTTTCAAGTACATGCATAAAATAATAAACATGAGTGCTACGATAGTAAAAAACATTTGTTTTTATAGACCAGCACAAATAAAAACATTGTTTCCATCTTTACATTGCCAAAAGTTCAGAATAACGCATAAAAAACTGTTTATGCTGCATAGCCAGGCGGTGGTGATGAAGAAGGTGGAGCGCTGGAGTCGACAACATTGTCGCCCTAGATCTCAGACTCGGAAGCTGCAAAGCTGGTTTCTGGATCTTGAGGCGAAGGAGGCACGGCGACGGATTCAAAGAACTGCGTCGTATAGTTGGTCATCTCCACCACACGATAAGTATAACCTGCACAGGAATCTTGGATTGCCTTGATGTCCCGTGGGTTACCCTCATCCTCCTCCTCGGCGATACCTTTGGTGACATGCCTGATTTCCATCTCGCTGTGGTGGCTCATCACCATGGTAAGCGCAATCTGAGCAGCAGTCCGAGCATAGGAGATCTTCCAGTCCTCGATAAGCTTCATAATCTCCTTGGCCTTGTCCCTCACCTTTTGAACTGACATTTTGTGCAAGTAGGAAAGCTTGACTGACTCACCAGCCTCTTCGAGAGTCTGGCGGAAGTCATACAAGATATCTCCAACGAGTTTGATGCGCTCGAGGCAAGGTTCGGAGGTAGTAGAGTCGAAAAGATTCAGGGGGGCTGGGAAAGAACCAAAAATTCAAAATTGGACTGAAAAGAAAGTCGAAAAATCAATGAAAAATAAAAGTAGGAAATCTTACCTAACACAAAGCGATTCCATTGAGCATGCTCCTCGCGGAGGCTATTCAGTTCACTCACTGCAACGTGGGCTAGATCCTTCTGACTATCGAGGTCCTTCCGAAGATCATCCACTTGTTTATCTCGGAGGGCCAGTAGCTTATCAAGCCTCACGGTCTCATGGTTGCTTGACTCCAGGATGGCAGCTACGGATTTCTCCAACTCAATAGTAAGCTTCTGAATCTTGTCCCGGAGTTCAGCATTCTCCATTTCTAAGACCTTGAAGTTCTCGGATTGCTCCACCATCTTGCTGGACTCGCACAATAGTTCTGCAAAGGAAAAAATAATCAGTCGGACAAAATAAATTTGACTATGACAATAGCTAATTGACAAAAATGAAGCCGGAAAAAATTACCTTCTGCTTCATTCTTCTCAACTTGCAACTTTGAATTATCAAGGCGCAAGGCTTTGATCGCCTTGCGCTTATTACAGATGTTCTTGAGCAATTCCTAGTTGGAAGATGCAATTTTCTATAAGTTTAGAGACGAAATACCGTCAGACGGCTACTAAGACTCAAGCTGCAAATTTAACTAAGTAAAATTACAGCACGAGCCTTGGGGGCTACACTACATCATTCTTTTGCAACCTAAAAGCATCAACTCGGATCCAACGATGTTTATCCGGCTTTATGCTTGGGGGTTAGAGGATATGATAATAAATGCAAATAAGAATCGGAACTTACAATGTGTTCCAGGTGCAACTTTTCAAATCCGAGCTTGGTGCTGTGAAACACCTTCTCGGCAAGGGAGAGGGAAGGAAAATCTTTCGCTGGGAGTTCTCTAGACTCGATCTTAGCATCCCGGAGAAAAAAATGGTCCAGGAGGCTAACCAGCTTGACGTCCTCCTGCTCCTGGCTCGCTGCCTCTGCGGTTAAGGTTTGGTTCTCAAGGCTGGACTGAGCCAGCCTGAGGATCTCTTACTTATTCTTCCTCTTCAGGCCAGAGACAGCGGAGCCGGCCACTCTATCCATTGTTCCTATAGATATTAACATGGAATCATTACCCTTAGCGGGTTCACCCTTGTTAGATGCTTGGCCACCAAAGGTGACCAAGGCTTTCGAAGTATTGCCAACATCAGGAGAGGCAGAGGCTTCCTGTGCTGATGGAGTACTGGATGGAGTTGGTGGCAGGATGGCAGGGGAAACAACAAGCTTCTGCTGACGCATATGCTTCCCGGCTTGTTGTCCGGCTTGGTCTTACTCTTCAAAACTGATTTAGCTCTAGAACACGAAAATCCGAATATCAGGTGTGCTCTGGAAAGAAAGAAAGGTATAAAAGTACTAAAAATACAGGGTGCTTACTTTTTAACTACTGGCAGCACTTGGCTACCAGCAGTAATAACAACTTCTTTTGCCTTGCGCTTCTTGGAGGCGGGGGCGTCAACTTCTTGCACCTCATCATCCTCCGTCGCCTCCGGATCGTCTGAGAGATAGCCCTCTAGTGGATCTAGCTCAGACTCGGAGAGTTTCTCGAGCTAATAAGGTCGAAAAGCATCGATGAAAATAGAGTCGGAGAAAG
The DNA here is from genome assembly GCA_030063025.1 of Avena longiglumis. Classification (NCBI taxonomy): domain Eukaryota; kingdom Viridiplantae; phylum Streptophyta; class Magnoliopsida; order Poales; family Poaceae; genus Avena; species Avena longiglumis. The sequence goes on along the minus strand of CP125975.1, from coordinate 443,491,271 downwards.
AACAGAAAAGAACAATGAAACACAAAAGCAAGAGTCAAAATATTTACCGGAGTCAGAGGACGGTGGGACGTGAACATCTTCATGGAGACATCCAGAACTTTTTGTTCCACTCTCTCCTTGATCAAATACTGCATGAGGGTCTTGTAATCCTTCACCAGAAACCGATTCAGGATGACCCGCATGCTGTCCTTCTTGTCGCTGGTGATCTGGTACATGAGGCGATCCCCATGGTGCTGGAGAGGCTGAATCCGGCGCTCCAACCAGCAGGATCAAGTCGGATCCACGGAGGCCCTCATGCTTCATAAAAAACTCAATCCGCCTTTTGGCGAGGATCAAGATATCCGATAGCTCCGGTCCCCCGTGTCCCATGACCTTTGGTGGGGAGCGGCACCATCGGTGAACGCCGGAAGACCTTTCGCCTTTCCAGGAGCCGGAATATCCTTGTGATAAAAGAAGGTTCCGCCTAGCGTTTGACGGATTCACTAGCATTAATCCTAGGATATACTCGTTTTCTCCTAAGGACTAAGCTAAGCGTGCCGGTGGTGTAAGGCACACCAGCGCTAATGGAGTTCTTCCTGGTACCATACTAGTACCGAAAAGGGTGAGACTTGGCCTAATGCCAAGAAACCCCTCGCGCATAGCTGCATGAGTGCTAATATCGAGCAGAGAGTTGGGAGGGAGATTATGAAGTTGCACACCGTAGTAGTTGAGGACCTCGACGAGGAAGTCCGACGGTGGCAGGCTGAGGCCGCGGTCGATGTGCGTGCCGAACAGCACCCTCTCGCCATCGTGCGGGGTGGGAACGACGTGCCCTGAGGCGCTCCACCACGTGCCGGTGACGATGAATCCTTCGTCCTCCATGACCTGGAGATCGACGTCGTCCATGATGCTGGGAACCCAGAGGACCCGCATCTTCTTGTCATCCGCTGCCGACGAACCTGCCATCGCTCCTGACGTTGAGGCAGACGCCATTGATCTTGGAGGAAAATGATTGGTGGGGGAGAGAGATTTTTCTTGAGATGTGCAGATGGGAACAGTTGTGGAGCACTCGAGGAGTACGAGGAGGCAATGAATGACTCGATGGAGAGATAAATCTGAGAGAAACGGGTTTCTCCTCTCTTTTATAGTCTTTGTGCCAAGATTCGCGCGTTAGTGCGCGCGATTAGCGCCACACATATAGGAAAGAGGGAGGTAGCTTCCTCGCGGCTCTTCTGCCCCCTCGATTTTCACGTAGGCATTTAAATGGTGTTCTGTTCCGTAAGGAGAGGACCCACTAACGGTCGTGTTGGTAGGACTCCTGTCAGTGACAGGACCTGGTCTAAAAAGTTGTCAGTCCGCACACCGCTGAAAATCCGGTTTATGTTTCAAACTAAGCAAGGAGAAGACTAAAGTCAGAACAAAACATATCCAACTCAACTGAATCGAAATCCTACATGTTGAAAGAAGTTTTCGGGAACCCTTCAAGATTCTCAAGAAGAGGAAACCATCAAGCTAGACGATTTATCCGCCTTTGGATCTTGGAGACTTCCAGGGGCTACTGTTGGGGATATACTTTTCAGGTATACCCACAGGACTCGCTGACCAGGGTGGCCCACCAACGGATTAGAGCTTTGCTTCAAAGGCGGCCCAGTCAGAGAAAGAGGAAGATCCAGGTCCGGCTACGACAAGGCCTAAAAGAGTTACCGACTTAGGCATGTAGTATTACTTGTAGTCTAAGCTGTATCTAGTTACCGACTCTGTAACGTAGCCGGATAGGTCTCTCCTGTAACCCTAGGTCCTGGTGACTATATAAACCAACCCTACGGGAGACTTTAGGGAAACAATACACACAACCAACCGTAACACCACAATCAACTCGCACAGGCGAACCTCTCTTGTAATCCTCTATAACATCTGGCTTACGCCGATATATTACTGGGTTGCTAGCAGGAGTAGGATCCGATCACCGCGCTCGTATCTAAACCTGGGTAAACTTGTGCTCACCGCTCCTGGAACATCCGACATCTCACACCCCATCCTTCCAATGCCATTAGCACCCCCTATGGCGTACTTGTCGACAATACGACGACAGCGATGACGAAAGGGAGCTGGAAGGGTTGGTTCTGGTGAGGTCGGAATGACCATGGGGCCAGATCCTCCGCCAGCGGCAGCATGAACGCCATTTTGTGTCTAGGTCGCCGCCAAGGTGCATGTAACACCCTCAGAATCGGACCTATGCAAGTTTGAACAAAATTCGCCAAACCCGCATAGAAACGATTCAAAGGTGCCCACCAGGCACTTTCGTGCGGGTGGAAAACGAAGTAATAACATTACACAGGTCCTCGATGGGACCCATGAGCAGTATATATAACAGCGACTCAAAGAGTCAAAAATACAGATATATTATACAAAGATCCAAATCACCTTGAAAACGGTAGAGCGTCCGACTACGGACAAGAAGCAAATGGGGCTAAGAGCCCGAAGAATAACCAATGGCGTCCATAACCTGCCAAGCCGGAAGGTAACCACTAACGGCGTCGATCTCAAAACCTGCTTAAACAAAGGGGTGCCGACAAAGGGCAAAGGAAAAAGGAGCGTCAAGATCGAGGCCAGTGCACGCGAGGCTAGAATTGGCGGTCCTCGCCTACATAGGTATGGTGGATCGAGCGTGCAAAGATGCACTAAACAACCTATAGAGACTCGATACAATGGCGGCAATCGAGAGAGGGTAAGAAAGACCTATTCGATCCAACACAAGCTAACACCAAACAAACCCATCTGGTATTTCCCCTCGAGACCAAACGAGGAAGTCAACCAAGGAACTCACACGGTTGGCGGTTTACTTATTCGATTATAGTTGCGGCACTTTACTAGTCGGTTTAGATAATCATTACGATAAAGTAAGCGTGGGCACTTTTAGTTAATCATTCCGTTGGAGTTGCAGCAATTACTAATCGAATGAGATAGCATGATGTAATCCCGAAACCCGCAGCTTGTTGGTACTTTTATTCAGCCATTTCGTTGTAGTTGCAATACTTACTAGTCGATACAATTGTCGATGCGACAACCAAACAAGCAATTGTGGGCGTATTAATTAGCCATTCCATTATAGTGGAGCTGATTACTAGTCATTATAAGTCAAATTTATAGCAGTAAACTTTAGTTATGCTTGTCTATGATCGAGATCATGCTCCAAGTCGTCCATATCCATGGACACGGCTTTAAAGTTTTACCCGGCCGGGTGCACCAATAGCAACACACGCCGATCAACCTCGGAAAAACCAAATCAAAACCCAACGAGGCTTTCACGATCGAACAATCACAGTTCAGAAATATTTGAGGCCACCCTTAAGTAGAATCCATAGTAAGCAAGCTCAGACGGCCTCAAGGTTATGGGGACGGGCGTGAACATCGGGAACCGAAAGTGTGGCTGGGCTTGTCGACACCGCGGAATCGTGCCATGATCCTAAACAGTACAGTGTGCTCCTCGCACAAATTAAATACAGAAAGTAGCATGGCATAAGTACAGGATAGTAAATAAAACCTCAAACTAGTTTGTGGCCCCAAGAAATAAGTCTGAATCAAGCTCTGGCTCGGGGGTCCCATATACCTCCGGATGTGGATAGCGCAAAAATCAAGGAACAGTATCAAGTACTCGGGGTCTTACGGGACACAAGTGGGCGCTCGAAACCAAATATTTTCTATCACCCACCGATGCCTCTCGCTTATTTCAATTTTAGTTGTTAAACAGAAATTAAAGTGACGATAAGTAAAACTAGAATCATCTCCAACATCAACATGCGGCAATACATCGTAAAATGGCATATGACGACACACATCAGCACTTGAGCAAGCAACTACGACGCGCAAGTCCAACTATCTACCAAACAACAGGTAATAGGATGTGTCCAAGGCAATATAGGGCTGCACGGTATAACTCAGGTGCGGAAACTAAAGCATCGCAACACAGATAGCAATAGATCAACAGGAGGGAAGTAAATACTATAAAAGTAAGATAGGTAGAAAGGGGGAGATGCTCGCCTGAAAACATTGTCGAAGGTTTTCCCGAAGATCGGGACGAAGCTCACATCAACTCAACGGCCTTATCCGCGAAGAAGCAAAACACTAGAAGAAACACCGGATGCAATATTTAAGATTTCGGCAGAAGATCGGCATGATGCATGTATGATGTATGGCATGGCAAGGTGCGATGCAATTAGGTCATATTAAGCGGAACCGGGGGCCCGACAATTAATTAAATGGTACAAGTTATTTAGAAACCCCGCATTTTAAATGTTGCATTAGCAAGACAAAAGATGGCACTGGTTCGCTACACAAGTTTAAATGAGGCCAATATAAGGCTAGATTTGCCCGCATATGGGCCCCATATTTAATTATTAGGTGATTCGGCATAAGGCCCCCAAACCACAGATATGCATGCGAGATGACAAATTAATATGCAACAATGTTATGTTTCATTTATGAAATAGGGTTGGCGGAAAGGGTTCACACATAGGGTCCTCGACGGTCTTGGTGTTCCGGGGTCGGGGTCGGTCTCAGGGTTCAGGGTTCGACGGACTTGGGGGTTCCGGGGTTCGACGGAAGCGTTCTCGGGTTCCGGGGTCGTTCTCGATTTACGGGGGTAGATCTTGTCGTTCCGGAAAGCCGGACTTGGTTCGGTGTCGGGGCGTGTCGAATTCTTCCGGGCCAATGCCGTTCTTATCGTCGTGTCGATCTTGTCGGGCCCGCGCTTCGGATTCCGTGAGGCGACCTTGGCACTCCGTGCCCATGAAGCAGAACTTGTCGATTCCATTTCAACGGCCTTGTTGTCTGAGACGAAGGTCATAGGGTCTCCGGGGTCTTGACGGCTTCGGGTCCGAGAGGGAGATCTTGGCGTCGGGGTTTCCGTGACGAAGATCTTGTCGCGCGGTGTCAAAGCTTCCGGGAAGGAGATCATGAGGTTACGGCTCTGGTGGTTCCTCGGGTTCGATCGAGTCGGCGTCGATCTCGGGATCTGCCCCTACACGGTCTTCGGGGAACTTGGAGTCCGGGGTTCGTCCCTCGGGGTGGTACTTGTCGCATTCGAGGGGGGTACTTGAAGTCCGGGCTGGAGATCTTGGCGAGGCACCGGTACGGGTTCGGGGGTCTCGGCAAACGGCGTCACGGAGCAGCGATGGAAGCGGCGAGGTCGGCCGGGAGGGCGCGAGCGGCGTCGGGCGGCACCGGGCGGCAGATGCAGGCGGAGGAGGCGACAGCGGGAGGTCGGAGGGAGCGTGGCGGACGCCGGGGCGGAGACGCTGGGGCCGTCGCCGGAGGGGACACTGGCGGGGCAGGCGGGCGTGCGGTGGCAGCGGGGCTCGGCGCCCGGCCGGCGCTGGCGTCCGCGATCGCTGGGCCGACGGACTAGCGGCTCAGCGGACCGCCTGCTCGAAGGAGGGCTCAGCGGCGCTGGAGAAGGTCGGGGCGGCGGGCGCAGAGGCGGGGATGGCGCCGCGGCCGAGTGGCCTGGGGAGCAGCGAGCGGCGGCGGGCAGCAGCTTCAGCGAGGCGTGCAGCGTGGCGAGGCGAGGTGGTGCTTGGCGGCAGGCGTGGCCGCGGAGGAGGGCCCAGGCGAGGTTCTTGAGGCGGCCGCGGGCGGAGGCGGCGGAGGCGGGGCGGTGGCGGCTTGAGCGGGGTGGAGGCGCGGGCTCGACGGAGACGCTGCACGGCGGGAGAGAAGAGGCTGCAGCCTGGGGAGGCGAGGCGAGGTTGAGCGTGGCTGGCGCGGCGGAGGGCGGGGCTGGCGGAGGCTGGCGCTATGGGGGGCGCGAGGAAGGGCCGCTGGGAAGAAGCAGGCGTGGGAGGCGGTGTCACGGTGGGAGTGGGCCGGTGGGGTCCACGCGGGTTGGGATCGTGCAGGGTGTGCGTGTGGTGTGCGTGTAGTGTAGGGAGGGACGAGCGGGAGCCAGCTGGTGGGGTGGAGTGCGTGTGTGTGCTGGGGCTGTGGGGGTGGGGGCTGAGAGAGAGGTGAGGGAGGAGAGAGAGGGGGTGGGGTCTGGCCAAGTGGCAGGTTTTGAGTGGGTGAGGGGAGAGGGGAGCTGAGGTGGCGAGAGGGGAGTGGCCAGGGTGATGTGGCTGGGGAAGGGTGGGTAGATTTTCTGGTAGGAATAGGATTTAGATGGCTGGACCGATTTAGTTTATGGGGTGGTCGTTCAGGTCATTTGGCCCGTTCGACTGCCCCACTAAAAATAAATATAATGTTTATTTGTTTTTAATAACTCCGTTTGCAAACCGATATCGTTCAAACAAAATAATCCGGAGGCCGGCTTTGATATTTGAATAGAGGTGGGGCGTTTTAGAAAACAACACGGGCTTTGCAAACATAGTTTTGGCAAACAATGCATGACGACGACGATGCAATGCACAAATTCAACGCGATTTTCTAGTAGTGGTTTTGCGGGATGCCACAGTGCAGCTCTGTCTCCTTCTTCTGTGGCGCGCCGCTGCGCCCTCGCTTCGAGCGACGCGTGTACGTGAGCCTCGAGGCCGCGCACACGCTCGCCGATGTAGGCATGCACTGCCCGTGGCTGAACGTGCACCTGTCGGAGGGGTGGAACCTCAACGGTTCCCGTGTGCCGGTGTCGGCCATCCCAGGCTCGGGCCCTACGCGCCTCCACGAGATCTGCCGACGCCGGACCTTCCTCCCGCCAGATCTGCGGCAGGATCCGTCCTACGCAATCGGCTCCCCGATCTAGGACCGGTGGTTTGAGGTGGAGCACGCGGGGCGACGCGAGGCCATCGAGGCCTACCTCAAGAAACTTGACGATGACGATGAGGACTACTGGGAGGGGTCCAATGAGGACTCTAGCATGGAGGATGACGCCGACACCGACGACCTCCACTTCCTATCGCTGCAGCCCGATGTCCGCGACTGGTCGCGCTACCGGGGCATCGACACCGTCACCTCCGAGGTGTGGCCTTGGGCGGTGACGGAGGAGGACCCGGTAGCGGTCAAGTAGGAGGGGCCGGAGCCGCAGCTCTGGCCTATGACGGAGGAGGGGGAGCTCCAGGATGCCATCCTCGCATCGCAGATGGAGGAGGAGAAGAGGTGGGACGGCACAACCCAGGCCCTGCACGAGTCCTGGGTGGCCGTGCAGGCCCAGATGCCCCCCGTGATCACCGAGCCACTCGCGCTCCCGACACCGCCTCCCGCTCCGGCCCAAGGCGGCATGTGGCCCCGCCGTAGGTCTTCACCAACCTCGCCAACGACGACGAGGAGGAGTAGACGGCGCCCAGCCGCAGGACCAGGGCGCCGGCCGGCCAGCAGCAACGTCTGTCGGTTCCCTTCCATGCCAAGGCACCCCATAATATTTGGGATTTTTTATGTATATTTTATGACCAGGGGACCCGGGACAAGGACCTATTTTATGTAATATGTTTAATTATTTTCGGCCTCTTCTTTTTTTCCTGCACTTTTTTGCGGGGAGTAGCCGTTGGGGGCACATGCCACCGCAACCGGGCTAAACCCGGACGGCCTGTCCTCCACCCTGCAAAAGGACCGACCGATTCTGGTGCAACCGATGTCCGAAATGCGGGGGATGTTGGAGTTGGCCTTATACCTTCACAGGGAGGGTCGGATGCTTATGTACGGATAAAGTATGTGAGAGTCATTCCCCTGCGAACTAGGCCCTCTCACCGCAAGGACCCGTGTGCGTCCACGGCCTTGAGACGCCAGCTCTAACCTCACCGGGTCCCACCACCCGACGGGTGCAAAGCTCTCTCGTGCTTCCTCACCGAGAGCAATACTACCTACGGTCGATGACGCTGGGCTCGGGCACGGGCAAGGTCCACCATACAGCGAACCTACAGCAAGACACACCCATATGCGAGAGGAGTCGTGGCGGTAATCTGGCGCCCGACCCCGTGGTGGGCCCATCTCTCAAGAGAGTGGGGCTCTGCTTAAATGAGCCAATTTTGACAACTCTTATTTACTTAGATGAATATCATAAATTTAATAGATGGTTCAAAAAATTGCAAAACCACAATACAAACTATCAAATACGTTCTGGTAGCATACAATTCTTAGAAATATTCTCGAGAAATTGGCAAAAGTAAATCAGTAATATCTAACACAAGTTTTCGGACATGAATAGAAATCACAAAAAGATATATTTCAAACGGTTATGCAAATTCAGTATTTTAAACGTTTTCAGTTTCATAAAACCTTGATTGCAGGGGAATTTTATGCTTTGAATAGCTAGGCAGCTATAGTAATGCACACATATTATATGGCATGGTTTGTTTGCATCTCTTTGTCAGACCATCCAGTGTGATGAAAGAGGGATTATAAATGTCCAAAACACGGGATCTTGGTGAATTGGTCTGTCACAGGAAAATGGAACCATGTTGGTGTAGTTCAAAAGAAACAATTTGTCGGAAGCATGCATAGTAGCCCACATGCAGGGGAGAAAAGAAAGGCAGAGCCTGACTCCGAGGGGAGAGGATGATAGCTAGTAAATAAGATTGCATGTCACATGAATCCGGCATGGCTCCACATAAAAATATTGATCGATTGCAACACTGTGTAGTGGGTAGATGGCCACATGGTCCATGTCACCTCCACCGGTTCCGCCCAAGCAGCCAGCCAAGCCAATGCAGAGACAGAGGATGCAGACAAAGAAGGAAACACCACCATCTCACATGGTCAAACAAGCGTTTGTCTCTCGTCCCAGAGGCACATGTGTCACTGTCACTCGGCCGCATCTTGTGTACTTGCGCCCACCCCGAAACACTTCACCAGATCACGGATGTTGGTGTGGGACGAACCCCCCTCGCTCACGGCCGCCCTCGCTTTCACCGCCAGCTCGCGCGCCCGGCGTCGCCTCTCCTGGCCATCTTCCCCGCCGTCCATGGCGCTCCTCATAGCGGCCTCAACCGCACTCCTCCCCACCACGATCTCCTTCTTATCCACCTGGTACATCACCGGCTCCTTCACCCCGACGCTGACGCCGATCCCCAGCACCTCCACCGCCAGCTTCTCGTTCAGGAACTGGTCCGTGAAGTGCGGCCACGTCACCACCGGCAGCCCCGCCGCCACCGCCTCTAGCGTCGAGTTCCAGCCGCAGTGCGTCACGAACGCGCCCGCCGCGCGGTGCGACAGGATCAGCGCCTGCGGCGCCCAGCCCCACACCAGCAGGCCGCGCCCCGCGACGCGCTCCTCGAGCCCGCGAAGGAACGCGAGCGCCGCCTCGTCGTGGCGCTCGGCACCCTTGACCACCCACACGAACGGGTAGCCTGAGGCCTCCAGCCCGAGGCCTAGCTCCATGATCTGTTTCGGGTCAGCATGCACGATGCTCCCGAAGCTGACGTACACCACGGACCCGGGATCCTTGCCGTCGAGCCACCGGACGCAGTCGTCGGCGTCGATGGACGCGGTGTCCCCTCTTGCAGCCAGCGTCCTGGCGTGCTGGTGGTAGAGAGACACCGGTCCCACGGTCCATACCTTCATCCCTCTGGCGGCAGCGTACCCAGCCACGTACTCTGGCTCCATCTCCTCGAAGGTGTTCATGACGACGCCGTCGGCGTCCACCCGCGCGCGCTCCACGTCGTCCGCGAACTTCTCCCACCCGGGCCAGCCCCGGAAGAAGCCGGGTGCCTGCGCCATCGTGACCTCGAACCTCTTCTCCAGCCCCGGCACCACGACCGGCTGGTTGGGGTCGAGCACGCCGTCGTAGGCGTTGAACCTCTCGACGTTGTGCTGGCAGAGGACGCAGAAGGCGCACATGCTGAAGAAGGTGAGACGCGGGACACCGAGGCTGGCCGCGAGCTTCGTGGTCCACGGGTGGCAGAAGTCAGACACGACGCACGTCGGTGGCCGCGGCGCGTGCGCGCGGAGGTAGGTCTCGATGGGCCCGCAGAGGAGCGCGATGGCGGAGTAGTAGGCCAGCATGTACTCCGGGGGGACGTTGTCCATGTTGTCCGCACCGCCCGGCACCCCGTCGGGCAGGCCGACCGCGGCGTAGTCGAGCGGGAAGTCCACGAGGCTGACCTGAAGGCCGGACCGCCGGGCAGAGTCGATGGTGGGGCGCACCCGCGCCGCGGTGGACGGCGTGGCGACGACGGTGCAGAGCGCGCCGTGGGTGGCGAGCAGCAGAGCGGTGTCCACGGCGGGGATGATGTGGCCCTGGGCCATGAGCGGGACGAACACGAAGTGCGGCGCCTCATCAGCCTTAGCTTCGTCGCCTGCTGCTTGCGCTTGGGTTTGGTTGGCCATCCCGCAGGCTGCTCGGATCCGAGGCTGTGGGCTGTGGCTGGCTAGTAAGGTAAGCAATCACCGGCTCACCGCGTGTTTTAAAGAAGGCGAACGTGCCTTCTTGTAGCCGGCGTCCCTCCCTGTGTTTTCTGTTAGATTGGTGGCGTCGACATGCCAGCCGGCCGAGGCCCACCAGCGTCATCGGTGCATGGCGTTAGAATTGACACACCATGAGACTGCGAAGCCAACTCAATTGGTAAGAACCTCCAACGTTTACCAACTCTGTTGGCTGGAAGACAAATGGAGCCATGGCAATTTTCCCAAAATTTTGGTAGTAGTTACAGTGAGTATTATACGTACTTACCCACATTTGGTTGGACTAGTTGGGACTACGGGACTCAAACCAAACACATATTAATAGGCTTCTCCGGTACATGTCCTCTCCCCAAACTCGTAGAATCCTATCCACGCTCGTGTCCAAACGATATCCAAAATAAGGTATACCCACGTATGCATTGGAGGTATACACACTATAGGCTATTTTACTAGATTAGGTATGTGCTCTCGGATTGCCATTGGGACTTGGGAGGCTTGGTGATGCCTCTAGATCTAGCTGGTTGGTGGCGTTGTGAGTTTAGGGCACAAGGTCACGATGACATGAGCACCCATTGTCGAGCTTGTAGATGTGGATACATGTCGCTAGAGATATTGAATTCAAGAGGTCATCGATGAGCGCCGGATTAGTTTCGATGAGCGTTCACCACCCTCGGCCCTCTACTCACTTTCTTTCTCCCTCTAGCGGCCAGGATCCGCGTAGACGCAAACTCGCCTTCTAGACCAATGTCTCCTCCTAAAATAAATTAGCTCGCCGAGGCATCGCGCCACCCCTCGAACCGAGTCTGAGAACAAGAGGAGGAGAGATCTATCCGGGTCATTGGATCGACGAGATCGTCTGAGAACACCCTGACTCCTAGGCCAACTCAGATGTGGCGCATAACTTGGCTATGGGGCGACACCGTCCCGATGCCCATGGATAAGACATGAGGGTTAAAATTTATTTTTCTACTCTGTTTTTAATAAAGGAAATATATTAATATTGTTAAGATAACAACTACACCCAACCTCTGCACCAACAAGATGTCCAAAGACATCAATGATGCACATAGCCAAGAAAAAAATTAAGAAATAAAAAACAAAGAACCAATTGTGGTGATGAACACTCACATAGAAGCACTGTAACCAGTCAAAGATAGCACCTGGACTATAAAAGAGATTCTCCATAAGCAACACCTCTAAAAAAGAAACAATGAACAAGAGTTATCGTCGCTTGAGAAGATCTTGAGTTTTCACCCTGGAAAAGTACGATTTCATAAAACAATGCCTTTAGCAAGGCCACTGTTATGTACAACCAATGAAGATTGGACATTGGGCTTTCACCCTAAAAATCGTGACTCGGTACTCGAAGAGCACCTGCAAAAATGCAGTCCAATAGTGCCGCCACCCCCTCTTGCCAAGGCCGCTACTGCAAGACACCAAACATCTGACACATAGGAAGAACCTATGCAAAAAATTCTTCATCGCAACCAATACACCTCTCCGCCAATGCAATCCTCCGATCGCAGCCACCGTGACTTTCTCTAGCACTGTTAATATCATTAAAATCTATTTTTAGACATGTCTCGTCGCACCGACAAGAGAGCGAAGCTTCGCGCCATATCCTCATGAAGCCACACTTGATGAAGATAAGGACACGCATGACCGGATCAATTCTGATTTAGATATCCCGTGGCGACATGCACCAAATAGCGGAAATATCCGAGCGGAAGATCAGGGTACGTCAGCGTCAAGGTCGAGGAGGCCGATATGAAACAAATTGATGACTTGGCGCTCGAAGATCAGCATAGCCAGACCATCTTGATATGGATTGTATGGGTACCTAGAGGGGGATGAATAGGTGATCCTTCAAATTTTAATTCTTTTTTAGATTTAGGCTTAACACAAAGATAAATTCTCTAGATATGCAATGATTAAGAATTTATTATATGCAAACCTATCTACTAAGCGACTAAAGACAGTGAGAGGAACGAGGTAACCGTAGTGGAGCACGCGGAGACACAGGGTTTGTTTTACTGTAGTTCCTTGTTAAGAGAAGTACGTCTACGTTGGAGGAATGAGCGGTACTAAGACCATCACGCCATAATAGGCCTCACCCTGTTCTCTGATGGATATTCCCACCAAAGGCCTTATCCGCCTTTCCACTATTTGGTACCCTTCGAGGCGGGAACTGGTGCCTTTACAACACTATCGGGGCACACATCCACAACTGAATTGGAGGCTCCTGTGATGAAAATAAGGTGCCACAAGAACAATTTAATCAATAACCAAAATTGAGATCTAGATATTTGCAAGAAAAACTAGATCAAGAATCCCCCAAGTGAATGGAGGGCAAATGAAGATCTTGATTGGTGTCGATGAAGATCGAGGCCTCCTCCTTCGATTCCCCAAAGATCGGAGCCTTCGGGTGGTGGAAAGTATAGATCTCGTGAGGATTGGAATGAACAACACTGAACTTTTTCGTTGGATCCAGAAGCACTGAAATGGGGATCAATTGGGGGTATTTATACCCCTTGCCAAAAGCCAATCGTTGAAAGAATCTGGGGCCGGATAATCCCCCTAGGTGGGCGCCGAATAGTCCAGCCGGGACAAACATCCAGCCCGAAAACGGAAAATATGGGCCAAATGTCCGCCCCATACTATGTGACGCGCCTTGCCTGCCTTTGACAAAATTCCTGGGGGCAGATTATCCGGACCGGGCAAAACTCCGGCCATAGCCAGACAATCCGAGGAAAACTCCACCCCCATACCGCTTGACGTGCCTTGGTACCCTTTGTTAATCGAGTCAGTGGAGCATAATACAGCCCTTGACAGAGGTGCATAATCCGCCCCCAAAACTCTTGTTTAGCGTCATTTGGTGTAAAAATGATATGCATCACTAAACATACAATTAATAATCCTTGGCATTGTTATCTAACACATAAAACACTAGATATCATGCAATGTTCTTTTAATCTCCCCCTTTTTGGTATTAGATGATAATACTAGGATTTTCAATAGTGCCCTACTAACAACATCATTACAAGGACAAAAAGACTCCCCCTAAATAAGTGCATATAACAAGTTTGCATTTGAATACAAATGCACACATCTAGGTTCAAGACTTTTCATAAATTGGAAACTAATATCAAATGATGAGTTAGAGAAAGAGATGTATCATACCACCCATAATGAAGTCCTCATAATATAATGATAGACAAATTTTAGAAACCCCATGTTGAGACTTCCGAGAATAATGTCATTATGATACATCCATATTGATAATTCCAGAATTCCATAGATAACCATTGATAGATACATAGAGATAAATCCATAGTATCATGACTCATGACATAGTTTCACACAAAAAAACCAAATAGCAAATAAGAGTTCAACACTAAAATGGGCACAAGCATGGATAAAAGAAATGACAAATGGAAAATGTTAATTGTGCTCAACCCATGCAAATCCTCTCGGCAACCTAATAGAACTACCTATCCCCCTTTGGCATCAAAATGCCAAAAAGGGAAAAGAGCGATGCTAGCGACCTGAGAGATCATTCCTTGTTGTAGGCTTCCTCCTCATCATCATACTCCTCATCCTCATCATCATCAGCTAGCCGTCGGAGTAGGTTCCCTCGTTGGGGCAAGGAACAAGTAGAGCTCCATCTCATATAGTTGATGCATGATGTATTCCACTGAGCATACTGAGTAGGAGCAGACTGTGAAGGAGGGTGACCCGAAGCCCTAGATACATGGTGAAGGATAAGCTTCTGAGTGTGAGCCATATCGTGGTGCTTCCAGTAAGCCTCGTACTGCCCCTTGTGAGTATCAACCCCCATGCAGAGAATGATGCACTCGAACCAATTAAGTTGCTTCACTTCTCGGGCAATAGAGGGCACTGGGGGCCTCCTCCCATGAGAGGTACCACAAGCTCGAGCATCTCCCATGAAGGAATCAGTCGCTGCAGACGGGTGGGAGGTCTTCCTTGACTTGTTATAGAGCTTCTTAACTTTGTGCTCCCCATCGAGTTTCCCACTAAAATCCTCATTAGGCAACACGACTTTGATGAGCAGCATGAAGAAAGGAGCATACGGAATGGAGAGCCTATTGTACAAAGCATCATTCATCTCCTGAAAAATAAAATCCATCACATCCATGTTGTAACTCAAAGTTGGGTCTTCAGAGGAGACACACTCATATACAAATCCAAGGAGATGAACTAGATGACCACACATATTGTCGGTTGTGGCGCCCCGCAAAAACCACTACTAGAAAATCGTGTTATTTTTGTGCATTGCATCATCATGACCCCATGCTCATGTCATCATGCCACATTGCATTTGAGCATCGTCATAATCATGCATGGTTTTTGTCTAAACTATTTTCGAAACGCCTAGTTTTGTTTTCTAAATACCCCGCCTTTATTTCAAATCCAAAACCCGGGTCTCCGGATTATTTTGTTTCGTCTACCAATGGATTTCAAAAGCCCCGTTTTAAATATTAAAATATTTATTTTATTTTTAGGGGCAGCCGTCTGGGCGATCCGACCGATCGACCACCCCCAGTGCAAAACCGGACTACCTAAACCCTTTTCCTACCCCAACCTAATCTACCCAACCTTCCTCCACCTCATCCCACCCAATCGGTGCACGCCACCTCACCTCTCCTACCTCCATCCACCCAACCACCACCTTACGTTGCCTCCACCATCCACCACCCAGTGAACCGCCACCACCCCACTGCGAACCCACCTCACACTGGCGCCCGGCCCCTACCGCCGATCCTTCCCGCCCACCACAGCCCAACCCCACCGCCATCTGCCGACTCACCTCGAACGGATCCCTCCCCACGGACAAGCCAACCCGTTCCCGCGCGGCCCACCAGCGAGGCGCCCTCGCGTCCCGTCTCTCCCTCGTCCCGCCCCTCTCGGCCCGGCGCATCCCGCCACCAGCGCATCCCCTCTACCGTCGTCCTCGACCCGGCCTCCTCGTGCCATCGCCACCTGCTTGGGCCCGTCGAGCGCCGCCCACCTCGCCATGTTCCTCTGCCCCGGCGACCTCGCCTCTGGCCGCCGTGAACCCTCTGCCTTCCGCTCGCCACGCCGGTCTCCTCGCAGCGACCGTCCGTTGGCCGCCGTCGCGCGCCCGTGTCCATCGCCTCTGCACCGTCCGCGGCCGAATCTCCTCCATGAACCCGAGGATCCATCGACAAGACCTTCGACGTGAACACCGAGCTCTTCTCCCCGATTCCGAAGACCGAACCCTGGCACGCCAAGTTCTTCGACCCCGAAGGACCACAGGCGAGAACCGCCGTTGTACAAGATCTATCGCTTGGAAACCGAGACCGAACCCGAAACCCTTGGAACCTCAAGATCTTCACCACTCGAAGTGTTCCGCCAAGATCGCCATCGACAATGGAACCAAGACCGAACCCGGTGGCTTTTGTTGGACCATCAACAAGATCTACAATGGGACGCCATGACTGAGACCTCGGACCCGAAGACCACATGTGCGACAAGTACTCCTTCCCGGATGCGATGCTCGAGAACACGGACGGTAAGGGCACCGACGTAGAACGCCAAGTTCTTCTTCCCGGACGCCAAGACCGACCCGATACGCGGACATGACAAGATCGACACCGACCAGGGCAAATCCAATGCGCCCCGACGCCAAGCCAAGTCCTTCTTCCCGGATGCGACAAGATCTACTTCCGTTATCCGAGACCGATCCTGTCGAGCCGTTTCCTCCCCTGTCGAACCCCTCAGAGCCCAAGTTCGCCGAACCCTAATGTGTGACCCTTTATCCGAGACCCTATTTTTATAATATTACATTATCATCTTGTTGCATATTAATTGTTCATCTCGCATGCATATCATGTGGGTTGGGGCATTATGCCGATTCTCCTCATAATTAAATATGGAGTCGATATGCGGAATACCTTTGTCTTATTTCGGACTCCATTTAAATTTGTGTAGCGAACCGATACCATGATTTGCCATGTTAAGACAACATTTAAAATGTGGGGTATGAAAACAACATGAACCTATTAATTAATTGTCGGGACCCCGGTTCCGCTTAATATGGCCTAATTGCATCGCATCTTTGTCATGCCATACATCATACTTGCATCATGCCCGATCTTTTGCCGTAGTATTAAATAGTGCATCCGGTGTTTCTTCTAGTGTTTTGCTTCTTCGCGGATTAGGCCGATGAGTTGATGCGAGTGTCGACCCGATCTTCGGATGAACCTTCGGCAATGTTTTCAGGCGAGCATTCCCCCCTTTCTACCTATCTTACTTTTATAGTATTTATTCCCTCCCGTTGATCTATTGCTATCTGTGTTGCGATGCTCTAGTTTTCGTACCCGTGATATCCCGTGCAGCCTTATATTGCCTTGGACACATCCTATTACCTGTTGTTTGGTAGATAGTTGGACTTGCGTGTCGTAGTCGCTTGCTCAAGTGCTGTTGCGTGTCGTCCAGTACCACAGTTGTTGGAGTATTGCCGCATGTTTAATGTTGGAGATAATCATGGCTTTAATTATTGTTTAATAACTAAAATTGAAAGTAGGTAAATGCAGAGGCACCGGTGGGTAATAGACAATATTTGGATTTTAACCGCTCACTGGTGTCCCGTAGGACCCCGAGTTCTTGACACCTGTTCCGAGATCGAGCGCGCTAACCACAGGTGGGGTGTGTGGGCACCCCCATCGATTAGTACCTGATTTCAAAGTATTGTACTGGGGGCCACAAGTAGTTTGGGGCTTTCTTACTATCCTGTACTTATGCCATGCTTTACTGCTTTATTTACGATTGTGCGAGGAGCACCTGTACTGTTTAGGTAAGCAGAGTGTTTTCGCGGTATCGACAAGCCCAGTCACACTTTCGGGTTCCCAGTCATTTACAGCCATTGACGCAAACCCTGAGTCCGTCTCGGAGACCGGCCGACTTCGTTGCGGGTAGCTTAGTGGGGTGGCCCCCATGTACTTGCTTTGGGTCTGGGAAACGTCATGACTTAGGCCCCGCCGACATACCGATGGGTGTATGTTAACGATCCGCAAAAGGGTCGGAAGTGTGGATACTTTGGTGCACCCCTAGGTTAAATCTTTTCGAGAAGCCGTGTCCATGTTATGGACGACTTGGAGCACAGTTCTTGATCATAGACAACCATAACTAAAGTTTACTGTTATAATTTGACTGGTATCCGATATGACTAGTAATCAGCTCCACTACCACGGAATGGCTAAATAAAAGTACCAACAACTGCTGGGTTTGGGGATATCTCATGCTAATTGTATCTGACTAGTAAGTGTTGCAACTACAACGGAATGGTTAACTAAAAGTGCCCACTGCTTATTCTATCAGGATGACTATCTATACCTGACTAGTAATTTCTGCAACGATAACGGAATAAATAAAACTGCCAACGGTGTGAGTTCCTCGGTTGACTTCCTCGTTTGGTCTCGAGGGGGAAATACCAGGATGGGTATGTTTGGTGGTAGTATCAGGATGGTTCCGAATAGGTCTTTCTTATCCCTCTCTGATAGCCGACAGTTATCTCGAGTCTCTATAGGTTGTTTAGTGCATGTTGTGCTGCCGCTTCAGTCCACCATACCTATGTAGGCGAGGACCGCCCAATTCCAGTCTCGCCGTGTACTGGCCTCAGTACTCACTTCTCTCTCTTTTTTCCTTTGCCCTTTGTCGGCACCCCTTTTGTTTAAGCAGGTTTTGAGGTCGACGTCGTTAGCAGGGTTACCCTTCCGGCTTGGCCTGGGCAGGGTTATGGACGCCATTGGTTATTCTTCAGGGCTCTTAGCTCAATTTGCATCTTCTTCGTACTCGGATGCTGTATTGTTTTCAAGGTGATCTGGATCTTTGTACTATAAATCTGTATTCTTGACTCTTTGAGTCGCTGTTGTATATATATGTTTTGTGGGTTCCATCGAGGACTATTGTGTAATGGTATTACTTCGTTTTCCACCCGCACGCAAGTGCCTGGTGGGCACCTTTGAATCGTTTCTATGCGGGTTTTTGGCGAAGCTGAAACTTGCATATGGCCGTCTCGAGGGTGTTACTGAGTGGTATCGAGCTCAGATTGCGATACCCACAAGTCCAATTTGTAGGATAACCTAGCTAATGGCAAGTAGAGTGTCAAAACTATTTTTGCAAAATCGGTTGGATAGTTCGATTAGGTCGATTTTACTCCTTACCCTCTGCTCTCCTCTCACCTCTGCGTGTTTTGAATCCTCTCTTACCTTCTTCAAGTCCAGGATTTCGTGGTTGGGTTCCGCATTACCTTCGTGGTTTCCTCCTTTGATAACGGTGTTCTACCATCCGTGTTCATCTTTGTCGAGGAATCCGTCTCTTGTGGTACCATTCTTTTTCCTTGTTTGTTCCTTCCGTGTTTTTCGACGACGACATCATCTACGCCGGATCCGATGCGAGTCGCATCACTCCTTTGTTTCTCGAACCTCGATTGTCGAGATCTTGATCGATTCCGAGAATGGTTGCACGCTTTTCTACTGATTGTGCGGAGTAATAGTTTGGGTGCGTGATGGATTGGCCCCCATGCCGACTACCCCTTCTATTCGCTTTGGTACATTGAAGTGGATGAGAATTCATCGGTTCTCTCTTTCTATCGAAGCTAGAGGTGGCTTTATTTGTTGATACCTCTACCTTCGACCTTTTGTTCCCGGAGTGTTCTCTCGACGATCATGGACAACGACCTCTTGTTAGTGGTGTCGCGAGGATCTACACGATGCGAGAAGATTCAGATCGCCGCCCTTCGTCCCGGTACCATGAGGCGGATCTCGAGGGCGAGATCCATTGTTAATGGTGTCGAATTGTGGCGCCCCGCAGAAACCACTACTAGAAAATCGTGTTATTTTTGTGCATTGCATCATCATGACCCCATGCTCATGTCATCATGCCACATTGCATTTGAGCATCGCCATCATCATGCATGGTTTTTGTCTAAACTATTTTCGAAACGCCTAGTTTCGTTTTCTAAATACCCCGCCTTTATTTCAAATCCAAAACCCGGGTCTCCAGATTATTTTGTTTCGTCTACCAATGGATTTCAAAAGCCCCGTTTTAAATATTAAAATATTTATTTTATTTTTAGGGGCAGCCGTACCGGGCCGATCCGACCCAGTCGACCACCCCCAGTGCAAAACCGGACTACCTAAACCCTTTTCCTACCCCAACCTAATCTACCCAACCTTCCTCCACCTCATCCCACCCAATCGGTGCACGCCACCTCACCTCTCCTACCTCCATCCACCCAACCACCACCTGCCACGTTGCCCGCTCCACCATCCACCACCCCAGCGAACCGCGCCACCACCCCCACCTGCGAACCCACCCCGCCGTCACCTGGGCGCCAGCCCCTACCGCCAGTCCTTCCCGGCCCCACCACCTGGCCCAACCCCCACCGCCATCTGCCGCACTCACCTGCATAGCAGCCCCACGACAAGCCAACCGTTCCCGCCGGCCCCAGCGAGACGCGCCCCGTCCTCTCTCCTCCCTCGTCCCGCCTCTCCCCGACCCGGCCGCATCCCCGCCGCCACCAGCGCGTACCCTCTACCGTCGTCCTCGACCCGGCCTCCTTGCGCCATCGCCACCTGCTTGGGCCCGTCGAGCGCCGCCCACCTCGCCATGTTCCTCTGCCCCGGCGACCTCGCCTCTGGCCTCCGTGAACCCTCTGCCTTCCGCTCGCCACGCCGGTCTCCTTGCAGCGGCCGCCCGTTGGCTGCCGTCGCGCGCCCGTGTCCATCGTCTCTGCACCGTCCGCGGACGAATCTCCTCCATGAACCCGAGGATCCATCGACAAAACCTTCGACGCGAACACCGAGCTCTTCTCCCCGAGTCCGAAGACCGAACCCTGGCACGCCAAGTTCTTCGACCCCGAAGGACCACAGGCGAGAACCTCCGTTGTACAAGATCTATCGCTTGGAAACCGAGACCGAACCCGAACCCCTTAGAACCTCAAGATCTTCACCACTCGAAGTGTTCCGCCAAGATCGCCATCGACAATGGAACCAAGACCGAACCCGGTGGCTTTTGCTGGACCATCAACAAGATCTACAATGGGACACCATGACTGAGACCCCGGACCCGAAGACCACATGTGCGACAAGTACTCCTTCCCGGATGCGATGCTCGAGAACACGGACGGTAAGGACACCGACGCAGAACGCCAAGTTCTTCTTCCCGGACGCCAAGACCGACCCGATACGCGGGCATGACAAGATCGACACCGACCAGGGCAAATCCAATGCGCCCCGACGCCAAGCCAAGTCCTTCTTCCCGGATGCGACAAGATCTACTTCCGTTATCCGAGACCGATCCCGTCGAGCCGTTTCTGCCCCTGTCGAACCCCTCAGAGCCCAAGTTCGCCGAACCCTAATGTGTGACCCTTTATCCGAGACCCTATTTTTATAATATTACATTATCATCTTGTTGCATATTAATTGTTCATCTCGCATGCATATCATGTGGGTTGGGGCATTATGCCGATTCGCCTCATAATTAAATATGGAGTCGATATGCGGAATACCTTTGTCTTATTTCGGACTCCATTTAAATTTGTGTAGCGAACCGATACCATGTTTTGCCATGTTAAGACAACATTTAAAATGTGGGGTATGAAAACAACATGAACCTATTAATTAATTGTCGGGACCCCGGTTCCGCTTAATATGGCCTAATTGCATCGCATCTTTGTCATGCCATACATCATACTTGCATCATGCCCGATCTTTTGCCGTAGTATTAAATAGTGCATCCGGTGTTTCTTCTAGTGTTTTGCTTCTTCGCGGATTAGGCTGATGAGTTGATGCGAGTGTCGACCCGATCTTCGGATGAACCTTCGGCAATGTTTTCAGGCGAGCATTCTCCCCCTTTCTACCTATCTTACTTTTATAGTATTTATTCCCTCCCGTTGATCTATTGCTATCTGTGTTGCGATGCTCTAGTTTTTGTACCCGTGATATCCCGTGCAGCCTTATATTGCCTTGGACACATCCTATTACTTGTTGTTTGGTAGATAGTTGGACTTGCGTGTCGTAGTCGCTTGCTCAAGTGTTGTTGCGTGTCGTCCAGTACCACAGTTGTTGGAGTATTGCCGCATGTTTAATGTTGGAGATGATCATGGCTTTAATTATTGTTTAATAACTAAAATTGAAAGTAGGTAAATGCAGAGGCACCGGTGGGTAATAGACAATATTTGGATTTTAACCGCTCACTGGTGTCCCGTAGGACCCCGAGTTCTTGACACCTGTTCCGAGATCGAGCGCGCTAACCACAGGTGGGGTGTGTGGGCACCCCCATCGATTAGTACCTGATTTCAAAGTATTGTACCGGGGGCCACAAGTAGTTTGGGGCTTTCTTACTATCATGTACTTATGCCATGCTTTACTGATTTATTTACGATTGTGCGAGGAGCACCTGTACTGTTTAGGTAAGCAGAGTGTTTTCGTGGTATCGACAAGCCCAGTCACACTTTCGGGTTCCCAGTCATTTACAGCCATTGACGCAAACCCTGAGTCCGTCTCGGAGACCGGCCGACTTCGTTGCGGGTAGCTTAGTGGGGTGGCCCCCATGTACTTGCTTTGGGTCCGGAAGCGTCATGACTTAGGCCCGCCGACATACCGATGGGTGTATGTTAACCGATCCGCAAAAGGGTCGAAGTGCGTGTGGATACTTTGGTGCACCCCTGCAGGGTTAAATCTTTTCGAGAAGCCGTGTCCGCGGTTATGGACGACTTGGAGCACAGTTCTTGATCATAGACAACCATAACTAAAGTTTACTGTTATAATTTGACTGGTATCCAATATGACTAGTAATCAGCTCCACTACCACGGAATGGCTAAATAAAAGTACCAACAACTGCTGGGTTTGGGTATATCTCATGCTAATTGTATCTGACTAGTAAGTGTTGCAACTACAACGGAATGGTTAACTAAAAGTGCCCACTGCTTATTCTATCAGGATGACTATCTATACCTGACTAGTAATTGCTGCAACGATAACTGAATAAATAAAACTGCCAACGGTGTGAGTTCCTCGGTTGACTTCCTCGTTTGGTCTCGAGGGGGAAATACCAGGATGGGTATGTTTGGTGGTAGTATCAGGATGGTTCCGAATAGGTCTTTCTTATCCCTCTCTGATAGCCGACAGTTATCTCGAGTCTCTATAGGTTGTTTAGTGCATGCTGCCGCCATCCACCATACCTATGTAGGCGAGGACCGCCGAATTCTAGTCTCGCCGTGTACTGGCCTCAGTACTGACCGCTCTCTCTTTTTTTCCTTTGCCCTTTGTCGGCACCCCTTTTGTTTAAGCGGGTTTTGAGGTCGACGTCGTTAGTAGGGTTACCCTTCCGTCTTGGCCTGGGCAGGGTTATGGACGCCATTGGTTATTCTTCAGGGCTCTTAGCTCAATTTGCATCTTGTCCGTACTCGGACGCTGTATTGTTTTCAAGGTGATCTGGATCTTTGTACTGTAAATCTGTATTCTTGACTCTTTTAGTCGCTGTTGTATATATATGTTTTGTGGGTTCCATCGAGGATTATTGTGTAATGGTATTACTTCGTTTTCCACCCGCACGCAAGTGCCTGGTGGGCACCTTTGAATCGTTTCTATGCGGGTTTTGGCGGGAAGCGCTGAAACTTGCATAGGGCCGATTCTGAGGGTGTTACATCGGTGTTCCCTCCACTCTTAGTAATGCAATACGAAACATGAGGACCAACTGAGCATATAGCAGAGAAAAACCAGCAACCTTATCAACCACACCGTTGGGTCCATAACATGGCGAAAGTAAAGTGTCCTTGTTGGGATTCATAGGGGTGATGATGAGGTGCCCACAAGGATAATATCGACCATTAAAAGGATATCCAAGAACCTCAGCAAAAGTGTAGAAGTCGGCTTGGAGCATGTGGGTGTCGTACATCCACTTCATAGTGTGGCGATCATTGATACGTCAGAAACGTATCTATAATTTTTTTTATGTTCCATGCTTGTTTAGTATCTACTTTGCTTTGCTTTGTCTACACTTTGAGGTGTTTTTATATGTTTTCTGGTACTAACCTATTAACAAGTTGCCACAGTGCCAGTTTCCTGTTTGCTTCTGTTTTTGGTTCCAGAAAGGCAGAAAATCAATATTCTCGGAATTGGACGGGACAAAAGCCAAAGTCAATATTTTACCATGGAAAACACGGATCCAGAAGATGAGACAGAGGAGGTCCTCGAGGTGTCCACACCCCTTGGCCACGCGGCCAGGCCTGGCCCACGCCTGGGGGGGTGGTGCAGCCGCCTCGGGCACCCCCTCGGCCTCCCTCTTTGCTTATAAAGTCCCCCCGATGCCTAAACCCTAAATACCCGATCAATATTCCACGAAACCATCTGAAGCTAGTGCCACCGTCGTCCCTAGATCGGGGGGATCTGAAGTTCTTCTCGGCACCCTGCCAGAGGGGAGATCATCCCGAAGGCCTTCTTCTTCATCATGCCAGCCTACGGTATGAAGTGTGAGTAGTTCCACCTTGGACTACGGGTCCATGTAGTAGCTAGATGGTTGTATCTCCTCCTTGTGCTTTCATGTCTAGATCTCATGAGCTCCGTTCATGATCAAGATCTCATCTATTTGTAACCATGCATGTTGTGTTTGTGGGGATCCGATGGATATTGAGATTATTATGTCAGATTGATTGATGGTTTTGTTTATTTGATTCTATCATGTCTGTGTTGTTTGTGATCTTGCATGCTCTCCGTTGTTAGTAGCTATCTTGGCCAAGTAGTTGCTAGTGACTCCAAGAGGGTGTATTTATGCTCGATAGTGGGTTCATGCCTCTACTTAATCAAGGGAAGTGACATAAATATCTACGGTTGTAGATGTGGTGTTGCCACTAGGGTGAAAACAACGGTCTCTTGTTCATGGAACAAGTGGATTGTTTACCTTACACACTTTGCTTAAAGCAGTTGTCTGTTGCTTGTAACTTAATACTGGAGGGGGTTCCGATGATAACCTGAAGGTAGACTTCTAGTCATAGATGTAGTTGGATGGCGGTCTATGTATATTGTTGTATTGCCCAATCGAATCTCATAGGATCTTTGTGTCTAGTATTGCATTGTTATGCCTTGATCACTCCTGTCAATTGCCCTGCTGTAATTTGTTTACCCTACATGCCATGTTTGTTTATCTAAGGAGAGCACTTCTAGTGAACTATGGACCCCGGTCTAATATTTACCATTGATACATCTTCCACTGTTACTTGTTTACTTGCTGCAAACCATCATTACCTTCCACACCATACAGTTAATCCTTTGTTACAGCAAACCGGTGAGCTTGACAACCTCACTGATTCATTGGGACAAAGTCTTGAGTTTGTGTTGTGCAGGTCTCCAAGTTGCTAGCAACACCTTTGAGTCGTTTACTTACTCCTTCTGGTTCGATAACCTCGGTCTCTTACCGAGGGAAAACTTGCTGCTGTGCTCATCACACCTTGCTCTTGGGGTTTCCAACGAAACCTCTCCCATTAACACCGGGCACACGCATCAAGATTTCTGGCGCCGTTGCCGGGGAGGCTAAGGACGTCTTCTCAAGGGGAGTCCTCCTCAACCTTTCTCTTTACTTTGTTTTTAGTTTACTTAGTTTCTTTTGCTTGGTTTTGTTTGCCTCTTTTTATCAAAAACTCAAAAAAATTAGTTTAGTTTGGTTTGCTTTCTCTTATCAAAAACACAAAAAAATTAGTTCCTGCTCTAGTTGCTACCATGTCTGGTTTTGGTTCAATCTCCGTGACACCTATGGAAAAGATCTGTACTTTTAAGCAAAAAGGTGAAGAGAGTTTCAAAGAAGCTTGGTCTAGAATCTCTACTTTACAAAGGGAAACCGAGCCTAAGATGAGTCTTAGCTTGGTCACTAATAGTTTCTACCATGGTATTGCTCTTTGTTATATATATGCTTTCGATGTTGTGGCTGAGAAAGATATTTTTGAATGTATTGAGTCTGAAGCTTTTGATGCTATAAAGGAATTGATTATAATTTATAATATGTCTAGCAAGTATGATTCCTCTTTTATAGATATTTTTGCTAGGTTGAACACTCTTGAGTCCAGTACCGTTGCTTTGAACAGTTGCTATCAAACACTTAGGAAGTATCATAATCATGTTCCAATAAATTCTGAGCCTTCAAAGTGGTTTCCCACAATCAAAGTCTCTATAAATAGTGCAACTTTTGATGCTCGCTGTGATATCATGTCTGAATTTTTCCTTATGCCCAAAGATATTTATGAGACTTTGAGTCTTTGGGGACTTTCTAAAGGAGGAGAAGAAATATCTCTTACTAATAATGCAACTTTATTGCCCATTAGAATAGCTGAAGGCGTGTTTACAAAAATCTCTGGGAAAATGGTGTCTACTGATTATCTTGTTATTGAATGTGTAGGTAAAGGACAGATTACACTTGGAAGATCCCTACTGAAACACCTTGGAGCAATAATAGATGTGTGAAAAGGCATTATGCATTTTTCTCCTCCAGTAAGCAATCATATTTTCCCTAAAGAGAAGAAGAAAGGTAAGAAAGGTAGGAGCAAGAGAGTTGATGTTAATGCTTCTTCATTTGAAAATACTTGATTTCTTGCTTCTTGTTCCTAACTTAAAGGCGTTAAAGAAAAGTACTTGTTGGGAGATAACACAAGAATTTTATTGAGTCTTGGAAGTTATTACTTCAGTACTGACCTCTCCTTATCCTTTTTGTTTGCTTTTTGTGCCAAGAATGACCTCTAATGAGAGGGAAGTAAGATTTGGGGAGTTGCTGTCCCGAAACAGATTTCTGTCCTCCACCATAAAAATTCCTGAGGAGTCTCCGTAAGTCGGATTGAGCTGAAACTTTACGAAAAAAATCCCCCAGTATGTTAGAAAACTTTAGTTAGTTCAACACTTCTTGATTTGAGCAACAAAAGGTCTTCGAACAAATAGGTTTTTACCTGCTGGTCTTTTTTGACAGATTTCTGCCATTATTTGCATTTGCTTCTTATCGATTTATTTTTGAGTTATCTTTTGGGGAATTGAGCTTTTTAAAGGAAGTTGCTTCAGTAGCTTGTGTTTTTAGTGAAAGTTTTTCTGTTCTAAAGCTAAACCCAATGGTCTATGATCTTTTGAATACACTAATGTTGCTAATGAAGATTGTGTGAAGTTTTCTATGAAGGAAAATTTTCAGATGTAGAGAGAGAATGATGTAATGAGATGAAGAATGGACAAAAGCTCAATCTTGGGGATGCCACCCCGGTGTGACCCCAAGAAATATCCAAGAAGTACAAGCGTCAAAGCTTGGGGATGCTCAAGGCATCCCCTTCTTCATCAATAAAAAGCTCAGGTCTTTCTAGACACTTCGTTTTTATTGTTTCATGCTCAGTTGTGTTGTTCTTGTAGCGTCTTAGTTTTTGTTTTCTTCTCTTAGTTTGTTTAGTTTGCTTGAATAAAGTAGTTTGGACCCCCGTTCTCGTTGTGTTGTTTCAAATAAGTCGATTGGTGTTAGAAAGGAGTAGAAAGTTCTTGCTTGAAAGTGCAAGATGATCTTGCTTTGACTGTGACTTAGACTTTATCATGTCATGCTAGGTGTTGTTTTGACCTTATGATTAGTGATTATTACTATAGCATGACTTGTTCCAAACAATTAGGATTGCTTATGCCTTGAAGGAATCATGCGTTGTTTTAGCATACAAAAGCATAATATTGTGGTATTATCCTTTGATGCTTTGTTTGGGTTGACTTGGCACATGCTCACACCATGTTATGACTCTAACAAGTCGCCGTTAGCCTCTATGATCATTTAGTCCTTAAATTGTAGTACCACTCTATGCTTTGATTAGTAATGTTTTGTCGCTCTGCATGATTATGACCACTATTGCTCTCTTAGTTGGTTGCTCCCAGTCTTTTGCTAACCTCCACTTGTATGAGTAAGTTCTACTCGTGCTTACAACTCCCAATAAACTAAGTTATTCCAAAGTGTCCACTATAAATTTGTCAACACCCGGATTTTTAATCCCAGATGTCTGTTATGCCATACATCGCAATCCCAGGATTACCATTTTTGCGAGACATAACAGATTTAGATATCACAGTACATCATCCATTACAAACCATACATAAGGTCTTACACAAATAAGGATCTCATGATCCAGTTCTTAATACAACTCAAGCAGCGGAATAACGTAATAATAAAGGTAGCGTAGGCGAAGCTCCATCTTCGGGGTCACATGTAATGCTGACGATGGGAGATGATCCTAGTTGTCGTAACCTTCCTGGGGTCCATCCTCCTGGTACTCCTCTTCATAGTATGGCCATGGGAATATCCAGGGACAAAGCCATGAGTACTCTTTAAGTACTCGCAAACTAATACTAACAAGTTAAGGGTTTTTTGTAGTAGGACACTAAGCTCTAGGGTTGTTTTGAAAAAATCCAGATTTACCTCTACTAAGTTCAGAAGCAAGAAAAGCTAGCCGAAGTTTTATAACACCTAAGTGGGAACTTGAATTTCATATCACAACGCTGTTGTGGTCAAGTCAAAATCTCAATTCATTTCACAAGTCGTTTTGAAAACCTCTGACGGGGGAACAGTATGGCCACTCCAACTGTCCATAACTGTGGACGCGGCTATTCGAATAGTTTGACACTCTGCAGAGATTGTACACTTTCACCACAACATTCGATACATCCATCAGGAACAAATCCTGAATTCACCATACTTAGTATGCGGATAATCAATCCTAACCTTCCGATTACACGCCATAGTATAGGCACCTCTACTGTGAGTTTGGCCTCCCAACCATGACCAAATGTCATCTTGGGTACTACACAGGTGGACAATCTTCACAAGATAGCCTCATCTCAGACCTTGGCCACGAGGGAACCCAAACTAAGGTATATAAGTTTCCAGTCAAGCCCTACCCAATTTTCGGGTATTGTGGTTGTACGGTAAAATTGGAATGGTATCGCATCCAGACAACCATCAGTTTTATAAAGGGCTAAGGCTCATGCCTCAACATTTTCATCATCAAAATCATCTGGTGTTCGGAAACACATGTCAAAACATCTCTGTAGAATGACTCATCATTCTAAGGTTTTCATAACCATTTTCACCAAGTATTCCCATCTAAAGTTGATCAAGTTTTATGCTTAGCACTAGCATCTACAAGTGGGGTAAGTACTAATGAGGGGTGGTAATTAAGTGGAGATTAAGTTCAATCTCATGACTTAGGATGACATCAAGATTATCTAGCTTAGGCCAAATTTAATTGTCTTTATGCAACCTTCCATTTTCTTTCTAGTATCTATAATTCACTATGTAAACTCTAAGAGAAAGCTTTGATAAATAAATAAAGTATAAAGCTTGCGAGTAAAACTAGGATTGAGTATCATCAAATGTGTCCAACCAAGCATGCTTAGTGCATTGCATAGGTTATCTAAATTTCATAATTGCATGTGTTAGCTTGCCTTGAGCAGAGCAGTGGTTGAAGTTCTCCTCGGCTTATTCTTCGTAGTATCCTCCTCGTATCCTTGGTCAGTACTAGCGTCTATAAATAAATACGAGGTACACAATCACCAAACAATACTTAACTATTTTCAATCATCACACAAAGGTGTTCTATAGATGATCTAGCATCATCACCTATTATTACAAGCTTAAAGCATTTGTCTTATTTATTTTAATTTGAGAAAAGTAATTTCTACTCATTGAAAAACTACTTAAGATTCAATATTCTCCAACTCAAACATGGGATCATGTTGACACATGTCATCACCACATATTTCAGTACATGGGAATGTGATTTAAAGTGGTGTCACAATTTAATAAGGTTTAACCTTTTTATTTTAAATAATTAAAGTGACTAGAAATGCCTATGTGGCATTCTTTTATTGCTTGAACATTATTTCTGTAAGTAAACCTATATGTTTTTTATATATTCTGAAAGGTATGATCAAATGTGATTTTTGAGAGCTGGAATCAACTCAAAAGCTATTATGGTTGAAATTTGAAAAATGTTTGAATGCAGAAAGCTTCTGACTTGTTATTTTTACCAAGGTTGATCTAGAGATCCAAATGATTTGAATCCAACGGGCTTGGATTAAGCATTTTAGTATCTTTCTAACAAAATTGGTTTCATGCAATTTGGTTCACTGAATCAAGATGGGTTGATTTTTGAAACTAGGTACATAACTGAGTTTGAATTAAAAAGGAAAATTCTAAATTCAAATGACTGGGCTGCACGGGAAAGGTTAATGGGCCGGCCCAGTGTCACTCCGCAGCGCGGGGCTCAGCTGATAGGGGGTTCCACTCGTCAGTGGCTCATAACATGCGAAGCAGTACGGGGCGATGTGGTTCGTTGGATTAGAAGTGAGATCAATGGCTGAGGGTCATCGTCGACGATGAACATGTCACCGGCGAGCTCGAACCCTAGCGGCTCAGTGGGGGTCGTGGGAGGCTCACCGGGGCTCAGGCGAGGGTCGGATATGGGGGCAAATGAAGAAGTCAACGACGACGATTCTCCTGGCACCGACAGCTCCTCCTGGGGAGGCTCCAATCGATGGCTCCCTTCTTCTCTAGCAGCGGCGGGCTCCGGCCAAATTCCGGCGATGCGTTGCTCGCCTTGCTCCGAGAAGAAGTGGGAAGTCTCAGTGAGAGGTGGGGAGTGAGGTGGTGTGAAGAAATCGAGCGGGGGTGGCCTCCTTTTATAGGTTCGACGGCGAGACCGAGAGGGATGGGCAGGCGACGGTGGCGACACGGCTACAGGCGGCTAGAGGCATGGCTGCGGTAGGCGATCGACAGACGGTCTCCTGGCGATGCTCTAGAACTTGAATGCATGTGTAGGGGCGGTGGCAATTGGTCGGGAACGTGTGGTGCTCTACGAGGCAGAGGCGGCGAACTCCGCGGCGAGCGGTGGCTACAGGGTACGGGCGAGGAAACGAACATGTCTGGTGGTCTCCTGGGACGATGGGGTGCATGCTGGCGGGCGGCGAGGGCTCGAGTGTAGGGGTTCGTAGCATGGAAAACAAAAATTTTCTACCGCATACAAACAAACAAGCCAAGATCTATCTACTAGATTGTAGCAACAAGTCGATAGAATAACTCACCCTCGAAGATTCCAAAGTGTTTAACGAGAGCGGATTCTCGTGGGTGATGTAGTCGTACTCTTGCCGATCTCAAGATCGTGTAGACGATCCTTCCGGCGTTCGGCCCGCCTTCATGGTCACACGTTCGATACTCGTTGAAGACCTTCCTCTCCCTTGTTCCAGCAGTCAGCGGAGGTTGTAGCACTCTCCTCGTGATTCCGGCAGCACGACGGCGTGGTATCGGAAGTAGAGGGGAGATCTCGCAGGGCTTCGCCTTAAGCCGGAGCGAGTATGGTGGACTATGAGAGAGGCCTTGGTGATCTAGGGTTTAGAGGCACCAAGTAGAGAGGGCTAGGCCGGCATCTAGGGAAAGGGGAGAGCCCCAAGTCGGCGGCTAGGGCAAACCATAGGGCGGCGGCGGCTGCAGAAGGGCCGGCGGCTAGGGCTAGGGTTTAGAGGAGAGAGGTGTAGGTCTAGAGCGGCACCCCTGCCCCTCCTTTTATAGGTGGGAGGGCGTCGGCCAAGGGGAGGGAGTCCTCCCCCAAGTCGGCCTCCTTGGCCGGCGGGTGGAGGGAGAGGAACTCCTCCCCAAGTAGGTTTCCTACTCTCCCTCCACCAAGCAAACTTGTCGTTTGACTTTTCAAATTGGCGTTTGACTTTTCAAACTAGGATTTGATTTATCCCTTTATTTTTGCTCAGAGATGACACCTAGTACATGATGCAACCATTCCAACTTGTTATGATACATTCATGTACCCTTCCCCTCCGGAGTGCCGGACCTTCCGGACCCTTCTAGAACATTCCCGATGAAAACACCGGAATCATTCTCCAACTCTGAAACAGGACTTTCCTTACATGAATCTTATTCTCCGGACCATTCCGGATCCCATCTGAGACTCCGAACAACATTCGATCTCTTACTCATCATTCCATAACTACTCAACAACATCGAATCCTTAAGTGTGTCTCCCTACGGTTCGTGAATTATGCGGACATGATCGAGACACTTCTCCGAAAAAAAACCAATAAAGGAATCTGGAAATTCATATGGCTCCCACATATTTCTACGATTACTTTGCAATTGAATGAAACACTTACATACGATACCAATTTCCCTTTGTCTCACGATAGTTTACTTATCCGAGGTTTTGATCGTCGGTATCTCTGCATACCTAGTTCAACCTCGTTACCGATAAGTACTCTTTTCTCGTTCCCGTGATATGTGATCCCTTGTGAGCCAGTCACATGCTTGCAAGCTAATTGGATGACATTCCACCGAGAGGGCCCAGAGTATATCTATCTGTCATATGGATGGACAAATCCCACTCTTGATCCATGTGTCTCAACCCATACTTTCCGAACACTCAATGCCACCTTTATAGCCACCCAGTTACGGTGTGGTGTTTGATGTCATCAAAGCATCCTTCCGGTGATGGTGATAAGAATGATCTCATGGTCGAAGGAATTAGGTGACTATGTATCAGAAAGCATATAGCAATTGAACTATTAAAATGACTTGATCTTTATGCTACGCTTATCTATAGGAGTATGTCCATCATACCATTCTCCTAATGATATGATCTTGTTGTTAATAACATCTCAATGTTCATGATAGGGAAACCACATTCATTTATTAACCAATAAGCTAGTATTATAAAGAGGCTTTACTAGGGACTCTAATTTAGTTTACAAATCACAAAAGTATTAATGTTTCCTTGTTAATACTGTTATAGCATGAATGTAAACATTTATCATAAACACAAAGATATAATAATAACTACATTTATTATTTCCTCTAGGGCATATCTCAAACAGTCTCCCACTTGCACTAGAGTCAACTAATCTAGATTACATGGTAATATACCGAACACCCATGGCAGTTTGGTGTTGGTCATGTTTTGCCCTCAGGAGAGGTTTAGTCAACGGATCCCCACATTCAGATCTGTGTGTACTTTGCAAATCTTTATGTCACCATCTTGGACATGTTTTCGAATAGCGTGAAAACGTAGCTTGATGTTCTTCAGCTTCTTGTGTGACCTTGGTTCTTGCGCATTGGCTATGGCGCCCATGTTATCACAGTAGATAGACATTGGGTCCAGCGCACTTGGAACCACACCGAGCTCTGTAATGAACTCCTTCATCCATATCGCTTCTTGTGAAGCCTCCGAAGCAGCTATGTATTCCGATTCAGTTGAAGATCTCGCCACAACGCTTTGCTTTGAACTCCTCTAGCTAACTGTTGCACCATTCAAAGTAAATACGTATCCAGATTGAGATTTAGAATCATCCGGATCGGTGTTCCAACTAGCATCGGTGTAACCATTAACAACAATTTGTTTATCACCTCCATAAGAAAGAACCATATCCTTAGTTCTTCTCAAGTACTTAAGGATGTTTTTGACCGCTGTCCAATGATCAACTCCTGGATCACTTTGATATCTGCTAGTCAAACTAGCAGCATATGCAATGTCGGGTCTAGTACATAGCATGGCATACATTAGAGATCCTATGGCTGAGGCATAGGGAGTCTTACTCATCCTTTCTCTATCTTCTGCCGTTGCTGGACTTTGAGTTTTACTCAAGGTCGTATTGGGCAACATGGGCAAGAACCCTTTCTTGCTATCTTCCATTCCAAATCACTTTAGAACTTTGTCCAAATATGTACTTTGTGACAATGATATTAGGCGTCTCGATCTATCTCTATAAATCTTTATGCCTAATATATAAGCTGCTTCGCCAAGATCTTTCATTGAAAAACTATTATTCAAATATTCCTTAACACTATTAAGAAGGTTTACATCATTCCCAATCAACAATATGTCATCTACATATAGTATTAAGAATGATACAGAGCTCCCACTCACTTTCTTGTAAATACAAGCTTCTCCATAAGTTTTTATAAAACCAAAACTTTTGATTACCTTATCAAAACGTTGATTCCAACTTCGGGATGCTTGCTTCAATCCATATATGGACCGTTGAAGTTTGCATACCTTGTTAGCATCTTTAGGATCGACAAAACTTTTGGGTTGCATCATATACAACTCTTCATCAATGTCTCCGTTGAGTAACGCTGTTTTGACATCCATCTGCCATATCTCATAATCATAATATGCAGCGATTTCTAACAAACTCCTCACAGACTTTAGCTTTGCTACTGGTGAGAAATTCTTATCGTAGTCAACTCCTTGAATTTGTCGAAACCCTTTTGCGACAAGTCGAGCTTTATAGACAGTAACATTACCATCAGCATTTGTTTTCTTCTTGAAAATCCATTTGTTCTCGACAGCCTTCCGGCCATCCGGTAAGTCCACCAAAGTCCATACTTGGTTTTCGTACATGGATCCAATCTCGGATTTCATGTCTTCTTGCCATTTATTGTAATCTGGGCTCATCATCGCTTCCTCATATGTCGCAGGGTCATCGGCGTTGTCCACCAACATGACACTCATAACGGGATCATACCAATCAGGAGTGGTACGAGTTCTCGTTGACCTGTGAGGCTCTGTAGCAACTTCAACCGAAGTTTCATGGTCATCATCATTAGCTTCCTCTCTTATTGGTGCAGGCACCACATGAACTTCTTCCGGTGCTGCGCTACTCGCAAGTTCGAGAGAAGGTTCGACAACCTCGTCGAGTTCTACTTTCCTTCCAGTCACTTCTTTCGAGAGAAATTCCTTCTCTAGAAAGGATCCATTCTTGGCAACAAAGATTTTGCCTTCGGATCTATGATAGAAGTTATACCCAATAGTTTCCTTTGGGTATCCTATGAAGACGCATTTTTTCTCTTTGGGTTCTTGTCCGGCTGTAACTTCTTTACATAGGCTTCGCAACCATTCTTGGCAATGAAGATTTTGCCTTTGGATCTATGATAGAAGGTATACCCAATAGTTTCCTTTCGTTATCCTATGAAGACGCATTTTTCCGCTTTGGGTTCAAGCTTGTCCGGCTATAACTTCTTTACGTAGGCTTCGCAACCCCAAACTTTAAGGAACGACAATTTAGGTTTCTTCCCAAACCATAATTCATACGGTGTCGTTTCAACGGATTTAGATGGTGCCCTATTTAAAGTGAATGCGGCTGTTTCTAATGCATAACCCCAAAATGATAACGGTAAATATGTAAGTGACATCATAGAACGAACCATATCTAAGAGAGTTCGATTACGACGTTCGGACACACCATTACGCTGTGGTGTTCCTGGCGGTGTCAATTGTGAAAGTATTCCGCATTTCTTTAAATGCTCGCCAAACTCGTAACTTAGATATTCACCTCCATAATCTGAACGTAGAAATTTAATCTTCTTGTTACGTTGATTCTCCACCTCACTTTGAAATTCCTTAAACTTCTCGAAAGTTTCGGACTTATGTTTCATGAAATAGATATACCCATATCTACTCAAGTCATCCGTGAAGGTAAGAACATAACGGTAACCACCACGCGATGCTACACTCATCGGACCACACACATCGGTATGTATGATTTCCAATAAGTCCGTAGCTCGCTCCATCATACCAGAAAATGGAGTCTTAGTCATTTTACCCATCAGACATGCTTCGCATCTTTCAAGTGATTCGAAATAAAGTGATTCAAGAAGTCCATCGGAATGGAGTTTCTTCATACGCTTCACTCCAATGTGACCAAGGCAGCGATTACACATATAGGTCGAGTTATCGCTCAATTTCAAACGTTTAGCTTCAATGTTATTAATATGTGTATTTCCACTATCGAGATTCAATAAGAATAGACCATCTATCAAAGGTGCATGTGCATAAAACATATTACTCATATAAATCGAACAACCATTATTCTCGGACTTAAAAAAGTAACCGTCTCGCAATAAACAAGATCCCGATATAATGTTCATGCTTAACGCAGGCACCAAATAACAATTATTTAAGTATAAAACTAATCCCTATGGTAGATGAAGAGGTAGCGTGCCGACCGCGATCACATCAACCTTTGATCCATTTCCTACGTGCATCGTCGCCTTGTTCTTCGCTAGCTTCCGTTTATTCTGCAGCATCTGTTTCGAGTTACAAATATGAGCAACCGAACCAGTATCAAATACCCAGGCACTACTACGAGTACTAGTGAGATACACATCAATAACATGCATATCGGATATACCTTTCTTCTTGATGTTGCCATTCTTCAAATCCGCCAAGTACTTTGGGCAATTCCGCTTCCAGTGACCTTCTCCCTTGCAGTAAAAGCACTCAGTATCAGGCTTAGGTCCAGCCTTGGTCTTCTTCGTCGGTGCGGCAACTTTCTTACCACCCTTCTTGAAGTGTCCCTTTTGCTTAGACTTGCCTTTCTTGAATTTGGTGGTATTATTGACCATCAACACTTGGTAATCTTTCTTGATCTCCACTTCTGCAGATTTTAACATGGAGAAGAGTTCTGGCAACTGCTTGTTCATGCTTTGCATATTGTAGTTCATCACAAAGTTCTTGTAACTTGGTGGTAGTGATTGGAGGACACGGTAAATCCCCAAAGCATTAGGAATCACTATACCCAAGCTTTGGAGTTTGTTTGCGTGCCCAGACATCTTAAGCACATGCTAACTAACGGAGCTGCCCTCTTCCATCTTGCAGTTAAAGAACTTTTCAGAAGCCTCATAACTCTCAACTGCCGCGTGAGTCTCAAATATCAATTTGAGTTCACGGACAGTATCATGTGGGTCTGAGTTCTCAAACCTTTTCTGAAGCTCCGATTCCAAACCATACAAGATAGCACAATGAACTATGGAGTACTAATTCTTCCGAGCGAGGTAAACATTCTTTACTTCATCGGTAGCATCAGCTGCAGGCGGGTCACCCAGCGGTGCATCCAGCACATATGACAAATTTCCAGCATTGAGGACAATCCTCAAATTGCGGAACCAATCCGCGAAGTTGCTTCCATTGTTTTTCAACTTTTCTTTCTCTAGGAACGCATTAAAATTGATGGTAGGGGCCGCCATTGATCTACAACATATTTGCAATAGTTTAGACTAAGTTTATGATAAATTGAGTTCTAATTAATAGTTAAATTAATATAGGTGAACTCCCACTCAAAACAATATCCCTCACATTGTTTTAGTGATCACACGAACCAAATCCACCACATCAAAACCGATCATCACGAGAGTTGATGTAGCTTCAATGGCGAACAATCGACATGTTCATCATATCTACTATATGATTCATGCTTTACCTTTCGGTGATCCATGTTCCGAGACCATGTCTGTACA
This sequence comes from Avena longiglumis, assembly GCA_030063025.1. Lineage (NCBI taxonomy): Eukaryota > Viridiplantae > Streptophyta > Magnoliopsida > Poales > Poaceae > Avena > Avena longiglumis. The sequence continues at coordinate 443,454,628 of CP125975.1, read as the reverse complement.
TGCTAGGCTCGTGAAGATCAAACCTTTGCTTCTGCATGAGCAAATCTGGCTTGCTCACGTTGTATACACTTGCAGAATCTAACACACCCGATCATCATGTGGTGCTTCAAAACAACAAGCTTTAGCAACGGTGCTTACTAAGGATGAACACTTTAGAACTTGAAATTTATGTGCATGAGGGATCATCTTATAATTCTACCGTCGTTAACTAATCAATACAAGATGCATAAAGGATTAACATCACATGCAATTCATAATATGTGATATGATATGGCCTTTCTTCTTTGTGCTTCCTATCTCCATCTTCAAGCACGAGCATGATCTCCATCATCACCGGCATTGCATCAAGGTCAATGACGCTGCTCCATGATTGTCGTCCACCAGCTTCAGCTATTACAACTACTTTGAATAAACACACGGGTCTTAACAGAAATTAAAGACAACCATATGGCTCCTGCCGGTAGCCAACTTACAATAAGGAACATTGCATACATAGAATATAATCACAATCATGGCCATATCACATCACAGCACACCCCTGGAAAACAAAGTTAGACGCCTCTAATTTCTTTGCATATTTTACATGGTTTGGGGATTTCAATAAGTGTCGATCTAACTTACGAACAAGAACCAATGTTGATGTTTGAACTATCAAGTGCCCGTTGTAAATTGGATATATACTATAATGGGAGAGACAGACACCCGGAAAGCCACTTATGCAATACAAGTTGCATGTTGATCGTGGAGCAAGTCTCATGAACGATGTCATGTAAGGTTAGCCTGGGCCGCTTCATCCCATCATACCGCAAGATGCAAAGTACACAAGAAGCAATTGATAATAAAAGCACCACCGCCCACAATGACCATTGTGTTCTACTCGTGCAACAGATCTACATATAGAAGCTGTCCACTTGGTTGTTGTCATCAACCTTGATGTTGGAGTTTCTTGGAGTAGTCATCTGTTTGGGTTGAAGGGAGATTAGAATAGGCAAGACATTTCTAAGGAGTCAATTCTAATCACACACATCACAATTCACTCAAGCAATGTGCATGCAATCACAAACCAACAATTCATTCAAACAACAAGTTTCAAGCACATACTTAGGCAACAAAATATTTTTGTTACACCACATAAGTTGGTGTGTTTTGACTTAACTAAATTATGGTGGTCCATCTATATGGTTCACTTGTGATCTTTCCTTCCTTTATGATTCTTCTTGTATGAGATCATGGTTTCCTTGAGAAAAACTCCTTGGTCACAAACTTCAAAGTTGTGGATGGTTCCTTCTTATTTTGCATTCCTCAGTCTCTAAATCTTGAGTAAGATTTTCCTTGTTTCACTTGTGGTCCTTAGTGATATCTAAGTTGGAAGTCCTTGGTGAAGATGTCAAGATGTTGAAGTCATTAGAGTTGAAGAAGTTGAAGAAGTCCTTTGCACATGGTGTAGTCTTTGGCCATGGGTAGGTTTTTCCATCAAGTTTGAAATAGAAGAGATGTAGAGTTGAAACCAAAATGGTTAAGGAAAGAGGTTACAAGTGTTTTTTGTAAATATGTTTTGGATCAAAATATAACTCCTATTTTTCTAAGGGTTTTTGTCCAATCCTAGGGTTTACAACTCCTACAGGCAACACAATGCTCTGATACCATCTGTAGTGTCCCAACCTAATAAGGTAGAGTCCTCCTGTGTTTTACAATGCTAGTCCCTGGATCAATAGCTAGCATCCACAGTTAAGATGTAATATCAAGAAACAAAGGTCATAATATAACTTTATAACCAGGAATAACATAAGTTTATTACATCAATCATAGCTCATTTGGCTATTACATTACATTGCAGCGGAATAACTATGGTCAAGTGGTCCTTCATCTTCAAAGTGCCACAGGCAGATGTTGGTTGTAGACTTTGTAATCCTAAACAATCAATCTTCACTAAAATCAATCAAACCTGCAACATACAAGTTACAGCCACAAAGGGTCAATACATTTGAATTGTATTGGCAAGTGATACTATAATAGTATAGTGGAGTCTATCATCTAAATGCATTTGGCTAAGTGGAGTTGAGGCTTGCATTGCTCAAAATAGATTTTTCTTATCATTTTGAAAATACTAAGTTTTTGCTTGACAAAATCATTTTCCTCGATCAAAGATTTCAAGATCCTTGTACCAAGCCATCTCTCCATCAATGATTGAAGAATTCAAACAACCCTTGTTCAACCACAAGATTTTAATTTAGAAATTTGAATGATGAGATTCTTGATTGCTTCCATGTCTTGATGCTCAAATTGTCCTTTACCAGGGACATGGCTAAGTACTTAGATTTTACACTCTGCAGAGGTGGTGCACTTTACCCACAAGACTTGGTTTCCCAAGACAAAATCTTTCAGAAGCCTTCCCTTAGACCAAAATGGACGCGTTCCCATCTATCAAACACTACCACCCACTGTCCATTTGGCTAAGTTCTTGCAACCTATATGATCATGGCAGAGCCCATATTGCCAAGTGGTTGCACTTGAAGCTTCTCAACATTTGACATCTCAAATCCCTTTGTGCCTGGGTGGCATACCACAAGTGAAATACACAACCCAAGTCCATGGCCTTGTGTAACCACTCAACATATCCCAATCTTTCCATTCCACCCAGGAGGTTCATTAACTTAGTTGTTTTATTAAACAAAATCACAAGTCCTCAGACTTAGAATATTTTCCATAGTGTGAATATATGTTCCACCCATGTTTTCTATTAGCTAGGCTAAGCTTGGTAGTAGTAGGTATCTTAGCTTAGGAAAATCCTACTAAGGATTCATCTACTAGGTTTTCCTATAGCAAGACATATACTTAGCAAAATCCATGCAAGTTTACTTAGCAAAATCACTAATGCATAGAAAAAGTAATGGGACAAAATATGAAGCATCACTTGCCTTTTTGGTATAGTATAGGTTCTCTTCTTGATCTTTGCAACAATCACACTCTTCAAGTCACTACAAATCAATCAAGCAAGGCACAAACTCAATCTACCAATCAAGCAAAACAACACACATAAATAACAAAGTCAAAGAAATGCATGCAAGCATGCCAAGCTTGTTTTTGTTTGAAAAAGTGGTTCCTAGTGGGTCATAGTCATTTGGGTACATCTAATGATCATTCCTAAAGTGGCCAAGTCATTTGCAAAAGGTTTCACTTTAAAACTATTTTCAAAACAAAGTGTTATTTTATGTGGTGTAGAAATATTTTTTACTAAGGCATTAGCCCATAGGGTTCACCAAATGAGTTGCTATTGCAAAACTTGGTGTTTTGGTCAGTAGGTTTGGTCCAAACCATCTACTCAAAGTTTTCTTCCCATAAACATTTCCATAATAAAATCAATTCTTTTTATTTGGCTAGAAAATGACTAAGTCAAGTAATCCAACCTAAATCTTACAAAAATCATTTTTAATGCCAAGGGTTGGTTCCTAGGGTCAGTAAGATCACAATAAACCATTTTGCAAAGGTTTTAATTCAAAATTCATTTTTAAACAATTTTTATACTCTAAACAAGCTCACAAAAGTTTCTGCAAATTCAAACAAGTTAACAGATACTATTTGCTAAACTAAGGCCATGGTTGGCTAGGGCTTGTTCTCCTGATTTCATTGATATAAAATTTGTCAAATTTGGACGTGTGGTTCAAAAGTTATAAGGGTTTGAAAATGGCATTTAAATCTGTTTTCAAAAATCTGTTTTATAACATCTCTGGCCACGTGTCTGTATCTTATTGGCTCATAACGGTTCGGTAGGATCGCGTGATGTGGACCGCAGGATTTAAGTGGGAGTGTGCGGTGCAGATCAAACGTAACGTTCAGTTTAAGTGATCTATCGTGTGCATAGGATCTTGATCTAACGGCTCACATCGTGACGCCAGAACCTGGCGGCGCTATGTGGCTACCGGCGGCGGCCTGGCGGTGACGTTGCCGGCGATGCAGGGAGCGGGAGAAGAAAAGAGGATGCTCACCGAGTTCGTGAGGTGACGCTGATGCTCAACTCGCTTACGGTTTGTCAGGGGGTGCACTGGTTCAGCCGTGATTCCTCGCCGGAGTAGTGGACGGCGACGGACGGTTCTGTCCATGGTCGAAAACGAGGTTGTGGTCCACGAGAAGACAAACAGAGGACGGGGTTAACTGCACAAGACCATGGCAAAGATGTGTGCGTGAACGGAAGGGGTCGGGGTGGTCTAGAATTACCGGAGAAGCTCGTCGGAGAATGGCAGACGCGGCGGCGTTCGAAAGTTTGTCGTAGCCGAGGCTCTGGGGCGCCCGCGGTCAAATGGGTGGTACGGGGAGGAAGGTCTGGGAGTGGGGAAGCTGCCAGGGTGTTCGGGGGGGCTCGGGGTGGTGTGTGCTGGTCGGATTTTGGCGAGGAAGGTCGTCGGAGACGAAGCTGTTCGAGGACGAATTGCGACGGCCTGGAGGCGTGCTCGGGGAAGAAGGCAGAGGGGAAACGGAGAGGAGTGGCTGGCGTTTAAGTGTGTGTGGTCAGGGGGCGTTAATCGCACGACATTGAAGCGAATTGACGAGGAATCAATCAGTAGTAAACGGCGAGGAACGGGTCGCTGCGGGTGGAGAAGAAGAACAGGGGAGTGGGGTCCTCATCGGTAGTGAGAGAGAGAAAGCAGGCCACGGTCGGTCTGTCGAGTAGGTTTCGAGTAAGAAAAGAAGCGTTTCGGGGAGGAGAAGTGCAGGCTGGACTGGCTTAGTGGGCTGGGCCTTGTTGGGCTGGTCTGTTTCCTCTATTTTTTTCTGTCTATTTGTTTTATTCTTTTCTAATTCTTTTTCTGTTTTGAAATTCAAACAACCAAACACATTCAAAAGATTCAAACAATCATCAATGCTTTTCAAATATGAATTTTGGTTCTGCTTAACATCATAATTCACATTCTAAAATAAAATATTGTTTTAAATCTTTTTATGTTCCATTTATTAATTAAATAAATGGATCATTAGTTATTTAATAAAATAAGGTTTGTTTTAATTAATAAAAACTTCATTTAAAATCCAAATATTTTCAAAACCCAATCAGTAGGTTTTATTTGGAAGTAAATAATACTTGGATACTTGTTTAAAACAAAATATTATTTTGCTTTAGGGTCCAATAATAATTATATATAATGGGCCTTAGTTATTAAATCAAATAGAGTTTGATTTTATTAATAAAATCTTTATTTGAAACTAAATATCTTCAAAACCAAATTAGTGGGTTTTATTTGGAAAATATAGAATACTTGGAGATTTGTTTTAAAATAAAATAACATTTTATTTTAGGGTCCATTATTAATTAATATAATAGACTTTCATTATTATTTCAAATAGGATTTATTTTATTTGAGATATTTATTTTGAATCTAAAATAAAGCCAAAACACTTTAGTAGGTTTTATTAGAGAATATAAAATACTTGGAAACCTATTTTAAACAATTTAATAAGTCTTGATGTTTTAATTAAAATAGAAAAACCTTTCATAATAAATTTTGATATTAATTCCTTATTATTTTATTTTAAATAAACCTTTGTTATTTTTATTCAAAACTAAATGTTTTAATTCCCAAAGTTTGGTCAAGGTTTAATTTGCCTTTATTAAATAACCTTTATTTATAAAACTTCTATTTCATTTGAAAACAAATCTTTTCATTTAATTGTTTCAAAATAGTATTTCCAGATGTTTTTATTTTCATTTTATTAAATGTTTATCTTTTTAAATCTCTTTAGGTTTATTTTAATTCAAATGGGTTTGAAGTTCTAATTGAATTCAAAAAGTTTCTTCTGGCTCTGAAAATCAAACAAAGTTTTATTTTATTCATTTATTTTCACATTACAAGATTTGGAAAATCTTGGGATGTGACAGGCTACCACCCTTAAAATAAATCTCGTCCCGAGATTTGGGAAGGTTAGGGTTACAAGCAGGTTCAAAATCAACTATGGTACTACCACCCTTAAAAATTTTCAAACAAAAATTACATTTTGTCCTTCTTGAAAACTTCTCTAAGCAAACTTTGCATGTGTCCTTGGTTTCCATTCTTGACTCATGGGCCAAGGTTGAGATCCTTCATAGACTTGTTTAACTTGTTCTCCATCCTTTCTGGACAATTGTTTGCATAGTGGCCTAGTTCCTTGCATTTGAAACATGTGACAAGGCTGATATCCCTCATAGGCTTGTTTATCTTATGCTTCATCTTTTCTGGACAGTAATTTGCATAATGTCATAACTCTTTGCAGTATTTGCACATCACTTGGCTGATATCTTTCTTTTCCTTTGGTATCATTTCTTTTTGTTTGTTTCTTTGGTTCTTCTTCTTTTCTGGGCATTCATTGGCATAGTGTCCCATCTCTTTGCAACTGTAACATTGCTCTTGAGTAATATCCTTCTTGTTAGGGTTGGGGCATTTCTTCTTCTTCTTGGGTCTCTCCAAAGCTAGGAGTTCTTCCAGTTCATTTTCATCATAGGTGGGAGATCTTTCTCTCTTCTTGAGGCATTGATCTTCTTGTTCCTTGGATGCATGATCCTTGTCTCTAAAAACATTGCTAGCTTGGGTTCCTTCTGGATTAACATCTTTGTCATCCTTGTTGACTTTAGCTCTTTGGGAAAAGTTTTCTCTCATGCTGATTACTTGAGTAACTAATCCTTGCAACAATTGGGATTGAAGTCTCAAAATCCTTTGTATGGCTGGGTCTAGTCCATTGTTGTTGGCTAAAAGTTGAGTTGTCTCTTGGCTCAACTGGTTTTGGGTTACTATAATCTCTTTCATGCTGTCCACTTGGTTGTTTTCATCAACCTTGATGTTGGAGTTTCTTGGAGTAGTCATCTGTTTGGGTTGAAGGGAGATTAGAATAGGCAAGACATTTCTAAGGAGTCAATTCTAATCACACACATCACAATTCACTCAAGCAATGTGCATGCAATCACAAACCAACAATTCATTCAAACAACAAGTTTCAAGCACATACTTAGGCAACAAAATATTTTTGTTACACCACATAAGTTGGTGTGTTTTGACTTAACTAAATTATGGTGGTCCATCTATATGGTTCACTTGTGATCTTTCCTTCCTTTATGATTCTTCTTGTATGAGATCATGGTTTCCTTGAGAAAAACTCCTTGGTCACAAACTTCAAAGTTGTGGATGGTTCCTTCTTATTTTGCATTCCCTCAGTCTCTAAATCTTGAGTAAGATTTTCCTTGTTTCACTTGTGGTCCTTAGTGATATCTAAGTTGGAAGTCCTTGGTGAAGATGCTGAAGATGTTGAAGTCATTAGAGTTGAAGAAGTTGAAGAAGTCCTTTGCACATGGTGTAGTCTTTGGCCATGGGTAGGTTTTTCCATCAAGTTTGAAATAGAAGAGATGTAGAGTTGAAACCAAAATGGTTAAGGAAAGAGGTTACAAGTGTTTTTTGTAAATATGTTTTGGATCAAAATATAACTCCTATTTTTCTAAGGGTTTTTGTCCAATCCTAGGGTTTACAACTCCTACAGGCAACACAATGCTCTGATACCATCTGTAGTGTCCCAACCTAATAAGGTAGAGTCCTCCTGTGTTTTACAATGCTAGTCCCTGGATCAATAGCTAGCATCCACAGTTAAGATGTAATATCAAGAAACAAAGGTCATAATATAACTTTATAACCAGGAATAACATAAGTTTATTACATCAATCATAGCTCATTTGGCTATTACATTACATTGCAGCGGAATAACTAGGGTCAAGTGGTCCTTCATCTTCAAAGTGCCACAGGCAGATGTTGGTTGTAGACTTTGTAATCCTAAACAATCAATCTTCACTAAAATCAATCAAACCTGCAACATACAAGTTACAGCCACAAAGGGTCAATACATTTGAATTGTATTGGCAAGTGATACTATAATAGTATAGTGGAGTCTATCATCTAAATGCATTTGGCTAAGTGGAGTTGAGGCTTGCATTGATCAAAATAGATTTTTCTTATCATTTTGAAAATACTAAGTTTTTGCTTGACAAAATCATTTTCCTCGATCAAAGATTTCAAGATCCTTGTACCAAGCCATCTCTCCATCAATGATTGAAGAATTCAAACAACCCTTGTTCAACCACAAGATTTTAATTTAGAAATTTGAATGATGAGATTCTTGATTGCTTCCATGTCTTGATGCTCAAATTGTCCTTTACCAGGGACATGGCTAAGTACTTAGATTTTACACTCTGCAGAGGTGGTGCACTTTACCCACAAGACTTGGTTTCCCAAGACAAAATCTTTCGAAGCCTTCCTTAGACCAAAATGGACGCGTTCCCATCTATCAAACACTACCACCCACTGTCCATTTGGCTAAGTTCTTGCAACCTATATGATCATGGCAGAGCCCATATTGCCAAGTGGTTGCACTTGAAGCTTCTCAACATTTGACATCTCAAATCCCTTTGTGCCTGGGTGGCATACCACAAGTGAGATACACAACCCAAGTCCATGGCCTTGTGTAACCACTCAACATATCCCAATCTTTCCATTCCACCCAGGAGGTTCATTAACTTAGTTGTTTTATTAAACAAAATCACAAGTCCTCAGACTTAGAATATTTTCCATAGTGTGAATATATGTTCCACCCATGTTTTCTATTAGCTAGGCTAAGCTTGGTAGTAGTAGGTATCTTAGCTTAGGAAAATCCTACTAAGGATTCATCTACTAGGTTTTCCTATAGCAAGACATATACTTAGCAAAATCCATGCAAGTTTACTTAGCAAAATCACTAATGCATAGAAAAAGTAATGGGACAAAAATATGAAGCATCACTTGCCTTTTTGGTATAGTATAGGTTCTCTTCTTGATCTTTGCAACAATCACACTCTTCAAGTCACTACAAATCAATCAAGCAAGGCACAAACTCAATCTACCAATCAAGCAAAACAACACACATAAATAACAAAGTCAAAGAAATGCATGCAAGCATGCCAAGCTTGTTTTTGTTTGAAAAAGTGGTTCCTAGTGGGTCATAGTCATTTGGGTACATCTAATGATCATTCCTAAAGTGGCCAAGTCATTTGCAAAAGGTTTCACTTTAAAACTATTTTCAAAACAAAGTGTTATTTTATGTGGTGTAGAAATATTTTTTACTAAGGCATTAGCCCATAGGGTTCACCAAATGAGTTGCTATTGCAAAACTTGGTGTTTTGGTCAGTAGGTTTGGTCCAAACCATCTACTCAAAGTTTTCTTCCATAAACATTTCCATAATAAAATCAATTCTTTTTATTTGGCTAGAAAATGACTAAGTCAAGTAATCCAACCTAAATCTTACAAAATCATTTTTAATGCCAAGGGTTGGTTCCTAGGGTCAGTAAGATCACAATAAACCATTTTGCAAAGGTTTTAATTCAAAATTCATTTTTAAACAATTTTTATACTCTAAACAAGCTCACAAAAGTTTCTGCAAATTCAAACAAGTTAACAGATACTATTTGCTAAACTAAGGCCATGGTTGGCTAGGGCTTGTTCTCCTGATTTCATTGATATAAAATTTGTCAAATTTGGACGTGTGGTTCAAAAGTTATAAGGGTTTGAAAATGGCATTTAAATCTGTTTCAAAAATCTGTTTTATAACATCTCCGCCACGCGTTCAGATCTTATTGGCTCATAACGGTTCGGTAGGATCGCGTGATGTGGACCGCAGGATTTAAGTGGGAGTGTGCGGTGCAGATCAAACGTAACGGTTCAGTTTAAGTGATCTATCGTGTGCATAGGATCTTGATCTAACGGCTCACATCGTATCAGCCAGAAACTGGCGGCGCTGCGGTGGCTACCGGCCGGGCGGCTGATGACGTTGCGCGATGCGAGCGGAGAAGAAAAGAGGATGCTCACCGAGTTCGTGAGGTGACGCTGATGCTCAACTCGCTTACGGTTTGTCAGGGGGTGCACTGGTTCAGCCGTGATTCCTCGCCGGAGTAGTGGACGGCGACGGACGGTTCTGTCCATGGTCGAAAACGAGGTTGTGGTCCACGAGAAGACAAACAGAGGACGGGGTTAACTGCACAAGACCATGGCAAAGATGTGTGCGTGAACGGAAGGGGTCGGGGTGGTCTAGAATTACCGGAGAAGCTCGTCGGAGAATGGCAGACGCGGCGGCGTTCGAAAGTTTGTCGTAGCCGAGGCTCTCGGGCTCCCGCGGTCAAATGGGTGGTACGGGGAGGAAGGTCTGGGAGTGGGGAAGCTGCCAGGGTGTTCGGGGGGGCTCGGGGTGGTGTGTGCTGGTCGGATTTTGGCGAGGAAGGTCGTCGGAGACGAAGCTGTTCGAGGACGAATTGCGACGGCCTGGAGGCGTGCTCGGGGAAGAAGGCAGAGGGGAAACGGAGAGGAGTGGTCGTTTAAGTGTGTGTGTGGTCGGGCGTTAATCGCACGGCATTGAAGCGAATTGACGAGGCAATCAATCAGCAGCGATGGCAGGAACAGGTCACTGCGGTGGAGAAGAAGAACAGGGAGTGGGGTCCTCTGTCACGAGTGAGAGAGAGAAGCAGGCCACGGTCGGTCTCTGTCGAGTAGGTTTCTGAGTAAGAAAAAAAGCGTTTGGGGAGGAGAAGTCTGGGTGGGCTGGCTTAGTGGGCCTTGTTGGGTCTGTTTCCTCTATTTTTTTCTGTCTATTTGTTTTATTCTTTTCTAATTCTTTTTCTGTTTTGAAATTCAAACAACCAAACACATTCAAAAGATTCAAACAATCATCAATGCTTTTCAAATATGAATTTTGGTTCTGCTTAACATCATAATTCACATTCTAAAATAAAATATTGTTTTAAATCTTTTTATGTTCCATTTATTAATTAAATAAATGGATCATTAGTTATTTAATAAAATAAGGTTTGTTTTAATTAATAAAAACTTCATTTAAAATCCAAATATTTTCAAAACCCAATCAGTAGGTTTTATTTGGAAGTAAATAATACTTGGATACTTGTTTAAAACAAAATATTATTTTGCTTTAGGGTCCAATAATAATTATATATAATGGGCCTTAGTTATTAAATCAAATAGAGTTTGATTTTATTAATAAAATATTTATTTGAAACTAAATATCTTCAAAACCAAATTAGTGGGTTTTATTTGGAAAATATAGAATACTTGGAGATTTGTTTTAAAATAAAATAACATTTTATTTTAGGGTCCATTATTAATTAGTATAATAGACTTTCATTATTATTTCAAATAGGATTTATTTTATTTGAGATATTTATTTTGAATCTAAAATAAAGCCAAAACACTTTAGTAGGTTTTATTAGAGAATATAAAATACTTGGAAAACCTATTTTAAACAATTTAATAAGTCTTGATGTTTTAATTAAAATAGAAAAACCTTTCATAATAAATTTTAATATTAATTCCTTATTATTTTATTTTAAATAAACCTTTGTTATTTTTATTCAAAACTAAATGTTTTAATTCCCAAAGTTTGGTCAAGGTTTAATTTGCCTTTATTAAATAACCTTTATTTATAAAACTTCTATTTCATTTGAAAACAAATCTTTTCATTTAATTGTTTCAAAATAGTATTTCCAGATGTTTTTATTTTCATTTTATTAAATGTTTATCTTTTTAAATCTCTTTAGGTTTATTTTAATTCAAATGGGTTTGAAGTTCCAATTGAATTCAAAAAGTTTCTTCTGGCTCTGAAAATCAAACAAAGTTTTATTTTATTCATTTATTTTCACATTACAAGATTTGGAAAATCTTGGGATGTGACAACAAGCTAGTATTATAAAGAGGCTTTACTAGGGACTCTAATTTAGTTTACAAATCACACAAGTATTAATGTTTCCTTGTTAATACTGTTATAGCATGAATGTAAAAATTTATCATAAACACAAAGATATAATAATAACTACATTTATTATTGCCTCTAGGGAATATCTCCAACATCGAGGTGGTCGGGTTGCGTGGGAACGACGCGTGCTCTGCGGTGCGCGTCGGCATGGTCGACAGCGGCGCGGGCGCGGCGTTCCTGGCGGTTCTGGTCTCTGTCCTTGAGCTAGGGCTGGTCGATAGGGGGCGGTGAAGCATGGGATGCATGCTAGACAAGGTGGCACGGCTAGTTCTTCTCCTAGCTTGCTGTCCACACTGGGGTGACATGGTGAGGCTCGGCCTGCTAACCATTGATGGCATTGGCAAGCTCACAGTGATGCTAGAGGTTAGTTAAAGGAGCTAGATGATCTACTAAGGCTAGTTGCAACCAGAGAGGGAACAAGGTTGGCCAAATCACTACTCAAAATAGTGTTTGTGATTTGTTTGATTTGAATCTACAACTTGTTTAATGAAATGGACGCAAGAACTTGAGTTTTGAATTTTGAAAAGGTTTTTGGTGGGTGTGCTAGGCATGTGTTGAGGATTCTGTGGGTGCTTGGGTTTTTAAAATTGAGCTTGTTTGAGTGGTTTTTGAAATAGTGGGATCTTCCCATATGAGATAGATTCAATTTTAAACTGTCATTTAAACTTAGTATTTGAATGTTTCTGGATGATCACAAAGTGGGCCTTGGTACCTTATTATGAGTACTAACAAGGGATGCAAAGATCCATACATGTTTCTGTTGAGTTTTGAAAATTAGAGATAGCCAAAGTAGGCATGGGAGTTAATTTGGCCAAAGTGACCATTCACTTAATTTATTCATTTTGAGTTGTTTGTCTTTGGGAAAATTTTGGGGATTGTTTAGATGATGTTTATTTCACCTAAGAATAATTTTACAAGCAACGAAACACAGAATCATGGCAATTCAAAAGAATCCAAATTTTGAATACACACACATATGAATGCTTTCATATTTTTAGTTGGAAAAGTTTTTGTTAACCCTAATTTTGATGATTAGAGTTTGATGATCCAAGTTTAATATTTTTGGGATGTTACAAACCTTCCCCCCTTAAACAAAATCTCGTCCCGAGATTTGAAAAAGGACGAAAAAGATTACCTAGGATTTGAAGAGATCGGGAAACTCCGTCCTGATGTGATCTTTGCGCTCCCAGGTATCTTCCTATTCCATGTGGTTGCTCCACTAGATCTTGAGAAACTTGATGCTTCAGGTTCTAGTAGTTCTGAAAGCTTCTTCCAAAATACGGATGGGTACTTAGGGATAGGTCAGGTCATCGTTGATCTCTATGGTCCGGTGATCAATATTCTTGAACACTTCCTTCTTCTCCGGAACTTCGAGGCACTTGCGAAGTAATGAGATATGGAACACATTGTGCACGGCTGACATCTCTTCTGGTAGTTCCAATTGATACGACGCTTCTCCTCGACGGTTCCGAATCTTGAAGGGTCCGATATATCTGGGGGCTAACTTTCCTTTCAGTTGGAAACGCTGCATTCCTTTCAGTGGTGACACTTTCAGATATATGAAATCTCCGATATTGAAAGCGAGGTCTCGACGTCTCTTGTCGGAGTAACTTTTCTGTCTTGACTAAGCTGTCTTGAGGTGCTCACGAATCTTGTGAACCTTCTCTTCTGCTTCTCGTAGGATGTCGGGTCCGAAAATCTGACTCTCTCCTACTTCCGACCAGTTCAAAGGGGTCTGACACTTCCTTCCATACATGAACTCAAATGGGGCCATTTGCAAACTAGCTTGATAATTGTTGTTGTATGAAAATTCTGCGAACGGCAGACAATCTTCCCATTTAGATCCATACTCTAACACACATACTCTCAACATATCTTCGAGTATTTGATTTACTCGCTTCGTTTGTCCGTCGGTCTAAGGGTGATAAGCTGTGCTGAAATCTAGTCGGGTTCCTAAACCTTCTTGGACTTTCTTCCAGAATCTCGAGGTAAACTGAGTTCCTCGATCTAATACGATGTTCTTGGGGACTCCATGCAAACTGACGATTCTAGCGATGTATAACTCCGCTAGCTTCGAACTCTGATATGTGGTCTTGACTGGTAAGAAATGGGCGACTTTCGACAATCTGTCCACTATGACCCAGATAGAGTCATTTCCCCTGCTAGAAGTAGGAAATCCAGTGATAAAGTCCATTCCAACAGAATCCCATTTCCATTCAAGAATCTGCAATGGTTGGAACAATCCAGCGGGTCTTTGATGTCCCGCCTTGACTCGCTGACATATATCACACTTGGCGATATAGCTTTCGATTTCTCTCTTCACCTTATGCCACCAAAATTGTTCTTTCAAATCTTGATACATCTTCGTTCCTCCGGGATTGATAGAATAAAGAGTATCATGAGCTTCCTTCAGAATAACTTCTTTCAACTCAGAATCTGCTGGTACACAAAGGTGTCCTTTGTACCACATAACTCCTTCTTCGTCTTCGGTGAATCCGGGTACTTTGCCTGTACCGATACGATGCTTGATTCCTTCGATACTAGCATTTCCTTTCTGTGCCTCCTTGATCTGGCTGATCAAAGTGGGTTGAAGTTCTATGCTAGCCAAAAATCCTTCACTCACTAATTCCATTTGGAAATCTTCCATCTCCTTGTGCAGGCTTAGTTGCTCATTCAAAATCATGGAGTTCAAGTGGCACGGCAATCTGGTAAGGGCATCTGCTACCACATTGGCTTTACCGGGGTGATAGTGAATGTCCAGGTCATAATCCTTGATTATCTCAATCCATCTTCTATGTCTCATATTCAGCTCCTTCTGAGTGAATATATACTTCAGGCTCTTGTGATCCGAATAAATCTCGCAATGATTTCCCATCAGGTAATGCCTCCATGTCTTCAGGGCTAGAACTACAGCTGCGAGCTCGAGGTCATGGGTTGGGTAGTTCTACTCATGTTGTTTCAGTTGTCGAGATAGATAAGATATAACTTTGCCTTCTTGCATTAGCACACATCCGAGACCGATCTTGGATGCGTCACAATACACGTCAAAGGGCTTCGTGATATCCGGCATGATTAAGATTGGGGCTGAAATCAATCTTCTCTTGAGTTCTTGAAAACTCGCTTCACATTTGTCCGTCCATTCAAACTTCTTGTCCTTCTTCAGCAATTGGGTCATGGGTCTGGCGATACTCGAGAATCCTTCTACGAACTTGCGGTAGTATCTCGCCAATCCGAGAAATGCACGAACTTGGGTTTGAGTGGTTGGGGCTTGCCAATCTTCGACATCTTTCACCTTTGCGGGGTCAACGGAAATTCCTCCGGCTGATACAATGTGGCCGAGGAATCCTACCTCATGTAACCAGAATTCACATTTGCTAAAGTTGGCATACAACTAATGCTCTCTAAGGGTTCCAAGAATGGTCCTTAGGTGTAGCTCATGTTCTTCTGATTTGGAATAAATCAGAATGTTATCAATGAAAACAACGACAAACTTATCCAGGAAGTCCATAAAAATCTTATTCATGAGATTCATGAAATAAGAGGGGGCATTGGTTAATCCAAAAGACATGACAGTATGCTAGTATAATCCATATCTGGTGGTAAAGACAGTCTTGGGAATATCCTCTGCACGGATCTTGAGTTGATGATAGCCGATTCTAAGATCAATCTTAGAAAACACCTTGGCACCGGTCAACTGATTAAACAAATCTTCTATCTTGGGAAATGGGTTTTTGTTCTTGATAGTGACATCATTCAACTTCTGATAATCCGTACACAAACGGTTACCTCCATCTTTCTTGTCCACGAATAGAACAGGTGATCTCCATGGTGACACACTTGGTTGAATCAATCCAATTTCCAACATGGCATCTAGTTGCTTCTTCAGTCCTGCTAGTTCAGACGGGTTCATACTATATGGTCTCTGGGCTATGGGTCCTATTCCGGGGATTAGTTCGATGATAAACTCGATATCCCGATCTGGGGGGATACTGGGCAAAACATCTGGAAATACATCAGGGTATTCACAGACTATCCGGACTTGGTCAATGGTAGGTTGGGCTATACTCTTGTTGCACTTGAATTGACGAGGTAAGATTTCAGATACATGCTCGACTGATATTCCGGCTGTACTGGTCATGGTTATGGCTTTCTTGGCACAGTCAATTAATCCTTTATGTTTGGACATCCAATCCATTCCTAGTACTACTTCCAAACCTTTAGTTCCGACTACTATCAGATTAGTATAAAAATATATTCCATGGATTCGGATAGGGACGGCTTTGCAAATTTGCCTAGCTTTGGTAGTTGAACCGGGAATTTGAACAATCATAACATGCTTTAGTTTGGTTGGTTGAATCTTACTAGTGCATGCAAATTCTTCGGTGACAAATGAGTGTGA
Source organism: Avena longiglumis (assembly GCA_030063025.1). NCBI lineage: Eukaryota > Viridiplantae > Streptophyta > Magnoliopsida > Poales > Poaceae > Avena > Avena longiglumis. The sequence goes on along the minus strand of CP125975.1, from coordinate 443,438,429 downwards.
TGCACCAGAATCAAACAACACTCTAGCAAGTACTGAATTAACAGAAAACATACCCAGCACTACGTCTGGCGCTTCCTGAGCTTCTTCAGCATGCATGAGAAAAAGACGGCTGTTGCGTTGAGAGAATTCCCTGGGGCAAACCTTCTTCCGGGCTGAACACGACGTTGCCGTTGAGCTGGGGCATTTTCATTGGGGGCTGCGGCATTCTTCTTGGGGAACTCATTGGAGTAGTGACCCTTATTTCCATAGTCATGACAAGTCACTTGCGACTAGTCCTTGGCTGCAACAGGCACAACATTGCTTCCAGTCCTCGGGGCAGTGTTGGTGTTGGCGGTAGCATTGTTGTTGTTGAACTTGGGTGGTGCACGGTTGAAATTGTTAGAGTTGCTGGGGTTGTTGTGATTTCCTCCAGGCCTTGGGTTTCCACGGTTGGGATAGGTCGGACGGTTCATCGGGGGTCTGTTGGTTCTCGGGGCAAATCATGAAGATGGTTTGGGGCGATACTTTGGGGTATGATGGGTTCCTGGCTGATGCATCATGCGGCGTTTGCGGTTCTCATTGGCTTGGTTGATCTTTCCTTCCATCTGGATGGCAGAGTTGACTAGGGCTTCAATATCAGCAAAGGGGATATTGACCAACACCGTCTGCATCTCATCGTGCAGACCCTTCAAGAATCTTTCTTTCTTCTTGGCTTCAGTGTCGATCTCATCCGGGGCATACCTAGCTAATGACAAGAATTTGTCACGGTATTCCACTACAGTCATCCTTCCTTGCTTCAGTATCTGAATTCATCTCTCATCCTCTTGATCAAACCTGGTGGCACATGGGTTTTGCTGAACTTGACCTTGAATTCCTCCCAGGTCATCATCTGTCCTCCGGTCATTGCACGAACGATGTTCCACCATGCTCTTGCATCTCTGGCTAGATAGTGGGTGGCGAACAGAACTTTCTCGTTAGCTTCCACTCCGGCGACTTCCAGGTTGTTTTCCATGGTTTGCAGCCAATCATCTGCATCTAGGGGCTCTTCCAACTTAGTGAAAACAGGTGGGTTGGTGTTCTGGAAATTCTTGAGCTTATTCCATGGTTGTCTTGATTTCCTTGGCCTTGATTGTTGTTGGCCATCTGAGCTATGTGCTGGAGGGTGGCTAACTTGGCTTGACGTTCGGCTCTTTCAGCTTCGCGGTCAGAAACCAACATTTGCAGGATCTGCAACATCGGGTCCGGGGATGAACCAATTCCTCCGTGAGGCATCTGAAGATTTAGATAGATCATGAGAAAAGAGGGAAATTTCTAAGGTCTAGGGACTTTGAAAAAATTTTAAAGTTTGGCTCAGATTTTCTAGCAACATGCTTTTCATTCATTCATTCATAGCACACGATACAACACACTCCACAACAAAGGGAAAAGAGATGGTTTTAAGAACCATTCTAGAAACTACGATACAGTGGGATCGGATACAACTCCCTACACTAGTGCTCAAGTGCTACTACTCCTCGGAGTCGGTGTAATCGTCATCCTCATCATCCTCATCGTCATCGATGAAGGCGAAATCATCCTCATCAGTGAAGAAGTCCATGGCCTGATCCTCCATAAAATCATCATCATCGCTAAGATAGGAGTAGGGGTCTCCACGAAGGTCTTCTCTGGCATTCTACCTTTCCTCCAACTGCATGTCTGTCTTGTGGATGGTCTCCTCCAAATCCGAGATATGGTGGCGAAGACGAGTAATGATGCGCTCCTTCTTGTCAAGCTGACGGCGGCGAGATTTGCGATCCTTCGCTAGCATGGCGATGGTCTGATCCTTCGTACTGATGATGGCGGACTTGTGGTTGGAGTAGTCACGGGCATTGTCCAATTCCTGCTGACGATCATACATCATGAAGCTAAGGTGGTCCAACTGAGTCTTCAGCTCGTGGTGGTATGGGGCTTCTAGTGGCTGTCCCATAGCATCATGCCTTGGACAAAACTCAAAGCGGGTACCCTTGATCTGGTTGATACTCTGCCCACACAGACGGGCAAGAGCTTCCTGCATGGCCCTGGCAAGTCCGTCGAGCCAGTTGTTCTCTCTTAAGGTGAACTGAATTCCCTCGGCAGTGGGAGGTTCAATCTTTCCTCGGAGACTTGCAACAACTAGCCATTGCCAATCTTCTCATTCCTGATCATTGAGCTGAGCTCCGAAGAACTCGGGGTGTGGACGCTCCAGAAGTTCCGAAAGCTGGTCCAAATCCCGCTCAAAGATGAGGTCTCCTCCATTCCCCAACTGATAAAACTTGGTGTACTTCACGTCCATCTATAAGAATATAGGATGAGTAAGTTAGTAGAGTAATCAAGTGTGTCAAATTTTATGTCTTTTGCAAGAGTTTTTGAGGAACATGTATTTTCATGAAAGAATCAAAGTGATAAGAATGGGAATAAGTTTTTTGTAAATATTTGCTTCCTTTGGTTTTGAAACTAAGTTTTTTATTAAAACGTCCAGTCTAACTAGCGTCTCCTATGGTCAGGATGGCTCTGATACCAACTTGTCAACACCCGGATTTTTAATCCCAGATGCCTGTTATGCCATACATCGCAATCCCAGGATTACCATTTTTGCGAGACATAGCAGATTTGGCTATCACAGTACATCATCCATTACAAACCATACATAAGGTCTTACACAAATAAGGATCTCATGGTCCAGTTCTTAATACAACTCAAGGAGCGGAATAACGTAATAATAAAGGTAGCGTAGGCGAAGCTCCATCTTCGGGGTCACAGGCAATGCTGACGATGGGAGATGATCCTAGTTGTCGTAACCTTCCTGGGGTCCATCCTCCTGGTACTCCTCTTCATAGTCTGGCCACGGGAATAGCCAGGGACAAAGCCATGCGTACTCTTTAAGTACTCGCAAACTAATACTAACAAGTTAAGGGGTTTCTGTAGTAGGACACTAAGCTCTAGGGTTGTTTTGCAAAAAGCCAGATTTACCTCTACTAAGTTCAGAAGCAAGAAAAGCTAGTTGAAGTTTTATAACACCTAAGTGGGAACTCGAATTTCATATCACAACGCTGTTGTGGTCAAGTCAAAATCTCAATTCATTTCACAAGTCGTTTTGAAAATGTCAACACCCAGATTTTTAATCCCAGATGCCTGTTATGCCATACATCGCAATCACAGGATTACCATTTTTGCGAGACATAACAAATTTGGATATCACAGTACATCATCCATTACAAACCATACGTAAGGTCTTACACAAATAAGGATCTCATGATCTAGTTCTTAATACAACTCAAGCATCGGAATAACGTAATAATAACGGTAGCATAGGCGAAGCTCCATCTTCGGGGTCACAGGCAATGCTGACGATGGGAGATGATCCTAGTTGACGTAACCTTCATGGGGTCCATCATCCTGGTACTCCTCTTCATAGTCTGGCCACGGGAATAGCCAGGGACAAAGCCATGAGTACTCTTTAAGTACTCGCAAACTAATACTAACAAGTGAAGGGAGTTTTTGTAGTAGGAAACTAAGCTCTAGGGTTGTTTTGCAAAAAGCCAAATTTACCTCTACTAGGTTCAGAAACAAAGAAAGCTAGTTGAAGTTTTATAACACCTAAGTGGGAACTTGAGTTTCATATCACAACTCTGTTGTGGTCAAGTCAAAGTCTCAATTCATTTCACAAGTCATTTTGAAAACATCTGACGGGGGAACAGTGTGGCACTCAACTGTCCATAAATCATGCACGGCTATTCGAATAGTTTGACACTCTGCAGAGATTGTACACTTTCACCACAACATTCGATACATCCATCATGAACAAATCCTGAATTCACCATACTCAGTATGCGGATAATCAATCCTAACCTTTCCATTACACGCCCTAGTATAGGCACCTCTCCTGTGAGTTTGGCCTCCCAACCATGACCAATTGTCATCTTGGGTACTGCATAGGTGGACAATCTTCACAAAGTAGCCTCAGCTCAGACCTTGGCCGTGAGGGAACCCATACTAAGGTATATAAGTTTCCAGTCAAGCCCTACCCAATTTTCGGGCATTGTGGTTGTACGGTAAAATTGGAATGGTATCGCATCCAGACAACCATCAGTTTTATAAAGTGGTAAGGCTCACGCCTCAACATTTTCATCATCAAAATCATCTGGTGTTTGGAAACACATGTCAAAACATCTCAGTAGAATGACTCATCAGCCTAAGGTTTTCATAACCATTTTCACCAAGTATTCCCATCTAAAGTTGATCAAATTTTATGCTTAGCACTAGCATCTACAAGTGGGGTAAGTACTAATGAGGGTTGGTAAATATACCTGGGCATGGGCAGCCGGCCTGTCGACCGACAAAAAGCCCGGTAGGGCTTTAAGGCCCATGGGCCTGGCTTCTAATCGCTATGGCGAAGGATGCACGGGCCAGCTCGGACCATAGAAGCCCACGGCTGACGAAGAAAAATGTGTACCACGGGCTCGGCTTTCGAGCCCGACAGTTGCAGACCCGGGCAGTGCACAGGGGGGTTTCTGTGGCGGGCTTTGTCGAGCCCGGCCCGGCCCGTCCCAGAACATGCCCAGGTATAGTGGTAAACAAGTGGAGTTTAACTAAGTTCAATCTGATGCCTTAGGATGACATCAAGATTATATAGCTTAGGACAAATTTAATGCTCTTTATGCAACCTTCCATTTTCTTTCTAGTATCTATAATTCACTATGTAAACTCTAAGAGAAAGCTTTGATAAAGAAATAAAGTATAAAGCTTGCAAGTAAAACTAGGATTGGGTATCATCAAATGTGTCCAACCAAGCATGCTTAGTGCATTGCATAGGTTATCAAACTTTCATAATTGCAAGTGTTAGCTTGCCTTGTGCAGATCAGTGGTTGAAGTTATCCTCGGCTTCTTCCTCGTAGTATTCTCCTTCCTCCTCGTATCCTTGGTCGGTACTAGCGTCTATAAATAAGTACGAGGTACACAATCACCAAACAATACTTAACTATTTTCAATCATCACACAAAAGGGTACTATAGATGATCTAGCATCATCACTAACATTAAAAGATTAAAGCCTTTGTCTTATTTATTTTATTTTTAGAAAAGTAATTTCTACTCATTGAAAAACTACTTAAGAGTTAATATTCTCCAAGTCAAACATGGGATCATGTGGACACATGTCATCACCACATATTTCAGTACATGGGAATGTGATTTAAAGTGGTGTCACAATTTAATAAGGTTTAACCTTTTATTTCAATTAAATAAAGTGACTAGAAATGCCTATGTGGCATTCTTTTATTACTTGAACATTATTTCTGTAAGTAAACTTGTATGTTTTTATATATTCTGCAAGGTATGATCAAATGTAATTTTTGAGAGTTGGAATCAACTCAAAAGCTATTATGGTTGAAATTTGAAAAATGTTTGAATGCAGAAAAGCTTCTGACTTGTTATTTTTACCAAGGTTGATCTACAGATCCAAATGACTTGAATCCAACGGACTTGGATTAATCATTTCAATACCTTTCTAACAAAATTGGTTTCATGCAATTTGGTTCACTGAATCGAGTTGGGTTGATCTTTGAACCTAGTTACAGAACTGAGTTTGAATTAAAATAGAAAAATCTAAATTCAAACGCTTGGGCTACGCGGGAAAGGTTAATGGGCCGGCCTAGTGTCACTCCACAGCGCGGGGCTCGGCTGACAGGGGGTCTACCAGTCAGTGGCTCATAACATGCGAAGCGGTACGGGGCGATGTGGTGCGTTGGATTAGAAGTGAGATCAACGGTCGAGGGTCGTCGTTGACGATGAACATGTCACCGGCGAGCTCGAACCCTAGCGGCTCGGTAGGGGTGCATAGGAGGCATACCGGGGCTCCAGCGACGACGGCGAGGCGGGCAAATGACAAAGTCGACGACAGCGAACTCAGGGATGGTCGCGGCAGCTCCGGGGGTGGTCAAAATCAACGGCTCCCTTCTTCTCTAGTGGCGGCCAGCTCCGACGCAATTCCGGCGATGCGCTGCTCCTCGTGCTCCGGCTAAGGGGTGGAATGATCAGTGAGGTGAGGGGAGTGAGATGGTGTGAAGAAATCGAGCGGGGGACGTCTCCTTTTATAGGCTCGATGGCGAGACCGAGAGGGATGGGCAGGCGACGGTGGCGACACGGCTACGGGCGGCTAAAGGCATGGCTGCGGTTGGCGATCGACGGGCGGTCTCCTGGCGATGCTCTAGAGCTTAAATGCGCGTGTAGAGGCAGTGGCAATTGGTCGGGAACGTGCAGTGCTCTGCGTGGCAGAGGCGGCGAACTCCGCGGCTAGCGGTGCCTATGGGGTACGGGCGAGGAAACGATCATGTCTAGTGGTCTCCTGGGACGGTGGGGTGCATGCTGGCGGGCGGCGAGGGCTCGAGGTGGTCGGGTTGCGTGGGAATGGCGTGAGCTATGCGGTGCGCGTCGGCATGGTCGACAGCGGCGCGGGCGCGGCGTTCCTGGTGGCTCTAGTCTCTGTCTTCGATCTAGGGCTGGTCGAGAGGGGGCGGTGAGGCATGGGCTACCTCCCAGACAAGGTTGGCACAGCTAGTTCTCCTAGCTAGATGTCCACACTAGGGTGACATGGTGAGGCTCGGCCTGCTCACAATTGATGGCATTGGCAAGCTCACAGTGGTCCTAGAGGTTAGTAAAAGGTTCTAGATGATCTACTAAGGCTAGTTGCAACCAGAGAGGGAACAAGGTTGGCCAAAACACTGCTCAACATAGTGTTTTTGATTTTGTTGATTTGAATCTGCAACCTGTTTGATGAAATAGCCGCAAGAACGTGAGTTTTGAATTTTGAAAAGATTTTTGGTGGGTGTGCTAGGAATGTGTTGAGGATTCTGTGGGTGCTTGGGTTTTGAAAATTGAACTTGTTTGAGTGGTTTTTGAAATAATGGGATCTTCCCATATGAGATAGATTGAATTTTAAACTGTCATTTAAACTTGATATTTGAATGTTTCTGGATGATCACAAAGTGGGCCTTGGTACCTTATTATGAGTACTAACAAGGGGTGCAAAGATCCATACATGTTTCTGTTGAGTTTTGAAAACTAGAGATAGCCAAAGTAGGCATGAGAGTTAATTTGGCCAAAGTGACCATTCACTTAATTTTTTCATTTTGAGTTGTTTGTCTTTGGGAAAAGTTTGGGGATTGTTTAGATGATGTTTATTTCACCTAAGAATCATTTTACAAGCAAAGAAACATAGAACCATGGCAATTCAAAAGAATCCAAACTTTAATACACACACATATGAAGGATTTCATATTTTTAGTTGGAAAAGTTTTTGTTAACCCTAATTTTGATGATTAGAGTTTGATGAATCCAAGTTTAATATTTTTGGGATGCTATAGAAAACCTCTGACGGGGGAACATTATGGCCACTCCAACTGTCCATAACCGCGGACGCGGCTATTCGAATAGTTTAACACTCTGTAGAGATTGTACATTTTCACCATAACATTCGATACATCCATCATGAACAAATCCTGAATTCACCATACTCAGTATGCGGATAATCAATCCTAACCTTCCGATTACACGCCATAGTATAGGCACCTCTCCTGTGAGTCTGGCCTCCCAACCATGACCAACTATCATCTTGGGTACTGCACAGGTGGACAATCTTCACAAGGTAGCCTCAGCTCAGACCTTTGCCGCGAGGGAACCCATACTAAGGTATATAAGTTTCCAGTAAAGCCCTACCCAATTTTCGGGTATTGTGGTTGTACGATAAAATTGGAATGGTATCGCATCCAGACAACCATCGGTTTTATAAAGGGCTAAGGCTCATGCCTCAACATTTTCATCATCAAAATCATCTGGTGTTCGGAAACACATGTCAAAACATCTCAGTAGAATGACTCATCATTCTAAGGTTTTCATAACCATTTTCACCAAGTATTCCCATCTAAAGTTGATCAAGGTTTATGCTTAGCACTAGCATCTACAAGTGGGGTAAGTACTAATGAGGGGTGGTAATTAAGTGGAGATTAAGTTCAATCTCATGCCTTAGGATGACATCAAGATTATCTAGCTTAGGCCAAATTTAATTGTCTTTATGCAACCTTCCATTTTCTTTCTAGTATCTATAATTCACTATGTAAACTCTAAGAGAAAGCTTTGATAAAGAAATAAAGTATAAAGCTTACGAGTAAAACTAGGATTGGGTATCATCAAATGTGTCCAAACAAGCATGCTTAGTGCATTGCATAGGTTATATAAATTTCATAATTGCATGTGTTAGCTTGCCTTGAGTAGAGCAGTGGTTGAAGTTCTCCTCGGCTTCTTCTTCGTAGTATCCTCCTTCCTCCTCGTATCCTTGGTCGGTACTAGCGTCTATAAATAAATACGAGGTACACAATCACCAAACAATACTTAACTATTTTCAATCATCACACAAAGGTGTTCTATAGATGATCTAGCATCATCACCTATTATTACAAGCTTAAAGCATTTGTCTTATTTATTTTAATTGGAGAAAAGTAATTTCTATTCATTGAAAAACTACTTAAGATTTAATATTCTCCAACTCAAACATGGGATCATGTTGACACATGTCATCACCACATATTTCAGTACATGGGAATGTGATTTAAAGTGGTGTCACAATTTAATAAGGTTTAACCTTTTTATTTTAAATAATTAAAGTGACAAGAAATGCCTATGTGGCATTCTTTTATTGCTTGAACATTATTTATGTTAGTAAACCCATATGTTTTTTATATATTCTGAAAGGTATGGTCAAATGTGATTTTTGAGAGTTGGAATCAACTCAAAAGCTATTATGGTTGAAATTTGAAAAATGTTTGAATGCAGAAAAGCTTCTGACTTGTTATTTTTACCAAGGTTGATCTACAAATCCAAATGATTTGAATCCAACAGGATTGGATTAAAACTTTCAGTATCTTTCTAACAAAATTGGTTTTATGCAATTTGGTTCAATGAATCGAGCTGGGTTGATTTTTGAAACTAGGTACAGAACTGAGTTTGAATTAAAAAGGAAAATTCTAAATTCAAACGACTAGGCTGCGCGGGAAAGGATAATGGGCCGGCCCAGTGTCACTCTGCAGCGCGGGGCTCAGCTGACAAGGGGTTCCACCCATCAGTGGCTCATAACACACGAAGCGGTATGGGGCGATGTGGTTCGTTGGATTAGAAGTGAGATCAACGGCTGAGGGTCATCATCGACGATGAACATGTCACCGGCGAGCTCGAACCCTAGCGGCTCAGTGGGAGGCTCATCGGGGCTTAGGCGAGGGTCGGCGATGGGGGAAAACGACGAAGTCGATGACGGCGATTCTCCTGGCACCGGCAGCTCCTCCTGGGGCGGCTCCAATCGATGGCTCCCTTCTTCTCCAGTAGCGGCGGGCTCCGGCCAAATTCCGGCGATGCGCTGCTCGCCTTGCTCCGGGAAGAAGTGGGAAGTCTCGGTGAGAGGTGGGGAGTGAGGTGGTGTGAAGAAATCGAGCGGGGGTGGCCTCCTTTTATAGGTTCGACAGCGAGACCAAGAGGTATGGGCAGGCGATGGTGGCGAAACGGCTACGGGCGGCTAGAGGCATGTCTGCGGTTGGCGATCGACGGGCGGTCGCCTGGCGTTGATCTAGAACTTGAATGCGTGTGTAGGGGCGGTGGCAATTGGTCGGGAACATGTGGTGCTCTGCAAGGCAGAGGCGGCGAACTCTGCAGTGAGCGGTGGCTACGGGGTAACGGGCGAGGAAACGAACATGTCTGGTGGTCTCCTGGGACGGTGGGGTGAATGCTGGCTGGCGACGAGGGCTCGAGGTGGTCGGGTTGCGTGGGAACAACGCGTGCTCTGCGGTGCTCGTCGGCATGGTCGACAGCGGCGCGGGCGCGGCGTTCCTTGCGGTTTTGGTATCTTTCCTTGAGCTAGGCTGGTCGAGAGGGGGCGGTGAAGCATGGGATGCATGCTAGACAAGGTGGCACGGCTAGTTCTTCTCCTAGCTTGCTGTCCACAATGGGGTGACATGGTGAGGCTCGGCCTGCTAACCATTGATGGCATTGGCAAGCTCACAGTGATGCTAGAGGTTAGTTAAAGGAGCTAGATGATCTACTAAGGCTAGTTGCATCCAGAGAGGGAACAAGGTTGGCCAAATCACTGCTCAAAATAGTGTTTGTGATTTGTTTGATTTGAATCTGCAACCTGTTTGATGAAATGGCCGCAAGAACTTGAGTTTTGAATTTTGAAAAGGTCTTTGGTGGGTGTGCTAGGCATGTGTTGAGGATTCTGTGGGTGCTTGGGTTTTGAAAATTGAGCTTGTTTGAGTGGTTTTTGAAATAGTGGGATCTTCCCATATGAGATAGATTCAATTTTAAAATGTCATTTAAACTTAGCATTTGAATGTTTCTGGATGATCAAAAAGTGGGCCTTGGTAACTTATTATGTGTACTAACAAGGGGTGCAAAGATCCATACATGTTTCTGTTGAGTTTTGAAAATTAGAGATGGCCAAAGTAGGCATGGGAGTTCATTTTGCCAAAGTGACCATTCACTTAATTTATTTATTTTGAGTTGTTTGTCTTTGGGAAAAGTTTGGGGATTGTTTAGATGATGTTTATTTCACCTAAGAATCATTTTACAAGCAAAGAAACACAGAATCATGGCAATTCAAAAGAATCCAAATTTTGAATACACACACATATGAATGCTTTCATATTTTTAGTTGGAAAAGTTTTTGTTAACCCTAATTTTGATGATCCAAGCTTAATATTTTTGGGATGTTACAAAATTACTATGCATGGTGTGTTACACCATTCCAAGTATATTCTTGTTTTCAGCTATCTTCCAATTAAAAACGTATTTTTTTATGTGAAAACTAAGTGATTAAAGCTCTCACGAACTTGATGGCACACTTTATATTTCTTTCCCCTAATAAACTTGAACCATTGTGTCATCTAAGTTGTATATGCTTGCACTTATACGTTGGAATTAGCAGAACCAGGCTGCCACGGGTAACGTTTTCAACATTGCACTTATACTTTGTATACAGTTGATATCATGTTCTTTTGTCTATGGATGTAACCGGTGTGAAATAAAAAGGGAGCTTGTAAGTCCATGGAGTTATGTATTTTGTGTTAGAGAAACGCCTGGGTCGCTAGCCTAAGTCATGACTAATCATGGTGGAAACTTGCAGCATCACCATAATGAGTAATCTGTGAAGCATCCTCGATAAAAACCTATGCAAATAGAAAATAAAAAGATCGCTGAGATGCTCATTGTCTGCTTGCCTTGTCATTTTGGTTATGGGATAGCTCCTGTACCATGTGCAAGGGGTACCCCGTTGGCGGTTCTCTATGATGCGCATGTACTTACTATGACAAGAACGTATAGGTGACTGAAGTTGAGTAGCATGAGGTGTGGTCCTCATATTCGAGGGACATGAGATTGCCAAATTATACTTTGTCAAGCATATACTCCATAGTTTGTTCACTTTAACATTAATCACTTCAAGATGCTTACGATAGGGGCAATGAGGGATGAAAGCTAGTAAGTACCATAATTTTTGGAAGCTCTTTTTGCAACTTGAAATCCCTGCTTCCCTTTATGAAGGGCCTTTCTTCCACTATTATATTGAGTCTCCACCTTCCATCTTTAGGCACCAGTTAAGAGAGCATAGTTTCCATTCTTAGTTCTATGTGCATTGTCCCAAAACTTATTGATTGATGCATATTGTTGTATTACTTGATCTTGTGCTATTTGTATCTAGTCACTCTTATGAACTTTGAAGGTTTCTACTCCATGAGGGACAAGCTGATTGCCACTATGCCATGTTTTCTGTATGTGAAACAAACAAACGTTTTTAAATGCATGTTATTCATGATCTTTGTTTGTAGCCTTTCATGTTGCATGCATAGTTACTTTGTCTTACTACTATAACTCCATCTTTCATGCTCACGTTTAGAGTTCTTTGATCCCAGATTTCAATGCTTGCAAATGGTTTGATCATGGTTTTGATGGTGCATGTCATCTCAAAAATTATTCTTTTATCACTTACCTACTCGAGGACGAGCAGGAGTTAAGCTTGGGGATGCTTGATACGTTGGAAATGTATCTATAATTTTTGGTGTTCCATGCTTGTTTAGTATCTACTTTGCTTTGCTTTGTCTACACTTTGAGGTGTTTTTATATGTTTTCTGGTACTAACCTATTAACATGTTGCCACAGTGCCAGTTGCTTGTTTTCTTCTGTTTTTGGTTCTAGAAAGGCAGAAAATCAATATTCTCGGAATTGGACGGGACAAAAGCCAAAGTCAATATTTTACCGTGGGGAACACGCAGCCAGAAGATGAGATGGAGGACAGCCTCGAGGGGGCCACACCCCTGGCCGCGCGGTTAGGCCTAGCCCACGCCTGGGGGTGCAGCCGTTTTGGGCACCCCCTCGGTCTCCCTCTTCACCTATATGTCCCCCCGATGCCTAAACCCTGAACACCTGATCAATATTCCATGAAACCATCTGAAGCCGCCGCCACCGTCATCCCTAGATCGGGGGGATCTAAAGTTCTTCTTGGCACCTTTCCGGAGGGGAGATCATCCCGGAGGCCTTCTTATTCATCATGCCAGCCTTCGGTATGAAGCATGAGTAGTTCCACCTTGGACTACGGGTCCATGTAGTAGCTACATGGTTGTGTCTCCTCCTTGTGCTTTCATGATGTCACATCCCAAAATTCTCCAAATTTTGAAATGTGAAAAATAAATAATCAAAAGAAATGATTGTTGAAATTTAGGGTGAAAAGAAACTTTTTTACTTCTAAATGGAAACATCAAAACCTAACTTGAACAAAATTTTAATAAGAAAACAACAACAAAATACTCCAAAGATCAAATGCATCCCTGCATAGAAAGAATCTTGAATTTAAACACTTGGGAAAATAAACCAAAACCCTAAAACCTTAATGTTAGAAATCATCTCCAAGATCTCTCCAAGACTATGGATTTGATCCATATAAAAATTCAGCAACAAACATTTATAAATGATAAAAAATGATAGAAAAAAATATTATAAAACCATAGAAATTGGTTTTATTCAATTTGGAGCCATGGATAAAAACTTATGAATATAATAAGATAAAAGGAAAATAATTTCCCAAAGACAAATAAATCTCCTAGCTAAAATCCATACCAAATTGTGAGCAAAATAATCCTAAAAGGATTTAAAAAGATAAATAAATATTAAATAAAATTATACAAAGTGGAATCACTAATTTTGGAACTATAAATAAAAATATATGGATTTTATAAGACAAAGAAATAAATAATTAAATAAGAAATAATTGCAAAGACAATTTAAATCTTGGCCAAATCCATAAGCAAATGGAATAAAGATAATCCAAATAAAAATAAAGGAATAAAGAATATTTAAATAAAATTATATGGGCTAGAACCATATTTGATTTATTTAAATAAAGACAATTGCCTAATGTAAATGATTAATTAAATCATGACAAAAGTAAATTGAAATTGCCAAAATGGATTAGAATTTATGTAATTAACTTAAAAAGAATAAAAGATTACTTAAATAAAATTACATGGCTTTAAACCATATTCAATTATATTTGAATAAAGACAAGCCTCTTTTAAATAAATATTAAACCATAAAAGAATATTTGAAATATTCTAAAATGGAATTTTAAACACATTAATAAACAGTATTAAACTACTGAAAAGGTTTGATAAACATTTGAATTCAAACAGATGTTTAAAATATTTGATTCAAATTGAAAACAGAAATCAGAAAATAAAAAAGAAATCAGAAAAAAATATAGAAAAGAAACAACCCATCTAACCCTACCCAGCTGCCTGGCCCAGCAAGCCCAACAGCAGCCCACCCGGGAAAACCCTCTCCCTGGACTTTTCTCACCGTGCATCGTACCCCCTCACCCACTGACTCCGCGACCCCACTACTGCCATGTCATCGTCTTTAACCCCGCGGTGACCACGCCCCATTCCCCTCCTAGCCGTTTCTGTCGCCGTTGAATTCTCGTAAATTCGCATTATTGCATCAGTTAATCCGTCCTGCGACCACGCCCTACTAATCGCCTTGCCCTCCTCTCCTTTTACCCTCAGTCCCCATTCCACCGGAGCCCCTAGGTTGCCTAAATTACTCGCTCGAACCTCACTGCCTCCCACGAGCTCCAGCTCGAATTCCGGCGAGCTCGGCCATCCCCTCACCGCCTAGTGCACACGAGCTCACTCCCCATCGCCATGCGTACCTGCCAGCACCCTCTTCTTGCTAACACATGCCCCAAAACATCAGCAACGACGACGCCTAACCGCCACCGTCCTCTGCCGCAACTCCGGTACTCTTCAATCATCCGCGCGTGACCTGCAAGCTCGTCTCCGACAAGGCCCGTGCATGCCCGATGCCAGGAGCGACTCCGGCGAGCAATCGACGACAACCCCGTGTGCCCCTGGCCTTCCCACGACCACCTCGAGCATCCCCATGCCACGGCAAACCCGGTGAGCCCCTTCCCCCTATTCCTTGCTTCCTGTTTTCACTGGAACACCACTGGCAGAGCGTTGCCGCCTCGCGTCTGTCGCTAGCGCCGCCAGTTAGTGGTCGTTGCGCCGTGAGCCGTTGGATGCAAATCATGTGGTTGTGTTAGATGACTTAAGCAAACCGTTATCATTTGATCTGATCCGCACAGATCAACTTAGATCCAATGCCCCAAGTTGCTTGATCCGAACGAATCGATATCAGCCAGTAAGAAACAGCCACGTGGCCTAGCTCAGGTTTTAAAAACAGAAATAGATCTATTAGTGGTTTGATTTTGTAAAATTCATAAATTTTGTTCTGCTTGGCCAAAACTTACAAATTTTATATCATTGGATTCAGAATAATGTAAGCTTTCAAACTATGGCATTAGTTTAGTATTTTGCTTCTGGAAAATTAGGTGTTTTTGCATAAAGATTTGTAAGGCTATTTTGGTTATAAAAATTATTCTAAAAATGCTTTTTGAGTAAAATATTTTGCAAATGGTTTGATTTGAAGTCTTTGACCCTAAACACTAACTTTTGGATTTAAAAATATATTTGATTAACACTGGAATTTTTTTACTTTGATTAAATCATTTCTAGCAAAACAAAAATGATTTAAATGGCCCATTTTCACTAACTTGGTTTCAAATGATTTTCTACATTTTATAAATGACTAGTAGGTGTTTTTAAATGTTTAGTGCCTTGTTAGAAAACACTTTTTCAATAAAAAATCTTTTGCATGCTTGCATGCATTGTTTTGTTTTCATTATTTTAGGTGGTGAATTGTTTGAATGCAAGTTTTGAATGTGTGCCTTGCTTGATTGAATTGTTGTGAACTTTGAAGAGTGTGACAATTGCAAGATCAAGGAGTGTACATAGTTTCTCTACCAAAAAGGCAAGTGATACTTTGTTCATCAAAATTCCTATCTTTTCAATATTGCATTAGTGATATTTTGTAGTATGCATGATAGGACTATTTTATATATATAGCTATGTTATAGTAGATCATATAGAATAAATCTTGGTAGGATTCTCCCTTAGTAAAGATACAAGTTTTGCTAGTATTCTTAGCCTAGCTAAAAGATTTCAAGGGTGAAATATTCATACTATGATATTATGCAAAGTCACTGACTATGTTTTTGATTAATAAAACCACTAAGTGAATGAATCACCTGGGTGGAATGGTAATTGCTTGGATGGATTTGTGTTGAGTGGTTACACAAGGCCCATTTGAATGGTTCCCCTTGTGTATCACACTTGTGGATTGCCACCCAGGAACAAAAGGATTTGAGATGTTTTGTGTTGAGAAGCTTCCAGTGCAGCCACATGGCAATATGGGCTCTGCCTTGATCATATAGGTTGCAATAACTTAGCCAGATGGACAGAGGGTGGTAGTGATGATAGGATGGAACGCGTCCATTTGGTCTAAGGGAAGGCTTCTGAAAGATCTTGTCTCGATGCATGTCGAGTCTTGTGGGGAAAGTGCACCACCTCTCGAGAGGGTAAAACCTAAGTACTTAGCCGTGTCCCCGGCAATGGACAATTTGAGCATCAAAAGCATTGAAGCAATCAAGGATCTCCTCATCCCAATTTCTCTAAGTTAAAACTTGTTGGGTAAACCAAGGTAAGCACCTGGAGGGTATCCAGTGTGCCATTGTGTGATGAAAGGTTTTGTCAAAGAGAAAAACTATTTTCAAAGGATAGGAAAACTTGTTTTATGCAAAGGCAACCCAAAACTCCACTTAGCCAAATATTCATGTAGATGATAGATTCTCCATGTCAATATAAAATCACTTGCCAATACAATTCAAATGTATTGACCCTTGCGGTTGTAACTTATTATGTTGCAGGTTTGTTTGATGTTAGCGGTGTTTGTTGGGTAGGGATTACAAGTCTACAACCAACATGATTGCCTGTGGCATATGAAGGACCCCATGATATATAGTTATATCTGCTGCATTGTAATGAGATAGCCAAATAAGCTTTGTAAGATGTAATGTATTATTTTATTCCTGGTTATAAGTTGTAATATGACCTTTGTTTCATGATATTACATCTTAAACTGTGGATGCTAGCTATTCGATCCAGGGACTAGCATTTTAAACACAGGGATCTCTACCTTATCATGTTGGGACCTCTACACATGTCTAGATCTTGTGAGCTTCGTTCATGATCAAGATCTCATCTATTTGTAATCATGTTGTGTTTGCAGGGATCCGATGGATATTGATATTACTATGTCAGATTGATTAATGGTTTTGTCTATTTGATGCTATCATGTATGTGTTGTTTGTGATCTTGCATGCTCTCTGTTGTTAGTAACTATCTTGGCCAAGTAGTTGCTAGTGACTCCAAGAGGGGGTATTTATGCTCGATAGTGGGTTCATGACTCTACTTAATCAAGGGAAGTGGTAAATCTCTGATTTGTAGATGTGTTGTTGCCACTAGGGAGAAAACAACGGTCTCTTGTTCATGGAACAAGTGGATTGTTTACCTTACACACTTTGCTTAAAGCAGTTGTGTGTTGCTTGCAACTTAATACTAGAGGGGGTTCGGATGATAACCTGAAGGTGGACTTCTAGTCATATATGCAGTTGGATGGCGGTCTATGTATATTGTTGTATTGCCCAATCGAATTTCATAGGATCTTTGTGTCTAGTATTGCATTGTTATGCCTTGCTCAGTCCTATCAATTTCCCTGTTGTAATTTGTTTACCCTGCATGCCATGTTTGTTTATCTAAGGAGAGCACTTCTAGTGAAATATGGACCCCGGTCCAATCTTTACCATTGATACATCTTCCACTGTTACTGTTTACTTGCTACAAACCATCATTACCTTCCACACCATACAGTTAATACTTTGTTACAGCAAACCGGTGAGCTTGACAACCTCACTGATTTGTTGGGACAAAGTCTTGAGTTTGTGTTGTGCAGGTCTCCAAGTTGCTAGCAACACCTTTGAGTTTTCTCCTTCCTCCTTATGGTTCGATAACCTCGGTCTCTTACTAAGGTAAAACTTGCTGTTGTGATCATCACACCTTGCTCTTGGGGTTTCCAATGAAGCACTCCCATTAACACCGGGCGCACGCATCAATCATCTCCACATAACATAAAACTGGAGAAAAACTGCTTCACCAAAGAAGTATCATAAGAACACTGAATCTCCATGAGATGGTGCAGCCCCATACTTTCAGTCACAGCGAGAGCATCAACAAATTGAGGCTTATTACTTGTCTCGTTTAGATCCAATGGATGCATGGGTCGAATATTCAAGCTTAAGTAGAGGTCGTCAAAGATAAACTTCTGATGACCACACCAAGAATTGGGATCCCCAAGCTCCTCATCAAGCTCAGCCTTCAAAAATAGGTCACACTATCTAATGGAAGAGTACTCAATGAGGTCCATGTTTTTGTAATTAACCCTGGATTGCTTGCCCTTTTTCTTAGAACCAGCCCTTGACCTCTTTTATTTCTTTGACCTTTCATCCATCCTTTCAGCTTCTCTTTTCTACCTCCTCAATTCGACCTCGTCAACTAGAACAACTTCGTCATTGGGCCTGAAATACCAAGCACGAGGATGGCGCTTATACGTCTGAGGAACACCACGAGAACCACCTGCGAAACGAATGAGGTAGGTAGAAAAAGATAAGCACACACAAGTCCAGGAAGGATAGCTAAGAAAAACAGAAAATCAAACACAAAGCCATTTACAAGCACACATCAATCTGAGTTTAAATGCAGCAGGTGCGAACCTTCCAGGCCGGATAATCCGGCTTAGCCAGGGGCGGATAATCCGGCCCTAGAGAAATTTCTACAGAACAGCTCAGATTGACTGTGGGCACATAGATCAGGCAAAAGGGTTGATAGTATGTAGTTCCTAACATACATAAGGAGCAATGAGAAACCTTTAAACCGAGTTTCAACAACAAACAAACAAATCCCATACAAAAGATAAGAATGGGGGAGTTACCCTCACTCATTGGAATAAGGAATCAGAGGAGAAGGTACTCGGAGGGATTCGGGAGAAGATCCGGTGGAGGCCCGGATGATCTGGTGGCCAGACCACCGGGGAGGGCCGGGGTGGCTAGAGGCGGCTGAATGGAGAGAGCGATTCGGGGTGAGAGAGGTTGCTCTGTTTGAGCCCTCTCACTCGACGCCCTACCCTAATAAGGCCAAAACACCCGGGCCGGATTATCCGGCCCTCACTGAATTTTTTGTTTACATAGATTTCAGGTCAGTACACCCCAAAACAAAACCCTCTCAAGTTTAACAAAAGTCTTGTGTGCAAGATAGAGTCTTAGGTTTAGATAGCCAAACTAAGATGGTACTACACACCCAAAATTGAAAAAGTCAAACCAAAGAAAAGCCAATATTGGGTGTGTTTTCCATAAGAATAGAAGAAAGGCAAGAAAATCTAATAAAATCCATGAAGATCCAACTCTTCATAGAGAAGAGTGCGGTGGTCGAAGCCACCATGTAGGAGTGAAGGGTATGACACCGTGAAGATGTATCTTGGGTTCATGACCAATACTCATCAAGCTCACATATCACATAATGATATTAAGAGAAATGATTTATCTTACTTTCTACATTATGGGGGGAGGGTTAGCCCAATTATATAGGACCACACTCCCCCTATGTCCATGCCTACATTTAAACCAAATATAGGAAGAGATATAAGTGAGTATGCAAGGGTAATCAAGTCAAGCTCCTTAAATCCACGATATTTAGCTCACCTCAAATAAAAAAATCTTGCTTCATCAAGTGGCTTCATGAAAATATTATCAAGTTGATTCTTCGTGCTCACAAAAGATAAGTCAATATCACCATGAGCAACATGATCCTGAATAAAATGATTGTGAATCTCAATATGCTTTGTTCTTCTATGGTGCACCAGATTGTAAGCAATTTTGATTGCACTTTCATTGTCACACAAAATAGGCATTTTGTCAAAATTGACACCGTATTTCTTTAAAGTTTGCCTCATCCATAATAACTGAGTGCACTCACTTTCAGCAGCCACATATTCAGCTTCGGCGATGGAGAGAGATATGCAACTTTGTTTCTTCGAAGACCAACATACTAAGGATCTTCCCAAAACTTGATAAGCTCTAAAAGTTGGTTTTCTATCATCCTTATCACCATCCCAATCAGAATCCGTGTATCCACATAAAGAGAAACTAGAGCCCTTGGATACCATAGACCAAAGTTAGGGGAATGAACCAAATATCGAAAGATTCTCTTGACCGCCATCAAGTGGCTTTCTTTAGGAGCCACTTGATACCTTGCACACACTCCTACACTTAACACAGTATCGGGTCTAGATGCACAAAGTTAAAGGAGACAGCCGATCATAGACCGGTATACCTTTTGATCCACATCTTTACCATTGGGATCCAACTCAAGATGACATTTAGTTTGCATTGGTGTAGCAACACCATTAAGATCCGTCATCTTGAACCTATATTGTGAATGTCTTGGATGTATTTTGCTTGATTAATGAAGGTCTCTTCTCTTAGTTGCTTGATCTCGAATCCAAGAAAGAACCTTAACTCTCCCATCATAGTCATCTCAAACCTGTCAGTCATAAGCTTTGAAAATTCTTAGTTAAAAGCTTGGTTAGTAGAGCCAAAAATAATGTCATCTACATAAAATTGGCACACGAAAAGATCTCCCTTAACCTTCTTAGTAAAAAGAGTGGTATCAATTTGCCCAACCTTGAAGCCACGTTCTAACAAAAGCTCTTTAAGGTGATCATACCACACACGTGGGGCTTGTTTAAGGCCATAGAGCGCCTTATCAAGTTTGTAGACATGGTTCGGTAAGTTGGGGTCCTCGAAAACCGGGGGTTGCTTAACATACACCAACTCATGTGGAGGGCCATTAAGAAAGGCACTCTTAACATCCATTTGTTGTAACTTAAAATTATGATGCGCGGAATATGCAAGAAGGATACGGATAGACTCAAGGCAAGCAACTGGAGCATAAGTTTCCCCAAAGTCGATGCCTTCCACTTGAGATAAACCTTGTGCTACCAATATTGCCTTGTTTATTACAATAATTCCATTCTCATATTGCTTGTTCTTGAAAATCCACTTTCTGTCGACAACATTGTGGAAATATTTGGGCTTATCTACTAACTTCCAAACCTTGTTGCGCTTGAAATTGTTGATGTATTCATGCATAGCAACAACCCAATCTGGATCTTCAAGTGCTTAAAAAACCTTTTTAGGTTCCACCATAGATATATGAGCTTCATTTTCACTAAAACTTGCCAACTCTCTTCTTGTGGACACTCTTCTTCTTAGATCACCCACTACTTTATCAAGTGTATGACCTCTGATTTCAAGATTTTTTTAGCTCGAGCTTTGCAATGAGTTTCAATTTCCTTGTTGTTTGTTGGAGGAATTTATTCATAATTCAGGTTCTTTTCTTGACCATTATCTTGACTTTGATCAACAGTTTGTTCAGCACTGATAGTTGATGGAGAGACTTTCCCTTGATCTTGGTCTACAACCATATCAGGAGGTTGCAGTTCTAGACTTGCAGGGCCAGATAATCCGTCCGCGGGAGGGGCCAGATAATCTAGCCTAGGAGTTTCAGCTTCATCCTGATCATTGCTGATGCTGGATGGAGATGGAGTAGTAGGGCCAGATAATCCGGAACCCCGACAGGATTATTCGGCCTGGGACTTCCAGCTTGATCAGTTGGTGGATGATCTTCAGAGGTTTGTTGTGTAGGTGCATTAGTTCCTTCAATAGGTGGAGCTTGTTGATCTTGTGTAGACGAGGGCTCTACTTGGGTAGAGCATTGTCATTATCGATCCTCCACAAGGGGTTCCTCGACGGGGCGGAAGAATCCCACACCCATTATTTTTATGGCATCTTGGGATATTTCAACATCTGTATCACAAACATCAACTTGCCCCACATGGGAGCCATCATTTTCCTCAAAGACCACACTACAATATTCTACAACAATTCTGAAGGTCTTGTTGTAGATTCTATAAGTGTGGGATTCGACACCGTAACCAACAAAAATACCTTCTAAACCCTTAGACTCAAATTTAGACAAACAAACTCATTTAATGAGAAAGAAACACTTATAGTCGAATACCCATAAGTATGATATATTGGGCTTGTTGTCGGTAAGTATTTCATACGGAGTCTTGTCCAAGATTTTGCGGAGGTAAAGACAGTTTGACGAATGACATGCAGTGGATATAGCTTCAGCCTAGAAATTATATGGTGACTTGAATTTAGCCAACATAGACCTTTCCATATCCATTAAAGTCCGGTTTTTCCTCTCAGCTACACCATTTTGTTGAGGGGTGTACACAACGGAATATTAATGTCTTATCCCCTCTTCACTTAGAAATTCATTCAGGGTGTATTTCTTGAACTCGGAGCCATTGTCACTTCTTTTTGCCAAAATAGGGACATTATGTTGTTGAACCTCATGTGCAAAGTTGATGACAGTTTGTTCAGCCTCATTTTCTGCTTGAATAAGTAAACCCATGTATACCTTGAGTAGTCATCAACAATGACAAGACAATACTTCTTCCCACCGATACTTGCATGAGATGGAGTGCCAAAAAGATCCACATGAAGGAGCTCCAAGATCCTATTTGATGAAATAATCATCTTCCTTCGATGGGGAGAGTCATGCATCTTTCCTTCAACACAAGCCCTACACACACGATCTTTGGCGAAGGAAACATTTTCTTTTAGTCCAAGAATGTGGCCACACTTGTGAAGACTTTGCAAAGTTCTCATGTTAACGTGGGCTAGACGGCGATGCCCTAACCAGCTCGCATTGGCCTTTCCTAATAAGAACATCGGACCTACAGTGGTTTTGCTTGAAAAGGACACCACCTACAAATCATTTTCAACATACGCAACAAAAGTGACCTTTAGAGACTTGCTCCACAATAGTACCACTATATCATCATCAATGAAAACTGCAAATCCCATCTTACCAAGGGCACGAACAAGAAGTAAATTATACCCAAGGGTCTCAACAATCATGACATCCACGAGAGATATGTCATGAGAAACCATAACCTTGCCAAGACCCAATACCTTTGACTTCTACTTATCACCATAGGAGACGGTTATTTGATCATGATTAGGCCTCATATCCATGATGATCTCCTTGCTTCTATTCATGTGACTTGTGCATACACTATCAAGCACCCATTTCGGCCCACCGGAAGCATAGCCCTACAAGAGAATCACTTCTTAGTTTTAGGTACCCATTTTTAAATGGGTCCTCTCATGTTAGTAACAAGGGTCTTTGGAACCCAAATAGACCAAGAAATGTAATTATCATAAGGACCAACAAAACTAGCATAAACATCACCATAATAATCATAAAATAACTCATAGTGAGGATTATTAGACCCTGCAAAACCATCATAATTAGGTTTGTCCTTCGTGATGTTCTTTTCAGTGGTTCTTGTCTTTGCTTGAGCATTCTTGGCCTTCTTCTTCTTGTTTTTGGGAACATAGACAAGTCCCTCCTTTCCATTGTTTGTCATTTCCTTGCTCAGGACCTCATCAAGTACTTCCTTACCTTTGGGAAGAGATGACTTGGCAAGTTCATCTTTCAATCTAGCATTTTCTTCAAGAATCTCTTCATGAGCACACATGGAAGTAGAAGTGCTAGGAACATCATACTTGATTAATTTAGTTTGGATATGATCATGAGACTCATTAAGAATAGAGTATTCACTCTCCAGTGCCTTCTGAGCAATATAGTATTGTTGTTCTTTTACAAAAGAAGACTGAAAGTGCATTACAGGAAATAAATAATAATAATAATAAAAGGAATTACATAAATGGAGTATCTCAAATAATTTTTATTACAAGAAGAAATATATATTGCATTGTCTTTACAAATGAATGGAATAAGAAACAGAAAAAAAGTAAAAAATACAAAAATACAATTTTTTACAATAATCAACAAAAAAGAAATTACAATATTTGATAAAAAAATCTAAAGTATTTTTCCTGTACACTCTTGTATTTTCTTTTCTTCTCCTCACATTCTTTACTCCTGCAAAACAAACAAGAAAAGAAACAAAATAGAAATAAAAGAAGGTTATGTTGGTTAGTTTTGCTCTCAGTTCTAAACAATGAGATGCACTGTTTATTTCCATCATAGAGCAGCAATTAGGGGCCTAAGTAGAATCTGTTCTTATCAGAATATTAGCCTCAGACTAGGTGCATCATAGGCTGGTACAGGGGAAAGTTTCACCAAGGACAGGTAAGTTGCAAAGAGATAATACCCAGACCAGCCGAGCACATCCACAATGGATCATCTTCTAGGCTAGGAAAATATCTTGCAATGGGACAAAACACCTGGAACATGCAGGAATCTTACACACACAGCTGCATGTGATGTACTGTCGATTAAGCAAGGGAAGTGACCAATGTAGAAAAGGCAATTGCAGCCACTACTAGGAGAGGTGCCGCTCACACATCCATTCTGTCCTAGGACAGCACAAGCTAAATCAACCCAAAACACAAGACCACATCTCATATAACTCTAGCTTTGGTTCTCAGCTAAACAAATCAATCCACCACTTCAATTACCATAGTTACCTGAACTCAAGACAAGGCCAAGACAGGAGAACAAGTCCAGAAGATCAAGATCAAGCTACTACCAGTTCCAGGAAGAGAAGGCTAATCAGCTCAAGATCAGAGCACTAGGTTGAGCTTACCAAGATACAACACACCAAGCAGCCACATACATCAAGGTAGAAACTCACTAGAGCACTAGTTATATCTGGTAACATATATGTTCTTATTAAACTGCACCATCAGACTCAAGTAGAATAATTGATGTGGTACAAACTCACCCAAATCCAACTTCCCTTCAACTAGATTTTCATCTAGGAGGATTGGATGGGGTGGTACTCTCAGGATGGCAAAGAGTTGCTTTTCCAAACTCATCATAGAGTAATAAAAAGCCAAATCATAGCATCTGGTTTTCTTTGTATCAGGGCCTCAGCCTCTATGCATCATTGGCAAAGGAGGTTCTAGCATCATGTTTATATTGCAAATAATCCAGATTGGATGAATATAACTAACACAAAATGACAGAACTAAACATCCAGACATAAAGTGATAGTTCACTGCTATGCACACTCTTGTGAGGCACCATAGCAACAAACTACCCATTAGAGGCTATATAGCTAATCAAGTTGTCCTAATCATTTGCCACAAGAAATCAAAGCCAACAATTAATCCCTAGCTGAATTCATCATAAAACAGATCCATCTTATGCTAGCAATTCATCCAAGCACCAACAAAAGCTTGCATAGGTAAATAACATCATTTGATTACAAAAATCATCAGAATTATCAATTTTCTTCAAATCACCTTCCTAGTCAACAATCTAGGAAATTAATTCATTCTTAGAAATCATGTAAAGGTCCACCACAAGATCATTAATGTTATTGTCCTGCAATACAGGAAGCACATACATAAGCTAAGATGTGTTCACAGCCTCAATGTTTACATCACTGGCCAGGGAAATATCTAGCCATCAGTAACACCCATAGTAGAAGATCATGCAAGCAAGATCTACCACTATGCACACTCCAACATGGAGGCACCACAGTGGCATTCTCAGTCATAGAAACTACTAAGAGAAGTTGTCACATCAACTAACCATCTAGTTGTTTAGCCAGAGTAGATCTATCATCTTCCTAGCAGGATCTCTAGGAATCAAAGTTGTACATTTTTATATTGCCAGATTTGACATGGAACAAATCATTTTCCTAGGAAATATTTCTAGGAATCATTCTAGTATAATTTCCATGATAACATAAGAGCAAAGTTTGGATGGGGTACAATACCAATTCAGCTAGTCCAAAGATTCTAGAATTGCCATATAACAGTATTTGTGAACATTTCTTAGCCAACCTTCTACGAGTCATTTCTAATTACACTGTAATAACATCAGTATTTGGGACATGTAATTCATGATACCATACATACCACCAAGGAAGTTAAATCACCACCATAGAACTTATTTAGATAACAGAGCCTGCTATTTAACTAGGCATAGCCAACATCAGGGGTATAGATCTAGGAAACATCTGTAAGTGATTTAATAGCACCAACATCACACATGAATCAAAGCATTCAATAAATTACTGTCATGTTTGACAGTTGTAGAAATTCAGTATTACATTATCCAAGCATCAAGTCATCAAAACATAGTGAGGGTTCACTGAACTGAATAAGATTAGGGACATATACCACTGACATCACCACCATTATACTTAGCTAAAGTTCACATGCTCAAAACAGATCCCTGAGAAAATCAATAAGCATCATTGATCATTAAAAAAAATAAGAAGAGGAACTTAACTAGTCTAGAACAACAAGAGAAAGAGAGGGGAGTTCGAAAGGTTGAGGGGTACCTACCTGGGGAAAGTTCATAGCTCGCAGACGAAGAAGGAGAGAGGTCGACAGCGAGGGTAGCGGCATGGTGGGCACCAAGGCGCCTGCACCGCGCCGAGACTTCTCACCAGAGATAGTGGCATGCGGAGAACATCACGGGCAAGCAACAGCACCGCCAGAATCGACAGCTGTCATGCCAGGGCAGAGCTAGGGTTTTCAACCGAGTGTGCACGAGAGGAAGGGAGGAACAAATCAAACAAGGGGAGGTTGTAGATCATAGCACGGCAGACCAAAGCCCCATCTTACCGGCGTCGGAGAGGGCGGGAGCAGCCGGAGCCAAACGACGGCACGACAGCGCCCAGGAGGTCGTGGGCGTGCGTGGTGTACTCGGGTGCGAGGAGGAAGAGAGGGCCCTGGGGTGGGATGTGTTGAACACAAGTCGAACTAGGCCGGCCTGTTGGGCCAAGCCCAACTCATTCGATTGGAAGATCTATTTACACCCAATTGGGCCACAGCCCAACTACTTGCCACTATTAAATTATTTTCCCATTAAATAAACTCTATAAAATAATTCCAATACATATGAAGTTATATCAAATCCTAAAAATACATATGATAGATAAAAATCATCACAAAAATAATATCCACCTAAGAAAATATAATCTTACTTATTCAAGTTAAATAAAATGCAAATAAATATTAACATCACTAAAGCCTAAGTGAAATTTCATAAAAGAAGGAAATATCCTAAAAATAAATAAAAAACATTTTTGTGTATAAAAATAAATATAATTTTTTATAAAAATACTAGCCTAATTCTTAATAAATAAAATATGAAGTAAATATTCAAAGACATTTAATCCTTGATGGAATTTTATAAACATAAGAATAATACTTAAAAATAAATAAAAATCATTTTTAAAGTCTTGAAAAAATATATACACTAGAAAATTATTAAATATAATATTAGAAAGGTTTTAATATTTTTAAGTAATAAATCCTTGTCTATTATCTATTTTGAAAATTCTTTAAAAAAATTCTTAAATAAGAAATAATTATATTTATTTAGAAATATCAAAACCCTATAATCTAATTACTAAAGTTCTAAACCATAACTAAGATTTATAATAAAACTTAAGCATAAATCATTAAATTTATAATACTCTTTTAAACCCTAAACCAATATTCAAAATCATAATCTTTAAGATAATTTTCATTCACTTATATGAAGAGGGAATGATCTTAACATCTAAATCATAATTAACATGACTTTAAAACTAACACCTTAACAACACCATCCAAATTATACTTTCTTTGATAGTTGCAGGTTATTTTCATAATAGCAAAACAAATTTAATCTAATCATTCACTTGAATGTAAAGTGAATAATCCCACACTTTAATCGTACTTATCATAAATCCAAAACTTGAGAATAATTAAAACAAATTACACCTTAAGTTTATTTACCCTTTTAAAGTTAACTTTAGTCTCAAGGCTTATAAACATTATGTCTAAGAAACTACTTATGTTTTTATAGTTAACTTTGGTCTATTCCAATTAAGACATAAAGCATCTCAAGTCCAAACTAATCAATCACACACCAAAAGACATTGAACACATCCTATTAACAATAAAGATTATTTAAACCTTAGAAAAGAAATCTTTTCTTCAAATGTTATTCCTTTTGCCACTTCAAACAACAATCTCATAATAAGTTCTACAACTCCTAACAACTCAACTCAAAGACTTTTATCATAGTCACCAAATGAGAGTTAACCATAATCACATTATTTTATACTTTACTTGTATACTTAGGATTGATAACACTTAAGTTCTTTATAAGTGGCATTACTTGTAAAGTAAAATTTGAAGATAAACAATTATAATGTAAGCAATCTTGAATAGCATTACATATGTGTGTATCTTATTGTTGTATAAATATGTGTTGTTCACACACACTCACAAGCCTTAATAAGAAGCACAAGTATGAAACTTATCTAAAAGGACAACACATTCTAAAGAAACCATTTCCAGTTTCCAAACCCTAGATCAACGTTATCCCCGGGATTCGAGTTTACAAAATTGCATTACATTACTTATGCATAATAGTATCTTGATTCTTTAAACATTAGTCCTTACCGGACCAATGATGCTGATTTCAGATATTGGATCTTATATTGTCTTGAAGATCGAGAGTGCATAATCTTGCAATCACAAAAGGCAAGTTCACACTTACTCATGTCCTTTGATTATTTTCTGTAAAGTATTTTACAAATCCAGTGTTTTCATCACCTGCATTTGAAAAAGGTCCGAAAACACTATTTTCATAATAATATGATTATAGGTTATTCACCATGAGGTAATAACCTACTATGAAAGTTCCGGTGGTAAAGGAACATATTATCTAGGACTTAACAACCAATGTTGCCAGTGATTCTTGCGCCTTATATCACGTGTTAACCATGAGATTTGGAATGGGACGGAGAAGTCAGTTGTATCTTCTTCCTCTCGCATGTAGCCGGATGTGCAGGTCGTGGCTGTTATCACTCGTAGCGTGTATATTAATTGGTAATTCGTAGAGGATATGCATCATATGGGTGGGAACCCTCAATGTCCCATGATAGTTCTGACATCTAACGGTCTGTACAAACCATTGTCGTAATTCAATATGTGGGCATGGTGTACACCAAGGAGGCATGCAAGGTCGCGAAGGGGACAGTGATTGGCTTGGATCATCTTCTAGGCCCCACACCATAGGAAGTGTGGACGGGAAAGATCGCCCGATTGTGCAACAAGGATTTGATCTCTCATGGGTAAAGTAACGCACCTCTGCAGAGTGTAAGAACTATAACTTGTTACTCCCTGTTCCGGGAAGGAGCTGCGAATGCGGTGGGAAAGAAACTCCATGAAAGTTCTGGTAAACCCGTGAAGGCTGACGGACATAGCTTTTCAGAATAAAAGAAACCTTTGAAGAAATGTTTACGAAAACCTGCATTGCTTACGACCTATGGTCTGTGGCTGTAAATATAGTGCATCAAACACTCCTTTTCTAGTGAACTTGCTGAGTACGCTCGTACTTAATGTATTTTCTTAACCCTTACTAGATTCTGAAGCCATTAAGACAACGTCTACATCAAGTTATGCTCCAGGAACCATCACCAGAAGCTAAATCTCTTCAATGAAGTCAAGAAAGTCAACATATATATCAACTCGAGTGGATACGAAGTTATTGATTAGATAGAAATATAATCTTTAGCCATAGAACCTATTTCTGTAGCGTATTGCAATAGCAGCAATGCCAGACCATTAGTTAAAATACTAGTCATAATAGTATGATATTTTTTGAGTTGTTTATTGCTGATTCTTCTTTGTAAGAAGTTTCTTTCTCTCTCTTTAACCTAGAGTGTTCTCTGGATCTTGTGTAAAGAGTTGAGTTGTAACCTATAGTCATGTCTTGGACCTGCTGTGTTTCTGTTGTACCACTCTGAGGAATGTAATACTAGTAAACGGTGTTTCATTGGTGTTATGTCAACGACTATAGTGTACTACATCATGCAGTGGTATGCTGGGTCACCGCAACTTTTTCGTCGGGTCTAAAAGCACTGAAATGGGGATCAATTGGGATATTTATACCCCTGCCAAAAGCCAGCCGTTGGAAGAACCTGGGGCCGGATAATCCGGTCGGGATAAACATCCGTCCCGTAAATGGAAAATCCAGGCCAAATGTCCGCCCCCATACCCGTGACACGCCTTGGATGCCTTTGACAAAATTCCTAGGGGCGGATTATCCGAGGCCCTGGTGGAGCGGATTATCCGGTCCGGGCAAAAACTCCGGCTCTGGCCAAACAATCCGAGGAAAACTCCGCCCCCATACCGCTTGATGCGCCTTGGCCCCCTTTGTCGATCGATTCAGGGTGGATAATCTGGCCCTTGACAGGGGCGGATAATCCGCCCCCAAATCTCTTGTTTAGCTGCA
This sequence comes from Avena longiglumis, assembly GCA_030063025.1. Classification (NCBI taxonomy): domain Eukaryota; kingdom Viridiplantae; phylum Streptophyta; class Magnoliopsida; order Poales; family Poaceae; genus Avena; species Avena longiglumis. The sequence goes on along the minus strand of CP125975.1, from coordinate 443,408,542 downwards.
TTTGGTGTAAAAATGATCTGCAACACTAAACATACAATTAAATAATCCTTGGCATTGTTAACTAACACACAAAATATTAGAGATCATGAAATGTTCTTTCACATCTTTATTCAGAGCTGGCAGGTCCCCATGTCGCGAGAGAGGCCGGAACGTCCGCCACCCTAGCACCAACCGCAACCACGCATAGGTGCCGAGACGCCATGAGGGCGCCGAGAACCATGCAAGCACATAGCAACACCTCCGTCGGGAGCCATGCACGTACACAACAGCACCTCCGCCTGCTTGGGCCATGGCCCGGTCGGGCCCAGATCATGCCCGCCACCCCGTTGGGCGTGGACGCCACCATAACAGCCACCCCGCCGCCACCGTCGCCGGTCCTGCATCGCAGCCTTGAAACCCTGTCTGCCTTGCTGGGCAAGTAGAGAATCATGGCCACCAGCCGCCATGTGGAGCCCCCAACCCCCTATGAGAGTTGGCCGCCGCCAGATCCGACCAGGGTTTGCTCGAAGGATTGTGTTGACGACAGAAGGTAGGAGGGTGTGGGCGAGAGAGGGGAGAGGTCGGTGCCGGGAAGATCCGCCCAAGCTGCCCGTGGGGGTGGGGGGCGACGCGGGGGCGTGATGAGTTTTTTTACGAAAAAGATACCTCTTTATTCATTTATCACCAAGTTACATCACTCACTAAAAGAGGCACGATAAAATCGGGGGGTTCGTCTAACCAAACATGTCCTTCATGTCTCCTAGCTAGTCTAGCTAGTTCGTGGGCGACCTGATTGGCTTCCCGGAAATTGTGCTCAAATTGGATCTTCAAGAACTCAGAAGCCAAGTGATAACAGTCATCAAGAGTCACAGCATCTATTCCATTTGAGTATCCTCCCTCTTTCATTGCTTGGATGATATTCAAATTATTAGAACAACAAATTACTCGATTGCATCCAACAGACTGTGCCAAGAGAAGACCTTGTTTCAGGGCATCAATCTCAGCAGATAAAACGTCATGGACATGCTCAATCTTACAGCTACTAGCAGCAATGAACACTCCTTGACTGTCCCGAATAATCGCCCCTGTAGCCCCTTGAAGTTCATCTGCATCAAAAGAAGCATCCACATTGAGCTTTACGTGATCCTGAATTGGTTTAACCCATCACAACTTTCTCATCTTCAGTTTGGCAGAATTGGCGGCAACAAAGTTTGAGTACAGGGCTCCAATAGCAAGAGCAGATCTCGCCGGGTCCTTGACATTTTCTCCATGAGCGGCTTGTCTACGTTCCCACCATAGGTCCCAACAAGTGATCGCGACAAGTTTCTTCTCCTTTTCCAACAGTTGCAGTTCATGATTTAATTCATCTGATCCTAGTTTCAAAAAAAAAAAACACAAAAATCATGTTCTGTGTGTGCATCAGAGGAGCTCTTTCACACACTTGCCTGACAGTTGAAAGTAGATGAGGAAACTGAGAAATTCAGATCAACTTCATAATCATAGCGGCCTAGAGTAGCCACATTAAGGTTACAAAAACACAGCGCACAGGTTACATCACTGCATGCTAATTACAACAAGTTCCTTGTAGCACAAAACAAAGCCATGACTGATCAGCCTGGATACTACAAGCAAACCAGGCATACATCACAGATAGTGCCTCGAACAAACATACGGACACTTCACCAATAGCAAAAGTGGGAACGATCGGCAGAAGATATCGACCAGCCTAGCACTAGCAGATTTCATTTTTTTCGAACGATATGAACAATCATGGTGTACTGCTTCTTCTTCTTGAGTAGCTCGAAGAGACAGAAATCTCCCACCTTCAAACTATTGTCACGTGCAAACTGTTTCCATCCTTTGGTAAATTTTCTACGTTTATACGAGGCAGCACGGCACCGCACTTCCCAATTCTTGCCATGTCGTTCCAGGATGACCGTTCCATTGTCAAACGGGAGGTATATCTCGGCATATCTCCGAGATAAGTACTGATTACAAAGGAAAATGTGATCTTTAATGCCAATTCGAATAAAAGAAAATAATGTCTAGTTCAAAACACTTAATGTTCCAGACAAATAGTGTGTTTAATTTCTGGACAACAATAACGCAGACAAGGTATTTGTAGTTAGTTATAGGTATGCATGACACAAATAGAAACAATGTTTTTTTTTGCCAGGCATGCCAAAAGAATAGAATGCAAGCTTTTGACTAACCAAATTAGGAGGTTTTGCATAAATACTGCTCTTGGTCATGATACACCCGTAGATGGAGGTTTTGGATTGAATAGCTTGGACCCTTTTATCCAGTTTCTTTGTCTGCACATCAGTAAGAAGGATGCCACTAGGGAGGATGTAGGGCGGTACAAAATCACAATGTGCTTCCAAGTCATATTCTGATTGTGAAAAATAACCTACAAGCGCACAAATGAATCATACTATATCACAGAAAGAAGTCATAATTTGCATAGTTTGGCTTGGCAGTATGATTTATAAACCTGATGCCTCGGGTGGAGACCTTGATGAAATGATATTCACAATCTTGTTCACCTGGTTTGATCTTTCACTTTGTGGTGAATTTATAGGGACATCGTAAAAACTGCTTGAGATGTCAATTGGTTCTTGACCAGTATTATTGATGACGAGACATGATTGTACTTTCTCGCAGCCACTCGGATCGAAGATTAGAACCTCCAGTTGAGAGATCCCATTGTACTTGAATAGCAGAAAGTCCCCCATTTTCAAGTCATGAGCACTAGCAAATGCATTCCATCCCGATTGGATGACTAGTTCGTTGTAATTATTGGTAATTTGGGCGTCAAAGGTGCGACCATTTCGCGATTCCAGCTTAATACTTCTTGCTAACTTCCCCACAAAATGTTTCACAAATGCATCGGGTATGGTCTGCAGCACCAAGATAAATACAAAGAACAGCCCTCTTGAGGAAGTAGAAATGCTTTTGTTATATATCAATACTAGTATGGTTGATACTGTATGTTTTGAAAGTTCATCATCTTGCAAGAAGTATCATGAACTGATCATTTATTTGAGAACCAGTTAAGATTCTTTTGTAAATGACGAACCGGCTATTCAAGGCCGCAGAGATAGAACTTCCACTGTTAGGTCCAGTTTAAGGAACATGGTACTGACAGAACTATGATAGTACAATTTTCTTGACTAAAAACAAATCTAGTGATATAGTTTGGGGATCGGTTATACACATCTAGGATTCAAACCTAGAAAAATAAAACATGGACCTACTAACAAGTTCTCCACTTGAGAGGATGTGCAGGAGGAAGAAAAAAAAAGTAACAAGAACATAATGCAGCTGGAAAAAAGAAACTTACGATTCTTTCGTGAAAATCACCAATCATAACTTTGAAGAAATAGTTGTCTTGCTCCTCTACATGGTCGCAGCAATAATCAGCATTCTTCTCCTTTGATCTCTCACAAAGACTGTCCATCTCATAACCAGATCTGCGTCCAGAAACTTAGCCTAGTAGAAGTTGCAGAAGGTACTGTATAATATTGCTGAAAAAGGGTAAGAAGAAAAACAAAAACTTCGGTGTGGCAAATCCTTTTACACTTAGTTCGGTGGAATCAAACTCCACTAGCTATATAGGAAATAAAATGCGCATATTCACATGGAATCGACCAATGATTCATGAAAAGGAGAAGTAAAGGAAGGGATTAAATCAAGTATCTTGAAGAGTCTCGAATCTAGTCACCGAGAAATTAAGCAAGACAAAAGATTGAGAGAGCTTACGGCTAGATGCCTAGATTTCTGTCGACAAGACGGCAGCAATGGTTTGTGCGGTAGAACAAGTGAGCCTCCAGCTTCTAAACAGTACAAGAGACGAGGGATGGGGAAAGACGAGGAAGCCGAGGAGCTTAACTGTAGTGCCATAAATGCCTATTCTCTTTCCCTCCCCTGACGCTGTGAATTATTGTCTGGTCGCAGGGAAGCCCGACTCACGGGTAAGGGCCGATCCAAACAGACGATGTAAATGGTTTATTTTTGTTCGTTTGGATCCGCATAGCGAGAAATTTAAGTTATAATTTGATCGGTTCGGTTAACCGCGTCTAGCGGTACGATCCATTTGTTTGTGTGTGGCAAATAAGTCTTCACCGATACCGGCATCGATGAATTTATAGTGTGTTCTTGTCGTCTTCTGTCCCACCACTCAAGATCCAACCACCACCACCACAAACCACCATGCCTGGTCGTCTGTGTCATCGCATTGGCCTCTGTGACAACAACGGCATCCGCAGAGAAGAGCCCCAACACCCGCTGCCATCGTGGTGAACGAACCCGCCAGGGTTACTGCACGTGTTGCCGCCTTCGATTCCGGGGCGGCCGCAGATATTCAGTATGTTCCACAACCACCGGCCACGGCGTACTTACTTTGACCGCAATAGGACGATCGGCAAGCTTTTCACGCATGAGGTTACGGACCACGTCTTTCTGCCAGAGCACCGGCGGCATGTAGCGCCTCGCAGACGTGCGCGACGAGTTCCGGGATGCGGTACGGGCCAATCCCGATGACGCTTACCTGTGCACCCGTCTCGCCTAAGCTGCGGAGGAGTTGCAAAAACTTGTCATTACAAATGGCCGATGTCCACATTGAAAATTTGATTCCAAACACGATACATGGCGAGTACAGAGCCTAGTATAGTGTTAAGCCTACTCGTTGGAGTCTGGGTCGGAGTGGTAGCAGCGATGGCACATAGTGTCGTCGAAGACACTAATGGTGAGCATGGCTTCACCGTCGTACTTGAAGACGACGAAGTTGCCCACTTCGATTTGGTGCCATCGGGCGAACTCCTCCCATCCGTTGGCAAGGAACATCTAGCCGAGGCGGTCGAACAACACCTCCACCGGCCACGTGCCGGTATTGAAACCGGCCGCCCGTAGCATGACCTGTTGGGGCTCTGCGTCATCGACCAGCGATGCAAATTTGCGAGGAAGGAGCATACTGTCCCGTATCATGCACGACTGGATGGTCACGACGAACTTGGAGCCGGCGAGGTTGATGCCGATTGGCTCAAGCTCGGGCAACGACGATATTGAGGGAGAGCGTGGCGACGTGCTGCTTTGGCCGCGTACCCCACACCTTCCTCGATGGCCATGGCTAGGCCCCAGTGGTGTGGGAGATCGTGGCGTCGTGTTGCTCTGGTCGCGTCCTCTGTGCCTGCCTTGATGGCCATGGCTAGGACCAGATGGTCGTCCTAGGCGCCCTTCCCTCGATCCAATGCCTCCGGCCATGGCTTGATACTAGTAGTGGAGGATGGGAGGATGGGAGGGAGGAGAGTGTGGTGTGGTGTGGAAGAAGATGGTTGTGGGTGACCTGTTAAAACGGCCTGGCATTGTCGGCGCGGAGGCCAAAGCGATGGCATTGATGTGTGGAGGCAGGAGTGCGTGTGTCGGGCGGCGCCAGCAGCGACGCGGCCAACCATCCTCTCTCCGTTGATGGCTAGTGGAAGAAGGCTATTGGGTCGCTGGCAAGAGGGCCCTCGGCCCCCGCGGGAGGACACGGGAGGACATGTGCGTTGTCCGGGTCGACGCAACTGTTGCCCAAATTTGGTGCATAGATGGATCAAGCCGGACGCGTTGGTCCGGATGGGTCATGCCGCTGGAGAGGCTGCACACATCTCGCAAGTCCACACGGACGCGTTCAGACGGTTTGGGTCATGTCGATGGAGATGCCCTAAAGGCACCTCTAACGGCCCCAAGAAAATAGATCGCGCGGTATAGTCCATAGCCCAATGATACCCCGCAAATGGAGAAAACAACCCCGACATGGCCGTTTGGTGCAAAGCGGGTCTAAAATAAGCTGGGTTTGCGAGGGAGGATAGTCCACGCGTCCGAGTCTATCCTCTACTAGGCCCGCGCATTATACACAGAAATCTTGATAAAGATTTGTTTTTATTGGAAATATAAATACTTAAGGGGTGCGGTTGGGATTATCCCTAAACTGATCTACTAGCTAAACCACATCCTCCACGTCCTGGCCGGAGGCCGCCCTCGCTGTCGGGCCGCCTCCTTCGCCTTTGCTACCTTCCTCCTGCGGTGGCGCGCTAGGGTCTCCGTCTCCCTCGTCCTCGTTGCTATTGCATTTGCACGGTTGCACGCTGCCCTCGCCTCTCGTTGGGCAGCGTTCGCCACCGCCGCATGAAAGGCCACTGCCTCGACCTGCCTGTCGGTGAACGAAGTGAGGGTGGCATCCCTTCCTCGGTACCGGCATGACAAGAGGTGGTCCAAGGTAGCGGCCTCCTCCTTCACTTGTGCATCCTGCCGCTGCCACCCCTCCTCCACGGAAGTCTTAGCGGCGACCTGGGCAGTCTGCTCGGCTTCCATCGCCACATGTGTGTCCCACTCGCCGTGCTCCTCGAGTGTGCTTCCACCTCCCTGGACACGGCCACAACCTCCTGTTGTAGCCGCTTCCGGTGAAAGTACCGACTTTGAATCGACTAGAGGGGGTGAATAGGCGACTACCAATTTTTAATTTGTTACTCAATTTTAGGCTTGGAAAGAAGGTAAATTCTCTAGATATGCAACTAGGTGAACAAACTATATGCTAGAGAACTAACAACGAACACAAGAGTGGTAAAGAGCAAGTAGTAAAGGTAGGGAACGAGATAACCGGAGCGAGGACACGGAGATGTAATTCCCGTAGTTCACTCCCAAGGGAGCTACGTCTACGTTGGAGAGGTTTCGGGGCCACACAAGGTCACATGAGCGCCACAAAGGCCTCACCTTCTTCTCCGGTGAGCTTACCCACAAAGGAGGCCTCACAATCTAGACACCGGTGACCTTGAAGGAGCCAACCGAAACCTTTACAACAAGGTTAAGGGGGAATCTCCACAACTCAATTGGAGGCCCTCAACGACACCACGGAGCTTTACAACACATGCCCTTTTCTCCGAGGATGCCCTACACCATCTAGGGTTCCAAGAAACCCAAGAGTAACAAGATCCACAAAGGATAGGTGGGGGAAACAAATATTTTTTGGTGGACGTGTAGGTCTAGGTCACCTCCCTCACCTCTCAAAAGATCAAATGATTTGAGTGGCTAGGGAGATATATATAGTGACGTGAAGCTCTGGTATTAATGGAGGAGAGAGAAAATTGAAGAGTTAGGTGGGAGGAAGAAGAAGGGCGCCTTAAATAGGCCCCCTCTGAACTGAACCGTTGGGCAGTTCGTGACCTCGCCAGAAGTTGGCGAGCGGCCGGAAGTTCCGCCCAGCATAGCACCAACGGTAAGAAGGACGTTGAAGCAAACTCCAAAAGCCTGACCGGAAGTTCCGGTCAGAACGACCGGAAGTTCCGGTGAAACTTCTGATGCAAGTTCTGGCCCAAGTTCTGTCAAATAGAACACTTTCAAACCGAAGTGTACTGAATCTGAGCGGAACTTGGAGCGGAACAAGGGGCGGAACAACTAGGTCGCAAACATTGTCTGACTGGAAGTTCCGGTGCCTGAGCGAAAGTTCCGCTCACGGTCTCAGTGGAAAAAAGCAAAGGAAATTCCTAATCGGAACTTCCAGTGCTACTTCCGGTGGAAGTTCCGCCAAATAGGACATATCAAAACAGAGAGTTCTGAGAGCTGGCCGGAACTTCCATCGAAAGTTGGACCGGAACTTGTCCCACATCCAACCCACAGAGAGCCCTGAGCGGAACTTCTGGCGCCTGGCCAGAAGTTCCGGTCAGAAAAAAAATTCACCAACTGAACAGAAACACGCTTTCTCACAGATGAGTAGGATGGCTATGGCGGTGCATATATGGTTTGTGCAAAAAACAGATGATTCCCCACAGCCTTCCGAGGTGGACCCCCTCTTGATAGTACGGCGATCTAAAGCAATAAAAATAGAGAAATGGAAAAACAAAAGACCACCGTCTTCACGAGATCCCAAAGAGAGAATCCACACACTTCATAAATTCCATCATAAGCAATTAACCTGAAACTCAAGCACATGATTAGATCACAAGTGGGATTGTCATCATCACCAAAATAGCAAGGGAAAACATAGTCCTTTCAATCTCCCCCTTTTTGGTATTTGATGACAATCCCAAATATTTGCATAAGAAGGAGCAGTTTTTGCAATGGATAGAACAAGCTCCCCCTATATGTGTGCAAGGTAGAGATAAATCTCTAAGGACAAGACTAGCACACATATAAGGAGGCTCCCCTTTCTATTTCAAAAAACAGCACATGTGCAAGGGGAAAAACAATATAGAGAACATACCGTTGCACCAAACAAATGTGGTGGAGACAATAGATGAAATAATATCAATGAAGACTATGAATGCTCCACCACCAAATACAAACAACCATAAGCCAACAACAAGCATACCATACACCAGCATAACAAACCACATAGTCTCATACAAATAACAAGGTCCATAAATAACACAAATACATCCACAAGCACACACATAAACTAGAGAATCACGAGTAAGAAAAGATCAAACATAAAAACGAACTCGTGACTTAGCCCATGCAAATCATGTGAGCAACCTAATATACATCTTTCTCCCTCTTTGGCATCAATACAACGAAAAGGGAGAAAAGACCGCTCTAATCACCCCAAGAAGGCTCGAGGACCCAAGAGACATTGTTCCACGCAGGCGGGGGACCAGTGACTTCCTCCTCAGACTCATCCTTAGACCACTGACAGTTGTCGCGAATCCACTCATCCCTGGGCGCGGTGAAGGAGCTAGTCTCTAGAGAGCAAGGAATACTGAGAGCTTCCATGATAGCCTTCTGACGCCGAGCACTATGCCGCTGATCAACATAAGTCTGATATTCACGATTCTGCGGAAAGCAAAACGTCTTCTTCACCTTCCCTAGAAGTTTCTTGTCCCAAGATGGTTGCCTCTCAAGAGAGGGACCCCCAGCACTAGAACCACCATGTGCAGAAGAGGGACCACCAGCACCAGCCTTCCAGATAGCTTCTTCCTTCTCAGCTTGGGTCCTAGGCTTCTTGTGCTTACTCACACGCAGCTTCTTCTCCTCATGAATAGTGATGATGTCCTAAGGGTAGCGAGAACCAGTTGCTTCAAGCCACTTGGCATTGATGAGAGTCTGAATGTATGGATCATACAGGCAGGAGCGCTTGTCAATGATAGCTTGCCAGATCTCGTTGTAGATGAAGTGCATAACATCCAGCTTCCTGTCAGAGTCACGGCGATAGTGAGTCTAAAACATAAGGTCAACTTGATAAGCATGAAACTGATCAAAGTTGCCAGCCTTTGGATAGATGGTGTTCAAGAAGACCCTGCGCATGATGTCATAAACTGGTTGGAGATAGTTCACATAACCACAAGTACCCCAACCTTCAATATAGAGAGGCTCCAAGACCTCGGGAGCAGAAGCTTGGGCGCCATGAACACGCCACACATTTGCCCCCTTACCAGGCAAGATGGGATAGCCAAGGAGCGCACCAAACTCAGACCTTGTGGTGGAAAGATGCACACCATTAGTCATCCACTTCAAGGTGCCATCAGTAGGATTCATCTCCATGTGAAGAGTGGTGTAGAACTGAGCAATATTGGCCTCATCATAATTCTGACGGTGCTCCATGATAGGAATCAACCCAAACTTCCGGCAAATGTCAATAGCTTCGCCAAAGTACTCAATCTTGTCTTCCATGTGAACCACATTGATGTATTTCTGAGGAGCAACAACGAACTTGGTCTTGGTGGCATAGATCTCAGCAAAAATCTGCTCTTTGCGACAGTTGTAGAAGAGTGGATCCAAGCAAAGACGGTCATGCAGAACAAGATAAGGATCCACATGCCGAAACGCAGAGTAGAACTTCTGATTCCACTTTGAAATATTTCTCTTGGATTTATCAGGCACAGTAGCAGTGGCCTTTTGAGAGGCAAGAACAGACCGTTTCCCATCAGCAGTAGCAGCATGACGAGCAGCAGCAGACCTCTGATAGGCAGTCTGGGTAGACGGACACACAACCTCATGATCTTCTTCATCAATCTCGGTAGGAGGACCGGTGGAAGGACGACGGGTGTGCTTGCCTCTACGGGAACCACCTTGCCCTAAGAAGAAAGCAAAATAATAGGGAGGGAAGGTGGGGTAAGTGCACAAGTTCGAAAGGAGAAACAAAGAGAGATTGGAAAAATACAGTCAGTGAGTCATATACTATGCGCCAGAACTTTCGCTGAACCGTCGGAACTTCCGGTGAAAATGTTACCACCGGAAGTTCCGGTCGTGGCTCACCGAAAGTTCCGATGAGGCCACGAACAGGGCGATTCAACAGGAACCTCCATGGATCTAAGATCTAACTAGCATATGTATGGATTCACACAAATGTATTGGACCAATCTACCCTAGCAAGGTTCCCTAAGCCTACCAAGACCTCCCAACAAGTTCTAGCCAAAGAACTAGCCTAGACAAGGTGAGACCTAACTCAAGCAATGGAGAGAGAGAGCAAGATATCCATTAATGGAGGGAGTTGAGGGCAAATACCGGAGTCCATGGCGGGAGATCGAGGTGGGGAAGGTTCCCATGGAGCAGACTTGAGAAGGGGTGGTTGGAGACGGAGGGTCCGGAGCACCTCCGCGGAGTAGGCATCGCCGACAGCTACTCCAAATAAGAAGTGGGTCTTGGGGAAAACTGGAAGAATATCCTGTTTTTCCCAGGACCACTTTATATAGGACAAAGAGCCTCACCGGAAGTTCCGAGCCATGCGGAAGTAGCCAGGCCAGCAAGCAGTTCCGAAGAACTACGTGCTGACCGGTACTTCCGGCAGCTGGCCGGAAGTTCCGGTGACGCCAGAAACACTTTCTCAGGACAGGAAGACAACAAGGGAGAACTTGTGCAGGGAATAGAAAGGGCTTGAGGAAAGGAAAGGCTTGGGATAGAAAGCTCAAACTGTGAAGAACCAAAATAATAAAAGACACCAAGAAAAGGCAAGAACAACCAAGCACAAAAAACACAAATAAAACCAAACAAGAAACGGTCGGTGGCCGAGGCCACCTTATATAAGAGTAAATGGCTTGACACCGCGAAGATATATCTTGGGTTCATTACCAACACTCATCATGAAGCTCAAATGGTCTCCTTTAGAGACTATAGAGTATGAAAACTTTAATGTGCGCATAATAGGGATAGTGTTCGTTCATAAGAGGAACTACACTCCCCCTAAATCCATGCCTACATCCAAACAAAGATACACATTGAGACATGGGTAGGTGTGCAAGGTACTCAAGCAACATTTCTCGAATCTATGATATTTAGCTCATGCCTTAACTCTCAGAACCTTGCTTCATCAAGAGGCTTAGTGAAAAGATCCACAAGATTTGCCTTGGTGGGAACATACTCCAAAGAAATGTCTCCTCTTGCAACATGGTCCCGAATGAAATGATGACGAATCTCAATGTGCTTAATCCAGTTGAGTTGCACGGGGTTGTGAGAAATGACAATGGCACTCTCATTGTCACAAAGAAGAGGCACCTTGTCAAAAGAAAGTCTAAGATCCTTCAAGGTTTGCTTCATCCATAGCAATTGAGCACAACAACTTGCGGCGTAGATGTACTCAGCTTCGGCAGTGGACTTAGACACATAGTTTTGCTTCTTCGAGGACCAAAAAACTAAGGATCTTCCAAGAAATTGACAAGCTCCGGAGGTTGACTTCCTTCCCACTTTGTCACCAGCCCAATCCGAGTCCGTGTATCCAATGAGGTCAAAGTTGGATCCCTTGGGGTACCACAACCCAAAGTTTGGGGTATGAACCAAATATCGAAAGATTCTCTTGACCGCCACCATGTGGCTTTCTTTTGGTGCGTCTTGGAATCTTGCACACATACCCACACTCAACATAATATCTGGTTGAGATGCACAAATATAGAGTAAAGAACCAATCATAGAGCGATAATTTTTTTGATCCACGTCCTTACCCTTAGGATCGAGATCAAGATTAACCTTAGTTGGCATGGTAGTCTTAGCACCTTTGACTTGATCAAACTTGAACTTCTTGAGCATGTCTTGAATGTATTTGGCTTGGTTGATGAAAGTCCCCTTCCTCAATTGCTTGACTTCAAATCCAAGGAAGAACTCCAACTCTCCCATCATGGTCATCTCGAAGCGATCATTCATGATCTTGGAAAAATCCTCATTAACAACTTTGTTAATAGACCCAAAGATAATGTCATCAACATAGATTTGGCATACGAACAAGTGGCCTCCGACTTTCTTAGTAAAAAGAGTGGGATCAATGAGGCCCACTTCAAAGCCACGGTCTAACAGGAGCTCTCTAAGGCAATCATACCACGCACGTGGGGCTTGTTTGAGACCATAGAGTGCCTTATTGAGCTTGTAGACATGGTTTGGGAAAAGTGGATCCTCAAAGCCTGGAGGTCGCTTGACGTATACCAACTCTTTCAAAGTACCATTAAGGAAAGCACTTTTAACATCCATTTGATGCAACTTGAAGTTATGATGAGTAGAAAAAGCAATAAGCATATGGATGGATTCAAGGAGAGCAACGGGGACATAAGTCTCACCGTAGTCGATGCCCTCAACTTTTGAGTATCCTTGGGCAACTAACCTTGCCTTGTTGCGCACGACTATCCCATTGGCATCACACTTGTTCTTGAAGACCCACTTGGTTTCGATGACGTTTTGACAATCTTTAGGCCGCTCAACCAAAGTCCATACTTTGTTCCTCTTGAAGTTGTGAAGTTCTTCATTCATAGCGCCGAGCCAATCATCATCCTCAAGAGCCTCGAAGACCTTCCGTGGTTCCACATGAGAGATAAAATCATGGTGAGAGCTAAAAGAGGTTAATTGCCTCCTAGTAGTGGAACCTCTATTGAAATCTCCATAAACATTATCAAGGATACGGCCATCTCGAACGAGCTTGGCGAGACGATAGGCTTGACGGCGGGCTTGAGCTTCAATACAAGATTCTTGAGCAACCACTTGGTCATTGCCACCATTTGAGTCCACGCCTTGAATATAAGCACAGACACGACGATCATCTTCATCAATATCCACTTCGAGAGAGTCATCACTTGGAGTAGAGCCTTGGTCAACATTATCTTGCCCTTGTTCTTGACGAGCTTGACCTTGTTCTTGACGAGCTTGACCTTGTGAGATGTCTTGAGAAGGAGCCCCATCTTGGGGAGGTAGATGTTGTTGTTGATGAAGAGCTTGTGATTCGGGGCTTGGAGAGTCATGTGCATGAGGAGCTTCGGAAGAGCTTGAGGGAGCTTGTGCTAAAATAGTGGGTCCTTGAGGGGCAAGATGATCTTGTGAGAGTGAGGACTCCACTTGAGTAGAGCTTGGTCCTTCTCCTTCGGCCACAAGGGGATCCTCAATGGGGAGGTGGAAACCTACACCCATTCTTCTTATGGCCTTAGGAGGAATTTCATCACTTGGATCACGAAAACCGTCTTGCCTAACAAGGGACTCATGGTCTTCATCAAACTTCACATTGCTCGTCTCTTCAACTCTTCCATTGGCTTTGTTGTAGAATCTATAATCATGGGACTGATTTGAGTACCCAACAAAAAATCCTTCTTGAGCCTTGGATTCAAACTTGGACAAACGAACTCCTTTCTTGAGAATGTAGCACTTGCAACCAAACACTCGAAAGTAGCTAATGTGGGGCTTCTTTTTCGTGAGCAGCTCATAAGGGGTCTTGTTCTTTTTCTTGCGAAGATAGAGCCGGTTGGTTGCATGACAGGCGGTGGAGATGGCCTCGGCCCAAAATTTGTATGGAGACTTGAATTCAGATAGCATAGACTGAGCGGCATCCATCAAAGTACGATTCTTCCTTTCGACAACACCGTTTTGTTGAGGGGTATAAGTAGTGGAGTATTGATGCTTGATGCCTTCATCACTAAGAAACTCATCCAAGGTGTAGTTCTTGAATTTGGTGCCATTGTCACTTCGTATGGAGAGGATAGATGCATTGTGTTTCCATTGAACTTCATTGGCAAAGTCAATAACAGTCTTTTGAGTCTCACTCTTGTACTTGAAGAAGAACACCCAAGTGTATCTTGAGAAATCATCCACAACAACTAAGCAATACTTCTTGCCTCCAAGACTATCATGAGAAGGAGTCCCAAAGAGGTCCATGTGCAAGAGTTCCAAGCATCTTTCTATGGTGATTTGATTGAGAGCCTTGTGGGGAGTTTCATGCATCTTTCCTTCAATACAAGCTCTGCACACACGATCTTTGGCAAAAGAAACATCGTTAAGACCAAGGATGTAGCCCTCGGAGTGAAGTCTTTGCAAATTTCTCATGTTAACACGGGGTAGGCGGCGATGCAACAACCAGCCCTTGTCGGCTTTAGCATAGAGACATATAGCATGAGGGGTGGTGGTCCCCAAAAAGTCCACCACATACAAGTAATGCTCTATATACCCTACGAAAGCCACCTTGAGAGACTTGATCCACATGAGGACCATGGAATACTCATTGAAGAAAGAAGAGAGACCCATAATGGCAAGAGCACGAACTGAAAGTAAATTGTAACCAAGGGTTTTGACAAGCATGATGTCAACCAAGGATACATCCGGGGTTACCACCACTTTGCCAAAACCCAATACTTGAGAAATTGTTTTATCACCGTAGGAGACCATAGTGTTGGCAATATTTGGCCTTATATCCGTCATGATAGACTTGCTTCCGGTCATATGACGTGTGGTGCCGCTATCAAGCACCCATTTTGCTCCATCGGAAGCACAGTCCTACAAGAAAATCAAGCTTTGGTTTTAGGTACCCATTTTGCAATGGGTCCCCTTTTGTTAGTAACAAGGGTCTTTGGCACCCAAATGGCCCAATGATAATCATGCGTGTAAGAGGTTCCAACATATCTAGCATATACATGACCATCATAGGATTTGCAAAGAATATAAGAGGGATTGTTCTTTCCGGCAAAGTTGTCACTTTGCAAGATGGTTGGACCATTAGAAGGTCCTTGAGCCATGCCCTTGTTCTTCTTCTTCTTATTATTGTTCTTCTTCTTCTTCTTAGTCTTGGCAAGTTGATCCTTCAACACCTTGTTCTCCTCAATGAGATGCTCATGCTTGCAACAAGGGTTAGAAGTGCTAGACAAGTCTATAATTTGCACAACGGAAGACTTAGCATGTTCACATGTTAGTTGAGTTTGAAGTTTTTCATGGGCTTCGAAAAGACTTGAGAATTTGCTCTCCAAGGCTTTATGTTTCTCTTTGAGTTTCTCAATATCTTCTCAAGTCCTATAATGACCAACACCAAACTCAACTTTCTCTTTCTTAAGCACCTTAACCAAAGCTAGAGCATGATCACATTTTTTAGTGAGAGAGCACATGGTGTTGTTATGGTCATCTACAAGTTTAGACACATTTTCCTCAATATTAATTCTCATATTTTGTTCATCCTCAAGACTTTGAGTGAGAGAGGAAATTTCATCGGCGGCATCCCTTTCATTTTTACTTAACAAGTCAAGAAGTTCTTCCTTTTCATCTAAAGCATCTCTAGCATTGTCAAGTTGTGCAAGCAAGGATCAAAGCAAGTTTTAGTTTCTTCGTCCAAGGTAGAAATAAACTCACACATGTCTATCATATCTTTATTTATCTCTAGACCTTCAAGATCAAGAGAAGAAGGCTCGCTAGAGATGGGTTGGGGAGTGGGTTTATATGTTAACTTGGTGGGCTTGGCCATGAGACACTTTTGGTTGGAGGAGATGATGTTCTCATTTGGTGAGTCGAAGAGGGACAATCATGGAGTAGAGGTAGTGGCAATAACAGCAACTCCCACAATCTCTGCGCCTTGGACTTCATCATCATCTTCTTCATCTGTGCCCGAAAGGTATTCTTCATGGACCACTATAGCTCTTTCCTTGTTGGCGACATTCTTGACGGCGTAGTTCTTGTTCAAAGGATGATGAGGCCTTTACTTGATCTTGTGAATGAGACGACCACCATTGTCTTCACGGTTCTCGAAGGGACACTTGGCCACAAAGTCACTCTTTTCATTGCAATTGTATCATGACCTTGCCTTGGGAGACTTGTTGGATGAGTTGAATCTTGTGTTGTCCCTTGACCTTGACTTGATGCCGGACTTGTTCCAAAAGGCTCTTGAAGCGAGTGCAAGATGTTCGTTGAAGTCACACTTGAGGTCCTATTGAGACCACTCACTTGATGTATCATCATCATCAACTTCAATAGCCTTGGACTTCAATGCAAGATTCACTTTTGTTGATCCAATAGCCCTAGCACGAGCGGACTTCGTGTTCTTCTTGGCAATGGTCATGGCAATCACTTCACTCAAGACTTCTTGGGAGTTCATTAGGTGAAAGTTGGATCTTCCCTTAATGGAGTTGAGATTTTGTTCTTCAAAAGGAAGTAGAGCTTGAATGAACTTTCTCTTAATGAACTTGTCATCAACATAGGTGGCACCAAGATCCCTCATAGTGCAACAAAGAACCTTGAGCTGCCTATACATGTCTCCGGGAGTCTCATAATCTTGCATAGCAAAACCATCACACTCATTGTTGACTTCATCAAACTTGGAGCTTTGAATGCTTGCATTCCCAACAAACAACTTGGTGAGTTGGTCCCATGCTTCCTTGGCGGTGTTGAATTGGCGAATGTGAGAAAAGTCCTTGGGAGTCAAAGCCTTTTGAATCATGCCCAAAGCTGTGGCATTGAGTTGCTTGTCCACCACTTCACGTCGAGTCAACTTCTTTGGGTCATATGGAGAGAACCCATCATCCACAATCCTCATTAACTCAATAGAAGAGCTGGAAATATGTGAGCGCATTAGATATTTCCAATTGGCAAATTTGAAGTATCTAACATAGGTGGTGCTCCTTGAGGAATGATGTATGGCATGGGAATGGGTGGATCCAGAGTATACTTCGGCGGTGGGGGCACGCCGAGTTGTCCTTTCCTCCACTTTCCTCTTTGGAAGTTGAGTCTTCGAGCTCCTCGGTGTTCTTGCTTGGAACCTTGGTAGATGTTTGAGTAACAAAACCAAGTCCCAAGTGAGTGGTGACGGCCGCGGGATTCACCCCGGGGGCGGTCACGGGAACGGTGGGAGGAAGCTCGGTGGTTTGGGGTGTGGCAAGAGCAACCATGGGGTTTGGCCTGAGAGACTGCAAAAAGGTCATCATTTCCTCAAACTTGGACATCATGGATGTCTCCAATTGCTTGAGGTCATCCATGGTGGCCAAGTTCTTGTAGTTTTCATTCTCACTACCCCCTTCGTCGGCCATCGTCTCTTAGGCAGTAAATCCCGAAATAAGAGCCTTGGCTCTGATACCAATTGAAAGTACCGACTTTGAATCGACTAGAGGGGGGTGAATAGGCGACTACCAATTTTTAATTTGTTACTCAGTTTTAGGCTTGCAAGAAGCTAAATTATCTAGATATGCAACTAGGTGAACAACCTATATGCTAGAGAACTAGCAACGAACACAAGAGCAGAAAAGAGCAAGTAGTAAAGGTAGGGAACGAGATAACCGGAGCAGGGACACGGAGATGTAATTCCCGTAGTTCACTCCCAAGGGAGCTACGTCTATGTTGGAGAGGTGTCGGGGCCACACAAGGTCACCCGAGCGCCACAAAGGCCTCACCTTCTTCTCCGGTGAGCTCCCCCACAAAGGAGGCCTCACAATCCACTAACCGGTGACCTTGAAGGCTCCAACTGAAACCTTGACAACAAGGTTGAGGGGGAAGCTCCATAACTAAATTGGAGGCCCTCAACGACACCACGGAGCTTTACAACACATGCCCTTAGATCCGAGGATGCCCTACGCCGTCTAGGGTTCCAAGAAACCCAACAGTAACAAGATCCACAAAGGATAGGTGGGGAAACAAATCTTCTTTGGTGGAAGTGTAGATCTAGGTCACCTCCCTCACCTCTAAAAATATCAAGTGATCTGAGTGGCTAGGGAGAGAGATCTAGTGAGGTGAAGCTCTGGTATTAATGTAGGAGAGAGAAAATTGAAGAGTTAGGTTGGAGGAAGAAGAACGACGCCTTAAATAGCCCCCCTCCAAACTGAACCGTTGGGCAGTTCGCGACCTCGCCAGAAGTTCCGGCGAGCGGCCGGAAGTTCCGCCCAGCGTAGCACCAACGGTAAGAAGGCCGTTGACGCACGATCCAAAAGCCTTACCGAAAGTTCCGGTCAGAACGACCGGAAGTTCTGGTGAAACTTCTGATGCAAGTTCCGGCCCAAGTTCCGTCAAATAGAACACTTTCAAACCGAAGTGTACTGACTCTGAGCGGAACTTGGAGCGGAACAAGGGCAGAACAACTGGGTCGCAAACATTGTCTGACTGGAAGTTCCGGTGCCTGAGCGGAAGTTACGCTCAGGGTCTTAGTGGAAAAAGCAAAGGAAATTCCTGACCGAAACTTCTGGTGGAAGTTCCGCCAATTAGGACATATCAAAACAAAGAGTTCTGAGAGCTGGCCAGAACTTCCATCAGAAGTTGGACCGGAACTTGTCCCAGATCCAACCCACAGAGAGCCCTGAGCAAAACTTCCGGCGCCTGGACGAAAGTTCCGATCAGACAAAAAAATGCACCAATTAAACAGAAACACGCTCTATCACCGATGAGTAGGATGGCTGTGGCGGTGCATATATGGTTTGTGCAAAAAACAGATGATTCCCCACAGCCTTTCGAGGTGGACCCCCTCTTGATAGTACGACGATCTAAAGCAATAAAAATATAGAAATAGAAAAACAAAAGACCGCCATCTTCACGAGAACCCAAAGAGAGAATCCACACACTTCATAAATTCCATCACAAACAATTAACCTGAAACTCAACCACACGATTAGATCACAAGTGGGATTGTCATCATCACCAAAATAGCAAGGGAAAACATAGTCCTTTCAGTCGGGTTCCCGACCGTCGGCCTCCCACACCGCCAACTCCCGAGAAAGCTCGAGGACATGCATCTCGATGTCGTAGTGGATGGACGCGTCCTGGGGGGCCCGCGCCGCTATAACCGTCGTCATGCACGGTGTCCTCCCCCCATGTCCTTATGCGTGCAGCAGCACTTCGTTGGGAGACCCCAAGAGGAAGGTATGATGCGGAACAGTAGCAAGGTTTCCCTCAGTAAGAAACCAAGGTTATCGAACCAGTAGGAGGAAGGAAACGCCTCAAAGGTGTTGCAAGCAACATGGAAACCTACACAACACAAACTCAAGAATTTTCCCCAACTAACAGTGAGGTTGTCAATCTCACCGGTTGTTGTAACAAAGGATTAACTGTATGGTGTGGAAGGTGATGATGGTTTGCAGCAAGTAAACAGTAACATTGGAAGATGTATCAATGGTAAAGATTGGACCGGGGTCCATAGTTCACTAGAGGTGCTCTCCTTAGATAAACAACATGGCATGAAGGATAAAAAAATTATAGCAGGGCAATTGACAGGAACTGAGCAAGGCATAACAATGCAATACGAGACAAAATGATCCTATGAGCTTCGATTGGGAAATACAACAATATACATAGACCTCCATCCAACTGCATCTATGACTAGAAGTCCACCTTCAGGTTATCATCCGAACCCCCTCTAGTATTAAGTTGCAAGCAACAGACAACTGCTTTAAGCAAAGTGTGTAAGGTAAACAATCCACTTGTTCCATGAACAAGAGACCGTTGTTTTCTCCCTAGTGGCAACAACACATCTACAACCGAAGAGATTTCTATCACTTCCCTTGGAAACTAGAGGCATGAACCCACTATCGAGCATAAATACCCCCTCTTGGAGTCACTAGCAACTACTTGGCCAAGATAGCTACTAACAACGGAGAGCATGCAAGATCACAAACAACACAGACGTGAAAGAATCAAATAGACAAAACCATTAATCAATCTGATATAGTAATCTCAATATCCATCAGATCCCCGCAAACACAACATGCATGATTACAAATAGATTAGATCTTGATCATGAACGGAGCTTACAAGATCTATACATGAAAGAACAAGGAGGAGATACAACCATCTAGCTACTACATGGACCCATAGTCCAAGGTGGAACTACTCACGCTTCATACCGGAGAAGAAGGCCTCCGGGATGATCTCCCCTCCGGCAGGGTGCCGGGAAGAACTTTAGATCCCCCCCCGATCTAGGGACGATGGTGGCGGCGGCTACAGATAGTTTCATGGAGTTTTGATCGTGTGACTAGGGTTTCTGCATCGGGGGATTCTTATAGGCGAAGAGGAAGGCCAAGGGGGTGTCCGAGGCGGTTGCACCCCCTCCCCCAGGCGCGGGGTGGGCCCACCCGCGCGGCCAGGGGTGTGGCCCCCTCGAGGCCCTCCTCCGTCTCGTCTTCTGTCTTCGTGTTGCCCACGGCAAAATATTGACTTTGGCTTTTGTCCTGTCCAATTTAGAGAATATTGACTTTCTGCCTTTCTGGAACCAAAAACATAAGAAAACAGGCAACTGGTACTGTGGCAACTTGTTAATAGGTTAGTTCTAGAAAACATATAAAAACACCTTAAAGTGTAGACAAAGCAAAGCAAAGTAGATACTAAACAAGCATGGAGCATCAAAAATTATAGATACGTTTCCGACGTATCAAGCATCCCCATGCTTAACTCCTGCTCGTCCTCGAGTAGGTAAGTGATAAAATAATAATTTTTGAGGTGACATGCACCATCAAAACCAATATCAAACCATTTGCAAGCATTGAAAGCTGGGATCAAAGAACTCTAAACATGTGCATGAAAGATGGAGTTCTAACAGTAAGACAAATTAACTATGCATGCAACATGAAAGGCTCCAAACAAAGATCATGAATAACATGCATTGAAAAATGTTTGTTTGTTTCACATACAGAAAACATGGCATAGTGGAAATCAGCTTGTCCCTCATAGAGTAGCAAACAGATGCATAGGACACCTTCAAAGTTCATACGAGTGACTAGATACAAATAGCACAAGAACAAGCAATATCAATAATATGCATCAATCAATAAGTTTTGGGACACTGCACATAGAACTAAGAATGCAAACTATGCTCTCTTAATGGTGCCTAAAGGTAGAAGGTGGAGACTCAACATAATAGTGGAAGAAAAGGCCCTTCATAAAGGGAAGCAGGGACTTCAAGTTTCAAAAAGAGCTTCCAAAAATTATGGTACTTGTTAGCTTTCATCCCTCATTGCCCCTATCATAAGCATCTTCGAGTGATTAAGGTTAAAGTGAACAAACTATGGAGTATATGCTTGACACAGTATAAGTTGGCAATCTCATGTCCCTTGAATACGAGGGCCACACCTCATGCTACTCAACTTCAGTCACCTGTAAGTTCTTGTCATAGTAAGTACATGTGTATCATAGAGAACCGCCAACGGGGTACCCCTTGCACATGGTACATGAGCTATCCCATAATCAAAATGACAAGGCAAGCAGACAATGAGCATCTCAGCGATCTTTTTATTTACTATGTGCATAGATTTTTATTCAGGATGCTTCACAGAATGCTCATTATGGTGATGCTACAAGTTTCCACCATTATTAGGCATGGCTTAGGCTAGCGGCCCAGGCGTTTCTCTAACACAAAATACATAACTCCATGGACTTACAAGCTCCCTCTATTTCACACCGGTGACATCCATAGACAAAAGAGCATGATATCAACTGTGTACAAAGTACAAGTGCAATGTTGAAAACGTTCCCCATGATAGCATGGTTCTGCTAATTCCAACGTATAAGTGCAAGCATATACAACATAGACGACACAATGGTTCAAGTTTATTAGGGGCAAAGAATATAAAGTGTGCCATCAAGTTCGTGAGAGCTTTAATCACTAAGTTTTCACATAAAAAATACTTTTTAATTGGAAGATAGCTGAAAACAAGAATATACTTATCATAGTGGACACTTTGTAAAAACTTGGTTTCTTGGGAGTTGGAAGCATGAGTAGAGTTTACTCATACAAGTGGAGGCTAGCAAAAGACTAGGAGCATCCAACTAAGAGAGCAATAATGGCCATAATCATGCAGAGCGACAAAAAATTACTAATAAAAGCATAGAGTGGTACTACAAGTCAAGGAATAAATGATCATAGAGGCTATGTTGACTTGTTCATAGTCATAACATGGTGTGAGCATGTGCCAAGTCAACCCAAACAAAATATCAAAGGATAATACCAAAATAATATGTTTTTGCATGCTAAAACAACGCATGATTCTTTTAAGGCACACTAAGCAATCCCAATTGTTTGTAACAAGTCATGCTACAGCAATAATCACTAAGCATAAGTTCAAAACAACACCTAGCATGACATGCTAAAGTCTAAGTCATAGTCAATGCAAGCTCCTCTTGCACTTCCAAGTAAGAACTTTCTACTCCTTTCCAACACCAATTAACTTATTTGAAACAACACGGCGAGAACGGGGGTCCAAACTACTTTATTCAAGCAAAACAAACAACCTAAGCAAAGCAAACAAAAACCAAAATGCTCCAAGAACAACACAACTGTGCATGAAACAATAAAAACGAAGTGTCTAGACAGACCTGAGATTTTTATTGATAAAGAAGGGGATGCCTTGGGAATCCCCAAGCTTTGACGCTTGTACCTATTGGATATTTATTGGGATGACACCATGGTGGCATCCCCAAGCTTGAGCTTTTGTCCATTCTTATTTGCACCATTCTCTCTCTACACCTGAAATTTTTCCTTCATACAAAACTTCACACAATCTTCATTAGCAACATTAGTTTATTCAAAAGATATTAGACCACTGGCAAAGCTTTGGAACAGCAAGGCTTTTCACTAAAAACACAAGTTACTGTAGTAACTCCTTCAAAAAGCTCAATTCACCTAAAGAGAACTCAAAAAGGAATCAATAAGAAGCAAATGCAAATAATGGCAGAAATCTTCAAAACAGACCAGCAGGTAGAAACCGATTTTTTCAAACATCTTCTGTTGCTCAAATAAAAAAGTATTGAACTAACTAAAGTTATCTAACATACTGGGAGATTTATTCGTAAATTTTGAGCTCAATCCGAGTTACAGATCCTCCTCATGATTTTTTTTGGTGGAGGACAGAAATCTGTTTCGGGACAGCAACTCCCCAAATCTTACTTACCTCTCATTAGAGGTCATTATTGGCACAAAAAGAAAATAAAAAGGATAAGAAGAGGTCATTACTGAAGTAATAACTTCCAAGACTCAAGTAAACTCTTGGGTTATCTCCCAACAAGTAATTTTCTTTAACGCCTTTAAGTTAAGCACAAGAAGCAAGAAGAATCAAGTATTTTCAAATGAAGAAGCATTAACATCAAATCTTGCTTTCAAAGTAGGAGCTAAAAGCAACTTATCTCTCCTCATAGGGAAGTTATAAATACCTTTCTTGAATGGAAAATAATATTTAATGGTGCCTTCTTTCATATCAATGATGGCACCAACTTTTCTAAGCAAAGCAAACGAAAACTAAGATGCTCCAAGAACAACACAACAGTGCATGAAACAATAAAAACGAAGTGTCTAGATAGACCTGAGCTTTTTATTGATGAAGAAGGGGATGCCCAAGGCATCCCCAAGCTTTGAAGCTTGTACCTCTTGGATATTTATTCGGGTGACACCAGGGTGGCATCCCCAAGCTTGAGCTTTTGTCCATTCTTCATCTCATTACATCATTCTCTCTCTACACCTGAAATTTTTCCTTCATACAAATCTTCACACAATCTTCATTAGCAACATTAGTGTATTCAAAAGATAATAGACCTTTAGGCTTAGCTTTGGAACAGCAAAACTTTTCACTAAAAACACAAGCTACTGTAGAAACTCCTTCAAAAAGCTCAATTCTCCAAAAGAGAACTCAAAAAGGAATCAATAAGAAGCAAATGCAAATAATGGCAGAAATCTGTTAAAAAGACCATCAGGTAGAAACCGATTTTTTTGAAATTATTATGTCGCTCAAATAAAAAAGTGTTGAACTAACTAAAGTTATGTAACATACCGGGGAATTTATTCGTAAATTTTCAGCTCAATCCGACCTAGAGAGACTCCTCAAGATTTTTTATGGTGGAGGACAAAAATCTATTCCGGGACAGCAACTCCCCAAATCTTACTTCCCTCTCATTAGAGGTCATTCTTGGCACAAAAAAACAAACAAAAAGGATAAGGAGAGGTCATTACTAAAGTAATAACTTCCAATACTCAAGGAAACTCTTGGGTTATCTCCCAACAAATACTTTTCTTTAACGCCTTTAAGTTAGGCACAAGAAGCAACAAATCAAGTATTTTCAAATGAAGCATTAACTCTCTTGTTCTTTACTTTCTTCTTCTCTTTAGGGAAACTATGATTGCTTACTGGAGGAGAAAAATGCATAATGCCTTTTCCTGTTGGAGATATGCCCTAGAGGCAATAATAAAAGTGGTTATTATTATATCTTTGTGTTTATGATAAATGTTTACATTCATGATATAATAGTATTAACCGGAAACATTAATACTTGTGTGATTTGTAAACTAAATTAGAGTCCCTAGTAAAGCCTCTTTGTAACACTAGCTTGTTGGTTGATAGATGATCGTGGTTTCCCGATCATGAACATTGAGATGTTATTAACAACAAGATCATATCATTAGGAGAATGGTGTGATGGACATACTCCTATAGATAAGCGTAGCATAAATATCAAGTCATTTCAATAGTTCGCTTGCTATAAGCTTTTTGATACATAGTAACCTAATTCCTTCGACCATGAGATCATGCTAATCACCATCACCAGAAGGATGCTTTGATGACATCAAACACCACATCGTAACTAGGTGGCTATAAAGGTGGCATTGAATGTTCGAAAAGTATGTGTTGAGGCACATGGATCAAGAGTGGGATTTGTCCATCCATATGACATATAGATATACTCTGGGCCCTCTCGGTGAAATGTCATCCAATTAGCTTGCAAGCATGTGACTGGCTCACAAGGGATCACATATCACGGGAACGATAAAAGAGTACTTATCGGTAACGAGGTTGAACTAGGTATGCAGAGATACCGAAGATCAAACCTCGAATAAGTAAACTATCGCGAGACAAAGGGAAATTGCTATCGTATGTAAGTGGTTCATTCGATCGCAAAGTAATCGTAGAAATATTGGGAGCCATATGAATTTCCAGATTCCTCTATTGGTTATTGATCGGAGAAGTGTCTCGGTTATGTCCGCATAATTCACGAACTGTAGGGAGACACACTTAAGGATTCGATGTTGTTTAGTAGATATGGAATGTAAGTAGGGAGATCGAATATTGTGTGTAGTCTCGGATGGGATCCGTGTAACTACCTCGGTGAATTACGCTCCTAGTTACAAGCCTGGATGAGCGGAAATGGTTGAAATAGTACGGTGGGGCCCAAATACCACTCACAGGTAGACCTTTCGGCCGTCCCAACCATTTCCAAACATCGGGACAAGAACGGGCGGCGTAATCGGCAGACGAAGGGATCAACTACATACACAAATGAGTATGTATGCAAGCCACCATACAACAGTACATCAGAGCCATTCCATCTAAAAAGAAAGGAAAAATAGCAACGCCATACGGCAAGATTCAAATGTCCTAGATAGATATAATAGTTTAGGATATCTCCTCATACATCAAACATCAGAGTATCAGGCGGAAGCGGCAAACAAGATCCGAGTACGGATAAGAAGAAAATCGGCATAAGATGCCCCATAAATAAACACACCCCTCCCACAGATCTCACGGATCCCCATTCCCGGAATCTCTACACCGAACGATCATTGCCCACATCGTCCGCCTCCTCCACCCAGTATCCATCTTGTGAGTGTACATGTTCATCTGAATCAAATAATTTATCGTGTGAGACCCTAGGGGTACTCAGCAAGTCTTTATGCCTCTAAAGGGGACACAACCTGGGGTGACGCAATTGCAGCAAAAGATAAACCCTAACAGTTCTATAGATACTCGCTAACCATCCGCCTAACCAAGGATAGACGGATGTCCGTGAATTAATGACAACAGTTGTAACAGTAATATCATCAGATCCATCCTCCTCCTCGCTTACCAACGAGGAAGCGGACGAACGACCCCAATCTGTTGGAAATTTTATTAACCATTCCATGAGTGTTGCACTATTTACTAGCCAGTTACTTAGTCAAATTAAAGCGGTACTTTAGTTATGCTTGTCTATGATCGAGAAACTGTGCTCCAAGTCGTCCATAACCGCGAACACGGCTTTCAGAAAGTTTTACCCTGCAGGGGTGCACAAATAGCAACACACACTCGATCAACCTCGGAAAAACCAAATCAAAACCCAACGAGGCCTTCACGACAAAGCAATCACAGATTCGAAATATTTCAGGTGCCACCCATTAAGTATACCATAGCGAAGTTAGGACTTGAGACGGACTCAAGGTTTGGGTGGACGGTAACGATCGGGAACCCGAAAGTGTGGTGGGCTTGTCGATACCGCTAAAACGTGTCCCGATCCTAAAGCAGACAGTGCTCCTCGCACAATCTTAAATAAAGCGATAAGCATGGCATAAGTACAGGATAGTAAATAAAACCTCAAACTAGTTTGTGGCCCCAAGAAATAAGATCAATCAAGCTCGCTCGGGGGTCCCATAAGCCTCCCGGATGTGGATAGCGCGAATAATCAAGGAACAGGAATCAAGTACTCGGGGTCCTACAGGACACAAGTGAGCATGAAAAACCAAATAGCAGATATTGCTCACCGGTGCCACTTTCATTAGTTATCCCATTACTACGCAGGTTAAGTTGTTTAGGTACCTCGTTATTCATCAGACACTCACATACCCTACACATGTTGTTCTACGACTCGCATGGCTCAAACAACTCCTGTAGTAATGGCTCATGGGATGGAGGAACAAGCTTGGTGGGGTTTAAAAGTAAAGGCTATGCAATACTTGGGATTCAGTTTAATGCAATCGCGACTCAATGATGCAAGAATAAGATAGAGGCAATAGGTACTATATGTATGCAAGCATGTGATAGTGCTTGCCTGGCAGCTCAGTTGAAGCGAGAGAAGGATCTGGGTAGTGCTCCTGGGTCTCTTGATATATCCCCTGCTCAGCGTCTATTCGAAGAAGAACCAAACAAACAAGGGCCAACATAAATAAAGTGCACAAGCATAGTAATAAAATGCTACAAGCAAACAATCATGCCATGATGAATGATGCACAAGTTGCATGGCAATAATGTAGCATGGCATGGGTGAGGTGTAGAATACAAGAAATAAACATTTTATTGAGTTTTGGCCACATTTTATCCTCATATTAGTTGATGTATACTTTATATTTATATGATGCATTCTGCAATTCAGAACATGGAATGCATAAACAGAAAGGTCTCGTCGAGCTAATCAATTTAGACATATCATTTGTTAAATTTGGAGTTATAAGTCAAAAGTTATTAATTAATTAAGAAAAGGGCATTTTATTGTAATTTAATTCAACTTGAAATTTTAGGTGCCCAAAATATATTTTGGATGGCATAGTTGAAATCCTCAC
This sequence comes from Avena longiglumis, assembly GCA_030063025.1. Lineage (NCBI taxonomy): Eukaryota > Viridiplantae > Streptophyta > Magnoliopsida > Poales > Poaceae > Avena > Avena longiglumis. The sequence goes on along the minus strand of CP125975.1, from coordinate 443,381,104 downwards.
ATTTTTCTGATTTGAAAACATATATTATTTGGATTTGTATTTTAAAATTTATTATAAATCTGATTTGAATTTTGAATTTGAATTAAATTTGAAAAGATTTGAATTAAAACGGCGGAATGTAAAAGCTTTTTCACTCAGTTAACTTAGCCACAAGGTGACATGTGGGCCACCCGCTGACGGCATAGGACAGGTGGGTTGAGGACCGGGTTGAGGATGGAAAAGCGTGGTGCCTTTTTTGCCGAGAGGACTACGGGTTGAGGAAACAAAAAGGAAAGGGGTTTTCCGAAAAGCCACGCTTGATCGTTTTTCTTCTCGCGTTATCGTGAAACTAACAATGACGGCGATAGAGGAAAATAGGGCGCCAGGGCTCGACCCGCGACCTGGTGGCAAGGCGGTTACCGCTGCGGTGGCTAGGGGTTGTGACAGGTTCGCCACGCAATGAGATGAGGTAACGCGACAACCCGACGACGACGAACTTGCCGTACGTAGGCGTTCGTCGCGGATGCTTCGTCGAGCGAACAACAGCGGGAGGATGTCAGAGAGGTGCAGTAGCTCACCGGGAGTGCGCCAGAGGTGGTGGATCGGGCCGGGATGCAGGGAATCGTTGACGGAGCTGGCGCCGAGCAGAGCTAGGGTTTTCGTCGGAGCGGCGTCGGCCTGGGGCTCCTGGTCCTCCTCCTCCTCGTCTGCGGTTACAGGGACGACGCGGAGGGCCTCCTCGACCTTGCCGACAAACTCCTGCCCGCCTACGCCTCCTGGATCGCCGGAGATGGTGGAGACCGACGGTTGGCCGGCGACGGTGTAGATGGTTGCGGTGGAGAAGAGGGGAGGAAGGGCAAGGCCCTGGGCGGATCTGGGAGAGGCCAGAGGCAAGGGAGAGGGGTAGATAAGGACGGGGGAGGAGAGGGGTGCCGTGGGGAGGTGGTGAAGGAAAAAGGTGGCTCGGGTGCCACCTTTTCCTCTCCTCTTCACGTGCTCGAGCTGGGGCTCGGCATGGGTAGGTAGGGCAGCTGGCAGGTGGGGCTAGGACGAGGCCAGAGATGGGCACGCTCGGGTGGGCCTTGGTGGTAGAGAGAGAGCTAGAGAAAGGGAGGGGTAGGCATGGAGCTAGGGTGGGAGCTAGCCTCGGGTAGGGTTTGGTTTTAGGGTTGGGGTAGATGGGGTGTGGGACCAGGGAGAGGGGGTAGCAAGGTGGGGCAGCAAGGGGGCTCGGCATGGAGAGGCCAAGGGGAGGGTAAGGTGAGAGAGGGTGGAGATGGGTAGGGTGTAACTAGGTTTAGAGTTTGGGTTAGGGTTAGAGAGAGGCTAGGGTTTAGATTAGAGGATAAGTGAGAGGGGGGGTGGCATGGTAGATAGGTTTAGGGTTAGAAAGAGGGGAAGCTAGGTTTAGGGTTTTAGCTAAGTTAGAGAGAGGAGAGATGAGAGATGAGAGGGGCTTAAGGATTTTAGATGCTTGCATGCATCAAGCAAGTACAAGCTAAGATCAAACAAGGTTTAGACAAAAGAGAGGAAGGAAAGATAGGGTTTAAGCAAGATCAAATAAGACCAAGCCCAAAGGAGGGAGAGAGAGAAGAGAGATGATCCACTCAAAATGACCAAATAAAAACAAAGGAGGACAAAAGATGGTGATGGTTTCATGGCCCATGCAAGTATTTAATGCCATGTGTTAATCTTGTGAAAACAAAATAAAATCACATGGCATGATTCCATGCATTTCCAAAAGTTGGAATAAAGACCAAGCAAAAGAAAATAGAGTTGGATCCACCCAACCCACATGAGCTAGAATAAAAATCCAAAGAAAAGAATTACAAGCTCATGGGTTATTGGAATGGTGGAAGTATAAGGTGGTGACAAAGAAAGGTGGTGGAATGGAATAAAAGATATGCCCCCAACTCAACTTGGGCATTTAACAATATATCAAGAACCAAATACAATATCAAGAGGCAAATTCAATTAACAATGCATATGAGAGAAGAACCAAACCAAGAAGGGTTTTAGATGATTCTCAAATGCAAGGTGGCATGATGACATGAGCATGATATAATGATGATGCAACAATTATATATATGAAGTAGCCATTATATTACTAAACCAAGTAGCATTACAATTTGTTAGACAAATGGGATGCTACAACTCTCCCCCACTAAACAGGAATCTCGCCCTGAGATTCTAGGAAGAAGAAGAAGACTCAAAGAGGGTAGGATAGTTGGCACGGAGCTCCTCTTCACGCTCCCAAGTGGCTTCATCAACGGAATGGTGCGACCACTGCACCTTGCAGAACTTGATAGACTTGCTGCGAGTCCTTCTTTCTGCGATCTCAAGGATTTTTGTGGGGTGTTCTTGATAAGACAGATCTTCTTGGAGATTGATTAGCTCATGATCCACGGTCCTGCCGGGATCCTTGAAGCACTTCTTGAGTTGAGAGATGTGGAAAAACATCATGGACCTTGAGTTTTTCTGGGAGCTCAAGAGCATAAGCAACTTCTCCTCTTCTTCCACGAATTTTGAAAGGACCGATGTATCTAGGAGCCAACTTTCCTTTGATACCAAAACGGTGTGTGCCTTTCATGGGAGTGACACGAAGGTAAACGAGATCACCAGGGACATACACCATGTCCGTGTGCTTCCTGTCATAATTGCTCTTCTGGCGACTTTGAGCAATCTTCAGATTTTCAAGAATGATATGCACCTTCTCCTCCGCTTGAGTTACAAATGTCGGCCAAACCATATTCTTTCTCCCGCACCCGACCAACCAATCGGAGTTCGCATTTGCGCCATAGAGAGCCTCAAATGGTGCCATCTTCGACTCTTCCGAAGCTGTTGTTGTAAGAGAATTCAGCATAAGGAAGACATTCTTCCCACTTCATGCAAAAGAGATGACGCAAGCACGAAGAATATCCTCCGAATCGATTGATCCTTTCAACTTGTCCTTGCGATCGAGGGTGGTAAGTCTTTGAAGTTCAATTTTGTTCCCAAAGCATTTTGGAAACTTTCCCAGAACTTGGAAGTGAAGATGCTCCCACGGTCTGAACTGATCTCAAGCGGAACCCCATACAGAGAGACAATTCTATTGATATAGAGCTCAGCCAACTGAATTCCAGAAATTGTTTCCTTGACGGGGAAGAAGTGAGCCACTTTAGAAAGCCTGTCAATGACAACAAAGATTGCATTGTTGCCCTTCTGCGACCTTGGAAAACCAGTGATGAAAGCCATCTCTACTTTATCCCATTTCCATTCCGGGGGTTTCAATGGCTGTAGAAGACCGAAAGGTTTCTGATGGACAGCTTTCACTCTGTGGCAGACATCACACTCCGAGACATACTTGGCACAATATCGTTTCAATCCCGGCCACCAATATTGTGTTTTCAAGTCCATGTACATCTTTGTCTTTGCCGGGTGGATAGAAAGAACAGAATCATGCGCCTCCTTGAGAACTTGCTCTCTCAAACCCGGGTAGTTCGGAACAAACATCCGGTGTTCAAAGAAAAGTGTGCCTTGATCATCGACGTGGAAGGATTCATACTTCGTAAGCTGAAGTTTGGAGATGATCTTTTTGGTGTGCGGATCACCAAGATGACGAGAGCGAACCTTTTCTTCCAAGAGAGGGGTTGCTAGAAGGTTCAGGAGATACCCTTGTTCCACAATTTCAAGGTTGAGCTGACGGAATTCCTCGCACAAGAGAGGCTGTTGTTCTTCCATCATGAGGTTGTTGACATAAGCTTTGCGGCTGAGAGCATCGGCCATGACATTAGCTTTTCCCGGAGTGTAGTTGATTGTCAAATCGAAGTCATTGATTGCTTCAATCCATCTCCTCTGCCGAAGGTTGAGATCAGGCTGAGTGAAGATATACTTCAGACTCTTGTGATCAGAAAAGATTTCACAACGGTTGCCAAGCAAGTAGTGCCTCCATAGTTTCAAAGCAAAGACAACTGCTGCGATCTCGAGGTCATGAGTAGGATAGTTGATCTCATGCGTCTTCAACTGTCGAGAGGCATAAGCAATAACTTGTTTTTCTTGCATAAGGACCGCACCCAATCCTTGCAAAGAGGCGTCACAGAATATCTGGAAAGGCTTAGATGTGTCCGGAGGAACCAAGACTGGTGTGGAAGTGAGCTTCTCTTTGAGTGTCTCAAAGCTTGCTTGACATGCAGGAGTCCAAAGGTATTTCTTGCCTTTCTTGAGGAGATCGGTAAGAGGCTTCGCTATCTTGAAAGTTCAACGAGCAAGCGGCAATAACTAGCCAAACCAAGGAAACTCCGCACTTCTTTGACATTAACAGGAGGAAGCCATTCAACAATTGTCTTCACAGTTTTCGGGTTGACTGCAATGCCCTTGGCAGAGATAACGTGACCAAGATAGGTTACTTGAGGCAGCCAAAACTCACACTTGGAGAACTTTGCATACAAGCGGTTCTCACGAAGCTTGTATAGGACACACCGAAGGTGTTCTTCATGTTCTTCCTTTGACTTAGAATAGACTAGGATGTCATCCAGATATACCACCACGAACTTATCAAGATACTCCATGAAAACCGAGTTCATGAGCCTCGAAAAGGTGGCAGGTGCGTTGGTGAGACCGAAGGACATGACCGTGTACTCATACAGGCCATAGCGGGTGGTGAAAGCTGTTTTAGGAACATCTTCCTTGCGAATCTTGATTTGGTGATAACCACTTCTCAAGTCAAGCTTAGAGAACACCACAGCTCCAGCTAGCTGATCGAAGAGATCATTAATCCGCGGAAGGGGATATTTATTCTTTATGGTTTTATCATTGAGAGCCCGATAGTCAACACAAAGTCTATCAGTCCTCTCGCTTTTTCACAAAGATTGTTGGGCTACCCCAAGAAGAGGTACTGTGTTGAATGAAACCCAACTTCTCTTGTTCATCAAGCTGACGTTTGAGTTCAGCCAACTCAGCAGGACCCATTTTATAAGGCCGCTTGGAGATAGGAGTCGTTCCAGGTTCAAGCTCAATTAAAAACTCAACCTCACGATCCGGAGGCATACCCGGCAACTCTTCAGGAAAGACATCTAGGAACTCACAGACCACCGGGACACTCTGAATAGCTTCCATAGCATCATCATTCAGAGCCGCCAAAGAGAAAAGCTGGATAGCAGGAGTCATACTTGGAGAAAAGACTATATGGCCTTCAGGAATCTTCAAAGAAACCGAGCGTTCAGCACAATCAATCACAGCTGCATTTGCTGTCAACCAATCCATGCCCAAGATGACATCAATGTCAGAATTGCCCAGAACAATTAAGGACGCTGAGAACGAAGAGCCACCAATCTCAATTTGATTGCCATGGCCGATATGAACAGCCCTCATGTTTGAACCAGGAGATTGTACCACCAGACGACGTGATAAGGGAACCATATCCAGATTATTCTCATGCGCAAACTTATGCGAAACAAAAGAATGGGAAGCACCAGAATCAAACAAAACTCGTGCAGGGGCTGAGTTAACGGGAAGCATACCCATCACAACTCCAGGTGTATGCTCAGCTTGAGCGGCGTTGACACAGTTGGCACGAGCAACAATGAGACCGGGCTTGGTGTTGATGTTGAGAGCCCGAGGTGGTGGTGCACGAACCAAAGGAGAGCTTGCCGCAGATCTTGGAGGGTGGAGGAAGAGCTTTGTTTTCAACAGACAGTTCAGTTTGATGCCCGAGTCTCCACACGTAAAACAAGCACCGGTGGACATGGAGCAACGTAGCTGTGGACTCGCCAGCGCTCAGGTAGTGGTGGTTGTAGCCCCTGGGAGCCGCAGTGAGGAAGTTTGGTGGCCTTTCCGCGAAGCTTGAAGGTCTTGGTGGAGCCGGGAGCGACGGTGGGGTGTTAGGAACCCAGACACGACGCTTAGAAGGAGTTGACATAGATGAAGAGCTTGCTGCCTCACGGTTGTGTTTCTTTGACTCCTCAAACACTTGCCTACTTGCTTCTTCCTACAGAGTTGTATGCTGAAGTTCCAGAAAAGACGCTGGCCTTGCATGTGTGATTGCATATTTAATCGATGCATTGAGCCCTTGCCGGAACCTCTTTTGCTTCTTCTTGTCATCCGAGATCTCATCGCCACCATAATGAGAAAGGTTCATGAAGTTCCTGATGTAGGTATTGACATTGTCATTTCCCTGCTTGAGGTTGAGAAACACTTCCTTCATCCTCTCCATGACAATTTCTGACATCGCTCTTTGAACGCTCCAGTGAACTGTTCCCAAGTAGGCTGAAAACCAATGCAGTTTGCCTTCAGGTAATTCTCCCACCAGAGAGCTGCATCTCCCTTCAGAAGGTGAGTAGCACATTTTACCCATTCTTGCTCAGGAACATCAGCAGTCTCCAGTAGCCTTGACATCTCATGCAACCAATCATCAGCATCAAGTGGTTGATCGGACTCATCAAATTGGCGTGGGTTGAACTTCAGGAAGCTTTTGATGTCTCCTCGCTTGGGAGGTGGAGGTAGTGGAGCAAACTCATTCCTCCTGACACTTTCCTCAAAACGCTGCTGGTTCTGCTGCATTGCTGCCAAGGCATTGGCGATGTTTGACAACGCGGACCGCAGTTCAGGTGGTATGTCCTCATCAGAACGGCGTGGTGGTGCCATCCTGTGATTGATATAAAACACAAGTCAGTACTATAATGGAGAATAATAATAATCCAAAATAGTACCAAGATGGAATTAACCAAGATTAAAGGATACAATTTACTAAGATGATATTAAAATATCAACAAAGTTCAAAGCACCTAGAAGATATTAAGCATATCGCACACGACTGAAAAAGGAGTGTGGTACACAGATATATCAAAGAAAAAAATTTCCGCAAATTTCGGCATTAAAATACCAATAGGTGCGCAAAAACACTTAACGAATCAAGATTAGTGACTCTACCAATTCAATATACAAAAGCGAATGATAAGAGTAGTGGTATGGTCGCGACTCCATCCCGCACTCAAATCATTACTCCGCACATGAATACGTAGAACACACATCCTAACCCCTTCTTCTCACGATGAACCTAAAGATTAGTAACTGCGGAAACGAACACCCCAAACAAGATAACGTCGGATAACAAAGAGTAAGACAGATCGCGGCGGTATACAACGAATCAGATAGATCGCGTCGGTTTGCAAAAGCCTGTCGGTATGGAATGTACCAACAGTTGATAACCAAAAGGCCGATTGTGATAACAACTTGGATGCAACAGATAGACAAGGAATTACACACACACACACACACACACACACACACACACACACACACACACACAAACACACAACCTATGGTACTACGGAAACCCAGAACACGTGAATCCTAGTTTGAACTTTTAAGAAGAGGATTGAAAACGTTACACTTCCTTACCAGAAAAGGGTGGGTGGGTGGGTAAGAAGAAAAATGGAAGCAGTCCTACTCTCGCGTTTTGTTTTTCCCTAGTATACATAACTACCAAAAATATTTGCTAGACTGACAACGACCATTTGGCTGAGACCCTGAAGGGCGGGATGGCTCTGATACCAATTGTAACTACCTCGGTGAATTACGCTCCTAGTTACAAGCCTGGATGAGCGGAAATGGTTGAAATAGTACGGTGGGGCCCAAATGCCACTCACAGGTAGACCTTTCGGCCGTCCCAACCATTTCCAAACATCGGGACAAGAACGGGCGGCGTAATCGGCAGGCGAAGGGATCAACTACATACACAAATGAGTATGTATGCAAGCCACCATACAACAGTACATCAGAGCCATTCCATCTAAAAAGAAAGGAAATATAGCAACGCCATACGGCAAGATTCAAATGTCCTAGATAGATATAATAGTTTAGGATATCTCCTCATACATCAAACATCAGAGTATCAGGCGGAAGCGGCAAACAAGATCCGAGTACGGATAAGAAGCAAATCGGCATAAGATGCCCCATAAATAAACACACCCCGCCCACAGATCTCACGGATCCCCGTTCCCGGAATCTCTACACCGAACGATCGTTGCCCACATCGTCCGTCTCCTCCACCCAGTATCCATCTTGTGAGTGTACCTGTTCATCTGAATCAAATAATTTATCTAGTGAGACCCTAGGGGTACTCAGCAAGTCTTTATGCCTCTAAAGGGGACACAACCTGGGGTGACGCAATTGCAGCAAAAGATAAACCCTAACAGTTCTATAGATACTCGCTAACCATCCGCCTAACCAAGGATAGACGGATGTCCCTGAATTAATGACAACAGTTGTAACAGTAATATCATCAGATCCATCCTCCTCCTCGCTTACCAACGAGGAAGCGGACGAACGACCCCCATCCGTTGGCAATTTTATTAACCATTCCATGAGTGTTGCACTATTTACTAGCCAGTTACTTAGTCAAATTAAAGCGGTACTTTAGTTATGCTTGTCTATGATCGAGAAACTGTGCTCCAAGTCGTCCATAACCGCGGACACGGCTTTCAGAAAGTTTTACCCTGCAGGGGTGCACAAATAGCAACACACACTCGATCAACCTCGGAAAAACTAAATCAAAACCCAACGAGGCCTTCACGACAAAGCAATCACATGATTCAGAAATATTTCAGGGGGCCACCCCATTAAGTATACCATAGCGAAGTTAGGCGACTTTAGACGGACTCAAGGTTTGGGTGGACGGCTGTAAACGACTGGGAACCCGAAAGTGTGACTGGGCTTGTCGATACCGCTAAAACGTGTCCCGATCCTAAACAGTACAGGTGCTCCTCGCACAATCTTAAATAAAGCAGTAAAGCATGGCATAAGTACAAGATAGTAAATAAAACCTCAAACTAGTTTGTGGCCCCAAGAAATAAGACTGAATCAAGCTCTGGCTCAGGGGGGTCCCATAAGCCTCCCGGATGTGGATAGCACGAATAATCAAGGAACAGGAATCAAGTACTCGGGGTCCTACGGGACACAAGTGAGCATGAGAAACCAAATAGCAGATATTGCTCACCGGTGCCACTTTCATTAGTTATCCCATTACTACGCAGGTTAAGTTGTTTAGGTACCTCGTTATTCATCAGACACTCACATACCCTACACATGCTGTTCTACGACTCGCATGGCTCAAACAACTCACAGTAATGGCTCATGGGATGGAGGAACAAGCTTGGTGGGGTTTAAAAGTAAAGGCTATGCAATACTTGGGATTCAGTTTAATGCAATCGCGACTCAATGATGCAAGAATAAGATAGAGGCAATAGGTACTATATGTATGCAAGCATGTGATAGTGCTTGCACAGCATCGATTGAAGCGAGAGAAGGATCTGGGTAGTGCTCCTGGGTCTCTTGATATATCCCCTGCTCAGCGTCTATTCGAAGAAGAACCAAACAAACAAGGGCCAACATAAATAAATGCACAAGCATAGGAATAAAATGCTACAAGCAAACAATCATGCCATGATGAATGATGCACAAGTTGCATGGCAATAATGTAGCATGGCATGGGTGAGGTGTAGAATACAAGAAATAAACATTTTATTGAGTTTTGGCCACATTTTATCCTCATATTAGTTGATGTATACTTTATATTTATATGATGCATTCTGCAATTCAGAACATGGAATGCATAAACAGAAAGGTCTCGTCGAGCTAATCAATTTAGACATATCATTTGTTAAATTTGGAGTTATAAGTCAAAAGTTATTAATTAATTAAGAAAAGGGCATTTTATTGTAATTTAATTCAACTTGAAATTTTAGGTGCCCAAAATATATTTTGGATGGCATAGTTGAAATCCTCACATTTTTCTGATTTGAAAACATATATTATTTGGATTTGTATTTTAAAATTTATTATAAATCTGATTTGAATTTTGAATTTGAATTAAATTTGAAAAGATTTGAATTAAAAACGGAAAACAGAAAAGCTTTTTCTACTCAGGCTAACTTAGCCACAGTCAGTGACATGTGGGCCACCCGCTGACTGGCATAGGACAGGTGGGTTGAGGACCGCGGGTTGAGGATGGAAAAAGCGTGGGTGCCTTTTTACTGCCGAGAGGGACTGCGGGTTGAGGAAACAAAAAGGAAAGGGGGTTTTCCGAGAAAAGCCACGCGGTACTGTTTTTCTTCTCGCGTTATCTGACGAAACTAACAGCGAACGGTGATAGAGGAAAACAGGGGCGCGCAGGGCTCGACCCCGCGACCTCATGCAGCGGCCAGCTACAAGCGGTGGCTAGGGGTTGTGTGAGGTTCGGCTACAATGAGATGAGGTAACGCGACAACGAACGACGAACTTGCCGTGCCTGAAGCGTTAAATGCCGGGATGCGCTCGTCGAGGAAGCGAACAATGGAGGATGTCGAGAGGTGCGGAGCTCACCGAGTGCGCCAGAGGTGGTGGATCGGGCGGGATGCAGGAATCGTTGACGGAGCTGGCGAGCGTGAGCTAGGGTTTCGTCGGGCGGCGTCGGCTGGGGCTCTGGTCCTCCTCCTCTCTGATTACAGGGACGACGCGGAGGGCCTCCTCGACCTTGCCGACAAACTCCTGCCCGCCTACGCCTCCTGGATCGCCGGAGATGGTGGAGACCGACGGTTGGCCGGCGACGGTGTAGATGGTTGCGGTGGAGAAGAGGGGAGGAAGGGCAAGGCCCTGGGCGGATCTGGGAGAGGCCAGAGGCGAGGGAGAGGGGTAGATAAGGACGGGGGAGGAGAGGGGTGCCGTGGGGAGGTGGTGAAGGAAAAAGGTGGCTCGGGTGCCACCTTTTCCTCTCCTCTTCACGTGCTCGAGCTGGGGCTCGGCATGGGTAGGTAGGTAAGCTGGCAGGTGGGGCTAGGACGAGGCCAGAGATGGGCACGCTCGGGTGGGCCTTGGTGGTAGAGAGAGAGCTAGAGAAAGGGAGGGGTAGGCATGGAGCTAGGGTGGGAGCTAGCCTCGGGTAGGGTTTGGTTTTAGGGTTGGGGTAGATGGGGTGTGGGACCAGGGAGAGGGGGTAGCAAGGGGGCGACAAGGGGCTCGTCATGGAGAGGCCAAGGGGAGGGTAAGGTGAGAGAGGGTGGAGATGGGTAGGGTGTAACTAGGTTTAGAGCTTGGGTTAGGGTTAGAGAGAGGCTAGGGTTTAGATTAGAGGATAAGTGAGAGGGGGGTGGCATGGTAGATAGGTTTAGGGTTAGAAAGAGGGGAAGCTAGGTTTAGGGTTTTAGCTAAGTTAGAGAGAGGAGAGATGAGAGATGAGAGGGGCTTAAGGATTTTAGATGCTTGCATGCATCAAGCAAGTACAATCTAAGATCAAACAAGGTTTAGACAAAAGAGAGGAAGGAAAGATAGGGTTTAAGCAAGATCAAATAAGACCAAGCCCAAAGGAGGGAGAGAGAAGAGAGATGATCCACTCAAAATGACCAATTAAAAACAAAGGAGGACAAAAGATGGTGATGGTTGCATGGCCCATGCAAGTATTTAATGCCATGTGTTAATCTTGTGAAAACAAAATAAAATCACATGGCATGATTCCATGCATTTCCAAAAGTTGGAATAAAGACCAAGCAAAAGAAAATAGAGTTGGATCCACCCAACCCACATGAGCTAGAATAAAAATCCAAAGAAAAGAATTACAAGCTCATGGGTTATTGGAATGGTGGAAGTATAAGGTGGTGACAAAGAAAGGTGGTGGAATGGAATAAAAGATATGCCCCCAACTCAACTTGGGCATTTAACAATATATCAAGAACCAAATACAATATCAAGAGGCAAATTCAATTAACAATGCATATGAGAGAAGAACCAAACCAAGAAGGGTTTTAGATGATGCTCAAATGCAAGGTGGCATGATGACATGAGCATGATATAATGATGATGCAACAATTATATATATGAAGTAGCCATTATATTACTAAACCAAGTAGCATTACAATTTGTTAGACAAATGGGATGCTACAATCCGGGATATCACGAGGATATCTGGAATGGTCCGGAGAATAAGATCCATATAAGGAAAGTCCGATTCCGGAGTTCGGGAATGATTTCGATGTTTTCATCGAAGAGGTTCTAGAAGGGTCCAGAAGATTCACTGGACCGGAAGGGGAATGAATGTGTCATGGTTAAGTGGAATTATTGGATCATGTCCTAGGTCACTTGGTTGGGCATTTGCAAGAGAGATAAATCTCTAAATTGAAAGTCAAAATCTAGGTTTGAAAAGTCAAACTAGAACAATGGTTTCCTAGTGGAGGAAGGAAGGAATCCTTATTTCCCTCCACCACAATCCAACTAGGAGAGGGAATTGGGGAAGGATTCAAACTCCCCTCTCCCAAGCTTCCCTCCCTCTCATAAATAGAGGGGAGGGGCTACCCCAAGACCACACAACACCATCCCTCCCCACCTTGCGCCGCCGCCACCTCAAGCACCGCCGGCTCGCCGTCGCCGCCCTAGTAGCCGCCGGCCACGCCTCCTCATCTTCGGCCCTCTAAACCTAGATCGGCGGAAACCCTAGATCCACCATAACCTGCTCCGGCTTAGGCGAAGCCCTGCAGGATTTTCCCTCTACTTTCGACACCACGCCGCCGTGTTGCCGTAATTGCGAGGGGAGAACTACAACCTCTGCTGCCTGCTGGAACAAGGTAGAGGAAGGTCTTCATCAAGTACCAAACGTGTGACCGACTACGTAAGCGCTGCCGGAACACAGCGCCGGAAGGATCGTCTACGCGATCTTGAGATCGGCAAGTGTACGACTACATCACCCACGAGAATCTGCTCTCGTTAACCGCTTTGGAATCTTCTAGGGTGAGTACTCTAATCGACTCGTTGCTACAATCTAGTAGATAGATCTTGGCTTGTTTGTGTGCATGCGGTAGATTTTTTTGTTTTCCATGCTACGAGCCCCTACGGTGGTATCAGAGTCGTGTCTATATTTAGATTTGTTGCACGAGTAGAACACAATGGTCATTATGGGTGGTGGTGCTTTTATTATCAATTGCTTTTTGTGTACTTTGCATCTTGCGGTATGATGGGATGAAGCGGCCCGGGCTAACCTTACATGACATCGTTCATGAGACTTGCTCCACGCTTAACATGCAACGTGTATTGCATAAGTGGCTTTACGGGTGTTTGTCTCTCCCATCATAGTATAGATTCAATTTACAATGGGAACTTGATAGTTCAAGCATCAAAGTTGTGGTTCTTGTTCGTAAGTTAGAACGACACTTATTGAAAGCCCCAAACCACGTAAATTATGCAAAGAAAATTAGAGGCGTCTAACTTTGTTTTGCAGGGGTGTGCTGTGATGTGATATGGCCATGATTGTGATTGTATATGATGTATGCAATGTTCCTTATTGTAAGTCGGCAACCGGCAGGAGCCATATGGTTGTCTTTTAATTTCGTTAAGACCTGCGTGTCTATTATTCAAAGTAGTTGTAATAGTTGATGCTGGTGGACGACAACCATGGAGAAGCGCCAATGACCTTGACGCAATGCCGGTGATGATGGAGATCATGTTCGTGCTTGAAGATGGAGATCGGAAGAACAAGAAGAAAGGCCATATCATATCACATATTATGAATTGCATGTGATGTTAATACTTTTATGCATCTTGTATTGCTTAGTTCACGATGGTAGCATTATAAGATGATCCCTCTCACAAAATATCAAGTTATAAAGTGTTCATCCTTAGTAAGCACTGTTGCTAAAGCTCGTTGTTTCGAAGCACCACGTGATGATCGGGTGTATTAGATTCTGTGAGTGTATACAACAGGAGCAAGCTAGATTTGCTCATGCGGAAGCTAAGGTTTGATCTTGACGATCCTAGCATGTAAATACATGGTCTCGAAACACGGATCACCAAAAGGTAAAGCATGAGTCATATAGTAGATATGATGAACATGTTGATTGTTCTCCATTGAAGCTACATCATCTCTCGTGATGATCGGTTTTGATGTGGTGGATTTGGTTCGTGTGATCACTAAAACAATGTGAGGGATATTGTTTTGAGTGGGAGTTCACCTAGATTAATTTAACTATTAATTAGAACTCAATTTGTCATAAAATTAGTCTAAACTATTGCAAATATGTTGTAGATCAATGGCGGCCCATACCATCAATTTTAATGCATTCCTAGAGAAAGAAATGTTGAAAAACAATGGAAGCAACTTCGTGGATTGGCTCCGCAACTTGAGGATTGTCCTCGGTGCTAGTAATTTGACATATGTGATGGATGCACCGCTGGGTGACCCACCTGCAGCTGATGCTACCGATGAGGTGAAGAATGTTTTCCTCACTCAGAAGAATAAGTACTCCATAGTTCAGTATGCTATCTTGTATGGTTTGGAATTGGATCTCCAGAAAAGGTTTGAGAACCATGACCCACATGATATTGTCCGTGAACTCAAAATGATATTTGAGGCTCACGCGACAGTTGAGAGTTATGAGGCTTCTAAAAAGTTCTTTAACTGCAAGATGGAAGAGGGCAACTCTATCAGTGAGCATGTGCTTAAGATGTTTGGGCACGCAAGTAAGCTCCAAAGCTTGGGTATAGTGATTCCTAATGCTTTGGGGATGCACTGTGTCCTCCAATCACTACCACCAAGTTACAAGAACTTTGTGATGAACTACAATATGCAAAACATGGACAAGTTGTTGCCTGAACTCTCCTCCATGTTAAAGTCTGCAGAAGTGGATATCAAGAAAGAGCACCAAGTGTTGATGGTCAATAAGACCACCAAATTCAAGAAGAAAGGAAAGTATAAGAAAAAGGGAAACCTCAAGAAGGGCGGTAAGAAAGTTACCGCACTGGCGAAGAATACCAAGGCTGGGCCTAAGCCTAATACAGAGTGCTTTTACTGCAAGGTAGAAGATCACTGGAAGCGAAATTTCCCTAAGTACTTGGCGGATTTGAAGAACGACAACATCAAGAAGAAAGGTATATCTGATATACATGTTATTGATGTGTATCTCACTAGTAGTCGTAGTAGTGCCTGGGTATTTGATACTGGTTCGGTTGCTCATATTTGTAACTCGAAATAGGTGCTACAGAATATACGGGAACTAGCGATGAACGAGGTGACGATGCGCGTTGGAAATGGATCAAAGTTTGATGTGATCGCGGTCGACACGCTACCTCTTCATCTACCATCAGGATTAGTTTTATACTTAAATAAATGTTATTTGGTGCCTGTGTTGAGCATGAACATTATATCCGGATCATGTTTATTGCTAGACGGTTACTTGTTTAAGTCCGAGAATAATGGTTGTTCGATTTATATGAGTAATATGTTTTATGCACATGCACCTTTGGTAGATGGTCTATTCTTGTTGAATCTCGATTGTAGTAATACACATATTAATAACATTGAAGCTAAACATTTGAAATTGAGCGATAACTCGACCTATATGTGGCATTGTCGTCTTGGTCACATTGGAGTGAAGCGTATGAAGAAACTCCATTCCGATGGACTTCTTGAATCACTTGATTTCAAAGCACTTGAAAGATGCAAAGCATGTCTGATGGGTAAAATGACTAAGATTCCATTTTCTGGTATGATGGAGCGAGCTACGGACTTATTGGAAATCATACTTACCAATGTTTGTGGCCCAATGAGTGTAGCATCGCGCGGTGGTTATAGTTATGTTCTTACTTTCATGGATGACTTGAGTGGATATGGGTATATCTATTACATGAAACATAAGTCCGAAACTTTCGAGAAGTTTAAGGAATTTCAAAGTGAAGTAGAGAATCAACGTAACAAGAAAATTAAGTTTCTACGATCTGATCGTGGAGGTGAATATCTTACTTACGAGTTTGGCGAGCATTTGAAGAAATGCGGAATACTTTCACAATTGACACCGCCGGGAACACCACAACGTAATGGTGTGTCCGAACGTCGTAATCGAACTCTCTTAGATATGGTTCGTTCTATGATGTCACTTATAGATTTACCGCTATCGTTTTGGGTTTATGCATTAGAAACAGCCGCATTCACTTTAAATAGGGCACCATCTAAATCCGTTGAAATGACACCGTATGAATTATGGTTTGGGAAGAAACCTAAATTGCCGTTCCTTAAAGTTTGGGGTTGCGAAGCTTATGTAAAGAAGTTACAGCCCGACAAGCTTGAACCCAAAGCGGAAAAATGCGTATTCATAGGATACCCGAAGGAAACTATTGGGTATACCTTGTATCATATATCCGAGGGCAAAATCTTCGTTGCCAAGAATGGATCCTTTCTAGAGAAGGATTTTCTCTCGAAAGAAGTTACTGGAAGGAAAGTAGAGTTCGATAAGGTTGTTGAACCTTTTCTCGGACTTGAGAGTAGCGCAGCACCGGAAGTAGTTCCTGTGGCACCTACACCGATAAGAGAGGAAGCTAATGATGTTGATCATGAAACTTCGGTTGAAGTTACTACGGAACCTCGTAGGTCAACGAGAACTCGTACCACTCCTAATTGGTATGATCATGTTATGAGTGTCATGTTGGTGGACAACACCGATGACCCTACAACGTATGAAGAAGCGATGATGAGCCTAGATTCCAATAAATGGCAACAAGCCATGAAATCCGAGATTGGATCCATGTACGAAAACCAAGTATGGACTTTGGTGGACTTACCGAATGGCCGGAAGGCTGTCGATAACAAATGGATTTTCAAGAAGAAAACAGATGTTGATGGTAATGTTACTGTCTATAAAGCGCGACTTGTCGCAAAAGGGTTTCGACAAATTCAAGGAGTTGACTACGATGAGACATTCTCACCGGTAGCGAAGCTAAAGTCTGTGAGGATTTTGTTAGCAATCGCTGCATATTATGATTATGAGATATGATAGATGGATGTCAAAACGACATTCCTCAATGGAGACATTGATGAAGAGTTGTATATGGTACAACCCAAAGGTTTTGTCGATCCTAAAGATGCTAACAAGGTATGCAAACTTCAATGGTCCATTTATGGATTGAAGCAAGCATCCCAAAGTTGGAATCAATGTTTTGATAAGGTAATTAAAAGTTTTGGTTTTATACAAACTTATGGAGAAGCTTGTATTTATAAGAAAGTGAGTGGGAGCTCTGTAGCATTCCTAGTACTATATGTGGATGACATATTGTTGATTGAGAATTATGTAGACCTTCCTAATAGTGTCAAGAATTATTTGAATAATAGTTTTTCAATGAAAGATCTTGGCAAAGCAGCTTACATATTAGGCATAAAGATTTATAGAGATAGATCGAGACGCCTAATATCATTGTCACAGAGTACATATTTGGACAGAGTTCTAAAGAGGTTTGGAATGGAAGATAGAAAGAAAGGGTTCTTGCCCATGTTGCCCAATACAACCGTGAGTAAAACTCAAAGTGCTGCTACGGTAGAAGATAGAGAAAAGATGAGTAAGACTCCCTATGCCTCAGCCATAGGATCTATCATGTATGCCATGCTATGTACTAGACCCGACATTTCATATGCTGTTAGTTTGACTAGCAGATATCAAAGTGACCCAGGAGTGGATCATTGGACAGCGGTCAAAAACATCCTTAAGTACTTGAGAAGAACTAAGGATATGGTTCTTTCTTATGGATGTGATGAACAACTCGTTGGAACACCGATCCGGATGACTCTAAATCTCAATATGGATACGTGTTTATTTTGAATGGTGCAGCAGTTAGCTGGAGGAGTGCAAAGCAAAGCATTGTGGCGAGATCTTCAACTAAATCGGAATACATAGCTGCTTCGGAGGCTTCATAAGAGGCGATATGGATGAAGGAGTTCATTACAGAGTTCGGTGTGGTTCCCAGTGCGCTGGACCCAATGTCTATCTATTGTGATAACATGGGCGCAATAGCCAATGCGCAAGAACCAAGGTCACACAAGAAGCTGAAGCATATCAAGCTGCATTTTCACACTATTCGAGAGCATGTTTAAGATGGTGACATAAAGATTTGCAAAGTACACACAAATCTGAATGTGGCGGATCCGTTGACTAAACCTCTCCCGAGGGCAAAACATGACCAGCACCAAAACATGACCAGCAAAACATGACACTTCTCCGATCAAAACCTCTCCCGGGTGTTGGGTATATTACCATGTAACCTAGATTAGTTGACTCTAGTGCAAGTGGGAGACTGTTGGAGATATGCCCTAGAGGCAATAATAAAAGTGGTTATTATTATATATTTTTTTATGATAAATGTTTACATTCATGCTATAATAGTGTTAACCGGAAACATTACTACTTGTGTGATTTGTAAACTAAATTAGAGTCCCTAGTAAAGCCTCTTTGTAACACTAGCTTGTTGGTTGATAGATGATCGTGGTTTCCCGATCATGAACATTGAGATGTTATTAACAACAAGATCATGTCATTAGGAGAATGGTGTGATAGACATGCTCCTATAGATAAGCGTAGCATAAAGATCAAGTCATTTCGATAGTTCGTTTGCTATAAGCTTTCTGATACATAGTAACCTAATTCCTTCGACCATGAGATCATGCTAATCACCATCACCGGAAGGATGCTTTGATGACATCAAACATGACACCGTAACTGGGTGGCTATAAAGGTGGCATTGAGTGTTCGGAAAGTATGTGTTGAGGCACATGGATCAAGAGTGGGATTTGTCCATCCATATGATGGATAGATATACTCTCGTCCCTCTTAGTGGAATGTCATACTATTATCTTGCAAGCATGTGACTGGCTCACAAGGGATCACATATCACAGGAACAAGAAAAGAGTACTTATTGGTAACGAGGTTGAACTAGGTATGCAGAGATACCGACGATCAAACCTCGGATAAGTAAACTATCGCGAGACAAAGGGAAATTGGTATAGTATGTAAGTGGTTCATTCGATCGCAAAGTAATCGTAGAAATATGTGGGAGCCATATGAATTTCCAGATTCCTCTATTGGTTATTGATCGGAGAAGTGTCTCGGTCCTGTCCGCATAATTCACGAACCGTAGGGAGACACACTTAAGGATTCGATGTTGTTTAGTAGATATGGAATGTAAGTAGGGAGACCGAATGTTGTTCGGAGTCTCGGATGGGATCCGGGATATCACGAGGAGATCCGGAATGGTCCGGAGAATAAGATTCATATAAGGAAAGTCTGATTCAGGAGTTCGGGAATGATTTTGATGTTTTCATCGGAGAGGTTCTAGAAGGGTCTAGAAGATTCACCGGACTGGAAGGGGAATGGTACATGAATGTGTCATGGTTAAGTGGAATGATTGGATCATGTCCTAGGTCACTTGGTTGGGCATTTGCAAGAGAGATAAAGCTCTAAATTGAAAGTCAAAAGGCAGGTTTGAAAAGTCAAACTGGAACAATGGTTTCCTAGTGGAGGAAGGAAAGAATCCTTCTTTCCCTCCACCACAATCCAACTAGGAGAGGGAGTTGGGGAAGGATTCAAACTCCCCTCTCCCAAGCTGCCCTCCCTCTCATAAATAGAGGGGAGGGGCTGCCCCAAGACCACACAACAACACCCCTCCCCACCTTGCGCCGCCGCGGGCTCGCCACCGTCGGCCACGCCTCCTCCTCTCCGTCCCTCTAAACCTAGATCACCAGAAACCCTAGATCCACCATAACCTGCTCCGGCTTAGGCGAAGCCCTGCAGGATTTTACCTCTACTTCCGACACCACGCCGTCATGCTATCGGAATCACGAGGGGAGAACTACAACCTCCGCTGCCTGCTGGAACAAGGGAGAGGAAGGTCTTCATCGAGTACCGAACGTGTGACCGACTGCAGAAGCGCTGCCGGAACGCGGCGCCGGAAGGATCGTCTATGTGGCCTTGAGATCGGCAAGTGTACGACTACATCACCCACGAGAGTCTCCTCTCGTTAACCGCTTTGGAATCTTTGAAGGCGAGTACTCTAACCGACTCGTTGATACAATCTAGTAGATAGATCTTGGATTGTTGTGTGCATGCGGTAAAATTTTTTTGTTTTCCATGCTACGAACCCCTACATTTACCACATCTATTATTTCTCCAAGGTGTTTCAGTAGGGATCTTCCAAGTGTGATATGTCCTTTGCCTACACATTCAATAACAAGATAATCAGTAGACACCATTTTCCCTGAGATTTTTGTAAACACACCTTCAGCTATTCCAATGGGTAATAAAGTGGCATTATTAGTAAGAGAGATTTCCTCTCCTCCTTTAGAAATCCCCCAAAGACTCAAAGAATCATAAATATCTTTAGGCATAAGGCAAAATTTAGACATGATATCACAACGAGCATTAAAAGTTGCAGTATTTATAGTGACTTTGATTGTGGGAAACCAATTTGAAGGCTCAGAATTTATTGGAACATAATCATGGTACTCCCTAAGTGTGCGATAGCAACTGTTCAAAGCAGCAGTACTGGACTCAAGAGTGTTCAGCCTAGCAAAAATATTTATGAAAGAGGAATCAGACTTGCCAAGCGTATTATAAATTATAATCAATTTCTTTATGGAATCAAAAGCTTCATCCTCAGTACATTGAAAAATATCTTTCTCAGCCACAGCATCCAAAGCATATCTATAACAAAGAGCAATACCGCGATAGAAACTATTAATAACCAAGCTAAGACTCATCTTAGGCTCAGTTTAACTTTCTAAAGCAGATATTCTAGACCAAGCTTCTTTAAAACTCTCTTCACTTTTTTGCTTAAAAGTGAAGATCTCTTCCATAGGTGTCACAGAAATTGGACCAAAACCAGCCATGGTATCAACTAGGGTAGGAACAATTTTTTTGTGTTTTTGATAAGAGAAAGCAAACCAAACTAAACTATTGCTTTTGGAGTTTTTGATAAAAAGAGGCAAACAAAACTAAGCAAACTAAAAACAAAGTAAAGAGAAAGGTTTAGGAGGACTCCCCTTGTGAAGACGTCCTTAGCCTCCCCGACAACGGCGCCAGAAAATTCTTGATGCGTGCAGCAGCACTTCGTTGGGAGACCCCAAGAGGAAGGTATGATGCGGTACAACAGCAAGTTTTCCCTCAGTAAGAAACCAAGGTTATCGAACCAGTAGGAGGAAGGAGACGCCTCAAAGGTGTTGCAAGCAACATGGAAACCTGCACAACACAAACTCAAGACTTTGCCCCAACTAACAGTGAGGTTGTCAATCTCAACTTGTTGTCAGAATAAAGGATTAACTGTATGGTGTGGAAGATGATGATGGTTTGCAGCAAGTAAATAGTAACAGTGGAAAATGTATCAATGGTAAAGATTGGACCGGGGTCCATAGTTCACTATAGGTGCTCTCCTTAGATAAACAACATGGCATGAAGGGTAAACAAATTACAGCAGGGCAATTGACAGGAACTGATCAAGGCATAACAATGCAATACCAGACAAAAAGATCCCGTGAGATTCAATTGGGTAATACAACAATATACATAGACCGCCATCCAACTGCATCTATGACTAGAAGTCCACCTTCAGGTTATCATCTGAACCCCCTCCAGTATTAAGTTGAAAGCAACAGACAACTGCTTTAAGCAAAGTGTGTAAGGTAAACAATCCACTTTTTCCATGAACAATAGACCGTTGTTTTCTCCCTAGTGGCAACAACACATCTACAACCGAAGAGATTTCTGTCACTTCCCTTGGAAACTAGAGGCATGAACCCACTATCGAGCATAAATACCCCCTCTTGGAGTCACTAGCAACTACTTGGCCAAGATAGCTACTAACAACGGAGAGCATGCAAGATCACAAACATGATAGAATCAAATAGACAAAACCATTAATCAATCTAACATAGTAATCTCAGTATCCATCGGATCCCCGCAAACACAACATGCATGATTACAAATAGATTAGATCTTGATCATGAACAGAGCTCACAAGATCTATACATGAAAGCACAAGGAGGAGATAAAACCATCTAGCTACTACATGGACCCGTAGTCCAAGGTGGAACTACTCACGCTTCATACCGGAGAAGAAGGCCTCCGGGATGATCTCCCCTCCGGCAGGGTGCCAGGAAGAACTTCAGATCCCCCTCGATCTAGGGACGATGGTGGTGGCGGCTACAGACGATTTCGTGGAGTTTTTATCGGGTGCCTAGGGTTTCTGCATCGAGGGCTTCTTATAGGCGAAGAGGGAGGCCGAGGGGGTGCCTGAGGCAGCTGCACCCCCCAGGCGTGGGGTAGGCCCACCCACGCGGCCAGGGGGTGTGGCCCCCTCGAGGCCCTCCTCCGTCTCGTCTTATGGCTTCGTGTTTCCCACGGTAAAATATTGACTTTGGATTTTGTCCCGTCTCATTCCGAGAATATTGATTTTCTGCCTTTCTGGAACCAAAAACAGAAGAAAATAGGCAACTGGCACTGTGTCAACTTGTTAATAGGTTAGTTCCAGAAAACATATAAAAATACCTCAAAGTGTATACAAAGCAAAGCAAAGTAGATACTAAACAAGCATGGAGCATCAAAAATTATAGATACGTTTCCGACATATCAGTCCTCCTCCTTCTCGTCGGCATCCCATCCTCCACCACATCCTCCTCCTCGTCGTAGGCCTCCTCGTCCTCCCCCCAAAAGGGGCCTTCTCACCGGCACCGGGAGGGGAAGGGGGGTAGGCGGCGAGGGTGTACTTGTTGAGGTTATCCCACGTCATAGGGAGGCGGCTATTCAACATGCAGAAGGGGTTGGTGCTCCCTATCCCACAGTTGGCCCTTTTTTAATCGCAGGTGTCCTCGACGGGAACAAAGGCGGGCAGGAAAGGCCGCGACATGGCAGGAAAGGCCGCGGCATGGCAGGAAAGGTCGTGGCCAGCGGGTGGGAACAAAAGCTCTGGCGGGATAATCCTGCGGGGATTGAGGCCGCCGTGGACGGTGATTGGCAATCCGCTCAAAGCTTGATGACTGCTCGCGGACAAGGGGCCTGCAAATCGGGAGGGCCGTTGGGGGCACAGGCTACCGCAAACGGGCTCACCTCGGATGGCTTGTTCTCCACCACCCGCAAATAGACAGAATTGGACCGATTCGGTATCCGAAATGTAGTGGGTCGTTGGAGATGACCTAAGGGTACCTCTGGTCTATCTGAAACATGCGAAACACACATACGGACCGAGACTACACATGTCTGGGCCGACCCATTTCTTCGGGCTGGGAATGTGTCGGGCCGGACAAGCCACGGTTGTGCGCATGTCCTCTCGTGGTCTCCCTCGTCCACATTGGGCCCTCCCGTCAGCGACCCAACAACCACTACCGTCTACCCCTAGCATATCCATCAATGGAAGGCTGACTCTTGTGCTAGCCGCGTCGTCTGATGCCTGTGCTGGTCGCTAGACTTCAATGTTGGCCTCTCAGCCTCGATGCCAGAATCTAATGCTATGGTTGACTTGCCTTTATAAGCAGGCCACCCATGGCCATCTCCCCACACCACAGCATCGTCAGTCATGGTCGGAGGCACGGGATCAAGAGGAGAGCGCTTAGGATGGCCCCCAGCCCTGGCCATGGCCGAGATGAGG
Organism: Avena longiglumis; assembly: GCA_030063025.1. NCBI lineage: Eukaryota > Viridiplantae > Streptophyta > Magnoliopsida > Poales > Poaceae > Avena > Avena longiglumis. The sequence goes on along the minus strand of CP125975.1, from coordinate 443,357,733 downwards.
TCGATGAGGAGGCAGGATATGAGGTCGGCATGCAACACCATCACCATCCACATCCCTGTCTCCACCAGCATCGTCTGAGCCCTTCGTCGTGGACTTTCTTGGCTTCGAGTTCGGCATCACCATCCTCCTGGGTGGGTCGTGGGAGAGGTTACGAATCTCTCACAAGTTCGTGTAGGTGCTCGATGGGTAGGGGCCAGCGCGCGTCAAGGTGCGAGAGTACAGCTCCAACGCGGCTGGATTTATTCGCCCTCACGCACTTCCTGGAGGTCGGGTACCTCCTCTTCTTCAACTTCGACGGCTAGGGCATGCTCACCTTCAAGGTCTTCAATGGGATCATGTGTTGCCGCCAGTACCACTCCGATGACGATGACTAGGCAACGGCGAGAGGAAGATGCTAGGGTAACCTAGTTTATCTACTATGCATTTCCAGATTCTCTACTATGTATTTTTTATGTATTTCATCTTCTAAAAAAATATGTAAGCTATTATATGAATGAGAAAAATAGTTCCATGCGCTGGCCACACCCCCGACCCAAATACACCAAACCGAAAAACCTTTCAACATACCAATTTGTACGCACACTTCGTGTCCTAAATAGGTAAACCCCGAACCCCATTAGGCCTTGTTTGGTAATGGTGTTTTAGTAGAGATTAGAGGGGATAATTGTCAAGGGCATTGGGTGAAACCCCACCTATACCCAAACCTCTCTAATCCCCACTAATCCACTGGATAGGGATAGTGTATTGGATATGGAGAAAAGTACACTAGAATTTGAGGATTAGTGGGGATAAGGGGGATTGAATCATTCAAATACTCTAGAACCAAACATATTATTTGAAGTAAGTGGGAATTTAGGGTTTGATGAGAATTATCCCCTCTAATCTCCACAAATACTCTAGTACCAAAAAATTCTTTAGAGAGACCCGCATGCGAAGTGCTGGCTCTGTACATGAGTAAGCTACATCCCACATATCCAATTCGTGCAGCCAAGCTATAAATTTTATAAGAGGCTTGCTTCACCTCGACACAATTCTCTAAACCAATGCACTCAGATTTATTGAACTTCAGATATATCTAACATTAAAATTTAAATATATATATATTTATATTTAAGAGCTAATTACACCTGTCATCCTATGACTATCCTTCTATGTGCAAATTAGTCCTACATCTATCAGAGCGTGAGACCGCTGTCGAACTTATGAGTGTAACATCCCAAAAATCATAGTTTCAAAACTCATTCATATCATCTTTGCATCATTCATCCATTTAGGGTTTTTCTCAAAAATCATTTAGAGACAGAAGTTTGAGCTATGATTTCATGTGGGCAATTTATCTCAAATGGCCATCACCCTTTGAAATTGGAATGTTTAGGTACTTGTTTGCTTGCCTCCATTGATGGAAAGATTAGGTGAAGCTTTTAACCCAAGTTTCCAAATTTGGAAATGGTTTCAAAATCCTTTTTCAAATATTTGCAAACTAGAGCAAGCCTCTGTTTACTTTGAAACCCAAGCTTGACCAAGCCTTGCAAAGTAACCACTTAGTTAAAATGACTGTTTTTGGAATTCACAAAACCCTGCAAAAAATTCCCAAGGCAGTTTGGTTTCAAAAGGATTTGAATTCATATCAAATTCATACCAGAAAATGAATTTAGAAAAAAGAAAAGGGCTCCTCAATAGAAAAAGGCCGCGCGGCCAGAATCTGGCCCAAAGAAGAAGCCAGCAAGCCCCGGGTCTCCTTATTCTACTCTCACGCGCAAGCGCACGCACCGAGCCGCTGACAGGAAGACCCCACCTAAACTCCGCGCACCTCGCTGACAAGCGGGCCTTCTCCACGTCGGCGTCGTCTCCACCCGCATGACCCGTTCGTCCCCAAATCAACGCGAGCGTTTCTGTGTTTAATTCGCGGCGTCAATTCGATTTATTGGCAGAGTGATTCTCGCTCGCGAACAGGCTATAAGAACCCCCTCTGTCCCCTCTCTCTTCTCCCTCAAACCCCGAACCCAGAGCGCCACCAGGCTGCGAGCATTACCCTCTGTAACCCCGCCGTCTCTGGCGACTGCTCCGACAAATTCCGGTGAGTTCTGAGCTTCCCTCTGCCTCTCGTTCTTGCAAACTAGATCAGTGAGCCTCTGCGCTTCTTTTGACACATTTCGTTTACCCTCGCATGAACCGTAGCTCCGGCATCATCGTCAACTGGCCGCCACCGTCGTCAGTACGAACTCCGGCGAGCTCTAGTGGTAAGCCCCGACCACCCCGTGACTTCTAGTTCAAGCACACGACTCTGCCTTGACTCTGTGAATCTAACCGTGTCCTCGCCTTGCCTTGGGGTGGTTCACAGCGACGTCCACAACGACCACCTGACACACCGACGCCGTCCTCCACTCCGGCGAACAATCGCAACCGTGCCCGAGCGCCCCTTGACCAACCGCGAGTACGACGAGCTTCACCAAGACCTCCTAAGCACGGTTAGCTACTCCTCGTTCTCACTTACCCCCTGTAGCGCCGCCTCCGTCGTCGACTGACTGTTCCGCCGCCGGTAGCCACCGCTCCGCCGCCAGTTCTTGGCCAGATCGATAGCAGCCGTTAGATCTGTATCGTAGCGCTAGGATAGATTCACTTAAACCGAAGAGGTACGCGATCTGAGCCGCCAGATTTCATTTAGATCCTACGGCTGTGGAGTTCGATCCAGTGCGAAACGGTACGGGCGAATAAGAACATGACGCGTGGCTAGGTTAGATCTGAAAATAGATTTAAAAACCAGAAATTTGATCCAAATTCAAATGCTCATAACTTTCGATTGCCACGTTAGATTTTTGCAAACTTTATACCGTTGGATTCAGTGAAACAAGGCCTTTCTGAATATCCAATTTATTTAGCATATAGTAACAGTTAAAATGATTTTATTTGTGGAACAAGTTTAGGGCTATTTTAGATATAGATTTATTTTGTAAATTATATTGGGGCCAAATAAGTTTAGTTGGCAAACTTGTGACATGTTAAGTTTCTGTGGACATGAACATACTTGGTAGAATTTTCAAAATCACCACTTAGTAAATTCTTGCATGCATGCATTCATATTATTTTGGTTGTATATAATTGTGTGTATTTATGCTTAAATTTCTTGTGTAGATTTTGCTAGTGATTGTGATTGTGAAGAGTGCTACTCTCCCCACTACCAAGGCAAGTGATATTTTCATGAATATTCCATCCTAAGTTTTGTACTAGCATTAGATATTTTTGCTAAAGTATTGCATGATATTTTGCCTAGTGCTAAGATGGGAAATCCTAAGTAGAGTGAAATAGTAGAATTGCTAGGGAAATTTTCCTAAGTTAAGTTATCATATTCTGCTTAGCCTAGCTACTTAGCAAACAAGGGTGGTGAACATCTATATGGTTTATGATAAAATATTCTAAGTCAAGAGACTTATATTTTCTTAATAAAACAACTAAGTCAAATGAACCTCCAGGTGGAATGGAATGATTGGGTTATGTTGAGTGGTTACACAAGGCCATGGACTTGGGTTGTGTATCTCACTTGTGGTATGCCACCCAGCACAAAGGATTTGGAGGCCAAGTGTTGAGAAAGCTTACAGTGCAACCACTTGGCAATATGGGCTCTGCCATGATCATATAGGTTGCTAGAACTTAGTCATTTGGACAGTTGGGGGTGGATGGGATGATAGGTTGGGACGCGTCCATTTGACTAAGGAAAGGCTTCTGAAGGTCCTGTCTTGGGAAACCAAGTCTGGTGGGGAAAGTGCACAACCTCTGCAGATGGAAAACCTAAGTACTTAGCCTTGTCCAAGGCAATGGACACTTTTGAGCATCAAGACATGGAAGCTACAAGAATCTCATCACTCCAACTTCTAAATAAAATTTGTGGGTGAACAAGGGTGAAGGACCCCAATGTCTATTGGTGGTTTCTTGGGAATGTTTTGACAAAGAAAAACTTAGTGATTTAAACTAATAGGAAAAACTTATTTTCAAGCAAAGCAAGCCAAGATACACTTAGCCAAAATGCATATAGTATTATAGTCCACTTAAAATATACCAAGGTATCACTTGCCAATACTATTCCAAAGTATTGACCCTCTGTGGCTGTAACTTGTGATGTTGCAGGTTACTCCGATGATGAATAGGAGTCATGAGTCTACACTCAACATGCTTGCCTGTGGCACATGAAGATGAAGACTTGTGTTTATTTACTTATTCCTTAAACTCTTGTATTAGGCCTATGGCCCTGAGTTGTAAAAGACTATGTTTTTATCTTTGGAATGAATGTAATAAACGACCTTTGTATATGTGTACTTCATCTTAAACTGTGGATGCTAGCATTGATCCAGGGACTAGCATTGCAATCACAGGGATCCTTTCCTTTATAAAGGAGGGGTCTAACAGATGGTATCAGAGCACTGTGTTGCCTGTAGGATTATGACCCTAGGACTGGAAAACCACTAAGGAAAAAGTTTTTCAACTACTTGTACACTTGTCTATTCTTCTCGTAAAACTTTTCTAATCCCTTTCAACTTCCTTTGTAGATGAACTCCATCAACGAAGCCGTGAAGAAGGGACCACTCATGACCATGACCTTGGAATGTGAAACTGAGTTTCCCAATATTCTCAAGGACCTCATGGAGGCAATGGATGCACATGGTGAAGCCGTGTACAAGGGCTTTCCAGTGATGGATGAAGGAGTGGAGTATTGGTGGGTGCAACTTCACTTGTACAAAAACAAGGAAGACAACCACAAAGAAAGGGGATTCTGCATGTACACCAACACTACAATGCACACCACATTCTTTGAGTCACCAGGATGCAGCTTGGAGGACTATCAAAGAACTAAGTGCTAGAGTCAAGTGCAGAATGCTCAACCTCCAAAAGGACTTAGAGAAAGAGAAGGAGCTTACTCAAGAGTTGGAAGACACCAACCAAGAAATAAGGGGAGATGTTATAGACTTAGTGATAGAGTCAAGGGAGCAAGATTGGTGGATTGCCTCTAGGAACATTGTGTTTAATAATAGATCCCGTGAGATTGGATTGTAAGGACACTTCGTTAGTTGGACCACCACTATCACCTTGTTTTCAAAAGATATTTTAAATAAGTATGGACCTTGAATGATGTAATGAACTTATGTATGCATGACTTGTGTGACAATTATGTTTCATGGATATGTATGAATGTTAGTCTTGATTTACCTTGAATTGCATTGTTCTAACTTTTTCAATATTATAAATAGATGCCTATTGCCATCAGCACTGTTGAGGAGTTTCGGGTTACTCGTTTTGGTTCCCGTATCATTGAGCTTACCACTCTGCTTGATCTCCCTCTTCCTACCATCACGGTGTACCCACTCACCAAGTTCGAGAGGAAGGACCTCTGGGGCTTCAAGGTGACCCAGTAGGGCCTTGATCGAGCCTACAGAGGCCATCGTCTTCAAGTTGATGCACGATGATAGGGAGAGAGGCATGGAGGTAGTCATGCAGGACCTGATAGGACGACTGTTAGGCCGTCACTCCCGACAGGTTAGGGGTACTCACTTTCACGTCTTCGGAAAACGTGATGTTGATGGAGAGTCCATCGACTTTGAGGACGACTCGAGGAGCACTGCGGAGCCAATACGTCTTTATCTTCAGGACTTAGAGACTCTTCTCAGGCACGTAGATACAGACAGGACGAACGTCATGCTAGGTAATGACGAGCTTCAGGTGCAGCTTCGTGAGAAGGACAAGCTTTTTGCGCAGCAGGATGAGATGATCAAGGAAATGGAGACAAAGTTCGAGGCCCAGGACCGCAAGTTCAAGAGTCAGGAGAAACGCGTCCAGGATAGGAACAAGAAAATCCGGGACATGACCGAGGAACTTAAGTCCAAGGACTTCAAGCTTGAGCAGCAGCAGATGGTTATTGAGAGGCTTCGCTCCCAGAAGAGGGCTCTCAAGGCCAAGGTCGATTCCTTGACCACTACGATTGAGGAGAACAAGACCGCGATGGAGAACGCAGGTCTTACCTTCGTCGAGGAGGAGATAGATGCTGATGAGTAGACTTGACTACTCGTTTACCTTTCATATTCATACTTGTTATTGCGAACTTATTATTGGACCATCCGACATGTGGATGGCTTGCCACTTGTGTGTTTTATTTCATGAGTTTGTTATGTGATTGTTGAACTTTTATTCTTATGTTGCTTGTTATGTGTTTGCTTGTGATGTATTGTGCATGAAACATCTATGGGTATCTCATTCTTATCTATTTGAACAAACCACAGATGCCTCCCCGTCGCGCAAACCCCAACCCCAACAACATCACCCCGGAAATGCAACAAATGATGAATGCGCAAACACAGCTTATGCAAATGATGACAACATTCATCCAGAACCAGAATAACAACAACAACAACAACCCCAACAACAACAACAACAACAACAACAACAACAACAACAACCCTCCGGGTTTTGATATGCTCACCAGATTTCGCCCCGAGGCCAAAAAATTTTCGGAACAATCGATCCCATGGTAGCCAATGACCGGCTCGTTACGTGAACAAAGACTTAGTGACAAGGGCTGACCGATGCTGAAAAGGTCAGTTCGCAGACATCATTGGAAGGACCAGCCGCCACTGGTGGGATAACTTCCAAATCACCACTCCCATTGATGAAGTGACTTGGGACATCTTTGAAGATGGTTTCATAGCTCATATCTCATCAGGATAATGAGTCGAAAAGAAGGAGTTTCACAACCTGAAACAGCGCCACCGCAGTGTGGCAGAATACATAGAAGAGTTCAACAATCTGGCGCGCTATGCACCAGATGAGGTGGATACAGATGCAAAAAGAAAGGAAAAGTTCTTGGAAGGTTTGAATGATGAACTAAACCTACAGTTGTCTGTGGCATATGTTCCAACTTATCAGTCGTTATGTGACAAGGCTGCTATTTTGGAAAGTAAGATGAAGCAAGCCGAGAGTAGGAAGAGGAAACACTCCGACAAGCACAACTCGGGATCGTCTCACAAACGATCTCACTATGATGACAGTGGCAGCTCAGGATCCCATAAACATGGGAAATTCAACAAGCACCACAACCACAACCGTCATGACAACAAGCATCACCGTAGTCATGAAAATGATAAGTACAAGAACCACAAGAGTGGACATAAGAGCCACCACAGTGGAAATGGTAGTGGAAGTGGAAGTCGATGTTAAAAGGACATCACCAAGTTGAGTGCTTCAAATGCAAGAAATGGGGCATTATGCTAATGAGTGCCCGAAAAGAAAGTTGAAGGACCTAACAAGCCAAATCCTTTTCGAAAGGACAGGTTAACCACATTAATGTGGAGGAGGTCTATGAGGAGCCCGATGCCGTGGTAAGTTCGACTCAATTCAATTTCAGCATTTGTACTCTTTGATACTGGTGCATCTCATTCATTCATATCAAAAGCATTCGTTGAAAGAAATGAACTACCGGTAGAAACCATTGGGTGTCCTATAAGAGTAAGTTCTCCAGGTGGAGAAATGATAGTAAACTCAGGATGTCATGACTTAGTCATAGAGTTTGGAAAACATAAGTTTCCAGTGAACCTAATAATCCTGAATTCCCAAGGATTGGATGTGATTTTGGGAATGGATTGGATGGCTAAGTATGAAGGAGTACTAGATTGTGCTAATCGTACTGTTGCACTCACAACCCCAGAAGGAAAAAGAATAAAATTTAAGTCAAACTTTGAATCCAAAGGAAGTAGGCTGAATTCTCTTAAGGGGGTTAGCATGGACAGTATGTCAATTGTGTGTGAGTATCCGGATGTATTTCCGGAGGAGTTACCAGGAATGCCACCAGATAGAGATGTGGAGTTTCTGATAGATTTAGTACCAGGTTCTGGACCAATAGCTAAGAGACCGTACAAAATGTCAGTTGATGAACTGAAAGAACTCAAGAAGCAGCTAGGAGAACAGTTGCAGAAAGGGTTTATTCAACCAAGTTCTTCATCTTGGGGAGCCCAAGTATTGTTTGTGGAGAAAAAGGATAGAACACAAAGATTATGTATTGACTACCGTTCTCTCAATGAGGTTACTATCAAGAACAAATATCCTTTGCCAAGAATCAACGACTTGTTTGATCAATTAGAAGGAGCATGTGTGTTCTCGAAGATTGATCTTGATCGTGCTATTTTCAACTCAAGATAAGAGAGCAAGACATACCTAAGACAGCATTCACCACAAGGTATGGATTGTATGAGTACACTGTGATGCCTTTTGGTTTAACCAACGCTCCAGCATACTTCATGAACATGATGAATAAGGTATTCATGGAATTCCTTGACAAGTTTGTGGTCGTTTTCATCGACGATATCCTAGTCTACTCCAAGAGCAAGGAAGAACATGAAAGACACTTGCGCTTGATACTAGAAAAGTTAAGAGAGCATAAACTTTATGCCAAATTTAGCAAGTGTGAGTTCTGGTTAGAGAAAGTTGGATTTCTTGGTCATGTTATGACAAAGGATGGTGTTGCAGTTGATCCTGCTAAAGTTTCAGTTGTGACAGATTGGGAATCACCCAAGAATGTGAAGGAAGTTCGTAGTTTTCTTGGCTTAGCAGGTTACTACAGAAGGTTCATTGAAAATTTCTCGAAGGTTGCTAAGCCAATGACAGAATTGTTAAAGAAGGACAAGAAATTTGCTTGGTCTGAAGGTTGCGAAGTCAGCTTCCAAGAGTTGAAGAAGAGACTTGTGACAGCACCAGTTCTATGTCTGCTAGATTTGGAAAAGGATTTCCAAGTGTATTGTGATGCGTCTCATCAAGGTTTGGGTGCCGTACTTATGCAAGATGGTAAAGTCGTAGCCTATGCTTCGAGACAACTCAAAACTCATGAAGTAAACTATCCCACTCATGATTTGGAGTTAGCCTCTGTCGTCCATGCACTCAAAACATGGAGACATTACCTTTTGGGTAAGCGGTGTGAAGTGTTCACTGATCATAAGAGCTTGAAGTATATCTTCACCCAGAAGGAGATCAACATGAGACAAAGAAGATGGCTAGAACTTATCAAGGATTACGACTTAAGTTTGCAATACCACCCCGGTAAAGCAAATGTAGTAGCCGATGCTCTAAGTCGTAAGACGTTTGTAAATGGCCTTACCAAAGGGGAATTGCCAGATGACTTGTGTAAGCAATTCAAAGAACTCAGATTGGAGATTGTACCAGAAGGACATCTCATGTCCTTAGATGTTCAACCCACTCTATTGGACAAGATCCGAGAAGTTCAAAAGACTGATAAGGAAATTGAAAAGATTAAGGAAAATATTAGTCTAGGGAAGGCTAAGAGTTTCCATATTGATGAACAAGGAACCTTATGGCACGGGAAACGGATTTGTGTTCCACAAGATCCGGAGTTGCGGAAACTGATTCTACAAGAGGCTCACAACTCTCCATATTCTATTCACCCGGGAAACACCAAGATGTACATGGACATGAAAGAAAGATTTTGGTGGAACAATCTCAAAAGGGACATCGCCGAACATATTGCTTTGTGTGATGTGTGTAGCAGAGTCAAAGCGGAACACCAAAAACCAGCAGGTTTGCTTCAACCACTGCCTATTCCTGAATGGAAGTGGGAAAATATTGGTATGGATTTCATTACCGGGTTACCAAGGACTAGGTCAGGGTATGATTCCATATGGGTAGTAGTGGATCTCCTAACTAAAGTGGCTCATTTTATACCCGTAAAGACAACTTATACAAGTGCCAAGTTAGCAAAAATATACATGAGCAGAATCGTATGCCTTCACGGTGTGCCTAAGAGTATTGTGTCAGATAGAGGAACTCAGTTCACTTCTCACTTTTGGAGACAGCTTCATGAATCCTTAGGTACGAGATTGGAATTCAGTACTGCCTTTCATCCTCAAACAGATGGACAAACAGAGAGGACCAACCAAATTCTTGAAGACATGCTGAGAGCATGTGCTTTAGATTATGGAGCAAGTTGGGATGAAAGTTTGCCCTACGCAGAGTTCTCTTACAACAATAGTCATCAAGCTAGTATTGGAATGGCACCATTTGAATTACTCTACGGAAGGAAGTGTACCACCCCATTGTTATGGAATGGTGTGGGAGAAAGAAGCTTATTTGGACTTGATCTTATCAAAGACTCCGAAGAGAAAGTCAAATTGGTTAAAGACAGATTGAGGGTAGCACAATCCCGACAGAAAAGCTACGCAGATTCTAAGCGTAGAGAAGTCACCTACGAAGTTGAGGATAGAGCCTATCTCAGAGTATCACCACTCCGTGGAGTGAAAAGATTTGGAGTCAAAGGAAAGTTGGCACCAAGATATGTTGGGCCATTCAAGATTCTAAGTCGCAAAGGAGAAGTTGCATACGAAGTTGAATTGCCAGAATCTCTATCAGCAGTCCATAATGTATTTCATGTGAGCCAGCTTAAGAAATGCCACCCAGAAATGGAAGAGTCTTCTTTGAAGGATACCATACCTTTGGAAGAAGTTCAGCTAGAAAGTGATCTCACTTATGAGGAAAAGCCTGTCAAGATTCTAGAGACCGCAGAAGAGTTACCGGGACCAAGACTATCAAGTTTTGTAAAGTGCAATGGAACCATCATTCAAGAGGAAGCAACATGGGAAAGAGAGGATGATCTTCTAAAGACCACCCTCACCTATTTGCTAGCCAACCCGAATCTCGAGGGCGAGATTCATCTTAAGGGGGTTAGATTTGTAACATCCCAAAAATCATAGTTTCAAAACTCATTCATATCATCTTTGCATCATTCATCCATTTAGGGTTTTTCTCAAAAATCATTTAGAGAGTAAGTTTGAGCTATGATTTCATGTGGGCAATTTATCTCAAATGGCCATCACCCTTTGAAATTTGAATGTTTAGGTACTTGTTTGCTTGCCTCCATTGATGGAAAGATTAGGTGAAGCTTTTAACCCAAGTTTCCAAATTTGGAAATGGTTTCAAAATCCTTTTTCAAATATTTGCAAACTAGAGCAAGCCTCTGTTTACTTTGAAACCCAAGCTTGACCAAGCCTTGCAAAGTAACCACTTAGTTAAAATGACTGTTTTTGAATTCACAAAACCCTGCAAAAATTCCCAAGGCAGTTTGGTTTCAAAAGGATTTGAATTCATATCAAATTCATACTAGAAAATTAATTTAGAAAAAGAAAAGGGCTCCTCAATAGAAAAGGCCATGCCAGAATCTGCCCAAAGAAATCGAGCCCAACAAGCCCACCCGGGTCTCCTTATTCTACTCACGCGCAAGCAGCACCGAGTCAGAAGACCCCACCTAAACTCCGCGCACCTCGCTGACAAGCGGGCCTTCTCCACGTCGGCGTCGTCTCCACCCGCACGACCCGTTCGTCCCCAAATCAACGCGAGTGTTTCTGTGTTTAATTCGCGGTGTCAATTCGATTTATTGGCAGAGTGATTCTCGCTCGCGACCAGGCTATAAGAACCCCCTCTGTCCCCTCTCTCTTCTCCCTCAAACCCCGAACCCAGAGCGCCACCAGGCTGCGAGCATTACCCTTTGTAACCCCGCCGTCTCCGGCGACTGCTCCGACAAATTCCGGTGAGTTCTGAGCTTCCCTCTACCTCTCGTTCTTGCAAACTAGATCAGTGAGCCTCTGCGCTTCTTTTGACACATTTCATTTACCCTCGCATGAACCGTAGCTCCGGCAGCATCGTCAACTGGCCGCCACCGTCGTTAGTACGAACTCCGGCGAGCTCTAGTGGTAAGCCCCGACCGCCCCGTGACTTCTAGTTCAAGCACACGACTCTGCCTTGACTCTGTGAATCTAACCGTGTCCTCGCCTTGCCTTGGGGTGGTTGACAGCGACGTCCACGACGACCACCTGACACACCGACGCCGTCCTCCACTCCGGCGAGCAATCGCAACCGTGCCCGAGCGCCCCTTGACCAACCGCGAGTACGACGAGCTTCGCCAAGACCTCCTGAGCACGGTGAGCTACTCCTCGTTCTCACTTACCCCCTGTAGCGCCGCCTCCGTCGTCGACTGACTGTTCCGCCGCCGGTAGCCACCGCTCCGCCGCCAGTTCTTGGCCAGATCGATAGCAGCCGTTAGATCTGTATCGTAGCGCTAGGATAGATCCACTTAAACCGAAGAGGTACGCGATCTGAGCCGCCAGATTTCATTTAGATCCTACGGCTGTGGAGTTCGATCCAGTGCGAAACGGTACGGGCGAATAAGAACATGACGCGTGGCTAGGTTAGATCTGAAAATAGATTTAAAAACCAGAAATTTGATCCAAATTCAAATGCTCATAACTTTCGATTGCCACGTTAGATTTTTGCAAACTTTATACCGTTGGATTCAGTGAAACAAGGCCTTTCTGAATATCCAATTTATTTAGCATATAGTAACAGTTAAAATGATTTTATTTGTGGAACAAGTTTAGGGCTATTTTTAGATATAGATTTATTTTTGTAAATTATATTGGGGCCAAATAAGTTTAGTTGGCAAACTTGTGACATGTTAAGTTTCTGTGGACATGAACATACTTGGTAGAATTTTCAAAAATCACCACTTAGTAAATTCTTGCATGCATGCATTCATATTATTTTTGGTTGTATATAATTGTGTGTATTTATGCTTAAATTTCTTGTGTAGATTTTTCTAGTGATTGTGATTGTGAAGAGTGCTACTCTCCCCACTACCAAGGCAAGTGATATTTTCATGAATATTCCATCCTAAGTTTTGTACTAGCATTAGATATTTTTGCTAAAGTATTGCATGATATTTTGCCTAGTGCTAAGATGGGAAATCCTAAGTAGAGTGAAATAGTAGAATTGCTAGGGAAATTTTCCTAAGTTAAGTTATCATATTCTGCTTAGCCTAGCTACTTTGCAAACAAGGGTGGTGAACATCTATATGGTTTATGATAAAAATATTCTAAGTCAAGAGACTTATATTTTCTTAATAAAACAACTAAGTCAAATGAACCTCCTGGGTGGAATGGAATGATTGGGTTATGTTGAGTGGTTACACAAGGCCATGGACTTGGGTTGTGTATCTCACTTGTGGTATGCCACCCAGGCACAAAGGGATTTGGAGGCCAAGTGTTGAGAAAGCTTACAGTGCAACCACTTGGCAATATGGGCTCTGCCATGATCATATAAGTTGCTAGAACTTAGTCATTTGGACAGTTGGTGGTAGATGGGATGATAGGTTGGAACGCGTCCATTTGACTAAGGAAAGGCTTCTGAAAGGTCCTGTCTTGGGAAACCAAGTCTGGTGGGGAAAGTGCACAACCTCTGCAGATGGAAAACCTAAGTACTTAGCCTTGTCCAAGGCAATGGACACTTTTGAGCATCAAGACATGGAAGCTACAAGAATCTCATCACTCCAACTTCTAAATAAAATTTGTGGGTGAACAAGGGTGAAGGACCCCAATGTCTATTGGTGGTTTCTTGGGAATGTTTTGACAAAGAAAAACTTAGTGATTTAAACTAATAGGAAAAACTTATTTTCAAGCAAAGCAAGCCAAGCTACACTTAGCCAAAATGCATATAGTATTATAGTCCACTTAAAATATACCAAGGTATCACTTGCCAATACTATTCCAAAGTATTGACCCTCTGTGGCTGTAACTTGTGATGTTGCAGGTTACTCCGATGATGAATAGGAGTCATGAGTCTACACTCAACATGCTTGCCTGTGGCACATGAAGATGAAGACTTGTGTTTATTTACTTATTCCTTAAACTCTTGTATTAGGCCTATGGCCCTGAGTTGTAAAAGACTATGTTTTTATCTTTGGAATGAATGTAATAAACGACCTTTGTATATGTGTACTTCATCTTAAACTGTGGATGCTAGCATTGATCCAGGGACTAGCATTGCAATCACAAGGATCCTTTCCTTTATAAAGGAGGGGTCTAACAATGAGTCAGGGTGATCTCTGGCCCTACCTACTCTCGACGGGACACGAGGAAGCCATGTTGGCGTGTATGTTTTGCTGAAAACACCCTCGTTATAATCTCTCTCTTTGTCATGGCTCTGGGCGTTCTCTAGTAGGAAAAAAATCAAACCCCCTCACTATCCAATACACAGAGCGGTGGCGGCCGTGAACGGCGACGGGGCGCTGTCGAACTGATGCCTTCGGTTCGGAGGGGGCGAGGATGCATGTTGCGGCGGCAGCGGAAGCAACAGAGAGTCGCTTGGGATGCGAACATCCTCGAAGACGACGACGAGCTCGTCGGCGAGGATGGCGACAAGGGCTCTCAGGGATATCTTGGCTGATAAACTCAGCTTTCTATATTTCTTCTGCTTGGCTGCCGAGATTTTCGATGGAGGCGATGGATGCATATCTGAAACTCTGATTTCTGCTTTTTAATTTATGGTTGGCTGATGCACATTAGGGAGTGAATCATTGTTGGAATTATGCCCTAGAGGCAATAATAAAGATGTTATTATTATAATTCTTGTTCATGATAAAGTTTATATTCCATGCTAGAATTGTATTAAGCGGAAACATTAATACTTGTGTGGTTTGTGAACAACACCGTGTCCCTGGTACGCCTCTAAGGACTAGCTCATTGATCAATGATGGTTAAGGTTTCCTAACCATAGACATGAGTTGTCAATTGATAATGAGATCATATCATTGGGAGAATGATATGATGGATGACCAAACTAAGCGAAGCAATTAGATCGTTTCATCGTGTTCATCTTTGCGAAGCTTTTCCTATGTCAAATATTGTATTCCTTAGACCATGAGATAATGCAACTGCACGGAAGAAAGCTTTGAGGACATCAAACGTCATCCTATGAGAGGGTGATCATAAAGGTGTCTCTCAGGTGATCGGAAAGTATCTGTTGGGTTGTATGTATCGAGATGGAATTTGTCCCTCCCAACTCGGAGAGATATACTTCGGGCCCACTCGTAATCGATATCAACACAGCTTGCAAGCATGTGGTTAAGGAGTTAATCACAAAGTGATATCGGATGACGAACGAGTAAAGTACTTGCCGTGAACGAGATTGAACTAGGTATGACTGCAAGACGATCGAATCTCGGGCAAGTAAAATATCGCGAGACGAAGGGAATATATATATATGGGATTGATTGAATCCTGGCATCGTGGTTCATCCGATATGATCATCGATGAATGTGTGGGAGTTAATATGGGTGCCCATACCCCGCTGTTGATTATTGATAGAAGATCATGTCTGCATGTTCTCGAACCCGCAGGGTCACACACTTAACGTATCTCGACGCTAGGATAGATTGGATAATTGGTTTATGAATTTTGTTCGGAGTCTCGGATGGGATCCGGTATATCACGAGAGGTTCCGGAATGGTCCGGAGAATAAGATTCATATAAGGCAGTGTAGTTTTTGGAGTTCGGAATTGTTCCGGGTTAATCGGTATTGTACCGGAAGCTTCTAGAACCTTCCGGAAGGGGACCAACGTGGCCCCACCTTCCGGGAGGGGGCATGGGCCTATGAGGGAGTGTCCTGGCCGCATTGGGCCAGGGGCATAAGGCCCCATAGGGCCCAGCCGATTCTAGAGAGATTTGACTCGTTTAAATCTCGGGATAGAATTTCTAGATAAGGGAGAGTTTAAATCGTTTAAACTAGAGATAGGATTTCTAGATAAGGGAGAGTTTAAATTGTTTAAACTAGAGATAGGCTTGGAGGAGGGCAGGGTGAAGCCCCCCTCTATATATAGAGGGTGCGCCTCCCCACACACCTTCCTCCAAGCCCTAGCGCCTTGCTACCTTCCTCTCTCCCTCCCGATCGCTTGTAGGCGAAGCCTGCAATGAAATTCTCCACCATATACACCATGCCGTTGTGTTGTAGATCCAATCTATCTCTCCACCATACTCGCTGGTCCGAGGAAGGAGGAGACGCCGAGGTGCTGCACGTGCATCTCACGGAGGCACCGCCACTTGTGGTACTAGATCGGATCGGATCGCGAGGAGGAGAAGCGAGTACGACTACATCACCCAGCCCGATTTAACGCTCAGCTGGCGAATCTTCAAGGGTATGAAGATCTAATCCAATCTCTCGTTGATTGCATCTCCTAGATTAGATCTTGGCTTTCCTCTGCTCGCATCCGTAGAAAATTTTGATTTACTATGTCGCGAAACCCTTCAAAGGGTATCGAGCTAGATCTATGCGTGGATGTGTTTCACGAGTAGAACGCAACATGGTTGTTCGCGGCGTTGATGTTTTCTGCTGCAAGCCTCTTGTTTGTGTTCTTCTTATGACGCGGATAGTGAGATTGAAGCGGTCCAGGCCAACCTTACGCGACATCGTTCGCGAGATCGCCCGCACTTGACGTGTGGCTTGTTCCACACATGCGGCCGGTGGATGTCGGTTTCTCTCACTATAGTTGTCATGGGATTAACACCGAGTTTGGCAACCATAATATCACCGTTGTGGCTTTCCGTAGGTAAGAATCGTTCTTAGCATCTACTCCCATAAGCCACGTAAAACATGCAACAACAAAGTAGAGGCGCCTAACTTGTTTTTGCAGGAGTGTTTTCTATGATATGGTATGGCCCAAGATGTGATGTGTATATTGTATGTGATGATCATGTTTTGTAATGTTTCACGACTTGCATGTCGATGAGTACACAACCGCAGGAGCCATATGGTTGTCTTTATAAATGTGTATGACCTGAAGTCAACTTCTTATACGCCATGTAATAGCTTTACTTTATCGCTAAGTAGTTAGCAATAGTTGTAGTTGCTATTCGTGGTGGAGGCAATCATGGTGGAGTGATGGAGATCATGCTGGCACGCACAAGATGGAGATCATTGCGCGAAGATTGGATATACCATGTCACATAAAGTTATATGCATGTGATGTTTATCCTTTATGTATCTTATTATGCTTAGATCGCGATGGTAGCATTATAAGATGATTCCTCACTTAAAGATCAAGATAAAACTGTGTTCTCCCCAAGTATGCACCGCTATAAAGTTCGTCGTGTCCAAGCATCACGTGATGATCGGGTGCTATAGACTCTACGCTCACATACAGCGGATGCAAGCCAGTTTTGCACACGCAGAAATACTTGGGTCTAGCTTGACGAGCCTAGCATGTACAAGCATGGCCTCGGAACACAAGAACCGAAAGGTTAAGCATGAGTCATATGAATGATATGATCGACACTTTGTTGTCCACCATTGAAACCACATCTCTTCTCGTGATGATCGGATTAGGTGTGGTGAATTTGGATCGTGTTCACTAAACAACTTGAGGGATGTTGAATTTAGTGGGAGTTCATCTAGTAATTTGATTAAGTTGAACTATTTATCATGAACATAGTCTAAATTGTACTTGCAAATACTGTAGATCACATGGCCAAGTCCAACTTCAACTTCAACGTTTTTGCTGAGAAGGAAAATCTTAGAAATAATGGGTCTAACTTCACCAATTGGTTCCGCAATCTAAGAATCATTCTGTCTGGCGGACAAAAGGACTATGTCCTTGGGAAAGCGTTAGGTGACGCCCCTGCTATAGATGCGTCGGCTAATGAAAAAGCTGTTTATCAGTCACGCAAGGATGATTATGATTTGATTAAGATCGTCATGTTGTATGCTATGGAATCGGATCTTCAAAATCGTTTTGAGGAGTTCGCCGGGCCCTTTGAGATTCTCGAGGAGCTGAAAAACATGTTTCAGACTCAAGCCCGTTCTGAGAGATATGAGATCTCTAAGAAATTCTTTAACTACAAGATGGAGGAAGGGAGGTCCGTTAGTGAGCACGCCATTAAGATGTCGGGCTACACTCAACGCCTTGAGCAACTGGACTGCAAGATTCCAGAAGAGATCAAGATTGACACTCCTAGCTACAAAAGTTTTGTAGTTGATCACAATCAGATTGGTTCCACTGATATGATCACTAAGCTCTTTGCTAAGATGAAAGTAGCGGAGGTGAACATCAAAAAGAATAATCATATGTTGATGGTCAACAAGCCCCCCACCTTTAAGAAAGGTAAGGGTGAAAGGAAGCCCTTCAAGAAAGGCGGCAAGCGTTGCTGCTCGCCGAGAAGAAGCTCGTGTCTGGTCCAAAGCCGACGAGTGCTTCTATTGCAAGGACAAGGGTCATCGAAGCGAATCGTCCAAGTACTTAGCGGACAAGAAGGTCGGCACCATCAAAGGTATATTTGATACACATGTTATTGATGTTTTCCTTACTAGCCCTCGTTGTAGTGCCCAGGTATTTGATACCGGTTCGCCATAATATTTGTAACTCTAAACAGAGCTACGGAATAGACGCGGTTTCGAGGATGAGGTGACGATGCGCGTTGGCAACGGATCAAGAGTTGATGTGATGTCCGCACGCCTCATTAGTTTTACCTTCGGGATTAGTTTTAAACCTTAATAAATGTTATTATGTGCTGCGTTGAGCATGAACATTATTTCGGATCATGTTTATTGCAAGACGGTTATTCATTTAAATCGGAGAATAATGGTTGTTCTATTTATATGAGTAACATCTTTTATGGTCATGCACCTCTTGTGAATGGTTTATTTCTTCTAAATCTCGAAAGGGATGAAACACACATCCATAACATTGAGGCTAAGAGATGCAAAGTAGATAGTGATAATACTACTTATTTGTGGCACGCTGCCTAGGTCATATTGGTGTAAAGCGCATAAAGAAACTCCATTCGATGGACTTTTGGAGTCTCTTGATTTTGAATCATTTGACACATGAACCATGCCTCATGGGCAAGATGATCAAAACCCGTTCTCCGGTATGATGGAGCGAGCAACGGACTTGTTGGAAATCATACATACCGATGTATGCGGACCGATGAGTGTTTCGACGCGGTGGATATCGCTATTTCCTCACTTTTACCGATGACTTAAGTAGATATGGGTATATCTATTTAATGAAACATAAATCTGAAACGTTTGAAAAGTTCAAAGAATTTCGAATGAAGTGGAGAACCATCGTAATGTAAAGATTAAGTTTCTACGATCCGATCGTGGGCGAATATTTGAGTTATGATTTTCTCACGCATCTTAAAGCAAGTGGAATCGTTTCACAACTCACGCCACCCGAACACCAGTAGAATGGTGTCTGAGCACCGAATCGAACCCTATTAGATATGGTCCGATCAATGATGTCTCTTACTGATTTGCCGTTATCATTTTGGTGTTATGCATTAGAAACCGCTGCATTCACTTTAAATAGGGCTCCATCTAAACTGCTGAGACGACACCGTATGAAATGTGGTTTGGTGCTAAACCTAAGTTGTCGTTTCTTAAAGTTTGGGGATGCGAAGCTTACGTCAAGAAGTTGATGCGACAAGCTCGAACCCAAAGCGAGAAATGCGTCTTCATAGGATACCCTAAGGAAACTATTGGGTATACCTTCTATCACGTAACCAAGGCAAAGTGTTTGTCATGAAGAACGGTTCCTTTCTTGAGAAGGATTTTCTCTCGAAAGAAGTGAGTGGGAGGAAAGTAGAGCTTGACGAGGTTATTGAACCTTCTCTTGAATTGAGAGTAGCGCAAGACTGAAAGTGTTCCGGTCACCGCACAACAATAGAGGAAGCTAATGACAAGGATCATGAAGCTTGGACGATGTCTTTATCGAACGTCGTGGGTCGACAAGGTCGCGTGCCCCTCCCGAGTGGTATGGCAACTCGCCTTTGACCGCCTTGTTGGTAGAAGACGGTGAACCTACGAACTATGAGGAAGCGATGATGAGCCCGACTCGAGAAATGTCTGGAAGCCATGAAATCCAATTGGGATCCATGAGCGAAAACCAAGTATGGACTTTGGTGGACCTCCTAGCGGCCGAAAGGCCGTTGAGTGCAAATGGATTTTCAAGAAGAAAACGGACGCGATGGTAATGTTACCGTATAAAGCACGCTTGTCGCAAAGGTTTTCGACAAGTTCAAGGTGTTGACTACGATGAGACTTTCTCTCCGTAGAGATGTTTAAGTCCATTCGGATTTTATTAGCAATTGCTGCGTTTCATGATTATGAAATATGGCGATGGATGTCAAGATCGCTTTCCTCAATGGGAACATTGATGAAGAGTTGTATATGATGCAACCCAAGGTTTTGTCGATCCTAAGGATGCTAGTAAGGCACGCAAACTTCAGCGTTCCATTTATGTCTTGAAGCAAGCATCTCGGAGTTGGAACCTTCGTTTTGATCAAGTGATCAAGAGCTTTGGATTTGTTCCAAATTGCTACAAGCTTGTATCTACAAGAAAGTGAGGGAGCTCGGTGACGTTTACGGTACTATATGTGGATGACATATTGATTATTGGAAATGACATCAACATGCTTAACGATATGAAGAGTTATTTGAACAAGTGTTTTTAATGAAAGACCTAGGTGAAGCTGCTTATATATTGGGCATCAAAATCTATAGAGATAGACAAAGACGCTGATAGCTTTAAGCGAGTACATACCTAGACAAAGTTCAAAAGGTTCGTAATGGATAAGGCAAAGAAAAGTTCAAAGCCTATGTTGTCGTGTAAGATATTGAGCAAGGCTCGTGTCCACTACGGTAAATGATAGGAAGCTATGAGCAAAGTGCCTTATGCCTCGGTCATAGGTTCCATCATGTATGCCATCTTGTGTACTAGACCGGATGTGTCCAATGCTCTTAGTTTGACGAGATATCAAAGTGATCCAGAGTGGAACATCGACAGCCGTGAAGAACATCCTAAAGTACCTAAATAGAACTAAAGAAATGTTCTTAGTCTATGGGGTGATGAACGACTTGTCGTAAAAGGTTACGTCGATGCTAGTTTCGACACCGACAAGGATGATTCCAAATCTCGAGCAGGATACGTTTATATTTTGAATGGAGGAGCTGTGAGTGGAGAAGCTGCAAGCAAAGCGTGATCACGGATCTACATGAGAAGCGGAATACATGGCTGCCGCAGCGTCAAGTGAAGGAGTTTGGATCAAACTTCATCATCGAGCTTGGCGTGGTTCCAAGTGCATTGGACCCACTGGAGATATTGTGTGACAACACCGGCGCCATAGCACTCGCTAAGGAACCAAGATATCATCCAAAGACCAAGCATATCAATCATAAGTTTCATATAATCCGAGATTATATAGAAGATGGAGATCTGAAGATTAGCAAAGTACATACGGATCGAATGTCGCAGATCCATTGACTAAACCTCTTCCACGTGTAAAACATGATCAACACCTCGATTGCCATGGGTGTGAGATTGTTGCCGATGTAAACTAGATTATTGACTCTAGTGCAAGTGGGAGACTGTTGGAATTATGCCCTAGAGGCAATAATAAAGATGTTATTATTATAATTCTTGTTCATGATAAAGTTTATATTCCATGCTAGAATTGTATTAGCGGAAACATTAATACTTGTGTGGTTTGTGAACAACACCGTGTCCCGGTGCGCCTCTAAGGACTAGCTCATTGATCAATGATGGTTAAGGTTTCCTAACCATAGACATGAGTTGTCAATTGATAATGAGATCATATCATTGGGAGAATGATATGATGGATGACCAAACTAAGCGAAGCAATTAGATCGTTTCATCGTGTTCATCTTTGCGAAGCTTTTCCTATGTCAAATATTGTATTCCTTAGACCATGAGATAATGCAACTCCTGTACGGAAGAAAGCTTTGAGGACATCAAACGTCATCCTATGAGAGGGTGATCATAAAGATGTCTCTCGTGTGATCGGAAAGTATCATTGGGTTGTATGTATCGAGATGGAATTTGTCCCTCCCAAGTCGGAGAGATATATTGGGCCCACTCGGTAATCGATATCAACACAGCTTGCAAGCATGTGGTTAAGGAGTTAATCACAAAGTGATATCGGATTACGAACGAGTAAAGTACTTGTTGTGAACGAGATTGAACTAGGTATGACGGCATCGACGATCGAATCTCGGCAAGTAAAATATCGCGAGACGAAGGGAATATATATATGGGATTGATTGAATCGGCATCGTGGTTCATCCGATATGATCATCGATGAATGTGTGGAGTCAATATGGGTGCCTGCACCCATTGTTGATTATTGATAGAAGATCATGTCTGCATATTCTCGAACCCGCGGTCACACACTTAACGATCTCGACGCTAGGATAGATTGGATAATTGGTTTATGAATTTTTGTTCGAGTCTCGGATGGGATCCGGATATCACGAGAGGTTCCGGAATGGTCCGGAGAATAAGATTCATATAAGGCAAGTGCAGTTTTGGAGTTCGGAATTGTTCCGTTAATCGGTATTGTCCGAAGCTTCTAGAACCTTCCGGAAGGGACCAACGTGGCCCCACCTTCCGGGAGGGGCATGGGCCTATGAGGGAGTGTCCTGGCCGCATTGGGGGCACAAGGCCCCATAGGGCCCAGCCGATTCTAGAGATTTGACTCGTTTAAATCTCGGGATAGAATTTCTAGATAAGGGAGAGTTTAAATCGTTTAAACTAGAGATAGGATTTCTAGATAAGGGAGAGTTTAAATTGTTTAAACTAGAGATAGGCTTGGAGGAGGGCAGGCTGGCAGCCCCCTCTATATATAGAGGGTGGTGCGCCTCCCCACACACCTTCCTCCAAGCCCTAGCCGCCTTGCTAACTTCCTCTCCCTCCCGATCGCTTGTAGGCGAAGCCTGCAGAAATTCTCCACCATATACACCACGCCGTGTTGTAGATCCAATCTATCTCTCCACCATACTCGCTGGTCCGAGGAAGGAGGAGACGTCGAGGTGCTGCACGTGTGCATCTCACGGAGGCACCGCCACTTGTGGTGCTAGATCGGATCGGATCGCGAGGAGGAGAAGCGAGTACGACTACATCACCCACGCCCGGTTAAACGTTCCGCTGTGAGAACCTTCAAGGGTATGAAGATCTAATCCAATCTCTCTCGTTGATTGCATCTCCTAGATTAGATCTTGGCTTTCCCTCTGTTCGCATCCGTAGAAAATTTTGATTTACTATGTCGCGAAACCCTTCAATCATCTGCTACTTCACAGTGTAATATAGCTGATTATTTTCAGATGAATATCATGTATAAATGTTCTGCTAATTTGATATAGCAGAATTGGAGTATGACTAGATCAGAATAGTAGCAAAAATTAAAGCGGTGCATTTGCTATAATAGAAGCAGAGCATACCGAATAAGCTTGTTTTCCTCATGAATCAAATAGCAGCTTACATGATTTTGTTTGTTCTCTAAGTGCAGGCATAGTTTTAAAAATCGGACCGGTTCACTGGTTAAACCAGAAAAAAAGGAAACTAGAGGCCTCATCGATTTTTTAAGCGCACTGGGCCGTCTTGCTAACGAATCAGGAAAAACTAGAAAACCAGTGATTTAGTGAAAAACCAATCAGCGGTTCGACCGGTAGAAAACCGTCCTAGGAAGAAACTATCGCGCTGAGATCGAAATTAGATCCCAAGACCTCCAAGATCACGCCAACGGAGACTTTGATGGGCTATCCAACTAGGTCGACCAGTGTTTGTGTCAAAGTACTTCATGTATATTGTAAATATGTTTCTCTTTTCTATCAGATTAGTACTTTCTCATCCATATTTTTTCCTAATAAGTCAGTTTCAAACCGGTTTAAACCAGCGGTCCAACTAGTGAATCACAAACCAAAGACCTTACTGGTTCGATCACCGGTCCAGTTTTTTAAACTATGCGTGCAGGTGGGAGATAAGGAAACTAAGCCTGGAGTACGAAAGGTTTAAAGAGAGATATAGATTGTTTTTGCAAGTGTGACATCTTAATAGAAGGCATATCTCTGAATGTACCACATGATTTGGAATGCATGTACAACATGTCTGATCTTTTTGTAGGAATTTCAGTGCAAAATATACTACTCTACAATGTTCCTTTTTTGTAGGAATCCGAGAGATTTAGAAGAAGAAAACTTCAAGCTTTTGACGAAGATCAACCAATTGGACATGGATATAAACAAAAGGAAGATAGAGAAGAAAGAAATGTAGAAAGCAATAAGGAAGAGATTAGAAGTAGAGATAGGAAAGAGAGATCCTTTTTATGACAATAGTAGCTTGTTGTTTGGTCATGTACTTTTTTGTGCTGATCAGAGTGAGAGAGAAAGAGAGATTGTTATTTGTGTACTATCTTGCCTAAGTTCTATGTGTGTACAATTGAGAAACAAAATTGTGCCAATGAGAAATAAAATTGTGTATGTGCTGAACCTTGCCTTAATTTTGACTGAAATCTGACTGATTGCAGTAAACATATAATTGCATAGAATTTAGCCACTAATTTTATTCAAAGAATGTAAACAAAAGTTAACAATTCTCTCTATCTAAAAACAAGTTACCGCTTCACATAGTATATTAAACGGACTAATTTCTTGAGGGCTAACAAGTTACAACAGCTAGAATTCATTAAAATTAGGAGTATTTTGGATAAGAGGCAACTCATGTGCATTCATATCCGATGGCACTTCAGCATTCAAATCTAGGATTTGATCTCTTTGCTGTTGTTCATCACCAAACATCATGTAATAGATACTGCCAGGGCCTGTATCGTAGGATCATCCTCTTCCCCTGCCTCTTATAATCATCTTTAGGTTCCTGTGCAGTTCCACTAGTACTAGTTATTGTTGCAGTTCTTTTTTTTTGCATTTCCCCCTGCCACCACTTCCACTTGCTCTTCCCCTTCCTCTGCCTGCTTGTGGTGCACTTGTCCTTCCCCTTCCACCACTTCTAGTAGATCTTCCCCTTCCTCTAGATGTTGTCGTTGTGACCCTTCTACTAGCATGTGGAATTGTATGTCTAGCAGCAACCACAAATGCACTATCTGGTAAAGGCCCAAGAGCCCTATCCATTCAAAAGATTAGAACAATTGAAACATTAGAACTGCAATGAAAGAGGGGAAAATCAAAATTATTACAAGCTAAGCATGGAGGCAAAAAACCCAAATATCTTTCATTCTAGTTAACAATATATATTTACTTCTGATAATCTTAATGTAGTAATATTCTATACTATTCTAAACTGATGTTCTGCAGCAAGAAAATACATAAAAGCAAATACACAGAATTGATGTTCTATTTTGAATGCTACACAAAATTCAGACTTTACTCCTGCTGCATAAAATTCAGAGTGCTACACCCAAAAAATTCATACTTCACTACTCACAAAATATGACATTGCTTCAGTACTTTTACACTTGACTGAAACTAATCGATTCCCCTACTTTACTTCACTACATCACAATCAATTCCACTACTGTAGTTGGCTTGCATTGCAACAAACAGAGCCTCCCCATGCTATCATTGATAGGTCAAAACAGGGCATCAACAAGATTCACCAATTCAACAACAAACAGGTGCATCGGTGCTACCATCGAACAAGTGCATTAGTACCACTCGATTCAACTCGAAAAAGCAAAGTAATTTGCTTTCGATCATAATCTCCCGATCATTTGACCCTAAGTAAACCCATGTACACCGATGAAAACCATCACCAAGGGATAGATTTTTGGACGTGCCGTAGTCAGGCGGATCTTCATTCCACATCAGGTAGTGCATCTCTGGCGGCATGGCGATGGAGCTCGACGGAGAAGGCCTCTAGGCGGTGCCGACGACGAGCAGCTCCAATAAAAGGCAGTTCCAAGTTCCAACGCTGACGGGGGCAAACTGATTTCACATGATTTGCGGTTTATTTACATCATTAATGTGTGGTGATACATCGGACTGGAATTCCTGAAGTTTCGAAGGACTATAGTGCAAAAATACGGATCCAACCTGGTCAAATTTTGAGTCGTGCGTGGCAGCTTTTTTCAGACTAAAGGACCAATACGTCCAAAACTCACAAGTTCCAGGACGGCGGTCTCACACGCTGATAAGATGTAGGACTAATCTGCACCTAAAAGGATACTAGATGTAGGATGCCTGGTGTAATTAGCTTTACATTTAAATTTAGACAAATTTGAATCTATTAGTTTGGATTAGGAAGAGTATAATTTTGTACTATGCACAAGAGACATCATCCATTGCCCACCTAGGCACTAGGCAGGACCCTAGACGGTCCATCTTGTTGTCGCACGCAAATCGGAAGGGAATTGTAGCAAGTAGTTAAAGTAATTTCAATTCTGTAACTTACATGCACAGTGTATGTATTGTTGTTTATTTATACATATGATCATATATACGCATATTTAAGTTCAAATTTTGTACACGCATAGTCACATCCATTATTATTACCTATATATGCAAATATTTTTCGTAATTTTCTGAACTCTAAAAATAGAATTGTCCGTACACCAAAAAAATATGTTTACTGCAGGCCCCGCCATGCGCACCTTATTATTAGTCCATGAGTTTTACTTTGAGAGCAATCACGTAATTCATTAATCAAAAATTAAGTTACAATAATAAACACACGCGGAAACTAAAAGACAAACCAAAATAAAGTGGTAATCCTGAATTTGCAGATAAAATTCTAAGAGATCAAGAAATACAAAATGAACCTAGATTTTTTGCAACCACCGAAGCCAGCGGCTGTCCCTACTGCAGAGAGGGTCGCCGGAAGATATGTCGAGCCTCCACCATTGCAAAATCCAAAAAACCATCATTGCCAACGAGACTTTGTGAGTCGATGAACAGGTTTGTTGCATGCAGCAAGGCACATGTCATTGTTTCACGTCGACCAGGAAACAGGAAACGTCCCCGTGTTGTCTTGGACCAAGATTCGCCGCCTCCTATCGATGAAATCAGAGAAGAACAGCAGGTCCACCACCTCCGGACCAACATCCTCGCTCCAGAGAAACCAAGTCACTTCGGCCGCCAGCGTCGTCGTAGGTAACAACGAACACCATTGACACACCGAGAAACTGATCTCACCAGATCTAAACGAATGGTGAGAAGACCAAAATGTCGATCTGAAGGACCGATCAACACACATTTCCATCAACTTTGAGGCATCGCCGTGAAAATCGCCGCCAGTGTGAGAGTAGAGTTGAGACAAATTTATTTGTCTCGATGTCACTTTCACCACCCAATGGCGTACTACAACAGACAAATTCTAACCCTAACTAATAGGCCAGAACGGGGGAACAGGTCCGCTCTCCCTCCTGTTGCTATGGTGACGGCGACAAGCGGAGGGAGAGAGGAAGGAGGATGTTTGAGATTGGGAGAAAGTTTGGGTCACCGCTGCCTCGTGCGAGAGGAATTAGCCCGTGAGTTGGTTTCAGCGGTTGCTGGTTCCAAATTTGTCCTCTGCCCTAGCGCCCACTTCTCATTTCTGATCTCCAAAATCCATCAACACTAAGTTTGGATGCACCCAATTAAGCCTAGAATTGAGGAATTGGAATTAGACAATAAATTCCACCGTTTGTTTTATCCTGGAATTTGGGCCCGGAAAGGATGCACCAATTCCAGAACCCCGCGCGCGGTGTCCCACTACACGATCCAATCGGAGGGTCCACCTCTGAATCAGTATGGAAATCATCATCGCCTTCCGAACGGATCACCCCACTAAAAGACAAAATAAAATAAAAATCCTAGGGAGTTTTATGTTCTCTTGTCTCGGCGTTATGTTTGTCTTGCATACTTCATTTCACCAGCTACGGAAGCCATGGTTATTCCAAAAAAAGCAGACGTAAAAGATGAAGTTCGATGTTTACTTTTCTGTTAGGAATTCGAGTACGAAAGCACTCTCACCACCACACATTGCCCATTGCTTCCCACTGAAAACAGCATCAAGGCCCGTGGATTTGTATATTTCGTGCAAATGCAGTAGTCCTCATCAGCTGACCAGATTGCAGATAGTCGTCTATGCATTTCCTTTAAATAAATGCACAAGAAATGAGAAATAAAGTGATTTGTTCTCCACAAATGCAAGAAAGAAAGTGATTTCCCTGAGTTGCGTAAACAGCATATTTCCAGGAAACCTGAATCTACCAATTCACAAGCCAAAGTGTTGACATGATACAGAATCAAGGGACAGCTACCTTTCCTAGTTCTATATATACACCAACACGCTAAAACCAATTTTACAGTATTTTGCTTTCGCCTTTTTCATTTTACAAGTAAACCAATCAAGCTGGGCGTGATACCCTACCTACAGCAATTCTATGGACTATATTAACACACAAAACGTGTATCGTCAACGGTCACTTCACTTATAAATTGCTTGGCTCAGTCATTGTTCTTGAAGAAGGAACCCCATTTTTGTGACAATCCATCGATCAGGCTGCCAGTCCGGCTCTTCTGAACTACAAGGGTTGCTCTTGTGCCATCCTGTCCACTGGAGTTCTGCGTGGGTTTGTGGGATTCTGCTGAGACTGGTTTGCCATTGACAGCCTGAGTGGTGCCTTTGGATTCCGATGTGCCAGTAGCATTTACAGGAACAGCAGCATCGCTTGCAGCGCTGTGGTCTGCAATTTGCACATCAGCTTTCTTTGCTACACTGTTGCAGGCTGCAACATCCTTATCAAGAACATCAGTGGCACTGACATAGGTGGAGGATGCATCTGAGTCCAATACTACTACATCAGTTATATGATTGCAATCTTTTGCTACGTTATTTTCTTTGGACGCAGCATCAGATGCAACTGACTCGGTGTTCTTTGTGTTCGACTTATCCAGATCCTTCAGGGACTCAAGAATAGCTTGCATCAGCATCTGCGTTTCAGCACAAAAGAAAGAGATTAACCACTGATAAGTCGAACACCAATTGGCACCAATAAAATCCTTGCTAACTGTATTTTCATTGCTTAAACAATGATTAGTAGTTGAATATTAAAAGGTTAGGTTCAGCTACAGAAATACCCAATCTTATATTAAGTCATGAATCTCCTAATCACAACCAGATCTCCCAACACTATCCAAACAGAGTTCTCACAGAAAAACACCACCCCAAAGCTGACAACCCTGCCCTCTACCTCTACCTCTACCTGAGAGCCAGGAACCTAGCTCCTGCCCTCTTCATAGACATATTTTGGAACGCTTTCAAGTGTTGAATTCTATAAAGGTCTTAAAAAATAAAAATTCTACTCCCTCCGTTTGAGGGCTTAAGGCGTCCTCATTTTGCGTGTTTTTTCTTTGACCAAGAATTACTCTAAATACGTAAAGATTTTTGGTATAAAACCAGTATCACTGGAAAGTATTTTTCAATACGAATCCAACGGTACTAATTATGTACAATATAATCAAGATTTTGTTGCTCAATTCTTTTGGTCAAACTTTGCTTTGGAAAGCGTGTGCGCCTTAAGCCTTGAAACGGAGGTAGTATTAAGTTATAACGACAACTCCAGAGAACGTAAAGGCATAACTTACTCTATCTTCGTCTTCCTCAGTGTAAGGCATGTCTGATACGCTATCAAATGAGTACTCCACATACTCGCCATCATCAGAGGTTGGAGTCAGCATCCTTCCGTTGCGGCCATTTGGAGGAGTTGCGGTAGATGCGCTAGATGAGGATGGACCGAGATCACTATCCAATACCTGCCCAAACAGCAATGAGAATATAATCTGAGTGGTGATGCTTGATGCATGTAATCTTCTGCAAGCTTGCTAAAAGATCAATACTGACACATACTATCAGAGCATTCCCTCCAAATTTCAGCAGTGATACATATACCACCGGAAGAGGACTATTTTGTTACTGTAATGTATCTGCACACAACACTCTTGAGTCCATGCTACGACCACCAGTTGTAGTGAACATACACACCATACTAATGACTAAAGTGCAAACAGACTGAGTGTATCTCCAATACCACCAAGGGGGTTGTTGTATTGCTAATCCTCACAGGTTTTACTTAACCAGAAGTATTCGGTATGCCCGTTCTCCTCCATGTCCAATGGGCACTTAACCCCCTTATGATTACACTAATGATTCTGAATCAGAAGATAACTAAAATCGTATATAATATCACTCCGTCCCATAATATAAGATGTTATGACAACCAATATATTGCACATCAAGCTACTAACACCTATATGGTGCAAGAAAACATGGATAGTCTAAATACACAAAATATTCGTATAAAAACCTTTTTCGGTGCTGTAACAATGTCAAATAAACTTGAAGCTGTTCTATGCCATAGACCAGATAGGTTTTGGGAGTCTGAGCTATACTATGATAGTTATTGGTGGCAACAGGTCATATGTTTCTATATTTGAAGCTGCGGTACTACATGGAAAAATCAGTCAAGCAGATGATAAGGTAGAAGAATTCAGTGTTACGAAAGACATAAAATCTAATCCTTGTACTTGGAAATAGCGTAAATGAACACCTCAGGTCTGTCAGCCCTGCCTTCTGTGGTCGCACCAGATGGGACCTACAAACAATCAAAAGAAAACAAGAATTAGCTTGCTGCTCCAGAAGAGGTGGATCAACACTGTAAATTTCTATATGACTTGAATCACCAATGAGATAATTACTCTAGCTATTATGCCATTAGAGAACAAGAACCAAAAAATTAGAATATCAATATGGCTCAATGACACATCAGTATTGCAGGATTTTCAGAATATCAACCAACCGAAACACCTACCTCCATTCTACTCATGAGCCTTCTAGAACGCAACTGTGCAATGGCATCTTCTGTCGTAGATGCAGGGGCTGTCCCAGGATAAATCACACAGAAGTTAGTCGCCACGATGGTGTTCCAAACAGTAGTGCGGATGAAGGTTTGCAAATGATACCTGTTGGTGATTGAGCAATCCTATACTCAATATCATGTTCTGTATCCCAATGGCCCTGTCGACAGAAGCTAAGTAAGTCAACACGTTTCAAGACTGTGAAGGAATACCAATTTTTACTACCTGACCAAGGTTGCCATGTGGTGTCATGAAATAATGTTCATCCGGGACATCAGGAGGGTTTAGCACATTATGGAAAAATATTGTGATCGAGTCAAAGTAAAATTGTGGACGGGGTGAATTGTGGTCCCCGTCAAATTTTATAATGTTTTTATCTCCCTGCAGGTACATTTGAATAAACCATATATTACTATCTTGACAGACAATAAATTCATACATCTTCCATATTGGGTGGAAAAGTAGAAACTTACAACATATGATTCACAGATTTTGTCCGAATGATGGGGCAGTATAAAGTCGTCTTCAGTTCCATGTCCAAACAAAGCAGGAACAAAACATCGCTTTGCTACCTGCAGGATTACATTCAAAAACTAATTATGTAGTGGGATGCTGACAAAGCAGAATGACATATAAGTTCTCAAAAGATGTGTGACATCATTATTCAATAAGCTTGCACTGTGCAGTTGGCAACTGAAGTGCAGACTCCCATTTACTTCCTAAAGAGACAATTGTCATATAGTTCCCCAATTTCTTATCCAGCCTTTTGTCTTGTTTAGGACCGAACTGTGTGAAAATCAACCTAGTGGTCTGAGCTGTAACATTATTTATAATAGCAACAAAAAAAGGATTGCAAAATTTCCTAGCAGCTAATAGCAACTAAAAACATGTGCATAAAACAAACAATCTTAGTATTTTAAATACTCCCTCCGACCCATATTATTTGACTTAAATTTATCTAGATATGAATGTATCTAGTCAAGTTTTAGCGCTAGATACATTCAAATCTAGACAAATTTGAGTCAACTAATATGGGTCAGAGGGAGTAACTAAAAATCAGTGTGGTAATAAACCTGAATGGTATCAAGATCCATGATGTCAAAACTGGCTTTTCTCTTGACAATCTTCCGCATGTGCTGTATTGCAATTTTGACCTAAACAAACAAACACAAAATCCATAATAATAAATAAAATGGAATCTACCATGTGCAAGTATACAGCAAAGCTATGCATGTGAGCATATCTAGAACAAATAAATTTAATAGAAGTCAACAGCAATTCATGTATTTCATAAAAAAAAGCAATTCATGTACAACTGTAATTACAAAAACACGTTTCACAAACTCCGCATCTATGCAGACACCAATGCAAAGAAACTCATGATTCATGGACACTGGAACTAATTGTAGCAACTCATGATCATGTATCATCTGAACAACTGTAGTCATACACAGCAGGCAAAATAGTCTTCCAGATTACTAGGATCATGCATGGCTCCATTAGGATCTTTAAGCAGTCATGTTCACTCATAGAAATGGTGCTATAGGGTGGGTTATGCATGAAACGAATTGCAAAACAAAAAATGCAAAAGCTCAAGTCGCATTAACTACACTACCCCCTGGGACAACAGCCGCATATTTCACGTTGTTAGTAACAACTGAACGTCCTTGTCGTCAAATGATCTTACCGTGAATTTTGGCAGCGGGTATTTGTAGGTATCAACTAGTTCCATCATCAAGTCAACCAGGTTAGAGAATGGACTATCAAGAACCATCCCAGCAATTGATGGATCCTCTGCTCCATACATTAAACTGAAAGAAAAAAACAAAAGCTTCTGAATAAAGCAAATTTAGAGTATTTAGGCATGAACATTCACGAACCCACCCCCACATACACAGAAGCAACAATATTACACGTGGATGTTATAAACCCTAGAAGCACATGAAGCTCACTATTACTTCGGTTCAACAAAAGGTGAATATAACACAAGAATTTCATAAGCTATACAAGCATATTAAGTCGAATGACATGGTATCTGACCACTACGGGAGAAAACGAGGATTCATTACAAATTAAAAACATACCTTGTGACAGCCCCCATTGAGCGGCCCCACAAGCCAATGCAAGATATGTTCCCATCGGTCCGTAAATAATTAACAACAGCTTTCAAATCTTCTTTCTGTCAAAAGAAAAGAAATATCAGCAATGTGCCTTCGAAGAAATAAAAACTATTTTGAATCAGGTGTATTATGAAAACTAAAGTGTTGATGTCCCAGAGCAAAAGAGACAAAGGGAGGGAGAGAAGGTTCAATTGGCAGAAAGGAACATTTACAATCAGTCAAAAATGATGAAGATTTGTCTTGCCATAAATGGTAAATGTGATTAATCTTCTACACAAGGTTTAAGATGTCAACCATCCATTTGACAGTCATGATAATTTTTCAGATCATGCATTTCCCGACAAAGACATAACATAGAAACCAAATAGGTATTTGTTATTTATTTCTCAATTTACATAAAATCAGTGGAACTATCCATGCACAATCTATACACGCAAACACAAGGTTTCAGAAAAAATGTGTGCCCCTTATTAATCTTCTATGTGCACAAGGTGAACTCACTTCATTCCATCCCAAGGTGACATGCTCTCCTTCAGAGAGTCCAGACCCTGAAAAGTCCAGCGTAAAGACTGTAATATTTGATGGTAGAAGAATAATAGCGGCTTCACTAGCATCAGCTCTGCATCCACTGGAAAATAAATAATGCATATCAATTAAATTGGCAAAAACAATATAACAGAATATCTTAGCAAATACTATAGTAAGGATCATTATTATGTATTATTAGTAACTTAATAGGTGGAAAAGCATTTTGGCAAAACTGAAAATCAACCTATATTAAGTAAAAGGATATTGTCTTATACCCTTACCTGTTTCCATGACAGTATATAACACAAGGAAGTGCTGTTCCTTCAGGCATCACAGCAGGTATGTAGTGGCTACACAACCTATATTAAGTAAAAGGATATTGTCTTATACCCTTACCTGTTTCCATGACAGTATATAACACAAGGAAGTGCTGTTCCTTCAGGCATCACAGCAGGTATGTAGTGGCTACACTGCAATTTCTTGCCCTGCCCATTTATGACCTGAAAAAAGAGACTGCATATCAGTTACATAGCAAGGCGGCATGCCACAGAAGAAAGCCAAGCCTACACAGACGAGCCTGAAGCCCTTTTTCATTATGAGTAATATATGCCGTCCGATAAATTACTAAAATATTTGCAAATCAATTTCCATGTAACTATTTTCTACAGTGATCCAGGAGAAAAATATATGCAACAATAGATATGGTAATACAAATACATAAAGATGGAAGTATGTGAGTGATATGATATACTCCTAACTCACAAGAATAGACTATCATTTAAAATTCTTAATTATCATAACATATATCTAATATTAAATTGGCAAGTTTTAAATCTGTCACGGAATCTAAGCACATAGCCCAACAAGAGACAAGTTCTAGCCAATTTACAGATTACACTGAATTTTATCATCAAAGGAACTGAAAGAATCAAGAACAGCATGGCGGTAGGGAGGTCATTATTAACATATCAGCAAGAAAATCAAACCGAACATATATGTATGTCTCTACATAAACTATATAGTATAACTCATTATCTCTCCTAGACTCCCTCTCAAACTTGTATACACGTAGGGCGACCCATCTAGTGGACCAGATCTGACATTGGTCTAACAGATTTTGGCGTGTTTATCCCCTGCTTCCAACCTATGTTATTCTCCTGCTTCACTAGTTCAACGATTTCGACTGCGTTTGTTTAAACGATGTATATGCTACTAAGTTTTTGTTAAATTTTTAGCAGAAGACAGGGCCAACAGGTTCATATTAAGTTTTTGTAGCAATGAAGGTGACAGTAGTAGGTTTTCATAATGTGTATGTTGCATACAAAAACAATAAAACCATGGAAGCAGAAAGAAGAGGTTCTCATGTTGACTTCATCTTCTATCACCGAATAGCAGAAATATAAAACATATAACCTCCAGGTCCTTCCTCTGAAACCATCTTCCCTTGAGCATAAACTCCTGCTCCAGTAGATCATCGTTTGGACTGTAGTCAGCTCTGAAATGCAACAAAGCATTGAATAGGTTAACAGAGTGAGGACCATAGAGTTACCCGAAGAAGCATAGCTGGTTATGTTCGTCTACCAAATGTATATATTGTACTGATGTCAGCTTGTCTACTCTTGGTAACAGGAACTCCACGGATTTTGGAAATAGTAGCTTGCTGAGGTGGAATGGAAGTACTATTTAAGAAAGTATAGTTGCGGTGATGATAGAGTGCAAATGCCACAGGGATAATTTTGTGAGCACGGCGGCACAGCATTTGCAGGCAGGCCGGCATTCAGGTTCTTCATTTCTAACCTAAGATTTGCCTTGAGAAACAAGAACCTACGAGGTCAGTTCACTGGCAATAAACACACGTTTGCTCTCTATGGCAAGTATATATGAAAAAAATGCGATAGAGCTGAACTAACTGACCGACAAGTCAGCAAGCACAATTCAGGAACTCCAGCCGTAAAAAAATGACAACCAGACCATTTTAACAGTTGAGAACACAAGAGCATTAGTACGTCTGTACATGATCTTCGATCAGAAGAAACAGAAACCGCCCAGCTAGCCAATCATTCCTAAGCTGAACCCAAGCCCAATGGACATCTGATCTGAGCATTCAAAATCAAGACGCACAGAACAGCCCCAATCACCAAACTCCAGGCACACTAACGAACCGAAGTGCAAGTCACGTCTACATCACTAGCGTAATCCAAACGCCAGCCACGAACGAATCTACGGGAATTACGCTGCCGCGTGAAGCAACCGTAACTAGCACGATCGAACAGGAGGGAACCGGATGCGAGACGAAGAGGGTCTTCCCCCGGAGTCCGGCGACCGGCTCAGATCCGAACCTGCACCAACCGAATCGAGACGGCTGAGGGAGCTCACCTGGGAGGGCGGATGATGAAATTCACCAGCTGGTCCATCGGGCGAGAAGGAGAGGGGGAGACGGAGAAGAATCTCCGCCGCGAGGGAGAGGGAGATTTGGGATTGGGTGCACGAAGCGAAGCAGGGAGCTGCTCGCTGGCCTTCTCCCTCCCTCTCTCTCTCTCTCCTCTCTCTGCTCTGATCGCTTCTGATTTCTCCCACCTTCGCCTCTCCCCTCCGCCCCGTCTCTTTTTAATTGATGACGATGGTAAATTAGTTGGGGTGCCTTGCGCAGTTGCCTTCCCCTAATTCCGGCCGAGGCTCGGCAGACGACAACGAGGCCGAGGGAACGAATGGCGGTTTTTACAGTTTAGACCCTCTATTTTTCTATTTTATAATGTCCGCTCTTTTTATAATGTCCGCTCGTTGGGGAGACGGCTCTACCCGAAATAATCTTCTCTGCCCGTCTAGTCCCGATGTAGACTCTCTACCAGTACGGTACACGATCGACCTGTCCATAATCAAACGATCTTTTTCAAGGTGAACTGTAACAAGCCAACACGACCACCCGATTGACCTTTAGGTTAGTCCGGCCTTTGGCTTGAATTAAATTTCATGAGACGGTGGTAGATGAAAATGGTTTCGCTTTTTTTGCCAACAAATCCGAATTATCTTGAAAATAGAAGGACATATCAAATTCTAATGGCCGTTAGCTATGCTTCGATCCGACCTTGAATATCCCACGGAGTTTTGGGAATAAGTTATTGTCCCATACAATGAGCAAGGACATACTCTATATGTAAACAAGAGTATTAGGGAATAAATTTTATTTGCGGGGAAAGGCCAATCGCCACGAATAGAAATATTCGGCTTTCCCCGAATGTAGCCAACCGCGTTGCCGCCGGTCGCCGCCACGACAATCGAGGGCCTCCCCAACCTCTTTATAATGGATGGGACAACATAAGCGATGACAGTGGTGGAGGGCGGAAAAAAATATGAGATAGGGCGAGCTCCAAAAAAAAAAGTAAATACCAACTCGATATTGATGATCTTTGCCATCAAGAAAGCCCTTTCAACTATTTTTGTCGCTACCAGTAGAAGCAATGACAACTCAATAAGACGATAAACGATATGAAGCATGATGTAGCATTCAAATATTAAGATAATCTCTGGAGTATTAAATTCTCCATATATGAATATTGAATATCTCAGGGTTATTATTTTATATAGGCTCATGCTCATAATAAGATAAATCTTTGTAAGCAGAGAAATCTTATTCACATTGAACCTATAAAATGAGTCACTTGAGTTTGAGTTAAGACAAGAAATTCTGAAGCAACTCTAACAACTCATCAAAGCGATGCTCAAAATTAGTTGTAATAGATTCTATTGAAAAATAGAAGGTGAAGATACTCCAAGATAATCAATAGTGACCTAGTTTCTTTTCACTCATTTTGTCCATACCAAGGATTGTGATATTAATTTTTGCACGAATACACATCTTTAAGGAGGGCTCTAAACCATCATTTCTTCAATTGATCAAGCATGCCCAATTAGAATTTTAGATCTATAGTACTATATACAAGTCAAAGTAGAAACATAAAACATGAACTAGCCACACAATTAGAGTTGGTTTTGGCCACATCCCATAAGGTGGCCGAAATACTACCGGGCCCTCCTTAGATACTCCATCAAGGACATTGAATTTTATTAGATGGGAATTAGCTATTAGAAATAGAAAGGGTCGATTTAAAAACTAGACTGTATATAGTCTTTATTTTATTTCGGAATCAATTTTGCGTCGTGTTCACTAAAACAAACATAACTTTCTCGTACGAAATCTGTTTTCAATATATGAGACCACTCAAATTATTTAGAAAAAAACATGCGTATCTTTTTTTTTGCCAAAAATCAAGGTAGGATGGTTGCCTACCTTCTTACCATACTGGGAGCTCCGCACCTGAGCGATGATCATGTAGTACAAAACAATAGTTGCGTCATGCACTACCAAACTGATTAATTGACTTTGTACTCCTAATCGGAGCACTTGTGTGCATCTCGTTAGGGCGATACGAATATGATGGTATCCCGAGCGGTAAACCTCAGGAAACATAAAACAACCATGCATGCATGTACTAAAACAGTACGGGTGGTATATTTTGAGCTTAGCAGCTAAGCCTAGCCGCACATATATATACTTGTAGTACTAATTAAAAAAGCATCGTCGCGAAGCGAAGTCATGGTGCTCCTTTTCTGTGAGAAGTTGACACACCTTTTTCAGCCATCCCATCATTCTCCTCCAGTGCACGTAAACGCAACAGCAAAATCTTTCTTTAGTCCCCTGCTCCATCCGTTTGACAACGACACTACTCCACTACAGGTATGCCGATTGCACAGTTGCTCGAAACGGCTCAACAGTATCCCCGAACTGGAGCTAGTAAATTCAGAGGATCTCAGGGGGGCATGTGAGAAAAATGGGAGGTGGAGCCAGGAGCCGGGGCCAGCACGACTGTGCCGGTGGGGCACGTGCGGGGACATGATTGCCTCGTTGGTGTCGGGGCTAAAGCTATAGTGCGAGGGCCACGAGCGTACGGTGGGCCCCAGGGGCAGCGACAGAGAAACCCCCTGGGCGGCGGGGAAGAAAGGGGGCTCGCGCGAGCCTCGGCGCAAGACGACGAGGCAGACGAGGCCGGGTCGCGCTTCGGCTCGTTGGCCCAGAATCCAGATGGTGGGCCCGGCGGGACAGAGAGAGAGGGGCCCTGATTGGACTGGGGAGGCGCTAGCTTTGTCTGCGCTTTGACCGGCTGCACGGCTGGCACTGACATGGCTTCTGCGCTTTGACCGAGACGATTGACTCCTCGTTATCTGGATCTTCTTTTTCGGGGCCCGGTGCCTGGACCCTTCATCGTACGGCGGTCTCTACTCTTCAGTGCCCACTCAAAGGCCACGAGAATCGGTGAAAAGGAAAATCCTACACGGGGTACTCTACGAAGAGTTTCTTGCCCACCCAAACATAAACCTTGAGGTCATGTAATTCTTACAAATCCATATAATCACCAATTTTTAATACTTTCAGTAAGCCTGGACATAGTACATAGTACTAGTATTATGCATATAATATCAATATATAATACTACACCTATAATTATTATTATCTTCTAGTATCATAATAACTTTATAATCCTTTTGTCTGGAATTTCTAGTCCGGAGAGCCAATTTGGTAATACTCAAGATGAGGGCAATACCAAAACGTGGTCATACAAAAGAGGAATTTACCTCAGGGACGATTTAGATTCCTATTAACTGCACCTAAAATCTCTCCACATAATCAGGAGTTTTAGATTTCTATTAATTATGCTAATTCATTATAAAAAAAAGTATGCATTGGGCAGTTTCGTTTGCCATAATTAAGGAGAATTAATTAAGGAGACGAAGAGCAGGGCAAACGGACTCTCTCGCCTCGCACGGAAATTAACTAGCACGTGATTAAAGCATAATTAATTACCATGCCTATAATTTTGAAATATTTAAAATCTCTTTTTAGATTAGAAATCCCAGACAAAGGGGGTATTTAATTATTTATTTATAAAATCTCAATGCAATTGTGTGTATGAGATATATCTATCATTAAATTGTCTAGTTTCATGTGTTATGATACGGTATCATATTATGCTACTAATAACACCTCTTCCTATTAATTATAGTGTCACATCAGATTTTTACCAAGGTGGCATGCATGACTTCTTAGTCTGGTCCTAGTGGGAGTATCATAGCTAGTATCATGCATGCCATGTTGGCAAAAATCTGATGTGGCATAACAATTAATAGAAAAAAGATGATTAGAGTATCATAGGTAGATACCGTATCATAGCATGTAAAACTAAAAAAAAACTCATACAAATAAATCTTGTATATAATTTTGTATTGA
This sequence comes from Avena longiglumis, assembly GCA_030063025.1. Taxonomy (NCBI): domain Eukaryota; kingdom Viridiplantae; phylum Streptophyta; class Magnoliopsida; order Poales; family Poaceae; genus Avena; species Avena longiglumis. The sequence continues at coordinate 443,318,289 of CP125975.1, read as the reverse complement.
GATTCTACAAATCATTAAATATAGTACTATTATGATACTACTATATGATACCATGCAACATGGAGACAGTATCATACACTAGTATCATATGCATGATACTTTTAGTATGATACTACCACTATGACCAGCCTTATGATACCAGCACTATCGCCTAAATACTTCTTGACACCACCAAGTTGACAGCCGGTACTTTTGTGGTGCAATGCATTATAGCTCCATTTGCAATCTTAACAGTCATAGGACAATGATGTTGATAGCTACATCTTATCCTCCATTTCACCGTGTGACGAGGTTTAATCTCGTCAATGCCCATTGTTATGGACTTGGGTTTTGGAGAAGATGGGGATGCTGGAGATCGTGGCACGGTTAACAGACAAGCAACCAGGGGACACGAGATTTACCTGTTCAGTTCCGGAGGGAAAACCCTATTCACCGCTTGTGCGCTCTTTGATTACGGGCGGAAGAAGGTTCTGGTCTGTGATTCGATCTGGCATGGATGCGTGTGCGAAAGTATGAGTCGAGTTGCCCTAGGACGTGCCCTCCTGGCCTTTATATAGACTTAGGCAGGTCCCGGTCATAGTCCTAGTCGGTTACAAGTTCTAGGGTTTAGCCTTTTGAATTTCCTATCTCCTCTAGTCTTGTTCTCCAAGGATCCGAAGGCGTCATGGGCCTTGGCCACCCGAAAATCTTCATGGGCCAGCGTATGTCTGTCGTGGGCCTTCCTTGGGCTGGACTAGGTATCTTTGATTCGCACCCGTAGGGTATAACCATGTCAGTAGCCCCCGAGTGATCAGTCGAATCGTAGATTCGGCTGAGGACTCTTCCATCCTTCGGGAGCAGCTATATGTTAATAGTATATGTGTGCAGGGATTGTTGATGCGTGTGCCTGACTCACCCGACGGATCAGGGTCAGTTAGCTGTCTTAGGACGAAACAACACGATCTTCTTCAGGTTTGGGTCCCTTAACCCGAGCCTGGAACATATGCTGGCGTAATTCAACTCAGGCCGCGGAGGACTTATAGGAGTGGAATTCCAATGATTTTAATTGGTGTACCAAACGCGTCCGTCGGGATTTTTCATCGTACCTGTTGGTACGGATTCATACTAGCGAGTCGGTCGTTGAGGCCATCGATGATATCTCAGAGGTCTTATCTTTGCGTCAGACGCGACATCGAACATTTATCACCTCGGAGGTGTTTGGTGGCCAAGGAGATTGTTGCTCACTTAGCGTTTTGTTGGGGCGAGTTGCCAAAAAGTTTTTGCATGCGGATCCAAGGTCGCGATCGAAGATTTCATAGGGTGCGCGACCAGCCTCCTATGGGAGTAGCCCCAAGTGTCTGTTGGAGTCGTAGACTCGAACGGAAACTTTTAGTTCAAGCATTGTTTCAATCATTAGGTCCGCAGGACTCGAAAATTTTCGGATGCTTAAATCCATCCTCCCTATGGGAATAGCCCCCGAGTCCGTAGTGGAGTCGTAGACTCGGTGGGACTCGAAGTAATTTTGTCCTTATTTGTATGCAGCCGGGTGCGGCGGCGCTCACGATAGGAGTAGCCTCCGAGTATTTAGTCGAATCGTAGATTCGAGTGAGTACTCTTAGCTGTGGAGCCGAAGTGGTGCTAGTATAGCTTTTGATGACGTCAGTGCTTACGATCGATGACCTCAAGCGTCTGCTACGCCAGAGATGACTTGACTGGACGAAGCGTGGGTCCCACTTGCTGACTTTGAATTGACCGGTCACGCGGGGCGTGGAGATGATTACGGCGCCTCCTCGATTTCTGCGCGTAGTGGACGGCGTGGTAACGACGGTTCGTTGTGGTGTTGACACGTGTACGGCCAGATCTACCATTGGCGTTAGGTCTTCTCGATGGACGGCCAGCGTGAGTCGTCTTCGCTGTTATAATCCTGGGTGAAATCGTGGTTTGTTTTTCACCGCAACAGTTCATTTGTTCACTGCCTCCTTGTTCTTGAGCGATTGTTGCTGCGCGCTGAGCTTTCCTTCCACATTTCCTTCGTTCTTTCTGCGTTGTCATCGCCACCACCGCTGCAGCGTCATGGGGAAAACAAAGAAGTCCTCATCTGCGGTTGGGACCAGCGCCGAGGAAGAAGAAAACACCGCTGCTCGCATCACCGATGGTGGCTGGCGGCGATCAGAGACGCGGGAGAGCGATCTCCGCAAACTGCGCGAGCGGAGCCTGATCCCGCAAGACACGACGGCCACGAGACTCCCCGACAATGAGGTAATCCCCCGTCCCCCATCTGGGTATCGGGTTATGTTTCTTGCCTTCGTCTTGCGTGGGTTTTCGTATCCAGTCCATGACTTTCTTCGTGGACTACTCTTCTTCTATGGGGTTCAGTTGCATCATCTATCTCCCAATTCTCTTCTCCACATTGCTTGTTTTATCACCCTTTGCGAGTGCTGGCTGGGCATTGAGCCGCACTTTGGACTCTTCCGGAAGCTTTATTCCGTGAAGAGGAAGTCTGGTTCGGATGGTGTGTATCCCATTGGGGGTTTCATCATCTCCCTCGGTCCCTGTGGCATCCCGCAAAACCACTACTAGAAAATCGCGTTGAATTTGTGCATTGCATCGTCATCATCATGCATTGTTTGCCAAAATTATTTTCGCAAAGCCCGTTTTATTTTCTAAAACGCCCCATCTTATTCAAACACCGAAAACCGGGTCCCCGGAATATTTTGTTTTGTCCGCTGTCGGATTGCAAAAGCGCTGTTTGAAAATAAATATTTAATCACTTGTTTTAGTAGGCGGGCGAGCAGGCCAACCCGAACGACCACCCCTGTTTTTAAATCGGTCCGTCCTGGACACCCCAACAAAACCTAAACCTACCCAGAATCCTACCCACCCAATCCCTCCACATCACCCTGGCCAATCACATCATGCCACCTCAGCTACCCCCTCTCCCCCCTCCAATCCTATCCTGACACCTCACCACCCAACCCCCCTCCACCCAGCCCACTCCCTCACAGCCACACAAGCCACACGCCGACACCCCAGATCCCAACCCAGTTCTCTCTCCCCTGGGCCCCATGCAGCCGCGCCGGACCAGGTCCACCTCCCTGTCGGCGCCCACAGGACCCACCCGCAGGCCCACCTCTCGCCTTCCTCCTCCCTTTCCCCACGCGACCCCGCAACCCTCCTCCTCGCTCGGCCCCCAGCCGCCTCTCGGCCGCCCTCACCTCCGCTTCCGCCTCCGCCGCTCCGCCCTCTCCGCTCATCGCCGCTCCTCGGCCATCCCAGGCCTCCCAGCGTGCCGCCTCCTCCTCTTCTCGGCCTCCCACATGCCCCGCGCCTCCCGCAGCCCGCCCTCGCTCGCCTCTCACTCCCAGTGAGCCCCGCTCCTCACTCACTCCCAGCCGCCCCTAAGCCTTGCCGCTCTTTCCCGTCGCCGTGACGCCGCCTCGCTGCCTCGCCTGGCCGCTCCTCCACCGCTCACCCTCCTGGCCTTCACACACGCCACCCGCCAAGCAGCTGGCCGCCTTCTCTCCCTCTCCGTGGCTTGCCTCCCTTCCCTCCCGGCGCCGTCCGCCCGTGAGCCGCCCTCCCTCCGCTTCCTTCTCCCTCAGCCCAGCCCCGCTAAGCGTCTCAAGCAGCTCGCCCGCTGCCGCGTCACTGTCGCCGCATGGAGGCTGATCGCCCGCCAGCCTCGTCGACCGCGCCCATCTCGAGCCTCCGCCCAGCCGCCGGCGCCGGCGTGTTCCGTCGCCATCGCCCGTGCGGCTGTCGCCGCTTAGGCCGCGCCTCCGTGTTTGTCCTCTGCCCGCGCTCGGGTCCGTCTCTGCTCGAGCTCCGTAGCGTCGACCTACAACTCCACCTCGTCTAGCGGCCCCTCCTACAAGCCCCTTGAAGCTGACAAGATCGACATCAAGACTGTCCCTGGCGCGGAACGTCGAACCCCGAAGGTTGAACCCTCGGACGCCAATGTCGCCGGAACCGGGGTGCCAAGCTCTTCTCATTGACAGGATCGACCCGAACCGGAACGCCAAGTACCACCCTCGACACGCCAAGATCCACCCCAAGGACGCCCCCGACAAGTTGCACAAGGCCCCTGGACTCGACACCCTCGAAGCGATCTTCTACACGGAGCATTGTCCGATGGTCGGAACCCCCGAAGACCGAACCCGGAGCTGGAACCGAAGGCCATATGTGCGACAAGTACTCCGTCATGTACCCGATTGAAGCAAAACCGAGGACACCGGCGGGCATAAGCTCTTTCCCGAACGCCAAGAACGCCGATGCGGATACGACAAGTGCTTCACCCCGAACGCCATGACCGACAACATGACCCGAAGATCGCCAAGATCGCCACCGAACGCGAAGGCCTCCTCCCCGGAACTCAAGATCTGCCCCGTTATCCGAGAACGATCCCGTCGAACCCCAGATCCGAACCTCGTCGATCCGTCGAACCCTGAGACCGACCCTGGACCCTGTCGAGCCCCGAACCCCGGATCCCCAAGATCGTCGAGACCCCTAATGTGTGAACCCTCTCCCGCAAACCCTATTTTATAATTGAAATACAACTTGTCGCATAATAATTGTTCATGCATGCATCCTATCATGTGGTTTGGGGGCCTTATGCCGATTCACCTAATAATTAAATATGGGGCCCATATGCGGGCAAATCTAGCCTTATATTGGCCTCATTTAAACATGTGTAGCGAACCGGTTCCACCTGTTGTCTCGCTAAACAACATTTAATATGCGGGGTAGCTAAATAACATGAACCACCTAACTAAACGTCGGGACCCCGGTTCCGCTTAATCTTGACCTATTTGCAACGCACCTTTGCCATGCCATCCATCATGCGTGCATCATGCCGATCTTCTGCCGTTGTATTAAATAGTGCATCCGGTGTTTCTTCTAGTGTTTTGCTTCTTCGCGGATAAGGCCGTTGAGTTGATGTGAGCTTCGCCCCGATCTTCGGATGAACCCTTCGACAATGTTTTCAGGCGAGCATCTCCCCCTTTCTACCTATCTTACTTTATAGTCTTTATTCCCTCCTGTTGATCTATTGCTATCTGTGTTGTGATGCTTTAGTTTTCCGTGCCCGTGATATCTCTTGCAGCCTTATATTGCCTTGGACACATCCTATTACCTGTTGTTTGGTAGATAGTTGGACTTGCGCGTCGTAGTTGCTTGCTCAAGTGATGATGTGTGTCGTCATACGCCACAGTTGCTGATGTATTGCCGCATGTTGATGTTGGAGATGGTTCTAGTTTTACTTATCGTCACTTTAATTTCTGTTTAACAACTAAAATTGAAATAAGCAGAGGCATCGGTGGGTGATAGAAAATATTTGGTTTCGAGCCACTTGTGTCCGTAAGACCCCAGTACTTGATTCCTGTTCCTTGTTTTATCGCTATCCACATCCGGAGGTATATGGGACCCCAGCGAGCTTGATTCCATCATATTTCTTGGGGCCACAAACTAGTTTGAGGTGTTTTTACTATCCTGTACTTATGCCATGCTACTTTACGTATTTAAATTGTGCGAGCACACTTTATCTTGTTAGGATCGGGACACGCGTTCGCGGTATCGACAAGCCCACCACACTTCGGGTTCCCGATCGTTCTGCCGTCACCCAAACCTTGAGGCCGTCTGAGTCGGCTAGCCGTTCTGGAATCTACTTAAGGTGGCCCCAAATATTTCTGAATCTGTGATTGTTCGGTCGTGAAAGCCTCGTTGGGTTTTGATTTGGTTTTCGAGGTTGATCGCGTGTGTTGCTATTGGTGCACCCGGCCGGTAAAACTTTCTGAAAGCCGTGTCCGCGGATATGGACGACTTGGAGCACAGTTTCTTGATCATAGACAAGCATAACTAAAGTTTACTGCCATAAATTTGACTTATAATGACTAGTAATCAGCTTCACTATAATGGAATGGCTAAATAATACTGCCCACAATTGCTTGTTTAAGTTGTCGCTTGCGACCATTGTACCTGACTAGTAAGTATTGCAACTACAACGAAATGGCTGAATAAAAGTACCAACAACTGCTGGGTTTTGGGTTTATCTCATGCTATCTGTATCTGATTAGTAATCGCCACTATAACGGAATGGTTAACTAAAAGTGCCTTGTTTACTTTATCGGGACGATTATCTATACCGACTAGTAAATGCCGCAACGATAACCTAATAAGTAAAGCGCCAACCGTGTGAGTTCCTCGGTTGACTTCCTCGACGGTCTCGAGGGGAAATGCAGATGGGTTTGTTTGGTGTTAGCTTCAAAGTTGGATCCGCATAGGTCTTTCTTACCCTCTCGATTTCCATGATTGTATCGAGTCTCTATAGGTTGTTTAGTGCATCTTTGCTGCCGCTCGATCCACCATACCTATGTAGGCGAGGACCGCCGAATTCTAGCCTCGCCGTGTACTGGCCTCAGTACTGACGCTCCTTCTTTTTCCTTTGCCCTTTGCCGGCACCCCTTTTGTTTAAGCAGGTTTGAGATCGACGCCGTTAGCAGGGTTACCCTTCCGGCTTTGGCGGGGTTATGGGCGCCATTGGTTATTCTTCGTGGCTCTTAGCCCCATTTGCTTCTTGTCCGTGGTGGGCCTATCGCGTTTTAAGGTGATTTGGATCTTTGTATATTATATCTGTCTTGACTCATGGAGTCGCTGTTATATATATCTGTTCTGTGGGTCACATCGAGGACTGTTGTGTAATGTTATTACTTCGTTTTCCACCCGCACGAAAGTGCCTGGTGGGCACCTTTGAATCGTTTCTATGCGTGTTTGGTGAATTTTGCCCAAATTTGCATAGGTCCGATTCTGAGGGTGTTACAGAGTGGTATCAGAGCCCAGCGGTTACGATACCCCACAAGTCCAGCCTGTAGGATAACCTAGCTAACGGCCGAAGTAGAGTGTCCAAAACTATTTTGCAAAAACGGTTGGATAGTTCTGGTTAGGTCTGATTTTACTCCTTACCCTCTGCTGTTCTCCTCTTACCTCTACGTGTTTTGAATCCGCTCTCTTCTCTCTCTTCGAGTCCAGGATTTCTCGTGGTTGGATATCCTTCGTACCTTTAGGGTTTCGCTTCTCCCTTTTGTAACGGAGGTGCTACGATCATCAATCTGCAACTTGTCTGTTGTACCCTTCCTCCAATCTTTTGTTCTTGAGCTCCTCATCCATATGTGTTCCTTGCTGGATATCAGTGTCGTTGAGAAACATAGGAGAAGGACGAGCTTTGGTAAAGTTGGGGTTAACCTTGAGCATGTGTTGTTCATGCCAATGAAACCATCGCGGAACCTAATCATTGTGTCATTCATACGATTCCTGCTGGCATCATCCCTTTGTTCCGGATACCACCTATGAAGATCTTCAGTCTAAATCTCAAGAGTTGGGTTGCCTGATTCTCCTACCCATGTATAGAGTTGATAGTTGGGTCCGGGATGGACTGATCACCCTACCCGACTCTTACTGTTCGCTCTGTACATCGAACTGGTGGATCGATGTAACTTTTCCCTCTTCTAATGGAAGTTAGAGGTGGCCTTCTCGTTTGATACCTCTATCTTCGTCCTTTGTTTCTCCGGAGAGTTCTCTCGACGATCAGGGACAACGACCCTTTGTTGGTGGTGTCGCCGATTTCAAGATGGAGGATGAACCCTCGTTAGTGGTGTCGCGAGGAACTACGCAAAGCGAGAAGATTCAGATCGCCGACCTTCCTTCCGGTACCATGAGGCGGATCTCGAGGGCGAGATCCCTTGTTAGTGGTGTCGAATTGTGGCATCCCGCAAAACCACTACTAGAAAATCGCGTTGAATTTGTGCATTGCATCGTCATCATCATGCATTGTTTGCCAAAATTATTTTCGCAAAGCCCGTTTTATTTTCTAAAACGCCCCATCTTATTCAAACACCGAAAACCGGGTCCCCGGAATATTTTGTTTTGTCCGCTGTCGGATTGCAAAAGCGCTGTTTGAAAATAAATATTTAATCACTTGTTTTAGTAGGGCAGCGCAGGCCAACCCGACCAACGACCACCCTGTTTTCATCGGTCCGGCCTGGACACCCCAACAAAACCTAAACCTACCCAGAATCCTACCCACCCAATCCCTCCACATCACCCTGGCCAATCACATCATGCCACCTCAGCTACCCCCTCTCCCCCCTCCAATCCTATCCTGACACATCCCCACCCAACCCCCCCCCCCCCAGCCCCCCCTCCCTCACAGCCACACAAGCCACACGCACACCCCCTGATCCCAACCCGGCTGCTCTCTCCGCCTTGGGCCCCATGCACAACAGCCCCGGACCAGGTCCACCCTCCCCTGTCAGCGCCCCTGGGACCCACCCGCAGGCCCACCTCTCTCCTTCCTCCTCCCTTTCCCCAACGCGACCCCGCAACCCTCCTCCTCGCCGGCTCGCTGCCCCCCAGGCCGCCTCTCCGGCGCGCCGCCCCTCACCTCCGCCCCTCGCCCGCCCTCTCCGCCATCGCGCTCCGCCTGCCATCCCCGAGCCCTCCCCGCGTCTGCCGCCTCCTCCTCCTCTTCTCGGCAGCCTCCCTCCCCTTGGCCGCCTGCGCCACGGATCCGCCCCTCGCTCGCCCTCTCGCCCAGCCCAGCCCCTCGCTCCTCACGCAGCTCCGCTCAGCACCTCCGCCGCCTTACCCTAGCGCCGCCTGTCCGCTCTTTTCCCGTCGCCGTGACGCCACCGCTCGGCCGCCGCCCGCTGCCGCTCCTCCACCCCGCTCCGCCTGGCCCTTCACACTCAGCGCCACCCGCCAGCCAGCCGCCGCCTCTCCCTCTCGTGGCCGGTCGCCCGTCGCCTCCCGCCTCTCCGGCCGCGCCTTCGCCGCCCGGCCATGAGCCGCCCTCCTTCGCTCGCTCCTTCTCCCTCGCCTCAGACCCGCTGCCACTTCGCGTCTCGCCCTGCTGCGCCGCCCGCGGCCGCCAGACCGCCCCTCGTCGACCCTGCCGCCATCTCGAGCCCTCCGCCCAGCCCGAGCCGGGCCGTGTTCCGTCGCCATCGCCGTCAGCCGTCGCCAAGCCGCTGTGGGCCGCCTCGTGTTTGTCCTCTGCGTGCTGGGTCCGTCTTGTCTGCCTCGAGCTCGTGGCCGACCTACAACTCCACCTCGTCTAGCGGCCCCTCCTACAAGCCCCTTGAAGCTGACAAGATCGACATCAAGACCGTCCCTGGCGCGGAACGTCGAACCCCGAAGGTTGAACCCTCGGACGCCAATGTCGCCGGAACCGGGGTGCCAAGCTCTTCTCATCGACAGGATCGACCCAAACCGGAACGCCAAGTACCACCCTCGACACGCCAAGATCCACCCCAAGGATGCCCCCGACAAGTTGCACAAGGCCCCTGGACTCGACACCCTCGAAGCGATCTTCTACACGGAGCATTGTCCGATGGTCGGAACCCCCGAAGACCGAACCCGGAGCTGGAACCGAAGGCCATATGTGCGACAAGTACTCCGTCATGTACCCGATTGAAGCAAAACCGAGGACACCGACGCGGAACGCCAAGCTCTTTTTCCCGAACGCCAAGAACGCCGATGCGGATACGACAAGTGCTTCACCCCGAACGCCATGACCGACAACATGACCCGAAGATCGCCAAGATCGCCACCGAACGCGAAGGCCTCCTCCCCGGAACTCAAGATCTGCCCCATTATCCGAGAACGATCCCGTCGAACCCCAGATCCGAACCTCGTCGATCCGTCGAACCCTGAGACCGACCCTGGACCCTGTCGAGCCCCGAACCCCGGATCCCCAAGATCGTCGAGACCCCTAATGTGTGAACCCTCTCCCGCAAACCCTATTTTATAATTGAAATACAACTTGTCGCATAATAATTGTTCATGCATGCATCCTATCATGTGGTTTGGGGGCCTTATGCCGATTCACCTAATAATTAAATATGGGGCCCATATGCGGGCAAATCTAGCCTTATATTGGCCTCATTTAAACATGTGTAGCGAACCGGTTCCACCTGTTGTCTCGCTAAACAACATTTAATATGCGGGGTAGCTAAATAACATGAACCACCTAACTAAACGTCGGGACCCCGGTTCCGCTTAATCTTGACCTATTTGCAACGCACCTTTGCCATGCCATCCATCATGCGTGCATCATGCCGATCTTCTGTCGTTGTATTAAATAGTGCATCCGGTGTTTCTTCTAGTGTTTTGCTTCTTCGCGGATAAGGCCGTTGAGTTGATGTGAGCTTCGCCCCGATCTTCGGATGAACCCTTCGACAATGTTTTCAGGCGAGCATCTCCCCCTTTCTACCTATCTTACTTTATAGTCTTTATTCCCTCCTGTTGATCTATTGCTATCTGTGTTGCGATGCTTTAGTTTTCCGTGCCCGTGATATCTCTTGCAGCCTTATATTGCCTTGGACACATCCTATTACCTGCTGTTTGGTAGATAGTTGGACTTGCGCGTCGTAGTTGCTTGCTCAAGTGATGATGTGTGTCGTCATACGCCACAGTTGCTGATGTATTGCCGCATGTTGATGTTGGAGATGGTTCTAGTTTTACTTATCGTCACTTTAATTTCTGTTTAACAACTAAAATTGAAATAAGCAGAGGCATCGGTGGGTGATAGAAAATATTTGGTTTCGAGCCCACTTGTGTCCGTAAGACCCCGAGTACTTGATTCTGTTCCTTGTTTTATCGCTATCCACATCCGGGAGGTATATGGGACCCCCAGCCGAGCTTGATTCCGCATATTTCTTGGGGCCACAAACTAGTTTGAGGTGTTTTACTATCCTGTACTTATGCCATGCTACTTCGTATTTAAATTGTGCGAGGAGCACCTTTGTCTGTTAGGATCGGGACACGTTTCGCGGTATCGACAAGCCCGCATACACTTCGGGTTCCCATCGTTCTGCCGTCCACCCAAACCTTGAGGCCGTCTCGAGTCGGCTAGCCGTTCGGAATCTACTTAAGGGTGGCCCCTGAAATATTTCTGAATCCTGTGATTGTTCACCGTGAAAGCCTCGTTGGGTTTTGATTTGGTTTTTCCGAGGTTGATCGGCGTGTGTTGCTATTGGTGCACCCGGCCGGGTAAAACTTTCAAAGCCGTGTCCGGATATGGACGACTTGGAGCACGATTCTTGATCATAGACAAGCATAACTAAAGTTTTCTTGCTATAAATTTGACTTATAATGACTAGTAATCAGCTTCACTATAATGGAATGGCTAAATAATACTGCCCACAATTGCTTGTTTAAGTTGTCGCTTGCGACCATTGTACTGACTAGTAAGTATTGCAACTTCTAGCAAATGGCTGAATAAAAGTACCAACAACTTTGGGTTTTGGGTTTATCTCATGCTATCTCATGTCGATTAGTAAATCGCCACTATAACGGAATGGTTAACTAAAAGTGCCCATGTTTACTTTATCGGACGATTATCTATACCGACTAGTAAATGCTACGATAACCTAATAAGTAAAGCGCCAACCGTGAGTTCCTCGGTTGACTTCCTCGGCGGTCTCGAGAAATGCCGAGATGGGTTTGTTTGGTGTTAGCTTCAGTTGGATCCGCATAGGTCTTTCTTACCCCTCGATTTCCGCCGGTTGTATCGAGTCTCTATAGGTTGTTTAGTGCATCTTGCCGCTCGATCCACCATACCTATGTAGGCGAGGACCGCCGAATTCTAGCCTCGCTGTCTTGGCCTCGATCGACGCTCCTTCTTTTCCTTTGCCCTTTGCCGCACCCCTTTTGTTTAAGCAGGTTTGAGATCGACGCCATTAGCGTGGTTACCCTTCCGGCTTGGCTGGGCGAGTTATGGGCGCCATTGGTTATTCTTGTGGCTCTTAGCCCCATTTGCTTCTTGTCCGTAGTGGACGCACTATCGTTTTAAGGTGATTTGGATCTTTGTATATTATATCGTATTCTTGACTCATGGAGTCGCATTATATATATATCTGCATGGGTCCCATCGAGGACTGTTGTGTAATGTTATTACTTCGTTTTCCACCCGCACGAAAGTGCCTGGTGGGCACCTTTGAATCGTTTCTATGCGTGTTTGGTGAATTTTGCCCAAATTTGCATAGGTCCGATTCTGAGGGTGTTACAGTCCCAATGTGCAATTCTTTTCCTTTTCCATGTCCGAATATGTCCAGTACTGGCGGAGGAAATGGTTTTACATCCGTGACTCAGTACTGCCTGGGCAAGATTTTGGTCTCGTTCCTTTTGACCCCTCCCAATTGATTGAGAAGAAAAGATCCTGGAAAAACCAAATCTTAGACGGTGAGGTGGCGGAGATAGAGGCCCTGTACCGTCGGGTGGAGGATCTCCAATTGATTCTTGAGAAGGAGGTGAACGGTGTCGATGTCATCCGGACGTTTCTTGAGCGTCGGGTGCAGCCTCTCCAAGCGAGGGCGCATCCGATGTTTCTTTACTCTGGGCGTCGTGATCCGACGAGGGTTTCGAGTGATAAAATCTCCGAGGTGGAACTTGACAAGGCTCTTGGCCGTTGAAGTTCAAGGCCGAAGAAATTCCGGGAAGTCGCAGACTCCTCCTTTTCTTCGATGTTGGCCGCATCAAGGTGTAGATTTGCGCCGCGTAGTGTTCCCTTTGTTTTGTCATGTGTACTTTTTCCTTTGTTTGCTAACAAAGTTCCTTTTCCTTTGCGAGCTTCAAGGTGCGGGCATGGCACCACCGTTGTTCGAGAGGTATCCGAATGCCGGATAATGAAGTGGTGGACTCCGGTGTCCGAGCTACCGTCAGCGATCTCCATCGGAGGATGCCGACGAGTCGAGTGAGGACCATTCGCCAAGCGATCACGGAGCTCAGCGAGTCTTGGATGCCTCGACTCCTCACTCCAGAATCCTCTGGGCCTTGGCGTCATGATGATGTTCATGGGGTTCTTCCTCTCCTTCCGCCATTCCCATGCGAAGTTGTTGCTCCGCACCCGCCAGCAAAGCGGAAGAAGGAAGAAAAGAAGGAGGAGAAGAAGGAAGAGAAGAAGGAAGAGAAGAGGGCCCGAAGGGCTTCTCCTATCTTCGACCTGAGCGCGTTGGGCTCGTAAGTTTTCTTGTTGCCACTGTTGTCCTTTGTTCCCTTGTTATTTTTGCACCTGTTTTGATTGGTTTGTATGCAGGCAATCCTCCGACGGCTCTAGTGATGGTGAGAGCGAGATGATGGGGGAGTCGAACATTGCGTCGCCTCCTCCTCAGACGGTGGCAACTTCTGGTGACGCTGCACCAGTTCCTCCTGTGCAGGAGAGGCTGGTGGTTGCGCCCCAGAATTTCGCAGGCGGGCCTGCGGGTTCGCCTTCGGAGCACGTAAGTTTTTCTGCTTGATGTTACGGGGGCCCAGTGTCTTCGTATCGATGTTGTTTATGCTTCTTTGTGTTGGTAGCCCCAAGTCCTCTTACTACTTTTTTGTTCTTGCAGCCTTTTGTCCAAGTGGCCAAGCGGGTGGAGGAACGCTTGGAGGCGAAACTGCGGCAGCTTCAAGGTATTCGCCTTGTAGTACTTCTCTTTCTTATCCTGGTCCTTCTTTGACAACTTGCTTGTTGTAAATGCAGAGGAGCATAACGACTCTCCGTGAGGTCGATGCTCAAGAAGAGCCTTGGCCAATCGGAGTGAAAGCCGGTTGCCGTGCGAAGAGCGCCTTGAGCTGGAGCCGACGGCGTAAGCGAAGGCGTCTGCAGCAGAGGTCTAAATCGTGAGGAGCAGCTGGCCACCGTTGCGGCTGCTCGTGAAAAAGGGGTGGCGGATAAGCTCATGGCTGCTGCCAAGGCTATTTCGGGTGAGTACAAGCTTTTGTACTTGCTTCTTTTTCTACGGGTCTTCTTCTATGTTGCCTTTCTTCATGTTTTCTTCTTTTTTGTCTCAGATGCCGCAGGCATTGAGTTCGACCGCGGTGCTCTGGAGCACGCGAGTGCTCTAGATGATGCCACTATAGCGGTCGAAGACCGCTGCAGCACCGTCGTCAACTCCCTTGCCAAGGCGAAAGAGGTCCTTGGTCGCTTCTACCAGGAGCTCTTCCCGAAGGGCGCATCCCTTGAAGATGTGGATGCCCTGGCAGAGGCTCTGTCAGGCGAAGCGCCTGCAGCATACAAGCGTAAGCAGAAAGGCATCGGGGCGTCCGTCGGGCTGGCGATGGCCATGGCAGCTGGGGAGGAGCTGGACCTGCCCCAGATCACTTCTCGGATGCCGACGGCTGCGGATGGGTCCGAGGTAGCCTTCGCCTCCTACTCCGCTCGCTGCAGACGATATGGGCCCAAGCTCATTGACTTGCTGTCTGAGTACGCACTGCGGCAGCAGGGCGAGGCCAAAGCTAGGCAGTCTGGCTCTGAGGCGACTCAGTGTCCTGCACCTTAAAGGCATAGTAGACGTAGGGTACTTTGTAGTCTTCTTTTGTTGTAAAGATCTTTTGTAGTACCATCCTTGTGCCACGTAGTGGCCTTATATATTTTAATGAATTCCTCCGAGTTGTGCTCTATCCTTGGCTGAATGTCTGTGTGCCTTCTTTTTTCTGCTGCTATAGGTTTCTTGGTCTTGACCAGTTGACACTTCATCCGAAGGCCCTTGTGAGCATCGAAGGATGATTCCTCGACTCGCTTTTCTTGAGATCGCGTCGCAGCTTGGAGAGAGATTTTCTTGGGTTACTGTGATGTAGACGTTTGGAAATCCAAAGCGCACCGTGTGCAGAGGAGTATTTGATGGCGGAGTCGGTCTGTCCGAAAATTGCAATGTAAGCTGGTCCTTCTTTCGGGTTGTAGCTCAGTTCTTTGGGTGAGCCTGCTGGCCTTACTCTTTGTTTTGTGCGGTTGTCGCAGGTGCCAATCTTGCTCCGAGGGAAGAAAAGGAGCGTATTGTTGTTCGAGTCAATTGCTTGACTCAACAGGACATGGAGGCCGGCGGCTTCTTCTGGATGGATCGTGATCGCGCCATAGTTGTAGCGACGGTACAGGATCGTGTCTACCAGGTTTCGCGGGTGCTCCGCTAGGTGCAGACATCACTTTCCTCGGTGCTGCACGTCATGTTTCCGTTGGATGCTGTAACACCCTCAGAATCGACCCTATGCAAGTTTTAGCGAAACCCGCCAAACCCGCATAGAAACGATTCAAAGGTGCCCACCAGGCACTTTCCTGCGGGTGGAAAACGAAGTAATAACATTACACAACAGTCCTCGATGGGACCCACAGAACAGATATATAAACAACAGCGACTCAAAGAGTCAAGAGCACAGATATAATATACAAAGATCCAATTCACCTTGGAAACGATAGTGCGTCCAGCTACGGACAAGATGCAAATGGGGCTAAGAGCCCTGAAGAATAACCAATGGCGTCCATAACCCTGCCCAGGCCAAGCCGGAAGGGTAACCCTGCTAACGACGTCGATCTCAGAACCTGCTTAAGCAAAAGGGGTGCCGACAAAGGGCAAAGGAAAAGAGGCGTCGATCGAGGCCAAGACACGGCGAGACTAGAATTCAGCGGTCCTCGCCTACAAAGGTATGGTGGACTGAAGCGGCAGCGGCAGCATGCGCTAAACAACCTATAGAGACTCGATACAACTGGCGGCAATCAGAGAGGGGTAAGAAAGTCCTATCCGGAACCAACCTGAAACTAACACCAAACAAACCCATCCTGGTGTTTCCCCCTCGAGACCAAACGAGGAAGTCAACCGAGGAACTCACACAGTTGGCATTTTTATTTATTCAGTTATCGTTGCAGCAATTACTAGTCAGGTTTAGATAATCATCCTGATAAAGTAAGCAGTGGGCACTTTTAGTTAACCATTCCGTTATAGTTACAACACTTACTAATCAGATACAGATAGCATGAGATAAACCCAAAACCCAGCAGTTGTTGGTACTTTCATTTAGCCATTCCGTTGTAGTTGCAATACTTACTAGTCAGGTACCATGGTCGCAAGCGACACTCCAAACAAGCAATTGTGGGCAGTATTATTTAGCCATTCCATTATAGTGAAGCTGATTACTAGTCATTATAAGTCAAATTTATAGCAATAAACTTTAGTTATGCTTGTCTATGGTCGAGATACTATGCTTCAAGTCGTCCATATCCATGGACACTTTCGTAAAGTTTTACCGGCGGTGCACCAATAGCAACACACGCTCGATCAACCTCGGAAAAACCAAATCAAAACCCGAGGCTTTCACGGAAAGCAATCAGATTCAGAAATATTTCAGGGGCCACCCTTGTAGTCTTACCCGCAACGGTAAGCTAGCTCGAGACGGACTCAAGGTTTGTGGGGCGGTCATGGATCGGGAACCCGAAAACTCGGGGTGTCGATACCGCGTAAACGGGTCACAATTCCTAAACAGTACAGTGTGCTCCTCACACAATCGTAAATACATAAGTAGCATGGCATAAGTACAGGATCGTAATAAAACCTCAAACTAGTTTGTGGCCCCAAGAAATAAGACTGAATCAAGCTCTGGCTCAGGGGGGTCCCATATACCTCCCGGATGTGGATAGCGCGATAAATCAAGGACAGTATCAAGTACTCGGGTCCCACGGGACACAAGTGGGCGTTCGAAACCAAATGTTATCTATCACCCACCGATGCCTCGCTTATTTCAATTTTAGTTGTTAAACAGAATTAAAGTGAGCGATAAGTAAAACTATGATCATCTCCAACATCAACATGCGGTACGTCAACAATGCGGGCACTGGACGACACGCAACAACACTCGAGCAAGCGACTACGACGCGCAAGTCCAACTATCTACCAAACAACAGGTAATAGGATGTGTCCAAGGCAATATAGGGCTGCACGGTATATCACAGGTACGGAAACTAAAGCATCGCAACACAGATAGCAATAGATCAACAGGAGGGAATAAATACTATAAAGTAAGATAGGTAGAAAGGGGGAGATGCTCGCCTGAAAACATTGCCGAAGGTTCAACCGAAGATCGGGTCGACACTCGCATCAACTCAACGGCCTTATCCGCGAAGAACCAAAACACTAGAAGAAACACCGGATGCTATATTTAATACAATGGCAGAAGATCGGCATGATGCATGTATGATGCATGGCATGGCAAGGTGCGATGCAATTAGGTCATATTAAGCGGAAACGGGGTCCCGATATTTAATTAGATGGTTCAAGTTGTTTAGATACCCCACAATTAAATGTTGGATTAACATGGCAAAAGATAGCACCGGTTCGCTACACAAATTTAAATGAGGCCAATATAAGGCTAGATTTGCCCGCATATGGGCCCCATATTTAATTATAGGGTGAATCGGCATAAGGCCCCCAACCCACATGATATGCATGCGAGATGAATGACAATTTAATATGCAACAAGTTGTATTATGTTATAAAATAGGGCTCGAGAAAAGGGGTCACACATTAGGGTTCGGCAGATCTTGGGGTTCCGGGGTTCGGGGTCCGGTCTCGGGGTTTAGGGTTCGACGAATCGTTCTCGGGTAACGGGGTAGATCTTGTTGCACGGTGTCCGCGAAGCAGTTCTTGTCGTTCTGTGCGAATCTGGCTATCACGAAGGTCTTGTCGGGTCCGTGTATCGGGTCGGTCTTGGCATCCGGGAGGGAGAACTTGGCGCTCCACTCCACGGCGCTTGTCGTCGCATGGCGTTCTTGGCGGTCTTCGGGTTCGGGCCTTGGCGCTTCGGTCCGGTCTTCAGGGGTCCAGGAAGGCGATCTTGGCGCTCGGGTTCGGCGGTATCGGTCCTCGAACTCCGTGAACGGGGCATCGGAGTACTCAAGTCCGTGTGGCGATCTTGTCGTTCCGGGGGTCTCTCCGAGTCCGAGATGCATCCGTGTGGTAGATCTTGGGGGTACCGGTGTCGTCGGGTTCCACGGGTTCGAGCTCGAGAAAACGGAAACCGGGACGGGTCTTGGCGAACTTGGCGGGGGTTTGTCGGTCTTCGAGTTGGTCTTGTCGTTCGCATCCGCACCCGTACACGCCACGCAGCAACCGAACACGGACGACTCCGGTCGAGGAGAGGCGGGGCGGGGCGAGGCTCGGGCGCTGGAGAGGGCAACGACACGGGCGACAGTGCCGCCGAAGATGTTGAGGCGTCGGCCGGAGGGCCAGTCGGGTCGCGGGGGCTCGGAGCAGGCCCCCAAGGTGGGGTCCGCGGCGGTGACGTGAGCGGGGCCTCGAAGCTCCGGCAGCGCAGCGGAGGAAGGTGGTCGCCGGCGACGGCGGAACGCTTGAGGCCGGTGAGGGCAGCGCTCTGTGAGGCGGAGGCGGGCTTGGCGGGCTGAGCAGCCTGTGGCCGAGGCGGCGAGGTGCGCCGAGGAGGCGTGCCGGCGCCATGGGTCGAGGAGGCCGTGGCCGTGGGGCCGGGCCGGCGGAGGGCGGTTGGTCGAGGTGGCGGGCGGGGCTCGGCCGCGCGTGAGGTGGTCGTCGAGGCCGGGAGCGCCGGCCGGAGACAGTAGGCGGGTGAGCTGGCGGCAGTGGCGGGCAGCCGAGAGGCGGAGAGAGGCGAGGAGGGCCAGAGGGAAGGGTCCAGCGTGAGGCGGAGGCGAGGAGGAGGCGTCTTGGGCGAGCTTGCGGCCAGCGGGCCAGCGGAAGTGGAGCAGGCGGTGGCCGGTGAGGGAGGCTGCGCGTGAGAGGCGGGAAGGGCAGGCGGGCGCGTCGGTGGGTTGGGCGTCGTGGGTGGGTCCCGGGCGCGCCAGGTTGTCGGTGGGACGTGGGCCAGGTGGCGGTGGACCCCGCCCAGGTGGCCTGGTCGGTTGGGGGAAGTGGGGAGTGGGTGAGGGAGTGGGAGGTGAGTTGTCAGCAGATGAGTGGTGGGGAGTTTGGGGAGGGGTGAGGTGGCGAGAGGGGATTGGGTGGGGTGAGGTGGCTGGTTGGTTGGGTAGACTAGGTTGGGTGAACTTAGGATTTAGAGGGGCTGTTCAGGTGGACCGATTTAATTCCTGGGGTGGTCGTTCGGGTCATCCGGCCCGTTCGACTGTCCCACTAAAATAATTAATTAAATTATTTATTTCAACCAGCGCTTTTGCAATCCGACAGCGGACAAAACAAAATAATCCGGGGACCCGGGTTTGCGTGTTTGAATGAAGATGGGGCGTTTTAGAAAACAAAACTAGGTTTATCTGCAAATAGTTTTATGCAAGCAACTGCAAGATGATGACGATGCTCAAATGCAATGTGGCATGATGACATGAGCATGCGGTCATGATGATGCAATGCACAAAAACAACGCGATTTTCTAGTAGTGGTTTTGCGGGATGCCACAGATGCTGTGCCAATGACCCTTGCAGGTCTTCTGACGAAGTTTCGGAGTGCCAGCAATGTCAAGGAGCTAGTGCGGCAGCAGCTCGTCGCGGGGTGAAGGCTGCCTTGTCTCTTGTGAGGGTGCGCCGCTCTGACGTAGATTTGGTTGCTGTGGCGACTGGGCCACCTCCTCGACCAGATGGTGGCGAGTGGGATATGCGTCCGTCGCGTCAGCTGTAAAGGCATGCGATCAGATTGTAGATTTTTTTGAGCAGCGTGCTCAGGATATTCTTCAGAATAGGTAGGACCTGAAAATAAACAGATAGATGTAAAATTTGTATATTGCGGCTGGGCGTGTATGTGCCCTTTGTTGTAAAGGTTTGCTTGTTTGTGAGCACGCAGTGCTTTGATTGATCACGTGCCCTTTTCGCTTGCACGACGTGAAGTCGCTACTCAGGTGTACACGTTTGGTCCTCAGTCGATGAAATCGTGAGGTGGGGAGAGCCCCCAAGTGCGTTTGTAGCATGTAGTAAAGTTGCAGAAAAATAGTCAACCGAAGGTTGGGGGTGAGACACTTAGCTTTATTTATATCGTAATGGAGGAGGTACATGGTTCGGCTGAGTAGCCTTGGCTGAAAGCCTTATTGAAAGTAAAAGGGGGTAGGTTGCTACGGGTAGAATCGTCGCAAGTGCGAGATGTTCCATGGGTTGGAGTATGCGACTCCAGACTCCACGTGCTTGAGGAGATAGGCGCCACCTGGGATGACCTCGGTGATTGCGTAGGGTCCTTCCCATGGGGAATCGAGTTTGTTCGGTCGCTTTTGCTTGAGTCGCAAGACGAGGTCTCCTTCGACGAAGGACCTTGGGCGCAGCCGGCGGCTGTGATAGCTGCGGAGACTCTGCTGGTACACCGCTGATCTAGCTGCTGCTATATCCCGTGCTTCGTCGAGTGTGTCGACGGCATCTTCGAGTGCAGCCGTGGATTCGGCTTCGCTGTAAGCGACGACTCATGGAGCCTGGTGGCGTACTTCGGCTGGTAGCACGGCCTCATCTCCGTGCACCATGAAGAACGGTGTGTAGCCGGTGGAGCTGTTTGGCGTAGTCCGTAAGCTCCACAAGACAGACGGTAGTTCTTTTGTCCAGTTTCCAGCTTTGTGCTCGAGTGAGCTCATGAGGCGCTTCTTAATGCCGGCGCCGATTAGGCCGTTGGCCTTTTCCACTTGCCCGTTTGTTTGCGGGTGTGCCACTGAGGCATACGTGATATTGATCCCGAGGCCTTCGCAGAAGTCCTGGAATTCTTCGGAGATGAAGTTCGATCCGTTGTCGGTGATGATGTTGTGCGGTACGCCAAACCTGTAGACAATGGATTCGAAGAACTTGACGGCGGTCTTGCCCTTCTGGTTGGTGACTGGCATGGCTTCGATCCACTTGGTGAATTTGTCGACTGCGACCAGGAGGAAGACGTGTCCTCCCTTCGAGGATTTTGGCAGTTTGCCGATCATGTCAAGGCCCCATTGGGCAAAAGGCCAGGCTATGGTTATGGGTCGAAGTTCGGACCCAGGTGCGTGCGGTTTGTCGACGAACCGTTGGCATCCGTTGCATCTTCGGACGATGTCCTTCGCGTTGCTCATGGCCGTTGGCCAGTAGAATCCTACTCGCAGAGCTTTGGCGACGAGGGAGCGACTGCCTGCATGGTGGCCGCAGATGCCCTCATGGATATCTTGGAGTATGGCCTTGCCGTCTTCGATGGTGACGCACCGTTGTAGTACACCCGTAATGCTGCGTTTATACAGCTCGCCGTTGAGGATGGTGAAGGATTTTGACCGACGAGATATGCACCGGGCATCTGTCGGGCTGTCAGGCAATTCTCCGTTTAACAGGAACTGGAGGTATGGACGTGTCCAAGTTTCTTCGACTGCCATGACCTGCATCAGGTTGACCATGGCAACTTCGGTATCCAACTTTTCGGGTCCTTCATGACCTTCGGGTAGCGTAGCCCCCGAGTGTTCTACTTCTTCGGGTGAGACCTTGGGGAATTTCCGCTTGATGGATGGCACGCAGATCTGTTCGAGGAACACACCTGGTGGTACCTTTGCACAGGTGGAGATGATGTTGGCGAGTCTATCGGCCTCCTCATTGCTCTCTCTTCCAACGTGCCGAAGTTCGCAGCCGTCAAATTCTCCTTCGAGTGCGTTGTATAGCGCGCGGTACGCGATCATGTTTTCGGCGTGTGCGTCGCACTCATTCATCGTCTGCTGCACGACAAGGTTGGAGTCACCGTAGATGACCAGACGCGTTGTGCCGCATATTTTTGCCATCTTCATGCCATGGATGAGGGCTTCGTATTCGGCCTCGTTGTTGGAGGCTCTGAATTTCATCCGGAGAACGTACTTCATCTTGTCACCTTGTGGGGAGGTCAAGATGACTCGCCTACTCCGCTTCACGCTTGGAGCCGCTAAAATGCATTGTCCAGATCGACATGTCCGGGTGTCGCATTGCAGCTCCATCCAGTGTACCAGGAAGTCCGGAAGGACTAGAGATTTGATTGCGTGTCGCTTCTCGTAGACGATGTCCAACGGTGATAGTTCAATGCCCCACAGGGCCACACGTCCTGTGGCCTCTAGGTTATTCAGGATGCTGTTCAGGGGTGCCTCGTTGACGACCATCACCTGATGCTCCTAGAAGTAGTGGCTCAGTCGTCGAGCCGTCATGAACACGCCGCAGGCCAGCTTCTGGTAGTGCGGGTACTGCTGTTTTGTTGGAGTGAGAACCTCGCAGAGGTAGTAAATTGGGCGTTGTACCCCGTGGGTCTTGCCTTCTTCGGGTCATTCGACCACGTATCATCGTCGACCACCGTGTGCGGCTGCTATGTACAGCAACAGGGGCTCACGCTCTTTTGGCGTGACCAAACCGGGCGAGGTGGAGAGGAGCCGCTTGAGGCTTTCGAATGCGTCATTGGCTTCGTGTCCACTGAACTTGTCCGCCTTTGCAGCACCGGTAAAATGGTAGGGCCTTCGCCCATGCGGTGATGAACCCGCTTAGTGCCGCTACTCACGCCTGAAATGTTGAACGCCTTTGAGGTTTTTCGCTTCTCCATTGTCATGATAGCTTTGATTTTCTTCGGTTCACTTCGATCCCTCGTTGAGAGATGAAGTACCCGAGCAGCTGACCCGAGGGGACGCCGAAGGCGCACTTTTCTGGATTGAGCTTGATCCTGTAGCGATCAAGGTTGTCGAACGTCTCGCGGAGATCGTCGATAAGTGTTCTTGCCTCCTTGGTTTTTATGACTATGTTGTCGACATAGACTTGGACGTTGCGACCAATCTGGTTCTTGAGGCAGGCCTGCATGCATCGCTGGTACGTGGCACCCGCGTTCTTTAGCCCGAAGGGCATTGTGTTGTAGCAAAATACTCCGAACGGTGTGATGAACACCGTTTTCTCTTGATCTTTGACCTTGAGTCGAATCTGGTTATAGCCTGAGTAGACGTCGAGGAAGGAGAGATTCTCACAACCTGCAGTCAAATCGATGATCTGGTCGATCCGAGGAAGAGGGAAGTGGTCCTTTGGGCAGTGTTTATTTAGTGACGTGAAGTCCACGCACATCCGCAGGATGTCCGTGTCCTTCTTCGGGACCATCACCGTATTTTCCAGCCACTCGCTTTCCTTGATTTCCCGGATGAAGTCTGCTGCGAGTAATTTGTTGATCTCCTTGCCGATAGCTTCGTGGCTCAAGCGGTCTTGGATAGGCTTGGCGGCTTGGTGTCCGGAAGACATTGAGTGCGTGCTCGGCGAATTCCATGGGAACTCTGGCATGTCGCGGACACCAGCGAAGATTTCCAGCTCATGGAGGAATTGACGAAGCGCCTTCCTATGCGGTCTTGAGGTCGTTGGCGATCAGCGCCCGTCTTGGGCGTCTGTCGGATGGACTGCACTTTCTTGGTGTTGATGGTGGAGTCGAAGGACATGTCGGGTGCGTTACGCCTTGTGGTGAGGGTAGCCCATTGTTCGTCACCTCGCGGAGCCTTACGAGCTCGTCTTGCATGCCAAGGATCGAGATTTTGTTGAAATCCCTGCCGCATTGGTCCGATCGGGTGAAGCTTCCTGGGACTGTGATGACGCCTTGGTCCTGGCATCTTGAGTAGTAGATATGCGTAGTGTGGGGCGGGAACCTTGAATGCTACACGTCCAGGATGGCATGGTATTGCGGCCACCCACCACTTAGAATTCTAGGCGCTCCGCGAAAGTTGTCCGGCTTCCGAAGATGACGCCGAGCCCTATTTTGCCTAGGGGAAGATGCCCTTCCTCGACAATGCCGTGGAACGTTGTGTCTGATTGTTCCAGGCTGCATTGCGGGATCCGCATAGCTGCTAGAGTGCTTGCGAACATTAGGTTGATGCCGCTGCCGCCGTCCATGAAGACGTGACTCATCTCGAAGCCTCCGATATGCGCCTCCAGCACCTGTGGCAGCATGACCAGGCGAGGATCCGCAAGGGTGATCCGGCGAGTGAATGTGATGCAGGACTCCGATCCGGAGGTACTCGAGGATTGCGGTGAGTTGCCACATCAAGTTGATTTGTCGGGTGATTTTCTTACGCACCCTGTTTGTTGGGCGTCCTTCGATCATGTTTATTGCTCCTTTGGTGGGGATATGGGACCCGGTGTTGTTTTTGCTGGTGCTTGGTTGGTTTTGGCCTCCAATAGGCGGTGGAGGAGCTCCGTGTGCTATTTCACCTGCAAAGTGCGTTTCGACGCAGGAATTGGAGCTTGTTGCCTCATCTGCATCATGCCTTCGCTGAGTTTCTGGAACTCGCGACAGTCCTTGAGCATGTGGCTGGCTTTCTTTTTTCCATCCTGTTTATCGATGTAGAAGTGGATGGTGCATGGACCCGAAAGTTTGTCGAATGCTGAGGGTCTGTTGTCGCGGTCGCGGCATTGCCACGACTGCGTTGGTCGTCCGTTGTCGCGGAAGTTTCCGCTGCGGTATCCTCCGCTGTTGCAGCGGTCGGCGTAGCCGGCCGCGACCATGTCGGGTCCGTCGCGGTCCTCGTAGACGCGCGATCTCCTCTTGCTGCGGCGTTCGCGTCTTCGGCCGTAGTCGTCCTCTTCATCTGATTAAGGGTGGATGGATAATCTTCGCCCGCCCAACTGTTGGCGATTTCCATGAGGTGGTCGAGTGTCTTGGGGTTTACACACCCATGTTCCTCCTTGAAGTCTTGGCGCTTGACGCCGTCCCTGAAGGCGTCGATGGCCCTCTCTTCGGAGATGTGTGCTGTGGAGTTTTTGGTCGTAGACCAGCGTAGTATGTACGAGCGAATAGATTCACCCGTTCTTTGAGTGCAGGCTCGCAATTCTTCGATTGAGGAGGGCCTCTTGCTGGTGCCTTTGAAGTTTCGGATGAAGCTGTAAGCGAGCTCCTCCCAGCTTCGAATGGATCCTGATGATAGGCTGCTAAGCCAGACCCGCGCTGCGCCTGTTAGCTGCAGCTGAAGGCATTGCATGGCGGTTTCTTTGTTGCCTCCATGAAGCTTGACGGATGACATATGGTCACTGAGCCAGGATTTTGGATCTTGCGTGCCGTTGAAATTTGGAGTATCCGAAGGAAGTTTGAAGTTGCGTGGCATCTGTGTTCGCCAAACAGATCTGCTGAAGCATCGGGCTCCGCAGAGTTCTCCTTCGTCTTCATCCATCTCAGATTTAGACGAGCATGCGCGTTTGGCGCGTGCTTTGTCCATCTTGCGCTGTGTAAGCTTGTCTCTGGCGTCGTAGTCGCGTTTGTGGCGGTTGGAGCTCTTCTTCCTTCGAGGAAGATCGTGCTCCTCTTCCTCTTCGGATGAGGGTGTGGGGCTCCGGTCGCGCCTGGCCGGAGCTTTCCTCTTGGCTCAGCGGCGTCTTCGTGGGCGCAGCTCCGATTAGTCCTAGTCCGGTGAGTGCGGACTTATGCATGGCCCTTTTGGGTCCCCTCCGGAGGTGGGTGAGCCGCGAGATCTGTGATGGTTGCCATGATCGCAGCTTGTGGCGTCTTGGGATGATGTTGCCGTCGGCGTCCATATCCATGAACGATGTATGGAGAGTTGGTCACGTCACGCCGCTCCTTGGGGTCCATGTTTTCCACCCGAGAGCGGTGCTTGTTTCCCTGATTTCTGTTTGTGCTAGAGCCGGGTTCCATGGCGGAGAGCGCAGCTCGTCGCGCACTGGACTCAAAGGCTGCTTGCTTGCGTTTGTCGAGCGTCTTCTGCATCTCGACTTGTTTCTTGTGCTCCTCGATGAGGAGGTAGTGGTATGCCCTCAGCAGATCACGTGGGGAGTCCAGAGGTAGGACTATTTCGCCCGTGACAGCGCGGCGTGCTTCGACCCATCCTTCTTTTCTAAGTTGGATGAGGTGGCCGCCGTTTTCCCCGTTATCGCCGTTTCTGTCCTGCGGGTTGGGGTTGGGCGGCGGGTTAGGCGTTTCCTCGTCAGTTTTGATGAGTGCTGCGCACAGATAGCGCCTGCAGATTGGTTGGCTGCTGCCGCAGCTTTCGGATCCGGAACCGTAGGTCCCTTCATCCGAAGGTGGATCGCACAGATCGGAGTTGCAGCTGCTGCTGCTGTAGAACTCATCTGTTGATGGTGACGTCGTAGCCGGGTGTGGAGCCCACCTGGCGGGCTGATTGATGGCAAGGGCACCCGCTCGAGGTGGAGGTGCGGTTGTCCCACTCGAAGCGAAACTCCGAACAAGATTTCGAGTTCGCCGCCTCTGGCTCGAAATCCTTCATGGTATCCGAGTGGGCGATGAAGTCAAAAGCGCCAAGAGGAGGTGACTCTCCGCTGCGGAGTTGTAGATCGATCGGGTCGGAACGTCACGACCGCTGTCAAGCAGCCCCAATTCCCACAGACGACGCCAATTGACGAGGTTTAATCTCGTCAATGCCCATTGTTATGGACTTGGGTTTTGGAGAAGATGGGGATGCTGGAGATCGTGGCACGGTTAACAAACAAGCTACCAGGGGACACGAGATTTACCCAGGTTCAGGCCCCCGGAGGGAAAACCCTACTCCTGCTTGTCTGCTCTTTGATTACGGCGGAACCGAAGGTTACAGGGTGCGCAGATTCGATCTGGCGTGGATGCTGTTGGAGATATGCCCAAGAGGCAATAATAAAGTGGGTTATTATCATATCTTCATACTTATGATAAATGTTTACATACCATGCTATAATTGTATTAACAGGAAACATTAATACTTGTGTGATTTGTAAACATAAAAGAGTCCCTAGTAAAGCCTCTTGTTAAACTAGCTTGTTGGTTAATACATGATCATGGTTTCCTGATCATGAACATAGAGATGTTATTAACAATAGGGTCATATCATTAGGAGAATGATGTGATGGACATACTCCTATAGTTAAGCGTAGCATAAAGATCAAGTCATTTAATATAGTTCATTTGCTATAAGCTTTCTGATACATAGTAACCTAATTCCTTCGACCATGAGATCATGCTAATCACCATCACCGGAAGGATGCTTTGATGACATCAAACACCACGTGAATCGGGTGGCTATAAAGGTGGCATTGAGTGTTCGGAAAGTATGTGTTGAGGCACATGGATCAAGAGTGGGATTTGTCCATCCATATGACGGATAGATATACTCTGGGCCCTCTCGGTGGAATGTCATCCAATTAGCTTGCAAGCATGTGACTGGCTCACAAGGGATCACATACCACGGGAACGAGAAAAGAGTACTTATCGGTAACGAGGTTGAACTAGGTATGCAGAGATACCGACGATCAAAACCTCGGATAAGTAAACTATCGTGAGGCAAAGGGAAATTGGTATCGTATGTAAGTGGTTCATTTGATCGCAAAGTAATCGTAGAAATATGTGGGAGCCATATGAATTTCCAGATTCCTCTAGTGGTTATTGATCGGAGAAGTGTCTCAATCATGTCCGCATAATTCACGAACCGTAGGGAGACACACTTAAGGATTCGATGTTGTTGAGTAGTTATGGAATGATGAGTAAGAGAACGAATGTTGTTCGGAGTCTCAGATGGGATCCGGGATATCACGAGGAGATCCGGAATGGTCCGGAGAATAAGATTCATATAAGGAAAGTCCTATTTCGGAGTTGGAGAATGATTCCGGTGTTTTCATCGGGAATGTTCTAGAAGGTTCCGGAATGTCCGGCACTCCGGAGGGGAAGGGTACATGAATGTGTTATATCAAGTTGGTATGATTGCATTATGTACTTGGTGTCATCGCTGTACCAAATAGAGGGTTTATTCAAATCCTAGTTTGAAAAGTCAAACGGCTAGTTTGAAAGTCAAACGACTAGTTTTGGGAAAGAGGAGAAGGAGGTTTGAAACCGACTTGGGGAGGTTCCTCCTCCGCCCACCTTGGGTCCGAGTTGGGAGGACTCCTCTCCCGTGCGCCTCCCTCCACCTATATAAGGAGGCGGGGCTCCCTCCTAGCACACAAGTTGCCTCCTGTAAACCTAAACCCTAGCCACCGCCTAGGATTTCTCCCAAGCCGAGTTAGAGCTTCTAATTGCCTTAGCCGCTGGTTTAGCCCCTTCTAATTGGTGTGTCTAAACCCTAGATCACCAAGGCTCTCTCATAGTCCACCATACTGCACTCGGCTTAAGCCTGCGAGATCTCCCTCTACTTAGGTACCACGCCGTCGTCGTCTTTGCCGAATCGCGAGAGAGTGCTACAACCTCCATTTCTTGTAACAAGGAGAGGAAGGTCTTCGTCAGTCAGAACCTGTGACCGATCAAGGGAGAACCTTCTTGGAATCAGCGCGGAAGGATCGTCTACGCGATCTTGAGATCGGCAAGTGTACGACTACATCACCCACGAGAATCTGCTCTCGTTAACCGCTTTGGAATCTTCGAGGGTGAGTTCCTCTATCGACTCGTTGCTACAATCTAGTATATAGATCTTGGCTTGTTTGTGTGCATGCGGTAGAAATTTTTTGTTTTCCATGCGACGAACCCCTACAGTGGTATCAGAGCCGTGTCTATATGTAGATCTGTTGCACGAGTAGAACATAATGGTCATTGTGGGCGTTGATGCTTTTGTTGTCGATTGATTTTTGTGTACTTTGCATCTTGCGGGATGGTGGGATGAAGCGGCCCGGGCTAACCTTACATGACATCGTTCATGAGACTTGCTCCACGCTTGACATGCAACTTGTATTGCATAAGTGGCTTTGCGGGTGCCTGTTTCTCCCAACATAGTTAAGATTCAATTTACAACGGGTGATTGACAATACTAGTATCAATGTTGTGGTTCTTGTTCGTAAGTTAGAGCGACACTTATTGAAAGCCCCAAACCACGTAAAATATGCAAAGAAAGTAGAGGCGTCTAACTTTGTTTTGCAGGGGTGTGCAGTGATGTGATATGGCCATGATTGTGATTATATTTGATGTATGCAATGTTCCTTATTGTAAGTTGGCAACCGGCAGGAGCCATTTGGTTGTCTTTAATTTATGTTACGACCCGCGTGTCTATTCAAAGTAGTTGTAATAGTTGAAGCCGGTGGACGAAAACCATGGAGAAGCGTCATTGACCTTGATGCAATGCCGGTGATGATGGAGATCATGTTCGTGCTAGAAGATGGAGATCGGAAGCACAAAGAAGAAAGGCCATATCATATCACATATTATGAATTGCATGTGATGTTAATCCTTTTATGCATCTTGTATTGCTTAGTTCATGATGGTATCATTATAAGATGATCCCTCAAGCACACAATTTCAAGTATTTAAAGTGTTCATCCTTAGTAAGCACCGTTGCTAAAGCTCGTTGTTTCGAAGCACCACGTGATGATCGGGTGTGTTAGATTCTGCGAGTGTATACAACGTAAGCAAGCCAGATTTGCTTATGCGGAAGCTAAGGTTGATCTTGACGAGCCTAGCATGTACAGACATGGTCTCGGAACACGGATCACCGAAAGGTAAAGCATGAGTCATATAGTAGATATGATGAACATGTTGATTGTTCGCCATTGAAGTTGCATCAACTCTCGTGATGATCGGTTTTGATGTGGTGGATTTGGTTCGTGTGATCACTAAAACAATGTAAGGAATATTGTTTTGAGTGGGAGTTCAACGGCAATATGATTAAAAGTTGAACATTATTTATCATAAATTAAATCAAAGTGAATTTGCATAGTTGTTGTAGTCATTGGCATCCGTTTACCACCTTACGCTTAGTTATAATTGAGATGATAGAACTATATAATTCTGGTTAGTTACTTTCTGACTGGTATCGTATTGTTTTGAAGTGTTAATCTAAAGTTTAAAAGTCCTATTGCAAACTTTCAGTAAGTTCCGGTTACTCCATGAAGTTTAATAATTAGTATTAAAACAAGAGTGACAATTCCAAGTGTTAGTGTATGCGTATCATGTTTGTCTCCATGATTCTTGATATTCAAAGGATTGTCTTAATATCAAGGTTGTCTAGGATCTGAAAGAGTTGTTTCAAAAACCATGACGTGTGGAAGATATTGTGATATCTGAAACGAAGTTTTGGTTGCAACATGA
Organism: Avena longiglumis; assembly: GCA_030063025.1. Classification (NCBI taxonomy): domain Eukaryota; kingdom Viridiplantae; phylum Streptophyta; class Magnoliopsida; order Poales; family Poaceae; genus Avena; species Avena longiglumis. The sequence continues at coordinate 443,288,626 of CP125975.1, read as the reverse complement.
TAGAGTATAATATGGCAAAAGTCATGTTCTCATATTTGATGAGAATTTGCAAAGGGTTGGAGACACTAGTTGTCCTAATCCACCAAAAGGTTTTGGATAGCAACATTATACTTACGATTCATCTTTATAAGCTAAAAGTAGCTTGATCATGGATAATTCCATGATAAGGATGAATATTTGATGTAGGTAAAATATTTACTACACCAAGAGATTACTAAAGAAAGGAATTTGAAAGAACACTAAACATTTGATAATGGTGATCTACTTCAAAGTGCAAGTCCAAATACATTGGTATTTAACTATACACGCTTTGGACTATGTGTCATATGTATGACTCCACTATTGATGTTGATAGATTCTTTCAAACACAAAAGGAAATACTGAAAGAGAATCTCATAAATATATGGCAGAAAAGAAAAGACTAGAATTGTTCAGTTTAAGTATATAGATGATATACATGTTATGGCTATATTCTTTGCTTATTAAACAATGTGGTTCTTAAGTATTTGATACTGAATTTGTTGGTGTGAATCGTCATACGAAACAACACAATTCATGAACTACAATGGCCTAAGTAACTAGCAAAAGAATATGTGATGATGTTCATCAAGAACAAATAAAGGGTTATTGTGTTGCTCGTTAAACATCAAAGTTTGCCTTCAAGATTTGTTTTATCAGGTATTATGAGAACAAAAGGGTTGTTCAAATAATTGCCGTAATCCATAAAAGATGGATGATTCACAAATCTCGTTGGAAAACTCACATCCATAAAACTAGTGCTAAAGATGTCGAAAGACAAATTGATTGAAAGATCACTTAGGAAGTGACATCGCCGTTTAAATTATATTTGAAAGAAAACATGAAGAAACTCCATGTGGATGGATTTTGGAGTCTTTTGATTTTGATCAAATGACGCTTGTGAAACTTTCCTAGAGATAATTAAAACTTCGTTCATAGGCCAAAAGGGAACGAATGACTAGCTTATTGGAACTTGTACATATTGTTGTACGAAATCCATTATGTGTAGTCAAGAGCGATGGATTTCAACTTCATATGCTTTCTCCAAAAATTTGAGTGAATATATGAATATTCACTTAATAAGGATGAAGTATGAAACATTTGAAAAGTTCAAGGACTTTCAAGATGAAGTGCAAAATCATTGTAACAAGAATATAAATAGTTTATGATAAGATCATAAAGGAAGATATTTGAGTTACAAGTTTAGCATAATACCTAAGATTTAAGGAATCGTTCTGTGGATTTTCATTTCCCGAAACACCATAAGAGTATGGAGCGTTCGAGATATGTGATTAAAACCTTGTTTGACATGGTAAGATCAAAGGTATAATTCATAAAACTGCCATTATGTTTTAAAGATTAAAAGCTTTAGAGACTACTGTTTTTCCACTGAAAAGAGCTCCAACATAATCCGTTGAAATGACACCATATAAAGTTATGGTTTGGGATTAAATCCAAGTTGTCCTTTCTTAAAACATTGGTGTGCTATGAATAAGAAAGATGTTTGCAACCAAAGTCGGATGAACTTGTCTTTGTATGTTATTTCGAATAACTATTCCTCCATAACACCGGAGACAAAAGTGTTTGTCACTTAGAACGTCAAGTTTCTTTGAGAAGGAATTTTTCGTGAAAAGATAAGTGGGAGGACAATAGAACTTTGATAAGGTTAAAAGAACCTTAGCTATATGTGCAAAGTTGCGCAGCACCGAAAAGTGTTCCGGAGGCAGCAACAATGCTCATGGCTCACGTGCCTCAAAGGTTGTGGTTACGAAGGTCAAAGTTTCTGTTGAACCAAGTAGGTCGAGTAAACAATCAAATACCAAGATTTGAGGGTTGAATCATTATTTGAGAATAATGAACGTACTACATGCAAAGAAGCGATGATGGGCCCTGACTCCGTCTAATGGCTTGAATCCATAAAATCCGTGATAGTTCCATACACGAAAAATCAAGTTTTGAACTTGAAGGACCCTCAAGAAAGGTGTAAGACCTTACAGTTGTGTTTGGATCTATAAATAAATAGACATGGATGTTGCACATCTATGAAATAGTCTACATGTTGGGAAATAGTTCACAACAATGTTCAAAGGTTGACTATGACAAGATCTGATCTTTCATAGCGATATTTAGTCTAGACGGATTAATATAGCAACCACTATATATAATTTTGTTATGTGGTAGTTGAATAAACAAAACAAGTTCTTCTAATAGAATTGTTACCTAGGACATGTGCATAACACGTTCCATAGGGTTTTGTTAATTCAAAGGATGCTAAAAGCGTATGCAAACTTCAATGGTTGAAGTAAGCATAGCGGAGTTAGAATCTTCACTATGATGGAACTGTTAAAAGAGTTTAATTTCATTAGAGACAATGAAGATGCTTGCATTTGCAAGAAATTAAGTGGGAGCGCTAAGACATATTTCTAATATATTATGTGGAGGACATATTGTTTATTGGAAAAGATGTATATTTTATTAACACATATTAAGAATTTCATCCTGATGAAAGACTTAGGCAAAACCCAAATATTTGGCATCAATAGACGCCAATATGGTTGTGCCAGAAGTACATAGATGAGATATTGAATGAGTTCAATATAGAAACTACAAGAAAGGTTCTTGTCGCACAGAAAGGATTGAATGAGTTCAATATTGATGATATATTCAAGTGTATTGACACTTGGTAAGTGAAACAAAGATTCAAGTATAGATTGATACTTGATGTATGAAATCACAAAGAGTATTTATATCAATCATCTTTGTGATATGTACAAATCCAGATATGTCCTATGCTCTAAATGTTGTGAGCATATACCGTAATGATTCATAAGATGATCATTGGACAATAGTAAGAATATTCTTATGATCTTTTGGAAGAACTAAGAGTATATTATTTGTAGAAGTGACAAATAGATGGTTAGTTCATTGTAAAAGTACTACATTGATACTAGTTTTGTCACAAAGTACAAATTAAGTTTATCTCAATCTAAACCAAGGGTGGCACAATATAATGGAAAGTGAGTTCCATAATGGATTTGGATGAGTTCCAAAGTTAAAGACATTGTGAGATACTACAACAAAAGGCTAAGTGTATGACTGCTATTTTAGCGACAAAGAGGGCATTTGTGTCAAGTAGTTTGTTATCAAACTAGGTGTAGTTCACAGTGGGATAATACTATGAAGATATATTGTACGACAATATTATCAACATGTTTTTAACCCCAAAGAACTAAAGGTCACACCAAAGGACCAAATTTGTACGAAGTCATCTCATTAGAGAATGAGTGATGCGTAGAGACGCAAAGACATGCAATTACACACGGACCTGGAAGTGTCAGATCCGGAGATCAGTTGACCACTAGCAATCGTGTACATACAACACCGGAAAGCCATAGGTGCTGAATACACAAAGGTTTGAAACTAGATTATTGACTCTAGTGCAAGTGGGAGACTGTTGGAGATATGCCCAAGAGGCAATAATAAAGTGGGTTATTATCATATCTTCATACTTATGATAAATTTTTACATACCATGCTATAATTGTATTAACAGGAAACATTAATACTTGTGTGATTTGTAAACATAAAAGAGTCCCTAGTAAAGCCTCTTGTTAAACTAGCTTGTTGGTTAATATATGATCATGGTTTCCTGATCATGAACATAGAGATGTTATTAACAACAGGGTCATATCATTAGGAGAATGATGTGATGGACATACTCCTATAGTTAAGCGTAGCATAAAGATCAAGTCATTTAATATAGTTCATTTGCTATAAGCTTTCTGATACATAGTAACCTAATTCCTTCGACCATGAGATCATGCTAATCACCATCACCGGAAGGATGCTTTGATGACATCAAACACCACACCGTAACTGGGTGGCTATAAAGGTGGCATTGAGTGTTCGGAAAGTATGTGTTGAGGCACATGGATCAAGAGTGGGATTTGTCCATCCATATGATGGATAGATATACTCTGGGCCCTCTCGGTGGAATGTCATCCAATTAGATTGCAAGCATGTGACTGGCTCACAAGCATACCACGGGAACGAGAAAAGAGTACTTATCGGTAACGAGGTTGAACTAGGTATGCAGAGATACCGACGATCAAAACCTCGGATAAGTAAACTATCGTGAGACAAAGGGAAATTGGTATCGTATGTAAGTGGTTCATTCGATCGCAAAGTAATCGTAGAAATATGTGGGAGCCATATGAATTTCCAGATTCCTCTATTGGTTATTGATCGGTGAAGTGTCTCAATCATGTCCGCATAATTCACGAACCGTAGGGAGACACACTTAAGGATTCGATGTTGTTGAGTAGTTATGGAATGATGAGTAAGAGACCGAATGTTGTTCGGAGTCTCGTATGGGATCCGGGATATCACGAGGAGATCCGGAATGGTCCGGAGAATAAGATTCATATAAGGAAAGTCCTGTTTCGGAGTTGGAGAATGATTCCGGTGTTTTCATCGGGAATGTTCTAGAAGGTTCCGGAATGTCCGGCACTCCGGAGGGGAAGGGTACATGAATGTGTTATATCAAGTTGGTATGATTGCATTATGTACTTGGTGTCATCGTTGTACCAAATAGAGGGTTTATTCAAATCCTAGTTTGAAAAGTCAAACGGCTAGTTTGAAAGTCAAACGGCTAGTTTTGGGAAAGAGGAGAAGGAGGTTTGAAACCGACTTGGGGGAGGAGTTCCTCCTCCCACCGCCGGCCCACCTTGGGTCCGAGTTGGGGAGGGACTCCCCTCCCCAGGCGCGCCTCCCTCCACCTATATAAGGAGGGGCAGGGCTCCCTCCTAGCACACACAAGTTGCCTCCCTCTAAACCTAAACCCTAGCCACCGCCTAGGGATTTCTCCCAAGCCGCCGAGTTAGAGCTTCTAATTGCCCTAGCCGCTGGTTTAGCCCCTTCTAATTGGTGTGTCTAAACCCTAGATCACCAAGGCTCTCTCATAGTCCACCATACTCGCTCCGGCTTAAGGCGAAGCCCTGCAAGATCTCCCCTCTACTTCCGGTACCACGCCGTCGTCTTCTTAGGAATCGCGAGGAGAGTGCTACAACCTCCGCTGCCTGCTGGAACAAGGGAGAGGAAGGTCTTTGTCGAGTACCGAACGTGTGACCGACTGCGGGAGCGCTGCCGGAACGCAGCGCCGGAAGGATCGTCTACGTGATCTTGAGATCGACAAGTGTACGACTACATCACCCACGAGAATCTGCTCTCGTTAACCGCTTTGGAATCTTCGAGGGTGAGTTCCTCTATCGACTCGTTGCTACAATCTAGTAGATAGATCTTGGCTTGTTTGTGTGCATGCGGTAGAATTTTTTTGTTTTCCATGCTACGAACCCCTACAGATGCGTGTGCGAAAGTATGAGTCGAGTTGCCCTAGGACGTGCCCTCCTGGCCTTTATATAGACTTAGGCAGGTCCCGGGCATAGTCCTAGTCGGTTACAAGTTCTAGGGTTTTACCCTTTTGAATTTCCTATCTCCTCTAGTCTTGTTCTCCAAGGATCCGAAGGCGTTATGGGCCTTGGCCACCCGAAAATCTTCATGGGCCAGCGTATGTCTGCCGTGGGCCTTCCTTGGGCTGGACTAAGTATGCTGAAGTTACGTACCCGTAGGGTATAACCATGTCACCGTGAATAAAGCTATGGGAGCTGTCTGAGTCTTAGGAACAACATCACTTGATTGGTCATCAAAGTTCTCAATTGAATTGTATGATGATTAGCTATGCTCGATAGATCATGGATCAACATGAACATATTATCTGACACAAATCCTTGCTCCAATTTAATAATAGCATCGAGCACAACTTTATATAACACTTGAAAATATTGATTTATGACATTGCCTGCAACTGAGCAGGTGTGGCTAGAACACACTCATGACTAGGAATGAATGTGTCTCGTCATTAAAACAAATCCTATTAGCGCATATGTACTCATTCAATTATTGAGCCTTCCATAACCTTTCCAGAAGTAACATGAAACTTTCATTCCCTCTTAATCTTGCCGCAAACTCTAGACAAGCAACAATGTCTTTAGCTGTCATTTTTTCTACCTTTTAAGCATCACTTCATGAATTGAGGCATAAGTTATTTCCAGAGACACTCTAGATGGCTATGAGTGGCAATATGTACACCTTTAAGCATGTAGAATGTGCAAAAAAACACTTATATCATGCTCCATCTAGTTATTATTATGTCTTATATGCATGATTACAAGATTTATTCATTTGTATATGAGTGTTGCATAACTACTAGTTTTTATTAGGATTTTACTATTTTCCTTGTCTTTGACATTAGTATAGGTGTTATGGATAAAAGAAGGCAAAAGAATCAAAGAGAGGACGATATGAAAGAGCTGTAGACACCAGACTTAACTATACGAGGGATCAAAAAAATAGTTTTTCCATCAACTCAAAATAAAGATCCAATATCATAGTGTTGTAGTTCACGTCCATATGAATCAAATTGAGCTAAAGAACATCTAAATCGAAGTTCGTGTGAAAAAATGACATCCAATATGCCAAAAGAATTAGATGCTTTAGCGAGCATCTCGGTGTGAACAATGTAAAATATCATGACAAAAAACCTTGTATTCTAACCTCAGCAAAAGAGAGAAAAGTACAGATATGTTTGCACAGTGTAAATTTGAATATGCCTTTGTATTTCTAAAATTTGTCATATTTGTCTTTTTGTTGTGCTTGAAATGCGAAGTATTTTTCATTTAAATTTGTAAACTTGTACTATTTCATATTGTTGGCTACACGTAGATATTTTTTCAGATTTTTTTTGATGCTTTTTGGAAATTTTTAAAAGGGGTTCCATGAAGGACGGGCTCCATGTCCATTTTCCGAGTTGGTACTTATTATGCTAGTCGATACATACGAGGTCGTTCTTCGTGTGTTGGAATTTGAAAAGGAGATCCAAATGGACTATAAATTTCTTGTGTTTTTCTCTGAAACTGAGATCAAAGAAAAAAATTATGCGTTTTTTCTTTTCTCAATTCTTCTGAAGCAAATGGATGAATAGTGCCACTTAGGAAACTTTTCTGTTCCTTTGTTATTCTTTCTTTAAATAAAACAAGCCCTAGAAATAGGGTTGTAGCTCAAAAGAAGAGAACACTTGTGATCTAGTTTCTCAACCATTTGTTTCATACGCAATATTGCAAGTGAACTTGTCGAGATGATAAGATGCTACATGGTCATGACTACGGAATGCGGCCGGTTCCAACTATATATGTGAAAAATGTTTTGTTTGTAATAAAATGATAAAAAAAGTGTAACAAGTTTTGCCTACTAGCAATTGGTTCGCGCGAGAAAAAAATGATAAAATGCAAAAAAGAAATAGATAAAATGCCGGATTTTATATTTTGAAAAAGGTTAAAAATCTGCCAAAGCGATCTAATCGGCCGGGTCATGTAACATCCCAGAATTTTTAGAATGGGAAGGTTCATAGATTTCAGGTGCATTGCATCATGGCATCTTGCAAAATTTCCAAAATTCAAAACCATTTGTGAAAAACTCTATTTGAAACCCCTTATGCATCTATTAGGGTTTCTAAACAAAACCTATTGTTTGAATATTTTACATGGATGGGAATAAGTTTCCTAGTAGTCCTAAAATGATGTGTTGAATTTTAGAAAAATTTACAAATTGGTTTGAGCTCATTTGGAGCTATATTTCAAAAGTTACAAAAGAAATCAGAAAAAGGAAAATAATAAACAAAAAAAGCCTAAGCTAACTCTAACCGGGCGGCCACCAGGCCGGCCCAGCCCTTCTCTGCCGCCCGCGCGCCAGCCAAGCCCACCCTTTCTCTCTCGCACGTAGCAGCAGCGACCGCAGCAAGCGCGGCCCAGCGCTAGCCCACCTAGCACCCTCTCTCCCCCTTTCTTTTTTTTTCTCCTGACGAGTGGGGCCCCCTTGTCATCCCCGTCATGGAGGTGAGCCCTACTCGGAGACAACCGCCGCCACCGCAGTCTTCGCCGATTCGGCTCGATCCCGAGCCTCCCCTGCATCCAAACCCCACCCTCGCAGATAAAAACCCCTTCCTCCACCTCGTGCAGTTTTTTGGCTTATACCGAACCCTAGCCGCCAAATCGCGAGCTCGCGATCTCGTTGTCGTCGGCCTCCACCGATCGATCTTGGAACCGAGGTTCTGGAACACCCCTCGCCCTCTTATCCCTCTGGTTCTTCTCCCCTTGATGAACTCCGTCGCCTCACCCCTTTCCCCCTCTCGCAGAGCACCGTACCGCCTAGGATACGTCGCCGTAGAACCACCGCCTCCGCACGCCTCCAGCCGCACGCCACCGTCTCCAGGGGAAGCAAACTGCCGCGCCGAGAGTACCTGGGAGTTCGCCGTACGCTCCCGCATACCGTGGACAACCTCACCGATCCATGAGACCACCGGGAGCACCGCCACCATCTTCGTCTGAGCCGCCCACGTCACTCGCCGGTGAGCTCTCAAGCTCTGCACCGGGGCCGTTGGATCTGGAACCGACGCCCAGGATTAGATCCCTGGGCGAAGCGGTATCAGCCTACTAGCATGCGCCACCTGGCCTCAGTCTCGGCGGGGCCGAGTCAACGCCAGCTCAGCGCGCGCGGCGAATGACAGCGTGCCGCGTGGCGTAGTTCTCCGAGTTAATTTCTGAAAATGATTTAATAGCTAGAAATTTCGCAGAACTTGTAAAATCCATATAAAATTGAATATAGATCAGACAAATACATATGATATATCCCCGAATTCAGAATAATGTTTAGAATATTATCATGCAATAAAATTCGTAATTTGACCAATGCATATTTCCTGGATTATTTAAAATCTCTTATATGGTAAATAATTCATAGGAAAATATCCACAACTCCAAAATTCGCGAATTTGGTGTCTATGGATTCAGAAAATTGTAATCTACGTCACTATAGCATTAGTTGATTTTGGTACAGTATAAAATAATTATCTATGATTAAATCACTTAAATGAGTATTTTGGCTATAACTTTTAATCTGTAAATCATTTTAGGGTGAAATCAGTGACAAATGAAAGCTATGGACATTACCTATCTAGTAGCATGGTTCTCATAATTTTATGAAACTATTTTGTACTGAAAGTATTCAGATTCCTATAATGCCTATTTAAAACCTATTTATTTAATAGAAAATGCCTATGAAATGCTTTTGAACTTGTTTCTGTTTTATAAACGCATGCATACTGTTTTGTTGTGTTGCTATACTGTATGATTGATTGCAACTATTGTTTTGCATGATAGATTGTCCGGAGTGCGATTATTGTGATTGCGACGACTGTGTGAACGATTACTACAACTGAGGCAAGTGCCACTATCATGAATCTCCTATTGTTTTATTATGCATTTAGTTTTCAGTAGCTTGCATTGGAGGAAATGTTTTATATTATATATGCTATGCTATGGTGTGAGTACCCAATAGAATTGTCATAGACCCTAGTTGATTCCTTGATAGACATCATATTTTAGATGCTTAGCCATGCTATTAGTTGCGTGGGTGGTTTTCATGATACATATGTGTAAGAGAAGGATTATGTTTTGCTTAAATGAAAACCACTTAATCAATGAATCACCTGGGTGAAATGGCATTGATTGGATCATCGAGTGTTGATTTTGGTGGGGATTGCCACCAGGCTTCAAAGAGATAATAAGCGGTCTTGATTAGTAACTTTCATGTACAACCACATGTCATATGGGATCTGACTTGACTGAGTAAGTTATGGGATCATATCCTACTGTGACTAGCAGATGTAGGTGTTGTTAGGATGGTACGGTCCGGAGTTAGGCTCATGATTATGTTTCCCAAAGGTCTCGTCCTGATCTTCTTTCAAAAGGGGTTAATTGGGTCTTGTGGGTAAAGTGTACTAGCCTCTGTAGATGGTTTATGAAATAAGTACTTAGCCGTGTCCCCGGTAATGGACAATTATGAGTAACTTCTCTTGACGCAGTTGAAAAGTCCCATTCATTCCAATTTCTCTAATAAAACTTGATGGGCGAACTTAATGGGTTATAGGAGCACTTGAGTGACTCAATGTGTCCATAGCTTTAGGAGCTCTCGAGTGACTCGAGTTGTTCTTAGTTATTTTGAAGAACTAAAACTTTATTTAAAAATATAGGAGAAAATGCTGCTTTATGCAAATAGCCTAAACTCCACTAGCCAAAGTGTGCATGTATATGACAGGTTGCCAATTGTGTCCATATAACAGTGACATCTTGCCAATACAATTCAAATGTATTGACCATTCGTGGCTGCAACTTTTTATGTTGCAGGTTATTTCGACGACAAGTAAGGTTATCATTTAGGTTGCGAATCTCCACTCAGCAGTTTGCCTGTGGCGTGATGGAGCCTTTATATATTGCTTATTTGTTGAACTATGTTATTTGATCTAGCTGTGAGCTAAGCAACTTTGTAATATTTATATTCATGGATCAATCGTTGTAATAATGTGATGCATTGATACTGTTTTATTCATGGAAACTGTGTGTACTAGCTAATCGATCCAAGGGACTAGCACTGTAAACACATGATCCAATTATTAATGGGTTGAATCGCTACAGGTCGTCACGCACATGACCCTCTTTGCGTATGTTTCTCTCCCTTTCACTTTCCCCCACGCATTGAGTATCCCTCTTCCTATGAACTATCTTTGTCTCTGTTATACAAAGCTCCCGCTCGAGACGAACCAAACCAAAAAACACCGAAGCGGGGCTTTATTTTCCTCCTGTACGTGGCCTCTCTGACCTAGCCGCCGCCTCCACCTCCGCCTCCTCCATAGATCGGTTCCTCCTCCTCCGGCCGTCCTAGCCGGTAGGAGGGGTGGGGAACCCGATCTATGGGTGGAGTTTTCAATAAAAGTAGTGTTTTCTGAAGATTTGATTAGGGTTTGGTAGTCATCTTCTTGTTGGCATCTATGTCAATGGAGATGGCATCGTTCATAATAAGAGATCTTCGGACCTTACTGCGATGACGAGATATTTTTCCCGGTGTTAATGATGGTGCTATAAGATTTAAGTTCTATAGGTACGGTCTTTCAGATCTTGCTTCGTCAAATCGGTTTTGGAGCTTTTCTCAAGGTTGTCGCGAGGATGATTATCCTCGCAATATTTGTCTCGGCTGCTACGTCTTCGACAATGGTGATTCGTACTCTCGGTTCCTTGGCAACGTCGACCAGGCTGTTCGGTTTATTTTCCCTGGAATGCTCGTGTTGGTACTCTTGCTGATATTGGTTGATTACTTTAATGGTTGCGTACGCACACAACTTTGGTACTGCGGCTCAAATTAAAATTATGGGAGAACCATCATTGGTATTTACAGGTCTGTTCATTTTCAAAAAATCGTTGGTATTTACAGGTCTGTTCATGTTTCTTCGGCTACCTCCATGAAAGTACAAGATCGTGTCATGGAAGAAGAAGAATTTAAATAACTCGAAGAGTTGCTTATTTTCTTTTAGTCTTTATTTTGTAGACACTGAAGTGTGTATCTCTACCATGTACTATTTGTCAGTATAAATATATATGGTATTGATTGTCAAAAAAAAGCTCCCGCTCGAGACCACCATGGATGGGTGTTGACATGAGTATGCCCTATGGGTATCTGATGTTGGCTTACCCGGTCAAGCCTGCCGGAAGGCCATGCAATTATCCACTCCTGATGAATGAAGTCCAAGAAGGATTTAGGTGATCCAGGCCCATAAAGGACGCGACTCTTTGAGAAACATGACTAGCTTTAGATAAAAATTCAAAGGGTAAAATCCTAATTTCTAACCGACTCGTGATGTCTACGCACTTCTATTCTTGTAAACAGTTGTTAAGCCTCCAAGTGCAGAGGTTTGTAGAATAGCAACAAGTTTCTCTTAAGTGGATTACCCAACGTTTATAAAACTCATGGAGGAAGTGGTCAAAGGTATCCTTCTCAAGCAACCCTGCAATCAAGATACAAGAAGTCTCTTGTGTCTCCAACACACTCAATACACTTGTCAGGTGTATAGGTGCACTAGTTCGGCAAAAAGACGGTGAAATACAAGTGGTAAGGATCATTATAAGACAACTGTGCCAGAAAAGAGCTTGACGGGGTGGAAGAGACTGGAAGCAAGCAAACATGCAACAGATCTAGTTGTAAACGGTATTTTATTATTTAAAAACAAGGCCTAGGGATCATACTTTCACCAGTGAACACTCTCTGATATAAATATATTCTCATCATGATTCTACCCTGAACTACTCTCCGGTTGAACACTCTAATCCATTGTAGGGCTATAACAGCACTCCTCAAAGTTTGCCTTTCCCATCTAGATAATTCCACACTGTCACCTTGTAATACCTCGAACACTACGCTCTAAGTAACAAGCCTGGAATGAACCCAAAGTGCATGAGGTGTCCTACCGAGGAGGCCGGGGCCACCCACGGGTAGGTCCCGTCTGAGCGAAATAGGGCACGATACCGGCCAACACCCCATCCACTTTGCAAGAACATCGGGACAAGTACGAGCGGCATAGTCGATAGGCATGCGAAAACATAACATACACAATTGTGTATGTTAGCGACATACAAGAGTACATCAGAGCCAGACCATCTAAAAGAAATAGAAATATGCAACGCCATACGGCAAGATTCAAATTACTAGATAGTTCTAATAGTTAGGATACATCCTCAAACATCACACATCAGAGTATCAAGCGGAAGTGGAAGACAGATCCGAGTACGGATAAGAAGCAAATTGGCGTAAGACGCCCTGAAAATAAGCACATCCCGCCCACATGATCTCAAGATCTCCAAACCCCGGAAACTCTACGCCAGATGGTTGTTGCCTCCATCCTCGGTCTCTTCAACCCAGTAGCCTTCCTATGGGTAAACCTGTCCATCTGAATCAAATATTTATTGTGTGAGACCTTAGGGGGCTCAGCAAGTCTTTATGCATCTAAAGGGGACAACCTGGGTGTGACGCAATTGCAGCAAAAATAAAGCCTAGCAGTTCTATAGAGACACGCTACAACATCCGCCTAACCAAAGATAAACGGATGCTTGTTAAATAAACAACGGTTAAATACCCAACAAATATATATATACTGTCATTAATAAAACTCGCTCACCCACCTCCCCGTTCCCGAACGAGAAGGCGGAAGAACATCCCATCCGTTGGCAGTTTTATTAATCATTCCATGAATATTTCACTATTACTAGGCAAGTTTTTAGTCAATTTAAAAGCGGTACTTTAGTTATGCTTGTCTATGATCGAGAAACTGTGCTCCAAGTCGTCCATAACTGCGGACACGGCTTTCAGAAAGATTTACCCTGCAGGGGTCACAAATAGCAACACACGCACAATCAACCTCGGAAAAACCAACTGAAAACCCAACGAGGCATCACGACAAAGAAATCGCAAGATTCATAGAATATTTCAGGGGGCCACCCCGCTAAGCTACCTTCTGAAGTTGGCGGCTCATGACGGACCGAGGGTTTCGCGACAATGGTCAGAACGACTGGGAACCCGAAAGTGTGACTGGGCTTGTCGATACCGCGTAAACATTCCGCATTTGTTCCAAAACAGTACAGGCGCTCCACGCGCAATAGTAAATAAAGCAGTAAATCATGGCTTAATCATGGCATAAGTAGAGGATTGTAACAAAGCCCCAAACTACTTTGTGGCCTCAAGAAATAAGCTATGACTCAAGCTCATGCTAAGGGGATTCATGGTCCCACATGCGGATACTGTGAATATTCAAGGAACATGTATCAAGTACTCAGGGTCCTACGGGACACAAGTGGGCGGATAAAAACCAGATCTCAACTATTGCCCACTGGTGCCTCTTTCTTTAGTTATCCCATTACTACTCAATTCAGTTGTTTAGGTACCTCATTATTCAAAGACTCTCACAAACCCTACACATGCATTTCTACGACTCGCATGGCTCACACAACTCCTATAGTAATGGCTCATAGGGTTGAGGAAACAAGCTTCGGTGGGGTGTAAAAGTAAGGTTATGCAATACTTGGGATTCAATTTTATTCGGTTCGCGACTCATGATGCAAGAATAAGACAGATGCAATAGGTGCTATATGTAGTGCAATCATGGGGAAATGCTTGCCTGGCAGTTCAGTTGGAGAATAAGATTGCTCCGGGTAAAACTCCTGGGTCTCCTGGTAAGCTCCTTGCTCGGCGTCTATCGAGATAAAAACCAAACACACAAGAGGCCAAAATAAATACATTACACAATCATATAAATCATATGCACAAGCAAACAAGGTATGCCATGATTATATGATGTACAATTTACATGGTACAACATAGCATGGCATGGGTGAGGTGTGAAAACAATAATACAACACTTTGTCACTTTATTTAGGCATGTTTTACTCCCATAAACAGTTCTTATTATTTAATATTTACATGATGCATGAATCAATTCATATCATGGATTGCATGGATAGAACGGGCTCGTCGAGCTAATCGATCTAGACATATCATTTGTAAAATTCGGGGTTACGGTTTTAAAGTTATGAATTTATTAGAAAAAGGCATTTATCAGTATTTATTAATTCGAAAATTTTAAAATCCTCAAATGTTATTATAAATTGCATAATCACAATTCTCACATTTTTATGATCCTAAAACATATATTATTGTATTATTTGCATTTACAGATTTAAATTATTATTAAAGTCAAATTATTAAAGAGGGGTCAAAGTCAAAGGTTGGGCTAATTTGAATTAGATTTGGAAAGTTTTGAGTATGCCACTGAATTCACATTTGAAAACCGAGAACTTTTCATGTTGGAGTTATATTCAAAATCGGAACATTTCATAAGTTATTAACAGGTCAAAGTTTAAACAGAATAATAAATTGTGACTTTGAGTTTGGGTTTGGCCAGAGTTTTTCTCACTCGCAGGAGTTATACCCACTGTGACTGATAAGTGGGGACAGGGTTGTCTACGGGTCCACCTCATGCTCCATCAGCAGTTGGGTGACACCTGGCCGATCTAGGGTCTGCGGTTGGAGTTTTGTAAAGGGAAGGGGCTCCATGCAATTTGACAGGATCACGTTCGGTGGTTCTGAAGTCTGAATTTTGAATTCGCGAAAACAACCAGCTGAATCGAGTTTTGGAAAGACGATGGCGAGCAAACCGCCGGGATTTTCGCTACACCGTAAGAACCAAAGTTGTAGAAGGGACATAGTCCTACGACTTTCATGTTTAGGTTTGCTCCATCGGAGGTCTCTATGCGTCGGGAATCAACGGAGAACAGAGGCCGACCGAGTGCAAAAGGACTGAACTTCGTCGTCAGATTACTAGGGATTTTCCTGAACTCGCGAGGACTGGCGATGGATATAAATCGAATATGAAGTTGAAGTAAAAACAAAAAACGAAGAAGGATCCCTGATATACAACTTTCGTTCAGAAGGCTTTCACAAATAATCATCAGGGACGACGGGGCAATGTTCGGAACAAAGAGTTGCGTCTGTCAGCCGCATAGCACAATTGCTGCGGTTTCGATGGCGCGGCGATCGGCACGGCAAGGCTGCGCGGGAGGGCGGCGACAACACTGGGCAAGAGGAAGATGGGGATCATTCCCGGGGTGGAGAGGGGCTCACCAGGCTGATTTCGGTGGCGATCTGCCAGAGAACGGCGAGACGACGGCGAGGTAGAGGAAACAGACAACGGCGGCACCGGCGCACTGTGCACTCCTGGAGCACCTTGTGCAGTTCCGATTTAGCAAGGCAACAAGGACAGAGGCCAACGGGGTGCTAGCTTCAGTAGCATGATTACCTGGAGCAAGAAGAGGGCGTTGCTTGACCAACAAAGGCTAGAGCTTGTCCCGGACATGGCGGCGGCTAGGGTTGGCTGGGAGGAAGGAGGAGAGGGAAGGAGGTGGCCTGGCAAAGGATGGGTGGTTGGGTAGTGGCTACGTGCCCTGCTTGCTTTATGCAGGCTCAAAACAAGCGAGGCACGGTAGAGGCGTGAGGCTGTTGGGGGCACGTGATGCCGTCCAGGAAGAAAAACAGGGCCATGTCGGGGTTGGATAGGATATAGCTAGTTAGGGAAATTAGTCCAAGTTTGAAAATATTATCAAAACCAACAAGTGTTATAAAAAAAGAGCCAACATGAAATAGTGAGGGATAAAAGGGGTTTTATTATTGCATGTGCGGTGGAATTCCAGTGAAAACTAAGAAGGAACACATGCATACATGATAAGGAAGGAGTGCAAAGCACTAGAATTGAACAGCGGAATATTAAGAAATTGGATCCACATAATTCCATTATGGGCCTGATTTGAAACAATCTAGAATAATTAGGTTCCCATATGTACTATGTGGTACAAAAAGGGCAAGGTTAACTGATCAAGTTAGAGGGGCATGTTAGTAGATGGAAGGAATTTTAAAAGATACGCCCCCAACTCAACTTGGGCCTTTAACATATATTAAAAGCCAAATACAATATATCAAGAAGCAAATACAATTAATAAGGCAAATGCAATATGAGGAGAAGAACCAAATGAAAGGGTTTTAATAATGATGCTTAAATGTAAGGTGGCATGATGACATGAGCATGATATAATGATGATGTAATGCAAGAATAATATGTAGGAAGTAGCATTTTATTATGATCGATGTAGCATTACGGATGTTAGATAGATGGGATGCTACACACCTTGAGCGCTAGACGGTTCCAACAAACACCACAATTTCATAGAGACATCGAACTCTAAGTATAACTCATGATAAGTATTTGTAAACTCTAGCCTAAGTGCCTCCACGGCGTGCACGCTATCACTTTCACACATGTGGGGAGAGCCGAAGATCTATTAAAGCACTTGAGTATTTATGTAGACTCTAGCCTAAGTGCCACCACGGCGTGCACGCTGTCACTTTCACACACGTGGGGAGAGCCAGGATCTATTGAAGCACTTGAGTATCAGAGCAGATCTACTTGATTACAAAGCTCATGACCACAATATGATCATGCATAGAGAGAGATGAACACATAGCTACCGGTAGAGCCCTTAGCCTCGAGGAAGAACTACTCCCTCCTCATCATGGGAATCAGCAACGGTGATGAAGATGGCGATGGATATCGATGGAGATGGTGGTGGAGATCGAAGGAGATGGCTTCGGGGGCACTTCCCCATCCCGGCAGGGTGCCGGAACAGAGACTTCTGTCCGCCGAATCTCCTCTTCGGTGGTGGCGGTGCTGCGGAACTTTTCGTGGATGTATGATGGATCATTTAAGGTTTTCTCATCGGAGGCTTTTTATAGGCGAAGAGAGCAAGATCGATGAAGGGCAAGGGGGCCCACACCCCCTGGTGGCGCCACCAGGGCTGGCCCATGTGGCATCCCGCAAAAACCACTACTAGAAAATCGCGTTGTTTTTGTGCATTGCATCATCATGACCGCATGCTCATGTCATCATGCTACATTGCATTTGAGCATCGTCATCATCTTGCATTTGCTTGCATAAAACTATTTTCGGAAAAACCTATTTTTGTTTTCTAAACGCCCGTCTTTGTTCAAACACAAAACCGGGTCTCCGGATTAATTTGTTTTGTCGGCCAACGGTTTGCAAAAACCTGTTTAAAACAAATAAAATATTTAATTATTTTATTGGGGGCAGCCAAACCGGGCCGATCCGACCCAGTCGGCCACCCCCAGTGCAAAAATCGGTCCACCAGAATCCTAAAACTACCCAACCTAAACTACCCACCCCTCCGGCCACCTCACTGACCTATCCCGGCCGCCACCTCTACCTGCCCCTTCCCCCAACCTATCCTAGCCTGACACCTCCCTCACCTCCACTCCACCTGGACCCACTCCCTCTCTCACCCCAACCGACCCAACACACCCCACACCACACACGCACGCAACACACAAGCCACACCCGCCAAGTGCCTGGCCCACTTCTCCCAGCCGTGGCCGCCCCACCACCGCACCTACCCCGCGCTCCTCTTCTCCTCCCGTCTCATGCTGCCTCCTCTTCCCCAGCTCCGGCCGCCTCCGGCCTCCTCCCTCGCCGCATCTCGCCGCTCCGCCGACCTCCTCCGTACCTCCTCCGACACCGTCCCGCGCCTCTCCCGGCCTCCCCCTCCTGCGTGTCGCCGAGCCGACCCCGCCGCCCGACCTCGACCGCCTCTGCCGTCTCCCAGGCGCAGCAGTGCCCCCCCGGCCGCCTTCTTCGATCTCCGCCGAAGAGCCCATGCGACGCCGACCCCGAGGCCCCGAGCTCGTCGCCACCGCGGCCTCTGCCCCGCTCTCTCCGTCGGCCTCCGCCGCGCCCCAACCGCTCCTCCGTCATGCCAGAGCCAGAGCCTCGCCGCGCCTCCTCCCATGACCAGCCTCCACCCACCTCGCCCGGCACCTCCTCTGCCGCGTCCACCTCGACCCTTCCGTCTCCCGGTCGCCCCAAGCCGCATGAGCTTCCTCGCTCGCGCCCACCGCAGGCCTCCTTCCGCCTCCCACGAGCTCGCCGGACCGCTCCACCCGAGCCCGCTCCTCGCGAGCCCGCGGCCGCCACCGCACGGCACCGCATCGCGACCTCGCCACGGCGAGCCTTCGTCTCAGCCGAGCCTGGCGCCTTCTCCGCCCAGACCTTGCAGCCTCCGCGCTGCTCGCTGGCAACCGCCACTATGCTCGCATCCCTCATGTTTGCTTCGAGCTCGTCGCGCCGCTGGACCTCCCTGTTCCACGACGCTTGCCACCGCCTCAGACGCCTCTGCACTTCTACGTGCCACCCTCCTGCGAACCGGCTCCCCGACGGCCTCCGTTTTGTTTGTCGTGCAGTTTACCTTTAGAGGGGATGCCCTTGTGAGATTGTTGGAGGCCACCTGGATGACCCCGACGAGAATCGTCCCCATGCCGAGATCTTCCGTAGATGATTCGACGAAAGTCCGATGCGACAAGACCTTCCCGTTGACAAGGCCACCGACAAGATCTTCGACATGCGTCGCCATATTCGCAGGCCACTTCGCGGACCCGGCGA
This sequence comes from Avena longiglumis, assembly GCA_030063025.1. Taxonomy (NCBI): domain Eukaryota; kingdom Viridiplantae; phylum Streptophyta; class Magnoliopsida; order Poales; family Poaceae; genus Avena; species Avena longiglumis. The sequence continues at coordinate 443,269,615 of CP125975.1, read as the reverse complement.
CCACACATGCGACAAGACCTTCGTCCCGGATGCGAAGTCGAGAACCCGAACGCCAAGATCGCCGATGCGAATACGCCAAGTTCGTCTACCCCGGACACCGTGCGACAAGATCTACTTCACGGATCCGAATACCCCGGTACCCGATCCACTCAAGCTCGCCATCGACGACAAGATCGGCACCGACCAGGGCGAATCCGATGTGCCCCCGACGCCAACCAAGTTCTCCTTCTCGGATGCGACAAGATCGACTTCCGTTGTCCGAGAACGATCCCGTCGAACCCTGAACCCTGTCGAACCCCCGGAACCAAGATCGCCGAACCCTAATGTGTGACCCCTTTTCTCGAGCCCTATTTTATAAATGTAATAACAAATTGATGCACATTAAATTTTCATACTCGCATGCATAATTGTGTGGTTTGAGGGCCTTATGCCGATTCACCTTATAATTAAATATGGGGCCCATATGCGGACAAATCTAGTCTCATATTGGTTCATTTAAATTTGTGTAGCGAACCGGTGATATAATTTTGCCTTGTTAAGACAACATTTAAATTGTGGGGTAGCTAAACAACTTGAACCTATTAATTAATTGTCGCGACCCCGGTTCCACTTAATATTGCCCAATTGCATCGCATCTTTGCCATGTCATGCATCATACATGCATCATGCCCGATCTTCTGCCCTTGTATTAAATAGTGCATCCGGTGTTTATTCTAGTGTTTTGGTTCTTCGCGGATAAGGCCGTTGAGTTGATGCGAGTGTCGACCCGATGTTCGGATGAACCTTCGGCAATGTTTTCAGGCGAGCACCTCCCCCTTTTCTACCTATCTTACTTTTATAGTATTTATTCCCTCCTGTTGATCTATTGCTATCTGTGTTGCGTTGCTCTAGTTTTCGTACCCGTGATATCCCTTGCAGCCTTATATTGCCTTGGACACATCCTATTACCTGTTGTTTGGTAGATAGTTGGACTTATGCGTCGTGATCGCTTGTAAGTCTTTATGCGTGTCGCCAAGTACCAAAGTTGTTGGAGTATTGCCGTGTGTTTATTGTTGGAGCTGATCAAGACTTTAATTCTGTTTAACAACTAAAATTGAAGTAGGTAAGCGAGAGGCAATTGGGCAATAGATGTTATTTGGTTGTTAATCATCCACTTGTGTCCGTGGGACCCAGTACTTGATACTGTTCCTTGAATATTCGCTATCCACATCCGGGAGGATTATGGGACCCCCCTGAGCCAGAGCTTGATTCATTCTTATTTCTTGGGGCCACAAACTAGTTTGAGGTTTTATTTACTATCCTGTACTTATGCCATGCTACTGCTTTATTACGATTGTGCGAGGAGCACACTGTACTGTTTAGGATCGGGACACGTTTTCACGGTGTCGACAAGCCCAGTTTTGGGTTCCCAGTCGTTCACAGCCGTCCACCCAAACCTTGGGTACGTCTCGGAGTCAGCTAACTTCGTTGCGGGTGTACTCAATGGGGTGGACCCCTGAAATATTTCTGAATCCTGTGATTGCTTTGTCGTGAAAGCCTCGTTGGGTTTTGATTTGGTTTTTCCGAGGTTGATCGAGTGTGTGTTGCTATTTGTGCACCCTGCAGGGTAAAACTTTCTGAAAGTCGTGTCCGCGGTTATGGACGACTTGGAGCACAGTATCTCGATCATAGACAACTATAACTAAAGTAGTGTTATAAATTTGACTTTATAATGACTAGTAATCAGCTTCACTATAATGGAATGGCTAAATAAAACTACCAACAATTGCTTGTTTGGGTTGTCGCTTGCGACCATTGTACCTGACTAGTAAGTATTGCAACTACAACGGAATGGCTAAATAAAAGTACCAACAACTGCTGGGTTTTGGGGTTATCTCATGCTAATTGTATTTGACTAGTAAGTGTCGCAACTACAACAGAATGGTTAAATAGAAGTGCCGACTGCTTATTTTATCAGGATGATTATCTGTACCTGACTAGTAATTGCTGCAACGATAACTGAATAAATAAAACTGCCAACTGTGTGAGTTCCTCGGTTGACTTCCTCGTTTGGTCTCGAGGGGGAAACGCCAGGATGGGTTTGTTTGATGGTAATATCAGGTTGTTTCCGGATAGGTCCTTCTTGCCCCTCTCTGATAGCCGCCAGTTGTATCGAGTCTCTATAGGTAGTTTAGTGCATGCTTCGCTGCGCTTGATCCACCATACCTATGTAGGAGGACCGCGAATTCTAGCCTCGCGTGTCTTGGCCTCGATCTTGACCGCTCTCTCTTTTCCTTTGCCCTTTGTCGGCACCCTTTTGTTTAAGCAGGTTTTGAGATCGACGTCGTTAGCGTGGTTACCCTTCCGGCTTGGCACGGCAGTTATGGGCGCCATTGGTTATTCTTGAGCTCTTAGCCCCATTTGCATCTTGTCCGTAGTCGGACGCCTATCATTTTCAAGGTGATTTGGATCTTTGTATATTATATCTGTATTCTTGACTCATTGAGTCGCCGTATATATATCTGCTACATGGGTCCCATCGAGGGCTGTTGTGTAATGTTATCACTTCGTTTTCCACCCGCACGAAGTGCTGGTGGGCACCTTTGAATCGCGTTTCTATGCGGGTTTGGCGAATCGCTGAAACTTGCATAGGTCGATCTGAGGTGTTCTGAGTGGTATCGAGCTCGTGATTCTGATACCCACAAGTCCAGCCTGTAGGATAACCTAGCTAACGGCCGAAGTAGAGTGTCAAAACTCTTTTTGCAAAATCGGTTGGATAGTTCTGATTAGGTATGATTTTACTCCTTACCCCTCTGCTGCTCTCCTCTCACCTCTGCGTGTTTTGAATCCACTCTCTTACCTTTCTTCAAGTCCAGGATTTCTCGTGGTTGGGTTCCGTACCTTGAGGTTTCTTCCTCCTTTGATAACGGTGTTCTACCATCCGGTGTTCATGCTGTCTGAGGAATCCGTCTACTGTGGTACCATTCTTTGTTCCTTGTTTGTGCCTTCCGGTGTTTTCCGACGCGATGACATCCTCTATGCGGATCCGATCTGATCATCACTCCTTTGTTTCCGAACCTCGCTTGTCGAGATCTTCAGTCTAATTCCGAGAGTTGGTTGCATAATCCGCCTATTCGTGTGCAGAGTAATGGTTTGGGTGCGCGATGGACTGATCACCATCCGACTACTCTTATCATTCGCTCTTGTACATCGAATCAGTGGATCCGGCAATTTTACTCCGTCCACGGAAGCTGGAGGTGGCTTTAATTGTTGATACCTCTACCTTCACTTTGTTTCCCGGAGTGTTCTCTCGACGAACACGGACAAGGACCTCTTGTTAGTGGTGTCGTGAGAACAGACACGAAGTGAGAAGACGCAGATCGCCGACCTTCCTTCCGGTACCATGAGGCGGATCTCGAGGGCGAGATCCATTGTTAGTGGTGTCGAATTGTGGCATCCCGCAAAAACCACTACTAGAAAATCGCGTTGTTTTTGTGCATTGCATCATCATGACCGCATGCTCATGTTATCATGCTACATTGCATTTGAGCATCGTCATCATCTTGCATTTGCTTGCATAAAACTATTTTCGGAAAAACCTATTTTTGTTTTCTAAACGCCCGTCTTTGTTCAAACACAAAACCGGGTCTCCGGATTAATTTGTTTTGTCGGCCAACGGTTTGCAAAAACCTGTTTAAAACAAATAAAATATTTAATTATTTTATTGGGGGCAACCAAACCGGGCCGATCCGACCCAGTCGGCCACCCCCAGTGCAAAAATCGGTCCACCAGAATCCTAAAACTACCCAACCTAAACTACCCACCCCTCCGGCCACCTCACCCCAGCCTATCCCAGGCCGCCACCTCTACCTGCCCCTTCCCCCAACCTATCCTAGGCTGCCACCTCCCTCACCTCCACTCCACCTGGACCCACTCCCTCTCTCTGAAGGGAATATGCCCGAGAGGCAATAATAAAGTGGTTATTATCGTATTCCTTATTTATGATAAATGTTTATTGTACATGCTATAATTGTATTAATACGGAAACGCTAATACATGTGTGTTTAATAAACAAAAGAAAGTTCCTAGTTATGCCTCTCTTATAAACTAGCTCGTTGATTAACAAGATGATCATAGGTTTCCTGATCATGGACATTGGATGTTGTTAATAACGAGGTCACAACATTAGTGTAATGGTGTGATGAACATTCATCCGAAGTATAGCATTACGATCAAAGTCATTGAGTTTATATTGCTATAACATTTTACGAAGTGATCCTAATTCTTAGACCATGAGATCATGTCAATCACTAACACCGGAAGAGTTTCTTGATAACATCAAACGTCACACCATAACAGGGTGATTATAAAGATGGATTCAGAACTACTAAAGTGTTATGTTGAGGCCCATGGATCGAGAGTGGAATTTGTTCATCCCGATGACGGATAGATATACTCTGGGCCATCTCGGTGATATCACATTGGTTAGCTTGCAAGCAAGTGATTTGATCACTAGAATGTTATATCACGGGAACGAGAAAAGAGTGCATGTCGGTAACGAGATCAAACTAGGTATGGAGATACCGATGATCGAATCTTGGACATGTAATATATCGCGAAACAAAAGGATTAAGATACTAGCGTAAAGGTTCCGCGATCACAAGAAAGTCATCGTTGAATGTGTGGGAGTCGATGGGTCTCGGATCCGCTTCGATTATTGATCGAGAGGGTCTCGATCATGTCCACATTATTCATGAACCGTAGGGTGACACACTTAAGACACCGACATCCAATTGGAGCAAAAGTTTCATGCGAAAAGAAAAGGAAAGCGCAGAATTTATTTCACTAGACACCGAAATTGTTTGGTTGAAATTGTGAAACTGGTTACGCATGTGAAATGGAATACTAGAAAGGGTTTTATGTGAATGTTTGTTAATTAAAGTAATTAACAAAATTCTGAATAAATAAATAAAGAGTTTTATTTAAATGAGAGCTTGCATTAAATTTGGTGGAAATTTAATGCATGTGAGTGGATTTTTGAGTGGAGGCTTTTTAATGGGAGTGGAGGCTTTTCATTTTGAGTGGGAGCTCCACCCACATGAATGTGGAAGAGGTGGGGGCAGCCCCATGGCTGGGCGCCATGCCCCTTGGGTGCCCCCCTCTCCCCTATAAAAGGCCCCCCTCTCCTCCTCTCACAACACACCTCCTCGTGAAGGATCTCTCTCCCCCTCTAGAATTTATTCCCCATGGTCTCGGACTAGCGAGATACATGTTCCCGGTGGCTATTCGGCAAGAAAGGTGTTGTGCTTCCGCTGCATCGCTGGAGCGAGGAGGCGGAGGTTGCTCGGTGCCTCGAACGTGTGTGCGAGCACGGATGCGCTGCTGATTTGCGGCGCTAGGACTTCCTCTCGATCTTGAGATCGGCAAGAGATCGTCTACATCAACCACGAGTTGAACTCGTTAAGCTTTGTCGGTCTTCAAGGGTATGTTCTCTACGGATATACATCCGCCCGTTGTTTGTATCTAGTAGATAGATCTTGGTATATAGTTCACATCGTAGGAAATTTTTTGTTTTCTATGCTGCGAACCCTACAGTGGTATCAGAGCCGGATCTATGCGTAGATACTTTGCACGGGTAGTACACATATGAGTATGTGGGCGATGATGATCATTGTATTGCTTCTTAGTTGTACTTTGGATATTGGTGGCATAGTGGGATGAAGCGGCCCGGACAAACTTTACATGTCCTCGCACATGAGACATGTTCCACGCTTGACATGCAACTAGTTTGCATAAGTGGCTAGCGGGTGTCTGTCTCTCCTACTATAGTCAATATCTAATTTGCAACGAGTTGTCAACAATTTGGTTATCCTCGTTGTGGTTCATGTTCGTAGGTAAGAATGGTTCTATCTTCGAAAGCCCTAAGCCACGTAAAATTTGCAATGGATAAATTAGAGGTGTCTAGTTTAGATTGTTCTTTGGGCTAGGGTTATGATATGGTAGTGTTGTAAGTAGAAGTATGAGATGATACTCTTACAACACACATAGCGTGTAAACTCCATATACCTTGGATTTACACATATAGGTATGATAGTGATCGTACCACGGTGCACATGATAGAGATCATCTGCGGGAACCATATCATTTCACTAATAAACATATGATGTTTGATAGCATCTTATATTGCTTGTTTAGCGCTTTTTTAGCATAATAAGGTGATCCTCTTTAGATATCAAGATAAAAATGTGTTCTTCCTTAAGTATGCACCGAGGCAATGTTCGTAAATTCAAGACATCACGTGATGATCGGGTGTACTTGAATCCATGAGCATATCTCGGTGTAAGAGCAGTTACACGCGAATACTAAGGTTCTTACTTGGCGAGCCTAGCATGTACAGACATGGCCTCGGAATACGGACCGAAAGTTAAGCATGAGTCATATGTTTTGATATGATGACCATATGGATGCTCGCCTTTGAAGCTACACCGACTCACGTGATGATCGTACTTGGTATAGTGGATTTGGTTCATGTAATCACCAAAAGACACGAGGATGTCATTTTGAGTGGGAGTTCATTTCTAATTTGGATTAGTAGAACTCAATTTATCATAAATTAAATCAAAGTGAATTTGCATAATTTCTTGTAGTTATTGGCATTTGTTCACCACCTTATGCTTAGTTGTAATTGAGATAATAGAACTATAGAATTCTGGATATATACTTTCTGACTGGTAGCGTATTGTGTTGAGTGTCAATCTAAAGTTTAAGTCCTATTGCAAACTTTCAGCAAACTCTATTTACTCCGTGAAATTTAATAGTTGGTATTAAATCGAGAGTAACAATTCCAGTGTTAGTATCTTAAGTATCATGTTTGCCTCCATGATACTTGATTTTTTAATATCAAGTTTATCTAGGAGCTGAAAAATTGTTTCAGAAACCATCATGTGTGGCAGATATAACGATATCTGAAACAATGTTTTGGTTGCAATATGATAGAGTATAATATATGTTCTCATATTGGATGAGAATTTACAAAGGTTGGATATGCTAGACATCCTAATCATCCAAAAGGGTTTTGGAAAGTAATGTTATACTCACGATTCGCCTTTATAAGCTAAAGTAGCTTGATCATGAAAGTCGTCATGATAAGGGTGAATAGAATATGTATGTAAAATGTTTACTACACTAAAAGATTACTAAAGAATGGATTTTGAAAGAATACCGATCATTTTGATGATGGTGATCTACTTCAAAGTGCAAGTCCAAAGGTATTATTATTTGAATATACACGCTTTGGACTATGTGTCATGTATATGGCGCCACTGTTGATGTTGATAGTTTCTTTTAAAAAGGATAAGGAAATGCTGAAGAGAATCTATAAAATATATTTGGCGAAAAGAAAAGATTGGAAATATCCAATTTAGGTATATATATGATATACATGTTATGGTTGTATTCTTTGCTTGTTAAACAATGTGGTTCTTGGGTATTGGATACGAATTGGTTGGTATGAAATTTCATACAAAACAACGCAATTCATGAACCACAATGGCCTAAGTAACTAGCAAGAGAATATGTGATGATGTTCATCAAAAACAAACAAACCGTTGTTTGTATTTCTCGTTGACATCAAAGCTTGACTTCAAGATTTGTTTTAATAATTGTTATTTGAATCAGGTATTATGAGAACAAAGGTTGTTCAAATAATTACCGTATTCCATATAAGATGGATGATTTACAAATCTAGTTGGAGAAATCACATCCATAAAACCTAATGCTAAAATGTCGCAAGACAAATGATTGGAAGATCACTTACGAAGTGACATCGTTGTTTAAATTATATTGGAAAGAAAACATGAAGAATCTCCATATTCATGGATTTTTGGAGTCTTTGATTTGATCAACTGACGCTTGTGAGACTTTCCACATGATAATTAAAACTTCGTTCAAAGGCCAAAGAAGAACGAACGACTAAATTATTGGAATTTATACATATCGATGTATGTAGTCCATTATGTATAGTCGTAAGCGATGGATTTCAACTTCATATGCTTTCTCCAGAAATTTGATTGAATGTTCACTTAATGAGAAAGAAGTATGAAATATTTTGAAAACGTTTCAAAGACTTTCAAGATGAAGTGCAAAATCATTGTAACAAGAAAAATAAATGAATTATGATTTGATCATAAAGGGATTTATTTGAGTTACAAGTGTAACAAGAAAATAAATGAATTATGATTTTATCATAAAGGGATTTATTTGAGTTGTAAGTTTAGCAAAACACCTAGATTTACATCTCCCGAAACACCATAGGAGTATGGAGTGTTTGAGATTTGTAATGAAACCTTGTGAGACATGGTTGGATCAAAGGTGTTTATTTATAAAACTGCCATTATGTTTTAAAAGATTAAAGCTTTAGAGACTACCGCTTTTACACTGAAAAGAGCTCCATCTAGATCCGTTGAAATGACACCATGGAAGTTATGGTTTGGGGTAAAACCCAAGTTGTCATTTCTTAAATTTTGGTATACTAAACATAAGTAAGATGTTTACAACCAAAGTCGGATGAGCATGTCTTTGTAGGTTATTTCGAATAACAATTGGTTATTCCTCCATAACACCGAGGACAAAAGGGTTTGTCGCTTGAAATGTAAAGTTTCTTGAAGAAGGAATTTTTCATAAATGTTAAGTGGGAGGACAATAGAACTTTGATAAGGTTAACGAACCTTAGCTAAATGTGCTGAGTTGCGCAGCGCCGGAAATGGTTCTGGAGGCTGCCATAATGCTCATAGCTTATGTGCCTCAAAGGTTGTGGTCACGGAGATCTAAGTTCCTATTGAACCAAGTAGGTCGGTTAAACAATCAAATGCTAAGATTTGAGAGTAAATCATTATTGTTTGATAATGATGAACCGAATACATACAAAGAAGCGATGATGGGCCCTGACTCCGTCAAATGGCTTGAAGCCATAAAATCCGTGATAGTTCCATATATGAGAAATCAAGTTTTGAACTTGGAAGACCCTCCGGAAAGGTGTTAAAACCTATCGGTCGTATTTGGATCTGTAAAGAAACAGACATGGATGTCTCACATCTATGAAATATTCGACATGTCGTAAAGTATTTTATGACAATGTTCAAAGAGTTGACTATGACAAGATTTGATCTTTCATAGCGATATTTAGTCTGAACGGATTAAAGTAGCAACCACTACATATAATTTGGTATATGGTAGATGAATAAACAAAACAAAGTTCTTCTAATAGAATGGTTACCTAGGACGTGTACATGACACGGTCCAAAGGGTTTTGTTAAATTCAAAGGATGCTAAAAGGGCATGCAAACTTCAATGGTTGAAGTAAGCATCGAGTTGGAATCTTCACCGTGATGAAAAAGAGTTTTCATCGAGGCGATGAAGATGCTTGCATTTGCAAGAAATTAAGTGGGAATGAGACATATTTCTAATACATTATGTGAAGGACATCTTGTTGATTAGAAATGATGTATCTTTTATTGACAAAGGTTAAGAATTTCATTTCGATGAAAGACTTAGGCAAAACCGAATATTTAGCATGAATGTCTATAGTGGATGAGTAACGCTAATATGTTTATGCCAAACATACATATATGAGATATTGAAGGAGTTCAATATAGAAACGACAACCAGTTCTTATTGCATGGAAAGGAATTGAAGCAAGATTCAAGTGTATCGACACTTGATAAGTGAAACAAGATTCAAGTGCTTTGACACTTGATGAGTGCAATCACGAGAATGTTTTGATCAATCATACCATGATATGTACACATCCAGATATGTCCTATGCTCTAAGTGTTATGAGCATATACCAGAATGAATCATAAAATGATCATTGGACGATAGTCAGGATATTCTTATGATCTTTTGGAAGAACTAAGAATATATTTGTGTAGAGGTGACAAACAATTACAAATAGTTCATTGTAAAGCGTTACATTGATACTAGTTTTGTCACAAGATACAAATTAAGTTTATCTCAATTTAAACTATGGGTGGCACAATGTAATGGAAAGGAGATTCCATGATGGATTTGGAAGAGTTTCAAAGTTAAGACATTGTGACGAATACTACAACAAAAGGCTAAGTATATGACTGCTATAGTAGCAACAAAGGAGGGAATTTGTGTCAAGTAGTTTGTTATCAAACTAAGGTGTGGTTCGCAACGGGCTAACACTAAAGATATATTGTATGCCAATAGTATCGATGTGTTTTAACCCCAAGGAACTAAAGGTCTCACCAAAAGACCAAATTTATACAATGCCATCTCATTGGAGAATGAGTGATGCGTGGAGACGCAAAGACATGCAAATACACACGGACCTGAAGCGTCAGATCCGTAGATTATGTTAACCACTTGCAATTGCGTATTTGAAACACCAGAAAGCCATAGGTGTTCAATACACAAAGTTCTCAAACTAGATTATTGTCTCTAGTGCAAGTGGGAGACTGAAGGGAATATGCCCGAGAGGCAATAATAAAGTGGTTATTATCGTATTCCTTATTTATGATAAATGTTTATTGTACATGCTATAATTGTATTAATACGGAAACGCTAATACATGTGTGTTTAATAAACAAAAGAAAGTTCCTAGTTATGCCTGTCTTATAAACTAGCTCGTTGATTAACAAGATGATCATAGGTTTCCTGATCATGGACATTGGATGTTGTTAATAACGAGGTCACAACATTAGTGTAATGGTGTGATGAACATTCATCCGAAGTATAGCATTACGATCAAAGTCATTGAGTTTATATTGCTATAACATCTTACGAAGTGATCCTAATTCTTAGACCATGAGATCATGTCAATCACTAACACCGGAAGAGTTTCTTGATAACATCAAACGTCACACCGTAACAGGGTGATTATAAAGATGGATTCAGAACTACTAAAGTGTTATGTTGAGGCCCATGGATCGAGAGTGGAATTTGTTCATCCCGATGACGGATAGATATACTCTGGGCCCTCTCGGTGATATCACATTGGTTAGCTTGCAAGCAAGTGATTTGATCACTAGAATGTTATATCACGGGAACGAGAAAAGAGTGCATGTCGGTAACAAGATCAAACTAGGTATGGATATACCGATGATCGAATATTGGACATGTAATATATCGCGAAACAAAAGGATTAAGATACTAGCGTAAAAGGTTCCGACGATCACAAGAAAGTCATCGTTGAATGTGTGGGAGTCAGTATGGGTCTCCAGATCCCGCTCGATTATTGATCGAGAGGGTCTCGATCATGTCCACATTATTCGCGAACCGTAGGGTGACACACTTAAGAGACACCGACATCCAATTGGAGCAAAAGTTTCATGCTGAAAAAAGAAAGGAAAGCGAGAATTTATTTCACTAGACACCGAAATTGTTTGGTTGAAATTCAAACTGGTTACGCATGTGAAATGGAATACTAGCAAGGGTTTTATGTGAATGTTTGTTAATTAAAGTAATTAACAAAATTCTGAATAAATAAATAAAAGAGTTTTATTTAAATGAGAGCTTGCATTAAATTTGGTGGAAATTTAATGCATGTGAGTGATTTTTGAGTGGAGGCTTTTAATGGGAGTGGAGGCTTTTCATTTTGAGTGGGAGCTCCACCCACATGAATGTGGAAGAGGTGGGGGCAGCCCCATGGCTGGGCGCCATGCCCCTGCGGTTCCCGCCGCTCCCCTAGAAAAGGCTCCCCTCTCCTCCTCTCAAAGCACGCCTCCTCGTGAAGGATCTCTCTCCCCCTCTAGAATTTATTCCCCATGGTCTCGGACTAGCGAGATACATGTTCCAGTGGCTATTCGGCAAGAAAGGTGTTGTGCTTCCGGCTCGCATGGAGCGAGGAGGCGGAGGTTGCTCGGTGCCTCGAGCGTGTGCGAGCACGGATCTTCTGCTGATTTGCGGCGCTAGGACTTCCTCTCGATCTTGAGATCGGCAAGAGATCGTCTACATCAACCACGAGTTGAACTCGTTAAGCTTTGTCGGTCTTCAAGGGTATGTTCTCTACGGATATACATCCTCCCGTTGTTTGTATCTAGTATATAGATCTTGGTATATAGTTCACATCGTAGGAAAATTTTTGTTTTCTATGCTGCGAACCCTACACTCTCACCCCAACCGACCCAACACACCCCACACCACACACGCACGCAACACACACAAGCCACACACCCGCCAGCGCCCTGGCCCCACTTCTCCTGGCCCCGCGTGGCCCGCTCCCCACCGACCGCACCTCCCCCGACGCTCCTCTTCTCCCCCCCGCGTCTCCGCTGCTCGCCTCCTCTTCCCTAGCTCCGGCCGCCTCCGGCCTCCTCCGTCGCCGCATCTCGCCGCGCCGCTGACCTCCTCCGTACCCCCTCCGACACCGGCCCGCGCCTCTCCCGGCCTCCTGCGTGTCGCCGACCCGCCGACCTCGACCGCCTCTGCCGTCTCCCGGCGCAACAGCCGCCTTCTTCGATCTCGCGAAGAGCCCTGCGACCCCGAGGCCCGAGCTCGCCACCGCGACCTCGCCCGCTCTCTCCGTCGGCCGCCCTCCGGCGCCCCTCAACTCCTCCGTCCGCCAGAGCCCGCCTCGGCCGCGCCTCCTCCGCCACCGCGGCCTCCATCCCGCCTACGGCACCTCCTCCGCCGTGCGCCTCGAACCTTCTCCGTCTCCCGGTCTCCCCAGGCCGTCATGAGCTTCCTCGCGCTCGCGCGCCCGCAGGCCTCCGCCTCCCACGAAGGCTCCGGACCGCTCCACCCAGCCCGCTCCTCATGCCCGCGCCACCTGCGCACCGCATCACCGACCTCGCCGCCGACGAGCCTCGTCTCCAGCGAGCCCTGGCGCCCCTTCTCCGCCGCTGGACCTTGCAGCCTCCACGCTGCTCGCTGGCAACCGCCACTATGGTCGCCTCCCTCATGTTTGCTTCGAGCTCGTCGCGCCGCTGGACCTTCCTGTTCCGCGACACTTGCCACCGCCTCAGACGCCTCTGCACTCCTACGTGCCATCCTCCTGCAAACCGGCTCCCCGACGGCCTCCGTTTTGTTTGTCGTGCAGTTTACCTTTAGAGGGGATGCCCTTGTGAGATTGTTGGAGGCCACCCGGATGACCCCGACGAGAATCGTCCCCATGCCGAGATCTTCCGTCGATGATTCGACGAAAGTCCGATGCGACAAGACCTTCCCGTTGACAAGGCCACCGACAAGATCTTCGACATGCGTCGCCATATTCGAAGGCCACTTCGCGGACCCGGCGACCACACATGCGACAAGACCTTCGTCCCAGATGCGAAGTCGAGAACCCGAACGCCAAGATCGCCGATGCGAATACGCCAAGTTTGTCTACCCCGGACACCGTGCGACAAGATCTACTTCACGTATCCGAAGATCCCGGTACCCGATCCACTCAAGCTCGCCATCGACGACAAGATCGGCACCGACCAGGGCGAATCCGATGTGCCCCCGACGCCAACCAAGTTCTCCTTCTCGGATGCGACAAGATCGACTTCCGTTGTCCGAGAACGATCTCGTCGAACCCTGAACCCTGTCGAACCCCCGGAACCAAGATCGCCGAACCCTAATGTGTGACCCCTTTTCTCGAGCCCTATTTTATAAATGTAATAACAAATTGATGCACATTAAATTTTCATACTCGCATGCATAATTGTGTGGTTTGGGGGCCTTATGCCGATTCACCTTATAATTAAATATGGGGCCCATATGCGGACAAATCTAGTCTCATATTGGTTCCATTTAAATTTGTGTAGTGAACCGGTGATATAATTTTGCCTTGTTAAGACAACATTTAAATTGTGGGGTAGCTAAACAACTTGAACCTATTAATTAATTGTCGCGACCCCGGTTCCACTTAATATTGCCCAATTGCATCGCATCTTTGCCATGTCATGCATCATACATGCATCATGCCCGATCTTCTGCCGTTGTATTAAATAGTGCATCCGGTGTTTATTCTAGTGTTTTGGTTCTTCGCGGATAAGGCCGTTGAGTTGATGCGAGTGTCGACCCGATGTTCGGATGAACCTTCGGCAATGTTTTCAGGCGAGCACCTCCCCCTTTTCTACCTATCTTACTTTTATAGTATTTATTCCCTCCTATTGATCTATTGCTATCTGTGTTGCGTTGCTCTAGTTTTCGTACCCGTGATATCCCTTGCAGCCTTATATTGCCTTGGACACATCCTATTACCTGTTGTTTGGTAGATAGTTGGACTTGCGCGTCGTAGTCGCTTGCTTAAGTGCTGTTGCGTGTCGCCAAGTACCAAAGTTGTTGGAGTATTGCCGTGTGTTTATTGTTGGAGCTGATCAAGACTTTAATTACTGTTTAACAACTAAAATTGAAGTAGGTAAGGAGAGGCACAGGTGGGCAATAGATGTTATTTGGTTGTTAACCGTACACTTGTGTCCCGTAGGACCCCAAGTACTTGATACCTGTTCCTTGAATATTCGCGCTATCCACATCCGGGAGGATTATGGGACCCCCCTGAGCCAGAGCTTGATTCATTCTTATTTCTTGGGGCCACAAACTAGTTTGAGGTTTTATTTACTATCTTGTACTTATGCCATGCTACTGCTTTATTACGATTGTGCGAGGAGCACACTGTACTGTTTAGGATCGGGACACGTTTTCGCGGTGTCGACAAGCCCAGTTTTGGGTTCCCAGTCGTTCACAGCCGTCCACCCAAACCTTGGGTCCGTCTCGGAGTCAGCTAACTTTGTTGCGGGTGTACTCAATGGGGTGGCCCCCTGAAATATTTCTGAATCCTGTGATTGCTTTGTCGTGAAAGCCTCGTTGGGTTTTAATTTGGTTTTTCCGAGGTTGATCGAGTGTGTGTTGCTATTTGTGCACCCTGCAGGGTAAAACTTTCTGAAAGCCGTGTCCGCGGTTATAGACGACTTGGAGCACAGTATCTCGATCATAGACAACTATAACTAAAGTAGTGTTATAAATTTGGCTTTATAATGACTAGTAATCAGCTCCACTATAATGGAATGGCTAAATAAAACTGCCAACAATTGCTTGTTTGGGTTGTCGCTTGCGACCATTGTACCTGACTAGTAAGTATTGCAACTACAACAGAATGGCTAAATAAAAGTACCAACAACTGCTGGGTTTTGGGGTTATCTCATGCTAATTGTATTTGACTAGTAAGTGTCGCAACTACAACGGAATGGTTAAATAGAAGTGCCCACTGCTTATTTTATCAGGATGATTATCTATACCTGACTAGTAATTGCTGCAACGATAACTGAATAAATAAAACTGCCAACTGTGTGAGTTCCTCGGTTGACTTCCTCGTTTGGTCTCGAGGGGGAAACACCAGGATGGGTTTGTTTGATGGTAATATCAGGTTGTTTCCGGATAGGTCCTTCTTGCCCCTCTCTGATAGCCGCCAGTTGTATCGAGTCTCTATAGGTAGTTTAGTGCATCTTTGCCGCCGCTTGATCCATACCTATGTAGGCGGACCGCGCCAATTCTAGCCTCTCCGTGTCTTGGCCTCGATCTTGACCGCTCTCTCTTTTTCCTTTGCCCTTTGTCGGCACCCTTTTGTTTAAGCGGTTTTGAGATCGACGTCGTTAGCGGGTTACCCTTCCGGCTTGGCACAGGTTATGGGACGCCATTGGTTATTCTTCAGGGCTCTTAGCCCCATTTGCATCTTGTCCGTAGTCGGACGCTCTATCATTTTCAAGGTGATTTGGATCTTTGTATATTATATCTGTATTCTTGACTCATTGAGTCGCTGCTGTATATATATCTGTTCTGTGGGTCCCATCGAGGGCTGTTGTGTAATGTTATTACTTCGTTTTCCACCCGCACGAAAGTGCCTGGTGGGCACCTTTGAATCGTTTCTATGCGGGTTTGGCGGGAATCGCTGAAACTTGCATAGGGTCGATTCTGAGGGTGTTACGGCCCACGCCACCATAGGGTGTGTCCACCCTAGTGTCCTCCTCCATCTCTACTTCGTGGTTCCGTGTCGTGTTGGGTAAAATAATGACTTTGGCTTTTGTTTCGTCTAATTCCGAGAATATTCATTTTTTAGCTTTTCTGAAACCAAAAACAGCATATAACAGGCAACTGGCACTGTGGCATCTTGTCAATAGGTTAGTTCCAGAAAGTGTATAAAAATACCTCAAAGTGTAGACAAAACATAAGACAAATGATATAAAACAAGCATGTAGCATAAAAAATTATAGATACATTTATGACGTATCAAGCATCTCCAAGCTTAACTCCTGCTCGTCCTTGAGTAGGTAAGTAATCAAAAGAATAATTTTTGAGGTGACATGCACCATCACAATCTTTATCAAACCATTTTCAAGCATTGAAAGCTGGGATCAAAGTACTCTAAACATGAGTATGAAATAAGAAGTTCTAACAGTAAGACAAAGTAATTATGTTGCAACATGAAAGGATACAAACAAAGAATCATGAATAACAATGAATTGAAAGACGTTTGTTTGTTTCACATATAGAAAACATACCACAGTGACATTCATATTGTCCCTCATGGAGTAGCAAAACATAAATGCATAGGACACCTTCAAAGTTCATAAGGGTGACTAGATACAAATAGTTCAAGAACAAGCAATATCAACATTATGAATCAATCAATAAGTTTTGGGACAATGCACATAGAACTAAGAATGACAACTATGCTCTGTTAATTGGTGTATAAAGATAGAAGGTGGAGACTCAATATAATAGTGGAACAAAGGCCCTTCAAAGGGAAGCAGGGATTTCAAGTTTCATAAAGAGCTTCCAAAAATTATGGTACTTGTTAGCTTTTAGCTCTCGTTGCCCCTATCATAAGCATCTTGAAGTGATTTAAGTTAAAGTGAACAAAATATGGAGTATATGCTTGTCAAAGTATAAGTTGGCAATCTCATGTCCCTTGAGTACGAGGGCTGCTCCTCATGCTACTCAACTTTAGTCACCGGTAAGTTCTTGTCATAGTAAGTACATGTGTATCATAGAGAACAGCCAACGGGTACCCCTTGCCCCATGACACAGGAGCTATCCTATATCAAAATGACAAGGGAAGCAGACAATGAGCATCTCAGCAATCTTCTTATTTACCATGGGAAAATGGTGCTTTGTTATCTCTTTCTTCTTTTCTCATCTTTTTTTCTTTTTCTCAATCTCTTTTTCTATCTCTCTTTTTTATAAGAAAAATGCTTCATAGATTGCTCACTATGGTGATGCTGCAAGTTTCCACCATAATTAGGCATGGCTTAGGCTAGCGGCCCAGGCGTTTATCTAACACACATACATAACTCCATGGACTTACAAGATCCCCTTTTATTTCACACCGACGACATCCGCAAACAAAATATCATGATATCAACTAGGTACAATGTATAAGTGCAATGTTGAAAGTGTTCCCCGTGACAGCATGGTTCTGCTAATTCCCAACTTATAAGTGCAAGCATATACAACATACATGGCACAATGGTTCAAGTTTATAGGGGCAAGAAAAATAAAGTGTGCCACCAAGTTTGTGAGAGCTTTAATCACTAATTTTTCACATAACAAGTTTAATTTGGAAGATAGATAAAACAAGAATATACTTGGAATGGTGTAACACACCATGCATAGGAATATATAGTGGACACTTTGGAATAACTTGGTTTCTTGGGAGTTGGATGCATGAGTAGAGCTTACTCAGTACAAGTGGAGGCTAGCAAAAGACTGGGCGCGACCAACTAAGAGAGCAATAATGACCATAATCATGCAAAGCGATAAAACATTATCAATCAAAGCATAAAGTGGTATCACAAGTTAAAAACTAAATGATCATAGAGGCTAAGGTGACTGGTTCATAGTCTTAACATGGTGTGAGCATGTGCCAAGTCAACCAAAACAAAGCATCAAGGGAGAATACCACAATACTATGCTTTTGTATGCTAAAACAACGCACGATTCTTTCAAGGCACATTAAGCAATCTCAGTTGTTTGGAACAAGTCATGCTACAACAATAATCACTAAGCATAAGGTCAAAACAACATCTAGCATGACATGATAAAGTCTAGGCCACAGTCAAAGCAAGCTCCCTTTTGAACCACTTAAGCATGAAGCTTCCTACTCTTTTCCAACACCAATCGACTTATTTGAAACAACCCACAAAGATAATAATCAATAAAGATCAGTGAGCTTGTCTCACAAATCCACAAAGAAGAACTAAAAAGTTCTAAGCTGAAAGCACAAGAAAACTAAGGCTAAACACAATGCTAGCAAAAGAGAACACTCACAAAACAAAAAGAATGAAAACTATAGTGTTCTAGGCAATGAAAACAGTGTGTCTCTATCCAAAATAAGTGTGTTGGGAATCCAACCAACTTATTGCAGCAAACCAAGCAAAAGAAAACTAAAAAAACTAAGATGCTCCAAGAACAACACAACTATGCATGAAACAATAAAAATGAAGTGTCTAGAAAGACTTGAGATTTTTATTGATGAAGAAGGGGATGCCTTGGGCATCCCCAAGCTTTGACGCTTGTACCTCTTGAATATTTCCTTGGGGTGACACGGGGTGGAATACCCAAGATTGAGCTTTTGTCCATTCTTCATCTCATTACATCATTCTTCCCTTACACCTGAAAATTTTCCTTCACACAATCTTCATTAGCAGCATTAGTGCATTCAAAAGATAATAAACCTTTGGGGTTTAGTTTTAAAACAACAAAACTTTCATTAAAAACACAAGCTACTGTAGCAATTCCCTAAAAAACTCAATTTCCCAAAGAGAAGCCAAAAAGGAATCAATAAAGAGGCAAATGCAAATAATGGCAGAAATCTGTCCAAACAGACCAGCTGGTGAAAACCGATTTTTTCGAAGACCTTCTGTTGCTCAAATCAAAAAGTGTTGAACCAACGAAAGTTAGCTAACAACCTGGAGGATTTATTCACAAATTTATAGCTCAATCCGACTTACAGATTTTTCACGATTTTTTTACAGTGAAGCACAAAAATCTGTTTTGGGATAGCACTTCCCCAAATCTTACTTCTCTCTTATTAGAGCTTATTGGCACAAAAATAAAACAAAAGGATAAGGAGGGGTTATTACAGAAGTTATAACTTCCAAGACTCAATAAAACTATTGGGTTATCTCCCAAGAAGTACTTTTCTTTAGCGCCTTTAAGTTAGGCATGATAGTTTGAGAAGATGCTCACATAAGAAATATGTATTGAAGTAAAAGAGAGAATCAAGAAGAAAATTCAAAACACATTTAAGTCTAACCCACTTCCTATGCATAGGAATCTTGTAAAGAAACAAGTCATGAAAATACAAAGCAACAAGCATAGGAAAGCAAAACAAGTGCAACTTCAAGATTTTCAACATAAAGAGGGGAAACTTAATATTATTGAGATACATAAAACCATGTTTCCCTCTCTCATAATAACTTTCAGTAGCAACATGAATAAAATTAACAATATAACTATCCCATAAAACATTCTTATCATGATCTGCATGCATAAAATGATTATTACTCTCCACATAAGCATAGTCATTGTTATTAATTGTAGTGGGAGCAAATTTAACAAAATAGATATCATTAATATTCTCATCACCATAATCATCAAATATAGGAGGCATATTGTAATCACCATTAACTTTCTCCTCGATAGTAGGTGGACTGAAAATATCATATTCATCATATATTGGAGGTTTGGTATCATCATAAGCAATAGAGTAGCTATCTTCGAAGTCGGGGAACTAAAAAGATCATTTTCATAAAAACTATGTTCCCCAAACTTAGATGTTTCCATAGCATTAGCAATAATGGTGTTCAAAGAATTCATACTAACAAAATTTCTATTAGCATGCAAATAATGCTCCATAGGGTTTTTAATTTTCTCTTCAAACACTTCATGTCTTAACTCAGGATAAATACTATAAAGCTCTATAATTTTGTTGTTGTTTTCCATTAAGCCTAACTAGTGAAAACAAGAAACAAAAAGACACAATTGCAGAATATAAAGGAAATAACTTCGGGCACTCACACCGGAGGATGTGAGTACCTTTTACCTTACCTCCCCGGCAACGGCACAAGAAAAGAGCTTGATGTCTATGCACTTATATTCTTGTAGACAGTTGTTGGGCCTCCAAGTGCAGAGGTTTGTAGAACAGCAGCAAGTTTCCCTTAAGTGGATTACCCAAGGTTTATCGAACTCAGGGAGGAAGTGGTCAAAGGTCTCCCTCTCAAGCAACCCTGCAATCAAGATACAAGAAGTCTCTTGTGTCCCCAACACACCCAATACACTTGTCAGGTGTATATGTGCACTAGTTCGGCGAAGAGATAGTGAAATACAAGTGGTAAGGATGATTATAAGAAAACTGTGCCAGAAAAGAGCTTGACAGGGTGAAGAGACCGGAAGTAAGCAAACATGCAACAGATCTAGTTGTAAATGGTGTTTCAATGTTTAGAAACAGGGCCTAGGGATCATACTTTCACTAGTGAACTCTGATGACCCACAAGTATAGGGGGTGTATCATAGTACTTCTGATAAATAGGAGTGTCGATTCCAACAAGGAGCAGAAGGTGTTGACTAGTGGTATGGAGCATGAACTCTCTGCAAATACTTAGCAAACGGATTTTTAGGGGTTTTCTGATAAAGCAACAAAACAAAGTGCAAGTAGCAAAGAACAAACGAAGCAAGTGGCTCAATCCTTTCTTAGCAAAGGACAAGCCGGTGGAAATACTTATAAAGACCAAACGTTCTCGAGGACACATGGGAATTCTATTAAGTGCTTTCGCTTCAAATAGCTGAGTACTCTTCTTTGGTGTTGTAAGTGTTGTGTGGGTGAACCTGTGCTAATGTACCGACCTTACTTGGACTAATACATACTTGTGATTAAACCCCCTGCAAACATCTGTAACTACAAAAAAGTAATTAAGATATAAATCTAACCACAACCTTAAACTCTAAGATCCTACACTCCCTTGTTCAAAGGTGTCCTAACGGGGGTTCAGGTTTCTGTCACTCCGGCAACCCCACAATTAGTAGCCAAATACACAATGCATTCCCCTAGGCCCATAAATGGTGAAGTATCATGTATTCGACGTTCACATGACACCACTAGAAGAATAGCACCACAACTTAAATACTAAACCATTGAATAATAACTCAACACAAATCCACTACTAACAACATGAATTCTCCCATGTCCTCGAGAAATAAACGAACTACTCACAAGACATCATATGGATCAAGATCAAATATGATATGATAATGGATAACAATCTGAACATAAACAATAATCCAATGGTTCCACTCACAAGCATCAACTACAATAGTAATTAACACCGGGAAAGTTTCCCCTAAGAACTAAAGCAATATCCAAAACAATTGTTATAGCAGGACGGAGTGGTGATGATGCTGCTGGTGGAGATGATGGTGTGGATGATGATGATCCCGATGAATCCTAGCTTGATGACGGTGTTGATGGCGATGATCTCCCCTCTCCGGGAAGGAATTCCCTGGCAGAAATATGTCTACCGGAGAGATCTTTCTCTCTCGTTGTTTTCCGCCCCGCAGAGGCGACGTAAATCTATTTGTGGTCGCTCCCATAGCCTTAGGGTTCCGTAGGGAAGATATAGGTGAAGGGGCGGAGTCGGGAGCCGGGCAGGTGGGCCACACCTGCCCTAGGCGTGACCCAGGGTGGGCCCGCGCCTAGGGGGTGTGGGACCCCTGCGGCCCTTCTTCGTCCCTCCTTCTGGCTTCCTCAATCTTCTAGAAAAATAATAGTTTCCCATATTTTTCTGGTATTTTTTTTATCTTCGCGAAATTGCATCAAAACGCCTTCTTTTCCATCAGAATCCATACTCCGGCAGTCCATCCTCCAAGAATCATCCAACATGCAAAAACAGTGGAAAATACATAAGTAATACCTCATAATAATACAAATATGAATGAATAGAGGTAGATTATGATATAGAATGTCACATCCCAAGATTTTCCAAATCTTGTAATGTGAAAAATAAATAAACAAAATAAATAATTGTTGAATTTCAGGGTGAAAAGAAACTTTTGTTTCTAAATGGAAACTTAAAATCCCATCTTGAACAAACTTTGATTAAAGTTTTAATCCAACAAAATCCAGATCAAGTGAAGTGCATTCCTCAATGAATGGATCTTGAAATTTAAACACTTGGAAAAGTTAGACCAAAACCATAAAACACTAATGGAAGAAAAACAATTCTAAGTTATCTCAAAGACTAAAGATTTGATCCATATAAAATTGGTCAAACAAACATTTCAAAATGATCAAGAATGACAAATGGAAATATTATAAAACCATATAAATTGGTTTCACTTAATTTGGAGCCATAAATAAAATCTTATGAATTTAATAAGATAATGAAAAGTAATTTCCAAAGCTAATAAAGCACTTATCTAAAATTCATACCAAATGGTGATAAAATAATCCTAAAGAAATTTAAAAGGATAAATAAATATTAAATAAGATTTTACCAATTGGAATCACCAACTTTGGATCTATAAATAAAAAGATATGGATTTTATAAGATAAAGATAGAAATATTAAATGAGGAATATTTAAAGGCCAAATTAAATATTGGCCTAATCCATAAGCAAATGGAATAAATATAATCCAAATCCAAATAAAATAAAAGGATAAAGAATTTTCAAATTAAATAACATGGCATTAACCAAATTCCATTTCCATTTGAACAAAGACAAAATCCCTATTAGAAATGATTAATTAAATCACGGGAAAATAATAATGGGAATTCACCCAAGTGAAATCAAAGTTATTTAATTAACTTAAATAAGATCAAAGAAATCTTCCAAAATAAAACTTATGGAATTAAAACTATATTTAATTTCATTGGAATTAAAACAAATACCCAATTCAAATGATTTATAAATCATATTAAATATTTTCCAAATAATTCAAGGTGAATTATTTGACAACCCAATAAATAAATAAAACCTACTGAAAATATTTGAAAAGATTTAGAATTCAAATGGAGTTTGAAAACATTATTAAATCTTATTTGAATAAATGTTAGGGCCTATTTTAAATAATTAAAAAGACCCTAAAAAGAATAAAAGAAATATTCTAATTTTGACTTTAAAATGTATTATTAATCAGTATTTGATTGCACACAAAGTTTGAGTGAAGTTTGAATTCAAATGAATGTTTGAAATGATTAAACAAAATCAAAACAGAAAATCAAATGGGAAAAAGAAAAAGAAACAGGAACAGAAAAAAAATAAAAGGACTCAGCCCGGCCCAACTAACCTACCTGGCCAAACAGCGCAGCCCAGTTCCTCCTTCCACCACGAAGCATTTTCGCACTCGCATTTGAACCCACAGCGTCGCTGACTGCCGGGCCCCACTCCTCCTCTCTCTCACTCGCTGACGCCAGACCCCATCGCCACGCAAGCTTCTTCCTCACCCACGCGACGACCACGCCCCTCACCTCGCCGGCCGTTTCTGGCTATAATCGCTCGCGTAAATTCACATCAATGCCTCAGTGATTCAGCACCGCGATCACGCGTACTAAATCGCCTGCGCCCCCTCTCTCTTTCCCCTCACTCGCCAGATCCTCTACGCCCCCAGGCCGCCTTGATTTTGCTTCGAAACTCCACTGCCTCCGGCAAGCTCCGGTGAAGATTCCGGCGCCGTCTGGCCCTCTCTTGCCTCCTAGTCCACACGAGCATGATCCCCAGTCTCTAGCGCACCTCCCTGTGCTTCTCGTTCATCCACGCGAACACCAGAGCTTCGGCAAGAGCATCACCCGAGCGCCACCGCCGTCTGTCTCGTCTCCGACGACCTCTTCCCGGTAAAACCCGACCGCCCCTCTCCCCCTCGTTGACACTCTGATACTCGCCTTCCTCTTGCGAACCTAACTGTGACTTCTACTTGATCTAGCGTGACCTCTATCTTCGTCCCGACGACGGACAGAGCCGCCAGACGTTGACCGCAACTACGGCGAGGAATCGCCAGCAACTCTGTGTGCCCCTTCAGCAACGACAACCGCCTTGAGATTCACCAGGACCATGCGAACACTGTGAGCATCTTCTCTCCCTCCTTTCCTTCCTGCTTCGCCAGAACCACCGCGACCAGAGCCCGCGCCGCCACTCGCTGCCGCCAGCGCCGCCACTTGATGATTGTTTGATCGTCAGCCCTAGGATTAAAATCCAATGCACACGATAGAACATAAACGAAGGGGTATGAGTGTATCTGCGCCGCTCGATCTAATTTAAATCCAATGCTTCACAGCAACTGATCCGAGCGAAACGGTATCTGTAGAGGTCTCAACCTGATAAGGTAGAGCCTCCTGTGTTTTACAATGCTAGTCCCTAGATCAATAGCTAGCATCCACAGTTAAGATGTAATATCAAGAAACAAAGGTCATAATATAACTTTATAACCAGGAATAACATAGTTTTATTACATCATACATAGCTCATTTGGCTATTACATTACATTGCAGCGGAATAACTATAAGCATGGGGTCCTTCATCTTCAAAGTGCCACAGGCAGATGTTGGTTGTAGACTTTGTAATCCTAAACAATCAATCTTCACTAAAATCAATCAAACCTGCAACATACAAGTTACAGCCACAAAGGGTCAATACATTTGAATTGTATTGGCAAGTGATACTAAGGTAGTATAGTGGAATCTATCATCTATATGCATTTGGGTAAGTGGAGTTGAGGCTTGCATTGCTCAAAATAGATTTTTCCTTAACATTTGAAAATACTAAGTTTTGCTTGACAAAATCATTTCCTCAATCAAAGATTTCAAGATCCTTGTACCAAGCCATCTCTCCATCAATGATTGAAGAATTCAAACAACCCTTGTTCAAACCACAAGATTTTAATTTAGAAATTGGAATGATGAGATTCTTGATTGCTTCCATGTCTTGATGCTCAAATTGTCCTTTACTGGGACATGGCTAAGTACTTAGATTTTACACTCTGCAGAGGTGGTGCACTTTACCCACAAGACTTGGTTTCCCAAGACAAAATCTTTCGAAGCCTTCCTTAGACCAAAATGGACGCGTTCCAACCTATCAAACACTACCACCCACTGTCCATTTGGCTAAGTTCTTGCAACCTATATGATCATGGCAGAGCCCATATTGCCAAGTGGTTGCACTTGAAGCTTCTCAACATTTGACATCTCAAATCCCTTTGTTTCCTGGGTGGCCATCCACAAGTGAGATACACAATCCAAGTCCATGGCCTTGTGAACCACTCAACATATCCCAATCCTTCCATTCCACCCAGGAGGTTCATTAACTTAGTTGTTTTATTAAACAAAACCTAAGTCCTCGGACTTAGAATATTTTTCCATAGTGTGAATATATATTCCACCCATGTTTTCTATTAGCTAGGCTAAGCTTGATAGTATTAGGAATCTTTAACTTAGGAAAATCCTACTAAGGATTCATCTACTATGTTTTCTTATAGCAAGGTCTATACTTAGCAAAATCCATGCAAGTTTTACTTAGCAAAATCACTAATGCATAGAGAAAGTAATGGGACAAAAAGTATGAAGCATCACTTGCCTTTTTGGTAGAGGGTATAGGTTCACTCCTTGTCCTTGCAACAATCACACTCTTCAAGTCACTACAAATCAATCAAGCAAGGCACAACTCAATCTACCAAACAAGCAAAACAACACATAAAATGACAAAGTCAAAGTAATGCATGCAAGCATGCCAAGCTTTGTTTTGTTTTAAGAAGTGGTTCCTAATGGGTCATAAACATTTGCAAGCACCTATTTGATCATTTTGTAAAGTGGCCAAGTCATTTGCAAAGAGGTTTCACCTCAAAACCATTTTCAAAATAAAGTATCATTTTATGTGGTGTAGAAATATTTTTAATAAGGCATTAACCTATAGGGTTCACCCAATATGTTTTCAAATCACAAAACTTGGGGTTTGGGGTCAGTGAGTTTAAAACAAAACATTTTCCAAAGGTTTTCTTCCAAAACCTATTTAATAAATAAACCACATTTCTATTTGACTAGAAATGATTTTAAATCAAAGAATCATTCTTTTGTTTCACCAAAAACATTTTTGAGACCACAAAGTGTTTCACAATGTTAGTAGGTTCAAATCACACCATTTGCCCAAGATTTTATCCCCATATTCATTTTTAAACAATTTTTATAAGCTTAACAAGCATACAAATGTTTCTGCAAAAACAACCATTTTTCCAGAAGCTTTTTGCTAAACAAAGGCCATGGTTGTCTAGGGCTTGTTCTCCTGATTTCAATGATATAAAGTTTGCAAAATTTGGACGTGTGGTTTGAAAGTTACAAGGGTTTGAAGTTTGCAAATAATTCTGATTCAAATCTGTTTTTAGTTTTAATCCTGGCCACGCGTCGCCGTTTTATTGGTCGATACCGGTTCGGCAGGATCAGCAACGTGAACCGCAGGATCTAACTGGAAACGTGCGGTGCAGATCGACGCATACCCCTTCGCTCACTTTCTTTCCTAGCCGATGGATGACGATCTAACGGTTCCTATCAACTAGCCAGGAACTGGCGGCGAGATGTTACCGTCGAGCGGCGGAGCGGCCATTTGGCGGAGGCGCTAGAGAGGCAGGAAGCGAAATAAGGAGAGAGTAAGCTCACCGAGGTCGCGAGGATGAGGTGATGCTGGTCGTGTGGTCGTCATGGCAAGGGACGCACGGGGACGGGCGGGATTCTTCGCCGGAGTTGGTTCTGGCGACGGACGCGTGCGGTCGAGGTCGAGGACGACGCTAGGAATCACCCGGAGACAAACGAAGCACACAATCAGGAGCGCAAGAACACGACGAAGGCGTGTGCGTGAACGAGAGGGGTTGGGGTAGTCTGATTTACCAGAGAGGTCGTCGTCGGAGAAAGCGGTGGCGGCCGAGCTAGTCCAAGCCAAAGCTCTGGGGCGCCCGCGGTCGAGTGAAGGACACGGGGAGAAGCGTATGGGAGTGGGGAACTTGCTAGTGCGCGCAGTGTGGCATGGGGTGGTCAGGTTTAGACGGAATCGACAATGGACCTCGTCGGAGCGAGCGGTCGAGGAGAAATTGTGGCTTCTGAGGCGTGTTTGGGGAAGAAACAGAGGGAAAGGAGGAGGAGACGGCGATTAAAGACATGCTCAAGGCGAGAGATTAATGCTGCAATAAGGTGTATTCAATCGGAGAATCAATGGCAGCAACGGTGGCGAGTTAACGCGAGGAGGAAGAAGGGTGAGTTGGCTGCGTGGGGCCGGTTGATCAGTGAGAAAAGGAGAGGAAAGGAGGGTCCACTTGTCAGCTGCTTAGCGGGTTCTTTCTGCGGTGAAGAAAACGGTTCGGGGGACAAAAGGAGCTGGGTTGTTGGGCTGGGCCTTGTTGGGCTGCTGTTGTTTCTCTCTTTTTTTTGTACAGAAACTTTTTCCTTTTCTATTTCTATTTACTGATTTGAAATTCAAACTAACCATCCAATCAACCAAATAAATTCAAACAAACACCACACTTCACAACTTTTGAACTTGATTCTGTTCAGTAACAAATACCAAAATTCTAAAATAAAATAATATTTTAATTCATTTTAGGATCCATTCATTAATTAAATAAAATGTACCTTTAGTTATTTATTTAAATAGGGTTTGATTTAATTAATAAGATCACCATTTTAAATCCAAATACTTTCAAAACCAATCAGTAGATTTTATTTGGAAATAAAGAATATTTGGAAACTTGTTTTAAAACAAAATAACATTTTATTTCAGAGTCCATTATCAATTAAATATAATAGACTTTCATTATTAAATCAAATAGGATTTGTTTTATTGAGATATTTATTTTGAAATCTAAAATAAAGCCAAAACACTTTAGTAGGTTTTATTTGTGAATATCAAATATTTGGAAAACTTATTTTAAATAATTTAATAAGTTTTGTTGTTTCAATTAAATTGGTAAAACCTTTTATTTAAATAAAGTTTGGATATTAATTCCTTATTATTTTATTTAAATAAACCTTTGCTAATTTTCATTAAAAATAAAATGTTTAATTCCCAAAGCTTGGACAAGGTTTAATTTGGCTTTATAAAATATTCTTTATTCATAAATCTTTTATTTCTTTTGAAAACCAAATATCTTATTAAAGGATCCAAAATAGTAATTCCAACACATTTTAATTTCCTTTATTAAATGTTTATCTTTATGAATCCCTTTAGGATTTATTTAATTCAAATGGGTTTGGAGTTACAATTGAATTCAAACAGTTTCTTCTGGCTCTAAAAATCAAACAAAGTTTTATTTTACTCATTTATTTTCACATTACAAGATTTGGAAAATCTTGGGATGTGACAGGCTACCACCCTTAAAATAAATCTCGTCTCGAGATTTGGGAAGATTAGGGTTACAAGCATGTTCAAAACAACTAGGGTACTACCACCCTTAAAAATTTTCAAACAAAAATTACATATTGACCTTCTTGGGATCCTGGGAAACTTCTCTAAGCAAACTTTGTATGTGTCCTAGGTTTCCATACTTGACTCATGGGCCAAGGTTGAGATCCTTCATAGACTTGTTTAACTTGTTCTCCATCCTTTCTGGACAATTGCTGGCATAGTGGCCTAGTTCCTTGCATTTGAAACATGTGACAAGGCTGAGATCCCTCATAGGCCGGTTTATCTTATGCTTCATCTTTTCTGGACAGTAGTTTGCATAATGTCCTAACTCTTTGCAATGTTTGCACATCATTTGGCTAATATCCTTCCTCATCTTGGGTTTCACTAGCCTTTGTTTGTATTCTTGGTTCTTCTCCTTTTCTGGGCATTCATTAGCATAGTGTCCCATCTCTTTGCATTTGAAACATTGCACTTGTGTAATATCCTTCTTGCTAGTGTTGGGGAATTTCCTCTTCTTGGGTCTTTCCAAAGCTAGGAGTTCTTCTAGTTCATGTTCTTCATGAGTGGGAGATCTTTCTCTCTTCTTGGGGCATTGATCTTCACGTTCCTTGGGTGCATGATCCTTGTCCCTACAAACATCTTTGTCATCCTTGTTGTCATTGGCTCTTTGGGAAAAGTTTTCTCCCATGTTGATCATTTGAGTAACCAATCCTTGCAACAATTGGGATTGAAGCTTCAAAATCCTTTGTATGGCTGGGTCTAGTCCATTGTTGTTGGCTAAAAGCTGAGTTGTCTCTTGGCTCAACTGGTTTTGGGTTGCTATAAGTTCTCTCATGTTGTCCTCTTGGTTGTTGTTGTCATCAACCTTGATGTTGGAGTTTCTTGGAGTAGTCATCTGTTTGGGTTGGATTGAGATTAGAATAGGCAAAATATTTCTAAGGAAAAATTTCTAATCACACACATCACAATTCACACAAGCAATGTGCAAGCAATCACAAACCAACACTTCACTCAAACAACAAAGTTCAAGCACATACTTAGGCAACAAAGTATTTTTGTTACACCACATAAGTTGGTGTGTTTTGACTTAACTAAATTATGGTGGTCCATCTATATGGTTCACTTGTGATCTTTCCTTCCTTTATGATTCTTCTTGTATGGGATCATGGTTTCCTTGAGAAAAGCTCTTGGTTGCAATACTTCAAATGAGGTAGGCTCCTTCTAACTTTTGCATTCCTTCAGTCTCTAAATCTTGAGCAAGATTTCCTTGTCTCACTTGTAGTCCTTAGTGTTATCCAAGTTGGAAGTCCTTGGTGAATATGCTGAAGATGTTGAAGTCATTAGAGTTGAAGAAGTTGAAGTCATTAGAGTTGAAGATGTTGAAGTAGTCCTTTGCACATGGTGTAGTCTTTGGCCATGGGGTAGGTTTTTCCATCAAGTTGAAGTAGAAGAGATGTAGAGTCAAAACCAAAATGGTTGAGGAAAGAGTTTACAAGATTGTTTGTAAATAATTTTTGGAACAAATACAACTCCTATTTTTCTAAGGGTTTTTGTCCAATCCTAGGTTTACAAATCCTACAGGCAACACAATGCTCTGATACCATCTGTAGAGGTCTCAACCTGATAAGGTAGAGCCTCCTGTGTTTTACAATGCTAGTCCCTGGATCAATAGCTAGCATCCACAGTTAAGATGTAATATCAAGAAACAAAGGTCATAATATAACTTTATAACCAGGAATAACATAGTTTTATTACATCATACATAGCTCATTTGGCTATTACATTACATTGCAGCGGAATAACTATAAGCATGGGGTCCTTCATCTTCAAAGTGCCACAGGCAGATGTTGGTTGTAGACTTTGTAATCCTAAACAATCAATCTTCACTAAAATCAATCAAACCTGCAACATACAAGTTACAGCCACAAAGGGTCAATACATTTGAATTGTATTGGCAAGTGATACTAAGGTAGTATAGTGGAATCTATCATCTATATGCATTTGGGTAAGTGGAGTTGAGGCTTGCATTGCTCAAAATAGATTTTTCCTTAACATTTGAAAATACTAAGTTTTTGCTTGACAAAATCATTTCCTCAATCAAAGATTTCAAGATCCTTGTACCAAGCCATCTCTCCATCAATGATTGAAGAATTCAAACAACCCTTGTTCAAACCACAAGATTTTAATTTAGAAATTGGAATGATGAGATTCTTGATTGCTTCCATGTCTTGATGCTCAAATTGTCCTTTACCAGGGACATGGCTAAGTACTTAGATTTTACACTCTGCAGAGGTGGTGCACTTTACCCACAAGACTTGGTTTCCCAAGACAAAATCTTTCAGAAGCCTTCCCTTAGACCAAAATGGACGTTCCAACCTATCAAACACTACCACCCACCTGTCCATTTGGCTAAGTTCTTGCAACCTATATGATCATGGCAGAGCCCATATTGCCAAGTGGTTGCACTTGAAGCTTCTCAACATTTGACATCTCAAATCCCTTTGTTTCCTGGGTGGCCATCCACAAGTGAGATACACAATCCAAGTCCATGGCCTTGTGAACCACTCAACATATCCCAATCCTTCCATTCCCAGGAGGTTCATTAACTTAGTTGTTTTATTAAACAAAACCTAAGTCCTCGGACTTAGAATATTTTTCCATAGTGTGAATATATATTCCACCCATGTTTTCTATTAGCTAGGCTAAGCTTGATAGTAGTAGGAATCTTTAACTTAGGAAAATCCTACTAAGGATTCATCTACTAGGTTTTCTTATAGCAAGGTCTATACTTAGCAAAATCCATGCAAGTTTTACTTAGCAAAATCACTAATGCATAGAGAAAGTAATGGGACAAAAAGTATGAAGCATCACTTGCCTTTTTGGTAGAGGGTATAGGTTCACTCCTTGTCCTTGCAACAATCACACTCTTCAAGTCACTACAAATCAATCAAGCAAGGCACAACTCAATCTACCAAACAAGCAAAACAACACATAAAATGACAAAGTCAAAGTAATGCATGCAAGCATGCCAAGCTTTGTTTTGTTTTAAGAAGTGGTTCCTAATGGGTCATAAACATTTGCAAGCACCTATTTGATCATTTTGTAAAGTGGCCAAGTCATTTGCAAAGAGGTTTCACCTCAAAACCATTTTCAAAATAAAGTATCATTTTATGTGGTGTAGAAATATTTTTAATAAGGCATTAACCTATAGGGTTCACCCAATATGTTTTCAAATCACAAAACTTGGGGTTTGGGGTCAGTGAGTTTAAAACAAAACATTTTACAAAGGTTTTCTTCCAAAACCATTTTTAATAAATAAACCACATTTCTATTTGACTAGAAATGATTTTAAATCAAAGAATCATTCTTTTGTTTCACCAAAAACATTTTTGAGACCACAAAGTGTTTCACAATGTTAGTAGGTTCAAATCACACCATTTGCCCAAGATTTTATCCCCATATTCATTTTTAAACAATTTTTATAAGCTTAACAAGCATACAAATGTTTCTGCAAAAACAACCATTGTTCCTGAAGCTTTTTGCTAAACAAAGGCCATGGTTGGCTAGGGCTTGTTCTCCTGATTTCAATGATATAAAGTTTGCAAAATTTGGACGTGTGGTTTGAAAGTTACAAGGGTTTGAAGTTTGCAAATAATTCTGATTCAAATCTGTTTTTAGTTTTAATCCTGGCCACGCGTCGCCGTTTTATTGGTCGATACCGGTTCGGCCGGATCAGCAACGTGAACCGCAGGATCTAACTGGAAACTTGCGGCGCAGATCGACGCATACCCCTTTGCTCACTTTCTTTCCTAGCCGATGGATGACGATCTAACGGTTCCTATCAACTAGCCAGGAACTGGCGGCGAGATGTTACCGGCGAGCGGCGGAGCGGCCATTTGGCGGCGGCGCTAGCGAGGCAGGAAGCGAAATAAGGAGAGAGTAAGCTCACCGAGGTCGCGAGGATGAGGTGATGCTGGTCGTGGCAAGGGACGCACGGGGACGGGCGGGATTCTTCGCCGGAGTTGGTTCTGGCGACGGACGCGTGCGGTCGAGGTCGAGGACGACGCTAGGAATCACCCGGAGACAAACGAAGCACACAGTCAGGAGCGCAAGAACACGACGAAGGCGTGTGCGTGAACGAGAGGGGTTGGGGTAGTCTGATTTACCAGAGAGGTCGTCGTCGGAGAAGAAACAGGCGGCGACGCTGTCAGAGCTAGTCCAAGCCAAAGCTCTGGGGCGCCCGCGGTCGAGTGAAGGACACGGGGAGAAGCGTATGGGAGTGGGGAACTTGCTAGTGCGCTCAGTGTGGCATGGGGTGGTCAGGTTTAGACGGAATCGACAATGGACCTCGTCGGAGACGGCGGTCGAGAGAAATTGGCTTCCTGAGGCGTGTTTGGGGAAAGCAGAGGGGAAAGGAGGAGGAGGCGGCTGGCGATTAAGGCGGCATGCTCAGCGAGATTAATGCTGCAATAAGGTGTATTCAATCGGAGAATCAATGGCAGAACGGTGGCGAGTTAACGAGGAGGAAGAAGAAGGGTGAGCTGGCTGCGTGGGGCGGTGATCGATGAAAAGGAGAGGAAAGGAGGGTCCACTTGTCAGCTGCTTAGCGGGTTCTTTCTGCGGTGAAGAAAACGGTTCGGGGGAGAAAAGGAGCTGGGTTGTTGGGCTGTTGGGCTGGGCCTTGTTGGGCTGCTGTTGTTTCTCTCTCTTTTTTTGTACAGAAACTTTTTCCTTTTCTATTTCTATTTACTGATTTGAAATTCAAACTAACCATCCAATCAACCAAATAAATTCAAACAAACACCACACTTCACAACTTTTGAACTTGATTCTGTCAAGAACAAATACCAAAATTCTAAAATAAAATAAGATTTTAATTCATTTTAGGATCCATTCATTAATTAAATAAAATGTACCTTTAGTTATTTATTTAAATAGGGTTTGATTTAATTAATAAGATCACCATTTTAAATCCAAATACTTTCAAAACCAATCAGTAGATTTTATTTGGAAATAAAGAATATTTGGAAACTTGTTTTAAAACAAAATAACATTTTATTTCAGAGTCCATTATCAATTAAATATAATAGACTTTCATTATTAAATCAAATAGGATTTGTTTTATTGAGATATTTATTTTGAAATCTAAAATAAAGCCAAAACACTTTAGTAGGTTTTATTTGTGAATATCAAATATTTGGAAAACTTATTTTAAATAATTTAATAAGTTTTGTTGTTTCAATTAAATTGGTAAAACCTTTTATTTAAATAAAGTTTGGATATTAATTCCTTATTATTTTATTTAAATAAACCTTTGCTAATTTTTATTAAAAATAAAATGTTTAATTCCCAAAGCTTGGCCAAGGTTTAATTTGGCTTTATAAAATATTCTTTATTCATAAATCTTTTATTTCTTTTGAAAACCAAATCTCTTATGAAAGGATCCAAAATAGTAATTCCAACACATTTTAATTTCCTTTATTAAATGTTTATATTTATGAATCCCTTTAGGATTTATTTAATTCAAATGGGTTTGGAGTTCCAATTGAATTCAAAAAGTTTCTTCTGGCTCTAAAAATCAAACAAAGTTTTATTTTACTCATTTATTTTCACATTACAAGATTTGGAAAATCTTGGGATGTGACAGTATCGGCCAGTGAAATCACGCCACGTGGCCAGAGTCAATTTAAAACAGAAATTATGTTCTATTAGATGTTCAATCTTGTAAATTTCATAACATTCAAACCACACGTCAAAATTTTGCAAATTTTATATCAATGGAATCAGTAAGACAATTACTTTCCAACCATGCACTTTTATTAGTAAATTGTTTCTGTTAAATTGTTTGTTTTTGCAGAAACTTGTGTAGACATATTTTGGGTATAAAATTCTTTCTAAAATTATTTTGGGGATAAAATCTTTAGCAAATGGTTTGTTTTGAACCTACTGACCATAGAAATAAATTTGTGGTTCCAAAAATATATTTGGTAAAGCAAGAGAATAAAACTTTGAATTAAAGCATTTCTAAGTCAAATAAAAATATTGTTTATTTGTTGAAAACACTTTTGGAGGAAAACCTTTGGGAAATGTTTTGATTTAAACTCTCTGACCCCAAACACCAAGTTTTATGATTTAAAAATGTATTTGGTGAACCCTATAAAGAATATTACTTTGCTAAAAGCATTTTCAACCACATAAAATATTGATTTGATTTAAAAATAGTTTATAGGTAAAATATTTTACAAATGGTTTTGCCACTTTTATAAAATGACCAATAGGTGTTTTAGAATGTATGTAACCTATTAGAAACCACTTTTCCAAATAAAACAATCTTTGGCATGCTTGCATGCATTGTTTTGTTTCTATTATTTTATGTGTTGTTTGCTTGAATGGTAGATTGAAATATTGCTTGCTTGATTGAATTGTAGTGATTTAAAGAGTGTGAGTATTGCAAGATCAAGGAGTGAACTTATATTCCCTACCAAAAAGGCAAGTGATGCTTCATACTTTGTCCCATTATTTTCACTATGCATTAGTGATATTTCTAAGTAGGACTTGCATGGAATTTTGCTAAGTATAAACTATGCCATGGGAAATCCTAGTAGATGAAACCTTAGTAGAAATTTCCTAAGTTAAGATTCCTACTACTATCATGCTTAGCTTAGCTAGTAGAAAACAAGGGTGGACTATATTTCATGCTATGGAATATTTCTAAGTCAAGGACTTGTGTTTTTGTTTAATAAAACAACTAAGTGAATGAATCACCTGGGTGGAATGGAAGGAATGGTTTGTGTTGAGTGGTTACACAAGGACCATTTCTATGGTTTACCTTGTGTATCACACTTGTGGATGGCCACCCAGGAACAAATAGATTTGAGATGTCAAATGTTGAGAAGCTTCAAGTGCAGCCACTTGGCATTATGGGCTCTGCCTGGATTATATAGGTTGAAATAACTTAGCCAAATGGACAGTTGGTGGTAGGGGATGATAGGTTGGAACACGTCCATTTTGGTCTAAGGGAAGGCTTCTGAAAGATCTTGTCTTGGTGAAACCAAGGCTTGTGGGGAAAGTGCACCACCTCCGCAGAGTGTAAAATCTAAGTACTTAGCCATGTCCCTGGTATTGGACAATTTGAGCATCAAGACATGGAAGCTATCAAGAATCTCCTCATCCAAATTTCTAAGTTAAAACTTTGTGGTTGAACATGGGTTGAAGGATCACCAATTTCTATTGGGAGATGCCTTGGGTGATTTTGTCAAGCAAAAACTTAGTGTTTTCAAATGATAAGGAAAATCTATTTTGAGCAAAGCAAGCCTAATCTCCACTTAGCCAAATACATGTAGATGATAGACTCCACTATCATACCATAGTATCACTTACCAATACACTTCAAATGTATTGACCCTTGTGGCTGTAACTTATTATGTTGCAGGTTTTGTTTGATGTTAGTGAAGTTTATTGATTAGGATTACAAGTCTACAACCAACATGACTGCCTGTGGCACTTTGAAGATGAAGGAACCCATGCTATTGTTATATTCTTCTGCATTGTAATGAGTTAGCCAAATGAGCTATGTAAGATGTAATAAATTATTTTATTCTTGGTTATAAAGTTGTATTATGACGTTTGTTTCTTGATATTACATCTTAACTGTGGATGCTAGCTATTGATCCAGGGACTAGCATTGTAAACACATGGATCTCTACCTTATTAAAGGTTGGGACCTCTACATAGAATGGTGATACAAATTGGGCGTATCAAATCCCCCAAGCTTAGACCTTCGCTTGTCCCCAAGCGAAAACTGAGCTCAGTAAACATGTCCACTGGTTTATGGAGTGAAGTGTCGATAAAAGAATATGAACAAGAAGCATCACACTTACCATTACAAAACTCATGGAAGAAAGCAACTCACCATTATATAACTTATCTTGCAACCAAGTACAGCAGTCACAATAGAGATGCGTAAAGATAAATCATAATTGGAATTGGCAAAATTATTCTTGGTTAGAGAACACCTGGCAAACAGTTTCACAAAAAGATTTTTGTAGAAGTTTTACAATAGAAGCACTATTTGCTCAAAAAGGTTTTTCAAAAGTGAAGGCTTAAAAAGTAATACTCAATAGATAAGAGTTTTGTGCAAACAAGGAAGATAAAGATCATGATTGAATAAATCACCATATGAATGCTTGAAACACAACAACTCAAATGCTTGCTAGAGATACAGAGGGAGTAGGTTTACGGACTCAGCTTGGTAAATAGGAGAAAGGTACCTTCATAGAGGGTAGCAGGGATTACAAGTCATAAAGAGCTTCCAAAATATTATGGTACTTACTAGCTCTGAGCCCTCATTGCCCCTATCATAGGCATCTTGAGATGATTAAGGTTAAAGTGCACAAAGATGGAGTATATGCTTGACGAAATATAAGTTGGCAATCTCATGTCCCTTGAATATGAGGGCCACTCCTCATGCTACTCAACTTTGGTCACCGGTAAATTCTTGTCATTGTAAGTACATGCGTATCATAGAGAACCGCCAACGGGGTACCCTTTGCACATGGTACAGGAGCTATCTCATAACCAAAATGACAAGGCAAGCAGACAATGAGCATCTCAGCGATATTTTTATTTACCATATACATAGCTTTTTATTGAGGATGCTTCGTAGATAGCTCACTATGGTGATGCTGCAAGTTTCCACCATGATTAGGAATGTCTTAGGCTAGCGGACCAGACGTTTCTCTAACACAAAATACATACTCCATGGACTTACAAGTTCCCTCTTTATTTCACACTATTGACATCCATAGACAAAAGAGCATAATATCAACTGAGTACAGAGTATAGGTGCAATGTTGAAAACGTTCCCCGTGACAACACGGTTCTGCTAATTCCAACGTATAGATGCAAGCATATACAACTTCGATGACACAATGGTTCAAGTCTATTAGGGGCAAAGAAAATAAGGTGTGCCATCAATTTTGTGAGAGCTTTACTAACTAGTTTTCACATAACAAAATACTTTTTAATTCTAAAGGTAGATGAAGCTTGAGAATTTGCTTGGAATAGCAAAAGTTACTAGGTAGATATGGTGGACACAAGTTGCAAAGGTTTTGGTTCAAAGGGATTGGAAACATGAGAAGTATGCATTCTCAAAACAGGTTTTTGGCTAGCAAGGCTGGGTAGCAAGCAAGAGAGTTGAAAGAAACAAGCAAACATACAAGCAATAAAGCCACACATGCAATCTTCCTAGAAAAGACAAACGATCTTAATTAGCGAATACTAAGCTTATGAGCCAACAGAAAAATAAATGATACAAAATACCTGTAAGCTTTTTCTCTTTTTCTTTCAAACTTCAAAACGTATTGCTATTGACCAGAACTCGGTTTGCCAAAACCAATTTAGATCCACTTGATGATCCCAAAGTGATGCCAATACTGATCAACAAGATCCATCATATAATAGAGATTACAAACTAAAATAAGAAGTGCAAAAAGTAAAAGATGAAACTTCTCATTAATATTCCATAAAGTCACTCACACCAAGGGGTACATAGCTAATCAACTAAAGGAGAGATACTTCCACATGCAAACCAAACTATAAGATAACCTCTCTACTAAAGATATGAATCCAATAAAAAGGTAAAAGATAAAAGATAATGGTGGTGATACCGCGACACTCCCCCAAGCTCGGAACAAGCCAAGGGGATGGCAAACCTGATGACGAATTACTCCTTCGGTGGTTGTGGTGTTTTATTGATAAGCTCCTCAATCGGCTTCCTCAAATCCTCAATATCGAAGGACAGAGTACGAATCAACTCCGAATTATGCTCAATGCAGCTCATGATCAATTCGGACTAAGGATCCCAGTCCTTGTTATTCTTTTTCCACTCTTCCTTCTTAGAGTGTTCCTTCCCTGGATGGTTAGAACGAGTGGTACGAGGAGGAGATGGCTATGGAGAGAGGATATGACGCGGAGGTTTCCCTCATGTAGACATCCGTGCTGTCCTGTTAAGCTTGGTAGGTTTTGCCACCAATCCAATGCTCGCGCCGGTAGTGCGGGTGTCCGGTTGTTTGTCCTACTACATGTCTCCTTCATAACCTACCAAAATATCCTCCTCCTTGGGTCTGTGAGGATCGTCTTCCTCGGGCTTCTTGCCTTTGTCGTTGGCGGAGACCAGGTGCTCTAAACTTGAGAAGATTTCCTGACAGAAACAGATTGAAATGAAAACATGATGAGAACACGATGCACGATCCTCGGGGGATCCAGGGGGTATATATTACGAATTTTCAATGCATAAGGAAGGTTCTGAAACAGAAATGAGGCGGAGTCGGAGCTCGGGGTGGCACACCCCCTCCAGGCGCGGCCAGGCAGGGGCCCGTGCCTGGGTGGGTTTGTCCACCCCGGACTCTGTTTCCTCTTATGTTCCGTCTTGTAACTTCCCTTATGTATTAAAAACATCAAAAATATAAAA
This sequence comes from Avena longiglumis, assembly GCA_030063025.1. Taxonomy (NCBI): domain Eukaryota; kingdom Viridiplantae; phylum Streptophyta; class Magnoliopsida; order Poales; family Poaceae; genus Avena; species Avena longiglumis. The sequence goes on along the minus strand of CP125975.1, from coordinate 443,230,785 downwards.
AGATTGGGGATTCACGAACCTTCTGTTTTCACCACTTTTACCTATTCGAAGACGAACTCTGCAGACTCCTTTTATCCTTCTCCTAGAATTTTCCTTTCCTCACAAGGCAATACACAAACTTCAATGGAAACATTAGTGTAAGCAAAACAACAAACCTTTAGGTTCACACTTCAACTGAAATCTATCAAAACAAAGGCTTCTATAAGAGGCAAATGCAAATGATAACAGAAATCTGTCAAAACAGACCAGCAGGTAAAGGTTGATTTTTTCAAAAACCTTCTGTTGCTCAAATCAAAAAGTGCAGAACTAATGAAAGTTGCTTCAAAACTTGGAGAACAATCTCTGAAAAATACAGCTCCATACGACGTACTGATCTCCCTCACGAAAAATTTTCGGTGCAGCACAAAAAATCTGTCCCAGGACAGCCACTTTTCACAACTCCTCTACTTCACAAAAGTAGTTGAACTAGACACAAAAACCAAACAAAAAAAATGATAAGGAGCGGTTATTACTGAAATAATAACTTCCAAGACTCAACCAAACTCTTAGGTTATCTCTCAACAAGTACTTTTCTTTAATGCCTTTAAGTTAGGCTTGAAACTTTCAAAGATGCTCACAAAGGAGATATAAATCTGGAGTGAAAAGGAGCATCAAGAAGCAAATAACCAACACATTTGAGTCTAACCCACTTCCTATGCATGGGGGTATCATGAGAAAACGAATTGTTGAAACAAAAAGGCACCAGCATGGGAAGACAAAACAAATGCAACTTCAGAGATTTCAACATAAAATGGGGAAACTTAACATTATTGAGATGCATGAAACCATGTTTCCCTCTCTCATAACACTTTTAATAAAGTTGACAATATAACTGTCACTGGCAACAACTTTATCATCAGAATGAGCATACTTACAGTCACCAAAAAGAGGTTCAAGGTCATAGACTGGATCAATAGAAGCAAGTTGTTCCATCCTGAAATCTTTATTAGGCAAGCTATTTTCACAAGGAGCTTTAGAAAATTTGGAAAAGTTAAACTCATAAGAATCTCCATCAAAGTTAGTTAAAACTTTCTCCTTGTTACAATCTATAATATCTCCACAAGTGTTCAATAAAGGTCTACCAAAAATGATAGGACAAGTTTTGCTAGCTGCAGAATTAAGTTTTCAAACTAGATTATTGTCTCTAGTGCAAGTGGGAGACTGAAGGGAATATGCCCGAGAGGCAATAATAAAGTGGTTATTATCGTATTCCTATTTATGATAAATGTTTATTTTACATGCTATAATTGTATTAATACGGAAACGTTAATACATGTGTGTTTAATAAACAAAAGAAAGTTCCTAGTTATGCCTCTCTTATAAACTAGCTCGTTGATTAACAAGATGATCATAGGTTTCCTGATCATGGACATTGGATGTTGTTAATAACGAGGTCACAACATTAGTGTAATGGTGTGATGAACATTCATCCGAAGTATAGCATTATGATCAAAGTCATTGAGTTTATATTGCTATAACATCTTACGAAGTGATCCTAATCCTTAGACCATGAGATCATGTCAATCACTAACACCGGAAGAGTTTCTTGATAACATCAAACGTCACACCGTAACAGGATGATTATAAAGATGGATTCAGAACTACTAAAGTGTTATGTTGAGGCCCATGGACCGAGAGTGGAATTTGTTCATCCCGATGACGGATAGATATACTCTGGGCCCTCTCGGTGATATCACATTGGTTAGCTTGCAAGCAAGTGATTTGATCACTAGAATGTTATATCACGGAAGCGAAAAGAGTGCATGTCGATGCGAGATCAAACTAGGTATGGAGATACCGATGATTGAATCTTCGACATGTAATATATCGCGAAACAAAGGATTAATATACTAGCGTAAAGGTTCCGACGATCACAAGAAAGTCATCGTTGAATGTGTGGGAGTCAAGATGGGTCTCCGTGTCCCGCTTCGATTATTGATCGAGAGGGTCTCGATCATGTCCACATTATTCGCGAACCGTAGGGTGACACACTTAAGAGACACCGACATACAATTGGAGCAAAAGTTTCATGCCGAAAAGAAAAGGAAAGCGCAAGAATTTATTTCACTAGACAAAAGCTTTTGGTTGAAATTGTCAAACTGGTTACGCATGTGAAATGGAATACTAGCAAGGGGTTTTATGTGAATGTTTGTTAATTAAAGTAATTAACAAAATTCTGAATAAATAAATAAAAGAGTTTTATTTAAATGAGAGCTTGCATTAAATTTGGTGGAAATTTAATGCATGTGAGTGGATTTTTGAGTGGAGGCTTTTTAATGTGAGTGGAGGCTTTTCATTTTGAGTGGGAGCTCCACCCACATGAATGTGGAAGAGGTGGGGGCAGCGCCATGGCTGGGCGCCATGCCCCTTGGGTGCCCCCCTCTCCCCTATAAAAGGCCCCCCTCTCCTCCTCTCACACCACACCTCCTCGTGAAGGATCTCTCTCCCCCTCTAGAATTTATCCCCCATGGTCTCGGACTAGCGAGATACATGTTCCCGGTGGCTATTTGTCAAGAAAGATTTGTGCTTCCGCTGCATCGCTGGAGCGAGGAGGCGGAGGTTGCTCGGTGCCTCGAACGTGTGTGCGAGCACGGATGCTACTTTTTCTTGGCGCTAGGACTTCCTCTCGATCTTGAGATCGGCAAGAGATCGTCTACATCAACCACGAGTTGAACTCGTTAAGATTTGTCGGTCTTAAAGGGTATGTTCTCTACGGATATACATCCGCCCGTTGTTTGTATCTAGTAGATAGATCTTGGTATATAGTTCACATCGTAGGAAATTTTTTGTTTTCTATGCTGCGAACCCTACAGGGTATCGAGCCGGATCTATGCGTAGATACTTTGCAGGTAGTACACATATGAGTATGTGGGCGATGATGATCATTGTATTGCTTCTTAGTTGTACTTTGGATATTGGTGGCATAGTGGGATGAAGCGGCCCGGACAAACTTTACATGTCCTCGCACATGAGACATGTTCCACGCTTGACATGCAACTAGTTTGCATAAGTGGCTAGCGGGTGTCTGTCTCTCCTACTATAGTCAATATCTAATTTGCAACGAGTTGTCAACAATTTGGTTATCCTCGTTGTGGTTCATGTTCGTAGGTAAGAATGGTTCTATCTTCGAAAGCCCTAAGCCACGTAAAATTTGCAATGGATAAATTAGAGGTGTCTAGTTTAGATTGTTGCTGGGCTAGGGTTATGATATGGTAGTGTTGTAAGTAGAAGTATGAGATGATACTCTTACAACACACATAGCGTGTAAACTCCATAGACCTTGGATTTACACATATAGGTATGATAGTGATCATACCACGGTGCACATGATAGAGATCATCTGCGGGAACCATATCATTTCACTAATAAACATATGATGTTTGATAGCATCTTATATTGCTTGTTTAGCGCTTTGTTAGCATAATAAGGTGATCCATCTTTAGATATCAAGATAAAATGTGTTCTTCCTTAAGTATGCACCGACAATGTTTAAAGCTTCAAGACATCACGTGATGATCGGGTGTACTTGAATCCATGAGCATATCTCGGGTGTAAGACAGTTACACACGCGAATACTAAGGTTCTTACTTGGCGAGCCTAGCATGTACAGACATGGCCTCGGAATACGGACCGAAAGGTTAAGCATGAGTCATATGTTTTGATATGATGACCATATGGATGCTCGCCTTTGAAGCTACACCGACTCACGTGATGATCGGACTTGGTGTAGTGGATTTGGTTCATGTAATCACCAAAAAGACACGAGGGATGTCATTTTTGAGTGGGAGTTCATTTCTAATTTGGATTAGTAGAACTCAATTTATCATAAATTAAATCAAAGTGAATTTGCATAATTTCTTGTAGTTATTGGCATTCGTTCACCACCTTATGCTTAGTTGTAATTGAGATAATAGAACTATAGAATTCTGGATATATACTTTACGAACTGGTAACGTATTGTGTTGAGTGTCAATCTAAAGTTTAAGTCCTATTGCAAACTTTCAGCAAACTCTATTTACTCCGTGAAATTTAATAGTTGGTATTAAATCGAGAGTAACAATTCCAGTGTTAGTATCTTAAGTATCATGTTTGCCTCCATGATACTTGATTTTTTTTTAATATCAAGTTTATCTAGGAGCTGAAAGAATTGTTTCAGAAACCATCATGTGTGGCAGATATAACGATATCTGAAACAATGTTTTGGTTGCAATATGATAGAGTATAATATATGTTCTCATATTGGATGAGAATTTACAAAGGTTGGAGATGCTAGACATCCTAATCATCCAAAAGGGTTTTGGAAAGTAATGTTATACTCACGATTCGCCTTTATAAGCTACAGTAGCTTGATCATGAAAGTCGTCATGATAAGGATGAATAGAAGATGTATGTAAAGTGTTTACTACACTAAAAGATTACTAAAGAATGGATTTTGAAAGAATACCGATCATTTTGATGATGGTGATCTACTTCAAAGTGCAAGTCCAAAGGTATTATTATTTGAATATACACGCTTTGGACTATGTGTCATGTATATGGCGCCACTTTTGATGTTGATAAATTCTTTTAAAAAGGAAAAGGAAATGCTGAAAGAGAATCTATAAAATATACTTGGCAGAAAATAAAAGATTGGAAATATCCAATTTAGGTATTTATATGATATACATGTTATGGTTGTATTATTTGCTTGTTAAACAATGTGGTTCTTGGGTATTGGATACCGAATTGGTTGGTATGAAATTTCATACGGAACGATGCAATTCATGAACCATAATGGCCTAAGTAACTAGCAAGATAATATGTGATGATGTTCATCAAAAACAAACAAACCATTGTTTGTATTTCTCGTTGACATCAAGGCTTGACTTCAAGATTTGTTTTAATAATTGTTATTTGAATCAGGTATTATGAGAACAAAGGTTGTTCAAATAATTACCGTATTCCATATAAGATGGATGATTTACAAATCTAGTTGAATAAATCACATCCATAAAACCCAATGCTAAAATGTCGCAAGACAAATGATTGAAAGATCACTTATAAAGTGACATCGCTGTTTAAATTATATTGGAAAGAAAACATGAAGAATCTCCATATTCATGGATTTTTGGAGTCTTTGATTTGATCAAGTGACGCTTGTGAGACTTTCCACGTGATAATTAAAACTTCGTTCAAAGGCCAAAGAAGAACGAACGACTAAATTATTGGAATTTAGACATATCGATGTATGTAGTCCATTATGTGTAGTAAATGGCGATGGGTTTCAACTTCATATGCTTTCTCCGGAATTTTGAGTGAATGTTCACTTAATGAGAAAGAAGTATGAAATATTTTAAAATGTTTCAAAGACTTTCAAGATGAAGTGGAAAATCATTGTAACAAGAAAAATAAATGAATTATGATTTGATCATAAAGGGATTTATTTGAGTTACAAGTGTAACAAGAAAATAAATGAATTATGATTTTATCATAAAGGGATTTATTTGAGTTGCAAGTTTAGCAAAACACCTAGATTTACATCTCCCGAAACACCATAGGAGTATGGAGTGTTTGAGATTTGTAATGAAACCTTGTGAGACATGGTTGGATCAAAGGTGTTATTTATAAAACTGCCATTATGTTTTAAAAGATTAAAGCTTTAGAGACTACCACTTTTACACTGAAAAGAGCTCCATATAGATCCGTTGAAATGACACCATGGAAGTTATGGTTTGGGGTAAAACCCAAGTTGTCATTTCTTAAATTTTGGTATGCTAAACATAAGTAAGATGTTTACAACCGAATTCGGATGAGCATGTCTTTGTAGGTTATTCCGAATAACAATTGGTTATTCCTCCATAACACCGAGGACAAAAGGGTTTGTCGCTTGAAATGTGAAGTTTCTTGAAAAATAAATTTTTCGCAAAAGTTAAGTGGGAGGACAATAGAACTTTGATAAGGTTAACAAACCTTAGCTAAATGTGCTGAGTTGCGCAGCCGAAATCGCTCGAGGCTGCCATAATGCTCATAGCTTATGTGCCTCAAAGGTTGTGGTCACGGAGGTCTAAAGTTCCTATTGAACCAAGAAGGTCGGTTAAACAATCAAATGCTAAGATTTGAGAGTAAATCATTATTGTTTGACAATGATGAACCGAATACATACAAAGAAGCGATGATGGGCCCTGACTCCGTCAAATGGCTTGAAGCCATAAAATCCGTGATAGTTCCATATACGAGAAATCAAGTTTTGAACTTGGAAGACCCTCCTAAAGGTGTAAAAACCTATCGGTCGTATTTGGATCTATAAAGAAACAGACATGGATGTCTCACATCTATGAAATATTCGACATGGCGTAAAGTATTTTATGACAATATTCAAAGAGTTGACTATGACAAGATTTGATCTTTCATAGCGATATTTAGTCTGAACGGATTAAAGTAGCAACCACTACATATAATTTGGTATATGGTAGATGAATAAACAAAACAAAGTTCTTCTAATAGAATGGTTACCTAGGACGTGTACATGACACGGTCCAAAGGGTTTTGTTAAATTCAAAGGATGCTAAAAGGGCATGCAAACTTCAATGGTTGAACTAAGCATCGCGGAGTTGGAATCTTCACCATGATGAAAAATGAGTTTTTCATCTGGAGACGATGAAGATGCTTGCATTTTCAAGAAATTAAGTGGGAGCGCTGAGACATATTTCTAATACATTATGTGAAGGACATCTTGTTGATTAGAAATGATGTATCTTTTATTGACAAAGGTTAAGAATTTCATTTCGATGAAAGACTTAGGCAAAACCCGAATATTTAGCATGAATGTGTATAGTGGATAGACTGTAACGCTAATATTTTTATGCCAAACGTACATATATGAGATATTGAAGGAGTTCAATATAGAAACGACAAGAAACAGTTCTTGTTGCATGGAAAGGATTTGAATTAAGATTCAAGTGTATCGACACTTGATAAGTGAAACAAGATTCAAGTGCTTTGACACTTGATGAGTGCAATCACGAGAATGTTTTGATCAATCATACCATGATATGTACAGATCCAGATATGTCCTATGCTCTAAGTGTTATGAGCATATACCAGAATGAATCATAAAATGATCATTGGACGATAGTGAGGATATTCTTATGATCTTTTGGAAGAACTAAGAATATATTTGTGTAGAGGTGACAAACAATTACAAATAGTTCATTGTAAAGCGTTACATTGATACTAGTTTTGTCACAATATACAAATTAAGTTTATCTCAATTTAAACTATGGGTGGCACAATGTAATGGAAAGGAGATTCCATGATGGATTTGGAAGAGTTCCAAAGTTAAGACATTGTGACGAATACTACAACAAAAGGCTAAGTATATGACTGCTATAGTAGCAGCAAAGGAGGGAATTTGTGTTAAGTAGTTTGTTATCAAACTAAGGTGTGGTTCGCAATGGGCTAACACTAAAGATATATTGTATGACAATAGTATCGATGTGTTTTAACCCCAGGGAACTAAAGGTCTCACCAAAATACCAAATTTATACAATGCCATCTCATTGGAGAATGACTGATGCGTGGAGACGCAAAGACATGCAAATACACACGGATCTGAAGCGTCAGATCCGTAGATTATGTTAACCACTTGCAATTGCGTATTTGGAACACCAGAAAGCCATAGGTGGTCAATACACAAAGTTTTCAAACTAGATTATTGTCTCTAGTGCAAGTGGGAGACTGAAGGGAATATGCCCGAGAGGCAATAATAAAGTGGTTATTATCGTATTCCTATTTATGATAAATGTTTATTTTACATGCTATAATTGTATTAATACAGAAACGTTAATACATGTGTGTTTAATAAACAAAAGAAAGTTCCTAGTTATGCCTCTCTTATAAACTAGCTCGTTGATTAACAAGATGATCATAGGTTTCCTGATCATGGACATTGGATGTTGTTAATAACGAGGTCACAACATTAGTGTAATGGTGTGATGAACATTCATCCAGTATAGCATTACGATCAAAGTCATTGAGTTTATATTGCTATAACATCTTACGGTGATCCTAATCCTTAGACCATGAGATCATGTCAATCACTAACACCGAAGAGTTTTTGTTAACATCAAACGTCACACCATAACAGGGTGATTATAAAGATGGATTCAGAACTAATAAAGTGTTATGTTGAGGCCCATGGATCGAGAGTGGAATTTGTTCATCCCGATGACGGATAGATATACTCTGGGCCCTCTCGGTGATATCACATTGGTTAGCTTGCAAGCAAGTGATTTGATCACTAGAATGTTATATCACGGAACGAGAAAAGAGTGCATGTCGATGTGAGATCAAACTAGGTATGGAGATACCGATGATTGAATCTTGGACATGTAATATATCATAAACAAAAGGAATAAGATACTAGCGTAAAGGTTCCGACGATCACAAGAAAGTCATCGTTGAATGTGTGGGAGTCGGATGGGTCTCGTGTCCCGCTTGATTATTGATCCGAGAGGGTCTCGATCATGTCCACATTATTCATGAACCGTAGGGTGACACACTTAAGATACACCGACATCCAATTGGAGAAAAAGTTTCATGCCGAAAAGAAAAGGAAAGCGCAGGAATTTATTTCACTAGACACCGAAACTGTTTCGGTTGAAATTGCTGAAACTGGTTCTGCATGTGAAATGGAATACTAGCAAGGGGTTTTATGCGAATGTTTGTTAATTAAAGTAATTAACAAAATTCCGAATAAATAAATAAAAGAGTTTTATTTAAATGAGAGCTTGCATTAAATTTGGTGGAAATTTAATGCATGCGAGTGGATTTTTGAGTGGAGGCTTTTTAATGGGAGTGGAGGCTTTTCATTTTGAGTGGGAGCTCCACCCACATGAATGTGGAAGAGGTGGGGGCAGCCCCCATGGCTGGGCGCCATGCCCCTTGGGTGCCCCTCTCCCCTAAAAGGCCCTCTCCTCCTCTCACACCACACCTCCTCGTGAAGGATCTCTCTCCCCCTCTAGAATTTATCCCCCATGGTCTCGGACTAGCGAGATACATGTTCCCGGTGGCTATTCGGCAAGAAAGAGTTGTGCTTCCGCTGCATCGCTGGAGCGAGGAGGCGGAGGTTGCTCGGTGCCTCGAACGTGTGTGCGAGCACGGATGCGCTGTTGTTTTGCGGCGCTAGGACTTCCTCTCGATCTTGAGATCGGCAAGAGATCGTCTACATCAACCACGAGTTGAACTCGTTAAGCTTTGTCGGTCTTCAAGGGTATGTTCTCTACGGATATACATCCGCCCGTTGTTTGTATCTAGTAGATAGATCTTGGTATATAGTTCACATCGTAGGAATTTTTTTGTTTTCTATGCCGCGAACCCTACAGATATGATAATGGATAACAATCTGAACATAAACAATAATCCAATGGTTCCTCTCACAAGCATCAACTACAATAGTAATTAATACCGGGAAAGTTTCCCCTAAGAACTAAAGCAATATCCAACACAATTGTTACAGCAGGACGGAGTGGTGATGATGCTGCTGGTGGAGATGATGGTGTGGATGATGATGATCCCGATGAATCCTAGCTTGATGACGGTGCTGATGGCGACGATCTCCCCTCTTCGGGAAGGAATTCCCCCGACATAAATCTGTCTGCCGGAGAGATCTTTCTCTCTCGGTGTTTTCCGCCCTGCAGAGGCGGCGGAAATCTATGTGTGGTCGCTCCCCTATCCTTAGGGTTCCGTAGGGAAGATATAGGTGAAGGGCGAAGTCAGGAGCCGAGCAGGTGGGCCACACCTGCCCTAGGCGCGACCCAGGGTGGGCCCGTGCCTAGGGGGGTGTGGGCCCCCTGTGGCCCTTCTTCGTCCCTCCTTCTAGCTTCCTCAATCTTCTGGAAAAATAATATTTTCCCGTATTTTTCTGGTATTTTTCTAATCTTCGCGAAATTGCATCGAAACGCCTTCTTTTCCATCAGAATCCACACTCCGGTAGTCCATCCTCCAAGAATCATCCAACATCCAATAAGTAATACCTCATAATAATACAAATATCAATGAATAGAGGTAGATTATGATATAGAATGGTGATGCAAGTTGGGCGTATCAAACACTCTCTGATATAAATATATTCTCTTCATGATTCTATCCTGAACTACTCTCCGGTTGAACACTCTAATCCATGGTAGGACTATAACAACACTCCTCAAAGTTTGCCTTCCCCATCTAGATAACCCCATATTGTCACCTTGAGCGCTAGACGGTTCCAACAAACACCAAAATTTCATAGAGACATCCAACTCCAAATATAACTCATGATAAGTATTTGTAAACTCTAGCCTAAGTGCCACCACGGCATGCACGCTATCACTTTCGCACATGTGGGGAGAGCCGGAGATATAATAAAGCACTTGAGTATTTATGTAGACTCTAGCCTAAGTGCCACCACGGCGTGCATGCTGTCACTTTCACACACGTGGGGAGAGCCGAGATCTATTGAAGCACTTGAGTAGCAGAGCATATCTAGTTGATTACAAAGCTCATTACCACAATATGATCATGCATATAGAGAGAGATGAACACATAGCTACCGGTAGAGCCCTTAGCCTCAAGGAAGAACTACTCCCTACTTATCATGGGAATCAGCAACGGTGATGAAGATGGCGATGGAGATAGATGGAGATGGTGGTGGAGATCGGAGGAGATGGCTTCGGGGGCACTTCCCCGTCCCGGAAGGGTGTGATGCACTCAGATCAATGTAGATCGTCATTGGGAGACCCCAAGAGGAAGGTATGATGAGCACAGCAGCAAGTCTTCCCTCAAAAAGAAACCAAGGTTGTCGAACCAGTAGGAGGAAGGAAACGACCCAAAGGTGTTGTTAGCAACTTGGAAACCTACACAACACAAACTGAAGACTTTGCCCCAACGAACAGTGAGATTGTCAATCTCACCGGTTTGCTGAAAACAAAGGATTAACTGTATGGTGTGGAAGGTAATGGTGGTTTCTAGAAAGTAAACAGGAACATTGGAAGATGTATCAATGGTAAAGATTGGACCGGGGTCCATAGTTCACTAGAGGTGCTCTCCTTAAGATAAACAAACATGGCATGCTGGGTAAACAAATTACCACGGGGCAATTGACAGGACAGAGCAAGCATTAACAATGCAATGCTAGACATTCATGATCCTATGAGATTTGATTGGGCAATACAACAAAATACTTAGACCACCATCCAACTTCATCTATGACTAGTAATCCACCTTCAGGTTATCATCCGAACCCCCTCCAGTATTAAGTTGCAAGCAACGGATAACTGCTTTAAGCAAAGTGTGTAAGGTAAACAATCCACTTGTTCCATGAACAAGGGACCGTTGGTTTCCCCTAGTAGCAACAACACATCTACAAACTTAGAGATTTCTTTCACTTCCCCAGATGAAATAGAGGCATGGACCCACTATCGAGCATAAATACTCCCTCTTGGAGTCACTAGCATCTACTTGGCCAAGATAGCTACTAGAAACAGAGAGCATGCAAGATCACAAACAACACAGACATGATAGAACCAATAAGATAGAACCATTAATCAATCTGACATAGTAATCTCAATATCCATCAGATCCCCGCAAACACAACATGCATGATTACAACTAGATTATCTTGATCATGAACGAAGCTCACAAGATCTAAACATGGCAGCACAAAGGAGGAGAGACAACCATATATCTACTACATGGACCCGTAGTCCAAGGTGGAACTACTCACGCTTCATACCGGAGGCTGGCATGATGATGAAGAAGGCCTCCAGGATGATCTCCCCTCTGGCAGGGTGCCGAGAAGAACTTTAAATCCCCCCGATCTAGGGACTATGGTGGCGGTGGCTACGAACTGTTTCGTGGAAGATTGAACGGGTACTTAGGGTTTTGGTATAGGGGGCTTCTTATAGGCGAAGAGGCGAGGCAGGGGCACCCAGGGTGGCCGCACCACCCCCCAAGGCGCAGGCCAGGGGGTGTGGCCCCCTGGTGGCTCTTCTCCGTCTCGTCTTCTAGCTCCGTGTTCCCACTGTAAAATATTGACTTTGGATTTTGTCCCGTCCAAGTCCGAGAATATTGATTTCCTACCTTTTCTGGAACCAAAAACAGAAGAAAACAAGCAACTGACACTGTGGCATCTTGTTAATAGGTTAGTCCAGAAAACATATAAAAACACCTCAAAGTGTAGACAAAGCAAAGCAAAGTAGTTACCAAACAAGCATAGAATATAAAAAATTATAGATACGTTTCCGACGTATCAGGGTGCTGGAACAGAGACTTCTGTCCCCCGAATCTCCCCTTGTCGTGGTATTGCCGACGAGTACGCCATGGAGGGGTCCTCACATTGCGTGTTTAGAGACATGGGGGAAGGCGGACGGTTGACGGGTACGAGGTAATATAGCTTACCCAGGTTCAGATCCCACGACGGTGGCGGAATCCTACTCCTGCTATAAATCACTATAATGGCAATACACCGAGTTATAGGGATTGGTTCACTGTGCGAGGTTGTGTGAAGTTGTCTATGATCGTGCCCTAAAGGCTCTCATAGGCCTGACTTATATAGTCGCCAGGTCCTAGGGTTACAGGGAAAAGTCCTAGCCGGACAGGTTATAGTGTCCTACACCATCTATTACTAGTCTAGCGTGTCTTGTACTCCAAGGCTCCGGGTACGCTGGTGACTCCACCATAGCCTTACTTTATCCGGCATGGGCCTCCCTTCTGAACCCATCTAACTGGGCCTCCTAGCAGGCCATGGGCCATGCTACCAACTGTGGGCCACCCGGGTTATCCGGATAGGAGACATGCTATGAGGATACCCATATAGCATATACCCAACAGTAGCCCCCGGAGAACTCTGAGATCTTGCGCTGTATTGCCTCTTCACATTGAATGTTCCGTCTAGATGGATGTCGGCAAATCGTCAAGCAATATCTTGTAGTCCTCCCAAAGCACCCTGCAAGGTTTTCTCCGTCTTCAACTTGTAAGTCGGAGAATTGTTGAATCTTCCATCGTACTCTTCCGTAGCCGGACTGGATCCGTCCATGCCGGAATCTTCTGATGTGATGGTTCATCTACCTATGACAGCTAGGACGACGTAGACGTAGGTCAGCAACGCCTTGTAACTCACACATGCAGAGAACGCAATCATGTCCACTTTTCCTGCGCGAGCGATACGAACCGTTGGCGGCGACGGTTGGTACGTGGCGAAATTTCCGCGCACGTCTCCGCACACGTCGTCCACGCGGCAACCATTCGATCAAGCTGCATGAATCTTGACGCCGGAGATCATAAATAGTAACTGCGGTGGAAAATTTACTTTTTCATCTCATTCTCCTCTGCATCTTCTTCTTCCTCAGGCAAGCGTCTCCTCGAGCTCTCCGCGCCTCGCATGAAAAAACCCTAACTCCCAATCTCACCAGTCACCTCCAAACGCACCCAATGGCCAGCAGCAGCTCCTCCCCTTCAATGGAGGCGTCGGGCGAAGCCCCGGCGAAACCGGTGAGCTCCGTCGTCGTGCCCCAGAGGGCCTGGTCATCCCCAGGTCTGCGATGGTCGAGGCCACCGGCGCCAACCATAATCCAGCGGCGCTGGAGATGACGGAAGAGGAGTACGACTCCCACAAAGGCGACTGGCGTGGTTCGTACATCACGGACCTCTACATCAAAGAGTTGATCATCGAAGGTTACCTTCCTGCGACGGAGGGGCTCGCCTGGCGGACGGCGCCGGACAGCGAGGTCACACCTTCTCCCCAAGCCGGAGAAAAGGTGTACCTCAAATCACAATTGGTACGCGGCGTCTCCCTGCCCATCTCTAATTTCTTCCTCGCTGTCTTGAATCATTACAGAGTACAGCCACGGAACCTTTCTCCCAATAGTATCCTAGAGCTTAGAAATTATGCAACGCTTTGCGAGGGTTACTTAGGGATTAAGCCTAGGCTAGATCTCTTCATATATTTCTTCACCGTTAAGCGCTAAGCCGGAGCCAGTAAGGACGAACTTAGAAATTGTGGCACCATTAGCTTCAAGATCCGGCCTGGCCGGTGCTTCCCCGACATCGTCGGCCACGAGTCCTGCAATAACTGGAAGCGTACTTACTTCTACGGCCCAGATATCCCTCTGGCCGGCCGAGGAGTAACATACCCAGACTTTGTTGATGGATCAGCCGCCAAAACTTCGACATGGAGATCCCAGGCCTCTCTTCCCTCCGACATCGATGCGTCCCGCACTATAAGGCGGATAGAGTGGTTCATAGAGACGGGTTTGACCGGATTGGACCTAGCCATGTGCTGGTTCATCAGGCGGATCCAGCCTTTGCAGCACCACTCGAAGCTGATGCACGAGTATACCAACGATAGAAGGGATAGCCTCTGCATCTCCGTGGACAACTTCTCGAGCGACTATGTCAAGCTTCGCCTCAAGGACATCGTCAAGGTGAAGTACAAGAAGCGTGTCTTCACCATCACCTACGACATGTTCGTAGAGAGCAAGTGCCCAAAGGTAACTGCTTCTTTTTCGTGTATGACATATACTCCAGTTCTTCCGTCTAGCCATTACCATCTCATCTAAAACGGAGGTTCTTCACCTTAACATCTTAGCGACATAGACGAGGACAACATGGCTCCTCAGATCTATGATCCAAAGATGAAGGAAGTCACCTTCATGTCCGACGACGATGCTCCGTTGGCGCGAAAGCGGAAGAGCTCCACCTCTGACGCTGCTGACGGAGGCAAGAAGAAGAAGCGGAGGGTGGAGCCTCCAAAAAGACTACCGCCTCCCTGGAGGCGAAGAAAAGAAAGGTTACTGGGATCCCTTTTGCTAAATCACCCCTCTTGTGTAAGATTCTTTCTCTCCAACATTGTCCATTTGTCTGTCTTATTCCCATACTTATGCATTTTGCACGTTTCAGAAAGAAAGCCACAACCAGCTTGAAGAAGACCTCCGAAACTTCGAGGACTTCTAGAACCATCAATGATATGCTGCATCGCGACATATCTCCCGCCATCGCCCCTGTCACTCCCATCGTCCAGCCCTCGTCCATCCCGACAAGCTCACAAGCTAAGGAATAATCTGGCCCTTCTGCCATGGAAGTGGACTCAGGCGCCTCGACAGAGCTCGCTGTTGTCGGCGAACAGGCGACGCAGGAGAGTGCCGCACACCAAATGGCTGAAGCTCCGGCTAAGGATGCCATCGGTAGCGATAAGGCGGTGGTGGAAGGTGGCACTTCTGCCGAAGGCGGCGTCCCCGCACCCAAGAAGACCATCGAGTTTCCGAAGATAGTCTATCCGGTACTTACGCCGGGTAGCACTTCTCTGGTTCCTGGTGCGGCGCCGACATCTCCAACGTGCGGCCTCGAGGAGCTTCTCCGGCAAGCAGAAATCCTGCAAGGAAACAGTGTATCCTTTGGCAAGCTGCTGGCTGAGAGTGCTACCAACCTCAAGATCATTGCACTTGTAAGTTATATTTGCCTTTTGCATTTCATATGAGTATCCCACTATAGCCCCCGAGGATTTAGACGGAAAACCATAGGTCTTTGCATTTAAATGCTCTAAGAGTGACTTAGCTAGAAAACTTCTCGCTGTATCCCCCAAGCATATAGGTGGAATGAATTATTCCGACTAGATGCTTTAAGAGTAGCATACGCAGTGTTTATAAATTTCGATATTGTAGCCCCCAAGCTTCTAGTTGTAACTGAATTAGTTTCGACTAGATGCTTAAAGAAAAAGAAGCATATACTTTGTAGCCCCCAAGCTTCTAGTTGTAACGAATTAGTTTTCACTAGATGCTTAAAAGAGAAGCTAATATCACATCCGAAAAAAAACTTTTTTACAAAAATCAAAACCGAATTAGTTCCGACTAGATGCTTAAAGAAAGACTAAGCATAATGCTAAGTTAAAAACTCTCGCTGTAGCCCCCGAGCGTCTAGGTGGAAATTTTCTGGCTAGATGCTCCAAGTAGACTAAACAACGTTTAACTTTTCGTTTTGCCACAGAATGAGAATGCTCGGAGGGGTATGGCCAACGACAAGTACCAGAAGATGCGCGCGGACTTAGAAGCTGAAAAGGGTAAAACTGCCTTCTTGAAGGAACAGATCATCAAGAGCAAGCGTCTGTTTTTCCTTTCTTTTCCGTATTCCGACTTGACCTTGTGTATTCTACGAGTACTCACTGTGTACTTTGCTTTCTCCGACTTGCAGAAACCATTGCCAAGGCTAAGGACATTGTCGAGCAATCCAAGCATATTTAGGAGCTAGATAGCAAGAACAAGATCCTCAAGCAGGAGAGGAAGGACATGATGAAGATGCATGAAGAATCAATGAAAGGCCTGCAGGACTCCTCCACCGAGGAGATGAACCGCTTGAAGGAGGAGATCGTGATCTTAAAAGATCAAAAGAAATCTGCCGATGAGCAGAATCAACGCCATCATGAAGTGTACAAGCTCCTCCAACAAGAACGGGACTCCTTGGTGGATACTCTCTGGAAAGCTAAGGCTATCATCTTCAGTAAGCGATTCTCCGTCTTGGATTTCTGTAGTCTGGATACTTTGAATTTTTGAACTCATATGCTCCTTTGTCGGGAATTCGCAGCTCTTATGGGTTTAACCCGGTCACCTCCTCCGGCAAAGGAATGCATGGCCCTTGCCGACAACTTTATCAACACCGCCATCGCGCAGGCCAAAGAGATTGCCAAGCCCCTCCAGATCAATATCAAGGCATCAGACTATGTGGCAAAGTTCTCGGAAATCCTGCGCCGAGCCCCCGAGCGTATCGCAAGCTGGAAAGCTTCATGTGCACGGGCCGGTGCAAGGATGGCGCTGTCCATGGTCAAGGCACATTACGAGAATGCCGACATCTACACGGTAACCTCTGATATCCCCGATGTAGATGAAGAAGGCCAAAAGATAAACCACAAATCTATCTTGGCGTCACTCGCGGGTTATGACACCAGAGTTGACGAGTTGGTCGATGTTAACGTCTTCGTGCCAATAAACACCATCTACGGCGGCAACCAAAACTTCTCCGAGTCCCTCAACACTGCCGACTTCGAGGGTGACTCTCCTGCTGCCGATGATGTTGCTTCCAAGTCGCCAGCGCCAGAGGAATAAAAACAACTTGTAATATTTGTTTCCTCTGTAATATGTGATGCGGAAAAACTATGTTTTAACTTAAGGCGGAAAACAATGGTGTATGTCCTGCTACTTAAGAACTATTTCCAGCATGTATATATATATTTTTAAGCAAGTGCTGGCTTATCCATTACTTTGGTTTTTATGCTTGACTTTTCGTGAGTCGGAAGACTCGTTGTCGGAACCATGCACTCAGGTGATGATGCCCAATGGAACCATCAATAACCTAAGCACAAAATCGCCGACAATAAGTGCTAAAAGTCACTACTCCACAATACACATAAAAACGACTAACAACGTGTAGACCAAAAAACTTAAGCTAACGCCCGTAGGAGGAATTTTCACAAGTGCAATTGCAAAGCTTGTGCATAAAGGTTTTATACGATCCAAAAATGAACACTAAAGGAGGTAAAAGACTCAGAAATATGAGTGAACCAAAGAGCTTTATTTCATTGAGCATATAAGAGGTACACAATTAGATAAAAATGCTAAGTATAGAAAGGACGTAGTTGTGCTATGTTCCATGGCCGATCAAGCTCCGGGTAGTCATCATCCGGGTCACGTCGCTTACGCTTATGATCCTCGCTGGTTCTATCCTTCAGTTCATGATTGTCAACGAGGTAGTAAGACCCATTGAGTAGCGCCTTGCTTATGATGAACGGTCCTTCCCATGGTGGGGATAATTTGTGTGACTTCTTCTGCTTAAGTCGGAGCACTAAATACCCCTCTTTAAACGAGCGATGCCTAACGCGGCGACTATGGTAGCTGCGTAGCTTCTGCTGGTAGATGGCGGACCTTTGGCATGCCAAAACACGCTCCTCCTCGAGAAGGTCCACGTCTAGGCGTCTAGATTCTTCAGCGTCATCTTCGTCGTAGGCGGCAACCCTTGGTGCATCGTGAAGTATGTCGGAAGGTAGGATGGCTTCTGCTCCATATACCATGAAGTAAGGGGTGTATCCAGTGGATCTGTTGGGTATAGTTCGTAAACTCCACAGTACAGATGGCAATTCTTCCGCCCAGGCTCCATATGCTCTATGTAGCGTTGCCTCAAGACGTGGCTTTATTCCCTGCAGAATTAATCCATTGGCTTGATCAACCTGACCATTGGATTGTGGATGTGCCACAAATGCAAGGTCAAGTCGGATGCCCTTCTCCCAACAATATGCCTCCACTTCTCGGAGTGACAAGTTGCTACCATCTGCCGTGCAATACAACAATATGCCTCCACTTCTCTGAGTCGGCGTCGTCGTTGAGGGCCGAGTCGTCCGTGGCCGTGGTGGTTTCGGCCGCGTTGCTGTGGGCCGAGTCGTACTCAGAGGCGAGGCGGTGGATCATGCGGACCTGGCTCTCAGAGAGCCGGTCGCGTGGCGGCGACTCACGGATGCGAGCCGAGTCCTCCGAGATGATGAAGTCAGTGTTGGAGATATGCCCTAGAGGCAATAATAAATGTAGTTATTATTATATCTTTGTGTTTATGATAAATGTTTACATTCATGCTATAACCGTATTAACAAGGAAACATTAATACGTGTGTGATTTGTAAACTAAATTAGAGTCCCTAGTAAAGCCTCTTTATAATACTAGCTTGTTGGTTAATAAATGATTGTGGTTTCCCTATCATGAACATTGAGATGTTATTAACAACAAGATCATATCGTTAGGAGAATGGTATGATGGACATACTCCTATAGATAAGCATAGCATAAAGATCAAGTCATTTTAATAGTTCAACTGCGATATGCTTTCTGATACATAGTAACCTAATTCCTTCGACCATGAGATCATGCTTATCACCATCACCGGAAGGATGCTTTGATGACATCAAACACCACCGTGAATCGGGTGGCTATAAAGGTGGCATTGAGTGTTCGGAAAGTATGGGTTGAAACACATGGATCAAGAGTGGGATTTGTCCATCCATATGATGGATAGATATACTCTAGGCCCTCTCGGTGGAATGTCATCCAATTGGCTTGCAAGCATGTGACTGGCTCACAAGGGATCATCACGGGAACGAGAAAAGA
Organism: Avena longiglumis; assembly: GCA_030063025.1. NCBI lineage: Eukaryota > Viridiplantae > Streptophyta > Magnoliopsida > Poales > Poaceae > Avena > Avena longiglumis. The sequence goes on along the minus strand of CP125975.1, from coordinate 443,211,593 downwards.
GTACTTATCAGTAATGAGGTTGAACTAGGTATGCAGATATACCGACGATCAAAACCTCGGATAAGTAAACTATCGTGAGACAAAGGGAAATTGGTATCGTATGTAAGTGGTTCATACGATCGCAAAGTAATCGTAGAAATATGTGGGAACCATATGAATTTCCAGATTCCTCTATTGGTTATTGTTCGGAGAAGTGTCTCGATCATGTCCGCATAATTCACGAACCGTAGGGAGACACACTTAAGGATTCGATGTTGTTGAGTAGTTATGGAATGATGAGTAAGAGACCGAATGTTGTTTGGAGTCTCAGATGGGAACCGGGATATCACGAGGAGATCCGGAATGGTCCAGAGAATAAGATTCATATAAGGAAAGTCTTGTTTCGGGGTTGGAGAATGGTTCCGGTGTTTTCATCGGGAATGTTCTAGAAGGTTCCGGAAGGTCCGACACTCCGGAGGGGAAGGGTACATCATGTACTAGGTGTCATCGCTGAGCAAAATAAAGGGATAAATCAAATCCTAGTTTGAAAAGTCAAACGCCAATTTGAAAAGTCAAACGGCAAGTTTGCTTGGTGGAGGGAGAGTAGGAAACCTACTTGGGGAGGAGTTCCTCTCCCTCCACCCGCCGGCCTTGGAGGCCGAGTTGGGGGAGGACTCCCTCCCCCTTGGCCGGCACCCTCCACCTATAAAAGGAGGGGCAGGGCTGCCCCTCTAGACCTACACCTCTCACCACCCAAACCCTAGCCCTAAGCCGCCGGCGCCACCACCCCCTGCTGCCGCCTAGGGCACCACCAACTCGCCGAGTTGGGGTGAAACCCTAACCCTAGCCATCGGCTAGGCTCCTCTCCTTGGTGCCTCTAAACCCTAGATCGCCAAGGCCTCTCTCATAGTCCACCATACTTCCGGTACCACGCCGTCGTGCTGCCGGAATCGCGAGGAGAGTGCTACAACCTCCGCTACCTACTGGAACTAGGGAGAGGAAGGTCTTCATCGAGTACCGAACGTGTGACCATTGCGGGAGCTGCGGAGCATGGCCGGAAGGATCGTATACACGATCTTGAGATCGACAAGAGTACGACTACATCACCCACGAGAATCCGCTCTCGTTAAACACTTTGGAATCTTAGAGGGTGAGTTATTCTATCGACTCGTTGCTACAATCTAGTAGATAGATCTTGGATTGTTTGTTTGTATGCGGTAGAAAATTTTGTTTTCCATGCTACGAACCCCTACAGTCAGTGAGGCCGACGAAGAGGCTGATCGTGCCGACCGGCAGGATCATGCTATGCGTGACGGGTCGCGCCACCGGGACGTAGCTGCTCTGCAAGATCTGGAGCATCTCGCCGATCGCGATCATGCGGCCGGTGGCGATTGACTCGTTGATGGGCAGATTGGATCTCGCTGCAGAACACCGGCCTGACCGGCCAGGCCCCACGGTGGGCGCCACTGTCGTGGGAATGACCACGGCAGATGATGCAATCGGCAGCGAGTAGTAGAACATGGGGCAAGGGCGGCCAGCCATCTACGGTGCGAGATGAGGGCTGAGACACAAGGGTTTACTTAGGTTCGGCCCCCCGGAGGGTAAAGACCTACTCCTGCTAGATTGTATTATGGTGAGAGTACAATGGGACAAGCTCGGCGGCTAGGCGACGAGTCGCTAGGGTGTATGATGGAACATGTCCTCTATGCGTCCTCCAGGGAGGTTTATATAGACTCACCTCCCTAGGGTTTACAGATCTCAACCGAATTAGTTAAGGATTCGGAGACTCTATGACCTAGTCCGACTGGGCCTAGCTACGCTTCTGGGCCTTCAGCTTCCAGTCGCTTGAGTCCATGCCAAGTCTTGATCCAGTCGCCGTCCTGCAGGCCCACTCGCTGACACTTGGGCCAGTAGGAAACGTCCTGCTGGGTATACCCCGGTAGGCATATCCCCATTAACCATTGTCGGTGATAATGCTATGTGGGAGACCAAATCTCACCACTAGATCCCAGACAAACCTGAGGGCAGTTGCCCCATCAAGCTTTCTAATGGGTTTAGCTTCTATCCATTTATTGAATTTATCTTCTGCTACTAGCAGATGCGTAAACCCACATGGTGCCGCCTATAACGGTCCCACCATGTCTAGCCCCCAGACTGCAAACGGCCAAGTTATTGGTATTGTTCGCAATTCTTCAGCAGGAACATGTGGTTGTCGGGCATAATACTGGCATCCCATGCATGTCTCAACCAGCTTGTCGGCGTTCGCCTTCACGGTCAGCCAGTAGAATCCTTGCTGGAAGGCTTTCGTGACCAACGATCGAGGAGCGTCATGATTCCCGCAATCTCCGAGATGGATTTCGTGTAGAATTTCAATACCTTCTAGCTGGGAAACACATTTAAGGTATACACTAGTAGTGCTCCTTTTATAGAGCTGTCCATTGATTATGGTATAGCCCTTCGCTCGACGTACTATTTGCCGTCTTTCGACTTTGTCGTCGGGCAAAGTTCCGTGTTCGAGATATTCCATGAACGGTTTTGTTGAAGCCGGAGGGACCTTTTCCACCATGTGGACGAAAGATTCAACTCTATCCGGGTTGTCGATGTCTACTCCCTTCACGAATGGTGTTCGTAGATGCTCTAGGAAAACTCCTGGCGGAATTCGTTTGCGCCCTGATCCAAGCTTAGACAGCAGATCAGTCGCCTCGTTTTGCTCCCTAGGTACATACTTGACCTCGTAGCCCAAGAAGCTCTTGGCTATCTCGTCCACTTCGTCTCGATATGCCGCCATCTTAGGGTTCCGCGCGTTCCAGGTGCCAGCCACCTGCTGGGCAACCAAGTTAGAATCTCCACAACAAACTATGCGCTTGATGCCAATATCCATGGCTACGCGTAATCCGTGAATGAGTGCTTCATACTCGGCCATGTTGTTTGTAGCCTCGAAGTGGATCTGCAGAACGTAGTGTAGCTTGTCGCCAGTTGGTGACTGTAGGAATACACCAGTCCCGAGCCGTTGAGCAGCTTTGATCCGTCAAAGTGCATCACCCAGTACTCTGGTTCCGGCAACGGAGTAGCATTTGGCATCTCCGTCCAATCTGCAATAAAATCCGCCAAGGCTTGTGATTTGATAGCGTCACGTCTCTTGTAGGTGATCTCGAAGGCGCAAGTTCAATGCCCCACTTCGTGACCCTTCTCGTGGCGTCGCTGTTGTTGATAATGTCGGACAGTGAGGTCTTGCTCACCACTGTGATTGGGTGCTCCTGAAAGTAACGTCTCAGTTTCTGAGAAGCGAGGAATACTCCATAAGCTATCTTCTGGTAGTGCGGGTAACGCTGCTTGGACTCCGTCAAGACCTTGCTTACATAGTAAACTGGTCGTTGAACTCCGTGCTTATAGCCTGGTTCCTTCCGCTCTACCACGACGACAATGCTGATTACCCGTTGGTGGCCGCCATGTAAAATAACATGGGCTCTCCAGGCTCGGGTGCTGCAAGGATGGGCGCTGAGGAAAGAATCAACTTGAGCTGCTTCAATGCTGCATCTCCTTCGTCCGTCCACGTGAATTTCCGCCTTCTTCAGCAACTTGTACAGCGGCAGGGCCTTATCTCCAAGTCGGCTGACGAACCGACTAACTGCTGCAACACAACATGTTAGTCGTTGAATGTCCTTTAGGCATGTCGGACGGTTTATGTTTAAGATGGCCTTGATTTTCTCCGGGTTGGCCTCGATTCCATGCTGGGAAACGATGAAGCCCAACAATTTGCAGGCTGGAACCCCGAAGACGCACTTCTTAAGGTTAAGCATCATGTTGTATTTCCGGAGATTATCAAAGGTTTATTTTAAGTTGGAGATTAAGTCATTTGACTTTTTAGACATCACCACTATATCGTCCACATAGGCGTGAACGTTCCGACCAATTTGGTCGTGCATGCAATGTTGCATTGTCCGCTGGTACGTAGCACCTGCGTTTTTCAGCCCAAAGGGCATCGTAACATAGAAAAACGTGCCATATGGAGTAGTGAACGAAGTGGCCAATTGGTCCGACTTCCTCATCTTGATTTGGTGGTATCCTGAGTATGCATCGAGAAAACACAAAAGTTCCGAGCCATCCGTTGAGTCAATGACTTGGTCAATGTGAGGCAAAGCAAACGGATCTTTGAGGCATGCTTTGTTCAAGCCGGTGTAATCAACGCACATTCGTAATTCTTTGGTTCCCTTTTTGGGGACAAGTACATGATTGGCCACCCATTGGGTGTGAAGGACTTCTCGGATAAAACTAGCCTTAAGTAACCTAGCTATCTCTTTGCCTATGGTGCGTCTCTTCTCATCTTCAAATCGTCGTAGAGGTTGCTTCACTGGTTTGCATTTTTGGATCAATGTTTAAGCTGTGCTCGACAAGTTCCCTAGGTACACCTTTCATGTTGGCAGGTTGCCAAGCAAAGATGTCCCTGTTCTCACGGAGGAACTCGACGAGCGTGCTTTCCTATTTGGGATCCAGGTTCATCCCAATGGTGGTGGTCTTGGAGGCATCGCCTACCACAAGTTCCACCGGCTTGGTCTCGATGGCGGCCTTGAATGCTGGAGCAGATTCGGAGATCTGTTTCTTTGACGCAGGCATCTTTGAGTCATCGACCTTGCTCTGGATCTCTTTGAACTCTTTGCTATAGAGGATAGCTTCCGCGTAGGCTGCTTCATTAATCTCGCAGTCCCTTGCTTTGGTAAAGCTTCCGGATACGGTGATGACACCGTTTGGTCCAGGTATCTTGAGTTTGTTGTAGACGAAGCATGGCTTGGCCATGAAGGTGTGGAATATATCACGACCGAATATGACGTGGTACACGCTCTTGAAGGGGACCACCTCAAAGGTCATGCGCTCTTGGCGATAATTATTGACATCGCCAAAGGCATCCTGAAGTGTGATGCACCCAAGGGATCGAACCTCCCGACCAGGAACTACGCCGTGGAAGATGGTGTTGGTCCGCCTTAGGTTTGCCTCCGTCAAGTTCATCTTCTGCAGTGTATCCAGGTACATGATGTTGATGCTACTTCCACTATCCACCATACATTTGGTGAACTCAATGCCGTCAATCAAGGGGTTGATGACCATGGCGTATTGGTTCTCCGTAGGGATAAGGTCTGGTGATCCTTCCTGTCCCAAGTAATTGCAACCTCCGACCAACGCAGGTACTGGGGAACTAGGGGTAGAGTAGCCATCAGTATCCTCATAGAGGTCTTCTGTTGTCAGACGGTGGGGGTGCCGAGGAAATTGTGGTAAACTGGCGCCTTCTTATCGAAGGGGTTCTTGCCTTTGCCGTCGCTCTTGGCGGCGTGCTTGGGGTCAACATCCTCGTCCATGTCAATTGAATCCTTGGACTCCTCCTCCTTATTCTTACCCTTGCCCTTGCCTCGCGGTCTGTTCTTCCGACTTTGCTTGTAGCTAGACTCTGGGTCCTCCTTGAGGTCATTGACGAACTTGCAGTGTCGATTGGTATGGGTAGCCTTGCCATTGACATCGAGGTGTACGAGGCACGGCATATCACGGTACTCTTCATAGGTTTGGGGAACACGGAGCACTGCCGAGGTAGTTTCACTTCCTCGCTGCCGCCCACGACCAGCTCCCCTTCCTCGGCCACGTTGTCCGCCATCACCTCGTCCTGCAAAGGTCATGGCGACCATGTCGGGAGTTTGCTTTTCTTCTAGAGAGGTTTTCCGCTTTGTGCTGCTGTTCCTCCGAGCTTGAGTTGGAACAGCCGTTGCCGGCAGAGAGCCGCGGGCGGCGGCAGCTGCGAACTCACTAGCCAACTGAATCATCTGGTTCAAGTCAAGCTAGTGATTGTCCTGCAAGCGCTTCAGCTTATGTCAGAGCAACGTGCCCCTTTCCAACCCATCGATGAAGGCGGCTATGGCGGTCTGGGCATGCACTCCTGCGCAGGAATTTTTCATATCCAGCCAGCGGGAGAGGTATGCGCGAGATGTCTCGTCTTTCTCTTGCACGCACCGCTGTAGATCACCAACAGTGCAGGGACGTTTGTATGTACCCTCTTGTATGTACCCGCTGTAGATCATCAATGGGAGGTACTTGACGGCAATGTTGGGGTTACCCTTGGCGATCTCTACCGCGTTGCTATAATCCTGCAACCATGTAGCTGGCTTAGCGGTGCCGTCATAGGGCTTGATGGTCTTGTCAATCTGGAAACCTTTGGGGTAAGTCGCGGACCGTATCGCAGGTCCAAAGCAACGTGGTCCCAGGTATGGTCCTTCCCGGGCCTCGTGGATCTTATCGATCCGCGAGCGTGCATCGTATGGCTCTGGGTTTCTTTTCTTCTTGTCAACAGGGGATGGGCTGTGTGAACAACGCGCGCCTCCTCCGCCATGATGACTGCTGGGTGGAGATGGAGGAGGAGGTGGCGGTGGGTTAGCCTTCTTGCTATTACCCTCCTGCGACGCCTCCCGCCTGTCGCGATTTCTTGCCGGACACGGAGGTTCATGGCGCGACCTGCTCTTGTGTCCCTGGTTGCGCTCTCCGTCATGACGGGTCTGCTCCGCGTTGTCGCGGATGACGATGCCGCCCTGCCTTGGCGGGGGCATATTTGTATGATGGTGAGCCTTGGTGTCTTCGCGATGTCGGGGGGAGCGGGGCGGTGGCAATGGGCGACGAGGTTGGGCCTTTTCTCCGTGATCGGAGGATATAGGGATATAATCCTTCCTGTTGCGCGCATCCCTCCGTCTTTGTTCTGATGAACCCGTCTGGGACCCGACATCAAGAGGAGATCTATCCCTTGGCGGCTTATGCTGGCTAGACTGGCAAAACGCTGGGTCAGACTCAAGCCTCTGAGAGGTGGCCTTTTCCTGCTACTTTACCGCCTTGGCCACTAGGTCATAGACCTGGTCCACCGCCTCGGACGATCTATCCTGCTCCAGAAGGGTCTTGGCAACGGCGAGGTTGAGGAGAGGAGTGGGAATCACCTGCCTTCCTTCACTGTCAATGTATGGCTTGGCTTGTGCCGGCTTCGGGGGAGCCCATCCTAGGTTTCGCCGCACACCAGGATCGTTGATGACGCGAGCCGGAGCTTTCTTGGCCTTTTGCTGCTGCAGCAGAGTCTTGTACTCGGCCTCCATTGCTCTAGCTTTCTCTATGGATTTTAGCGCGTTGACCAGATCTCGATCTAGCTTAGCTCCTTGCTCCGCGATGGCCTGCGCTTCCTCCAGCAGTTGCTGGCGCTTCTCGTCAAGCTGAGTCACATTCTGGATATGAGCTACGGTCAGTGTCTCGACGAGGAGATTGCCGTACATCATTCTATCAAATGGAGTAACTTGGGCAGCAGCAGACGTAGATGCCGGAGGCGGCAAGTTTGCGGTGTTGTTGTTGCTCGGGCCGGTGCCGAGTTCCTGCGGCTGTTGCACTGGATTAGGTGGAGGGGGCATGACCTTTGCGCGATCAATGTTGTCAGCAACAGGTGGTCCCTTCCCTTTGTCCAGAGCTGTAGGCAGAGCTCGTCCGGGTTGGTCTTCATCCATCGTTGTCCCAATGGTGATGAACACCTCTCGAGACGTGATGGCGTTGTTGGCTTGCTCATCGTGCGTGTACTCCTCCTCCATCTCCCGCATGGCGGGGTCTAGTTCCTCTGGACTGAAATCTATCTCCTCTGAATCTGCACTGAAGTCGGCTTATAGCGCGTCAATCACAGAGTCGGAGGGTGCCAGGACTTCCTCGATGACGGGGGGTGGAGGTGCAACGGCGGTGACGATGACTGGAGGTGGTGGCGCGACTGCGGCGATGGCGGCCGGAGGCGGCGGTGGCGGTGGCTGAATCAGAGGGGCTCTGTCAATGAGCGCAAGCGCTGTCTAAGCCGCCGCTTCGGCCTCCGCGTAGTTGTTGATGGTGTTCACCATGCCTTCGAAGGTAAGGCGTCCCGAAGCCTGCTGCCACCTTAGAGAATGCCGGAGAAGCGTGCCGTGGTCCAGTCCTTCCACAAAGTGATACATGGCATCATCATTAGGGTAGTGGGCCATATCGGCTCGTATACGGAGGCACCTGGAAAGGTAATCGTGGGGGTTTTCGCCCTCTCTTTGAACGCAACGCGCCAGATCGAAGATGGTAACCACGCCGACGAACTTGGATCTCTGCTGTCTAGACACACGGACGAAGCCGACGGACTTGCAGTGATCTTCCACCGTTATATCCTGCACAGGGGCGGTTTGGGTGGGCCTTGAATTTTTTCGATCTTTGCCGGCAAACTCCAAAGAGAGATCCGACATCGATCCTTCCGCGAACATATCCTGCCCGTAGGCAGTCCGTGCAGGTCTTGATGCTCCTCCGACTCCCAGGGAACTAGTGCCTGAGTCGGTTTCGCCAATGAAGAGGTGGATGTCTCCAATAGGAACGATCGAACACCGCGTAGGGTTCGTATTTGCCAGGATCCAGAACTCGTCGGGAGGTACGATCGGAACGTTGCCAGAGAAGAGAACACAACCGATGGCTACGGTTTCATGGATGCCCACGAAGATCTTGGTCCTTGCCTGCTGAAGAGCCTGAAGCGCCTCTTGCCCCACGGTGAGCCCCAACTATCGTGGTATTGCCGACGAGTACGCCATGGAGGGGTCCTCACAGTGCGTGTTTAGAGACGTGGGGGAAGGCGGACGGTTGACAGGTACGAGGTAACACAGCTTACCCAAGTTCAGATCCCACGACGGTGGCGGAATCCTACTCCTGCTATAAATCACTATAATGGCAATACGCCGAGTTACAGGGATTGGTTCGCTGTGCGAGATTGTGTGAAGTTGTCTATGATCGTTCCCTAAAGGCTCCCATAGGCCCGACTTATATAGTCTCCAGGTCCTAGGGTTATAGGGAAAGTCCTAGCCGGATAGGTTACAGAGTCCTACACGGTCTATTACTAGTCTAGCGTGTCGTGTACTCCAAGGCTCCGGGTACGCTGGTGACTCCACCGTAGCCTTCCTTTATTCAGCATGGGCCTCCCTTCTGGATCCATCTAATTGGGCCGCCCAGCAGGCCATGGGCCATGCTATCAACTGTGGGCCACCCGGGTTATCCGGATAGGAGACATGCTATGAGGATACCCATATAGCATATCCCGAACACCCCTTCGGTGGTGGCGGCGCTATGGAACTTTTCGTGGATGTATGATGGATCATTTAGGGTTTTCTCATCGGAGGCTTCTTATTGGCGAAGAGGGCAAGGTCGATGGAGGGCCAAGGGGCCCTTACCCCCTGGTGGCGCCACCAGGGCTGGCCCGTGCCACCCTAGGGTGTGGACACCCTGGTGTCCTCCTGATGGCTCAGTTGATGTGGAGCCTATTGGGAACCCCAAGAGCAAAGTGTGAAGCAGCACAGCAGCAAGTCTTCCCTCAGTAAGAAACCGAGGTTATCGAACCAGTATGAGGAAGGAAACGTCACACAGGTGTTGCAAGCAACATGGATACCTGCACAACACAAACTCAAGACTTTGCCCCAACTAACAGTGAGGTTGTCAATCTCACCTTTGCTATAACAAAAGATTAAACGTATGGTGTGGAAGGTAATGGTGGTTTGCAGCAAGTAAACAAGTAACAGTGGAAGATGTATCAATGGTAAAGATTGGACCGGGATCCATAGTTCACTAGAGGTGCTCTCCTTAGATAAACAAAATGGCATGAAGGGTAAACAAATTACAGCGGGGCAATTGACAGGAACTGAGCAAGGCATAACAATGCAATGCTAGTCAGAAAGATCCTATGAGATTCGATTGGGAAATACAATAATATACATAGACCACCATCCAACTGCATCTATGACTAGAAGTCCACCTTCAGGTTATCATTCGAACGCCCTCCAGTATTAAGTTGCAAGCAATAGACAACTGCTTTAAGCAAAGTGTGTAAGGTAAACAGTCCACATGTTCCATGAACAAGAGACCGTTGTTTTCTCCCTAGTAGCAACAACACATCTACAACCGAAGAGATTTATGTCACTTCCCTTGGAAACTAGAGGCATGAACCCACTATCGAGCATACATACCCCCTCTTGGAGTCAGTAGCAACTACTTGGCCAAGATAGCTACTAACAACAGAGAGCATGCAAGATCACAAACAACACAGACATGATAGAATCATAAAGACAAAACCATTAATCAAACCAACATAATAATCTCAATATCCATCGGATCCCCGCAAACACAACATGCATGATTAAAAATAGATTAGATCTTGATCATGAACAGAGCTCACAAGATCTATCCATGAAAGCACAAGGAGGAGATACAACCATCTAGCTACTACATGGACCCATAGTCCAAGGTGGAACTACTCACGCATCATACCGAAGAGAAGGACTCCGGGATGATCTCCCCTCAGGCAGGGTGCCGGGAAGAACTTTAGATCCCCCACGATCTAGGGACGATGGTGGCGGCGTATACAGAATGTTTCGTGGAATATTGATCGGGGTGCTTAGGGTTTCTGCATCAGGGGCTTATTATAGGCGATGGGGGAGGCCGAGGCGGTGGCCAAGGGCCCCAAACCCTGCCTAGACGTGGGGCAGGGCCCACCCGCTCCTAAGGGGGTGTGGCTGCCCTGGCACGCCTCTCCGTCTCCCCTATGGACTTCTTATTTCCCACGGAAAGTTATTGACTTTGACGTTTGTCCCGTACAATTTCGAGAATATTTCCTTACTAGCATTTCTGGAAGCAAAAACAGCAGAAAACAAGAAACCGACACTGTGGCAACTTGTTAATAGGTTAGTACCAGAAAACATGTAAAAAGCACCTCAAAGTGTAGACAAAGTAAAGCAAAGTAGATACTAAACAAGCATGGAGCATCAAAAATTATAGATATGTTTCCGACGTATCAAGCATCCCCAAGCTTAACTCCTGCTCATCCTCGAGTAGGTAAGTGATAAAAATAATAATTTTTGAGATGATATGCACCCTGGCAATAAAGATCTAACCATTTGCAAACATTGAAAGCTGGGATCAAAGAACTCTAAACATGTGCATGAAAGATGGAGTTCTAACAATAGGACATAGTAACTATGCATGCAACATGACAAGCTACAAACAAAGATCATGAATAACATGCATTTAAAAATGTTTGTTTGTTTCACATATAGAAAACATAGCATAGTGGCATTCAGCTTCTCCCTCATAGTGTAGAAAATAGATGCATAGGACACCTTCAAAGTTCACAAGGGTGACTAGAAACAAGTAGCACAAGAACAAGTAATATCACCATATGCATCAACCAATAAGCTTTGGAACACTGCACACAGAATCACAACTATGCTCTCTTAATAGTGCCTAAAGGTAGAAGGTGGAGACTCAACATAATGGTTGAAGAAAGGCCTTTTATAAAGGAAGCAGGGATTTCAAGTTTCAAAAAGAGCTTCCAAAAATTATGGTACTTGTTAGCTTTCAGCCCTCATTGCCCCTATCATAAGCATCTTGAAGTGATTAAGGTTAAAGTGAACAAACTATGGATTATATGCTTGACGAAGTATAAGTTGGCAATCTCAAGTCCCTTAAATACGAGGGCCACACCTCATGCTACTCAAATTTAGTCACCTGTAAGTTCTTGTCATTCTAAGTATTTGCATATCATTGAGAACTGCCAACGAGGTACCCCTTGCACATGGTACATGAGCTTTCCCATAACCAAAATGACAAGGCGAGCAGACAATGTGCATCTCAGCAATCTTTTTATTTACCATATGCATAGCTTTTTTTATCGAGGATGCTTCATAGATAGCTCACTATGGTGATGTTGCAAGTTTCCACCATGATTAGGCATGGCTTAGGCTAGCGGCCCAGGCGTTTCTCTAACACAGAAGACAAACTACATGGACTTACAAGTTCCCTCTTTATTTCACACCGGTGACATCCATAGAGAAAAGAGCATGATATTAACTGAGTACAAAGTACAAGTGCAATGTTGAAAACGTTCCCCGTGACAGAACGGTTCTGCTAATTCTAACGTATAAGTGCAAGCATATACAACATAGATGACACAATGGTTCAAGTTTTTTAGGGGCAAATAATATAAAATGTTCCATCAAGTTTGTGAGGGCTTTAATCACTAAGTTTTCACATAACAAAATAGTTTTTAATTGGAAGATAGCTGAAAACAAGAATATACTTGGAATGGTGTAACATACCATGCATAGGAGTTTATGGTGGATACTTTGGAATAACTTGGTTTCTTGGGAGTTGGAAGCATGAGTAGAGCTTACTCATACAAGTGGAGGCTAGCAAAAGACTGGGAGCAACCAACTAAGAGAGCAATAATGGCCATAATCATGTAGAGCAACAAAGCATTATTAATCAAATCATAGAGTGGTACTATAAGTCAAGGACTAAATGATCATATAGGCTAATGGTGACTTGTGAGAGTCATAACATGGTGTGAGCATGTGACAATTAAACCCAAACAAAGCATCGAAGGAGAATACCACAATACTATGCTTTTTGCATGCTAAAACAACGCATAATTTCTTCAAGGCACACTAAGCAATCCAAATGACTTGGAACAGGACATGCTACAGCAATAATCACTAAGCATAAGGTCAAAACAACACCTAGCATGTCATGCTAAAGTCTAAGTCAAAGTCAATGCAAGCTCCTCTTGCACTTTCAAGCAAGAACTAACTACTCCTTTCCAACACCAAGCAACTTATTTGTAACACAACACAACGAGAACGGGGGTATAAAATAATTAAGCAAACTAAACAACTAAGCAAACCAAATGAAAACTAAGACGCTCCAAGAACAACACAACAATGCATGAAACAATAAAAACGAAGTGTCTAGACAGACCTGGGCTTTTATTGATGAAGAAGGGGATGCCATTGTCATCCCCAAGCTTTGACACTTGTACCTCTTGGATATTTCTTGGGGTGACACCATGGTGGCATCCCCAATCTTGATCTTTTGTCCATTCTTCATCTCATTGCATCATTCCCTCTCTACACCTGAAATTTTTCCTTCATACAAAACTTCACACAATCTTCATTAGCAACATTAGTTTATTCAAAAGATATTAGACCTCTGGCAAAGCTTTGGAACAACAAGGCTTTTCAATAAAAATACAATATATTGTATTAACTCCTTCAAAAATCTCAATTCACCTAAAAAGAACTCAAAAAGGAATCAATAAGAAGCAAATGCAAATAATGGCAGAAATCTGTTAAAACAAACCAGCAGGTAGAAACCGATTTTTTTGAAAATCTTGTGTTGCTCAAATCAAAAAGTTTTGAAATAACTAAAGTTAGCTAACATAATGGGAGATTTATTCATAAATTTTGAGCTCAATCCGAGTTACAGAGACTCCTCACGAATGTTTATGGTGGAGGACAGGAATCTGTTTCGGGATAGCAACTCCCCAAATCTTACTTCCCTCTCATTAGAGGTCATACTTGGTACAAAAAGCAAACAAAAAGGATAAGGAGAGGTAATTACTGAAGTAATAACTTCAAAGACTCAAGGAAACTCTTGGGTTATCTCCCAACAAGTACTTTTCTTTAACGCCTTTAAGTTAGGCACGGAAAGTTTGAGAAGATGCTCACATAAGAACTATGAGTTGAAGTAAAAGAGAGCATCAAGAAGCAAATGCAAAACACATTTAAGTCTAACCCTCTTCCTATGCATATGAATCTTGTAAGAAAATAAATTCACAAAGAACAAAGTGAAATGCATAGGAACATAAAACAAGAGTAACTTCAAAACTTTCAGCACATAGAGAGGTGTTTCAGTACCATGAAAACTTCTATAACCATATTTTCCTCTCTCTTAATAATTTTAAGTATCCTCATGAATAAACTCAACAATATAACTATAACATAAAGCAGGCCTTTCATGAGCTACAAACACATGATTTCTATAAAGCTCAAAAATAGTGGGATTAAAACCTCCACAGGTTTTATCCAAAGTAGATATTTCAAAAGGATCCTCAGGAACATAACATTCATCCTCCTTTGGTAAGCATGGGGGACAATCAAATAATATAAGGGGTAAAGAGTTACTCTCATTATAAGGTAGGCATGGGTAGATCCATTCTTCCTCCTTTTGTTCATCACTCTCTTCCTCTTTTTCATCTAATGAGCTTCTAGTTTCAACAATTTCTTCTTCCATAGGCTCCTGCAAGGCATTAGTCTCTTCCAAATGTGGAAATCACCTATTAAAATATTCAAGAATATAGAAATTTTCTTCCTTGTAATTATCAAAGCAAAATTTAAGTATCTCAAAAACCTCATGTTTATAAGGTGCATCATCAGTATTTTCAAGCAAACTGGCAAGTTCAAATGCACCCTTGAAGGCAATAAATTCTTCAATTTGTTCCATATCATCAAATTCATAATTTCCTTTAACATAAGAAGATATGGTAACATTATCATTATACTCATATTCAAAGGGTAGGTGTTTATACCTCCTGCAACAACAAGCTTTATCAAAGCAATAAGTAACATTATAAGTAGAGCACACGTCTCTAGCAATAGTATTCAACCTATCAATTTGTTCCCATAAGTGTTTCCCTTTTTGTGACAAACGGTGTTCCTTATAATAATACTTTTGTTCTTCCGTGAACCTACCTTGCCAATAAGAACTAGTTTCAAAGAAACCATCCATTGATAGAAAGCATGACCAAGCAGGGCAATAACATACCAACAACTAGAGTAGGAACAATTTTTTTTGTTTTTGAATAAAGAAAGCAACCAAACTAGACTAATTTTTTGGGTTTTTTTAAAGAGGCAAACAAAACCAAGCAAAAGAAACAAAGCAAACTAAAAACAAAGTAAAGAGAAAGAAAGTGGAGGACTCCCCTTGTGAAGATGTCCTTAGCCTCCCCGGCAACGGCGCCAGAAAACTTGTTGATGACTCAGTTGATGTGGAGCCTGTTGGGAACCCCAAGAGCAAGGTGTTGGGCCACGCAGAGATAAAACAAAAACTTTTCCTCTAACGTGGTGATCCCAAGACCTAGCTGAGGTAGAAGGCCACGAGGTTTACCACTAGACGCGCGGTTGCGGATTACTGATGAAGCGCGTCGATTGATGCAAGGCAGTCCTCACGATCCGATCGTCCTGGTGCCGATCGCAAAGCACCTCTGCTGGTATCCACACGCATAAGGAGGAGCACCGCGAATCGCTAGGTTCGTTACGGCCGGACTGGAGCTAGGGTTTCAACACATGGAATAACCTAACCGAACAACGATTAACCTTTCTGTTGTGCTCCACTATATATAGGAGTGAACGTGGGCTCTGCTCACGACCCATTCACTAAAGCCCATATAAAACTAGTCACCGTGAGTCCAACTCACTAACTCACCTAATCTGGTTTAGGTCCAACCCACAGATCATATGTTCGATCCAATCCGAACTTGCTCCCGCTCTTAAGTGTGTGACCCCGCAGGCTCATGGTTACTTGGACACGATTAGAGTCCAACTCACAATCGATCAATCGGCATCGGCTCCTAGCATAACGTACCGATTCCCAAGTACCAAAGAGTCATGACGACTTGCCTTTTCAATGCGACTTACGTCTGAGTCCCTTTTGCCTCACGATATACCTTGTCAGACTATAGGCGAATATATGTCATCCCTTAAATAGTCCGACTCTCTTCTCGATCCGAGATAAGTGATTCACCCGACTAACTCTTAGCCGATCGCCTCGGTTAACACTTAACCGAGTCACGCATGGCCATGCTTTCCGAATCATATCTCACGAGAGGGCCCAGAGAATATCTCTCCGAGTGGAGGGGCAAAATCCCATCTTGGTTATCCACATCACGCAGCTTGATTCTCGGATCGACCAACCTGCTTTATAACTTCGCCACGGATCAGCGTTGATGTAACCTAAGTCGGTGATCCTCAACTAGGACTATACAACAACCTCAGGAATAAGGATTACATTGATTGAGATATACAAATGACAACTTAGTTCGTTGTATCTCAATATGGGTCAATCCGACTCGCTAAACTCTTTAGCCTAGTCTGTGTAAGTTGGAATAGCATCTCCATGCCCATGACAAGTGGAACCGAGTCATCAAGCCAACTTTCACATTGGTCTAAGTTGTGTGTCCAGCACAACCTCAATGACCAAGGATATTTAGTACAAACAACATGAATGCATAGTTCCACAACTGAATCACATATTCAATGATACACATCAGATGTTTATACAAGGACTACTTAATAACTTTATGAATACAATGGGAAATATCATCATACATGATTGCCTCTAGGGCATATTCCCAACACAAGGTGTGAAGCAGCACAACATCAAGTCTTACCTTAGTAAGAAACCGAGGTTATCGAACCAGTAGGAGGAAGGAAACGTCACACAGGTGTTGCAAGCAACCTGGAGACCTGCACAACACAAACTCAAGACTTTGCCCCAACTAACAATGAGGTTGTCAATCTCACCGGTTGCTGTAACAGAGGATTAAACGTATGGTATGGAAGTGTCACATCCCAAGATTTTCCAAATCTTGTTATGTGAAAAATAAATAAACAAAATAAACAATTGTTGATTTCAGGGTGAGAAGAAACTTTTTGATTCCAATTGGAAACATCAAAACCTATTTTGGACAAATAAAATCCTAAAGGGATTTAAAAAGATAAACAATTAATAAAGAGTTATAATAGTTGGAATCACTATTTTTGGGTCTTTAAATAAAAAGATATGGTTTTTATAAAGCAAAGGTAGAAATATAAAAAAGATTATTTTATAGATCCAAATTAAATCTTGGCCAAGCTTTTGAAATAAAATGTTTTTATTTGATAAAAAGAGTAAAGGTTTATTTAAATAAAATAATGAGGATTTATTAATATCCAATTTTATTAAAGTAAAGGCTTTTCCCATTTTTAAATAAACACTAAAACTTGTTAATTTATTTTAAATAAGATTTCCAAGTGTTTTAGCTTTTCGAATGAAACCTACTGAAAAGATTTTGGTATTATTTAGTTTTCAAAAAGAGTTTTAAAATAAATTAAAACCTATTTGAATTAAAGAGTATGGTCTATTTATTTAAATAATAATAAATCTTAAAAGAATAAAAGAATTATTTTATTTTGGACTTTGAAATATGTTGATAAACAGAATTAAAATTCACCCAAAGTTTGGTGATGATTTGAGTTCAAATGGAGATTGAATAATATTATTAAACCTTAATTAATTAATACTAGGGCCTATTTTAAATAATTAAAAGACCCTAAAAATAATAAATAAATTATTATAAATTTGAATTTGGAATATGTTATTAATCAGTATATGAATCTACACAAATTTTGGTTGAGGTTTGAATTGATTTGTTGCTTGAATTGTTTGAATGAAAATCAAATCATATTATTCAAAAACAGAAAATAAAAAGGTTTAGTATTAAAAAATGGAATAGGTCGACCCAGCCAGCAGGCCCAACTAAGCCCAACACCAGCCCACTCATTCTCTCCCGCAGAAAAACGCTTCGCACCAGAGATTCTACCCGCACAGCGTATGACGTGTGGACCCCATTCCCCCTCTTCCTCTCTCACTGACGCCGGACCCCACTGCCACGTATTCATCTTCCTCCCCACGACCTGTTCGTACGAGCGTTCCCTGCGTTGATTTCGCGGGTTAAATTCACGAGTAATGGCGCAGTTAATCCTCCCCCTGACCACACATTCTTAATCGCCTGCGTCTCCTCTCTCTTTCCCCTCTCTCGCCTGACCCTCTCTGCCCCCAGGCTGTCTCCAATTCCTCCAAGAACGCCACTATCTCCGGTGAGCTCCACCTTCAATTCCGGCCACACCCCGCCGCCCCTCGACTCCTCGACCATGCTGACTTGTTCCCCAACAACCACCGCACCTCCCAGTGGCCTTATCGTGCTCACGCTTTAACCACATCCTCGACAACGACCAAGACCGTCACCGCCGCCGTCTGTTTCCTCTCCGGCGAAGCCTTTGGTAAGAATCTGACCGCCCTAACCCCTATCCTTCACACGCACATGCTTGCCGTGACCCCGCGCATCTAACTACACTTCCTTTTCTCTCTGGCGTGCACCATACATTCTCCATCGTCTTCAACAGGACGAGCCCGAGGCGCAGCGCAACTCCGGCGAGGAATTGCCGTCACCACTGAGCGCCCCTCGACGAGCTATCACCACGTTAAGCTTCAGCGTCACCCCGCGAACCTGGTGAGACACTCCCCTTCCTCCCTCGCTTCCTGCATCGCCAGCACCACCACCGTCTGACCGCTCCGCCGCCAGTCACCACCGCCAGCGCCGCCCGTCTAAGGTCATCGCGTCTGGACCGTTGGATGTTGATCTGTCGGCTTAGATAGAAAGTTAGCGAAACGGTATCTATTGATCTGGTCCATGCATTGTTAGTCCGATCTAACGGCCGTAACTGCGTGATCCACACGAAGCGGTACCAGCCTATCAGAACACGCCACGTGGCTCGGGCTTCGTTTTAAAAACAGAAACTTTTCTATTAGATGTTCAATTTTGTAAAATCCATAACTTTCAAACCACACGTCCAAATTTTGCAAATTTTATATAAATGGATTCAGCAAGACAATTACTTTCTAACCATGCACTTTGTTTAGTAAATTGCTTCTTTTAAATTGTTTGTTTTTGCAGAAACTTGTGTAGGCATATTTAGAATATAAAATTTGTTCTAAAATGATTTTTGAGATAAAATCTTTGGCAAATGGTTTGTTTTGAACCTACTGATCATAGAAATCAATTTGTGGTTTCAAAAATATATTTGGTGAAGCAAAAGAATAAACTTTTGATTTAAACCATTTCTAGTCAAATAAAAATAATGTTTATTTATTAAAAATGCTTTTGGGAGAAAATCTTTGGGAAATGTTTTGGAATAAACTCTCTGACCCCAAGCACCAAGTTTTATGATTTAAAAATGTATTTGGTGAACCATATAAAAATTGTTGCTTTTGCTAAAGGCATTTTCAACCACATAAAATATTGATTTTGTCTAAAAATGGTTTATAGGTAAAATCTTTTAAAATAGTTTTGCCACTTGATAAAATGTCCAATAAGTGTTTTAGAATGTTTAAAACCAATTATAAACCACTTTGGTAAATAAAACAAAGTTTGGCATGCTTGCATGCATTGTTTTGTTTCTATTATTTTATGTGATGTTGCTTGAATGGTAGATTGAAATTGTGCCTTGCTTGATTGAATTGTAGTGATTTGAAGAGTGTGATTGTTGCAAGATCAAGGAGTGAACTTATATTCTCTACCAAAAATGCAAGTGATGCTTCATACTTTGTCCCAATATTTTCACTATGCATTAGTGATATTTCTAAGTAGAATTTGCATGGAATTTTTGCTAAGTATAAACTATGCCATGGGAAATCCTAGTAGAAGAAAACTTAGTAGAAATTTCCTAAGTTAGGATTCCTACTACTATCATGCTTAGCTTAGCTAATATAAAACAAGGGTGGAATATATATTCATACTATGGAATATTTCCAATTCAAGGACTTGTGTTTTGTTTAATAAAACAACTAAGTGAATGAATCACCTGGGTGGAATGGAAGGAATGTTTTGTGTTGAGTGGTTCACAAGGCCCATTTCTATGGTTTAACTTGTGTATATCACTTATGGATGGCCACCCAGGAAAAAAGAGATTTGAGATGTCAAATGTTGAGAAGCTTCAAGTGCAGCCACTTGGCATTATGGGCTCTGCCTGGATCATATAGGTTGCAATAACTTAGCCAAATGGACAGTTGGTGGTAGGGGAATGATAGGTTGGAACACGTCCATTCTGGTCTAAGGGAAGGCTTCTGAAAGATTTTGTCTTAGGAAACCAAGTCTTGTGGGGAAAGTGCACCACCTCTGCAGAGTGTAAAATCTAAGTACTTAGCCATGTCCCTGGTAAAGGACAATTTGAGCATCAAGACATGGAATCTATCAAGAATCTTCTCATCCTAATTTCTAAGTTAAAATCTTGTGGTTGAACAAGGGTTGAAGGATCACCAATTTCTATTGGGAGATGGCTTGGGTGATTTTGTCAAGCAAGAACTTAGTGTTTTCAAATGATAAGGAAAAACTATTTTGAGCAAAGCAAGCCTAAGCTCCACTTAGCCAAATGCATATAGATGATAGACTCCACTATACTACCATAGTATCACTTGCCAATACAATTCAAATGTATTGACCCTTGTGGATGTAACTTGTGATGTTACAGGTTTGTTTGATATTAGTGAAGTAGGATTACAAGTCTACAACCAACATGTTTGCCTGTGGCACTTTGAAGATGAAGGACCCCATGCTATTGTTATATTCTGCTGCATTGTAATGAGATAGCCAAATGAGCTATGTAAGATGTAATAAATTACTTTATTCCTAGTTATAAAGTTGTATTATGACCTATGTTTCTTGATATTACATCTTAATTGTGGATGCTAGCTATTGATCCAGGGACTAGCATTGTAAAAACAGGGATCTCTACCGTATTAAAGGTTGGGAACCTTACAGGAAGGTAATGGTGGTTTGTAGAAACTAAACAAGTAACAGTGGAAGATGTATCAATGGTAAAGATTGGACCGGGGTCCATAGTTCACTAGAGGTTCTCTCCTTAGATAAACAACATGGCATGAAGGGTAAACAAATTACAGCGAGGCAATTGACAGGAACTGAGCAAGGCATAACAATGCAATACTAGTCAGAAAGATCCTATGAGATTCGATTGGGCAATACAACAATATACATAGACCGCCATCCAACTGCATCTATGACTAGTCCACCTTCAGGTTATCACCTGAACCCCCTCCAGTATTAAGTTGCAAGCAACAGACAACTGCTTTAAGCAAAGTGTGTAAGGTAAACAGTCCACATGTTCCATGAACAAGAGACCGTTGTTTTCTCCCTAGTAGCAACAACACATCTACAACCGAAGATATTTATGTCACTTACCTTGGAAACTAGAGGCATGAACCCACTATCGAGCATAAATACCCCCTCTTGGAGTCACTAGCAACTACTTGGCCAAGATAGCTACTAACAATAGAGAGCATGCAAGATCACAAACAACACAGACATGATATAATCATAAAGACAAAACCATTAATCAAACCAACATAATAATCTCAATATCCATCGGATCCCCGCAAACACAACATGCATGATTACAAATAGATTAGATCTTGATCATGAATGGAGCTCACAAGATCTATACATGAAAGCACAAGGAGGAGATACAACCATCTAGCTACTACATGGACCCATAGTCCAAGGTGGAACTACTCACGCATCATATCGGAGAGAAGGCCTCCAGGTTGATCTCCCCTCTGGCAGGGTGCTAGGAGGAACTTCAGATCCCCCGATCTAGGGACGACGGTGGCGGCGATTACAGAAGGTTTTGTGGAATATTGATCGGGTTGCTTAGGTTTTCTGCATCGGGGGCTTCTTATAGGCGAAGGGGGAGGCCGAGGCAGTGGCCAGGGCCCCACACCTTGCCTAGGTGCGGGGCAGGGCCCACCTGCGCCTAGGGGGGTGTGGCTCCCCTGACACGCCTCTCTGTCTCCCCTCTGGACTTCTTGTTCCCCACGGAAAGTTATTGACTTTCACGTTTGTCCCATCCAATTCTGAGAATATTTCCTTACTAGCTTTTCTGGAACCAAAAACAGCAGAAAACAGGCAACTGGCACTGTGGCAACTTGTTAATAGGTTAGTACGAGAAAACATGTAAAAAGCACCTCAAAGTATAGACAAATCAAATCAAAGTAGATACTAAACAAGCATGGTGCATAAAAAATTATAGATATGTTTCCGACGTATCACCTCCTCCATCTCTGCTTCGTGGTTCCGTGTTGCTCTGGGAAGAATAGGAAGATTGGCTTTTGTCCCGTCCAATTCCGAGAATATTGATTTTCTGCCTTTTCTAGAACCAAAAACAGAATAAAACAGGCAACTGGCACTGTGGCATCTTGTTAATAGGTTAGTCCAGAAAACATATAAAAACACCTCAAAGTGTATACAAAGCAAATCAAAGTAGATACTAAATAAGCATGGAATATTAAAAATTATAGATATGTTTCCAACGTATCAGGGTGCCGGAACAGAGACTTCTGTTCCTCGAATCTCTCCTTCGGTGGTGGCGGCGCTGTGGAACTTTTCATGGATGTATGATGGATCATTTAGGGTTTTCTCATCGGAGGCTTCTTAAGGTGAAGAGGTCAAGGTCGGTGGAGGGCCAGGGGGCCCACACCCCCTGGTGGCGCCACCAGGGCTGGCCCATGCCACCCTAGGGTGTGGCCACCCTGGTGTCCTCCTCCATCTCTGCTTCGTGGTTCCGTGTCGTGTCGGGTAAAAAAATGACTTTGGCTTTTGTCCCGTCCAATTCCGAGAATATTCATTTTTTAGCTTTTTTGAAACCAAAAACAACAAATAACAGGCAACTGGCACTATGGCATCTTGTCAATAGGTTAGTTCCAGAAAGTGTATAAAAATACCTCAAAGTGTAGACAAAACATAAGATAAATAATATAAAACAAGCACGGAGCATAAAAAATTATAGATACGTTTACGAAGTATTAACTCGACCTACCCCAAGACCTGGCCTCCCCATATAAAGACCAGGAGGGCACGGTGAGAAGGACCTCACCTCATAACCTAGCACACACCTTGCCAGATCCAACCTGCGCACTTCTATAACCTTCTGTATCACCATTAACAAAGAGCATACAAGCAGGAGTAGGGTTTTCCCTTCGGGGGCCTAAACCTGGGTAAACCTCGTGTCCCCGTGTTGCTTGTATTTTATCCATTCCGCGATCTCCAGTGTCCCTTCTTCTCCAAACCCCAAGTTCATAACAATGGGCATTGACGAGTCAAACCATCGTCGGGTGTCCTCCTCCATCTCCATCCACAATTGAAAACCTTGGGTTGGTGAGTAAACTGGATAGGTTGTTATTTTGGATTCATGGTCCGACAATTGGTTCACTAGTATAAAAAAGGGCTTTGGTTCGCATCCAATTCTTGCTCTATTCTCGGGTGTGTCTTGGGTCGGGACTAGTGTGAGCACTAGTCCCGGTTCGTCCCGTTTTCAGCAGCTAGAAGGTTGGGGAAGCTCTAGTCCTGAGTTGTTCCAGACCTTTTGTCCCGATTTGTCATACGACCTAGGACTAAAGTGTGGGGGTTCTTAGCATGGAAAACAAAAAAATTCTACCGCATGAACACAAACAAGCCAAGATCTATCTACTAGATTGTAGCAACAAGTCGATTAGAGTACTCACCCTCGAAGATTCCAAAGCGGTTAACGAGGGAAGATTATCGTGGGTGATGTAGTCGTACACTTGCCAATCTCAAGATTGCATAGACGATCCTTCCGGCGCTGCGTTCCGGCAGTGCTTCTGCAGTCGGTCACACGTTCGGTACTCGATGAAGACCTTCCTCTCCCTTGTTCCAGCTGGCAGCGGAGGTTGTAGTTCTCCCCTCGCGATTCTGACAGCACGACGGCATGGTGTCAGAAGTAGAGGAAAGATCCCGCAGGGCTTAGCCTAAGCCGGAGCAGGTTATGGTGGAGAATTAGGGTTTCTGGCAATCTAGGGTTTAGAGGGCCGAAGAGGAGGAGGCGTGGCTGGTGGCGGCTAGGGCGGCAACGGTGTGCTGGTGGTGACGCAAGGCGGTGGTGTAGCGGCGGCGGCTTCGAGGCGGAGTGGTGGTGTTGTGTTTAGAGGGGCAGCCCTTCCCCTCTGTTTATGAGAGGGAGGGCATCTTGGGAGTGGGGAGTTTGAATCCTTCCCCAACTCCCTCCCCTAGTTGGCTTGTGGTGGAGGGAAAGAAGGATTCTTTCCTTCTTCCACCAGGATACATTGTCCCAGTTTGACTTTTCAAACTTGCCTTTTGACTTTCAATTTCAGAGTTTGATTTCACTCTCTATTTGCATATACCTTTAACCTAGGACATGATGCAACCATTCCACTTAGTCATGACACATTCATGCACCCTTACCATTCTAGTCCGGTGAACCTTCCAGACCCTTCTAGATCATTCCGGTGAAAACACCGAAATCATTCCCGAACTCCGGAATTGGACTTTACTTATATGAATCTTATTCTATGGACCATTCCGGATCTCCTCGTGATATCCGGATCCCATTCGAGAGTCCTAACAACATTCGGTCTCCCTGCTTTCATTCCATATCTACTAAACAACATCGAACCCTTAAGTGTGTCTCCCTACGGTTCGTGAATTATGCAGACATGACCGAGACTCTTCTCCGATCAATAACCAATAGAGGAATCTGGAAATTCATATGTCTCCCACATATTTCTATGACTACTTTGCGATTGAATGAACCACTTACATACGATACCAATTTCCCTTTGTCTCGTGATAGTTTACTTATCCGAGGTCTGATCGTCGGTATCTCTGCATTCCTAGTTCAACCTCTTTACCGATAATCACTCTTTTTTTGATACCGTGATATGTGATCCCTTGTGAGATAGTCACATGCTTGCAAGCTTATTGGATGACATTCCATCGAGAGGGCCCAGAATATATATCTATATGTGATATGGATGGACAAATCCCACTCTTGATCCATGTGCCTCAACCCATACTTTCCGAACACTCAATGCCACCTCTATAGACACCCAGTTACGGTGTGGTGTTTGATGTCATCAAAGCATCCTTCCGGTGATGGTGATTAGCATGATCTCATGGTCGAAGGAATTAGGTTACTATGTATCAGAAAGCTTATAGCAAACGAACTATTGTAATGACTTGATCTTTATGCTACACTTATCTATAGGAGTATGTCCATCATACAATTCTCCTAATGATATGATCTTGTTGTTAATAACATCTCAATGTTCATGATCGGGAAACCACGTTCATCTATCAACCAACAAGCTAGTACTATAAAGAGGCTTTACTTGGGACTCTAATTAGTTTAAAATTCACACAAATATTAATGTTTCCGGTTAATACTATTAAAGCATGAATGTAAACATTGATCATAAACATAAAGATATAGTAATAACTAGTTTTATTATTGCCTCTAGGGCATATCTCCAACAGTCTCCCACTTGCACTAGAGTCAACTAATCTAGATAACATGGTAATATACCGAACACCGATGGTGGTTTGCTGCTGGTCATGTTTTGCCCTCGGGAGAGGTTTAGTCAACGGATCCGCCACATTCATATATTTGTGTACTTTGCAAATCTTTATGTCACCATCTTGGACATGCTCTCGAATAGCGTTAAGATGCAGCTTGATATGCTTCAGCTTCTTGTGTGACCTTGGTTCTTGCGCATTGGCTATGGCGCCCATGTTATCATAGTAGATAGACATTGGGTCCAACGCACTGGGAACCATACCGAGCTCTCTAATGAACTCCTTCATCCATATCTCCTCTTGTGAAGCCTCCGAATCAGCTATGTATTCCGATTCAGTTGAAGATCTCGCAACAACGCTTTGCTTTGCACTCCTCCAGCTTACTGATGCACTATTCAAAGTAAATATGTATCCAGATTGAGATTTAGAATCATCCGGATCAGTGTTCCAACTAGCATCGGTGTAACCATTAACAACGATATGTTCATCACCCCCATAAGAAAGAACCATATCCTTAGTTCTTATCAAGTACTTAAGGATGTTTTTGACCGCGGTCCAATGATCCACTCCTGGATCCTTTTGATAGCTGCTAGTTAAACTAACAAGATATGCAATGTAGGGTCTAGTACATAGCATAGCATACATGATAGATCCTATGGATGAGGCATATGGAGTCTTACTCATCCTTACTCTATCTTCTGTTGTAGCTGGACTTTGAGTTTTACTCAAGGTCGTATTGGGTAACATGGGCAAGAACCCTTTCTTGTTATCTTCCATTCCAAATCTCTTTAGAACTTGTCCAAATATGTACTCTATGACAATGATATTAGGTGTCTCGATCTATCTCTATAAATCTTCATGCCTAATATGTAAGCTACTTCACCAAGATCTTTCATTGAAAAACTATTATTCAAATAATCCTTGACACTATTAAGAAGGTATACATCATTCCCAATCAACAATATGCCGTCTAGATATAGTACTAGGAATGCTACAGACATCCCACTCACTTTCTTGTAAATACAAGCTTCTCCATAAGTTTGTATAAAACCAAAACTTTTGATTACCTTATCAAAACATTGATTCCAACTTTGGGATGCTTGCTTCAATCCATAAATGGATCGTTGAAGTTTGCATACCTTGTTAGAAACTTTAGGATCGACGAAACCTTTGGGTTGTACCATATACAACTCTTCATCAATATCTCCATTGAGGAACGCCATTTTGACATCCATCTTCCATATGTCATAATCATAATATGCAACGATTGCTAACAAAATCCTCATAGACTTTAGCTTCGCTACCGGTGAGAAAGTCTCATCGTAGTCAACTCCTTGAATTTGTCGAAACCCTTTTGCGACAAGTCGAGCTTTATAGACAATAACATTACCATCAACATCTGTTTTCTTATTGAAAATCCATTTGTCCTCGACAGCCTTCCGGCCATCCGGTAAGTCCACCAAAGTCCATACTTGGTTTTCATACATGGATCCAATCTCAGATTTCATGGCTTCTTGCCATTTATTGGAATCTGGACTCATCATCGCTTCTTCATATGTCGTAGGGTCGTCGGTGTTGTCCACCAACATGACACTCATTACGGTATCATAGCAATCAGGAGTGGTACGAGTTCTCATTGACCTGCGAGGTTCTGTAGTAATTTCAACCGAAGTTTCATGATCAACATCATTAGCTTCCTCTCTTATTGGCGTGGGCGCCACAGGAACTACTTCCGGTGCTGCGCTACTCTAAAATTCGAGAGAAGGTTTGACAACCTCGTCGAGTTCTACTTTCCTTCCAGTCACTTCTTTTGAGAGAAACTCCTTCTCTAGAAAGGATCCATCCTTGGCAACGAAGATTTTTCCCTCGGATCTATGATATAAGGTATACCCAATAGTTTCCTTCGGGTATCCTATGAAGACGCATTTTTCCGCTTTAGGTTCAAGCTTGTCGGCCTGTAACTTCTTTACATAAGCTTCGCAACCCCAAACTTGAAGGAACGACAATTTAGGTTTCTTCCCAAACCATAATTCATACGGTGTCGTTTTAACGGATTTAGATGGTGCCCTATTTAAAGTGAATGCGGCTATTTATAATGCATAACCCCAAAATGATAGCGGTAAAACTATAAGTGACATCATAGAACGAACCATATCTAAGAGAGTTCGATTATGACGTTCGGACACACCATTACGTTGTGGTGTTCTTGGCTGTGTCAATTGTGAAAGTATTCTGCATTTCTTTAAATGCTCGCCAAATTCGTAACTTAGATATTCACCTCCACGATCATATCGTAGAAACTTAATATTCTTGTTACGTTGATTCTCTACTTCACTTTTAAATTCCTTAAACTTCTCGAAATTTTTGGACTTATGTTTCATGAAATAGATATACCCATATCTACTCAAGTCATCCATGAAAAGTAAGAACATAACGATAACCACCGCATGATGCTACACCCATTGGTCTACACACATCGGTATGTATGATTTCCAATAAGTCCGTACCTCACTCCATCATACCATATAATGGAGTCTTAGTCATTTTACCCATCAGACATGCTTCACATCTTTTAAGTGATTCGAAATCAAGTGATTCAAGAAGTCCATTGGAATGGAGTTTCTTCATACGCTTCACTCCAATGTGACCAAGACGATAGTGCAACACATAGGTCGAGCTATTGCTCAATTTCAAACGTTTAGCTTCAATGTTATTAATATGTGTATTACTACAATCAGGATTCAACAAGAATAGACCATCTATCAAAGGTGCATGTGCATAAAACATATTACTCATATAAATCGAACAACCATTATTCTCGGACTTAAACAATTAACCGTCTCGCAATAAACATGATCTGGATATAATGTTCATGCTCAACGTAGGCACCAAATAACAATTATTTAAGTATAAAACTAATCCCGAAGGTAGATGAAGAGGGAGCGTGCCGACTGCGACCACATCAATCTTTGATCCGTTTCCAACGCGCATCGTCACCTCGTATTTCGCTAGTTTCCGTCTATTCTGTAGCACCTGTTTCGAGTTACAAATATGAGCAACCGAACCAGTATCAAATACCCAAGCACTATTACAACTACTAGTGAGATACACATCAATAACATGTATATCGGATATAACTTTCTTCTTAATGTTGCAGTTCTTCAAATCCTCCAAGTACTTAGGGAAATTCCTCTTCCAGTGACCTTATCCCTTGCAGTAAAAGCACTCAGTATTAGGCTTAGGCCCAGCCTTGGTCTTCTTCGCTGGCGCGGTAACTTTCTTACCGCCCTTCTTGAAGTTTCCCTTTTTCTTAGACTTGCCTTGCTTCTTGAATTTGGTGGTCTTATTGACCATCAACACTTGGTGCTCTTTTTGATCTCCACTTTCGCAGACTTTAACATGGAGAAGAGTTTAGGCAACGAATTGTCCATGTTTTGCATATTGTAGTTCATCACAAAGTTCTGATAACTTGGCGATAGTGATTGAAGGACATGGTGAATCCCCAAAGCATTAGGAATCACTATACCCAAGCTTTGGAGCTTACTTGCGAGCCCAGACATCTTAAGCACATGCTCACTGACGGAGATGCCCTCTTCCATCTTGCAATTAAAGAAATTTTCAGAAGCCTCATAATTCTCAATTGCCGCGTGAGACTCAAATATCATTTTGAGTTCACAGACAATATCATGTGGGTCATGGTTCTCAAACCTTTTCTGAAGCTTCGATTCCAAACCATACAATATAGCAAACTAAACTATGGAGTACTGATTCTTCCGAGCGAGGAAAACATTCTTCACCTCATCGGTAGCATCAGCTGCAGGTGGGTCACCCAGCGGTGCATCCAGCACATAAGTCAAATTACCAGCATTGAGGACAATCCTCAAGTTGCGGAACCAATCCGCAAAGTTTCTTCCATAGTTTTCAACTTTTCTTTCTCAAGGAACACATTAAAATTGATGGTAGGGGCCGCCATTGATCTACGACATATTTGCAATAGTTTAGACTAAGTTTATGACAAATTGAGTTCTAAATAATAGTTGAATTAATCTAGGTGAACTCCCACTCAAAACAATATCCGTCACATTGTTTTAGTGATCACATGAACCAAATCCACCACATCAAAACCGATTATCACGAGAGATGATGTAGCTTCAAAGGCGAACAATCAACATGTTCATCATATCTACTATATGACTCATGCTTTACCTTTCAGTGATCCGTGTTCCGAGACAATGTCTGTACATGCTAGGCTCATCAAGATCAAACCTTAGCTTCCGCATGAGCTAATCTGGCTTGCTCCTGTTGTATACACTCGCATAATCTAACACACCCGATCATCACGTGGTGCTTCGAAACAACGAGCTTTATCAACAGTGCCTACTAAGGATGGACACTTTATAACTTGATATTTTGTGAGAGGGATCATCTTATAATGCTACCATCGCGAACTAAGCAATACAAGATGCATAAAAGGATTAACATCACATGCAATTCAAAATATGTGATATGATATAACCTTTCTTCTTATGCTTCCGATCTCCATCTTCAAGCACGAACATGATCTCCATCATCACCGGCGTGGCGCCAAGGTCAATGGCACCACTCCATGGTTGTCGTCCACCAGCATCAACTATTACAACTACTTTGAAAAATAGAACATGCATGTCTTAACGAAATCAAAAGACAACCATAAGGCTCCTGCCGGTTGCCGACTTACAATAAGGAACATTGCATACATCATATAAAATCACAATCATGGCCATATCACATCACAGCACACCCTACAAAACAAAGTTAGACGCCTCTAATTGTTTTTACATATTTTACGTGGTTTGGGGCTTTCAATAAGTATCGTTCCAACTTACGAACAAGAACCACAACGTTGATACTACTATTGTCAATCACCCATTATAAATTGAATCTTCACTATTGAAAGGGCATGTATGCCCCCATGTGTGGTTTTGGTAATTAATGACAATCTCTATGGACTAATGTGTAAATTGAGTTTCACTTGTAGGTTTGTCCATTGGCATCACTTGGGCCATGTGTTGGTCTCAAGGTTGGAAGATGAAGAAATGTCCAAGGGCTTTGTGCCCATTAGAATCATGAAGAAAGAAGGATCTTGAAGGTCGATCAAGGCATGTGCAAAGAGTTGCATCAAGATGGATCAACCGCAAGTAGGGATGAAGAAGGGCGAGCTCAAGATGCGCCATCTCTAGAAGATCTCATGCTTGAAGCTTGCCATCCTCGTGCTCATGGAATGATGAAGACAAGTTCAAAGCTTGCCATCCTCGTGCTCATGGAATGATGAAGACAAGTTCAAAGAAGAGGTTTCCCCATGGAGTATGGAGGAGCAATTTGCAAGTATTCATCTTCATCAAGTAAGAGCATCCAAGAAAGGTGTTCCCACTATAGAAGAACAAGACCGTCTACATCAAGTTCAAGTGGGATGCTCAAGGCAAAGGTATGTTCTTGATAGGGCTTTTCTTTTTACGGTCTCGTATTGTTAGTTGGGAAACCGGGTTTAGGATAGATAGCCGTGCTATCAAGAGGGGCTCTCAAGCGGGTGTCTCGTCTGCATCGTTCGAAGAGAGCTCAAACCTTTGCATTCATATCATCATCTTTCTTGGTTGTTATTTGGTTCTTGTCCATGAGAGGATCCAGAGCTTGTTGTCACCATCATAACAAGCTCTAGCTCATCATCTAAGGATTTCACTTGCATATCTTATTGCGGTTTTTGATCTTGCGAGTTTTCCGGCTCCACACCTTGGGGGATAGTTCACATATATATTCATGATATTTTCTCCCAAGGCGATACCCAATATTTACAACAAAATTGGTTGGATTCTATTCGTCGTTATCTTTCCAACAAAATTGGTTTCATCCCGTTTGGAGTTCGGATGCAAAAGTTATTGCGTTTCTGGTTTTTTGGTTTCTGGAATTTCCCTGACCGGAAGTTCCGGCTTCCCACCGGAAGTTCCGCTAGGGCATCTTTGCCGCCGAAAGTTTCGGTGGAAGTTCCGGGTCTTCTTCCACTCACATTCAGTGACCTTCTGTTTTGGATGTGCTATTTGACGGAACTTCGGTCGGAATTTCAACCGGAAGTTTCGCTCCCACCGGAAGTTCCGGCCAGGGACCAGAAGTTCCGCTCAGGCCTAGTTGCCGCCAAAAGTTCCGGTTGAACTTCCGGCTCTTGTTCCGCTCATGTTCAGTAACCTTCTGTTTTGAATATGTCTATTTGACGGAACTTCTGTCGGAACTTCCACCGGAAGTTTCGCTCCCACCGGAAGTTCCGGTGAACCGGAAGTTCAGGCAGATTCGCTTTTCGCCTCGCTCTGCAGTTTTTGACCGTTGGTTGTGTGCCTCCGGAACTTCCGGCCTCCCACCAGAAGTTTCGGCCAGGAGTCGCGAATGCCCATAACGGGCAGATCTGGGAGCCCTTTAAAAGGGGCTCCTCTTCCCCTTCATGGGCACCAGCTTTTCTTCTTGGTTCTTGGCTTTCTCTCTCTCCTCCATTGTCAACCTTGAAGAAGCTTTCCCTCTCCCTTTCCCCTCCTATGATTCTTGCATCTTTTTGAGGGATTTGAGAGAGGAGATCTAGATCTACAATCCCCCCAAGTCAAATCCCTTCTTTGTGAAGGAATCATTGGGATCTAGATCTTGGAGAGTCTTGTGTTCTTCCTCCCTTATTCCCCCAATAGCTTTTGTAGCTTTGTTGGAATTTGGGAGAGAAGGACTTGCCCTTGCATTTGGTGCATAGGTTTGAGTTCTCCTCTTGTGTTCTTCCTCCCTTATTCCCCCAATAGCTTTTGTAGATTTGTTGGAATTTGGGAGAGAAGGACTTGCCCTTACATTTGGTGAATAGGTTTGAGTTCTCCTCGGAGATTCGACGAGTTCAAGCTTGTGAGCTTGTTTCTCTTGGGTTCCTTGGAACCCTAGACGGTTGTGTGGTTGGATTGTTGACCTTTTGTGGTCTTGTTGACCTTTTGTGGTCTTGTAGCCTTTTGTGGCGTTGTTGGCCTTTTGTGGCATTGTTGGCCTTTTGTGGCTTTGTTGTTGGGAGCCTCCAATTGAGTTGTGGAGTTAGCCCCAATCTTGTACGGGTTCGGTGACCGCCCTCAAGCGTCCCATAGTGGAGCAAGTGCCCACCTTTTGTGGTGCGCACTTGGGAGAATAGGGTGAGCCTTTTGTGGCGTCGGAGTCGGTGCGTGCTTCCGCATCCGGGGTGAGGCCTTGTGTGGCGTTGGGTGAGCATCGAGCCACCACACCTCGAGGTGAGCCATTTATGGCGTTCGGAGAGCATTGCGCCATCGCACCTCTCCAACGGAGACGTAGCTTCTTTGGAAGTGAACTTCGGGAAACAAATCTTCGTCTCCGCGTCCATCGGTTATCTCTCAACCGAACCCTTTACTTATGCACTTTACATTGTGATAGCCATCGTGCTTGAAGTATTTATACCTTGCTATCACCTTGTTGCTTGTATTGCTTAGCATAGGTTGTTGGTGCACCTAGGTGAACTTAGTGGCTAGGTTTTGTGCTCGATAAATTAAACGTTAGTTTTATTCCGCATTTACTTGAGCCTAAACCGTAATAATTTTAAAAGCCTATTCACCCCCCTCTAGGCGACTTCCTTTGTACTTTCAACTATGTTGGGAGAAACAGGCACCTGCAAATCCACTTATGCAATACAAGTTGCATGTCAAACATGGAGCAAGTCTCATGAATGATGCCATGTAAGGTTAGCCTGGGCCGCTTCGTCCCACCATCCCGCAAGATGCAAAGTACGCAAGAAGCAATCGACAACAAAAGCACCAATACCCATAATTACCATTGTGTTCTACTCGTGCAACAAATCTACATATAGACACGACTCTGATACCACTGTAGGGGTTCGTAGCATGGAAAACAAAAAAAATTCTACCGCATGAACACAAACAAGCCAAGATCTATCTACTAGATTGTAGCAACGAGTCGATTAGAGTACTCACCCTCGAAGATTCCAAAGCGGTTAACGAGAGCAGATTCTCGTGGATGATGTAGTCGTACACTTGCTGATCTCAAGATCGCGTAGACGATCCTTCCGTCGCTGCATTCCGGCAGCGCTTCCGCAGTCAGTCACATGTTCGGTACTCGATGAAGACCTTCCTCTCCCTTGTTCCAGCAAGCAGCGGAGGTTGTAGTTCTCCCCTCGCGATTTCGGCAGCATGATGGCGTGGTGTTGGAAGTAGAGGGAAGATCCTGCAGGGCTTCGCCTAAGCCGGAGCATGTTATGGTGGAGAATTAGGGTTTTCGGCGATCTAGGGTTTAGAGGGCCGGAGAGGAGGAGTGGCCAGCGGTGGCTAGGGTGGCGACGCGGCAGCGGCTGGCGGCGGGGTGGTGGTGTTGTGTTTAGAGGGGCCACCCCTCCCCTCTATTTATGAGAGGGAGGGCAGCTTGGGAGAGGGGAGTTTGAATCCTTCCCCAACTCCCTCTCCCAGTTAGCTTGTGGTAGAGGGAAAGAAGGATTCTTTCCTACCTCCACCACGATACATTGTCTCAGTTTGAGTTTTCAAACTTGCCTTTTGACTTTCAATTTCAGAGTTTGATTTCACTCTCTATTTGCATATACCTTTAACCTAGGACATGATGCAACCATTCCACTTAGTTATGACACATTCATGCACCCTTACCATTCCAGTCCGGTGAACCTTCTAGACCCTTCTAGATCATTCCGGTGAAAACACCGGAATCATTCCCGAACTCCGGTATTGGACTTTTCTTATATGAATCTTATTCTTCGGACCATTCCGGATCTCCTCACGATATCTTGGATCCCATCTGAGACTCCGAACAACATTTGGTATCCCTACTTTCATTCCATACCTACTAAACGACGTCGAATCCTTAAGTGTGTCTCCCTACGGTTCATGAATTATGCATACATGACCGAGACTCTTCTCCGATCAATAACCAATAGAGGAATCTGAAAATTCATATGTCTCCCATATATTTTTACGATTACTTTGCGATCGAATGAACCACTTATATACGATACCAATTTCCCTTTGTCTCGTGATAGTTTACTTATCCGAGGTCTGATCATCGGTATCTCTGCATACCTAGTTCAACCTCGTTACCGATAATACTCTTTTCTCGTTCCTATGATATGTGATCCCTTGTGAGCCAGTCACATGCTTGCAAGTTAATTGGATGACATTCCACCGAGAGGGTCCGGAATATATATCTATCCGTCATATGGATGGACAAATCCCACTCTTGATCCATGTGTCTCAACCAATACTTTCCGAACACTCAATGCCACCTTTATAGCCATCCAGTTACGGTGTGATGTTTGATGTCATCAAAGCATCCTTCCGGTGATGGTGATTAGCATGATCTTATGGTCGAAGGAATTATGTTACTATGTATCAGAAAACTTATAGCAAATGAACTGTTGTAATGACTTGATCTTTATGCTACGCTTATCTATAGGTGTATGTCCATCATACCATTCTCCTAATGATATGATCTTGTTGTTAATAACATCTTAATGTTCATGATCGGGAAACCACAATCATCTATCAACCAACAAGCTAGTATTATAAAGAGGCTTTACTAGGGACTCTAATTAGTTTACAAATCACACAAGTATTAGTGTGTCCGGTTAATACTATTATAGCATAAACATAAACATTTATCATAGACACAAATATATAATAATAACTAATTTTATTATTGCCTCTAGGGCATATCTCCAACATAAAAGAGTACGGGCGCGGGCAACACACTTCAAATAGCTATAACTTTTGCGTACAATGTCGAAAACAAACGTACAACCTATCAAAATGTATGGAAAAAAATTGAGTTCGATTTCAATCGCCTTAGGCCGTTTTGGATTCTCTTAGATTTTTAAGATTCGAAAAGGAAAAAAAGTTATTTAAAAATTATATTTTTAGCAATTTTTATGCCATATTTGGATTCCTCACATTTTTTTGATAATAATGGATATTATTTGTCAAATTTCAATTTACAGATTTAAAGATATTATTTATGCCTTAAATGAATAAATAGCAAAAATGAATAAAATATTATTTTAATTATTTTTTTGTTTTCATTGGAATAAAATATTTATTATTACTTATTTATTGTTATTTAGAGTTTCAAAAAACAAAGACGTGTGACATATTGACATGAGCTAATATGATAAATATGGTAGGTTTCACAACAATAATATCCTTCGCGCAAGGATATTCTGATGGAATAAAAAATTTAAGCGTGCTAGGGGTAGAGTAGTGCTAGGACGGGTGACCGATCAAGAAGTTTGACCACGAGTGTAATTTGACCAAGATTAAGTATAATTAGTGTTAAAAATATTCCAAATAAGAGAATTAACGAGTTAAACAATTCAAAAGTTCAAAAAAAATTCAAAAAAAATTCAAAAAAAGTTGAAAAAAATCTCTAGTTTCGGGTCGTATTAATACGACCCGGGATAAAAGGTCCTCCGTCACCCTGCTTCGGAAAGCGGCCACGTGGTGGCCTCTAGTCCCAGTTCGTAGCAAACCAAGATAGAGATACATGCCTTTAGTCTCGAATTCGTAATTTCGGGTGTGAAACTGGGACTAAAGCTCCTTGTGAATCGGGACTAAAAAGACCCATTTTCTACTAGTGGTTCACTTGATGTGATCGCCGACTCAACAACTATAGAAAATAGTATTTATGTATTAATACAATATAGGTAGAATTAGTCAAATACTTTCTCCGTTTTAAAATATAAGATGTTTTAGGTTTATAAAGAAAATATATCTAGATTTTTTTTTAGTTTGTAGATTCACTCCAAACGTACTAAAATAAATCTAGATACATTTGTTTTATAAAACTAAAATATTTTATATTTAAAACGGAGTGAGTAGTATGCTTCCGTCATAATTGACAACCAGACAGCGATGGTCATTACGCCAACGCTTGTGGATTTTGCCCTCCAACACAGTGGACCTGCATCGCAATGGATACAACTATTATACCGAGAAAAATTTATCAAACCGGACGGTATTCGCATAAACAAAGGAATAAATTGGGGAATTGAACCAGCCGATGGGAAATAATTTCGTTGGGTGATATAAATGGTGTGGAAAGAAGATATTGACTAAGACTAACCCCAATAAGATATCATAAGTGGTATCATGCATTACATGCATATAAAATATTTATGTGTCACTGAAATTAATGCTGAAAGAGATTGTGTTAGTATCTAGATAGATACAACACCATAGCACGTAACTAGAAAAATGATCTCAAATAAATATTGTATACACAATTTTACATTGAAAATCTAAAAATAATAAATACAATAAACTATGATACTAGTAGTGCTATGCATTGTGGAGAACTGGAGAACCGGAAGTGCTATGCATTGTGGAGAACTGGAGAACCGAAGTACTACTATATAATACTCCTTCTGTTTGGGATTATAGGTCACACACGCATACCTAGGTTGTTAATTTGACCAACAAAATATAACTTATATATCATAAAAGTTATACCATTAGAAAATATAATCTTTAAAGTTTCTAATGATATAATTTTTTTCTATATTATTTATATTTTGTTGTTTAAATTGACAACCTAGTTATCCGCGCGGGACTTATAATCCCAAACAGAGAGAATACTCCATATTATGACTAAAGGAGGGGAATGGGTCAAGGGCCATTGAATCCTATCAGGCTACAATGAGACGAATTTATTGCCAGCAAGCCTAGGGCGGCAAGGTCGGCGATCTAGATTGAGATTACTATTTCAATGATTTATGTTATAATATGTTTTTCTTATGCGGCAAATTGTGTTTGTTTTGCTAGGTACACACGTCTGCGACGATTCTTTGCATCAGCTGCTTCAATGCTTCGAATGTTTTTTGGGACGTTGCATAGCCTCCAATGTTGGTAGCGACATTTTTCCGAAATTTGTTGCATAGCTATCTCCTTGTTGAATTGATGTTTTCAAAATGTTGTGATTTTTTTACTCCCTCCGATTCAAATTAATGGATTCGAAGTCTATTAATCTGAGTCCATTTATCGTTTTGAACCTCGACTGAAAGAAAATGCTATGACAATGTTGCAATCCTAAAAAAAAAGGTTGCTGCATGGTGGGTCGTGGATCGTGGCCCGTGGGATATGATACGGCGGACTGTTCAGATTTCAAATTTTATGAATTTCTTTTTCGAGTTTTATGAATTTCTGATGCTGAAGGAAGAGGCAAATTTTCGCCCAGACTCCACTCAACAGAAAGAAAAAAAGCGATGCGGTGGATGAGGTGGATTTTCGCCCCCGCTCCGCTCGGCCGACGGTTAGCACTCCCCTGTTCTGTTTTGGCCGTCAATAAATATAAGGTTACACAACTCACAGGTTCAGGTCCAATACTGCTAGGTTTACAAAGCGCAAGCGGCGAGTGGAGAGGAGCGCGAAAAGGCGCGCCCCTCATCGCTTCGTTGCCGCCTCCCCGTCTCTCTGCCTCCGCCTCCCCCTCCCCTTCCAAATCGAGGTAACATCATTTCTTCATCGCCAAATCCATCCATGGTGGTCGTAGTTCTTCACCTGTAATATTTACCACGGAATCTGAATGTATAGACTGTGCGTTTCTCAATGCGCCCCAAATCCATCCGGTATTTCTAGGTTTTATTCAGTACAAAATTTTACTAGGGCATAAGCGTTCGTTCTTCTAGTACCCTATCCATACTGATGAAGCGGGTCAAAGAAAGGGGACTTATTTACCGCTAGAAGTTACAGCAGGAGACGATTCTTCTAGGGTTTAGGTTACGTTAGTGGCAAATGTGCAATTTTCAAGTAGTTGCTATGTTATCGCAAAAAATAAGTATGAGCCGAGTACCTATATAATTGTGTGTAGATTATTGTTCTAATATAATCTGTGTAGATTAACTGACAACAGTAAGGTGCAGATTAAAGTCTCCTACTACTTGTTTTCATTAAAAAATCTGATGGGGATTTCCTTCGGATTAATACTAATTCTGTCTGATATCAGGGCATCATGGTCTCAAAACAGTATTGGTGTCTTCCCTCTGACGACTCTTCAGACACAGATGATAGTGATGTCGAGATGGAGGAGGTTCCACAGGTTCAGTCTGCTAAGCTGCTCGACGTCGACACGGCAATTGATTTCATGAGGTTTGTCTTCAAGGAAGGGCTGGCTTTTCTGGACAATGGGTCAGGGAGATGTCTGGCCGACAGGATGTTTGTGGATTTGGGAGGCTTCATGGTGGACAAGATGCTCGAGCAACCCCAACGTGATGGTCCTTGTCGGATGAGGATGCTGAAGCCTACTTTCGAGAACGATCTTGCGCAAGCGTTTGCCAAAGAGGCAAGGAAGGGTATTGCCAAGGAGCTCCAGGGAGATTTCTTCGGGGTATTTGTTGATATGTGCTCCCCACGTGATACCTATAAATACTACATGGTTCTGTTTGCACGCTATGTCAACTGCAAGGGAGAGGTTGAGGAGAGGCTTCTTGGGATTGTGCCGGATTCTGATACCTTTGACTCTGCTCCATATCTTAAAGCAGCAGCCCTTTCGATGCTCTCTGAAGCTGGGCTGAGCTTGCAAAGTGTTCGTGGCCAAGGCTATGGCATGCCAGGGTATTCTGATAAATTTTTGAACGAGCTAACATCGATGCTCGATGGTGCACATGCTTCTGCATACTATGTTCATCCTCACGTCTGCCCACTACATGTACATCTTGTAACTGCTTGTTATGACCAAAGTGAACTTTTTCAGCTTATCCAAACTCTTGATGTGCTGTCCAATCTAGTTCAGAAGTCACCCCAGTTCACTGAGAAGCTATGCACCTTAATTCAGGAGAGTGGGGTGAATCTGGATAATGATCTTCGGAAGCCCGGTGAAACAAGCTGGGGTTCATACTACGAGGCGATTGTGAAATTTGCTGCTTATATCACTCCGATCTGCGATGCGCTTGAATTTGTGGATGAAGTCTCAAGAGACGATGTGAAATTCATGGTATACAAGATAAATCAAGGACTGACCTATGATTTCTTCTTTGGGTTGCTGTTGATGCAAGATGTCCTGGGTGTCACGAATGAGTTGTCAGTGGCCTTGGACAGGAAAGGCTGGGATGCTGAGAATTTTGCGGCTCTTCTCCAGGATGCTAAGAAGCAGCTGCAGGTTATGAGGGACTCGGGATGGACACCTTTCCTCAACAGGGTCGGCATGTTATGCAACGACAATGATATTCCCATGGCCACTATGGGAGAGAAATACGTTCCACGGAGAAGATCAAAGGATGCCGAAGCTACGACGAAGACTTACCTAGATTATTACCATGTTGATTTCTTCCAGAAGGTTATCAACAAACAACTCGAGGTGCTCGACAGGCGTTTTACCAAGGAGAGCTCGGAGCTAGTTCTCCTTGCATCATGCCTGAATCCACGCAACTCCTTCCACTTTTTTGACAAGGACAAGCTCGTGAAATTTGCTCGGTATTATCCATCTGAGTTCTCTGATTCCGCCACCGCCACGCTCGAGCTTCAACTTGAAGCCTTCATAAGAGATGTGCGCTCTGACACGAGGTTTCTTGGGATGGACACTCTGAGCAGTCTTTCTGAGAGAATGGTGGAGACAGGCAAGAACATTGCCCACCCACTGGTTTACTTGCTCCTGAAACTCGCGCTGATCCTTCCCGGAACGCCTGCCACTGTTAAGCCAGCCTTTACTGCAATGAAGCTGATAGAAAGTGCGATTACTAGAGAACCATGCAACCAGTGGATCAGTGACTGCTTGCTGCTGTTCCTGGTGCCTGACATATTTGAAAGCATCACCAATGACGCTGTGATTCCATATCTTGAGGCTGCTGGGCATAGTGAACCCGCCGCCTAGCGTTCTTGTTGCAGTAGTTGGGTCTCTCTGTCATCTTCCTGAATTTTATGGCGATAACTAGTAAGCTCTTCAGGTCATATCATCCTTGCATTGCTAGTTGTGTATGCATCTTTGGTTTGTTGGTCTGAATGCTTTAATCATGTGATGCATGGACAGAGCAGTTGCAGATTTCCCCTATCGGGATCTTAGTCAGCTTGCACGCATCTTTAACTGGATCTTAGTCAGAAAACACACCATTAGCACTCCACCTCAGTTTGTTGTGCACCTACTCTGCAACAGTACAACGAGCGCAATATAGTGGACCAACAATAGGAAATCAAGCACCGATCATCTATTGACTTTTTTTTTGTTCTCCACAGAAGAATTTACAGGGTCAGCAAGAGCTTCTAAACCAGCTCGTATTTTTGAACAGTAAGTAGTTTACACAAGCATGATTCGTGTTTGTTAACAAAGAGGGCGGAGCTTATTTTTATACTCCCTCCGCTCTTAAAATAGACGTCTTAGGTTTTTTAAAATTTGAATGAATTTATATACTGAATAGTGTTGGATTTATCTAAATTTCGATAAATTTGAGACATCTATTTTAAGACAAAAGGAGTACAATGAATAGCTCATACAAGCATTGTCACGTGTTTCCCCGAAGCTTTGGTGGTTGCGACTGGCAGCCACGTAACTGTACCGGCATCGTTAGTGGCGCAAGAATTTGTAGCAGCCAGCACACATAGGGGTCGGGCATAGGGTGTAGGCTGTTTCGCAACCCTGGTTGGCTGGCCGGTTTCGAGGCTGCTCCACAATCGAGAAGAAGACTAAAGTCGAAACACACAAGAATTTGACAGAGGGAACAAGAAGAAGCTTTATTGATATCTCTCTCGCAAGTTTACGTACAATGATTGCTCCTCTATTTATAGACTAAAGGGGATAAGGATACTCACATGAGTTAATCTAGCCTGGTAGAGGCCTCACCGATTGGGCTCCTATCGGTCTAGTTTTCCAACACTCCCCTGGGTATCTTATTTGTATAACCATGTCTAACAACTCTAAAAAACCCAGTGGGAAAAATATGGAGAAACACACATGGTATACCTTTTGATATGTTGCACGAATTTGCCTCGTTAAAAACCTCACGTGAGAAACTTCATAAAAACTCACTAAAGAAAAAAGAGTACAATTCACTTAACTATAAAGTTAAGTACTCAATCATCTGGATCGAGATTTTAGCGACGAGTTTGTGAAGATTCTTCCCTTGAACCTTGCATCTCCCTAAGTCTCATCGTGCCAATTCCACGAACACATCTCTCGAAAGAAGATGCTAGCAATGACTTAGTGAACAAATCAGCGAGATTTTCACATGACTTAGTATTCAAGACTTTTACTTCGTTCAACTTTTGCAGTTCATGTGCATAGAAGAACTTGGGGTTTATATGCTTTGTGAGATTGCTCTTCACGTAACCCGTCTAGACTTGTGCAACACAAGCAGCATTATCTTCATAGCTAATTGTTGGGGTTTGTACGGTGTTCATCCCACATGACATCTGGATATGGCTAACTATTTGATGCGGCTCAGATCACTTTAGAGCTTCGTTGGGAAACCCCAAGAGTAAGGTATGATGAGTACAACAATAAGTTTTTCCTCAGTATGAAACCAAGGTTATCGAATCAGCAGGAGGAAGGAAACAACTCAAAGATGTTGCTAACAACTTGGAACCTACACAACACAAACTCAAGACTTTGCCCCAACGAACAGTGAGGTTGTCAATCTCACTGGTTTGCTGAAAATAAAGGATTAAACGTATGGTGTTGAAGGTAATGATTGATTGCAGAAAGTAGATAGTAACAGTGAAAGATGTATCAATGATAAAGATTGGACCGAGGTCCACAGTTCACTAGAGATGTTCTCCTTAAGATAAATAACATAACTTGCAGGGTAAACAAATTACGACGGGGCAATTGACAGGACAAAGCAAGACGTAACAATGCAATACTAGACATTTATGATCCTATGAGACTTGATTGAGCATTACAATAATATACATAGACCGCCATCCAACTACATCTATGACTAGTAATCCACCTTCAAGTTATCATGTGAACCCCCCTCCAGTATTAAGTTGCAAGCAACGGATAACTGCTTTAAGCAATGTGTGTAAAGTAAATAATACAATTATTCCATGAACAAGAGATTGTTGTATTCTCCCTAGTAGCAACAACACAACTACAATCTTACAGATTTCTATCACTTCCCTAGATTCAATAGAGGCATGAACCCACTATCAAGCATAAATACCCCCTCTTAGAGTCAATAGCATCTACTTGGTCAAGATAGCTACTAGAAACGGAGAGCATGCAAGATCTCAAACAACACATACATGATAGAATCAACAAAATAGAATCATTAATCAATCTGACATAGTAATCTCAATATCCATCGGATCCCCGCAAACACAACATGCATGATTACAAATAGATGATCTTGATCATGAATGGAGCTCACAAGATCTAGACATGGTAGCATGTAACTACCTCGGTGAACTACGCTCCTAGATACAAGCCTGGATGAGTGGTAGTGGTTGAAATAGTACGGTGGGGCCCCAAAAGCCACTCACTGGTAGTCCTTTCAGACGTCCCAACCACTACCCTCTCAACGGGACATGTACGGGCGGCGTAGTCGGCAGGCGAAGGGATCAACTACGTACACAAGTGGGTATGTACGCAAGCCACCATACAAGAGTACATCAGAGCCATACCATCTAGAAAGAAAGGAAATATAGCAACGCCATACGGCAAGATTCAAATGACCTAGATAGATCTATATTTTAGGATAACTCCTCATACAACACACATCAGAGTATCATGCGGAAGCGGCAAACAGAATCGAGTACGGATAAGAAGCAAATCGGCATAAGATGCCATAGAAATAAGCACATCCCAACTACAGGTCTCACGGATCCCCGTTCCCGGAATCTCTACACCGAACGATCGTTGCCCACATCTTCGGCTTCTTCCACCCAGTATCCGTCCTGAGAAGGTACCTGTTCATCTGAATCAAGAATTTATCGTGAGACCCTAAGGGTACTCAAAGAAGTCTTAATGCCTCTAAAGGGGACACAACCTGGGGTGACGCAATTGCAGCGAAAGATAAACCCTAGCAGTTCTACAGATAAACGCTAACCATCCGCCTAACCAATGATAGACGGATGTCCGTGAATTAAGTACAACAGTTATAATGGTAATCTCATCCGATCCATCCTCCTCCCTGCTTACCAACAAGGAAGCGGACGAACAACCCCCCATCCGTTGGCAATTTTATCAACCATTCCATGAGCGTTGCACTATTTACTAGTCAAGTTACTTAGTCAGATTAAAGCGGTACTTTAGTTATGCTTGTCTATGATCAAGAAACTGTGCTCCAAGTCGTCCATATCCGCGGACACGGCTTTCAGAAAGTTTTACCCGGCCGGGGTGCACCAATAGCAACACACGCTCGATCAACCTCGGAAAAACCAAATCAAAACCCAACGAGGCTTTCACGACTGAACAATCACAGGATTCAGAAATATTTCAGGGGGCCACCCCTTGGAGTCTACCCGCAACGAAGTAAGCAAGCTCCGAGACGGACTCAAGGTTTGTGGGGCCGGCGGTAAACGACAGCAGATCCCCAAACGGGGACTGTCGATACCACGTAAACGGGTCACAATTCCTAAACAGTACAGTGTGCTCCTCGCACAATTTAAATACAGAAAGTAGCATGGCATAAGTACAGGATAGTAGTAAAACCTCAAACTAGTTTGTGGCCCCAAGAAATAAGACGGAATCAAGCTCGTCCGTGGGGGTCCCATATACCTCCGGATGTGGATAGCGCGATAAATCAAGGAACAGGAATCAAGTACTCGGGGTCTTACGGGACACAAGTGAGCAGGAAAACCAAATAGCAGATGTTGCTCACCGTGCCACTTTCTTTAGTTATCCCAACTACTCAGGTTAAGTTGTTTAGGTACCTCATTGTTCAACAGACTCACATACCCTACACATGCTTTTCTCGACTCGCATGACTCAAACAACTCCTATAGTAGTGTCTCATGGGATGGGGGAACAAGCTTGGTGGGGTTTAAAAGTAAAGGCTATGCATACTTGGGATTCAATTTAATGCAATCGCGACTCAATGATGCAAGAATAAGATAGAGGCAATAGGTACAGTATGTATGCAAGCATGTGGAAGTGCTTGCCGACAACTCGATTGAAGCGAGGGACGGATCCGGTAGTGCTCCTGGTTCTCTTGATATAACCCCGCCAAAGGTCTATCCGAAAAACCAAACAAACAAGGCCAACATGAATATAGAGCACAAGCATATGAATAAGATGCGTCAAGCAAACAATCATGCCATGATGAATGATGCACAAGTTGCATGGCAATAAGTAGCATGGCATGGGTGAGGTGTGGAGGACAAGAAATAACATTTTAATTGGGTTTTAGTCACATTTTATCGTCAAATTAGTTGCTGTATATTATATATTTACATGATGCATGCTTCAA
Source organism: Avena longiglumis (assembly GCA_030063025.1). Lineage (NCBI taxonomy): Eukaryota > Viridiplantae > Streptophyta > Magnoliopsida > Poales > Poaceae > Avena > Avena longiglumis. The sequence continues at coordinate 443,167,170 of CP125975.1, read as the reverse complement.
GTCAAGTCATGGATAGCATAAACAGAAAGGTCTCGTCGAGCTGATCAATTTAGACATATCATTTGTTGAATTTGGAATTATAAATCAAAAGTTATTAATTATTTAAATTCCAGTGGCATTTGTGGTAATTTAAATAAACTTGGAATTTTAAATGTGCAAAAGGCAAATTGAAGGTCATATTTGGAATCCTCTCATTTTTTCTGATATCCAAACATATATCATTTGTCAAATTTGGATTTATAAGGAAAAAGTTATTTAAAATCTGAATTGGATTTGAATTTGAAATTATTTAAACCAAATTTGAATTAACCAGACGCAGAAAAACCTTTCTTCACTCAGGCTAACCTACCCTACAGGCACTTACAGGTGGGCCAGGGATCTGCGGCCCACACGCCAGCGGCTGAGGGACACAGGGGACCGCGGGTTGAGCTCCAGAAAACCCAGGAGCATATTTATAAAAGAGCCAAGCCACTGACAGGTGGGGTTTGGGGAGCGCGGGTTGGGAACAAAAGAACGCAGGGGTTTTTTGGGAAGATGGACAGTGTGTCTGCCTGGTGGGCCTAGAGGGGGCGGTTTGCAGAGAAAAAGAACAGGGAGGGGGGTATGAGCAAAACAGCCGTCAGATCGTTCCTCTTCTTGCAGATCCGATGCATCGGCCTTGGCGGTGTGGCGAGGACGGGCTCAACGCGCGACGCGGGGGTGTTAGGGCTGAAAGCCATCGCGGTGGCTGCGGTTTGATGCTAGGGAACAGATCGCGTGCTAGATAGGCTAATCGGCAGTGCTAGCGGCGACGTCGACGCTCGGGCGCACGGAGGGCGCCGACAAACGAACACCGCGTCCGGGCGACTACGAACGGGAGGTTGTCGAGGGCTAGGAGCTCACCGCGGGCTCGGTGACGGTGGCGGTGGCGCGGGTGCAGGCGATCAACGGCGAAGGCGACGCCGGCCGGTTAGGGTTTCGGCGTGGCGGCGTCGGTCTGGCGCTTGGTCCGTCTCCTCGACGGCGTGTCTGGCGTGGTGTAGGGCTCGTCTTGGTCTCCTCGATCACCTCCCGACGTGCTTGTCTGCAGAACAGTGCGAGCGAGGGGCGAGGGTTCTTGGCGATGGCGTAGCCGGTGGCGATGGAGAAGAGAGGGGGAGAGGAGAGGGTGTCTTCGGGGTGGATCTGGGTATATGGGCGAGGCAGAGTGGGTGGATGGGACGGAGAGGGAGCGGGGTGGCGTGGGGAGGCGGTGTGGATAGGGGTGGCCTCGGCCACCTTTATCCCACACCTCACGTGCTCGGCTCGATCAGGCCAGGGCAAGGCAGGGCACTAGAGGGGGCTGGCAGGTGGCCCTGGGTCGTGGGCAGGTAGGGTTAGAGAGGGGGCCGGTAGGCAGAGAGAGGGGAGAGAGGAAAGAATAGAGACGGAGAGGGGGGTGGTTCGGCCTAGGTTAGATGAGGGGTGGGGTAGCTAGGGCATGGAGGTGGGGTCCTCAAGCAGGGAGAGGGGAGGCCGAGGGAGATAGGGCAGCTAGGGTAGGGTTTTGGTGTGGCCAAACTAGGAAGTAGGAAAGAGGGGGGGTTAGTTAGGGTTTTGTTTAGGGTAGGTGTAGTTTAGGGTTTAGTTTAGGGGAGATGTAGATTAGGGTTTTTGGTTTAGCTAGGAAGGATAGATGGCAAGGGTAGGATTTAGGGTTTTTGCTAAGAGAGGTAAGAAAGAGGGAGGTGGCACTTAAGTTGATCAAGCAAACTCCAAACAAGCCCTAAGCAAGATCAAGCAAGAAAAAGAGGAAGAGGGAGAGAGAGATGGCCATGGGATGATGGGGTTCTTCTTAAGTCCATGCATGATCCAAACAATGACCAAGCAAGATCCAAGAAAAGGGGGGGGGTGGTTTAGTTGGTGCATGCCTCATGAGCACATGTGTGTGCATGGGGCATGGGGGTAGGGGTTTAGCTAGAGGGGAGAAGAGAGGGAGAAGATTTGATGAAGAAAACTACAAGCCCAAAACAAGATTAAACCAAAGGGAAGATGATCCACTTAGAAAACAAGTAAAAGCCAAATACTAGAAAAGGTGGCACTTGCATGGCCCATGCAAAATAATTAATGCCAATTTATCCTTGTGAAAACAATAATATTAACATGGAATTATTCATATGCATTCCCAAGAGGTGGGCAAGGCCAAGCAAAGATTATGGGTGGAATCCAACCAACCAGCATGAGCTAGAGATAAATCAACAAAATGCCAAGCTCAGGTTAGTTGGATGGTGGAATTATAAGGTGGTGAAAGAAAAGGTGGTGGAGTCAATAAGAGAGATGCCCTCAACTCAACTTGGGCATTTAACAATATATTAAGAACCAAATACAATATCAAGAGGCAACTACAATTAATCATGCACATGAGATAAGAACCAAACAAGAAAAGGTTTTATATGATGCTCAAATGCAAGGTGGTATGATGGTATGAGCATGATATGATGATGATGCAACAATTATATGTTGGAAGTGGCCCATTTTATTATTATAACATGTAGCATTACAGGTGTTAGACAACTGGGATGCTACAACTCTCCCCCACTAAACAGGAATCTCGCCCCGAGATTCTAGGAAGAAGAAGAAGATACAAAGAGAGAAGGATGGTTGGCACGGAGTTCATCTTCATGCTCCCATGTGGCTTCATCAACAGAATGGTGTGACCACTGCACCTTGCAAAACTTGATGGACTTGTTGCGTCCTTCGATTCTGCGGTCTCAAGGATTTTGGTGGGGTGTTCTTGATAAGACAGATCTTCTTGGAGGTCGATTAGCTCATGATCCACGGTCTTGCGGGGTCTTTGAAGCACTTCTTGAGCTGAAAGATGTGGAAAACATCATGGACTTTGAGTTTTTCCTAAGCTCCAGTGCATAAGCAACTTCTCCTCTTCTACCACGTATCTTGAAAGGACCGATGTATCTAGGAGCCAACTTTCCTTTGATACCGAAGCGGTGTGTTCCTCTCATGGGAGTGACACGAAGGTAGACGAGATCACCAGGGGCATATACCATATCTGTGTGCTTCCTGTCATAGTTGCTCTTCTGACGACTTTGAGCAATCTTCAGGTTCTCCAGAATGATATGCACCTTCTCCTCTGCTTGGGTTACAATGTCAGGGCCAAACCAGATCCTTTCTCCTGCACCTGACCAACCAACCGGAGTTCTGCACCTGCGACCATAGAGAGCCTCAAATGGTGCCATCTTCAGACTTTTCTGGAAGCTGTTGTTGTAGGAGAATTCAGCATATGGAAGGCATTCCTCCCACTTCATGCCGAAGGAGATGACGCAAGCTCTAAGCATGTCCTCCAGAATCTGATTGATTCTTTCTACTTGTCCTTGCGACTGAGGGTGGTAAGGAGTGCTGAAGTTCAACTTTGTTCCCAAAGCTTTTTGGAAACTCTCCCAGAACTTTGAGGTGAAGATGCTCCCACGGTCTGAACTGATTTCAAGTGGAACCCCATACAAAGAGACAATCCTGTTGATATAGAGCTCAATAATGAATTCCAGAAATTGTTTCTTTGACTGGGAAGAAATGAGCCACTTTAGAAAGCCTATCGATGACAACAAAAATTGCATTGTTGCCCTTCTGCGACCTTGGAAAGCCAGTGATGAAGTCCATCTCTACTTTCTCCCATTTCCATTCCGGAGGTTTCAATGGCTGTAGAAGACCAAATGGTTTCTGATGGACAGCCTTCACTCTGCGGCATACATCACATTCTGAGACATACTTGGCACAATATCGTTTCAACCCAGGCCACCAGTATTGTGTTTTCAAGTCCATGTACATCTTTGTGCTGCCAGGATGGATAGAAAGAACCGAATCATGTGCCTCCTTGAGAACTTGGTCTCTCAGACCCGGGTAGTTTGGAACAAACATCCGGTGTTCAAAGAAGAGCGTGCCTTGATCATCCACGTGGAAGGCCTCATACTTCGGAAGGTCAAGCTTAGCGATGAGCTTCTTGGTGTGCGGATCACCAAGCTGACGAGAGCGAATCTGTTCTTCCAAGAGAGGAGTAGCCAGAAGGTTCAGGAGATGCCCTTGTTCTACAATTTCCAGGTTGAGCTGACGGAATTCCTCGCACAAAAGAGGTTGCTGCTCTTCCACCATGAGGTTGTTGACATAAGCTTTGCGGCTAAGCGCATCTGCCATGACATTTGCTTTGCCCGGAGTGTAGTTGATGGTCACATCAAAGTCATTAATTGCTTCGATCCATCTCCTCTGCCGAAGGTTGAGATCCGGTTGAGTGAAGATATACTTCAAACTCTTGTGGTCCGAGAAGATCTCACAACGGTTACCAAGCAAGTAGTGCCTCCATAGCTTCAACGCAAAGACAACTGCTGCTATCTCGAGGTCATGTGTGGGATAGTTGATCTCATGCATCTTCAACTGACGAGAGGCATAAGCAACCACCTGTTTCTCTTGCATAAGGACCGCACCCAATCCTTGCAAAGAGGCGTCGCAGAATATCTGGAAAGGCTTAGATGTATCCGGAGGAACCAAGACTGGTGTGGAAGTGAGCTTCTCTTTGAGTGTCTCAAAACTTTCTTGACATGCAGGAGTCCACAGGTACTTCTTGCCTTTCTTGAGGAGATCGGTAAGAGGCTTTGCTATCTTCGAGAAGTTCTGAACAAAGCGTCGGCAATAGCTAGCCAAGCCGAGAAAACTCCGCACTTCCTTGACATTAGCAGGAGGAAGCCATTCAACTATTGTCTTCACTGTTTCCGGGTTGACTGCAATGCCCTTGGCAGAGATAACATGACCCAAGTATGTTACTTCAGGCAGCCAAAACTCACACTTAGAGAACTTTGCATACAAGCGGTTCTCACGAAGCTTGTTCAGGACACACCGCAGGTGTTCTTCATGCTCCTCCTTAGACTTGGAATAGACCAGAATGTCATCCGGATATACCACGACAAACTTATCAAGGTACTCCATGAAAACGGAGTTCATCAGCCTCGAGAAGGTAGCAGGTGCGTTGGTGAGACCGAAATACATGACCGTGTACTCATACAGGCCATAGCGGGTGGTGAAAGCTGTTTTGGGCACATCTTCTTTGCGAATTTTGATTTGGTGATAACCACTTCTTAAGTCCAGCTTAGAGAACACCACAGCTCCTGCCAGCTGATCAAATAGATCATTTATCCGAGGGAGAGGATATTTGTTCTTGATGGTTTTAGCGTTGAGAGCCCGATAGTCAACACATAGCCTATCGGTTCTGTCACGCTTCTTCACAAAGATTGTTGGGCTACCCCAAGAAGAAGTGCTGTGTTGAATGAAACCCAACTTCTCTTGTTCATCAAGCTGTCGTTTGAGTTCAGCCAACTCAGAAGGACCCATTTTGTATGGCCTCTTGGAGATAGGAGCCGTTCCAGGTTCAAGCTCAATCACGAATTCAACCTCGCGATCCGGAGGCATACCGCAACTCTTCAGAAAAACATCCGGAACTCACAGACCCTGGTACCCTGAATAGCTTCCATAGCATCATCATTCGAGCAGCCAAGGAATAGAGCCGGGCCAGGAGTCGACTTGGAGAAAAGACTATATGGCCTTGAGGAATCTTCAGAGACACGAGCGTTCAAAGACAATCAATCACAGCTGCATTTGCTGTCAACCAATCCATGCCCAAGATGACATCAATGTCAGAGTTGCCCAGAAGAATTAAAGAAGCCAAGAATGAAGAACCACCAATCTCGATCTGATTGCCATGACTGATATGAGCAGCCCTCATGTTTGAACCAGGAGATAGCACCACCAGACGACGTGATAAAGGAACCCTATCCAGGTTATGCTCTTGTGCAAACTTATGCGAGACAAAAGAATGCGATGCACCAGAATCGAACAAAACTCGTGCAGGAACTGAGTTAACGGGAAGCATACCCATTACAACTCCAGGTGCATGCTCAGCTTGAGCGGCGTTGATGCAGTTGGCGCGAACAACCGCGAACCGGGCTTAGTGTTGATGTTGAGAGCCCGGCGGTGGTGCACGAACCGAAGGAGAGCTTGTTGCGAGATCTTGGCGGGGTGGAGGGAGCTTTGTTCTTCATTGGACAGTTCCAGCTGAGATGTCCGGGATCTCCACACGTGAAGCAGGCACTAGCTGGACGTGGAGCAGAGTAGCCAGGGACTCCGCCAGGCGCTCCAAGGTGGTGGTTGTTGTAGCCCACAGGAGCCGATGGTGAAGTTTGGTGGCCTTGACGTGAAACTCGCAGGTCTTGGTGGAGCCGGGGCGGCGGTGGGGTGTTAGGAACCCGGACACGCCGCTTAGAAGGAGCTGCCATAAGCTGCAGAGCTTGATGCGTCCTGTTATGTTTCTTGGACTCCTCGAACATTTGCACCTTGCCTCCTCTTGCGGTCTTGTGTCTTGTAGTTCAGGAAGGTTGCCGGTCTTGCATGTGTGATTGCATACTTGATCGACGCATTGAGCCCTTGCCTGAACCTTTTCTGCTTCTTCTTGTCATCAGATACCTCATCACCACCATAACGGGATAGATTCATGAAGTTCCTGATATAGGTGTTGACGTTATCATTTCCCTGCTTCAGGTTGAGGAAAGCCTCCTTCATCCTTTCCATCACAATCTCTGAGAGAAACTGTTCTTTGAAAGCTGCAGTGAACCTCTCCCAAGTAGGCTGGAACCCAGTGCGGCTTGCCTTCAAGTAGTTTTCCCACCAAAGATCCGCATATCCCTTGAGAAGGTGAGTAGCACACTTGACCCACTCCTGTTCTGGAACATCAGCAGTCTCGAGCAACCTTGAGATCTCGCGCAGCCAATCATCCGCGTCCAGAGGTCGGTCAGACACATCAAACTGACGAGGGTTGAACTTGAGGAAGCTCTTGATGTCACCACGCTTGGGAGGTGGAGGAAGTGGAGCAAACTCATTTCTTCTGACGCTCTCCTCAAAGCGCTGCTGGTTCTCTTGCATGGCTGCCAAAGCATTTGCAATGTTTGACAATACTGAGCCCGATTCGGAGGGATGTCCTCCTCAGTCCGGCGTGGGGGAGCCATCCTGTCATTGATATAAAACTCAAGTCAGTACTATAATGGAGAATGATAATAATCCAAAATAGTACCAAGATGGAATTAACCAAGATTAAAGGATACAATTTACTGAGATGATACTAAAATATCAACAAAGTTCATAGCACCTCAAAGATATTAAGCATATCACACACGACTGAAAAGGAGTGTGGTACAAAAATATATCAAAGAAAAATTTTCCACAAATTTCGGCATTACAATACCAATAGATGCGCAAAATTACTTAACGAATCAAGATTAGTGACTCTACCGATTCAATATACAAAAGCGAATGATAAAAGTAGTGGTATGGTCGCGACTCCATCCCGCACTCAAATCATTACTCCGCACATGAACAAGTGGAACACATATCTTAACCCCTTCTTCTCACGACGAAACCTAAAGATTGTTAACTACGGAAACGAACACCCCAAACAAGATAGCGTCGGATACAAAGAGGAAGAAAGATTGCGTCGGTTTGCAAAAGCCTGTCGGTATGGAATGTACCAACAGTTGATAACCAAAGGAAGATAAGATAACAACTTGGATGCAATAGATAGACAAGGGATTACACACACATACACACACACAACCTATGGTACTACGGAAACCCAGAACACGTGAATCCTAGTTTGAACTTTGAGAAGAGAATTCAAAACGTTGCACTTCCTTACCAGAAAGGGTGGGTGGGAGGGTAAGAAAAATGGAAGCAGTCCTACTCGCGTTTTGTTTTCCCTAATATACATAACTACCAAAATATTTGCTAGATCGACAACGACCGTTTATTGAAACCACAAGGTCGGGATGGCTCGATACCAATTGTAACTACCTCGGTGAACTACGCCCTAGATACAAGCCTGGATGAGTGGTAGTGGTTGAAATAGTACAATGGGGCCCCAAAAGCCACTCACCGGTAGTCCTTTCAGACGTCCCAACCACTACCCTCTCAACGGGACTGTCAGACGGGCGTGGTCGGCAGCGAAGGATCAACTACATACACAAGTGGGTATGTACGCAAGCCACCATACAAGAGTACATCAGAGCCATACCATCTAGAAAGAAAGGAAATATAGCAACGCCATACGACAAGATTCAAATGACCTAGATAGATCTATATTTTAGGATAACTCCTCATACAACACACATCAGAGTATCATGCGGAAGCGGCAAACAAAATCCGAGTAAGAAGCAAATCGGCATAAGATGCCATAGAAATAAGCACATCCCAACTACAGGTCTCACGGATCCCGTTCCGGAATCTCTACACAACGATCGTTGCCCACATCTTGACTTCTTCCACCCAAAGATCCGTCCCGAGAAGGTACCTGCTCATCAATCAAGAATTTATCGTGTGAGACCCTAAGGATACTCAAAGTCTTAATGCCTCTAAAGGGACACAACCTGGGTGACGAATTGCAGCGAAAGATAAACCCTAGCAGTTCTACAGATAAACGCTAACCATCCGCCTAACCAATGATAGACGGATGTCCGTGAATTAAGTACAACAGTTATAATGGTAATCTCATCCGATCCATCCTCCTCCCTGCTTACCAACAAGGAAGCGGACGAACAACCCCCCATCCGTTGGCAATTTTATCAACCATTCCATGAGCGTTGCACTATTTACTAGTCAAGTTACTTAGTCAGATTAAAGCGGTACTTTAGTTATGCTTGTCTATGATCAAGAAACTGTGCTCCAAGTCATCCATATCCGCGGACACGGCTTTCAGAAAGTTTTACCCGGCCGGGGTGCACCAATAGCAACACACGCTCGATCAACCTCGGAAAAACCAAATCAAAACCCAACGAGGCTTTCACGACTGAACAATCACAAGATTCAGAAATATTTCAGGGGCCACCCTTGAGTCTACCCAACGGTAAGCAAGCTCCGAGACGGACTCAAGGTTTGTGGGGCGGCAGAACGACAGATCCCCAAACGGCGGACTGCCGATACCACGTAAACGGGTCACAATTCCTAACAAGACAAAGGTGCTCCTCGCACAATTTAAATACGTAAAGTAGCATGGCATAAGTACAGATAGTAATAAAACCTCAAACTAGTTTGTGGCCCCAAGAAATAAGACGAATCAAGCTCGTCCAGGGGTCCCATATACCTCCGGATGTGGATAGCGATAAATCAAGGAACAGGAATCAAGTACTCGGGGTCTTACGGACACAAGTGAGCAGGAAAGACCAAATAGCAGATGTTGCTCACCGTGCCACTTTCTTTAGTTATCCTAACTACTCAGTTAAGTTGTTTAGGTACCTCATTGTTCAACAGACTCACATACCCTACACATGTCGTTTCTACGACTGCATGGCTCAAACAACTCCTATAGTAATGGCTCATGGGATGGGGAACAAGCTTGGTGGGGTTTAAAAGTAAAGGCTATGCATACTTGGGATTCAATTTAATGCAATCGCGACTCAATGATGCAAGAATAAGATAGAGGCAATAGGTACTGTATGTATGCAAGCATGTGGAAGTGCTTGCCTGACAACTCAGTTGAAGCGAGGGACGGATCTGGGTAGTGCTCCTGGTTCTCTTGATATAACCCCTGCTCAGTGTCTATCCGAGAAAAACCAAACAAACAAGGCCAACATGAATATAGAGCACAAGCATATGAATAAGATGCGTCAAGCAAACAATCATGCCATGATGAATGATGCACAAGTTGCATGGCAATAAGTAGCATGGCATGGGTGAGGTGTGGAGGACAAGAAATAACATTTTAATTGGGTTTTAGTCACATTTTATCGTCAAATTAGTTGCTGTATATTATATATTTACATGATGCATGCTTCAAGTCAAGTCATGGATAGCATAAACAGAAAGGTCTCCGAAATGATCAATTTAGACATATCATTTGTTGAATTTGGAATTATAAATCAAAAGTTATTAATTATTTAAATTCCAGTGGAATTTGTGGTAATTTAAATAAACTTGGAATTTTAAATGTGCAAAAGGCAAATTGAAGGTCATATTTGGAATCCTCTCATTTTTTCTGATATCCAAACATATATCATTTGTCAAATTTGGATTTATAAGGAAAAAGTTATTTAAAATCTGAATTGGATTTGAATTTGAAATTATTTAAACCAAATTTGAATTAACCAGACGCAGAAAAACCTTTCTTCACTCAAGCTAACCTACCCTGTGCACTTACAGTGGGCTGTGGATCTGCCCACACGCCACCGGGCCGAGGACAGGGGATCATGGTTGAGCTCCAGAAAACCCAGGAGCATATTTATAAAAGAGCCAAGCCACTGACAGGTGGGGTTTGGGGAGCGCGGGTTGGGAACAAAAGAACGCAGGGGGTTTTTGGGAAGATGGACAGGGTGTCTGCCTGGTGGGCCTAGAGGGGGCGGTTTGCAGAGAAAAAGAACAGGGAGGGGGGTATGAGCAAAACAGCCGTCTTGTTCTCTTCTTGCGCTAAGACGATGCGCAGCGGTGTGGCGAGGACGGGGCTCGAACGCGCGACGCGGCGGTGCGAGGGCTCGAGCCACTGCGGTGGCTGCGGTTTGATGCTAGGGAACAGATCGCGTGCTAGATAGGCTAATCGGCGCGCGGTGCTAGCGGCAGACGTCGACGTCTCTGGCGCACGGAGGGCGCTCGACAAAACGAACACCGCGTCCCGGAAGCGACTACGAACGGGAGGTTGTCTGGGAGGGCTAGGAGCTCACCGCGGGCTCGGTGGTGACGGTGGCGAGGCGCGGGGTGCAGGCGATCAACGGCGAGGCTGACGTCGGCCGAAGCTAGGGTTTCCGGCGTGGCGGCGTCGGTCCTGGCGCTTCGGTCCGTCTCCTCCTCGACGGCGTGTACAGGCGTGGTGTAGGGGCTCGTCTTGGTCTCCTCGATCACCTCCCCGACGTGCTTGTCGTCTGGAACGGTGCAGACGCGAGGGGGCCGAGGGTTGCCGGCGATGGCGTAGCCGGTGGCGATGGAGAAGAGAGGGGGAGAGGAGAGGGTGTCTTCGGGGTGGATCTGGGTATATGGGCGAGGCAGAGTGGGTGGATGGGACGGAGAGGGAGCGGGGTGGCGTGGGGAGGCGGTGTGGATAGGGGTGGCCTCGGCCACCTTTATCCCACACCTCACGTGCTCGGCTCGATCAGGCCAGGGCAAGGCAGGGCACTAGAGGGGGCTGGCAGTGGGTCGGGGCGTGTAGGGTTAGAGGGGCCAGAGGGGCGAGAGGGGAGGGAGGAAAGAATGGAGAGGGGGGGGGGGGGGGTTCGGCCTAGGTTAGATGAGGGGTGGGGTAGCTAGGGCATGGAGGTGGGGTCCTCAAGCAGGGAGAGGGGAGGCCGAGGGAGATAGGGCAGCTAGGGTAGGGTTTTGGTGTGGCCAAACTAGGAAGTAGGAAAGAGGGGGGGTTAGTTAGGGTTTTGTTTAGGGTAGGTGTAGTTTAGGGTTTAGTTTAGGGGAGATGTAGATTAGGGTTTTTGGTTTAGCTAGGAAGGATAGATGGCAAGGGTAGGATTTAGGGTTTTTGCTAAGAGAGGTAAGAAAGAGGGAGGTGGCACTTAAGTTGATCAAGCAAACTCCAAACAATCCCTAAGCAAGATCAAGCAAGAAAAAGAGGAAGAGGGAGAGAGAGATGGCCATGGGATGATGGGGTTCTTCTTAAGTCCATGCATGATCCAAACAATGACCAAGCAAGATCCAAGAAAAGGGGGGGGGTGGTTTAGTTGGTGCATGCCTCATGAGCACATGTGTGTGCATGGGGCATGGGGGTAGGGGTTTAGCTAGAGGGGAGAAGAGAGGGAGAAGATTTGATGAAGAAAACTACAAGCCCAAAACAAGATTAAACCAAAGGGAAGATGATCCACTTAGAAAACAAGTAAAAGCCAAATACTAGAAAAGGTGGCACTTGCATGGCCCATGCAAAATAATTAATGCCAATTTATCCTTGTGAAAACAATAATATTAACATGGCATTATTCATATGCATTCCCAAGAGGTGGGCAAGGCCAAGCAAAGATTATGGGTGGAATCCAACCAACCAGCATGAGCTAGAGATAAATCAACAAAATGCCAAGCTCAGGTTAGTTGGATGGTGGAATTATAAGGTGGTGAAAGAAAAGGTGGTGGAGTCAATAAGAGAGATGCCCTCAACTCAACTTGGGCATTTAACAATATATTAAGAACCAAATACAATATCAAGAGGCAACTACAATTAATCATGCACATGAGATAAGAACCAAACAAGAAAAGGTTTTATATGATGCTCAAATGCAAGGTGGTATGATGGTATGAGCATGATATGATGATGATGCAACAATTATATGTTGGAAGTGGCCCATTTTATTATTATAACATGTAGCATTACAGGTGTTAGACAACTGGGATGCTACATAGCACAAAGGAGGAGAAACAACCATCTAGCTACTGTATGGACCCATAGTCCAAAATGGAACTACTCACGCATCATACCGGAGGCTGGCATGGTGATGAAGAAGGCCTCCGGGATGATCTCTCCCCTTCGGCAGGGTGCCGGGAAGAGCTTCAGATCCCCTCGATCTAGGGACGATGGTGGGGGCGACTACAGATTGTTTCGTGGAGATCTGATCAGGTACGTAGGGTTTTGGCATCGGGGGGATTATATAGGCGAATAAGCGAGGCAGGAGGGTGGCCAGGGGGCCCACACCCTGCACAGGCGTGACCCAGGGTGGGCCCGCGTGTGGGGGAAGGGGGTGGCCACCCTGTGGCTCCCCTTCGGTCACACTTCGGTCTCTGTGTTCATTTCGGTGAAATATTGACTTTGGCTTTTGTCCCGTCCAATTCCGAGAATATTTCCTTACTAGCTTTTCTAGTACAAAAAACAGCAGAAAACAGGCAACTGACACCGTGGCATCTTGTTAATAGGTTAGTCCTAGAAAATGTATAAAAATACCTCAAAGTATAGACAAAGCATAGCAAAGTGGATACTAAACAAGCATGAAACATCAAAAAGTATAGATACGTTTACGACGTATCAAGCATCCCCAAGCTTAACTCCTGCTCGTCCTCGAGTAGGTAAGTGATAAAAAGAATATTTTTTTAGGTGACATGCACCATCACAATCAAGATCAAACCATTTGTAAGCATTGAAAGTTGGGATCAAAGTACTCTAAACATGAGCATGAAAGATGAAGTTCTAACAATAAGACATAGTAACTATGCTGCAACATGAAATGATACAAACAAAGATTCATAAATAACAATGCATTGAAAGATGTTTGTTTGTTTCACATATAGAAAACATAGCATAGTGACATTCAGATTTTCCCTCATGGAGTAGTGTTGATGTGTAGCTCGGATTACTATAGAGCTTCGTTGGGAGACCCCAAGAGGAAGGTGTGATGAGCACAACATCAACTTTTACCTCAGTAAGAAACCAAGGTTATCGAACCAGTAGGATGAAGGAAATGACTCAAAGGTGTTGCTAGCAACTTGGAAACCTGCACAACACAAACTCAAGACTTTGCCCCAACGAATAGTGAGGTTGTCAATCTCACTGGTTTGCTGAAAACAAAAGATTAACTGTATGGTGTGGAAGGTAACGGTGGTTTGCAGAAAGTAAATAGGAACATTGGAAGATATATCAATGGTAAATATTGGACCGGGGTCCATAGTTCACTAGAGGTGCTCTCCTTAAGATAAACAACATGACATGCTGGGTAAACAAATTACAACAGGGCAATTTACAGGACAGAGCAAGGCATAACAATGCAATACTAGACATTCATGATCCTATGAGATTTGATTGGTAATACAACAAGATACATATACCGCCATCCAACTACATCTATGACTGTTAATCCACCTTCAGGTTATCATCTGAACCCCCTCCAGTATTAAGTTGCAAGCAATAGATAAAATGTGTAAGGTAAACAATCCACTTGTTCCATGAACAAGAGATCGTTGTTTTCTCTCTAGTGGCAACAACACATCTACAACCTTAGAGATTTCTTTCACTTCCCTAGATTAAATAGAGGCATGAACCCACTATCGAGCATAAATACTCCCTCTTGGAGTCACTAGCATCTACTTGGCCAAGAAAGCTACTAGAAATGGAGAGCATGCAAGATCTCAAACAACATAGACAGGATAGAATCAACAAGATAGAATCATTAATCAATCTGACATAGTAATCTCAATATCCATCGGGACTCCACAAACACAACATGCATGATTACAAATAGATGATCTTGATCATGAACGGAGCTCACAAGATCTAAACATGGTAGCAGAAAGGAGGAGAAACAACCATCTAGCTACTGTATGGACCCATAGTCCAAGGTGGAACTACTGATGCATCATACCGGAGGCTGGCATGGTGATGAAGAAGGCCTCCGGGATGATCTCTCCCCTCCGGAAGGGTGCCGGGAAGAGCTTTAGATCCCCCGATCTAGGGACGATGGTGGCGGCGGATACAGACTGTTTCGTGGAGATATGATCGGGGTACTTATGGTTTTGGCATCGGGGGGATTATATAGGCGAAGAGGCGAGGCAGGAGTGCGGCCAGGGGGGCCACACCCTGCCCAGGCGCGACCCAGGGTGGGCCCACGCGTGGTGGTGGTGGGGGGGGGTGTGGCCACCCTGTGGCTCCCTTTCAGTCTCTGTGTTCATCCCGATGAAATATTGACTTTGGCTTTTGCCGTCCAATTACGAGAATATTTCCTTACTAGCTTTTCTGAAACCAAAAACAGCAGAAAACAGGCAACTGGCACTGTGGCATCTTGTTAATAGGTTAGTCCCAGAAAATGTATAAAAATACCTCAAAGTGTAGAAAAAGTATTGCAAAGTGGATACTAAACAAGCATGGAACATCAAAAATCATAGATACGTTTATGACGTATCACTACTCGTCGAAGCCATACACATTCTTGTGATGCTTCATATAATGTTATGATTTCTGAGTGGTTCTCGAAGTTGACACAAGAGTTTGCTTAGACAATTTCCAAGAAATCGCTGTTCCACCACAAAGCAAAACATATCCAGTCTGCGACTTGGATGTGTGCGGGTCCGAAAGCTACCCAGCATCTGCATAGCCTATAATAGATAGGTCTTGGTTCTTTTGGTTAAACAAGCCAAGGTCTTTGGTCCGTTGTAGGTACCTAAAGATGTCCTTAACGCTTTTCCAATGCCTCTTGGTAGGCTCATAACTATACCTAGCAAGCAGATTAACGGCGAATGCAATATCCGGCCGTGTACAATTTGCAAGGTACATAAGTGCGCCAAATGCACTTAAGTAGGGGAATTCCGGTCCCAGAATTTCCTCCCCCTCTTCTTTAGGCCTGAATGGGTCCTTGTCTTGCTGCAAAGATCTTCCGACCATCGGGGTCTTAGAAGGATATGCTTTGTCAAACCCAAATCGCTCCAACACCTTCTAGGTGTAGGCCAACCGGTGAACTAGAACACCAACAGGGGAATGCTCAAGTTGCAGACCCAGGCAGAATTTAGTTTTTCCTAAGTCTTTCATCTCAAATTCCGACGTCTGGTAGGAACTCGCGTCCTCAATATCATCAGGTGTACTGATTATATTTAAATCATCCACATACACCGAGATAATACAGAAACCATCTTGTGATCTCCGTATAAAAACACATGGGCAATCTTCAATGCTCGCGTAGCCCTTCTAATGAAGGAAATCGCTTAAACGATTATACCACATCCTATCCGACTGTTGTAGTCCATACAATGACTTCTTAAGCTGAACACTATATAAGCTCTTGTTTGCTCTATCCTGGTTCGGGACAGGGATACCTTCTGGTACTTTCGTGTATATGTCTGAATTCAAGTTACCATATAGGTAAGCGCTGACAACATCCATCAGTTTCATTTTTAAGTCCATCTTTACTGCCATTGAGATCAATTATCTAAAGGTATCCATGACCGGGGAGTAATTTTCCTCAAAGTCGACACCTGGTCACTGAGTGAAACCTTGAGCAACGAGCCTTGCTTTGTACCTTACTACTTTATTATTCTCGTTTCTCTTTCGAACAAAAACCCACTTATGGCCAACAAGGCGAATGTGGGGAGGAGTTAGACAAACAGGTCCAAATACCTCTCTTTTATTCAACGATAATAATTCAGCAGTGGTTTCCTTCTGCCAATCTTTCCAATCCGACCTTTTCTTATAATCAGCGAGCGTGTTAGGCTCAGGGTCAAGATCTATGATTGGGGCCATTTTCTTGGAAAAATTAATGTCAATATTTGCCATGGCTTGGTTGTATGACTCGCCCGAATTAACATAGTTAATGGCCATTTCGTCATGGAGTGCATCAGGCACATCCTCTTACTCCACTGGATTTCCCAGTCCAGGGGCTAGGTCCTTTAGCTTTCCCGCTCCGATGTGTGCGCACACAACTTTGTTGGGTATTTCCGATATAGGAAAATTCAAGTCCGAAATTTCGTGCACTGGAATATCCGTACCTGTGCCAGTTCTCAACTGGATCCCCTCAACAAGGGCAGACTGTAATAAATCTCTCTTATCCTTTTTCTCCGGGTGTCCCGGGGTAATTGGGATTTGAGAAACCGGATTCCGCGTCCTCTTAGGCCTGAGAATGGGAGCGTGTATACCATCATTTTTCCTCGGTATTTCAACCCTTTCCGGTGCATTGCATGCATGCACATGCAACTTTGTCACAGTCTTTAAATCACTGAAATGATCAGGCAGTTGATTCGCTAGGGAGTGCAAATATAGTATCTTTTGGACTTCTCAATTAGACTCAACATTGTGAGGCTCATAAGAGTGGATCCCCGTGGCTTTCCACGTGATTTATCAACTTTTGTCATCTAGGGGTTGATTACCTCCCCCCAAAGTCGGAAAAATATCCTCGTAAAAAATGCAGTCAGCAAAACGGGGCCGTGTGACAGTCGCCTGTCATGGGGTCCAAGAACCTGATTATGGACATAGTCTCATAACCAACGTATATCCCCGTCTTACAGAGAGGTCGCATTGGTGATCGACGGGGTGGTGGTATAGGTACGTATACCTGGCAGCCGAACCTACATAGGTGGGAAATTTTCGGTGCTGACCCTTGCGCAAGTTGGATAGGAGAGTCGATGTTGTAGGCGGATGGTCAAAAGTTGATGAGATTAGCAGCATGTAACACCGCGTGCCCCCAACATGTAGTTGGTAAATTACAACCCTGAAGGAGTGGCCGGTCAATGAATTTAATTCTTTTAATCAATGCCTCTGCAAGTCCATTTTGAGTGTGGACGTGCGGCAAAGAGTGCTCAAGTTTGATTCCTGTTGCCATGCAATAATCATCGAATGACTTTGAAGTAAATTCTCCGGCATTGTCCATTATAATAGACTTTAAACGATAATTAGGGAATTTATTCCGTATTTGTATCATCTGGGAGATCAAATTTTCAAAAGCATGGTTCCTTGTTGATAGCAGGCAAACATTGAACCATTTAGAGGAAGCATCAATGAGCACCATAAAGTACCGAAACGTCCCCGAGAGGGGCTGAATTGGACCACATATCTCCTCTTTTATATGTTCCAAGAACGCGGGGATTTCATCCTTCACCTTTAGGGGGACGGTCTAATGATCAACTTCCCCGTAGCGCATGCGGAGCACACGAAATCATCGGGATTCGGGAATTTTTTCACATTAACATTATGATCATTCGAGTTGTTAATTATATTTCTCATCATCCTAACACCGGGGTGGCCTAACCTATCATGCCAAAGGCAGAATAGTTCAGAGCTTATAAAGACAGTCTTAAGGGTAGTGTAAATAGGTGGTGCCTACTATTTTAGTGTAGTACAACCCAGTAGCTAATGAAGGGAGTCTTTTGACAACATTTTTACCATTTTCTTCATTCTTGGTAATGAGTAGGAACTCCTTTCCATTCTCATCATCATTGGTCTCTACATGGAAACCATTTGCGTGGATGTCTCTAAAACTCAAGAGAGTACGAGTCGACTACCGGTACAACAATGCCTCTTCAATGATCAGAGTTGTTTGATTCAGGAGTATGATAGTTGCTCTTCCGAAGCCAACTACATTCGGACCGCAGCCGACGATCGTCATTATCTTACCAGGGTTTTTGGTAATAGACTCAAAGTACTTTGTTTCTCTCAAGATGGTATTTGTGGTGCCGCTATCAGAAGGCACGTTTCCTCCATTTGTGTGCCACGCGCGTTCTAAAATATAGTGTCTAATTAATATAATGAGCGAGGAAGATGCTACATCAAGTAAGTAAAACACATAAACATTTCAAAACATAACACAACCATCTCATATTAAATAATGGAATAAATAAATGAAATAAATCTCATCCAATCGTCGAGAAAAAATAAATGTTCTGCTCTCATAGAGCTTACAACCATATCGAAAGATTGTATCAAATTATTTACGGAAAGAAATCATAAAGTAAATAACAACAAAAAAGAGCTCAGGTGGATTCTACAAAGAAACCATCCATCTCAGCTGCTATCTCCAGCTCGATGAGCTTCTCTTTGTTGGCTATCATCACCGAGACAGCATAAATGTCTAGATAGGGCATGGGAGGGGCACAACGTGCTCAACCTCCATGGGCACAGTGGCGTCCGTGGGGACCGCCAATGGTGATGCCACATGTGCTACGTCCTACGCCACTACAGGCGCGACGTTGTGCACGGGCGCCGCTCCACGCCAATGGTGCCTCAACCTGGACGAGGTACGCCTCGCGCGCCTTCTTGTTGGCCTTGAACGCGTCCACGGCGTGCTTGGGGACCAAACACTGCCTGGAGAAGTGAGTCTTGGAGCCACAACGAAAGAAGTCCTGGGCCTTGCCTCCCCCTTGCCCACCTTGTGTTGCTGGGCCGGGTTGGAGGAGTTGGGGCCCTTCTTGCCCTTCTTGCTTTGCCTCTTGTGGATGGGCTTGCGCACCTTGTAGGAGCCGACATTAGCTTCATGATTTGGGCCCCCCCGTGAAGGGTTGCACAGAGAAGTTATTTTTGAGAACATTGTCCCGCGCCTCGGCCACTTGGAGAGCATCAATAAGCGCTGCATATTCCGTAAATCCTTCATGGCGATAGTTCTGCGAGGACTGGATAGTGGAAGGGTGGAATGTGGAGAGAGTCTTGTCTATATTATGTTGATCTGTGCTAGTGCTTCCACATAGCTGAAAATGGTATAAATCCGGTGTAACACGAAGTTGTACTCCCCCATAGTCTTGAAGTCCGTAAACCTCAGACGAATCCAATCCAGCTCTGCCTGTGGCTTGATATGTCGGAAACGTATCTATAATTTTTTATGTTTCATGCTTGTTTAGTATCTACTTTGCTTTGCTTTGTCTATACTTCGAGGTGTTTTTATATCTTTTCTGGAACTAACCTATTAAAAAGTTGCCACAGTGCCAGTTGCATGTTTTCTTCTGTTTTTGGTCCCAGAAAGGCAGAAAATCAATATTCTTGGAATTGGATGGGACAAAAGCCAAAGTCAATATTTTACTGTGGGCAACACGAAGCCAGAAGACGAGACGGAGAAGGCTCACCAGGGGGCCACACCCCCTGGCCGTGTGGGTTGGCCCACCCAGCGCCTAGGGGGGTGCAGCCGCCCTGGTGGCCCCCTGGCTCGCCCTTTGCCTATAAGAAGCCCCCGATGCAAAAACCCTAGGCACCCGATCAAAACTGCACAAACCTTCTGTAGCCGCCGCCACTATCATCGCTAGATCGGGGGGATCTGAAGTTCTTCCCTGCACCCTGACGGAGGGGATATCATCCTGGAGGCCTTCTTCTCCAGTATGAAGCGTGAGTAGTTCCACCTTGGACTACGGGTCCATGGAGTAGCTAGATGGTTGTATCTCCTCCTTGTGCTTTCATGTATAGATCTTGTGAGCTCCGTTCATGATCAAGATCTAATCTATTTGTAATCATGCATGTTGTGTTTGCGGGGATCCGATGGATATTGAGATTACTATGTCAGATTGATTAATGGTTTTGTCTATTTGATACTATCATGTCTGTGTTGTTTGTGATCTTGCATGCTCTCTGTTGTTAGTAGCTATCTTGGCCAAGTATTTGCTAGTGACTCCAAGAGGGGGTATTTATGCTCGATAGTGGGTTCATGCCTCTAGTTTCCAAGGGAAGTGACATAAATCTCTTCGGTTGTAGATGTGATGTTGACACTAGGGAGAAAACAACGGTCTCTTGTTCATGGAACAAGTGGATTTTTTTACCTTACACACTTTTCTTAAAGCAGTTGTCTGTTGCTTGCAACTTAATACTGGAGGGGGTTCGGATGATGACCTGAAGGTGGACTTCTAGTCATAGATGCAGTTGGATGGCGGTCTATGTATATTGTTGTATTGCCGAATCAAATTTCATAGGATATTTTTGTCTAGTAATGCATTGTCATGCCTTGCTCAGTTCCTGTCGATTGCCCTGCTCTAATTTGTTTACCCTTCATGCCATGTTGTTTATCTAAGGAGAGCACATCTAGTGAACTATGTACCACGGTCCAATCTTTACCATTGATACATCTTCCATTGTTACTGTTTACTTGATGCAAACCATTCATCACCTTCCACACCATACAGTTAATCCTTTGTTATAGCATACCGGTGAGCTTGACAACCTCACTAGTTCGTTGGGGCAAAGTCTTGAGTTTGTGTTGTGCAGGTTTCCACGTTGCTTGCAACACCTTTGAGACATTTCCTTCCTCCTACTGGTTCGATAACCTTGGTTTCTTACTGAGGGAAAACTTGTTGCTGTACTTATCACACCTTCCTCTTGGGGTTTCCAATGAAGCGTCCCACGATAGTGTTGGGCGCCATCAAGCTCTTTCTGGCGCCATTTCCGGGGAGGCTAAGGACGTCTTCACAAGGAGAGAGCAATTTTCTAGTGCTAGTTCTGATGATGCTGCTGCCCATCTCAATAACTTTGTTGAACTTTGTGAGATGCAAAAGTATAAGGATGTAGATGGAGATATTATTAAGCTCAAGTTGTTTCCTTTCTCCTTGAGAGGAAAACCTAAAGAATGGTTGTTATCCTTGCCTAGAAATAGTATTGATTCTTGGACTAAGTGCAAAGATGCTTTTATTGGAAAGTACTATCTTCCTGCTAAGATTATATCTATGAGAAGTGACATTATGAAATTTAAACAACTTGATAATGAACATGTTTCTCAATCTTGGGAAAGAATGAAATCTTTGGTTAAGAATTGTCTCACTCAAGGAATCACTGCTTGGATGATTATCTAGAATTTTTATGTAGGTTTGAACTTCTCTTCAAGAAACCTGTTGGATTCAGCTGCTGGAGGTACCTTTTTGGGAATCACTTTGGGTGCTGCAACAAAATTCCTTGATAATATGATGGTTAATTACTCTAAATGGCACACTAAGAGAGCTCCACATGGTAAGAAGGTAAGTTCTATTGAAGAAACCTCCTCTTTGAGTGATAAGATTGATGTCATTATGGCTAGGCTTGTTAATGGGAAAGCTCCTTTAGATCCTAATAATGTTCCCTTAGCCTCTTTGGTTGCTCAAGAAGAGCACGTTGATGTGAACTTCATTAGAAACAACAATTTCAACAACAATGCCTATAGGAGTAATTTTGGTGGTAACAATTATAGGCCCTATCATCCTAATCATGGCAATACCTATGGAAACTCCTACAACAATTCTAGAAGTGCCCCCTCTGAACTTGAAGCCATGCTCAAAGATTTTATTAGTAAACAAACCACTTTCAACAAGACTATAGAGGAAAAGCTTTTGAATGTTGAGAAAAATATATCCTCTTTGTCTAAAGCACAGTCCTCCTTGATTAATAAAATGGCTGCTAAACCTAAAACCATGGAAAGTACCTTTACTGCTGCTCATGTCATACAAGTTACTATTGAAGAAAATGTTAGACTGTTAGCTCAACTTTATGCTAAGTCGGAAAGGGAAGCTAAAATTGATAGAAACAATAGTGTGTGCACCATCACTAGAATGGATACCACTAAACCACAAGAAGTCCCTATTCCTCCTCCTACAATTCCTAAGACTAATGAGTATACTACTAGTGATGCAAAGTTTGATTTTGATATAGATGGTTGAAATATTTCTGAAGTGATTCTGTTCCTGCAAAAGCTTGCTAGAAGTCCTAATGCTAGTGATATGCATGTAGCTTTCACCAAACACATTACAGATGCTCTTGTTAAGATTAAGGAAGAGAATTTAAGACACAAAGCTTCTATTCCTAGGAAAGTATAAGATAGTTGGCAACCCATTATTAATATGCAAGTGAATGACTTTGATCTCAAAGCTTCATGTGATCTTGGTTCTAGTGTCTCTATTATGCCTAGGAAGATTTATGAAATGCTTGATTTGCCACCTTTGGAAGATTGCTATTTGGATGTCCCACTTAATGATAATTCTAAGAAGAAACTCATGGGGATCATTAATGGTGTTTTCATTATGGTTAACAATGCTTATGTCCCTGTTGATTTATATGTTTTGGATGTTGAACACAATGATTCTTGTCCTATTACTTTGGGAAGACCTTTTCTTAGAACTGTTGGTGCCATCATAGATATGAAAGAAGGCACCATTAAATATCAATTTCCATTCAAGAAAGGTATTAAACACTTCCCTATGAGGAGACAGAAGTTGCTTTTTGCTCCTCCTTGGAAAGCAAGGTTTGATGTTAATGCTTCTTCATTTGAAAATACTTGATTTCTTGCTTCTTGTGCCTAACTTAAAGGCGTTAAAGAAAAGTACTTGCTAGAAGATAACCCAAGAGTTTCCTTGAGTCTTGGAAGTTATTACTTCAGTAATAACCTCTCCTTATCCTTTTTGTTTGATTTTTGTGCCAAGAATGACCTCTAATGATAGGGAAGTAAGATTTGGGGAGTTGCTGTCTCGAAACAGATTTCTGTCCTCCACCATAAAAATTTGTGAGGAGTCTTTGTAAGTCTGATTGATCTGAAAATTTACAAATAAATCCCTCAGTATGTTAGCTAACTTTAGTTAGTTCAACACCTTTTTATTTGAGCAACATAATATTTTCGAAAAAATTGGTTTCTACGTGCTGGTCTGTATTGTCAGATTTCTGCCATTATTTGCATTTGCTTCTAATTGATTCCTTTTTGAGTTCTCTTTTGGGGAATTGAGCTTTTTGAAGGAGTTGCTACAGTAGCTTGTGTTTTTAGTGAAAAGTTTTTCTGTTCCAAAGCTAAGACTAAAGGTCTATTATCTTTTGAATACACTAATGTTGCTAATGAAGATTGTGTGAAGTTTTTTATGAAGGAAAAAATTTAGGTGTAGAGAGATTATGAAGTAATGAGATGAAGAATGGACAAAAGCTCAAGCTTGGGGATACCACCCCGGTGTCACCCCAAGAAATATTCAAGAGGTACAAGCGTCAAATATTGGAGATGCCCAAGGCATCCCCTTCTTCATCAATAAAAAGTTTAGGTCTTTCTAGACACTCCGGTTTTATTGTTTCATGCACTGTTGTATTGTTCTTGGAGCGTCATAGTTTTCGTTTGATTTGATTAGTTGTTTAGTTTGCTTGAATAAAGTAGTTTGGACCCCCGTTCTCGCTGTGTTGTTTCAAATAAGTTGATTGGTGTTGGAAAGGAGTAGAAAGTTCTTGCTTGGAAGTGCAAGAGGAGCTTGCATTGACTGTGACTTAGACTTTAGCATGACATGCTAGGTGTTGTTTGGACCTTATGCTTAGTGATTATTGCTGTAGAATGTCTTGTTCCAAACAATTGGGATTTCTTAGTGTGCCTTGAAAGAATTATGCGTTGTTTTAGCATACAAAAGCGTAGTATTGTGGTATTCTCCTTTGATGCTTTGTTTGGGTTGACTTGGAATATGCTCACACCATGTTATGACTATGAACGAGTCACCATAGCCTCTATGATTATTTAGTCCTTGACTTCTAGTACCACTCTATGCTTTGATTAGTATTTTTTTGTCGCTCTACATGATTATGGCCATTATTGCTCTCTTAGTTGGTTGCTCCCAGTCTTTTGCTAGCCTCCACTTGTATGAGTAAGTTCTACATATGCTTCCAACTACTAATAAACCAAGTTATTCCAAAGTGTCCACTATAAACTCCTATGCATGGTGTGTTACACCATTCCAAGTATATTCTTGTTTTCAGCTATCTTCCAATTAAAAATTATTTTGTTATGTGAAAACTTAGTAATTAAAGCTCTCACAAACTTGATGACACACTTTATATTCTTTGCCCCTAATAAACCTGAACCATTGTGTCATCTATGTTGTATATGCTTTCACTTATACGTTGGAATTAGTAGAACCATGCTGTCATGGGGAACGTTTTCAACATTGCACTTGTACTTTGTACCCAGTTGATATCATGCTCTTTTGTCTATGTATGTCACCGGTGTGAAATAAAGAGGGAGCTTGTAAGTCCATGGAGTTATGTATTTTGTGTTCGAGAAACGCCTGGGCCACTAGCCTAAGCCATGCCTAATCATGGTGGAAACTTGCAGCCTCACCATAATGAGCTATCTGTGAAGCATCCTCAATAAAAAGCTATACACATAGTAAATAAAAATATCGCTGAGATGCTCATTGTATGATTGCCTTGTCATTTTGGTTATGGGATAGCTCCTGTACCATGTGCAAGGGGTACCCCGTTGGCGGTTCTATATGATACGCATATACTTACTATGACAAGAACTTACAGGTGACTGAAGTTGAGTAGCATGAGGTGTGGCCCTCGTATTCAAGGGACTTGAGATTGCCAACTTATACTTTGTCAAGCATATACTCCATAGTTTGTTCACTTTAACCTTAATCACTTCAAGATGCTTATGATAGGGGCAATGAGGGCTGAAAGCTAACAAGTACCATAATTTTTGGAAGCTCTTTTTGAAACTTGACATCCCTGCTTCCCTTTATGAAGCGCCTTTCTTCCATTATATTGAGTCTCCACCTTCTACCTTTAGGTACCATTAAGAGAGCATAGTTGTCATTCTTAGTTCTATGTGTAGTGTCCTAAAACTTATTGATTGATGCATATTGTGATATTACTTGTTCTTGTGCCATTTGTATCTAGTCACTCTTATGAACTCTGAAGGTGTCCTATGCATCTATTTGCTACTCCATGAGGGACAAGCTGAATGCCACTATGCCATGTTTTTTGTATGTGAAACAAACAAACATTTTTCAATGCATGTTATTCATGATCTTTGTTTGTAGCCTTTCATGTTGCATGCATAGTTACTTTGTCCTATTGTTAGAACTCCATATTTCATGACATGTTTAGAGTTCTTTGATCCCAGCTTTCAATGTTTGAAACTGGTTTGATTTTGGTTTTAATGGTGCATGTCACCTCAAAAATTATTCTTTTTATCACTTACCTACTCGAAGACGAGCATGAGTTAAGCTTAGGGATGCTTGATATGTCGGAAAGGGATCTATATTTTTTGTTGTTCCATGCTTGTTTAGTATCAACTTTGTTTTGCTTTGTCTATACTTTGAGGTGTTTTTATATCTTTTCTAGAACTAACCTATTAACAAGTTGCCATAGTGCCAATTGCCTGTCTTCTTTTGTTTTTGGTTCTAGAAAGGCAGAAAATCAATATTCTCGAAATTGGACGGGACAAAAGACAAAGTCAATATTTTACCGTGGGCAACACGAAGCTAGAAGATGAGACGGAGAAGGCTCACTAGGGAGCCACACCCCATGGCCGCGTGGGTGGGCCCACCCCACGCCTGGGGGGTGCAGCCGCCCTGGTGGCCCCCTTGTCTCGCCCCTTCTCCTATAAGAAGCCCCTGATGCAGAAACCCTAGGCACCCGATCAAAACTCCATGAAATCTCCTGTAGCCGCCGCCACCATCGTCCCTAGATCGGGGGGATCCAAAGTTCTTCCCGGCACCCTGCCGGAGGGGAGATCATCTCGGAGGCCTTCTTCTCCGGTATGAAGCGTGAGTAGTTCCACCTTGGACCATGGGTCCATGTAGTAGCTAGATGGTTGTATCTCCTCCTTGTTCTTTCATGTATAGATCTTGTGAGCTCCATTCATGATCAAGATATAATCTATTTGTAATCATGCATGTTGTGTTTGCGGGGATCTGATATATATTGAGATTACTATGTTAGATTGATTAACGGTTTTGTCTATCTGATACTATCATGTCTGTGTTATTTGTGATCTTGCATGCTCTCCATTGTTAGTAGCTATCTTGGTCAAGTAGTTGCTAGTGACTCCAAAAGGGGGTATTTATGCTCGATAGTGGGTTCATGCCTCTAGTTTCCAAGGGAAGTGACATAAATATATTCGGTTGTAGAAGTGTTATTGCCACTAGGGAGAAAACAACGGTCTCTTGTTCATGGAACAAGTGGATTGTTTACCTTACACACTTTTATTAAAGTACTTGTCTATTGCTTGCAACTTAATATTTCCTCACTGATTCGTTGGGGCAAAGACTTGAGTTTGTGTTGTGCAGGTTTCCACGTTGCTTGCAACAACTTTGAGACGTTTCCTTCCTCGTACTGGTTCGATAACCTCGGTTTCTTACTGAGGGAAAACTTGCTGCTGTGCTCATCACACCTTCCTCTTGGGGTTTCCAACGAAGCGTCCAACGACAGTGTTGGGCGCCATCATGGCTGAATGGTGTACTTAAGCCTAGAGAACCGCTTGTTGAGGACGGTCCAAAGGGCAGAAGCACTTCGTTCTGCCATGTACTCATTTTTAAGAGTCTCACACATATGATGACGAAGGAAATGCAATGTTTTGGCGTTGTCCACCGGGGTGGTAGTGCTGGGGGCCGTCGGGGTCCCCGCACTCAGTGCACCCTTGATGCACCGGTCCTCGAGGACGATCTCCACGTCCGAGGACCAAGTCAGGTAATTCAGCCCATCCTGGGTCAACTCCCGGAACTCACAGCTCACGATTTTGGCCATCTACAATTTATGCAAAGCATGTAAGATTACAGCAGGTAATCGGTTTCATAAATTCGATAATCAATACAATTATTCAAATATGACGGCATTCCAAAATTTAAAGCGAAAACTATAGAGCTAACTATGAAATACAAAGTATTAAAATCATGCGATAATTAATAACTACAGTAAAACATAGTACAAAAGCTTATACAAAAAATGGTATTAAGCAGAAAAATTCGCGTCGCTATTTTATTTTTAACACATTCTACGTCCCTTTTTTCGTCAGTATTAGCAGCTGGCCGAAACAGACAAAAAATAAAGGGGCCAATAGCCCAACTGAATCTGCTGCCGAATGCCCCCACTCTCTTTTGTTTTTACTTCACACTGACTGGGCCGAAAGGAGACCCAACTGGGTCGGCCCACCCCAGACAGTCCCGACCCGATCAATGGGGGGACGGAGCTAGGTTCCACTAGCTTCTGACTGGGTCGGCAGAGGCGGCGTCGGGTCGCGCCAGTGGTGCTGGGTGGCGGCGTGCGCGCGGGCAGGGAAGGTAGGGCGTGCATCGGCAGCAGGCCGCAGTAGGGCGCTCAGGTAGTAGCGCGCGTCCGGCGAGCAATGGTGGTAGGCAGCAACGCATGTGCACGCGCGCGCGGCCGGCGAGCGGTGTCTACTGGCAAGGACGCGACCAAGACGGCGGCAGCGCCGCGGCGGCCCGGCCAGCGGCGGTGCAGCTAGCGAAGCCTACAGCGGTGCTCATGACATTGCTGTAACACCACGGTTCTGAAAAGACCGTGGTTTGTATGTGACATGACAATCCCTGGATCGGTTCATTGGCCCACAATAGAATAAGATGAATAACATAGCAAAATATTCGTGTATCATAAATAACGAAGATCCAGAGTACCATTATTACAATAAAAGCTTAGCTCAAGACTAGCTCAAATTATTCAGGTAGCAACATAAATAAAGCAAATTCTCCATTCTTCAAATTGCCCACAAGTGAACAAGTGCCGAGTGGAGTACCGTGGCCTATATCGATTACTCAGAATCGGAATATCCTGCAACATGAAACGTAGCAGCCCCGAAGGGTCAATACATGGAATGTATGGCAAGTAGAGCTAGTAAAGGAGACAATAGTGCTAACATATACATGCATATTTGGGGAGTTGTGTCTGGCTTGCATTTGCAAATACCTTTGTCCTACTTTCATAAACAGTTTTTGATTTTCTTTGAAAAGATCCCAATTAAGTTAACCCAACAACATTAAAGCAACTATGAAATTAGAATGAGCGAGAAACATGTCATGGAATCAATATCAAGCAACTCAGACGTCCATAACCGGGGACACGGCTAATCGATTAGATTATACATCCTGCAGGGGTTAGTACACTTTACCCATGTGACTTGGCTAGCCCAGCTCGTACCATCACTCTCATTTTGGTTGATGATAGGGAGAAGTCCAAGAAGAGACCGTTCGGGAAGTAGCTCCCCAATCCCGAAGCGCACCGGTCCAACCTACCAAAATTCTACATCTCTGAATACGCGGGTTCGAGTTACCACAACCTACTGAGTCCAACCACCCGCCCATTTCATTATTGGCACATGGTTGTACACGTAAGCTACAAAATAAAGAAGCCAATCATTTTCTCTTGATACCTGGGTGCCTTTCCGCAATGATACCACCAAAAATTATCAATCCCATCACACCCAGGAGATTCATTGATTAAGTTGTTTTAGTTTTCACAAACCAACACATTTAGAAACAACTTTCAGTGATGTAATCCAGCCCTCGTTCATCATAGCATGGCTAAGCACATCTACCAACGGTGGTTCATCTACAAGGAAAGCCCTACCACATAATAGGATATAGCATAGCGATAGTATTATCCTACACATGCATCTACAAAATACACGACAATGCAATGAAAGTAGTAGGATAACATCATGAACAAAGTAGCATCTACTTGGCTTGGTTGTAGCGGTCGGAAGAACAATCCACACACGAGCAAGCGTTGCACTCGTCACAATCTACACGATACAATTGCAATCATAAACAAGCATCCACAAGCATATGCAAACAAAGATGATGAAATATGTATGCATGATAAGTGGATTGATGCTACAGCAGCACCACATAATCATATTCAGTAAAGCTACTGAATGCATGCATGGAAAATAATTTTAGCGCAAGGAAAACTATTATGCAATTTATAATGCTCAACACTAGAGCTAGAACCCAAATAAATCACTACTGTTAACATATTGTTTGTAAAATCTTGGGGAAATTCTAGTGTGTAGGAATTACTGAATAGGAACTGTAGCAATTGGAATTTCTCAAAAAGGAACTATATAACTCCCTGAGTAATTAAAATACTGCAGAAAGCCACTAAATAGTTTCTGCAAAAGTTTTTACTGTAAGCCTATCCTTTTAATTCACTTTGAGATCCTCCTTGTTCTACTGAATCCAGGGACATATTATTTGCAATTTTTGGAGTTACAGATCTTTTTCTACGAATTAATTACTCCAAAAAGGCCATTAACTCTTTTAATTAATCTGGACAAAATCTTGCTGCAAAAGTGTAAAACAATGGTACAGCAAGATTCTACACGACTTACTTAATCTACAGATATTTTATTTGCAATTTTTGGCCCAGTAGATTAATTTCTACGAATTTTACAAGATTCTACTAATTTCTGCAAAATCTAAACAGATTTTAAATCAAGAGGGAATATTCTGGGAATATTCCCTGCTGACTCAGCGCGGGTTGACTGGTCAACCAGTCAACCACGCGGTCTCCACGCGATCTGGGCCGTAGATCGAAGATCCAACGCCGAGGAAGGTGGCGGCGGCCAGTGCAGCGAGTCGTGGCGGCTCGGCGGCGTCGGCGGGGTTCAGCGGCGGGCGGGCGAGGTCGGCGAGTGGCGGCGGACCTTGTCGAGGTGGCGGCAGTGCAGCGCGCGTGGAGGCGACGACGGCGGGCCAAGTAGCGGGTGGCCGCCGAGGTCGCCGAGGCGTCGGGCGTCTCCTGCACGGAAGAAAGGGCGGGGGCAAGTCAGTCGATGGCCAGGGCACTCCCTACGGTGAAATCGGGGCGAGGGGAGCTCGGGACCGAGCTCTACCGAGCGATGGCGGCGGCGGCGACGACCTCTAGCTCCGGCGAGGAATTGCGCACGGGTGGCGGCGCGTTGGCGAGGGTTTTCGGGGGGTTCTGGACGAGGAGGGCGAGGTCTTTAAGGGGATGCTCGCGGTGCGCGGAGAGATGCTCGGATTCGTGCCGTGCCCGTCTTGGCGTCCGTGCCGCGGTGACGCCTGTTTGTGTGAGCCCAGTGGCAGCTGTGTGCTGGCCGCTAGCGTGATTATCCATGGCAGCGTCTGGCTCTTGCTGGCTGGCGGCTTGGCTGGCAACCAAAGCTCCCTTTTTTTGTTCTTTTTATTTTTCTAATTTCTGTTTAGCTTTTTCCATCGTAACTCCTTCATACGGACTCCGAATCAGGCGATTCTCGTTCCTAAATTTTTGTAAAAACTAGGAGATCAACCTAGGAACATGTGGTATCTAATTCCACTAGTCTACAAGGGTGGAAAGCACAAGTTCTAGTACACTCTCTCGTATGAGCATTTTAGTAAAACAAAATAGGATTTTGAAAGTAGTGCTTTGCCGGAATCAATTCAATCGAAAGTTTTGCATAGATGATTATGATGCAATACCATGAATGATATGCAGAACCAAATTTAAAATTTGGGATGTGACAGCTGCGGCGCGTGCGGCCAGCGGGGCCATGAACGCGGCGGCGTTCACGGTCAGCAGGTGCCGGCAAGGCCCGGCTAGCAGCCTTGATGGCCTTGTGATGAGCTTGGCGGTAAGCGCGAGGTTAACGGGCTCATGACGGCGGTAGTGCGTCGCGTCACGATTAGTAGTGGCCATCGGGGCATGTACTTTCGGCTCGTAATGAACAATGATCAGAAAAAAAATTAGGTAGTATCTAAGGAAATCGACGCGATCTGTAGAGCTGGTGCTCGCGGCGGTGCAGATCAGCGAGATTTGTGTGTACCGACTCTCTAGAGGAAGTCAACAAGTTCTCATATCCGAGAGTATCGGTATTGGTCGATGATAGTATGGTTGCTTGACTCTCGTGGAGAAATCCACATACTAGATGGGATCTAAAAAACATACTGAACACAAAAATTAAAAGAAAATCGAACAACGAATCCATTTTGGCGGTCAATTTCGGATTATCTTGAACAAAATCCTGTGTGATGCAGACTCGACGGTGGCTTTACGGAGGCTCAACGGAGAGACACGTGCCGGTAACGTGTTTCACAACCCCTGCCGACTAGCTGGTCCCGAGGATGCTCCACAACCGAGGAAGAAGACTAGAGTCGAAGAACACAAGAATTTGACACAGGAAACAAGAAGCTTTATTGATATCTCTCATTGATATCTCTGTGGCAAGTTCACCTACAATGATTGATCCTCTATTTATAGACTAAAGAGGATAAGAATATCCATATGGACTAACCTAGCCTAATAGAGGCCTCACCGATTGGGCCCCTATCTTGGATTGGCTACACGTTTTCCAACATAGGCAACGCAAGCCATGTTGGATTGGCTACACATTGACAGTCACACAACGGTAGGTCAATGAAATTAAAGAACCGTGTCTTTGTCCACTTTGATGATTTTTTTGTTCATTGGTATGGTTGCGGGGCAGTTTTTTTCAATCTACAATTGTTATCGTTTGTCATGGTTACGGATCTGGTACATTGGTCTTTTGGAGTCTAAACAAGACGATTTTTTGTCTATCTACTATAACAAACTTTACTATGACAAGCTTTAGCCTGCTCCAGTGATAGATGAACGAGGAAGGCGGTGCACAATCGATTCACACTAGTGTGTATATTCCTCGTTAGGTGGTTCAAAGATCTATCTATATTTTTATTACTATTGATGTTTTTTACTATTGTTGATGATTACTAATAAATCTGTGGAAATTTCTCAAAAGAAAAACTATATCAATTTTGTACTAGGTACCCCATTGCTGAGATAGTGTTTCCTTTTTACCACAGATACATCTTGGCTTTGCCTACGAAGCCTTTTCTCGGCTTCCAATTAGCCAAAATTTGGGCATTTGGTTGTCTGTGCTGTATTAATTTTCTGCATAACACGGTTCTTAAAGAAATCCAACTTTTAACCCGCCCGTATGGTCAAATCGGCACTCAGTCAGTCCCAACAGACAAAACATGCCTCCTCTCTTCACGCGTTGGTAAGCGCAGGAGGCGGGACATTTCAGCATAACTCCCCACTCCACTCCACTCCACTCATCACCCGGATATTCCTAGTGTCCCACCTCTTTCGGCGTTGCCCTCCATGGCAGGCGCTGATCCACCTCCCCGCACGCCGCATCTCCCCATCAACCGATAGTCCGGTCATGACTGGTGGTTGCCGACGCCTAATATGGAAATTTGGAGAAGGTGATGAAGGATCCTTCCCCCATTTTCTCGCGGCCTACATCAACTAGGGCGGTGGCGACCAGGACCTCAACTGATGCTGCATGGAAGGCCATTACGGTCGAGGGGATGAACCTCTTCGACTTAGTAGGGCTTGCGACCACCAATACGTCGGCTAAAAATCTAGTGTCGATGTCTAGGACCTCAATCGCGGCGGCAGGAAAGGGGCATGTGGTTGACGATCCATCTAGGGCCTGAATCGCGGGAACGATTTCGATTCCCGACGCGTAGGCGCATCCCTTGTGTCAGGAGATTCAACTTTCACTCTAAGGCCTTCTTTTGCATCGGTGGACGATGCACCCACTATAAGTACATGATTTCCCCGTGGTTTTTATTGTGGTCGATTAGTTTAGCGGTTAGGGTTAGCTCTGGTGGTTTAGTGCCGATTCATTGTAGATCCGTGCGCATTGATCAATTCATATTGTTAGTTCATTAGGCAATGTTCAGATTTCTTGTTAGTTCGTTGTGCACATTGTGCTTCTTAGATCATTGTGTACATTGTGCTTGTTAGATCATTGTGTATTGTTCTTCCCGATGTTCATTTTATATTCAACATTGCACAAGTGCACTAGTGTATTGCACAAGTGCAATTTCGGTTTCTACAGTAGGTGTCATCCGTATCCGACCAGGAGCATCACGCTGATGACCCACAAGTATAGGGGGTGTATCGCAGTACTTTCGATAAATAGGAGTGTCGATCCCAATGAGGAGCAGAAGATGTTAGCTAGTGGTATGGAGCAGGAAATCTCTGTAAATACTTAGCAAACGGATTTTTTAGGGGTTTTCTGATAAAGCAACAAAACAAAGTGAAAGTAATAAAGACAACGAACAAACGCAGCAAGTGGCCCAATCCTTTCTTAGCAAAGGACAAGCCGGTGGAAATACTTATAAGGACCAAACGTTCTCGAGGACACATGGGAATTCTGTCAAGTGCTTTCGCTTCAAATAGCTGAGTACTCTTCTTTGGTGTTTGTAAGTGTTGTATGGGTGAACCTGTGCTAATGTACTGACCTTACTTGGACTAATACATACTTGTAATTAAACCCCTACAAGCATTCGCAACTACGTAAAAGCAATTAAGATATAAACCTAACCACGACATTAAACTCTGAGATCCTACGCTCCCTTGTGCAAAGGTGTCCTAACGGGAGTTCAGGTTTCTGTCACTCCGGCAACCCCACAATTAGTAGCCAAATACACAATGCATTCCCTTAGGCCCATAAATGGTGAAGTATCATGTAGTCGATGTTCACATGACACCACTAGAACAATAGCACCACCACTTAAATACTAAAGCATTGAATAATAACTCAACACAAATCCACTACTAACAACATGACTTCTTGTAGGGTTTCGTAGCATGGAAAACAAAAAATTTCTATCGCATACAAACAAACAAGCCAAGATCTATCTACTAGATTGTAGCAACGAGTCGATGGAATAACTCACCCTCGAAGATTCCAAAGTGTTTAACGAGAGCGGATTCTCGTGGGTGACGTAGTCGTACTCTTCCCGATCTCAAGAACGCGTAGACGATCCTTCCGGCGCTGCGTTCCGGCAGCGCTCCCGCAGTCGGTCACACATTCGATACTCGATGAAGACCTTCCTCTCCCTTATTCCAGCAGGCAGCAGAGGTTGTAGCACTCTCCTCGCGATTCCGGCAGCACAACGACGTGGTACCGGAAGTAGAGGGGAGATCTCGCAGGGCTTCGCCTTAAGCCGGAGCGAGTATGGTGGACTATGAGAGAGCCCTCGGCGATCTAGGGTTTAGACACACTGTGGAAGAGGTGCTAGGGCCGGTGGCTAGGGCTTGGAGGTGCCCAAGTCGGAGGCTAGGGGAGAAACCCTAGGGGGCGGCGGCGGCTATGGAGGGCGGCTGCTGCTAGGGTTTAGAGGTGGGGAACTTGTGTGCTAGGAGGGGCAGCCATGCCCCTCCCTTTATAGGTGGGAGGCGCGGCCAAGGGGAGGGGATTCCCTCCCCAACTCGGCTTCAAGGTGGGCCGGTGGTGGAGGGGAGGAACTCCTCCCCCAACTCGGTTTCCACCTTCCTCTCCACTTCCCAAAATAGTCGTTTGACTTTCAAATTGGCGTTTGACTTTTTCAAACTAGGATTTGATTAAACCCTTTATTTTGTTCAGCGATGACACCTAGTACATGATGCAATCATACCAACTTGATATAACACATTCATGTACCCTTCCCCTTCGGAGTGCCGGACATTCCGGAACCTTCTAGCACATTCCCGATGAAAACACCGGAACCATTCCCCAACTCCGAAATAGGACTTTCCTTATATGAATATTATTCTCCTGACCATTCCGGATCTCCTCGTGATATCCCGGATCCCATCGGAGACTCCGAACAACATTCGGTCTCTTTCTCATCATTCCATAACTACTCAAACAACGTCGAATCCTTAAGTGTGTCTCCCTACGGTTCGTGAATTATGCGGACATGATCGAGACATTTCTCCGAACAATAACCAATAGAGGAATCTAAAAATTCATATGACTCCCACATATTTATACGATTACTTTGCGATCGAATGAACCACTTACATACGATACCAATTTCCCTTTGTCTCACGATAGTTTACTTATCCGAGGTTATGATCGTCGGTATCTCTGCATACCTAGTTCAACCGTTCGATAAGTACTCTTTTCGTTCGTGATATGTGATCCCTTGTGAGCCAGTCACATGCTTGCAAGCTAATTGGATGACATTTCACCGAGAGGTCCCAGAGTATATCTATCCGTCATATGGATGGACAAATCCCACTCTTGATCCATGTGTCTCAAACAATACTTTCCGAACACTCAATGCCACCTTTAT
The DNA here is from genome assembly GCA_030063025.1 of Avena longiglumis. Lineage (NCBI taxonomy): Eukaryota > Viridiplantae > Streptophyta > Magnoliopsida > Poales > Poaceae > Avena > Avena longiglumis. Next base: position 443,131,971 of record CP125975.1, on the reverse strand, counting down.
AGCCACCCGATTCACGGTGTGGTGTTTGATGTCATCAAAGCATCCATCCGGTAAAGGTGATATGCATGATCTCATGGTCGAAGGAATTAGGTTACTATGTATCAGAAAGCATATAACAGTTGAACTATTAAATGACTTGATCTTTATGCTACGCTTATCTATAGGAGTATGTCCACCATATCATTCTCCTAACGATATGATCTTGTTGTTAATAACATCTCAATGTTCATGATAGGGAAACCACAATTATTTATTAACCAACAAGCTAGTATTATAAAGAGGCTTTACTAGGGACTCTATTTTAGTTTACAAATCACACAAGTATTAATGTTTCCTTGTTAATACTATTATAGCATGAATGTAAACATTTATCATAAACACAAAGATATAATAATAACTATATTTATTATTGCCTCTAGGGCATATCTCCAACAGTCTCCCACTTGCACTAGAGTCATCTAATCTAGATTACATGGTAATATACCGAACACCCATGGCATTTTGGTGCTGGTCATGTTTTTCCCTCGGGAGAGGTTTAGTCAACGGATCCGCCACATTCAGATCTGTGTGTACTTTGCAAATTTTTATGTCCCCATCTTGGACATGTTCTCGAATAGCGTGAAAACGTAGCTTGATGTGCTTCAGCTTCTTGTGTGACCTTGGTTCTTGCGCATTGGCTATGGCGCCCATGTTATCACAGTAGATAGACATTGGGTCCAGCGCACTAGGAACCAAACCCAGCTCTGTAATGAACTCTTTCATCCATATTTCTTCCTGTGAAGCCTCCGAAGCAGCCATGTATTCCGATTCAGTTGAAGATCTCGCCACAACGCTTTGCTTTGCACTCCTCCAGCTAACTGCTGCACCATTCAAATTAAATACGTATCTAGATTGTGATTTAGAATCATCCGGATCGGTGTTCCAACTAGCATCGGTGTAACCATTAACAACGAGTTGTTCATCACCTCCATAAGAAAGAACCATATCCTTCGTTCTTCTCAAGTACTTAAGGATGTTTTTGACCGCTGTCCAATGATCCACTCCATAAGAAAGAACCAAACCTCTTTAGAACTTTGTCCAAATATGTACTTTGTGACAATGATATTAGGCGTCTCGATCTATCTCTATAAATCTTTATGCCTAATATGTAAGCTGCTTCGCCAAGATCCTTCATTGAAAAACTATTATTCAAATATTCCTTGACACTATTAAGAAGGTCTACATCATTCCCAATCAACAATATGTCATCTACATATAGTATTAAGAATGCTACAGAGCTCCCACTCACTTTCTTGTAAATATAAGCTTATCCATAAGTTTGTATAAAACCAAAAATTTTGATCACCTTATCAAAACGTTGATTCCAACTTCGGGATGCTTGCTTCAATCCATAGATGGACCGTTGAAGTTTGCATACCTTGTTAGCATCTTTAGGATCGACAAAACCTTTGGGTTGCATCATATACAACTCTTCATCAATGTCTCCATTGAGGAATGCTGTTTTGACATCCATCTGCCATATCTCATAATCATAATATGCATCGATTGCTAACATAATCCTCATAGACTTTAGCTTCGCTACAGGTGAGAAAGTTTCATCGTAGTCAACTCCTTGAATTTGTCGAAACCCTTTTGCGACAAGTTGAGCTTTATAGACAATAACATTACCATCAGCATCTGTTTTCTTCTTGAAAATCCATTTGTTCTCGATAGCCTTTCGGCCATCCGGTAAGTCCACCAAAGTCCAATCTTGGTTTTCGTACATGGATCCAATCTCGGATTTTATGGATTCTTGCCATTTATTGGAATCTGGGCTCATCATTGCTTCCTCATATGTCGCAGGGTCATCGGTGTTGTCCACCAACATGACACTCATAACGGGATCATACCAATCAGGAGTGGTACAAGTTCTCGTTGACGTGCGAGGCTCTGTAGCAACTACAACCGAAGTTTCATGATCATCATCATTAGCTTCCTCTCTTATTGGTGCAGGCACCATAGGAACTTCTTCCGGTGCTGCGCTACTCGCAATTTCGAGAGAAGGTTTGACAACCTCGTCGAGTTCTACTTTCCTTCCAGTCACTTCTTTCGAGAGAAATTCCTTCTCTAGAAAGGATCCATTCTTGGAAACAAATATTTTGCCTTCGGATCTATGATAGAAGGTATACCCAATAGTTTCCTTCGGGTATCCTATGAAGACGCATTTTTCCGCTTTGGGTTCAAGCTTGTCCGGCTGTAACTTCTTTACATAGGCTTCGCAACCCCAAACTTTAAGGAACGACAATTTAGGTTTCTTCCCAAACCATAATTCATACGGTGTCGTTTCAACGGATTTAGATGGTGCCCTATTTAAAGTGAATGCAGCTGTTTCTAATGCATAACCCCAAAATGATAGCGGTAAATCTGTAAGTGATATCATAGAACGAACCATATCTAAGAGAGTTTGATTACGACGTTCGGACACACCATTACGCTGTGGTGTTCCCGGTGGTGTCAATTGTGAAAGTATTCCGCATTTCTTCAAATGCTCGCCAAACTCGTAACTTAGATATTCACCTCCACGATCAGAACGTAGAAATTTAATCTTCTTGTTACGTTGATTCTCAACCTCACTTTGAAATTCCTTAAACTTCTCGAAAGTTTCGGACTTATGTTTCATGAAATAGATATACCCATATCTACTCAAGTCATCTGTGAAGGTAAGAACATAACGATAACCACATGCGATGCTACACTCATTGGACCACACACATCGGTATGTATGATTTCCAATAAGTCCGTAGCTCGCTCCATCATACCGTAAAATGGAGTCTTAGTCATTTTACCCATCGGACATGCTTCACATCTATCAAGTGATTCAAATCAAGTGATTCAAGAAGTCCATCGGAATGGAGTTTCTTCATACGCTTCACTCCAATGTGACCAAGAGGCAGCATGCCACATATAGGTCGAGTTATCGCTCGATTTCAAACGTTTAGCCTCAATGTTATTAATGTGTATTTCCACTATCGAGATTCAATAAGAATAGACCATCTATCAAAGGTGCATGTGCATAAAACATATTACTCATATAAATCGAACAACCATTATTCTCGGACTTAAACAAGTAACCGTCTCGCAATAAACAAGATCCCGATATAATGTTCATGCTTAACGCAGGCACCAAATAACAATTATTTAAGTATAAAACTAATCCCGATGGTAGATGAAGGGGTAGTGTGCCGACCGCGATCACATCAACCTTTGATCCGTTTCCCACGCGCATCGTCACCTCGTTCTTCGCTAGCTTCCGCTTATTCTGCAAAGACTGTTTGAGTTACAAATATGAGCAACCGAACCGTATCAAATACCCAGGCATTACTACGATTACTAGTGAGATACACATCAATAACATGTATATCGGATATACCTTTCTTCTTGATGTTGCCGTTCTTCAAATCCGCCAAGTACTTTGGGCAATTCCGCTTCCAGTGACCTTCTCCCTTGCAGTAAAGCACTCAATATCGTGCTTAGGTCCAGCTGGTCTTCTTCGTCGGCGCGATAACTTTCTTACCACCCTTCTTGAAGTGTCCCTTTTGCTTAGACTTGCCTTTCTTGAATTTGGTGGTCTTATTGACCATCAACACTTGGTGCTCGTTCTTGATCTCCACTTCTGCAGATTTCAACATAGCAAGCAGTTCTGGCAACTTCTTGTTCATGTTTTGCATATTGTAGTTCATCACAAAGTTCTTGTAACTTGGTGGTAGTGATTGGAGGACACGGTAAATCCCCAAAGCATTAGGAATCACTATACCCAAGCTTTGAAGTTTGTTTGCGTGCCCAGACATCTTAAGCACATGCTCACTGACGGAGCTGCCCTCTTCCATCTTGCAGTTAAAGAACTTTTCAGAAGCCTCATATCTCTCAATTGCCGCGTGAGTCTCAAAGATCAATTTGAGATCACGCACAATATCATGTGGGTCTGAATTCTCAAACCTTTTCTGAAGCTCCGATTCTAAACCATACAAGATAGCACACTCGAATCGTGGAGTCTTGAGTCTTAGAGCGAGGTAAACATTCTTTACTTCGTCGGCGGCATCAAAGCAGCGGAGTCACCAATGTGCATCTAGCACATAGGTCAAATTACCAGCTGTGAGGACAATCCTCAAATTGCGGAACCAATCCGCGAAGTTGCTTCCATTGTTTTTCAACTTTTCTTTCTCTAGGAACGCATTAAAATTGATGGTAGGGGCCGCCATTGATCTACAACATATTTTCAATAGTTTAGACTAAGTTTATGACAAATTGAGTTCTAATTAATTGTTAAATTAATCTAGGTGAACTACCACTCAAAACAATATCCCTCACATTGTTTTAGTGATCACACGAACCAAATCCACCACATCAACACCGATCATCACGAGAGTTGATATAGTTTCAATGGCGAACAATCGACATGTTCATCATATCTACTATATGATTCATGCTTTACCTTTCGGTGATCCGTGTTCCGAGACCATGTCTGTACATGCTAGGCTCGTCAAGATCAAACCTTAGCTTCCGCATGAGCAAATCTGGCTTGCTCACGTTGTATACACTTGCGGAATTTAACACACCCGATCATCACGTGGTGCTTCGAAACAACAAGCTTTAGCAACGGTGCTAACTAAGGGTGAACACTTTATGACTTGAAATTCATGTGCATGAGGGATCATCTTATAATGCTACCATCGTTAACTAAGCAATACAAGATGCATAAAGGATTAACATCACATGCAATTCATAATATGTGATATGATATGGCCTTTCTTCTTTGTGCTTCCGATCTCCATCTTCAAGCACGAACATGATCTCCATCATCACCGGCATTGCATCATGGTCAATGACGCTTCTCCATGGTTGTCGTCCACCGGCTTCAACTATTACAACTACTTTGAATAGACACGCAGGTCTTAACAAAATTAAAGACAACCATATGGCTCCTGCCGGTTGCCAACTTACAATAAGGAACATTGCATACATCAAATATAATCACAATCATGGCCATATCACATCACTGCACACCCCTGCAAAACAAAGTTAGACGCCTCTACTTTCTTTGCATGTTTTACATGGTTTGGGGCTTTCAATAAGTGTCGTTCTAACTTACGAACAAGAACCACAACATTGATACTAGCATTGTTAATCACCCGTTGTAAATTGAATCTTAACTATGCTAGGAGAAACAGGCACCCGCAAAGCCACTTATGCAATACAAGTTGCATGTCAAGCGTGGAGCAAGTCTCATGAACGATGTCATGTAAGGTTAGCCCGGGCCGCTTCATCCCAACATCCCGCAAGATGCAAAGTACACAAGAAGCAATCGACAATAAAAGCATCAACGCCCACAATGACCATTGTGTTCTACTCGTCTGTGAGATCTACATATAGACACGGCTCTGATACCACTGTAGGGTTTCGTAGCATGGAAAACAAAAAATTTCTATCGCATACAAACAAACAAGCCAAGATATATCTACTAGATTGTAGCAACAAGTCGATGTAATAACTCACCCTCGAAGATTCCAAAGTGTTTAACGAGAGAAGATTCTCGTGGGTGATGTAGTCGTACTCTTCCCGATCTCAAGATCGCGTAGACGATCCTTCCGGCGCTGCGTTTCGGCAGCGCCTCCATGATCGGTCACACGTTCGGTACTCGCGAAGACCTTCCTCTCCCTTGTTCCAAAGCATCGGAGGTTGTAGCACTCTCCTCGCGATTCCGGCGACTGTGATGTGGTACCTAAGTAGAGGAGATCTCGCAGGGCTTCGCCTTAAGACGGAGCGAGTATGGTGGACTATGAGAGAGCCCTCGGCGATCTAGGGTTTAGACACACCGAGGAAGAGGTTCTAGGGCCGGCGGCTAGGGCTTGGAGGTGCCCAAGTCGGCGGCTAGGGGAGAAACCCTAGGGGGCGGCTGCGGCTATGGAGGGCGGCGGCTGCTAGGGTTTATAGGTGGGAAACTTGTGTGCTAGGAGGGGCAGCCCTTCCCCTCCCTTTATAGGTGGGAGGCGCGGCCAAGGGGAGGGGAGTCCCTCCCCAACTCGGATTCAAGGTGGGCCGGCGGTGGAGGGGAGGAACTCCTCCCCCAACTCGGTTTCCACCTCCCTCTCCACTTCCCAAAATAGCCGTTTGACTTTCAAATTGGCGTTTGACTTTTTCAAACTAGGATTTGATTAAACCCTTTATTTTGTTCAGCGATGACACCTAGTACATGATGCAATCATACCAACTTGATATAACACATTCATGTACCCTTCCCCTTGGTCTTGGGACATTCCGGAACCTTCTAGCACATTCCCGATGAAAACACCGGAACCATTCCCCAACTCCGAAATAGGACTTTTCTTATATGAATATTATTCTCCGGACCATTCCGGATCTCCTCGTGATATCCCGGATCCCATCGGAGACTCCGAACAACATTCGGTCTCTTTCTCATCATTCCATATCTACTCAAACAACGTCGAATCCTTAAGTGTGTCTCCCTACGGTTCGTGAATTATGCGGACATGATCGAGACACTTCTCCGAACAATAACCAATAGAGGAATCTAAAAATTCATATGACTCCCACATATTTCTACGATTACTTTGCGATCGAATGAACCACTTACATACGATACCAATTTCCCTTTGTCTCACGATAGTTTACTTATCCGAGGTTATGATCGTCGGTATCTCTGCATACCTAGTTCAACCTCGTTACTAATAAGTACTCTTTTCTCGTTCCCGTGATATGTGATCCCTTGTGAGCCAGTCACATGCTTGCAAGCTAATTGGATGACATTTCACCGAGAGGTCCCAGAGTATATCTATCCGTCATATGGATGGACAAATCCCACTCTTGATCCATGTGTCTCAAACAATACTTTCCGAACACTCAATGCCACCTTTATAGCCACCCAGTTACGGTGTGGTGTTTGATGTCATCAAAGCATCCATCCGGTAAAGGTGATATGCATGATCTCATGGTCGAAGGAATTAGGTTACTATGTATCAGAAAGCATATAACAGTTGAACTATTAAATGACTTGATCTTTATGCTACGCTTATCTATAGGAGTATGTCCACCATATCATTCTCCTAACGATATGATCTTGTTGTTAATAACATCTCAATGTTCATGATAGGGAAACCACAATTATTTATTAACCAACAAGCTAGTATTATAAAGAGGCTTTACTAGGGACTCTATTTTAGTTTACAAATCACACAAGTATTAATGTTTCCTTGTTAATACTATTATAGCATGAATGTAAACATTTATCATAAACACAAAGATATAATAATAACTATATTTATTATTGCCTCTAGGGCATATCTCCAACACTTCTCCCATGTCCTCAAGAACTAGACGAACTACTCACAAGACATCATATGGATCAAGATCAAAGATGACATGGTGATGGATAACAATCTGAACATAAACAATAATCCAATGGTTCCACTCACAAGCATCAACTACAATAGTAATCAACACCGGGAAAGTTTTCCCTAAGAACTAATGCAAGATCCAACACGATTGTTACAGCGGGATGGAGTGATGATGATGGTGATGTTGGAGATGATGGTGTGGATGATGATGATAATCCCGATGAAGCCTAGCTTGATGATGGTGTTGATGGTGATGATCTCCCCTCTCCGAAAAGTAATTTCCCCTATAGAAATCTGTATGCCGGAGAGATCTTTCTCTCTCAGTGTTTTCCGCCCCGCAGAGGCGGCGGAAATCTTTATGTGTTTGCTCCCCTGGTTTTAGGGTTCTGAGAGGAAGATATAGGCGAGAGGGCGGAGTCGGAGGCCAGCCAGGTGGGCCACACCTGCCCTAGGCACGACCTAGGGGGGACCCGCGCCTAGGGGTGTGTGGGCCCCCTGTGGCCCAGCTACGCCTCCCCTTCTGGCTTCCTTCGTCTTCTGGGAAAATATAATTTTCCAATATTTTTCTGGTATTTTTCTGATCTTCGCGAAATTGCATGAAAACACCTCTTTTCCATCAGAAACTTGACTCCAGTAGTCCATCCTCCAAGAATCATCCAACATGCAAAAACAGAGGAAAATATATAAGTAACACCTCATAATAAAACATATATCAATGAATAGAGATAAAATATGATATAAAATGGTGATGCAAATTGGACGTATCATGCGCTGTGGAACGATATGTTGACAAACAGCTTATCAACTATGTAGCCTGGCATGCCCACGAGTATCCTCTCCAGCAAACATGTCCCTAATCCATTATCTAGTGCATTGTATATTGCACTTGTGCAATATTCATTTTGCGTTCATTTTTTATTTACTCACAAGGTCACTGATGACCCACAAGTATAGGGGATCGCAACAGTCTTCATGGATAGTATTACTCAATTTATTGATTCGACACAAGGGGAGCCAAAGAATACTTGCAAGCTTTAACAACTGAGTTGTCAATTCAGCTGCACTTGGAAATAGTTCTTGCTCACAGAAGTTTATCAGTAGCAACAGTTTGTAGTAGCAACAACAGCAGTGAAACAGGAGCAATAGTAACAGTAGTAGCAAATAGTAGGATTCGAGCGCGGTAGGCATAGGGATGGATGGACAGGAGTTGCATGGACGAGTCTAAACATGTAATTTCAAGATCTAGGGCATTGCAGATAAATAAGAACAAGCATCCAAGAACTAAACAATCATAGGCATGTGCTCCATAAATAGTCATCCGTGCTCGCAATAAGAACTTGCACAACATCTTCTGTCCAGACAGCCCGTGGCAGCGGGGCCTCTAGGGAACTACTGGCAATTAAGGTGCTCCTTTTAATAGAGCACCGGAGCAAAGCATTAACACTCCGTGAACACATGTGATCCTCGCACCACAACCATCCCCTCCAGTTGTCCCAATTTCTGTCACTTTGGGGCCTTTGGATCCGGACAATGATATGTGTACACAACTTGCAGATAAGATCACAAAAAATACTATCATAATGATTCAATAATAAGTTCAGATCTGAGATCATGGCACTCGGGCCCTAGTAACAAGAATTAAGCACAACAAGTTGCAACAAAGTCAAATAGCACTAATAGAGATACTAGGCACTATGCCCTAACAATCTTATTCGATTACAAGATAGAACTCATCCAATCCCTACCATCCCCATAGCCTACAACGGGGGATTACTCACTCATCGATGAGGGAAACATCGATGGTTGATGGAGAGGCGTTGGTGATGACGATTGATGACCAAGGAAAAAAATAGCGTGCTATTTCTTTTAGCGTGACCCTTCTCCAAACGCTCTGAAAGTTATAGCGTGCTAATAGAGTGCTATTTTTCAAAATAGCGTGGGTAAAAAAATAAAAAAAATAAGATCTAGCATGTATTACTAGGGATTTCAGCAGCTATTTTTTGAGTAATACATGCATAATCAATTAACTAGAAGTGGCCAAATGACGAAGTTTGCTTGACATACGGTGCAAGACAAGTTAGAGTACAAGAACTGCATTAGGTTAGCTCACTAGTCGAGAACTTGAGGTGCGCGTCCTCCTGGTGCTTCAATGTGTCTGGTGGACGTGCCAAGCAGAGAGGTGGCCGACCGGCTGGACCTAGAGGAGACGGGCGTTGCAGTCTGTCAGCAGCCGCCACCGTCATGTGGGGAGGGAGAACCGGGGAATAGGGTTGAGTTGACATAGATTTAGATGTAGAGTGTTGGACGTGGTGGAGTCGTGGGCTCAATGGGCTTATGGGGTGGCGCTATATTCATAGATTTTTTTAGCGGCGCTATTGTGTTGTGACGTTATAGCGTATTTAGCGTCGCTAAAGCATAATTAGCGCCATAGCGAGCATATTTTGCATAGCGTAGCGTTCACGTTTCAAATATGCTATAGCGCCGCTATAGCTAAGAAATAGCGCGCTATTTTTTTCCATGTTGATGACCCACAAGTAAAGGGGATCACAACAGTCTTCGCGGGTAGTATGACCCAATTTAATGATTCAACACAAGGGGTGCCAAAGAATACTTGCAAGCCTTAACAAGTGAGTTGTCAATTCAGCTGCACCTAGAAATAGTTCTTGCTCACAGAAGTTTATCAGTAGCAATAGTTTGTAGTAGCAACAGCAAAGCAACAGCAACAGTGGAACAAGAGCAATAGTAACAGTAACAGTAAACAGTGGGATTCGAGTGCTGTAGGCATAGGGATGGATGGACGGGCGTTGCATGGACGAGTCTAAACATGTAACTTCAATATCTAGGGCATTGCATATAAATGATAACAAGCATCCATGTACTAAACAATCCTAGGCATGTTCTCCAAATATAGTCATACGTGCTCGCAATGAGAACTTGCACAACATCTTCTGTCCAGCCAGCCTGTGGCAGTGGGGACTCTAGGGAACTACTGGCAATTAAGGTGCTCCTTTTAATAGAGCACCGGAGCAAAGCATTAACACTCCGTGAACACGTGTGATCCTCACACCACAGCCATCCCCTACGGTTGTCCCAATTATTGTCACTTTGGAGCCTTTGGATCCGGACAATGATATGTGTACACAACTTGCAGATAAGATCACAAACAATACTACTATAATGATTCAATAATAAGTTCAGATCTGAGATCATGGAACTCGGGCCCTAGTGACAAGCATTAAGCACAACAAGTTGCAACAAAGTCAAATATAACTAATAGAGATACTAGGCACTATGCTCTAACAGATCTTATTCGATTACATGATAGAACTCATCCAATCCCTACCATCCCCAAGCCTACAACGGGGGATTACTCACTCATGGATGAGGGAAACATCGGTGGTTGATGGAGATGCGTTGGTGATTACGATGGCAATGATCCTCTCCAAATTCCTTGTCCCGGTAGGGTGCTAGAACGGAGTTTCTGGATCCGAATCTTGGTTTCTGGTGGAGGTGGCGGAGCGGAACTCTTTCTAGAAAACTATCGAACCCCCTTGGTTTTTAGGTTGAAAGGCAACTTATAGGCGCAGAGGGAGGCCGCGGCGGTTCATGGGGTGGCTGCACCCCCTGGGCGCGTCTAGTGGTGGGCCCGCGCCTAGCAGGGGTGTGGTCCCCTAGGCCCCTTCTCCGTCTCGTCTTCTGGCTCCATAGATCTTCTGGTGAAATATAATTTTTGGCATATTTTCCTGATAGACAAAAACTAGACACCAAGGTAATTCTGCTGAAAACAGCGCCAGTCCATGTTAGTTGTATCCAAATCACACAAGTTTAGAGGAGAAACAATAGCAAAAGTGTTCGAGAAAGTAGATATGTTTTGGACGTATCAACTCCCCCCAAGCTTAGCTTATTGCTTGTCCTCAAGCAATTCAGTTGAAAACTGAGTGCGATAAAAGAACTTTCACGAACACATTTGCTTCATATAATGTATATATTCTCAGCATAGGATTAGATGCTTAAACTATTCATAATAAAGAGTATGCAACTAAGTCTACTCAATAGTCATGCAAGCTATGAAGAGAAACCAACTCAATAATACTCCCTCCGTTCCTTAACATAAGGTGTATAGTTTTTTGCATGAATATTAGCACACGGGCTAAAATGGCAAATTTTGATACTTGTAGACGTTAATACAGATAGGCGATCGATGTGAGAATAGAGCAAAAATAGAGAAATCCCTGTATCTTATCTCTCCTAATCAGATTGACTCCTAAATTGTGTTCAAAAAACCCACAATCCCATCATACACCTTATATTCTAGAACTTTTTACAGAAAAGTATACACCTTATATCAAGGAACGGAGGGAGTAATAAGTAGCATGAAACATAAACATAAGCAACATTGCAATGCTCATAGTAAGGTATGATAAGTGGTATCTCGCTTGCCTTTGTTTGGAGAGCACAATATAAATGCCAAGGCACCTCTGAAGTTCAAGTGAAGACTAGATATAAAGATATTAGAGATACAAGCATCAAAGTCATGACATAAATAACCATGTTTTGGAACAAACACAAGAATGACAACTATGCTCTCAAGAAGGTGCTCATAGAATGAGTGGTAACTCAACAAGGGAGTGAAAAAGGTTTTGAAAAGTTTGAAAGGCTTCCTAATGCTGAAAGGAAGGTACTCATTAGCTTTAAGCTCCCATTGCCCCTATCATAGGCATCTTTATATGGTTAAGGTGAAAGCGAGGTCCAGTATGTGTTATATGCTTGACAGACCATAAACTGGAAATCCCAAGTCCCTTGAGTACGAGGGCCGCTCCGCATGCTACTCAATTTTGGTTACCTGCAAGTTCTTGCCATTGTACATACATGCATATCATAGAGAACCGCCAACGGGGTGCCCCTTGCACATGATACAAGAGCTATCCCGTGATCAAAATGACAAGGCAAGCAGACAATGAGCATCTCAGCGATCTTTTTATTTACTATATGCATAGATTTTTATTGAGGATGCTTCACAGAATGCTCATTATGGTGATGCTGCAAGTTTCCACCATGATTAGGCATGGCTTAGGCTAGCGGCCCAGGCGTTTCTCTAACACATATATGTACTCCATGAACTCACAAGCTCCCCTTTTATTTCACACCGTCGACGTCCGCAAAAAAGAGAGCAAGATATCAACTGGATATGTATCCATGGGTGTCGAAAGAGTTCCCCGTGACAACACGGTTCTGCTAACTCCCAACCTTTAATTTGCAAGCATATAACTTTCATGGACAGGTCACAATGGTTCAGGATTATTAAGTGCAAGGAATAAAGTGTGCCATCAAGTTCGTGAGAGCTTTACTAAATAACTTTCTCAAAACAGACAAACATTTTATTTGGAAGAAAACCAAGCATATAGAATATGCACTGAAATAGCAAATGATGCTAATATGTAGGTATGGTGGACACAGTTGGCAATATTGGTTTTGGGGAGTTGGAAGCACAAGTAGAGCTAATACTCAGTTCAAGTGAAGGCTAGCAATAGAGAGGGAGCGACAAACGAGAGAGCAATAACTGTCATAATCATGCTTGCAACAAAATATGACTAATTATGGCATGAAAATTATACTAGAACTCTGAGGCAAAATAAATCATTGAGGCTTACTGACTATTGTTTAGTCATATGCATGCGTGAGCATGTGCCAAGTCGATTCACATGAAACATTCAGAGGGGGATACCACAATATCATACCAAAATATGAATAAAACAATGCAAGCAAACATTCATATGACATGCTACAAACTATTACCAAACTGGATCTAATCATAGACAAGCAAGAACTACTAAACATCCATCAGTAACATACTCCTTACAATGAAAAGACTAAGCATGCTCACAATAATGAGTATATGTACAAAAATGAAAACAAATAGAGTTTGTTACCAGCCTCTTACTACACCTCAAGTTTTCTTAATCTTCATCATTTCCCTTCACTTGTGTGACTTGAATAATAACATGAAACCAAAATCCACTGAGGACGGCTGAACCCTGCAAAGAACTCACAAAACCAAAGAAGAACAACAAATATTTTTGGTGTTTTCAATTTTTCAAACAAGCCAACAAAGCAAAAAACAAGCAAAGCAAAAAAAACAAACAAAGCAAAAACAAAAACTAAGACGCTCTAAGAACAACACAACTGTGCATGAAACAATAAAAACGAAGTGTCTAGAAAGACCTGGGATTTTTATTGATGAAGAAGGGGATACCTTGGGCACCCCCAAGCTTTGACGCTTTCACCTCTTGAATATTTATAGGGGTGACACGGGGTGGATCCCCCCAAGCTTGAGCTTTTGTCCATTCTTCATCTCATTACATCATCCTCTCTCTACACCTGAATTTTTTCCTTCATACAAAACTTCACACAATCTTCATTACCAACATTAGTGTATTCAAAAGATAATAGACCCTTAGGCTTAGCTTTATAACAGCAAAACCTTTCACTAAAAACACAAGCTATTGTAGCAATTTCTTCAAAAGGCTAAATTTCCCAAAAAGAACCCAAAAAGGAATCAATAAGAAGCAAATGCAAATAATGGCAGAAATCTGTCAAAACAGACCAGCAAGTAGAAACCGATTTTTTCGGACACCTTCTGTTGCTCAAATTAAAAAGTGTTGAGCTAAAGAAAATTATCTAACATACTGAGGGATTTATTCATAAAATATCAGCTCAAACCGACTTACATAGATTTCTCACGAATTTTTACGGTGGCATAAAAATCTGTTTTGGGACAACAACTCTCCAAATCTCACTTTCCTTTCATTAGAGGTTATTATTGGCACAAAAACCAAATAAAAAGGATAAGGAGAGGTCACTACTGAAGTAATAACTTCCAAGACTCAAGAAAACTTTTGTGTTATCTCCCAATAAGTACTTTTCTTTAACGCCTTTAAGTTAGGCACGACGAAGAGCAAGGATTGGAAAGGAGAAAAATAAAAGTGAGCAAGTATAACCACTGTGAAAGCATTGTTTTGTTCATTAAAATCTCTTTGTTAACAAGGTTGATCAAGTCTTGTTACCAAAACAATCTTATATGAAACAAAACTTTGCATTTCACTAAATGATTATGTTACCTCAATCTTGATAGCAATAGTCCCAATCATAATAGTTTCAAAAATTTCTTGTGGAATAGGATAATATATTTCTCCAACTTTGATGCTCTCAATATTTTCAATGGAATTCAGGAAATAGCTCTTATCAATCTTCTTGGGGAAATAAACAGTATGCCCTTTGTCACTAATATTGAATGTTACTTTTCCTTGATTACAATTGATGACAGCACCTATAGTATTAAGAAAAGGTCTCCCAAGAATAATAGACATATTATCATCTTCAGGCATTACAAGCACAACAAAATCAGTTAAAACCAAGAAATTATGAGCTACTTGAACAGGAACATCCTCACATATACCAACAGGAATAGTAATTGACTTATTAGCCATTTGCAAAGATATATCAGTTGGTATCAACTTCTCTAGCTGGAGTCTCTTGTAGAGAGAAAAAGGCATAATACTAACTCCAGCTCCCAAATCACATCAAGCAGTTATAACATAATTATTCTTAATAGAGCAAGGAATAGTTGGTGTACAAAGCATTTTAATATCATTAGAAGTTCTTTCCACAATATCTTTCAACTCTTTAATACCTCTAGAGTTTTCCAATAAATGATTTTGAACTTGTTTATTAAAATTATCTTGTTTAACAACAAAAATGTCAAGTTCCTCTAAACATTGATCAGGAGGCTTACCATAAGGAATATCACCTTCATCAAAGTGTTGGAGAGAGTGTACCTCAATAGTGGATGAGTGGGGAATTAGCTTGCATAATTCTTCTATAGGAGGTAGATTCTTCACATCTTCAGCTCTAATACCTTTCTCCTTTAGACATTTCTTAGATTCTTTCATCATTTCATCATTTAATGCAATAACTCCCCTCTTCTTTGGTGTTGGTGTTGGAACTGGTTCAGGCACAACTGATTCAGGAGTAATAGGCTTAGGTGTATTTAGCTCAGTTGAAGTCCAATCATCATAATTTTTGCTTATTTTATACATTAATTCTTCAACATCTGTAGGAGTTCTTTTCCTAAAAACACAATCAGCAAAGCTATCTAGGTATGTCCTAGAATCATTAGTTAGTCCATTATAATAAATATCAAGGAGCTCATTCTTAGGCAATGTACATCTAGGATGTGCATGAATCAAGGCACACAACCTTGTCCATGACCCAGGCAATTTATCTTCTTCTCCCTGTTTAAAATCAAAAAGTCTCTGCAAAGCAGCATGTCTAGCACTGGGAGGAAAATATTTCTGGAAGAAAGAAGCAATCAAGCAATCAGGGCTATCAATGGAACCAGGAGGCAATCTATTAAACCAAGACCTAGCTTCTCCTTTTAGTGAAAAAGGGAAGATCTTTATAACAAAGTACTTGCACATCTTAAAATCATTAGAAAATAAAGCACTCATAGTAGAAAGCTCATTCATATGAGACACAACACTCTCATTTTTAGTCCCACAAAAAGGTTCTTTCTCAACAATGTCCAAATAGGATAAATCAAGAGAGAAATCATAATCTTTATCTTTAATATCTATGGGAGAGGTGGAAAACTTAGGATCAGAGGAAAGTTTAGGAATAATTGTACGTCTAGAAAGGAGACTCTTAATAGCACTAGCACCATGTGTGTTTCGGCACTCTTCAACAAATTCATCAGTGAACTCAATGTAACCATCATTAATATCATAACTGTCTCTAGACTCAGCTGAGCTAACAGGTGTAACAGTGTCTTCACTAGGAGTTTCAGTATTTCCTAGACTAGCCATAGTAGCATCTAGGAAAGGACCTAATGAACCACTCACATCAAGCAAAGTAGAAGTAACATCGTGAGCATCAAACCTAGTTTTAGATTCAGCAGTAGTAGCAGTGTGTGTATCATGAGTATGTGGTGGTGGTGTAACAAGATTACTTATAACAGACGGTGAATCAATAGCAACAGAGGTGTTTAGGACTATACCTCTTCTTGTAGTGGATGGTAAAATAGGAAACTTTCCATCACGAGACTTACCCATGATGAAAGGTGTAGCAGTAAACAATAATAGATCCAAGTGAACTTACAAATAAAGCTATGCTCCCCGGAAATGGCGCCAGAAAATAGTCTTGATGACCCACAAGTATAAGGGATCGCAACAGTCTTCGCGGGTAGTATTACCCAATTTATTGATTCGACACAAGGGGAGCCAAAGAATACTTGCAAGCCTTAACAACTGAGTTGTCAATTCAGCTGCACCTGGAAATAGTTCTTGCTCATAGAAGTTTATTAGTAGCAACAGTTTGTAGTAGCAACAGCAAAGCAATAGCAGCAGTGAAACTGGAGCAATAGAAACAGTAGTAGCAAACAGTAGGATTCGAGCGTGGTAGGCATAGGGATGGATGGATGGGCATTGCATGGACGAGTCTAAACATGTAACTTCAAGATCTAGGGCATTGTAGATAAATAAGAACAAGCATCCAAGTACTAAACAATCATAGGCATGTGATCCATAAATAGTAATGCGTGCTCGCAATGAGAACTTGCACAACATCTTCTGTCCAGCCAGCCCGTGGCAGCGGGGCCTCTAGGGAACTACTGGCAATTAAGGTGCTACTTTTAATAGAGCACCAGAGCAAAGCATTAACACTCCGTGAACACATGTGATCCTCACACCATAGCCACCCCCTCCGGTTGTCCCAATTTCTGTCACTTCGGGGCCTTTGGATCCGGACAATGATATGTGTACACAAATTCCAGATAAGACCACAAACAATACTATCATAATGATTCAATAATAAGTTCAGATCTGAGATCATGGCACTCGGGTCCTAGTGACAAGTATTAAGCATAAAAAGTTGCAACAACGTCAAATAGCACTAATAGAGATACTAGGCACTATGGCCTATCAATCTTATTCGATTACAAGATATAACTCATCCAATCCCTACCATCCCCATAGCCTACAGCGGGGGATTACTCACTCATGGATGAGGGAAACATCGATGGTTGATGGAGTGGCATTGGTGATGACGAAGGTGATGATCCTCCCCAAATTCCCCGTCCCGGCACGGTGCCAGAACGGAGTTTATGGATCCGAATCGCGGCTTCTGGTGGTGGCAGCGCAGCGGAACTCTTTCTGGAAAAACATCGAAACCCCCTTGGTTTTTAGGTCAAGGGGTAACTTATAGGCAAAGAGGGAGCCCGAAGGGGTGCATGGGGTTGCCGCACCCCCCTAGGCATGGGTTGGGCCCACCCGCGCCTGGCAGGGATGTGGCCCCCCAGGCCTCCACTCCGTTTCGTCTTCTGGCTCCGTGGATCTTCTGGCGAAAAATAATTTTTGGCATGTTTTCTGGGATTTTTCCTCATAGTTGATTTTCTGCACAAAAACTAGACACCAAGGTAATTCTGCTGAAAACAGCGTCAGTTCATGTTAGTTGTATTCAAATCACACAAGTTTAGAGGAGAAACAATAGAAAAAGTGTTCGGGAAAGTAGATACGTTTTGGACGTATCAGTCATCAAACTAGATTGTGACACAATAGGGAGGGGCTGGCATCCCCCACCTGTCTTTCTATATGTGCTCCTTGTGATCGCTAGGCACATAGGCCCGTGGTGTCGGAGAGGGTTAAGGAGGCGGCAATGCCACTACACACTCACAACCGTAGCCGAAGCTGGGGAACCTTCCCAGAGACCCGGTGGCTCGTCGCTTCTACGTCCAGCTGGATGAGAGTGGCCTTGTCACTGCATGCAAGTTCTAGAAGGTTCTGAAGGACCGGCTGAAGATCCCTCTCCCCTGCTGCAAGTTGGTGTCAGCCTTCCGGTGGTGCAACGAATGGGTGCATGTGGACTTCCTCGGGGGGGGGGGGGGCACATGGTACTAAATATTCAAACTTTTGGCTTCAAGATGACGAGCTAAACAGGCAGATCCTCCACCGCCAGACACTACCCTAACCATGGCTAAGTGAGCTTTAGGTAGTCTAGCGGTGTAAGTATGAAAATAGTTGTCTAGCAGTTTTCTGAACCATGTCTACGTGATATGAATAATTGTTGTGCCTTTTCATAAGTATAGTTCATCCAAATTGTGTAAATTTTGATCAGGGTGTAATCACCTAATGTTAGTGTGCAGGGAAGATGACCTTGTTGATGCATATGTAGTAGGAAACCTACTTAAGCTGTATGTGAGGCTATACAATATGGTAATCAGCTAATATGTGTTCTTAATCATATCATGTGTGTTGTTTAGTTCTACGAGGTACACACCACCACTGTGGTGGTAGGATTGCCATATTTGAAACCCTATCAAACACGTGTGTTCTGCATTAGAGCATCTCTAGAAGATACCACATTCTGTCCCGAACCGCAAAATAATTGCCAGTTTACTATACGAAGCGGAAAAATGGCTCTTCTAGATGTTGCATATCGTACCACATCTGATTTTTTTTGGATTCCCGCATATCAACCTTCGCATCCCGTATATTTTTGGTTTCTACTCTCACTTTTGTCGCTCCCCGCAAACGTTTTCCATTGGAGGCATGCTGAAGATTCATGACTGTAACACCCTCAGAATCGGACCTATGCAAGTTTGAGCAAAATTCGCCAAACCCACATAGAAACGATTCAAAGGTGCCCACCAGGCACTTTCGTGCGGGTGGAAAACGAAGTAATAACATTACACAACAGTCCTCGATGGGACCCACAGAACAGATATATATATAACAGCGACTCAAAGAGTCAAGAGTACAGATTTAATATACAAGATCCAAATCACCTTGAAAACGGTAGAGCGTCCGACTACGGACAAGAAGCAAATGGGGCTAAGAGCCCTGAAGAATAACCAATGGCGTCCATAACCCTGCCCAGGCCAAGCCGGAAGGGTAACCCTGCTAACGACGTCGATCTCAAAACCTGCTTAAACAAAAGGGGTGCCGACAACGGGCAAAGGAAAAAGAAGGAGCGTCAGTACTGAGGCCAGTACACGGCGAGGCTAGAATTCGGCGGTCCTCGCCTACATAGGTATGGTGGACTGAAGCGGCAGCGGCAGCATGCACTAAACAACCTATAGAGACTCGAGACAACTGGCGGTTATCAGAAAAGGGTAAGAATGACCTATCCGGATCCAACCTGAAGCTAACACCAAACAAACCCATCCTGGTGTTTCCCCCTCGAGACCAAACGAGGAAGTCAACCGAGGAACTCACACAGTTGGCAGTTTTACTTATTCAGTTATCGTTGCAGCAATTACTAGTCAGATTTAGTTAACCGTCCTGATAAAGTAAGCAGTGGGCACTTTTAATTAACCATTTCCGTTATAGTTGCGTCAATTACTAGTCAGATACAGGTAGCATGAGATAAACCCATAACCCAGCAGTTGTTGGTACTTTTATTCAGCCATTTCGTTGTAGTTGCAGTACTTACTAGTCAGGTACAATGGTCGCAAGCGACACACAAAACAAGCAATTGTGGGCAGTATTATTTAGTCATTCCATTATAGTGAAGCTGATTACTAGTCATTATAAGTCAAATTTATAGCAGTAAACTTTAGTTATGCTTGTCTATGATCGAGATACTGTGCTCCAAGTCGTCCATATCCGCGGACTCGGCTTTCAGAAAGTTTTACCCGGCGGTGCACCAATAGCAACACACGCCGATCAACCTCGAAAAACCAAATCAAAACCCAACGAGGCTTTCGATTGAACAATCACAGATTCAGAAATATTTCAGGGGCCACCTTAAGTAGATCCCGCAAGCCGGTGACTCGAGACGGGCTCAAGGTTTGGGTGGGCCGTGAACGATCGGGAACCCGAAAGTGTGGCTGGGCTTGTCGACACCGCGAATCGTGTCCCGATCCTAACAGTACAGTGTGCTCCTCGCACAATTTAAATACGTAAAGTAGCATGGCATAAGTACAGATAGTAAAAAACACCTCAAACTAGTTGTGGCCCCAAGAAATAAGACGGAATCAAGCTCGCTCAGGGGATCCCATACTCCCCGAATGTGGATAGCGCGATAAATCAAGGAACAGGTATCAAGTACTCGGGGTCTTACGGGACACAAGTGGGCGTTCGGAAACCAAATATTATCTATCACCCACCGATGCCTCTGCTTATTTCAATTTTAGTTGTTAAACAGGAATGAAAGTGTGCGATAAGTAAAAACTAGAATCATCTCCAACATCAACATGCGGCAATACATCAGCAACTGTGGCATTTGACGACTCGCAACAGCACTTAAGCAAGCGACTACGACGCGCAAGTCCAACTAGCTACCAAACAACAGGTAATAGGATGTGTCCAAGGCGATTTAGGGCTGCACGGTAGATCACGGGTACGGAAACTGAAGCATCGCAACACAGATAGCAATAGATCAACAGGAGGGAAGTAAATACTATAAAAGCAAGATAGGTAGAAAGAGGGAGATGCTCGCCTGAAAACATTGTCGAAGGTTCAACCGAAGATCGGGGCGAAGCTCACATCAACTCAACGGCCTTATCCGCGAAGAAGCAAAACACTAGAAGAAACATCGGAGGCACTATTTAATACACGACAGAAGATCGGCATGATGCATGCATGATGGATGACATGGCAAAGGTGCGATGCAAAATGGTCAAGATTAAGCGGAACCGGGGTCCCGACATTAATTAGATGGTTCAAGTTATTTAATTACCCCGCAAATTAAATGTTGTTTAACATGGCCAAAATATGGTACCGGTTCGCTACACAAATTTAAATGAGGCCAATATAAGGCTAGATTTGCCCGCATATGGGCCCCATATTTAATTATTAGGTGAATCGGCATAAGGCCCCCAAACACAAGATTATGCATGCAAGTATGACAATTCAATATGCAACAAGTTGTTATTTCATTTATAAAATAGGGCTCGAGAAAAGGGTTCACATTAGGGTTCTCGGCGATCTTGGGGTTCCGGGGTTCGGGGTCGGCCTCAGGGTCCAGGGTTCGACGGGTTCGGCGAGAACGTTCTCGGAAAGGGTAGATCTTGGCGTTCCGAGAAGCCGGACTTGGTTCGGTGTCGGGGTTCATCAGATCTTCCGGGGCGGTACCGTTCTTGTCGTCGGGCAGATCTTGTCGGGCCGGCGTTTCGGGTCGGTCTTGGCGTCCGGAAAACGGTACTTGTCGCACCTGTGGTCTTTGGGTGTTAAGGCGACGACCTTGTCGTTCCGATGTCGGGGTCTCGAAATACGGGCCAAGTACTTGGCGTCCTTAGCGATCTTGGCGTCCTCTAGGGAAGACCATGTCGAGCCATCGGGTTTTGTTTGGTCTTGAGGCCCGGTGGATCACTCGGCGTTCTCGAGGAAGCACTTGTTGCGTGTGGTCGCCGGTCCGAAGTGGGCTTCGAGTATGGCGACGTATGTCGAAGATCTTGTCGGTAACCTTGTCAACGGGACGGTCTTGTCGCATCCACGAAGGTGACGTCGGTAACACGGCGATGGGAGGCAACCAGAGGGACTCCTAGCAGGCGCCTGGACGAACATGCTACAACCAGAGGGCGGTTCCACGGTGAGCTCCGATGGAGGAAGCGGCCCGCGGCGGCAATAGGAAGGACCCGCGAGGCTTGGCGGCATGCAGGCGGGCGGCGGCGTGGTTGCCGAGGGGTGGGCCCGGCGGCGACGGCAGCAGGCAGGGGCAGAGGCAAGCGCCGGCGACGGGGTCGGGACCCACGGTGGCGGGAGCCACCCACGGGGAAGCGCGGCGGTGACGACGGTCTCCCTGGAGGCCGAGGCGGCGGGGAAACCAGAGGGAAGCGGCGGGCTTGAGCGTTGGCCGGCTGGCGGAGCGCGGCCGGCCAAGAAGCGCGGGGCTGAGCTCGGCGGAGAGGGGCGCGGCTCGCGCATGGCGCCAGTGGCTCGCAGCCGTGGAAGCGGAGGGGCGAGGCGGGATGCTGGCCGTGGGGAGAGCGAGGCTTCGCTGGAGGAGTCTGTGGCCGGGCGAAGCGGAGGCGGCAACTAGGGAGGAGAGGCGATCTTGGCCGAGTCCGGAGGAGCTTGCGGGAGGCGGCCTTGGCTGGTGAGGCGCCAGTGGGAGGAGGGGTGGAGCACGGCGGGGTTGGGGTTGTCGGGCTGGAAGGGGTGAGGAAGGAGAGAAACAGGGCAGAGGTGGGGACGGGGTGGGCCAGGCGTGGGGGGGGTTGGGCGCGTGCGGGGGTTGGTGGGTGAGAGCTGGGTGGGGATGGTTGACTGGGGGGTGGGCCAGAGGCGGTGAGGGCCCCAGCGGCAGAGAGAGAGGGGTAGGGGCGGCTGGGTGGTGAGGGAGAGAGGCCGGGCATGGTGGGACCTGGGGGCCACGCGGGGTGTGGAAAAATCTGGGCAGGGTGGGGCTGCTGTGCGTGTAGTGCGTCGTGTGCGTCATGTGTGTGGCCAGGGAAGGGAGATTGAGGAGAGAGGGAGAGAGATAGAGAGGGGTGAGGTGGCAGGTGGGGAGTGGTGGAGACTAGGGAAAAGGTGAGGTGGCGGGATCCGATTGGGTGGGGTGATGTGGAGGGGGAGAGAGGGTAGATTAGTTGGTGGGCTTAGGATTTAGAAGGGCAGGTGTAGGTGGACCGTTTAGAAAATGGGGGTGGTCGTTCGGGTCGATTCGGCCCGTTCGACTGCCCCCGCTAAAAATAAATTAAATTTTATTTGTTTTAAACAGGCCATATGCAAACCGATAGCGGCCAAAACAAAATATTCCGGGGACCCGGTTTTGATGTTTGAATAGAGAGGGGCGTTTAGAAAACAACACGGGCTTTGCAAACATAGTTTTATGCAAACAGTGCATGATGATGACGATGCAATGCACAAAATCAACGCGATTTTCTAGTAGTGGTTTTTGCGGGATGCCACAATTCGACACCACTAACAAAGGATCTCGCCCTCGAGATCCGCCTCATGGTACCGGAAGGAAGGTCGGCGATCTGCATCTTCTCGCTTCAGGTAGATCCTCGCGACACCACTAACGAGGGTTTCTTCTTCATCTGGAAAACGGCGACACCACCAACAAAGGGTCGTTGTCCGTGATCGTCGGGAGAACACTCCGGTAACAAAAAGGTCGAAGGTAGAGGTATCAACAAATAAAGCCACCTCTAACTTCCGTGGACGGAGTAAAATCGCTGGATCCACTGATTCGAGGTACAAGAGCGAATGATAAGAGTAGTCGGATGGTGATCAGTCCATCGCGCACCCAAACCATTACTCTGCACACGAATAGGCGGATTATGCAACCAACTCCCGGAATGAGACTGAAGATCTCGACAAGCGAGGTTCGGAAACAAAGGAGTGATGCAGACTCTGCATCGGATCTGGCGTGGATGATGGCGTCGCGTCGGAAAACACCGGAAGGCACAAACAAAGAACAAAGAATGGTAACACCGTAGACGGATTCCTCAGGCAGCTTGAACACCGGATGATAGAACTTCGTTAACAGAGGAGGAAGCGAAACCCTGAAGGTACGACGGAAACCCAACCACGAGAAATCCTGGACTCGAAGAAAAGATAAGAGAGCAGATTCAAAACACGTCGAGATAAGAGGAGAATAGCAGAGGGGTAAGAAGTAAAATCAGACCTAATCAGAACTATCCAACCGATTTTTGCAAAATAGTTTTGACACTCTACCTCGGCCGTTAGCTAGGTTATCCTACAGGCTGGACTTGTGGGGTATCGCAATCGAGCTCGATACCACTCAGAACACCCTCGAATCGGACCTATGCAAGTTTGAGCAAAATTCGCCAAACCCACATAGAAACGATTCAAAGGTGCCACCAGCACTTTCGCGGGTGGAAAACGAAGTAATAACATTACACAACAGTCCTCGATGGGACCCACAGAACAGATATATATAACAGCGACTCAAAGAGTCAAGAGTACAGATTTAATATACAAGATCCAAATCACCTTGAAAACGGTAGAGCGTCCGACTACGGACAAGAAGCAAATGGGGCTAAGAGCCCTGAAGAATAACCAATGGCGTCCATAACCCTGCCCAGGCCAAGCCGGAAGGGTAACCCTAACGACGCCGATCTCAAAACCGCTTAAACAAAAGGGTGCCGACACGGGCAAAGGAAAAAGAAGGAGCGTCGATCTTGAGGCCGATTACAGCGAGGCTAGAATTGGCGGTCCTCGCCTACATAGGTATGGTGGATCAAGCGGCAAAGATGCACTAAACAACCTATAGAGACTCGAGACAATCGGGTTATCAAAAAGGGTAAGAATGACCTATCCGGATCCAACTCAAGCTAACACCAAACAAACCCATCCTGGTGTTTCCCCCTCGAGACCAAACGAGGAAGTCAACCGAGGAACTCACACAGTTGGCAGTTTTACTTATTCAGTTATCGTTGCAACAATTACTAGTCAGGTTTAGTTAATCGTCCTGATAAAATAAACAGTGGGCATTTTTAGTTAACCATTCCGTGATAGTTGCGTCAATTACTAATCAGATACAGGTAGCATGAGATAAACCCATAACCCAGCAGTTGTTGGTACTTTTATTCAGCCATTCCGTTGTAGTTGCAATACTTACTAGTCAGGTATAATGGTCGCAAGCGACACGCAAAACAAGCAATTGTGGGCAGTATTATTTAGTCATTCCATTATAGTGAAGCTGATTACTAGTCATTATAAGTCAAATTTATAGCAGTAAACTTTAGTTATGCTTGTCTATGATCGAGATATCAGGCTCCAAGTCCCATATCCATGGACTCGGCTTTCAGAAAGTTTTACCCGGCCGGGGTGCACCAATAGCAACACACGCTCGATCAACCTCGGAAAAACCAAATCAAAACCCAACGAGGCTTTCACGACTGAACAATCACAGGATTCAGAAATATTTCAGGGGGCCACCCCTTAAGTAGATCCCGCAACGAAGCCAGCTGACTCCGAGACGGGCTCAAAACCCGAAAGTGTGGCTGGGCTTGTCGACACCGCGAAATCGTGTCCCGATCCTAAACAGTACAGTGTGCAGTACCTCGCACAATTTAAATACAGAAAAGTAGCATGGCATAAGTACAGGATCGTAAATAAAACCTCAAACTAGTTTGTGGCCCCAAGAAATAAGACTGAATCAAGCTCTGGCTCAGGGGATCCCATACTCCCGAATGTGGATAGCGCGATAAATCAAGGAACAGTATCAAGTACTCGGGTCTTACGGGACACAAGTGGGCGTTGAAACCAAATATTATCTATCACCCACCGATGCCTCGCTTATTTCAATTTTAGTTGTTAAACAGGAATGAAAGTGCGATAAGTAAAACTAGAATCATCTCCAACATCAACATGCGGCAATACATCAAGAATCGTGGCATTTGACGACTCGCAACAGCACTTAAGCAAGCGACTACGACGCGCAAGTCCAACTAGCTACCAAACAACAGGTAATAGGATGTGTCCAAGGCGATTTAGGGCTGCACGGTAGATCACGGGTACGGAAACTGAAGCATCGCAACACAGATAGCAATAGATCAACAGGAGGGAAGTAAATACTATAAAAGCAAGATAGGTAGAAAGAGGGAGATGCTCGCCTGAAAACATTGTCGAAGGTTCAACCGAAGATCGGGGCGAAGCTCACATCAACTCAACGGCCTTATCCGCGAAGAAGCAAAACACTAGAAGAAACATCGGAGGCACTATTTAATACACGGCAGAAGATCGGCATGATGCATGCATGATGGATGACATGGCAAAGGTGCGATGCAAAATGGTCAAGATTAAGCGGAACCGGGGTCTCGACATTAATTAGATGGTTCAAGTTATTTAATTACCCCGCAAATTAAATGTTGTTTAACATGGCCAAAATATGGTACCGGTTCGCTACACAAATTTAAATGAGGCCAATATAAGGCTAGATTTGCCCGCATATGGGCCCCATATTTAATTATTAGGTGAATCGGCATAAGGCCCCCAAACACAAGATTATGCATGCAAGTATGACAATTCAATATGCAACAAGTTGTTATTTCATTTATAAAATAGGGCTCGAGAAAAGGGTTCACACATTAGGGTTCTCGGCGATCTTGGGGTTCCGGGGTTCGGGGTCGGCCTCAGGGTCCAGGGTTCGACGGGTTCGGCGAGAACGTTCTCGGAAAGGGTAGATCTTGGCGTTCCGAGAAGCCGGACTTGGTTCGGTGTCGGGGTTCATCAGATCTTCCGGGGCGGTACCGTTCTTGTCGTCGGGCAGATCTTGTCGGGCCGGCGTTTCGGGTCGGTCTTGGCGTCCGGAAAACGGTACTTGTCGCACCTGTGGTCTTTGGGTGTTAAGGCGACGACCTTGTCGTTCCGATGTCGGGGTCTCGAAAATACGGAGCGAAGTACTTGGCGTCCCTTAGCGATCTTGGCGTCCTCTAGGGAAGACCATGTCGAGCCATCGGGTTTTGTTTGGTCTTCGGGGCCCGGGGTGGATCACTCGGCGTTCTCGAGGAAGCACTTGTTGCACGTGTGGTCGCTCGGTCCGCGAAGTGGGCTTCGAGTATGGCGACGTATGTCGAAGATCTTGTCGGTAACCTTGTCAACGGGACGGTCTTGTCGCATCCACGAAGGTGACGTCGGTAACACGGCGATGGGAGGCAACCAGAGGGACTCCTAGCAGGCGCCTGGACGAACATGCTACAACCAGAGGGCGGGTCCCACGGTGAGCTCCGATGGAGGAAGCGGCCCGCGGCGGCAACAGGAAGGACCCGCGAGGCTTGGCGACGGCTGCACGGGGCGACGGGCCGGCGTGGTTGCCGAGGGGTGGGCCCGGCGGCGACGGCAGCAGGCAGGGGCAGAGGCAAGCGCCGGCGACGGGGTCGGGACCCACGGTGGCGGGAGCCACCCACGGGGAAGCGCGGCGGCGACGACGGTCTCCCTGGAGGCCGAGGCGGCGGGGAAACCAGAGGGAGGCGGCGGGGCTTGGGCGGTTGACAGCGGCTTAGCGGGAGCGCGCCGCGGGAAGCGAAGTGCGGCCTGAGCTCGACGGAGAGGCGGCGGAGATGTTGCGAGGCGCGCCATGGCCTGAGGAAGGAGCCGGCGGTGCTCGGGGTCGTGGGCTGGGCGGGCGGTGGCGCGGGTCGCGGTGTGGCGCCGGTGGGAGCCCGCTGGTGGGGCGTGGAGCGGAGGCGAGAGGGATGCGCCAAGGCGGGGAGAGCGAGCTCGCTGGAGGCGGCAAGGTTGCGAAGGAAGTGAGCCGCTGCTAGGGAGGAGAGGCGGTCTTGAGTCCAGGAGGAGTTTGGGAGGCGGCGTGAGTGAGGCGCCAGAGGAGGAGGGTGGAGCACGGCGGGTTGGGGTTGTCGGGCTGGAAGGGTGAGAAGGAGAAAGCAGGCGGAGGTGGGGCGGGGTGGGCAGTGTGGGGGGTTGGGCGTCTGGGGTTGGTGGGTGAGAGCTGGGTGGGGATGGTTGACTGGGGGGTGGGCTAGAGGCAGTGAGGGCCCCAGCGGCAAAGAAAGAGGGGTAGGGGCGGCTGGGTGGTGAGGGAGAGAGGCCGGGCGTGGTGGGACCTGGGGGCCACGCGGGGTGTGGAAAAATCTGGGCAGGGTGGGGCTGCTGTGCGTGTAGTGCGTCGTGTGCGTCGTGTGTGTGGCCAGGGAAGGGAGATTGAGGAGAGAGGGAGAGAGATAGAGAGGGGTGAGGTGGCAGGTGGGGAGTGGTGGAGACTAGGGAAAAGGTGAGGTGGCGGGATCCGATTGGGTGGGGTGATGTGGAGGGGGAGAGAGGGTAGATTAGTTGGTGGGCTTAGGATTTAGAAGGGCAGGTGTAGGTGGACCGTTTAGAAAATGGGGGTGGTCGTTCGGGTCGATTCGGCCCGTTCGACTGCCCCCGCTAAAAATAAATTAAATTTTATTTGTTTAAACGGGCCATATGCAAACCGATAGCGGCCAAAACAAAATATTCCGGGGACCCGGTTTTGATGTTTGAATAGAGAGGGGCGTTTAGAAAACAACACGGGCTTTGCAAACATAGTTTTATGCAAACAGTGCATGATGATGACGATGCAATGCACAAAATCAACGCGATTTTCTAGTAGTGGTTTTTGCGGGATGCCACAATGACCCCCGTATGGGAATCCTCCTCCACTGCTTTCCCTACCGCCACCGCTGCGTGTCGCCATCGCTCTGAAGTGCTCGCCGTATCATCCGTCGTCGTCTTTGTGCTCCCACACAGTGTCGCCACCGCGGGTGCCATCGTAGCTCGATCTACGACGGAATTAGTGCATAGCCTCTGTCTCCCCCTATCAATGTGATGCTTGTGCGCAAGATCTGCTACGTCGCCCGTCCGACGTCGTCGTCCGTGCCGGTAACCCTCTTTCTCCTATTTTCTTTTGGCTAAAAATTAAAAATTTCATAGATTTAGGATCCATGTGCCGGTGATTTTGTAGATGAGTTTGTCGTGGAGTGAGTCCTGGTGTTCTGCAACGAGTTCTTCTGTTCGGTTTTTGATGGACGACTCCTCGTTCAATGAGTCCAACTGGGAAGACAACGTCGTCTATGATGACGACGCAGAGGACATCCTCCTACTTGCTACCATCGACGAACTCGATGTGGATGAGAATAGACGAAAGAGGAGGAGGGGATCAACTGTTGGCCGATTGTGCATCCCACGCAACTGCGTTTTAAGGCACGAGATGCTCATGTGAGATTATTTGTCGAGGTACCCATCTACCCTGCTTGTCTGTTTTGCCGCCGGTACCGAATGAGACAGCTCCTGTTCAAGAAGATTGTGAAAGCTTACGAGACCAACTGTCAGTACTTCAAGCAACGTAGAAATTGTGCTGGGTTGCTTGGTTTCAGTTCGTACTAGAAAATCTTTGTCTCCATGAGGATGATTGTCTATGTAGTGTCATCTGACTACACCGATTTATATATTCGTATTGGTGAAGATACGACTATGAAATGTGTGCGTACGTGAAGACATTGATCAAGGTCTTTGGTGCAACCTACCTGTGAGCACCAAACGAGGAGGACATGAAGAGGCTGATGGCAGAGAATGAGAAAAGAGGTTGGTATGAGATGCTCGGAAGCCTCAATTGCATGCATTGGAGGTGGAAGAACTGCCCAAAAGCATGGCATATGCAGTACATTGGCCATCACCAAGATGCAACAATCATTCTCGAAGCAATGGCCTCACAGGACTTGTGGATATGGTATTGCTTCTTTGGTCTACCTGGTTCTCTGAATGACATCAACATTTTGTAGAGATCTCATCTATTTTCGAAGCTAACAAATGGAGAACAACTGGCCTGCAACTACAAGATCAATGGCCGTGAGTACAACATGGGATATTATCTTATGGATGGCATTTATCCATAATGGGAAACATTTGTGAAAACAATAAGTAAATACCAAACCCCCTAGGAAGCTCATTTTGCCACTTGTCCAGAAGCGGCCCATAAAGACACTGAAAGAGCTTTGGTGTACTCCAAGCTAGGTTTGTAATTGTTCGAGGGCCTGCTCATTATTGGTAAAAGAAACACCTGAACAACATCATGACAACATGTGTCATTCTTCATAACATGATTGTTGAGGATGAGAGGGACAATAAGTTGCCTTGGAGTATGACAATATTGGTTGCCGTGTCAAGCCTATAAGAAACCCTGACAAGATAGAAGCATTTCTTAAAACCTATGGACGGATTGAAAACAGAACTCAGCATTCCAATCTTCGTCAAGATCTTATTGCCCACCGCTCGTCCTTGCTCCTTGCTTGGGAAGAGCTTCCTTTGAGTTTTTTTTGTCTCCATTTGTATTCTATAGAGAACCTTCATTCATTTGTACTCTTGAATTCTTCATTTTTGAAATGTTGTTGTAAACTATGGAATATTGTTTATTTATAATTCTATAACATTGATCAATTTGATGATTTAAATCTATATGCATTGCTTAATTTGATCTATAAATACATTTCTAAGGTTCTTCAAATCTGATACCCGGATGGGCCTGTCCAGACAGTAAGCAGACGCTGGCATATAGCAGACTGGCCCAGTTATAGCCACGCAATGGACCTTCTTCTCTCTCCTCTCTCTTGGGTTGGTCTGTCCGTTTGAATTGCGTTGTTGTGTGCGACTGACTGGACAGACCGGACCATGACCTAAAAACGCCGGTGACTCGATTCGAACGGACTAAAACGGACCTTTTGGGACCCTCGTTTGGGTCTTCTTGGTGGAGATGCCGTTGCAGTTTACACATAAACCACAAGTGCATGGAACCAAGCTACTAGCAAGAATGGGCTAAACTTAATGCGGAGAACCAAACGAAATGTATATTACGGCCCAGTCCAAGTTTACTCTAGGCTCTACCAGGCCAGAAAAAAAGGCTCGGGCAACAAAACAGGCCTTAGGAAACGCCTGTGTGTCGTTCGTGGCACCGAGACTCGGTAGAGTGTGCAGAAGTTCGGAAGTCCTCTCCTCCCCGCTGCCGCCTCTCCGCGTTCCCCTCCCCGATCGAGGTAACAAAAATTTCATCGCCAAATCCATCCATGGTGGTCCTACTCACCTCTAACAATTACTAGCACTAGGAATCCGGACAGGTCGTGCATTCCTCAAATGCGCCCAAAATCCGTCTCTTATTTCTATGTCTTCTTGTTGTGGAATCTTACTATGGCATTGCGTGTTCCCTCTTCGACTGAAATAGGAGGGTGGGGGGATCTTTTACCGCTAGAATTTACCTGCAGACTCGAACTTCTGCGAGTAGGAGATGGTTCTTTGTAGGGTACCAAAAGGGGTAAAAAAATATGCATGCTCAAGTATTCCTCTATGTATCCATATTCTTATTCTTCCACTCCTTGTTCTCAGACTTTAGTGTTATTAAAGTAATTATACTTCACATTGTCATAATTTTTCTTCGCATGTGGATCTTTTTTGTTTGTGAGAAGCTTGGAATTTATACTAGTACTTTTTCATGATGTCAGGGTATGAAGGAGTCATCAGATTGCCAATCTGGTATGCAAGGTTTTTGCATCCACTCTGACGAATCTAAAGGCACGTATGGCGATCGTCTGGTAAGCTCGTCGACATCAACCGCTGTATTGACCTCCTGAGGTTTGTCTTCAAACAAGGGATGGCATTTCTGGATAATGGATCAGGGAGATGTCTGCTGGAGAGGATGCTCGTGGGCACGCCAGGCTACGTAGCCGATAAGCTGTTTGCGCGACCTGCCGTTCCGCAGCGCGATGCTCCTCCTGGTCGGATGCGGACGATGACGCCTACTCTCGAAACCGAAATCGCGCACGCGTTCGCAAAAGAAACAAGAAAGGGCATCGGCAAGGTTATGTCTTGGGGCAGTATGATGGTGAAGTTTTAACCGAGCTGAAATCATTGTTTGTTAGCGCAAATGCATCTGCACACTATGTCCATCCTCACCTCTGCCCGCTGCATTCGCTTCTTATAACCGCTTCTTATGGCCAGTTTGATGTTTACGAGCTTTTCAGGGCCGTTGATGTGCTGTCCAATCTAATTCAAGAGTCCCCTCGGTTCACTGAAAAGCTATGCACCCTGATCATCCAATAGAGAGGGGTGGACCTGGATAATGATCTTCGGAAGCCCGGTGAAACAAGCTGGGGTTCATACTATGAGGCGGTCGTGAAATTTGCTGCTTATTTCAGTCCTATTTGTGATGCGCTTGACTTTGTGGGAGATGTCTCAACAAGTAGAGATGTAAGGTTCATGGTGCACGAGATATGTAGAAGATTGTCTTATGGCCTTGTCTTTGCCTTGCTCCTGATGCGAGATGTGCTGGGCGTCACAGATGGTTTGTCACTGGCCTTGGACAGGCGTTTTACCAAGGAAAGCGCAGAGTTAGTTCTCCTCGCGTCACACCTGAAGCCACGCAATTCTTTTCAATCTTTCGACAAGGACAAGCTCGTCGGATTCGCTCGGCTCTATCCATCCGAGTTCTCTGATTCTGACGCCGCCGTGCTTGCTCTGGATCTTCAAGCCTTCATAACAGATGTGCGCTACGACGCCAGGTTTGCTGGAATGAACATGCTGCTGAGTGAGCTCTCTGTCCTGATGGTGGAGACAGGCAGGGACGTCGCGTATCCGCTGGTCTATCTGCTTGTGAAGATGGCGCTCATCCTTCCTGGGACGCCTGCTACCGTTAAGGCGGCCTCTGCAGCACTCAAGTTCATAGATGATACGATGAGGGATGACCCATGCAACCAGTGGATCAGCGACTGCCTGCTGCTGTACCTGGAGCCTGACATATTGGACAGCATCACCAACGATGCCGATGCCGTGATTGCATCTCTCTGAGGGTGTTGAGATTATTATTAGGGCCTACAGAAACTGAGATTATTATCAAGTAATGTTCCGAAACTCGGACACCAGGTAGTGATACGGGATGAAAATCTTTGTGTTTTCCAGTATTCCATTCCAGCTTTACCCGGAAGGCTGGGATAAGCATTGCATTAGTTATGTTGGTACAATGCATGTGCACTTACTATGCAACAACCATCACCATTACAGTGGATTAGTAGACGACCAGAAGGAAACCAACCAGTAAATAAAACACCTCTATTAGCTTCCGTTTTCTGTTCTCCCAATCCCAGGAAAGTTGCCGGGATGAGTAATAGATTTCCAAGAACAAGAGCAGGTTCAATGCGCAAAGGCACATGCCAAATTATTGAATCCATAACCCCAACCATTACCACCAATACTAAGTTTCATGTTCACTATACCAGTTTCACTAGGTGCATCTCTGAAAACTAGCGATCACGCGACGACTATTTATTGTTACTCTAAACCGGTACAATCAGACTCCCTGGAAATTACTCCACAATATGAAAAAATGCCTTTTAAAAAAGGAATGTCTTCACCAAAATTATGACTCAGCATTCCTGGGTATTGGCACTCCCAATCCTTCTGTCAGGACTTTGTATGCGTTCTGGATTTGTCTTGTGACCGGACCGATTTTCCCATCACCAATCTCACGCCCATCAATCATCACGACCTGTTGTAAATCAGAATAGGTCAGCAATAGTGAATGATCTATAGGATGTTGCAACACTACCGACAGGTACTTAGTTGGAGTACGATTGCTGTATCTGGATATGGAAAAAATGGAGAAATCTAGCTCAAAAAAATAATGTGAGAAGATATGGCCTTCTAACTAGAAACACATTGCAGGGAACTCCTCATGATTTGGTCTGAAGCTGGCAAACCCATCACAGGGAAATTTAGAACATCGCACATGCAAAAATTGGGCACACATGATTATATTTTATAGAAAAAAAGATAAGATTGCACACGACTTCTGTATTGTAAACCCATTAATTTGCCGTTTAAGTACAACAAATACAAGCATACTTTGCACATGCAGACACACTAACATGTCTACATCTATCAACACTTCTGTCAAGTGTCAACATTTTGCAGTGCACAAACTAAAATGAACTCATATGAGCTGTTCATAAAATTTGCATGAAACGTCACCCAAACAGCACTCAATTATTCAAAATTAAGTAAACCAGCAGGAGAAGTACAAAAATAGCTAGAAAAAACATGACCATATATAGTGCAACTCACCGGTGTAAGTTCGCCCATCGTTCCGGTTGTCCACACCTGCATGTGGAAACCCACATTACTAGGGTACAACTTTCAAATATAATTGACCATATCAATGGAATAGTGCATTATAACTTACTGTAGTAGTTGAGAATATTCAAACTGTCTTATTAGAGTAGTTCGTCAACATGGAGATATATTAAGTTAAAGGTTCTTCTAAAACAAGATCAAATTTGCACGATTTTCTGAAAAATAACACATGCATATAGCTGACTCTTATAACTACAGCATCATTATAACTATACAATCATGAGGAAACTAAAACCTGCACAGAAAGGAAAAATAATACTTTCAAAATCTTAAATTCTTAGCAACTAAAACCATACACCTG
Organism: Avena longiglumis; assembly: GCA_030063025.1. Taxonomy (NCBI): domain Eukaryota; kingdom Viridiplantae; phylum Streptophyta; class Magnoliopsida; order Poales; family Poaceae; genus Avena; species Avena longiglumis. Next base: position 443,097,664 of record CP125975.1, on the reverse strand, counting down.
TAATTTCATTTTGTTTAGTTCAGTAGACAAATGCAAATTTCAGTACAAAGGAAAATATACAGTTCCAAAGCAAAAAAAAAAAAAAACTCAGTAGAAGGACAAGATGAACATGTCCATGAAATAAAATATCTAACCTCATCTGCAGCATGAAATTCAGATAGACTAATTCGCCGTTCATGTAGTACCAGGTTTTCTTTCACAACAAGATCCATGACCTGGTATTTCATATAATATGAAAAGTATGAACTTCAATAAAGACGAATATTGGGTTTTTCTGGGAAACCATGTATATTCACCCTAGAAATGGCAGAATGATTCGCTATTGAGCTAACAAATTTCCTCTTCCATGAATGTAGCTAACGGTAACATATTTCTGCAAGCCATAATGTAGCAATACATATTCATAATATATTGTACACAACATAACGATAGCCAAACATTTTCTAGCATACGCTGTCATGTAGAACGGGAAAAAAAGGAACACAAACCATTATCCAAATAAGGCAACTCGGCAGAATCTGTAGAATACAAAGGAAGATACTAAGGCTACAAAAAATTTGATGACTTCGCACTTTTGCATTTCGAATATTTTACATTTTGATTCAAAGACAGTTTAGAGCATGCCCATAATTGAAGAACCTCAGTGTCTCCATGAAGAAATTGGGCCTTCCCAAAATTGTATTGGGATCTCTTTATCAAAATGAGAAGAATCATTCATCTGATTGCCATAATTCATAAGAGTACATTTTACCCATAAGATGTTTTACCATGAGCAGTTTGTATCCACTGGGAAAATAGTCTGTTTATCAAGATTTGCTTTTGTTTAATTTTTTATTTATATAGTAATTCAACCTATTGCTCCAGATTACCATTTACTAGAGCGATAAGAATTAAAAGGATTTGAGTATGTACTCGTTACTTAGATGCGAATCTTCTACTCCCTCCTCTCGAAATAGATGTGGAAGATTTGTCTAGATTTGCATGTATCTAGATGTGTTTTAGTGTATAGGTACATATGAATCTAGACAAATCTCCGCCATCTATTTCGAGACGGAGGGATAGTACATATCTAACTGTACAAAGTACTGGTCCGTGATCTGAGTTGGGTACTGGTCAACTACTGCTAAACAGCTTGGGGCCTTGAAATAAAAATTGGCAAACAACACGATAGGACAGAAATCTCAAGAAGTTTTTTCTGATTCCATTTCAAATTGGAGGGAACCACTTTTTTACAATTATTTCCTGGAAGATGATTAGACTTACAGTTGCACGCGTAATTCCTGGAAGGCAGTAGTCAGCATGAGGTGTCAACACAATGCCCTTCTTAACCATAAACTGCAGTCAATACACAGGCCTTTTTACAATAACCATATGGCGAACATTGAGCTATTCCAACTGATGCTAATAGTACATACTATGTACACTTACAATGTTTGTTGCATTTGTTTCTGATACAAAACCATCTTGATCTAGCATGATAGCATCCTGAGCCTGTGCAAGATTACCCTCTATCTGCATAAATGCAAAATTGTTTGAGGCCCAGTGTAATCCCAGTTCCTTAAATTTAGATAAAATTCAAGGAGCTTGTCAGATTAGAGCTTCAAATTTGAAGATAAATGACCTTTGCCAGAATGTTGTTAATAAGATTGTTGTGATGAATCTTTGAATCGACGCTCTGAAACAAGTTAAGAGAACAGCCAAGGTCAATGTTTGTTGAATGAAGAAATAATAAAATTAGACTGTTCATACAAAAAAATATAACAGGTGAGAAACCAAAACACGAATTGTTTGGATTCTGTAAATGGATCATACATTTGGAGAATTACGACGTGTGGTGGCAGTTACCAACTTTATCCCATGTGAGTTATCATAAACTGGTGGTTTCCACTCTGCAAGTACTGCAAAAGGCAAAACGTAAAGTCTTATCGTTATTGCATCGACTTAGTCTCCAATGACAATTGAATGGTCCAAAAAAAGCCACGACAGCAAGCATCATTTCCCACAATAAAGTACAGAAAATATGAGACAGTGATAACACAACCAGGTATCACCACTCCACCTGTCATTATATTTTGGATTGAGATCAGTGAATTGACTGGTATGGTCTTACATATGAGCACTGGTTGCTAGCCACAAGAAGTTATTACAGACTATCAGACAGCTACCCACTTGCTGAAATCTTTACCTCATGCTATAGTCTATCCTTGTTCTATGGGATACCATAGTTTAGGGCAGAAAGCAGAAAATAACAAACATGGTGTACATATTTAAGCACAGAAAACACATGCAAGAAGAAAAAGTGGGAGAAGAATTTGAATACCAATTAAGACACACCCATACAGATTGAAAGCTGGACTCATTCCAGATGTCACCTACAGTTTAGACAGACAGTGAACAAAATGAGAAAGTTCGTGGAAAGAAGATTGCAAATACACACTGTAGAATTGGCAATACTGATGAATCTTATGTATAGTTTACCTTCTTCCCACGGGTGAGAGTGAGCCTTATATGTGCATTGTTGAACATTCCATTTGCATTAAGAGTCTTAAATATTGCATCCTTAATCTGCAATATAACATGTACACAGTGAATGCTTAGTTCAGTAGTTCAAACTTCGAAGTGAGCCTTCAGCAATTCTCTTATATCAAAATTTGGGAAGTATGTTAGCACTTCAAATCTCAATAGAAGGATGCCTACCAAACAAGCAGCGATATGGTTCTTTCTTGTAATACTATAAATGAAATAGTGAGAAGCAGGTAAAAATAGTTACCCAATCACGACTGGGCACATTGCTGAAGGCCATAGCTTTTGTAGAATCAAACAATCTAGAAAAAAATGATATAAAGAGGGTTACTGCATAGATCATAAGCAGAAAAGATATTGGCAAGATGATAAGTATACAGAACAATCACTACACCTATCCAAGTGTTCTTCAAGTTTGAATACTTTCCCATCATATACACGTAATCCTTCCCACACAGCATCCCCTCCTTGTACAACTGAATCGAACACTGAAACCTTTACAACACAGATGGTTAGAAATAAGAATGGGGAGAACTGATCAAATCTGACCAGTTTAATGTTGTGATGATTATTGCATAGCAGAAGTTACCAGTACATACCCTGGCACTATCACGTGGCAAAAGCTCATCTCCAACCCAAACAAGAATTTTTTTATTTTCTGGGACAGGAAGAGGAGGATCAGACTGTGGTGGTTGCAGGGACCCTGCTGTTCTCCTTACTTGGCGCTTCAGCATATTGTAAAAGGGCAAGCTTTGCTCAAGCAGGTCATAAAACGCAAATGGGAAAGTCTGCAATTAAATAAGGTATGTTTTAATTGACATAATACAGAAAGCAAGATGAAGTCAATTGCATCTTGGTAACTTGTTAGAGAGAACTTCTTTTAGTAGAAGAAATGAAATTCATTAAAAGAGTTAAATGCATACCTAACTTTCTCAAAATACTCAAGCTGCTCTGTATACCAGAACGAATTATGAGAAATCTTTGCCACCAGAGGTAATACTTATAGTATTAATGTTTATCACTGTGCCCTTACCAGTACAACTATGACTGACTAACTATGCAAAGCTAACTAGTATTTAAGTACTGGAAATCAAGAAAGAAGTTTGATGCAGGCTTACCATAGGGTAACGGCGGGATTTAGAAAAGCCCGTAGATTTGTGCACACTTTCATACCACCAGGGGGCCCATACACCATCAAAGTCCCTGGGCCCAGCTTCCCATCTAAGAGTTAAAAACAATTCCAAATGGTCTCAGAAAGCACATCACCTACTTACTAAGTGTGTTCTAAGGTACATACTTGAGGACAGTGGAACTGATTTAATTACTAGGACAACACACATACTTTAGCATTTGTAGCTGGAAAGGAATTCCCAGGTCCTCACAAAGTCCACTCAAGACGGCCTGCATTTTACATGCAAATAGACTGCACTGAATTGGATTGCAACTTGCAAGATGCAGTTGTTACAAAGGTACTGAAACGATGTTATACCATTAAAACGGCTTCATGCACTAAAATGTTTAAATGAAGTAAAAATGGAAAACCACTGCAGACACCATAATTGCAAACCATAAAAACTGAGGTGGATTCAGATTTATCAGTTCGGTGTTTAGTAATCCTAATATCATGAGGCTCTGCATTGCCAGGTCCTCCAAGGCACCCCTACTACACACAATGACACATGATTTCTGTAAATTCAAATCTATAAATTTGGGATAGCCCAGCTTGAGGACTGCAACGCAATGCTCTTTGAAACAGCCTACTAAACAGAAATAGCAGCAGCAAATGCTATTGGAGCCCTTTATTTTAAAAATTAGAAAATGATATTCTGAAACAAATATGTACATAAAGGTAAGCATGCAATATCTCAATCTAAAACACATTGTATTTTGGGCTACACAAAAAACAATTCTGACAAGGTTTGAAGGTGCACTGTTGAAACAGCCAGATCTATAATATTGTGTTTTTTGTGTAGCACAGGATACACCATATTTCGGATTAAGACTTGGCACACTTGAAGTATACAACATTTCCTATATGTACATAGTTTTTCAGATTTTTATAAAACTCTGAAAATACATTTTTCGAATGTTCAAAAGAAAAAGGACTCGAATGATCCAGGGAGTCAAATTGATGCGTAATAGCAGATCCTATGACACATTTGTATTATGCTCATAAAGATAAAACCATTTGGGTAACCAGTAATAGATTTACCTCAGGATCCCTTTGCAGATCATCTGCGTCTATCACTGGTGGAGGGCTCCCAAGATCACACAACTCGGTGTATATTGCGACAAGTTCTGCTATACCAAGCTCCATGAAGGACGGTCGGACAACTTTACCAAATGATGGCTGAGGTATATGGAATGCTATTAGCTGGAGGTTGATATGTTCACGATATAACATGCAAAGTGTCGGCGAGAAAGTAACTTATACTGAATTAGCAAATAGATCAAATAAACAGAACAAATCAGCAGCATGCGTGAGTGTTACTGAACCAATTTGGAGGCAAATACCAGGATATTTAGAGGGTTACGTATCATTATGAAATGTTTCCCCTTCTTCATCAGGTTTCCTGTGAGGTTAGGGAGCCGCTGCTTTGCAATGTGCTACATATAAAAAGGAGAAAGGAGAGCCATGAACAACAGTGTGGTAACTCATCTACAGAGCTATGCGCTCACACTTTGAGAATTGCAACCACACCTTGCAGTAACGATATTTTTCCTCTCCTGGCCCAAAAATCACTTCTTTGACAACTTTATTGCCATCAGGATCCTGCACTGGAAAGGCTCAAATATCTGAACTATACATAAGGCAGCATTCACATTGTAAAAAACCATACAAAGAAGAGATGGAAATATCTGATTCTGGCTCAAAATTGAGTTCTGAGATGGATTGAGAAGTTCAACATTATTTCTAAAAACTGACATGAAAGAAGATGCATCGTTGAAGTGTTACCATTTTCGAAAGAAGCTCCTCGCGGTAGGGCCTGTCGACGCCAGTGACGCGCAGGAAGTTGGCGTAGAGAGGCTCGTCAAGCACATCCATGTCATCCCTCTAGAGCAAGCCAAAAGAGAAAGCTAATCAGTTCAGAACCCGGATGTGGGGTACCCAGGCCAAAATCGACGATCAAATTCACTCGGAGCGGGCATGTTACGATGGTTAGCTGCAATCAGTTAATCATATCGTTGCAGCAATAAGCTTCAGTTCCAGTTCTATTAATTCAACGGCGAAACGGGGGCAAGAGCAGAGCAGCATAAGCAGCAGTTGACCGAGCACGCAGGGGGCGTTGAGTTTGGGTGCCCCTTATCTCTCGTATTCTCCCGTGATCTCAGAGTTCGCGGGCGGAGCCAATCAGGAAGCGGCGTGCGACAGGTGTATTCACCGGACGCGAGCACTGCGGGGGCGCAGGCGGATGGGGATTGGGGACGGAGGTGAGGGGAGGGGAGTCTCTCAGTCACCTGGGAGAAGGAGTACATGAGGCTGGTGCTGAGGGAGCGAGGCGCCGACCACGCGTGGATCACCGTCGGCTCCGGCGACGACGCCATTCACTCGGAGTCGGAGCTCTCACTTGTGCGCCTCGGACGGGAGGGAGGAGGAGATCTTTCCTTCTTCTTCTGTGGATTCGGTAAGATTATTTCTGATAGTACGATGAGGGCAGGTGCGCACAAGCCAAGACAACAGTGGGCAGTGGCGAGACGGTGTGAGGGACCTGCTGCGCGGGTGGATCAGGGATTGCACCTTTTCTTTTATATTTCTTAGAGAGATAAGAGAATGGACAAGAGTAGAAAATGGGCAAATTGTCAACTTGTGCATAGGGACTGTTAATCCTCCGTCATCGCTACTTAGCCTAACTGACAAGACATGTTCTACACAATGGATCGGAACGCCAGGCAGTCCATACCGGTGGACAAATACTTGTTTTTTCTATGTAGTTCGAAAAAGATGTCGCAGATTTATCTACATTTATACACTTTAAGATGTCTAGATACATAATGGGGGATTTGACGATTTGCCTCGTTTTATTTTGCAATTTAATCATTTGACACACCGTGTGTCACTGACATGTGGTGGTCAATGTGGCAAATGATCAAATTTTAGAGTAAAGTGGGGCAAATGATCAAATATCTCATACATAATATATATTTAGATAATTACGAGACATTTTTTTCGAGATGGGCGGATTATAAAGCTTAGGGCTGGATAAAACTTTTCCACATTTGCTTTGTTCCAAATTTTTTTTGGTAAAAACAAGAAAAGGCTGAGTCCGTTAGACCTAGTAGAAAAAAGTTGTGCTATTGTAGCATAGTTCCAGCCACTTTATCCGCAGTGGGTAAAAAAAGTATATAAATTGCAGCATTTCAAAAGCATCTGTGTAACAAAAAGGAAATGAGTGTAGCAAATAAACGAGTATGCAACAAAATCAGCTTAGGCTCCACTCCATGGTGGCATCGTCGTTCACCCATGGTAGCATCGCCATCCGTCCATGGTAACAACACCGCCCACCGTAGGTAGCATCCTCGTTAGCAACGCCACCCACCGCCAGTAGTAACATCACTCGCCATTGGTAGCATCGTCGGCTACCCCCTTGCAGCAGCAATGAAAGGATAGATATGGTAACCTATAGGGGGTTGGATAGTGTTGGAGTCTGAATTAATACATAGGAGTAATGTTCTAGGAGAGTCTAGGGTATTCTAGTGTACAAGTTAAGATGTAAGGCTAAGTTGAGCTATATATAAGAGGGTGTGGAGTTCCAAGGGACCAACCCATCCAGAAATTTTCTCCCAAAACCTACATGGTATTAGAGCTTGCTGCTAGGAGAAGAGGAGAATGAAATGGATCTGAGAGATAGGAAGAGGCCGTGGTGACCACGGCAAAGATGGTTGAGACAAGATGGCACCGGAGGGTTGATGGGGAGGAGGTAGAGGTCAAGGTTGTGACCTCGTTGGAGACGTGGAAGTCATGTGGAGGTCAGGAGAGTGTGGAACTATGGGTAGCTGACCGGTGAGGTGATGCAGTTGTGGCTTTGTAGGAGCTGTTGTTGAGGCGAGGCAGTCATGGTTACACGGGAACCGGAGTTGATGAAGAGGCAATGGCGATGCTCAAGTTGATGATAGAAGGCATGTGATGCCACCATTGTAGGCACCGATGTGAGAAGCCGCATGGTTGGAGAGGCAATGCAACAAGGATAAGAGGTGTCTAGTTTGATGCAAAGTTTGTGCATGGTGATGGTGTTGTTGAGGCGGCATGTGTCGTAGCTTGAATGGTCAGTGTCGAATGTATTCTTGATCGCAGATGCTGAAAGACTGAGGGAGCAAGAGCCGGACTAAAATTCTCTCATGTATCTTTGTATGCTTGTAAGCTAGAAGTGTAGTGGTCGTATTGTCATGGATGGTCATGGTGAATGAGCCATGCCCATCTTGAGGGGGAGTGCTGGAGTCTGAATTTGCGTAGTAGTAGTGTCCTAGGGGAGTCTAGAATGTTCCAGTAAGTGTTGGAGTCTAAGTTATTGTCCTAGCATAGTTTAGAGTATTCTAGTGTACAAGTTAAGATGTATGGCTAAGTTGAGCTATATATAAGAGGGAGTGGAGTTCCAAGGGACCAACCCATCCGGAAATTTTCTCCCAAAAACTACATATAGGTTTCTATAAATTTTACTTTTCTTTTCACAAGTTTTAAGTTATGTGGATAAATAAGATGAGCCTAACAACTAAGTGAAACAACATATATGATGCAATAAGACACTTCAAGCACAAATGCTATCACAAAAGTAAATATACAAACGAAAAATCTCAGATAGAAATAACCGAGACATGTAGAGACGAAGACGTAACCCAGTGTTGGGGAGATGACCCCGGATAGGGTCAAGACAGGGGAAAGATGAAAGGAATCTCCCTTGTCATGAGCCGAGTTACTGTTGGTATCGGCCGAGTCATGTAAGAGTCGGCCGAGGTAAGCAAGGCCATGACAGATACAGAAGGAGTAACACCTTGTCCGGTTGATATATGACTTAAGTCGGCCGAACGAGTCTGAGTAACTTGAATGCAGGTGAAGGCCGAGCCGAGTCATGCGAGACAAGGCCGAGTAACATGAAGCTTGCAGGAGAAGGAGGTGCCTATAGTCAAACCCTAGTCACTGGCTAGGAGGAATCTGAACAGAGCCAAGCACAAAGGACAAGGAGCAGAGCAGCAGAAGGGCATAAGAAGGTCCCGGAGGTGACAGTCAGGGAGCCCGAGGCGCGCACGTGAGGCTCTCTGGAACATTGCCTTCGATAGAACGGGGACACGGAAAGGAGGTCGCCGAGTTACCATATTGGGACAAGCATATTCTTAGAATATGATTGCCACGTCAGCACTAGAAGGAACCAAGGCACCCCTTTATAAGGGGAGACACGGGCTCCTGAGGGGCGATCGATTCATTCTCCGCCGTAAGGCTCGTGTAGTAGCTCTCTTCTTCCTGCAAACAGCTCAAGGAGCACTTGTAGTCCTAAGAGGAGAAATAAAGATCTGCATGTTAGTCATTCGAGTGTAGAAATCACTACATCTTCCCTCCCCGGATCCCTCTAGCATCCATTGGCCCCATACTTTAGCCTACCCATGGCATCTGCCGTGCCACCACCACGACAGTTGGCGCCCACCGTGGGCGCCAGCAGCGGTGCTAGCTGGAGTCAAGATCCGAACGGGAAACTTCATCCACACCGGCGAGCGCGTTGTCTCAGGCTTAATCCAGAGATTCGATCTCTGGGACTATGTCAGCGATAACGCAGGCAGCTTCAGGAGGAAAGCGCCTCCGCGCAATGGCGTCTTCATCGACTTGGGCACGCACAAGGTCTACGTAGGCGTCGACACCTCCTACGTTTATCCTCACCAAGTTGTTGATACAGGAGAGCCTCCCCTTAGTGCCGCTAACGGTCCGCGTGAAGCACACCCCGTCGGCAGCGTCGAGGTGATGGTCACAGCCGCGGTATAGGCGGCAGGAGCAGGCGCTGGATCAAGTAAGGACACGACGGTAGGAGGACAGGTGACCACCAAGCAAGCAGCTCCACAGCCCACCGAGGTAGATCCGTCGGCAGCCAAGTCAGCCGAGGTGCAGGAGACAACCCCAAAGGCAGCAAGGGTAAGATGGCCACCTCTGGAAAGACCAGAGAATATTCTCTAGGCAACTATAGATAATCTAACCACGCCTGTGGCGCCGATACTTGATCCGGCTAATGCTCAGGCAGAGTTAGAAGAGACTAGGCAGAAAGTAATCGTAGAGGCAAAAAAGGTGTAGGCCTTGCGGGAGTCCTTGAACAGGACCCTGCGAGAGTATGCTAAGGAAAATAAACTAGATGTCGCCCCCGAGCGGGTAGATGAATTAAGGTTGAGAGGAAAAAACCTCATGAATGATATCAACAAAGAGCATAAGACTCATAAGGCAGATTCAGTTGATCTAGGCTTGCCGAGGTACAGCACCCCGGCAAAGAACCTAAGGGCAGCAAATGCCGCAGCATTGGAGTTAGAAGGATTAACCGGCGAAGCCCGGCAGAAACAACAAGAAAGAGTGAATGAGCTGGTACGCATTGCGAACCAGCAGAATGAAGAAATGCTTAGGGCTAACCCGGCAAGACTGGGAGCCTCACGTATGGTTCATTCGGCTGGAGCAGCGCCGCACTATCAGTGGCACCAGCATCCTCACCCGGAAACAACACGCGAAAAGATAGAGTAGTAACTTCAGGAAAAAGAAATAAGCAAATTGTTTCGTATGATCCGACAGTAGCCGGAAAGGTCAATGAAAACAGAGGCAATGGAAGCCGAGGTAACAGTGGCGAAAGAAACCCCGGCCGTGCCAACAAAGGCAACGGAAGCCGAGGTAATGGAGACCTCGGAAGAGGAAATCATGAGAACAATAACCCGACAGAGGGAAGGAGAGACCCACCGCCCGATCCTCAGTCGAGGTATGAGCCTCGGCAAGAGCGAGAAGTGAGACCAGGTCACCATAACCAGGCAAACGAGAGGTACAATGATGGTTACTCAGATATGGAGTATGCAGGACATGGTGGAAATAACCATTATGGAATGCAGGAGAGAATCATTTACAGAAACTTGCCATCAAATGATGCAAGATTAAAACTAGACAGGTTGTATCGGTCCGAGCTGTTAGAGGAACAGGTTCCGCCTGGTCCGGCGTGTTTCAGACCTCGGATCATGGGCGAGCCACCAGTGCCAAACTTTCAATTGGCAAGGGGCACGAAAACGTACAATGGAAGCACAAAACCACAGGATTGGTTGATTGACTATGCCACTGTAGTGAAAATAGCTAGTGTAAACTTGAGATGGGCGATGAGATATGTCCCGCAAATGCTGGAAGGACCAGCCAGAGTGTGGCTGAACAATCACCGCCAGAAAGATCAAGCGCTGGCTAGATTTTGAAGAGATGTTTGTCAGCAACTTCACCAGTACCTATAAAAGGCCAAACAGGCCACAACAGCTCACTATGTGCAAGCAGAGGCCGAATGAAACAGATAGAGAATTCTTAACTCGGTGGTGTAACCTTAGAAACTCATGTGAAGGGGTTATAGAATCTCAAGCGATATCTTGGTTTGCACAAGGCTGCAGATACGCCAATGTATTGTGGCAGAGGCTGCAAACAGATATCCCGACCACCTTGGCAGAAACCATCAGGATAGCAGATTTGTATGCATTGGGGGATCCGACACAACCAGAACTAATGTCGGCAAAGCATCAAGATCAATATGCAAGAGATGCAGCTGGGTCATCGAGGCGCAACGAGTTCAGAGGTAGAAGAAGAGAGGAAAGACCGGATTACAGATATGCTTCCAATCAGGTGGCAGCGGTAGTGCAAGATCAGCCGAGTCACGGAAACAGTCAGCGGCAGAAAAATGGTCCTCAGCAGTGGACACCGAGGAACGAGGGGAAGAGATAGTGGACACCAGAACAGAAGAAGCAGTGGCAGGAAAGGCCAAAATACACGTTTGAGTCCATGTTGGATCAACCGTGTAAGTTCCATACTCCAAATCCGGCCAAGCCGGCTAATCATACGACTCGGCAATGTGCTTGGATGAAAAATGCAATGGGGAACCCGGCGAGCATGCAAGCGCCTCCTCATCAAGCGCATCAGCAGCAGCAGCCACAGTTAACTGGAGCAAACGCGCAACAGTTAATGTTACCCCCACCTCCTCCGAGATATGATAATTCGGACCGGAGAGACGCAGTACATCAAGTAATAAATCAAGGTCAGGATGGAAGGGCAAACCCCGGAAATAATGGACGTAACGATTAGAGGGAGCATCATCAATCATATTGTGTGTTCACAACAGAACAGCAAGGCAGGAAAAGTGTACAACGCCGGCATATGGAAGTAAATGCGGTTATGCCGGCGGTACCAAGATATGTTCCTTGGTCAGATCAGGAAATAACCTGGAGCATAAATGATCACCCGAAAATAATGCCAAATCTAGGGTCGTACGTACTCGTACTAGATCCGACATTTGTTGGGCCCAACATTAATGTGAAATTTTCAAAAGTACTCATTGACAATGGGAGCTGCATCAATATCATGTACAAAGATACGATGCATAAACTCGGAATAGCGCAGAATATGCTGCAATCCACAAGAACCACATTCCATGGAATAGTGCCGGGTCTTTCGTGCGAACCCATTGGGAAGTCCGAGTGGATGTATTATTCGGCACAAGGAGAATTGCAGAGCGGAAAATTTGGAGTTTGAAGTGGTGAACCTAGAAAGTTGCTATCATGCTTTACTTGGACGGCCAGCATTGGCCAAATTCATGAGTAGCTGCCACATTACTTATTTGAAAATGAAGTTACCCGGACCACAAGGGGTGATAACAGTAGCCGGAGATTACATGAAGTCGATGGAATGTGCTTCGGCCGGATCAAACCTGGCTGAGTCATTGGTGATTGCAAGAGAAAAAAATAAGAATTCAGGAGGTAGCGGCTCAATCTCAGTCAGCACAGCTGAATATGCCGACATTAGCCAACCTGCACGGAAGTGTTTCTTTCTAGCCGACTAAAGAGACGAAAAAGATCTAGATAGATGAGCAGTTCCCAGAGCGCACCATCACGATTGGTGCCGGCCTAGATGCCAAATAGGAAGGCAAGCTCACCAACTTCCTCCGTGAGAATCGGGATATCTTCGCATGGTCAACTCAAGACCTGCAACGTGTGCCGAGGGAGTTGGCTGAGCACTCTTTGCATGTAAGGCCAGGAGCAAGGCCGGTGAAGCAACCTATCCGCCGCTTCGCCGAAGACAAGAGAAAAATAATAGGGGATGAGATAGCTCGGCTCCTTGCGGCTGGGTTCATTATGGAAGTACTTCATCCGGATTGGTTATCGAATCTGGTGTTAGTGGAGAAGAAAAAAGATGACCCAAATGTAGTCGTCGTATGGCGAATGTGTATCGATTACACGAACCTAAACAAGGCGTGTCCCAAAGGTCCTTTTCCTTTACCTAGGATAGACCAAGTCATTGATTCGACCGCAGGTTGTGAACTGTTGTCATTTGTAGACGCGTATTCTGGTTTCCACCAGATACCGTTAAATCCGGCTGATCAAATAAAGACTGCGTTTATTACCCCGTACGGGGCTTATTGCTATCGCACCATGCCATTCGTCCTGCGTAATGGAGGAGCAACATACCAGAGATGCATGCAAAAGTGTCTACATGACCAGATAGGAAAAAATGTACAAGTATATGTAGACGATGTGGTTATAAAAACCAAAGAGAGCAAAACGCCCCTGGATGATATTCTGCAGACATTCGCGAACTTGAGAAGGTTCTGAATGAAGCTTAACCCGGAAAAATGTACCTTCGGTGTGCCGGCTGGAAAATTACTCGGTTTCCTCGTATCCAGCCAGGGTATAGAGGCAAATCCAACTAAAATCCGAGCAGTTGAAAAAATGGAATTGCCGAGGTGTCTAAATGATGTACAAAAATTCACGGGCTGCCTGGCCTCGCTGAGTCGATTCGTATGTCGGCTGGGGGAAAGACATTGCCTCTATATCAACTGATGAAAAAGTCTGATAAGTTCATTTGGACACCGCAAGCAGATAATGCGTTTCATGAGTTAAAAAGGATGTTGGTCACAACACCAATCTTGGCCTCTCCACTGTCAAAAGAACCTATGTTACTTTATGTAGCTGCCACTAACAGAGTGGTAAGTGCGGTGGTTGTCGTGGAACGGAATGAAGGTGATAAGTAAATACAAAGGCCGGTATATTACCTAAGCGAGGTACTATCGACCTCAAAACAGAACTACCCACATGTGGCATCCCGCAAAATCACTACTAGAAAATCGCGTTGAATTTGTGCATTGCATCGTCATCATCTTGCATTGTTTGCATAAAACTATTTTTCACAAAGCCCGATTTGTTTTCCAAACGCCCCGTCTTTTATTCAAACGCCAAACACCGGTTCTCCGGAATTATTTTTGTTGTCGGCTATCGGGTTGCGAAAGCCGTGTTTTAAAATAAATAAAAATTTAAATTATTTTGGTGGGGGGCAGTCGAACGGGCCGACCGACCCGAACGACCACCCCCAGGATTTTAAAACGGTCCACCTCCTAAATTCCTAAAGCTACCCACTAACCTACCCACACCCCTAGCCACCTCACCCCGGCCACTCCCCTTGCGCCACCTCACCCTCTCCTCTCCTCCCACCCAACCAGATCGCTCCACCTCACCCCTCCTCTCTCACCCCACTCCTTTCTCTCCCCACCACTCAAACCCACACAACACACACACCACACCTCACAGGCCACCCCAAAGACGCACACCACGCCCGCCCCACCCCGACCCGTGGCCCCTCCCTGCCCCTGGGTCCCACCACACCTGCCAACCACTCCCACACAACGTCCCACCCCAATCCGCCCCGGTCCCAGCGTCCGCCCCACCTGCCTCTGCGTTCCTTCTTCCTCCTCCCGTCCCGACCCCGCGTGACCCTCTTCACCGCTGCCGCACGCCTCCCCTCGCCCCTCCGCTCCCTCCGGCCCATTTCGCCTGCAGCAGCTCACGCCGACGGAGGCCCGCCAGCTCCCGCCTTTCCTCGCCTGGTCCCTTGGGAGCCTCGCCACGCTAGCGAAGCTTCCCAGTGAGCCACCGTCGCTTCCCTCTGCCGCCGGCCCGCTTAAGTCCTGCCGCCAAGCTGGCCCTCGGCCGATGCCGTATGCGACGGCCGCACCCTTCCAACCGAAGCGCGCTGCGGGTCCCGTCGCGCCGCCCTCGCCCGCGACCCGACCAAGGCCGACCTCGCCGGACGCGAGCGCCACCATCGTCCCCGCCACCAAGGTCGCCCGCCTCTCCGCCGGCCTCAGCTACGGCTCATGGCGTTCGCCGATCCACGTCCGTACCTCCGCCCGACCGTGCCCCTAACCGTGACTCGTCCCGCCGTCCAAGATCTGCGAGAAGCCCGACTGCCCCTCCGAGTCGGGCAGCGCCGCCTCGAGTCCTCCCCGCGGTCCCCACATCTTTGCGGCCACCGTCGACCGTTCCCGTTCAGCTCTTGCCGCTGGCGTGAGCCCCTGTGTTGATGTGTTGGTGTTGCTCGTCTTTGAGAGATGTGAAGGTGATGGACGCGGTGAGGTACGATGCTAAAAAGTGGTGTTACAATCCACCGGGCTGCGATCTGAACATTCCGGTGAACGAGAACGAAAAGTTGGACAAGGTCATTGGCGTCATCGACAAGATCTTCGATGACCACCGGATTGGATCCAAGTTCTCCATCGACATCAAGACCGTCCCCGGAGCGGACCGTCGAACCCCGGAGTCCAACCCCGAAGGCCGAACCCTCGGACGCCAAGTTCGCCGAGAACCTAGATGCCAAGCTCTTCTCACCGACAGGATCGACCCGATCCGGAACGCCAAGTATTACCCTCGGACGCCAACACCCGAACCGGAAGGATGCCAAGATCGCCACATGGACGACAAGTTCTACTTCCGAACGACAAGACCGGCCGATCCGTGGGTCCGACAAGATCGACCGCTTGGAACCAAGATCTCCGGCACGGCACGACGAGTTCTCCGTTTTGTATCCGTTCCCGCCGAGACCGACCCGTCGAACCCTGGACCCTGAGACCAAACCCCGAACCCCGGAACTCCAAGACCGTCGAGACCCTAACGTGTGAACCCCTTCCCGAAGCCCTATTTTATAATATAATCACAATCGATGCATATTGAATTGTCATACTTGCATGCATAATCATGTGTTTTGGGGGCCTTATGCCGATTCGCCTAATAATTAAACATGGGGCCCATATGCGGGCAAATCTATTCTCATATTGGCCTCATTTAAACTTGTGTAGCGAACCGGTATCTTATCTTGCCTTGTTAAAACAACATTTAAATGCGGGGTAGCTAAATAACATGAACCACCTAACTAATTGTCGGGACCCCGGTTCCGCTTAATATGACCTAAATGCACCGCATCTTCGCCATGTCTTACATCATACATGCATCATGCCGATCTTCTGTCGTTGTATTAAATATTGCATCCGGTGTTTCTTCTAGTGTTTTGCTTCTTCGCGGATAAGACCGTTGAGTTGATGTGAGCTTCGCCCCGATCTTCGGGGAAAACCTTCGACAATGTTTTCAGGCGAGCATCTCCCCCTTTCTACCTATCTTACTTTTATAGTATTTATTCCCTCCTGTTGATCTATTGCTATCTGTGTTGTGATGCTTTAGTTTCCGTACCTATGATATACCGTGCAACCCTATATTACCTTGGCCACACCCTATTACTTGTTGTTTGGTAGTTAGTTGGACTTGCGCGTCGTAGTTGCTTGCTCAAGTGCTGATGTGTGTCGTCATATGCCACAGTTGCTGATGTATTGCCGCATGTTGATGATGGAGTTGATCATAGTTTTACTTATCGTCACTTTAATTCCTGTTTAACAACTAAAATTGAATAAGCAGAGGCATCGGTGGGTGATAGATAACATTTGGTTTCCGAACGCCCACTTGTGTCCCGTAAGACCCCGAGTACTTGATACCTGTTCCTTGTTTTATCGCGCTATCCACATCCGGGAGGTATATGGGACCCCACGAGCCGAGCTTGATTCACATATTTCTAGGGCCACAAACTAGTTTGAGGTTTTATTTACGATCCTGTACTTATGCCATGCTTCTTTACGTATTTAAATTGTGCGAGGAGCACACTGTCTTCATTAGGAATTGTGACCCGCTTACGTGGTATCGACAAGCCCAGCCACACTTTCGGGTTCCCGTTGCATCACGCCCCACAAACCTTGAGGCCGTCTCGAGTCAGCTAGCCGTTCTGAATCTACTTAAGGGTGGCCCCTGAAATATTTCCGAATCCTGTGATTGTTCACCGTGAAAGCCTCGTTGGGTTTTGATTTGGTTTTCCGAGGTTGATCGAGCGTGTGTTGCTATTGGTGCACCCGGCGGTAAAACTTTCTGAAAGCCGTGTCCGCGGATATGGACGACTTGGAGCACAGTATCTCGATCATAGACAAGCATAACTAAAGTTTACTGCTATAAATTTGACTTATAATGACTAGTAATCAGCTTCACTATAATGGAATGGCTAAATAATACTGCCCACAATTGCTTGTTTGGAGTGTCGCTTGCGACCATTGTACCTGACTAGTAAGTCCTGCAACTACAACGAAATGGCTGTATAAAAGTACCAACAACTGCCGGGTTTATGGGTTATCTCATGCTAATTGTATCTGACTAGTAAGTGTTGCCACTATAACGGAATGGTTAACTAAAAGTGCCCACTGCTTATTTTATCAGGATGAATATCTATATCTGACTAGTAATTACTGCAACGATAACTGAATAAGTAAAACTGCCAACTGTGTGAGTTCCTCGGTTGACTTCCTCGTTTGGTATCGAGGGGGAAACACCAGGATGGGTTTGTTTGGTGTTAGTTTCAGGTTGGATCCGGATAGGTCATTCTTACCTCTCTCTGATAACCGCCAGTTGTATCGAGTCTCTATAGGTTGTTTAGTGCATCTTTGCCGCCGCTTGATCCACCATACCTATGTAGGCGAGGACCGAATTCTAGCCTCGCTGTCTTGGCCTCAAGATCGACGCTCCTTCTTTTTCTTTGCCTTCGGCACCTTTTGTTTAAGCAGGTTGAGATCGACGTCGTTAGCGGGTTACCCTTCGGCTTGGCAAGGGTTATGGACGCCATTGGTTATTCTTCAGGCTCTTAGCCCCATTTGCATCTTGTCCGTAAATGGACGCTCTATCGCTTTCAAGGTGATTTGGATCTTTGTATATTATATCTGTATTCTTGACTCTTTGAGTCAGTTATATATATCCGTCATGGGTCCCATCGAGGACTGTTGTGTAATGTTATTACTTCGTTTTCCACCCGCACGAAAGTGCCTGGTGGGCACCTTTGAATCGTTTCTATGCGGGTTTGGCGAATTTTGCTCAAACTTGCATAGGTCCGATTCTGAGGGTGTTACACCACACTACAAAAAGATGGCTTATGGAGTATACATGTCGGCGAAAAACTTAAACATTACTTCGAAGAACATCCGATAAAAGTGATTTGTGAAGCGCCCATAGCCGAGATATTGAGCAACAAAGATGCAAGTGGCCGAATAGAAAAATGGGCAATCGAGTTATCACCTTATGCTCCGCAATTCGATAGGCGAGATGCAATCAAATCTCAGGAAGTGCCCGACTTCTTTATGGATTGGTCCGAGGTAAAATATGAGCCGTCGTTACCAGATCCAAATTATTGGACAATGCATTTTGACGGATCCAAGCTGAGAAATGGCTTGGGGTCAGGGATAGTGCTAACTTCGCCGAAAAGAGATCAGCTGAAATATGTTCTGCAAATACATTTCGCCGCGTCAAACAATGTAGCCGAGTATGAAGCACTCGTCCATGGGTTAAAGGTGGCAAAAGAGATCGGTATACATCGGATCCTATGGTACGGGGATTCAGATCTAGTAGTACAACAAGTATCAGGAAATTGGGACGCATTAGATGTGAATATGGCCCTATATAGGTTCCATGTGCAAAAAATCAGTGGACACTTCGATGGATGTGAGTTTCATCATATACCTCGGGCGGAAAATGACGTTGTAGACACGCTGTCAAAACTCGGATCAACTAGGCAATCAATTCCCCCGGGTATCGCCCTAGAGCACCTGAGAAAACCATCGATAACACCATCACCAGAGTCCGAGTACATTCATATCTCGGCAGGATCGAGAGAAGGAGGTATGCCAATGGAAATCAACAAAGAATGCAGCCCAGACTTTCTGAAAGTGAACCCGGCCATCGCACGAGTGAATATAGATAAATCTGAAGCTGTTATGTCGGAAGAAAATATGGAAATCGATAGTGAAATTATCTCAGAGAAAATCACGCCAACATGGGCGCAACCCATATTTTCCTTCCTTAAGGACGCAATCTTGCCGAGTAATGAGGTACTGGCTAGACAGATAGTAAGAAGAGCAAAAGCTTATACAATCATAAACAATGAGCTGTATAAAAGAAGCGTCGCAAGCGTGCTGCAAAGATGTGTTGACTCGGCAGAAGGCCAGGAAATACTCCTAGATATACATCAGGGAGAATGCGGGCATCACGCCTCGTCCAGAGCTTTAGTGGCCAAAGAATTCAGGCATGGATTTTATTGGCCGACGACATTGAAAGAGGCGAAAGAATTGGTAGAAAAATGTAATGGTTGCCAGAGATACGCCTGCAAGATACATATGCCCTCGTCCGAATTAAAGACAATACCAATTACTTGGCCATTTTCTGTATGGTGCTTGGATATGGTGGGTCCATTCAAGCTAGCCCGAGGCGAAATGACTCACATTCTAGTCATGGATCAAAGTAAAACCAATAAGAAAGTGTGATGGACCAACAACAGTAAAATTCCTCAAAGATATTATCTTGAGATATGGTTATCCACATAGTGTTATTACAGACAATGGCACAAACTTTGCTGAAGGGGCCTTTGCTAGATTCTGCCAAGAGAAACACATAAGACTAGATGTTGCCTCGGTGGCTCACCCATCATCAAATGGGTAGGTAGAAAGATCAAATGGGCTAGTATTGTCCGGAATAAAACCCCGGCTTGTCGAACCTTTGCAAAAGTCGGCAGGATGCTGGATCGAGGAATTACCAGCAGTACTATGGAGCCTCAGAACTACCCCAAACAGGTCAAAAGGGTATACCCCATTTTTTCTGGTATATGGGGCAGAAGCTGTGCTTCCAGCCGACATAATACATGATTCGCCAAGAGTAACCCAGTATACAACCGCTGAGGTAAATGAGGTAGCTCAGCAAGACGATGTCGATTTGCTAGAAGAGGCCAGGGAATTGGCATTATCAAGATCAGCTATTTATCAGCAAGACCTCCGACGATATCACAACAAGAAAGTCAATACAAGAGTTTTTAAAGAAGGATATTTGGTTCTTCGGCTAGTGCAGCGCACAGCCGACATGCACAAACTTTCACCCCCATGGGAAGGACCATTCATCATGAGTAAAGCATTGCACAATGATGCATATTACCTAATCGATGCTCAGTCACCAGAAAAGAACAAGGCAAACAAAGCCGATGACGAATCAAAAAGACCATGGAACATAGCTTTACTTCGCCCATTCTATACTTAGGAGCTATATGTTATACGTCATGATGTGACGCATCAAGTTGGAGTATCAAGCGTGTATTTGACCTCGGCACCTCGAGCAGCAACTCGGGGACTGCACAATGTTGTTTCTATTTCTTGAGACTATGTAGTAAACCTCGGCACCTCGAGCAGTGACTCGGGGACTGCACCGTGTTATTTCTTATTTTGAATTATGTGTTAAATTTCAGCACCCCGAGCAGTAACTCGGGGACTGCACCGTGTTATTTCTTATTTTGAATCATGTGTTAAATTTCACCACCCCGAGCAGTAACTCAGGGACTACACTGTGTTATTTATTATTTTGAATTATGTGTTAAATTTCAGCACCTCGAGCAGCGACTCGGGGACTACACCGTATTATCCCTTATTTCGGATTATGCATTAAACTTCGATGCCTCGTGCATTGACTCGGAGACTGCCCCATGATTGTTTCTTGTTCTAAAAATATGCATTAAACTTCGGCACCTTGAGCAATGACTCGGGGACTACCCCGTAGTATTCTCTGCATTGAGCCATGAATTATATCTCGGCAACCCAGTTTGTAACTCGGGGACTGCTGCATGATCCTAGATATTCTTTGAGCACACGCAAGAACTCGATAACCCGAGTGATAACTACCCATTGTACTTCAGATAGAAGTTGCAAACACAACAACTAAGCAATCGAGTTTATGAAGGGCAAGCAAGATAAATGCTGAACTAAGGTCAGCCACATGGAAAAATACAATCCGAAGTTACGAAATCAAAGTTCGCCAAAGCAAAGATATAAAGCAATGAGATTTGTTTAGATAGATTAACAATAATCACCATCACCCATGCCTCAGCGGCGAAAGGCAAAAAGGTTCGCACCACACCAAAAGCCGGACAATTGTTCCATAGACATCATATGCCCGGCATACCGGGGACTGGAAATAACTTAAAGAGTTTTTTGAACCTAAATAGCGAAAAGGGCCAGAGTATCCTTAAGAGGCAGCAGCATGATCAGGATCATCGGGAATGGGTATCTCGGATGATGGCTGGGCGACCTCGGTCTCCTGCACAGGGGTATTTTTAGGAACTGGGCGCTCCGAGGTAGCTCCTCGGTTAAGTTACTTTCAATGAAGCAATAGTAACCTCGGGGGCAAGCCTCGGCTGCTGAGAAACAATAGCCTGAGCTCGAGAATTCTCAGTCCCTTTAGAAGATGATCGCGCGTCGCCATCCTCATCTGAGCTTGCATTTGAATCACGAGAGTTGTCCGAGTCACCCTCTGCTTCATCCTGATCGGCCGATTCATCATCAGAGGCATCTTCAACTTCGACATCATCCGCCAGATTGGAAAGAAAACTCGGCCCTTCAATCCAATTATGCACGTTAGCATACTCAATAAGCTGGAAGGCACGAGCTTGGCGGCGAGCGAAGAATTCTGGATCCTCAACCCAACAAGAGCCAGTGCGCAGATTCATCAGAGTATCGAGGGAGATATCCTCGTACCAAGACAAAACGGCTGTAAGTGCCATATCAGCACCAGCCCTCCCAGCAGATTCCCTCCAGAGATTTAGCTGGTTCTGAGATGCCATTAATCTATCCACAAGTATTTTGACTTCTTCAATATCAGGTGTCCCTGACGTATTCGACCAAAGAACATGGTAGGCCCGAATGGACGCTTGTACCAGATCTCTTCCCATAATCTTCGTTGGTCCAACTGTAGCGCCAACGGCAATCAGGAAGTCTTCCATTGAGTATTCTGGACTCGAGTCTGTGGGGACACATAGGCGCTGACGAGCAGAAATCACTGCCTTAGAGCTCACTGGTTTAGCTTCCGGAAAATGATCTACACAAAAGAAAAACATATCAGTTAAAAACAACAAAGAGAAGAAAATAACTCGGCCACGGTAGGAAACTTACCATGAATATAACTCAACATTTTCTGGAGATCCTAGGTCCAGTCGGCCTTATTCTTCTCAAAGCGAGTGATTTTTTCGCTCATCGTCTGGTTCTTCAGCTCGGCAGCGTCGAGGAGTTCCTTATCTTTCTGCAACTACAGGCTAAGTCGATTCTTCTCTTCAGAAAATTCCTGATCAACCTTTTCCAATTCAGACTTCTGGGACAGCTTGAGAGACTCAACCTCGGCGCGTAACCGAGTTATCTCATCGTCCTTTCCTTGGAGTTGCGCCGAATGAGTGGCAGATTGTTCTAAAAAATGCATCATCATATCAGGCATAGGTATGCATTCTTCATGCGATGCTACAAGTGTTTGTAGCTCGGCTATACCGCAGCCGGAAGGTTGTAAGGAACCCAATATTTATCTCATACAAGGATTAACAAGTTAAAAATCAAAAAAGAGGAACCAACCTTCAAGAGCAGCAACCTTCTTGGTAAGGCGAGCATTCAGATTGTTGATATTAGCTACACACCAGCGAGGGGGAAATTAGCATGACAAGCCAAAAAAATTGTGAACTTAAGGAACAGTACACGGATTCATGGAATTACCAGTCTTCTTCACCACAGGAACAACCTTCTCATATTTCTCTTGCAATTTCTTGTGGGCAAAGAGCAACCTTTGAAATTCGGCTGTCCGCCGATCATGGGCAACCTAGATATAATGAAAGGTTAAAAAAACTGGATATTTGAAGCTACAGCAGATCCGAATCAAACAAAATTTGACTCGGATCTAAGTGGCTGGATATTTGAAGTTAAAATAGGTCCGAATTAAATAAAATTTGACTCGGATCTAGGTGGCCAGATATTCGAAGCTATAGCAGATCCGAATCAAACAAAATTTGACTCGGATCTAGGTGGCTGGATATTCGAAGTTAAAATAGATCCGAATTAAATAAAATTTGACTCGGATCTAGGTGGCTAGATATTCGAAGCTACAGTAGATCCGAATCAAACAAAATTTGACTCGGATCTAGGTGACTGGATATTCGAAGTTAAAATAGATTTGAATTAAATAAAATTTGACTTGGATCTAGGTGGCTGGATATTCGAAGCTATAACAGATCCAAATCAAACAAAATTTGACTCGAATCTAGGTGGCTGGATATTCGAAGTTAAAGCAGATCCGAATCAAACAAAATTCGACTCGGATCTAGGTGGCTGGATAATCGAAATTAAAACAGACCCAACCTAAATGTAACTTGACTTATATCAAGGTGGCTGGATATTTAAAGCTAAAGCAAATCTGAACTGAGTAAAACTTGATTCAGATATCATAGTTAATTCGAGTCGTAAAATTTGATGCCTGACAAAGCTTCCAAACGAACAAGTTATTCGGTTGCAAGCTTCGGGGACTAGTGTATATATACTATCATTTGAATAACAAACAAAATATCAACAGAAGCGCTTACCTCGTTCATCTTATCACTGTCCAGAACAATCTTAGCAGCCATATGCAAACGACTGCTGATGTTGGAAAGCTGAAATGGCTGGCTACTCGGATTGCCCTCAAGCTGATCGGCGGCGTTCCAATTATTGGCGTATTCCACCAAAGATCCGAGGTTGTTCCTACTCTTAGTATGGGTCAGGACTTTACCTCGGACCCGTTGGGTAACTACCGCAGCCGCAAGACTCTTGTGAAGAGTAAGCTGAGTATGAGCGGCCGGGGTGACAACAGGCTTAGCGGAGGAAGCCCCTTTGCAGAGTGCATCAGCTATGTTGGGTTGAGAGGAGCTAGCCGGCCCCTTCTGAGATGCTGAAGGTTTGGTGACAACAACCTTCCTAGTCTTAGAAGAAGTCTCGGCAGGGGCAGCAACCTCGGCACTAGGAGTGGCATCCTTGGATGCAAGAGGAACTATGGTTTCCAAGGGGGCCGAGATGGTGATATCCTCGGCTGGAGTTGGGGTAGCAGCTGGAATTGTGGTGGTCAAAGGAATATCGGGGGAAATCTCAGTGGTCATAGCAGGGCAACAGGTTCAACAGGATGATCTACTTGCGGGGTTATGTCGGCGTTAACGGTGGGAGCTATGGGTACATCTTGTCGAGGCGATGTCTGAGTCGGCGCAGGAGGAGAGTCAACACGAGAGGGACTAGGAGCCCGAGTATCTTCCGGGGGCGGAGGAGAAGGCTGCCGAGTTGTATGTCTTGTCTTACTCGGACCACTTGGTTTGGCAGAGAGAGGAGCTCTGCAAAGGACAAAAGATCGAATCAAAAGACAAAAAGAGAGAAACAAGAAATATGAACGAAAATAAACTCACCTAGTAACCCCAAGCATGGTCTTACGCCTCGGAATATGCTGGGAAGACTTCTTCACTCGCTTCTTGGGAGCAGCATCGGAGGGACTGCTGCGGGCTTGCTTCTTGAGGAGCTCGAGAAGCAAGAGGCTCGGCGTCGTGCACCTGACCGGCTGGATTAGCTGGGAAAGTAGGAGCCGGAAATGCGTAAGAGATAGGCATCACAGCAACTACCTCAAGAATTTGGACGTCGTCCGAGTCACCTTCATCCCCGTGGGCCAAGGTCTTGCCACGGGCGCGAGCCGGAGCAACATCCGACTTAGGGACAAACTCTTCCGAGTCAGGTTCCCCGCTGTCCGGGGTATTCCAATCCGCAGTCCACGGAAGAGCCAGAACCTCGGCATCCTCGACCTTTTGCTCCATAAACCTCTGCGAGAGACGAAACAAAGTAGAATTAGCAAAAGAACAGTCACAAACGCGACTCGGAAACAAACAACAATGCGTAAATTTACCTGAGGAGGGGGATTCCCGCGAGTGAACGGCTTCAGTCCCCATGCCTAATCCTCCTGCATATCAGTCTTGAAGATAGATCGGACACGCTTATAAATATGATAATCGTCGAGCTAAACCATCGAAACTCGGTTGGGATCGAGAGGGCCACTCATGTAACAAAGTTTGTGAGTGCAAAGATGGAAAGGGCAAATTCGGCTGCTAATTAATGTTGTCATCAGATCCTCGCCCCGGAGCCCGGCGCGAATCAACTCCTTGAGCCGAATCTCAAATGCCTTGGCCAGAGCATGTCTCTTCCTAGGATTGAAGTTCCAATTCTTCTTGGAAGGGGTGCTAATAGAAAAGGCGGGGAGCCGAATCTTATCTTCCTTTCCAGTGTTTTTGACATAGAAAAATGATCTATGCCATTTCTTGCAAGACTCGAGGCCGGCGACACGAGGGAACTCGGAGTTTCTCCGAGGAGTAATGGACGCGGCCCCGCACTGGGTAAGGGACTTTTCGGAAGGGTGAAGAGATTTGTCCGGTACGACATTAGATCGGATCTGGAAGAATTTAGACCAAACATGCACGGAGGGCCAGAGGCCGAAGTACCCCTCCGAGGCCGAGATGTAAGATGACAAGGAAGCGGTAGCATTGGCAGGAAGGTGATGTGGCTGAAGGCCAAAGTAATCGAGGAACTCCTTGGCGAAATCGCTAAGGGGGAGGCCGAATCCGAGAGCAAAATGGGACATGAAGACTACATATTCTACCTCCTTGAGCACGGGAGAGGATTCGTTGTCGGGCAAGCGACATCTTACCTCGGCAGGGGTTCGACGCCTCTTGATTAGCCACTCTACCTCACGGCGAGTGACGGTGGAACCCTGCCAAGAACCTCGTTCTGGACCGGATGCGAAATCATCCTCCTCGACGAGAGCTCTGCTGGCAGAACTAGACATGGGCTCGCCGGAGGAATAAACGGAGGAGAGACTAGCGGCGGAGGAAGGCCTAGAAGCGTAGGGCCCCGTTGTGATTCTAACGAACGCGGCGACGCGACAAATAAGAACTACCGCGAGGAATCTGGGAAACCGAAGGATAGCCTAGGGCGAAAATCTAGCAGTGGCGCTGTAGAATAACTCACCCGCGGAGGCGGCGAAGAAGTGCACGGCGGAGAGGTCGTCGGAGCAGAAGGACTGCAGCGTTGCCGTCGAGGAGATCAACAATGGTGTAGCCACCAGCGCACGAACAGAGGCACGAGCGCGAGAAGGAAGAAGAAGAGCGGTGAGCGAAGGGGGAAAGTAAATCCTCTAGCCCCGCACCCTCCTTATAACCGTGCAGTCCTGGCGGTAGTGGGATCGTGGGTGCACACGCTAACCGTGTAAATCGCGCGTGCGGCGGAACTGTTCGCTATCGAGTGGAGCCACACCGAAGACCACACGACGCAGGAGGGGATCGGGCCTCCTGATCGATGCGGTACTCGAGGCGTCACTGCGCCGACGTGACAGGCACATTAATCACTGTAGCTTGTCAGTGGGCACTGTAGAGGAACAAAAAACTAGAAGAATAATGATGAGTGGTACACGTAGGATGAGGCATGCTCAAGGAGCTGCATGGATACCTCGAATAGAGAAAAGTAACTCGGAAATAAGGAGAGATATATGTTGGGAAACTGATGTGGCCCGGCCGAGGTTACAGGTAGGACCACACCAGCTTTGGGGAATAATGTTGGGGAGATGACCCCGGATAGGGTCAAGACAGGGGAAAGATGAAAGGAATCTCCCTTGTCATGAGGCGAGTTACTGTTGGTATCGGCTGAGTCATGTAAGAGTCAGCCGAGGTAAGCAAGGCCATGACAGATACAGAAGGAGTAACACCTTGTCCGGCCAACATATGAGTTAAGTCGGCCGAACGAGTCTGAGTAACTTGAATGCAGGTGAAGGCCGAGCCGAGTCATGCGAGACAAGGCCGAGTAACATGAAGCTTGCAGGAGAAGGAGGTGCCTATAGTCAAACCCTAGTCACTGGCTAGGAGGAATCTGAACAGAGCCAAGCACAAAGGACAAGGAGCAGAGCAGCAGAAGGGCAGAAGAAGGTCACGGAGGTGACAGTCAGGGAGCCCAAGGCGCGCATGTGAGGCTCTCTGTAACATTGCCGTCGATAGAAGGGGGAAACGGAAAGGAGGTCACCGAGTTACCATATTGGGACAAGCATATTCCACGTCAGCCCTAGAAGGAACCAAGGCACCCCTTTATAAGGGGATACGCGGGATCCTGTGGGGCGATCGATTCATTCTCCGCAGTAAGGCTCGTGTAGTAGCTCTCTTCTTCCTGCAAATAGCTCAAGGAGCACTTGTAGTCCTAAGAGGAGAAATAAAGATCTTCATGTTAGTCATTCGAGTGTAGAAATCACTACATCTTCCCTACCCGGATCCCTCAAGCATCCATTGGCCCCATACTTTAGCCTACCCATGGCATCTGCCGTGCCACCACCACGACACCCAGTGTTAGCTCCCTCTGGGGAACTACGTCACTGATGGAGAGGTGTGGGTTACCACGAATGACTCCCAGACGTCATGAAGGCTCACCTTTTTCTCCTTGATCCTCTTCCACAAAGAAAGAGCTAAATCACTAGTGGTAGACCTTGAGGTGGCTTCTAAATCCTCACAAGATTTTCATGGGGCGAATCACAAGCCAAGTGCTTCCAGATGACCCTAGCCGCCTAGGGTTTCCCAAGAAACCAAGAGTAACAAGCTAACTCTATAAACTCAAGAGAGAACATAATATGACTTGGTGAGATTGTAGATCGGGACCTCCTCTTCATTTCCTACCAAAGGGACTGGAGTTTGGTTGGGTAGAATGGGATATCCTCAAGTTTTGGTGTTTCAACAATAGTGAGAGAGAGAGAGCTCAAAGGTAAGCAATGTGGATGGTTCTAGCACCCCGGGTAAAACTACTACTACAAAATCGCTTTTTTTTTATTTTGTGCATCATCACGACTACATGCTCATGTCATCATGCCACATTGCATTTTGGAATCTTCATGTTTGCATGCATTTAATTTGCATAAAACTATTTATCTAAAATCCTAACTTTGTTTTCTAAATATTCCCCATCTTTATTTCAAAACAAAACCCCGGTCCTCATGGATCTTTATTGTCTAGAACATATTTGCAATTGTTTTATTTTAAATAAAATAAATATATAATAATAAAACCTATTTTATAAAACCCACCTAGGGAGGCAGCCTAACCCGTAGGCCATGCCACCTACCACCTGGGCAGGCCCGACCCAACCCATCTGGACCAAACCCTAGTCTAACTAAAACCCTAAACTAAAACTACCCAATACCCCACATGTTGCCACTCCACATAGTGCATGCACGCAACAGTGTAACATGCACCCGCGTCGCCCCACCACCGCTCGTCCCGACCCCACCTTCCTCGACCCTGCGTCGGGATCCCCGCAATCCCACCAACCCCTGCTCCCCATTTCTCTCCCCTTCATCCTCGCGATCCGCTGCCAGGAGCCTGAGCCATCCAGCATGGCATCCCGGCTCCTCTAGCCGCTAGCCTCGCCCTCAATAGGATCTTCGGCGACCCCAGCCGCCCACCTCTCCGCCCGTCGCCTCCTCGGCCTGCATCACCTCTGACCACCACCCGCGGGTGCTCTGCTGACCGCCTCGGCATCCCTCCCCTCCACCTCACCAAATCCGAACGTATCGCTGCCATGGTGGTCGGGCCTCCCGCGCTCGACCTCACACTAGCCCGAGGCCCCCTACCCTTGGCTCTGTCTCCAAGCTCTGCCGCCCAAGCTCGTCACCTCACGCCCCTACGTGCCGCTACCAGGGCCGTCGCTCTCTGCCGCTAGCACAACGTCTCCGCCGTCGTGTCCTCGCCTCCGGCCATCCACCTCTCTCTACTTTGCGCCCTCCCGAGCTCCACCCCATAGAATCAAGCCCTCTGGTCACCGCTGCCCCGCTGTTTGTAACCTTGTCGCCCCTCTCCGCTTCGCAGCCGCTAGTGGCAACGGCCTCCTCTGTGAGTCGTTGTCGTTGCGCCTGCACCTCTCTGTCAGCCAGCGAGTCCCCAACTAACATCCTCTCGCAAGCTCTCTGATGTTTGCTTCCATCTCTAGGCACGTGCTCCTATTTTATCTCGCTGCGTGTTGTTGTTTAGCTGATGCTGCTCCCAGGTCCTTTTCTTCTTAGGTTCAAGCCTTTGGTGTAGTGCCACGGTGGCTCTCTTTTCTGTATGATGTTGATGACCCGGTGAAAGGATACAAATGTAGCCTAGAGGGGGGTGAATAGGCGATTAAAACTTTTCCGAGAGTGGCTCAACAAAGGTGGAATAAAACTAACATTTAATTTGTTAAGCACAAAACCTAGAACAATCTAGGGATCACCTATGTGCACCAACAACTTATGCTAAGCAAGACAAACAACTATGTGATAGCAATATATATACTTCAAGCACGAAGGCTATCACAAAGTAAAGTGCATAAGTAAGAGCTCGGGTATAGAGATAACCGAGGCACGCGGGGACGACGATATTTTACCGAGTTCCTCCAAACATGGAGTACGTATCATTTGGAGAGTGGGTGGTATCTAACCACCTACGCCACAAAAGGCCTCCCTTATTCTCTGGTGAATCTCTCTCCAACGGGATCGATCCACACTTCCACTATCGGTGCACTTGTTGGTGGCAAACCGGAACCGCTCACAAGGTTGGGGCACTTCTCCACAACTTAATTGGAGGCTCCCAACAAACTCCACCAAGGCCACAACCTGCAACACCAAAAAACCGTATAGGGTTCCAAGAACCCAAGAGTAAAAAGCTTTTCAACTTTCACTCACCAAATCCTCCGAGGAGAACTCAAACCGATGCACCGAATGCAATGGCAAGAACACAAGAAGTGCTCAAATACTTCTCTCCCAAATTCCACCAAAGCTACAAAAGCTTATGGGGGAATAAGAGAGGAAGAACAATGGAGGAAATCCACAAAAGACTCCAAGATCTAGATCCCAAGATGTTCCCCTCACTTAGAGGAGATATTGATTGGTGGGATTGTAGATCTAGATCTCCTCTTTTAAATCCCTCAACAATATGCAAGAATCATAGGAGGGATTGAGGGTAAGAAAGATCAAGAAGGTCAAAAATGGAGGGGAAAACTTGCAAGAATGGTTAGGTAACCATTGGGGAAGAAGGCCCCTTAAATAGGTCCCCCCAAAATCCAACCGTTGAAGCCCAAAAATGCGAATACCGGTACTACCGGACTTTTTCCCGGTACTACCGGATATTCCCGGTACTACCGGACATTTCCTGGGGATCCCAGGTCTCCAAACGCACCTTATTCAGTACCACACGCTACTAAGGGGCGGTACTACCGGACCTCCGGTACTACCGGTAATCCCTGAACGAAAACGTCCATAACTTTTGCATCTGGACTATGACTTTGATGATCTTGGGCTCGTTTCGTAGAGGACAACAAGCCCTACAAGATCATGCGAAGAAACATCATAGTCCAGCAAGTGAGGATAGATCCAAATGACTAAAGGTTTAACCTCTCTCAAAAAGACGAACCGATAAAACCTCCAACATCGAAAACGTAATAGAAAATGCATATGAAATCCGTTTTCGATGAACTAGAGATTTTCATGGAGATTAACACAAGCTCTAAATCCTCACATGAGTAAGAAACAAATAATGGAAGGTTTTACCTATCTCTAAAATACAAACCGGTAAAACCTCCAAGATCAAAACGCAATAAGATATAAAAGGGAAATCCGT
This sequence comes from Avena longiglumis, assembly GCA_030063025.1. NCBI lineage: Eukaryota > Viridiplantae > Streptophyta > Magnoliopsida > Poales > Poaceae > Avena > Avena longiglumis. Next base: position 443,067,078 of record CP125975.1, on the reverse strand, counting down.
TTTTGATGAACTAGAGCTTATTATGGAGATTAACACAAGCTCTATATCCTCACATGGATAAGACCAAATAACAACCAAATATGATGATGCAAGTATGCAAAGGTTTGAGCTCTATCCAAACAATGTGACCGAGTTACTCATTCGAGAGCCCCTCTTGATAGTACGGTTATCTATCCTAAACCCGGTCTCCCAACAAACATGAGACCGGCAAAAGGGAAAACCTATCAATATTATACCTTTACCTTGAGCAATCCATTTGAGCTTGATGTAGACGATCTTGTCCTTCTCAAGATGGACACCTTTCTTGATTCCTCATCATCGATCCATGATCACCGAGGATGGCAAGCATCAGACATGAGATCTTCTATAGATGGCGCATTTTGAGCTTGCACAACACATCTTCTCCTCATTTCATTGACCTTGAAGCCAACACATGATCCAAGCGATACCAAAGGACAATTCCTACAAGTGCAACTTAATACACACATTAGTCCATAAAGATTGTCATTAATTAACAAAACCACACATGGGGGTCCACATGTTCTTTCAATCTCCCCCATTTTGGTAATTGATGACAATCCCTTTAAGGGAGTTTATATAAGTAATATTAATACCAATATCAAATACAACATAAGTATGTGATATTGGTACCACCATATATAGAGTAAACTCCCCCACAATCTATGCATGTGTGATGAACTTGAATTTCATTGCATATATTGCCAATCATTATCATTGGTGGAGTTTTTCCTCTATATATACCACATGCTAAGCAACAACAAAGATGCAAGAGCATGAAAGGAAAATGCTTAAGAACAAACTCAAAGCATAAACCATTTCCCTTAAACCCTCTAAAACTTCTCCCCCATTGGCATCGATTGCCAAAATGGGTGACGAGTTCTAGAAGGCAAATATAGTAGTAATTCCTCCAAAGGTGTGCCTTCGCACATATCCAATGATGAATACTTGGGAGGGAGTAGAACTATATCGAGGACCCAAAGATTGATAAAAGAGATAAAATAAAAGAGGCATCAACAAATTAAGCAAGCAATTACAAGGTCCGGCAAACCAATTTGAAAACAACAAATGAGTCCAAATGGAAACAACAAGATATTATGATATGAGTAAAAGAGTGTTTTTAATACAAATAGAGAAGCTCCCCAATATTTGTGCATAATTTTAGAATAATTGCATTATAATACATAATGCACAAACATGGAATCCTTGCTCCCCCATAAGTATTTTAAAACACAACAAATGAAAGATCAAATAAATGCTTAAATAAAATAGATAAGCTCCCCAAGATTTGTCCACACTTTAAAACCGATGCATTTCAATACAAAAATGCACAAATATGGAATCCTCACTGCCCCATAAACCTTTAAGGCATGCAAAATGAGAAAGAAGACAAATGAGCATTCTTAAATGAATTAGATGAGCTCCCCAAAGATAATGCACCAATTATGATAATTGAATTTGGGAACAAAGTGCATAATCATGGAATCCTCGCTCATCCAAATTCATTTAACAATACTTGGCATGAGAGAACAAATATGAGTGCACGAGGATGCAAACAAAAAGGAACAAGCACTCATAGACAAATAAATTTTGAAGCCACCGAAGAATCAAAAGGAATAAAAGGTGGTATCCAAGGAATAAAATCTCAACTAAAAATATCTTCACATATGTGTGTATGTTTCTAAATGGATAACATCACAAAGACATATGCCCATAACGAAACAATCACACACAAGGAAGATATACAATAAAGCACATGAAAGCAAAAATGAAGTCATTACATATACCAATAAGATTTTTGCTTCAAAGCACGACCAAAGGCTCAAATATATCTTATTGTACAATAATGAGATTCAAACACCAACACACTACATATATTACAACTATCACCAAGGGACAAGGAGAAATTTGTAATATATGGAGAAAAGCAACAAGTATCACAAGGAAAAATCAACTAGCAAAATCTCACTATTGCACATGAGAGAAGTTGAGGAAGGATAGGCAATAAAATTGCTAGATTGACATATTTGAGATTGGTGGATCAAATGAATGATTTTGTATAGTCCCAATTATATGTCCTAATATCAACTTACACACATTTGCAATATGGAGTTATCTTTAAAACCAAATCTTGAACCACACAATACAAATACAAGAATTCATGCTTAGAAGGCAACTGACACACGGTTGGAAGCAAGATATATGAGCATGGGAAAGAGATACTTGTTACCGAGATATAATTGGTAGGATGTAGAGTATATGAATTCATTGATCATCCTATAGCTTGCCTCCAATTTTCATTAACACACCACTTCTTCAAGATTTGAGAGACAAGCATCCAATATATCTCCAATGTACCTAAAACACATTTAAGTACAAAATGGTTCCCAAACTTATTGGGTCCAAAGTAGTTAGTGCAACTACAATACATTAGGAGAGACTCCACATAAATATGTGCATATTGATATGAAATTGAATTTCATGCACAACTTTGCTGATGGGATTTGGTGGAGTTTCCCCTATATGTTGGATCAAATAAAGCAAGCATGCCATAATATAAACATATAGTAAATATGCATGCATAAAGCTTTCAAGAACCAAAAAGGAGATACAATTTAAACAAAAACACCAAGTAAATCGAGATTGCACATACAAGAGTGTGACATGACAAACGATGTCCAAATTGTATCAAAGAGCCAATTCAACACATGAAGGATCACAAGTTCAACAAATGAACTTGGCTAAAGACAAAGAAAAAAAGTTAGATAGAAACACAAATGCTCAAGGATTTATCCCATTATAAAATGGTTAAAACATGAAACAAGGAATGAGACAAAACCAACTCCCAAAAAAAAGAGCAAGGTTCCAACAACAAACCAAACTCCCCAAACTTTTCATGACGACACAAAATACCAAAACAAAAAGATTGAGCTTCCAAGCATCTAAAACCGATATGGATCAAACAAATAAGCATAAAAGGATTGTTCTAGATAATATATGAGATCTCACTCATAAGTAGTACATTATATAGAATTTTGCTTTTGAATGCAAAATGCACACAAATGAGATCATCTACTACCTACATTAAATAAAACACAATAGGATACCAATTAAATAGGAAGATCCAAAAGTAGCAAGGAATTCATGGGATCACACAAAACATTTACTTGGCCAAGGATAGGACAACATTAAGCAAAGGCCAAAGTGAATATGATTAATAAATTTTACCATAAATTTAGTACTAATTTTCCAATGACAAGAAGTAATGAGAATAATATTTCCTAGGTAGTTCATACGGATATGCAAGATCATATTCACTCAAAGAAGCATATAACAAAGTATAAGAAGTACGTTTGATGCTTCGAAAGAGATTCTTGGTAGCTTCCAATAGTCACACAATCACTAGTGATTAGAGTAACTTGAAGTGAGTGGTTTCCATGAGGATATAGATATATAAATATGAGGAAACACATACCAAGAAACACTCTCACACACAAGATCCAACATATGATCAATAAAGGCATTCAAGCAAATTGGAACTTGTATGAGCAATGTGTCACATAGGAGCTAGATAATTATCAATATCAATTCTAAGTGCCACAACCTCGAATTTTCAAATTTTATAGGCTTTTAATATGCACTAAGCATATGACTCCCCCATAATGTGATACTACCATAAACTCAACACGAGGCAAAAGGATACAAATAGAGATAATTAATGGACATTATAAAACTTAAATTTCTCATGAGAATTATACCACATAGAGATTAGACATTAATCCAATATAAATACTAGGTGGTATTCCTCATGTACACACATTTTTAGGATGGTGGAATGACCAAGAATAACACCCCCCCTCAAAATGGGATAATCCATTAATCTCTCACAAGAGCCAAATAAGATATCAAATATAATCAAGAAAGGCTCAAACACAAGACACACACATACATGGTGTGCCACCTAATCATACACAAATATACTTGATTCCTCAAGATAATTAAGTGTAAATCACAACATGTACAAAAGCATGGAATATACAAAACCAACACATGCATAAGGGGGCGAGTAACTTTCAATGTAATGAGTTAAGCATATGTTACCGCAAGGAGGAACATTGGATATATAATAGAGGCCATATAATCCACATGACTTGACTTGAAAAATATACTAGATGAAGATACCTCAATTCTTCATAATGTAACCAAGTCTCCAATGCCCTCCAACAAACACCTATTGATCAAGTTTTGGCTTGTTGGTCCCCAACCAAGTTGGGTCTTAAGAGGTTAGTCACAATAGGCTTGGCAAACCAAATGGTTCTTTTCTTGAAACCACATTGAGCACCAACAAATTTGGCAAACACATTGCCAACATCATCCTTACAAAGAGAATAAGCATCATTAATAATGATAGGTTTGGATGAGGAGATACCAATAGTGCATGAGGAAGAAATGTGCCCTTTATCATGGCATATGTAGCAAGTTCTTCTCTTGCCATCTTTCTTCTTAGGTGAAGCCACAACTCGAGGAAGAGCTCGAGTAGTCCTCTTAGGAAGAGGCCCGCCAATTACTTGAGGTAGAGCTTGAGTCCGCTTCCCTTGTTGCTTCACACTAAGAGGCTTCTTCTTCAATGGGCAAGATCTAACATGGTGCCCTTATTCCTTGCACTTGAAGCAAACAATGTTGGCCAGATTCTTGGCGTGATCTTGGCCATTCTTCTTGTTGTCATTGTGCTTCAACTTGATAGTGGACTTGTTCTTGACGTTGGAGTTGAATCCAAGCCCACTCTTGTCATTGGGGGATTTTTGCACACTCAATATTTTGTTGAGTGCGACCTTCCCTTGATGACCCTTTTTCAAGTCATTCTTCAAAGAAGTGACTTGAGCCTTGAGCTCTTTGATTTACTCTACATGGTTAGTTTCAACAAAAGTACTAGAGGAAGTAGATGCTACATTGTTAGAGCAACAAGGCATGGAATGTAATTCATCGCGAGATATAGCATGGTTGTGAGAGGATGAATTACAAGGACTAGCACATGGCAATGTAACATTTGGAGTAGATATAGTGCTAATGTCCACATGAGGCCCACTAGATGTTACCTTTGACACGATGGCCTCATGAGCTAACTTTAGCCTACCATGGGAGACTAGAAGATCCTCATGCGATCTTGAGAGCTTAACATGACTTTCTTCTAATTTCCCATAGTTGCTAGTTAGCAACGCAAGTTGAGCCTTTAGCTCAACATTCTCCTTCAAAATAGATGCTTCACAAGAAATAAAGTTAGTATCACAAGCATCATCATTATTAGCAGGAGGTGAGGGCAACTTGGCAAGCTCTTTTGAATATGAAGCTTTAAGTTGCTCATGCGACTCGGTAAGTTTGATGAGATTCCTCTTAACGACCCGAGAGCCATTTTCAAGATGCTTAAAATCGTCAACAAGTTTATCATAAGCAACTTCAAGTTCATCATTTTTAATCTTGAAGGAGTATGCCACCGCAAGTTCTCTATCATGGTATTCCTTTACTCTAGATAATTCTAGAGTAAAGGTCTCCTCAAGAGATTCTTTGGTGGTTTTTTATTCTTCAAGGGAGTCCTCTAGTTGTGCAATTTTATCAGCATACTTACGCTCATGCGCAAACTTTTCATCAATTATATTTTCTTGCTCGTCAATAAGATCATTGCCTTCTATAGCATAATCCAAGATTTTAAGAAAGTTGGAGGAAGCAATTTTATTTTTGAAGAGAGCGCAATAGACAACCTCTCCCATTTTCTTAATAGAGGTAATATCATACTTACCTCGATAATCATCATTATCATTCTCAACCTCATCATCATCATGAGATGTATTGGGTGAAATGGATCGTATGGGAACCTAGAGGGGGGGTGAATAGGTGCTACTCAATTTTTAGTTCTTTTTCAATTTTAGGCTTGACACAAAGTAAATTCTCTAGATATGTAACTATGAGAATTTCCCTATATGCAAACCTAGCTACTAAGCACGTAAAGAGAGGAGCGAGGAAACCGTAGTGGAGCACGCAGAGACACATGGATTTTTTTACCGTAGTTCCTTCCTTGTTAAGGGAAGTATATCTACGTTGGAGGGGTGGGCGGTTCTAAGAACACCACGCCACAATAGGCCTCACCCTATTCTCTGATGGATCTCGCCACGAAAGGCCTGATCCACCTTCTCCACTATCGGTACCCTTCGAGGCGGGAACCAGTGCCTTTACAACTCTACCGGGGCACACACCCACAACTGAATTGGGGGCTACCATAATGACAACAAGCTGTCACAAGAACAAGGTTTATCAATATAAACAAAAGCAAGGATCTAGATATTTGCAAGAAATACTAGATCGGTGATTCCCCAAATGAATGGAGAGGAGATGAAGCGCTTGATTGCAGTAGTTGAAGATCGAGTTCTCCTACTTCGATTCCCCAAGGGATGGGGCCTTTGGGTGGATGAAGGTGGAGCTCTCTTGGATGAAGGTTGAAGAACAGATCCTGACTTTTTTGAATGAATCAAGAGTTCTGGCAGGAGGGGGAAGGCTGGCTTAAATACCCCCTGCCCAGATCTTGCCGTTGGATAAGTTTGGGGGTGGATTATCCGCCCCCACTAGGGGCGGACTATTCGCCCTGGGGGAAAAATCCGCCCCCAGGACGGAAGCTCCGGGGGGGGGGGAGGGAATCCGCCCCCCATATAGAAGGTGACGTCGGTCTTGACTTGGTGAAAATCCTCGAGGGGGTGGATAACCCTCAAGGGGCGGACTATCCGTCCTGGGGGGGGGGGGGAATATGCCACCAGGACAGAAACTCCGGTGGAAAATCCGCCCCCCATACAGAAGGTGACGCCGGTCTTGACTTGGTGAAAATCCTCGAGGGGGCGGATTATCCGCTCCCCTCAAGGGGCAGACTATCCACCCTGGGGAAAAATCCGCCACCAGGACAGAAACTCCAGTTGAAAATCCGCCCCCATACAGAAGGTCACGTCAAACTTGACTTGGAGAAAATCCTGGGGGGCGTACTATCCAGCCCCTATAGGGGCGGATTATCCGGCCAGGCCAGAAAATCCGTCTGATACTCCGCCCCCTTCTGAGGGTTGCGCCCTTCTGAGTTTGGGGAGGGGCGGATTATCCTCCCCTGGTAGGGGCGGATTATCCGCCCCCAAATAACAGTTTCCCTTTCATTTTCAAGTTAGAGATCTGCATCACTTCAACACACATTAAATAATACTTGATATTGTTATCTAACACACAAAACACTAGGGATTATGAAATGTTCTTTCAATCTCCCCCTTTTTGGTGTTAGATGACAATACTAGGATTTGCAATAAAACCTACTAACAACACCTTAAGGAAATGAAAAAGGCTCCCCCTAAATGTGTGCATATTTATAATTTGCATTTGAATACAAATGCACACACTAAAGAGCAAGCCAATTTCATAACAAATACAATTAAAACAAGGTGAGTTAGGAAACAAAGTCATACCACCTGGATGTGAAAATATCCAATGTGAATAATGAGATTATAAGGCCTCAAGCACATCCCACAATATTGATGCAATCAATAGATAATTCCATATGCCATCAATACAATACAATACCATACTCCATAAATCCAGAATTCCATATGAGTAGTTCCACAAGATAAATCCAGAATTCCAGAGATCCATACATGAGCACAAAGTAACACACGACAAATTATTATACAAACCAAGCACACAAAGTTCAAATCTAAAAGGGCACAAGCAAGAAGATAAAATGAATGAAAAAGAGGCAAGTGCTTGCACTCGAACCATGCAAATCCGTGAGCTAATAGAACTACTTCTCCCCCTTTGGCATCGAAACACCAAAAAGGAATAAGAGCGATGCTAGCGCCCCACAATATCACTCCTCATCATCCTCGTCCTCTTCCTTGTCGTAGTCATCCCCTTCCCCTTCCTCTTCATCATACTCATCATCACCATCAACTGGAGGAGTATGCGCCCTCGGTGGTGGAGGTAACAAGTGACTCTCGAGCTCTTCATAGTTGATCCCAGAAGTGTTCCACTGAGCATATGGTTCCAGATCTGTAGGAGTTGGTGGATGGCCAGTTGCACCAAACACATGGTGAAGAATAAGCTACTGGGTGTGGGCCATCTCATGGCTCCTCCGGTACTCCTCATACTGGCCCTTGTGAGTATCTATGCCCATGCAAAGAATGTGCCGTTGAAACCAATTGAGCTGCTTGACCTCACGTGCCATTGGGGACACAGCGGGACGACGACCACTAGCCCTTGCATCATGCATGAAGGACTCAGGGGCAGTGGAAGGGTTAGAGGTCTTGTGAGCCTTGTTGTAGATCTTCTTTGGCTTGTGAACACCATCCAAACCAGTGCCAAAGTCCTCATGTGGCAGCATGTGCTTGATGAGCATCATAATAAAAGGAGCATATGGGATGGAGAGCCGGTTGAGCATCGCATCAGTCATCTCATGATAGATATAGTCCATAACATCCAACTTATAACCTATAGACGAACCAGCATTGGTGGCACACTCGCGAGCAAAGGCAAGCAGGAGAACCAGGTGACCACGGATCTTATCATTGTTCCCCCACTTGGAGAGATATTGTCCCTAAACATGCCAACAAGGGTGGCATACGGAGGAGAGAGGTCAGCGAAGATACCAATAATGCCATTAGGTGTCAGACATGGAGCAAGCACAGTGTCCTTGGATGGCCTGAGTGGAGAAATGATGCGGTGGCCAGAAGATGTGTCACGCCCATGAAAAGCATACCCAAGGACCTGACCAAAGGTGCGGAAGTCAGACTGAATCATTTTTGTCCCGGTCATCCACTTCATGGTGCGAAGCTCATCTCCACAGATCACAAGTGTTGAGAAAAACTGCTTCACCACCGAGGAATCATAGTGACACTATAGAGTCATAAGGTGATGAAGACCCATCTTATTAGTCACATCCAAAGCTTCGCAGAGTCTTGTCTTGGTTTGGGCCTCAGTTATATTCAGAGGATGCATAGGGCGAATATTGAGAGGAACATAGACATCATCATGAATAGACCTAAAGTGTGAGCAGCAAAACATGGAATCCTCTGGAGAACCATCACTATCAACATCTACATAGTAATCGGTTTGGTGAATGGATGAGTACTCAATCCTGTCCATGGCCTTGTAGTTGGGCCGGGACTGATTGCCCTTGCCCTTGCGAGATGCAACCCTCTTTGCTTTCTTTGCTGCCTCAGCTATCTGTTCAGACTCTCTTGCCAACCCGCGGACCTCAGTTTCGTCAACAAACTTACCCTCCGCAGTGGGCTTGAGATAACGGGCACGGGGACGATGCTTGTAGGTCTTAGGAGCACGTGAACCACCTGTGAAAAGCATGGGAGAGGTAGCATGGGGATAAGCACACACACAAGTCCAGGAGGAATATTAGAAATAGTAGGAAACAATCCATGGGCCAGAGATGTGCATTTGTGAAAATCTAAACCAAACCAGAACAGACAATGAGTCTCTAGGACGGATTATCCGGCCCTGGCAGGTGCGGATAATCCACCCCCAACAAAAAAATTCTGGTTCGGCCCAGATTCACCAAGGCAAAATAGATTGGGCACTAGGGTTGCAATACTACTGATTCTAACAAACAGGGGAAACACAAAGTATCTTCTACAACGAGATTTCCACCAAAAACAATGAATCCCATACAAAAGAGATGGATGAGGGAGTTACCCTCACTCATTGGAGGAAAAGCTCGGAGGAGAAGGTACCCGAAGGCGAGGGGAAGAAGATCCGGGGAGGGCCCGGAGAATCCGGTGGTCGAATCGACTCAGGGGAAGTACGGAGGCTCAGGCGGCGACTTGGGGCAGAGCATGGGTTGGGGAAGGATTGGCTACTCTGTTTGAGCCCTTCCTCCCCGACCCTACCCTTAAGAGGCAGATTTTGCCCGGGGCGGATAATCCGCCCCCCCACTTGGGGCGGATAGTCCGCCCCCTTCTGAAATTCTGTCAACACAGATTCAGGCCGGAGCACTCCTTGCAAAACCCCTTGAAAGTGTATGAAGGACTTGTGTGCAAGAATAGATGGTTCAAGGAGGGAAAAAGGCTTGGGTTTAGAGCAACAAACTGAGATGGTACTACACACCCAAATTTCCAAGAACAAATCAACCAAAAGCCAAAATTAGGTGTGTTTTCCATAAGAACAAAATATATGCAAGAAAATGCAAAGAGAGCCATTAGAAACCAACTCTTCTCAAGGAAGAGGGCGGTGGCCGAAGACACCATGTTGGAGCGCATGGCATGACACCGTGAAGATGTATCTTGAGTTCAAAACCAATGCTCATCGATGACCCACATATCACAAAATGATATTAAGGGAAATGATTTTTCTTGCTTTCGACATTATGGGGGAGGGTTATCCCAATCAATTAGGACCACACTCCCCCTATGTCTATGCCCGCATCTAATCCAAATACATGAATAAGAGTAAGTGAGTATGCAAGGGTAGTAAAGCCAAGCTCCTTGAATCTATGATATTTAGCTCATTCCTCAAATAAAAAATCTTGCTTCATTAAGAGGCTTCGTGAATATATTAGCAAGTTGGTTCTTAGTGCTCACAAAAGATAGTGCAATATCGCCACGAGCAACATGATCCCGAATGAAATGATTGCAAATCTCAGTATGTTTTGTTCTTGTATGCTACACCGGATTGTAAGCAATTTTGATAGCACTTTCATTGTTACATAAAAGAGCCACTTTGTCACAATTGACACCATATTCCTTTAAAGTTTGCCTCATCCATAATAATTGTGTACAAGCACTTGCAGCAGCAACATATTCAGCTTCGGCGGTTGAGAGTGATATACAATTTTGTTTCTTTGAAGACCAACACACTAGAGACCTGCCCAAGAATTAACATGTACCAGAAGTTGATTTTTGATCATCTTTGTCACCAGCCCAATCTGAATCAGTGTAACCACATAGAGAGAAACTAGAGCCTTTGGGATACCATAAACCAAAATTTGGGGAATGAACCAAATATCTGAAGATTCTCTTGACCGCCACTAGGTGGCTTTCTTTAGGAGCGGCTTGGTACCTTGCACACACTCCTACACTCAACACGATATCGGGCCTAGATGTGCAAAGGTAAAGGAGAAAGCCGGTCATGGATCGGTATACCTTTTGGTCCACGTCTTTACCCTTTGGATTAAGCTCGAGATGACACTTAGTTTGCATTGGAGTAGCAACGCCATTGAGATCTGTCATCTTGAACCTCTTGAGCATGTATTGTATGTACTTAGCTTGATTAATGAAAGTTCCCTCTCTAAGTTGTTTGATCTCGAATCCAAGAAAGAACCTCAATTCTCCCATCATAGACATCTCAAACCTGTTATTCATAAGATTTGAAAATTCATCATTAAAAGCTTGGTTAGTAGATCAAAAAATAATGTGGTCTACATATAGTTGGCATACAAAAATCTCCCCATTAACCTTCTTAGTAAAAAGAGTGGTATTGATTTGCCCAACTTCAAATCCACGGTTCAACAAAAGCTCTTTAAGGTGACCATACCACGCACGTGGGGCTTTTTTAAGGCCATAGAGCGCCTTATCGAGTTTGTATACATGGTTCAGAAATTTGGGATCCTCAAATCCCGGGGGTTGCTTGACATATACCAAATCATGTAGTGGACCATTAAGAAAAGCACTCTTCACATCCATTTGCTATAATTTAAAATCATGATGAGCGACATAGGCACGAAGGATATGGATGGAATCAAGACGAGCCGAATGAGCATAAGTTTTGCCGAAATCAATGCCTTCCACTTGAGAGAATCCTTGAGCCACTAGCCTTGCTTTATTCCTTACAACAATGCCATTTTCATCTTGTTTGTTCTTGAAAATCCACTTGGTGCCGATAACATTGCGGCACTCTTTGGGTTTCTCTACGAGCTTCCAAACCTTGTTGCGCTTGAAGTCATTTAATTCTTCATGCATTGCAACCACCCAATTGGGATCTTCAAGAGCATCAAAGACCTTTTTTGGTTCAATCATTGAAATGTGAGCTTGATGATCATAGAAGCTGGCAAGTTCTCTTCTAGTAGACACCCTTCTTATTAAATCACCGACAACCTTGTTAAGAGTGTGACCCCTTAACTCAAGGTTCTGATCAGCGCGAGCTTTACGACGAGCCTCAATTTCCTTGTTGTTTCTAGAAGGACTTGATTCAACATTTGGATCCTTGTCTTGGCCACTACCTTTCCCTTTATTCTGATCTGAGCTTGAAACGGGCGACTGTTGCTGTTCAGGTTCTTCAGGGGCAGACAATCCGCCCCTTGGTGGGGACGGACTATCCGGCTTGAGAGATGCGGCTGCAATTTCTTCTTCCTAAGTGTCCCTGGCAGAACTTGGAGTTCCAGGGCCGGATAATCCGCCCCTTGGGGCTAGAGAATCTGGCCTGGAATTTTCTTGGCTGTTCCGTTCTTATTGAAGTCCACTAGAGCGAGTTGGAGTGCTAGGGGAGGACTGTCCGGCCCTTGGAGGGGGCGGATAGTCCGGCCTAGGACTATCATTTTGCCCAGAAGACTGATGATCTTCAGCAGGTTGGGGTGTTGGTGCAGAGGTTTCTCTAGCAGTAGGGGCTTGTTGATCTTGTGTAGATGAGGGCTCCACTTGAGTGGAGCATTGTCCTTCCCGATCCGCCATAAGGGGTTCCTCAATGGGGCGGAAAAATCCCACGCCCATTCTTCTTATGTCATCTTGGGGTATTTCAGCATCTTCATCACAAACGTCAACTTGCCCCACATGGGAGCCATCATTTTCATCGAATTCCACACTACAAGATTCCACAACAATTCCATATAGCTTGTTGTAGACTCTATAAGTGTGGGATTCGGCACCGTAACCAACAAAAATACCTTCTAAAGCCTTAGACTCAAATTTATACAAACGGACACCTTTGATAAGAAAGAAACACTTACAACCGAATACCCAGAAGTACGAAATGTTGGGCTTGTTACCGGTGAGTATTTCATATGGAGTCTTGTCCAAGATCTTGCGGAGGTAGAGCCGATTTGATGAGTGACAAGCGGTGGATATGGCTTCAGCCCAAAAGTTGTAAGGAGACTTGAATTCATCCAACACCGATCTAGACATATCCATCAAAGTGCGGTTCTTCCTCTCGGCTACACCATTTTGTTGAGGGGTGTACGCAGCGGAATATTGATGTCTTATCCCCTCTTCACTTAGAAACTCATTCAATGTGTAGTTCTTGAACTCTGAGCCATTGTCACTTCTTATTGCCAAAATGGGAACATTGTGTTGACGCTGAACCTCATTGGCGAAATCAATGACCGTTTGTTGAGTCTCACTTTTTAGCTTGAATAAATAGACCCATGTGTATCTTGAGTAATCATCGACTATCACCAAGCAATATTTCTTCCCACCAAGACTGGCATGATATGGAGGACCAAATAAGTCCACATGATGTAATTCCAAGATTCTCTTTGAAGAGACAATAGTTTTCCTCTTGTGGGGAGAGTCATGCATTTTGCCTTCAACACAAGCCCTGCAAACACGATCTTTGGCAAAGGAAACATTGTCTTTTAGTCCAAGGATGTGGCCACCCTTGTGAAGACTTTGCAAAGTTCTCATGTTGACATGGGCTAAACAGCGATGCCAAAACCAGCCCACGTCGCCTTTACGAATAAGCACATCGGACCCGAAGTGGTTTTCCCGGAAAAGTTCACCACATACAGGTCATTTTCGACGTACCCAACGAAAGCGACCTTGAGAGACTTGCTCAACAAGAGTACCACCAAATCATCATCAATGAAAACAGCAAAGCCCATCTTACCAAGGGGATGAACAGAAAGTAAGTTTTAACCGAGGGTCTCAACAAGCATGACGTCCACGAGAGAGATATCGTGGGCGACCACAACCTTGCCAAGACCCAATACCTGAGATTTAGACTTATCACCATAGGAGATTGTAATATTATCATGATTGGGTTGAATTTCCGTGATGATCTCTTTGCTTACGGTCATATGACTAGTGCACCCACTGTCAAGCACCCATTTAGACCCACCGGAAGCATAGCCCTGCAAGAGAATTACTTCTTGGTTTTAGGTACCCATTTTTCAATGGGTCCTCTCATGTTAGTAACAAGGGTCTTTGGAACCCAAATAGACCAAGCAACATATTCATCAAAAGGATCAACATAATAAGCATACACGTCGCCATAATAATCACAAAAGAGTTCATAATTTGTATTGTGAGACCCTGGAAAACCAATATGGTCAGTTTTGTCTTTTGTGACATTCTTCTCAGCGGTGTTTGTCTTTGATTGTTCACCCTTGGTCTTCTTATTCTTGTTCTTCTTCTTCTTGGACTTGATGACATATCCAAGTCCCTCTTTTCCAAGATTTGACCTTTGCTTGCCAAGTATCTCATCAAGTACACCCTTATCTTTGGGAGTGGTGTCATTAACAAGCTCATCTTCCACACTAGCATTTTCCTTGTGAATATATGTTGATTTAGATGTGCTAGGAACATCATACTTGGTCAATCTAATTTGGAGCTGATCATGCGACTCACAGAGAATAGAGAATTCACTTTTCAAAGCCTTGTGAGCAATGTCAAGTTTCTCCAATTCCCCGGAGAGTCTAGTATGAGCAGCCCCAAAGTCAATCTTTTCTTTATTTAACTTCTTTTATTTGGCTACTTCATTGTCATGTTCCTTAACAAGCTTTGTCACCATTTCTTCATGTGACTCCTCAATAGAATCAAGCCTCTCTTCAAGATAAGCCCGAGCCTCTTCTTCTGTCGTGGTGGTGGCACGACAGATGCCATGGGTAGGCTTAAGTTGGGGGCCGAATGGGTGCTTGTGGTCACCGGGGAGGGAGTGCACGGTCAAGCCATGCACGAAGAACAAGAAGAACTCTCCACACTTGACAATCTGATTGATACCCCAAAGATTACAAGTGCTCCTTGAGCTGTATTGGCTTGAGTACGCAGCACATGTTCCCTACTTGGTCCAACCTCCTCCTACTACTGCTATGCCCTCCCTTATATAGGCAATGCTAGCTAATACCCCTTTGGGTTCTAGGGTTTATTGTTTGGATCTTGGTCCCTACAATATGGGCCGGGTTATGGGCTTGCCCTAAGCCCATAGGCCCGGTCCATAAAGCTTGACAGCTAACGGTCTTCTGGTACGCTGCTTCTGGTTCTTTTCGGCGTCACGCTGTTACTTTGTATGTCAGCGCTTGCTTTGGGCGTCACCCGGCTCCTTTTGTGTCACCCGACATCGCCCTTCTCTTTTGACCATGATTTACCATGGTCCTTCCTGAACCTTACTCGGAAAGGTGCCATGTGTCCTTCTTGACTCGTCCCTTCCTCGGTTTACTCGGCTCGTTGGTACCTGCAAGGGTTACAACTTTGTCCTATACGGGCCGAGATAGTTTGTATCTCGGCTTTCATGCTTATCTTACCCGGCCGTTCTTACCCGGCCTGGTTCATTTTTCACTCAGAGCCAACCCAGCTGCGCTATGTTTCCCCTCTCATGACCCTACCGGGGGTTATCCCCTCGACATTAGTCCCCGAAGCTGGTGAGGTCTAGAAGTTCAAGATGTTAGGCGTCTCCAGGTTCCTTTTGTGTGAATGGAACTTAGTTTTTGTCTTTTATCTACCTCAGTTTTGCATCTTGCCGGGTTAGTCTGACAATTTCGGGTCAATTCTTTGACTTCTTGGCTCATTCTTGCCTCGAGCCGAGTTATTTTGGCCAATTCCGGGTCATTTTCAGCGCGCTTCAGTCACTGACAACCAGTAATCATGATTACTTTCCTCAATATTTGTTCCAAGTTCCGGCGGCATAGTGACGGTCATTGATTATTCCCGTCACATGGCGATCCCATCGGTCTGCGCCTCTTGTCCTTCTAGCCGTGACGTGGCACTGGATTTTTCGTGTATCTTTGGCTACGTGGCGCTCGCTGACTGGCTCACTCGGCGTGGTACACGGCCACACGCTGGCCGCACGACACAGTTAGATCCCACTACAGGGGTTTTTACTGCCCTTAAGTAGGGGTTGGGGGTTTCCACTTCCCCCACACTAGTTCAGTTTCCTTAGCCTTTCTTCCTCCTCGCGCCTGCAAGATCGAACTGCCCCCTTTGCGGTTCGTTCTCCCTCTTTCTCCTGTGCTGCGATTGCCCCTATCCTCTTTCGATTCCAGCACGAGTCCTCTCTGTTCCAAGCCTCTCCTTACCGAGGAGGAGACAGACTCCGACGACCTTATGGACGCTCGCGACGGTGCTGATGGTGCCGAGGAGCAGGAGGTCCCCGCCGGCGAGCGCGGTGGCTGGGAAGGCTCGGAGGTCTCCACCGAAGAAGTGGAGTGGCTCCGGTCCACCAGACGCATTCCACTGCAAGTGGATTGCCGCCTCCCCGCCGGTGAGATCTCCCCAAAACCTCAAGCTGGCGAGCGGGTGGTTTTTCTTTCCCACTTTGAACGTGGTTTTGCTCTTCCTGTGAGCACTTTATTTTCCTTGTTTCTTTCTACCTTCCGTCTACAGACCCACCATCTTCCTGCCAACGCAATTGGCTCTCTCTCTTGTTTCATCTCTGCCTGCAAGGCCTATCTTGGAATTTGGCCTACAGTTCTTTTGTGGGCCAAGTATTTTCGCTTCAAAGTCCAGGTTGTCCCCCAGCCTAAAGTTCCCCGTGCCGAGAAGAATCCTACTCGGTGCGGTGCTTCCAGCATTACGCCCAGGAGGGATTCCATCTTTCTTCGGGTTGCTGGTATTGAATCTTGCAAGAAGTGGCATAGAACCTTTTTCTATGTCAAAAACAGCGGGTCCACCGATAACATCCGGCTTCCCCCTTTCCCGGACGAGGTCCCCAACAAGAAATCTTGGCAGCAGCTTGACCAAGGCATGCGGTTAACGAGGCAAACGCTATCCTGGAAAGGTTGCTGTCGCCGGATGAGAACTTTCATCTCGCCGACTTTGACCTCATGTACACCTTCATCTCACGCCGGGTAAGCCCAATCCAAGCTAGGAGCCACAAGATGTGCTTCATGAGCGGGTCCCATGATCCCACTCGGCATTCCACCAAGGAGCTCACCCATGACTCCATAGCCCGCCGAGTAAGCTCAATATTTAAACTTTACTTGGCGGATGACTGGGCCTGGAGTTGCCCTCCGTTTAGCCGGGTCAGGCCTGTTCCCTGGGTAAGTTTCCAGATTACTTTCTCGCCGAGTAGGCTTTAGCTCTTTTGCCACTCTTAGCTTAGTTTTTAGTCTCTCATTCTGTTTATCTCTCGCAGAATCTCCTTCACCAGGTTGATGACAGTACTGTCCCTCCTGCTGGTTATCATGGGGACCGCTCTGACTCGGATGAGGTCGAGTATGACCTGGAGTGCTTCATGCCCATCCCGCACACTGCGACTTCTTCATCTTCGGGTAAGAGTCAATCTCGCAATCCCTTACAAGATTGGTCTGACGATGATGAGGATGATGATTGTACGCTTTTGGATGTACATGCCTTGTGAGCTTAATCTCTTTGCTTATCCGAGTAAGCCCGTTATTTACTTATGCAGCTGGCCAGGTACATGCCGTTCCTCCTCTCGCCGTTGGCGGAGTCGGCAAGATTCCCGTTGCCAAGCCGAAGCGACACGGAACCTCCTCCAGCACTCAGCCAGCCAAGAAGAACAAGCCCACTCCGGCTGCTCCTGCCTCTGCTAGCTTTGGGTGAGACTCGCTGCTTTTGGGCGCGTCATGCGCCGAAGTCGTCATGACCGGTTGTCACCGGGTAAGTTTTTGCACCTTGCTTTTTTTTTGTTATTTCCTTTCTCATCACTGCTGTTCTCTTATATATGTCTTGTTATTTTGAGTGTTGCACCTTTGACGACGAGTCAGGCTGCTTCTAGCATTGCCTCGCCGCTTAGGCCTGCACCTCCTCCAGCTGACTCCGCGGCGCCGAGTCCCGTCCGGGTTGAGGCTAGCACTGTTGAGGCTCACGCTTCTCAGTGTCAGTCAGACCCGATGGGTCATTCGGCTAGCGCTGGCCCGAAAAAACTTCTCGATCTTGGTGCCCACAAGTCTGGCGCCGAGAAACCCTCTGCCACCAGTTCCTCTGGCATCAGCCCTCAAGCTAATGTGAATGAACAACTCCCTGATCTTGGAGCCAGCAAAACTGCTGAGCCCGGTCAGGAGGCTCCAAGATCCTCTCCAAATCCTCCTGCTCGCTCTCAAATTCTGTCAAAGGGACAGACCCAGCCCAAGGCTTCTGGTTCTACTCGCCCCTCTTCTGGCAAATCCACCTCTTCCAAGCAAACAACTCTAGTTTGCGCTCCGGGTTCTGCTCCTCAGATTCGGCCTCCTACGTCGGCGACCGTGTTCGCTTCAACGGGTAAGGGGGACGAATCCGCGGATGCCGGGTCGGGTGATGGATCCAAGGGTGTTACCCTCCATACCTCTGCCGCTGCAACCCGTGCCACTGTGGGAACCGCCCTAAAAACAGGTCGAGTTCTCACTCGGACGCTCAGTGGGCAGAGCCTTGGTTCGGCTGAGCCTTATGCCGTGGCATGGAATGAAGCGGTCGAGCAAGAGGTCTCCACTCGTGCCGGGAAGAAGCTGAAGCTAGGCCCCAAGGTCGTCTCCGACATAACCCAGCAGGCCATTACTCTGATGGCCCGCGCCGACGAAATAAACAAGGTACATAACTTACTCTTTTGTACTGCTGAGTATTTCCTTTATACATATCACCTAGTCCCCGAGGTTATAGTTGAGTAAGATACTTACTCGGTTGTAAGCTCTTCAATTATTCACTTAGTCTTTGAATCCCACGCTTGCATGTTAGAGCTTCGAACCCTAGCCCTCGAGGTTACTGTCGAGTAAGGAACTTACTCGGCTGTAATCTCTTAAGCTCTTTTATTTCTTTATGACAAACTCACGTTAGAGCTTCAATCCCTAGCCCTCGAGGTTGCTGCCGAGTAAGGAACTTACTCGGCTGTAATATCTTAAGCTCTTCTTTATTCAGACGGTCGCCTGACTCGACTCTTTCTTTGTTATCTGTCTTCTTTGATTAGCTTACGCATAACGAGCGCACCAGTGTGCACCAAGCTCTCGTCCTGGCGCATCGCAAGCTTGAACTTGCGTATGAGAAGCTGTAGACTAACACCTTCGGCCAAGGTAATATCTTTGCTTTTCCCTTTTCTATTTTTGGTGTAATTCTCCTTGGTTCATCTTTTCATTTTTCCTCTCACTCTTGTCTCACAGCCACTGCTCAGTCCACCATCAATGAACTTCACTCGCAAATCAGCGAGGCCGAGAGTAAATTTCTTACCTCCCTAAGCCAATTGTTGAAATTTTTCTGTTGGGACTGAAAAATATTTGTTCTGAATAAGCAGAGAAGCACCAAGCCGAACTCCAGAAGGAGCGAGATGAGGTGACTCGGCTGAAGGAATTAATGGCCGAGACGGAGCAGAAGCACTTGGCCGAGGTGAAAGGGCTGAAGGAGGAGCTTGCCGAGAAGAACGAGCAGCAGGCTGCCAGCGCCGAGAAGACTAAGAAGTTGCTCGACGAGGCCGAGTCATTGGTCGAGTCGACCAATATGAACCTCGACGCCCTTCAAGCCAAGACCAAGACTTGGCATAGCAAGCTCACTGCCATCAACTTCTTTCTCGGTAGTGAGTTCTCACTCTTTACGCATTGTCCAAGTCCTGCTGGATTTATTCCATCTGCCCTTGCTATTTGCTAACTTTCTCTTTTTGCTTGCAGAGAACTTTCCTGAGGCTAACATGTTTGCCATTCGAGCCATGAAGAAAGTCAGAGCCGAGGCTGGTACTCCTGCTGATGGCGAGGTGTCTATGGAGGAGCTCCTTGCAGCGGTGTCTGAACGGGTCAAGACCCTCAGATCTTGTGGTGTGGATTTGCTCAAGTCAGCCATCCATGCGTTTCGCATGCTATGGCCAGATGAAGACCCACCCGAACTAATCGAGCCACTAGCCGAGAGACTGCTCCTTACTGAAGACCGGCTGGATCAATGGCGTGAATCGGCCGGCCGGGCTGCAGCGGACAAGGCTCTCTCCTTCGTGCTTTCATGGTACGAGGATATCAACCTTGATGTTCTTGCTCGCATAAGGGGAGATGGCAAATGGTTGAACGACCCAGAGCTGATCAAGAAGCGCCAGGAGCGAGCTTATGCTATGATCGAGTACACCATGGTGCACGCTTGGTGTGAAGGGCCCAGCTTCCTCGACCTTGGTGATTCGCTCGTCGAAGTTCCTGCTGAAGAAGGTGGCGACAGCGAGGCGACCGAGTCAGATGATCCAGATGACCCGACCGCAGATGCCCCTCACCCAGCCGATGCTCCAAGCACTCCTGGTTCCAAGAATGCTCCTCCGAGTTCTCCTGCTCCTTAGGCCAACAAATACTCGAACTTTTATTAGATCCCCGGTATGCCGGGTACAGATGTAACGTACATTGCACTTGAAGTTTGACTATGTGCCTTGTGATAGGCTTTATACATTTGCGTTATGCTTTGAGTGCGAATCACTCAAGGACAAGTCCCCGAGTTTCATTTTGCCATGTCACCTTTCCTTGCCTTTGGCCCTTGTCTACCATTTTTTGGTGTTCGACATTAGGATCTCAAAGTACGAAGGATTTAGTTAGCGGATATGAAACTTGGATAACTTGGCCGAGATTACTCGACACATAGTATAACACAACCTGCAGAGAGTTAGGCACAAACTAAAGCCGACTCGCGTTTCTCCCTTGTACTTATCCGGCGTTCGTGTTTACCCGTCTTAGATCTTTTTCTCTTGCTTGCCATGAAGCCGTGTTTTCGGACAACATCATAGTCGAAGAGTTGATTTCTTCCGAGTAAACACTACTTGTTCCGAAATAAATTCTGGGTATCACGCCAGCCGACGTAAAATAATTGAAATGGAAAGCCTAAGGGGTAGTCCCCGAGTCAGTTTTTCGAATCATACCATTTTGTTATTAGCACATAGCCGACAAACACATCCGACATATGAGAGTTCGAGTGATACATGCACTGCTTCTCCTAAGTGTAGAAGGGACGAAGCAGTGCCACATTCCATGGCCTCTTGGTTTCATCTCCTGACCTGTCCGCCTTGTTTTTTTGCGCTTCACGAGCGTCTATGAGATAATAGGAATCATTGTTCAATGCTTTGCTTACAATGAATGGACCTTCCCAAGGATGCGATAATTTATGCATTCCGGCTGTGCGTTGCACCAGCCTTAGCACCATATCTCCTTCTCGGAAAACACGAGGTTGCACTTTACGGCTATGGTAGCGTCGGAGATTTTGTTGATATATAGCAGATCTGGAAAATGCCAGTTCCCTTACTTCTTCGAGTAAATCTACTCCATCTTCTCGGGCCTCTTTCACCTCGACTTCCGAGTATTGCCTTATCCTTGGCGAGTCATATTCTATGTCTGCAGGCAAAACTGCTTCAGCCCCATATACAAGGAAAAATGGCATATAACCAGTTGATCGATTCGGAGTCGTTCTTAAGCTCCACAGTACTGAGGGTAGTTCCTCTAGCCAACAACCAGGTGATATCTGGAGTGGTTCCATTAAGCGGGGTTTTATCCCGGACAGAACTAAGCCATTAGCCCGTTCAACTTGTCCATTTGATTCTGGATGGGCGACTGATGCTACGTCGAGTCTTATTCGGTGTTTCCCACAGAAGCGAGCAAAAGCCCCTTCGGCAAAGCTTGTGCCATTGTCAGTGATCACACTGTGTGGATAGCCATATCTGAGGATTATATCCCTTAGAAATGTAACAGCTGTTTTGCCGTCCAGTTTTTTGATTGGCTTCACTTCTATCCACTTGGTGAACTTATCAATCATGACCAAGATATGAGTCATGCCTCCCCTTGCTGGTTTGAATGGTCCTACCATATCCAGGCACCACACCACAAATGGCCACGTGATTGGTATAGTCTTCAATTCTGACGCTGGCAAATGTGACTTGGACGCATAGTGTTGACAACCACTGCATTTTCCGACTAACTCTTGTGCTTGTGCCAATGCGCTTGGACAGTAGAATCCATGTCGGAATGCCTTGGATACCAATGCTCTTGATGATGCATGGTGCCCGCACTCTCCCTGATGGATATCCAACAAGATCTCCTGGCCTTGCTCTGAGCTGATGCAACGCTGCAGTACACTTGTCACACTTCGCTTGTAGAGTTCCGTGTTGATTATGGTGTATGATTTTGCTCTTCATGATGTTTTCCTTGCCAGTGTTTCATCACTCAGCAAGGTTCCATCTTTCAAATAACTGAATATTGGTTGTTCCCACGTTGGTATTAGTGGTTCTGGGTCTGCTTCAACATCAATGTCCATTGGTTCCGCCGACATATGCTCTGCCGACATAACTTGAGGAGTCCCCGAGTGTGATTCGGCTACCCCTGAGGTGAACGGATCAGTCCCCGAGTGACTCGAACCTACCCCTGAGTCGATATCCATTGGCACTGCCTCTGATTCTTTACTCGCCGGGATGACCCTGATTGATTCGGACTCTGGTGACGGCTTGATCGATGGCTTCCTGAGATGCTCCAATGCTACCCCTGGTGGTATTGCTTGTCTAGATGATCCTAGCTTGGATAACACGTTTGCTGCCTCATTTTCTTCTCTAGGAATGTGATGAAATTCACAACCTTCAAAATATCCCGAAATTTGCCGCACGTGAAAGCGATATAATGCCATGTTTGCGTCTAGTGCGTCCCAATGTCCAGACACTTGCTGAATCACCAAATCCGAATCGCCAAAACACATGATCCTTTTGATACCAATTTCCTTGGCTACTTTAATGCCATGGACGAGTGCTTCATACTCGGCAACGTTGTTAGAAGCAGCAAAATGAATCTGCAAGACATACCTCAGTTGATCCCTCTTTGGAGATGTGAGCACTATTCCGGCGCCCAGACCCATTCTCGTCTTGGACCCGTCAAAATGCATTTTCCAGTAATTTGGATCTGGCAGTGGTGGCTCGTATTGCATCTCCATCCATTCTACAAAGAAATCTACAACGGCTTGAGATTTTATTGCATCCCACCTATCATATTGTAGAGTGTATGGTGCCAGTTCAATGGCCCATTTGGCTACTCGGCCACTGGCATCTTTGCTGCCCAATATATCCGAGATAGGTGCCTTGCATATTACCCGGATTGGGTGTTCTTGAAAATAATGTTTCAGCTTTTTTGCTGCCATATATACCCCATATGTCATCTTCTGATAATGCGGGTAATTCTATTTCGAGACAGAGAGCACTTCGCTCAAGTAATATACTGGTCTTTGGACTGATCTGCCCCCTTCTTCACGTTCAACCACTATTACTGCACTTACAACTCTGTTGGTTGCGGCGACATAGAGCAGCATTGGCTCCTTGGATAGTGGTGACGCTAATATTGGTGTTGTTGCCAACATTTTCTTTAATTCATGGAAAGCGCTATCAGCTTGCTGTGTCCATGTGAATTTGTCTGATTTCTTCATCAGCTGATATAGTGGTAGGGCTTTTTTGCCTACCCGACTAACAAACCTGCTCAATGAAGCCAGGCATCCAGTAAACTTCTGGACATCATTGAGGGTTTTTGGCAATTCCATTATTTCGATGGCCCTGATCTTTATCGAGTTAGCTTCAATTCCTCGGCTGGATACAAGGAATCCGAGTAATTTTCCAGCCGGGACACCAAATGTACATTTTTCCGGGTTAAGTTTCATCCAGAATCTTCTCAAGTTTGCGAATGTTTGATGCAATTCCTCAATTAGAGTATGACTTTGTTTGGTTTTTATTACCACGTCATCGACGTATACTTGAACATTTTTGTCCAATTGATCTTGCAAGCATTTTTGCATGCATCTTTGATATGTTGCACCTGCATTTCTCAATCCGAATGGCATGGTTCGATAGCAATAAGCCCCGTACGGGGTGATAAAAGCTGTCTTTATTTGATCATTGGATTCAGTGGAATCTGATGGAATCCTGAATATGCATCCACAAATGACAACAACTCACACCCAGCAGTAGAATCTATGACTTGATCGATCCGAGGCAGGGACACGCCTTATTGAGGTTCGTGTAGTCAATACACATGCGCCATACCACTTCCACGTTCGGGTCATCTTTCTTCTTCTCGACCAGGACTGGATTTGACAACCAGTCCGGGTGCAGCACTTCCATGATGAATCCAGCAGCTAGAAGTCTTGCAATCTCGGCCGCTATTACTTTCCTCCTATCTTCAGCAAAGCGGCGGAGTGGTTGCTTCACCGGCCTTGCATCTGGTCTTACATGAAGAGAGTGCTCAGCTAGCTCCCTTGGAACTCCTTGCAGATCTTGAGTGGACCATGCAAAGATGTCCCGATTCTCACGGAGGAAGCTGGTGAGATCGCTTTCCTATTTATCTGTAAGGCCAGCCCCAATGGTTACTGTGCGCTCTGGGAAAGTTTCATCCACCTGCACCTTCTTGGTTTCCTTGGTAGCTTGAAATGACACATTGCCATGCGGGTTGGTGAGTGCCGACATGGACATTTGTGCTGCTTTGGCCAATGCTGCCACCTCCAACATCTAACTTTTCTCTTGTGCTATGACGAGTGACTCGGCCAATGAAGATCCAGCTGAGGCACAAGCAATAGATCTTTTGTAATCTTCTTCAACTGTGATCACCCCACATAGGCCTGGCAGCTTCATATTCAAGTAAGCGATGTGAGGAGTAGCCATGAACTTTGCCATAGCCGGCCTGGCGAGTAAGGCATGATATGAGCTGACCAGATCTACTACCTCGAACTCTATGGCTTCAGTGTGACAATTTTCTCTATTGCCGAATAAGATGTCGACCCAGATCTTGCCAATTGGCTCACAGGACAATCCCGGCACAATCCCATGGAAAGTGGTCTTAGTCGGCTCCAGCATGTTCATGGTAATGCCTAACTTGAGCATAGTATCCTTGTACATGATGTTGATGCTACTGCCATCATCGATTAACACCTTTGAAAATTTCACGTTGATATCTGGGCCCATGAACGTTGGATCCAGAACCAGAGTGTATCCTCCTGGGTTGGCATGATTTTGGGGTGATCCTTTATACTCCAAGTTATCTCTTGCTCAGACCAATGCATGTACTTGGGAATTGCCGGAATCATGGCATTCACTTCCATCATTCGTCGCTGCTGGCTCTTCTTGTCATTTGGCTCTGTGACAAAGACAACATAGCTCTGGTGATGTTCTCTGTACTCATTTCTGGTTCCGTGGCCGACATGAGCATCGTCACCTCTTGGATTGTGCACTTGGTGCACAACTTCTCTTCTTTCTTGATTCTGATACCTCGGCTGCCTGTTTTCATATCTGTTATCTGCTCCTAATGCTTGAGCATTTCCTCCTGTAAGTGGAGGAGGGGAGGTGGTGGAAGCTACTTATTCGGCGAGTCCACTCTGTCTCCTTTCTGAAACCAAGTTCATTGCCTTGTTGAGTGATTTGCCGGCTTACTCGGACTTGGCATGTGAAAGTTACACGGCTGATCCAGCATCATCTCATAGGTGTATTTTTGTCGGTCTTGATACTATTTCCTCTGATCGTATGACCTTTTGCCGTCATTCTTTGGCACCCATTGTTGTTGACCATTTGTCCTTTGACGCTGACTGCTTCCAGCATCTGGATGATCCTGACTCACTACTGCAACCTGAGACGAACCATACCTATAATCCGGCCTCTCGTCTCTTATCTTGCTTCTGTATTCGGATCTCTCCTGGCGCCTTTGCGACCCAGCATCGTCATAGATCTGAGTCTCGGTCATCCCGTCTGCCGACATGAGTAGCGACTGAGTCAGATCTCCTAACATGTACGAGTCGGCGATTCTTATCGTCTCTGCTAGGCTTGCCTGCATATCTATTTGTAACCTTTGCCACAACACACTCCCATGTCTACATCCTTGTGCAAACCATGGGATTTCTTGTGACTCGATTACCCCTTCACAAGAGTTACGCATCGTACACCACCTTATGAGGAACTCCCTGTCTGTCTCATTCGGTCTTTGCTTGCACATTGCTAGTTGCTGTGGGCGATTCGGCCTCTTGTAAGTGCTCGTGAAATTGCTCATGAAGGCGTCGTGAAAATCAATCCAACTGTTGATGCTTCCAGGTGGCAAATTGTTCAACCATACCCGAGCTGGTCCTTCTAGAATTTGCGGTACGTAACGTACTGCACATCTCAAGTTTCCCTGCGCGATCTTCACAGCGGTTCCATAATCTATGAGCCAATCCTATGGCTTTGTGCTTCCATCATATGTTTTTGTCCCTCTGGCTAGCTGGAAATTTGGCACCGGTGGCTCCTTCATGATCCTTGGGCCAAAACATGGTGGACCCTATGGACCTTCTGATTCAATAATCTCTGCCATCTTTATGCGGTCAAGCTTCAGCCTGGCATCATCGGCTGAAGGTTCCTACCTCCGTATCTCACTCCCATTGCTTGATATGCATGATCCGGCAGCTCATACCCGTCATTTACCATAGCCAAGTAACCATCATTATACTTATTCGCGTTCGGGTCAGCTGGCTGTTGAACTGCTTTTCCCGCGCTCTGCTGTCTTCTTTTCGCCTGAGCTGGTGCGTTATTCGGAGCTGGATTTCCTCCTCCTGCCGAGTGAGTTGCGCGCCGAGTATGAGGCACAAAATTTTGCCCTCCGTTGTCATTTCTCTGTCCAATTTTTCCCTGGTTTTCATTTTCTCGGGGATTATTTCTTTTTGCCCCTTGTGCATGCGCCGGGTTTCCTTGAACTACTGCCGGATCATAGGCGACCATCTGCTTGTTTCTTCCAGAATCCACACTTTTTTATTTTCTCGGCCTGGGTGTCGCTCTGGGTGAGGATGCCGTGTGCCCAGCCGATCTTGCCGGAACAGGAGTTGCCGAGTGAACCAGTTGTGATCTCCCTGCTATACCCGGATTTGCTCTGTAATATGTCTCATTCAGCATGCTGGCTGCTTTTACTAACTTATTGACTCGTTCTTGCTGCCTTTTCTTTGCTTCCCCCTCCAAGTGGGGTAATTCTGCCATTGCTTTGCCTGCTTGCATTAGTCATTCTTGTGTTGTAAGTTGAACGCATGGCCGTCTCATTGCTATTCTCTGGTGTTATCATTGATGTCGCATCTGCCAGCTCTTCGTTGAGGTTCCTTCCTCTAAATCTTGTTGCATCAAGCCGGGTCTTTGCGCCCTTGACTCGATTTGCCGAGTTAAGCTCTCGGATAGTGATATCCACATCCTGCTGTAATTGTGCTAGCTCCTTTGCTTTCTCCAGGACTTTTATCCTGGCTTATTCCAACTCGGCTTGCACAGCGAAGGGTCAGTTGCTTGTGCCACTGGCTTTGCCAACTTGTCTATCGCTTCCTGTAGCTCCTTAGCTCTTTTGCTCCTAGCTATGTTCTCTGGTTTCTCCAGTGGCGCCTTTGCTGTTCTTGTAGCCCTTGGCGTTTCCTCAGGATTTCCTCCTTTTGTGTTTTCATTTACCACCGGAACTACTGGGGGAGCTACGGGGTTTGTGGCAGTCATCATTACCTCCATGGAGACGAGTTAGAGAGGTTTCCCAGCGACTGGTGCCGTTGGGGGGTCCGGCGCCAGGACGACGTGCTGAGGATATGCGCGCTCCATGCGCACCGCGACATAGACCTGATGCTCGCCGAATTTGATGAAGCGACTGCCCCTAGGGAACGGCTTGGTCCCGAAGCAGCCCGCGTTGTCGCTGACGAAGTTGAGCGCTCCAAACCTCTGGATGAGGCCAGAGTAGACGCGCTCGCCGGTCTTGGCGATGATGTTGCCCGTTCGGATGAAGACTCCATCAAGCACCTGCTTCTGCCCCACGGTGGGCGCCAACTGTCGTGGTGGTGGCACGGCAGATGCCATGGGTAAGCTTAAGTTGGGGGCCGAATGGGTGCTTGTGGTCACCGGGGAGGGAGTGCACGGTCGAGCCATGCACGAAGAACAAGAAGAACTCTCCACACTTGACAATCTGATTGATACCCCAAAGATTACAAGTGCTCCTTGAGCTGTATTGGCTTGAGTACGCATCACCTGTTCCCTACTTGGTCCAACCTCCTCCTACTACTGCTATGCCCTCCCTTATATAGGCAGTGCTAGCTAATACCCCTTTGGGTTCTAGGGTTTATTGTTTGGATCTTGGTCCCTACAATATGGGCCGGGTTATGGGCTTGCCCTAAGCCCATAGGCCCGGTCCATAAAGCTTGACAACTAACGGTCTTCTGGTACGCTGCTTCTGGTTCTTTTCAGTGTCACACTATTACTTTGTACGTCAGCACTTGCTTTGGGCGTCACCCGGCTCCTTTTGTGTCACCCGGCGTCGCCCTTCTCTTTTGACCACTCTTTACCATGGTCCTTCCCGAACCTTACTCGGAAAGGTGCCACGTGTCCTTGACTCGGCCCTTCCTCGGTTTACTCGGCTCGTTGGTACCTGCAAGGGTTACAACTTTGTCCTATATGGGCCGAGATATTTTGTATCTCGGCTTTCATGCTTATCTTACCCGGACGTTCTTACCTGCCTTGGTTCATTTTTCACCCGGAGCCAACCCAGCTGCGCTATGTTTCCCCTCTCATGACCCTACCGGGGGTTATCCCCCCGACATCTTCTTCTAGAGCATTTTTAAGGACGCAATTTCCATTGCATCCTCCCTTTTAATCATGCCCTTTTCTTCAAGAAGCACTTCATTTTGGGCTAGCTGGTCCATAAGAGCCTCAAAATGTATTTTGTGCTCACCTTGCAAGTTAGTGAAGAAATAGTCCAAAGCAATAATCTCTTCTTTAACCTTAAGACTAGTAGGATCATCCATGTCAATCATAGCCTTAGGAAAAGAAGTGTTAGAAGTTGATACCTCGGAACCTCTTGCCATGAGACAAGTAGCATTTTTTTTGAGGAATGACAGTAGGAGAGTCTCCTACTGTGTTTTATATATAGGTAGAGAAATATTTACATCGTTTGTACAACTGGTCCCTTTAGGGATGACCAAGCCCAACCAGCGAGAGGAAATTGACTACTACAAGAGTTTCCCTTTTACAAGTGGATACTTGCTATAATCCCTCTAAGAGGTTCCTGTAGATCCTCCTTGATCCTACACTCTAGGAGACAAGTAGCGTTCTTGTTGATGACATTTTTGTTCGGAGAATCAAAGAGAGATGTTGGTGTAGATGTGGTGACTATAGCAACCACCTCTCGAGAGCTATCATCCTCGTCTTCATCTTCACTTCCCGAAGAATATTCGTCTTGAGCCACTAGAAAAATCTTTGGTTGCTTCTTGAAAGGAGCATTCTTCTTTACAAATTGTTTCTTGCGTGGAGCCTTTGACTTTTTCTTGAGAATGAGTCTTCCTCCATTATATTCCTTAATTTGATACGGACACTCGGCTACAAAATGCAGCCGGTCTCCATAGTTGAAACAAGTTCTCAGCTTGGGACCATTTTCCTTTCTTCCATATGCTCCACTCTTGCGTTCTAGTTCATATTTGGCCTTGGCTGGATCCTTCCAAAATTTTCTAGCATAGAAGGTCATGTATTGTCCATGGATTCTTTTTACATCCTCGGGACAGTCCATACCTTCGATGTCATCTTCATCATGATCAGCCACACTTGTCTTCAAGGCCATGTTGACTCCCTTTTGCATCCCCATGGCTCGTGCACGAGCATCTTCGGCATTCTTGGCAGCCACTTTGAAAGCTGACATCTCTTGCATTACATCATTTGATGTCATTAGGTGATAGTTATGCCTTCCTTGGAGACTCTTCAAATTTGTGGGCTCAAATGGCATGAGATCACTGACATACTTGCATTTGATCCAAGCATCATCAACATGAGAGGCACCATGATTTCTGAAAGTGGTGGATATTGACTTGAGCCTCCTATACATGTCCTCGTGATCTTCTCCATCCAACATATAGAATCCTTCAGCTTCATTACTCAAAGCATCATATCTATTTCTTCTCATGCTTTCATTTCCAATAAGGAGCTCGGTGAGGGCATCCCAAGCTTCCTTAGTTGTGTTGAGATGCTGAATGTGTGGCATGTGTTTGTCGCCCACACCAAGCTGAATCATGTGTAGAGCCATAGCATTGAGTTGACTGTCAACAACCTCTCTTCTTGTTAGGTTGTGGAGATCTCCAACATGAAGACCATTCTCTGTGATTTTCCACAACTCAATGGAGGAGCTGCACACATGAGACTTCATCAAAAATTGCCATTGATTAAAAGTAGATACTGAAATTTTGGGTGGATCACCCCTATTATGTATATGTGGATGTGGGATAGGTGGATCAGGAGAATACACATGAGAAACCTCATTGTATCCTTCCTTACCACTATCCTTTTTCGAGGAGGAGCTCTTGCTAGTGCCATCACCAACCACTTCGTTATCTTTGGAATCGGTTTTACCCGTTTCCTTGGATTGCGGAGTGGTAGCCTTTGAGGCAGATGGAGGTGATGCTGCAGATGTGGAGAGATGCATTATCATTTGACACATCTCTTCCATCTTAGCCTCCATTTAACTAATCAATATTGTTTCCAACGTCTTGAGATCGTTCATGGTGGCTACCTCCGGAGCATCACTCCCATCTCCCTTGGAACTCATACTTCTCTTAGGCGGTTAAGCCCGAATTAAGAGTCGGGGCTCTGATACCAATTGAAATGGATCGTATGGGCACCTAGAGGGGGGTGAATAGGTGCTACTCAATTTTTAGTTCTTTTTCAATTTTAGGCTTGACACAAAGTAAATTCTCTAGATATGCAACTACGAGAATTTCCCTATATGCAAACCTAGATACTAAGCACGTAAAGAGAGGAGCGAGGAAACCGTAGTGGAGCACGCAGAGACACATGGATTTGTTTTACCATAGTCCTTCCTTGTTAAGGGAAGTACATCTGCGTTGGAGGGGTGGGCGGTTCTAAGACCACCACGCCACAATAGGCCTCACCCTATTCTCCGATGGATCTCACCACGAAAGGCCTAATCCACCTTCTCCACTATCGATACCCTTCGAGGCGAGAACCGGTGCCTTTACAACTCTACCGGGGCACACACCCACAACTGAATTGGGGGATCCCACAATGATAACAAGCTGTCACAAGAACAAGGTTTATCAATATAAACAAAAGCAAGGATCTAGATATTTGCAAGAAATACTAGATCGGTGATTCTCCAAATGAATGGAGAGGAGATGAAGCGCTTGATTGCAGTAGTTGAAGATCGAGTTCTCCTCCTTCGATTCCCCAAGGGACGGGGCCTTTGGATGGATGAAGGTGGATCTCTCTTGGATGAAGGTTGAAGAACATATCCTGACTTTTTCGAATGAATCAAGAGTTCTGGCAGGAGGGGAACGCTGGCTTAAATACCCCTGACCAGATCTTGCCGTTGGAGAAGTTTGGGGGCGGATTATCCGCCCTAGGGGAAAATCCACCCCTAGGACGGAAAATCCGGGGGAAAATCCGCCCCCCATATAGAAGGTGACGCTGGTCTTGACTTGGTGAAAATCCTTGAGGGGCAGATTATCTGCCCCCCTCAAGGGGTGGACTATCCGCCCTGGGGGGAAAATCCGCCACCAGGACAGAAACTCCGGTGGAAAATCCGCTCCCATACAAAAGGTCGTGCTGAACTTGACTTGGAGAAAATCCTGGGGGGCGGACTATCCGGCCCCTATAGGGGCGGATTATCCGGCCAGACCAGAAAATCCGTTTGATACTCTGCCCCCCTTCTGAGGGTTGCGCCCTTCAGAGTTTGGGGAGGGGCGGATTATCCTCCCCCCTAAAATAGCTTTCGTTTCCTTTTCAAGTTAGAGATCTGCAGCACTTCAACACACATTAAATAATCCTTGATATTGTTATCTAACACACAAAACACTAGGGATTATGAAATGTTCTTTCATTGGGTTCCAAAGTAGGAGTCACCTTTGAATACCTAGCCATAAGGCATAGGTGTGTACCCGAAGAAGGTGAAGATGAGATTTCATTTGTAGCACCATCCGAAACCTTGTCTTGGTCCATAGAATCTTCGGTTTCCTCTACATGGTTAGCAACACAAGCACTAGAGGAAATAGAAGCATTTTTATCAGGGCAACAAGACAACACAAGCATATCATCATGATATTTATTCAATCCATTACTACATGATATGCAAGGACTATCAACACAAGCATGTAAGGAGTTATTAGTGCTCGAAGTGTTAAAGTCCAAAGATAGATCATTGCAACTAGATAGATATGAGGGATTACAAATAGTAAGCACACTATCCATATTGCAATTTCTATCACCACTCACCATATCATTACCTTGTGAAAAGTCACATGTTGGTGAAGTGGTAGAAGATGAGAACTCATCTCGACTGGAAGTGGAAGCAACACAATCATCCTCAATAATGTTGGACTTGCTATATTTATCTTGAAGCTTGGTCCATATCTCATGAACACTTGAATAAGGCATGATAGACGAAAGAACTACATTGCTCACAACTTTTAAAAGAGTTTTAGTAGCTAGAGCATATATACCAGAGTTCAACTTCTCCTCTAAAGATTCGTTTTGGGGATCCATAGGAGAAGAGAAACCCATATATAGAGTTCCCTTGATAATTGGGTGAACTTTGAGAAATAAATCAAGCATGCAAGATTTCCATATATCATAATTTGTGCCATCGAATATGAATATATTATTGTGCACTAATCCCCTAGCCTAACAACTAAGTGATGGAGAGGTGTGGGTTACCTCTCAACTAAGTGTTCGCTATCACAACCAAGTGAAACAACATAACCAAGTGTAGAGACGAAGATGAACCTAGCAACTAAGTTATTAGAAACGAAGACGAATATGAACCTAACAACATAACTAAGTTTTAAGTTATATAGATAAATAAGATGAGCCTAACAACTAAGTGAAACAACATATACGATGCAATAAGACACTTCAAGAACAAATGCTATCACAAAAGTAAATATACAAATGAAAAATCTCAGATAGAAATAACTGAGACATGTAGAGACGAAGACGTAACCTAGTGTTCGATCCCCCTAGGGAACTACATCACTGATGGATAGGTGTGGGTTACCATGAATGACTCCCAGACGTCATGAAGGCTCACGTTTTTTCTCCTTGATCCTCTTCCACGAAGAAAGAGATCAATCACTAGTGGTAGACCTTGAGGTGGCTTCTAAATCCTCACAAGATTTTCATGGGGCGAATCACAAGCCGAGTGCTTCCGGATGACCCTAGCCTCCTAGGGTTTCCCAAGAAACCAAGAGTAACAAGCTAACTCTATAAACTCAAGGGAGAACGTAATATGACTTGGTGAGATTCTAGATCGGGGCCTCCTCTTCATTTCCTACCAAAGGGACTGGAGTTTGGTTGGGTAGAATGGGATATCCTCAAGTTTTGGTGTTTCAACAATAGTGAGAGAGAGAGAGAGAGCTCAAAGGTAAGCAATGTGGATGGTTGTAGCACCCCGGTAAAACCACTACTACAAAATCGCTTGTTTTTTTTATTTTGTGCATCATCACGACTACATGCTCATGTCATGCCACATTGCATTTTGGAATCTTCATGTTTGCATGCATTTAATTTGCATAAAACTATTTCTATAAAATCCTCACTTTCTTTTCTAAATATTCCCCATCTTTATTTCAAAACAAAACCCCGGTCCTCACGGATCTTTATTGTCTAGAATATATTTGAAATTGTTTTGTTTTAAATAAAATAAATATATAATAATAAAACCTATTTTATAAAACCCACCTAGGGAGGCAGCCTAACCCGTAGGCCATGCCACCTACCACCTGGGCAGGCCCGACCCAACCCATCTGGACCAAACCCTAGTCTAACTGAAACCCTAACCTAAAACTACCCAATACCCCACATGTCGCCCCTCCACATAGTGTGTGCACGCAACACCGCAACATGCACCCGCGTCGCCCCACCACCGCTCGTCCCAGCCCCACCTCCCTCGACCCTGCATCGGGATCCCCGCAATCCCACCAACCCCTGCTCCCTGTTTCTCTCCCCTCCATCCTTGCAATCCGCTGCCAGGAGCCTGAGCCATCCCGCATGGCGTCCCGGCTCCTCTGGCCGCTAGCCTCTCCCTCAATCGGATCTTCGGTGACCCCAGCTGCCCACCTCTCTGCCCGTCGCCTCCACGACTTGCATCACCTTTGGCCACCACCCGCGGGTGCTCTGCTGCCTACCTCGGCATCCCTAACCTCCGCCTCACCAAATCTAAACGTCTCGCTGCCATGGTGGCCGGGCCTCCCGCGCTCGAGCGCACCCTATCCCGAGCCCCCCTCCCATTGGCTCTGTCTCCAAGCTCGTCATCCCACGCCCCTGTGTGTCGCTACTAGGGCCGCCGCTCTCTGCTGCCAGCACAGCGTCTCCGGCGCCGCGTCCGGGCCTCCGGCCACCCACCTCTCTCTACTTTGCGCCCTCCCAAGCTCCACCCCATAGCATCAAGCCCTCTGGTCACCGCCGCCCCACCGTTTGTGACCTTGTCGCCCCTCTCCGCATTGCAGCCGCCAGTGGCAACGACCTCCTCTATGAGTCGTTGTCATTGCGCCTGCACCTCTCTGTCGGACAACGAGTCCCCGGCTCTAACGTCCTCTCGCAGACTCTCTGATGTTTGCTTCCATCTCTAGGCACGTGCTCCTATTTTCTCTCGCGTGCGTGTTGTTGTTGTTTAGCTGATGCTGCTCCCATGTCCTTTTCTTCTTAGGTTCAAGCCTTTGGTGTAGTGGCGCGGTGGATCTCTTTTCTATATGATGTTGATGACTCGGTGAAAGGATACAGATGTCGCCTAGAGGGGGTGAATAGGCGATTAAAACTTTTCCGAGAGTGGCTCAACAAAGGCGGAATAAAACTAACATTTACTTTGTTGAGCACAAAACCTAGAACAATCTAGGGATCACCTATGTGCACCAACAACTTATGCTGTCGTGGGAATTGTCACGGCAGATGCTGCAATCGGCAGCGAGTAGTAGAACGAGGGGCAAGGGCGGCCAGCCATCTGCGGTGCGAGATGAGGGCAAAGACACAGGGTTTTACCCAGGTTCGGCCCCCCGGAGGGTAAAGACCTACTCCTGCTAGATTGTATTATGGAGGTGTTACAATGGGCGAGCTCGGCAGCTAGGCGGCGAGTCGCTTGGGTGTATGAGGGAACGTGTCTCTACTCACCCCATAGGGAGGTTTATATAGGCTCACCTCCCCTAGGGTTTACATATCTCAACCGATTCGGTTAAAGCTTCAATAGCCGTTTAACCTTACCCGACTGGGCCTATCTACTACTTTGGGCCTTGACTTCGATCGCTCGGCTCTGGGCTTGATACACTCGCCTCTGCAGGCCCACTGCGGGTCTTGGGCCAGTCGGAAACGTCCTGCTGGGTATACCCCGGTAGGCATATCCCCATCAGTAGTCCCCGAGGCCGTCGTCGATTAGGCGTAGGTGGCTGCTGGCAGTCGGAGTATACGGCTTCAGAGTAGGAACCCATTCGAATCTTCGGCGGGCTCCTGTATAAAGGAGACAACCAATGATCCAGGTCGCAGCCTTGGCCGAGTCGAGTCGGCGAAAACACTGTCTTAGTGATTGGGTCGGCGAGCCGAGTGGCCGTAGTTGGACCGTCAGGCGTGGTCAAACTAGCCGTTGGGGTAATCCAACGGTAACTTTCGGCGTAATCACCGTGTGGTAACGGCTCCCTGATTTGGCGGGTAACTCCCGCTATATAAGGGGAATGGCAGGCAATCGTAAAGCCAACTCCTCACCACTTCTTCCGAGTGCGCGCATTTTCTTTCCTTCACTCCGCGATCCAGTCGACCCGAAATCCTCCGATCTCCAACCAATCTCTCGGCCATGGCCCTTTCCACCGAAATGGGTAGGTCCAAGTGCACAAGGCACGGTGGCCTCCTTCGAGGAGGCGGGATCCTGCGAGCCGGCTGTTGGCGTATCCTCAGTGGAGAAACGACCCTAAACCCGCGAGAGGGAATTCTGTTTCACCGTCATCTCGGCGGGGCTAGGGTTTCCTACGTCCCTATTCTTCGGGCGCTTCTGCGCCTACTACGGGATCCAGCCTTCAGATCTGGGTCCCCATAGCATCGAGCATCTCGCCATCTTCGTGGCGTTCTGCGAATGCTACTTGGGCTGCCGGCCCTACTTCCCCTTGTGGCAAGATCTGTTCCACGGACGGATCAGCCGCGAGGAGGCAGGCGGCCCAATTCTGGCCGGGGGCGGCTTGACATTTCAGCTCAAGTCCAAAGCTTCTTTCTTTGATCTGATGCTACCCGCCAAGGCAGCGAGCGACTGGAAGAATTCGTGGTTTTACGTGGCCGAGGCGACCCCGGAGGGCGAGGTGTCGATCCCGCGGTACTCCGCTAGTCGCTCCGAGCCGCACAATCTCCAAGTCGGCAAGCTCCCCGGCGACCAGCGGAT
Source organism: Avena longiglumis (assembly GCA_030063025.1). Taxonomy (NCBI): domain Eukaryota; kingdom Viridiplantae; phylum Streptophyta; class Magnoliopsida; order Poales; family Poaceae; genus Avena; species Avena longiglumis. The sequence goes on along the minus strand of CP125975.1, from coordinate 443,030,612 downwards.
GGTCGTCGACGAGATGCTCCAGACCATCCGTGGTCCGAAAAAGAAGGGCCTTCAAACGATAAACTTGTACAATTGCTGGCTCGGGCGGCGGCTCGTTCCACTCGCCCACCGCGACCACTACATGTACCAGTACACGGGCCGGGGAGACTCGACGAAGGCCTGTCTCGACGAGTGGAAGCTGGAGGATTGTCTCCCAACGTTGAAGAAGATTACCCAGGCGGTGTACCTGGATGCGCAGGCTGGGGTCGCCCCTATACCGCGAAGAGTCCGGCTCCAACGGTAATTTCTTTACCTTGCTCGCGATCGCGAAATGCGATGCGTAATTCTGATTCCGTTTTGTATTCGTTGCAGCTATTCCAAGTGGTGGAAGGGTGGCTCCCACCCTCGGATGATGAGAGCTCGGGCCCATCCGCCCAGGACATAGGCGAATCGCCGCCTACCAAGGGCAACGAGGACGACGAGGATGAATCCGAAGAGGAGGTCGCCCCGCTGGTCCGAAAGACTCGCGGGCAACGACAGCGCGAGATCGAGGCAAGCAGAAGCCTCGGACGTCATGACGATGACGACGAGCTCCCAGAGACCACCTCGCGCCGTCAAGCCACCCCGTCAAAGAAGAAGAGGAAGGAAAGGGAGGCGAGGGCCCCCCCGAAAAAGAAGACAAGGCCGTCGAAGTCGTCCTCGCCGTCGCACTCGGCGAGCAGCTCGACTCGGCCAGCTGACGGCGGCGCGCCACCGACAACCGTCTTGGGCCGACGGCGACCGTGGAAGTGCCGTTGGCTTCAATGCCTCCACCATTTGCCCTAGTCTCTGGGCTGGGGGAGGCTCCGGCTGCGGCGGCTTCGCCTCGAAAGGAGGCTCCGGCTGCGGCGGCTTCGCCTCGGAGAGGCTCCATTGCGATTCGCCTCGCAAGGAGGCTCCGGCTGAGGATGTTCCAGAGGCGCCAGCTGCGGCCTCAACAACGAAGAAGCCGTCCGTGTCTTGGGCACGCGACGTCCTGGAGTTGGGGCTCACTCGCCGTCTGGGCCCTGAGCTGGAGAAACCGGCCGGCCTCCATACAGGACTGCGTTTCATCCCAGTCGCCAAGTGAGTTCGCTCACCTTTCCTTATTTTCATAACTATTTCGATTGTTTTTGTTGATTCGATTGATGCGCAGGACCGGGGTGAAGAGGATGGGTCACCCGACCGTGGCCAAGGTGCCCTCCGCCGCTAGCGAGGAAGATCCTTCCCGCAAGAGGAAGGCGGACGAGGTCGTCGCCTCGGCGGATGGCAGTAAGAAGGCCAAGGGCGACGACACCATCACTATCTCGGCGATATACGGTCGCACCAGCCGGCCCGTGATGGAAGCAGCCGCGTCTCTGAAGGAGGTGCTTCCTTGCACGGGCGGAGGCGACCTCTCTCGGGCAGGTACCTCTATCGCTACCTTCCCGCTTCGTGACCAAAGCGACCACGGCGAGTGGGCTCGCACCCTCGAGCCACGCTCACAGGACCGCGCTGAAGTCGACCAGCGTTGCGAACTGCCGACACTTCTCGCATCCGTGGACGCGGTACAACTCCATACCATGCTTGGCGCGGCCATCCAGGTACATCCAGTCCCCGAGGATCAGGTCGGTGCTTTGCAGCGGCCTGATTCTTATAATTTCACATCTTTTTTGTTTGTCGCATCCAGTCCCCGAGTGCGCGCGCGCTAAATTTTAGCGGGTGGGCACTTAGGAAATTTTTTTGATCGCCAGTCCCCGAGTGCGCACTCGCTGAATTTCAGCGGGTGGGCACTTAGGAATTTTTTGATCGCCAGTCCCCGAGTGCGCACTCGCTGAATTTCAGCGGGTGGGCACTTAAAATTTTTGATCCCGAGTGCTTTTCGCTGAATTTCAGCGGGTGGGCACTTAGGAATTTTGATTTGACTAACCCTTTTTGGTGATGTGCGGTCTGCGGCTTGAGTCAGCGGACGATTGGCGCCAAACAAATGCGGAGAAGGAGCCGCCGTCCGGGAGGCAAACAAAGGGCTTCAGGCTGTTGCCGCGGCAGAGGAAGCTCGCCGGGCTTGTCCCGGTGAGTTGGCGGCTGATATGCTCTGGTGCGCTGAACAGCGGATCGCCGACCTTGAACGCGAATCTGCGAGGCGAGAAAAGCGAGCTCGGCGGACGGGCGGGCTAAGGCCGCCATTGCAGCCGCTGAGGAGGATCGCAAGGTGTCGGAAGTCCTTATTGCTGGGCTTCAGGACGACCACACGTCGCTTCAGTGCTTCATCACGGGACTCGCCCGCCCGTTGCTTGGAGTGCATCTCCCTTTCTAATAGTTGTGCTTTTGTGGTGTCCGTCGTACTTATCATTGTCTTCTACTCGCAGGTCGCATCATTGATAGCGAAGAAGCTCGCTTCGACGCGAGGCGTAAGCATTCTCGTCGATTCGGCGGCGTTGTCGGCGGCGATGCATCCGTGCCTACCTTCAAGAAATATCGCCCGGAGGTGATTCCCAGCGACCTCGTTGAGGTGTGGAAGTATTTGGAGAAAGCGCCATGATCGTTGAGTTCATGACGCGGTCGGCGTTTGGCGTGGAGCGTCGGCGGCTGAGCCTTGGACTCGCCCACTTCCCGAAGATTTCGACATTGATGTGGCGAGTGGGTATCCATCGCCGTCGGCGGTGGAGTTGTCCGAGGTCCTCAAGTTGCAGAACGTGCCACCACGTAATCGGGCGATGTCGGGCAATGGGCGACCTCTGCCGTACCGAAGCGGTTGTCGGGCCAACGACCCGAGCCGCCGCATCGTGACTTCAAGGTCGAGCAGCCTTTTCGGCGATGGCGGGTGAAGCGCACGTATCCATCAAACCCGTACAGCGTTCATCCGCGATCGCCGGATCTTTGGCGAGTCGTCATCGAAGCCTGAGTAGGGTAGTTTGCCTTGTGGCGTTAGCGGTTACGCCACGGGCATATTTTGTAACATGAAACAATGCAACATGCGATTGAATGAGATGTCGTGTCTAGTTTGATATTTGTTTGTGTGCTTTTGATTGATTTTGGGCGAGTCCCGAGCGTCCGCCCTTTTGTGGGGTTTACCTCGTATATGATGTGTGTTGTTATCATGTGTTTTGTTGATTTGGTCGACTACTTGAGCTCGGAGAGCCATCGCAAGGCGACTCCTTGAGTGCTCTATACTTTACCGTTTTCCCTTGCGACGAGGTCGGTGGCCGAGTCCCGGCGTGGTACTTGGTTGTTCTAGTCGCAACTCGAGGGTGATTGAGGATTTAGCGCGTTGGTGTGAGCGCGTCGCTCCTGCCTAGCCCGTTGGGTCAGTCGCGTGGCGAGTCCTGGGCATGCTCTCTTACTTAGCGTTTTCCCTGGCCGCTCGCGACGACCTGGTCTTCATCCCGGCGTGGTACTTAGCCGTTCGAGTCGCTATGCCGAGGATGCGGAGGACCAAGGTCTGTGAGAAGCGAGGCGATTGTCTTGGCTCGTAGAACCGGTCGAGCTAAGCGACTCGATGGGGCTCAGGTTGGCTTTTTTCGTGGACGATGCAAGACCTGAAGTGATTCAGTTGCTCTTACCGCACTACTTAGCCGTGCGATCGCTGTACCAAGGTTGACTTCATTTTGCATAACGCTGTTTTCTGAGTCACGAGTGGCACAAGTCATGGAGAGTAGGCGCAATTTGTGGTAACCATTTCTTTTTATTTCATAGCGACTGTAGAGTACATGTATGAGATTCTAGGAGTAGAACCTCCGGAGGAGGTTTACATTCCATGGTCGCTGATCGTCGAGTTCGCCGTCCCAGACGTCGATGAGGTAGTAGGCGTCGTTGCGGTCTGCGCCCGATAGCGAATGGGCCTTCCACGGAGGAGAGCTTGTGCATGCCTTTCTTGTCTTGGATGAGGCGTAACACCGGTCGCCTTCTGGAAGGTGCGAGCTTTCACCCGCCGATGGTAGCGGCGGAGTCCTTCGGTAGATGGCGATGCGTGACGGCGGTCGCGTGCTTCGTCGAGTTGGTCGATCCCGTCTTGGCGGGCAAGCTCGTTTGCAGCCTCCGTGTAGTGGACGACCCGCGACAAGTCGTGTTCGAGGTCGGTGGGCATGACTGCCTCGGCGCCGTAGACCATGAAGAAGGGGGTAAATCCCGTCGATCTGTTGACTGAGGTGCGGATCCCCCATATGACGGAGGGCAGATCCTCTACCCAGCACCCGGCGGTGCGCTCGAGTGGTACTTGTAGTCGCGGCTTCAGGCCGTGCAGGATGCTTTGGTTGGCCCGTTCCGCCTGGCCGTTGGACTCGGGTGGTAGGCGAGGTCGAGCGGATATGGTGCTCTTCAGAATCGTCCATGGCTCCCTTGGCGGTTGGTGCCGTTGTCCGTGATGATGCTGTTGGGGAACCCGTGGCGATATATGAGCTCGCGTAAGAATTTAGTGGCGGTCTTCCGTCGCATTTCGGACTGGCTTGGCCTCCACCGCCGTGAATTTGTCGGCGACTAGCGGTGGGTGTAGCCGAGGGCCTTCTTGAAGGGCCTACCATGTCCATGCCCCACAGCGAATGGCGGTGATGGGGATTGTTTTGGCGCCGAGCTCGTGCGTCTCGATTGGCGTGCCGGCACCCGGCGCATCGCTGGACGATGTCGACAGCGTCGGCGTGTCGGTGGGCGATGAAGCCGTGTCGCATAGCCTTGGCGACCGAGGAAGCGGCGGCGTGGTGGCCGCAGTCACCTGAGTGAATGTCGTGGAGGATTTTGCGTCCTTCAGCTGGTTGGACGCAGTGTTGGAACACGCCGGTGACGCTGCGCTTGTGGAGCTCGCCGTCGATGATAGTGTAGGACTTGCATCGACGGGCGATCATTCGAGCGTCTGTCTCGTCTGCTGGCGGTGCGGCTTCGGGTAAGCGATGTAGGGCTTGCTCGGTCGTCGGCTCATTGTGAAGTCGACCAAGGCTGCCTCGGTTGTAATGGGACCCCAATGTCGATCTCCCTTGGGGAGAGACTTGGTAACAATGTCGTGTCGAGAAAACACCGGAGGCGCGAGTCGAGCCGACCCGATCTGAGAGTGCGTCGGCTTCCTCATTCTTTCGCTGTCGATCCACTCGGCGAGTAGCCGTGAAGTGGCCCAACTTGTCCACCGCTTGGCGATGCGCCTCCATGGTAGGGAGGCGTCGCGGTGCCGGGCGACTTGCCCCGCGACAAGGTCGGAATCTCCGTAGAAGCGGAGGCGATTGACGTTCATCTCCTTGGCGGCTCGCATGCCGTGGAGTAGGGCCTCGTATTCAGCCATGTTGTTGGTGCAGGGCGTGAAGTCGAGGCGAAGGATGTAGCGGAGCTTGTCGCCTTTTGGTGAAGTCAACACTATCCCTGCGCCTGCACCGTCTGTGTTCTTGGAGCCGTCGAAGTGCAAGCTCCGATGGTGGAAGTCTGGCGGCTTCTGCAGCTCTTGAGCCTCCTCCCAATCGGCGATGAAGTCTGCCAGTGCCTGTGACTTGATCGCCTTTCGTGGCTCGTATTTGATGTTGTGGACGCCGATCTCGACGGCCCACTTGGCGACTCGCCCGGTCGCCTCGCGATTGCGGATGATGTCTTGCAGTGGTGCTGAGGAGACGACCGTGATCGGGTGCTCCTGGAAGTAGTGCGGCAGGCGCCGCTGAGCCCGGAAGACCGCGTATACTAGCTTTTGGTACTGCGCGTACCGCTGGCGCGATTCGATGAGGACCTCACTGATGTAGTACACCAGCCGCTGAACCGGGCGCTCCTTTCCTTCCTCTGGTCGCTCGACGACCATCATGGCGCTGACGACGCGCTCGGACGCCGCGACGTAAACCAGCATGGGTTCTTTGTCGGCGGGGGCGTCGAGTAGTGGTGCGGCGAGTAGCACCTTTTTGAGGTCGCGGAGCGCGTCGTCCGCCTCCTTGTCCCACTGGAAGGTGGGGTTCTTGCGCATCAGGCGGTATAGGGGCATCGCCTTTTCGTAGCGGGGATGAAGCGGCGAGCCGCTACTCGCCGGCCGACCACGGGCGTCGCGAGCACTCGGGTTTGCCGATCCGGCGATCGTGTCGATCTTTGTGGGTTCACCTTGATCCCTCGTTTGGAGACGACGTACCCCGATAGTTGTCCGTGGTACACCGAAGGTGCACTTGCCTGGTTGCGTTTATCTTGTACCTTCGCAGTTGGCGAAAGTTTCCAGTCGGTGAGTAGGTCGCCTTGGCGGCGGACTTCACGACCACGTCGTCGATGTGAGCGTGGATGTTGCGCCAATTTGGCTCGTGAGGCATTCTTGCATGCACCGCTGGTAGGTCGCCGGCGTTCTTGAGGCCGAAGGTCATGGTGGTGTAGAAGGCTCGAATGGCGTGATGAACGCCGTCTTCTCCTCGTCTTCGACAGCCATTTTGATCTGGTTGTACCCGGTAGGCTTCGAGGAAACATAGCGACTCGAGCCAGCGGTTAAATCGATTATCCGGTCGATCCGCGGAGGACGAATCGCTCCTTTGGGCGAGCCTTTGTTTAGGTTTGTGTAGTCGATACACATTCTCCGGTCCCGTTTTCTTCTCGACCAGGACTGGGTTTGCCAGCCACTTGGAGTACTTGATTGGCGGATGAAGCCGGCGGTAAACGCTGCACTTCCTCGGCGATTGCTCGGGCGTTCTTCATTGAAGGGCAGCGGCGCTTGACAGTCGCACTTTGGGGTCGGCGTTTAGCTTGTGCTCGTGAGCTCCCTAGGGACACCGGGCATGTCGGAGGGTTTCCATGCGAAGATGTCCCTGTTCTCACGGAGGAACTTCGATGGCCGCGCCTTCCTCGCTGGGCTCATGCCGTCCGATCGTCACCGTCTGGCTGGAGTCGCCTGGTACCAGCTCGACGGTGCGCGTGTGCGTCGTGGCCTCAAAGGTTGAGGTGCCTGCGCCCTCTGAGTTGGGCTTCTTGAGTATGGTGGGGTCGTCGTTGTTGAACCCGCTCGCATATTTGGCGAGCTCGTCGGCGTGGTTGGTCTCCGCCACGATGACGGCGTCGGCGAGCTCGGCTCCTTTGGCCTCGCACTCGGCGGCCATGTCGGGGTCGCCGTTGATGGTGATGACGCCGCACGGCCCGGGGAGATTCATCGCGTTGTACGCGTAGTGGGGCGCTGCCATGAATTTAGCGAACGACTGGCGCCCCAGGACGCAATGGTAGGGGCTGTCTAAGGGCACCAGCTCAAAGACGATCCGCTCGGTGCGGAAGTTTGCCGGTGTGCCGAAGGTGACTGGCAGCGTGACCTTGCCGATCGGGTACGCCTTCCGACCGGGGACGATGTCGTGGAATGTGGTGTGGGTCGTCTCGATCATCGACTGCGGGAGCCGCAGCCGCCTGAAGGTGTCGAGGTAGAGGATGTTGATGGAGCTGCCACCGTCCATCAGTGTCTTGGGGAGCCAGTAGTCGCCGACCTTGGGCTTGACCACCAAGGCGACTCGTCCTGGATACTCGATGCGCGGTGAGTGGTCTTGGCGGCTCCAGGTGATGGGCTGCTCCGACCAGTTCAGGAACTGGGGGACGTCTATTTGGGCCACCGTGTTGACGGCGACGGCGCGGGCGATGACCTTCTTCTCGCGCTTCGTGTTGAAGCCTGTGAATGTGTGGAGCGAGCCGGCTACTTTGCCAAATTTTCCACCGTTTGGCGGGTCGTTGTCGGGGTCCTCCTGCGCTCGTCGTGCCTTCTCGATTTCCCTGAGGGTGTGGCAGTCAGCGGTGGTGTGCGTTGCGAGCTTTCCTTCCCTGCTATGGAACGCACATGGTTGGTTAAGGAGGGCCGCGGGGTCGAACCTTGGCTTGTTCTTGTAGTTGCCGCCGTCGCGGCGTTGCCCTCCGTCGCGGCGGAAGCTTTTGGGCTCGCGCTGCGCGTGCCCGGCGTTGGCGACGAAGTCGACTCGCCCGTCACTACAGCGTTTGCCAGTGAGGCGAGTGCCGCTGTAGCGTAGGTCGGTTCGTCGTCCGCCGTCGTTGCCGCCCGTGCGGCGTTGACCTCCTGACTCATCGTCATTTTCCTGGTTTGGATCTTCCTCGGCGTACCGTTTGGCGATCTCGAGGAGGTCGGGGATGTTGTCGAGTGTGCGGGAGTGTCGCTTGAGCTTGGCGACTAGGGGCTCGTAGCGGCACGAGGTCTTGAAGCAATGGATCGTGGTGTCCGGGTGGATGCCGACCGCGTTGTACCAAAGCTCTTGCCACCGTTGGACCCGGTTGCGGGTCGACTCGCGGGGTCCCTGGACGCACCGTTCCAGGTCCTCAATAGTGGTGGCGCAGGTGTAGGAGCACTCGAAGTGCTCGGCGGCGTCGCGCATTTCCTCCCGTGAGTCGATCGTCACGGGAAGAGTGTTGATCCACTGCCTGCACGTCCCCTCCATCATTAGGGGGAGGTAACGGGCGGCGAGCAGGTCAGTGTGACCCGCGATCCCCATCGCCATGAGGTATGTGTCGAGCCACACGGCGGGGTCGTACTTTTCTATTTCTTTTGGCGCCTTGAAGTTTGGCGGATACTTCTCGCCTCGGATCATTGGTCCGAAGCACTTTGGCCCGAGTCGGCTGAGCGACCCCATGGGCTCGCCGTCGCGGCGATTGGTTAGGGTATGTCGTAGGTCGTCGGGCTGGCGTGCGCACCAGCTTTGGTTGTTGATGATGTGGGTGCGGGCGTCGATGGGTTGCCCGTTGGCGACAAGGTTGGTTGCCGGCCTGGGGTCGTTGGTGGAAGTGCAGCGTTAGCAGGTCGGTATTGAGCTGCGGTGGCTCGTGGCGGGCGCTGAGGGTGTTTGCCGGCTGGGCGCGGAGGCCGCTACGCTTCACGAGAACGCAGTATACTCGACCTGCCGAGTCGGCGACGCTCTTTGCTGCTCGGCGACCTTCGCGCGAGCGGCCACGACGTATTGGATCTGTAGGCGCCGTCGCGGTGGCTGTGATCTTTGTCGGCTGCTGCCGGCCTGCCACGAGGTTGTCCATTGGGGTGGAGAACGGTGGGAGGCCGTTCGTCTCGCTCCCGTGAGGAGACTACTATCCGGCCTGGTCCACAGGAGGTGCGGTTGGGTGGAGGTGGGGCGCCCCTCGCTGTTTATCCTGGCGGGGGCCGGGCGCTTCCTCCTGGTGGCACGTTCGCAGATCGCGCGCACCGGCCACGCGCGGTCGTTTTCGTCGTCGGTTCAGTGCGCCCTGAGCGGTGGGGTTCAGCGTGACCTGATCCGCTGCTGGTGGTAGTGTGACAGCTCTGCGCCGTCACACTTTCGGCGAAATTTTTCGCGCTCGGCTTGCTCTTCGTCCGCCTCCGCCGATTTGCGGAGTTCCTCGACCTCCGTTGCCGTGGCGTTAGGAGGGATTGGGGTGGAGAACGGGTCCTCCGGCGGATCGGTGCCGGTCGCGGTGTGGCGACCGGTTCCGTCGCGGGGGTCACCGGAGTTCTCCGATCCGGAGTTGAACTCGAAGATCCCGAGGATGGAGGGATCCTCGAAGTCTCCCGCGTTGGAGACCTGGGCGATGGAGCCCGCGAACGAAGCCGCGGTGATGGATCCGGCGAGTGACGCCAGGGTCGCCGAGTCAGCGTCGTCGGTGAGTGCCGCATCCTCTGCGGCCGCTGAATTCCTGGCCACGTTGCTGTGGGCCGAGTTGTACTCAGAGGCGAGGCGATGGATCGTGCGGATCTGGCTCTCGGAGAGCCGATCGTGCGGCGGCGACTCGCGGATGCGAGCCGAATCCTCCGAGACGATGACGTCGGTGAGACCGACGAAGAGGCTGATCGTGCCAATCGGCAGGATCACGCTGTGCGTGACGGGTCGCGCCACCGGGACGTAGCTGCTCGGCAAGATTTGGAGCATCTCGCCGACCGCTATCATGCGGCCGATGGCGACCGTATCGTTGATGGGCAGATTGGATCTTGCCGCAGAACACCGGCCGGACCGGCCAGGCCCCACGGTGGGCGCCACTGTCGTGGGAATTGTCACGGCAGATGCTGCAATCGGCAGCGAGTAGTAGAATGAGGGGCAAGGGCGGCCAGCCATCTGCGGTGCGAGATGAGGGCAAAGACACAGGGTTTTACCCAGGTTCGGCCGCCCGGAGGGTAAAGACCTACTCCTGCTAGATTGTATTATGGAGGTGTTACAATGGGTGATCTCGGCAGCTAGGCGGCGAGTCGCTTGGGTGTATGAGGGAACGTGTCTCTACTCACCCCATAGGAAGGTTTATATAGGCTCACCTCCCCTAGGGTTTACATATCTCAACCGATTCGGTTAAAGCTTCAATATCTGTTTAACCTTACCCGACTGGGCCTATCTACTCGCCTGGGCCTTCAGCTTCCAGTCGCTCAGCTCCTGGCTGGGCTTCGATACACTCGCCGTTCTGCAGGCCCACTCGCCAGGTCTTGGGCCAGTCGGAAACGTCCTGCTGGGTATACCCCGGTAGGCATATCCCCATCATATGCTAAGCAATACAAACAACTATGTGATAGCAATGTATATACTTCAAGCATGAAGGCTATCACAAAGTAAAGTGCATAAGTAAGAGCTCAGGTATAGAGATAACCAAGGCATGCGGGGACGACGATATTTTACCGAGTTCATTCCAACATGGAGTATGTCTCGTTTGGAGAGGGGGTGGTATCTAACCACCTATGCCACAAAAGTCCTCCCTTATTCTTCGGTGAATCTCACCCCAACGGGATCGATCCACACTTCCACTATCGGTGCACTTGTTGGTGGCAAACCGGAACCTCTCACAAGGTTGGGGAACTTCTACACAACTTAATTGGAGGCTCCCAACAAACGCCACCAAGGCCACAACCTGCAACACCAAAAACCGTCTAGGGTTCCACGAACCCAAGAGTAAAAAGCTTCTCGACTTTCACTCACCAAATCCTCCCAGGAGAACTCAAACCGATGCACCAAATGCAATGGCAAGAACATAGGAAGTGCTCAAATCCTTCTCTTCCAAAATACACAAAAGCTCCAAAAGCTTATGGGGGAATAAGAGAGGAAGAACAATGGAGTAAATCCACAAAAGACTCCAAGATCTAGATGCCAAGATGTTCCCCTCACTTAGAGGATATATTGATTATTGGGATTGTAGATCTAGATCTCCTCTTTCAAATCCCTCAAGAATAATGCAAGAATCATAGGAGGGATTGAGGGTAAGAAAGCTCAAGAAGGTCAACAATGGAGGGGAAAACTTGCAAGAATGGTTGGGGAACCATTGGGGAAGAAGGACACTTAAATAGGTCCCCCCCAAAATCCAACCGTTGAAGCCCAAAAACGCGAATCCCGGTACTACCGGACATTCCCGGTACCACCGGACATTTCCTGGGGATCCAAGGTCGCCAAACGCACCTTATTCAGTACCACCCGGTACTAAGGGGCGGTACTACCGGACCTCCGGTACTACGGACCCTGGTCCGGTACTACCGGTCATCCCTGAATGAAAACGGCCATAACTTTTGCATCTGTACTATGATTTTGATGATCTTGATCTCGTTTCGAAGAGGACAACAAGATCTACAAGATCATGCAAAGAAACATCATAGTCCAGCAAGTGAGGATAGATCCAAATGATTAAAGGTTTAACCTCTCTCAAAAATACGAATAGATAAAACCTCCAACATCGAAAACGTAATAGAAAATGCATATGAAATCCGTTTTCGATGAACTAGAGCTTGTCATGGAGATTAACACAAGTTGTAAATCCTCACATGAGTAAGAACCAAATAATGGAAGGTTTTACCTATCTCTAAAATACAAACCGGTAAAACCTCCAAGATGAAAACACAATAAGATATAAAAGGGAAATCCGTTTTTGATGAAGTAGAGCTTGTTATGGAGATTAACACAAGCTCTATATCCTCACATGGATAAGACCAAATAACAACCAAATATGATGATGCAAGTATGCAAAGGTTACTCATTCGAAAGCCCCTCTTGATATTACGGTTATCTATCCTAAACCCGGTCTCCCAACAAATATGAGACATGCAAAAGGGAAAACCTATCAATATTATACCTTTGCCTTGAGAAATCCACTTGAGCTCGATGTAGAAGATCTTGTCCTTCTCAACATGGACACCTTTCTTGATTCCTCATCATCGATCCATGATCACCGAGGATGGCAAGCATCAAACATGAGATCTTCTATAGATGGCGCATTTTGAGCTTGCACAACACATCTTCTCCTCATTTCATTGACCTTGAAGCCAACACATGCTCCAAGCGATACCAAACGACAATTCCTACAAGTGCGACTTAATACACACATTAGTCCATAAAGATTGTCATTAATTACCAAAACCACACATGGGGGTCCACATGTTCTTTCACTCGGAGGACAAGTTTTTAAGCCGGTGGGCATAGTGGAACCATGGCATCATGACGTACCACATCAAGAACCACCAACAAGACCTCTATCATGGAGCTGTCGAACCCGAGGAACATCGACATTAATCCAAAGCTGGGCCCGAAGGTGTAACATCCCAAAAACAGTCAACTTGGATCATCAAACTCTAATCATCAAAATTAGGGTTAACAAAAAATTTCCCAACTAAAAATATGAAAGCATTCATGTGTGTGTATTCAAAATTTGGATTCCTTTGAATTGCCATGGTTCTATGTTTCTTTGCTTGTAAAATGATTCTTAGGTGAAATAAACATCATCTAAACAATCCCCAAACTTTTCCCAAAGACAAACAACTCAAAATAAACAAAGGAAGTGAATGGTCATTTTTGCCAAATTAACTCTCATGCATACTTTGGCTATCCCTAGTTTTCAAAACTTAACCGAAACATTTGTGGATCTTTGCACCCCTTGTTAGTACTCATAATAAGGTACCAAGGAACACTTTGTGATCATCCAAAAACATTCAAATACTATGTTTAAATGACAGTTTAAAATTGAATCTATCTTATATGGGAAGATCCCACTATTTCAAAAACCACTCAAACAAGCTCAATTTTCAAAACCCAAGCACCCACAGAATCCTCAACACATGCCTAGCACACCCACCAAAAATCTTTTCAAAATTCAAAAGTAAGTTTCTTGCGGCCATTTCATAAAACACCTTGCAGATTCAAATCAAACAAACAGCAAACGCTATTCTGAGCAGTGATTTGGCCAACCTTGTCTCCTCTCTAGCTCACATCAAACATCTAGTAGATCATCTAGCTTAACTGTAATCCTCTAGCACCACTGTGAGATTGCCTTGCCATCAATGGTGAGCAGGCCGAGCCTCACCATGTCACCCCAGTGTGGATAGCAAGCTAGGATAAGAACTAGCTGTGCCCACCTTGTCTAGCATGCTGCCCATGCCTCACTGCCCCCTCTCGACCAGCCCTAGCTCGAAGACAAAGGCAGGAACCGCCAGGAACCGCCAGGAACGCCGTGTCTGCGCCGCTGTCGACCATGCCGACGCGCACCACCGTGCATGCACCGTTCCCACTCAACCCGACCACCTCGAGCCCTTGCCGCCCGCCAGCATGAACCCCATCGTCCTAGGAGACCACTAGACATGATCGTTTCCTCGCCTGTACCCCGTAGCCACCGCTCGCCGTCGAAGACGCCGCCTCTGCCGCGTAGAGCACGGGACGTTCCCGACCGATTACCACCGCCCCTAAGCGCGCATTTAAGATCTAGAGCATCGCCAGGAGACTGCCCGTTGATCGCCAACCTCAGCCATGCCGCTAGCCGCCCGTAGCCATGTCGCCATCGTCGCCTGCCCATCCCTCTCGGTCTCGCCGTCGAGCCTATAAAAGGAGGCGACCCCCAACCGTTTGAAGCACACCATTCCACTCCCCTCACCTCACTGATCATTCTACCCTCTAGCCGGAGCACGAGGAGCAGCAGCTTGCCGGAATTGCACCGGAGCAGGCCACCTCTAGAGAAGAAGGGAGCCGTTGATTTCGACCACCCCCGGAGCTGCCTCGACCATCCCTGAGATCGCCCTCGACCACTCGTTTGTTTCCCCGCCTCGCCATCATTGCTGGAGCCCTGGTATGCCCCCTGTGCACCCCCACTGCGCCGCTAGGGTTCGAGCTCGCCGCTGACATGTTCATCGTCGACGACGATCCCCAACCGTCGATCTTACTTCTAATCCAACGACCCACACAGCCCCGTACCGCTTCGCGTGTTATGAGCCACTGACTAGTGGAACCCCCCTGTCAGCTGAGCCTCGCGCTGCGGAGTGACACTGGGCCGACCATTAACCTCTCCCGCGCGACCCAATCGTTTGAATTTAGATTTTTCTATTTTAATTCAAACTCAGTTCTATACCTATATTCAAAAATCAACCCAGCTCGATTCAGTGAACCAAAATGCATGAAACTAATTTGTTTATAAAGGTACTGAAATGTTTAATCCAAGCCCGTTGGATTCAAATCATTTGGATCTATAGATAAACCTTGGTAAAAATAACAAGGCAGAAGCTTTTCTGCATTCAAACATTTTTCAAAATTCAACCATAATAGCTTTTGAGTTGATTCCAACTCTCAAAAATCACATTTGATCATACCTTTCAGGATATATAAAAACATATGAGTTTACTTACAGAAATAATGTTCAAGTAATAAAAGAATGCCACATAGGCATTTCTAGTCACTTTATTTAATTAAAATAAAAAGGTTAAACCTTATTAAATTGTGACACCACTTTAAATCACATTCCCATGTACTGAAATATGTGGTGATGACATGTGTCCATATTATCCCATGTTTGAGTTGGAGAATATTAAATCTTAAGTAGTTTTTTTCAATGAGTAGAAATTACTTTTCTCACATTAAAATAAATAAGCCAAATGCTTTAATCTTGTAATGATAGGTGATGATGTTAGATCATCTATAGTACCCCTTTGTGTGATGATTGAAAATAGTTAAGTATTGTTTGGTGATTGTGTACCTCGTATTTATTTATAGATGCTAGTACCAACCAAGGATACGAGGAGGAAGGAGGATACTACGAGGAAGAAGTCGAGGAGAACTTCAACCACTGCTCTGCACAAGGCAAGCTAACACTTGCAATTATGAAAGTTAGATAACCTATGCAATGCACTAAGCATGCTTGGTTGGACACATTTGAGGATACCCCAATCCTAGTTTTACTTGCAAGCTTTATACTTTATTTCTTTATCAAAGCTTTCTCTTAGAGTTTACTTAAGTGACTTGTAGATTCTAGGAAGATAATTGAAGGCTGCATAAAGAGCATTAAATTTGGCCTAAGCTAGATAATCGGTATGTCATCCTAAGGCATGAGATTGAAATTCATTAATCCCCACTTGTTTACCACCCCTTCCTTAGTATTTAACCCCACTTGTAGATGCTAGTGCTAAGCATAAAACTTGATCAACTTTAGATGGGAATACTTAGGGAAAATGGCTATGAAAACGTTGGAATGATGAGTCATTCTACTGAAATGTTTTGACATGTGTTTTGAACACCAGATGATTTTGATGATGCAAATGTTGAGGCAGGAGCCTTAGACCTTTATAAAACTGATGGTTGTCTGGATGCGATACCATTCCAATTTTACCGTACAACCACAATACCCGAAAATTGGGTAGAGCTTGACTGGAAACTTATATACCTTACTATGGGTTCCCTCACGGCCAAGGTATGAGCTGAGGCCAGGGTTCAGCATTTCGATTTGCCAAAATAAATCGTTGCTCTTCGAGATTCGTGAATTTCGAGAAATTAACGAAATTTCGAAGAAAAAATTCAAATATTTCGGGCAATTATAAATGTTCTTGTTTGAATCTTTCGATCGAGACATTTAAAAAATCGCGAAATTCGAACGAAATTTCGATTGAAATTTCGTTATTAACAGTAAATGGGCTCTAGAGTTGAAAGTGATTATTAGTTCAGTGCAAATTCGAAAGTTCTTTCAGCAAACAGTATAGCTAGCTATTTGTTGGTTTGCTGCAGCTCCAGACAATCAAAATCGCTGCAGCTCCAGACAATCAGAAATACAAAACTTTTTGGTTCAAGGTAGAATGAGAGAAAGCAAGACAACTCACATAGCAACAACATGGGCGTGGTTTGATTCCACCAGAAGGATAGAATGTTACCTGTACAGGCTTGGAAGAATAATGGAATTTTCACATAGGCTAACAATATAATTATTGATATGACATAATAAATTCAGCAAGGTTTTCAGCAAAAAACTTGGCACTCGAAATATAATTATAGCCAGCTTACAACTAGAAAAGTGATGTTCTCACATAACAAAATAAAGGCAGATAATCAAATGACTCTAAGTAAAATGTCTTGTAGAAGTTTCAGAATGCTCCAAAGGCTGGACCATGCCTTCCAATTATTAAGAAATCCTAAGCAGAGAAATATACTTCTCACATCTGCATAAGGTAAGAGTTTGATTAGACTCTCTAGTTCTAGATAGTATTGTATGAATATCAAATGTGTAAACATGTAAGCTTGAGTTATCAAATAAGAGGCTCACCATTTCTTTTTATGAGTACCCTTGTCTGGTAAATCGTTCAGACGCATATACTTACTCTGACTCCTTCGTTGGGGTCGTTGGAGCCTTGAACCATGATCCTCGTCTTGCGTGGCATGTGTGAAATTTTGTTCATATGTGAACTGGATTTTTTCAT
Organism: Avena longiglumis; assembly: GCA_030063025.1. Lineage (NCBI taxonomy): Eukaryota > Viridiplantae > Streptophyta > Magnoliopsida > Poales > Poaceae > Avena > Avena longiglumis. Next base: position 443,014,066 of record CP125975.1, on the reverse strand, counting down.
ATTGTTCCTCACCATCTGCTTAGTTGAAAAAGTATAAGAACATTTGAATGGCTGAAATAAAACAAAGACATCCAAAAAATTTTAGAACGGTCGGACGCTTATACTTACTCTGAGTCTTCCTTTGGGTTAGTTGGAGCCTTGAACCGTGATCCTCATCTTGCGTGGCGTGTGTGAATTTTTTTTCACATGTGAACTGGATTTTTTCATATTGTTCCTCACCATCTGCTTAGTTGAAAAAATATAAGAACATTTGAATGGCTGAAAGCAAACAAAGACATCCGAAAATTTCAGAATGGCCTCACCTTTATTAGCAGATGCATTTTGTGTCACATCGTTGATGTCATCAGAGCCGAGGCTAGCAGGTTGGCTTTGTGTTTCTTCGCCCAAATGCTTGATGTTGCGTTTGCCCTTTTCCAAATCCTTCTTAGGCTGCTCTTCAGTGGAAATATGACGATCAATTTCTTTTTGAAAAATCTCGTCATCCTTCTCATTTAAAATGGGTTTAACATGAGTCATTGATCCATTGAGCCAGTCCATTATTGGATTGTCTCCGTCATACACTGTGACATCCATCATAATGCCAAATGGATCTACTTCACTGACTTGCATGTCGAGTTCCTGTTGTTGGATACGCAACTTCAAATTATAGTGCACATAGACCAACTTGTGGAGCTTTTCATAGCCAAGTCGATTCCTTAGTAGTGTGTGAATCAGTGCAAATGTACTCGATTCGTTCACATCCACTCGAGGACATGCATTGGGACACAATCCTTAATGCATACTTTTGTAGTTCTGGATAATCTGCGCCATAGTGCATCCACCATGATGCTGCATTAAATAGATATAGTTTAGTAACAATTAGAAAAAATAATATGGAACAATACTTGCCTAATTTACTTCATGATATACTAGGTGTAAGACTTTTAGCAGCCATACGAGCCTCCACGGTACTAAAAATTCCTCGACGGTTCCGGTACGCATCAAATTGGTGGATTGCCTCCACGGTGCTTTGAGGTGAGGTTGAAATTCTGCGAATGCTTTCACTGAACTGTTTGACAAGCTCGAGAGCGATCATGTTGTAATCATAGTCTCTCTTGGATCAAGTACACCAAATGCATTGCAATAAAATAATTAGTGCATGGACAATATTTCTTTATCGGAAGAGAGATTTTCAATTAGTACTCACCGCAACCAAATGGGTGTCCATGCGCATCATCTCGAGCCTTTTTGCAGTACATCAAAAATCTTTTATAGTTGTAATCGTCCTTTTCTTTGAAAAGTGCGGACAAATCATGTGCACTTTGATATGATGTTGGTAGGAAACCTGAAATGGTTGCATTCTTCTCTGTCTGCGTGGCAGTAGCTTATATATAGGTCTAACAGATCTAACACCCATTCCATATCATTCCACCAGTGCGCTTACCAAATTATCATATGTGTAGGTAGTCCTGGATCGCTACTCCACTCGCTATTTTGCCAATCATCGACACCATCCACTTCAAATGCATCCTTCTTGTCCATGAAACTTTGTAAAAATACAAACAATGTTCCAAACCTTGTGGCATTAGGTTGTATGATCTCTCCTCCAACCCATTTCCTCATAGTTTCATGGAGCCTACTATGGCTATGGAGGAATTTGCTAATCCTCTTTGCACTAGTCACGTTTGCATTACCCGAGGGAACTTGGAAATATCCTTCAACATCAAATTGACCGAATGAGCACAACATGGTTGCGGACAATAGATGGGAACTCCTCTACCACCATAGAACATGCTTTCTTGAAATTGCTCCGTTGTCGGTGACTAGTTGGACAACAAATTCAGCACCCACTTCATCAACAACCACCTCTCGGATGATCTTGCATAGATATGTTGCATTCAGATTTGCCCATTGCATTCAACGACTTATGAAAAAGCATGCGACCATTGCAAAATATCAGAAAGTTTATGATGCTCATATCCGTGGGGCCTGTCCATGCATCAGACATGATTGTGACGCCATATGTTTTCCAGTCTTCCTTGAACTGTAGCACATACTCTTTAAGTTCATTATAGTTAGAGTTTAAACATGGACCATCTATTATGGACCCCTTTGGGATAGGAACACCTTCACCAAGCTTCTAAGTTAACTTCATGGCTCCTACAAAGTATGGGCAATCAGCTTTGCGACCAGGGATATCTCTTGCATGGAACCACTTGGACCAAGCTAATGCCAACATCTCCTTGTTTTCTTTCTCGGACCAAATTGTGTCAATTCTTGTTTGCACTGGTGCCTTGGCACATGCCGGTCGAATCAAAGCCTTTCGATACGTTTACCATCTCCCAACGCACCGCCACCACTTGAACCACCATGCTCGTACCTTCCACCTCTCTATTCAACTCTCTCCCTGTATTGGTACTCCAATAGTGATTCATCTATTGCCCGCTGAAAATCGTCGTCCTCATCATCAAACATGCCTTCATGTGCACGGCCACGCGTCATCCTCATGAGGACATCACGTTCCACCGCTCGGTTCCTCCTTTTTGTTGCTCTTTTCTTCACCCTAAGTGCTGAAACAGACTTGAGCATTGCTCGCATAGCTCTTGCAGGTACAGCGGCGCAAGGTCTGGTGTCTCCTTTGACCCCGGCTAAATGTACCTTCAGCCTTGTGACACCTCCACTCTTCAACCCGAGGCCACAATAGTTGCACTTGAAACCTCCATGATAAGGCTTTACGTGGCTCCACGCATATGATACACCATCGGTACGATCATGTAAATACAAATCAATATTACATTAAATATGAAATGGTTAACATACTATATTTATGTTACATGTGAAAAGACATACTGATCTTAGGAGTTAACATAAGGCGTCATGGTTTACTTCCATTCTATTATAAGAGCTCATTTATTTATTATATACATATTCATACTATACAAATGACTAACATACAGTATTTTTTACGAGTTTAATTATTTGCATGGTCAGATTAATCAATGTTTGCCACATGCTAATACTGTACTAAGAGCAGTATAACTAAAAGAGATGAGATAGAATAAAGCAATAATTAAGCATAGTTCATTGATCTTCAGAGCATGATCTATAGATTAACAGGAAATTCTCAAATACAATTAGGTTCAAATTGTCACCAATCAACAGTAGTAGATATTATGATATTAATTAAGAACTTGTATGTTTGTGCGTATTAACGTACTGCTAACATCTTCTCTCTGTCCGTGTACTACAAATGGTCTATACCGTAATAATCAGAAACAATCAGAAGTTCTCTGATTCAGAACACACAGCTTAATTTAAATATCCTACACTAATCAGATAAAAATCATTCCACATGCAGCAGTTATCCTAGAGACTAAGAAGCAATATTCAGATACACTCCTAGAGATTAAGAAGCAACCTTCAGATACACTTAGACACCAACAGGGTTCAGTTAATTATAATAATGAATCCCCTTTATATACAGGCCATATGTGCATCTACGAACAAGAACTAGAACAGGAAAAAAGATCAACACCTTGCTACATCTCATAAACAGATGAACATAGTTGACCAAGCATACTACCTGAAGCATCGTTGTGCACATCATCTGCTGCACTTGACGGTACTCTGCCGTCTCTAACATTGTCGCCGTCGTCCGACACGTCTTAGCACCCTCGTTACGCTTGTCATCTACCTTCCCACTCCTTTTGTTTCCTTTGCTTTCACCGATTTTGCGTCGGCTTAAATTGCCACCATGGTCTCACGCCAATGCGCCGTCAGATTGGATAGATTGGATTGACGGGAAAACCTAGAGGAGCTACGTTGTGCTACACGGCTTTGGTTGAGTATAAGTAACGTGGTACGGGGCTGCGGGCTAGACTGGACCGAAATTTTTTAAAAAGCCCAAAAAATTCGACCGATATGGGCCTTTTCTCGCTCCTCGCCGAGAATCGTTAATTTCGTGAATTTCGATCGAAATTTCGTCGAAATTTTTTTCACTGGCTGAGGCTACCTTGTGAAGATTGTCCACCTATGCAGTACCCAAGATGATAGTTGGTCATGGTTGGGAGGCCAAACTCACAGGAGAGGTGCTTATACTAGGGCGTGTAATTGAAAGGTTAGGATTGATTATCCACATACTGAGTATGGTGAATTCAGAATTTGTTCCTGACGGATGTATCGAATGTTGTGGTGAAAGTGTACAATCTCTGCAGAGTGTCAAACTATTCGAATAGCCGCGTCCACGGTTATGGACAGTTGGAGTGGCCATATTGTTCCCCCGTCAGATGTTTTCAAAATGACTTGTGAAATGAACTGAGACTTTGACTTGACCACAACAGAGTTGTGATATGAAATTCAAGTTCCCACTTAGGCGTTATAAAATTTCAAGTAGTTTTCTTTGCTTCTGAACTTAGTAGTGGTAAATCTGGCTTTTTGCAAAACAACCCTAGAGCTTAGTGTCCTACTACAAAAACTCCCTTAACTTGTTAGTATTAGTTTGCGAGTACTTAAAGTGTACTCATGGCTTTGTCCCTGGCTATTCCCGTGGCCAGACTATGAAGATGAGTACCAGGATGATGGACCGCAGGAAGGTTACGACAACTAGGATCATCTCCCATCGTCAGCATTGCATGTGAACCCGAAGATGGAGCTTTTTCTACGCTATCTTTATTATTACGTTATTCCGCTGCTTGATTTGTATTAAGAACTGGATCATGAGATCCTTATTTGTGTAAGACCTTATGTATGGTTTGTAATGGATGATGTACTGTGATATCCAAATCTGTTATGTCTCGCAAAAATGGTAATCCTGAGATTGCGATGTATGGCATAACAGGCATCTAGGATTAAAAATCTAGGTGTTGACAAGTTGGTATCAGAGCCATCCTGACCATAGGAGACCCTAGTTAGACTGGACGTTTGAATCAAAAACTTAGTTTCAAAACCCAGGAAAGTGAGTATTTACATAAACTTATTCCCATTCTTATCACTTTGATTCTTTCATAAAAAAATTCATGTTCCTCAAAAACTCTTGCAAAATACATAAAATTTGACACACTTGATCACTCTACTAACTTACTCATCCTATATTCTTATAGATGGACGTGAAGTACATCAAGTTTTATCAGTTGGGGAATGGAGGAAACCTCATCGTTGAGCGGGATTTGGACCAGCTTTCAGAACTTCTGGAGCGTCCACACCCCGAGTTCTTCGGAGCTCAGCTCAATGATCATGAAGGAGAAGATCGACAGTGGCTAGTTGTGGCAAGTCTCAGAGGAAAGCTTGAACCTCCCACTTCTGAGGGAATTCAGTTCACCTTAAGAGAGAACAACTGGCTCGATGGACTTGCTGACATGGTTATACCCTACGGGTACGTAACTTCAGCATACCTAGTCCAGCCCAAGGAAGGCCCACGGCAGACATATGCTGGCCCATGAAGATTTTCGGGTGGCCAAGGCCCATGACGCCTTCGGATCCTTGGAGAACAAGACTAGAGGAGATAGGAAATTCAAAGGGGTAAAACCCTAGAACTTTTAACCGACTAGGACTATGCCCGGGACCTGCCTAAGTCTATATAAAGGCCAGGAGGGCACGTCCTAGGGCAACTCGACTCATACTTACGCACACGCATCCACGCCAGATCGAATCTGCGCACCCTGTAACCTTCGGTTCCGCCATAATCAAAGAGCAAACAAGCAGTAGTAGGGTTTTCCCTCCGGGGGCCTGAACCTGGGTAAATCTAGTGTCCCTTGGTTGCTTGTCTGTTAACCGTGCCACGATCTCCATCATCCCCATATTCTCCAAAACCCAAGTCCATAACAATGGGCATTGACGAGATTAAACCTCGTCAATTGGCGCCGTCTGTGGGAATTGGGGCTGCTGATTGTGCGGTCGTGACGGTTCCGACCCAATCGATCTACAACTCCGCGGCGTCGGAGAGTCACCTCCTGTTCGGCGCTTTCGACTTCACCGCCCACTCGCCGGATACCATGAAGGATTTAGAGCCCGTAGGCGACGAACTCGAAATCTTGTTCGGGAGTTTCTGCTTCCAGGTGGGACAAACTGGCACCCTCCGCCTCCCTGAGCGGGTGCCCGTGCCGTTAATCAGGCCCGCTTCGTGGGCTCCACACCCCGTGATAGCACGTCACCATCAACATATGAGTTCTACAGCAGCAGCAACTGCAACTCCGATCTGTGCGATCCACCTTCGGATGAAGGGACCTACGGTTCTGGATCCGAAAGCTACGGTAGCAGCCAACCAATCTGTAGGCGCTATCTGTGCGTCGCAGTCATCCAAACCGACGAGGAAACACCTAACCCGCCGCCCAACCCCAACCCGCGGGACAGAAACGGCGATAACGGGGAAAATGACGGCCACCTCATCCAACTTAGCAAAGAAGGATGGGTCGAAGCACGCCGCGCTGTCGCGGGCGAAATAGTCCTACCTCTGGACTCCCCACGTGATCTGCTGAGGGCATACCACTACCTCCTCATCGAGGAGCACAAGAAACAAGTCGAGATGCAGAAGACGCTCGACAAATGCAAGCAGCCTCACGAGTCCGGTCTTGCGACGAGTGCGCTCTCCGCCATGGAACCCGGCTCTAGCACAAAGAAATCAGGAAACAAGCACCGCTCTCGGGTGGAAAACATGGACCCCAAGGAGCGGCGTGGCGTGACCGAACTCTCCATACATCGTTCATGGATATGGACGCCGGCAACATCATCCCGAAGACGCCCACAAGCTGCGATCATGGCAGCCTGCGTATCTCGCGGCCCACCCACCTCGGGAGGGACCCGAAAAGGGCCATGCATAAGTCCGCACTCACCGGACTAGGACTAATCGAATGCGCTCCACGAAGACGCTCTTGCGGGCCGAAGAACAAAGCTCGGCCAGCGGCCGAGCCCACACCCTCATCCGAAGAGGAAGAGGACGATCTTCCTCGAAGGAAGAAGAGCTCCAACCGCCACAAACACGACTACGATGCGAGACAAGCTTACACAGTAAGATCGACAAAGCACGCGCCAACGCGCATGCTCGTCTGAATCGAGATGGATGAAGGCGAAGGAGAACTCTGCGGCCCGATGCTTCAGCAGATCTGTTCGGCGAACACGGATGCCACGCAACTTCAAACTTCCTTCAATACTCCGAAGTTCAACGCATAAGATCCAAAATCGGCTCGGTGACCATCTATCATCCGTCAAGCTTCATGGAGGCAACAAAGAAACCGCCATGCAATGCCTTCACCGGCTAAAGCGCAGCTGGTCGCTTAGCAGCCTATCATCAGGATCCATCCGAAGCTGGGAGGAGCTCGCTTACAGCTTCATCCGAAACTTCAAAGGCACCAGCAAGAGGCCCGCCTCAATCGAAGAATTGCGAGCCTGCACTCAAAGAACGGGTGAATCTATTCGCTCGTACATACTACGCTAGTCTACGACCAAAAACTCCGCAGCACACATCTCCAAAGAGAGGGCCATCGACGCCTTCAGGGACGGCGTCAAGCACCAAGACTTCAAGGAGGAACTTGGGCGTGTAAAGCCCAAGACACTCGACCACCTCATGGAAATCGCCAATAGTTGGGCAGACGGCGAAGATTGCATCCAGCGACCGCAATCAGATGAAGAGGACGACTACGGCCGAAGACGCGAACGCCGCAGCAAGAGGAGATCGCGCGTCTACGAGGACCGCGACGGACCCGACATGGTCGCGGCCGGCTACGCCGACCGCCGCAACAACAACAGCCGGAGGATACCGCAGCGGAAACTTCCGTGACAACGGACGACCAACGCGTGGTAACGCGCGCCGTGACAACGGACCCTCGGCATTCGACAAACTTTGGTCCATGCACCATCCACTTCTACATCGACAAACAAGATGGCAAAAGAAATCCAGCCACATGCTCAAGGGCGCCGCGAGTTCCGTAAACTCAACGAAGGCATGATGCGAATGAGGCAACAAGCTCCAATTCCTGCGTTGAACGCACTGCACTGGTGAAATAGCACACGGAGCTCCTCCACCGCCGCCTATTGGAGGCCAAAACCAACAGTCGCACCAGTATCAAAACAACACCGGGTCCCATATCCCCACCAAAGGGAGCACTAAACATGATCCGAAGGGGCCCAACAAAGCGGTGCGTAAGAAAATCACCCGACAAATCAACTTGGCGTGGCAACTCCGCTGCAATCCCCAGTACCTCGGCGGATCGGATTCCTGCATCACATTCACTCGCGGATCACCCTTGCGGATCCTCGCCCAGTCATGCTGCCAGTCTTTGAGGCGCAGATCGGAGGCTTCGAGATGAGTCGCGTCTTCATGGACGGCAGCAGCGGCATCAACCTAATCTTCGCAAGCACTCTAGCAGCTATGCGGATCCCGCAATGCAGCCTGGAACAATCAGACACAACGTTCCACGACATTGTCCCAGGGAAGGGCATCTTCCCCCTAGGCAAAATAGGGCTCGACGTCATCTTCGGGAAGCCAGACAACTTTCGGTAGGAGCTCCTAGAATTCGAAGTAGTGGACTGGCCGTCGCAATACCACGCCATCCTGGGACGTGTAGCATTCGCAAGGTTCCTGGCCATCCCACACTACGCATACCTACTACTCAAGATGCCAGGACCAAGGGGTGTCATCACAGTCCACGGAAGCTTCACCCGATCGGACCAATGCGACAGGGATTTCAACAAAATCTCCCAGTCCTTCGGCATGCAAGAGGAGCTCGTAAGGCTCCGCGAGGTGACGGACAATGGGCTACCCCAGTCACAAGGCAGAACGCACCCGACATGTCCTTCGACTCCACCATCAACACCAAGAAAGTGCAGGTCCATCTGATAGACGCCTCCAAGACGGCGCTGATCGCCAATGACCTCGATCAAGCATAGGAAGGCGCTCGTCAATTCCTCCGTGGGCGGAAATATTACTGGTGTCCTGTGGACATGCCAGGAGTTTCCAGGGAATTCGCCGAGCACGCACTCAATGTCTTCCCAGACACCAAGCCAGTCAAGCAGTCTATCCGAAGACTGTCGGAGCCACGAGCCGAAGCTATCGGCAAGGAGATCAACAGATTACTCGCAGCAGACTTCATCCGGGAAATCAAGGAAAGCGAGTGGCTGGCAAATACGGTGATGGTCCCGAAGAAGGACACGGACATCCTGCGGATGTGCGTGGACTTCACGTCACTAAATAAACACTGCCCAAAGGACCACTTCCCTCTTCCTCGGATCGACCAGATCATCGATTCGACTGCAGGTTGTGAGAAGCTCTCCTTCCTCGACGCCTACTCAGGCTATAACCAGATTCGACTCAAGGTCGAAGATCTAGATAAAACAGCGTTCATCACACCGTTCGGAGTATTTTGCTACAACACAATGCCCTTCGGGCTAAAGAACGCGGGTGCCATGTACCAGCGATGCATGCAGGCCTGCCTCAAGGACCAAATCGGTCGGAACGTCCAAGTCTATGTCGACGACATAGTCATAAAAACCAAGGAGGCAAGAACACTTATCGACGATCTCCGCGAGACGATCGACAACCTTGATCTCTACAGGATCAAGCTCAATCCAGAAAAGTGCGCCTTCGGCGTCCCCTCGGGTCAGCTGCTGTGGCATCCCGCAAAACCACTACTAGAAAATCGCGTTGTTTTTGTGCATTGCATCATCATGACCGCATGCTCATGTCATCATGCCACATTGCATTTGAGCATCGTCATCATCTTGCATTTGCTTGCATAAAACTATTTTCGAAAAAACCTATTTTTGTTTTCTAATCGCCCCGTCTTTGTCAAACACAAAACCCGGGTCTCCGGATTATTTTGTTTTGTCGGCCAATGATTTGCAAAAGCCCCGTCTGGAATAAATAAATTGTTTAATTATTTTTAGGGGGCAGCCGAACCGGGCCGATCCGACCCAGTTGGCCACCCCCAGTACAAAACCAAACGGTCCACCTAAACCCTTTCCTACCTAGTCCTAATCTACCCACCCCTCCAGCCACCTCACCCCACCCAATAGTCTGCTGCCACCTCATCCTCCCCTCCCCCTATCATATCCCACGCTGCCACCTCACTCCCCACACACACCAGCTCCCTCTCTCACCCCAACCGACCCAGCACACACAACACCACACCACGCACGCCACACACGCCGGCCTGGCCCCGGGCCCACACCTGCCCCGCACCTGCACCCGATCCCATCCACCCCACCGATCCCCACCCACCTGCCCGCGGTCCCACCCTCCACCGGCGCACCCCGCTCCTCTCTCTCCCTCGCGACCCCGCTCCCCCACCCCGTCTCCTTCCTCTCTCCCCGCGCTCGCCCACCTCCTTCTCCCTCCCTCCTCTGGCCCTCCTCGCCGCCGGTAGCGAGCCCCGCCGCTGCTCCTCCTCCAGCCGCGCGTCGCCCGGCTCCTCTGCCACATCCCCCTCCTCCACTCGGGCCCTCCTCTCCTCCAGCGCCGCCGCAGACCCTCCGGCGCCTCCCTCTTCTCCTCCCCGAGGTCGCCCCTCCCTTGCCGGCTGTCGCCCCCGCTCGCCGCCAGGCGCCCACCTCGCGCCCTTCCTCCCCGACAACCGCCACCGCCCCCGACCTCTCTGCACCAGTCGCACCTCGCTTCGCCCGGGCGCTCCTCTCGCCGCCGACACTCGCCTCCTTCGGCGCCCCCTCCTTCCTCCTCCCCGGCCGCCATGCCCGCCGTTGCGGCCCTCCTCTCCAGCGCCTCCGCCGCCAGGCCATCTCTCTCCTCTGTTCTGCTCCGAGCAACACCCCGCCGCCGGCGTGCCCCCCCGTCGGCCTCCTCGCCGCCCCTCGCGCTGGTCGCCCTCCTCCCAAGATTGCCGGACCGCCCTCGGGTCCCCCCACTGAGCCAAGCCGCGTCGCGGGCCGCTTGCCCCAGTTTGCCGACCACGCCAAGGCCTCCAGGCGCCAGCGCTCAGCGCGCCCGCGCCCTTCCGCTGGTGCCGCGCATCTCGCCTGCGCCGGGGTCTGCAGCACACCGGCGCTCCTCCATGGTGCCCCGCCACTGCCAGCTATGCTCCTGCCACCATGTATGTTCCACCGACGGGCACCTCTCCAAGTTCTGCGCTGCCGTTCTTTTCACCGAGTCCTGCAGCTCCTTTGTGTGTTCATATTTGCACGGGAGAGCTCTTGTTGTCCTCGTATGGGCACAATTTTTGTCCTCTGTCCAGGTGTTAGTGATGTGGGATGCTACATCTTGCCAAGAACCACCTCGGCGTTCTGTACCGTGAAGGACAATTTTTGTCAAGACCTTGCTTCGGGCATTAACGACAAGAGCTTCTGGAGATGCACCGTCGCAAGACGTGAACCTTTGTGATCCGCCAAGATCGTCCACCAAGACACACAAGTCCCCGAACTGATGATCAAAGAGAACCATCTCGGAACACCATGAACTACTACCCTGACCACCGAAGACGGAACTCCAAGTACGCCTTTTCGGACACCGGGATCCCGAAGCCCTGGATCCGAAGGCCGATCCTAGATGCGAAGACCGACCCCGAACCCTCGGCACGCCAAGATCTTCTCCTCGGAGCGCCATGACCGTCTACACGGACCTGAAGACCACGGGTGCGACAAGTACTCCTCCCCGAATGCCAAGACCGACTCGATGGCGCGGACCCGACAAGATCTTTGCCACGACAAGATCGACACCGACCAGGACGAGTCCGATGCGCCCCGACACCGAACCAAGTCCTTCTTCGCGGAACGCCAAGATCTACTCTGTTATCCGAGAACGATCTCGCCGAGACCGAACCCCAGATCCGGACCCTGAGACCGATCCCCGAACCCTGTTGAACCCCGAACCAAGATTGTCCGACCCCTAATGTGTGAACCCAAACCCGAGACCTTATTTTATTAAATGATATATACTTGTTGCATATTAAATTGTCATACTTGCATACATGTGTGGGTTTGGGGCATTATGCCGATTCACCTTATAATTAAATATGGGGCCCATATGCGGGCAAATCTAGTCTTATATTGGCCTCATTTAAATCTGTGCATCGAACCGTTGTCATATCTTGCCTTGTTAAAACAACATTTAAAATGCGGGGTATCTAAACAACTAGAACCATATATTTAATTGTCGGGACCCTGGTTCCGCTTAATCTTGCCTAATTGCATTGCACCCTTGCCATGTCATACATCATACATGCATCATGCCCGATCTTCTGCCGTGGTATTAAATAGTGCATCCGGTGTTTCTTCTAGTGTTTTGCTTCTTCGCGGATAAGGCCGCTGAGTTGATGCGAGTGTCGACCCGATCTTCGGTTGAACCTTCGGCAATGTTTTTCAGGCGAGCATCTCCCCCTTTCTACCTATCTTACTTTTATAGTATTTATTCCCTCCTGTTGATCTATTGCTATCTGTGTTGCGATGCTCTAGTTTTCGTACCCGTGATATCCCTTGCAGCCTTATATTGCCTTGGACACATCCTATTACCTGTTGTTTGGTAGATAGTTGGGCCTGCGCGTCGTAGTCGCTTGCTCAAGTGCTGTTGCGTGTCGTCCAGTACCTCAGTTGTTGGAGTATTGCCGTATGTTTAATGTTGGAGTTGATCATAACTTTAATTATTGTTTAATAACTAAAATTGAAGTAGGTAAATGCAGAGGCACAGGTGGGCAATAGATGTTATTTGGTTGTTAACCGTCCACTTGTGTCCGTGGGACCCGAGTACTTGATACTGTTCCTTGAATATTCGCTAACCACATCCGGAGGATTATGGGACCCGAGCGAGCTTGATTCGGTCTTATTTCTTGGGGCCACAAACTAGTTTGAGGTTTTATTTACTATCCTGTACCTATGCCATGCTTCTTGCTTTATTTACGATTGTGCGAGGAGCACCTGTACTATTTAGGTAAGCGGAGTGTTTTCATGTATCGACAAGCCCAGTTTGGGTTCCCGATCGTTCTGACCATTGACGCAAACCTTGAGTCCGTCTGAGTCAGCTAACTTCGCTATGTGTACTCAATGGGGTGGCCCCCAAATATTTCTGAATCCTGTGATCGCTTTGTCGTGAAAGCCTCGTTGGGTTTTGATTTGGTTTTCGAGGTTGATCGAGTGTGTGTTTCTATTTGTGCACCCACGGAGGGTAAAACTTTCAAAGCCGTGTCATGTTATGGACGACTTGGAGCACAGTATCTCGATCATAGACAACTATAACTAAAGTAGTGTTATAAATTTGACTTTATAATGACTAGTAATCAGCTTCACTATAATGGAATGGCTAAATAAAACTACCAACAATTGCTTGTTTCGGTTGTCGCTTGCGACCATTGTACCTGACTAGTAAGTATTGCAACTACAACGGAATGGCTAAATAAAAGTACCAACAACTGCTGGGTTTTGGGATATCTCATGCTAATTGTATCCGACTAGTAAGTGTTGCAACTACAACGGAATGGTTAACTACAACGGCCACTGCTTATTTTATCAGGATGACTATCTATACCTGACTAGTAATTACTGCAACGATAACTGAATGAATAAAACTGCCAACTGTGTGAGTTCCTCGGTTGACTTCCTCGTTTGGTCTCGAGGGGGAAACACCAGGGTGGGTATGTTTGGTGGTAGTATCAGGTTGTTTCTGAATAGGTCTTTCTTATCCCTCTCTGATAGCCGACAGTTATATCGAGTCTCTATAGGTTGTTTAGTGCATGTTGCGCTGCCGCTTCAGTCCACCATACCTATGTAGGCGAGGGCGCTGCAGCCTCGCTGCACCGCCTCGCATCTTGACCGCCTCTCTTTTTCCTTTGCCCTTTGTCGGCACCCCTTTTGCTTAAGCAGGTTTTGAGTTCGACGTTGTTAGCAGGGTTACCCTTCCGGCTTGGCCTGGTCAGGGTTATGGACGCCATTGGTTATTCTCCAGGGCTTTTAGCCCCATTTGCATCTTGTCCGTAGTTGGACGCCCTATCAATTTCAAGGTGATTTGGATCTTTGTTCTGTATATCCGTATTCTTGACTCTTGGAGTCGTGTTGTATATATATATATATCTGTTCTGTGGGTCCCATCGAGTACTGTTGTGTAATGTTATTACTTCGTTTTCCACCCGCACGCAAGTGCCTGGTGGGCACCTTTGAATCGTTTCTATGCGGGTTTGGCGGAATCGCTAAAACTTGCATAGGGCCGATTCTGAGGGTGTTACAGCTGCTCGGGTACTTCATCTCTCAACGAGGGATCGAAGCGAACCCGAAGAAAATCAAAGCTATCATGACAATGGAGAAGCCGAAAAACCTCAAAGGCGTTCAACGACTCCATGTAGGCGAGTAGCGGCACTAAGCGTTCATCACCGCATGGGCGAAGGCCCTACCATTTTACCAGTTGCAAGCGCGAGACAAGTTCGAGTGGACACTGAAGCCAACGACGCATTCGAAAGCCTCAGCGGCTCCTCTCCACCTCGCCCGTTTGATCACGCCAAAAGCGTGAGCCCCTGTGTACATAGCAGCCCGCGCAGGTGGTCAAGATAAGACTCGTGGTCGAACGACCCGAAGAAGGCAAGACCCACGGAGTACAACGCCCAATTTACTACCTCAGCGAGGTACTCACTCCAACAAAACAGCAGTACCCGCACTACCAGAAGCTGGCCTATGGTGTGTTCATGACGGCTCAACGACTGAGCCACTACTTCCAGGAGCATCAGGTGATGGTCGTCAACGAGGCACCCCTGAACAAAGATCCCGAATAACCCGTGAGGCCACAGGGCGTGGCCCTGTGGGGCATTGAACTATCACCCTTGGACATCGTCTACGAGGAGCGACACGCAATCAAATCTCAAGTCGTTCCGGACTTCCTGGTACACTGGATGGAGCTGCAGCTACCTGACACCCCAGACATGTCATAGTCCTAGACAATGCATTTCGACGGCTCCAAGCGTGAAGCCAGAGCAGGGGCAGGAGTCATACTGACCTCCCCACAAGGTGACAAGATGAAGTACGTTCTCCGAATGAAATTCAGAGCCTCCAACAACGAGGCCGAATACGAAGCCCTCATCCATGGCATGAAGATGGCAAAAATATGCGGCGCAACGCGCCTGGTCATCTACGGTGACTCCAACCTTGTCGTGCAGCAGACGATGAATGAGTGCGACGCACACGCCGAAAACATGATCGCGTACCGCGCGCTATACAACACACTCGAAGGAGAATTCGACGGCTGCGAACTTAGGCACGTTGGAAGAGAGAGCAACGAGGAGGCCGATAGACTCGCCAACATCGGCTCCACCTGTGCAAAGGTACCACCAGGTGTGTTCCTCGAACAGATCTGCGTGCCATCCATCAAGCGGAAATTCCCCAAGGGATCACCCGAAGAAGCAGAACACTCGGGGGCTACGCTACCCGAAGGTCATGAAGGACCCGAAAAGTTGGATACCGAAGTTGCCATGGTCAACCTGATGCAGGTCATGGCAGTCGAAGAAACTTGGACACGTCCATACCTCCAGTTCCTGTTAACCGGAGAATTGCCTGACAGCCCGACAGATGCCCGGCGCATATCTCTTCGGTCAAAAGCCTTCACCATCCTCAACGGCGAGCTGTACAAACGCAGCATTACGGGTGTACTACAACGGTGCGTCACCATCGACGACGGCAAGGCCATACTCCAAGATATCCATGAGGGCATCTGCGGCCACCATGCAGGCATTTGCTCCCTTGTCGCCAAAGCTCTGCGAGCAGGATTCTACTGGCCAACGGCCATGAGCGACGCGAAGGACATCGTCCGAAGATGCAACGGGTGCCAACGGTTCGCCGACAAACCGCACGCACCTGGGTCCGAACTTCGACCCATACCCATAGCCTGTCCTTTTGCCCAATGGGGCCTTGACATGATCGGCAAACTGCCAAAATCCTCGAAGGGAGGACACGTCTTCCTCCTGGTCGCAGTCGACAAATTCACCAAGTGGATCGAAGCCATGCCAGTCACCAACCATAAGGGCAAGACCGCCGTCAAGTTCTTCGAATCCATTGTCTACAGGTTTTGCGTACCGCACAGCATCATCACCGACAACGGATCGAACTTCATCTCCGAAGAATTCCAGGACTTCTGCGAAGGCCTCGGGATCAATATCACGTATGCCTCAGTGGCACACCCGCAAACAAACGGGCAAGTGGAAAAGGCCAACGGCCTAATCGGCGCCGGCATTAAGAAGCGCCTCATGATCTCACTCGAGCACAAAGCTGGAAACTGGACAAAAGAGCTACCGTCATCTGTGGAGCTTACTGACACGCCAAACAGCTCCACCGGCTACACCGTTCTTCATGGTGCACGGAGGCCGTGCTACCACCAAATCGCCACCAGGCTCCACGAAGTCGTCGCAACATGGCCGAATCCACTGCACTCGAAAATTTCGTCGACACACTCGACGAAGCACGGGATATAGCAGCAGCTAGATCAGCGGTACCAATGAAGTCTCCGCAACTATCACAGCCGCCGGCTGCGCCCAAGGTCCTTCGTCGAAGGAGACCTCGTCTTGCGACTCAAGCAAAAGCGACCGAACAAACTCGATTCGCCATGGGAAGGACCCTACGCAATCACCGAGGTCATCCCAGGTGGCGCCTATCGCCTCAAGCACGTGGAGTCTGGAGTCGCATACTCCAACCCATGGAACATCTCGCACCTGCGACGATTCTACCCGTAGCAACCTACCCCCTTTTACTTCCAATAAGGCTTTCAGCCAAGGCTACTCAGCCGAACCATGTACCTCCTCCATTACGATATAAATAAAGCTAAGTGTCTCGCCCCCAACCTTCGGTTGACTATTTTTCTGCAACTTTACTACATGCTACAAACGCACTTGGGGGATCCCCCCACCTCACGATTTCATCGCCTGAACCTGGGTAAATCTCGTGTCCCCTGGTTGCTTTTCTATTAACCGTGCCACGATCTCCAGCATCCCCATCTTCTCCAAAACCCAAGTCCATAACAATGGGCATTGACGAGATTAAACCTCGTCACTTGCCAGGGCCATGCAGGAAGCTCTTGGCCGTCTGTGTGGACAGAGTATCAACCAGATCATGGGTACCCACTTTGAGTTTAATCCAAGGCGTGATTCTATGGGACAGCCACTGGAAGCCCCATACCACCCCGAGCTGAATACTCACCTGGACCACCTTAGCTTCATGATGTATGATCGTCAGCAGGAACTGGACAATGCCCGTGACTACTCCAACCACAAGTCCGCCATCATCAGGACGAAGGATCAGACCATCGCCATGCTAGCGAAGGACCGCAAGTCTCGTTACCATCAACTTGACAAGAAGGAGCGCATCATTGCCCGTCTTTGCCACCGTATCTCGGATTTGGAGGAGACCATTCACGAGAGATACATGCAGTTGGAGGAAAGGGAGAATGCCGGAGAAGATCTTCGTGGAGACCCCTACTCTTATCTCAGCGATGATGATGACTTTCTGGAGGATCAGGCCATGGACTTCTTCACCGATGAGGAGGATTTCGTCTTCATCGATGACGATGAGGATGATGAGGATGACGATTACACCGACTCCAAGGAGTAGTAGCACTTGAGCACTAGCGTAGTGAGTTGTATTCGGTCCCACCGTATCGTAGTTTCCAAAAGGGTTCTTAAAACCATCTGTTTTTCCTTTGTTGTGGTGTGTGTTGTATCGTGTGCTATGAATGAATGAATGTCGGGGGGTTAACCTCGGGTAGGTCAGAGACGGGAAATCTGAGTACTATCCCGCCTAGTTTCGATTACGGTCCAAGTCGGCGAATCATGGATATGTCGGCCGATGAACGGAGGCAAGAAGCCGCGTATATGTATCAAGTAGTTACGGCCGAGTTCTTGAGAGAATCACCGGGTTACCCAAGTGATCATGCGGTGAAGAACGAGCCGAGTAACACAAGGTAAGGCCGAGTGATCTGAAGCTTGCAGGAGAAGGAGAAGCCAAGGTCAAACTATAGCTGCAGCTAGAAGGAATCGAGCGAGCCAAGCACAAGAGACAAGGATGCACTGCGTCGAGGGGCGAAGGAGGTCACGGAGGTGACAGTCCTGAGCCAGGCGCGAGGAGCCACTGGAGCCTTGCCGTCATTAGAAGGGCGACAGGGAAAGGAGGCTGCCGAACTACTAATTTGGGACAAGCATATTCCACGAATATGCTTGCCTCGTCAGCCCTAAGGGCACCCAAGGCACTCCTTTATAAGGGGAGGCTTGGACCCTGAGGGAGAGATCGATTCTTTGAGTACCGTTAGGCTGGGGAGATTCATCTTGCCCCCCTGTATACAGCTCAAGGAGCACTTGTAATCCATAAAGAGAGAAATAAAGATCATCACTTTGGCAGCTTGAGTGTAGAGACAGTTGCATCTTCCCTCCCCAGATCCCACTAGCATCCATTGGCCCATACTTTAGCCTACCCATGGCATCTGCCGTGTCACCACCACGACAGTTGGCGCCCACCGTGGGGCCAGCAGCAGTGCTAGCTGGAGTTGTGATCCGGACAGGAAACTTCATCAACACCGGCGAGCGCGTTGTTTCTGGCTTGGTCCAGAGATTTGGTCTCTGCGACTATGTCAGAGACAATGCAGGGAGCTTCAGGGGGAAAACTCCCCCGCGCAACGGGATCTTCATCGGCTGGCGAAAGCACAGTCTACGTCGGCGTCGACATCACGGCATTTATCCTCACCAGTTGTTGTTGCGGGAGAGCCACCTCGGAGCGCGGCGAGTCCATCGAGAGAGCATCTTGCAGCGCCGAGGTGATGGTCGCAGGAGCTCAAGCGGGGCAGTGATGGCAGTCAGCGGAGAACCACGCAGCATGTGGCGCACTCAAGCGGACCACTGCAAACCGCGAGGTAATTCCGCCAGTAACAAACCCGGCCGAGCTGCATGACACCACCCCAAAGGCACCAAGAGTGAGAGGGCCACCTCTGGAAAGACCAGAGAACATTCTTCAGGCGACTATAGAAAACTTAACCACACCTGTAGCGCCGATACTTGATCCGGCAAATGCTCGAGCGAGTTAGAAGAAACCAGGCAAAAGTCGGTAGAGGCCAAAAAGTATCACCTGCGGGAATCCTTGAACAGGACCACGAGAGAATATGCAAAAGCTAATAAGCTTGATATCGCAAAGCGGGTGGACGAACTAAGGTTAAGAGGAAGAACCTCATGAATGACATTAACAAAGAGCATGAAGCTCACAGAGCGAGTCGGTGATTTGGGTTTGCCGAGATCATACCCGCAAAAACACGAGGCGGCAAATGCCGCAGCATTGGAATTAGAAGGGTTAACCGGGGAAGCTCGGCAGAAACAACAAGAAAGAGTGAATGAGCTGGTGCGCATCGCGAACCAGCAAAATGAGGAAATACTCAGAACTAACCCGGCAAGACCAGGGGCTTCATGGATGGTTCATTCGGCAGGGGCATCACCTGCTTTATCCGCAGTAGCGGCATCTTCACCTGGACACAACGCTCGAAAAGAGAAAGCAGTAACCTCAGGGAAGAGGAACAAGCAAATTGTTCCATATGACCCGGCAATAGCTGGGAAGGCAAATGAGAACAGAGGCAATGCAAGCCGAGGTAACAGTGGGGAGAGAAACCACGGCCGTATGGAAAAGGACGGCAGGGGCCGAGGCAATGGGGATCTCGGCAGGAGAGAACCCGCAAGAGATAATCATGAAAACTAGACCCCGGCCGAAGTAAGGAGAGAAGTGCCGCCCAACCCGCAACCAAGACATGAGCCACGGCAGGAAAGAGAAGTGAGGCCAGCTCGCCACAATCAGATGAATGAAAGGTACAATGATGGATATTCCGAGGTGGAATACGCAAACCAGGGTGGAAACAATCACTATGGGATACATGATAGAATCCTGTACAGAGATTTGCCAGCAAGTGATGCAAGAGTAAAGTTGGATTGGCTATACCGGTACGAGTTGTTGGAAGAGCAAGGTCCACCAGGTCCGGCATGTTTTGGACCACGGATCATGGGCGAACCACCAGTGCCGAATTTTCAGTTAGCAAGAGGCACAAAAATGTACAATGGAAGTACCAAGCCACAAGACTGGTTGATCGATTATGCCACCGCTGTGAAGATAGCGGGTGGCAACCTAAGATGGGCAGTGCGGTATGTCCCACAGATGTTGGAAGGACCAGCCAGGGTATGGTTAAATAATCAACCAGCTAGCAGTATCAACTGCTGGTTAGATTTCAAAGAAATGTTCAAAGCCAACTTTACCAGACATACAAGAGACCAAATAGACCACAACTAGCCATGTGCAAGCGAGGCGAATGAAACGGATAGAGAGTTTTTAACTCGATGGTGCAACCTGAGAAACTCATGTGAGGGAGTAATCGAATCGCAAGCAATCGCTTGGTTCGCGCAAGGCTGCCGTTATGCCAGCGTGTTGTGGCAACGCTTGCAAAGAGATATGCCAACCACACTGGCAGAAACTATCAGAATAGCAGACTCCTATGCATTGGGCAACCCAACCCAACCGGAATTAATGTCGGCAGATCATCGTGAGCAACAGGACCAGTACACGAGAGAATTGGCCGGGTCATCCAGGCGTGATTTCAGAGGAAGAAGAAGAGAGGAGAGGCCGGATTATAGATATAATTCGGCCCAGGTGGCGGCAGTAGCACAAGATCAGCCGAGTCACAGGGCAACTCAACGACAGAAAAATGGACCTCAACAGTGGACATCAAGAAATGAGGGAAAAAGGCAATGGACCCCAGAGCAAAAGAAGCAATGGCAAGAGAGGCCGAAGTACACGTTCGAATCCATGCTAGATCAGCCGTGCAAATTTCACACATCGAACCCATCCAGACCAGCCAACCATACAACCCGCCAATGTGCCTGGATGAAAAATGCGATGGGGAACCCAGCAGGAGTTCAGGCTCCCCATCAGGTGCAACAAGATCAGCCGCAATTAATCGAGCAAATACACAAAATCGATGCTACCGCCTCCCCTAGGTACGATAACTCGGATCGGAGGGATGCAGGCATCAAGTAATGAACCAGGCGGGACGGAAGGATAAATCCGGCAAATACGGACGTAATGATTACAGAACATCACCGGTCTTGTGTGTTCACAACAGAACAGCAGGACAAGCAAAGTGTGCAGCGCCGGCATATGGAAGTGAATGCAGTTGTGCCGGCAGTACCAAGATACCAGCCATGGTCTGATCAGGAGGTGACCTGGAGCATGAAAGATCACCCCAGAATAATGCCAAGTCCAGGATCATATGCACTTGTGTTGGATCCGACATTTGTTGGACCAAGCATCAATGTGAAATTTTCAAAGGTACTCATTGACAATGGGAGCAGTATCAACATCATGTACAAAGATACCATGCATAAACTTGGAATATCGCAGAATATGCTGCAGTCCACGAGGACAACTTTCCATGGGATAGTGCCAGGGCTTTCATGTGAGCCCATCGGTAAAGTCCGAGTGGACGTGTTATTCGGATAAGAGATAATCGCAGCGTAAAACTTAGAATTTGAAGTGGTGGATCTGGAAAGTTGTTATCATGCTCTACTCGGACGCACAAGGCCAAATTCATGAGCAACTGTCATATAAGTTATCTAAAGATGAAGTTACCGGACCACAAGGGTGATAATTCAGGGGATTACAAGAAGTCAATGGAGTGTGCTTCAAGGTCAAATTGGCGAGTCATTGGTTATAGCAAGAGAAAAGAAAAGGATTCAGAGGTAGCAGCCCTCGCTCGATCGGCCGATTAAACATGCCGACCGCCAACCCTCATGGCGTGTTTCTTTTCACCAACTAAAGAGACGAAGAAATTTCAGATTGATGAGCAATTCCCAGCGCCTTGTTACTATTGGTGCAGGCCTTGACGCTAAATAGAAGGCGAGCTCACCAACTTCCTCCGTGAGAATCGGGACATATTTGCATGGTCAACTCAAGATCGCAAGGTGTTCCGAGGAGTTAGTGAGCACTCTTTAAACGCCGTCAGGAGCAAGGCCGGTGAAGCAACCTCTCCGCCGCTTCGCCGAAGATAGGAGAAAAGTAATAGGGGATGAAATAGCTCGTCTCCTCGCGGCCGGGTTCATCATGAAGGTGCTATATCCGGATTGGTTATCAAATCCGGTGCTAGTAGAAAAGAAAAAAGATGACCCCAATGTAGCCATTGTGTGGCGAATGTGTATCGACTACACCAACCTGAACAAGGCGTGTCCAAAAGATCCTTTTCCATTGCCTAGAATAGACCAAGTCATTGACTCGACATTGGCTGTGAGTGTTATCATTTGTAGACGTATTCTGGTTTCCACGGATACCGTTAAATCCGCCGATCAAATAAAGATGCATTTATTACCCGTCTGACGGGCTTATTGTTATCGCACAATGCCATTCGGCCTGCGAAATGCAGGAGCAACATATCAAAGATGCATGCAAAAATGTTTACATGATCAGATAGGGAAAAATGTACAAGTGTATGTGGATGACGTGGTCATCAAAACTAAGGAGAGCAAAACCTTGCTAGAAGATATACGACAAACTTTCGCGAACCTGAGAAGGTTCCGAATGAAGCTTAATCCAGAAAAATGCACATTTGGCGTGCCGACAGGAAAACTACTCGGTTTCCTTGTGTCTAGCCGAGGTATCGAGGCTAATCCAACAAAAATAAGAGCAGTAGAAAGAATGGAATTGCCGAGATGTTTGAACGATGTACAAAAATTCACGGGCTGCCTGGCCTCGCTTAGTTGATTTGTATGTCGGCTAGGAGAAAAGGCACTGCCACTTTATCAGCTGATGAGAAAGTCGGACAAATTCAGCTGGACGCCGCAGGCGGACCTTGCATTTCATGAGTTGAAAAAGATGCTAGTTACGGCACCCATTTTAACTTCTCCATTATCGAAAGAACCTATGCTACTCTATGTAGCGGCTACCAATCGAGTAGTTATTACTGTGGTCGTAGTGGAACGACTTGAATATGGTAAGTCAATTCAGAGGCCGGTGTATTATCTAAGTGAAGTATTATCCACTTCAAAGCAGAATTATCCGCACTATCAGAATATGGCTTATGGAGTATATATGTCGGCAAAAAAGCTTAAGCATTACTTTGAAGAGCACCCCATCAAAGTAATCTGTGAGGCACCCATAGCCGACATATTGAACAACAAAGATGCAAGTGGCCGAATAGCAAAATGGGCGATCGAGTTATCACCGTATGCTCCACAGTTTGATAGAAGAGATGCAATCAAATCTCAGGCTGTCGCCGACTTTCTCGTAGACTGGGCCGAGGTGCAGTATGAGCCACCATTGCCAGATCCAAATTACTGGACAATGCATTTTGATGGTTCTAAACTAAGGAATGGTTTGGGAGCAGGAATAGTGCTAACCTCGCCTAAAAAAGATCAATTGAAGTATGTACTGCAAATACATTTTGCTGCGTCCAACAATGTAGCTGAATATGAAGCGTTAGTCCATGGATTAAAAGTGGCAAAAGAAATTGGTATACGCCGAATCCTATGTTACGGTGACTCGGATCTAGTAGTACAACAAGTATCGGGCAGTTGGGACGCATTAGATGCTAATATGGCTTTATACAGATTCCGAAAACCGGGCAAAATCGTGGAAACCGGGCAAAAACGCCCAAACTAGCGCAGCACGTGCGCGCGACGCTGAAAACTGGCCAATACGTTGAAGAAACATGGCCGGAACAGCAAAACGTGAAAACCGGGCAAAAACGCCCGACTCCACGGAAAACGTCCAAACTAGCGCAGCACGTGCGCGCGACGCTGAAAACTGGCCAATACGTTGAACAAACATGGACGGAACGGCAAAACGTGAAAACCGGGCAAAACGCCCGACTCCACGAAAACGTCAAACTAAGCGCATGCGCGACGCTGAAAACTGACCAATACGTTGAACAAACATGGACGGAACGGCAAAACGTGAAAACCGGGCAAAAACGTGCAATCCGGGCAAGAACGCCCGACTCCACGGAAAACGTGCAAACTAGCGCAGCACGTGCGCGCGACGCTAAAAACTGGCCAATATGCAAAAGATCAGTGGATACTTTGAAGGATGTGAATTCCACCACATACCACGAGCAGAAAATGACGCTGCCGACACATTGTCGAAATTAGGATCAACCAGGCAATCAATTCCGCTAGGTATTGCCCTGGAGCACCTCAGGAAACCATCAATAATCCCATCACCAGAATCCGAATCAATTTTTGTCCCAGCAAGTTCGGCAGAAAATCACACACCAATGGAGGTAGATCCGCATAAAGACTCGGAACCCCTAAAAAGGGGGACAGCCGAGGTAATCACAATCCTGGCGAGAGCCGAGGTATATACGTCGGCAGAAAACATGGAGGTAGACAATGAGATCACTTCAGAAAGAGTAACACCGATATGGGCGCAACCCATATTTTCTTACCTAAAAGACGCGATATTGCCGAGTAATGAGGTATTAGCTAGACAAACCATAAGAAGAGCAAAAGCCTATACAATCATAAACAATGAGTTATATAAGAGAAGCGTCACAAACGTATTGCAGAAGTGCGTGAGCTCCACAGAAGGTCAGGAGATCCTTCTAGACATACACCAAGGAGAATGTGGGCACCATGCCTCATCTCGCGCTTTAGTAGCCAAGGCATTTAGGCATGGATTTTCTTGTGGCGTTAAAAGAAAAAAGAATTAGTTAAGAAATGCAATGGGTGTCGAGATATAACAAGAATACATATGCCGTCGGCCGAGTTAAAACAATACCCATCACTTGGCCATTTTACGTGGGGTTTAGATATGGTGGGACCGTTCAAGCCGGCGCGAGGAGGAATGACCCACATGTTGGTTATGGTAGACAAGTTCACAAAATGGATTGAAGTAAAACCGATTAAAAAGTGTGATGGGCACACAGCAGTGAAATTTCTCAAGGATATCATCTTGAGATACGGGTACCCGCATAGTATTATTACCGATAATGGCACAAACTTTGCAGAAGGATCTTTCGCTAGATTTTGCCGAGAGAAGCACATAAGACTAGATATTGCCTCTGTGTCTCACCCAGCATCCAATGGACAAGTGGAAAGGTCTAATGGACTGGTGCTATCAGGAATAAAACCACGACTTGTTGAACCTTTGCAAAGGTCGGCAGGGTGTTGGATCGAAAAAATCCCAGCCGTGTTATGGAGCCTTCGGACTACTCCGAATAGATCAACAGGTTACACTCCATTCTTTACGTGTATGCAGGGAGGCCGTACTCACCGACATAATATATGACTCGCCAAGAGTTGCTCAGTACACAACCTCAGAGACAAATGAGATAGCTCGGCAAGATGCCGTAGACCTGTTGGAAGAAGCCAGAGAGTTGACATTATCACGATCGGCTATTTATCAACAGAACTTGCGGCGGTATCACATCAAGAAAGTGAATCCAAGAGTATTCAAAGAAGGAGATTTGGTCCTCCGACTAGTGCAACGCACGGCCGGCATGCACAAATTGTCACCCCCATGGGAAGGACCGTTTATTGTGAGCAAAGCATTGCACAACGATGCATATTATCTAATCGACGCTCAGTCCCCTGGAGAGAACAAGGCAGACAAAACTGGTGAAGAAACGAAGCGCCCCTGGAATGTGGCTTTACTTCGGCCATTCTACTCGTAGCATTATATCTCAAAGTCAAAATCCAATGATGTATTTGAACCTCGGCACCCAGAGCAGTGACTCGGGGACTGCCTTAAGTTATATTTATTTCATATTATGTATTCGAACCTCGGCACCCAGAGCAGTTACTCGGGGACTGCCATATGTTATATTATTTCGTGTTTGGACCTCGGCACCCAGAGCAGTTACTCGGGGACTGCCATATGTTATATTATTTCGTGTTTGGACCTCGGCACCCAGAGCAGTTAATCGGGGACTGCCGTATGTTATATTATTTCGTGTTATGTGTTTGGACCCCGGCACCCAGAGCAATGACTCGGGGACTGCCATATGTTATATTTATTTATTTCGCGTTATGTGCTTGAACCTTGGCGCCCAGAGAAGTGACTCGGGGACTGCCTTATGTTGTATTTCTTTCATGTTACAAATATAAACCTCGGTGCCCAGAGCAGTGACTCGGGGACTATCATATGATATATCAATTTCGTATTGATACCTAAACCTCGGCATCTAAAGCAGTGACTCGGGGACTACCGTATGCTACATACTTCCACAACGAAGTAGTTAACTTATCTTCAGAACAGATCAATATCATAGGTATTCAACGCTCATGCCTGGATAAGACCATAAAAAATAACGACAAAGTTAAGCCCTAAAAGGTCAAGAAATTAAGGGCCAGCGAAGCAAGAATTCGGACAAGCATCCACTTAACCCAATGTCACAACGGTACATGGCAAAAGAGATTCAAA
Source organism: Avena longiglumis (assembly GCA_030063025.1). Lineage (NCBI taxonomy): Eukaryota > Viridiplantae > Streptophyta > Magnoliopsida > Poales > Poaceae > Avena > Avena longiglumis. Next base: position 442,987,753 of record CP125975.1, on the reverse strand, counting down.
TCATAGAGAGAGTTGAAAAATTCTTCGCCTACATCATACGCCTGGCATACCGGGGATCGGAAATAACTTAGGCGTTGTTCGTTGGAGAGGCAGCTACTTGCTCAGGTGCGGGGCACTCCGAGGTAGGAGGGACCTCGACTGAGGTTGCCTCGCCTTCCGCTGACCCAGGTGCAACTTCGGCGGAAGTCCGAGGTTGTTCAGAGTCGCCCGTGCGGTAGAATGCCCGGTACCTTTGGAAGAGGACCGCGCATCGCCGTTGCTGTCCGAGCTTGAGCTAGAGCTATCAGATGCGGCCGAATCATTTTCACCTTCCCCCTGCTCCGCTGAGTCGTCATCCGAGGCACCCTCAGCCGCAACCTCCTGATCCGGGTCTGGGAGGAAACTCGGCCCTTCATTCCAAGTGTGCACGTCGGCGTACTCGACGAGTTGGAACGCCCGAGCTTGCCGAAGAGCAACAAAAGTGGGATCTTCAACCCAGCGGGAGCCAGTGCGTAAATTCCTCAGGATGTCCAGAGAGATGTCTTCATACCATGACATGATAACAGTAAGGGCCATGTCGGCACCAGCACGCCCAGCCGATTCTCTCCAAAGACTCAACTGCCTCTCAGATGCCATCAGCCTTGTAACCAATAACTTGACTTCGTTGATATCAGGAGTCCCCGAGGTATTCGGCCAGAGTACATGGTAAGCTCGGATAGCAGCCTGTACCAAGTCCCGGCCCATAATTTTCATCGGACCAACTGCAGCACCAACGGAAACCAAGTAATCCTCCATTGAATATTCTGAATCAACATCAACAGGTTCACCTCGGCGCGCACGAGCTGCAAGAACCGCTTTAGAACTCACTGGCTTGGCCTCGGGGAAATGATCTGCGCAAAGCATGAACGTGTCAAAGGGTAGCACGGACAAAAAAATAAAAATATAATCCGGCCATGGCAAGTAGCTTACGATGAATGTAGCTCATCATTATCTAAAGATCTTTGGCCCAATCAGCCTTGCTCTTCTCAAAACAAGCAATTTCCTCGCTCAAACCCCGGGTTTTAAGTTCGGCAGCTTCAAGGAGTTCTTTGTTCTTCTGCAGATCCAGAGTCAGCCGATTCTTTTCCTCGGAAAATTCTTGGTCAACCTTCTCTAGTTCGGATTTTTGAGAGAGCTTAAGGGTGTCCACCTCGGATCGCAAAGCAGCTATCTCATCGTCTTTTCTTGTAGTTGCGCTTGAATGAACTGCATTTTGTTCTAAAAAATGCAGCATCACGTCAGGCATGGGCATGCAATCTTGATGCGACACTGCGAAGTCTTGCAACTCGGCTTTACCACAGCCAAACGCAATAAGGAACCTTAGCATATATATTAAGAAGAAGAAGGAGTAAAATAGAAAGGAAACTAACCTTCCAAGTTCTTGATCTTCTTTTCAAGGCGGATATTGAGGTTATTAATATTATCTATTCAACAAGAAGTAAGTCGGCATTCCGTGGATGAATACATGAGAAAGTTGGGAATAAGGAAAAGGAACTATCGACATACCAGCCTTCTTTGCCACGGGCAGAACTTTCTCATACTTCTCTTCCAGCTTGCGGTGCGAAAAAAGCAACCTCTGGAACTCGGCAGTCCGTCGGTCATGTGCAACCTGAGTAATGAGGCAAAATGATAAATCAACAAGTAAAAGCTAAACGAGATCCGAGTCAAGCAGGACTTAACTCGGATCTAGGTGGATGGATATTCAAAGCTAAATTAGATCCGAATCAAGCAAAGCTTAATTCGGCCCTAGGTGGCTGGATATTCAAAGCTATACCAGATCCGAGTCAAGCAGGACTTAACTCAGATCTAGATGGCTGGATATTCGAAGATAAATTAGATTCGAATCAAGCAAAGCTTAATTCGGCCCTAGGTGGCTGGATATTCAAAGCTAAACCAGATCCAAATCAAGCAAAGCTTAACTCAGATCTAGGTGGCTGGATATTCAAAGCTAAATTAGATCCGAATTGAGCAAAGCTTAATTCGGCTCTAGGTGGCTGGATATTCAAAGCTAAACCAGATCCGAGTCAAGCAGTACTTAACTCAGATCTAGATGGCTGGATATTCAAAGCTAAATTAGATCCAAATCAAGCAAAGCTTAATTCAGATCTAGGTGGCTGGATGTTCAAAGCTAAAATTAGATCCGAATCAAGCAAAGCTTAATTCGGCTCTAGGTGACTGGATATTCAAAGCTAAACCAGATCCGAGTCAAGCAGGACTTAACTCGGATCTAGATGGCTGGATATTCAAAGCTAAACCAAGTCCGAATAAAACACAACTAAACTCCGATCTAGATGGCCGGACTAATGAACCTTAGAAATAAATTTAAGTCAAACTTCCAAGTATACAACAAGTTATTTCCTTGCAAGTTTCGGGGACTAGAGCATATGGTAACATCTGGAGAATAATTTAAGACTCAGAGAAAAAATAATTACCTCATTCATCTTGTTGGTATCAATGATGAACTGGGCAGCATGGTCAAAACGGCCGCTGATGTCAGAAAGCTGAAAGGGCTGGTTTGTTGGATTACCCTCAAACTGATCAGCAGCATTCCAGTTATTGGCATACTCAACCAGCGCTCCAAGGCTGTTCCCACTAGCTGTCCGAGTTAAAACTTTACCCCGGGCAGGTGGTCCGACCACGGCAGTCGCAGGGCTCTTATGAAGAGCAAGCTGGCTGCCGGCGGCCGAGGTAACGGGGACTTTGGTAGGCGCAGCTCCCTTACGCAGCACGTCAGCAATACTCGGCTGAGAAGAGCCGGCAAGACCTTTCTTAGAAGAAGTCTTGACGGCAATAGCTTTTTTCGCCTTAGAAGAGGCATCAGCAGGAAGTGGCGCCTCCGAAGTGGGGACGGACTCCTTAGGAGCAGCGGAGGATAAGGTCGCAGAGGGCGCCGGGATAACGACCTTTTCGGCCGAGGTCGGGATGGCCGTAGAAACTGCCGGAGTAGATGGAGGCTCAGTAGTAGCGCTGGGGCCCATAGAAGGGGCGGCGGGCTCAACGAAAACTTCGGAGGGCCGGTTCGGATCCAGATCAATGGAAGGGGTCTCAGGGACATCGCGACGAACAGGCGACGTATTCGGAGCTAGAGGAGAAGCAGGACGAATAGGACTAGGAATCATGGTATCATCAGCGGGAGGAGGAGATGGCGGCCGAATCGGACGGCTAGTCATACTAGGACCGCCGAGTTTAACAGAAAGAGGAGCACTGCAAAAATAAGAAAGAAGATTCGTCAGTATGAGAAACAGAAAGAGAGAAACAAGAAATATAGGCAAAAGAACTTACCCGGCGACCCCAGGCATAGTTTTGCGCCTGGGAGGGTTCGGAGCGGATTTCTTCATTCTCTTCTTAGGAACCGCCTCCGAGGCACTAGCAGGAGCCCCGCGTTTCCCCGAGGTAACAGGAGGCCGAGAAGCAATAGGCTCGGCGTCGTGAACCTGACCGGCCGGATTAGCTGGGAAAGTAGAAGCCGGAAATGCATAAGAAATAGGCATGGCGGCAACTACCTCACGAATTTGGACCTCGTCCGAATCACCTTCCTCCTCATGCGCTGAAGTTTTGCCGCGAGCTCGAGCCGGAACAGGATCCGACTTAGGGACGAACTCCTCGGAGTCCGGCTCACCAGTATCCGGGGTACTCCTGTTCGCGGGCCAAGGGAGCTGCAGAACTTCGGCGTCCTCGTTTTTCTGCTCTGCGAACCTCTGCAAGACGAGGCGAAAGAGAATTAGATAAATCAGTTTCTAAAAGCAGAGGAGTAACAGAGAAATGCTGATTAAGCTTACCTCGGGAGGCGGACGATCGCGGGTGAATGGTTTTAATCCCCAAGACCAATCCTCAGGCATCTCAGTCTTGAAGATAGCTCGGACGCGCTTATAAATAAGGTAGTTATCCAGCTCCACAGTCGAGACTCGGTTAGGGTCAAGGGGACCACTCATATAGCAGAGCTTGTGGGTCCGCTGCTGGAAGGGGCAGATCCGGCTACTAATGAAGGTTGCCATCAGGTCTTCGCCGCATAACCCGGCCCGGATCAACTCTTTAAGCCGAATCTTGAAGGCCTCGGCCAAGGCGTGAGTTTTCCTCGGATTATAGAGCTAGTTCACTTTGGAAGGTGGGCCAATTGAGAATGGAGGGAGCCGAATCTTGTCTTCCGCCCCTCTGTTCTTGACGTAGAAGAATGATTTGTGCCACTTCTTGCACGACTCCAACCCAGTGACACGAGGGAACACGGATTTCCTCCGAGGTGTAATAGACGCCGCCCCACATTGGGTGAGCAACTTCTCGGAAGGGTGCAGAGATTTGTCAGGGACAACGTTGGAGCGAATCTGGAAGAACTTCGACCAGACATGTACTGACGGCCACAGGCCGAAGTAACCCTCCGAAGCGAAGATGAAAGCAGAAAGAGAAGCTATGGCGTTCGCAGGAAGATGATGCGGCTGAAGGCCGAAGTAATCGAGAAATTCTCTAGCGAAATCGCTAAGAGGGAGACCGAAGCCGCGGGCGAAGTGAGACATGAAAACCACATACTCGCCCTCTCTGAGGTCTGGAGAGGATTCGCTGCCGGGAAAACGGCAAGAAACCTCGGCGGGAATCCTTCGAGTCCGGATGAGCCATTCAATTTCACGGCGCGTGACTGAAGAGCCCTGCCACGAGCCCCGCTCGGGCCCGGAGCCAGCGTCATCATCCTCCACAAGGGCGCCGCTAAACGAACTAGACATATGTGCGCCGGAAAGATCGCCGGAGGAAAGACTGGCGGAGGAGGGGAGTTTAGAGCTGCAAGGCCCCGTCGGAGCTTTGCGCGAAAACAATGGTGAAGAAATGGAGGAACCGTCGCCTGAGCACGAAAACGGAGCAGATGAATCTAGGGAAAGATCAGGGCAAGACGGCCAGAGAGGACTCACCGGCGACGGAGCCAAAGCCGCGGAGCGCGGGCAAGAAAGGCAGAACGGCGCGGCGGAATCTTCGCCAAGGAGGCTCGCTGGCGGCAATGAAATGCAAGAAAATGCGCCGGCGAAAGGAAGAAGGAGAACGGAGGCGAGCGATAAGGGGAAAGATAAATCCCACAAACGCAGTTCCCCTCTTTATAGTCAAGCCATGAACAGGGAAGTGGGATCGTGGGTGTGGCAATTATCCGTGTAGGTCGTGGGTGCAGCACGAACGCACGACGGTGAGTGGAGCCACACCAACGGCCACACACGAGGAGAGGTCGTTACAATCCCCAAGGGGAACGGCACCCGAGGCGTCGCAGCGGCGGCGCAGCAGGTACAGAGTTCACTGTAGCGTGTCAGTAAGCACTGTAGAGGGACCTAAAAACTAGAAGAACAATGATGGGGATGACACGTAGGACATGGCGTACGAGGGAAGGAACGAGGAAACCTCGGACGAGGACATAACTCGGAAACAAGACTAAAGAATAAAATGAAGCTGATATAACCCGGCCAAAGCTATTGACAGGGCCACACCAGCTTCGGTTACTAATGTCGGGGGGTTAACCTCGGGTAGGTCAGAGACGGGGAAAGACAGAAGTACTATCCCCGTCTAGTTTCCGAGTTACGGTCCAAGTCGGCCGAATCATGGATATGTCGGCCGATGAACGGAGGCAAGAAGCCCGCGTATATGTATCAAGTAGTTACCCGGCCGAGTTACTGAGAGAATCGGCCGGGTTACCCAAGTGATCATGATGCAGGTGAAGAACGAGCCGAGTAACACAAGGTAAGGACGAGTGATACGAAGCTTGCAGGAGAAGGAGAAGCCCAAGGTCAAACTATAGCTGCAGGCTAGAAGGAATCAGAGCAGAGCCAAGCACAAGAGACAAGGATGCACAGCGTCAGAGGGGCAGAAGGAGGTCACGGAGGTGATACCAGCCCGAGGCGCAGGAGGAGAACCACTGAGCCTTGCCGTCATTAGAAGGGCGACAGGGAAAGGAGGCCGCCGAACTACTAATTTGGGACAAGCATATTCCACGAATATGCTTGCCTCGTCAGCCCTAAGGGCACCCAAGGCACTCCTTTATAAGGGGAGGCTTGGACCCTGAGGGAGAGATCGATTCTTTGAGTACCGTTAGGCTAGGGAGATTCATCTTGCCCCCCTGTATACAGCTCAAGGAGCACTTGTAATCCATAAAGAGAGAAATAAAGATCATCACTTTGGCAGCTTGAGTGTAGAGACAGTTGCATCTTCCTCCCGCATCCCACTAGCATCCATTGGCCCATACTTTAGCCTACCCATGGCATCGCGTGTCACCACCACGACATACGCTTGCCGTGGGGCCCAGCAGCAGTTAGCTGGAGTTGTGATCCGGACAGAAACTTCATCAACACCGGGCGAGCGTTGTTTCGGCTTGGTCCAGATTTGGTCTCTGCGACTATGTCGAGACAATGCAGGAGCTTGGGAAAACTCCCCCGCGCAACGGGATCTTCATCGGACTGGGCGAGCACAGGGTCTACGTCGGCGTCGACATCACCGGCATTTATCCTCACCAGGTTGTTGTTGCAGGAGAGCCACCTCGAAGCGCGGCGAGCCGTCCATCAGGAGAGCATCTTGCAGGCAGCGTCGAGGTGATGGTCGCAGCAGGAGCTCAAGCGGGAGCAGCAGTAGCCGGGTCAAGCAGAGAACCCGCCGCAGGCGCACAGGGCGCACCCAAGCAGACCACACTGCAAAAAAACTTTTCAAAGTCCCTGAACCTTAGAAATTTCCCTCTTTTCTCATGATCTATCTCAATATTCAGATGCCTCGCGGAGGAAGTGGTTCATACCTGGACCCGATGTTGCAGATCCTGCAAATGTTGGTTTCTGACCACGAAGCTGAAAGAGCCAAACGTCAAGCCAACTTAGCCACCCTTCAGCAGATAGCTCAACTGGCCCACAACAATCAAGGCCAAGGAAATCAAGACAACCATGGATCTAAGCTCAGGAATTTCCAGAACACCAACCCACCTGTTTTCACTAAGTCGAAAGAGCCCCTAGATGCATATGATTGGCTGCAAACCATGGAAAACAATATGGAAGTCGCCGGAGTGGAAGTTAACGAGAAAGTTTTGTTCGCCACCCACTATCTAGCCGGAGATGCAAGAGCACGGTGGAACAGTGTTCGTGCAATGACCGGAGGACAGATGATGACCTGGGAGGAATTCAAGGTCAAGTTCAGCAGAACCCATATGCCACCGGGTTTGATCAAGAGAATGAGATATGAATTCAGAGAACTGAAGCAGAGAAGGATGACCGTAGTGGAATACCGTGACAAATTCCTGTCATTAGCTAGGTATGCCCTGGATGAGATCGACACTAAAGCCAAGAAGAAAGAAAGATTCTTGAATGGTCTGCACGATGAGATGCAGACGGTGTTGGTCAATATCCCCTTTGTTGATATTGAAGCCCTCGTCGACTCTGCCATTCAGATGGAAGTAAAGATCAACCAAGCCAACGATAACCACAAGCGTCGCATGATGCATCAGCCAGGAACCCATCATACCCCAAAGTATCGCCCCAACCCATCTTTAGTATTTGCCCCGAGAACCAACAGACCCCCGATGAACCGTCCGACCTATCCCAACCGTGGAAACCCAAGGCCCGGAGGAAATCACGACAACCCCAGTAACTCTAGCAATTTCAACCGTGCACCACCCAAGTTCAACAATAACAATGCTACCGCCAACACCAACACTGCCCCGAGGACTGGAAGCAATGTTGTGCGTGTTGCAGCAAAGGACAAGTCGCAAGTGTTGCAGCAATTAGGAGTGTTGCAGCAATTAGGCCGTCTTTTTCTCATGCATGCTGAAGAAGCCCAGGAAGCGCCAGATGTCGTGTTGGGTATGTTTTCTGTTAATTCAGCACTTTCAAGAGTGTTGTTTGATTCTGGTGCATCGCACTCATTTGTCACCGAAGAATTTGCATGCACTAGTAAGATTCAACCAACCAAACTAAAGCATGTTATGATTGTTCAAATCTTCGGTGCAACCACCAAATCTAGGCAAATTTGCAAAGTCGTCCCTATCCGAATCCATGGCATAGATTTTTATGCAAATCTGATAGTACTCAGAACTAAAGGTTTGGAAGTAGTACTAGGAATGGATTGGATGTCCAAACATAAAGGATTAATTGACTGTGCCAAGAAAGCCATAACCATGACCAGTACAGCCGGAGTATCAGTCGAGCATGTATCTGAAACCTTACCTCGTCAATTCAAGTGCAACAAGAGTATAGCCCAACCTACCATTGACCAAGTCTGGATAGTCTGTGAATACCTCGATGTATTCCCAGATGTTTTGCCCGGTATGCCCTCAGATCGGGATATCGAGTTTATCATTGAACTAATCCCCGAAACAGGACCCATAGCCCAGAGACCATATAGTATGAACCCGTCTGAACTAGCGGAACTAAAGAAGCAACTGGATGCCATGCTAGAAATTGGATTGATTCAACCAGGTGCGTCACCATGGACATCACCTGTTCTGTTCGTGGACAAGAAAGATGGAGGTAACCGTTTATGTACGGATTATCGGAAGTTGAATGATGTCACTATCAAGAACAAATACCCGTTGCCCAAGATAGAAGATTTGTTTGATCAGTTGACCGATGCCAAAGTGTTTTCTAAGATTGATCTTAAAACTGGCTATCATCAACTCAAGATTCGCGCAGAGGATATCCCGAAGACTGCCTTTACCACCAGATATGGATTATACGAGTATACCGTCATGTCTTTTGGATTAACCAATGCCCCCGCTTATTTCATGAATCTCATGAATAAGATTTTTATAGACTTCCTGGATAAGTTTGTCGTTGTTTTCATCGATGGCATTCTGATTTATTCCAAATCAGAAGAACATGAGCTACACCTAAGGACCATTCTTGGAACCCTTAGAGAGCATCAGTTGTATGCCAAGTTTAGCAAATGTGAATTCTTGTTACAGGAGGTAGGATTCCTCGGTCACATTGTATCAGCCGAAGGAATTGCCGTTGACCCTGCAAAGGTGAAAGATGTCGAAGATTGGCAAGCCCCAACCACCCAAACCCAAGTTCGTGCAATTCTCGGATTGGCGGGATACTACCGCAAGTTCGTAGAAGGATTCTAGAGTATCGCCAGACCCATGACCCAATTGCTGAAGAAGGACAAGAAGTTTGAATGGACGGACAAATGTGAAGCGAGTTTTCAAGAACTCAAGAGAAGATTGATTTCAGCCCCAATCTTAATCATGCCAGATATCACGAAGCCCTTTGACGTGTATTGTGACGCATCCAAGATCGGTCTCGGATGTGTGCTAATGCAAGAAGGCAAAGTTATATCTTATCTATCCCTACAACTGAAACAACATGAGCAGAACTATCCAACCCATGACCTTGAGCTCGCAGCTGTAGTTCTAGACCTGAATACATGGAGGCATTACCTGATGGGAAACCGTTGTGAGATTTATTCGGATCACAAGAGCCTGAAGTATATATATACTCAGAAGGAGATGAATATGAGATAGAGAAGATGGATTGAGCTAATCAAGGATTACGATCTGGACATTCACTATCACCCCGGTAAAGCCAATGTGGTAGCAGATGCCCTTAGTAGATTGCCGTGCCGCTTGAACTCCATGATTTTGAAGGAGCAACCAAGTCTGCACAAAGAGATGGAAGACTTCCGAATGGAATTAGTAAGTGAAGGATTTTTGGCTAGCATAGAACTTCAACCCACTTTGATCAGCCAGATCAAGGAGGTGCAGAAAGGAAATGCTAGTATCGACGGAATCAAGCGTCGTATCGGTACAGGCAAGGTACCCGGATTTACCGAAGACGAAGAAGGAGTTCTGTGGTACAAAGAACGCCTTTGTGTACCAGCAGATTCTGAGTTGAAGGAAGTTATTCTGAAGGAAGCTCATGATAATCTTTATTCTATCCATCCCAGAGGAACGAAGATGTATCAAGATTTGAAAGAGCAATTTTGGTGGCATAAGATGAAGAGAGAAATCGGAAGCTATAACACCAAGTGTGATATATGTCAGCGAGTCAAGGCGGGACATCAAAGACCCGCAGGATTGTTGCAACCATTGCAGATTCCGGAATGGAAATGGGATTCCGTTGGAATGGACTTTATCACCGGACTGCCTACTTCTAGTAGGGGAAATGACTCTATCTGGGTCATAGTGGATAGATTGTCCAAAGTCGCCCATTTCTTACCAGTCAAGACCACATATCAGAGTTTGAAGCTAACGGAGTTATACATCACTAGAATTGTCAGTTTGCACGGAGTCCTCAAGAACACCGTATCCGATCGAGGAACTTAGTTTACCTCGAGATTCTGGAAGAAAGTCCAAGAAGGTTTAGGAACCCGACTAGATTTCAGCACATCTTATCACCCTCAAACTGACGGACAAACGGAGCGAGTAAATCAAATACTCGAAGACATGTTGAGAGCATGTGTGTTAGAGTATGGATCTAAATGTGAAGACTGTCTGCCATTCGCAGAATTTTCATACAACAACATTTATCAAGCTAGTTTGCAAATGGCCCCATTTGAGTTCATGTATGGAAGGAAGTGTCGCACCCCTTTGAACTGGTCGGAGGTAGGAGAGAGTCAGATTTTTTGACCCGACATCCTACGAGAAGCAGAAGAGAAAGTTCACAAGATTCGTGAGCACCTCAAGATAGCCCAGTCAAGATAGAAGAGTTACGCCGACAAGAGACGTTGAGACCTCGCCTTTAACATCGAAGATTTTGTGTATCTGAAAGTGTCGCCATTGAAAGGAATGCAACGTTTCCAACTCAAAGAAAAGTTAGCCCCCAAGATATATAGGCCCCTTCAAGATTCTGAACCGTCGAGGAGAAGTGTCGTATCAATTAGAACTGCCAAAAGAAATGTCAGCCGTGCACAATGTGTTCCATATCTCATTACTTTGCAAGTGCCTCAAAGTTCCGGAGAAGACTAAAGTGTTCAAGAATATTGATCACCAGACCATAGAGATCAATGATGACCTGACCTATCCCGAAGTACCCATCCGTGTTTTGGAAGAAGCTTTCAGAACTACTAGAACCCGAAGCATAAAGTTTCTCAAGATTCATTGGAGCAACCACACAGAAGAGCAAGCTACCTAGGAGCGCGAAGATCACATCAGGACGGGGTTTCCCGATCTCTTCAAATCTTAGGTAATCTTCTTCGTCCTTTTTCAAATCTCGGGAAGAGATTTTTTTAAGGGGGGAGGGTTTGTAACATCCCAAAAAATAAACTTGGATCATCAAACTCTAATCATCAAAATTAGGGTTAACAAAAAATTCACATCTAAAAATATGAAAGCATTCATGTGTGTGTGTATTCAAAATTTGGATTCTTTTGAATTGCCATGGTTCTGTGTTTCTTTGCTTGTAAAATGATTCTTAGGTGAAATAAACATCATCTAAACAATCCCCAAACTTTTCCCAAAGAAAAACAACTCAAAATAAACAAAGGAAGTGAATGGTCATTTTTGCCAAATTAACTCTCATGCATACGTTGGCTATCCCTAGTTTTCAAAACTTAACAGAAACATTTGTGGATCTTTGCACCCCTTGTTAGTACTCATAATAAGGTACCAAGGCCCACTTTGTGATCATCCAAAAACATTCAAATACTATGTTTAAATGACAGTTTAAAATTGAATCTATCTCATATGGGAAGATCCCACTATTTCAAAAACCACTCAAACAAGCTCAATTTTCAAAACCTAAGCACCCACAGAATCCTCAACACATGCCTAGCACACCCACCAAAAATCTTTTCAAAATTCAAAAGTAAGTTTCTTGCGGCCATTTCATCAAACACCTTACAGATTCAAATCAAACAAACAACAAACACTATTTTGAGCAGTGATTTGGCCAACCTTGTCTCCTCTCTAGCTCACAGCAAACATCTAGTAGATCATCTAGCTTAATTGTAAACCTCTAGCACCACTATGAGCTTGCCTTGCCATCAATGGTGAGCAGGCCGAGCCTCACCATGTCACCCTAGTGTGGACAGCAAGCTAGAAGAAGAACTAGCTATGCCCGCCTTGTATAGCATGCTGCCCATGCTTCACCGCCCCCTCTCGACCAGCCCTAGCGCTAAGACAGAGGCAGGAACCGCCAGGAACGCCGTGCCCGCGCCGCTGTCGACCATGCCGACGCGCACCACCGTGCACGCACCGTTCCCACTCAACCCGACCACCTCGAGCCCTTGCCGCCCGCCAGCATGAATCCCACCGTCCCAGGAGACCACTAGACATGATCGTTTCCTTGCCCGTACCCCGTAGCCACCGCTCGTCGTCGAAGAGGCCGCATCTGCCGCGCAGAGCACCGCACGTTCCCGACCGATTGCCACCGCCCCTAAGCGCGCATTTAAGCTCTAGAGAATCGCTAGGAGACCGCCCGTCGATCGCCAACCTCAGCCATGCCGCTAACCGCCCGTAGCCATATCGCCACCGTCGCCTGCCCATCCCTCTCGGTCTCGCCGTCGAGCCTATAAAAGGAGGCGACCCCCAGCCGTTTGAAGCACACCATTCCACTCCCCTCATCTCATTGATCATTCCACCCTCTAGCCGGAGCAAAAGGAGCAGCAGCTCGCCGGAATTACGCCGGAGCAGGCCTCCTCTGGAGAACAAGGGAGCCGTTGATTTCGACCACCCCTAGAGCCGCCTCGACCATCCCTGAGCTCGCCGTCGACCACTCGTTTGTTTGCCCGCCTCGCCGTCGTCGCTGGAGCCCTGGTATGCCCCCTATGCACCCCCATTGCGCCGCAAGGGTTCAAGCTCGCCGGTGACATGTTCATCATCGACGACGATCCCTAGCCGTCGATCATCCTTCTAATCCAACGACCCACACAGCCCCGTACCGTTTCACGTGTTATGAGCCACTGACTGCTGGAACCCCCCTATCAGCTGAGCCCCGCGCTAAAGAGTGACACTGGGCCGGCCCATTAACCTCTCCCGCGCGACCCAATAGTTTGAATTTAGATTTTTCTATTTTAATTCAAACTCAGTTCTGTACCTATATTCAAAAATCAACCCAGCTCGATTCAGTGAACCAAAATGCATGAAACTAATTTTGTTAGAAAGGTACTGAAATGTTTAATCCAAGCCCGTTGGATTCAAATCATTTGGATCTATAGATAAACCTTGGTAAAAATAACAAGGCAGAAGCTTTTCTGCATTCAAACATTTTTCAAAATTCAACCATAATAGCTTTTGAGTTGATTCCAACTCTCAAAAATCACATTTGATCTTACCTTTCAGCATATATAAAAAACATATGAGTTTACTTACATAAATAATGTTCAAGTAATAAAAGAATGCCACATAGGCATTTTTAGTCACTTTATTTAATTAAAATAAAAAGGTTAAACCTTATTAAATTGTGACACCACTTTAAATCACATTCCCATGTACTGAAATATGTGGTGATGACATGTTTCCACATGATCCCATGTTTGAGTTGGAGAATATTAAATCTTAAGTAGTTTTTTTAATGAGTAGAAATTACTTTTCTCAAATTAAAATAAATAAGCCAAATGCTTTAATCTTGTAATGATAGGTGATGATGTTAGATCATCTATAGTACCCCTTTGTGTGATGATTGAAAATAGTTAAGTATTGTTTGGTGATTGTGTACCTCGTATTTATTTATAGACGCTAGTACCGACCAAGGATACGAGGAGGAAGGAGGATACTACGAGGAAGAAGCCGAGGTGAACTTCAACCACTGCTCTGCACAAGGCAAGCTAACACTTGCAATTATGAAAGTTAGATAACCTATGCAATGCACTAAGCATGCTTGGTTGGACACATTTTAGGATACCCAATCCTAGTTTTACTTGCAAGCTTTATAATTTATTTCTTTATCAAAGCTTTCTCTTAGAGTTTACTTAAGTGACTTGTAGATTCTAGGAAGATAATTGAAGGCTGCATAAAGAGCATTAAATTTGGCCTAAGCTAGATAATTTGTATGTCATCCTAAGGCATGAGATTGAACTTCATTAATCCCCACTTGTTTACCAACCCTCCTTAGTATTTAACCCCACTTGTAGATGCTAGTGCTAAGCATAAAACTTGATCAACTTTAGATGGGAATACTTAGGGAAAATGGCTATGAAAACGTTGGAATGATGAGTCATTCTACTGAAATGTTTTGACATGTGTATCGAACACCAGATGATTTTGATGATGAAAATGTTGAGGCAGGCGCCTTAGCCCTTTATAAAACTGATGGTTGTCTGGATGCGATACCATTCCAATTTTACCGTACAACCACAATACCCGAAAATTGGGTAAGGCTTGACTGGAAACTTATATACCTTACTATGGGTTCTCTCACGGCCAAGGTATGAGCTGAGGCTACCTTGTGAAGATTGTCCACCTGTGCAGTACCCAAGATGACAGTTGGTCATGGTTGGGAGGCCAAACTCACAGGAGAGGTGCTTATACTAGGGCGTGTAATTGAAAGGTTAGGATTGATTATCCACATACTGAGTATGGTGAATTCAGGATTTGTTCCTGACGGATGTATCGAATGTTGTGGTGAAAGTGTACAATCTCTGTAGAGTGTCAAACTATTCGACGCGGTTATGGACAGTTGGAGTGGCCATACTGTTCCCCCGCCAGATGTTCTCAAAATTACTTGTGAAATGAATTGAGACTTTGATTTGACCACAACAGAGTTGTGATATGAAATTCAAGTTCCCACTTAGGCGTTATAAAATTTCAACTAGTTTTCTTTGCTTCTGAACTTAGTAGAGGTAAATCTGGATTTTTGGAAAACAACCCTAGAGCTTAGTGTCCTACTACAAAAACTCCCTTAACTTGTTAGTATTAGTTTGCGAGTACTTAAAGAGTACTCATATCTTTGTCCCTGGCTATTCCCGTGGCCATACTATGAAGAGGAGTACCAGGATGATGGACCACAGGAAGGTTACGACAACTAGGATCATCTCCCATCGTCAGCATTGCCTGTGAACCCGAAGATGGAGCTTCGCCTATGCTATCTTTATTATTACGTTATCCCGCTGCTTGAGTTGTATTAAGACCTGGATCATGAGATCCTTATTTGTGTAAGACCTTATGTATGGTTTGTAATGGATAATGTACTGTGATATACAAATCTGTTATGTCTCGCAAAAATGGTAATCCTAGGATTTCGATGTATGGCATAATAGGCATCTGGGATTAAAAATCCGGGTGTTGACAGAAGGTCGAAAATATGGAACAAGATCTCCTTCATGGGAAACCGAAGACCCCTTTTGCGGACCTGATGACCCCAAAGATCTAATTCATGGAACCAAAGATCGCCGACCCTGAATATGTCTGCCGCGGACGACAAGATTGCCTTCGTGGAACAAAATACCACGGTACCTCAAGCTCTCCTTCATGGAAAACGAGGATCCCGAACCCTCGGAATGCCAAGTTCTTCTTCTCGGATCCGAAGCCCCTAACCCTGAGACCCTGTTTCCGAACCCCAATGTGTGACCCCGACCTGAGCCCTATTTTATAAATTGTCATACATACACTTGTGCATAGAAATTGTTCATGCTTGCGTACATATTTTGTGGTTTGGGGCATTATGCCGATTCATCTCATAATTAAATATGGAGACCATATGCGGGCTTATATTGGCTCCATTTAAAATTGTGTAGCAAACTGATGCTATATTTTGCCTTGTTAAGACTATATTTAAATTGCGGGATATATAAACAACAAGAACCTATTAATTAATTGTCGGGACCCCGGTTCCGCTTAATATTTACTACTCGGATCGCACCTTTGGCATGTCATATATCATACATGCATCATGCCCGATCTTCTACCGTAGTATTAAATAGTGCATCCGGTGTTTCTTTTAGTGTTTTGCTTCTTCACGAATTAGGCTGATGAGTTGATGCGAGAGTCGACCTGATCTTCGGATGTATCTTCGGCAGTGTTTTTGAGGCGAGCATTCTCCCCCTTTCTACCTATTTTGCATTTATAGTCTTTACTTCCTCCTATTGATCTATTTCTATCTGTGTTGTGATTCTTTAGTTTCCGTGCACCATTTATATTCCTTGCAGTTTCTATATTGCCTTGGACACCTCCTATTACTTGTTGTTTGATGGACAGTTGGCATTGCGAGTCATAGTTTCTTGCTCAGGTGTTGCTTCACGTCGTCGAGTTCCACCGTTGTTGGATGGTTGGTACATGCTTAATGGTGGAGATAATCATGGTTCTATTTACATCTTATTAACTAAATGTTGGTGGTAGATATAACTAATGTAGAGGCACCGATGGGTAATAGTCAATATTTGGTTTTTAGCCGCCCACTTGTGTCCACCTAGGACCAGAGTTCTTCACACCTATTCCGACAACGAGTGCGCTAACCACATGCGAGGTGTATGGGAACCCCCATGGGCTTAATACCTGATTTCAATGTACTGTACTGGGGGACACAAACTAGTTTGGAGCATTATTACTATCTATACTTATACCATGCTTTACTTCTTTATTTACTACTGCTGCTCAACAAGCGTTTACTACTGTACTGTTTACAAACAAATGTGGAATGTTTTCGTGGTATCGACAAGCCCAATCACACTTTCGGGTTCCCAATCGTTTATAGCCATTGACACAAACCCTGGGTCCGTCTCGGATCCGGCCAACTTTGTTGCGGGTAGCTTAGTGGGGTGGCCCCATGTACTTGCTTTGGGTCTGGGAAACGTCGTGTCCGAGGCCCCGCCGACATACTGTTGGGTGTATGTTTCATGATCTTCTACCAACCTGATTTGACAAAAAGGATCGGAGTGCGTCTGGATACTTTGGTGCACCCCTGCAGGGTTAAATCTTTTTGAAAAGTTGTGTCTACGGTTATGGACGACTTGGAGCACAGTTTATCGATCATAGACAACTATAGCTAAATTTTACTGTTATACTAGTAAGTTGAATAACCACCATGGAAAGAATGAATAAAATTGCCAACCATGTGAGTTTCCTCGGCAGGACTTTCTCATTTGGTCCCGAGGGGGAAATACCAATATGGGTATGTTTGGTGGTAGTATCAGGTTGGTTCCGCATAGGTATTTCTTATCTCTCTCTAATAGCCGACAGTTGTATCGAGTCTCTATAGGTTGTGTAGTGCATGTTGCGCTGCCACTTCAGTCCACCATACCTATGTAGGCAAGAGCCGCAGAATTCTACGTCTCATCGTGTACTTGCTTCAATACTGGTCGCTCTATTTTTCCTTTGCCCTTTGTTGGCACCCCTTTTATTTAGAAGGCTTGAGATCGACGTCATTAGTAGGGCTACCCTTCCATCTTGGCCTGGCCAAGGTTATGGACGCCACTGGTTATTGTTCAGGGCTCTTAGACCCATTTGCCTGTTATCCGTATTCGGACGTTGTATCGTTTTCAAGGTGATTTGGATCTTTGTACTGTATTTATGTATTCTTGACTCATGGAGTCATGTTATATATATATATATATATATATATATATATATCTCTGTTATGTGGGTTCCATCATGGACTAATGTGTAATGGTTTACTTCATTTTCCACCCACACAAAAGTGCCTGGTGGGCATCTTTGAATCATTTGTATGTCGGTTTGGCGGGAATCACTAAAACTTGCATATGCCCAATTCGAGGGTGTTACAAAGTGGTATCAGAGCTCGGCAGTTGCGATACCCCAATGGTCCAACCTAGCTAATGGACGTTGTAGATTGTCAAAACTATTTTTGAAAATCCGTTGGATAAATATGATTAGGTATGCTTTTACTCCTCACATCTATGATACTCTCTTCATATCGCTGTGTGCTTTGGATCCACCCTCTTATCTTTTCTTTGAGTCCAGGATTTCTCGTGGTTGGGTTTTTGTTGTACCTTCAGGGTTTTGCTTCCTTCCCCTTGTAATGGTTCTTCTACATCCGGTCTTGATGCTATCTGAGGAATCTTTCTCTGTGTATCTTTCAGTGGACCAAAATTTTACTAAGATAGTTAATTGTATCTTCTGGTGTTTTCCAATGCGATGACATCATCTTCGTCAGATCCGATGAAGAGCCTAAATTAATCCTTTATTTTCTGAACGACTTCTGATTCAATAGACCCCCAAAAGAACAAAAAAGAGACAAATTAGATCGACGGCTCGGATCGACCGATACCTCTTCGCGTGTGGGGGCATATGATCGCGATTCAAAAAATTAGACCGCATATGTATTGCCCGTCAAAGCCCGTATAGGACTGAAGCATGTCAGTACGCATGTATTTTGTGCAAGCAGCATGGAAACGTAAGTGTCCAACTCGGATATAACACTTGCACATATTCGCTGTCGTGGAAACACTATGTACGTGGTTTAGGGTGAGTTCTTTTGGGCCCGTTGGCGGACTACCCTCGCATGTCCTCCTCTAATATGCATGGGGCAATTCTACCCTTTGGGACGTTTACAACCTTTTGAGAACGGGGGTTTATGGAATCACACCTCTTTCTGAACATCGCTTGTCAAGATCGTCAGTATGAATTCTGAGAGCTGGTTGCATAATTATTCTATTCATGTGCAGACTAATGCTTTGGGTGCGCGATGGACTGATCCTCATCCGACTACTCTTATCATTCGCTTTTGTATTGAATTGGTGGATTAATGCAATTTTACTCCTTTCCACGGAAGTTAGAGGTGGCCTTACCTTTTTAGACCTCTACCTTTGTCTTTGTTCTCCAAAGTGTTCTCTCAATGAACATGAGCAATGATCCCTTGTTGGTGGTGCCGCCGATTTCAAGGCAGAGAAATAATCCTTGTTAGTGGTGTCGCGGGGATCTACATGAAGCGATAACATTCAGGTTGTTATATTTATTCCCCGTACCATGAGGAGGATCTCGAGGGCGAGATCCCTTGTTAGTGGTGTAGAATTTTAGCACCCCGGGTAAAACCACTAGTAGAAAATCGCTTGTTGTTTTTATTTTTTGCATCATCATGACTGCATTCTCATGTCATCATGCCACATTGCATTTGAGCATTTTCATGTTTGCATGCATATAATTTTCCTAAAACTATTTCTCTAAAAGCCTAGCTTTGTTTTCTAAATATCTCCCGTATTTTATTTCAAAAATAAACATCGCTCCTCTCGGATCTTTATTTTGTATAAAACATATTTCAACTATTTTGTTTTAAATAAAATAAATATATAATAATAAAACCTATTTTATAAAACCCATCGGGGGAGGCAGCTGAGCCCGTACGCCAGGCCACCTACCACCCCGGCAGGCTCGGCCCAACCCATTTGGACCAAACCCTAGTCTAACTGAAACCCTGCCTAAAACTAGCCAATACCCACATGCCGCCACCACTCCACACAGTGCACACACGCAACACCGCAACACGCACCCACGTCACCCCACCACCGCTCGTCCCGGCCCCACCTCCCTCGACCCTACGTCGGTATCCCTGCAATCCCACCAACCCCTCTCCATGTTTATCTCCCCTCCATCCTCGTGATCTACCGCCAGGAGCCCGAGCCCTCCCGCAGGCACCGCCACCGCCTCTGGCCGCTAGCCTCGCCCTCAACCAGCTCGCCAGCGACCCCAGCCGCCTGCCTCTCTGTCATGTCACCACCCTAGCCCGCATCACCGCCGCTCCAATGCCCGCATCAGCATTCCTCCCCTATGCCTCACCCGCTCCGACCGCCTCCACTGCCATGATGGCAGGGCCTCCCGCACTTGATCTCACCCTGGATCGAGGCCCCCTCCCCTCGGTTCTGTCTCCAAGTTCCGCCACCCAAGCTCATCACCCTGCGCCCCTGCGTGCCGCTACCAAGGATGTTGCTCTCAGCCACCAGCACATCGTCTCCACCGCCATGTCCCCGCCTCCGGCCGCCCACCTCTCTCTGCTCCACGTCGTCCCGAGCTCCACTGTCGTGGTATTGCTGACGAGTACGCCATGGAGGGGTCCTCACAGTGCGTGTTTAGAGACGTGGGGGAAGGAGGACGGTTGACGGGTACGAGGTAACACAGCTTACCCAGGTTCGGATCCCACAACGGTGGCAGAATCCTACTCCTGCTATAAATCACTATAAGGGCAATACGCCGAGTTACAGGGATCGGTTCGCTGTGCAAGGTGACTAGAGAGTCTAAGTTATCGTCGTGCTTTAAAGGCTCCCATAGGACCGACTTATATAGTCGCCAGGTCCTAGGGTTACAGCAAAAAGTCCTAGCCGGACAGGTTATAGAGTCCTACACTGCTTACAACTAGTCTAGCGTGTCTTGCACTCCAAGGCTCCTGGTATGTCGGTGACTCCTCTGTAGACTCCATTTATCCGGCATGGGCCTCCCTTCTAGATCCATCTAACTGGGCTGCCCAGCAGGCCATGGGCCATGGTACCAACTATGGGCCACCCGGGTTATCCGGATAGGAGACATGCTATGACGATACCCGTATAGCATATCCCCAACAGTAGCCCCCGGAGAACTCGGAGATCTTTTGCCGTCTTGCCTCTTCAGGTTGAATGCTCCATCTAGATGGATGTCAGCAAATTGTCAAGCAATATCTTGTAGTCCTCCGAACAACCCTGCAAGGTTTTCTCCGTCTTAAACTTGTAAGTCGGAAAATTGCTGAATCTTCTATCGTACTCTTCCGTAGCCGGACTGGATCCATCCATGCCGGAATATTCCGATGTGATGGTTCACCTACCAGTGACAGCTAGGACGTCGTAGACATAGGTCAGCGACGCCTCGTAACTCACACATGCAGAGAACACAATCATGTCCGTTTTTCCCGCGCGAGCTATGCGAACCGTTGGCGGCGACGGTTGGGAACGTGGCAAAATTTTTGTGCACGCGCCCGCACACGTCGCCCAGGCGTCGACCATTTGATTGTCTTGCATGAATATTGACGCCAGGGGTTATAAATTGCAACTGTGGTGGATTTTTACTTTTCACCTCATTCTCCTCTTGCATCATCTTCTTCCTCCAGCGAGCAACTCTTCGATCTCTCCGCGCGTTTCACGAAAAACCCTAGCCCTTCAATCCATCCAGTCACCACCTCATCCCTTCCAATGGCAAGCAACAGTTCTGCTCCCTCCATGGCTGCGTCAGGCGATGCCGCAGCGAAGCCGGCGAGCATCGTCCATGTGCCCCTAGAGGGCCTGGTGCTGCCCAAATCCGCGGTGTTCAAACCCACCGGCGGCGACCATAATCCAGCAGTGTTGGAGCTGATGGAAGAGGAGAGCGATTCCCACAAAGGATCTGGCGACTCGGACATCATGACACCATCAAGTTGAGGTCACCCCTTCTCCCCAAGGCGGAGAGAAAGTGTACCTCAAGGCCCAATTGGTACGCGGCGTTTCCTTGCCCATCTCCAATTTCTTTCTAGCTGTCCTTAGACATTACCGAGTACAGCCTCAGAACCTCTCCCCCAATAGCATCCTCGCGCTTAGCAAATACGCGGCGCTCTTTGAGGGTTACTTAGGGATTAGGCCTAGGCTAGATCTCTTTATTTATTTCTTCACCGTCAAGAGGGAAGCCGGAGCCGGCAAGGACGAGCTTAGGAACTGCAGGACAATTAGCTTTAAGATCCGGCCTGGCCGGCGTTTCCCGACATCGTCGGCCATGAGTCCTGCAAGAACTGGCAACAGACGTACTTCTATGGCCCAGATAGCCCTCTGGTCGGCCGAGAAGAAACATATCCGGACTTCGTCGATGGAGCCGCCACTAAAGCCCCGACATGGAGATCCCAGGCCACCCTTCCCTCCGACGACGAGCCTCCCACGCCATTAGGAATATAGAGTGGTTTGTAGACACTGGTTTGACAGGGTTGGACCTAGCCATGTGATGGTTCATCAGGCGGATCCAGCCTCTGCAGCACCGATCCAAGCTGATACACGAGTACTCTAAGGATAGGAAGGATAGCCTCCGCATCTCCGAGGACAACTTCTCGAGTGACTCCGTCAAGCTCCACCTCAAGGATGTCGTTAAGGTGAACGACAGGAAGCGTGGCTTCTCCATCACCTACGGCATGTTCGAGGAGGGCAAGTGCCCAGAGGTACCTGTTTATTTTTCGTGTATGACATATACTCCAGTTCATCTGTCTTGCCATTACCATCTTGTCTAACACTTTGGGATTTCACTTAACAGCTTAAGAGTCTAGAGGAGGACGACATGGTTGTCCAAATCTATGACCCAAATATGAAGGAAGTCACTGACGTGTCCGACGATGATGTACTGCTAGCGCGAAAGCGGAAGAGCTCCACCTCTAATGCTGCCGACGGAGGCAAGAAGAAGAAGACGGAGGGTGGAGCCTCCAAGAAGTCCACTGCCGCCCTGGAGGCGGAGAAAAGAAAGGTTATCGGGATTCCTTTTGCCAAAGCACCCCCTGTCGTGTAAGCTTCTTTCTCTCCGACATTTGTCCATTGCTCGTCTTATTCCTGTACTTATACATTTCGCACGTTTCAGGAAAAAGGCCACTATTGTTACAGATATGCCCTAGAGGCAATAATAAATGTAGTTATTATTATATCTTTGCGTTTATGATAAATGTTTACATTCATGCTATAATAGTATTGACCAGGAAACATTAATACTTGTGTGATTTGTAAACTAAAATAGAGTCCCTAGTAAAGCCTCTTCATAATACTAGCTTGTTGGTTAATAGATGATTGTGGTTTCCCTATCATGAACATTGAGATGTTATTAACAACAAGATCATATCATTAGGAGAATGGTATGATGGACATACTCCTATAGATAAGCGTAGCATAAAGATCAAGTCATTTTAATAGTTCAATTGCTATAAGCTTTCTGATACATAGTAACCTAATTCCTTCGACCATGAGATCATGCTTATCACCATCACCGTAAGGATGCTTTGATGACATCAAACACCACACCGTAACTGGGTGGCTATAAAGGTGGCATTGAGTGTTTGGAAAGTATGGGTTGAAACACATGGATCAAGAGTGGGATTTGTCCATCCATATGACGAATAGATATACTCTGCGCCCTCTCGGTGGAATGTCATCCAATTAGCTTGCAAGCATGTGATTGGCTCACAAGGGATTACATATCACGGGAACAAGAAAAGAGTACTTATCAGTAACGAGGTTGAACTAGGTATGCAGAGATACCGACGATCAAAACCTCGGATAAGTAAACTATCGTGAGACAAAGGGAAATTGGTATTGTATGTAAGTGGTTCATTCGATCGCAAAGTAATTGTAGAAATATGTGGGAGCCATATGAATTTCCAGATTCCTCTATTGGTTATTGATCTAAGAAGTGTCTTGATCATGTCCGCATAATTCACGAACCGTAGGGAGACACACTTAAGGATTCGATGTTGTTGAGTAGTTATGGAATGATGAGTAAGAGACTGAATGTTGTTCGGAGTCTCGGATGGGATCCGGGATATCACGAGGAGATCCGGAATGGTCCGGAGAATAAGATTCATATAAGGAAAGTCATGTTTCGGAGTTGGGGAATGATTCCGGTGTTTTCATCAGGAATGTTCTAGAAGGTTTCAGAAGGTCCCAGACCGAGGGAAGGGTACATGAATGTGTCATGACAATGTGGAATGGTTGCATCATGTACTAGGTATCATGGCTGGGCAAAATAAAGGGAGAAATCAAATCCTAGTTTGAAAAGTCAAACACCAATTTGAAAAGTCAAACGGCAAGTTTGCTTGGTGGAGGGAGAGTAGGAAACCTACTTGGGGTGGAAGTCCTCCTCCCTCCACCCGCCGGCCAAGGAGGCCGAGTTGGGGGAGGACTCCCTCCTCCCAACCGGCGCCCTCCCACATATAAAAGAAGGGGCAGGGGTGCCCCTCTTCCCCACACCCAACACCACCCAAACCCTAACCCTAGCCGCCGGCCTCCTGCAAGTCGTCGCCGCCCTAGGGTTTCTCCTAGCCGCCGACTTGGGACTTCCCCAAGCCCTAGCCGCCGGACAAGCTCCGCGCCTTGGTGCCTTCTAAACCCTAGATCGACAAGGCCTCTCTCATAGTCCACCATACTCGCTCCGGCTTAAGGCGAAGCCCTGCGAGATCTACCCTCTACTTCCGGTACCACGCCGTCGTGCTGCTGGAATCGCGAGGAGAGTGCTACAACCTCTGTTGCCTGCTGGAACAAGGGAGTGGAAGGTCTTCATCGAGTACCGAACGTGTGACCGACTGCGGAAGCGCTGCCGGAACGCAGCGCCGGAAGGATTGTCTACGCGATCTTGAGATCGTCAAGAGTACGACTACATCACCCACGAGAATCTGCTCTCGTTAATCGCTTTGGAATCTTCGAGGGTGAGTTCCTCTATCGACTCGTTGCTACAATCTAGTAGATAGATCTTGGCTTGTTTGTCAGCATGCGGTAGAAATTTTTTGTTTTCCATGCTACGAACCCCTACAGTGGTATCAGAGCCGTGTCTATATGTAGATCTGTTGCACGAGTAGAACACAATGGTCATTGTGGGCGGTGGTGCTTTTATTATCAATTGCTTCTTGTGTACTTTGCATCTTGCGGTATGATGGGATGAAGCGGCCCGGGCTGACCTTACATGACATCGTTCATGAGACTTGCTCCACGCTCAACATGCAACTTGTATTGCATAAGTGGCTTTGCGGGTGTCTGTCTCTCCCATTATAGTATAGATCCAATTTACAACGGGCACTTGATAGTTCAAACATCAATGTTGTGGTTCTTGTTCGTAAGTTAGATCGACACTTATTGAAAGCCCCAAACCACGTATAATATGCAAAGAAAATTAGAGGCGTCTAACTTTGTTTTGCAGGGGTGTGCTGTGATGTGATATGGCCATGATTGTGATTATATTTGATGTATGCAATGTTCATTATTGTAAGTTGGCAACCGGCAGGAGCCATATGGTTTTCTTTAAATTCTGTTAAGACCCGCATGTATATTCAAAGTAGTTGTAATAGTTGGAGCTGGTGGACGACAACCATGAAACGGCGACATTGACCTTGACGCTATGTCGGTGATGATGGATATCATGTTCGTGCTTGAAGATGGAGATCGGAAGCACAAGAAGAAAGGCCATATCATATCACATATTATGAATTGCATGTGATGTTAATCCTTTATGCATCTTGTATTGCTTAGTTAACGATGGTAGCATTATAAGATGATCCCTCATGCACATAAATTTCAAGTTTTAAAGTGTTCATCCTTAGTAAGCACCGTTTCTAAAGCTTGTTGTTTCGAAGCACCACGTGATGATCGGGTGTGTTAGATTCTGCAAGTGTATACAACGTGAACAAGCTAGATTTTCTCATGCGGAAGCTAAGGTTTGATCTTGACGAGCCTAGCATGTACGTACATGGTCTCGGAACACGGATCACCAAAAGGTAAAGCATGAATCATATAGTAGATATGATGAACATGTCGATTGTTCGCCATTAAAGCTACATCAACTCTCGTGATGATCGGTTTTGATGTGGTGGACTTGGTTTGTGTGATCACTAAAACAATGTGAGGGATATTGTTTTGAGTAGGAGTTCACCTAGATTAATTTAACTATTAATTAGAACTCGATTTGTCATAAACTTAGTCTAAACTATTGAAAATATGTTGTAGATCAATGGCAGCCCCTACCATCAATTTTAATGCGTTCCTAGAGAAAGAAAAGTTGAAAAACAATGGAAGCAACTTCGTGGATTGGTTCCGCAATTTGAGGATTGTCCTCAATGCTGGTAATTTGACCTATGTCTTTGGATGCACCATGGGTGACCCGCACCGATGCTACCGATGAAGTAAAGAACGTTTACCTCACTTGGAAGAATCGATTACTCAATTCGATGTGCTATCTTGTATGGTTTGGAATCGGAGCTTCAGAAAAGGTTTGAGAACCATGACCCACATGATATTGTCCGTGAACTCAAAATGATATTTCAGGCTCACGCGACAGTTGAGAGTTATGAGGCTTCTGAAAAGTTCTTTAACTGCAAGATGGAAGAGGGCAGCTCCGTTAGTGAGCATGTGCTTAAGATGTCTGGGCACGCAAACAAACTCCAAAGTTTGGGTATAGTGATTCCTAATGCTTTGGGGATTTACCGTGTCCTCCAATCACTACCACCAAGTTACAAGAACTTTGTGATGAACTACAATATGCAAAACATGAACAAGACATTGCCAGAACTCTTCTCCATGTTGAAATCTGCAGAAGTGGAGATCAAGAAAGAGCATCAAGTGTTGTTGGTCAATAAGACCACCAAATTCAAGAAATGCAAGTCCAAGAAAAAGGGGAACTTCAAGAAGGGTGGTAAGAAAGTTTCAGCACCGGCGAAGAAGACCAAGGCTAGACCTAAGCCTTATACTGAGTGCTTTTACTACAAGGGAGAGGGTCACTGGAAGCGGAATTGCCCAAAGTACTTGGCGGATTTGAAGAACGGCAACATCAAGAAGAAAGGTATATCCGATATACATGTTATTGATGTGTATCTCACTAGTACTCGTAGTAGTGCCTGGGTATTTGATACTGGTTCGGTTGCTCATATTTGTAACTCAAAATAGGTACTGCAGAATAAACGGAAGCTAGCGAAGAACGAGGTGACGATGCGCGTTGGAAATGGATCAAAGGTTGATGTGATCGCGGTCGGCACGCTACCTCTTCATCTACCATCGGGATTAGTTTTATACTTAAATAATTGTTATTTGGTGCCTGCGTTGAGCATGAACATTATATCTGGATCATGTTTGTTGCGAGACGGTTACTTGTTTAAGTCCGAGAATAATGGTTGTTCGATTTATATGAGTAATATGTTTTATGCACATGCACCTTTGGTAGATGGTATATTCTTATTGAATCTCGATAGTGGAAATACACATATTAATAACATTGAAGATAAACGTTTGAAATTGAGCAATAACTCGACCTATATGTGGCACTGTCGTCTTGGTCACATTGGAGTGAAGCGTATGAAGGAACTCCATTCCGATGGACTTCTTGAATCACTTGATTTTGAATCACTTGAAAGATGCGAAGCATGTCTGATGGGAAAAATGACTAAGACTCCATTTTCTGGTATGATGGAGCGAGCTACGGACTTATTGGAAATCATACATACCGATGTGTGTGGTCCAATGAGTGTAGCATCGCGCGGTGGTTATCGTTATGTTCTTACCTTCACGGATGACTTGAGTAGATATGGGTATATCTATTTCATGAAACATAAGTCCGAAACTTTCGAGAAGTTTAAGGAGTTTCAAAGTGAGGTAGAGAATCAACGTAACAAGAAGATTAAATTTCTACGTTATGATCGTGGAGGTGAATATCTAAGTTACGAGTTTGGCGAGCATTTGAAGAAATGCGGAATACTTTCACAGTTGACACCGCCGGGAACACCACAGCGTAATGGTGTGTCTGAACGTCGTAATCGAACTCTCTTAGATATGGTACGTTCTATGATGTCACTTACAGATTTACCGCTATTATTTTGGGGTTATGCATTAGAAACAGCCGCATACACTTTAAATAGGGCACCGTCTAAATCCGTTGAAACGACACCGTATGAATTATGGTTTGGGAAGAAACCTAAATTGTCGTTCCTTAAAGTTTGGGGATGCGAAGCCTATGTAAAGAAGTTACAGCCGGACAAGCTTGAACCCAAAGCGGAAAAATGCGTCTTCATAGGATACCCGAAGGAAACTATTGGGTATACCTTCTATCATAGATCTGAAGGCAAAATCTTCGTGGCCAAGAATGGATCCTTTCTAGAGAAGGAATTTCTCTCGAAAGAAGTGACTGGAAGGAAATTAGAACTCGAAGAGGTTGTTGAACCTTCTCTCGAACTTGCGAGTAGCGCAGCACCGGAAGTAGTTCCTGTGGCGCCTACACCAATAAGAGAGGAAGCTAATGATGATGATCATGAAACTTCGTTTGAAGTTGCTACAGAACCTCGCAGGTCAACGAGAACTCGTACCACTCCAGATTGGTATGATCCCGTTATGAGTGTCATGTTGGTGGACAATACCGATGACCCTGCGACATATGAGGAAGCGATGATGAGCCCAGATTCCAATAAATGGCAAGAAGCCATGAAATCCGAAATTGGATCCATGTACGAAAACCAAGAATGGACTTTGGTGGACTTACCGGATGGCCGGAAGGCTGTCGAGAACAAATGGATTTTCAAGAAGAAAACAGATGCTGATGGTAATGTTACTGTCTATAAACATCAAAGTGATCTAGGAGTGGATCATTGGACAGCGGTCAAAAACATCCTTAAGTACTTGAGAAGAACTAAGGATATGGTTCTTTCTTATGGAGGTGATGAACAACTCGTTGTTAATGGTTACACCGATGCTAGTTGGAACACCGATCCGGATGATTCTAAATCTCAATCTGGATACGTATTTACTTTGAATGGTGCAGCAGTTAGCTGGAGGAGTGCAAAGCAAAGCGTTGTGGCGAGATCTTCAACTGAATCGGAATACATAGCTGCTTCAGAGGCTTCACAAGAAGCGATATGGATGAAGGAGTTCATTACAGAGCTCGGTGTGGTTCCAAGTGCGCTGGACCCAATGTCTATCTACTGTGATAACATGGGCGCCATAGCCAATGCGCAAGAACCAAGGTCACACAAGAAGCTGAAGCACATCAAGCTGCGTTTCCACGCTATTCGAGAACATGTCCAAGATGGTGACATAAAGATTTGCAAAGTACACACAGATCTGAATGTGGCGGATTCGTTGACTAAACCTCTCCCGAGGGCAAAACATGACCAACACCAAACTGCCATGGGTGTTCGGTATATTACCATGTAATCTAGATTAGTTGACTCTAGTGCAAGTGGGAGACTGTTGGAGATATGCCCTAGAGGCAATAATAAATGTAGTTATTATTATATCTTTGCGTTTATGATAAATGTTTACATTCATGCTATAATAGTATTGACCAGGAAACATTAATACTTGTGTGATTTGAAAACTAAAATAGAGTCCCTAGTAAAGCCTCTTCATAATACTAGCTTGTTGGTTAATAGATAATTGTGGTTTCCCTATCATGAACATTGAGATGTTATTAACAACAAGATCATATCATTAGGAGAATGGTATGATGGACATACTCCTATAGATAAGCGTAGCATAAAGATCAAGTCATTTTAATAGTTCAATTGCTATAAGCTTTCTGATACATAGTAACCTAATTCCTTCGACCATGAGATCATGCTTATCACCATCACCGGAAGGATGCTTTGATGACATCAAACACCACACCGTAACTGGGTGGCTACAAAGGTGGCATTGAGTGTTCGGAAAGTATGGGTTGAAACACATGGATCAAGAGTGGGATTTGTCCATCCATATGACGAATAGATATACTCTGGGCCCTCTCGGTGGAATGTCATCCAATTAGCTTGCAATCATGTGACTGGCTCACAAGGGATCACATATCACGGGAACGATAAAAGATTACTTATCAGTAACGAGGTTGAACTAGGTATGCAGAGATACCGACGATCAAAACCTCGGATAAGTCAACTATCGTGAGACAAAGGGAAATTGGTATTGTATGTAAGTGGTTCATTCGATCGCAAAGTAATCGTAGAAATATGTGGGAGCCATATGAATATCCAGATTCCTCTATTGGTTCTTGATCGAAGAAGTATCTTGATCATGTCCGCATAATTCACGAACCGTAGGGAGACACACTTAAGGATTCGATGTTGTTGAGTAGTTATGGAATGATGAGTAAGAGACTGAATGTTGTTCGGAGTCTTGGATGGGATCTGGGATATCACGAGGAGATTCGGAATGGTCCGGAGAATAAGATTCATATAAGGAAAGTCTTGTTTCGGAGTTGGGGAATGATTCCGGTGTTTTCATCGGGAATGTTCTAGAAGGTTCCGGAAGGTCCGGCACTCCGGAGGGGAAGGGTACATGAATGTGTCATGACAATTTGGAATGGTTGCATCATGTAATAGGTATCATGGCTGGGCAAAATAAAGGGAGAAATCAAATCCTAGTTTGAAAAGTCAAACGCCAATTTGAAAAGTCAAACGGCAAGTTTGCTTGGTGGAGGGAGAGTAGGAAACCTACTTGGGGAGGAAGTCCTCCTCCCTCCACCCGCCGGCCAAGGAGGCCGAGTTGGGGGAGGACTCCCTCCTCCCAACCGGCGCCCTTCCACCTATAAAAGAAGGGGCAGGGGTGCCCCTCTTCCCCACACCCAACACCACCCAAACCCTAACCCTAGCCGCCGGCCTCCTGCAAGTCGCTGCCGCCCCTAGGGTTTCTCCTAGCCGCTGACTTGGGCCTTCCTCAAGCCCTAGACGCTGTCCAAGCTCCGCCCCTTGGTGCCTTCTAAACCCTAGATCGCCAAGGCCTCTCTCATAGTCCACCATACTCGCTCCGGCTTAAGGTGAAGCCCTGCGAGATCTCCCCTCTACTTTCGGTATCACGCCGTCGTGCTGCCGGAATCGCGAGGAGAGTGCTACAACCTCTGCTGCCTGCTGGAACAAGGGAGAGGAAGGTATTCATCGAGTACCGAACGTGTGACCGACTGCGGAAGCGCTGCCGGAACGCAGCGCCGAAAGGATTGTCTACGCGATCTTGAGATCGGCAAGAGTACGACTACATCACCCACGAGAATATGCTCTCGTTAACCGCTTTGGAATCTTCGAGGGTGAGTTCCTCTATCGACTCGTTGCTACAATCTAGTAGATAGATCTTGGCTTGTTTGTTTGCATGCGGTAGAAATTTTTTGTTTTCCATGCTACGAACCCCTACAACTACTAGTTTGAAGAAGACCTCCAAAACTTTGGGGGCTTCTAGAAATATTAAACATATGTTATCGTGAAGTGTCTCCCCACGCATCTCCAGCCATCGCCCTTGTCACTCCCAGCGTCCAGCCTATGTCTGCCCCGACAAGCTCACAGGCCAATGATGCCTGTGGCCCTTCCGCCATGGAAGTGGACTCAGGTGCCTCCGCGGAACTTGCCGTTGTCAGCGAATAGGCAACGCAAGAAAGTACCCCAACTCAAATGGCTAAATCTCTGGCTAAGGATGCCATCGGTAGCGGTAAGGCGGTGGTGGTGGGTGGAACGTCTGTCGAAGGCGCCGCCTCCGCACCCAGGATGACCGTAGAATTCCTGAAGATAGTCTACCCGGCACTTATGCCGAGTAGATCCGCTTTGGTTCCTGGTGCGGCGCCGACATCTCTAACCTGCGGTCTTGAGGAGCTTCTCCGACAAGAAGATATTTTGCGAGGAATCAGCCTTTCCTTTGGCAAGTTGCTTGTTGAGAGCACTACCAACCTCAAGATCATCGCACTTGTAAGTTTTATTTGCCTTTTGCATTTTATATGAGTATCCCACTGTATCCCCTGAGGATTTAGATGGAAAACCATAGGTCTTTGCATCTAAATGCTCTAAGAGTGACTAAGCTAGAAAACTTCTCACTGTAGCCCCCAAGTATCTAGTTTGAATGAATTATTCCGACTAGATGCTTTTAGAGTAGCATACGCAGTGTTCGTAAATTTCGATAATGTAGCCCCCAAGTCTCTAGTTGTAATTGAATTAGTTCCGACTAGATAACTAAAGAAAGACTAAGCATATGACTGAGTTAAAAAAACTTTATACTGTAGCCCCCAAGCTTCTAGTTGAAAACTGAATCAGTTCTGACTAGATGCTTAAAGAAATACCAAGCATATTGCCAAGTTACAAAACTCTCACTGTAGCCCCCAAGCCTCTAGGTGGATAATTATCCGGCTAGACGCTCCAAGTAGACTAAATAGCTTTAAACTTTCTTTCCATGGAATGAGAATGCTCGGAGAGGTGTGGCCAACGAGAAGTTCCAGAAGATGCGTGAGGATTTTGAAGCTGAAAAGGGTAAAACTGCCTTCTCGAAGGAACAAATCATCAAGAGCAAGCGTCTGTTTTTCCTTTATTTTTCGTATTCCGACTTGGTATTGTGCCAACATTCTCCGAGTACTCACTGTGTACTTGTTCTTTCTCCGTCTTGCAGAAACCATTGCCAAGGCAAAGGATATTGTTTAGCAATCCAAGCATATTGAGCAGCTGGATAGCGAAAACAAGATCCTTAAGTGAGAGAGGAAGGATATGCTGAAGATGCATGAGGAGTCCATGAAGGTCCTGCAGGAATCTGCCGACATGGAAATGAACCGCTTGAAGGAGGAGATTGCGATACTGAAAGAGCAGAAGAAAGCTGCTGATGAGCAAAATGAGCGCAATCTTGAAGTATAGAAGATCCTCCGACAAGAATGGGATTCCATGGCGGAAACCCTCCAGCAGACTGAGATTAGCATCTTCAGTAAGTGATTCTCCGCCTTGTGCTTCTGTAAGTTGGATACTTTGAACTTTTTGTGTTTATTGAACTCATGCGTTCTTTTGTCGGAATTTGCAGCTCCTATTGGTTTGACCCAGTCGACTCCTCCGCCAAAAAAATGCATGGTCCTTGCTAGCAAATTTATCAACACCGCCATCAAGCAGACCAAGGAGATAGCCAAGCCCCTCCAGATTAACATCAAAGCGGTGGATTCCGTGATGAAGTTATAGGAGATCTTGCGCCGAGCCCCCGAGCGTAGTGTAAGCTGGAAAGCTTCATGTACCCGGACCGGCGAGGATGGCGTTGTCAATGGTCAAGGCACTCTCTAAAACACCGACATCGGCACGGTGACCTCTGGTATCCCCGACGTGGATGACGATGGCCAGAAAATAGACCACAAAGCTATCTTGGCGTCGCTCGCGGGTTATGATACCAGAGTCGCCGAGTTGGTTGACCCTAACGTCTTCATGCCCATGGAGGTTATTGACGGCGACAACCAAAGCTCCTCTGGATGACGATGCTGCATCCAAGTCACCTGCGCTAGAGGAATGAAAGAACAATATGTAATATTTGTTTCCTCTGGAATCTGTATGCGGAAAAACTATTTGTTAACTTAAGGCGGAAAGAAATGGTTGTTATTTCCTGCTACTCAAGAACTGGTTCCAGCATGTATATATTTTTAAGCAAGTGTTGGCTTATCCATTACTCTGGTTTTTATGCTTGACTTTTCTTGAGTCAGAAGACTCGTTGTCAGAACTATGCGCTCAGGCGATGATGCCCAATGGCACCGTCAATAACCTAAGCACAAAATCGCACAATAAGTGCCAAAAGTCACTACTCCAGAATCCACATAAAAACGACAAAGAACGTGTAGACCAGAAAACTAAGCTAACGCCCGTAGGTGGAATTTTCACAAGTGCAATCGCAAAGCTTGTGCATAAAGGTTTTATACGATCCAAAAATGAACACTAAAGGAGGTAAAAGACTCAGAAATATGAGTGAATCAGAGAGCTTTATTTCATTGATCATATAAGAGGTACACAATAGATAAAAAATGCTAAGTGTAGAAAGGACGTAGTTGTGCTATGTTCCATGACCGATCAAACTCCGAGTAGTCATCATCCGGGGTCATGTCGCTTACGCTTATGATCCTCGTTGGGTCTATCCTTCAGCTCACGATTGTCAACGAGGTAGTAAGACCCATTGAGTAGCGCCTTGCTTATGATTCGGTCCTTCCCATGGCGGGGATAATTTGTGTGACTTCTTCTGCTTAAGTCGGAGCACTAGGCCCCCCTCTTTAAACGAGTGATGCCTAACACGGCGACTATGGTAGCTGCGTAGTTTCTGCTGGTAGATGGCAGATCTTTGGCATGCCAATACACGCTCCTCCTCGAGAAGGTCCACATATAGGCGTCGAGATTCTTCGGCGTCATCCTCATTGTAGGCGGCAACTCTTGGTGCATCGTGAAGTATGTCGGAAGGCAGGATGGCTTCTGCTCCATATACCATGAAGTAAGCGGTGTAGCCGATAGATCTATTGGGTGTAGTTCGTAAACTCCACAACACAGATGGCAATTCTTCCGCCTAGGCTCCAGCTACTCTATGCAACGACGCTACCAGACGTCGCTTGATTCCCTGCAAAATTAATCCATTTGCTTGCTCAACCTGACCGTTGGACTGTGGATGTGCCACAGATGCAAGGTCAAGTCGGATGCCCTTCTCCCAACAATAAGCTTCCACTTCTCCGAGTGGCAAGTTGCTGCCGTTGTTGGTGATAATGCTATGTGGGAGACCAAATCTCACCACTAGATCCCAGACAAAACTAAGGGCAGTTGCCCCATCGAGCTTTCTAATGGGTTTAGCTTCTATCCATTTGGTGATTTATCAACTGCTACTAGCAGATGCGTAAACCCACATGGTTCCATCTACAACGGACCAACCATGTCCAGCCCCCAGACTGCAAACGGCCAAGTTATTGGTATTGTTCGCAATTATTCAGCTGGAACATGTGGTTGTCGGGCATAATATTGGCATCCCATGCATGTCTCAACCAGCTTGTCGGCATCCGCCTTCGCGGTCAGCCAGTAGAATCCTTGCCAAAAAGCTTTAGCGACCAACGATCGGGGAGCGGCGTGATGCCCACAATCTCCGATATGGATTTCATGGAGGATTTCAATACCTTCTTGCTGGGAAACACGCTTAAGGTATACACCAGTCACTACTAGGAAAAGGCCTATCAGTGGCGCACCATTTTGGGACTTCTGTGGCGCATATGGGATACGCCACTGTTATCTCGCCACTAAATTGCAATTTTGAAATGCGCCACAGAAGTCTGAAAAACTTCTGTGGCGCATATTTCCAAAATGCGCCACAGAAGTACCGAACCATATCTCAAACTTCTGTGGCGCATTTGGCCAATATGCGCCACAGAAGTTTTTTTCAAATTTCAAAAAAAAACGGCCAGATCTGGTCGGAGGTGGTGCTCGCCGGAGGTGGGGGTCGCCGATGGAGGAGAGAAGGAGGTCGCTAGTGGAGGAGGTGGAGGTAGCCGGTGGAGGAGAGGAGGAGGCCACCAGAGGAGGAGGAGGAGGAGAAGGTCAGAGGAGGAGGAGCTCGCCGGGGTGGAGGAGGAGGAGCTCGTCTGGGTGGAGGAGGAGGGAGGTGGGAGGAGGGAGGAGGGAGGAGGAGGAGGGGCTCACCGGGGTGGAGGAGGGAAGAGCTCACCAGAGTGGAGGAGGGAGGAGCTCACTGGGGTGGTGGTGGAGGAGGAGGAGGAGGAGAAGCTCATCGGGGTGGAGGAGGAGGAGGAGGAGGAGGAGGAGGATCTCACCGGGGTGGAGGAGGAGGAGGAGGATCTCACCGGGGTAGAGGAGGATAAGGAGGAGAAGTTGAGGAGAATGAGAGAAGAAGGTGAGAAGGGGAAGGGTGGAGGAGTGGAAGAGTATAAGAGAGGTAGAAGGGGCAGGATTCAAATTTTGAATTTTGGCCAAGACTTCTGTGGCGCATATGGAAGAAATGCGCCACAGAAGTTTGTCCTCCTTTTTTACTTTTTTGCAGGAAAAAACGATCTTTTGGCCATAACTTTTTACTCTTTTCGAATTTTGATGAGATGCCAGCCACCTGCTGGGCAACCAAGTCAGAATCTCCACAGCAAACTATGCGCTTGATGCCAATATCCTTGGCTACGCGTAGTCCATGAATGAGTGCTTCATACTCCGCCATGTTGTTTGTAGCCTCGAAGTGGATTTGCAAAACGTAGTGTAGCTTGTCCCTGGTTGGTGACTGTAGAAGTACACCAGCCCCCGAGCCGTTGAGTAGCTTTGATCCGTCAAAGTGCATCACCTAGTATTCTGGCTCTGGCATTGGGGTAGCATCTGGCATCTTCGTCCAATCTGCGATAAAATCCGCCAAGGCTTGTGACTTGATAGCGTTGTGTCTATTGTAGGTGATCTCGAAGGCGGCAAGTTCAATGCCCCACTTCGCGACCCTTCCTGTAGCGTCGCTGTTGTTGATGATGTCGGACAGTTGAGTCTTGCTCACCACTGTGATAGGGTTCTCCTGGAAGTAGTGCCTCAGCTTCCGAGAATCAAGGAACACTCCATAAGCTATGTTTTGGTAGTGCGGGTAACACTGCTTGGATTCCGTCAAGACCTCGCTTACATAGTAAACTGGTCATTGAACTCCGTACTCATAGCCTGGTTCTTTCTGCTCTACCACGACGATGATGCTGATTACCCGGTTGGTGGCCGCCATGTAGATTAACATGGGCTCCCCAGGCTCGGGTGCTACAAGGATAGGCGCCAAGGATAGTGTCTCCTTTAGCTGCTTCAATGTTGCATCTGCCTCGTCCGTCCATGTAAATTTATGCCTTCTTGACAACTTATGCAGTTGAGCCTTCTCTCAAGTCGGTGGCCCGACTAAGCTTCTTTACGCAACTTTGGTTAGCCGTTGTATGTCCTTTAGGCATGTCGGACGGTTTATGTTTAAGATGGCCTTGATTTTCTCCAGGTTGACCTCGATTCCACGCTGGGAAACAATAAAGCCCAACAATTTGCTGGATGGAACCCCGAAGACGCACTTCTTAGGGTTAAACATCATGTTGTATTTCCGGATATTATCGAAGGTTTCTTTTAAGTCGGAGTTTAATTCGTTTGACTTTTTGGACATCACCGCTATATCGTCCACATAGGCGTGAACGTTCCGACCAATTTGATCATGTAGGCAATGTTGCATTGTCTGCTGGTACGTAGCACCTGCGTTTTTCAGCCCAAAGGGCATCGTGACATAGCAAAACGTGTCGTAGGGTGTAGTGAACGAAGTGGCCAATTGGTCCGACTTCCTCATCTTGATCTGGTGGTATCTTGAGTATGCATCGAGAAAACACAAAAGCTCCGAGCCAACCGTCGAGTCAATGACTTAGTCAATGCGAGGCAAAGCAAACGGATCTTTGGGACATGCTTTGTTCAAGCCGGTGTAATCAACGCACATTCTTAATTCTTTGGTTCCCTTTTTGGGGACAAGTACAGGATTGGCCACCCATCGAGTGTGAATGACTTCTCGGATAAAACTAGCCTTAAGTAACCTAGCTATATCTTTGCCTATGGCGTGTCTCTTATCGTCTCCGAAGCGTCGTAGAGGTTGTTTCACTGGTTTACATTTTGGATCAATATTCAAGCTATGCTCGGAAAGTTACCTAGGTACACCTTTCATGTCGGCAGGTTGCCAGACAAATATGTTCCTATTCTCACGGAGGAACTCGACGAGCGCGCTTTCCTATTTAGGGTCCAGGTTCGTCCCAATAGCGGTGGTCTTGGAGGCATCGCCTACCACAAGTTCCACCGGCTTGGTCTCGATGGCGGCCTTGAATGCTGGGGTGGAGTCAGAAATCTGTTTCTTCGACACGGTCATCTTCGAGGCATCGACCTTGCTCTAGATCTCCTTGAATTCTTCGCTGTAGAGGACAGCTTCCGCAAAGGATGCTTCTCCAATCTTGCAGTCCCTTGCCTTGGTAAAGCTTCCGGATACGGTGATGACACCGTTTGGGTATCTTGAGTTTGTTGTAGACAAAGCATGGATTGTCCATGAAGGTGTGGAAGATGTTGCGGCCGAATATGACATGGTACACGCTCTTGAAGGGGACCACCTCAAAGGTCATGCGTTATTGGAGGTAATTATCGACATCGCCAAAAGCGACCTGAAGTGTGATGCACCCAAGGGACCGAGCCTCCCGACCAGGAACTACGCCATGGAAGATGGTGCTGGTCCACCTTAGGTTTGCCTCCGTCAAGTTCATCTTGTGCAGTGTATCCAGGTACATGATGTTGATGCTGCTTCCACTATCCACCATACATTTGGTTAACTCATTGCCGTCAATCAGGGGGTTGATGATCATGGCGTATTGGTTCTCCGTAGGGATGAGGTCTGGGTGATCCTTCCTGTCCCAAGTAATTGGAATCTCCGACCAGCACAGGTATTGGGGAACTGGGGGTAGGGTGGCCATCAGTATCCTCATGGAGGTCTTCTGTTGTCAGAAGGTGGGGGTGCCCAGGAAAGTATGGAAAATTGCCGCCTTCTTCTCAAAGGGTTTTTTGCCCTTTCCGTCGCCCTTGGCGGCGTGCTTGGGGTCAACGTCTTCGTACATGTCACTTGAATCCTTGGACTCCTCCTCCTTCTTCTTCCCCTTCCCTTGCCTCGTGGTCTATTCTTCGGACTTTGCTTGTAGCCGGACTCCGAGTCCTCCTTGAGGTCGTTGACGAACTTGTACTAGCGATTGGTATGGGTGCCCTTGCCGTTGGCGTCGAGGTGTACGAGGCACGTCATATAACGGTACTCCTCGTAGGTTTGGGGAACACGGAGCACTATCGAGGTAGTTTTGCTGCCTCGCTGCTGCCCACGACCAGCTCCCCGTCCTCGGCCACGCTGTCCGCCATCACCTCGCCCTCCAAAAGTCATAGCGACCATGTCGGAGGTTTGCTTTTCTTCTGGCGGGGTCTTCCGCTTGGTGTTGCTGTTCCTCCGAGCTTGTGTTGGAACGGCCGTTGCCGGCAGGGAGCCATGAGCATCATTGTCGGCAGCTGCGAACTCACTGGCCAACTGGATCATCTGGTTTAGATCTAGCTGGTGATTGTCCTGCAGGCGCTTCAGCTTATGTCGGAGCAACGTTCCCCTTTCTAACCCATCAATGAAGGCGGCCATGGCGGTCTGAGCATGCACTCCTGCGCAGGAATTCTTCATATCCAGTTAGCGAGAGAGGTAGGCGTGAGATGTCTCATCTTTCTCTTGCACGCACCGCTGTAGATCACCAACAATGCATGGATGTTTGTACGTACCCTCGAAGTTCTTGGTGAATGCTTCTTGCATCTCCAACCAATTGCAGATGGATCTTTCCGGCAAGTCGTCAATCCATTGGCAGGCCGTTCCCGCCAACATCAATGGGAGGTACTTTACGGCGATGTTGGGGTTACCCCCGGCGATCTCCACCGCGTTTCCGTAATCCTTCAACCAAGTAGCTGGCTTGGTGGTGCCGTCATAGGGCTTGATGGTCTTGTCAATCCGGAAACCTTTGGGGTAAGTTGCAGACCGTATCATAGGTCCAAAGCAACGTGGTCCCAGGTATGGTCCTTCCTGGGCCTCGTGGATCTTGTCCAGATGTGAACATGCACCGTATGGCTCCGGGCTTCTTTTCTTCTTCTTGCCATCATGGGATGGGCTGCATGAACAACACGGGCCTCCTCCTCCATGGTGGCTTCTAGGTGGCAACGGAGGCGGAGGTGGCGGTGGGTTAGCCTTCTTGTTGTTACCCTCCTGCGACGCCTCACGCTTGTCGCTGTTGCTTGTCGGATGCGAAGGGTCATGGCGCAACCTGCTCTTGTGTCCTTGGTTACATTCTTCGTCATGACTGGTCTGCTCCGTGTTGTCGCGGATGACGATGCCGCTCTGTCTTGGCGGAGGCATGTCCGTACGACGGCGAGCCTTGGTATCTTCACGATGTCGGGGGGAGCGGGGCGGTGGAGATGGGCGACGAGGATGGGCCTTGTCTCCATGGTCGGAGGATATGGGGATAGCATCCTTCCTGTTGCGCACATCCCTCCGTCTTCGTTCTGACGAACCCGTCTGGGACCTCACATCAAGAGGAGATCTGTCCCTTGGCAGCTTATGCTGGCTAGTGGGTCAGACTCAAGCCTCTGAGAGGTGGCCTTTTCCTGTTGTTTCACCGCCTTGGCGACTAGGTCATAGACCTTGTTCACCGCTTCAGGTGATCTATCCTGCTCTAGAAGGGTCTTGGCAACGGCGAGGTTGAGAAGAGGAGTGGGCATCACCTGCTTGCCTTCACTGTCAATGTATGGCTTGGCCTGTGCCGGCTTCGAGGGAGCCCATCCTAGGTTTCGCCATACACCAGGATCGTTGATGACGCGAGGCGGAGCTTTCTTATCCTTCTTCTGCTGTATCAGAGTCTTGTACTCGGCCTCCATTGCTCTAGCTTTCTCTATTGACTTCTGTGCGTTGGCCAGATCTCGATCTAGCTTTGAGCCTTGCTCCGCGATGGCCTGCGCTTCCTCCAACAGCTGTTGGCGCTTCTCGTCAAGCTGGACTACATTGCGAATATGAGCCACGGTCATAGGCTCGACGAGGAGATTGCCATACATCAATCTATCAGCTGGAGTGACTTGGGCAGCAGCAGACATAGATGCCGGAGGCGGTGGGTTTACGGTGTTGTTGTTGCTCGGACGGTCTTTGAGTTCTGCGCTGCTTTGCCTTTGGGTTAGGCGGAGGGGCATGACCTTTGCGCCATCATTTTCGACAACAGTGGTCCTTCCCTTTGTCCAGCACCGTATGCGGAGCTCGTCTAGGTTGATCTTCATCCATCGCCATCCCAATGGTGACGAACACCTCTGGGGACGTGACGGTGTTGTTGGCTTGTTCATCGCGCTTGTAATCCTCCTCCATATCCTGCATGGCGGAGTCTAGTTCCTTTGGGCTGAAGTCTATCTCCTCCGAGTCAGCGTTGATGTCAGCATAGAGATTCAAGCACACAGTCAGAGGGTGTTGGGGCTTCCTCGATGACGGGGGGTGGAGGTGCAACAGCAGCGATGATGACTGGAGGCGGTGGCGCAACTGCGGCGATGACGACCGGAGGCGGTGGTGGCGGTGGTTGTGGCGGAGGGGCTCCACCAACGAGTGTGATTTCTACCTGAGCTTCCTCATCAGCCTCCGCATAGCTATTGACGGTGTTCACCATGCTTTCGAAAGTGAGGCGTCCTGAAGCCTGCTGCCGCCTTAGCGTATGCCGGAGGCGCGTACCTTGGTCCAGTCCTTCCATAAAGTGATACTGTAGGGGTTCGTAGCATGGAAAACAAAAATTTTCTATCGCATACAAACAAACAAGCCAAGATCTATCTACTAGATTGTAGCAACGAGTCGATGGAATAACTTACCCTCGAAGATTCCAAAGTGTTTAACGAGCGGATTCGTGGGTGATGTAGCCATTCTTTCCGATCTCAAGATCGTGTAGACGATCCTTCCGGCGCTGCGTTAAAAGGCGCTTCCGCGTCGGTCACATCGTTCGGTTTTCGACGAAGACCTTCCTCTCCCTTGTTCCAGTGACAGCGGAGGTTGTAGCACTCTCCTCGCGATTCCGGCAAAGCAGCGTGGTACCGGAGTAGAGGGAGATCCCATGAGGCTTCATAAGCCGGAGGCAGTATGGTGGAGTATGAGAGAGAGCTATTAGTGGTCTAGGGATCGACACACCAATTAGAAGGCTCTAAACATGAGGCTAGAGCAATTAGAAGCTCTAAACCAAAACGGCTCTAAACCGGAGATTAGAGGATAGGAACTTGTGTGTCTAGAGGAGGAGGCCTTGCCCTCCTTTTATAGGTGGGAGGCGGCCAAGGGAGTCCCTCCCAAGTCGGCCTTGGTTGGCGCCAGATTGGAGGGACTCCTCCCCAAGTCGGTTCCAACCACCTCTTGCTTGTTTCCCACAGTTTCCTTCCCACAGTTCCTGTTTCCACAGTTTCTGTTTTAGCCGTTTGACTTTCAAACGACAGTTTACTTTTCAGTTTTGGAACAGCAAGAACACTTAGTACATGATGCAATCATTCAATATGTAATGACACATTCATGTACCCTCCCCGGAGTCTTGGACAATCCGAACCTTCTAGAACATTCCGATGAAAACAGGAATCATTCCCGAACTCAAAGCAGGACTTTCCTTATATGAATCTTATTCTCTAGACCATTCCGGATCACCTCGTGATATCCCGGATCCCATCCGAGACTCTGAACAACATTCGGTCTCTTTCTCATAATACCATAACTACTCAAACAACGTCGAATCCTTAAGTGTGTCTCCCTACGGTTCGTGAATTATGCGGACATGATCGAGACACTTCTCCGAACAATAACCAATAGAGGAATCTGGAAATTCATATGGCTCCCACATATTTCTACGATTACTTTGTGATAGAATGAACCACTTACATACGATACCAATTTACCTTTGTCTCACGATAGTTTACTTATCCGAGGTTATGATCGCTTGATCTCTGCATACCTAGTTCAACCTCGCACCGATAAGTACTCTTTCGTTCCTGATATGTGATCCCTTGTGAGCCAGTCACATGCTTGCAAGCTAATTGGATGACATTCCACCGAGAGGGCCCAGTATATCTATCCGTCATATGGATGGACAAATCCCACTCTTGATCCATGTGTTTCAACCAATACTTTCCGAACACTCAATGCCACCTTTATAGCCACCCGATTCACGGTGTGGTGTTTGATGTCATGAAAGCATCCATCCGTAAAGGTGATATGCATGATCTCATGGTCGAAGGAATTAGGTTACTATGTATCGAAAAGCATATAGCAATTGAACTATTGAAATGACTTGATCTTTATGCTATGCTTATCTATAGGAGTATGTCCACCATATCATTCTCCTAACGATATGATCTTGTTGTTGATAACATCTCAATGTTCATGATAGGGAAACCACAATCATTAATCAACCAACAAGCTAGTGAAGTATAGAGGCTATACTAGGGACTTCAAATTAAGTTTACAAATCACACAAGTATTAATGTTTCCTTGTTAATACTATTATAGCATGAATGTAAACATTTATCATAAACACAAAGATATAATAATAACTATATTTATTATTGCCTCTAGGGCATATCTCCAACAGTCTCCCACTTGCAC
This sequence comes from Avena longiglumis, assembly GCA_030063025.1. Lineage (NCBI taxonomy): Eukaryota > Viridiplantae > Streptophyta > Magnoliopsida > Poales > Poaceae > Avena > Avena longiglumis. The sequence continues at coordinate 442,945,324 of CP125975.1, read as the reverse complement.
TAGAGTCATCTAATCTAGATTACATGGTAATATACCGAACACCCATGGCAGTTTGGTGTTGGTCATGTTTTGCCCTCGGGAGTGGTTTAGTCAACGGATCCGCCACATTCAGATCTGTGTGTACTTTGCAAATCTTTATATCCCCATCCTGGATATGTTCTCGAATAGCGTGAAAACGCAGCTTGATATGCTTCAGCTTCTTGTGTGACCTTGGTTCTTGCGCATTGGCTATGGCTCCTGTAACACCCTCAGAATCGGACCTATGCAAGTTTGGGCAAAATTCACCAAACCCGCATAGAAACGATTCAAAGGTGCCCACCAGGCACTTTCGTGCGGGTGGAAAACGAAGTAATAACATTACACAACAGTCCTCGATGGGACCCACAGAACAGATATATATAACAACGACTCAAAAAGTCAAGAATACAGATATACGGTACAAAGATCCAAATCACCTTGAAAAGAGGGGGCGTCCGACTACGGACAAGATGCAAATGGGGCTAAGAGCCCTGAAGAATAACCAATGGCGTCCATAACCCTTCCCAGGCCAAGCCGGAAGGGTAACCCTGCTAACGGCGTCGATCTCAAAACCTGCTTAAACAAAAAGGGTGCCGACAGAGGGCAAAGGAAAAAGAAAGGAGCGTCAGTACTGAGGCCAGTACACGGCGAGGCTAGAATTCGGCGGTCCTCGCCTACATAGGTATGGTGGACTGAGCGGCAGCGGCGGCATGCACTAAACAACCTATAGAGACTCGATACAACTTGCGGTTATCAGAGAGGGATAAGAAAGACCTATTCGGATCCAACCTGAAGCTAACACCAAACAAACCCATCTTGGTGTTTCCCCCTCGAGACCAAACGAGGAAGTCAACCGAGGAACTCACGCCGTGGGCAGTTTTACTTATTCAGTTGTCGTTGCAGCAGTTACTAGTCAGGTTTAGATAATCATCCTGATAAAATAAGCAGTGGGCACTTTTAGTTAATCATTCCGTTACAGTTGCAACAATTACTAATCAGATACAGATAGCATGAGATAAACCCGGAACCCAGCAGTTGTTGGTACTTTTATTAAGCCATTCCATTGTAGTTGCCATACTTACTAGTCAGGTACAATGGTCGCAGCGACAACTCAAACAAGCAATTGTGGGCGTATTATTTAGCCATCCGTTATAGTGAAGCTGATTACTAGTCATTATAAAGTCAAATTTATAGCAAGAACTTTAGTTATGCTTGTCTATGATCGAGATATCGTGCTCCAAGTCGTCCATATCCGCGGACACGGCTTTGAGAAAGTTTTACCCGGCGGTGCACCAATAGCAACACACGCTCGATCAACCTCGAAAACCAAATCAAACCCAACGAGGCTTTCACGTGAACAATCACAGGATTCAGAGATATTTCAGGGCCACCCTTGAGTACACCAACGAAGTAAGCAAGCTTCGAGACGGACTCAAGGTTTGCGTCAATGGCTGTAAGCGACTGGGAACCCGAAAACTCGGGGTGTCGATACCACGTAATCACTCCGCTTCCTAAACAGTACAGTGTGCTATCTGTCGCACAATTTAAATACAGAAAGTAGCATGGCATAAGTACAGGATCGTAAATAAAACCTCAAACTAGTTGTGGCCCCAAGAAATAAGACCGAATCAAGCTCTGGCTCAGGGGGGTCCCATATACCTCCCGGATGTGGATAGCGCGATAAATCAAGGAACAGTATCAAGTACTCGGGGTCTTACGGGACACAAGTGGGCGTTCGAAACCAAATATTTTCTATCACCCACCGATGCCTCTCGCTTATTTCAATTTTAGTTGTTAAACAGAAATTAAAGTAACGATAAGTAAAACTAGAATCATCTCCAACATCAACATGCGGCAATACATCAAGAATCGTGGCATATGACACACATCAGACTTGAGCAAGCAACTACGACGCATAAGTCCAACTATCTACCAAACAATGGTAATAGGATGTGTCCAAGGCAATATAGGGCTGCAGTATATTCAGTGTACGCAGTACTAAAGGATCGCATCACAGATAGCAAAATATCAACAGGAGGGAAGTAAATACTATAAAAGTAAGATAGGTAGAAAGAGGGAGATGCTCGCCTAAAAACATTGTCGAAGGTTCAACCGAAGATCGGGCGGAGCTCACATCAACTCAACGGCCTTATCCGCGAAGAAGCAAAACACTAGAAGAAACAACGGATGCACTATTTAATAAAACGGCAGAAGATCGGCATGATGCATGTGTGATAAATGACATGGCAAAGGTGCGATGCAATTAGGTCATATTAAGTGGAACCGGGGTCCCAACAATTTATTATTAGGTTTAAGTTATTTAGAACCCCCGCAATTTAAATGTTGTTTTAGCATGGCAGAAGATAGCATCGGGTTCGCTACACAAATTTAAATGAGGCCGATATGAGACTAGATTTGCCCGCATATGGGCCCCATATTTAATTATTAGGGGAACCGGCATAAGGCCCCCAAACCACATGAATGTATGCATGCAAGACAATTATTATGCAACAAGTTGTATTATGTTATAAAATAGGGTTTCGGGAAGGGTTCACACATCTAGGGTTCGGCAGATCTTGGGGTTCCGGGGTTCGGGGTTCAGGGTCCGGGGTCGGTCTCAGGGTCCAGGGTTCGACGGTTCCGTACTCGGGTAGCGGGGGTAGAACTTGGCGTTCCGTGTTGAAGGCCCTCGGATTCAGGGTCCCGGCGAACTTGGCGTGTCGAGGTTCGGTTTCTGGTTCCGGCGCCGTGGTCTTGCAGAGTTTCCCGGTTCTCGACGCGTGTCGGTCTTGTCGTTAGCTGAACTTGTCATCGTGGCGGCCTCTTCTCGTGGCGTCGGTCTTGTGGTTCGAGAAGTAGGGGGACGCCGTGATCGGTCTTCAAAGGTTCTCAAGGCGATCTTGGCGTTCGATGTCCATGAGGGAGTCCTTGGGGTCCCGGACGGAGATCTTGTCGGTGGCGGTTTCACTTGTCGGCGTCGGACTCGGTTTCCGGCACGGGAAGATCTTGGTTTCTGAGGTTCTTGTTGTTTCTTGTTGAAGATCTTGGGGTGTGGCTCCACGTGCCCTTGATGACGAACTCGGGGCTCCGTGTCGTCGGCAACAAGGTTCCGCGGGTTCCGGGGATCGGCCTTCGGGAGATCTCGGCGGGAGGACGATTCTCGTTGGCATCGGTTCGGGACGAAGTTCTTGTCGTTCCGGGTCTCGGCGACGGAAGGAAGAACATGGAGATCCGTGTAGGCGATCTTGTGGTTTCGCGTCGACGGCCTTGCCGTTTTTACACGGCCGCCATCGCAACATCTGTACCAAACACCACGGCCGTAGCAAAGGGTGACGAAGAGCTTGGCGAGGGCGGCGCACGCGCGTGAGGTCGCGGACGCGCAGGTCGGCCGGGACAGGGAACGACGACGAGCGAGGCACGGCTCGGCACGGGCAGGCGTGAAGCGCAAGGCGGAGGTACTCGGCAGCGGGTCGGGTCGAACGGTGGCGAGGCGAGCGAGCACGGGAGCCGGCGGGGTGGAGGACGCGCACGCGGTTGCTGGAGGGGGAAGGGAGGCGGCTGGCCGGCGGAGGCGAGCCCTGGCGAGGCCTCGGGTCCGACGGCCGGTGAGGCGGGGACGCGGCCTGGTCGGTGAGGCGGGGCGCAGGAGGGCAGCTCGGAGGAGGAGAGAGGCTCACAGCCACGGGCGCCATGGAGGGTCGGTGAGGCACGGGCGGAGGAGCAGAGGAGGCGAGGGTGGCCACGCGAGGTGGTGGCGGCCGGCTGAGCGAGGAGGCAGCAGCCTTGGGGCGAGCAATGAGGCTAGGCGGAGGGAGGCGCGAGGCCGGGATGCGCTGGGAGGCGGCCAGGGTGGCGCGTGAGGGAGAGGAGGTGGAGGCAGGGCAGTGCGGTGGCCCGGACTTGTGGCGGCGGCCAAGGCCATGGGAAGCGTCGGGGTTGGGAGGTTGAAGAAGAGAAACAGGAGAGGCGGCGAAAGGTGGGGCGCAGGTGCGGTGGTGTTCAAGGCGTGGCCCGAGAGAAGAGGAAGCGGTGGGGTCCAGTGGGGCCACGGGCAGGAGGGCTGAGGGGTCAGTGGGGAGGTGGACTGGTCTGGGGGCGTGGGGCATGGCCTGGTGGCGGGACCCACAGGGCAGGGGAGGGGCTGGCAGTGACGTGTGGGTGTGGTGTGCTGGTTGTGGGGAGAGGAGAGGAGGGAGAGAGAGAAGGAGTGGGGTGATGTGGAAGTTGGGGATTGGGTGAGCGAGAGGAGGAGGTGGCACGACGGGATTGGCCGGAGTGATGTGGCTGATTGGGTTGGGTAGATAGCTGGGTAGGTCTAGGTTTTTACAGGGCGGGTTAGATGGACCGTTTAAAAACAGGGGTGGTCGTTCGGGTCTAGTCGGCCCGTTCGACTGCCCCACTAAAAAAATAACATAACATCTATTTAATTTGCATTTCATTTTGTAACTAGTTTTTGGACAAACAAAATATTCCGGAAGCAACCGGGGTTTAATTTGAAATAGAAGGAGGGCTAGTTTCGGAAAACCATAGTCTTTCGCAACATAGTTTCAGGTAAAATTAATATGCATGATGATGTAATGATGATGCAATGCACAAATTCAACGCGATTTTCTAGTAGTGGTTTTGCGGGATGCCACAGCTCCCATGTTATCACAGTAGATAGACATTGGGTCCAGCGCACTAGGAACCACACCCAGCTCTGTAATGAACTCTTTCATCCATATCGCTTCTTGTGAAGCCTCCGAAGCAGCCATGTATTCCGATTCAGTTGAAGATCTCGCCACAACGCTTTGCTTTGCACTCCTCCAGCTAACTGCTGCACCATTCAAAATAAATACGTATCCAGATTGTGATTTAGAATCATCCGGATTGGTGTTCCAACTAGCATCGGTGTAACCATTAACAACGAGTTGTTCATCACCTCCATAAGAAAGAACCATATCCTTAGTTCTTCTCAAGTACTTAAGGATGTTTTTGACCGCTGTCCAATGATCCACTCCTGGATCATTTTGATATCTGCTAGTTAAACTAACAGCATATGCAATGTTGGGTCTAGTACATAGCATGGCATACATTATAGATCCTATGGCTGAGGCATAGGGAGTCTTACTCATCCTTTCTCTATCTTCTGCCGATGTCGGACTTTGATTTTTACTCAAGTTCGTATTGGGAAACATGGGCAAGAACCCTTTCTTGCTTTCTTCCATTCCAAACCTCTTTAGAACTTTGTCCAAATATGTACTCTGTGACAATGATATTTGGCGTTTCGATCTATCTCTATAAATCTTTATGCCTAATATGTAAGCTGCTTCGCCAAGATCCTTCATTGAAAAACTATTATTCAAATATTCTTTGACATTATTAAGAAGGTCTACATCATTCCCAATCAACAATATGTCATCCACATATAGTATTAAGAATGCTACAGAGCTCCCACTCACTTTCTTGTAAATACAAGCTTCTCCATAAGTTTGTATAAAACCAAAACTTTTGATCACCTTATCAAAACGTTGATTCCAACTTCGGGATGCTTGCTTCAATCCATAGATGGACCGTTGAAGTTTGCATACCTTGTTAGCATCTTTAGGATCGACAAAACCTTTGGGTTGCATCATATACAACTCTTCATCAATATCTCCATTGAGGAATGCTGTTTTGACATCCATCTGCCATATCTCATAATCATAATATGCAGCGATTGCTAACATAATACTCAGACTTTTAGCTTCACATCGTGAGAAAGTCTCATCGTAGTCAACTCCTTGAATTTGTCGAAACCCTTTGCGACAAGTCGAGCTTTATAGACAAGAACATTACCATCAAGATCTGCTTTCTTCTTGAAAATCCATTTGTTCTCGACAGCCTTCCGCCATCCCAGAAGTCCACCAAAGTCCATACTTGGTTTTCGTACATGGATCCAATCTCGGATTTCATGGCTTCTTGCCATTTATTGGAATATGGGCTCATCATCGCTTCCTCATATGTCTCGGGGTCATCGATGTTGTCCACCAACATGACACTCATAACGGGATCATACCAATCTAGAGTGGTACGAGTTCTCGTTGACCTCCGAGGCTCTGTAGCTACTTCAACCGAAATTTCATGATCACCATCATTAGCTTCCTCTCTTATTGGTGCAGGCACCACAGGAACTTCTTCCGGTGCTGCGCTAATCGCAATTTCGAGAGAAGGTTCGACAACCTCGTCGAGTTCTACTTTCCTTCCAGTCACTTCTTTCGAGAGAAATTCCTTCTCTAGAAAGGATCCATTCTTGGCAACGAAGATTTTGCCTTCGGATCTATGATAGAAGGTATACCCAATAGTTTCCTTCGAGTATCCTATGAAGACGCATTTTTCCGCTTTGGGTTCAAGCTTGTCCGGCTGTAACTTCTTTACATAGGCTTCGCATCCCCAAACTTTAAGGAACGACAATTTAGGTTTCTTCCCAAACCATAATTCATACGGTGTCGTTTCAACGGATTTAGACAGTGCCCTATTTAAAGTTAATGCGGCTGTTTCTAATGCATAACCCCAAAATAATAGCGGTAAATCTGTAAGTGACATCATAGAACGAACCATATCTAAGAGAGTTCGATTACGACGTTCGGACACACCATTACGCTGTGGTGTTCCCGGCGGTGTCAATCAGAAAGTATTCCGCATTTCTTCAAATGCTCGCCATACTGTAACTTAGATATTCACCTGCACGATCAGAACGTAGAAATTTAATCTTCTTGTTACGTTGATTCTCTACCTCACTTTGAAACTCCTTAAACTTCTCGAAAGTTTCGGACTTATGTTTCATGAAATAGATATACCCATATCTACTCAAGTCATCCGTGAAGGTAAGAACATAACGATAACCACGTGCGATGCTACACTCATTGGACCACACACATCGGTATGTATGATTTGCAATAAGTCCGTAGCTCGCTCCATCATACCGTAAAATGGAGTCTTAGTCATTTTTCCCATCGACATGCTTCGCATCTTTCAAGTGATTCAAAATCAAGTGATTCAAGAAGTCCATCGGAATGGAGTTTCTTCATACGCTTCACTCCAATGTGACCAAGACGACAAGGCCACATATAGGTCAATTATCGCTGATTTCAAACGTTTACCTCAATGTTGTTGATATGTGTATTTCCACTATCGAGATTCAATAAGAATAGACCATCTATCAAAGGTGCATGTGCATAAAACATATTACTCATATAAATCGAACAACCATTATTCTCTGATTTAAACAAGTAACCGCCTCAATAAACAAGATCCCGATATAATGTTCATGCTCAACACGTGCACTAAATAACAATTATTTAAGTATAAAACTAATCCCGATGGTAGATGAAGGGGTAGCGTCGACCGCGATCACATCAACCTTTGATCCGCTTTCCCACGCCGCATCGTCACCTTGTTCTTCGCTAGCTTCCGTTTATTCTGCAAAGACTGCTTCGAGTTACAAATATGAGCAACCGAACCAAGATTAAATACCGTGCACTACTACAGTACTAGTGAGATACACATCAATAACATGTATATCGATATACCTTTCTTCTTGATGTTGTCGTTCTTCGATCCGCCAAGTACTTTGGGCAATTCCGCCCAAAGGACCTTCTCCCTTGCGAAAAGCACTCAAGATCGTGCTTGGGTCCAGCCTTGGTCTTCTTCACGTGGTAACTTTCTTACCACCCTTCTTGAAGTGTCCCTTTGCTTAGACTTGCCTTTCTTGAATTTGGTGGTCTTATTGACCAACAACACTTGGTGCTCTTTCTTGATCTCCACTTCCGCAGATTTTAACATAGCAAACAGTTCTGGCAACTCTTTGTTCATGTTCTGCATGTTGTAGTTCATCACAAAGTTCCTGTAACTTGGTGGTAGTGACTGGAGGACACGGTAAATCCCCAAAGCATTAGGAATCACTATACCCAAGCTTTGAAGCTTGTTTGCGTGCCCAGACATCTTAAGCACATGCTCACTGACGGAGCTGCCCTCTTCCATCTTGCAGTTAAAGAACTTTTCAGAAGCCTCATAGCTTTCAATTGCCGCATGAGTCTCAAAAATCAATTTGAGATCCTCGGCAATATCATATGGGTATGACTCTTCAAACCTTTTCTGAAGCTCCGATTCTAAACCATACAAGATATCACACTGAACTATGGAGTACTGATTCTTCCGAGCGAGGTAAACATTCTTTACTTCATCGGGAGCATCAGCTGCAGGTGGGTCACCCAGCGGTGCATCCAGCACATAGGTCAAATTACCAGCTGTGAGGACAATCCTCAAATTGCGGAACCAATCCGCGAAGTTTCTTCCATTGTTTTTCAACTTTTCTTTCTCTAGGAACGCATTAAAATTGATGGTAGGGGCTGCCATTGATCTACAACATATTTGCAATAGTTTAGACTAAGTTTATGACAAATTGAGTTCAAATTAATTAATGAAATTAAACTAGGTGAACTCCCACTCAAAACAACATCCCTCACATTGTTTTAGTGATCACACGAACCAAATCCACTACATCAACACCGATCATCACGAGAGTTGATATAGTTTCAATGGCGAAAAATCGTCATGTTCATCATATCTACTATACGATTCATGCTTTACCTTTCGGTGATCCGTGTTCCGAGACCATGTCTGTACATGCTAGGCTCGTCAAGATCAAACCTTAGTTTCGCATGAGCAACTGGCTTGCTCACGTTGTATACACTTGCGTAATCTAACACACCCGATCATCACGTGGTGCTTCAAACAACAAGCTTTAGCAACGGTGCTAACTAAGGGCGAACACTTTATGACTTGAAATTGATGTGCATGAGGGATCATCTTATAATGCTACCGCTGCCTACCAAGCAATACAAGATGCATAAAGGATTAACATCACATGCAATTCAATAATATGTGATATGATATGGCCTTTCTTCTTTGTGCTTCCGATCTCCATCTTCAAGCACGAACATGATCTCCATCATCATCGGCATTGCATCAAGGTCAATGACGCTTCTCCATGGTTGTCGCCCACGGCTTCAACTATTACAACTACTTTGAATAGACACGCTGGTCTTAAATAAATTAAAGACAACCATATGGCTCCGTTGCCAACTTACAATAAGGAACATTGCATACATCAAATATAATCACAATCATGGCCATATCACATCATCAAGACACCTGCAAAAGAAAGTTAGACCTCTACTTTCTTTGCATATTTTACGTGGTTTGGGGCTTTCAATAAGTGTCGTTCTAACTTACGAACAAGAACCACAACATTGATACTAGCATTGTTGATCACCCGTTGTAAATTGGATCTTAACTATGCTAGGAGAAACAGCACCCAAAGCCACTTATGCAATACAAGTTGCATGTCAAGCGTGGAGCAAGTCTCATGAACGATGTCATGTAAGGTTAGCCCGGGCCGCTTCATCCCAACATACCGCAAGATGCAAAGCACACAAGAAGCAATCGACAATAAAAGCATCAACGCCCACAATGACCATTGTGTTCTACTCGCGGCAACAGATCTACATATAGACACGGCTCGATACCATCGTAGGGGTTCTTAGCATGGAAAACAAAAATTTTCTATCGCATACAAACAAACAAGCCAAGATCTATCTACTAGATTGTAGCAACGAGTCGATGGAATAACTTACCCTCGAATATTCCAAAGTGTTTAACGAGAGCGGATTCTCGTGGGTGATGTAGTCGATTCTCTTCCGATCTCAAGATCGTAGACGATCCTTCCGGCGCCATGCTCCGCAGCGCTCAGAGTCGGTCACACGCTCGTACTGATGAAGACCTTCCTCTCCTTGTTCCAAAGAATGGAGGTTGTAGCACTCTCCTCGCGATTCCGCAGACAACGGCGTGGTACCTAAGTAGAGGGAGATCCCGCAGGCTTCGCTTAAGCCGGAGCGAGTATGGTGGAGTATGAGAGAGATCTATTAGTGGTCTAGGATTAGACACACCAATTAGAAGGCTCTAAACCACAGGCTAGAGCAATTAGAATCTCTAAACCAAACGGCTCTAAACCGGAGATTAGAGGATAGGAACTTGTGTGTCTAGAGGAGGAGGCTCGCCTCCTTTTATAGGTGGAGGGCGGCCAAGGGAGGGAGTCCCTCCCAAGTCGGCCTTGGTTAGGCACGGCTTGGAGGACTCCTCCCCAAGTCGGTTCCAACCACCTCTTGCTTGTTTCCCACAGCTCTGCTTCCCACAGTTTCCTGTTTTAGTCGTTTGACTTTCAAACTTGCAGTTTGACTTTTCAGTTTTGGAACAGCAAGAACACTTAGTACATGATGCAATCATTCAATATGTAATGACACATTCATGTACCCTCCCGGAGTGCCGGACAATCCGGAACCTTCTAGAACATTCCCGATGAAAACACCGGAATCATTCCCAAACTCCGAAACGGGACTTTCCTTATATGAATCTTATTCTCCGGACCATTCCGGATCACCTCGTGATATCCCGGATCCCATCCGATACTCCGAACAACATTCGGTCTCTTTATCATAATACCATAACTACTCAAACAACGTCGAATCCTTAAGTGTGTCTCCCTACGGTTCGTGAATTATGCGGACATGATCGAGACACTTCTCCGAACAATAACCAATAGAGGAATCTGGAAATTCATATGGCTCCCACATATTTCTACGATTACTTTGCGATCGAATGAACCACTTACATACTATACCAATTTCCCTTTGTCTCATGATAGTTTACTTATCCGAGGTTATGATCGTCGGTATCTCTGCATACCTAGTTCAACCTCATTACCGATAAGTACTCTTTTCTCGTTCCCGTGATATGTGATCCCTTGTGAGCCAGTCACATGCTTGCAAGCTAATTGGATGACATTCCACCGAGAGGGCCCAGAGTATATCTATCCGTCATATGGATGGACAAATCCCACTCTTGATCCATGTGTTTCAACCAATACTTTCCGAACACTCAATGCCACCTTTATAGCCACCCATTTACGGTGTGGTGTTTGATGTCATCAAAGCATCCATCCGGTAAAGGTGATATGCATGATCTCATGGTCGAAGGAATTAGGTTACTATGTATCAGAAAGCATATATCAATTGAACTATTGAAATGACTTGATCTTTATGCTATGCTTATCTATAGGAGTATGTCCACCATATCATTCTCCTAACGATATGATCTTGTTGTTGATAACATCTCAATGTTCATGATAGGGAAACCACAATCATTAATCAACCAACAAGCTAGTGAAGTATAGAGGCTATACTAGGGACTTCAAATTAAGTTTACAAATCACACAAGTATTAATGTTTCCTTGTTAATACTATTATAGCATGAATGTAAACATTTATCATAAACACAAAGATATAATAATAACTATATTTATTATTGCCTCTAGGGCATATCTCCAACAGATACATAGCTTCATTATTGGGGTAATGTGCCAGATTGGCCCGTATACGGAGCCACCTGGCAAGGTAATCGCGGGGGTTTTCACCCTCTCTCTGAACGCAGCGCACCAGATCGAAGATGGTAACCACTCCGACGAACTTGGATCTCTGTTGTCTAGATGCATGGGCAAAGCCGGAGGACTTGCAACGATCTTCCACCGCTATATCCGGCACATGGGCGGTTTGGGTGGGCCTTGAATTTTTCCGTTATTTGCCAGAAAACTCTAAGGAGAGATCTGACATCGATCCTTCCGCAAACGTATCCTGCCTGTAGGCGGTCCGTGTGGGTCTTGATGCTCCTCCAACTCCCAGGGAACTAGTGCCCGAGTCGGTTTCGCTGATGAAGAGATGGATATCTCCGATGGGGACGATCGAGCACCGCGTAGGGTTCGTCTTTGCCGGGATCCAGAATTCATCGGGAGGGATGATCGGGACATTGCCGGAGAAGAGAACGCGACCGATGGCTACGGTTTCTCCAATTCCCGCGAAGATCTTGGTCCTCACCCGCTGAAGAGCCTGAAGCGCCTCTTTCCCCACGGTGGGCGCCAACTTTCGTGGTATTGCCGACGAGTACGCCATGGAGGGGTCCTCACAATGCGTGTTTAGAGACGTGGGGGAAGGCAGACGGTTGAAGGGTACGAGGTAACACAGCTTACCCAGGTTCAGATCCCACAACGGTGGCGGAATCCTACTCCTGCTATAAATCACTATAAGGGCAATACGCCGAGTTACAGGGATTGGTTCGTTGTGCGAGGTGACTAGAGAGTCTAAGTTAGCGTTGTTCCCTAAAGGCTCCCATAGGCCCGACTTATATAGTCGCTAGGTCCTAGGGTTACAGGGAAAAGTCCTAGCCGGACAGGTTACAGAGTCCTACACTGCTTACAACTAGTCTAGCGTGTCTTGCACTCCAAGACTCCGGATACGTCGGTGAATCCTCTGTAGCCTTCCTTTATCCAGCATGGGTCTCCCTTCTGGATCCATCTAACTGGGCCGCCCAGCAGGTCATGGCCCATGCTACCAACTATGGGTCATCCGGATTATCCGGATAGAAGACATGCTATAAGGTACCCATATAACATATCCCCAATATCTAACCATCGCATCAAGCCCTCTGGTCACCGCCGCGACCTCGTCACCCCTCTCCGCTTCACAGCTGCCAGCGACAGCGGCATCCCCTGCGAGTCATTGTCGTTGCACCTGCACCTCTCTACCGGCCGGCAAGTCCCTGGCCGTAACGTCCTCTCGCAGGCTCTCTATTGTTTGCTTCCATCTTCGTGCGCGGCTACTGTTTGCCCTCGCGTGCGTGCTGTTGTTGTTTAGCTGATGATGTTCCCAAGTCCTTTCCTGCTTAGGTTTGAGCCTTTGGTGTAGTGACGTAGTGGCTCTCGTTTCCGTATGATGTTGATGACCCGAAGGACAAGTTTCCAAGCCGGTGGGCATAGTGGAACCAGGGCATACGACATCAAGAACTACCAACAAGAACTATGTCATGGAGTTGTCAAACCCGAGGAACGCCAACATCAATCCGAAGCTAGACCCGAAGGTCGACAATATGGAACAATATCTCCTTTATGGAAAACCGAAGACTCCTTTTCCGCGGACCCGATGACCCCAAGATCTACTTCATGGAACCAAAGATCGCCGACCCTGAATATGTCTGCTACGGACGACAAGATCGTCTAACCAAATACCACGTAACCTCAAGATCTCCTTCACAAAAACCGAGGATCTCGAACCCTCGGAATGCCAAGTTCTTATTCTCGGATCCGAAGCCCCGAAGCCCGAAGACTTTCGGTTCCAAACCCCAATGTGTGGCCTTGACCCGAGCCCTATTTTATAAATTGTCATACATACACTTGTGCATATAAATTATCCATGTTTGCATACATACTTTGTGGTTTGGGATCATTATGCCAATTCTTCTCATAATTAAATATGGAGACCATATGCGGGCTATTCTAGGATTATATTGGCTCCACTTAAAATTGTGTAGCGAACCGATGCTATATTTTGCCTTGTAAAGACAATATTTAAATTGTGTGGTATATAAACATCAAGAACCTATTAATTAATTAATTGTTGGTACCTTAGTTCCGCTTAATATTTCCTAGTCGCATCGCATATTTGCCATGTCATATATCATATATGCATCATGCCTGATCTTCTACCGTAGTATTAAATAGTGCATCTGGTGTTTCTTTTAGTGATTTGCTTCTTCACTAATCAGGATGATGAGTTGATGCGAGAGTCGACCCGACCTTCAGATGTATCTTCGGAAATGTTTCTCAAACGATCATTCTCCCCCTTTCTACCTATTTTGTATTTATAATCTTTACTTTCTCATGTTGATCTATTGTTATCCATGTTGTGATGCTTTATTTTACGTGCACCATTTATATTCCTTGCAACATATATATTGCCTTGGACACCTCCTATTACCTATTGTTTGATGGACAGTTGGCCTGGCGAGCCGTAGTTGCTCGCTCAGGTGTTGCTTCGCGTTATCGAGTTCTACCGTTGTTGGGTGGTTGGCACATGCTTAATGGTGGAGATAATCATGGTTCTATATACAACTTATTAATTAAATATTGGTGGTAGATATAACTAATGCAGATGAATCTGTGGGTAATAGTTAATATTTTGTTTTTAACCGCCCACTTGTGTCTATCTAGGACCCGGGTTCTTGACACATGTTTCAAGATCGAGCTCGCTAACCACATGCGGGGTGTATGGAACCCCATGGGCTTACTACTTGATTTTAAATTATTTTACTGGGGCCATAAACTAGTTTGGGACATTATTATTATCATGTATTTATGTATTTATGTAATGCTTTACTTTTTTATTTACTACTCGAGGAGCGTTTACTACTGTACTATTTAGGAACCAACGTGGAATGTTTTCGCGGTATCGACAAGGCTAGTTACACTTTCGGGTTCCTAGACCATTGACACACACCTTGGATCCGTTTTGAAGCCGACTTTGTTGTGGGTAGCTTAGTGGGGTGTCCCCCTTGTACTTGCTTAGGGTCCGGAAAACGTCATATTCGAGACCCTGCCGACATACCGTTGGATGTATGTAAATCTGGAAATGGATCAATAAAGTCCATTGAACTTTGGACTAAAATTACCTTGGATCTAATTGAACTGGACATTATTGGATATGGATATCAATGGATATTATGTCCAATAATGATGAATGGACTTTGGACCTAAATACTGGGTAGTCCACGCTCCATTGGACTCGAGCAAAGGGTGACGACGTATATAGGCACTAGCGTGCCAGAACCCAAATGATTTCCCGGACATAACGCGACTTACGGCGGGCCTTGGTTGTGGCTTGGAAAACAATAACCCCCGCATATAGATTTATTACTCGATGCATGCAGATTTACCTGCGGACCCGATGCAGGCAGATTTATTCCTCGACATAGCGCGATTCAGCGCTGCCAGCCCATCCAGCGAGGGAAAAACATGTGAACCCAACAAGGGCAAGGTCCAATAGATCTTGGATATTCAAGGTTATAATCGTTTTATACTGGACGGATTTGGACATTGGGAAATTAAACATGGACTGGACCTGGAAGATAGTATGTTTAGATGGATATGTATTGGACATTTCTGTTTTGAAATTGGACGCAAATCCAGTTTCAGGTCTAGGTGTATGTTTCATGATCTTGTACCTAGCCGATCTGGAAAAAAGGGTCGGAGTATGCGGATACTTTGGTTCACCTCTGCAGGGTTAAATCTTTTTAAAAAATCGTGTTCGCGGTTATGGACGACTTGGAGCACAGTTTCCTGATCATAGACAACTATAACTAAAGTTTACTATTATAATTTGACTTGTATTTGGAAAATAGCAAGATGGATATGTTTGGTGGTAGTATCAGGTTAGTTTCGCATAGGTATTTCTTATCTCTCTCTGATAGCCCAAAGTTGTATCGAGTCTCTAAAGGTTATGTAGTGCATGTTGCACTGCCTCTTCAGTCCACCATACCTATATAGGCGAGGCGAGAGCCTCCGAATTCTAAGTCTCGTCGTGTACTGGTCTCGGTGCTGACTGCTCTCTTTTTCATTTTCTCTTTGTCGGCACCCCTTTTGTTTAGAAGGTTTGAGATCGACGTCGTTAGGAGGGTTACCCTTCCGGCTTGACTTGTGCAGGTTTATGGATACCATTGGTTATTCTTCATGGCTTTTAGCCCCATTTTTGCCTCTTATCCGTATTCACATGTTGTATCGTTTTCAAGGTAATTTGGATTTTTGTACTATATATCTGTATTTTTAACTCATGGATACATGCGTATGAGCGAGAGCACTTGCCTTGAGTTGATATACAAGTTCTGTAAAGCAGTGATATTATATAGCTGATGGCATATATCCTGATTGGACACACTTATGAAGACAATCCGCGAGAAAGAAATGTGAGAGATTTGCCAAGGAACAAGAGGCTCGTAGGAAGGATGTGGACTGTTGGTGTGCTCGAATCTCGTACTACTAGGAAAATAACTATTAGTGGCGCACATGGTTTTCCCTTATGTGGCGCACTAGGGGTGCGCCACTAACCGTACGCTACGGCTAAAAAGTGCTCGTAGCGCACTACCCTGATGCACTACGGTTATATGGGGTTAGACGTAGCGCACTATCAGGTGTGCCGCGGTTAGGGGGACAGGTGCGCCACGGCTGTGTTTTTTAAAACACAAAAAAATGCAAACAACACCCTCGTTTTGAATTGCAAAAGCAATCGTGTCTAGACATCACCGTCGCCGCGTCGCCTCGCCTCGCCGGAGCAGTGGCCGTGGCCACGACCTACCACCGCAGGGATGTGCGGGAGGCCGTGGCCATGCTAGTCCTCGTCGTCGTCGAGGTAGGAGGAGGAGTTGTGGTCGGAGGAGATGGCCGGAGGTGCAGTCAGAGGTGGACGGAGGTATGGTTGGAGGAGGTGGTGGCGGATGGAGGACGTGTGGTCGGAGGAGGCGACGGTGACGGCCGAAGGACGTGTGGTCGAAGGAGGCGACGACGACGGCCGAAGGAACTGGTTACCCGTGGTCGTCCTTGGTCGGAGGAGGCCAAAGTGAGGAGAAGGAGAAGAGGGAGGAAGAGAAGAAGAGAGGGAGGAAGGAAGGAAGAGAGGGAGGAAGAGAAGAGAGAGGGAGGAAGAGAGGAAGGTAGGTGGGCGGGATGGTGATTCGAATTTTGAATCCCGCCCAACTTACTCGTGGTGCACTAGGTGGTGGTGCGCTACGGTAAGTTGCCTCAATTTTTTTCTACAGCAAAAAATCTTTTTTTTGTCATAACTTTTTACTCTTTTCGAATTTTGAGATTCTAAAAAATCGCTAAACGATCTAAAGGGGTTGCAAGCGGATGTATAATCTCATTCTGGTCATTTTGGTATATTATACGTTTTTTCGACATCGTATGCAAAATTTACGGCCGGTTTACCGTGGCATGACTTTTTTTGCAGAAAAATTCGAAATTCATGTTTGTTAATTTTTCTAGAAACTAGACCACATTATCTACCTAAATATGAAAGGATTTTATTTTTTAAAGTGTTTTTCATTTTCTTTTATTTTTTGCAAAGCTAAAAAGACGATCCACGCGCGGGGGGGGGGGAGGGGGTAGAGTTGGTGTAGGCCACTTAGCCGTAGGGCACTAGGACAGAGTGCCCTATGGCTAAGTTAACCCAGTTGCTGCTGCACACATACCCGTAGCACACTAGGTCAAGGTGTGTCTAAGTTTCACATCCGTAGCGCACCTTAACCTAGTGCGCTACGGGTATGTGTGTTGCGGCTACCTGTGCCCTGGCCTACACATAGTCGTGGCGCACCACCCCCATGTGTGTCACGCTTACGGCAGTTAGCCGTAGGGCACCTGTGGGCAGTGCGCCACGCCTATTTTACTCGTGGGACACCATTAGCACGTGCGTCACGGATATATGGATTACCTATAGCCGTTTTTATAGCAGTGTCGATGGCCTATTTTGGCACCCTGCTAGAATATGCAGCAGTGAGACTATGTAGGAGGTGATGACCGTTTGTGTGATCATGCACGACATGATCATTGAGGATGAACGTGATGGTGTGTCCTGTGACTAAGGGTGGGAATTTTAAGGTGAACGCTAAACTAATTCCCCGCGGGTACCATGAGATATGTCTCGAATCACTCACAATCGACTTCAAGAGAATCTCATGTGGGCTCACATAGTAAGCCGCTAGGCATCGCCTCCTAAATTTGTTAGCTAAATTTGCTCGTTAACTATGTTGTTTGGCTGCTTTCGAACTATTTATGTTATTTATTTTAAAAATTATTCTATTTAAATGGTTGAATTGATACAAATTATGGTCAAGACTAGTCTGATTGGATGTGTCCGACCAAAATGGACCGAACCGCTGGGAACATCCTCGCCGAAACCTAGCCCAGACCAGACAACTCAAACGGACCATCTCAAACCCGTCAATGCCTGGCCTGAGGGACGCGACGATCGAGGGAATGTGACACAGAGACGGGGTGATGCGTGAGCTTCGGCAGCGACGGCCGTGAGAGGGGGTGGGGCGGGGCTCCAGAACGAGGAGATGGGTACGGAACGGCATTCAGGAGTTGCCTACTACTTCATTCAATACACAGACAGCCATGGTACCAGACTACCAGGCCACTGGATGACACACAAAATACTTCTGATTTACCACTTTGCCTACTTCATACGCAGTCAATCGAAGTTAGCAACGGAGAAATAAGAGACAGTTTGAACAAGCTGGATCCAAAAGATTCAGAACCCCATTCTCGGTTTCTTCATCGTCTGAACAAGTAGCTAGTGACGCAGGTTTGGCATTGTCAAGCATTGCACACCTAAAGGCAGTCTTCAGACATCCGGGAGGCGACGCTTCTGCTTCCGCCGTGACACCACCAGCTTGGCACCGCGTGTTGCCTCCATTGCGGATAGTTCTCGTCTCAGATCACCAAAACCCTTCATGACGAGCTCGTAGGACCGGTCATCTTTACGAGCGAGCCGCACCAAATCTAAACTCGTGTAGTACATCTCAGACTGCCTGCATCGGCCGCAAGTGTCTGTCCGTGGATGGCCGCGATGCATCCAACAGCTCAGCGGCTCGACTGTTCAGCGTGGCACGATATGGGACCTTGGTATCTCATGCATGCCCAGGTGGATCATCACCTGAAATCCAAACAGTATGCATTACATGGCAGGAGCAAGGCAATACTGCAGTAGCAATGGGATGGAAGATAACAAAGACAGAGAATTGTTACCTTAACGGCATGGCAGCAGAGCATCCCCGTGTGCTCGAATTCTTTGCACACACATAAACTCTTCACCGTCTTCGCTGACATTGACCTCGTATTCCACCCTAGACCATTTCTCCCTAGTTTCACTGTTGGTATGCCGTGCTACGTACTTCAAATTAGGGATCACTGCCTCCACTACGTAAGGTTCAGATTTGTATATGGTTTGTACAAACACTTCGTACACCGGTCTTGTGTACACCTCACTGGCATGCTTCTCTATTGGTAGATTTGTCCTCAGAATAACCTCATCCTGCACACATACACACACAAAAAAGTTCATCCTTAGTCTTAGCTCACCTTGACAGCCCACAGAAAAGATATTAATTTCCTGAAGATAAGCTTACTATACTAGTTCTCTTCTCCTCGAAAAAATCCTCTTCTGGGTGTCGATCAGACAACAATTTCTCGTACTGATTGATGAAAAGATCCATTGAGCAATACCGTGGAACATATTCTTTTAGCAGGTGCTTCGCGCTCTCACTCTTTTGTGTGCTAGTCTGTTTAGCGCAGAATGTGTCACTGAAGTATGACTTAACCCACTTGTGCCGCACCTTATAGATTTGCATCAGAAATGGGTTATTCTCCAGCCCATACTTCCCTAGCACCATTGCCCATGCTCTCTCAAACTCATCAGTCGTCAACATGCCATTCAAAATCCTGTGGAACTCCGCTCGGAACATACTTGTTTTTGTATAATGAGAACCAAGGAACTCCTTTGCCTGGCCAAGGACCTGCCACTTGCACCATCTGTGCGTGGTAGATGGCAGTACCTCCAGTATGGCGTCCTCCATTGCTCCACATCGATCTACAAGATTTTAAAAAGTTAGATGACTGCGCTGCAGCAAAAATATTGGTACAGAAAAGTATGTACGGAAGTAATCTTACCGGTTAGTATAGTTTGGGGGTGTTCCCCATCCATTAATTGGAAAAAGTTACTGAACACCCATTTGAAGCTCTCTACATTCTCATCTCTCATCAGCACCCCGCCAAGCAATATGGTCTCAAAGTTGTTGTTGACTCCAAGAAAAAGGCCGAATGGTATTTCATACATGTCCGATCGGTAGGTGGTGTCAAAGGTAATCACATCGCCGAAGGAGGTGTAGTGAATGCTGCTCTGGGTACTGGTCCAGAGTAGTGTCGTTACTCTTAAGTCGCTATCAATCTGAAAAGTATAATTAAACAATGGATTCTTTGCTTTGATCCTAGCAAAGGTTTCCATGGTCCTCCCAAGATCACCAGACTGTGGATTCTTTGCTCCAATTTCAGCAATGTGCGGCACATTGTTTCCCTTAGTTGGCGAATCAAGTCCCTCGTGTTCTTGTTGATACTAGCATGAGAGCGCCAGGATAACTTCTCTTTGCATGTCCTGGAAAGTGCATGATTATGCCCTACTTGATGTTCCCACACATACCATCCACCGTCTCCAGATCTCAGCAAACGAATCGATGCTGTGCATTCACAGCTGAGGGGTGAATTGTTGTACTTGGTTGGTTTCCCCTGTAGAATATAATTTTTTCAGACCGTTGGTACAGAGTTGAGATCAACAACAGAAAATCAGAAGTACTACTACCTTACAGGGGGGTAAATGCCATACCTCACACACGCAAGCAAATTGCTGCATGCACTTAGTTCCTTGAGCATCCAGACTACTCTCTCCGTACCTAATTCCAAACCCACATTCCCAGGAATAAATGTTGTAGAACTCATAGGCCTCGTCAAGAGAAACAAAGCCAGTCCCCAACTTTGGATTGACTACGACATCTGTTTCCCTCTGGGCGAACCCTGCGATCGTGTTATCCAGTGCGCTAACACGATTTTCAGCAGAAGATCCATGTTTATCTCCTGGCCGCTCCCTAAAAGATTTGTTATCATCAAGTAGTTAGATACTTAGATATACAGAGACCACTAGTAATTTGATCAAATGGGGGTACAATGTCCTTAATTTGCACCAGTCGGTACAGACCAGAACAAATCTAATATACCGATAGATGTATTTAGTTGCCACAGAAACACATTCCTTCATACTGATTTACCGTGAACTTGGAACTGGCAAGCAGAGTCTGATTCATTTTTGTGGGCACACATAATCTAAAACCCTAACCCCCAAATCCTTGGGCTACTTGTGGACGAATTAAGGAGTCCTACATTCACGGATTAATTGACTAACTAATCTGCATTCCCTATTCCATGGAAGTAGGTCACAATCACCCAGGTCGAATCAACATCCGGTCCCCAAGCGAAAACAAGAGAAGTAAGGAGCGGATAGCCCCTGGCGCGATTGCTTTGGAGCTTGACGCGACGTACGTACCTAGGAGGATGGACGGCGGCGGCGGTGGTGGATGCGTCTTGCGAATGCGGCTCCGAGTCCTTCTCCTTCATCCTGATCCTGAACCGACGGAATGAACCAAAACGAGCCGCTCGCTTTAGTTACTTCGCCGGACCGGAGTGGCAGAGTTAAACAAGAGGTTGGTTGAAGTATGGCGGGGCTGGCTGACCTCGGCTAGGATGCTCCTTCGGTCCTTCCCCGGTGGCAAGGACTCCGCTGCCGTCTCTGTCGTCTGCGGCGGTTGGGAGCCTGCTCCGGAGGAGGACGGCGTAGGAAGAAGAATTTCTTTTCCAGTAAATTACGCCTTTTTAGATAGTAAATTACACTTTGTGCATGTAGACCAAGGTTGTCAGTATATCGTAGCATATAGGCATATACAGTACGATTTTGGATACTACCGCTGTCAGTAGATACATATCGCGATATAATTTGTTACCTATTACTCCGTTTCAAAATATAAGATGTTTTAGATTTGTGAAGAAAATAAATCTAGACTTTTTTTATGCGTAGATTCATTCCAAAGTTAAGTGAAACTACCTACTAAAGCAAGTCTAGATTTATTTTCTTCACAAATCTAAAACATCTTATATTTAAAACAGAGGGAGTAGTATCTTACTCATATCACGGTATTTATAGTATCCCAATACAAAGTTAATACAATACGCTTGTGTTAAAAAATAAGGACACAATGATGTGGCATGCTGAGGAGTAAGAGCTGTGGTGAGTCGCAAGGTGAACTATAATAACCATTTGAATAATATAGCTTTCATTAGTTTGAGTAAGATGGATATAAGAGAAGAGTTTGCACATGAAAGAACACGGCGTGCATATGGACATAGTCTTTCGTTTTATGGCTTCCTAATTAGTTATTCTCATATCATACATTGAATGTGGGCCTATATTTAATACATAAATACATTATTTACATGTTCAACCTGTATGAAAGATTATGCTCAAAATTCAAAATTTATAATTTAATTTAAATGCATTTTAGGTATATTTTCAATATAAACATAAATTTTGCTTATAAACAAAATCTCATAGTGTCGTGATACTACGATGTGATTTTACGATACAATACCGATGACAAGAAAACGATATCACATAGTATCTCAATACTGAAAACCTCGATGTAAACTGTCTCTCATTTCACTTTACCTAGGCTTGTGAGTTTTTTCAACCACTAAAATATATTACTACTTATACTAAATCAGCGACACTTATTCTAGATCGAAACAAGTACTATTAATAATACGTGTATCAATTACATTTGGTTTTAGTAATAATAAAGTAATACCAATAACTAGTAGGAAGATACAAGGACATAGACAATTTAAAAAAAACAAATTGAAAAGTGTAGCATCAAAGTGATCAAACGACTCATAGTAACAACAAATAACCACTACTAGCAACACGTAGGCTCAAAAGAGGTTCTCCACCATCGGTACCTCCAAATAAGGAATCGGTGCACAGCACAAGTATCGTTCGTAGACCAATCTCACCACAGTTCCACAAAGACATATTATGAGCTTTTACCCTGGAAAAAAATCCAAACTCTTCACAATGCATTCAACATGGAGACGACTAGAAATCCGCGATTGCAGGTCAAACTAATAAAATCCAGAAATAAACCATTCATCATTGGTGCATGACCATAAAAGATTTCATTCATATAAATAGAACAACCATTGTTCTCGGATTTAAATGAATAACCACTACGCATCAAACACGATCCAGATACAATGTTCATGCTCAGTGCAGGCACCAGATAACAATTATTCAAGTTTATAACTAATCCCGACGGCGAATGGAGAGGTAGTGTTTCGACGGCGATCACATCAACGCTTGATCCATTGCCGACACGCATCTTGCCCTCACCCCTTGCTAGCGGTCGCTTGTTCCGCAGCCGCTAATTCGAGTTACAAATATTAGCAACTGAACTGGTATCAAATACCCAGGTGCTACTGCGAGCACTAGTCAAGTACACATCAATAACATGTATATCATATATATCTTTGTTTGTCTTGCCAGCCTTCTTGTCTGCCAAATACTTGGGGCAATTGCGCTTCCAGTGGCCAGTCCCCTTACAATAGTAGCACTCGGTATCAGACTTAGGTCCAACTCGGGTTTTCTTTTTAGGCACGGCAACCGGCTTGCCGCCCTTACTTCCCTTCCGTTTTCCCTTCTTGTCTTTCTTGAAACCAGTATTCCTATTGATCATCAACACTTGATGTTCCTTTTTGATCTCCACTTCTGCAGTTTTAAGCATTGACAGAACCTCGGGGAGAGACTTCTTCATGCCTTGCATATTATAGTTTATCACGAAGCTCTTATAGCTAGGTGGCAGAGACTGCTGAACACGATGGATGACTAAGTCAATGGGAATCGATATTCCCAAGAACACTAGCTTATCGGTGTAACCCGACATCTTGAGTACATGCTCACTAATGGAGCTGTGCTCTTTCGTCATGCAGCTAAAGAACTTTTCTGAAGCATTGTAGCTCTCTACAGCAGCATGTGTGTCGAAAATCATTTTCAACTCACCCATTGTATCAAATGCATTGTCGTTTTCGAAACGTTTTCGAAGTTCCGGCTCTAGCCCATACAATATGCCGCAATGAACTAAGTTGTGGTCCTCCTGACGAGTCTGATAGACATTTTTATCCTCGTCAGGGGCATCCTCAAAGGGTGGGGGGCCTAGCGGCGCTTCTAGCACATATTGCTTTTGTGCAGCAGAGAGGAGAATCCTCAAATTCATGGCCCATTCGGTAAAGTTGCTACCGTTCGTTGCAAGTTTCTCTTTCTCCATGAACACATTGAAATTAAAAGCAGGTGATTCCATCTACAACAGAATTTGTAAAGTTTAGACTAAGTTTATGACAGATTGAGTTCAACTAATCCATATTACGAATGAACTCCCACTCAAAAACGACATACCTCGTGCCTTTTTGGTGATTACATGAACCAAATCCACTACACCAAGTCCGATCATCACGTGAGTCGGTGTAGCTTCAAAGGAGAGCATCAAATGGCATCATATCTACTATATGACTCATGCTTAACCTTTCGGTCCATGTTCCGAGGCCATGTCTGTACATGCTAGGCTCGCCAAGTTAGAACCTTAGTATTCGCGTGTGTAACTGTTTTACACCTGAAATATGGTCGTGGATCCAAGAACACCCGATCATCACGTGATGTCTTGGACCGACGAAAACATAATCGGTGCATACTAAAGGAAGAACACATTCTTATCTTGATATTTAAATGAGGGATCATCTTATTATGGTAACAAAGCGCTAAACAAGCAATATAAGATGCTATCAAACATCACATGTTTATTAGTGAAATGATATGGTTCCTGCATATGGTCTCTATCATGTGCATCGTGATATGATCACTATCGTACCTTTATGTGTAAATCCAAGGTCTATGGAGTTTACACGCTATGTGTGTTGTAAGAGTATCATCTCATACTTCTACTTACAACATCACCATATCATAACACTAGCCCAGCAACAATCTAAACTAGATGCCTCTAGTTTATCCATTACAAGTTTTACGTGGCTTAGGGCTTTCGAGATAGAACCGTTCTTACCTATAAACATGAACCACAACAAGGATAACCAAATTGTTGACAACTCGTTGCAAAATAGATATTGACTATAC
Organism: Avena longiglumis; assembly: GCA_030063025.1. Taxonomy (NCBI): domain Eukaryota; kingdom Viridiplantae; phylum Streptophyta; class Magnoliopsida; order Poales; family Poaceae; genus Avena; species Avena longiglumis. The sequence continues at coordinate 442,920,575 of CP125975.1, read as the reverse complement.
TAGGAGAGACAGACACCCGCTAGCCACTTATGCAAACTAGTTGCATGTCAAGCGTGGAACAGGTCTCATGTGCGAGGACATGTAAAGTTTGTCTGGGCCGCTTCATCCCACTATGCCACCAATATCCAAAATTACAACTAAGGAGCAACAACATGATCATCATCGCCCACATACTAAGCATCCACGCATAGATCTGGATCTGATACCACTGTAGGGTTCGCAGCATAGAAAACAAAAAAAATTCTACGATGGGAACTATGTACCAAGATCTATCTACTAGATACAAACAACGGGCGAATGTATATCCGTAGAGAACATACCCTTGAAGACCGACAAAGCTTAACGAGTTCAACTCGTGGTTGATGTAGACGATCTCTTGCCGATCTCAAGATCGAGAGGAAGTCCTAGCGCCACAAAGCAGCAGTGCATCCGTGCTCGCACACACATACAAGACACCGAGCAACCTCCGCCTCCTCGCTCCAGCGATGCAGCTGAAGCACAACTCTTTCTTGCCGAATAGCCACCGGTAACATGTATCTCGCTAGTCCGAGACCATGGGGATAAATTCTAGAGGGGGAGAGAGATCCTTCACGAGGAGGTGTGAGTGAGAGAGAGGAGAGGGGGTGCCTTTTATAGGAGGAGAGGGGGGGCACCCAAGGGGGTGGCCGCCGGCCATGGGGGCTGCCCCCTCCCCTCCTTCATTCATGTGGGTGGACACTCCACTCACAAAAATCCATTCAAATCCCTCCACTCAAAATCCCACTCAAACATGCCATTAAATTTCCACCAAATTTAATGCAAACTCTCATTAAATAAAACTCTTTTATTTTATTCAGAATTTTGTCAATTACTTTAATTACAACCATTCACAAATAACCCCTTACTAGAATTCTATTTCACATGCATAACCACTTTATGCAATTTCACCCGAAAACCTGTTTCGGTATCTAGTGAAATAAATTCCTGCGCTTGTTTATTCTTTCGGCATGAAACATTTGCTCCAACTGGATGTCAGTGTCCCTTAAGTGTGTCACCCTACGGTTCGCGAATAATGCGGACATGATCGAGACCCTTTTCCGATCAATAATCAGTAGCGGGGCCTGGAGATCCATACTGACTCCCACACATTCAACGATGACTTTCCTATGATCGTCGGAACCTTTTTACGCTTGTATCTTAATCCCTTTGTTTCACAATATATTACATGTCCGTGATTCGATCATCGGTATCTCCATACCTAGTTTGATCTCGTTACTGACATGCACTCTTTTCTCGTTCCCGTGATATAACATTCTAGTGATCAAATCACTTGCTTGCAAGCTAACCAATGTGATATCACCGAGAGGGCCCAGAGTATATCTATCCGTCATCGGGATGAACAAATTCCACTCTCGATCCATGGGCCTCAACATAACACTTTATTAGTTCTGAATCCATCTTTATAATCACCCAGTTACGGTGTGACGTTTGATGTTATCAAGAAACTCTTCCGGTGTTAGTGATTGACATGATCTCATGGATTAAGGATTAAGATCACTTCGTAAGTTGTTATAGCAATATAAACTCAATGACTTTGATCGTAATGCTATACTTAGGATGAACGTTCATCACACCATTACACTAATGTTGTGATCTCGTTATTAACAACATCCAATGTCTATGATCAGGAAACTGTGATCATCTTGTTAATCAACGAACTAGTTTATGAGAGAGGCATAACTAGGAACTTTCTGTTTATTTATTAAACACACATGTATTAACGTTTCCGTATTAATACAATTATAGCATGCAAAATAAACATCTATCATATACTTGGAATACACATAATAAACATTTTATTATTGCCTCTCAGGGCATATTCCCTTTAGCTGGATCAGCCCGAATAATGGTGGTGGTTTTAGGGTTCCTTCTACGTAAAGAAGAAAATCCGTTGGCTGCCTGTCCTCGATGATTTGGACTGGAGCGACGAGTTCAGGAAGGCTTCGCCGGCGAACTCCCGCCTAGAGATTGCTAGATCAGATTGAATCCGGTCGGACGTACCCATGTTTTTTCTTGCTGTTTGGTTTCAGCGGGAGCGTTGCGAAGCTCTGATATCTGTTACCATCATGTGTCATGTATTCAACGATCCATGATAAAGTCAGATACGGAGAATATCAGGAAATATGGAACATCAGGAAAACAATGGTGATTTGAGTCTTTGTGGCGACGAGGAACTGGCTGCGTGATCTATATCTTGCTGCAGCGACTGTTTATGGAGGCGGCAGCACAGGAGGAGTTCCTAGACTTACCTTGTAGGGTGAAAATCCAAGGTCTGATTTTAATTGGTTGTGTCTGGCAATGGCCTTATTGAATACATTGTTTTTCGAGTGAGAAATTTCTCTAGGGTGAAAACCTATGATCTTTGATCGGGTGACGACGACGCGTGTGCACTGTTTCCTTCTTAAATGCGTTGCTATTGGAGTGGTTGAACTACTGATGTTGTTCTAGTGGTGTTAGTATTGTTGCTTCGAGAAATCGTTCTTTGTAGCGGGACTTTTCTTTTTTGTAATTCTTTTTTTCTGGATTGTGTGTATCCGTAAGGCTACTAGGGCATTCGAGCCTTTTTTCATGCTTTTTTCGGCGGTCTGGAGAAAGCAGTAATCAATAGGACTTTCCTAATCCTCCCTTCCTTTCAGGAAGAATGTGAAATTCTTTTTCCTTAAATGGGAGCAGAGCAGGTTTGAAAAGGAATCTTAGAGTGTCTAGGGTTGGGCCAGAAGGGTCTCTTAACGCCTTCTTTTTTCTGCCCATCTGAGTTATTTCCCAAGGACTTGCCATGGTAAGAGGGAGAAGGGGCTTGCATTGTTGTAGAGTCTAGATATAATTGGTATCTCTTGATATTAATATATATTCTTTTTCCAAAAAAAATCAAGCCAGACTTTAAAAGCTACTCATATTAGAAAAGCTAACCACCTAATCCCTTCATGCATTCAAGGAGGCTTTCATGATTGACCTTTCCTTTTCCTCTTGTAAACCGAGTACCGTGCTAGAATTAGGAACCAATTTTGTTAGTTTGCTTGAACATTTGAGATATTTTGCATGTTTCAAGGGTTATCTTGGTTCCGGGTAATATCTTCATCACTCTGTGTCCGCACCGTATTTTGTATGTATCTGTTTCTGATAATATCTGATTCCATTTTTGTTTTCGACATTTTTGTATTTGTTTCTGCTTCCGCAAAAAAATATGAGAACAAACGTGACACCACTCACTTCCATTTGTTTTCTCTCTGTTTTCATCCCTAATTGGAAGTATTCATTTGTTTACCATAAACTATGGGAATTCAATCCATAATTGGAAGTTTATTACGGACTCCTTCATCCTTTCTCATGCAAACATTAGTGGACCATGGTTTTCTTGTCTAAAGAATGTAATGTTAGATCAGAGTTGCATAGTTTCAATGGGAGGGAAAAACTTAGTCATGAAAATATTAGTCCATTCCTTCTATGAAGTAATAGTGCCTTTAGGCAAAATTATCGGCCAATCTTTTTTCCTTTCATCTAAGTGCGAGAAAGGGAATAAACGTATCTTAACTATACCGAGGTCAACATCCATTACACGCATCATGTCACATATCTCAGTAAAGGTATTTCAACTGCATACTTGCATCCTCAACAGCTAAGCCTTTAAATTGGTTCTATGAAACCAAACTTAAAAAAGTTAGGTTTAATTTTATAGTTCTCTGTTGTGATAGCGGGCTGAGTAATAGGTGCATATAAGTAAGCATCATCATTAAGAGTAGCATACTCCCCAAACTTCCTTTGTGTCATGATTCTGATCTTTTGGGGATTTTAGATAAAGACCAGTAGCAAAAAGATAAACTAATGTTTTGGGGTTTTAAATTAATAAAAAGGTAAATTAATAACAATAATTAAACTAAAACAAAAAAATAAGCAAGGTCTCTAATAAACCCATCGGAATAAAGGGAATTGTTCTCCGAGCAACCGGCGCAAGAAAAAGCTTTGATCCAGATTATGGATGTAGTATAGCTTGCTTTTTCCATAAAAGACCTAGATTTATTGAATTTTGGGAAGCAACCGCTATGATGTAAGATTATGTTGAACAAGACTTTGACAATTTTGTAGTATCTTTGTGTTATCACCGTATTTTGGCCAGAGACGGAGATGGGCCGTGATCAAGATGGGCTTGGAAGATATGTATATTCAACGAGTTGTTGGATCGGCCTAGTGTGTGAATTTGGGCTAAGTTGCCCGTGTATCTTGTATCATAGTAGGATTCGTGTTTGTTTAGGTTCCGTTTATGTTTAGGTAAAGATAGAGTTGTAGAGTTATTCCAAAAGTAGAGAGTCTCCGGACTATAAATATGTACCTAGGGTTATTGAAAGAAACAACCACGCTCACAACACAATCTCAAGATCGCCACCCCTTGTTCCTAGGGTTTCTTTCGTAGTAAGTGCCATCTTTTAGATCGCATCTCGCGATCTAGGCAAGATTCACTTATTCGTTACCTGGTTTTACTCGCATCAAGCGTTGTTGATGGCGAATAATACCATTATCATAGATTGTTTGAGGCTAGCATCGATGCTTTTTCATTACTACCGTCGAAGTTATGCTACCTCTAGCTATCTCGCTACCCTTGCACCTTTTTCCCAAAGTGCAAGGGTAGCACCTTGCTTGATCTTTATTTAGTCGATTCGATCTGTTATAGTTGTGCCTTGTTCGTCAAGGTTTAGTTTAATATCTACGTAATCAGGCCTTACAAACGGGTTGAACGATCCAGTAATGCATAAAGACGTGGCTTATTCGTTCTAGAGAGGATGTTCCGATAATTGGCTTTACGTTGGTTATTAGGCCTCCTCTAGGGTTAATATTCTTCATCTTTTGTATGCATCGTGCTCAATCACGCGTAGGATGTTCCAGTTACGTGGTGAAAACATTAGACTATCGTAGATCGATTTAACTTGTAGTGATCAAGCAAAACCCCATGTTATCATAAAATCTAAACGCAGAACCATGGGGCAATCGGCTTTAGGAGCCGATTTACAGGGAAACCTGGGAGCCGATTACGGCTCGAATTTTACGTATACTTGTTTATCATACAGGAAATCAATCGGAGCAATCCTTCACCTTCCTGACCAGGTATAGGTCGTGGCACGCTCGAACCAAGCCAGACGTGTCGGAGCTTTTGGCCGTCACCGAGGGACCAGGGCCCACCAGAATCCCGGAGCCTCCCTCTCCGTGTTGTCGCCGCTGCTGCCGTGGGTTTTGGCAGGCAACACATTCGCACGCCGGTGGGACATTCAACAACGCTACATCAACACCGACGCTGCAATGGAGAATGACTACCATTTACGACGATCCACTGGCGAGCACAAGGCCAAGTACGACGAGATCAAGGCCCTCTTCGAGGAAGACCTCATCAGCTCTTTTGAGAGGACCCGTACGCATGGCATCAGGTGGAAAGGGTTCTCCCCCGAGGGCGCTCTTAATGAGGTAGATCTGTCTGTTCCTTCGGAGGAGCGCACCAGAGCCCTACGACAGGAAGTCAACTACATGGTGGCTCATTCTTTGCACCGTCATTCGGAGAGCTTGGTGAACGCTTTCGAGCGGGTCGCGGTTCGCGTAGTCCAGGAGATCATGAAGCATCAGTACTCCCCGTCGGGACCTACTTTAGGGACTCACCAGGGAGAAAGACCGCCTGCACTGTGCCACAGCTCCCGTTCGCACTTGCCGCTCCAGAGCCGCCAGGAGCAGCGGCTTACGTCGTCTACAAGGCGGGAGGCGACCCAGGCGATTGCCAATTCCTGTTTGAGCCACCTAAGGAGATCCCACACGGATATATATGCGCCTACGTGCCGGACTGCAATAACCTGACACGCACCAAACAGGTTGCAACCGCAGGAGTTTCTGCGCCAGAGTGCTTGGGACAGATCTTCGAGGGCAGGCGTGTCCGAGCAGCGATGGCTGGGATAGATGTCGACAACAAAGCGTGGCTAGCCAAGTATGCCATCGAACAAGTCACGAGAATCTAGCCCCACAGCTCAAACAAAGGAGCAAATCGGCACCATCCTCGAGGGACCAGCCCGTCAGGTCAAGAGAAGGACAATCGGCTATTCAAAGCCGCACTTCAACGAAGTTTGATCTGATTCCGCCACCCAAGTATAAGCTCCCCGAGTTCTCAAGGTTCGCTGGTCGGAAGGGTCAAGCTCGATCGAGCACATAAGCCGATACCGCGCAACTAGGCATGATTTCGCATCGGATCGATGCGCGTAAGATTCTTTGCGCAATCTCCGACAGACCAGCCTTTGGGTGGTACACCTCACTACCACCGATTCAATTCATACCGGAAGCAATCGGAAGAGCAGCCCATCGCCCGCACCATTCGTGAGGCTACGAGGTCGGCATCGCAGACTGGCACAAGTGCGGCGAGGAGAAATCAGAGCGAGTACATCCAGGCTTCAGATCGCCAAGAACCGATGTTACTCGGCTGCTTAATCGAGAAGGAAGCTGTCGAGCTGGCAGTGTTGGGTCTCTCGGCACCCATCAAGGACCTGGCGTTCCAGGTAGAGTACAACTCATTGGCACACATGGCCCGAAATCGATGTATGAGCAGCGCCACCGAGTTGTACCAAGACAAATTCAAGCGTCCGATAAGCCCGGTCGATGCGTAAGAAGAAGATCCACGCAGGACTGTGGAGGTGGCCGTGCTGAATGGGCTCGGGGCAGATCTCGTGGCCGCAAATGGGTGAAACAAAGAAGGGCCGCGAAGGGTTCGACTTGATGTGAGCAAAGCTGAGCAGATATTCGATCTCATCTGAAGGAGAAGCGGTGAGGTTACCCAAGGCCACAAAATCCCTACGGCGTGAAATGAACGGAGACCATACGCAAGTGGCATCATTCGCTCACTCACACCACCAACGAGTGCAAAGAGCTCCGCCAAATCCAAATGGCGATAGAACAAGGCCGTCGATCCTTGGGCAGTTCGCCATGAAAGTGGACACAAACCCATTTCCGGCCAACATGGTGGAACTCGATCGCTCGAGGCGTAAGCTGGATTTCTCGTTCGGCGTTAATATGGCGGTGGTCGGTACCACCATGACGCGCATAAGGAGGACGGTGGTCGCCTCGGGGCAAGGAAAGAAAGGAGGCTAGTCCATGCGACCGCCCAGCCACAATGACAAAGCGGACTTAAGAGGAACAAGTGAGGAGAGTGCGATATCGAAGCCACATTCTAAGCATCTCCTCAACAAGTATGAGCGCCAAGATCGACCAACGCCGCGCGATGTAGACGACGAAGATATGAGCACCTTGCTAGGGGACCGTCGAAAGAGAAAGAAGGAGCATGGGCATTGGGATTGTCCTTTCTTCGTGTATTGTCGCAGGAATGAGCCGATTGCCTACAATCGACAACCGCCTGCAGTCACAGCAAGAGGAAGACACGAGGCCAGTGTCAGTATTCAAACGTCTAGGGCCTCTTCAGCCCCAGGGCCGTCACAGGGAGTCCGCTCGACCAGAAGACCTCGACAAGCCAAAGGTTGGCAAGGACGAAGACAGGTATCACCGCCCAAGGTGGTGCCCCGACGGACTCAGACACACCCAGAAGCGTAGAGTGCAGCGGTTGCGTAACTTAGAGGAAGCAGAAGCGCAGTATCTCCACGCTTTGAAGAAAGCACGCCGATCTGGCCGTCAAAGTGAGGCGATGTGGAAACGGAAGACCGCCCGACCAGAAAGAGTGGCGCCCAAACCGGTAAAAGCCGATGCAAAGACATCGGCCGCACAAACATGGTGTTCGTATTCGCCGTAATTCGCGCGCCAAGAACCGATGAGCTACCGTGGCACGCTTGATCGCGCCCACGGCCGTTATCTTTGAGAAGCCACGTGAGAAGGGTTACAAGCATCCGAAAGCCACTGCACCTGCGAGGTTACATCAATGGGCAACCTGTCGCAAGATGTTGGTAGACACCGAGCGATCAACATCATGCCATACTCCATGCTACGCCGCTTGGGACGCCCACGCAGACCGATCAAAACCAACGCCACGTTGAGCGACTTCAACGGTCAGCCTTCGAACGCAAGGCGTTGAACGTGGACTTGATGGGCAGGAAAACCGCTCCACGTCATTCTTCGTCGTGGACAGAAGAGCACTTACACGCCTTACTAGGAAGGGATTGGATTCACGCTAATTGCTGCATCCGTCCACAATGAATCGGCTCGATCCAAAGGGATGGAGACGGCGGAGGTCATCCACGCAGATTCTTCTATCGAGATCTCCATAGCTGGCATGAACGTCTGGGAAGCAGAAGACCAAGAGCCGATCTCTGGAATCAATCTAGACGGCTGCGAGCGTATTGAAGCTACAAAAAACGGGGTGAGGCTGGTCTTATCCACTGGCCTTACAAGGTAGAAGAGCCCACGATCATCCGTGGCACGGCCGATCCCTGCGATCGGCCAAAAAAAATAAAAGGCAGCGATCATACGACAAGCAGTTCATGTAGTCGTAGCAGAGAGATGCTCTGCCACTGTAAAATAATAAGGTGTAAACCATCCTTAACTGATGCAAGCAAAAAGGGGGCCGATTCAAGCGATCGGCCCAAATTATTTTTGTTGTCCTCACCTACCGTGTGCCCTGTGTTTAGCGTCGATTTGACAGGTGACGGAAAGCTAGGGTATGGGTTTACATCTGCTGATGAGCTAGAAGAGATCGACATTGGTCCTGGGGATAAGCCACGACCAACATCTATCAAGCACGAATATGCTTTCCTGGAAACGGACGACTGAAGAGCCGATATCTCCAATTACTTGAAGGATTCGGCTCGGGGGGCACCTAAACGGATAAGAAAGGAGTCCCAAGGAGTTCCACGTGGGGATCTGGTGTGAAATTCCCAGTGACGTACACGCTCGGGGAGCTGGACGACGGGAAATTCCCAGTGAGGGTCAACAGTCCCAAGCATGTGGGATGTTGGACAGTAAAACTTGAGGAGTCGATGCATGAAATCGGCTAAGTAAAGGCACGTGAGACGATGGGCAGTAAAAATATGGGGGCCGATGCTGAAAATCGGCCGAATGAAAAACAAAATACATAGCCGATGCACGGTCATCGACTCTGAAGGTTCACACATGTTACAAGCAGATGCTAGTTCAGCTGTTGAAGAAATTCTTCGAAGGCATGGAGGGCGTCAGTACGGACACGATCCACCTCGGCGATCTCAGCTTCGTCATCTTCGCCCCTTGCCTTCACACCGCTTGCTCAGGGCACGTATGTCCGCCAGGTCGGTCTTCAGTTGAGCTTTAAGGCCTTCCGCCTCGTTTTGGGAACGGGTTATGGATTCTTCCTTGTCACGAATAAGCTGTTTGGTCACCCGGACCTTCTCCTCAAGATCTTCCAACTCCCTTTTTAAGGATGCGAGCTCGGCGTTACTGACGGAGGTGTCCGTTTTAGCATCTAGGGACGCCTTCTTCTCGTTGAGCTGCTGACATCTGCCTGCAATGTCGGCCTTCAACGGAAGTTGGGCATGGCGCAGGTTGATCCTTTCACGAGCCGACCTCACCCGTGGCCCGAAGAAGGACAAATTTGCAACTGCCCAAAGCTTCACCTGCAAAACTACTGGGAGATGGCCCTGGAGTTCGGCAAGGGCGCTCTTCACTTCCTCAGAGCCCTCGATCAACTCCTCGATCGGGGAGGACAGCAAGGTTTTAAGATGCCGAAATTGAGGTAGAGCGGCCCCAGCTTGTGGCTCAGCGGGAGCAGCAGAGGGAGTTGGTTCGATGGATTCAGGGTCAAACAACAGCAAACTTGAAGGATCGCAACTCTGGCAGCCAGAAAAGCGTTAATATCTCGGCCAAACATATCATAATGAGCCGAAAAAACCTGAACGTACCTCTCCTAAAGTCAAGGGGATAGCCGAGGAGGAGACCATTGGTTCATGTGTGGTTGCTGGAGGCTGGACAAGAGTGGTAGCCGTTTCACTTACACCTTCGGGGATTCCCAGATCCGACGTTACCGCCTTTGCCTCACGAAGACGCCAGTCATCTGCATGAAGAGTGTTCTCAGCGGTATAAGTAACGATAAATTGGCAGACGAAAAGGGAACAAGCAGGAAGAATTGAAGGATGGTGGGGGCGGTGGTTATCGAAACCTCCTGGCTCGATGAAGAATCTTGTTGTCCTTTACGAGCTCTCTTAGGACCCGCAGATGACCCCGCCTCACCTGGTGCTCGGGGGGCAGCAGGTTCAGGAGCCGACCTTTTTCTGGAAGCCGATGGTGGTGAATCTGGCTGGTTCGGTGTGATGGTTCTCTCGGAATCCGTTGGGCCCAGTTCTCCTCGACTAATCTGGGTATCCTCACTGGAGGTGTCTTCAACGGAAGCCTATACAAGAGGGGAACCAGTAAGCGTAAACATTTTTGCAAGAATAGAAGAATGACGAGGTTCGATCAATGCCTGAATTAGCTTACATGCGAGCTGTCTGGGGAAGGGCTCCGGCGCCTCAAGGTCTTCCTAGCAGCTACCTTTCTCACCATCGTTCTAGTTTTAGTCGGAACTCGAGGGGCAGCTGACTTAGGAATTGCTGGTTTCTTCGAAGCCGATTGCGGGGTTATCGGCTGTTTCTGCATTATAACCTTTTTCAGAGGCGGCGAGTCTTTGCAGAAAAGAACCACAGGAGCTGGAGGGAAGAACTCGAAGAGGGATCCATCACTATGTGTTGGCTCAGGGCCATCTTGTTGCTGCAAGGAGAAGAATGAATTAGTAACAGATCAATTGCAAGCTGCATCAAGAGAATTTGCCGTAGTGGTACCTGTTCCACGGGGATGTCGTAGTCAGCGTCAAGCTGTTTCAGCAACGGTCCCAGAGCCCTCCTGAAGGCATGAGTGTTCCACATCATCCACCAGTCTTCGAAGCCGTCAGTTGACGAAGAGAAGGTGAGGTCGTTTGGAATAGGGATGGACAGGGCATCAAAGAAAGAGTAACACCTCTGACTGATGAGAGGATCAGGCAGGTCGGCTCTACACTCCGTAAGTTGATGAAGAAAGAAGTGGGGAGCTACTTGCCCAAGGCCGAATTGACGGGCCACCACGACTGGCTGGTAGAATTCGTACCCAGGTTTGATTATCCGGTTGGATGTGCTCATGCCAACTGGGAGGAAACAGGGACGAATAACGGTGGAAAAGAGTTGCCGAGTGCTAGTGTCATCGGCAAAAATGTCCAGCCTGAAGGAGAGTGGATTCTCAAAGTGTTCTGCTTCTTCCATGTAAGGGAAGAAATTGGGGTTGTCCAGGCCTTGGAAAAAGATACTGAACCATTTTGATGCCTCTTGAGGGGTCAGTTTACTGCCGGGCAGTCGATACAAAGCTTGGCCATAGCTGGTGCATCGGATTTGCTTCCCTTTAACATCGGGGAAAGAACAACTCGCCAGAAGGGGGAAGTCGGGGATGCGGTTTTGGAAGTACAGCTGAGCCCACAGCTGGATGAACCACCAAGGTCCACCTGTTCTGCTACGCCTGAAAACAGCTTAACAGACATCAACTGGAGATATCGATAGACCTCTCCAAGGAACAGTTTGCCGATGCCAAGTTGAGTACCTTTGGCCAGTTCGTAGGCCAAGGAGAGATAGTTCTTGGTGGGAGCCGTGAAGGGCCAGAAGATGAAATGCTCTAGCCGAAGTTGAGGAAGGTCAGATGTTCTTTCTCAAACAGGCCCTTTGTTTTCATATGGCGTTGGAGATAAGCACCCAGCTTATACAGTCTGTTTTGGAGGACAGTTTGTAGGGACTGTGGTCGGTTTGAAAGCGAGGGCTGGGTGATGTAACATCCAGACCAAGAATCATCACCACGCCTAGCAAGGTTGGTGACATAGGGCCATGGCCAAACATAAAACAATTCGAGCATCGCACTGAAGTAGCCGATGGTTTTGAGAAGATTCTCGTGTTTCTCAAGAGGAGACAACGATAGATGCAAGGCATCGGCTATTCCCAAAGTTTCCCATTGGGATTGGTAAGCTCTAGCTACTCTACTAAACCAAGAAACCCAATGTTCAGGGGATTAGGCCAGCTGCAAAGGTCGGCCCAAGAGTTCAGATCTAAGTCTTGGCTTACGAAGGGATTCTATTTGCTTCGCAAGAAATCGATGGGCAGGATCGAATCAGACGAGGCCAAGACAGAGGGAATTTGGGAGAGAAGGATGCGGCAGCAGGATGTCTGAAACCTAGAAAATTTAATAACAGAATAAAGGCATTAATTCAGGTGTTCGCCATCAAGTTCTTACATCGCGTTCAGACTGCGAAGGATAAGCGTACCTTCAGACCAGAGACCTCTGGATTGGTGTTGGACGATTCTGCCATCTGGTTTGCCGGCGGAGATGGATCTGTGCAGATTGAGGGTTGAGGGTTCTTGTTGCTGTAAGCTCGATTTGGTTGGTGGATAGTTGGGGATCTAGGACGCCCTTTTTGAAGAGAGCCGCAGGTTACCGTTGGGGGCTAGGAGGTGGCCGTTTGGGTTTGCCTAAATATACGGCTGAGTTGACCTTGTCAACAATTTGGGGAAAGTTGATGTGCATCGGCTCTTTGAATTGTAGCTTGGTTGACTGTGAAAACATGATAAGGTGAAAGCCGATGCGTTGCTATCGGCTCCTGGAGTATCGACTTATTTATGTTATCGATAAAATTGGGGCGGAAGGACAATCTGCGAGGAACGGATTTTTCTTCATTCATTCAAAAGTAGATTGCTTGCAAGCGACTGACAGATTACAAAAGGGGATCTACTACTACTACGGCTACTGCTACTGGGTCCTAATCTAAGCCGAGGTCGTCGTTGCTGCCGTCGCTGCCGTCTTGAGCGCTATCCTCAGCGCTGCTACCGGCGTCGTCTTCACTGCTGCTGCCGAAGAAGTCGTGAGGGCCTCCTCGCTGCCGTCGTCCTCGCCGGACCCGTGCGGAAGTACTTCACCGGCTGGTACTCCTGAGGAGGTGTCCTCCTCTTCCTCCTCTTCTTGGAGGAGTCGGCGCCGCCCGTGACATGGCGTCATCGGCGCTGTCCTCCTCCAGTTCCCCATTGGCGAGGAACTGCAGGTCCTCCTCGCCGTCGGTCATGGAGGCGTCGTCCTCCGACCAGACAGCGAAGTCCCAACCCCTCTCGTCCCACCATTGTGGGGCGAGAGTGTTGTACGCCGCCATCGGCGGGTGTTCTGGCGTCGGCTCTCGGTCGCTCATCGAGTTGGAAGCATGGGAAGACACGCCGGAGGAAGCAGAGGAGGCCATGGCAAGAAAGAGGGTTTTTCCGGTGAAGAAAGAGGGTTTTTTGGCAACTGGAGGAAGATGAGGATTGTGAACTATTCAGGCTGATTTAAATAAGGGGAATAGTGGACAGACGGTTCAATACCATAGCGGTTTCCCAGATTGCACTGCCAAAATCGTCAAATCACGCGCTGCGCAGGAGTTGAGAAGACAGGGCATCATGATGAAGGGGTAGCGTGACGGTGCTGTTCTGCCACGCATTCTATCTACGCGCAGCCCGATAAAAAAAAAAGAGGAGAAGAAGAGGAAAAAAAACACACAGAGTGGTTTTGGAATTATCATTGCCAAAACCAGGGGGGCATGTGTTATCACCGTATTTTGGCCAGAGACGGAGATGGGCCGTGATCAAGATGGGCTTGGAAGATATGTATATTCAACGAGTTGTTGGATCGGCCTAGTGTGTGAATTTGGGCTAAGTTGCCCGTGTATCTTGTATCATAGTAGGATTCGTGTTTGTTTAGGTTCCGTTTATGTTTAGGTAAAGATAGAGTTGTAGAGTTATTCCAAAAGTAGAGAGTCTCCGGACTATAAATATGTACCTAGGGTTATTGAAAGAAACAACAACCACGTTCACAACAAACACAATCTCGGCGCATCGCCACCCCTTGTTCCTAGGGTTTCTTTCGGGTAAGTGCCATGCTGCCTAGATCGCATCTCGCGATCTAGGCAGTATCTACTTATTCGTTACCTGGTTTTACTCGTACTGAAGCGTTGTTGATGGCGAGTAATACCATTATCATAGATTGTTTGAGGCTAGCATCGATGCTTTTTCATTACTACCGTCGAAGTTATGCTACCTCTAGCTATCTCGCTACCCTTGCACCTTTTTCCCAAAGTGCAAGGGTAGCACCTTGCTTGATCTTTATTTAGTCGATTCGATCTGTTATAGTTGTGCCTTGTTCGTCAAGGTTTAGTTTAATATCTACGTAATCAGGCCTTACAAACGGGTTGAACGATCCAGTAATGCATAAAGACGTGGCTTATTCGTTCTAGAGAGGATGTTCCGGTAATTGGCTTTACGTTGGTTATTAGGCCTCCTCTAGGGTTAATATTCTTCATCTTTGTATGCATGGGCTCAATCACGCGTAGGATGTTCCATTACGTGGTGAAAACATTAGACTATCGTAGATCGATTTAACTTGTAGTGATCAAGCAAAACCCCATGTTATCATAAAATCTAAACGCAGAACCATGGGGCAATCGGCTTTAGGAGCCGATTTGTGGAAACTCAGGAGCCGATTACGGCTCAATTTTACGATACTTGTTTATCATACAGAAATCAATCGAGCAATCCTTCACCTTCGACCAGGTATAGGTGGCACGCCCTCGAACCAAGCCAGGACGTGTGCCGGAGCTTTTGCGGGCCGTCGCCCGAGGGACCAGGGACCACCAGCAGTCCTGGGAGCCTCCCGGCTCTCCGTGTTGTCAGTCGCTGCTCGCCGGTGGGTTTTGGCAGGCAACACTTTGTTTACTAGACCAAAGGTTATTTTTTGTGGATTTTATATCAATGGATGGAGATAGACTGGGGCTAAGGATTCACCTACAGTTGTGCACACACAAATGAGATAAAAGACAATATTAAGAACAACATGTATTATGATCCAGTACACATAGATATATGTGGATGATGTGTCCATAAACACTATAGTCTTTGCAAGCACAAATACTATAGATATTTGTCCAACCACTATACCACCGTCTCGTGGGGACTAATAAGTTATTAAGTAAAAAATACAAATGCCTTAATTCTATGATGCCACCACAATTCCCAAATGGATCACAAACAACTATTATACTCATCTTACTGTCACTGGGATTTGCGACGTAGTTGCAGATCATCACTCCTCTCACCTTATTACCATTATCGATCCTCGGGGTTTTGGGTACCTGACAAGTCCTTAGATCGAGATAAAAGACAAAGAGATAAATACAAATCTGTACTCAGTCAAGAACACAATAATCCCATACAAAGATGCACATATTGCCGTGAGGCTATACCTCAGCCCTCTGCTCATGAGGACTACTCAAGATCAACAATACTTAAGAAAAATTTCAAATAGTCTTACAATGTCGTCAATCGCGATGAGATCAAGGTTACATGTATGGAACTATGTCTATGAAGGGGAATGGTGTTGGAGATGGAGGTGTGGCTATGGAGATGGCGGCGACTCTTTGGTGGATTCTCTCTCCTCTTCGGTTGACATATGTGTTATGTATAGTGGTTGGACGGTCAGCATGGTGAGGAAATACTCGCTGACCTCCTGCGATGTGTCCCTCGAGTCGGATCACCGAAACAGCATCGTTGAGTGCCCTTGAGCATGAGCAGAGCGGGAGGGGGGAGGGGGGTTGGTCACGGACGAGCCAAAGCTCTTCACACCTGCCAGGGCATTTGTCAGCGCTTGCTTCTTGAGCATGAGCACGACGTGGGCAACGGCTTGGGAGGCGATGTCCTTGGCGTGGACACGGGTCTGACTGACAGCAACATGTTCCAAGGCATTTGCCCTTTCTTGGGCCATAGTGGCAGCGGCCAGCTGGTTCTTGATGTTGTCTTTGCGGTCGGCTTCCTTTTTGCTCCGGTGTGCTCTCCTTTTTCAGTTTGACCACAACATTGGTTACTATGACCTTTCTTGAGTGACGGCGGGTGGCGGGAGCCGTGAGCATGGCGTTCGGCACAACGTCGGTCATGTCAGGGGTGGCGTGGCCTTCATGGACTGCGGTTGGGCTCAGCGAAGGCGGGTGGTGGCTGGATGAGAGTGGAGGGAGAGAGTGTATGTTCTGGCTGGCTGAAGGATCCGAACCGGACAAAAGAACGCTTGATCCGAGCATGTGGGCTGTCCTCTAGAATGCAAAGCCAACCCAAATTTATGTTGCGCCGAGTTGTCCTCTTGTAGAGCTCCGTTGGGCTTGCAACCTATCCGGTCGGACGTAATCGGACGGTCTCGGTCGGTTTGCCGGGCGTTGGAGTTGCCCTTTTACTCTGGGGACACTGGATACTTGGCAATATGATGCGGTCTAGCTGTTCGCTTGTTCTCCGAAAATCAAACTCTACACATACGAGGGGGTGCCGGGCTTATCCTAGACATCTAATATTGTGTTGAGATTCGTGCAAAGACCTATGGCAACTTGCAGAACACACCATGTTTTATATCTATTTTGTGTCAGGAAACCCCTCTCTTTTTTCCATAACAGACCAACCAATTTTGTGTAGCTCGTTCTTTTGGTCCGTAAATTTGGAGCATGTACAGATTGAGATAGACCATGGATGTGATTAGTACACAAGGTGCCCAGTACTCCTTAATTACCTCTCTTTAGCATCAAACCTTCTGATTATATAAGAAGAGAATTCAAGAGAGTTAATGTTCCCAAATTCAAGTTCCAGTTATTTGGATCTGGATCACCATGATTTTAGACGAAGCCTCACGGTCAGAGATGATCAGAACTCAGGGATGATTAGGCACAAGAAATGGAGAGAGAGAGCGGATTTGGTGGAAGGAGAAGGTGGTCGGGGCACAGCTTCCTGTGGCCAGATCTGGTGGCCAAATCGGCCGGAGACGCCTCACCTCCCTTTCCTCCTGCAGGCCCTTATTCCCCACTTCCATGACGTGGTAGACTTTGGACCAGATGTGCAACGCCTCATGGAGCCACGACACGTTGGAATGACGGAGACGACGCATGGCGGAGACCTTGCCGAGGACCTGTGCGTCCATGACGGCGGTGGCCGCGAGCTCGGAGTTGTCTAGAGCTTGCACTTGCTGTTGCCGAGCAGCAGCGCGCTGCGCTTGCCTCCCCTGCTTCTCGTGGAGGATATTGTCGAGGCGAAGACACCAAGAAAGAATAGCCAGATTGGTTTAGGACAGGATGAAGTAGACATGTACATGTTGGCTGCCATAGGGGTTGGGAAGTGTACAGTGTAAAGGTTGAAAGTGTAAAAAGGATGACACGAATCACAGAACAACGGTATCCATTGGATAAGACGGGGACACCCTCGTATATGTGGAATCTTCGCGTTCCTTGTTCTCTAGTAGTACATACTGCCGACGAATATGATGCCATTTCTCGTCGGCTCCTATCCTTCTTCTTTAGTTTGTGCGCGGAGCATCTGATCTGCCGAAAAGTGTACACAGCGAAATGCGTTGCACTTGCACCTCCCATATCGTTTACTTCATCAGGAAGCTACACCCATTTGCCTATATATATGAGCACAGTTCTTTCTCCACTTCCTACTTGTACACAGGATGCAGACGGACAACAGGGGGCCTGCCGCTGGCGCTGCTGCCGGCCAGGGCAATTCGGAGACCATCTGCAGCAGGCTCCACAGAGCGTTCCAGGCTAGGCCGGCGTTCCGGCCTCTCCTCCGCCTCACGGGCCGCCCCCAGGACGCCGGAGCTACCACCACTGGGGGAGCGCCTGCCCAGACGTCGACGCACGGTGGTGCACCGACTCCAATTGTGCTGCCGGCACACGGGTCGGCGCCATCTCATGCAGACAAAGCTCCTAAACCTACGACACCGGCGACGCACGGTGGCGCACCGGCTCCGATTGTGCTGCCGGCACATGCACCGGCGGTTTCTCCAGCAGGAAAAGCTCCTAAGCCCACGGCACCGGTGGTGACGCTGCCTGCCGCGCCGGGGAAACCGGCTGCTGGCAACAAGGTCCCCACGAGTGCTCCTACTACCGCCAGCGCTACGGCAAACAAGGTTGCCGAGAAGGTGGCAGGGTGGATGCCGACGCCGGCCAAGGGAGGTGACAAGCCTGCTGGCAAGGTCCCCGCGACGAGCACTCCTACAGCCGTCAGCGCATCCGCAAACAAGGTTGCCGAGAAGGTGGCAGGGTGGATGCCGGTGCCGGCGCCGCCAGCGGGTGTCACGACCGGAAGGCCGCCTGCGGATGCCAAGACCGAGGAGGCGCAGCAGACCAAGGGAAAGACCAGGGTGAGCTCCAGGGTCCGCAAAGCCTTGGCCTCGTCCAAGTAGAGATGATGATCACCTGAATAACCAGGCTGCATCTGGAAAAGCCGTTATCTGGCTACTGTCATTTGTATTCTGTTATGGCTGATTTGTGCTACGATGTGCGCTCTGCTGCAACTTCAGATTTTTTTTCTTTCTTGACGACGAAATATATCACTTGGGACATCATCAGATAGTATCGGCAATAATAGTCACGGCTGTTATTTGTTGATGCATGCTACACATCACATAACAAAAAAAATAACAGTTCACCTGCCCCCAAAACTAAAAATTCACCGCGCTATAGTTAGAACGTATGTTGCATCTATTTGTTCTAACTATATTTTGTTTTTACGATACTATCCTTCGACCGACCGCAAAATCCTCCAGAAAGACGCAGCTCTCGGAGGCTTACAGTGATATATATATGAGGGTGTTGGTTCTGATATGTTGGTTCACAGGTAGCAAAATTCATGCAAAAGTGCACACTTGTTCGATGGGTTTGAAGGGTTATCGCGGATCAGCATTACAGCTTCTCAATTGCCTGAATGATTAGGTCTCGCTCCTCGCCAAGTTCATCTTCGCCTGTAAAATGGAGCAAAATCAGTAATGCTAAAATACTGCAGGTCATTTTTTTCCCTTCACATTGAATCGGTCATTCATGCGATGGTATGACACAAGATTGTGGTCCTTACTACCCAATCCTTCTTTTTCATTTGAACCTGGTCATAAGTGGAATCTAAGGTGGAAACTATGGAAGATTCAGGCACATCACTACCTTTACTTGCAGGAAGATTGTGGAGTAGTTTCAACAATTCTCTGCGATTGTCTCGCAAAGCTTCAACAATACTGCGAGGCTTGTTTGGATTGGCAACAAATACCTGTTTGGCACAGGAAATGGACCCAAGAAAATGGTTAAGAGGAATTAATTATGACAGGGCATATACATGTACGAGAACTTAAAGATGGTACCTTAAAAACGTGGAACGCACATATTCTGATATTTTTGCTTGAATCCTACAGAAGATGCCGGTTAGTAGTGACAACTGACACACCTATTAAAAGATCGGATGGCTACACACATGATATTTTATACTCCCTCCGATCCTAAATATGTGTCGCAGTTTTGAACCACATATTTAGGATCGGAGGTAGTACTATTTGCATAGAAATGGAAAACCTACTCAAAAAAGGAAATAAATATTTAATCGACTTAAGAAAATTTACAAGAAGGTACTTCTAAGAAATCAAGCATCTCAAATGTATATTCATGTCTGAACTTGAAGACAACTGCTGGAACCCTCAGAGATAAGACTTCTGTATTAAAAAGGTTAACATAATGCTTCGATTATCACAATGTTGCACATTCACTTTCAACAAGTGTGCAACTACTGTTGTCATTCATACAGAAATTAATGAAGCAGTTAACTCTCTGTATTGTAACTTAGGTATCCACCAAAAAAAGTGTACAGACATCCCTATTGTCATACGGTCAAAATCTTATACAGATACATAGGCTTATACAGATGCCAATACCAGCTAATGGAATCATAGTTCACAAGCAGGCAAGACTACTGAAATGTGACAAGTGCACTGCAGGAAAATGGACTCTCCATGAAAAAATTCACAACAAAACAGCTTCTACATGCACAACTTAAATGACATAATGCTCTTGAAACTATTGAATGGAATCAAAATCATATTACAGTTTTAGCATAATATCCATAAGATATCACAAAAGGGGGATTTTAGATATGAACATGACAAGAAATATAGCAATGAATAACCACTCGAGTAATTCCTAAATCAACAATAAGGTACTGATACCTTCAGTAGACCAATCATAATATTTAGGAAACAAACTTCCATAATAAATCGCTTCATTATTTTAGAGTTTGAAGCCTCCAACAGAAATTCTGAAAGGAACTGAAAATACAGACAACATTATTACTTTTTTTCAAATTGAATGAGATAATTAACTAGAGCATCTGAACATAGTCTAACCTTCACTGACTGCCGCCTCGTTACATAATTATTTGATGTTAAAATCCTTGTGTAGAGTTCAAAGAACTGATCAAGATGTTGGACTGTTAGTGACAAGAGGAATGGAATTATCCAATATGTTAGACTGTTAGTGATCTGGTTCAGCTTTAGATGAGCAGTTCAATTTTCACCCGATTGCAAAATAGTTTTTATATAGGCATTAGGCAAGCAAACAATGAAATTTGAATTATTAGGCATATCAATAGTAGCATGGCCGAGTCAAAGAGGTAATAATCCAACAATGATGGCTGTCAATATATAAACTCAACAAAACTTCATTCCATAAAGAATTGTCATTTCATCTATCACATGAATACATAATATCTTCAGAACAAGAGAATGACCTTCTGGTAATGGGAGCCCAAGAATTCAGAGACAACGGTTTCATGTTTGGTAAGCAAATCCTGCAAACATCTTGTCATGAAAAAGCATTAAATTTACAAAAAGATAAACATGCAAATATGGATTTACCTTGAAAGTGCTTAGAGCATCAGAAGCAATATCAAAGTTCGGCAGCTCAACATACTCGAAAAATAGCTCAAAGCTATTGGATTCCAATATATATCTGAAAGAGGGCTACAAAATTAAATTGTATGCAAAATGAATTAATTAACTTGATTAGTTTTCTGTTTCATAAAAAATGTTGTGCTAGTATGGATATAACTACAGTCATGAGAGATGAACAAAATCATTCACTGATGATACTTTGTGTTAAAGTAAATATGAGGTTACAAATCTGTTTAGAAGGTGGCTAGGTGGCTAACAGGCAAGGTTATTAATAGTGCTGAAGAAAGGACATTCTGGTAGATAATGCACTGAGAAATAAACAGTAAATTTATTATTTTTCATATAATTGGAGACAATGCATCTAACTCTCAGTATACATACAGGCAAACAACTATGTGGCCATTAAACTTTCTTTTTCAGAGTAAACATTACCAAGGCATGGTAAGAAATTTTCATGCACGTTATCACGTAGACAAAGATTCCTAGGGAAGGTCAAACACATCAACATCTTCTTCACTCATATTCTTTTGTAAAGGGTGTGCCTTGTGCTACATTTAGTTCGGCACAGATTTATCTAGAAAAAGTTAGATGGGGATGTCAAAACAGTGTCAAACCAAAGGCTGTCCCAACTGGAAGAAAAAGTTGAAGGCTTACTTTGCAAGGGTTGGATATTTTATGCATTCTCTCAGCATACTCCCACAGTTTAGTGCAACGTCCAAGTTCTTGTAGCTGTTGCAAGAGTTAATCAAACAAACTTACAAAGATATAGTGTTCAAAAATTGTAACAAGCAAGTCCTATAAAAAATTAAAAATGCCGCCACAAAAGATATAATCACGGTCAGCAAGGCTCGAAAGTGCAGGGCTCTTTGGCAACACGCTACTAGTTAAACGCCTAATTGACAGTTATAGAAGTACATAATGATAAGGAAAACCAATGAGAGCAAATAATGATAAGGAAGAGAAACTAGCCATACAGGCAACTAGACAACAGTTTGTTAAATATCTCTGTAATCATGCTTTTACCATTAATGTTCATTGTTCCAATATATATAGCTGGGCAATTGGATGGCTTACCAACCAACTAGGAAATCTAAAAGCTCCATATGATCTTCAATATACTTCACACAGCAATAATTTTCATCATCCTTCTGACTAAGCAAAATGCACCAGCAATTAGCCAGATCCTTTCTTACCTGCAATTCAGAGCTAGTGAGTTCAGTTATAGTTAATAAAAAACGGATAAATGTGTCTAATCGATAAATGACATACTTCCCAACCCAGCGAAGGCAGATTCTGAACAAAGAGGGAAAGCACGTCCTCCTTGCAAATTTCAAGGGCTATTTGCAGGACTTGCTCTTGATTTGGTTCTGCTTCTCCATCACCAGAGAGCAATTGCCGCAAGGATGAGATGTTTTTCCCAACCTCTTCGAGAGCCTAAAAAGATAAATAAACAGGAATCTTATCTGCATCACAACTGTGCACAAGTAATATTTGCAGAATTAAATGAATACAAACTAAATAAAAGTGACTTGTCTCACTATAGTACGGCATGAATTAAACTTGCAAACCTCATCATACAACACTATGATATAAAAAGCTTACTGCTTTCCAGAGCAGTGAGTAATAACAAACTGAGATAAGAATTAATATGGTCACACTAATAAAACTCGCTTAAACAAGATTTTCCCACAAATTCTATACTAAATAGTACACTATTTTTTTATTCAAACCTTCTTTTTAGAAAGTTCCAATCATGCAGCTTACAGCTTTCCATAGAAGTGAAGAATAACAAACTGAAATAAGAAATAATTTGACCACGGATGCAAAGCCAAACAAACCACTATTTTTCTTTCAGCTCTGCCATTCGATCACACAAGAGAAAAAATATTTACAAGATGGCCTCCGGAGAGGGAAAGAAAACTAATAAAAGGCTGCAGCCAAGGAAAACTACAGTGCCTGGTCTCTGGGATCATCAGGAAGGTGTAAGCCCTCTGCTCTATCTCATCGCGGATAAGCCCCACAACATCAAGCAAAGTTAGCACCTCGTTCCTGAAAACCCTCCTATTTATACTAATGAAAGTAATGACAAAACCACTCATGAAACTAGCTTAAGCTCACAATGTTTTCTTAAGAGTAATAAAGCGCCCTTTATCGGAAAAAAATCCACAAAATTTACACTAATTAGTACACTGTATTTTTCTTTTATGTAAACCTTCTTTTAAGAAAGTTCCAATCATGACGTATTAGGGAACATTGTCCCAGTTAAATCTAGCAAACGCTCCAACATAATTTCACCATGAAACGCTACTTCTCAGTTACAAAGAAATGAAATAAACGATCCCCAGGCAATAGACCACCGTGATCTTTCCATAAGATTACCCAAACTGCAGAGCAATCAAGATTGCAACTCTTTTACTCCCAATTGCGTGATCCTGCAATAATCTGGAGGGCACGCACGAATGCTCCCTCCAACTTGTAGCATACATGGAAGGGGGCTAGATTAGAGTAGGCATCGGAGACGGGAGAAGAGATTAACCCTGGCGCCGGTATTGGTGGAGAGAGCGATGAAGGAGTCCTTGATGGAGCGGACCACCTCCTCTTGCGTCGACGGCCGCATCCGCGACGCCATCCGGAATAAGAATGACATCTGTCGTCGCCTCTCGCCGGCACCGGAACGGAATGGTGCTGCTGTTCTGTTGCCGGGTCGGGCGGTTCCGGTGGCCCTTTTCTTTCTCGCCAGCCCGTAACTTTTTGCTTTTTAACCCCTTCTCTTTCTTTGTTACACTTCTTATGCTTCTTTTTAGGGGTGAAACTAGAGCCGGAGCGCTCAAAATATTTGTTCTGATATCTCTATCATGTTTTCTCGTTCCAAAGACCCGCAAAACCCGATAATTTTAAATACTAGGCCTATTTGTCAACGACATTTTGGGCGATTTTAGGCAATGAGACAATAATCCTCATGGTCACTCAAATTTATATTCAGTGTCAAGATTGGCTTATAGAATGGCAACAAAAGCTATACCGTAGCCACGACAAGCATAGACGGGGAGTCCCTACATGACAACATGCTACTCTTACATCTAGCACAACCACCTAAATATCAGTAGAACAAAATGTCTAGGACAAATTAATTATAGTCATGATTACTTTTATATTTCCACCTTAAATTGATGGATATGTTAGGATTATACTGTTCTTATTCTTGATTCTACTTTATATTTGCGATACATTGTGAGTAAAGTAAATTCTTTTGTCAATTTTTTTTGTAGCCTCACCTTAAAGCCACCTATAGCATTTGCACAGAATTGCAAATGCCTAGCGCATACATTACATCGTTCATGGTTCATGGTGAGCCATGAGCTGGCTAAGTTAGGAAAAGTCTATTGCCGAACTGATGTATGGCTGAGGCATGCTCCCCCGGAGATTGCCGAAGCCATGGCACATGATTGTAACCCTGCTGGTATTTAATAGATCCTTGATTTCCACAAAAAAAAATCTTGACAGCCAACTTGTCTAGGGATCTGGTTCACCAATTTTCTATACTAAAATCAAACAACGGAATATAAGCTTAATATAAAGGAAAGACATAAGTAAGATGGGCCAACCGTGTAGAATTTATGAGACACGCTTATTAACAATGACACCTCTCTAACAATTTTATGAGGCTCATTTACTATTGATTGTGATAATGTGGTCTATCCACCTCCAAAAATATAATGAATTATAACTAATTTTTTGTTTTGGAAAAGGGACTATGTTTCAAATTTGTCAAATATGATCAAAAACTAAATATGATTTCATAATTTTAAATTACATCAAAAGGTGGGTATGAAATATCCATAGTTGGTGCATTGGATGGACGCCAAGTGATTGATACTATACCCCTCGGGCATGAGATTCTTGTTTCAGCGGGGGAATCTATCAAGCTTGATCAACTATTAACAAGCAATCTTAATGTGGGAGGTTGTGGTCATAGGGATGTGGAAATAGTGCTTCACAATCCATTGTGCATCCAAGGCCTTTTGTTCTTCTTCCCATCTGTTATTTTGGCATAAGTATTTTTGGCTCCCAACAATAAACAGTTGAAAAGGTTCAGTTGTACGAAATGAATTTCTAGGTCCCGGGATTTCTTACCATCGTGTTGGTAAAAAGCCTCAATTTATTGGCAATTGCTAGAATTGTCTATGATCTATTTGGAAATTCCTTTTGTTTAGACTTTTTTTGTTTACGAAATGTCTGGAATTCCTCATTTCTATCTCATGCAAAAGAAGAGAATCGAATCCAAGGCAAATGCGAGAACAATAAAAGGATTTCTTCCTTTTTAGAGGGATTTCGAGTCTTTATAATCCTCTATTTGACATAAGAAAAGGGAATTTTGCCTTTTTCTTGTGCTGATTCTTCTTCTATCAAAACAATAATCTTTTTTTTCTTAATTCGTCAAAGATTAATGTTGTGTTTTTATTTATTCGGGTGTGCCTCTTCGATATATTCTTCTTTTGCTTAGGTTCAGGTGAGATAGTAGACATATTTCTTGTGATTGTGAGCAAATGGAATTTCTTAACTTGTTCAATTAAGTTCAACTTCAAACTTATAGATTTTAAAACTCTTCTTTTTAAGGGTAGTTTTTATTTTATGCTGGTTTAGTAGTGGATGCAAAAATATTGAATATTCCATGTTTATAGAATGTGAATTAAAAAAAAGTGAAATTATAGAAATATTGGAAAATGGAAATACACTTGACATGGTTATACCCTACGGGTACACGACATTAGCATACCTGGTCCATCCCAAGGAAGGATCACAAGAATACACGCGGCCCATGGAGATTTTTGGGTGGCCCAAGCTCATGACATCTTTGGATCCTTGGAGAGAAAGACTAGAACAGGTAGAATATTCAAAGGGGCAAACCCTAAATCCGTAACCTGGGTAAATCTCGTGTCCCCTGGTTGCTTGTCTATTAACCGTTCCGCGATCTCCAGCACCCTCATCTTCTCCAAAACCCAAGCTCATAACAATGGGCATTGAAGAAATCAAACCTCGTCAATTGGTGTCGTCTATGGGAATAGGGGGCGCTGATTGTGCGATCGTGACAGTCCCGACCAAAGCGATCTACAACTCCTCGGCGACGGAGAGCCATCTCCTCTTCAACGCTTTCGACTTCACCGCCCACTCGCCAGCCACCCTGAAGGACTTCGAGCCCGTAGGCGACGAGCTCGAGATCCTGTTCGGAAGCTTCTGCTTCCAGGTGGGATAGACCGGCACTCTCCGCCTCCCAGAGCGGGTGCCTATGCCATCGATCAGGCCAGCCTCGTGGTCCCCGCATCCCAGCGTGCTACGCACGTCAACATCGAGAGATGAGTCATACGACAACAGCAGCTGCAACTCAGATCTGTGTGATCCCCCGTCGGATGAAGGGACCTACGGTTCCAGATCCGAAAGTTGCGGCAGCAGCGATCCAATCCGCGGATGCTACCAATGCGTCGTGGTCATCCAAAGCGAAAATAAGCAACAACCGCCAGGTTCGGGTGCCCATATACCGCCACCCAACCCATAGGGTAGAAACGGCAAAAACAAGAGGCAACCATCCCTCCCACCCAACGAGGACGACCCCGATGCTAGTCAAGTAATCCACCTCGGCGAGGAAGGATGGAACCAGGCACGCGAAGCCGTGGCGGGCAACAAGATCCTGCCTGTGGGTGCCTCACAGGACCTACTGATGGCATACCACGTGCTCCTCATCGAAGAGCACAAAAAGCAGGTGAAGATGCAAAAGATACTTGAAAACACAAGCAAGCAGCCTCGGAGTCTAGCGCGCGGCGAGCTGCGCTCTCTGCCGTTGGTGGCTCTAGCTCGCACGGCAATCAAGCCAACAAGCATCGCTCTCGCACGGATAACATGGATCCCGCTACACGTCGCGAGGTGACTCGAACCCTCAACATGTCCTTCATGGATATGGACGCCAACGGAAACGTCATCCCGAAGACGCCACAAGTTGCGATCATGGCAGCCACCACATATCTCGCGTCCCATATACCTCCGGTGGGGGACCCAAAGAGAGCCATGCACAAGCCCGCACTAGCCGGGCTCGGACTAGTTGGAGCTGCGCTCCACGAGGAGGCTCCTGCGGAGCCTAAAAAGAAGGCCGCGATCAGATTCAATCGCAGCCCCCACACCCTCATGCGAAGAGGATGAACACGACCTACCTCGACGACGCAAGAGCCCACGACATCGCAGCCGCGACTACGGCGCTCGAAACGACATTGCACAGTGCAAGGTCGACAAGGCACGCGCCAAGCGCGTGTGCTCATCCGAATCCGAAGAGGATGACGACGAAGGAGAACTCTACGGGGCTCGATGCTTTAGCAGATCTGTTCGGCGGACATGGATGCCGAGAAACTTCAAGCTTCCTTCGTACACTCCAAAGTTTGATGGCACACGGGACCCTAAGGCGTGGCTCAACGACCACCTATCGCCCGTCAAGCTGCACGGTGGAAACAAAAACACCGCTCTACAGTGCCTCCAACTGCAGCTGACAGGCGCATCCCGGATCTGGCTCAGCAGCCTGTCCTCGGGATCCATCTGAAGCTTGGAGTAACTGGCTATAGTTTCATCTGAAACTTTAAGAGTACCAGCAAGAGGCCAGCCTCGATCGAAGAGCTGCGGGCCTTCACACAACAAACGGGGGAATCCATTCGCTCGTACATACTACGTTGGTCCAACATCAAAAACTCTGCGGCACACATCTCCGAGGAGAGAACCATCGACGCCTTCAAAGATGGCGTCAAGCGCCAGGACTTCAAGGAAGAACTTGGGCGCGTCAAGCCCAAGACACTTGACCACCTCATGGACATCGCCAACAGGTGGGCGGATGGCGAGGACTCCGTCCACCGAGCACACTCGGATGAGGAAGATGACTACGGCTGCTCGACGCGAGCGCCGCAACAAACGAAGATCGCGACGGACCCGACATGGTCGCGGCTGGATACGCCGATCGCCGCAACGAAAGCAACCGCAGCAGCGGCGGATACCATGGAAACAACTTCCACGATGGAGGACGCCCAACGCAAACGTGGCAACGCCGTGGCCGCGACGGCGAGCCCTCGGCATACTACAAGTTGTCGGGCCCATGCACCATCCACTTCTACATCGATAAGCAAGATGGCAAAAAGAAGGCCAGTCATATGCTCAAGGACTGCCGCGAGTTCCAGAAACTCAGCGAGAGCTTGTCCCAGATGAGAAAGCAGATCCCGAACCCTAGGTTCGGACACGCACCTGTACCAGGTGACATCGCCCACGGAGCTCCTCCACCACCACCCGTGGGACCTTCGAATCACGCGGTCGCACCGATGCAGAACAACGGCGTAAACGGGTTCCCCGCGCCGAAAGGGTCACTGATGATCCAAAAGGGGTGCCCAACAAACAGAGTGCAAAAGAAGATCACCCGCCAGGTCAGCTTGGCCGTGACCGCTCCACCTGCCATCCCTGAGTACCTCAGCGGTTCGGAGTCCTGCATCACATCCAGTCGTTCGGATCACCCCCGCCAGATCCCTCGCCTAGGTCATGCTGCCCTGGTACTCGAGGCGCAGATCGGAGGATTCGAGATGAGCCGGGTCTTCATGGACGGCGGCGGCGGCACCAATCTGATGTTCGCTAGCACCTTAGCAGCAATGCGGATCCCGCTGTGCAGCCTGGAACAATCTAACACAATGTTCCACGACATCATCCCAGGGAAGGGCATATTTTGAAGGGTTTCGCAGCATAGTAAATTAAAAAAATTCTACGGATGTGAACGGGAAAGCCAAGATCTAATCTAGGAGATGCAAACAACGAGGGGGATTAGATGAGATTTTCATACCCTTGAAGATCCGCACAGCGGAACGTTCGTCGGAACTTGGGTGATGTAGTCGTACTCGCTTCTCCTCATCGCGATCCGATCTGATCTAACACCGCAAGTGGTGATGCCTCCGAGAGATGCACACATGCGGCACCTCGACGGCGCGGTGCAAGTGGTGGAGAGTTTCTGCAGCAGGGCTTCGCCTACGTGCAGTCGGGAGGGAGAGAGAGAGGAGGGCAACAGGGCGGCTAGGGTTGTGGAGGAGGTGTGGGGGGAGGGTGCGCCCCAGCCCTCTATATATAGAGGGGTGGGCGCCAGCCCTAGCCCCTCCCCCAAGCCCTAGGCCGGTGGCCAAGGAGGGAGGAGTGGGGGGCAAGTTTCCCCCTCCTTCTAGAAGCTTTCCTAGGGTTTGCCCTAGATCTGGCCGGCTGGGCCCTATGGGGCCTTGTTCCCCTGGCCCAATGCGGCCAGGGCACTCCCTCATAGGCCCATGCCCCCTCCCGGAAGGTGGGGCCACGTTGGTCCCCCTCCGAAAGGTTCTAGAAGCTTCCGGTACAATATCGATTAACCCGAAACAATTCCGAACTCCAAAAACTGCATTGCTTTATATGAATCTTATTCTCCGGACCATTTCAGAACATCTCGTGATGTCCCGGACCCATCCGAGACTCCGAACAAAAACTCATAAACCAATTATCCAATCTATCCTAGCGTCGAGACACGTTAAGTGTGTGACCCTTCGGGTTCGAGAATGTGCAGACATGATCTTATATCAATAATCAACAGCGGGGTCTGGAAACCCATATTGACTCCCACACATTCATCGATGATCATATCTGATGAACCACGATGCCGGGATTCAATCAATCCCATATATATATATTCCCTTCGTCTCGCAATATTTTACTTGCCCGAGATTTGATCGTCGATACCATCATACCTAGTTCAATCTCGTTCACAGCAAGTACTTTACTCGTTCCGTAATCCGATATCACTTTGTGATTAACTCCTTAACCACATGCTTGCAAGCGGTATTGATATCGATTACCGAGTGGGCCCAAAGTATATCTCTCCGACTTGGGAGGGACAAATCCCATTTCGATACATACAACCCAGCAGGTACTTTCCGATCACCTAAGAGAAACCTTTATGATCACCCTCTCATAGGATGACGTTTGATGACCTCAAAGCCTTCTTCCGATACCAGGGAGTTGTATTATCTCATGGTCTAAGGAATACAATATTTGACATAAGAAAAGCTTCGCAAAGATGAACACGATGACACGATCTAATTGCTCCGCTTAGTTTGGGTATGTCCATCATATCATTCTCCCATTGATATGATCTCATTATTAACCAACAACTGATGTCTATGGTTAGGAAACCTTAACCATCATTAATCAATGAGCTAGTCCATAGAGGCATACTAGGGACACGGTGTTGTTCACAAACCACACAAGTATTAAAGTTTCCGCTTAATACAATTCTAGCATGGAATATAAACTTTATCATGAACAAGAATTATAATAATATCATCTTTATTATTGCCTCTAGGGCATAATTCCAACAGTCTCCCACTTGCACTAGAGTCAATAATCTAGTTTACATTTGGCAACAATCTCACACCCATGGCACTAAGGTGTTGATCATGTTTTGCACGTGGAAGAGGTTTAGTCAATGGATCTGCGACATTCAGATATGTATGTACTTTGCTAATCTTCAGACCTCCATCTGCTATATAATCTCGGATTATATGAAACTTGCGGTTGATATGCTTGGTCTTTGGATGATATCTTGGTTCCTTAGCGAGTGCTATGGCGCCAGTGTTGTCACACAATATCTCCAGTGGGTCCAATGCACTTGGAACCACGCCAAGCTCAGTGATGAATTTCCTGATCCAAACTCCTTCACTTGATGCTTCTGCAGCAGCCATGTATTCCGCTTCTACTGTAGATCCTGCGATCACGCTTTGCTTGCAGCTTTTCCAGCTCACAGCTCCTCCATTCAAAATATAAACGTATCCTGTCTGAGATTTAGAATCATCCTTGTCGGTGTCGAAACTAGCGTCGACGTAACCTTTTACGACGAGCTGTTCATCACCTCCATAGACTAAGAACATTTCTTTAGTCCTATTTAGGTACTTTAGGATGTTCTTCACGGCTGTCCAGTGTTCCACTCCTGGATCACTTTGATATATGCTCGTCAAACTAAGAGCATTGGACATATCCGGTCTAGTACACAACATGGCATACATGATAGAACCTATGGCTGAGGCATAAGGCACTTTGCTCATAGCTTCTCTATCATTTACCGTAGCTGGACACTGAGCCTTGCTCAAATATCTTAACTGACAACATAGGCACTGAACCCTTCTTTGCCTTATCCATTCTGAACCTTTTCAGAACTTTGTCTAGGTATGTACTCTGTCTTAAAGCTATCAGGCATCTTTGTCTATCTCTATAGATTTTGATGCCCAATATATAAGCAGCTTCACCTAGGTCTTTCATTGAAAAACACTTGTTCAAATAACTCTTCACATCGTTAAGCATGTTGATGTCATTTCCAATAATCAATATGTCATCCACATATAGTACCAGAAATGTCACCGAGCTCCCACTCACTTTCTTGTAGATACAAGCTTCTTAGCAATTTGGAACAAATCCAAAGCTCTTGATCACTTGATCAAAATGAAGGTTCCAACTCCGAGATGCTTGCTTCAGTCCATAAATGGAACGCTGAAGTTTGCATACCTTATCAGCATCCTTAGGATCGACAAAACCTTCGGGTTGCATCATATACAACTCTTCATCAATGTTGCCATTGAGGAACGCAGTCTTGACATCCATCTGCCATATTTCATAATCATGAAACGCAGCAATTGCTAATAAAATCCGAATGGACTTAAACATCGCTACGGGAGAGAAAGTCTCATCGTAGTCAACACCTTGAACTTGTCGAAAACCTTTTGCGACAAGTCGTGCTTTATAGACGGTAACATTACCATCCGTGTCTGTTTTCTTCTTGAAAATCCATTTGCACTCAACGGCCTTTCGGTCGCTAGGACGGTCCACCAAAGTCCATACTTGGTTTTCGCTCATGGATCCCAATTCGGATTTCATGGCTTCTAGCCATTTCTCAGAGTCTGGGCTCATCATCGCTTCCTCATAGTTCGTAGGTTCACTGTCTTCTACCAACAAGACAGTCAAGACAGGGTTGACGTACCACTCAGGAGGGGCACGCGACCTTGTCGACCTGCGACGTTCAGTAGCAGCACCGTCCGAAGCTTCATGATCCTTGTCATTAGCTTCCTCTATTGTTGGTGCAGGCGGCACTGGAACAATTTAAGGTGTTGCGCTACTCTCCAACTCAAGAGAAGGTTCAACAACCTCGTCTAGCTCTACTTTCCTCCCACTCACTTCTTTCAAGAGAAACTCCTTCTCAAGAAAGGAACCGTTCTTTGCGACAAACACTTTGCCTTCGGTTCTGTGATATAAGGTATACCCAATAGTTTCCTTAGGGTTTCCTATGAAGACGCATTTCTCCGCTTTGGGTTCGAGCTTGTCCGGCATCAACTTCTTGACGTAGGCTTCGCATCCCCAAACTTTAAGAAACGACAACTTAGGTTTAGCACCAAACCACGGTTCATACGGTGTCGTCTCAACGGATTTAGATGGTGCCCTATTTAAAGTGAATGCAGCGGTTTATAATGCATAACCCCAAAATGATAATGGCAAATTAGTAAGAGACATCATTGATCGGACCATATCTAATAGGGTTCGATTCCGGCGTTCAGACACACCATTGCGCTGTGGTGTTCCGGGTGGCGTGAGTTGTGAAACGATTCCGCTTGCTTTAAGATGCATGAGAAAATCATAACTCAAATATTCACCTCCACGATCGGATCGTAGAAACTTAATCTCTCTATTACGATGGTTCTCCACTTCATTCTGAAATTCCTAGAACTTTTCAAATGTTTCAGATTTATGTTTCATTAAATAGATATACCCATATCTACTTAAGTCATCGGTAAAAGTGAGAAAATAGCGATATCCACCGCGCGTCGAAACACTCATCGGTCCGCATACATCGGTATGTATGATTTCCAACAAGTCTGTTGCTCGCTCCATCATTCCGGAGAACGGGGTTTTGATCATCTTGCCCATGAGGCATGGTTCGCATGTGTCAAATGATTCAAAATCAAGAGACTCCAAAAGTCCATCAGAATGGAATTTCTTCATGCGCTTTACACCAATATGACCTAGACGACAGTGCCACAAATAAGTAGTATTATCACTATGTACTTTGCATCTCTTAGCCTCAATGTTATGGATGTGTGTTTCATCCCTTTCGAGATTCAGAAGAAATAAACCATTCACAATAGGTGCATGACCATAAAAGATGTTACTCATATAAATAGAACAACCATTATTCTCCGATTTAAATGAATAACCGTCTTGCAATAAACACGATCCAGAAATAATGTTCATTCTCAACGCAGGCACATAATAACACTTATTAAGGTTTAAAACTAATCCCGAAGGTAAAACTAAGGAGAGCGTGCCGATGGCCATCACATCAACTCTTGATCCGTTGCCAACGCGCATCTTCACCTCATCCCTCGCAAGCCGCCATCTATTCCGTAGCTCCTTTTCGAGTTACAAATATTAGCAACTGAACCAGTATCAAATACCCAGGCACTACAACGAGGGCTAGTAAGGAAAACATCAATAACATGTATATCAAATATACCTTTGATGGTGTCAGCCTTCTTGTCCGCTAAGTACTTCGGACAGTTGCGCTTCCGGTGACCCTTGTCCTTGCAATAGAAGCACTCAGTGTCCAGCTTGGGTCCAGACTTGAGCTTCTTCTCAGCAGGGGCAACGCGCTTGCCGCCACCTTTCTTGAAGGGCTTCTTTGCACCCTTACCTTTCTTGAAGGTGGGGGGCTTGTTGACCATCAGCACATGATTATCCTTTTTGATGTCCACCTCCGCAACCTTCAGCTTTGCGAAGAGCTCGGTGATCGTATCAGTGGAACCAATCTGATTATGAGTCACTACAAAACTTTTGTAGCTGGGAGGGAGTGATTGCATAACCCTGTCAATCTTGAGCTCCTCTGGAATCTTGCAGTCCAGTTGCTCAAGGCGTTGAGTGTAGCCCGACATCTTTATGGCGTGCTCACTAACGGAACTCCCTTCCTCCATCTTGCAGTTAAATAATTTCTCAGAGATCTCATATCTCTCAGAACGGGCCTGAGTCTGAAACATAATTTTCAGCTCCTCAAGAATCTCAAAGGGCCCGGGATAGTCTTCAAAACGATTTTGAAGGTACGATTCCATAGCAAACAACATGGTGCTCTTAATCACACCATAATCATCTTTGCACGACTGATAGACAGCTTTCTCATCAGCCGGCGCATCTACAGCAAGGACGTCACCTAACGCATTCTCAAGGACATAGTCCTTTTGACCCCCAGAGAGAATGATTCTCAGATTGCGGAACCAGTTGGTGAAGTTAGACCCATTGTTTTTAAGCTTTTCCTTCTCAGCAAAAACGTTGAAGTTGAAGTTGGACTTAGCCATTTGATCTACAATGTTTGCAAGTACAAATTAGACTATGTTCATGATAACTAGTTCAACTTAATCAAATTACTAGATGAACTCCCACTAAATTCAACATCCC
This sequence comes from Avena longiglumis, assembly GCA_030063025.1. Taxonomy (NCBI): domain Eukaryota; kingdom Viridiplantae; phylum Streptophyta; class Magnoliopsida; order Poales; family Poaceae; genus Avena; species Avena longiglumis. Next base: position 442,886,282 of record CP125975.1, on the reverse strand, counting down.
TCAAGTTGTTTAGTGAATATGATCCAAATTCACCACACCTAATCCGATCTTCACGAGAAGAGATGTGGCTTCAATGATGGACAACGAAGTGTCGATCATATCATTAATATGACTCATGCTTAACCTTTCGGTTCATGTGTTCTGAGGCCATGTCTGTACATGCTAGGCTCGTCAAGTCAAACCCAAGTATTTCCGCGTGTGCAAAACTGGCTTGCACCCGTTGTATGTGAACGTAGAGTCTATAGCACTCGATCATCACGTGATGCTTGGACACGACGAACTTTCGCAACGGTGCATACATGGGGAGAACACAGTTTTATCTTGATCTTTAAGTGAGGAATCATCTTATAATGCTACCGTCGCGATCTAAGCATAATAAGATACATAAAAGGATAAACATCACATGCATATAACTTTATGTGACATGGTATAGCCAATCTTTGCGCAATGATCTCCATCTTGTGCGTGCCGGCATGATCTCCATCACTCCACCATGATTGCCTCCACCATGAATAACAACTACAACTATTGCTAACTACTTAGCGATAAAGTAAAGCTATTACATGGCGTATAAGAAGTTGACACACAGGTCATACACAATTATAAAGACAACCATATGGCTCCTGCCGGTTGTGTACTCATTGACATGCAAGTCGTGAAACATTACAAAAAATGATCATTGCATACAACATACACATCACATCTTGGGCCATACCATATCATAGAAAACACTCCCTGCAAAAACAAGTTAGACGCCTCTACTTTGTTGTTGCATGTTTTACGTGGCTTATGGGAGTAGCAAGCTAAGAACGATTCTTACCTACGGAAATCCACAACGGTGATATTATGGTTGCCAAACTCCGGTGTAAATCCCATGACAACTATAGTGAGAGAAACTGGCATCCACCAGCCGCATGTGTGGAACAAGCCACACGTCAAGTGCGGAGCCGGTCTCGCGAACGACGTCGCGTAAGGTTGGCCTGGACCGCTTCAATCTCACTATCCCGCGTCATAAGAAGAACACAAACAAGAGGCTTGCAACAGAAAACATCAACGCCCGCAACAACCATGTTGCGTTCTACTCGTGAAACACATCTACGCATAGATCTAGCTCTGATACCACTGAAGGGTTTCGCAACATAGTAAATCAAAAAATTCTACGGATGCGAAGGGAAAGCCAAGATCTAATCTAGGAGATGCAAACAATGAGGGAGATTAGATGAGATCTTCATACCCTTGAGATTCGCATAGCGGAACGTTCGTCGGAACGTGGGTGATGTAGTCGTACTCGCTTCTCCTCCTCGCGATCCGATCCGATCTAACACCGCAAGTGGCGATGCCTCCAAGAGATGCACACGTGCGGCACCTCGACATCTACTCCTTCCTCGGTCCAACAATTATGGTGGAGAGACGGATTGGATCTACAACGCGACGGCGCGGTGCAAGTGGTGGAGAGTTTCTGCAGCAGGGCTTCGCCTACGTGCAGTCGGGAGGGAGAGAGAGAGGAGCACAACAGGGCGGCTAGGGTTGTGGATGAAGGGTTTCGCGGCATAGTAAATCAAAATTTTCTACGGAGCGAACAGAGGGAAAGCCAAGATCTAATCTAGGAGATGCAAACAACGAGAGAGATTGGATTAGATCTTCATACCCTTGAAGATTCGCATAGCGGAACGCTCGGAACGCGTGGGTGATGTAGTCGTACTCGCTTCTCCTCCTCGCGATCCGATCCGATCTAGCACCACAAGTGGCGGTGCCTCCGTGAGATGCACACGTGCAGCACCTCGACGTCTCCTCCTTCCTCGGACCAGCGAGTATGGTGGAGAGATAGATTGGATCTACAACACGACGGCATGGTGTATATGGTGGAGAATTTCTGCTGCAGGGCTTCGCCTACAAACAGTCGGGAGGGAGAGAGGAAGGTAGCAAGGCTGCTAGGGCTTGGAGGAAGGTGTGTGTAGTAGGGGGGAGGGGGCGCACCACCCCTCTATATATAGAGGGGGGGAAGCCCTTGCCCCTCCTCCAAGCCTATCTCTAGTTTAAACAATTTAAACTCTCCCTTATCTAGAAATCCTATCTCTAGTTTAAACGATTTAAACTCTCCCTTATCTAGAAATCCTATTTCTAGTTTAAACGAGTTTAAACTTATCTAGGATCGGCTGGGCCCTATGGGGCCTTGTGACCCTGGCCCAATGCGGCCAGGACACTCCCTCATAGGCCCATGACCCCTCCCGGAAGGTGGGGCCACGTTGGTCCCCTTCAGGAAAGTTCTAGAAGCTTCTGGTACAATACCGATTAACCCAGAACAATTCTGAACTCCAAAAACTGCACTGCCTTATATGAATCTTATTCTCCGGACCATTCCGGAACCTCTCGTGATATCCCGGATCCCATCCGAGACTCTGAACAAAAATTCATAAACCAATTATCCAATCTATCCTAGCGTCGAGATACGTTAAGTGTGTGACCCTGCGGGTTCGAGAATATGCAGACATGATCTTCTATCAATAATCAGCGGGTGCAGGCACCCATATTGACTCACACATTCATCGATGATCATATCGGATGAACCACGATGCCAGGATTCAATCAATCCCATATATATATTCCCTTCGTCTCGCGATATTTTACTTGCCCGAGATTCGATCGTCGTACCGTCATACCTAGTTCAATCTCGTTCACAAGAAGTACTTTACTCGCTCCGTAATCGATATCACTTTGTGATTAACTCCTTAACCACATGCTTGCAAGCGGTGTTGATATCGACCGAGTGGGCCCAAGAATATCTCTCCGACTTGGGAGGGACAAATTCCATCTCGATACATACAACCCAATGGATACTTTCCGATCACCGAGAGACACCTTTATGATCACCCTCTCATAGGATGACGTTTGATGACCTCAAAGCTTTCTTCCGATACCGTGAGTTGCATTATCTCATGGTCTAAGGAATACAATATATGACATAGGAAAAGCTTCGCAAAGATGAACACGATGAAACGATCTAATTGCTTCGCTTAGTTTGGTCTGCTCCATCATATCATTCTCCAATGATATGATCTCATTATCAATTGACAACTCATGTCTATGGTTAGGAAACCTTAACCATCATTGATCAATGAGCTAGTCCTTAGAGGCGTACAGGGGACACGGTGTTGTTCACAAACCACACAAGTATTAATGTTTCCGCTTAATACAATTCTAGCATGGAATATAAACTTTATCATGAACAAGAATTATAATAATAACATCTTTATTATTGCCTCTAGGGCATAATTCCAACAGCCTCCCACTTGCACTAGAGTCAATAATCTAGTTTACATCGGCAACAATCTCACACCCATGGCATCGAGGTGTTGATCATGTTTACACGTGGAAGAGGTTTAGTCAATGGATATGCGACATTCTGATCCGTATGTACTTTTCTAATCTTGGATCTCCATCTCGCTATATAATCTCGGATTATATGAAACTTGCGTTGATATGCTTGGTCTTTGGATGATATCTTGGTTCCTTAGCGAGTGCTATGGCGCCCGATGTTGTCACACAATATCTCCGGGGTCCAATGCACTTGGAACCACACCAAGCTCGATGATGAAGTTTCGATCCAAACTCCTTCACTTGACGCTGCGGCAGCCATGTATTCCGCTTCTCGTAGATCCCGCGAACACGCTTTGCTTGCAGCTTCTCGACTCCAGCTCCTCCATTCAAAATATAAACGTATCCGTCTCGAGATTTGGAATCATCCTTGTCGTGTCGAAACTAGCATCGACGTAACCTTTACGACAAGCTGTTCATCACCCCATAGACTAAGAACATTTCTTTAGTTCTATTTAGGTACTTTAGGATGTTCTTCACGGTTGTCCAGTGTTCCACTCCTGGATCACTTTGATATCTGCTCGTCAAACTAAGAGCATTGGACACATCCGGTCTAGTACACAGCATGGCATACATGATGGAACCTATGGCCGAGGCATAAGGCACTTTCCTCATAGCTTCCCTATCATTTACCGTAGCTGGACACTGAGCCTTGCTCAATATCTTACCTGACAACATAGGCACTGAACCTTTCTTTGCCTTATCCATTCTGAACCTTTTCAGAACTTTGTCTAGGTATGTACTCTGGCTTAAAGCTATCAAGCGTCTTTGTCTATCTCTATAGATTTTGATGCCCAATATATAAGCAGCTTCACATAGGTCTTTCATTGAAAAACACTTGTTCAAATAACTCTTCACATCGTTAAGCATGTTGATGTCATTTCCAATAATCAATATGTCATCCACATATATTACCAGAAACGTCACCGAGCTCCCACTCACTTTCTTGTAGATACAAGCTTCATAGCAATTTGGAACAAATCCAAAGCTCTTGATCACTTGATCAAAACGAAGGTTCCAACTCCGAGATGCTTGCTTCAGTCCATAAATGGAACGCTGAAGTTTGCATACTTTACTAGCATCCTTAGGATCGACAAAACCTTTGGGTTGCATCATATACAACTCTTCATCAATGTTCCCATTGAGGAAAGCAGTCTTGACATCCATCTGCCATATTTCATAATCATGAAACGCAGCAATTGCTAATAAAATCCGAATGGACTTAAACATCGCTACGGGAGAGAAAGTCTCATCGTAGTCAACACCTTGAACTTGTCGAAAACCTTTTGCGACAAGCCGTGCTTTATAGACGGTAACATTACCATCCGCGTCCGTTTTCTTCTTGAATATCCATTTGCACTCAACATCCTTTCGGTCGCTAGGAGGGTCCACCAAAGTCCATACTTGGTTTTCGCTCATGGATCCCAATTCGGATTTCATGGCTTCCAGCCATTTCTCAGAGTCTGGGCTCATCATCGCTTCCTCATAGTTCGTAGGTTCACTGTCTTCTACCAACAAGACAGTCAAGACAGGCTGCATACCACTCGGGAGGGGCACGCGACCTTGTCGACTGCGACGTTCGATGCAAGACCGTCAAGCTTCATGATCCTTGTCATTAGCTTCCTCTATTGTTGGTGCGCAGTGACCTTTGGAACAATTTGTGCTGCGCTACTCTCCAATTCAAGAGAAGGTTCAATAACCTCGTCAAGCTCTACTTTCCTCCCACTCACTTCTTTCGAGAGAAACTCCTTCTCAAGAAAGGAACCGTTCTTTGCGACAAACACTTTGCCTTCGGTTCTGTGATAGAAGATATACCCAATAGTTTCCTTAGGGTATTCTATGAAGACACATTTCTCCGCTTTGGGTTCGAGCTTGTCCGGCATCAACTTCTTGACGTAAGCTTCGCATCCCCAAACTTTAAGAAACGACAACTTAGGTTTAGCACCAAACCACAGTTCATACGGTGTCGTCTCAACGGATTTAGATGGAGCCCTATTTAAAGTGAATGCAGCGGTTTCTAATGCATAACCCCAAAATGATAACGGCAAATCAGTAAGAGACATCATCGATCGGACCATATCTAATAGGGTTCGATTCCGGCGTTCAGACACACCATTGCGCTGTGGTGTTCCGGGTGGCATGAGTTGCGAAACAATTCCGCTTGCTTTAAGATGCGTGAGAAAAACATAACTCAAATATTCGCCCCCACGATCGGATCATAGAAACTTAATCTTTCTGTTATGATGGTTCTCCACTTCATTCTGAAATTCTTTGAACTTTTCAAACGTTTCAGATTTATGTTTCATTAAATAGATATACCCATATCTACTTAAGTCATCGGTAAAAGTGAGAAAATAGCGATATCCACCGCGCGTCGAAACACTCATCGGTCCGCATACATCGGTATGTATGATTTCCAACAAGTCCGTTGCTCGCTCCATCATACCGGAGAACGGGGTTTTGATCATCTTGCCCATGAGGCATGGTTCGCATGTGTCAAATGATTCAAAATCAAGAGACTCCAAAAGTCCATCAGAATGGAGTTTCTTCATGCGCTTTACACCAATATGACCTAGACGACAGTGCCACAAATAAGTAGTATTATCACTATCTACTTTGCATCTCTTAGCCTCAATGTTATGGATGTGTGTTTCATCCCTTTCGAGATTTAGAAGAAATAAACCATTTACAAGAGGTGCATGACCATAAAAGATGTTACTCATATAAACAGAAAAACCATTATTCTCCGATTTAAATTAATAACCGTCTTGCAATAAACACGATCCAGAAATAATGTTCATGCTCAACGCAGGCACAAAATAACACTTATTAAGGTTTAAAACTAATCCCGAAGGTAAAACTAAGGAGAGCGTGCCGACGGCCATCACATCAACTCTTGATCCGTTGCCAACGCGCATTGTCACCTCATCCCTCGCAAGCTGCCGTCTATTCCGTAGCTCCTGTTTCGAGTTACAAATATCAGCAACTGAACCAGTATCAAATACCCAGGCACTACAACGAGAGATAGTAAGGAAAACATCAATAACATGTATATCAAATATACCTTTGATGGTGCCAGCCTTCTTGTCCGCTAAGTACTTCGGACACGATGCCCAAAGGACCCTTGTCCTTGCAATAGAAGCACTCGGTCCGGTTTAGGACGGACTTGAGCTTCTTCTTAGCGAGCAACGCGCTTGCCGCCGCCTTTCTTGAAGGGCTTCCTTGCACCCTTACCTTTCTTGAAGGTGGGGGCTTGTTGACCATCAACACATGATTATTATTTTGATGTTCACCTCGCTACTTTCATCTTAGCAAAGAGCTCGGTGATCATATCGGTGGAACCAATCTGATTGTGATCAACTACAAAACTTTTGTAGCTAGGAGTGTCAATCTTGAGCTCCTCCGAATCATGCGATCCAGCTTGCTCAAGGCGTTGAGTGGAGCCCGACATCTTAATGGCGTGCTCACTAACGGAACTCCCTTCCTCCATCTTGTAGTTAAAGAATTTCTTAGAGATCTCATATCTCTCAGAACGGGCTTGAGTCTGAAACATGTTTTTCATCTCCTCGAGAATCTCAAAGGGCCCAGCGAACTCCTCAAAACGATTTTGAAGATCCGATTCCATAGCATACAACATGACGATCTTAATCAAATCATAATCATCCTTGCGCGACTGATAAACAGCTTTTTCATCAGCCGGCGCATCTACGGCAGGGGGGTTACCTAACGCTTTCTCAAGGACATAGTCCTTTTGTCCGCCAGACAGAATGATTCTTAGATTGCGGAACCAGTTGGTGAAGTTAGACCCATTGTTTCTAAGCTTTTATTTCTCAGCAAAAACGTTGAAGTTGAAGTTGGACTTGGCCATTGGATCTACAGTATTTGCAAGTACAATTTAGACTATGTTCATGATAAATAGTTCAACTTAATCAAATTACTAGATGAACTCCCACTAAATTCAACATCCCTCAAGTTGTTTAGTGAACACGATCCAAATTCACCACACCTAATCCGATCATCACGAGAAGAGATGTGGTTTCAATGGTGGACAACGAAGTGTCGATCATATCATTCATATGACTCATGCTTAACCTTTCGGTTCTTGTGTTCCGAGGCCATGTCTGTACATGCTAGGCTCGTCAAGTTAGACCCAAGTATTTCCGGCGTAAAACTGGCTTGCACCGTTGTATGTGAGCGAGAGTCTATAGCACCCGATCATCACGTGATGCTTGGACACGACGAACTTTCGCAACGGTGCATACTTGGGGAGAACAGTTTTATCTTGATCTTTAAGTGAGGAATCATCTTATAATGCTACCGCGATCTAAGCATGATAAGATACATAAAAGGATAAACATCACATGCATATAACTTTATGTGACATGGTATAGCCAATCTTCACGCAATGATCTCCATCTTGTGCTCGGCATGATCTCCATCACTCCACCATGATTGCCTCCACCACGAATAGCAACTACAACTATTGCTAACTACTTAGCGATAAAGTAAAGCTATTACATGGCGTATAAGAAGTTGACTGCAGGTCATACACAATTATAAAGACAACCATATGGTTCTGCCGGTTGTGTACTCATCGACATGCAAGTCGTGAAACATTACAAAACATGATCATCGCATACAATATACACATCACATCTTGGGCCATACCACACCACAGAACACTCCTGCAAAACAAGTTAGACGCCTCTACTTTGTTGTTGCATGTTTTACGTGGCTTATGGGAGTAGATGCTAAGAACGATTCTTACCTACGGAAAGCCACAACGGTGATATTATGGTTGCCAAACTCGGTGTTAATCCCATGACAACTATAGTGAGAGAACTGACATCCACCACCGCATGTGTGGTACAAGCCACACGTCAAGTGGAGCCGGTCTCATGACGACGTCGCGTAAGGTTGGCTGGACCGCTTCAATCTCACTATCCCGTCATAAGAAGAACACAAACAAGAGGCTTGCAATAGAAAACATCAACGCCGCAACAACCATGTTGCGTTCTACTCGTGAAACACATCTACGCATAGATCTAGCTCGATACCCTCAAGGGTTTCACGGCATAGTAAATCAAAATTTTCTACGAGCGAACAGAGGGAAAGCCAAGATCTAATCTAGGAGATGCAAACAACGAGAGATTGGATTAGACCTTCATACCCTTGAAGATTCAAGCCAGCGGAACGTTCGGAACGTGGGTGATGTAGTCGCTTCTCCTCCTCGCGATCCGATCCGATCTAGCACCACAAGTGGCGGTGCCTCGTGAGATGCACACGCAGCACCTCGGCGTCTCCTCCTTCCTCGGACCAGCGAGTATGGTGGAGAGATAGATTGGATCTACAACACGGCGACATGGTGTATATGGTGGAGAATTTACATTGCGGCTTCGCCTACAAGCGATCGGGAGGGAGAGAGGAAGGTAGCAAGGCTGCTAGGGCTTGGAGGAAGGTGTGTAGTAGGGGGAGGCGCACCACCCTCTATATATAGAGGGGCAGCCCTTGCCCTCCTCCAAGCCTATCTCTAGTTTAAACAATTTAAACTCTCCCTTATCTAGAAATCCTATCTCTAGTTTAAACGATTTAAACTCTCCCTTATCTAGAAATCCTATCTCTAGTTTAAACGAGTTTAAACTTATCTAGATCATTTGGGCCCTATGGGCCTTGTGCCTGCCCAATGCGCCAGGACACTCCCTCATAGGCCCATGCCCTCCCGGAAGGTGGAGCCACGTTGGTCCCCTTCAGAAGGTTCTAGAAGCTTCGGTACAATACCGATTAACCCGAACAATTCCGAACTCCAAAAACTGCTTGCCTTATATGAATCTTATTCTCCGGACCATTCCGGAACCTCTCGTGATATCCGGATCCCATCCAAGACTCAACAAAAATTCATAAACCAATTATCCAATCTATCCTAGCGTCGAGATCGTTAAGTGTGTGACCTCGGGTTCGAGAATATGCACATGATCTTCTATCAATAATCAACAGCGGTCAGGCACCCATATTGACTCCCACACATTCATCGATGATCATATCGGATGAACCACGATGCCAGGATTCAATCAATCCCACATATATATTCCCTTCGTCTCGCGATATTTTACTTGCCCGAGATTCGATCGTCGGTACCGTCATACCTAGTTCAATCTCGTTCACAGCAAGTACTTTACTCGTTCCGTAATCTGATATCACTTTGTGATTAACTCCTTAACCACATGCTTGCAAGCGGTGTTGATATCGATTACCGAGTGGGCCCGAAGAATATCTCTCCGACTTGGGAGGGACAAATTCCATCTCGATACATACAACCCAACAGATACTTTCCGATCACCTGAGAGACACCTTTATGATCACCCTCTCATAGGATGACGTTTGATGACCTCAAAGCTTTCTTCCGATACCAGGGAGTTGTATTATCTCATGGTCTAAGGAATACAATATATGACATAGGAAAAGCTTCGCAAAGATGAACACGATGAAACGATCTAATTGCTTCGCTTAGTTTGGTGCATCCATCATATCATTCTCCAATGATATGATCTCATTATCAATTGACAACTCATGTCTATGGTTAGGAAACCTTAACCATCATTGATCAATGAGCTAGTCCTTAGAGGCGTACCAGGGACACGGTGTTGTTCACAAACCACACAAGTATTAATGTTTCCGCTTAATACAATTCTAGCATGGAATATAAACTTTATCATGAACAAGAATTATAATAATAACATCTTTATTATTGCCTCTAGGGCATAATTACAACAGTGGAGGAGGTGTGGGGGGAGGGTGAGCCCCAGACCTCTATATATAGAGGGGTGGGCGCCAGCCCTAGCCCCTCCCCCAAGCCCTAGGCCGGCGGCCAAGGAGGGAGGAGTGGGGGGCAAGTTTCCTCCCCCTTCTAGAAGCTTTCCTAGGGTTTGCCCTAGATCTGGTCGGCTGGGCCCTATGGGGCCTTGTGCCCCTGGCCCAATGTGGCCAGGGCACTTCCTCATAGGCCCATGCCCCCTCCCGGCAGGTGGGGCCACGTTGGTCCCCCTCTGGAAGGTTCTAGAAGCTTCTGGTACAATACCGATTAACCCGAAACAATTCCGAACTCCAAAAACCGCATTGCCTTATATGAATATTATTCTTCGGACCATTCCGGAACCTCTCGTGATGTCCCGGATCCCATCCGAGACTCTGAACAAAAACTCATAAACCAATTATCCAATCTATCCTAGCGTCGAGACACGTTAAGTGTGTGACCCTTCGGGTTCGAGAATGTGCAGACATGATCTTATATCAATAATCAACAACGGGGTCTGGAAACCCATATCGACTCCCACACATTCATCGATGATCATATCGGATGAACCATGATGCCAGGATTCAATCAATCCCATATATATATTCCCTTCGTCTCGCGATATTTTACTTGCCCGAGATTTGATCGTCGGTACCGTCATACCTAGTTCAATCTCGTTCACAGCAAGTACTTTACTCGTTCCGTAATCCGATATAACTTTGTGATTAACTCCTTGACCACATGCTTGCAAGTGGTGTTGATATCGATTACCGAGTGGGCCCGAAGTATATCTCTCCGACTTTGGAGGGACAAATCCCATCTCGATACATACAACCCAACAGGTACTTTCCGATCACCTGAGAGAAACCTTTATGATCACCCTCTCATAGGATGACATTTGATGACCTCAAAGATTTCTTCCGATACCAGGGAGTTGTATTATCTCATGGTCTAAGGAATACAATATTTGACATAAGAAAAGCTTCGCAAAGATGAACACGATGACACGATCTAATTGCTCTACTTAGTTTGGGTCTGTCCATCATATCATTCTCCCAATGATATGATCTCATTATTAATCGACAACTCATGTCTATGGTTAGGAAACCTTAACCATCATTAATCAATGAGCTAGTCCACAGAGGTATACTAGGTACATGGTGTTGTTCACAAACCACACAAGTATTAAACTTTCCGCTTAATACAATTCTAGCATGGAATATAAACTTTATCATGAACAAGAATTATAATAATAACATCTTTATTATTGCCTCTAGGGCATAATTCCAACATATTTCCCCTAGGAAAGATATGGCTCGACGTCATCTTCGGCAAGCCCGACAACTTTCGGTGTGAGCGGCTCGAGTTCGAGGTGATGGACTGGCCATCACAATACCACGCCATCCTCGGGCGCGTGGCATTCGCAAGATTCTTGGCAGTACCACACTACGCGTACCTGCTACTCAAGATGCCAGGACCTAGGGGCGTCATCACGGTCCACGGGAGCTTCACCCGGTCCGACCACTGCGACAGGGACTTCAACAGAATATCCCAGTCATTCGGCATGCAGGAGGAGCTCACAAGGCTCCGAGAGGTGACAGACAACGGGGCACCCCTGTCTCAAGGCAAAACGCACCTGACATGTCGTTTGAATCAACAGTCAACACGAAGAAGGTGCAGGTCCACCCGACGGACGTCTCCAAGATGGCTCTGATCGCCAATGACCTCAGCCCTGCATAGGAAAGCATGCTCGTCGAATTCCTCCATGAGCGCTGGGAAATCTTCGCCTGGTGTCCTGCGGACATGCCAAGAGTTCCCAGGGAATTCCCCGAGCACACACTCAATGTGTTCCCAGATGCCAAGCCCGTCAAACAGTCCATCTGACGATTGTTCGAGCCACGGGCCGAAGCCATCGGAGTCGAAGTCAACAGACTGCTCGACGCTGATTTCATCTGGGAGATCAAGGAAAGCGAGTGGCTGGCCAACACTATGATGGTCCCTAAAAAGGACACGGACATCCTGCGGATGTGTATGGACTTCACATCGCTGAACAAGCACTGCCCGAAGGATCACTTCTCTCTCCCTCGGATCGATCAGATCATCGATTCGACTGCAGGATGCGAGAAACTCTCCTTCCTTGACGCCTACTCAGGCTACAATCACATTCGACTAAAGGTCGAAGACTAGGAAAAAACGGCGTTCATCACGCCGTTCGGAGTATTCTGCTACAACACAATGACCTTCGAGCTGAAGAACGCAGGTGCCATGTACTAGCGGTGCATGCAGGCATGCCTGAAGAGCCAGATCGGCCGCAATATATAGGTCTATGTCGACGACATAGTAGTCAAGACAAGGGAGGCCAAGATGTTGATCGACGATCTCCGCGAGACGTTTGACAACCTTGATCACTACAAGATCAAGCTGAACCCAGAAAAGTGCGCCTTCGGCATCCCATCTGGCCAACTGCTTGGCTACTTCATGTTATGGGGTAACCCCTTGGGGTGGCCCGATCTTTCACGAATCTCCGCGGGGATCGAGGGAAAAGCGATGGAAGGGGAAGAGAGGATGAAATCCACGAACACACGCACACTAATAACCCGATGAACTCACGCACACAAATCACGATACACGCCGGTAACTCACGCCGGTGGCAACCGGTCCAACATAATCCCTAGGATCGGTGTTGGGCGAAGCTCTCCCTCTCCACGGCCAACAACGGGGGCGAGGTGCTTGGTGAGACCTTGACGACTTGGGGGGCGAGAAACCGAGAACCCAAGGCCTTGTACAACTTGAACGCACTAGGCAAGATCCAAGAGGTGTGGATAATAGGGTGCCCCTTGGTAGGAGCATGAGACCAATAGATGAAAGATCCTCAAAGGGGTGTCCTCAATCTATTATTATCCAAGTCTAGGGTTTACATATGAGGGGTGGGGCTTTATATAGGCCAACCACTTAATCAGGGGTAGTTTTGGAATAAAACTGGAAGTTTGGGCGAAACTGGGGGTTACATGGGCCAGGCCCAACAGGCCTTGACATGCCTGGCGTCGAGCAGGCCGGAGACTTCGGTGTTGGGTCTGGAGACTCCGGTCTGGGCCGGAGACTCCGGTGAATCTCCGGACCCGTCTCCGGAGGGGGCATATGGTTGTCCTGGGCTTGGTTCTTGGGGTCGGACCGGAGGAAGGTCCGGAGACTCCGGTGTTGGGGACCGGAGACTCCGGTCTACACCGGAGACTCCGGTGTGCAGAGCTCCAGCAGCTTCTCCTCCTGGTCCTTCTTCCTTGGGGGCTTGGTGTGGTGATGTTGCTTCATAGCTGAGGATACATAACGTAGTTGCATGAAGTAGCAAGCCATCCAAAGGTAGACCAAAATCACATGAGGAAAGGAGCGAGTTAACCTTGGCTTGTAGGAGCTTGGCTCGGGCGCGAGTCATAGGTCCACTTGGGGGACTTGGTGTTGTAGATGGAGGTGCGTCCGTAGGACGGGCTCCATCATCTCCCCCCTTGGGAAAGAGTCGTCCTCGACTCTTGAACCTTCTCAACTTAATCTTCGCCATGGTAGGGTGTGTAGGGTTTCGTAGCATGGAAAACAAAAAATTTCTACCGCATACAAACAAACAAGCCAAGATCTATCTACTAGATTGTAGCAACGAGTCGATGGAATAACTCACCCTCGAAGGTTCCAAAGTGTTTAACGAGAGCGGATTCTCGTGGGTGATGTAGTCGTACTCTTCCCGATCTCAAGATCGCGTAGACGATCCTTCCCAGGCGTTAAGCGGCGCTCCCATAATCGGTCACACGCGTTGATTTCGCGAAGACCTTCCTCTCCCTTGTCCAGCAGGCAGCGGAGGTTGTAGCACTCTCCTCGCGATTCCGGAAGCACAACGGCGTGAAGTAGAGGGGAGATCTCGCAGGGCTTCGCCTTAAGCCGGAGCGAGTATGGTGGACTATGAGAGAGCCCTCGACAATCTAGGGTTTAGACACGCCGAGGAGGGGGCAAGCCGGCGGCTAGGGTTAGCTAGGCAGCGGCGGCGGTTTGCCCTAGGGCGGCGGCGGCGTCGGTGGAGGTAGCGGCGCCGGCGGCTAGGGTTAGAGGTGGAGGTGTTGGGTGTCTAGGACGGAAGCCCTGCCCCTCCTTTTATAGGTGGAGGGGCCGGCCAAGGGGAGGGGAGTCCCTACCCAACTCGGCTTGGAGGTGGGCCGACGGTGGAGGGGAGGAACTCCTCCCCAACTCGGTTTCCACCTCCCTCTCCACTTCCCAAAAATAGCCGTTTGACTTTCAAATTGTCGTTTGACCTTTTCAAACTAGGATTTGATTAAACCCTTTATTTTGTTCAGCGATGACACCTAGTACATGATGCAACCATACCAACTTGATATAACACATTCATGTACCCTTCCCCTCCGGAGTGTCGGACATTCCGGAACCTTCTAGAACATTCTCGATGAAAACACCGGAACCATTCCCCAACTCCGAAACAGGACTTTCCTTATATGAATCTTATTCTCCGGACCATTCTGGATCTCCTCGTGATATCCTGAATCCCATTCGAGACTCCGAACAACATTCAGTCTCTTTTTCATCATTCCATAACTACTCAAACAACGTCGAATCCTTAAGTGTGTCTCCCTACGGTTCGTGAATTATGCGGACATGATCGAGACACTTCTCCGAACAATAACCAATAGAGGAATCTGGAAATTCATATGGCTCCCACATATTTCTACGATTACTTTGCGATCGAATGAACCACTTACATACGATACCAATTTCCCTTTGTCTCACGATAGTTTACTTATCCGAGGTTATGATCGTCGGTATCTCTGCATACCTAGTTCAACCTCGTTACTGATAAGTACTCTTTTCTCGTTCCCGTGATATGTGATCCCTTGTGAGCCAGTCACATGCTTGCAAGGTAATTGGATGAAATTTCACCGAGAGGGCCCTGAGTATATCTATCCGTCATATGGATGGACAAATCCCACTCTTGATCCATGTGTCTCAACCAATACTTTTCGAACACTCAATGCCACCTTTATAGCCACCCAGTTACGGTGTGGTGTTTGATGTCATCAAAGTATCCATCCGGTAAAGGTGATATGCATGATCTCATGGTTGAAGGAATTAGGTTACTATGTATCAGAAAGCATATAGCAATTGAACTATTAAAATGACTTGATCTTTATGCTACGCTTATCTATAGGAGTATGTCCACCATATCATTCTCCTAACGATATGATCTTGTTGTTAATAACATCTCAATGTTCATGATAGGGAAACCACAATCATTTATTAACCAACAAGCTAGTATTATAAAGAGGCTTTACTAGGGACTTCAATTTAAGTTTACAAATCACACAAGTATTAATGTTTCCTTGTTAATACTATTATAGCATGAATGCAAACATTTATCATAAACACAAAGATATAATAATAACTACATTTATTATTGCCTCTAGGGCATATCTCCAACAGGGTGATAGGTCCTTGACATTGAATGTCGGGCTCACAAGATATTTGGATGTTGGGATATCGATGATGTAGGCGTTGTTGTTGATCCTCTTTAGTACTTTGAACGGTCCATCACCTCTTGACTTGAGTTTGGAGTCGCGGTCCTTGGGGAAGCGGTCTTTACTCAAGTGTATCCACACAAGGTCGCCTTCTTCGAAGATCATCTCTTTCTTGTTCTTGTTTAGCCTTGATGCTTGGCGAAGGACTTGTTTCTCGATCGTAGCTCTTGTGTCTTCATGGAGTTTCTTCATTGTTTGGGCACGCTTGACCACGTCCATATTGGCACGTTCATGAAGCGGAAGTGGAAGGATATCGAGCGCGGTGAGAGGCTCTAAGCCATAGACGATCATGAACGGGCTCCTCATGGTGGTGGAGTGCTTCGCGCGGTTGTAGGTAAACTCGGCGTGTGGAATACATTCCTCCCAGTCTTTAAGGTTCTTCTTGATTAACACACGTAGGAGTGTGCCAAGGCTTCGATTGACAACCTCGGTTTGTCCATCGGTTTGAGGATGCGAGGTGGACGAGAAGAGGAGCTTGATGCCGAGCTTGGCCATGAGAGTATTCCAGAAGTAGCTCATGAATTTGACGTCACGGTCGGAGACGATTGTTCTTGGTACACCGTGTAGCCGAATTATTTCCCTGAAAAACAAATTTGCTACATGTGAAGCATCATCAGTCTTATGGCACGAAATGAAGTGTGCCATTTTGGAAAAGCGATCCACTACCACAAATATAGAATCATGTCCATGTTTAGATCTAGGCAAGCCTAACACAAAGTCCATGCTAATGTCCGACCAAGGTGCATGAGGAATAGGCAATGGCATATAAAGACCAAAGGGCTTAGACTTAGACTTAGCTTGGATACATGTAGTGCATCGTTGGACGTGGCGCTCCACGTCGCGCTTCATCTTTGGCCAAAAGTAGTGAGTGGGTAGCATGTCATATGTCTTGTCACGGCCAAAGTGACCCATAAGGCCTCCACCATGGGACTCTTGAAGAAGCAAAATTTGGAGAGACGACTTTGGAATGCAAAGCTTGTTTTGTTTGAAAAGAAAACCCTTATGCAAATAGAAATCATCAATCCCTTTGTCTATTGAACATCTTGCAAAAATTGGTCCAAAGAAAGGGTCGGACGCGTACAAAGATTTGATGTCATCAAGACCCAAGACATTTACTTCGAGTCGCGTAAGAAGGTTTGTGTTTTTGCGAGACAAAGCGTCCGCTACCACATTTTCTTTGCCCTTCTTGTACTTGACAATGTAAGGAAAAGATTCCATAAACTCAACCCATTTGGTGTGCCTTTTACTCAAATTGGCTTAGCCCTTAAGATATTTCAACGACTCGTGGTCGGAATGGATGATAAATTATTTGGGCCAAAGGTAGTGTTGCCACACTTGAAGGACATGAACCAAGGCAAAAAGCTCTTTGTCATAAATGGGATAGTTAAGGCGTGCGCCATCGAGTTTCTCACTATGGTATGCAATAGGACGCCCATTTTGCATAAGGACGCCTCCAATGCCAATTCCACTAGCGTCACATTCAATCTCAAAAGTTTTTGTGAAATCCGGTAATGCAAGGAGTGGTGCTTCAGTGAGCCTCTTTTTGAGCTCATCAAAAGCCTTTTGTTGTGCTTTTCCCCAAACGAACGTGACATTTTTCTTGGTCAATTCGTTGAGGGGGCAAGCAATGGTAGAAAAGTCTTTCACAAAGCGACGGTAGAAGCCAGCCAACCCATGAAAACTACGAAGTTCACTAACATTGGTGGGTATGGGCCAATCTCGTATGTCCTTAACTTTTGAGACATCAACTTCAATGCCATTAGAAGACACAACAAAACCAAGGAAAATGAGCTTGTATTTTGCAAAAGTGCACTTTGGGAGATTAGCATAAAGCTTTTCATGACGAAGGATTTGAAGGACCTCCTTAACATGAGTAACATGCTCCTCTAGTGACTTGCTATAGACAAGGATGTCATCAAAGTAAACAACGACACTCTTCCCAATGAGAGATCTCAAAATATGGTTCATGAGGTGCATGAAGGTAGATGGGGCATTTGATAAGCCAAAAGGCATAACCAACCATTCATACAGACCAAGCTTGGTCTTGAAGGCGGTTTCCCACTCATCACCTTCAGCCATGCGAATTTGATGGTAACAACTACGAAGATCAATTTTCGAAAATATAGTGGCTCCACACAACTCATCAAGCATGTCATCAAGACGCGGTATAGGATGTCGATAACGCACAGTGATAGCATTGATTGGACGGCAGTCTATGCATAACCGCAACGTATCATCCGTTTTTGGAACTAGAATCACGGGGACCGCGCTTGGGCTAGTGCTTACTTGGATCAAACCTTTGGAGACGAGTTGGTTGATTTGTCGTTCTATCTCCTTCATATCTTCTGGGTTCGTGCAATACGCGGCGCGGTTTGGGAGTGGGGCGCCGGGTATGAGTTCGATGCGGTGCTCGATTCCACGAAGAGGAGGTAGGCCATGAGGAAGCTCTTCGGGAAATACATCGTGGAATTCCTGCAAAATAGCCAACAAAGAAGGAGGAACATTTGTCAAGTCATTAGTTCCTTGCACTAGTCCCTTGCATACAAGGACATAGTGCAAGATGGATGGGTTGTTCCGCACTTCTCTCATATCACTTTTGGTGGCAAGAAGAACACTCTTAGTTTTTCCACTCGAGTTTGGCTTGTGGCACTCACTCACTATAGTGTGGTTCTCTCGCTCACCACTCTTCTCACAAGGTGTTTTTGTGTATTGCGCCCTCGCTAAAGCCTTTGCATTGTCCGCAATTATTTGGCTAGGAGTCATTGGTTGCAAAACACAAGTTTTTTCAAGCCGTTTGAAGGTATAAGTGTTTGAGTGACCATCATGCAAAGCACGCTTGTCAAATTGCCACGGCATTCCTAGCAACATATGGCAAACCGTCATGGGGACCACGTCACATTCCACCGTGTCTTTGTATGGTCCAATTGAGAACGTTACCGAGACGGTGTGCTTGATCTTGACGTACCCTTGGTCACTTAGCCGTTGAATATGGTAGGGGTGCTTATGTGGATGGAGGGTGAAGTTGAGTTTCTCACACAATTCCGTGCTTGCAAGATTGTGGCAACTCCCTCCATCGATGACAACTTTGATGGACTTCCCATTGATACCGTCACGAGTTTGGAACATGTTTGATCGTTGGTCTTCATTCTCATTGGCTTGAGTAGTTAAGACCCTTGTGACCACAAGCGATGGACTTGCGTCATGTTCACACACAAGTAGTTCTTGGTCCTCTTCCAAATGTTGCCTTGCCATGGCTTCCTTTAACCTTGCATCAAACTCATCTTCACTCAAGTATTCTTCATCACCGTTGTCATGGATGAACAAAACTTTCTTGTTTCCACATGCGGCTGACTTGTGTCCTTTGCCTCCACACTCGTAGCACTCACCATTGAATGGTTGTTCATCTCTTGTGTATTTGCCACTTGGGGGCGGTTTTCCTTGAGGAAGTGTTGGCTTGAAGGTAAGCTTGGTTGTATTTGATGAGCTTCCACTTGGTGTTGTCGGAGTAGTGGTTGGAGCTTGCTTGTATGTGAATTATGTCTTTGGCTTGTTGTACTTGATGTCCTCTTGCACTTGACGCTTGGCCTTTGATGCGATGTGCACAAGCTCAACCATGTTGTTGTACTTTTGGAACTCGGTGATGCACTTGATTGGATGGTTCAAGCCATTGAGGAAACGTGCCATTGTTTGTTCATCCCGCTCTTCAATGTTGGCATGGATCATGTTGAGCTCCATTTGCTTGAAGTACTCTTCCACGGTCTTTGTCCCGTGACTAAGTGTTTGAAGCTTGTTGAAAAGGTCACGCGTGTAGTGCGAAGGAACAAAGCGGGATCTCATATGGGCCTTCATATCTTGCCAAGTTGAGATTGGGGGCTCTTCTTTTGATTCACGAGCGAGTTGGACTTGTTCCCACCAAAGGTTGGCATACTCATCAAACTCGAGGGATGCCATGGCCATCATCTAATCATTGCTATAGTTGTGCATGCGGAAGATCTTGTCAACCTTGAGTTCCCACGAAAGGTATTCTTCGGGTTCATTGGAACCGGTGAACTTGGGCATGGTGAACTTGAGCTTGCCGAAAGTTTCTTCTTCATCTTGGTTCGGTGGCGCGCGGTTGCCATGATTGTGGCCATCTTCATCCGAGCTCTCATGTCTTGCTTGGTGATGGTGGCGTTGCTCTTGCGGTTGTTGAGGTGCCGCGTTTGGTGGTGGAACTTGGTTTTGACGACGAGCTTGGGGAGCTTGCTCGTGTTGTTGGCGCGGTTGAGGACGAGGAGGAGGTTGTTGATCCTCACGACGAGCTTGGGGAGCTTGCTCTTGTTCTTGTCGTGGTTGATGCCGAGGAGCATGGTCTTGCGCCATGTGGCGAGGAGGACGGCGAGCCGCATGCGCAATGGGCTGCTCTCTTTCTTCTTGATGTGGGGGAGGCTCGTCATGATGATCATGCTGTTGATGTTGACGTTCATGTCGGTGATGACGCCTTGGTGGATCTTCGAGTGCTTCACGCCGACGGCGATCTTGTTCTTCCACTTCGGATGCTTCACTTGTTGTTGAAAGAACATGTCGATGGCGATGGGCTTGGTGGTCCATGTGAGGTTGCTCTTGTTGAATCACAAGTGCCCTTTGTTGTGGCCGGTTCGCTTCACATCGTGGAGGTCTTACGGAGAGGTCACCATCATAGCTTGACGTTGCGGCGTGTCGCGGAGATGGTACCGCTTGAGAAGAGCTCATGGATTGAAGGACGGGTCCATCCCGGTGCCTTGAACCGTGACGGCGAGGTGCACTTGATTCACTTGAGGAGTGCCGTGATGATCTTGATTCTCGCGAGCGTGGCCTTGCTAACCCATCAATGAGGCGTTGAAGCTTCTCATCCGTTGAGGCGAGGGCGTGACCAAGAGCTTAATTTTGATGACCGAGGTTGTGTTTCATGGCATGCATTTGGCCTCGGACTTCTTCGAAGCGGTTGTCGATGTTCTTGAACTCCACTCGGGATTCGCTAAATTGTTCATCTTGGCGCCGCTCAAGGTCTTCGCAACGGTAGTTGAATTCTCCGCGGATCTTCCAATGGTCCCATCTTGTCATGTATTGTGTGTCATCCTCCGGAGGTGGTGGTGGTTGGGACGGCTCGCCATTCCTGTCCATGATGCAAAGCCGACAAGGCTTGTATATGGAGAATAAGGGTGCGTAGAGTTAGCCTTTTACCTCACCTTGGAGATTATATCAAACCAATTGCCACACAAAGGAGCTAACAACGTGCAAAGTGAAATTGCAAAGAAACTCACACACAAATAAGCTACAACTCTCAAAAGCTTTTGGTGGATGGGTAGGATTGTGGGAAAGCCAAAGAACCAACCAAATGCAAAGGATAGTCAAAAGTGGAGAAGATCCAACAAACTCAAGTCAAAAGGAAATGGTCAACTCAAAAGGTAACGAGAACCTACGACTACACACACACGTGGAGAAAAATGGGTTTAGCACGACTATGGAAGTGAGCACGAAATGGCCTAACAAAGACTATGCTCGGTTGTCGTGCCAACTCAAGGAGAGACCACAACTCTTTTGCCAAAAGAGAGTAAGCAACGGATTTGTGCACTTGCCTTGGCACGCTTCTTCCTGTCTCTTTTGCTTACAAGCTTGATGCTCTCTTTGTATTGGGAGACTATGTATCTTTCTATTTTTTTATTCTTTTTCTCCCTTTCTATGCTACTATGTTAGCTTTTGTCTTTTCCCTCACACTCTCACTTTCCAATGGCAAGTGCACAATGCTTATACAAACACAAAATGAGTTGCTCTCATAGGATAGGTACACACAAAGGAAGATATGGCTACAAGGGTGACACAAGTTATACCTTAGTTGTTGATGATGATCTTGTGTCGATGGAGCGGGGAAGAGTTTGGGGTCCGTGGTGTCGAAGAGCGCGGCGATGTTGCGGAAGCAATCTGTTAGTTGGTGACACGCACACGGAACACAAACAACAATTGGACAGATTAGCCAATGCAGACAAGAGGAAAAAGAGCAAAACTGGCGTCCTGGGCCGGAGACTCCGGTGTAGACCGGAGACTCCGGTGCACAGGGCCGGAGACTCCGGTCTGGGCCGGAGACTCCGGTGTAGACCAGAGACTCCGGTGCACAGGGCCGGAGACTCCGGTGTGGAAGATCTGCTCGTGTTCTTGAGCGGAAATTCACGCCTAGAGTCCTCAAATCCGCGAAAATTTGGCCAAAATTGGGCTGGGAAACGCAGGCAAAAGCTGGACCAACACCTTAGACAAGATTTGGTCGGATCAAAACCACAAATAACACTCCAAAACGATAGATCGATCCAAAGGCAAATTGGGGCTGTTTTTTGGGAAATTTTCGAATTTATGGTGGATAGAAGAAAAATTGAGGGGAAATTCGTGATCAACCTTGCTCTTGATACCAATATGTTATGGGGTAACCCCTTGGGATGGCCCGATCTTTCAGAATCTCCGCGGGAATCGAGGGAAAAGCGGTGGAAGGGGAAGAGAGGATGAAATCCACGAACACACGCACACTAATAACCCGATGAACTCACGCACACAAATCACGATACACGCCGGTAACTCACGCCGGTGGCAACCGGTCCAACATAATCCCTAGGATCGGTGTTGGGCGAAGCTCTCCCTCTCCACGGCCAACAACGGGGGCGAGGTGCTTGGTGAGATCTTGACGACTTGGGGGGCGAGAAACCGAGAACCCAAGGCCTTGTACAACTTGAACGCACTAGGCAAGATCCAAGAGGTTGTGGATAATAGGGTGCCCCTTGGTAGGAGCATGAGACCAATAGATGAAAGATCCTCAAAGGGGTGTCCTCAATCTATTATTATCCAAGTCTAGGGTTTACATATGAGGGTGGGGCTTTATATAGGCCAACCACTTAATCAGAGGTAGTTTTAGAATAAAACTGGAAGTTTGGGCGAAACTGGGGGTTACATGGGCCAGGCCCAACAGGCCTTGACATGCTCGGCCGAGCAGGCGGAGACTCAGTGTTGGGTCCGGAGACTCGGCCGGGCCGAGACTCGGTCAATCTCGGACCCTCCTCGGGAGGGCATCTGGCTGTCCCGGGCTAGGTTCTTGGGGTCGGACCGGAGGAAGGTCCGGAGACTCCGGTGTTGGGGACCGGATACTCCGTCTACCGGAGACTCGGTGTCTGAGCTCCAGCTTCTCCTCCTGGTCCTTCTTCCTTGGGGGCTTGGTGTGGTGATGTTGCTTCATAGCTGAGGATACATAACGTAGTTGCATGAAGTAGCAAGCCATCCAAAGGTAGACCAAAATCACATGAGGAAAGGAGCGAGTTAACCTTGGCTTGTAGGAGCTTGGCTCGGGCGCGAGTCATAGGTCCACTTGGGGGACTAGGTGTTGTAGATGGAGGTGCGTCCGTAGGACGGGCTACATCACTTCATCTCCCAGCGAGGAATTGAGGCAAACCCGAAGAAAATCCGGGCCATACTGGCCATGGAGAAACCGAAGAACCTCAAAGGTGTCCAGCAACTCACTGGGCGCATCGCGGCGCTGAGAAGATTCATTAGCCGCATGGGTGAGAAGGCCCTGCCTTTCTATCAGCTGCTACGCAAAGCATACAAATTCGAGTGGACACCTGAAGCGGACGACGCATTTGAAGATCTGAAGCGGCTGCTCTCCACCTCGCCCGTCCTGGTCACACCAAAGGAACGCGAGCCTCTATTGCTATACATAGCAGCCACACATCACGTGGTAAGCACTGTACTCGTGGTCGAATGACCCAAAGATGGCAAGACCCATGGGGTCCAACGCCCTATCTACTACCTCGGCGAGGTATTGACGCTACCAAAACAGAGGTACCCCCACTACCAGAAACTCGCCTACGGCATGTTCATGACGGCTCGTCGGCTGAGCCACTACTTCCAGGAGCATCAGGTGATGGTCGTCAATGAGGCACCTCTGAACAGCATCCTGAACAACCCAGAAGCCACAAGACGCGTGGCCCTGTGGGGAATCGAATTGTCCCCTCTAGACATAGTCTATGAGAAGCGCCATGCGATCAAGTCTCAGGTCCTACTGGACTTCCTCGTCCACTGGATGGAGGTACAACTTCCGGACACCCCGGATATGACACAGTCATGGACGATGCACTTCGATGGCTCGAAGCGCGAGGATGGAGCAGGAGTCGGGGTCATACTGACATCCCCACAGGGCGACAAGATGAAGTACGTCCTCCGGATGAAATTTCAAGCTTCCAACAACGAAGCCGAACACGAAGCCCTCATCCACGGCATGAGGATGGCCAAGATATGCGGCGCAACATGCCTCGTCATCTACGGTGACTCGAACCTTGTCGTCCAGTAGACGATAAACGAGTGCGACGCACACGCCGCCAACATGATCGCGTACCGCGTGCTCTACAACTCACTCAAAGGAGACTTTGACGGTTGCGAGCTTCGGCACGTTGGAAGAGAAAGCAACAGAGAGGCTGATAGACTCGCCAACATTGGCTCCACCTGCGCGCGGGTGCCACCAGGTGTGTTCCTCAAGCAAATCTGCGTGCCATCCATTAAAAGTAAATTCCCCAAGGGATCACCCGAAGAAGTAGAGCACTCAGGGGCTGCACTACCCGAAGGACAGGAAGGACCCAAAAAACTCTACACGGAGGTCGCGTTGGTCAACCTGATGCAGGTCATGGCCATCGAGGAAACATGGACGCAACCGTACCTTCGGTACCTGATACACAGGGAACTTCCTAATGACCTGACAGATGCCTAGCGCATATCTCGCCGGTCCAAGGCCTTCACCATCATCAATGGCGATCTGTACAAGCGCAACATTTCGGGTGTACTCCAAAGGTGCATCACCATCGGTGATGGCAAAACCATCCTCCAAGACATCCACGAGGGCATCTGCGGCCATCACCCGGGCAGCCGCGCCCTCGTCGCCAAAGCCCTACGAGCTAGGTTCTACTGGCCAACGGCCATGAATGATGCCAAGGACATCGTCCTAAGGTGTGCAACGGCTGCCAGAGGTTCGCAGATAAACCGCACGCACCAGGATCGGAACTTAGGCCCATACCCCTGGCCTGGCCCTTCGCCTAATAGGGCCTCGACATGATCGACAAATTGCCCAAGTCCTCAAAAGGAGGCCACGTCTACCTCCTGGTCGCAGTCGACAAGTTCACCAAGTGGATTGAAGCCATGCCCGTTACCAACCAAAAGGGCAAAACAGCCGTGAAGTTTTTCGAATCCATAGTGTACAGGTTTGGCGTGCCGCACAACATCATCATGGACAACGGGTCGAACTTCATTTCCAAATAATTCCAGGACTTCTGCGAAGTCCTCGGGATCAACATATCATATGCCTCTGTGGCACACCCGCAAACCAACGGGCAGGTCGAAAAGGCCAACGGCCTCGTAGGCGGCGGCATCAAGAAACGCCTACTGAGCCCACTCGAGCGGCTTGCGGGGGCATGGGTAGAAGAGATACCCTCCGTCCTCTGGAGCTTGCGCACAACGCCAAACAGCTCAACGGGCTACACGCCTTTCTTCATGGTGCACGGAGCTGAAGCCGTGTTGCCCGCGGAAGTATGCCATAAGGCCCCACGGGTCATCGCCTACAGCGAAGCCAAATCGACGACCACACTTGAAGACGCCGTCGACACACTCGACGAGGCACACGACATCGCCGCGGCTCGCTCGGTGGTCTACCAGCAGAGCCTCCGCAGCTACCACAGTCGTCGTCTGCGCCCAAGGTCCTTCGTCGAAGGAGACCTCGTCCTACGACTCAAGCAAGAGCGGCCGAAAAAGCTCGAGTCACCCTAGGAAGGACCATACGTCGTCACCGAAGTCATCCCAGGTGGCGCCTACCGCCTCAAGCACGTGGAGTCTGGAGTCGCATACTCCAATCCATGGAACATCGCACAATTGCGACGCTTCTACCCCTAACTACCCCCCTTTACTTTCAATAAGGCTACTCAACCGAACAACGTACTTCCTTATTACGATATGAATAAAGCTAAGTGTCTCGCCCGAAAATTTATCTTTTCCTCGCATTCCTTTATGCTACAACACACTCGAGGGCTCACCCTCACCTCACGACTTCGTCGACTGAGGATAACGCATGTACACCTGAGTAGCTGATCACGTCAGGCTAACGAAAAGGGCATGCATACAACCAAGCACCACGTGCTAATACAATGAACCTTTACAACAAAGGGCACAACACGCCCAGTCGAAATACATACAAGTTTTACATATATCTTTTTCACAGGAGCTACCTATTCTGAAGGATCACCTATGCATGATGCTCAAAGAGATCTACAACTTCTTCGACATACTGCCTAACAGCCGCATAGTGCGGGCGCATGTCCCATAGGCCACCATCTGGCCGAGGAGGCAACCTAGCCGCCACAGCCGCAAGGTTAACATCAGGGCGATGCAACCGCACAAGGGAAAGGAAGGCCTTTACCCCCGCAACCAACTGGAGTCGCACTAACTCCCTGATGTGACGCACTTCTCGAAACTTCGCCAGCAAGCCCCAAAGAGTCACAGGCGCTTCATCAAGGGGAAACATGACATGCAGAATCGACGCCAGAGAATGTAGGGTTTCGTAGCATGGAAAACAAAAAATTTCTACCGCATACAAACAAACAAGCCAAGATCTATCTACTAGATTGTAGCAACAAGTCGATGGAATAACTCACCCTTGAAGATTCCAAAGTGTTTAACGAGAGCGGATTCTCGTGAGTGATCTAGTCGTACTCTTCCCGATCTCAAGATCGCGTAGACGATCCTTCCGGCGCTGCGTTCCAACAGCGCTCCCGCAGTCGGTCACACCTTCGGTACTCGACGAAGACCTTCCTCTCCCTTTTTCCAGCAGGCAGCGGAGGTTGTAGCACTCTCCTCGCGATTCCGGCAGCACAACGGCGTGGTACCAGAAGTAGAGGGGAGATCTCGCAGGGCTTCGCCTTAAGCTGGAGCGAGTATGGTGGACTATGAGAGAGATCCCCGGCGATCTAGGGTTTAGACGCACTGAGGAGGGGGCTAGGTCGGCGGCTAGGGTTAGCCCTAGGCGGCGGCGAGTGCCCTAGGCGGCGGCTAGGATTAGGGTTTAGAGGGAGGCAACTTGTGTGCTAGGAGGGGCAGCCCTGCCCCTCCTTTTATAGGTGGGAGGCGCCGGCCAAGGGGAGGGGAGTCCCTCCCCAACTCGAATCCCAAGTGGGCCGGCGGTGGAGGGGAGGAACTCCTCCCCAAGTAGGTTTCCTACTTCCCCTCCACCTTCCAAAATAGCCGTTTGACTTTTCAAATTGGCGTTTGACTTTTCAAACTAGGATTTGATTAAACCCTTTATTTTGTTCAGCGATGACACCTAGTACATGATGCAATCATTCCAACTTGGTATGACACATTCATGTACCCTTCCCCTCCGGAGTGTCGGACATTCCGGAACCTTCTAGAACATTCCCGATGAAAACACCGGAACCATTCTCCAACCCCGAAACAGGACTTTCCTTATATGAATCTTATTCTCCGGACCATTCCGGATCTCCTCGTGATATCCCGGATCCCATCCGAGACTCCGAAAAACATTCGGTCTCTTACTCATCATTCCATAACAACTCAAACAACGTCGAATCCTTAAGTGTGTCTCCCTACGGTTCGTGAATTATGCGGACATGATCGAGACACTTCTCCGAACAATAACCAAATAGAGGAATCTGGAAATTCATATGGCTCCCACATATTTCTACGATTACTTTGCGATCGAATGAACCACTTACATACGATACCAATTTCCCTTTGTCTCACGATAGTTTACTTATCTGAGGTTATGATCGTCGGTATCTCTGCATACCTAGTTCAACCTCGTTATTGATAAGTACTCTTTTCTTATTCCCGTGATATGTGATCCCTTGTGAGCCAGTCACATGCTTGCAAGCTAATTGGATGACATTCCACCGAGAGGGCCCAGAGTATATCTATCCGTCATATGGATGGACAAATCCCACTCTTGATCCATGTGTCTCAACAAATACTTTCCGAACACTCAATGCCACCTTTATAGCCACCCAGTTACGGTGTGGTGTTTGATGTCATCAAAGCATCCTTCCGGTGAAGGTGATATGCATGATCTCATGGTCAAAGGAATTAGTTTACTATGTATCAGAAAGCATATAGCAGTTGAACTATTAAAATGACTTGATCTTTATGCTACGCTTATCTATAGGAGTATGTGCACCATATCTTTCTCCTAACAATATGATCTTGTTGTTAATAACATCTCAATGTTCATGATAGGGAAACCACAATCATTTATTAACCAACAAGCTAGTATTATATAGAGGCTTTACTAGGGACTTCAATTTAAGTTTACAAATCACACAAGTATTAATGTTTCCTTGTAAATACTATTATAGCATGAATGTAAACATTTATCATAAACACAAAGATATAATAATAACTACATTTATTATTGCCTCTAGGGCATATCTCCAACAGTCTCCCACTTGCACTAGAGTCATCTAATCTAGATTACATGGTAATATACCGAACACCCATGGCAGTTTGGTGCTGGTCATGTTTTGCCCTCGGGAGAGGTTTAGTCAACGGATCCGCCACATTCAGATCTGTGTGTACTTTGCAAATCTTTATGTCCCCATCTTGGACATGTTATCGAATAGCGTGAAAACATAGCTTGATGTGCTTCAGCTTCTTGTGTGATCTTGGTTCTTGCGCATTGGCTATGGCGCCCATGTTATCACAGTAGATAGACATTGGGTCCAGCGCACTAGAAACCACACCCAGCTCTGTAATGAACTCTTTCATCCATATCGCTTCTTGTGAAGCCTCCGAAGCAGCCATGTATTCCGATTCAGTTGAAGATCTCGCCACAACGCTTTTCTTTGCACTCCTCCAGCTAACTGTTGCACCATTCAAAGTAAATACATATCCAGATTGTGATTTAGAATCATCCGGATCGGTGTTCCAACTAGCATCGGTGTAACCATTAACAACGAGTTGTTCATCACCTCCATAAGAAAGAACCATATCCTTCGTTCTTCTCAAGTACTTAAGGATGTTTTTGACCGCTGTCCAATGATCCACTCCTGGATCACTTTAATATCTGCTAGTTAAACTAACAGCATATGCAATGTTGGGTCTAGTACATAACATGGCATACATTAGAGATCCTATGGCTGAGGCATAGGGAGTCTTACTCATCTTTTCTCTATCTTCTGCCGTTGTCGGACTTTGAGTTTTACTCAAGGTCGCATTGGGCAACATGGGCAAGAACCCCTTCTTGCTATCTTCCATTCCAAACCTCTTTAGAACTTTTTCCAAATATGTACTTTGTGACAATGATATTAGGCGTCTCAATCTATCTCTATAAATCTTTATGCCTAATATATAAGTTGCTTCACCAAGATCCTTCATTGAAAAACTATTATTCAAATATTCCTTGACACTATTAAGAAGGTCTACATCATTCCCAATCAACAATATGTCATCTACATATAGTATTAAGAATGCTACAGAGCTCCCACTCACTTTCTTGTAAATACAATCTTCTCCATAAGTTTGTATAAAACCAAAACTTTTGATTACCTTATCAAAACGTTGATTCCAACTCCGGGATGCTTGCTTCAATCCATAGATGGACCGTTGAAGTTTGCATACCTTGTTAGCATCTTTAGCATCGACAAAACCTTTGGGTTGCATCATATACAACTCTTCATCACTGTCTCCATTGAGGAATGCTGTTTTGACATCCATCTGCCATATCTCATAATCATAATATGCAGCGATTTCTAACATAATCCTCATAGACTTTAGCTTCGCTACAGGTGAGAAAGTCTCATCATAGTCAACTCCTTGAATTTGTCGAAACCCTTTTGCGACAAGTCGAGCTTTATAGACAGTAACATTACCATCAGCATCTGTTTTCTTCTTGAAAATCCATTTGTTCTCGATGACCTTCCGCCATCCGTAAGTCCACCAAAGTCCATACTTGGTTTTCGTACATGGATCCAATCTCGGATATCATGGCTTCTTGCCATTTATTGGAATCTGGGCTCATCATCGCTTCCTCATATGTCGCAGGGTCATCGGTGTTGTCCACCAACATGACACTCATAACGGGATCATACCAATCAGGAGTGGTACGAGTCCTCGTTGACCTGCGAGGCTCTGTAGCAAATACAACCGAAGTTTCATGATCATCATCATTAGCTTCCTCTCTTATTGGTGTAGGCGTCACATGAACTACTTAGGTCTTTGCGCTACTCGCAAGTTCGAGAGAAGGTTCAACAACCTCGTCGAGTTCTACTTTCCTTCCAGTCACTTCTTTCGAGAGAAATTCCTTCTCTAGAAAGGATCCATTCTTAGCAACGAAGATTTTGCCTTCAGATCTATGATAGAAGGTATACCCAATAGTTTCCTTCGGGTATCCTATGAAGACGCATTTTTCCTCTTTGGGTTCAAGCTTGTCCGGCTATAACTTCTTTACATAGGCTTCGCAACCCCAAACTTTAAGGAACGACAATTTAGGTTTCTTCCCAAACCATAATTCATACGGTGTCGTTTCAATGGATTTAGATGGTCCCTATTTAAAGTGAATGCGGCTGTTTCTAATGCATAACCCCAAAATGATAGCGGTAAATCTGTAAGTGACATCATAGAACGAACCATATCTAAGAGAGTTCGATTACGACGTTCAGACACACCATTACGCTGTGGTGTTCCCGGCGGTGTCAATTGTGAAAGTATTCCGTATTTCTTCAAATGCTCGCCAACCTCGTAACTTAGATATTCACCTCCACGATCAGAACGTAGAAATTTAATCTTCTTGTTACGTTGATTCTCCACCTCACTTTGAAATTCCTTAAACTTCTCGAAAGTTTCGGACTAATGTTCATGAAATAGATATACCCATATCTACTCAAGTCATCCGTGAAGGTAAGAACATAACGATAACCACCGCGCGATGCTACACTCATTGGACCACACACATCGGTATGTATGATTTCCAATAAGTCCGTAGCTCGCTCCATCATACCAGAAAATGGAGTCTTAGTCATTTTTCCCATCAGACATGCTTCGCATCTTTCAAGTGATTCAAGAAGTCCATCGGAATGGAGTTTCTTCATACGCTTCACTCCAATGTGACCAAGACGACAGTGCCACATATAGGTCGAGTTATCGCTCGATTTCAAACGTTTAGCCTCAATGTTATTAATATGTGTATTTCCACTATCGAGATTCAATAAGAATAGACCATCTATCAAAGGTGCATGTGCATAAAACATATTACTCATATAAATCGAACAACCATTATTCTCGGACTTAAACAAGTAACCATCTCGCAATAAACAAGATCCCGATATAATGTTCATGCTTAACGCAGGCACCAAATAACAATTATTTAAGTATAAAACTAATCCCGATGGTAGATGAAGGGGTAGCATGCCGACCGCGATCACATCAACCTTTGATCCATTTCCCACGCGCATCGTCACCTCGTTCTTCGCTAGCTTCCGTTTATTCTGCAGCACCTGTTTCGAGTTACAAATATGAGCAACCGAACCAGTATCAAATACCCAGGCACTACTACGAGTACTAGTGATATACACATCAATAATTATATCGGATATACCTTTCTTCTTGATGTTGCCGTTCTTCAAATCCGCCAAGTACTTTGGGCAATTCCGCTTCCAGTGACCCTCTCCCTTGTAGTAAAAGCACTCAGTATAAGGCTTAGGTCTAGCCTTGGTCTTCTTCGCCGGTACGGAAACTTTCTTACCACCCTTCTTGAAGTTTCCCTTTTGCTTGGACTTGCATTTCTTGAATTTGGTGGTCTTATTGACCAACAACACTTGATGCTCTTTCTTGATCTCCACTTCTGCAGATTTCAACATGGAGAAGAGTTCTGGCAATGTCTTGTTCATGTTTTGCATATTGTAGTTCATCACAAAGTTCTTGTAACTTGGTGGTAGTGATTGGAGGACACGGTAAATCCCCAAAGCATTAGGAATCACTATACCCAAACTTTGGAGTTTGTTTGCGTGCCCAGACATCTTAAGCACATGCTCACTAACGGAGCTGCCCTCTTCCATCTTGCAGTTAAAGAACTTTTCGAAGCCTCATAACTCTCAACCGCGTGAGCTGAAATATCATTTTGAGTTCACGGACAATATCATGTGGGTCATGGTTCTCAAACCTTTTACAAGCTCGATTCCAAACCATACAAGATAGCACATCGAATCGTGGAGTCTTGATTCTTCCAAGTGAGGTAAACGTTCTTTACTTCATCGGTAGCATCACCGCAGCGGGTCACCAATGGTGCATCCAAAGACATAGGTCAAATTACCAGCATTGAGGACAATCCTCAAATTGCGGAACCAATCCGCGAAGTTGCTTCCATTGTTTTTCAACTTTTCTTTCTCTAGGAACGCATTAAAATTGATGGTAGGGGCCGCCATTGATCTACAACATATTTGCAATAGTTTAGACTAAGTTTATGACAAATTGAGTTCTAACTAATAGTTAAATTAATCTAGGTGAACTCCCACTCAAAACAACATCCCTCACATTGTTTTAGTGATCACATGAACCAAATCCACCACATCACGAGAGTTGATGTAGCTTCAATGGCGAACAATCGACATGTTCATCATATCTACTATATGGTTCATGCTTTACCTTTCGGTGATCCGTGTTTCGAGACCATGTCTGTACATGCTAGGCTCGTCAAGATCAAACCTTAGCTTCTGCATGAGCAAATCTGGCTTGCTCACGTTGTATACACTTGCGGAATCTAACACACCCGATCATCACGTGGTGCTTCGAAACAACAAGCTTTAGCAACGGTGCTAACTAAGGGTGAACACTTTATGACTTGAAATTCATGTGCATGAGGGATCATCTTATAATGCTACCGTCGTTAACTAAGCAATACAAGATGCATAAAGGATTAACATCACATGCAATTCATAATATGTGATATGATATGGCCTTTCTTCTTTGTGCTTCCGATCTCCATCTTCAACCGAACATGATCTCCATCATCACCGCATTACATCAAGGTCAATGACGCTTCTCCATGGTTGTCGCCCACCGGCTTCAACTATTACAACTATTTTGAATAGACGCGGGTCTTAACAAAATTAAAGACAACCATATGGCTCCGTTGCAAACTTACAATAAGGAACATTGCATACATCAAATATAATCACAATCATGGCCATATCACATCATCAAGACACCGCAAAACAAAGTTAGACCTCTACTTTCTTTGCATGTTTTACGTGGTTTGGGGCTTTCAATAAGTGTCGTTCTAACTTACGAACAAGAACCACAACATTGATACTAGTATTGACAATCACCGTTGTAAATTGAATCTTAACTATCTTTGGGAGAAACAGGCACCATAAAGCCACTTATGCAATACAAGTTGCATGTCAAGCGTGGAGCAAGTCTCATGAACGATGTCATGTAAGGTTAGCCGGGCGCTTCATCCCAACATCCCGCAAGATGCAAAGTACACAAGAAGCAATCGACAATAAAAGCATCAACGCCCACAATGACCATTGTGTTCTACGTGCAACAAATCTACATATAGACACGACTGATACCCTTTGTAGGGTTTCAGATCATGGAAAACAAAAATTTCTACCGCATACAAACAAACAAGCCAAGATCTATCTACTAGATTATAGCAACGAGTCGATGGAATAACTCACCTCAAAGATTCCAAAGTGTTTAACGAGCGGATTCTCTGCGTGATGTAGTCGTACTCTTCCCGATCTCAAGATCGCGTGACGATCCTTCCGGCTGCGTTAGCCGGCGCTCCTGATCGGTCACACGTTCGGTACTCACGAAGACCTTCCTCTCCCTTGTTCCAGCGAAAATGGAGGTTGTAGCACTCTCCTCGATTCCGGCAACACAACGGCGTGGTCTGAAGTAGAGGGAGATCTCATGAGGCTTCGCCTTAAGCCGGAGCGAGTATGGTGGACTATGAGAGAGATCCCCGGCGATCTAGGGTTTATACGCACCGAGGAGGGGGCTAGGCCGGCGGCTAGGGTTAGCCCTAGGCGGCGGCGAGTGCCCTTGGCGGCGGTGGCTATGGAGGGCGGCGGCGGCTAGGATTAGGGTTTAGAGGGGGGCAACTTGTGTGCTAGGAGGGGCAGCCCTGCCCCTCCTTTTATAGGTGGGAGGCGCCGGCCAAGGGGAGGGGAGTCCCTTCCCAACTCGGATCCCAAGTGGGCCGGCGGTGGAGGAGAACTCCTCCCAAGTAGGTTTCCTCTTCCCTCCACCTTCCAAAATAGCCGTTTGACTTTTCAAATTGGCGTTTGACTTTTCAAACTAGGATTTGATTAAACCCTTTATTTTGTTCAGCGATGACACCTAGTACATGATGCAATCATTCCAACTTGGTATGACACATTCATGTACCCTTCCCTCCGAGTGCTTGGGACATTCCGAACCTTCTAGAACATTCCCGATGAAAACACCGGAACCATTCTCCAACCCCGAAACAGGACTTTCCTTATATGAATCTTATTCTCCGGACCATTCCGGATCTCCTCGTGATATCCCGGATCCCATCCGAGACTCCGAACAACATTCAGTCTCTTACTCATCATTCCATAACTACTCAAACAACGTCGAATCCTTAAGTGTGTCTCCCTACGGTTCGTGAATTATGCGGACATGATCGAGACACTTCTCCGAACAATAACCAAATAGAGGAATCTGGAAATTCATATGGCTCCCACATATTTCTACGATTACTTTGCGATCGAATGAACCACTTACATACGATACCAATTTCCCTTTGTCTCACGATAGTTTACTTATCCGAGGTTATGATCGTCGGTATCTCTGCATACCTAGTTCAACCTCGTTACTGATAAGTACTCTTTTCTCGTTCCCGTGATATGTGATCCCTTGTGAGCCAGTGACATGCTTGCAAGCTAATTGGATGACATTCCACCGAGAGGGCCCAGAGTATATCTATCCGTCATATGGATGGACAAATCCCACTCTTGATCCATGTGTCTCAACCAATACTTTCTGAACACTCAATGCCACCTTTATAGCCACCCAGTTACGGTGTGGTGTTTGATGTCATCAAAGCATCCTTCCGGTGAAGGTGATATGCATGATCTCATGGTCGAAGGAATTAGTTTACTATGTATCAGAAAGCATATAGCAGTTGAACTATTAAAATGACTTGATCTTTATGCTACGCTTATCTATAGGAGTATGTCCACCATATCATTCTCCTAACGATATTATCTTGTTGTTAATAACATCTCAATGTTCATGATAGGGAAACCACAATCATTTATTAACAACAAGCTAGTATTATATAGAGGCTTTACTAGGGACTTCAATTTAAGTTTACAAATCACACAAGTATTAATGTTTCCTTGTAAATACTATTATAGCATGAATGTAAACATTTATCATAAACACAAAGATATAATAATAACTACATTTATTATTGCCTCTAGGGCATATCTCCAACAGAGAATCCTTCACCTGCCTTAGCACCCACGACACCTGATGAGCGTGGTCTTGCACAGTCGCAAGGACCGTGGCACGGTCGCGATCCATCCAGAAAAAGCCTCCGGCTTCCATATCCTGCTGGGTCAAGCAATTGATCCGAACTGCAACGCGCTCCTTCTCCTCCCTTGGAACAAGGTTGGCACCTGCAGCAACTACAAAGTAAGATGACCCGCAAAACCAGGCGCATCCGAAAATGAGCAGCAGCTTGAAAAACTTACACTGCAGCTGCTCGGCCAACTGCCGCAGCTCCCCCATCAGATATTCCTCTCTGGCGGTACCTCGCTCCGCCTTCGACTTCCAAATGTCCGCATGGCCTCGGAAGCCAAGTATCTCCTTCTCAAGACTGCGGACGCAATCACGAAGAAAAACAAGCTACGACGCATCATCCAAGGATGGTCGCGGCTGCGGAGCAGACGAAGCATCAATGCGGTCCTCACCCGAAGGTCCCTAAAGGAAAACAGACAAGGATATGAACAACACACGACTGAACAACATCTCGAAGGCTCATTTATATACAACAAAAAGCCACTGTGTGGCACATGAAATTGTTCATCAGGAAATTACAATAAAAGTAGAAGACAACTATCCTACAACTACAACGATAAAGCCTAAGCAGCCGCATCCTGAGTGGCCTCGGAGCCAGAGTGCCTGCTCTTGACCTCCTCCTGTTGCTTCGCCGCATACTCCGCTAGAAGGTCAATAAGCTTCAGCCCATAGCGCTTACAGTGAGCAGCGTAGAGAGCGAAGGCTACCTCGGAACCGTCGGGAGCCGTTGGCATCTGGGAGGTGACCTGGTGAAGATCCAGCTCCGCCCCGGACGCCATGGCCATGGCCAGGCCCATGGAAGCGCTGATACCCTTCTGCTTGCGCTTGTAGGCCACAGGTGCATCCGCGGACAACGCATCCGCTAAAGAATCGACATCCTCAAGGGCAGCACCCTTGGGAACGAGATCCTTGTAGAAGCGCCCGAGGACCTCCTTGGCCTTGGCAAGGGAGCCAACCGCAGTACTGCAACGGTCTTTGACCGCCGCAACGACATCATCCTGAGCACTACCGTGCTCCAGGACACCGCGATCGAACTCAATGCCCACGGCATCTGAATCAAAAAAGAAAAAGTACAGTAAGAACCGCATAAGGCATGGAGATGTAGCAGCCGAAAAAACCAAAGAAAGGCAAAGCACTCACCAGAGACGGCCTTGGCAGCAGCCATCAGTTTTTTGGCCACCTCCTTCTCACTCACAGTCGCAACAGTGGCGATCTGCTCCTCGCAATCCGAAGCCTCACGCTGCAGGCGCTCTTTAGCCGTTGTGGCATCAGCCAACTCCTGTTGCAGGCGCTCTTTTGCCCTAATGGCATCCTCGGCCTTCTTCTCCGCTCGCCCAAGGCTCTTTTTGAGAGCATCAAGCTCGCGGAGGGCAGTATTATTATCATTTGCAAAAACAACAAGAAATCAATGAGCTACACAAGCCAGCAAGCAGAGGAAAAAGAATGGGATCAATTCAACATGTACCTTGAAGCTGCCGCATGCTGGCCTCCAGCGCCAGGTGCTGCTGCACAAGCATGTTCGCACCATGCACAAAGGGTTGCGAGACGAAACAAAATATCACAAAAGGGATCGGGGGTTGCGCCCAAGAAACGAGCAAAGACATCTAGCACATGAATAATACTCAGGGGCTCCCCCCGAGACACGTAGAAAAGAGGAAAAATCAGCAGATCATCCAAAAATAAGGCTCGAGGGCTCCCCCTACAGCAAAAGAGTAAACAACTTACATGCTCAGACAGAGACTCCGAAGGTCCGGCTGCAGTCTTCTGGGATATGATTACTCGAGCCTCCTGCGGAGAAGGCTTCGAAGCATCACCCCCATAGGTGGCCACCGTCTGAGAGGGAGGAGGCATCATCTTCGACTCCCCTACTGCCTCCTAAGTGGCATCACTAAAAGATCCCTCAGAGGAGTGGCTGCAAGGAAAAGCATCAATCAAAAGTATGAAGACAAAACAAAAAGTAGCAAAAGGCATCCGAAGATACTTACGAGTCCATGTCGCTCAAGTCAAAAACGGGCAGCGCCCTCTTCCCTTTCTTCTCTTCCTTATTCCTCTTGGTCGGCGGCTGTGGCGCTACAGCCCGCACAGGAACGGCTAGGATGGGAGAGGAAGAAGCACCGTCACCTCCACTGTGGCAGACAAGGAACAACGGGTCCCTAGGCGTCGACACAGTCGAGGCATCCAAAGATTCGCTCGAGCTCCGTGCCTGCTTTAGGGTCTGCCCCTCGCTCACCTCGGGGGCTTCCTTAGTTGGCGATTGCGCCGGCGGAAGCTCGGACTCGGAGTCCACAACCTCGTTGTTCGGCGCATCCGGAAACCGTTCAGGTAGCGGAGGCACCATGCCAGGTACCTTGAGCTCTTGCACAACGAAGACAAACTTTCAGAATAGATAATTACAAGGAAAAGCACTCGAAAAAAGCGCTATGCACACGTCACAGATCTACACCTGCGGAACCAGTCGAGAAGCACTGAATGGGGGGGCTCCGCGATTTCCCCGGAATGTCCTCGTCGGACTTGTACTTCAGCAACGGCCGAAGAACTCTGTCGAGGTCCCCCTTGGAGAGCTCCTCAGCCGCAACTCTCGTCGGGTCGTGGCGGCCAGAATAAAGGAACATCGGATGCGCCCTAGCCTGAAGTGGCTACACACGACGTTTGAGGAAGGTGCGGATGATATCCACACCATTCACCTCCTTCTCCAGAACCACCTGGAGGGCCTCCACACAACGGTAGAGCTCCTCTATCTCCTCCACCTCGCCCTCCAGGATGTGATTTTTCTAGGATCTCTTGTTCAAGATCTCCTGGGTGGAGTCGAAAGGGGCAAGGCCAAAGTTTTGCCCGTCCACTGTGGAGTCACGGATATAAAACCACTTCTTCCGCCAGTATTGGACGGACTCAGACATAGAAAAAGAGAAGAAAAAAAAGTGGATCGAAGAGAAATGATGCAGCCACCGATCGGATAAACTCCGTCAAAGCCGGAGTGCCTCTTCACGGAATAGAGCTTCCGGAAGAGGCCAAAGTGCGGCTCGATACCGAGCCAGCACTCACAAAAAGTGATGAAGCAGGCGATGTGGAGAAGAGAATTGGGCGAAAGATGGTGAAGTTGGATGCCATAGAAAAACAATAGTCCAAAAAGAAAATCGTGGACTAGGAGAGACAAGCCGCGAAGAACAAAAGCAACAAACATCACCCGAAACCCTGCGGGTGAACGGGGAATTACCTCATCGCCGGGGACCCTGACGGCGTCCCTGTCCCGCGGGATCAAACCCGCCTCACGCAACTTGCGCAGGTCGCCCTTGCACGTCTCTGAGCGCCGCCACCCACCATCAGTGACACGAGTGGCGGCGGTGCCCTTCTTGCCGCCGGCAGCAGCACTGGTGCCCGCTATGGTGGAGGCCCTCTTCAATTTCCCCATCACTTCGCGTTGACAGCGGCGGTGCAAGAGCAAAAACGAGGAAGGGAATGATCGGAGAACGTCAAGCGCGCGACGGGAAAAGCTCAAGAAAATGGAAGCAGTAGAAAGCAAATGGCTAGGGTGAAAACAAAACTGCAAGTTTTCCCCACAGTTATAAGGACGAAGACGATGAACAGGGACCGTTCATCTGGAAGCCCTAGCGCCAGAATCAGATCCAACCGTACACGTGTCAACGCAGCAGCGAACCGTCGCTCGCACTCTGTCCACTACGCACGGAAACCGAGGAGACGCCGTAATTCTCGCCACGTCACGCATGTCCAGTCAACTCCAAGTCAGAAAGTGGCACCCATGTCCGTACAGTCACGTCATCTCTGGCGCCGCAGATGGTTGAGGTCACCGATCGTCAGCACTGATGTCATCAAAACCACACTAGCAACAGTAACAAATCTTCGGCTGACATCTAAAAGTACTCACTCGAATCTACGATCCGAGAAACTACTCGGGGGCTACTCCTATCAGGAGCGCTGGCTGTGCACCCGAGGCATGAATAAGGTACTACACCAATGATCTATTCTTTGAGTCCTACGTCGAGTCTACGACTCCACTACGGACTCGGGGGCTACTCCCATAGGGAGGATTGATTCAAGCATCCGAAAAAAATGTGTCCTACGGACCAGAAGCCAAAAACGGCTGAATTAAAGTCTCTGCTCGAGTCTACGACTCAAACAGACACTCGGGGGCTACTCCCATAGGGAGCGCTGGTCGCGCACCCTATGAATTCTTCGACTGCGATCCTTTGGATCAGAATGCAAAAACTTTTTGGCAACTTTGCCCCAACAAACGCTAAGTGAGTAACATCCTTCTTGGCCACCTGAAACACCTTCGTGGTGGTAAAATTTCGGATGCTGTGTATGCGACACAAAGATAAGACCTACAGATATCATTTGATGGCCTGGTAACGCACCCGACTGCGCTCTGCTAGTAAAAATCAGTGCCAACAAGCGCGATGAAAATCCCAACGGACGCGTTGGGTACATCATTCGAAAACTACTGGGATTCAACTCCTGTAAGACCTCAACGTCCTGAGTCGAATTACGCCAGCATCTATTCTGGGTTCAAATCTAGGGACTCGAATCTAAAAAAGATCGTGTTGTTTTGTCCTAAGATAGTTAACTGACCCTGATCCGTCAGGAGAGTCAGGCACACGCATCAACAATCCCTACACACTAAAATCATTCTTTTCTGAACAGAAACAGCGGCACCCGAAAGATTGAAGAGTCCTCAGCCGAATCTACGATTCGACTGAACACTCGGGGGCTACTGACATGGTTATACACTACCGGTACATGACATTAGCATACCTGGTCCAGCCCAATAAAGACCCACAAGAATACACGCGGCCCATGGAGATTTTCGGGTGGCCCAAGCCCATGACATATTTGGATCCTTGGAGAGCAAGACTAGAACAGATAGAATATTCAAAGGGGCAAAACCTAAACCTGTAACCGACTCGATATGTGTCCGAGACCTGCCTAAACTCTATATAAAGGCCAGGAGGGCACGGAGAGGAGGACCAATCCTTTTCATCGCATACACACCACCACGTCAGATTGCATCTGCGCACCCCTGTACCTTTTGGTTCCGCCGTAATCAAGAGCAGACAAACATGAGTAGGGTTTTCCCTCCGGCCCGAACTCGTAAATCTGTGTCCTCAGTGCTTGTCTCATAACCGCTGCGATCTCCAAAGACCCCATCTTCTACAAAACCCAAGCTCATAACAATGAGCATTGACGAGATCAAACCTCGTCAACACTAAAGTATCAGGAACCTTCTTCTCAATTGACTAATAATTTAAAGTTACTAAGCATACCATAAAGTTATTTTTAGTGTCATCTGTGATTAATAGATCATCTTAGCCTTAATACTTAACATTAAATGGTTGTCTCTTGTTGTATAACAACAAAATGTCATCGCGAGTTTGAATTTTAGTGGTTGTAGTGAACCATTTATATACAAGAAGTTATGAGGCCTATTTAATATTTATTATTCTGATTTGTATTTTAAATGACAATATTTTATTATTGTTCAAAATTGTGAAATATGAACATAAATAAGTTTGTTTTTATAAAATGCAAATATATGAAAAAATAGAATATTTTTGTGTAGATGAAATTGTTGATTCGAAAGAATGGATGCAAAGGTTTGAATATGGCATGCTTTTAGGTTATGAAGTCTGAAAAAACATTTTCCAATTGCGGAAATACTGAAATATTTTCAATACC
Organism: Avena longiglumis; assembly: GCA_030063025.1. Taxonomy (NCBI): domain Eukaryota; kingdom Viridiplantae; phylum Streptophyta; class Magnoliopsida; order Poales; family Poaceae; genus Avena; species Avena longiglumis. Next base: position 442,845,260 of record CP125975.1, on the reverse strand, counting down.
AGTACATTTTAGTGTGTGAAATTTAAGTATTATAAATTGATTAAATACTGAAATTGCTTTTAGTTGTACTTGATGCATTTTCCGGTAAATTATAAACCCTATTATACCCCTGGGTGTAGAATAAACTATTCTGCTCCCCGGTCGATCGCATGGAGTTAGAGGCACCCTGCTCCACCGAACGTGGCGCGCCGTGGCCCAGACCAGCCTCTGACCACACCCGGTTGATTTTGTATTTCTATTTTTATTTTCTTCTTACATCGGCGGTTTCTTTCTTTTATTTCCTTTTTCTTTGGCATCGTGGGGTTAGCCCGCTAGTCTCTGATTGTTTTTGTTTCTCCGATGGGTCAACACGCAGACGGTTCTGAGAACGGGATCTCGCCATAACGCCCCATGGAGCTCGCCGGCGCAGCTGCCCCCGGCGAGTCGAAATACCCGGCGTCCCCGAAGGAGTGGAGTAGGCGGATCCTGTCCGCCGTACCATCTCCCCTGCACCGTTCTTCTCCCCGGACGACGCCGGCCGTCCTCCACGGATCCAATCCCCACGGCTTCGAAGCGGCGCCGTCCCAGCTCCTGCCGTCGAGTTCCAGCCGTCCTCGCCTCGTACGCCGCCGACCACGAGCCTCTGGCGACCAGGTTCGCCGCCACCCTTGTCTCGGACGCCGCCGAGCACCGGCCCCCGGCGACCAGGTACTGTCGTCGCCGCCGAGCATGGTGCCAAAAATTCCTACCGTTAGCTCATTTGCAAAAAAAAGATAGTTCCTGCCATCAGCCACTAGCGCATGCCGCTGCCTCCTCGCGAGCGCTGCCGACATCCTCGTGGTCAACCTCTATGGCTGCCACTACTCTCCAATCTCTCCTGCTGTCCACGTCGTCTGGGAAATCACCCCAGTCATACTCGACTCCTGCTGTGCATATTTTGACTTTGTTGGGTGATCCATAAAGTGGGAGAGTGGGAATTAGGAGAAGAGATCGTGTAATGCCTGACTGATTCTTTCTGCAATGGAGCATGTTGTTTTCTAACTTTATTGCTTCATGGATTAGCTACATAGTTTATATGAATTTTTTCCCAAAATTACAACTTAGATTTAGCCACTGAAGCATGACTGTGTGACTGGTAGGTTCTATTATTAATACTATACACTTTGTCCCTTAATCTTGCTAATTTTATAGAGTATGATGAACTACCAAAGCAGTTGGCTTTGGCATTGTCAATATTATGCAAATTTTAATCCAGTGATTTTTTTATGTATCCTGAAACTTCAGAGGTACTAATTCCTATGGATTATTGTCTCTTTTATGTAAGAAGGTTGTATGTAAGTCCCGGACATTATAGGGACGGAGGGGTGGTTTACCTTGGTGTCAGGCAGCACGACGGGTGGTGTATGCAGACTGTGTGAGTGTCTAATCAGCATCGTGGTGAGCTGCCGATGGAGCACGCCCTTGAATGTCAGGGTACGTGACTCGTTTGTTTCGCCAGGTCCGTTTGATATCAGTGTATGCTATGAAATAATCTTTTGAAGCACCAATTTATGTCCCATTCTTTTTTCTTTCAGGGAATTGGTGTCCCGGTTTTGTGGAGACAATACATGGTAGCTGGTAATTATGTCCTATTCTTGAAGATGGCCTCGACAGCATGTGGTAAAGATAGCCTCGACGGCATGTGGTGCTATAGGTCCGTTTGTTTTAGAAATACAAGTCATATATCATATTTCAGCCATGAAGATAAATCCAGCCAGTTTCTTGTTGACTCAAAGTTGACTCTTTTGAGTGTAATTGCTTAGTTAGAAGTCCCTTACGATCAGATTGGTGAAGTATCATCATGACTATTAAGTTAAGTATGTCCACCACACTAATGAATCAGATTCTTGAGTCCTGATTCAATCTTTTATATTCTCCTAATCCCATCGGAAATAGTCTGTGGTACTTATTTTATATTATTCTCACTGCAGCTCACATACCTCGCAATGCTCAACTGTGTTTTGTAGCTGGTTTTAAAAGGTTATTGGAAATGGCACTAATGTGATTTGAGTTATAGTTGGTCTTTGGAAATAAGTATATGTAGGAATAAAGAAGTGTGTTTGCCAAGTATTGTATCCGCGCTCAAACTAGGAGTAATGTGTAACAGGGATTTTGTTTGTTGAATGAGGTTATTGCATGTTAGTTTTCAGTAACATAAACAAGATATGAATGTGCTATTTTGGTGAGTATTCATTTGATTCTAGCTAGGCAGATGGCAATATGCTATTCAATATTTTTTATTGTCAGGGTGTTTGTTCTAATGCAAATTCTCATTGATAGTTTGTGTATTATGGGAAAAGGCAAACCAGTACATGGCCTAAGAGCTCTCAAACCCCTTCTTCCATTATTTGAACGAAACCAGATCTTTACCTGATTTCCTGGAGAAGTTCAGGCCTATGTAAAAACTCAGCTTTTAAACTCTACTTGTGCATCCTCTAAAAAAACGAAGCTGCACTTCTATACATAGCTGAATATGTTTTTTTACATACGCCCCTCTCCATTGATTGAACAATGCATTCTTATATTTACATATTCTATCGCATCATCTCCCAGTTGCCACATGAAAAATGGCAGTGCAAGTTATCTGCTTTACACTTTATAATTCAATTTTTATCTGCCAATTAATGTCATATTATGAATGCGATCTAATGTTTATGTGTGGCAACATGATACAGCTAGAAGAAGGATCTCAGATGCTTCTTACAAGGACACGATAATATCCAGAAGTGTAAATCATGTATCGTTTGCATTAGTTGATGTTAGTATACAAAGATGCCAGCTTGTAACTTGTATACAAGGATGTCAGGTTGTAATTTGTATACAAGGCTGATCTGATTACGTCAGATTCTGATTCTGATTGTAAAGTAGCTTAATACCTCTTTTGGTCATTGAGAATGTACAAACTTTACCTTCATGAATTTCAACCCTGAAAGCTTTGTCTAGTCAGTTTTTACTGCGTTATCATGTTCCTTGTTCCAATCCTGGAAAATAAATTTACAAGGAACATGATTGTTAAATTAGAATTAGGCATTGCAAAGAATATATTTTTGTTTACTGCCGACATGATTTATTAATGGCTGATTAAGAATGTCTGTTAGCCCCAGCTTCTATAGTTCTCTTACATGGGACACCTTTTTATGCCACATGCACGTGAATAGCTGGTCAACATAATATTTCAAACTAGTTACGTCTTCCGTCGCATGCATAAATGTTTTGCTGCTTAGTCATAATTATCTTATGTCGCATGCAGTCAGTTTAGGTAGCGCCAGTTTCTTTTCCGCGTGCGCGGCACAAACTCAAATTCTTATGTCGCATGCATCTAGTTTTACGTCGGAGGAGCGCGTGCGAGCCGACGCTCGGGCCTGGTCTGGCGTGGGGGATGGGCGGGGTGCAATTCTGCACCCAGGGAGTCAAATAGCGCGACATATATCATTCTATATATATAGTATCATTCTTTAATTTCATAAATAGTATCATTCTTTAATATATCATTCTATATATATAGTATCATTCTTTAATTTCATAAATTCAAATATGTCTAAATATGATCCAACTACAACTGACGATGGGTTAGCCTCTGTCATCATGTGTGGGCACCGATGTATTTCTCATTATTATATGAATCATTTTATTGTTGACGGTAGATGATGTAGATGGCTAAAAAAACTACTGCATTTCATAATGGCGCAAGTGCAAGCGGTAATCATGTAAAGAATTATGAAAAATCCATAGAAATAGGTGTATCTGACTACAACTTCGATTTGACTACACAAGGTTGAACTCCTGGCTACTACGCCACTCCAACAATGGCCTTGGTGAGAGCAAATCATTCCATCGAACATTTGCTGTCTGCTTTTGTGCGATCTGTCCTTGTATAAACATAAACTGATATATACACGGTAGTATACATGAGCATGAATTTCCCTCACCTCCCACCATGCACACTAATCTTTACAAATTACAGTATGACCTATAAGAAACGATGAAGAGCAGAACAAAATAAGAACCACCGAAAGGAGAGATAACCAAGGAGGAGGAAGCAAACGCAATTTCTGCATGCCCCCTCCTCATGAGTTTAACCTCCCAAATCAAGATTCAAGACCCCAAGAAACAGCACCAAATAACCAACATTCTCTTCTTCTACCACCCCTACTTCAAAACCTTGCTGCGAGCACATTCCAATCCTCTTAGCGATATAGGAAGAGATGCATTTGGAGCACATGCATGCCATGCATGGACATCCGTGGCTCTTTTTTTCCTTTTTTTTTCTCTTTGCATGCATGCATGCACTAACTGATTAGTACGCTCTTCTTCTGGTTTAAATGGCTGAGGTGCTGCTCACTCCTCGAGCACCGGCGAAGATGGCCGGTAGAGGTCGTAGGGCGCCCAGAGGTAGTCGACGGAGCACGGCCGCCGAGCGTCGAGCCGGTGCCACGGCTTTCCCTTGCCGCTCCAGTGCAGCAGGCTTATGGGCCCCGGATGCAGGCCCCGGCACCGGCCCTTGACGTTGTCGCCGCCGAGCCCGTGCTGGTTCCACCGGTGGTCCACGGCCTGGATGTCCCCGGCCAGCACCAGCAGGAAGGGAGGCAGCGAGCCGAGGTGGTAGATCCTCCTCTGCTTCTGTACGGCCATCCACCCTTCCACCCGCCTCGTGTACCCGCCGGTGCGCCACCGCTCCACGTCCATCACCATGACGCCGGTGTTGAAGTAGCAGGGGCGCCGCCCGTGGAACGTCCCGCTGAGCTCCGGGTCGTTCCAGAAAGCGTCCGTGAAGTAGGTGGTGAAGTTGGCGTGGCAGTACTCGGGCGCGCCCACGACGTGGTCGGCGAGGTCCACGGAGAAGAGCGTGCGGATGTCGTCCACGACTATCACGTCGGAGTCGAGGTAGATGACCCGCCGCACGTCGGGAGGCAGCGTGTCGGCGAGGTAGATGCGCGCGTAGTTGAGCGGCTGGTCGAGCGCGTGGCGGATGGAGCGGGAGATGCGGCCGCGGACGCGCGACGGGTCGAAGCGGTACACGCGGAGCTCGAGGTAAGGGAAGGTGGCGCGCAGCATGGCGATGAGTTCACCGTCCATCCGGGCGGCGAGGAAGTGGAACACGACGTTCTCGGGGCACGCCGTGTGCTGCAGGATGGAGAGCACGCCGGCCATGGTGCCCCGGAGGTAGTTGGCGTCCAGAGTCATGGCGACGTTCACCTTGTCGCCCCCTGCACACTCGGCGCCATTGCGGAAGGCGGGAGCCTCGCGGAACGTAGGGACAGAGTCCGACGGCTGCCGGATCATCATGGCGGCTGCGTCGACGCGGATGCCGGCGACCGTGGTGGCCACGTCTCCGAGCAGGACGAGCAGCCCAATTACGACGACGCAGCCGGCTGGAGGCATGGTGCGTGTCCGGCCGGCGGCAGAGCGCGCGGGCGAGACAATTTTAGGACCGTGCGTAGGGTGCTGGCCCAGTGGTTGTCGCCGGCAAGGCAAGCCAATGGCGACAACGGCGCGGCGGCACGGAACAGGGCAAGGGGAAGGTGGCCACCCTGGTCCCTGGCAATGGTAGGGACGGGTTTAGGAAGGGAGGGGGCCACCATCAAAACGGTGGGCAAAGGAGAGTGTAAGGTGAATAGGAGAAGGGACAAACATGGTGGTAATGCAAGGGGCCTGCTGGGCGGCTAAGAGGGAAGGTAGGACGGACAAGAAGGTGGTGACAACAAAAAGATGGCTCTGCTGCCTAAAATTGGATTGTTTGCATGCATTTCTTGTTGACATGGAAGCTAATATGCATTGGCTTTCAGTTGACTCCAAATTAATGCTTTGCCATATCAACTGTTTACCGTCTGATTATATAGAAGAAAATGGGCCAGAATTAGTATCGAATCTCAGTTTTTGTACTGTGTACACTGCCAGGGAGGTGAAGCAGCTTTCGAGCTTGTCCGAAAATCAGCAAACAATCGAGCATATTAACAAAACCAGTTCATCTTCTACATTTGATGGGAGAGTTAGCAACAACTTCTCTATTAATTGAAACATACAAGGTAAGGAAAAGGGGTCAAAAAACACAAGCAAGCTATCTTTAGCTAAGCCTGTGATTTGTCTATCAATATCATACGAATTTGGTACACGTGAGGCAAAACTACATAAAAAGTTGGTCCCTTCCACAGGCTATAAAATCAGCCAACAATCACATGAAGGAACAGCTAAGAGCATCTTATATCGGCCTCACCCGTAAAATTTTGGATCTTCTTGCAACACAACAGAGAGTGGATACTGTGGTTTTTACCCCAAGTTCAGGACCCTCGTGAGGAGGTAAAATCCCTATTCCTGCTTTGTTGTATTGCTCGCGGTGCTTCGCGAGGGTACAAATGGTGGATGAATGTCTAGGGTTTTGATCACAAGGATCCCCCTTCTAAGGTGGGATGGCCTCCCTTTTATAGTGGCGCTCGGGCCTCTTCCCTCAATCTTTGGGTGAAAAGGGCTACCACATTGCCGCCCAAGGGAGAGCAGGTCTACTCGCCTACTTTATGCAGACCGAGTCTAGATTCATCGTGGAGCTCCGGTCCAAGACTACGGTCGTCGATGATGTCCCATCTGTGGTGTTGCGTCATCCTCTGCCTCCTTGCACCGAAGCAATATGTCTAACTCTCTAAGACATCATCTTGGCCCGCGGATAGCATCTTGCCTTTACCAAAGAGGGCAGCATCGAAGGAGACACAACCGAGAGAGGGCAGCATCGAAGGAGACACAACCGAGTAACCCACAAGGTTGTCGTCTTGCCTGGCAGGTGGATTTACATTTAGGCCCTTACGGTGCCATGGTGTTGCTTCGCTGGCGGTCCTAGCAGCCGGTGGGTCATGGTATCCTAGTTTTTTTTTGAACGGGAAAGGCCCCGAAGGGCCTGGAAGAATTAAAACGACGGTGGGTGAACAATTACAAGAAGGACCTCAAGAAAAAAAGGAATTACAACACATCCCTTCACTTTTGTAGCAAACACCCCACAAAGAAACGCAAAAAAGCGATCAAGTCCCTCGTCGCCGTTGAGCTTGGACCACCACCCATGGCCGCCAGTGCCTCCATCAGGGACAGAACCACTTGATGGAGAGGCAGCGGCGTTCGCCGCGGCGGGATCCGATAAGACCCTCCATTCAAGGAGGGAGACACAGCCTGAGCACTCCAGCTCAGGCGCAGCAGGGCCATGCCCATGGCCAAGGATAGCGCCGGCCAAAACGAGCCGAAGCTTGGGAGCTGCTGCAGATTCCACGAGCATCCCGCGTCGGATTCGCATCGTCGTAGCCGCCGCACCACCAAGCTTCTCTCCCTCGCCTCCACGGCCGGCCGAGAGGGGTAGCACGCCGGCGAAACTCCACAGAAACCGGTGACACAAACTGCTGGAAACCGCCAAGGAAAACACCTGGAAACGGATCTCCTCCTCGCCTCCACGGCTAGCCAGGAGAATCCCTTCCACGCGCCTGACCACACCGCCTTGCTCCTCCCCCTGCTTCCACAGCCAGCCATGAGAACCTTAGCAGTGAAGCACCTCAGCAGCATCAGCAGACCAACCGCAGCCCCAAGTTTATTGACGGAGACAAAGACCCTCTTCTCGCCGCCCAGCTCCAACCAAAGGAGGCCAAGAAGCTCCAACCAAAGGAGACCAAGAAACAAAAACATGGAACCTACTCCCCAAATATGGGCGCCAAGATCCAGGGACCAGCTCCAAACTACCGGCATATAGCCAAACACTAAAAAACTAAACCTAAATCCTAATCTGGCGCCTTCCCTTTGCCATCTCCGACCGGCCATGCCGGCAGAGAGGCCTCGGGGTCGGCCCGGCCACCTACTCTCGATTCTCAAAGCAAGAGCTCGAGGGAGGGGAGGGGAACGGGAGTTGTTGGATGGGTTAGTTACCACACACCCGACACCTACATATGCAGTTTGTCGAGAAACCGCAACCCGCATTTTGGTGTACCACCGAATGCAGGATCTGCTAGAAATGCTCTAAACTCAAGTAACAAACATAGCCATCTCAAGCCTCACAGCTAGTAATGGAGCATATTAACAAAACCAAGTTCATCCTCTACATTTGATGGGAGAGTTAACAACAACTTCTCTATTGAAACATACAAGTTAAGCAAAAGGGATCAAGAAAAAATAAGCAAGCTATCTTTAGCTAAGCATGTGATTTGTCCAGCAATATCATGTGAATTTGGTACACGTGAGACAAAACCACATAAAAAGTTGTCCCTTCGGCAGGGTAAAATTTTGCTTCATACAAATATCATCTTCCAAGTCGTAAAACTTCAGGGTTTTACCAATTGAGATCGTAAAGGGCTTCAGATCAAGGGGATCCCTCCACCAGCATATTCAACCTCCTGCAGTGAGGAAAACATTCTATCAGTTTAAGCAATCCATATATATGCTGATACACATGCATGTATTCATAAAAACTACCCCCTCCATTCCAAAATACTTACACTTGACGTGGTTTTAGTTCAAATTTGACCTAAAACCACATCAAGTATTTTGGAACGGAGGGAGTATATCATAAATATTTGGGAACAAACATGTTATTAGACGTTCATGTTTTGATAGGGCCGGCTGTTGCACCCACAGGCAAAAGGGTGTAAGATTTTGCAGAAATGGATTAAATTTGGCTCGCCTTGAAACCAGTCTTAACAAGTTACAGCAGTAAATGGGTGCATTTCAATATTCATTGCTGGAATGTTCATGTCGGGTAACTCTAGTTGATAGGTTGGGACAATTATAGTGCATATACCATTATCCAAATAATACATTAAATGTTCTGATACATTTGAGGCAAACTGTGCTGGGTGAAAGGCACTAGTGTTTATCTTGCACATATACTAGTTAAGAGAAAGCCACAGGCAGGTCTTCAGTTTGTTGTCAGTAAATCAAACCCAAAACCAAACTTTTTCTACCCGGTTGGAAAATCCAAACCATGCCCATTTCAAACCAGCCGATTAGCAGGCCTAGTAATGTCCTGAACAGAAAATCTAGGACTGGTTCAAACGAGTTCTGAGATTAGCAAAGATGGATGTTTTGAAGCCAGTTCACAAGTCTCATAGCAAGGTGCGGCACCCTGAACAGATGAAACAATATTCCATCTGGCTATTATACACAACTGAAATCAGTACAAGCAACTATAGTTATACAAAATTAGTAGCACCAACCAAAAGGCGACAAAGAAGTACTACCTCCATTCCAAAATGTAAGGCACACTATTTTTTTCTGGTCTTTCATACACGACTCTGACCTCTACTACCATAGCATGTATCTATACACTACAACACGTCTAGAACTCAAGATACATGCGGATCTAGAAAAACCTGCTGCAAATAATTCGGAACAGAGGGGTAAATTGTATGGATTGGCAATGTATAAATGGTATTGTTGAATTCATCTTGCAAAATTATTTCATTTCATATATTTTTTATACTAATTTTGCAGACATATTACAAGTACAAATCATAGTCAAAGTTGTAAGTCATTGATCAGCGAAAATCAAAGGCACCTTATATTTTGGGATGGAGGGAGTATGATTTAGTCAGAACAAACGAAAATATGGCATTGAGAGGGAGAAGCAACAAAAAAAATTAGGTGGTATCAACAACATACCCGAGCAGGAGATAGTGAAGATACCCAATCCGATGCATTTGTTGGAAGAAGACCCAACGTATTGAGCTGTAGAAGAGGATAATCAAGTATTAGAAGTTTTTGTGCAAATACATGCAGATTTTGGCTTAACAAATTATTACAACTAACCTTCCATACACCCAAACCCATAGCAGCTAAGTTGAGAGCAATGAAGAGCAACTTAGGCGCTAGCGTATCCACCCTGGGGTCCTTGAATGGTTCAAAAACTGCAAAAGGTATAGAATTAACACATAGAAAGAAAGTACTCCCTAAAACAACCCTGAATTGCATGGACAGTAATGTATTCATATCTTCTTCATGATGACCAAAAATCTAATTAGCACACATCAGGTAATAGACAATAAAAGCATACATTTCTTGCATCCAAGAGAATCAGACAGGATGGAGCCATGCGGCTTTACAAAACTACAACTATTCTTTCCCATTAACTGTATCAAGAGAAACCAGGATGTTTATCGAGTTCCAGTGATATTCTAGTAATTTCTGGTCAATTTTTCATGGAACAAACCATGGTTTTAAAGGCGTCAAGGAATCCTTTGAAAGTATGCATGCACTGTCACATCTAGCCATAGGTATATGTCGCTGCCGCCACATCTAGCCATAGGTATATGTCGCTGCGATAGCCACTTCTCGTAGCCACTGCTGCTCACACATCAAGAGCAAGAGGAATAATCTTCCCTCTTCCTTTTTCCTCCGCTTGACCCTATCCACCTGGATTGCTGACATGGTGCCACCCGGCAGTAAACCTAGATCAAGGGACGAGTGCCCCAGGTCGTGATTGACAACGTCAACCCAATCCTGGTATCTATGACATGTTTACAGGTAGCCTTTATGTTAAATTTTTAATGCGGTCACAGTGTCATTAGTTACAATTTACAACCCTTTATTACAGAAATCAACGGCATTGACAGTCAGCATGTTGGAGTTAAGTTGACTCAAGAAGTACATGCATGTGTGCATGGCACTGCGGGCATCTAGGTTCCCTTGAGAAGTGTAGCAGTTGCCCATTATTAAGTTGAATTGTTTAGTTGCTTGCAAGAAATTATATATTGTGCATCAAGGAATCCTTTGAAAGTATGCATGCACTTGGTTAATTTCAGGGGTTAATGGAAGTAGTGAGTGAAAAGATGTTGTGTGTGTACTCTATAAAATCCATCCTTATGACCAGTTTTTTTAGAGGGGATAAAAAGAACAAGAAAGGTTGACCCAAAAGCATCTTGGTTGTGTCTTGAGAGTTTTTCTTCTTCACAAGCAAAACCATGTACATGAGTAGGGTGTAGGATACACCTCTAGGGGAGTGGGATGGTGCAAGATGATGGAGATCGGAGGTATATGGAGAAACTCCAACCAGAACAGCACCCAATCTCTAGTATTCATCATCTTGACCCAGTTCGTTGTAATAATTCAAAATATAAAATAACAACTGCACCACAAGGTAGCATCTGTCATATGAGGAGTAGAACTTACCAACCTAGAAAAATATCTAGTAACTTACTAACCTAGACAAATATTTGGTCCTCTTTCATAATTATGACATGCCTAAACTAAATGTTACTCGCACATAAAGAATATATTCGGACAACCAGTGATCAACAGTTTGGACTAAACTTTTGATCAAACACGTATCAGGGAGCGAATGAATTATTTATCAGAACATGAAAATCCAAAAAAGTATCCAGCCAGACTTTATTCTACCCAAAATATGAAGCTGGATTAGGTAATTCTGTTCACTAAACGCAAGCATACATTATAGTCTTCTAAGCTAACCAGCTCAAGCATTGTAACCTCCAATACCAAGGCAAGGAACATACGTCAGGAGTGTGGGGCCTAGAGTAGCAAGGAAGTCCCTTCAGCTGAGCTAGCAATGCATACTGAATATCCGGTTGCCACGAGGTAGTACCTTTGCCGACAGATCGGAGTGCGTTGAATGGCTGCCACAGAGCAGAGAAGACGATACCGATGCTGAAGAGGTGGACGGTGCTCCCGGCCATCCACATCATGAAACCCATCATCATCAGGTTCTTGAAGGGCGCCTGGGCCACTTCCCACGCTTTCTGCTCACACCAAGACCACAGAAACCTCGGTTAACACTCCCCAAAACCTAGAGATTAGAATGCAAGTGAGCTTGGGAGGATCGCCTAGGACACGAAGCATCAAGATCCAGTTCCTCCTCAGTTGTTTATATAAGCTAGACTTAGACAACTCATAAATTCACACTGAATTGGTACAGTTCAGGACTCCAAACCCTGGATCTATCTCCCTAGGAGGCTACTACGAGTGTTCATCGGGAAATCGAGCGAACCTGCCCCTTCCAGGTGGCCTCGGCCTCCTTGCGCTGCCGAGCGGTGGCGGCGTCGTCCTGCGAGCCAAGAAAAATAGCACGTGAATTCCACGATCCGATCGAGCGAAAGAGCAAATTGCAGAAGAGAGGGAAGAAGTGGAGGATGATTGTACCGCTTCGGGGGCGGATCTGGTGAAGCCGGGTGGGTCGGGGAAGGCGGATGAGGAGGGGGAGGAGGATGCGTCGTGGAGCTCCACTGCCCAGCGGCGCGCGAGGCCCTTGCCCTTCTCCATCGCCGGCGGCCGCTGCTGCTGAGGGATCTCCCGGCTCTGCTTTGGTTCGGAGTTTTGGACTATCGGCGTGGATGGGGAGACGGCAGCCTCCACCTCCCAACTTGCAACGACACGAGTGGTGGAGCAGTCAATTTTTCAGGTACGTCCTTCCTACCGTCCTGTATTCACGTATTGCTCCTGCGTTGGGCGAAGACTTTTTTTATTTGGGCCTGGGTAAATTTGGACTTCACTTGATTTTGGGCCCTAAACAAGATCCAGCCGGACTGGCCCATCCATGGTGCTTTTCGATTTTTGATTTCACTGGCAAAGACGGAGTGAAACTGAAGTCGTGGCTCTGGCGCTCTGCAGGGCAGCTCCCTTCGTCCCCAGTACCTTGGAAAATCCCGGGAGATCACACCTGGCCCAATCATCCTTCCCCATTCCGTCCCCTATCCTCCTCCCAGAGCTCCCGCCTTGGCCCACCCACCCCTTATCCTCCTCCCCGGCACCATCCGCCAAATCCATCTCTCTCTCGTCTAGTGTTCACCACGCTCACCCAAGTTGCTCTGAAGCTCATCACTTCCAAGAACCCAACGCAACGGCTCGGCCATGGAGGAGCTCCTGCTGCGCCAGGCCAGCCACGGCCGCCTCTCGCGGCCAGCAGCAACCCGCCGGCTCTGCGTCGTCGCCGTCGCGCTCAGGTCCAGGCCAAGCAGCAGCCTCGCCGTCCCGGGGTTCCCGCCCGCGACGGCGCCGGCACCGGCGCCTGCCCTGGAGCACGTGCTACCGTCGCCGCCCGTGGCCGCGGACGCCGCGGCTGTCCTGCTGGAGGTGGGCGTGCCACAAGAAGATCTCCGGCGCGCGGCCGGGATGTGTCCGGAGCTCATGTCCGTGCCCGTCGAGACAATCACCGCCGCGCTGCGGTTCCTGACCGAGGAGGCCGGGGTTCCCGCCGAGGAGCTGCCGCGCGTGCTGCGTCGGCGCCCGCGCCTGCTCGTGTCCCCCGTCGCCGCGCGGCTCCGGCCGACGCTCTACTTCCTCCGGGCGCTCGGCGTGCCGGACATCCACCGCCGCGCCGACCTGCTCTCCTTCTCCGTGGAGGACAAGCTGCTCCCGCGGATCGAGTTCCTCGAGTCTCTCGGCCTACCCTCCCGCGCCGCGCGCTCCATGGCGCGCCGCTTCCCTGCGCTCTTCTACTACGGCATCGACGGCAACATGCGGCCCAAGGCCGAGTACCTCCTGGGCGTCATGGGCCGGGACGCCGACGAGCTCTTCGACTTCCCGGAGTACTTCTCCTACGCGCTAGACACGCGCATCGCGGCGCGCCACCAGGCCTGCGCCGCGCGTGGCGTCAGGATGCCGCTGCCGGCCATGCTCCGGCCCGGGGCGCCCAAGTTCGAGGCATGCCTCGCGGGCTGCGTTGGTTCCGCGCCGCCACGACGGCGGTCGCCCCTCTGGCACGCCTACTGGGTGGACGGCGATGGCGCCGGTGTGGACGAGGTGGTAGAGAAGGCCCGGCGTGACGACGCGAGCGCGGCATCGTGCCGCCATGTGCATTTGTAGTTCCAAGTAGTGTACGATCTTGGCTGTGTAAGCTGTGCATAAACTACATGTGATCTGTAAGTATGATACCGTCCGGGTGGACTCTCTTGTTAATCAATTAATCATCAAGGGAAGATCTATAGTTCGTACTTGTAGTTTGTAGTGCGTCCCCTTTGATCGACTTTAGGATAGTACTTTCTCCGTTTTCATGAACAAGGCGCGCTTGTTTTGTGTGTGTTTTTTAACCAAGAAATACTTAAAATATATATAAAAGCTACTCCCTCCGTTTTAAAATATAACATGTTTTAGCTTTGTGAAGCAAATATATTTGCACTATTTTTAATATGTAGGTTCACTCATATTTAGAATGAATCTATACACTAAAATAAGTCTAGATACATTTTCTTCACAAATCTAAAACATCTTATATTTTAAAACAAAAGGAGTATTATTATAAAATTAGCATCGTTAGAAAGTGTATTTAATAGGAAACCAATGATACTAATTATGTGCAATATAATACAGATTTTGTTGCTTAATTTTTTGTGTCAAAATTCGTCTTAGAATATTCGTGTATCTTATTCATTGAAAGAGAGGAAGTAGTCAGTACACCATGAAATTAACTAATCTAACTGAATCCTCAAATTAAATTAGTAACCCCATCCCAAAATATAGGATGGAGGGAAAACATTCTTCTAGAGTTGCATTACTACCACAATCATCGAGTGAAGATTTGATGCACCTGACACGGTAATCACGGTTTAAAAAAACGAAGATCATATTTTTTGAGTTTCAAAATATTTTGGAAAATATCCAGGATATAGCTAATAATATATTCCACAAACGTGCAAAATAACAATTACAAATAATTTATATTATGAGGTATAAAAATGATAAAATTATGGATCCGAGCATACATGATTTTACATTTCCAAACTTATCAGATTTTGTCATTTTGGTGTAGCCCATAATATCAAGAACTTGGGTTGAGATTTTTCATGTTTATAGAATACAATATTGACTATGCCCATAATTAGTTTTCATATTTTTTTAAACATATAAATCAAAGGCAGCACTTGACCTCGGGAGCCAAAGACACTTTCTGCTCAATCTTCCTATCAAGTTGATATAACGGCAGCGAGTTCAAACATCCGGTCTTTGTATAACAAGTCGCACACATCCTAACAAGTATGGAATTAAAATAAAATATGTCCAGCATTTATCTTATAGTCCGCTTACTTGACACCTTTGTCAATGTGAAGAAGAGACATGAAAAAAGAGAGGGAAGTGGGTTCTCATGCAAGTTACCTCCAACACATGCTCCTAAGAGCATCTCTAGAAGACCCCTTAAAACCGGTTAAACCCTTAGAATTTTAGGGTTTTAAGGTTTTGATAAAAAAACTCCAGAACAGACACTGTAAAAATGGTCAAACCCATGAATTTGTAAGGGGTATCGAATATACATGACTAAGAAAATTATATCTACGATTTGTGAAACAAATTTTAACGTGTCCTGTAAACCGGTCAACACTTCGCAAGAGGTGGACTTTAGCCCAACTATCGTCGGAATGGCTCCGGACTCACCGAATCCGGCGAAATCCCGCAGCCGAGTTCCAATTTTGATCATTTTTTACCAATTTTCGGCAAATCAGCTTGATTCCAACCAATTCTGCACAAACGACGGAGCTAGGGGATGTGGCTGGGGCGAGGCTTGAAGTGGTTCGCAGCAAAAAAAACAAATATTTTACTAGCTATAGCAACATTGGATGTCAGGATCTATCTATTAGCACATGCAGTAATGAGAATGGTGTTTCAGAGACATATCCTTGTAGACCGAAAGTGGTACGCCCCATGAGGAACGTTGGTAATATAATCATACACGTAGCCGACCTCGAAGTCATATAGCTCCTCGCACGTCACCTCCTGATCCTTACACGACAGTCTGGCGCCACTAGTGGCAGCACCCCGGCCTTAAAATCTCCTATTATTTTATTGTGTATTTTTCCTTCACTATAGGCCTTGTTATATTATATAGGACTAGCAAAATGTTCGCACGTTATGTCGGAAGGATAATGTTGTTCTTTTTCATAAATGTAGAGTATAGTGTTGACCAGTCAATTTGCATTGTCAGTGGCGGTCTTATGTCTCACAAGCCCCCTCTCTCTTTCTATTCTTCTTTAATAATATAAATAGAAAAGTATAAAAAAGAGAGGCTATCGCGATTAATTTGCAAACACCCCATATTAATTACTTTTGTCTTTTATCACACGTTTAGTAACTATATTTCAAGCAACTACAAATAGGAATGATTTTATACAATAGATTTTTACTTGTATGTCTAGTAAAAGTACTTTGTTCTTATCCCCTCGCATATCTTATACTCCTACTTATCCCTTGGCATGTCTTCTTCAAGTCCACACATGTCACTGACAATACTTACAGGTGTTTGGTGTTGATAAGCAAGGCGGCGACCGATCGCACGGCGTGATCTGCGGGCAAGCAGCCCTGGAGGCTGAGGTGCCCCACGCAGGACGCTTGCGAACATGCTGCTGTAGTAGGCCATTGATGGGCGCAAGGAAATGTGAAGATACCCCAGCTTGGTGCAATGACTGGTGAGCCTTGTGAAAGCAACAACGTCCCTTGGTCCTTTGTTGGAGAGCTTTTCGCATATTTTAATGCTCACTGGTCACTGCCTTGACTCCTCCATAGTTCGCGAGTGTGAAGAAGGGCAACTTGCGAGGAGGAAGGCCTCCTTTGTAGTGCAGCGACTGCACACAGGTGGAGTGCAGCTCCACACTGCTGGCGTTGTGGCAGCAGATCATGGCGAAGCTCCGCAGGCGGGTGCTCCTCACGGCCATCTCCTTAATGCTCGGGCACTCCTCCATCGTCAGGTGTACAAGGGATGGGCAGCCTGAGATGAACTGTTGCAACTTGCCATATGGTCCATGATCCTCGCGAGGCAGAGCGTGTCCAGCAATGCCATGTCCATGCTTCCTAGCAAATCAAGCATCCAGTTGGCCAGCCTTAGCCGACGCAACATGGGGCACCCGAAAATCTGGCGGTGCGTTGTGGTGTACCTCTTGCTGTCGCTCTTGTGGAAGTCTGCCGAGGCGCCACGGGTCAGGCCGAAGGGGCAGAGCGTCTGCTTGGAGGATTCACTATACCTGAGCTTGACGTCGAGCTCCTCTATGCCGGACGTTGTGACGGTGGCGATCCACTGGTTGAGCATGTGGTATGGCGGGTGGAAGGCATTGAGGCGGAAGGTGCAGATAGGTATCTCGGTGCCTTTGCTATCGTGTTGGTCACCGTGTGGTCGAAGCAGACCCTGAGGTTCCTGATGCCGTACCTCTCGCCAGTCTTAGTGTCGACAAGGTCGATGTGACTGGGCCGGGACAGCTTCATGGACGCGGCGTCACCGGCGGGAGAGCACGCCGCATGACCTCTCCGATGTGAGGTTGGAGAGACGCGGCCCAGATTGTCGAGAGCGCCACCGGTCTCCTCCTTGCATGTGCGACGGCGCCATCTTCGACGATGGATCAGATCAGATGCGATCGGTCGGTGCTTGCGTATATTTATGTTAACCGGATTGTAGTCGACATCCTTAGGTTATTTAGTCGGTTTATGTCTGGACACCTTGAGTTACGTATACATATACATAATCTATACACAAAAACGTCCAACCTACCAAGTGCCGATGCGAGGAATTCTTTCCTGATATTATTATTAGGTATAGATTTCACTTACCGGTGGCATTGGTGGGTAATTTATTTTTTGTTCAAAGGGTAAAGTCGTCCAAAAAAGTGTAGGTACTACAAGAAACACTCTACCGGTGGCATTGATGGGTAATTTATTTTTTTGTCAAAGGGTAAAGTCGTCCAAAAAAGTGTAGGTACTACAAGAAACACTCCTTCCTTTATTATTAGGTATAGATATAGATTTTCACTTACCGATGGCATTGGTGGATAATTTATTTTTTGGTCAAAGGGTAAAGTCGTCCAAAAAAGTGTAGGTACTACAAGAAAAACTCTACCGGTGGCATTGATGGGTAATTTATTTTTTTGTCAAAGGGTAAAGTCGTCCAAAAAAGTGTAGGTACTACAAGAAACACTCCTTCCTTTATTATCAGGTATAGATAAAGGGGAGGACCCCTTCCTCTATAAAGTCCCCACGTGGGACTATACAAAAAAAAGGGAAATGAGTAGCCGGTGGCAACCAGCGGTGGCCGGGTGGCCCGCTTGCGCACACCAGCTCGCGACCTGCCGAGGAGAGGCGGTGGCCTAGGTGGGCCAGGCCCCGCGCGTGCACGTGCTAGCCCAGCACCAGGAAGGTGGTGTCCAGGCGTCGGCTGCCAAGGCCACTCGCTTCGTGCTACATGCGTGGGCTGGCAAGGCGGCGCTGAACATGCGTGCACCCAGTGTTGACGTGGGACACTTTGTTGGAACCCCAAGAGCAAGGTGTGATGAGCACAACAGCAAGTTTACCTCAGTAGAGACAGAGGTTATCGAACCTGAAGGAGGAAGGAAACGTCTCAAAGGTGTTGCAAGCAATGTAGAAACCTGCACAATACAAACTCAAGACTTTGTCCCAACGAATCAGTGAGGTTGTCAAGCTCACCGGTTTGCTATAACAAAGGATTAAACATATGACAGGAACTGAGCAAGGCATAACGATGCAATTACTAGTCAGAAAGATCCTATGAGATTCGATTGGGCAATACAACAAGATACATAGACCGCCATCCAACTACATCTATGACTAGAAGTCCACCTTTAGGTTATCATCCGAACCCCCTCCAGTATTAAGTTGCAAGCATAACCGCTTTAAGCAAAGTGTGTAAGATAAATGCGTCGCATGTTCCATGAACAAGAGACCATTATTTTCTCCCTAGTAGCAACAACACATCTACAACCGAAGAGATTATTGTCACTTTCCTTCGAAACTAGAGGCATGAACCCACTATCGAGCATAAATACCCCCTCTTGGAGTCACTAGCAACTACTTGGACAAGATAGCTACTAACAACGAAGAGCATGCAAGATCATAAACAACACGTACATGATAGAATCATAAAGACAAAACCATTAATCAAACCAACATAATAATCTCAATATCCATCGGATCTCCCCAAACACAACATGCATGATTACAAATAGATTAGATCTTGATCATGAACGGAGCTCACAAGATCTATACATGAAAGCACAAAGGAGGAGATACAACCATCTAGCTACTACATGGACCCATAGTCCAAGGTGTAACTACTCACGCATCATGCCGGAGAGAAGGCCTCTGGGATGATCTCCCCTCCGGCAGGGTGCCAGGAAGAACTTTAGACCCCCCCCGATCTAGTGACGATGGTGGCGGCGGCTACAGACGGCTTCATGGAGATTTTATCGGGTGCTTAGGGTTTCATGACGGGGCTTCTTATAGGCGAGGGAGACCGAGGCGGCGACAGGCCCACACCTCCCAGCGCGCAGGGCCCACCCCGCCTAGGGGGTCTGGCGCCTGCACCGCCTCTCGGCTCCCTCGACTTCTTGTTCCCCACGGAAAGTAATTGACTTTGGCTTTTGTCCCGTCCTATTCCGAGAATATTTCTTTACTAACTTTTCTGAAACCAAAAACAGCAAAAAGTAGGCAACTGGCACTGTGGCAACTTGTTAATAGGTTAGTACTAGAAAACATGTAAAAAGCACCTCAAAGTGTAAACAAAGCAAAGCAAAGTAGATACTAACAAGCATGGAACATAAAAAATTACAGATATGTTTCTGACGTATCAAGCATCCCCAAGTTTAACTCCTGCTCGTCCTCGAGTAGGTAAGTGATAAAAGAATAATTTTTGAGGTGACATGCACCCTCACAATAAAGATCCAACCATTTGCAAGCATTGAAAGCTGGGATCAAAGAACTCTAAACATGTGCATGAAAGATGGAGTTCTAACAATAGTACATAGTAACTATGCATGCAACATGGCAAGCTATAAACAAAGATCATGAATAACATGCATTAAAAAACATTTGTTTGTTTCACATACAGAAAATATAGCATAGTGGCAATCAGCTTGTCCCTCATAGAGTAGCAAATAGATGCATAGGACACCTTCAAAGTTCACAAGGGTGACTATAAACAAATAGCACAAGAACAAGTAATATCACAATATGCATCAATCAATAAGCTTCGGAACACTACACACAGAATGACAGCTATGCTCTCTTAATGGTGCCTAAAGATAGAAGGTGGAGACTCAATAATGGTGGAAGAAAGACCTTTTTGTAAAGGAAGCAGGGATTACAAGTTTCAAAAAGAGCTTCCAAAAATTATGGTACTTGTTAGCTTTCAGCCATCATTTCCCCTATCATAAGCATCTTGAAGTGATTAAGGTTAAAGTGACAAAGATGGAGTATATGCTTGACGAAGTATAAGTTGGCAATCTCAAGTTCCTTGAATACGAGGGCCACACCTCATGCATACTCAACTTCGGGCCCAGGTAAGTTCTTGTCATTGTAAGTATTTGCATATCATTGAGAACCGCCAACGGGGTACCCCATGCACATGAGCTTTCCCATAACCAAAATGACAAGGCAAACAGACAATGAGCATCTCAGCAATCTTCTTATGTAGCATGGGAATGTGGTGCTTTTTTCTCTCTTTCCTCTTTTCTCAATGTGTCTCTTTTTTTATAAGAAGAATACTTCATAGATGTCACTATGGTGATGCTGCAAGTTTCCACCATGATTAGGCATGGCTTAGGCTAGCGGCCCAGGCGTTTCTCTAACACAGGATACAAACTCCATGGACTTACAAGTTCCCTCTTTATTTCACACCGGTGACATCCATAGACAAAAGAGCATGATATCAACTGAGTACAAAGTATAAGTGCAATGTTGAAAACGTTCCCCATGACAAAACGGTTCTGTTAATTCCGACATATAAGTGCAAGCATATACAACAAAGATGTCACAATGGTTCAAGTTTATTAGGGGAAAATAATATAAAGTGTGCCATCAAGTTCATGAGGGCTTTAATCACTAAGTTTTCACATAACAAAATAGTTTTTAATTGGAAGATAGTTGAAAACAATAATATACTTGGAATGGTGTAACACACCATGCATAGGAGTTTATAGTGGACACTTTGGAATAACTTGGTTTCTTGGGAGTTGGAAGCATGAGTAGAACTTACTCATACAATTGGAGGCTAGCAAAAAGACTGGGAGCAACCAACTAAGAGAGAATAATGGCCATAATCATGCAGAGCAACAAAGCATTACTAATCAAAGCATAGAGTGGTACTACAGGTCAAGGACTAAATAATCATAGAGGCTAATGGTGACTTGTCATAGTCATAACATGGTGTGAGCATGTGCCAAGTCAACCCAAGCAAAGCATCAAAAGAGAATACCACAATACTATGCTTTTGCATGCTAAAATAATGCATAATTTCTTCAAGGCACACTAAGCAATCCCAATTGTTTGGAACAAGACATTCTACATCAATAATCACTAAGAATAAGGTCAAAACAACACCTAGCATGTCATGCTAAAGTCTAAGTCATAGTCAATGCAAGCTCCTCTTGCACTTACAAGCAAGAACTTACTACTCCTTTCCAACACCAAGCAACTTATTTGCAACACAACACAGCGAGAACGGGGGTCCAAACTACTTTATTCAAGCAAACTAAACAACCTAAGCAAAGCAAACTAAAACTAAGATGCTCCAAGAACAACACAACTATGCATGAAATAATAAAAACGAAGTGTCTAGACGGACCTGAGCTTTTTATTGATGAAGAAGGGGATGCCTTGGGCATCCCCAAGCTTTAACGCTTGTACCTCTTGGATACTTCTTAGGTTGACACCGGGGTGGCATCCCCAAGCTTGAGCTTTTATCCATTCTTCATCTCATTGCATCATTCTTTCTCTACACCTGAAATTTTTCCTTCATACAAAACTTCACACAATCTTCATTAGCAACATTAGTGTATTCAAAAGATATTAGACCTCTGGCAAAGCTTTGGAATAGCAAGGATTTTCACTAAAAACACAAGCTACTGTAGAAACTCCTTCAAAAATCTCAATTCACCTAAAGATAACTCAAAAAGGAATCACTAAGAAGCAAATGCAAATAATGGCAGAAATCTGTCAAAATAGACCAACAGGTAGAAATCGATTTTTTCGAGCATCTTCTGTTGCTCAAGTCAAAAAGTGTTGACGTAACGAAAGTTAGCTAACATACTGGAGGATTTAGTCGTAAATTTTGAGCTCAATCCGAGTTACAGAGACTCCTCACGATTTTTTTGGTGGAGGACAGAAATCTGTTTCGGGACAGCAACTCGCCAAATCTTACTTCCCTCGAGGTCATTCTTGGCACAAAAATCAAACAAAAAGGATAAGGAGAGTTCATTACTGAAGTAATAACTTCCAAGACTCAAGGAAACTCTTGCGTTATCTCCCAGCAAGTACTTTTCTTTAACACCTTTAAGTTAGGCACAAGAAGCAAGAAGAATCAAGTATTTTCAAATGATGAAGCATTACCCCTCTTGTTCTTTCCTTTCTTACCTTTCTTCTTCTCTTTAGGGAAGATATGATTGCTTACCCGAGGAGAAAAATGCATGATGCCTTTTCCCACATCTATTACTGCCCCAAGGTGTTTCAGTAGGGATCTTCCAAGTGTAATTTATCCCTTGCCTACACATTCAATAACAAGATTATCAGTAGACACCATTTTCCCTGAGATTTTTGTAAACACACCATCAGCTATTCCAATGGGTAATATATTGGCATTTTTGGTAAGAGATATTTCCTCTCCTCCTTCAGTAAGCCCCCAAAGACTCAAGGAATCATAAATATCTTTAGGCATGAGACAAAATTCATACATGATATCACAGCGAGCATCAAAAAGTGTAGTGTTTATTGAGACTTTGATTGTAGGAACCACTTTGAAGGCTCAGAATTTATGGAAACATAATCATGGTAAGCCCTAAGCGTGTGATAGCAACTATTCATGGCAGCAATACTAGTCTCAAGAGTGTTCAACCTGGCAAAAATATTTGTGAAAGAGGAATCAGACTTGCTAGGTGTATTATAAATTGCAATCAACTTTTTTATGGCATCAAAAGCTTCATCCTCAGTACATAGCAAAATAACTTTCTCAGCCATAGCATCCAAAGCATATCTATAACGAAGAGCAATACCGCGGTAGAAACTATCAATAACCAAGCTAAGACTCATCTCAGCCTCAGTTTCCCTTTGTAAAGTGGAAATTCTAGACCAAGCTTCTTTAAAACTCTCTTCACCTTTTTTTCTTAAAAGTTGAGATCTCTTCCATAGGTGAAATAAAGATTGGTCCAAAACTATACATGGTGGCAACTAGAGCAGGAACTAATTTTTTGTGTTTTTGAATAAAGCAAGCAAACCAAACTAGACTTATTTTTTTGGGTTTTTTGAAAAGAGGCAAACAAAACCAAGCAAAAGAAACAAAGCAAACTAAAACAAAGTAAAGAGAAAGGAAGTGAAGGACTCCACTAGTGAAGACGTCCTTGTCCTCCCCGGCAACGGCGCCAGAAATCTTGATGCGTGCACCCAGTGTTGACGTGGGACACTTCGTTGGAACCCCAAGAGCAAGGTGTGATGAGCACAACAGCAAGTTTCCCTCAGTAGAGACCAAGGTTATCGAACCTGAAGGAGAAAGGAAATGTCTCAAAGGTGTTGCAAGCAACGTGTAAACCTACACAACACAAACTCAAGACTTTGTCCCAACGAATCAGTGAGGTTGTCAAGCTCACCGGTTTGCTGTAACAAAGGATTAAACATATGGTGTGGAAGGTAATGGTTTGCAGCAAGTAAACAAGTAAGAGTGGAAGATGTATCAATGGTAAAGATTGGACCGGGTCCATAGTTCACTAGAGGTGCTCTCCTTAGATAAACAACATGGCATGAAGGGTAAACAAATTACAGCAGGGCAATTGACAGGAACTGAGCAAGGCATAACGATGCAATTACTAGTCAGAAAGATCCTATGAGATTCGATTGGGCAATACAACAAGATACATAGACCGCCATCCAACTACATCTATGACTAGAAGTCCACCTTTAGGTTATCATCCGAACCCCCTCCAGTATTAAGTTGCAAGCAACAGACAACTGCTTTAAGCAAAGTGTGTAAGATAAACAGTCCGCATGTTCCATGAACAAGAGACCATTATTTTCTCCCTAGTAGCAACAACACATCTACAACCGAAGAGATTATTGTCACTTTCCTTCGAAACTAGAGGCATGAACCCACTATCGAGCATAAATACCCCCTCTTGGAGTCACTAGCAACTACTTGGACAAGATAGCTACTAACAACGAAGAGCATGCAAGATCATAAACAACACAGACATGATAGAATCATAAAGACAAAACCATTAATCAAACCAACATAATAATCTCAATATCCATCGGATCTCCCCAAACACAACATGCATGATTACAAATAGATTAGATCTTGATCATGAACGGAGCTCACAAGATCTATACATGAAAGCACAAAGGAGGAGATACAACCATCTAGCTACTACATGGACCCATAGTCCAAGGTGTAACTACTCACGCATCATGCCGGAGAGAAGGCCTCTGGGATGATCTCCCCTCCGGCAGGGTGCCAGGAAGAACTTTAGACCCCCCCGATCTAGTGACGATGGTGGCGGCGGCTACAGACGGCTTCATGGAGATTTTATCGGGTGCTTAGGGTTTCTGTATCGGGGGCTTCTTATAGGCGAAGGGGGAGACCGAGGCGGCGACCAGGGGCCCCACACCTCCCAAAGGCGGGCCCACGCGCCTAGGGGTTCTGGCACCTGGCCGCCTCTCCGGCTCCCCTCTGGACTTCTTATTCCCCATGGAAAGTAATTGACTTTGGCTTTTGTCCCGTCCAATTCCGAGAATATTTCTTTACTAACTTTTCTGAAACCAAAAACAGCAAAAAAAGGCAACTGGCACTGTGACAACTTGTTAATAGGTTAGTACCAGAAAACATGTAAAAAGCACCTCAAAGTGTAGAAAAAGCAAAGCAAAGTAGATACTAACAAGCATGGAACATCAAAAATTATAGATACGTTTCCGATGTATCACTAGCGCCCGCTCGTGCACCCGCGTGCGCTTGACTACTCGTGTGGTCCCCACGTGGGCCTAGCTCGGCTAGCTGCTATGGCTGTTTGCTGCATATTTGGGGTGGCTTCCTCTAGGCCGATTTTCTCTAGGGTTCTGGCCCTATATAGAAAGTTGTCGCTATTAATATTAATGTATATCTATTTAATATATATTAGTTCAAAATTAACATACATAAATGCATATTTAAATCTCTATTGACCCAAAACCCTTTTTGGATTATTCCTTCTTCCAAACATATTCGGATCCTCTTCGGAACTATTCCAATAATACCCTTTTCTTCATAACAATTCCGATTCTCTCTTTATTATCGGTGATCCATTTGCTTCCATAATGATCTTAGAATGTTATCAGACCCTTAAGTGTGTCACCTACGATTAGGTAATGTCATATACATGATCTAATCAATAATCAATAGCGGGACCGGGATGCCCATAATAACCCCATGCATTCCATGAAACTTTGTCGTTTGAACCGCAAACTCATTACCCAATTCCCTTTATCACTTTGATACATGACTTGTCCAAGATCTAATCTAGTATGGAATACTAATCTCGTTACTGATAAGTCTACTTATGTCATTATTACGATCCTGTATCCCCATGACCTAGTCATATGCTGCAACTTATTGGATACAATCTCACCTAGTGGGACTAGTGTATCTTCCCGTCACGCGGATGGACAAATCTCAATCTTAATACATAGGTCTCAACCTGTTCCTCTGGAAACCCAATACACATATTTATTGTCTCTCAGTTATGGCATGACGTTTGATGAGATCAAAGCTTCCTCAAGAGATAGTGATTAATATGATCTCATGGTATAAGGAGAAGGTTACTTCATTTCTAATTATTACAATGATAAACCATGTGACTGACACGTTGTAATTCTTATAAGGTTAATGTCCATCAAGTTATTATTAGTGACATGACTCCGTTGTAAACTGGCATAAATGCACCATGGTCAGAAAACCTTGATCATCAGTTGCCTAACGAACTAGTTAAATAGAGGCTACTAGGGATCTGGTTTGTTTGCATACCACATATGTATCAGTGTTTCCTCTTGATATAGTTATAGCACGGTATGAAACTATTATAAACTACTTTGAGATATGATAATAAACCCTTTTATTATTTTCCTCTAAGTCATATCTCCTTCAACGCTCTGTTGATACGGTGGCGAGCAAGGGCCTGCGGGTCAGCATTAGGATGAGGGCGTGCAGGGTGGCAGCATGGCGGCACACCGGTAGCAGCAACGCGGGGGACGAGCGACAACATCACGCAGGCAACAACAGCAACAGCACACGGATCGAGCATCCAGCGGCGGGCGCAAGCTAGCAGCAATCTTAAGCAGCAGCGCACGCGGGCGGGCGAGCGGCTAGGTGATGGCTCAGATATGTAGAGCTTGTTGGGAACCCCAAGAGGAAGGTATGAGGAGCACAACAACAAGTTTCCCTCAGTTAAGAAACCAAGGTTATCGAACCAGTAGGAGTAAGAAAACAACTCCAAGGTGTTGCTAACAATTTGGAACATGCACAACATAACCACATGACTTTGCCCCAACTTATAGTGAGGTTGTCAATCTCACCAGTTTACTTAAAACAAAGGATTAAACATATAGTGTGGAATATAGTGATTTGCTTGTAGAAAGTAAACAGTAAACAACAGATGGTATATCAATGATAAAGGAATGGACCGGGGTCCACGGTTCACTAGAGGTGTTCTGCTTAAGATAAATAGCATGTTGGGTGAACAAATTACAGCGAGGCAATTGACAGATTGAGAAAGCATAACAATGCATATACTAGACATCTTGATTCGTACGAGATTTGTTTGGGAATTACAACATAATACATAGATCATAATCCAACTGCATCTATGACTAATAATCCACCTTCAGGTTATCATCCGAACCCCTTCCAGTATTAAGTTGCAAGCAACAGATAATTGCATTAAGCAAAGTGTATCAAGTAAACAATACAATTGCCCTTGTACAAAGGATTGTTGTTTTCTCCCTAGTAGCAACAACTTATCTACAACCTTAGAGATTTCTGTCACTTCCCCAGATTAGTAGAGGCATGAACCTACTATCGAGCATAAATACTCCCTCTTGGAGTTACAAGCATCTAATTGGCCAAGATAGCTACTAGCAACGGATAGCATGCAATATCACAAATAACATAGACACGACAAAATCCATAATCAGTCTGACATAGTATCTCAATATACATTGGATCCCCGCAAACACAACATGTATCGTTACAAATAGATGATCTTGATCATGAACGGAGCTCACAAGATCTAAACATGATAGCACAAAGGAGGAGAAACAACCATCTAGCTACTGCATTGACCCATGGTCTAAGGGTGAACTACTCACACATCACTCCGGAGGCTGGCATGGTGATGAAGAAGGCCTCCGGGATGATCTCTCCCCTCCGACAGGGTGCCGGGAAGAGCTTCAGATCCCCCCGATCTAGGTATGGAGATGGCGGCGATTACCGACTGTTTCCTGGATATTTGATCGGGTACTTAGGGTTTCTACATCGGGGTGCTTTTATAGGCGAAGGGGCAAGGTTGATGGGCACCCGAGGGGACCACAACAAGGGCTGGCGCGCCCCCGTGGCCGCGCCGCCATAGGGTGTGGCCGCCTCGTGGACCCACTTCGGCTGCCCTTCGGACTTCGTGTTCCTTTCTGGTAAAATATTGACTTTGGCTTTTGTCCCGTCCAATTTCAAGAATATTTTTTACTAGCTTTTCTGAAACCAAAAACAGCAGAAAACAGGCAACTGACACGGCATCTTGTCAATAGGTTAGTTTCAGAAAATGTATAAAAATACCTCAAATTGTATACAAAACATAAGAAAGTTGATATAAAACAAGCATGGAGCATAAAAAATTATAGATACATTTACGACGTATCAAGCATCCCCAAGCTTAACTCCTGCTCGTCCTCGAGTAGGTAAGTGATAAAAGAATAATTTTTGAGGTGACATGCTATCACAATTTTGATCAAAATATTTGTCAAGCATTGATAGCTGAGATCAAAGTACTCTAAACATGAGCATGAAAGATGTAGTTCTAACAATAAGACATAGCAACTATGTTGTAACATGAAAAGGTACAAACAAAAGATCATGAATAACAATGCATTAAAAGACGTTTGTTTGTTTCACATATTGAAAACATAGCAAGAGTGGTATTCAGCTTGTCCTTCATGGTATAGCAAAACATAAATGCATAGGACACCTTCAAAGTTCATAAGGGTGACTAGATGCAAATAATTTAAGAACAAGTAATATCAACATTATGAATCAATCGATAAGTTTTGGGACAATGCACATTAAACTAAGGTCTAAGAATGACAACTATGCTCTCTTAATTGGTGCATAAAGATAGAAGGTGGAGACTCAACATAAAAGTAAAAGAAAGGCCCTTCACAGAGGGAAGTAGGGATTTCGAGTTTCATAAAGAGATTCCAAAACTTATGGTTCTTATTAGCTTTCATATCTCATTGCCCCTATCATAGGCATCTTGAAGTGGTTAAGGTTAAAGTGAAACAAATATGAAGTATATGCTTGACAGATCATAAGTTGGCAATCTCATGTCCCTTGAGTACGAGGGTCGTTCCTCATGCTACTCAACTTTAGTCACAAGCAAGTTCTTGTCATTGTAAGTATATGTGTATCATAGAGAACAGCCAACGGGGTGCCCCTTTCCCCATGACACAGGAGCTATCCCAAATCAAAATGACAAGGCAGCATACAATGAGCATATCAGCGATATTTTTTTTACCATGAGCATGGTGCTTTTTTTCTATATTTTTTTTAAAGATGCTTCATAGATTGCTCACTATGGTTATGCTGCAAGTTTCCACCATGATTAGGAATGGATTAGGCTAGTCTCCCAAGCGTTTCTATAACACATATATAGTACTCCATGAACTTACAAGCTCCCCTTTTATTTCACACCGCCGACATCCATAAACAAAAGATCATGATATCAATTGGATAATATGTACAGGTGTTGAAAGCATTCCCCATGACAGCATGGTTCTGCTAATTCTCAACTTATAAGTGCAAGCAGATAAACAACATAGATGACACAATGATTCAAGTTTATTAGGTGCAAGAAATTAAAGTGTGCCATCAAGTTCGTGAGAGCTTTAATCACTAATTTCACATAACAAGTTTAATTAGGAAGATAATTAATCACATGAATATACTTGGAATGGTGTAACACACCATGCATAGGAGTTTATAATGGACTCTTTGGAATAACTTGGTTTCTTGGGAGTTGTATGCACGAGTAGATCTCATACTCAGTACAAGTGGAGGCTAGCAAAAGACTGGGAGCGACCAACTAAGAGAGCAATAATGGCCATAATCATGTAGAGCGACAAAAAATTATTAATTAAAGCATAAAGTGATATCACAAGTCAAAAACTAAATGATCATAGAGTCTAGGGTGACTGGTTCATAGCCATAACATGGTGTAAGAATGTGCCAAGTCAACCCAAATAAAGCATCAACGGAGAATACCATAATATTATGCTTTTGTATGCTAAAACAACACATGATTCTTTCAAGGCACATTAAGCAATCTCAATTGTTTGGAACAAGTCATGCTATAGAAATAATGACTAAGCATTAAGTCAAAACAACATCTAACATGACATGATAAAGTCTAAGCCACATCCAAAACAAGCTTCTTCTTGTACCACTTAAGCATGGAACTTCCTACTCTCTTCCAACACCAGTCGACTTATTTGAAACAACTCACAAGGATAATACTTAATAAATACCAGTGATCTTGTCTCACAAATCTACAAGGAAGAACTAAAAATTTCTAAGAAAAAAGCACAAGAAAACTAAAGCTAAGCGCAGATCTAGCAAAAGAGAACACTCACAAAACAATAAGAATGAAAACTAGAGTGTTCTAGACAACGAAAAACTAGGTATGACTTCTCCAAAATAGGAGTGTTGGGGTCCGAACAACTTATTACACTAAACAAATCAAAATAAAACTAAAAGCAAAAACAAAGACGCTCCAAGAACAACACATAGTGCATGAAGCAATAAAAATGAAGTGTCTAGAAAGAGACCTGAGATTTTTATTGATGAAGAAGGGGATGCCTTGGGCATCCCCAAGATTTGATGCTTGTACTTCTTGAATATTTCTTGGGTGACACGGGTGGCATCCCCAGCTTGAGATTTTGTCCATTCTTCATATCATCACATCATTCTTCCCCTACACTTGAAAATTTCCTTCATACAAAACTTCACACAATCTTCATTAGCAACATTAGTGTATTAAAGGTAATAAGCCTTTGGGTTTAGTTTCAACACAAGTAAAACTTTCATTAAAACACAAGATACTGTAGCAATTCCTTTTAAAGCTCAAGTGATCAAATAGAACTCAAAAAGAAACTGATAAGAGGCAAATGCAAATAATGGCAGAAATCTGTCAAAACAGACCAGCAGGTAAAAAGCAATTTTTTATAAGACCTTATGTTGCTCAAATCGAGAAGTTTTGAACAAAGCAAAGTTATATATTAACCTGGGGCATATGATCAGAAAATTACAGCTCAATCCGATGTACTGGGATTTTTCACGAATTTTTACAGTGAAGCACAAAAATCTGTTTTGGGACAGCAACTTCCCCAAATCTACTTCTCTCTCATTAGAGGTTATTCTTGGCACAAAAACCACACAAAAAGGATAAGGAGAGGTTATTACAGAGGTAATAACTTCCAAGACTCAACAAAAGAAAAACTTACTGAAAATA
This sequence comes from Avena longiglumis, assembly GCA_030063025.1. Lineage (NCBI taxonomy): Eukaryota > Viridiplantae > Streptophyta > Magnoliopsida > Poales > Poaceae > Avena > Avena longiglumis. Next base: position 442,814,556 of record CP125975.1, on the reverse strand, counting down.
AAAATTGGGTTATCTCCCAAGAGTACTTTTCTTTAACACCTTTTAGCTAGGCTTGATAGTTTGAGAAGGTGCTCACATAAGAAATATGAATTGAAGTAAAAGAGAGCGTCAAGAAGCCAATTCAAAACAGATTTAAGTCTAACCCACTTCCTATGCATAGGAATCTTTTACGCAAATAAATTCACAAAGAACAAAGTGACAGGCATAGGAAGATAAAACAAGAGTAACTTCAAAACTTTCACCACATAGAGAGGTGTTTCAGTACCATGAAAACTTATACAACCATATTTTACTCTCTCATAATAATTTTTAGTAGCCTCATGAATAAACTCAACAATATAAATATCAATAAAGTATGCTTTTCATGATCTACAAACACATAATTTTTATCAAGCTCAAAAATAGTGGGATTAAAACCTTCAAACTCACTTTTAACAATTTTATAACAAGATGACTGATCATTATCAAGAGGTATGGGGTTCCAAGATAAAGTCAAGACCTCTCCAATATCATTTTCAATAGTAGTACTATCAATATTATCAACCAATATAGGACCATCATCTAGAGCTTTATCATAAACATTTTCTAAGCAAAACTCTTTAGTACCATGCATTTTGAAATTAGGCGCAAATAAAGGATTATCATAGATAACAGGAGCACAATTATTATCACGGGTTTTACCCAAAGTAGATATTTCAAAAGGATCCATAGGAACATAACATTCATCCTCCTTTGGTAAGCATGGGGGACAATCAAACAATGTAAGGGATAAAGAGTTACTCTCATTAGAAGGTAGGCATGGGTAGATCCATTATTCCTCCTTTTGTTCATCACTCTCCTCCTCTTTTTCATCTAATGAGCTTCTCGTTTCAGCAATTTATTCTTCCATAAGCTCCTGCAAGGCATTAGTCTCTTCCGTTTGTGGAAAGCATCTATTAATATATTCAAGAATATAGCCATTTTCTTCCTTGTAATTATCAAAGCAAAATTTAAGTATATCATAAAGCTCATATTTATAAGGTGAATCATCAGTATTTTCAAGAAAACTAGCAAGTTCAAATGCACCGTTCCAAGCAATAAATTATTCAATTTGTTCCACATCATAAAAGTCATAATTTCCTTTAACATAAGAAGATATGGTAACATTATCATTATACTCACATTGAAAAGGGAGGTGTTTATACCTCCTAAAGCAACAAGATTTATCAAAGCAATAAGTAACATTATAAGTAGAGCACACATTTGTAGCAATGGTATGCAATTTATTAATTTGTTCCCATAAGTGTTTCCCTTTTTGTGACAAGCGGTGTTCCTCGTAATAATATTTTTGTTCTTCCGTGAACCCACCTTGCCAATAAGATATAATTTAAAAGAAACCTACCATTGATAGAAAGCATGATAAAGAAAAACAATAACAAACCAACAAAAATAACTACTATAGTAGGAACTAATATTTTTATATTTTTGATAAAAGAAGCAAACAGAACAAAACTAGAGTAACGAAGGAAAACAAAATAAAGTAAAGAGATTGGTTGTGAGAGACTCCCCTTGCGAGAATCTTCTTTCTCCCAGAAAAGTGATTGACAAGGAGGAAGAGATTGAAGCTGTCCTTAACTACTCGGCAACGGTGTTGGGGATATGCTAAATGGGTATCACCATAGCATGTCTCTAATCCGGATAACCCGAGTGGCCCACAGTTGGTAGCGAGGCCCATTGCGGTGACCCAGCATACCACTGCATGATGTAGTACACTATAGTCATTGACATAACACCAATGAAACACCGTTCACTAGTATTACATCCCTTAGAGTGGTACAACAGAAACATAGCAGGTCCAAGACAGGACTATAGGTTACAACTCAACTATTTACATAAGATCCAGAGAACACTCTAGGTTAAAGAGGGAGAAAGAAACTTCTTACAAATAAGAATCAGAAATAAACAACTCAAAACCTATCATACTAATAAAACTAGTATCTGAACTATTGGTCTGGCATTGCTGCTATTGCAATATACTCCAGAAATAGGTTCTATGGCTAGAGATTATATTCCTATCTAATTAGTAACTTCGTCTTCAATTGAGTTGATGTATATGTTGACTTTCCTGACTTCATTGAAGAACTTTAGCTTCTGGTGATGATTCCTGGAGCATAACTTGATGTAGACATTGTCTGTACTGGCTTTAGAACCTAGCAAGGGTTAAAAAGATACTTTGAGTACGAGCGTACTCAGCAAGTTCACTAAAAAGGAGTGTTTGATGCACTATATCTACAGCCACAGACCATAGGTCGTAGGCAATGAAAGTTTTTGTAAACATTTCTTCAAAGGTTGCTTTTATTCTGAAAAGCTATGTCCGTCAGCCTTCACGGGTTTACCAGAACTTTCATGGAGTTCCTTTCCCGCGTTCAGCCTCCTTCCCGAGCAGGAGTAACAAGTTACAGTTCTTACACTCTGCAGAGTTGCGTTACTTTACCCATGAGAGATCTTAGCTTTGTTGCACATCCGAATTACAGGTTCGTTCACACTTCCTTGGTGTGAGGCCCAGACTAAGATCCAAGCCAATCACTGCCCTCTCCGCGACCTCACATGTCCGCATGATCCTTCGGGGCCGGCTCACCTCCGTTAAGGCCCCTTTCGGGCAGGCTAAAACCCTGATGAGTTCTCGAAGACTCTATGACCTGGTGTTGCCCTGGCAAGTGCCATATTGAATGGTCCATCCACTAAACACAATTCATAGATAATCTAGACACCAAAAATGTGGGGCGTAAGGGTGCCCACCCATATTTTGGATCCGCACAAGGAATCACAACATCACGTTAAGGTTGTCTTGCCTCCATACGAGAGGAAAATGATACAACTGACTTTTCCGTCCCATTCCAAATCTCATGGTCAACGCGTGATATACGGCGCAAGAATCACTGGTGACATTGGTTGTTAAGTCCTAGATAATATGTTCCTTTACCACCAGAACTTTCATAGTAGGTTATTACCTCATGTAAATAACCTATAATCATATTATTATGAAAATAGTGTTTTCTGACCCTTTTTCAAATGCAAGTGATGACAACACTGGATTTGTAAAATACTTTACTGAAAATAATCAAAGGACATGAGCAAGTGTGAACTTGCCTTTTGTGATTGCAAGATTATGCACTCACGGTCTTTGAGACAATATAAGATCCAAGATCTAAAATCAACATCATTGGTCCGGTAAGGACTAATGTTTAAGGAAGCAAGATGCAGTTATGCATAAGTAATGATATGCATTTTGTAAAACTCCCAAAGTGAATTCCCAAAGCTTTGAGTGAAGTGAAGTTAGGTGATTCTTTTAAGAGTTGGTTTATCTTCAAATTTTAATTTATAAGTAATGACATTTATAAGGAACTTAAGTGATAATAATTCTAAATATACAGGTAAAGTATAAAGTAATGTGATTATGTTTAATTGTCGTTTGGTGAATAAGATAAAAGTCCTTGGTTTTAGTTGTTAAGAGTTGAAGAATTTATTATGAGATTATTGTTTGAAGTGGCAAAAAGAATAACATTTGAAGAAAAGATTTCCTTCCTAAGGTTTAAACAACCCTGATAGGTTTTAGAATATGACTGATAGAATGTGATTGATGTTGTTTATGCTTGCTTGAATAGTATGAACTTGAGATGCTTTATGTCTTAATTGAAATAGACCAGAGCTAACTATAAAAACATAAGTGGTGTATTAGACCTGATGTTTATAAGCTTTGAGACTAAAGTTAACTTTAAAAGGGTAAGTAAACTTAAGATGTAATATGTTTTAATTATTCCCAAGTTTTAGATTTATGATAGGTATAACTAAGGTGTGGAATTATTCACTTTATATTTTAGTGAATGATTATATTAAATTTGTTTTGCTATTATGAAAATAATATGTATTTATTTAATGGAAACATAATTAGATGATCTTAGTGATTTGTTAAAATTTAAAGTTATGTTAATATTGGTTAAGATATAATGATCATTCACCATATTATATAAATGAGTGATACCTAATGTTTATTTAAAAGAGTTTTTTAATAAGATTTTTAAAAGACTATTTTGAAGTTAAAAGTTATGCTTAAGTTTGATTATGAATTTAATTTATGGGTTTGGAATTAGTACAAAGACACTAATTGCTCAAGGTTTTATAAGAATTGTGATTATTTCTTACTTAACAATTGTTTTGAAAGAATTCACAAAATAGGTATTAGATAAGGATTAATTATTTAAAATATTAAAGACTTTTCTAATAATATATTTAATATTTTTATAGTGTAATATATTTATTCAAGACCTTAAAAATGATTTTTATTTAATATTTAAGTATTATTTTTATGTTTATAAAATTCCATAAAGGATCAATTTTATTTAATATTTAATTCAAATTTTATTTATAAAAGAGTGGAGTTAGTATTTTTATAAAATAGTGGATTTATTTTTATACACAAAAATGATTTTTATTTATTTTTAGGATTTTTCCTTATTTTATGAGATTTCATTTAGGATGTAATGGTGTTAATATTTATCTGCATTTTATTTATATTAACAAGTAAGGTTATAATTTTTCTTGTATATATTATTCTTGTGGTCATTTTGAAATATCGTATGTATTTTTGGGATTTTTTCTATATTTTTCTAGGGTATAAATTATGTTCAGAGGTAGTTTGGTCATTTACTGATTTGATAAATATCTTATTTTCTTATTTTTCCTTTGGAATTGGGCAGGCTCACCAACGGGCCCATCTGGACCCAACTTGGCCCAACTGGCTCAGGGTCAAACCCCACCCCGGCCCAGCCATCCACCACTCCTTCTCACACATTTTCGTTTCTTTCCCCTCCTGGTTGCTGGTGACGCCGACGTAGTCACCCGATTCCGGCGAGGAAGGCTGTTGTGGTCGCCCCTTCCGTTTGGATTTATCCTTAAGGCCTTCTCGAGCTCGCCCCTTCCATTTTTGTGCGTCTAGGGTTTCGGTATCCTAGTTTCGCCGAGCTCCAGTGATGGTTTGATGTTGTCCTGGTGGTGGATTGAGGTTGGTGAAGATGGGGTATGTTCTTGGGTTGATGTAGATTGGCACAGGTCGCAGGTTGTAGCTCGGCGTAGGCTCAGGTGTCGCCTGTGCCACTGTGACGTGGCCTTTGCCACTACGACCTCCCTGCTGGTCTGCTTCCTCTTCAAATTCTAGCAAGGACCACCGGGTATGTTCTTCCTCCACCTTGTTCTACTCCCTTCCCTTCTATTCTGATTGAGTAAAATTAGGGTTCTTCTTATTCTAGATTTTAGTCTGCAGCTTGCGGTGACTTATCTGATACTAAGGTTGAACATTTCTTGTTTAATTAGGTTTGAACCTGGGCCCCCAATGATATTACTGATCCTTTGTTAGTGAACTATCTTGATCTGTTATCATGTCCAGTTTCTCCTAGTATCCTTGGCTCTACTGTAATCTTTATACCATGATGATGTTGGGATTTGAACAGTGCATAAAATTTATAGATGAACATCTAGCTCTAGTAGATGATTGTATATCGAGCATCTACTCTACATGCTATTGAGTGTTACTGATGGTAAGGCTGAGGTTTTATATTGTGTCACACACATAATATGGTGGTTATCCTTAGCTGATTATAAGCTAAGTCAAATGATTTTAGAAGTGAAATGATTCCTAGATTGTTGACTAGGAAGATTATTGGATTTACTTTGGTATTAGTCACATTTGGGATGAGGTTGCCATTACATATGTTGTCAACATGACAGTAGAGGTCTAATTGATTCCTAGCTACTCTGGTTAGGAAGATGATGCAAGGATTAGCTTGTGTGATTATAGATGATATATAAGCATGGTATTTGCTGATGTGCTAGTGTGAATTCTTTAGTGATCTTTGTTGCTTGGAATTTTCTGCTGTGGTGCCTCAGTTGAGTGTGCACATCAGTCATGTATAGCAACGTGATCTGCTGCTTGATTTTAACTTTGGCTGGCTCTTAGATCAAATGTGAAGGTGTGTAGTGTGCACCTGAATCTTTGATGCAGTTACTTTTGTTCTAAAATATAGAATGATTCTTGGATGTTCTTGAATATCTAAGAAAGTGATTTATTATTTTACTTGATGAAGAACTGATGTTCTAGTTTAAAGACTAGATTAAGGATGTGGACAAATGAATGAGTGATTGTGCCTGAGGTGCAATTTCCAATTCTTTTGCATTTGTGCCCAGCAATCATTCATGCTTACTAGTTTGTGCAAAGATGGTTTGTAGGCTTTTATGGTTTGATATGAATGGTATAAGTGTGCTATAGCCCCTGCCTATGATGCAAAGGCTGAGGCCAGAATATAATTAAGAACAAATACTATTTTGTGGCTTTCTGTATCTATGATGAGCTTGCATAGCATATCTATGCAAACTGAGAGAACCTCCTCCTCCAATCCTCCTAAATGATCATTTAGTTGAAGGGTAGAGGAATGGATTTGATATGGCTTATTTCCCTTGTAATCCCAGATCTTTATGCAAAATATAAGATCAAATACTGCATGATCTAGTGGCTAGTTCTGAATATTTTTACCTGCTTCAGTGATTGGCTTATGATGATATTTGTTCAGCTGTTGTGATAGCTTTCCTCACTTGCTGTTGCACTTGATCAACTTCTAATCCCCTTTTGTTGTTGTGGTTGATCTTGATCGGCCACTGTTAATCTGGTGGCCTGCTTTTCTCCCTTCTCCTGATGTAGCTACTGCTACTTCTTTCCTTAGCATCCAAGCCTCCTCCTTGTACTCCTGATCATGTCCTTTTACTTCTGGAGCTGATATCTTCTCTATAATCTTCTTTTCCCCATGCTCTTGGATGGATTTATTGAGCAACCAAAGACTGAATATATGGTGGATTTGATTTGTATGATTTGCTTTGGGTGCTAAATAGGGTAGTTCTTGGTGGTGGCTAAGAACAGTGTGCTCTTGAGATGGTACTATGGTTAAGCTCTAATGTTGATAAGTTGAAGTGTGTATGTGCAGATGTGGTGAAACTGGTGAAGTGCTTGGTGGTGCTACGGTTGGCTGCTGCTTTTAGCTATCTGATCCAGTCCTTGCTGTGTTGACAACACAACACTTGCATGTGTTGTGTGAGCTGCTGTCCAGTGCCCCCCCTCTGGTTCAAGTTTCTATGTCTATGACTCCTCCTTGGAGATGAGATCAAGTAAAACTAGATATTTTTCTTGATGCTTTACCATTTGCCTTTTATCTAGCTTTGGTGAAACTTACCCCATAAGGCCTATGATGGTGCTCTGAGGCCCACTCTTATTTTTATGATAAGAACAGATTCTATTTGGCCCCTTGAATAAAACTCAATGTGTGTTCAACAATGCATCACATTGCCAGACTGATATTTCAACTAACACTAACCCATTCTTTTATTTGTTTTCTTTTTTATCTCATTATTATGCAGGAACAAAAGTGAACAGGAGGAAAATCTTCAAGTCTAGAAGATATAGTTTAAAATTTTCCCTTTTTTCTTTCTTTTACAACTTTATTTGATTCTTAAATATTTTAAATAATATTGTATTCTTTTATTAATGTAATAAAGTTCATTTTTTCTTTTTGTTAGTTGAAACTTGTAAGGGTTTGTATCTTATTTAATAAAGTTAAGTTTTCTTTATTTTTATAATTTCTATTACTCCTGTAATATATCTTATTAATTGAGATTTGTAAAACAATAAGACTTTTTGTTTGTAATAATAATATTTATTGTCTTTAATTGTATTCTCTTATTTATTGAATTGTTTGTGTTTTGAATTTTTAATTCAAATACTCTTGAATTATATCAATTGTTTACTCAAGTCAATTTTTTCCCTCAAATCAAGAAAATCAGCAAAAGTCATGTCAAAATTCTTCGTACTTATCCTGATGTGTTAAACTAAACCATCAGAACGAGAGGAACTCCGATCCCTTCGTGTTTTCTTATGCATGAATGCAATGCATACATCTGAGTTCAGCTTATTTCTAAGGTCTAATGCTAGGATGTTACATACTCTCTCCCTTAAAATAAACTTCGTCCTCGAAGTTCGTATACTCTCACGTTTCAGAATAAGGAATTGCCATTGTATTGATTACGACACTTCTCAACTCCATGATAACCTCAAATGGGAATAATTGTAGTATCCCATATCCATACCTTTTCCTTGAATTTTATCATACTTGACAATCTCCAACTTATTGTCTCCAATACCCCAAAGTTCCTTTTACTATCATCCCTTAACGATATGTCTTTATTAAAAAAAATCCTTACATTGGGGTCTCTTCTTTAGTTCATTTCCCTGATTAGGTATCCTAATCCAAATCCTTCACTTGATCATCGAACTTTCTTGCTATACTGTGTAAGGTCTAGGAAGTCTCACTAAAATAGGGTTTTAATTTTTTTTAGTCAATAGTGGTGGCCAAAAGACTAATCCTTGATTTATCATTGTATGAGTTGTACTGGTAATCCTTCCGAAGATTGGATTTAAACACATTTAGTCCATACCCATTGGAACTTCTTGTTCCTCTATACCTATCCAATTGGATGTGCTATGTTACCTCTTAAGGTTCACTTAAGAGTGATTTCTTTTAGAATTAGTCTGTTAGGATTAAGCTATTTTACTTCCTTCGAGATTTTACCGAATCAAGCTTTAGACAATATTTTATGATCACCTTTCTTCAACTTCATTTATTATTTACCTTAAGGTTTGAGTACTACTACCTTGACATAAACTTCGATTTTTCATCCAGCCATACTTTCGAAAGTACTTTAATAATGATGACTTATTTTAACCTTATGAAAATAAAGCTTAAAGTTGTTGTAGGTTAGTCTTTCTTCTACAACCTTTACTTTGAATTCGGATAACAGTACTTCCGTTTACTGTTTACTCTCCCCCTTAGGGTTTACTAATGGCCTCTAAACTGCAAATATAGTAACCATTGGCTTTATAATTAGATTATTGGTCTCTATCAGCTTATACTCTACCTAGTTAGGTTCTTATGAAAGATTGTACGGTGTATCCACACAATTGTGGATCTCTGAAGTGAATCTTTCAGCATTATTTGTCTTACTTACTATTTGGACATTTTCTCTTTGATAGGTCTAACTTCGCGAATCGTCTCGAAAGACGATCGTTTAAATTTTATACTCATTTATGTATTAATTAACTTAGGCCAAGTTTTATGCTCTTTATGCAACCATTAAGATGATATGGTTAACTATGTCAACCAACACCGGCTACGGACAAGATACCAACTGTGGATCAAAATACCGACTATGGATCAAATACCAGTTGTGGACTATCCTAGGGTGTATGTATTACCCTATGGTTCTTCGACATACTATTGGCATTCTCTCTGAATTGTCAGATCTTGAATACCATTTTGTTCCAAAGCTTCTTCTTTGTACTAATTCATGATACTTCCACGAACTAGATACTACTACTTCATTAACTTCTTAGCAACATCACCTATTTTGGGTGAACTTAAGTTTATTACTTCTTGTTGCTTCATGTATTTCCTACATTAATCTTTCTTCTTATAGCTGGATAAGAATGATCTGAACTTGATTCATCCTTTAAATTGTTTTGATACTCCTTATACTTAGCTTCACTCTTCATGTAAGCCTTCATCTTGGTCTTTGGAACTCGTCACTCCCTTACACGAATTCCCTTTTCTATCTAGGTCTATAACATCAAGTAGTAACTAGATGTTGCAACATGCATTTGCACATCAAGTCAAACTTCATGTACAGATCTAGTCAATCAAGAAGATCCAAGAAAAACAAATAAATCCAAATGTGGTACATATAACACACAATTTTCTAAGCCCGGAATATGGTAGTTGAGTATAATATCTCTAGCATTCATGCTTAGTTGTGTAGTATATGACACCTCCTCGTATAGGTTTTCATCGTGATACTTAGCACAACTATACTTTAATCTCACTTTCGGAATGACCTTTAATCTAGCACACCTCCTCGACATTTACCCAGATTGCTCAATTGCAGCAGGATAATGCTTAAGCAAAGTGGTCTCAGTTTGGTTTTCACTGACCTTTAATCTCACTTTCGTAATGACTAATTATAACTAACCTTTCTTTATTAGTAAACTAACCTCACATGATTTCTCCAAAAAAATAGTCAGATTCTATTTGCCAACATAAACCAAAGATGTCGGGGGTTTACCCCCGGGTACCCCATATTTGATGAATTAAGTGAGTCAATAAGATACATATATGAGAAAATGATATTCAATATGCGTGCAAAAGATAAATAGAAAAAGATAAAGAAAAAAGCTAAACTGGGCCGAATCACATATATCTCGGCCCAGCAAAATACTTCCCTGGCCGGATTCACCTTTTCCTAGGCGAATTAAGGAAAGTACTAGTCGGGCCGAGTCAATATACATTAGCCCACAGGGTCTAACGGCCGAATCCGGCCCACCGCATCCTAACCCCGCCAGGACTCCCACCAAGCTCCAGCCGAACCACTCCTCACCGATATCAGCGAACGAAGCAACTCTCCCGCACCCTTGACTATGCACCGCGCCCGCCAGTACCTCGCAGGAGCTCAGCCGAATCGCCCGGGTGGGCCGAAACCAGCCATCACGGCCCACCACGGGCCGACGAACCTCGGTCAGGCACGTCCTCCTCCCCCGGATGGGCCGGCACGGGCAGTTTGGCCCACCGCGGGGCCTCATTCAACAAGCAGCCATGAACCATGTTCCCCCCAGCAGACCGCCGAATCATCCCGGGTGGGCCGACATCGGCTAAATCGGCCCACCGCGGAGCACCAGCATCCCGCCGGGCCGGTCGCTCCCGGCTGGGCTGCAGCTTGCTTCAAGGGACGAATCAGGTCTGATCCGGCTGGGCTGCCATATCCGGGCCGAATCATCTCCGGGCCGAATTATCTCCAGGCTGAGATGGGCTGCCTGCCCCAGGCCGAATAATCTCTAGGCTGGGCCGAGTCTCCACCTCTTCTAGGGCGTCTGGGCTGAGTTTCAGTGATCTATATGCCCCGTTATTCATCTCCAGGTGCCTCCACGATCTCCACAATAATACGCCATCAGATCAAGACAAGCACCATAAGTATTGTGTCAGTCTTGGGACGCCCTACGCTCAGACTGGCACATGGCATAAGGAATATGCCATCGGCATCCAAGAATATGCTAAGGAATATGCCTTGGCATCTCCAAAGATGCCAAGGCATATGTTGAGCATCTCCAGAAGATGCTGAGAAGATGCCAATCGTAGGGAGCAAGGTTTTCCCCTAGGCTCCCCTTTATAAGGATCACTAGGGGGATCGTTCTCAGAGAGGCCTCGAAGGGCTCTTCCCCTCTCTTCTCAATAGGAGCTCTTCTTCTTCTTCCTCCTCCACTCTCACAGAGAGATCTAGATAGAGGCATAGGAGATACAGCTCAAGGAGCATGATTGTAGCCACAAGTATGGCAAGATTATAAGAAATTAGATGTAGAGACAGAGGTGTTATCTCCACATGAGAGCCTCAATCCTATATACATTGTATTTCTCTTTGTTCATACGAGTGCGGTCTTCACTGCATCATCCTTCCCCGGATTCATCCACGTCCATCGGCCCCAACTTTATCCTACCCATGGCATATGCCGTGATACCACCACGACAAAAGATTATTGGAAATTTCTAGCACCTATGACTTCCATCATAGTTCTACCATGTTATTTCCTTACTCTACTCCAAGATAATTCACTAAGTACTTGTCATACTTACACTTACATCATGGTTTCAAAGCTAATCTCACCATGATCTTATTATGTTTTACCTACTTACATGATTCAGGAGCTAAACTAACCATGATAACTTTGTTTTACACTACACTATTATTAAATCTTAACATAATTTCACTTCATCACTTAAGATTCTCAAGTGAATTCCACATGATTACTACTCATTACATCAATTTTATCCCGATGATATTCATCATGTTGTCTTTGGTTAACAACTAATCAATAAAATTCCACTATGATACTTGAATTCTTGAGTTAGGCTACACCATTTAATACTACTTCCATATGATGTCTTACACTTTCCTACAATATCTTGGTGGTTTATGTCTCCTTCGGAGGACACTAAATAGCACTATACTTGAGAAAAGATAAAATAATTACTCCTAAGAAAGAATGACTTAAGCATATGACTTAGGTGTGACAAGGTTATCCTCAAGTGGATACTCATCACAAGTCATAAGAATATTTGGTTTAGATAAGATGGCTCCTATAGTCACTATCCAACCTACAGATCTTTTTAAAAGGGTTTTAATCCTAATGTCAAAGCATATGCTCTGATACCAACTACGGTGACCCAGCATACCACTGCATGATGTAGTACACTATAGTCGTTGACATAACACCAATGAAACACCGTTCACTAGTATTACATCCCTCAGAGTGGTACAACAGAAACACATCAGGTCCAAGACAGGACTATAGGTTACAACTCAACTCTTTACATAAGATCCAGAGAACACTCTAGGTTAAAGAGGGAGAAAGAAACTTCTTACAAATAAGAATCAGAAATAAACAACTCAAAAACTATCATACTAATAAAACTAGTATCTGAACTATTGGTCTGGCATTGCTGCTATTGCAATATACTCCAGAAATAGGTTCTATGGCTAGAGATTATATTCCTATCTAATTAGTAACTTTGTCTTCACTTGAGTTGATGTATATGTTGACTTTCCTGACTTCATTGAAGAACTTTAGCTTCTGGTGATGATTCCTGGAGCATAACTTGATGTAGACATCGTTTGTACTGGCTTTAGAACCTAGCAAGGGTTAAGAAGATACTTTGAGTACAAGCGTACTCAGCAAGTTCACTAAAAAGGAGTGTTTGATGCACTATATCTACAGCCACAGACCATAGGTAGTAGGCAATGCAAGTTTTTGTAAACATTTCTTCATATGTTGCTTTTATTCTGAAAAGCTATGTCCGTCAGCCTTCACGGGTTTACCAGAACTTTCATGGAGTTCCTTTCCCGCCGCGTTCGCAGCTCCTTCCCGGAACAGGGAGTAATAAGTTACAGTCCTTACACTCTGCAGATGTGCGTTACTTTACCCATGATAGATCTTAGCTTTGTTGCACATCCGAATTGCAGGTTCATTCACACTTCCTTGGTGTGAGGCCCAGACTAAGATCCAAGCCAATCACTGCCCTCTCCGCGACCTCATATGTCTGAACGATCCTTCGGGGCCGACTCACCTCCGTTAAGCAAGGTGTGGAATTATTCACTTTATATTTTAGTGAATGATTATATTAAATTTGTTTTGCTATTATGAAAATAATATGTATTTATTTAATGGAAACATAATTAGATGATCTTAGTGATTTGTTAAAATTTAATTTATGTTAATAGTGGTTAAGATATAATGATTATTCACCATGTTATATAAATGAGTGATACCTAATGTTTATTTAAAAGAGTTTTTTAATAAGATTTTTAAAAGACTATTTTGAAGTTAAAAGTTATGCTTAAGTTTGATTATGAATTTAAGTTATGGGTTTGGAATTAGTACAAAGACACTAATTGCTCAAGGTTTTATAAGAATTGTGATTATTTATTACTTAACAATTGTTTTTAAAGAATTTGCAAAATAGGTATTAGATAAGGATTTATTATTTAAAATATTAAAGACTTTTCTAATAATATATTTAATATTTTTCTAGTGTAATATATTTATTCAAGACCTTAAAAATGATTTTTATTTAATTTTTAAGTATTATTTTTATGTTTATAAAATTCCATAAAGTATTAATTGTATTTAATATTTACTTCAAATTTTATTTATAAAAGAGTGGAGTTAGTATTTTGAAAAAATAGCCGATTTATTTTTATACACAAAAATGATTTTTATTTATTTTTAGGATTTTTCCTTATTTTATGAGATTTCATTTAGGATGTAATGGTGTTAATATTTATCTGCATTTTATTTATATTAACAAGTAAGATTATAATATTTCTATGTATATATTATTCTTGTGGTCATTTTGATATATCATATGTATTTTTGGGATTTTCTCTATATTTTTCTAGGGTATAAATTATGTTTAGGGGTAGTTTGGTCATTTAGTGATTTGATAAATATCTTATTTTCTTATTTTTCCTTTAGAATCGGGCCAGGCTCACCAATGGGCCCATCTGGACCCAACTTGGCCCAACTGGCTCAGGGTCAAACCCCACCCCGGCCCAGCCATCCACCACTCCTCACACATTTTCGTTTCTTTCCCCTCCTGGTTACTAGCGACGCCGATGTCGTCGCCCGCCCGATTCCGGCGAGGCAGGCTGTTGTGGTCGCCGCCAATGGTCGCTGGAGCTTCGCCTCCCTCTGGCTGACCTGGCTCTCCAATTGGATTTATCCTTAAGGCCCTCTTGAGCTCGCCCCTTCCATTTTTGTGCGTCTAGGGTTTCGGTATCCTAGTTTCGCCGAGCTCTAGTGATGGTTTGATGTTGTCCTGGTGGATTGAGGTTGGTGAAGATGGGGTATGTTCTTGGGTTGATGTAGATTGGCGCAGGTCGCAGGTTGCAGCTCGGCGCAGGCTTAGGTGTCGCCTGTGCTGCTATGACGTGGCCTTTGCCACTACGACCTCCCCGCTGGTCTGCTTCCTCTTCAAATTCTAGCGAGGACCACCGGGTATGTTCTTCCTCCACCTTGTTCTACTCCCTTCCCTTCTATTCTGATTGAGTCCAATTAGGGTTCTTATTATTCTAGATTTTAGTCTGTAGCTTGCGGTGACTTATCTGATACTAAGGTTAAACATTTCTTGTTCAATTAGGTTTGAACCTGGGCCCCCAATGATATTATTGATCCTTTGTTAGTGACCTATCTTGATCTGTTATCATGTCCAATTTCTCCTGGTATCCTTGGCTCTACTGTAATCTTGATACCATGATGATGTTGGGATTTGAACAGTGCATAAAATTTATAGATGAACATCTAGCTCTAGTAGACGATTGTATATTGAGCATCTACTCTACATGCTATTGAGTGTTACTGATGGTAAGGCTGAGTTTTTATATTGTGTCACACACATAATATGGTGGTTATCCTTAGCTGATTATAAGCTAAGTCAAATGATTTTAGAGGTGAAATGATTCCAAGATTGGTGTCTAGGAAGATGATTGGATTTACTTTGGTATCAGTCACATTTGGGATGAGGTTTCCATTAGCATATGCTGTCAACATGACAGTAGAGGTCTAATTGATTCCTAGCTATTCTGGTTAGGAAGATGATGCAAGGATTAGCTTGTGTGATTATAGATGATATATAAGCATGGTATTTGCTGATGTTGCTAGTGTGAATTCTTTAGTGATCTTTGTTGCTTGGAATTTTCTTTTGTGGTGCCTTAGTTGAGTGTGCAAAGCAGTCATGTATATCAACATGATCTGCTGCTTGATTTTATTCACCAAAGATGAAACTTTGGCTGCCTCTTAGATCAAATGTGAAGGTGTGCAGTGTGCACCAGAATCTTTGATGCAGTTACTTTTTTCTAAAATATAGATCGATTCTTGGATGTTCTTGAATATCTAAGAATGTGATTTATTATTTTACTTGATGAAGAACTGATGTTCTAGTTTAAAGACAAGATAAGGATGTGGAAAAAATGAATGAGTGATTATGCCCGAGGTGCAATTTCCAATTCTTTTGGATTTGTGCCCAGCAATCCTTCATGCTTACTGGTTTGTGCAAAGATGGTTTGTAGGCTTTTATGGTTTGATATGAATGGTATAAGTGTGCTATAGCCCCTGCCTATGATGCAAAGGCTGAGGCAAGAACATAATTAAGAATAGATACTATTTTGTGGCTTTCTGTATCTATGATGAGCTTGCATAGCATCTCTATGCAAACTGAGAGAACCTCCTCCTCCAATCCTCCTAAATGATCATTTAGTTGAAGGGTAGAGGAATGGATTTGATATGGCTTATTTCCCTTGTAATCCCATATCTTTATGCAAAATATAAGATCAGATACTGCATGATCTAGTGGCTAGTTCTGAATATTTTTACCTGCTTCAGTGAGTGGCTTATGATGATATTTGTTCAGCTGTTGTGATAGCTTTCCTCACTTGGTGTTTCACTTGATCAACTTCTAATCCTCTTTTGTTGTTGTTGTGCTTGATCTTGATCAGCCACTGTTAATCTGGTGGCCTTATTTTCTCCCTTCTCCTGATGTAGCTACTGCTACTTCTTTCCTTAGCATCCAAGCCTCCTCTTTGTACTCCTGATCATGTCCTTTTACTTCTGGAGCTGATATCTTCTCTATAATCTTCTTTTCCCCATGCTCTTGGATGGCTTTATTGAGCAACCAGAGACTGAATATATGGTGGATTTGATTTGTATGATTTTCTTTGGGTGCTAAATACGGTAGTTTTTGGTGGTGGCTAAGAACGGTGTGCTCTTGAGATGGTACTATGGTTAAGCTCTAATGTTGATAAGTTGAAGTGTGTATGTGCAGATGTGGTGAAACTGGTGAAGTGCTTGGTGGTGCTACGATTGGCTGCTGCTTTTAGCTATCTGATCTAGTCCTTGCTGTGTTGACAACACAACACTTGCATGTGTTGTGTGAGCTGCTGTCCAGTGACCCCCCTCTGGTTCAAGTTTCTATGTCTGTGACTCCTCCTTGGAGATGAGATCAAGTAAAACTAGATATTTTTCCTGATGCTTTACCATTTGCCTTTTATCTAGCTTTGGTGAAACTTGCCCCATAAGGCCTATGATGGTGCTCTGAGGCCCATTCTTATTTTTATGATAAGAACAGATTCTATTTGTCCCCTTGAATAAAACTCAATGATGTGTTCAACAATGCATCACATTGCCAGACTGAGAGTTCAACTAACACTAACCCATTCTGTTATTTGTTTTCTTTTTTATCTCATTATTATGCAGGAACAAAAGTGAACAGGAGGAAAATCTTCAAGTCTAGAAGATATAGTTTAAAATTTTCCCTTTTTTCTTTCTTTTACAACTTTATTTGATTCTTAAATATTTTAAATAATATTGTATTATTTTATTAATGTAATAAAGTTTATTTTTTATTTTTTGTTAGTCGAAACTTGTAAGGGTTTGTATCTTATTTAATAAAGTTAAATTTTCTTTCTTTTTATAATTTCTATTACTCTTGTAATATATCTTATTAATTGAGATTTGTAAAATAATAAGACTTTTTGTTTGTAATAATAATATTTATTGTCTTTAATTGTATTCTCTTATTTATTGAATTGTTTGTGTTTTGAATTTTTAATTCAAATACTCTTAAATTATATCAATTGTTTACTAAAGTCAAATTTGTTTCCCTCAAATCAAGAAAATCAGCAAAAGTCATGTCAAAATTCTTCGTACCTATCCTGATGTGTTAAACTAAACCATCAGAACGAGAGGAACTCCGATCCCTTCGTGTTTTCTTAGTTTTGCGCGAAAATTATCCGTATTTTCTTATGCATGTATGCAATGCACACGTCTGAGTTAAACTTATTTATAAGCTCTAATGCAGGGATATTACACCCATGGCTTGCTGGGTGGCCCAGTTAGATGGATCCAGAAGGGAGGCCCATGCTGGATAAAGGAAGGCTACGGAGGAGTCACCGACGTACCCATAGCCTTGGAGTGCAAGACACGTTAGACTAGTTGTGTACCGTGTAGGACTCTGTAACCTGTCCGGCTAGGACTTTGCCTGTAACCCTAGGATCTGGCGACTATATAAGCCGAACCTATGGGAGCCTTTAGGGCACCAATCAACTCGTATCGTGCATAGCAAACCGATCCGTGTAACTTGGCGTATTTCCATTATAGTGATTTATACCAGGAGTAGGATCCCGCCACCGTCGTGGGATCTGAACCTGGGTAAGCTGTGTTACCTCGTACCCGCCAACCTTTCGCCTTACCGCACGTCTCTAAAGACTCTCTATGAAGACCCCTCCATGGCGTACTCGTCGGAAATACCATGACAGTTGGCGCCCACCATGGGGCAAGAGGCGCTTCAGGATCTACAACGGGCGAGGTCCAAGCTCTTCGCGAGAATCGGAAAAACCGTAGCCATCGGCCGTATTCTCTTCTCTGGCAACGTTCCGATCATCCCTCCCGACGAGTTCTAGATCTCGGCGAAGACGAACCCCACCCGCTGCTCGATCGTCCCAATCGGGGACATCCACCTCTTCATCGGTGAAACCGATTCGGGCACTAGTTCCCTGAAGTCGGAGGAATGTCAAGGCCCGCACGGATCGCCTACGGGAAGGACACGTTCGCGGAAGGATCAAAGTTGGATCTCTCTTTGGAGTTTGCTGGCATAGATCGGAAAAATTCAAGGCCCACCCAAACCGCCCCTGTGCAGGATATAATGGTGGAAGATCGCTGCAAGTCCGCCGGCTTCTCCCGTGCGTATGGACAGCAGAGATACAAGTTCGTCGGCGTGGTGACTATCTTCGATCTGGCACGTTGCGTTCAGAGAGAGGGTTACCCCAATGATGATGCCATCTATCACTTTGTGGAAGGACTGGACCGCAGTACACTTCTCCGGCATACGCTAAGACGGCAGCAGGCCGCGGTTCTCCTCACTTTCAAGGGCATGGTTCACACCATCAACAACTACGCGGCAGCTGAAGCAGAAGCTCATGCAGCGCTCGCGGTTCTACCCGGTGCCCCTCAGCCTCAGCCACCACCACCACCGCCTCCTGTCGTCATCGTTGTGGCTGCACCACCGCCTCTAGTCATCATCGTTGTTGTCGCACCACCACCACCCATCATAGAGGAAGACCCGACGCCCTCCGACTCCGTCATGGACGCGCTCTACGCCGACATAATCGTTGACTCGGAGGAGATAAACTTCAGCTCGGAGGAGCTCGACTCTACTATGCAGGAGATGGAGGATGATATCAGACGCGACGAGCAGGCCGACAATGCCATCACATCCCAAGAGGTGTTTGTCGCTATTGGGAACGTGATGGAAGAAGATCAACCCGGACAAGCTCCGCCTAAAGCGCTGGACAAGTGGAAGGGACCACCTGTTGCTACTGACAATGATCGCGCAAAGGCCATGCCCCCTCCGCCTAAACCAGTGCAGCAGCCGCAGGAACTCAATGTCGGCCCGAGTAAAAACAACACGGCAAACCTGCCGTCTCCGGCATCTACGTTTGCGGCTGCCCAGATCACTCCAGCTGATAGAGTGACGTACGGCAGCCTGCTCGTCGAGCCCATGACTGTGGCTTATATACGGAACGTAGTCCAACTTGACGAGAAGTGCCAACAGCTTCTAGAGGAAGCGCAGGCCATCGCGGAGCAAGGCGCAAAGCTAGATCAAGATCTGGCCAAGGCACAGAAGTCCATAGAGAAAGCTAGAGCCATGGAGGCCGAGTACAAGACTCTGCTCAAGCAGCATAAGGCTAAGAAAGCTCCGGCTCGCGTCATCAACGATCCTGGTGTATGGTGAAACCTAGGATGTGCTCCCCCGAAGCTGCCACAAGCCAAGCCATACATTGACAGTGAAGGCAGGCAGGTCATGCCCACTCCTATTCTCAATCTGGCTGTCGCCAAGAACCTTCTAGAGCAGGATAGACCACTCGCAGTTGTGGAACAGGTCTATGACCTTGTGGCAAAGGCGGTGAAACAGCAGGAAAAGTCCACCTCTCAGAGGCTCGAGTCTGACCCAGCGCATTGCCAGTCTAGCAATCCTTATCCGCCAAGGGACCGATCTCCTCAGGATGTCGGGTCTCAGACAGGTTCATCAGAACAAAGACGGAGAGATGCACGCAACAGGAAGGACGCTATCCCCATATCCTCCGACCACGGAGGCAAGGCTCATCCTCGTCGCCCATCTCCACCACCCTGATCCCCCCGACATCGCAAAGACCCCAAGGCTCACCATCGTACAGACATGCCTCCGCCAAGGCAGAGCGGCATCATCATTCGCGACAATGCGGAGCAGCCCCGTTACGATGGAGAGCGCAACCAAGGACACAAGAGCAGGTCGTGTCATGACCCTCCACGTCCGACAAGCAACCGCGACAAGCATGAGGCATCGCAAGAGGGTAACAACAAGAAGGCTAAACCACCACCACCTCTGCCTCTGTCGCCCCCTAGCAGCCACCATGGCGGAGGAGGCCCGCGTCGTTCACGTAGCCCATCCCCTGGCGGCAAGAAGAAAAGAACAAGCCCGGATCCATACGACACACGTTCATGCCTGGACAAGATTCACGAGGCCCGGGAAGGACAATACCTGGGACCACATTGTTTTGGACCTGTAATATAGACCGCAACTTACCCCAAGGGTTTCCGAATTGACAAGACCATCGAGCCCAATGACGGCACCGCCAAACCAGCTACGTGGTTGCAGGCTTATGGCAACGCGATGGAGATCGCCGGGGGTAACCCCAACGTTGCCGTCCAGTACCTCCCACTAATGCTGGCGGGCATGGCCCGCCAATGGATTGGTGACTTGCTAGAGAAGTCCATCTGCAACTGGTTGGACATGCAAGAAGAGTTCACCAAGAACTTCGAGGGTACATATAAGCGTCCCTGCACTGTTGGCGATCTACAGCGGTGCGTGCAAGAGAAAGACGAGTCATCTCGCGCCTACCTCTCTTGTTGGCTGGATATGAAGAATTCCTGCGCAGGAGTGCACGCTCAGACCGCCATGGCCGCTTTCATCGATGGGTTGGAGAAAGGTATGTTTCTCTGACATAAGTTGAAGCGCCTGCAAGACAATCACATGCTTGATCTCAACCAGATGATCTAGCTGGCCAGTGAGTTCGCGGCTGCCGACGACGATGCTCGCGGCTCCCTTCCGACAACGGCTGTTCCAACTCAAGCTAAGAGGAACAACATCACCAAGCGGAAAACCCGCCAGAAGAAAAGCAAACCTCCGACATGGTTGCCATGACATTTGTAGGACAAGGTGATGGCAGACAGCATGGCCGAGGACGGGGGGCTAGTCGTGGGCAGCAGCGAGGTAGTGAAACTACCCCGGCAGCGCTCCGCGATCCCCAAACATATGAGGAATACCCTGACATGCCATGCCTCGTACACCTCGACTCTAACAGCAAGGCCATGCACACCAATGACCATTGCAAGTTCGTCAACGACCTGAAGGAGGACCCGAAGTCTGGTTACAAGTGAAGTCGGAAGAACAGACCGCGCGGCAAGGGCAAGGGGAAGAAGAAGGAAGAGGAGTCCAAGGATTCAAGTGACATGGACGAGGATGTTGACCCCAAGCACGACGTCTACCACACTTTCCTTGGCACCCCTACTGTCCGACAACAGAAAACCTCTATGAGGATACTGATGGCCACCCTACCCCCAGTTCCCCAGTACCTGTGTTGGTCGGAGATTCCAATCACTTGGGAGAGGAAGGATCACCCAGACCTCATCCCTACGGAGAACTAGTACGCCATGGTCATCAACCCCCTAATTGACGGAAATGAGTTCACCATGATGAACTTGATGGAGGCTAACCTAAGGCGTACCAGCACCGTGTTCCATGGCATAGTTCCTGGCCGGGAGGCTCGGTCCCTTGGGTGCATTACGCTTCAGGTCGCTTTTGGCAATGTTAACAATTACCGCCAAGAACGCATGACCTTCGAGGTGGTCCCCTTCAAGAGCGTGTACCATGTCATCTTCGTACGCGACATATTCCACGCCTTCATGGCCAAGCTATGCTTCGTCTACAACAAGCTCAAGATACCCGGACCAAACGGCATCATCACCGTATCTAGAAGCTTTACCAAGGCAAGGTACTACGAGATTGGATAAGCACCCTTTGCAGAAGCTGTCCTCTACAGCGAAGAATTCAAGGAGATCCAGAGCAAGGTCGATGCCACGGAGATGCTGGCATCAAAGAAGCAGATTTCTGACTCCGCCCTCGCCTTCAAGGCCGCCATCGAAACCAAGACGGTGGAACTTGTGGTAGGCGATGCCTCCAAGACCACCGCCATTGGGACGAACCTGGACCCTAAATAGGAAAGCGCTCTCGTCGAGTTCCTCCGTGAGAATAGGGAAATCTTTGCCTGGCAACATGTAGACATGAAAGGTGTACCTAGGGAACTTGCCGAGCACAGCTTGAATATTGATCCAAAATGCAAACCGGTGAAACAACCTCTACGGGTACGAGAATAGACACGCCATAGGCAAAGAGATAGCTAGGTTACTTAAGGCTAGTTTTATCCGAGAATTCCTTCACACCCGATGGGTGGCCAATCCTGTAGTTTTCCCCAAAAAGGGAACCAAAGAATTAAGAATGTGTGTTGATTACACCGGCTTGAACAAAGCGTGTCCCAAAGATCCATTTGCTTTGCCTCACATTGAACAAGTCATTGACTCGACGGCTGGCTTGTAACCTTTGTGTTTTCTCGATGCGTACTCAGGATACCACCAGATGAAGATGAGGAAGTCGGACCAATTGGCCACTTCGTTCACCACACCTTACGACACGTTTTGCTATGTCACGATGCCCTTTGGGCTGAAAAACGCAGGTGCTACATAACAGCGGACTATGCAGCATTACTGACGACTGTCTACGCACAACCTGTTGGGAACCCCAAGAGCAAGGTGTGAAGCAGCAAGCAGCAAGTTTTCCCTCAGTTGAGACCGAGGTTATCGAACCAAAAGGAGGAAGGAAACGTCACACAGGTGTTGCAGGCAACGCGGAGACCTGCACAACACAAACTCAAGACTTTGCCCCAACGAATCAGTGAGGTTGTTAAGCTCACGGTTTGCTGTAACAAAGGATTAAATGTATGGTGTGGAAGGTAATGGTTTGCAACAAGTAAACAAGTAACAGTGGAAGATGTATCAATGGTAAAGATTGGACCGGGGGTCCATAGTTCACTAGAGGTGCTCTCCTTAGATAAACAACATGGCATGAAGGGTAAACAAATTACAGCAGGGCAATTGACAGGAACTGAGCAAGGCATAACAATGCAATTACTAGTCAGAAAGATCCTATAGGTTGATTAGGCAATACAACAAGATACATAGACCGCCATCCAACTTCATCTATGACTAGAAGTCCACCTTTAGGTTATCATCCGAACCCCTCCAGTATTAAGTTGCAAGCAACAGACAACTGCTTTAAGAAAAGTGTGTAAGGTAAACAGTCCATATGTTCCATGAACAAGAGACCATTTTTTCTCCCTAGTAGCAACATCACATCTACAACCGAAGAGATTATTGTCACTTCCCTTGGAAACTAGAGGCATGAACCCACTATCGAGCATAAATACCCCTCTTGAAGTCACTAGCAACTACTTGGCCAAGATAGCTACTAACAACGGAGAGCATGCAAGATCACAAACAACACAAACATGATAGAATCATAAAGACAAAACCATTAATCAAACCAACATAATAATCTCAATATCCATCGGATCCCCGCAAACACAACATGCATGATTACAAATAGATTAGATCTTGATCATGAACGGAGCTCACAAGATCTATACATGAAAGCTGATACGCCCAATTTGCATCACCATTCTATATCATAATTTACCTATATTCATTGATATTTGTCTTATTATGAGGTATTACTTATGTCTTTTCATCTACTTATGCATGTTGGATGATTCTTGGAGGATGGACTGCCGGAGTGTGGATTCTGATGGAAAAGAAGGCATTTCTGTGCAATTTCGCGAAGATCAGAAAAATACCAGAAAAATATGGAAACATATTATTTTACCAGAAGACGAAGGAAGCCAGCGGGAGGGACGAAGTGGAGCCTTAGGGGGCCCACACCCCCTAGGCAAGGGCCCACCTAACCCCGCGCCTAGGGCAGGTGAGGCCCACCTGCCCGGCCTCCGACTCCGCCCCTTCGCCTATATCTTCCCTTCGAAACCCTAAGGCTCGGGGAGCGACCACAAATAGATTTCCGCCGCCTCTGGGGGCGGAAAACACCGAGAGAGAAAGATCTCTCCGGCAAACAGATTTCTACCGGGGGAATTCCTTCCCGGAGAGGGCATACCGTCGCCATCAACACCGTCATCAAGCTAGGCTTCATTGGGATCATCATCATCATCCACACCATCATATCCACTCCGTCCCGCTGTAACAATTGTGTTGTATGTTGCTTTAGTTCGTTAGGGGAAACTTTTATGGTGTTAATTACTATTGTAGTTGATGCTTGTGAGTGGAACCATTGGATTATTGTTTATGTTCAGATTGTTATCCATTATCATATCATCTTTGATCTTGATCCAATATGATGTCTTGTGAGTAGTTCATTTAGTTATTGAGGAGATGGGAGAAGTCATGTTATTAGTAGTGAATCTGTGATGAGTTATTCTTCTAGTGGTGTCATGTGAACGTCGACTACATGGCACTTCACCATTTATGGGCCTAGGGGAATGCATTGTGTATTTGGCTACTAATCGTGGGGTTGCCGGAGTGAGAGAAACCCGAACCCCCGTTAGGACACCTTTGCACAAGGGAGTGTAGGATCTCAGAGTTTAAGGCTGTGGTTAAATTTATATCTTAATTACTTTCCTGTAGTTACGGACGTTTGCAGGGGGTTTAATCACAAGTATGTATTAGTCCTAGGAAGGGCGGTATGTTAGCACATGTTCACTCACACAACACTTACAAACACCAAAGAAGAGTACTCAGCTATTTGAAGCGAAAGCACTTGACAGAATTCCCATGTGTCCTCGAGAACGTTTGGTCCTTATAAGAATTTCCACCGGCTTGTCCTTGCTAAGAAAGTATTGGGCCACTTGCTCCGTTTGTTTGTTACTCTTGTTACTTGCTCCTTGTTTTTTTTGCCTTGTCAGAAAACTACTAAAAATCCGTTTGCTAAGTATTCACAGGGATTTCCTGCTCCATACCACTGTTCAGCACCTTCTGCTCCTCGTTGGGATCGACACTCCTATTTATCGAAAGTAATATGATACACCCCCTATACTTGTGGGTCATCAAGACTATTTTCTGGCGCCGTTGCTAGGGAGTGAAGCGCTATTGAAGAGTGGAACTGGTAAGGGAAACTTTTACTATGAGTATTGATTTTGTTACTACTTGTTACTTTTGTTTCCAATATGGATAACCCACTTGGTTTTCTGTTTGTGAAAACTACTACCACTGGTAGGGTAGTAGATGAACCACCTCCTATTGAAATAGATCCTTTTAAGATACCTACGAGTATTGTTAATCGTGTTATGGATAATTATTATTTTGGGGATGGAACTGTCTATCCTGGTGATAACTTGCTTTTTATCCATGAATTATGCGGGTTGTTTAAGTGTGCAGGTATCACAACTGAACATGTGAAGAGGAAGTTACTCTCCATATCCTTGAAAGGGAGAGCTGAAGCATGGTATAAGCTTCTGAAGAATGTACAATCCATGGAATGGGAGGAGATGGCATCTCTCTTTTACTCTAAATTTTATCCTCCCAGTGAAATCCATAAGGATAAAAGTCTTATATATAACTTTTGGCCTCTTGATGGAGAGAGTATAGCTCAAGCTTGGGGTAGATTGAAGTTACTAATGCTTAAATGTCCTATTCATGAACTCCCTAACAATATTATTCTCAATAACTTTTATGCTAGGCTTTCTCTTCATGATAAAAAATTACTAGATGCTTCTTGTGCTGGATCATTCACACATATGAAGGAAGAAGCTAAATGGGATCTCTTAGACCGTATTCAAGAGAATACTGAGGCTTGGGAGAATGACAAAGGAAGAAAGTCAGGTATAAACTATGATTATGAATGCATTAAATCTTTTATGGGAACTGATAACTTCCGTGATATTTGCAATAAGTTTGGCCTTTGTCCCCAAGTTCTTGCAAAGTGTTTTAATGCCTTTGCTTCTTATATTGAACTTCCCAAGAAAGAGTGGGGCAAGTACCACACTCCTTATAAAGACACTGTCACCCATGTTCCTGCTAGTACAGAGGTTTGTACTGTTGATCCTATTTTGCCTGAACCTTATATTGAGAAAACTCCTTTTCCTTCCAAGGTGAGGGAGCATTCTATTATGGCTACTGTAGTTAGCAAAAGTACAAAGAAAATTGTAGGGTCCGATGAGCTTATTGATATTGAGCCTGTGGTAGCTATTGTGAAAGATCTTGTCACTAGAAATATAGAGGATGAGCATATTGTCTTCTATGAAGACGCTACTAACATTTTTTCTCATCCTAAGAAAGTTAGAAAAGCTAGTGTTCCTGTGCTTTCTGTTAAAATTGGTAGCCATAGCTACTATGGTTTATGTGATATTGGTGCTAGTTCTAGTGCTATTCCTTATGAGCTTTACAGGGAAATTATGCATAAGATTGGTCCTTGTGAGCTTGAGTATATTGATGTGGTTATTCACCTTGCTAACAAGGAGACCATTTGCCCCATTGGCATTGTAAGATATGTGGAGGTTCTTTGTGGTAAGATTAAGTATCCTGCTGATTTTCTAGTGCTTAATTCAGCAGCTAGCAAAACTTGTCCTATCATTTTTGGTAGACCTTTCTTGAACACTTGTGCAGATATTACCGATTGTAAGAAGGAAAAAGTTTTAACTAAGTTTGATGGAGATTCTTATGAGTTTAACTTTTTAAATTTGCTAAAGCTCCTTGTGAAAATAGCTTGCCTAATAAAGATTTCAGGATGGAACAACTTGCTTCTATTGATCCAGTCTATGATCTTGAACCTCTTTTTGGTGACTGTAAGTATGCTTATTCTGATGATAAAGTTGTTTCCAATGACATATATATTGTCAACTTTATTCAGAGTGCTACTGAAAGTTATTTTGAGAGAGGGAAACATGGTTTATGCATCTCAATGATGTTAAGTTTCCCCGTTTTATGTTGAAAGCTTTAAAGTTGCATATGTTTTGTCTTCCTATGCTTGTGGCCTTTTGTTTCAACAATTCATTTTCTCATGATACCCCCATGCATAGGAAGTGGGTTAGACTCAAGTGTGTTGGTTATTTGCTTCTTGATGCTCTCTTTCATTTCAGATATATATCTCCTTTGTGAGCATCTTTGGAAGTTTCAAGCCTAACTTAAAGGCATTAAAGAAAAGTACTTGTTGGGAGATAACCCAAGAGTTTGGTCGAGTCTTGGAAGTTATTACCTCAGTAATAACCGCTCCTTATCCTTTTTGTTTTGGTTTTTATGTCAAGTTCAACTACTTTTGTGAAGTAGAGGAGTTGTGAAAAGTGGCTGTCCTGGGACAGATTTTTGTGCTGAATTGTAAAAATTCGTGAGGAAACTCAGTACGTCGGATGGTTCACTTGTGATCTTTCCTTCCTTCTTGATTCTTCTTGTTTGAGATCTTGGTTTCTTTGAGAAAAAAACTCTTGGTCACAATACTTCAAAGTTGTTGATGGATCCTTCTTATTTTGCATTCCCTTAGTCTCTAAATCTTGAGTAGGTTTCCTTGTTTCACTTGTAGTCCTTAGTAGTTTCCAAGTTGGAAGTCCTTGGTGAACATGCTGAAGATGTTGAAATCATTAGAGTTGAAAAGTTGAAGTCATTAGAGTTGAAAAGTTGAAGTCATTAGGGTTGAAGAAGTTGAAGTAGTCCTTTGCACATGGTGTAGTCTTTGGCCATGGGTAGGTTTTTCCATCAAGTTGAAATAGAAGAGAATGTAGAGTGGAAACCAAAATGGTTGAGGAAAGAGTTTACAAGTGTTTTGTAAATAAGTTTTGGATCAAAATATAACTCCTATTTTTCTAAGGGTTTTTGTCCAATCCTAGGTTTACAAATCCTACAGCAACACAATGCTCGATACCATCCGTAGGGTCCCAACCAAATAAGGTAGAGTCCTCCTGTTTTACAATGCTAGTCCCTGGATCAATAGCTAGCATCCACAGTTTAGATGTAATATCAAGAAACAAGGGTCATAATATAACTTTATAACCAGGAATAACATAATTTTATTACATCAAACATAGCTCATTAGGCTATTACATTACATTGCAGCGGAATAACTATAGTCATGGGGTCCTTCATCTTCAAAGTGCCACAGGCAGATGTTGGTTGTAGACTTTGTAATCCTAAACAATCAATCTTCTCTAAACAATCAAACCTGCAACATACAAGTTACAGCCACAAAGGGTCAATACATTTGAATTGTATTGGCAAGTGATACTATGGTAGTATAGTGGAGTCTATCATCTATATGCATTTGGCTAAGTGGAGTTGAGGCTTGCATTGCTCAAAAATAGATTTTCTTATCATTTTGAAAATACTAAGTTTTTGCTTGACAAAATCATTTCCTCAATCAAAGATTTCAAGATCCTTGTACCAAGCCATCTCTCCATCAATGATTGAAGAATTCAAACAACCCTTGTTCAAACCACAAGATTTTAATTTAGAAATTGGAATGATGAGATTCTTGATTGCTTCCATGTCTTGATGCTCAAATTGTCCTTTACCAGGGACATGGCTAAGTACTTAGATTTTACACTCTGCAGAGGTGGTGCACTTTACCCACAAGACTTGGTTTCCCAAGACAAAATCTTTCAGAAGCCTTCCCTTAGACCAAAATGGACGCGTTCCAACCTATCAAAACACTACCACCCATTGTCCATTTGGCTAAGTTCTTGCAACCTATATGATCATGGCAGAGCCCATATTGCCAAGTGGTTGCACTTGAAGCTTCTCAACATTTGACATCTCAAATCCCTTTGTTTCCTGGGTGGTCATCCACAAGTGAGATACACAAGGTTAACCATAAATATGGGCCTTGTGAACCACTCAACATAACCCAATCCTTCCATTCCACCCAGGTGATCCATTAACTTAGTTGTTTTATTAAACAAAACATAAGTCCTTTAGACTTAGATTATTTTTCCATAGTGTGAATATATATTCCACCCATGTTTTCTAGTAGTTAGGCTAAGCTTGGTAGTAGTAGGAATCTCTAACTTAGGAAAATCCTACTAAAGATTCATCTACTAGATTTTCCTATAGCAAGATCTATACTTAGCAAAATCCATGCAAGTTTTACTTAACAAAATCACTAATGCATAGAAAAAGTAATAGGGCAAAAAGTATGAAGCATCACTTGCCTTTTTGGTAGAGTATAGGTTCACTTCTTGATCTTTGCAACAATCACACTCTTCAAGTTACTACAAATAAATCAAGCAAGGCACAATCTCAATCTACCAATCAAGCAAAACAACACACATAAATATCAAAGTCAAAGAAATGCATGCAAGCATGCCAAGCTTTGTTTTGTTTGAAAAAGTGGTTCCTAGTGGGTCATAGTCATTTGGGTACATCTAATGGTCATTCTCTAAAGTGGCTAAGTCATTTGCAAAAGGTTTCACTTTAAAACCATTTTCAAAACAAAGTGTTATTTTATGTGGTGTAGAAATATTTTTACTAAGGCATTAGCCCATAGGGTTCACCAAATGAGTTTCTATTGCAAAACTTGGTGTTTTTGGGTCAGTAGGTTTGGTTCAAAACATTTCCTCCAAAGTTTTCCATTCAAAACCATTTTTCATAATCAAATCAATAGTTTTATTTAGCTAGAAAGGGATTAAATCAAGTAATCCATTCTAAATCTTTCCAAAAACATTTATAAGGGCATGGTTTGGTTCCTAGGGTCAGTAGGGTCACAATAAACCAATTGGCAAAGGTTTGATCTCAAAATTCATTTTTAAATGATTTTTCTAATGTTAGCAAGCACACAAAAGAATCTGCAATTTCAAACAATCTGCCAAATACTATTTGCAAAACTAAGGGTAGGGTTGGCTAGGCTTGTTCTCCTGAATCTTTTGATATAAAATTTGCAAATTTTGGACGTGTGGTTTGAAAGTTATAGCAATTACAAGTTTGCTATTAAATCTGATTCAAAATCTGTTTTAATTCCAACCACTGACACGCGTCAGCTTCTTATTCGCGGGTACCGCTTCGGGTGGATCACGCCCAGATGCGTTGGATCTAACTCAATCGTGTGGCTCAGATCGAGTACCTCTTCGCGGCTTAAGTCGTTCTATTTCAGCCAGTGGATCTGCATCCTACGGTGTTCGCTTGCTCGGCCATTCGCGAGCGGCGCCGGCGATGGCTAACGGCGGCGACGGTCAGACTACGGCGGTGCTGGCGAAACAGGATGCAAAACGAGGAGGGGAAAGCTCACCGAGGTCGCGGGTCGTGTGGTCAGTTGGCTCAAGCATCGCTGCGTCGGGACGAATCTCTCACCGGAGTTGTTACTGGCGACGGCGGCTCTGGTCGTGGTCGAGGACGTCGCTGGAGACCACCCTAAGGCGAAACAGAGGTGCGGTCAGACGCGTGAGGTCAAGGCAATGTTGTGCGCGTGAACTAGAGTGGAAAGGGCGGACGGAAACCATCGGGATACTCACCGGAGTTGCGGGGTCGTCGGTGATCGTCGTGGACGTGGATGGGGAGCGCCCTAAAACAAACGGAGGGTACGATTAGGTTCGTAGGCGGAAGGCGAGTATGCGTGCATCATCGAGACGGAAGGGGGCGGTCAGATGTTACCTGGAAGACTCGCCGGAGTAAGGCAGACACGGCGGCGCGGCCAGATGTTGTCGTTGGCGAGGCTCAGAGGTTTCCGCGGTCAAGTGGATGGCACGGGGAGGAAGGTCTGGGAGGGGGAAAGCTGCCAGGGTGATCAAGGAGGCTCGGGGTAGTGTCGTACCGTCGGAATCGTTACCGGGACATTGTCGGAGACAGGGACGGTCGAGGAGAAATTGGGGGCGGTCTAAGGCGTGCCAGCTTGGGGTGTCAGAGGGAACTTATAGAGGAGGCTTGGGCGTTTCTATCCGTGTGATCAAAGTGAGGTAAAGGCTCGGCATTAGAGCGTATTGATTCCATGAAATCAAAGCAGAACGGCAGGGAGAAGGCGTGGTCGTCATGAGGAAGAAGGAGAACAATGGATGGGGTCCGATTGGGAAAATGAGAGAACGGGGTCCACTTGCCAGGGGCTTTGCGGGTTGAGTATGCGGTGAAGAAAACGGTTCGGCGAGGGGAGAGGGGAGCTGGGCTGGATTGGCTTAGTGGGCTGGGGTAGTTGGGCTGGGCCGGCTGGCTGCTTTATTTTTATTTCCTGTCTGTTTTCTTTTTCTTTTTTTTTTAATTTCAATTTCTGTTTTGAATTTCCAAACAAACAATTCACACTCAAATCAAATCATCATTCAGTAAACTTTGAACTTTGAATTTTGGTTCTGTTTATCAACATAAACCAAATCTCAAAATAAAATAAAATATTATCCTTATTTATTTTAGGATCCATTTAATAGTTAAAAATGGATCACTAGATATTTAATAAAATAGGGTTTGATTTTTATTAATAAAATTTCCATTTGAAATCTAATTATTTTCATAATCAAACCAGTAGGTTTTATTTGAAAATAAGAATGCTTGGAAATCTTGTTTTAAAATAAAATAACCTTTTATTTTAGGTTCCATTTATAATTAAATAAATGGTCCTTAGATAATAATCCATTTAGGATTTGTTTATTTAGTTCAAATAATTCATATTGAATTATTTGGAAAGTATTCCAAGGTGATTTATTAATCATATAAGATTAGGTAATTGTTTTAATTCCAATATCATTTTCTCATGTATTTTTATTTAGAGATTTGTCCTTATTTAAAATAGGGATAGAATGGTTATTTCCATTTTATTTTATTTGGATTATTCTTTATATTTTTATTTGAATTGGGATTAATCATCACTCCATTTACTTCATGGATTAGGCCAAGATTTGATTTGGTCTAATATTCTTTATTAATATTTTCATCTTTGTCCTATGAAATCCATATCTTTTTATTTAGAGATCCAAACTTGGTGATTCCAATTTATGAAAACTTATTTATTATTTGTTTATACTTTTGATTCCTTTTAGGATCTATGGTACTCCACTTGATATGGGTTTTTGGTAAGGCTTTAATAGCTTTTGGAAATTCAATTCACTTATCTTTTTATATTCATAAGATTTTGTTTATGGTTCCATCTATAATTTAAATAAAATGGACCATGGTTTATTAATCAAATAGGGTTTGGTTCATTTAATAAAATCCTCATTTGAAATCCTAATGCTTTCAAAATCCAATCAGTAGGTTTTAATTAAGAGATAAAGAATATTTGGAAAATTTGTTTAAAACAAAATAACCTTTGTTATTTTTATTCAAAACTAAAAGTTTTAATTCCCAAATTTTAGTCAAGGTTTAATTTTCCTTTATTTAACAATCTTTATTTATAAAACTTCTATTTCATTTGAAAACAAATCTTTTCATTTAATTGTTTCAAAATAGTATTTCCAAATGTTTTTATTTCCCTTTTATTAAATGTTTATCTTTTTAATTCTCTTTTGGTTTATTTTAATTCAAATGGGTTTGGAGTTCCAATTGAATTCAAAAAGTTTCTTCTGGTTCTGAAAATCAAACAAAGTTTTATTTTATTAATTTATTTTCACATTACAAGATTTGGAAAATCTTGGGATGTGACAGGCTACCACCCTTAAAATAAATCTCGTCCCGAGATTTGGGAAGGCTGGGGTTACAAGCAAGTTCAAAACAACTAGGGTACTACCACCCTTAAAATTTTTCAAAACAAAAATTACACATTGGCCTTCTTGGGTCCTGGAATTTCTCTAAGTTAAACCTTTGCTTTATTCCTAGGCTTGGCTCATGGACCAAGATTGAGCTTCTCCATAGGCTTGTTCAACTTGTTCTTCATCCTTTCTGGACAGTTGCTTGCATAGTGTCCTGGATTCTTGCAGTTGAAACAATTAATGTCCTTGAGTTCTTTGCGTTGCTCCTTTGGGCAAGTTGCTACATAATGACCTGGTTCATTACAGTTGTTACACCACACTTGGTCAATTCCTTTATTCTTTATGTTCCCTGGGCATCCACTAGAGTAGTGTCCCATTTCTTTACATTTACGACATTGTACAAGGCTCATGTCTTGCTTGGGCTTCTTGATTTTCCTTGATCCTTTGAATTGGGTTGTCTTGCTTGGAAGTAGTAGTGGTTCTTTTCCTTTGGTAGACTTGGATCCTTCTTGTTTCCTTTGTTCTACCATGGCATAGATAGGACATAGGCCAGGAGTATGATCACTTCCTTCACAAAGATAGCAAGTAGCTTGAGAGGTAGGGCATTCACCAACAGGATGATCTTCATCACAATTTGGGCATTGTCCTTCATGCTCTGTGGAAGTATGATCCTTGTCTCCACAAATAATGCAAGCTGGGGCTCCATCTAGAACAACATTCTTGTCATCCTTGCTATCATACTCTTTTCTAGGATAATTTTCCTCCATGCTAATCATTTGATTAGTCACCTTAAGCATCAATTGGGACTGTTCCTCTAAAAACCTTTGTAGTGCTGGATCTTCATTACTATTGTTGGCTAGGAACTGAGCTGTCAATTGGTTCAATTGATGTTGGGTTGCTATGAGTTCTCCCAGGCTGTCAGCTTGGTTGGTGTTGGTGTCATCAACCTTGGAATCCTTTGGGGTAGTCATCTGTTTGGGTTTGAAGGGAGATTAGAATAGGCAAGATATTTCTAATGAGATATTTCTAATCACACATATCTCAATTCACACAAACATTGTGCATGCAAACACAAAAACCAAACATTTTACTCAAACAAGGTTCAAGCACATACTTAGTCAACAAAAACATTTTTGTTACACCTCTCAGGTTGGTGTGTTTTTGACTTAGATAAAATATGGTGGTCCATCTATATGGTTCACTTGTGATCTTTCCTTCCTTCTTGATTCTTCTTGTTTGAGATCTTGGTTTCTTTGAGAAAAAAACTCTTGGTCACAATACTTCAAAGTTGTTGATGGATCCTTCTTATTTTGCATTCCCTTAGTCTCTAAATCTTGAGTAGGTTTCCTTGTTTCACTTGTAGTCCTTAGTAGTTTCCAAGTTGGAAGTCCTTGGTGAACATGCTGAAGATGTTGAAATCATTAGAGTTGAAAAGTTGAAGTCATTAGAGTTGAAAAGTTGAAGTCATTAGGGTTGAAGAAGTTGAAGTAGTCCTTTGCACATGGTGTAGTCTTTGGCCATGGGTAGGTTTTTCCATCAAGTTGAAATAGAAGAGAATGTAGAGTGGAAACCAAAATGGTTGAGGAAAGAGTTTACAAGTGTTTTTGTAAATAAGTTTTGGATCAAAATATAACTCCTATTTTTCTAAGGGTTTTTGTCCAATCCTAGGTTTACAAATCCTACAGGCAACACAATGCTCTGATACCATCTGTAGGGGTCCCAACCAAATAAGGTAGAGTCCTCCTGTGTTTTACAATGCTAGTCCCTGGATCAATAGCTAGCATCCACAGTTTAGATGTAATATCAAGAAACAAGGGTCATAATATAACTTTATAACCAGGAATAACATAATTTTATTACATCAAACATAGCTCATTAGGCTATTACATTACATTGCAGCGGAATAACTATAGTCATGGGGTCCTTCATCTTCAAAGTGCCACACAGTATGTTGTTTTTAGACTTTGTAATCCTAAACAATCAATCTTCTCTAAACAATCAAACCTGCAACATACAAGTTACAGCCACAAAGGGTCAATACATTTGAATTGTATTGGCAAGTGATACTATGGTAGTATAGTGGAGTCTATCATCTATATGCATTTGGCTAAGTGGAGTTGAGGCTTGCATTGCTCAAAAATAGATTTTCTTATCATTTTGAAAATACTAAGTTTTTGCTTGACAAAATCATTTCCTCAATCAAAGATTTCAAGATCCTTGTACCAAGCCATCTCTCCATCAATGATTGAAGAATTCAAACAACCCTTGTTCAAACCACAAGATTTTAATTTAGAAATTGGAATGATGAGATTCTTGATTGCTTCCATGTCTTGATGCTCAAATTGTCCTTTACTGGGACATGGCTAAGTACTTAGATTTTACACTCTGCAGAGGTGGTGCACTTTACCCACAAGACTTGGTTTCCCAAGACAAAATCTTTCAGAAGCCTTCCCTTAGACCAAAATGGACGCGTTCCAACCTATCAAAACACTACCACCCATTGTCCATTTGGCTAAGTTCTTGCAACCTATATGATCATGGCAGAGCCCATATTGCCAAGTGGTTGCACTTGAAGCTTCTCAACATTTGACATCTCAAATCCCTTTGTTTCCTGGGTGGTCATCCACAAGTGAGATACACAAGGTTAACCATAAATATGGGCCTTGTGAACCACTCAACATAACCCAATCCTTCCATTCCACCCAGGTGATCCATTAACTTAGTTGTTTTATTAAACAAAACATAAGTCCTTTAGACTTAGATTATTTTTCCATAGTGTGAATATATATTCCACCCATGTTTTCTAGTAGTTAGGCTAAGCTTGGTAGTAGTAGGAATCTCTAACTTAGGAAAATCCTACTAAAGATTCATCTACTAGATTTTCCTATAGCAAGATCTATACTTAGCAAAATCCATGCAAGTTTTACTTAACAAAATCACTAATGCATAGAAAAAGTAATAGGGCAAAAAGTATGAAGCATCACTTGCCTTTTTGGTAGAGTATAGGTTCACTTCTTGATCTTTGCAACAATCACACTCTTCAAGTTACTACAAATAAATCAAGCAAGGCACAATCTCAATCTACCAATCAAGCAAAACAACACACATAAATATCAAAGTCAAAGAAATGCATGCAAGCATGCCAAGCTTTGTTTTGTTTGAAAAAGTGGTTCCTAGTGGGTCATAGTCATTTGGGTACATCTAATGGTCATTCTCTAAAGTGGCTAAGTCATTTGCAAAAGGTTTCACTTTAAAACCATTTTCAAAACAAAGTGTTATTTTATGTGGTGTAGAAATATTTTTACTAAGGCATTAGCCCATAGGGTTCACCAAATGAGTTGCTATTGCAAAACTTGGTGTTTTGGGTCAGTAGGTTTGGTTCAAAACATTTCCTCCAAAGTTTTCCATTCAAAACCATTTTCATAATCAAATCAATAGTTTTATTTAGCTAGAAAGGATTAAATCAAGTAATCCATTCTAAATCTTTCCAAAAACATTTATAAGGGCATGGTTTGGTTCCTAGGGTCAGTAGGGTCACAATAAACCAATTGGCAAAGGTTTGATCTCAAAATTCATTTTTAAATGATTTTTCTAATGTTAGCAAGCACACAAAAGAATCTGCAATTTCAAACAATCTGCCAAATACTATTTGCAAAACTAAGGGTAGGGTTGGCTAGGGCTTGTTCTCCTGAATCTTTTGATATAAAATTTGCAAATTTTGGACGTGTGGTTTGAAAGT
This sequence comes from Avena longiglumis, assembly GCA_030063025.1. Lineage (NCBI taxonomy): Eukaryota > Viridiplantae > Streptophyta > Magnoliopsida > Poales > Poaceae > Avena > Avena longiglumis. The sequence continues at coordinate 442,778,342 of CP125975.1, read as the reverse complement.
TATAGCAATTACAAGTTTGCTATTAAATCTGATTCAAAATCTGTTTTAATTCCAACCATCGACACGCCGCCTTCTTATTCGCGGTACCGCCGGTGGATCACGCCGATCGTTGGATCTAACTCAATCGTGTGGCTCAGATCGAGTACCTCTTCGCGGCTTAAGTCGTTCTATCTCAGCCAGTGGATCTGCATCCTACGGTGTTCGCTTGCTCGGCCATTCGCGAGCGGCGCCGGCGATGGCTAACGGCGGCGACGGTCAGACTACGGCGGTGCTGGCGAAACAGGATGCAAAACGAGGAGGGGAAAGCTCACCGAGGTCGCGGGGCTGTGGTGAAGCACGTCGTGTGGTCAGTGTGGCTCGGGGCGCACTGCGTCGGGACGAATCTCTCGCCGGAGTTGTTACTGGCGACGGCGGCTCTGGTCGTGGTCGAGGACGTCGCTGGAGACCACCCTAAGGCGAAACAGAGGTGCGGTCAGACGCGTGAGGTCAAGGCAATGTTGTGCGCGTGAACTAGAGTGGAAAGGCGACGAAACCATCGGGATACTCACCGGAGTTGCGGGTCGTCGGTGATCGTCGTGGACGTGGATGGGAGCGCCCTAAAACAAACGGAGGGTACGATTAGGTTCAGAGGCGGAAGGCGGTATCGTGCATCATCGAGACGGAAGGGGCGGTCGATGTTACGGAAGACTCGCCGAGTAAGGCGGATACGGCGCGGCCAGATGTTGTCGTTGGCGAGGCTCGAGAGGTTTCGCGGTCAAGTGGATGGCACGGGAGGAAGGTGCAGGAGGAAAGCTGCGGGGTGATCAAGGAGGCTCGGGGTAGTGTCATTGCCGAATCGTTCTGGACATTGTCGGAGAGGGCGGTCGAGGAGAAATTGGGGCGGTCTAAGGCGCATTGGGGTGTCGAGGGAACTTATAGAGGAGGCTTGGGCGTTTCTATCCGTGTGATCAAAGTGAGGTAAAGGCTCGGCATTAGAGCGTATTGATTCCATGAAATCAAAGCAAAGCGATGAGGGAGAAGGCGTGGTCGTCAGCGAGGAAGAAGGAGAAGTGGATGGTGGGGTCCATCGGTGGGAAAATGAGAGAGAACGGGTCCACTTGCCGTGGGCTTTGGGTTGAGTATGCGGTGAAGAAAGCAGTTCGGCGAGGGAGAGGGAGTCAATGGATTGGCTTAGTGGGCTGGGGTAGTTAATGGGCCGGTCGCTTTATTTTTATTTCTGTCTGTTTCTTTTCTTTTTTTTAATTTCAATTTCTGTTTTGAATTTCCAAACAAACAATTCACACTCAAATCAAATCATCATTCAGTAAACTTTGAACTTTGAATTTTGGTTCTGTTTATCAACATAAACCAAATCTCAAAATAAAATAAAATATTATCCTTATTTATTTTAGGATCCATTTAATAGTTAAAAATGGATCACTAGATATTTAATAAAATAGGGTTTGATTTTTATTAATAAAATTTCCATTTGAAATCTAATTATTTTCATAATCAAACCAGTAGGTTTTATTTGAAAATAAGAATGCTTGGAAATCTTGTTTTAAAATAAAATAACCTTTTATTTTAGGTTCCATTTATAATTAAATAAATGGTCCTTAGATAATAATCCATTTAGGATTTGTTTATTTAGTTCAAATAATTCATATTGAATTATTTGGAAAGTATTCAAGGTGATTTATTAATCATATAAGATTAGGTAATTGTTTTAATTCCAATATCATTTTCTCATGTATTTTTATTTAGAGATTTGTCCTTATTTAAAATAGGGATAGAATGGTTATTTCCATTTTATTTTATTTGGATTATTCTTTATATTTTTATTTGAATTGGGATTAATCATCACTCCATTTACTTCATGGATTAGGCCAAGATTTGATTTGGTCTGTAATATTCTTTATTAATATTTTCATCTTTGTCCTATGAAATCCATATCTTTTTATTTAGAGATCCAAACTTGGTGATTCCAATTTATGAAAACTTATTTATTATTTGTTTATACTTTTGATTCCTTTTAGGATCTATGGTACTCCACTTGATATGGGTTTTTGGTAAGGCTTTAATAGCTTTTGGAAATTCAATTCACTTATCTTTTTATATTCATAAGATTTTGTTTATGGTTCCATCTATAATTTAAATAAAATGGACCATGGTTTATTAATCAAATAGGGTTTGGTTCATTTAATAAAATCCTCATTTGAAATCCTAATGCTTTCAAAATCCAATCAGTAGGTTTTAATTAAGAGATAAAGAATATTTGGAAAATTTGTTTAAAACAAAATAACCTTTGTTATTTTTATTCAAAACTAAAAGTTTTAATTCCCAAAGTTTAGTCAAGGTTTAATTTTCCTTTATTTAACAATCTTTATTTATAAAACTTCTATTTCATTTGAAAACAAATCTTTTCATTTAATTGTTTCAAAATAGTATTTCCAAATGTTTTTATTTCCCTTTTATTAAATGTTTATCTTTTTAATTCTCTTTTGGTTTATTTTAATTCAAATGGGTTTGGAGTTCCAATTGAATTCAAAAAGTTTCTTCTGGTTCTGAAAATCAAACAAAGTTTTATTTTATTAATTTATTTTCACATTACAAGATTTGGAAAATCTTGGGATGTGACACTTTCATCAGTTCTCCACTTTTTGATTTGAGCAACATAAGGTCTTCGAAAAAATCAATCTTTACCTGCTGGTCTGTTTTGACAGATTTCTGCCATCATTTGCATTTGCCTCTTACGGAAGCTTTTGTTTTGATGGATTTTCAGTTGAAGTGTTTACCAAAGGTTTATTGTTTTTGCTTACACTAATGTTGTCATTGAGTTTGTGCAAAAGTTTTGTATGAAGGAAATTCTCAGGAGAAAGAGGAAAGGAATCTACAGGGTTCGTCTTTGAATAGGTAAAAATGGTTAAAACAGAAGGTTCATGAAACTCCAATATTTTTATATTTTTGATGTTTTTAATACATAAGGGAAGTTACGAGATGAAACTGTAGAGGAAACAGAGCCCTGGGTGGACAAAACCACCCTAGGCGCGGGCCCAGCCTGGCCGCGCCTGAGGAGGGTGTCCCCCCCTCGAACTCTATCTCCGCCTCATTTCTGTGTCAAACCTTCCTTATGCATTGAAACTTCGTAATATATAACCCCCTGGATCCCCCGAGGTTCGTGCATCGTGTTCTCGTCGTGTTTTCGTTTCGATTTGTTTCTGTCAGGAAATCTTCTCAAGTTTAGAGCACCATGGCCTACGCCAACGACAAAGGCAAGAAGCCCGTGGAGATAGAATTGGAAGAACAAACCGCCGTAGGGACAAGGGGAAGGAAACCTACTTTTGTAGGAGCAATTAACACTACAGATACTTTTCTCGTCACATGCAGGGAATCATAGCCTTCGGTCTAGAACTCATATACTGCCTTGAGGCAGCAGAAGCCCTTCGAACCACCAACGAGTTTTGTGATAAGTATCGTGCTTTGAGTATGAAGGTGGATATGCTTCAAGAGGAAAATAACATGCTTCGTAAGATGCTAGAAGATTTCCTGACCCATGACAAGAGAACACCACCACCACCGAAGGAGTAATTCATTATCAAGTTTGGCATCCCCTTGGCTTGTTCCAAGCTTGGGGGAGTGTCGCGGTATCACCACCATTATCTTTATCTTTTACCTTTTTAGTGGATTCATATCTGTGGTAGAGAGGTTATCTTATAGTTTGGTTTGCATGTGGAAGTATCTCTCCTTTAGTTGATTATCTATGTATCCCTTGGTGTGAGTGCCTTTATTGGAATATTAATGAGAAGTCTCATCTTTTACTTTTTGCACTTATTATTTTTAGTTTGCAATCTCTATTATATGATGGATCTTGTTGATCAGTATTGGCACCACTTTGGGATCATCAAGTGGATCTAAATTTGTTTTGGCAAACCAAGTTCTGGTCAGTGGCTTTAGTTTGAAAGAAAAAGCTTACAGGTATTTGGTATCATTTGTTTTCTTTCTTGTTGGCTCATAATCTTAGTATTCTTTATTTAAGATTATTTTTTTGTCTTCAAGGAAGATTGCATGTTTGGCTTTATTACTTGTATGTTTGCTTGTTTCTTTCAACTCTCTTGCTTGCTACCCAGCCTGGCTAGCCAAAAACCTGTTTTGAGAAGGCATACTTCTCATGTTTCCAAAATCCTTTGAACCCAAAACTTTTGCCACTTGTGTCCACCATATCTACCTAGTAGCTTTTGCTATTCCAAGCAAATTCTCAAGCTTCATCTACCTTTCGAATTAAAAAGTATTTTGTTATGTGAAAACTAGTTAGTAAATCTCTCACGAACTTGATGACACACCTTATTTACTTGCCCTAATAGACTTGAACCATTGTGAACATCGAAGTTGTATATGCTTGCATCTATATGTTGGAATTAGCAGAACCGTGCTGTCATGGGGAACGTTTTCAACATTGAACTTGTACTCTGTACACAGTTGATATCGTGCTCTTTTGTCTATAGATGTCAATGGTGTGAAATAAAGAGGGAACTTGTAAGTCCATGGAGTTTGTATCCTGTGTTAGAGAAACGCCTAGGCCGCTAGCCTAAGCCATGCTTAATCATGGTGGAAACTTGCAGCATCACCATAGTGAGTCATCTATGAAGCATCCTCAATAAAAAGCTATACACATATTAAATAAAAAGATCGCTGAGATGCTCATTGTCTACTTGCCTTGTCATTTTGGTTATGGGAAAGCTCCTGTACCATGTGCAAGGGGTACCCCATTGGCGGTTCTCAATTATATGCAATACTTACAATGACAAGGACTTACATGGGCCCAAAGTTGAGTATGCATGAGGAGTGACCCTCATATTCAAGGGACATGAGATTGCCAACTTATATTTCGTCAAGCATATACTCAATCTTTGTTCACTTTAACCTTAATCATCTCAAGATGCCTATGATAGGGGCAATGAGGGCTCAAAGCTAGTGAGTACCATAATCTTTTGGAAGCTCTTTATGACTTGTAATCCCTGCTACCCTCTAAGAAGGGACCTTTCTCCCACTTCCAAGTTGAGTCAGTGAACCTACTTCCTCTCTATCTCCAGCAAGTTTTTGAGTTGTTGTGTTTCAAGCATTCATATTGCGATTTATTCAATCATGTTCTTTATCTTCCTTGTTTGCACAAAACTCTTATCTATTGAGTATTACTTTGAAAGCCTTCACTTGTGAAAAACCTTTTTGAGCAAAGAGTGTTCCTGTTTTGAAACTTCTACAAAAAGCTTTTGTGAAACTGTTGCCAGGTGTTCTATGACCAAGAAGAAGTTTGCCAATTCTAATTATTATTTATCTTTATGCATCTCTATTGTGACTTTTGTACTTGGTTGCAAGCTAAGTTATATAATGGTGAGTTGTTTTCTTCTATGAGTTGTGCAATGGTAAGTGTAATGCTTCTTGTTCGTATTCTTTTATCGACACTTCACTCCATAAACCCGTGGACATGTTTACTGAGCTCAGTATTCGCTTGGGGACAAGCTAAGTATAAGCTTGGGGGAGTTGATACGCCCAATTTGCATCACCTTTCTATATCATAATTTACCTCTATTCATTGATATTTGTCTTATTATGAGGTATTACTTATGGCTTTTCATCTGTTTATGCATGTTGGATGTTTCCTGGAGGATGGACCGCTGGAGTCCGGGTTCTGATGGAAAAGAAGGCGTTTCAGTGCAATTTCGCGAAGATCGGAAAAATACCAGAAAAATATGTAAACATATTATTTTACCAGAAGATGAAGGGAGCCAGAAGGAGGGACGAAGTGGGGCCTCAGGGGGCCCACACCCCCTAGGCGTGGGCCCACCTAACCCCGCGCCTAGGGCAGGTGTGGCCCACCTGCCCGGCCTCCGACTCCGCCCCTTCGCCTATATCTTCCCTTCGAAACCCTAAGGCTCGTGGAGCGACCACAGATAGATTTCCGCCGCCTCTGGGGGCAAAAACACCAAGAGAGAAAGATCTCACCGGCAGACAGATTTCTGCCGGGGGAATTCCTTCTCGGAGAGGGGAGACCGTCGCCATCAACATCGTCATCAAGATAGGCTTCATCGGGATCATCATCTCATCCACACCATCATCTCCACCAGCACCATCACCACCACTCCGTCCCGCTGTAACAATTGTGTTGGATATTGCTTTAGTTCTTAGGGGAAACTTTCCTGGTGTTGATTACTATTATAGTTGATGCTTGTGAGTGGAATCATTGGATTATTATTTATGTTCAGATTGTTATCCATTACCATATCATCTTTGATCTTGATCCATATGATGTCTTGTGAGTAGTTCGTTTAGTTTTTGAGGACATGGGAGAAGTCATGTTGTTAGTAGTGAATCTGTGATGAGTTATTATTCAATGGTTTAGTATTTAAGTTGTGGTTCTATTCTTCTAGTGGTGTCATGTGAACGTCGACTACATGATACTTCAACATTTATGGGCCTAGGGGAATTCATTGTGTATTCGGCTACTAATTGTGGGGTTGCCGGAGTGACAGAAACCTGAACCCCCGTTAGGACACCTTTGCACAAGGGAGCGTAGGATCTCAGAGTTTAAGGCTGTGGTTAGATTTATATCTTAATTACTTTCCTGTAGTTATGGATGTTTGCAGGGGGTTTAATCACAAGTATGTATTAGTCCTAGGAAGGGTGATATGTTAGCACAGGTTCACCCACACAACACTTACAAACACCAGAGAAGAGTACTCAGCTATTTGAAGCGAAAGCACTTGACAGAATTCCCATGTGTCCTCGAGAACGTTTTGTCCTTATAAGTATTTCCACCGGCTTGTCCTTTGCTAAGAAAGGATTGGGCCACTTGCTCTTTTTGTTCGTTACTACTGCTACTTGATCTTTGTTTTGTTGCCTTGTCAGAAAACCACTAAAATTATGTTTGTTAAGTATTCACAGAGATTTCCTGCTCCATACCACTATTCAGCACCTTCTGATCCTCGTTGGGATCGACACTCCTATTTATCGAAAGTACTACGATACACCCCCTATACTTGTGGGTCACCAATGTCTAAAAAGGCAAACGACTTAATCTCTGACTTAAAACAAACCTTTGATAATCTCCGGAAATACAACATGATGCTTAACCTAAAGAAGTGTGTCTTCGGGGTTCCAGCCGGCAAATTGTTGGGCTTCATCGTTTCCCCGCGCGGAATTGAGGTCAACCCGTAGAAGATCAAGGCCATCCTAAAAATAAACCATCCGACATGCCTAAAGGACATACAATGGCTAACAGGCTGTGTTGCAGCAGTAAGCTGGTTCGTCAGCTGACTTGGAGAAAAGGCTCTGCCGTTGTACAAGTTGCTAAAGAAGGCGGACAAATTTACATGGACGGACAAGGCAGATGCAGCACTAAAGAAGCTAAAGGAGATACTCTCTTCGGCACCTATACTTGCAACACCCGAGCCCATGGAGCCTATGTTAATCTACATGGCGGCCACCAACCGGGTAATCAGCATCGTCGTCGTGGTAGAGCGGCAAGAACCAGGGCATGAGTACGGAGTTGAACGACCAGTTTACTATGTAAGCGAGGTCTTGACGGAGTCCAAGCAGAGTTACCCACATTACCAAAATCTAGCTTATGGAGTGTTCCTTGCTTCTCGGAAGCTAAGGCACTACTTCCAGGAGCACCCTATCACAGTTGTGAGCAAAGCTCCACTGTTCGACATCATCAACAATAGCGACGCTACAGGAAGGGTTGCGAAGTGGGGCATTAAGCTTGCCGCCTTTGAGATCACCTATAAGAGACGCGACGATATCAAATCACAGGCCTTGGCGGATTTCATCACAGATTGGACAGAGATACCAGATGCTACCCCTATACCATAGCCAGAATATTGGGTGATGCACTTTGACGGATCAAAGCTACTCAACGGCTTGAGGGCTGGCATACTGTTACAGTCGCCAACAGGGGAAAAGCTACAATACGTTCTGCAGATCCACTTCGAGGCTACAAACAACATGACAGAGTATGAAGCACTCATTCACGGACTACGCGTAGACAAGGATATTGGCATCAAGCGCATAGTTTGTTATGGAGATTCCGACTTGGTTGCCAGCAGGTGGCTGGTACCTAGAACACGTGGAACCCTATGATGGTGTCATATCGAGACGAAGTGGACGAGATATCCAAGAGATTCTTGGGCTACGAAGTCAAGTATGTTCCGAGGGAGGAAAATGAGGCAGCTGATCTACCGCCAAAGCTTGGATCAGGGCGCAAACAAATTCCCCTTGGCGTTTTTCTGGAGCATCTACGGACACCATCCGTAAAGGGAGCGGACCCCGAGAACGCGGATAGAGTTGACTCTTTTGTTCACACAGTGACAAAGTTATCTCCGGCTTGGACAAAACCATTCATGGAATATCTCGTACACATAACTTTGCCCATCAACAAGGTCGAAATTCGGCAAATAGTATGTCGAGCAAAGGGCTATACATGATCAATGGACAACTCTATAAAATAAGCACCACTGGTGTATACCTCAAGTGTGTTTCCCAGCAAGAAGGTATTGAAATCCTTCGTGAGATCCATCTCGGATATTGCGGGCATCACGCTGCTCCTCGACCGTTGGTCTCCAAAGCCTTCCGGTAAGGATTCTACTGGATGACCGCGAAGGAGGACGCCGACAAGCTGGTTGAGACGTGAATGGGATGCCAGTACTATGCCCGACAACCACATGTTCCAGCTGAAGAATTGCGAACAATACCAATAACTTGGCCGCTTGCAGTCTGGGGGCTAGACATGGTTGGTCCATTACCGACGACACCATGTGGGTTTACGCATCTGCTAGTATAAATTGATAAATTCACCAAATGGATAGAAGCTAAACCCATTAGAAAGCTTGATGGGGCAACTGCCCTTAAGTTTTTCCAGGATCTAGTGGTGAGATTTGGCCTCCCACATAGCATTATCACCGACAATGGCAACAACTTATCACTCGAAAAGTGTAAGCTTATTGTTGGGAGAAGGGAATCCGACTTGACCTAGCATCTGTTGCACATCCACAGTCCAACGGTCAGGTTGAGCGAGCCAATGGATTAATTCTGCAGGGAATCAAGCCACGTCTTGAGCCACCGCTGCATAGAGCAGCTGAAGCCTGGGCGGAGGAGTTACCATCTGTTCTGTGGAGTTTACGAACTACACCCAACAGATCTACCGGCTACACCCCTTATTTCATGGTATATGGAGAAGAAGCCGTCCTGCCTTCCGACATCCTTCACGGTTCACCAAGAGTTTCCGCCTACGATGAAAATGACGCTGAAGAATCTAGGATCCTAGATGTGTACCTTCTCGAGGAAGAGCGCGTATTGGCATGCCAAAGATCCACCATCTACTAGCAGAAGCTACGCAGCTACCATAGTCGCCGCATCCGGCATCGCTCGTTTAAAGAGGGGGAGCTACAATAGGAAGAGCGCGTATTGGCATGCCAAAAAACCTTTATGCGCAAGCTCTGCATTTGCACTTGTGAAAATTCCGCCTATGGGCGTTAGCTTAAGTTTTCTGGTCTACACATTCTTTGTTGTTTTTATGTGGATTCTGGAGTAGTGACTTTTGGCACTTGAAGTCGGCGATTTTGTGCTTAGGTTCTAACGGTGCCATTGGGCATCATCACTTGAGCACATGGTTCCGACTATGAGTCTTCTGACTCATGAAAAGTCAAGCATAAAAACCAAAGTAATGGATAAGCCAGAACTTGCTTAAAAAATATTTACATGCTGGAACTAGTACTTGAGTAGCAGGAAACATATAGCTATTTTCTTCCGCCTTAAGATTAAACACAATAGTTTTTTCCGCATAAATAAATCTAGAGGAAAAAAATATTACAAAATGTTTTTTATTCCTCTAGCGCAGGAGACTTTGAGGTAGCATCGTCGGCAGCAGGAGAGCAATCCTGATCATCTTCAAAGTCGCTGGTCTTGAGGGACTCGGAGGAGCTGTGATGGTCGCCATCAATGATCTCAAGAGGCACAAAGGCATTGAGATCGACCAACTCGGCAACCCTGGTGTCGAAGCCGGCGAGCGATGCCTAGATAGCTTTGTGATCAATCTTATGGCCGTCATCGTCTATGTAGGGCAGGCCCGAGGTCACCGTGTCGATGTCGGCATTCTCATAGTGGGCTTTGACCATCGCCAGCGACATTCTAGCACCAGCCCAGGTACATGAAGCTATCCAGCTTATGATACGCTCGGGGGCTTGGCGCAGAATTTCCGAGTACTTCATGCCGTAATCCACCGCCTTGATGTTGATGTTCGGGGCTTAGCAATCTCTTTGGCTTGCTTGACGGCGGTACTGATGAAGTTGCCGGCAAGAACCATGCATTCCTTTGGCGGAGGAGGCATATTGCTTAAACCAATAGGAGCTACATTTCTGGCAAGCAAAGGAGTACATGAGTTCGATAACACAAAAAAGTTTAGAGTACCTGGCTTATAGAAGTACAAGACATAGATCACTTACCAAAGATGCTCGCCTACGCTTGTTGGAGTGTCTCCGCCATGGAGTCCCGTTCTTGTCGGAGAACCTTGTAAGCCTCAAGGTTGCGCTGATTCTGCTCATCGGCAGCTTTCTTCTGCTCCTTGAGGATCGCAATTTCCTCCTTCAGTCGGTTCATCTATGTGTTGACAGACTCCTACAAGGCCTTCATGGACTCTTTGTGCATCTTGAAAGTGTCTGCCCTCTCCTTCTTGAGGATCTTGTTCTCGCTATCCAGCAGTTCAATATGCTTGGATTGATCGACAATATCCTTCGCCTTGGCAATAGCTTCTGCATGTCGGAGAAATGATAGCACATAATGAGTATTCGGAGAGTGATGGCACAAGACCAAGTTTGAGTGCGAAATTGAAAGGAAAAACAGACTCTTGCTCTTGGTGATTTGATCCTTCAAGAAGGCAGTTTTACCCTTTTCAGCTTCCAGTTCAGCGCGCATCTTGTGGAACTTCTCGTTGGCGATGCCTCTCCAAGAATTTTCATTCCGTGGGAAATAAATTCAAAGTTACTTAGTCTACTTGGAGCATCTAGCCGGATAAATATCCACCTAGAGTCTTGGGGGCTACAGTTAGAGTTTTTAACTCGACAATATGCTTAGTCTTTATTTAAGCATCTAATCGAAACTATTCATGTTTCAACTAGAGGCTTGGGGGATATAGTATTGAAATTTACAAACACTGTGTATGCTACTCTAAAAGTATATAGTCAGAATAATTCATTTAAACTAAATACTTGGGGGCTACAGTGTGAATTTTTCTAGCTTAGTCACTCTTAGAGCATTCAGATGCAAATAACTATGGTTTTCCGTCTAAATCCTAGGGGGCTACAGTGGGATACTACATATGAAATGCAAAAGGCAAACAAAACTTACAAGTGCGATGATCTTGAGGTTGGTGGCACTCTCGGCAAATATCTTGCTGAAGGAAAGACTATTTCCGTGCAAGATATCCGCCTGCTTGAGCAGATCCTCAAGACCATAGGTAGGAGAAGTTGGAGCTACACGAGGAGCCAGAGCTGAGTTACTCGGCGTAAGCGTCGGGTAGACAATCTTCGGGAGCTCTGTTGGCATCTTGGGTGCAGTGGCGCCGTCTTCGGCAGACGTTCCGCCTTCCACCATCACCTTACCGCTACCAGTGGCATCCTTAGATGGAGCTTCAACCACTTTGGACATGGTGCTTTCTTGTGTCGCCTGCTCGCCGACAACAACAAGATCCGCAGTGACACCTGGGTCCACTTCCATGGCAGAAGGGCCAGATGCTACCTTAGCTGGAGAGCCTGTCGGTGCGGCAGCAGGCTAGACACTAGGAGTGGTAGGGGCGATGGCGGGGGACGCTTGGTGCAACATATCTTTAATGTTTTTAGAAGCCCCCGATGTTTTGCAGGTCTTCTTCAAACTCAAACTAGCCTTCTTCCTGAAACGTGCAAAAGTATAAGTACAGGAATAAGATGAGCAAGAGACAATGTCAGATGATAAGAAGCTTACACAACGGTTGGTTCCTTGGTACAAGGGATGCCGGTAATTCTTCATTTCTCCGCCTCCAGGGCGGTGGTGGACTTCTTGGAGGCTCCACCCTTCGTCTTCTTCTTCTTGCCTCCGTCGATAGCGTCAGAGGTGGAGCTCTTTAGCTTATGCGCCAACGGGACATCGTCGTTGGACACGACAGTGACTTCCTTCATCTTGGGCTCATAGATTTGGGCAGCCATGCTATCCTCCTCTAGACTTTTTAGCTGTTAAGTGAAATCCTGAAGTGTTAGATGAAATGGTAATGGCTAGACGGAAGAATTGGAGTATATGTCATACATGGAAAATAAATATGTACCTCTGGGCACGTGCCACCCTCGAACATATCGTAGGTGATGGTGAAGCCATGCTTTCTATCCTTCACCTTGACGATGTATTTGAGGCGGAGCTTGATGGAGTCACTCGAGAAGTTATCCTTGGAGATGCGGAGGCTATCCTTCCTATCCTTGGTATACTGGTGCATCAGCTTCGTGTGGTACTGCAGAGGCTGGATCCGCCTGATGAACCAGCACATGGCTAGGTCCAATCCGTTCAAATCGTCTCTACGAACCACTTGATCCACCTTATAGCGCGGGAGGATTCATTCTCGGAGGGAAGGATGGCTTGGGATCTCCATGTCGGGGCTTCAGCGGCGGCCCCGTCGACAAACTCCGGGTACGTAGCTTCTCGGCCGGCCAGAGGGATATCTGGGTCGTAGAAGTACGTCCTCTACCAGTTTTTGCAGGACTCGTGGCCTACAATGTCGGGGAACCGCCGGCCAGGCCGGATCTTGAAGCTAATGGTTCTGCAGTTTCTGAGCTCGTCCTTGCTCGCTCTGGCTTCCCTCTTGATGGTGAAGAAGTATATGAACAGATCTAACCTAGGCCTAATTCCTAGATAGCCCTCACAAAGCGCCGCGTAGTTGCTAAGCGCGAGGATGCTATTCGGAGATAGGTTCTGAGGTTGAACCTGATAATGGCTAAGGACAGCTAAGAAGAAGTCGGAGATTGGGAGGGAGATGCCGCATACCATTTGCACTTTGAGGTACACCTTCTCTCCGTCTTGGGGAGAAGGGATAACCTCACCGGCCGGCACCGCTCGCCAGACCAGCCCCTTTGTCGCGGGGAGGTACCCCTTGGCATGCAACTCCTTGAGATTGCCATCAGCGATATCGGAGCCACGCCACTCTCCTTTGTGAGAGTCACTCTCCTCCTCTAGCGGTTCCAACCCCACTGGAATATGGTCACCGCCGGTGGTTTCCACCACCGCAGAGCGCAGCACAACCACGCCCTCTAGAGGCACATGGACGGAGCCTGCCGGCTTGGCCGTGGCTTCGTTCGTCGCCGCCATGGATGAGGTGGAGCTGCGGCTTGCCATTGGAGTAGGGGGAGAGGTGACTGGGAGATTGGGGAAGAACTGGGGTTTTTCTCGGGCGCGCGGAGAGCTCGAGGAGATATTCGTAGGAGGAAGAAGATGTTACGAGGGAGAGTGAAAGAATAAAATTTACCACAGTTATAATTTCTAACCCCCGGCGTCAAGTTTCGTGCAAGTTGATCGAATGGTTGCTGCGTGGACGGCGCGTGCGCGGAAATTTCGCCACGTTCCCACCGCCGCCGCCAATGTTTCATAACCTTCGAGCGGGAAAAATGACTATGATTGCGTTCTCTGGATGTGTGAGTTACGAGGCATCGCTGACCTATGGTCTATGTTGCTCTAGCTGACATGGGCAGGTGAACCATCCCATCTGAAGATTCCGGCATGGACGGATCCAGTCCGGCTACTAGAAGAGTACGATGGAAGATTCAGTAGTTCTCCGACTTACAAGTTGAAGGCGGAGGGCATTGTAGGGTTCTTGGGAGGACTACAAGATATTGCTTGAGGATTTGCCGACATTCATCTAGACTGAGCATTCAACCTGAAGAGGCAAGACGGCGCAAGATCTTGGAGTTCTCCGGGGGCTACTGTTGGGGATATGCTAAATGGGTATCACCATAGCATGTCTCTAATCCGGATAACCCGAGTGGCCCACAGTTGGTAGCGAGGCCCGTGGCCTGCTGGGCGGCCCAGTTAGATGGATCCAGAAGGGAGGCCCATGCCGGATAAATTAAGGCTACGGAGGAGTCACTGACGTACCCGGGGCCTTGGAGTGCAAGACACGTTAGACTAGTTGTGTACCGTGTAGGACTCTGTAACCTGTCTGGCTAGGATTTTGCCTGTAAGCCTAGGATATGGTGACTATATAAGCCGGACCTATGGGAGCCTTTAGGGCACCAATCAACTCATAACGCGCACAGCGAACTGATCCATGTAACTCGGCGTATTGCCATTATAGTGATTTATAGCAGGAGTAGGATCCTGCCACCGTCGTGGGATATGAACCTGGGTAAGCTGTGTTACCTCGTACACGCCAACCTTCCGCCTTACCCCACGTCTCTAAACACTCTCTGTGAGGACCCCTCCATGGCGTACTCGTCGGCAATACCATGACAAATGGCGCCAGAAAAGTGCTTGATGGGTCAGATATGTAGAGCTCGTTGGAAACCCCAAGAGGAAGGCATGATGAGCACAGCAACAAGTTTCCATCAGTTATGAAACCAAGGTTATCGAACCAGTAGGAGTAAGGAAACAACTCCAAGGTGTTGCTAACAACTTGGAACCTGCACAACACGACCACAAAACTTTGACCCAACTTACAGTGAGGTTGTCAATCTCACTGGTTTGCTGAAAACAAAGGATTAAACATATAGTGTGGAAGATAGTGATTCGCTTGTAGAAAGTTAACAGTAAACGGTAAACAATAGATGATATATCAATGATAAAGGAATGGACCGGGGTCCACAGTTGGGTGGACAAATTACAACGGGGCAATTGACAGATTGAGAAAGCATAACAATGCATATACTAGACATCTTGATTCCTACGAGATTTGTTTGGGCATTACAACATAATACATAGACCGTAATCCAACTGCATCTATGACTAATAATCCACCTTCAGGTTATCATCTGAACCCCTTCTAGTATTAAGTTTCAAGCAACGGATAATTGCATTAAGCAAAGTGTGTAAATTAAACAATACAATTGCCCTTAGACAAAAGATTGTTATTTTCTCCCTAGTAGCAACAACCATCTACAAACTTAGAGATTTCTGTCACTTTGCCAGATTACTAGAGGCATGAACCTACTATCGAGTATAAATACTCCCTCTTGGAGTTACAAGCATCTACTTGGCCAAGATAGCTACGCAACGGAGAGCATGCAAGATCACAAATAACATATACATGATAGAATCAATAATAAATATGACATAGTATCTCAATATCCATCGGATCCCCACAAACACAACATGTATGATTACAAAGAGATAATCTTGATCATGAACGGAGATCACAAGATCTAAACATGATAGCACAAAGGAGGAGAAACAACCATCTAGCTACTGTATGGACCCATAGTCCAAGGGTGAACTACTCACGCATCACTGCGGAGGCTGGCATGGTGATGAAGAAGGCTTCCGGGATGATCTCTCCCCTCCGGCGGGGTGACGGGAAGAGCTTCGGATCCTCCCCGATCTAGGGATGGAGATGGTGGTGGCTACGGACTGTTTCGTGGAGATTTGATCGGGTACTTAGGGTTTTTGCATCAGGGTGCTTTTATAGGCGAAGGGGCAAGGTTGGTGGGCGCCCGAGGGGCCCACACCTAGGGCTGGCACACCCCCTGGCCGCGCCGACACAGGGTGTGTCCACCTTGTGGCCCCACTTCGGATGCCCATTGGACTCCGTGTTCCTTCTGGTAAAATATTGACTTTGGCTTTTGTCCCATCCAATTTCGAGAATATTTCCTTACTAGATTTTCTGAAACCAAAAACAGCAGAAAACGTGCAATTGGCACTGCGGCATCTTGTCAATATGTTAGTTTTAAAAAATGTATAAAAATACCTCAAAATGTAGACAAACCATAAGAAAGTTGATATAAAACAAGCATGGAGCATCAAAAATTATAGAAGCATTTACGACGTATCACTAGGGCGGGCACGCCGGTAGCGAGCGGGTAAGAAGATGAAGACAAGGAAAACATATTTTAGGAATATACTACGGATTTTGTTTTACAGTCCGCATTTGACGTATCTGTTTCACCCGAACCCAAATGACACCATAAAACAGGTTTTTCGCGGTCCTTATATACGTTTTAAAGACCGTGTTTTTAAGTGATCTAATAGAGATTCTCCAAGCATTTTGTGCAAGTGAATATTATATTATGTATTAATAAAATAGTACTCTCTTCGATCTATATTAATTGTCATTAAATCAAATATATCTAGCATTAAAATATGTCTAGATCCAATTTAATAACAATTAATATAGGTCCTAAGAGAATACAACTTAGTGCTAACTAGTAATTAACCTATTGACTATATAGCTGATTATAAATGAAATGTTTATAGCGAGTAGATGACTATGCTGCTCCTTCTGTTCTAATGAGTAATATTTTTTTCAAAAAGTTTGATTAGTCTTTTAGAAAAACTATTAAAAACTATGATACTTTCTTCGTCCCAAAATAAGTGATTTGGATTATACTAAATTCGCATGTACCTAGACATATTTTAGTGGGGGGACAAAAAAGACCGCTGCTGTCTTGTCCCCGACGTGGGCGAGCAGGAGCTCCCATCAGCGCCAACTCCCTCTCCCCCACCGCCGCCGGCGTGAGCCACCGGGCGCGGCCCGAACGATGCCGGCTGTGGCACCCCTGCCTCTACCCCCTTGTGATAAGGGCACGTGCAGGCGTCTTTTTCTCGAGCGTTGCTGCTCGGGCGGCTTAGGCATGGTTCCGGACGTTTGGAGCATTGGGAGCAGCGGGGCGATGTTTGGAGCAGCAGTACGGTGCTCAGCGGTTGGGTGGCGTCCGGTCGCCTCAGATATGCGGCCCTATGGGTTCCATCTATGCTAGCGGCAGGCCATCCTGCTGGTGACGGTGCGGCTTACTGGATGGCAACGACGGTAGCACGATGATGGGGATAGTGGTGACAACGGCTCGCTTGTTGCAGTGTGGTGATGGCGACTCAGTTCAATGTAGAGCTTCGTCGGGAGACCCCAAGAGGAAGGTATAATGAGCACAACAGCAAGTTCTTTCCTTAGTAAGAAACCAAGGTTATCGAACTAGTAGGAGGAAGGAAACGACTCAAAAGTGTTGCTAGCAACTTGGAAACCTGCACAATACAAACTCAAGACTTTGTTCCAATGAAGAGTGAGGTTGTCAATCTCACCGGTTTGGTGAAAACAAAGGGTTAACCGTATGGTCTGGAAGGTAATAGTGGTTTGCAGAAAGTAAACAGTAATAGTGGAAGATGTATCATTGGTAAAGATTGGACCGGGGTCCATAGTTCACTAGAGGTGTTCTCCTTAAGATAAACAAAACATGGCATGCTAGGTAAACAAATTACAGCAGGGCAATCGAAAGGACTGAGCAAGGCATAACAATGCAATACTAGACATTCATGATCCTATGAGATTCGATTGGGCAATACAACAAGATACATAGACAGCCATCCAACTGCATCTATGACTAGTAATCCACCTTCACGTTATCATTCAAACTCCCTCCAGTATTAAGTTGCAAGCAACGGATAACTGCTTTAAGCAAAGTGTGTAAGGTAAACAATCGACTTGTTCCATGAACAAGAGACTGTTGTTTTCTCCCTAGTAGCAACAGCACATCTACAACCTTAGATATTTCTGTCACTTCCCTTAGATTAAATAGAGGCATGAACCCACTATCGAGCATAAATACCACCTCTTGGAGTCACTAGCATCTACTTGGCCAAGATATCTACTAGAAACGGAGAGAATGCAAGATCAAAAACAACACAGACATGATAGAATCAATAAGACAAAACCATTAATCAATCTGACATAGTAATCTCAATATCCATCGGATCCCCGCAAACATAACATGCATGATTACAAATATATGATCTTGGTCATGAACGAAGCTCACAAGATCTAAACATGGTAGCACAAAGGAGGAGATACAACCATCTAGCTACTACATGGACTCGTAGTCCAAGGTGGAACTACTCATGCTTCATACCGGAGGCTGGCATGATGAAGAAGAAGGCCTCCAGGATGATCTCCCCTTCGGCAGGGTGTCGGGAAGAGCTTCATATCCCCTCGATCTAGGGACGATGGTGGAGGCTTCTACATACTGTTTCATGGAAGATTGATCGGGTACTTAGGGTTTTGGTATCGGGGGTCTTTATACGCGAAGAGGCAAGGCAGGAGATAGCCAGCGCGGCCGCACCCCCCAGGCGCGTGCTAGGGCTAGCCGCGCGACCAGGGGGTGTGGCCCCTGGTGGCTCCCCTCCGTCTCATATTCTGGCTCCGTGTTCCCCACGGTGAAATATTGACTTTGGCTTTTGTCTCGTCCAATTCCGAGCATATTGATTTTCTGCCTTTTTTGGAACCGAAAACAGAACAAAACATGCAACTGATACTATGGCATCTTGTTAATAGGTTAGTCCATAAAAACATATAAAAACACCTCAAAGTGTAGACAGAGCAAAACAAAGTAGATACTAAACAAGCATGGAACATCAAAAATTATAGATACGTTTTCAACGTATCAAGCATCCCCAAGCTTAACTCCTGCTCGTCCTCGAGAAGGTAAGTGATAAAAAGAATAATTTTTTAGGTGACATGCACCATCAAAATCAAGATCAAACCATTTGCAAGAATTGAAAGCTAGGATCAAAGAACTCTAAACATGAGCATGAAAGATAGAGTTCTAACAGTAAGACAAAGTAACTATGCATGCAACATGAAAGGTTACAAATAAATATTGTCCCTCATGGAGTAGCAAATAGATGCATAGGACACCTTCAAAGTTCATAAGAGTGACTAGATACAAATATTTCAGGAACAAGAAATATCAACAATATGAATCAATCAATAAGTTTTGGGACAATGCACATAGAACTAAGAATGACAACTATGCTCTCTTAATTGGTGCCTAAGGATAGAAGGTGGAGACTTAATATAATAGTGGGAGAAAGGCCCTTCATAAAGGGAAGCATGGATTTCAAGTTTCAAAAAGAGCTTCCAAAAATTATGGTACTTGTTAGCTTTCAGCTCTCATTGCCCCTATCATAAGCATCTTGAAGTGATTAGGGTTAAAGTGAACAAACTATAGTATATACTTGACAAAGTATAAGTTGGCAATCTCATGTCCCTTGAATACGAGGGCCGCTCCTCATGCTACTCAAGTTTAGTTACTTGCAAGTTCTTGTCATAGTAAGTACATGTGTATCATAGAGAACCGCCAACGGGGTACCCCTTGCACATGATACAGGAGCTATCCCATAATCAAAATGACAAGGCAAGCAGACAATGAGCATCTCAGCAATCTTCTTATTTACCATGGGAATATGGTGCTTTTTCTCTATTTCCTCTTTTCTCATATTTTTTTCTTTTTCTCAATATCTTTTTCTATCTCTTTTTTTATAAGAAGAATGCTTCATAGATTTCTCACTATGGTGATGCTTCAAGTTTCCACCATGATTATGCATGGCTTAGGCTAGCGGCCCAGGCGTTTATGTAACACACATACATAACTCCATGGACTTACAAGCTCCCCTTTCATTTCACACCGACGACATCCATAAACAAAAGAGCATGATATCAACTGGGTAGATATTTACATGTGTTGAAAGCGTTCCCCGTGACAGCATGGTTCTGCTAATCCCAACGAATAAGTGCAAGCATATACAACATAGATGACACAATGGTTTAAGCTTATTAGGTGCAAGAAAGTAAAGTGTGCCATCAAGTTTGTGAGATATTTAATCACTAAGTTTTCACATAACAAAATACTTTTAAATTGGAAGATAGATGCAAACAAGAATATACTTGAAATGGTGTAACACACCATGCATAGGAATTTATAGTGGACACTTTGGAATAACTTGGTTTATTGGGAGTTGGATGAATGAGTAGAGCTTACTCATACAAGTGGAGTCTAGCAAAAGAGTAGGAGGAACCAACTAAGAGAACAATAATGGCCATAATCATGCAGAGCGACAAAACATTACTAATCAAAGCATAAAGTGGTACTACAAGTCAAGGACTAAATGATCATAGAGGCTATGGTGACTTGTTCATAGTCATAACATGGTGTGAGCATGTGCCAAGTCAACCCAAATAAAGCATCAAAGGAGAATACCACAATACTATGCTTTTGTATGCTAAAACAACACATGATTCCTTCGAGGTACATTAAGCAATCCTAATTGTTTGGAAAAAGTCATTCTATAGCCATAATCACTAAGCATAAGATCAAAACAACATCTAGCATGGCATGATAAAGTCTAAGTCACAGTCAAAGCAAGTTCCTCTTGTACTATTCAAGCAAGAACTTTCTACTCCTCTCTAACACCAATAAACTTATGTGAAACAACACAGAGAGAACGGGGGTCCAAACTACATTATTAAAGCAAACTAAGAAAACAAAACCAAAAACTAAAACTAATACGCTCCAAGAACAACACAACAATGCATGAAACAATAAAAATGAAGTGTCTAGAAAGGCCTGAGATTTTTATTGATGAAGAAGGGGATGCCTTGGGCATCCACAAGCTTTGACGCTTGTACCTCTTGAATATTTCTTAGGGTGACAAGGGGCGGCATCCCCAAGCTTGATCTTTTGTACATTCTTCATCTCATTACATCATTCTTGATGGGGATATGCCTACTGGGGTATGCCCAGCAGGACATTTCCTATTGGCCCAAGCTGCCAGCGAGTTGGCCCGCAGGACGGCGACTGGATCGAGATTTGGCGAGGACCCAGGCGACTGGAAGCCGGAGGCCCAGAAGCGTAGCTAGGCCCAGTCGGATTAGGTCAAGGACCCTCTGAATCCTTAACCAATTCGGTTGTAGATCTGTAAAACCTAGCGAGGTGAGCCTATATAAACCTCCCTAGGGTACGCATAGAGGACACGTTCCATCATACACGGCCATTCGCGTCTCGCTCCCGCAACGTCGCGGCCTACATGGCGAACGGCGCGGACCCCCTGCCAGACCCCTTCTCCATGCCGATCCCGCCGACCACGACGGCAACGGAGGTCGAAGAACTCCGCGTGCGACTGGAGGAGGAGGTCCGCAAGGAACAAGCCGAGCGCAAAAAATTCTGCCTCGAGCAGGTGACAGCGCATGAGCTTTCGCGCTACCACCAACTCCGCATCAGGTCGCGCCTGAACCCCACCGTTCAGGGCCGCGTCCTGAACTTCAACGACGAGAACGACCCGACTCGCATAGCCGAGCGCGCGATCTGTGAAAACGCGCCACCAGGAGGAAGATCCCGGCCACCACTAGACACGACGGCTAATGGCGCCCCACCACCACCACCCGGCCGCATGCCCCCTAGGGATCAGCCAAGAATCCTGGTCTCCTCGCGGGAGCGAGACGCGAATGGCCTCCCGCTGTTCTCCACCCCGATGGACAACATCGTCGCGAGCCGAGCCGCGGTCGACAACATCACCGTGATCGGGGAAGGCACCCTGCAGATCCAGTACGCCAAGGCTCTACTCGCCAAGGCATTCGAGCAAAAAAAAAGCGGGTGCCGACTCATAGGGTCGCATGTACTCGCGTTCGTCAGGCAGCAGGGCAGCCTCGAGCGGCCGCCCAGTGGTGGCAAACACCCTTAACTGCCCACCACCCGAGCCCCTGCAGCTCCAACATCGACCCGCAAATGCGGCACTCTCCACCAACGACCCGCGACCAGCGAACAACTTCGTCGCCGCCAACGGGCAGCCAGCCGATGCGCGCACCCACATCATCAACAACCAGAGCTGGCGCGCACGCTAGACTAATGAATTGAGGCATACCCTCACCAACCGCCACGACGGCGAACCAAGAGGGTCATTGAGATGAGTCGGACCCCAGTGCTTTGGACCAATGATCCGAGCCGAAAGATACCCGACGAACTTCAAGGCGCCAAAGGAGATCGATAAGTACGACCCCTCATACGACCCGTCTATGTGGCTGGACACCTACCTCATGGCGATGGGAATCGCCGGCCACAACGACTTGCTCGCCGCTCGCTACCTCCCCCTGATGATGGAGGGAGCGTGCCGGCAATGGATCAACACCCTCCCCACGGACAACATCGACTCCTGGGAGGAAATGTGCGATGCCTTCGTCAGGCACTTCGAGGGCTCCTACACCCGTGCCACCACCATCGAGGACCTGGAGCGATGCGTCCAGGGACCCCGCGAGTCGACCCGCAACTGGGTCCAAAGGTGGCAAGACCTGTGGTACAACGCGGCCGGAATCCACCCGGACACCACGATCCACTGCTTCAAGACCTCGTCCCGCTACGAGCCCCTGGTCTCCAAAATCAAGTGGGTGTACAAAACACTCGACAACATACCGGACCTCCTCGAGATCGCCACGCGGTACGCAGAGGAAGACCCAAACCAAGAAACCGACGATGAGTCGGGAGGGAATCGCCGCACGAGCGGCCACGACAACGGGAGGCGACCCGAGCTACGGTACAACAACAACACTCGCCTCACTGGCAAGCGCCGCGGTGACGGGCGAGTCGACTTTGTCGCCAACGCTGGGTACGCTCCACGCGAGCCCAAGAGCTTCCGCCGCGATGGAGGTCAGCGCCGCGATAACGACAACTACAAGGCGAAGCCGCGGTTCGACCCTGCGGCCCTCCTCAGCCAGCCCTGTGTATTCCATAGCAGGGAGGGGAAACCCGCCACGCACACGACCGCCGACTACCACTCCCTGAGGGAGATCGAGAAGGCACGACGCGCAAGGGAAGACCCCGACAACCAACCGCCAAACAGCGGAAAATTCGGCGACGACGCCGGCTAGCTCCACACCTTCACAGGCTTCAACACGAAGCGCGAGAAGAAGGTCATCGCCCGCACCGTCGCCGTCAATGCTGTGTCCCAGATCGACGTCCCCCAGTTCCTTAACTTCGTCGCCGCCAACGGGCAGCCAGTCGATGCGCGCACCCACATCATCAACAACCAGAGCTGGCGCGCATGCTAGCCTAGTGACTTGAGGCATACCCTCACCAACCGCCACGACGGCGAACCAAGAGGGTTGTTGATATGAGTCGGACCCCAGTGCTTTGGACCAATGATCCGATGCGAAAGATACCCGACGAACTTCAAGGCGCCAAAGGAGATCGATAAGTACGACCCCTCATACGACCCGTCTATGTGGCTGGACACCTACCTCATGGCGATGGGAATCGCCGGCCACACCGACTTGCTCGCCGCTCGCTACCTCCCCCTGATGATGGAGGGAGCATGCCGGCAATGGATCAACACCCTCCCCACGGACAGCATCGACTCCTTGGAGGAAATGTGCGATGCCTTCGTCAGGCACTTCGAGGGCTCCTACACCCGTGCCACCACCATCGAGGACCTGGAGCGATGCGTCCAGGGACCCCGCGAGTCGACCCGCAACTGGGTCCAAAGGTGGCAAGACCTGTGGTACAACGCGGCCGGAATCCACCCGGACACCACGATCTACTGCTTCAAGACCTCGTCCCGCTACGAGCCCCTGGTCTCCAAAATCAAGTGGGTGTACAAAACACTCGACAACATACCGGACCTCCTCGAGATCGCCACGCGGTACGCAGAGGAAGACCCAAACCAAGAAACCGACGATGAGTCGGGAGGGAATCGCCGCACGAGCGGCCACGACAACGGGAGGCGACCCGAGCTACGGTACAACAACACTCGCCTCACTGGCAAGCGCCGCGGTGACGGGTGAGTCGACTTTGTCGCCAACGCCGGATACGCTCCACGCGAGCCCAAGAGCTTCCGTCGCGATGGAGGTCAGCGCCGCGATAACGGCAACTACAAGGCGAAGCCGCGGTTCGACCCTGCGGCCCTCCTCAGCCAGCCCTGTGTATTCCATAGCAGGGAGGGGAAACCCGCCACGCACACGACCGCCGACTGCCACTCCCTGAGGGAGATCGAGAAGGCACGACGCACAAGGGAAGACCCCGACAACCAACCGCCAAACGGCGACAAATTCGGCGACGACGCCGGCTAGCTCCACACCTTCACAGGCTTCAACACGAAGCGCGAGAAGAAGGTCATCGCCCGCACCGTCGCCGTCAATGCTGTGTCCCAGATCGACGTCCCCCAGTTCCTTAACTGGTCCGAGCAACCAATCACTTGGATCCGCGAGGACCACTCTCCACGGATCGAATATCCGGGCCGAGTCGCCTTGGTGGTCAAGCCCAAGGTGGGGGACTATTGGCTCCCCAAGACGATGATGGATGGCGGCAGCTCCATCAACATTTTATACCTGGACACATTTAGGCGACTGCGGCTCCCGCAGTCGATGATCGAGACGACCTACACCACCTTCCACGGCATCGTCCCCGGTCGGAAGGCGTACCGAATCGGCAAGGTGACGCTACCAGTCACCTTTGGCACACCAGCGAACTTCAGCACCGAGCGGATCGTTTTCGAGCTGGTGCCGTTCAACATCCCCTACCACTGCATCCTAGGGCGCCAGGAGTTTGCCAAATTCATGGCAGCGCCCCACTACGCGTACAACACGATGAAGATCCCCGGGCCGTGCGACATCATCACTGTCCATGGCGATCCCGACATGGCTGCAGAGTGCGAGGCCAAAGGCGTCGATATCGCTGACGCTGTCATCGCGGCAGAAGCCAACCACGCAGAGGAGCTCGCCAAATATGCGAGCAGGGTCAACAATGACGACCCCACCATACTCAAGAAGCCCAACTCGGAGGGTGGCAGCTCCGCCGCCTCGAGGCAACGATGCACACTCACACCGTCGAGCTGGTCCCAGGCGACTCAAGCCAGATGGTGACGATTGAGACGGGCATTAGCCCAGCATAGGAAGGCACGCTCATCGAGTTCCTACGTAAGAATCACGACATCTTCGCATGGAAGCCATCCGACATGCCTGGTGTCCCGAGGGAACTCGCTGAGCACAAACTCAACGCCGACCCCAAAGCGCGACCCGTCAAGCAGTCGTTGCGGCCCTTCAATGAAGAGCGCCGCCGAGCAATCGCCGAGGACGTGCAGCGTCTACTCACTACAGGCTTCATCCGGCCAATCAAATACTCCAAGTGGCTGGCAAACCCAGTCCTGGTCGAGAAGAAAAACGGGACCTGGAGAATGTGTATCGATTACACAAACCTCAACAGCGCCTGCCCGAAGGAGTAGTTCGTCCTCCTGCGGATCGACCAAATCATCGATTCAACCGCGGGCTCAGAGTCGCTATGCTTCTTCGATGCTTACTCTGGGTACAACCAGATCAAAATGGCAGTCGAGGATGAAGAGAAGATGGTGTTCATCACGCCATTCGGAGCATTCCGCTACACTGCCATGACCTTCGGCCTCAAGAACGCCGGGGCGACCTACCAGAGGTGCATGCAGGAGTGACTTGCGAGACAAATCGACCGCAACATCCACGTCTACATTGACGACGTGGTGGTAAAATCCACTCGCCAAGGTTACCTACTCGCCGACCTGGCAGAAACCTTCGCCAACTTGTGTAGGTACAAGATAAAGCTAAATCCAGGGAAGTGCACCTTCGGTGTACCTACCGGACAGCTGTTGGGGTACATCGTCTCCAAGCGTGGAATCGAGGTGAACCCCGCCAAGATCAACACGATCACTCGGCTCGGCAGACCCGAGTGCCTGCATGACGTCCAGAAGTTGGCCGGGAGAGTCGCGGCTCTCAGTCGCTTCATCCCCCGACTAGGCGAGAAGGCGATGCCTCTCTACCGCCTAATGCGCAAGAACCCCACTTTCTAGTGGGACAAGGAGACAGACAATGCGCTCCACGCTCTCAAGGAGGTGCTACTCGTGGCACCGCTACTCGCCGCCCCAATCAACAAGGAGCCCATGCTCGTCTACGTCGCAGCTTCCGAGCGCGTCGTCAGCGCCGTCATGGTCGTCGAACGACCAGAGGAGGGCAAGGAGCTCCCGGTGCAGCGACCTGTATACTACATCAGCGAAGTTGAAAGGATACATATGTCGCCTAGAGGGGGGGTGAATAGGCGATTAAAACTTTTCCTAGAGTGGCTCAGTAAAGGCGGAATAAAACTAGTGTTTACTTTGTTAAGCACAACCTAGAACAACTAAGGTTCACCTATGTGCACCAACAATCTTAAGATAAGAAATACAAGCAACAAAGTGATAGCAAGATATATGTTACTTCAAGCACGAAGGCTATCATAATGTAAAGTGCATAAGTAAAGAGCTCAGGTATAGAGATAACCGAGTCACGCGGGGACACCGATATTTTACCGAGTTCCTCCCAACATGGAGTACGTATCGTTTGGAGAGGGGGTGGTAACAAACCACCAATGCCACAAAAGGCCTCCCTTATTCTCCGGTGAATCTCACCCCAATGGGATCGATCCACGCTTCCACTATCGGTGCACTTGTCGGTGGCAACCGGAACCTCTCACAAGGTTGGGGCACTTCTCCACAACTTAATTGGAGGCTCCCAACAAACGCCACAAAAGGCCTCAACAAATTCCACCAAGGCCACAAAAACGTCTAGGGTTCCAAGAACCCAAGAGGGACAAGCTCCAATGAGCAACTCAAACCAAATCCTCCGAGGAGAATTCAAACCGATGCACCAAATGCAAATGGCAAGAACACCACAAAGGTTCTCAAATCCCTCACTCTCAAGTTCCAACAAAGCTACTAAAGCTATTGGGGGAACAAGAGAGGAGGAATCAAAGAGAGACACAAAAATCCCACAAAATCTAGATCCCCAAAGATACACTCACAAAGAGATGGTTTGGTTTGGTCAAAACGTAGATTTAGATCTCCTCCAACTACCCTCAAATATATGCAAGAATCAATGGAGGGGTGAGTAGAAATCAAGCTCAAAGAGAGAGGCAAATGGGGGCAAAGCTTAGACAAAAGGAGGAGGAAGAAGCCACCCTAAATAAAAATGG
The DNA here is from genome assembly GCA_030063025.1 of Avena longiglumis. Taxonomy (NCBI): domain Eukaryota; kingdom Viridiplantae; phylum Streptophyta; class Magnoliopsida; order Poales; family Poaceae; genus Avena; species Avena longiglumis. The sequence continues at coordinate 442,751,364 of CP125975.1, read as the reverse complement.
ACAAAAGACTTATATAGGGCTTGACAAAATATGGGCGTTGTGGCATTTTCCTGGACGGTACAGTAGTACCGGTTTGGTCCGGTACTACCGGACCAAAATTGCAAATGCCAGCAAAAAATGAAGAAGCCAGCGCATGCGAAAGGACCAATGAGCAGCAATGCTCGGCATCTAGGCGGCAAGAGTACCGCAGCGTGCTAGCAGCAGCAAAGAACTATCGGCAGCAGAAGAATGCAGCGTCAGTGGTCAACGCTGCATGCATGCGGCAACTCGAGAATGTGGCGGTTGGGCCATGCGGGCGCTTGGCGACAACAAGACACAATGACGGCGGCAAGAAGCGAGCAGCATGAGCGGCGAGGCGGGACGGCCAACGCAGCGAGGGTGGCGCGTGAGAGAGCGAGCGAAAGGCAGCAGAAGCGGCCCAGCGCATGTCGGCGGACGGGCCAAGCAAAGATGTCGAGACGCACTGGGCAAAACGAAGCGACCGGATCTAGATCTGAAAATATACGGGCCGGCCACCACCGGTACTACCGGGCCGGCTGGTAGTACCGGATTTAGGTACCTAGTGAGGCAGAAAGAAAACAGACCGCTTTTAGGCCCGGGCGGTACTACCGCTCGGTCTAGAAAATAGATTGACAGGCAAATATTCAAATGGCAATAACTTTTGAGTGGAAGATCCGATTGACCCGATTCAAATTGCGTTGGATAGAGGACGACAAGGGAGAAAGTATCAAGTAGAATAATGTGAGATATCTCACTTGGTGAGAAACCGAAAAGCAGCATAAATCAAAATCGCAACAAGATATATATGGGAGATCCGATTTTGATGAACAAGAGCTTGTTATGGAGATTACCACAAGCTCTATATCCTTACATGGACAAGACCAAATAACAACCAAAAACGATGATGCAAGTATGCAAAGTTTTGAGCTCTCTCCGAACGATGTGACCTAATTACTCATACGAGAGCCCCTCTTGATAGTACGGTTATCTATCCTAAACCCGGTCTCACACACACAACGTGAGACCGGCAAAAGGAAAAACCTATCAAGATTATACCTTTGCCTTGAGCATTCCACTTGATCTCGATGTAGATGATCTTGCCCTTCTCAAGATGGAACGCCTTTCTTGATTCTTCATCATCGATCCATGGTCACCGAGGATGGAAAGCCTCAAACATGAGATCTTCTATAGATGGCGCATTTTGAGCTTGCACAACATATCTTTCATTGACCTTGAAGCCAACACATGCTCCAAGCGATGCTAATGGAAAAATCCTACAAGTATAACTTAATACACATATTAGTCTATAAAAATTGTCATTAATTACCAAAACCACACATGGGGGCCCAACATGTTCTTTCAGAAGTCCTCACCGAGTCTCGCCAGCGCTACCCGCAGTACCAAAAATTGGTATATGCGGTCTTCAGAGCACATCGACGACTGTCGCACTACTTCCAGGAGCACCCAATAACGGTCGTCTCCTCGGCGCCGTTGTAGGACATCATCCGCAACCGCGTAGTGACCGGCCGAGTCACCAAGTGGGCCGTCGAGATCGGCTTCCACAACATCAGGTACGAGCCGCGCAAGGCGATCAAGTCGCAGGCTCTCATAGAATTTCTTGCCGACTGGGAGGAGGCCCAGCAGCCAGAGAAACTGCCATGCCTCCTTTACTGGAGCCCACACTTCGATGGCTCCAAGAATGCAGATGGCGCAGGGGCAGGGATCGTGCTAACATCTCCGAAGGGCGACAAGCTACGCTACGTCATGTACCTCGACTTCACCCCCTACACCAACAACACGGCCGCGTACGAGATGACTCCGACCTCGTCGCCGGGCAAGTCGCTGGCACCTGCGACGCAGTCTCCCCCACCATGGCGGCATACCTCCAAGCAGTGGAATAGCTGGGAGGCCACTTCGCGGGCTACTCCGTCGAGTGGATCGACAGGAGGAAGAACAAGGAGGCCTACGCACTCTCCCGCATCGGCTCGGCTCGACTCGCACCACCTGTCGGCGTCTTCCTCGACACCATCACCAAGCCTTCTGTCTCTCCCCCGAGGGAGATCGACATCGGAATTCCGCTACAACCAGACGCAACCCTGGTCGCACTGACCGCCGAGCCAAGCGACTGGACCGCGCCATACGTCACTTACCTGGAGGGAGGCACCCTACCCGCTAACGAGACGAAGGCCCGGATAATAGCACGCCGCTGCAAATCCTTCGTCATCATCAACAGCAAACTCCACAAGCGGAGCGTGACCGGCGTGTTCCAACGCTGTGTCCAACCCGCAGAAGGACAAAAGATCCTCCAAGACATCCATGCTGGCGACTGCGGCCACCACGCTGGCGCCTACTCCCTGGTCGCCAAGGCCATGCGATATGGCTTCTATTGGCTCACCGCACACGCCGACGCGGTCGACATCGTCCAACGATGCGTCGAGTGCCAGAAGTACGCCAACCAGACTCACGTGCTGAGCTCGGCACTCAAGACCATCCCCATCACCTGGCCATTCGCCGTATGGGGCATGGACATGGTGGGCCCGTTCAAGAAGTCCCCCTTTGGCTTCACCTACCTTCTAGTCGCGGTCGAAAAGTTCACAAAATGGGTGGAGGCCAAGCCAGTCCGCAAGTGCGACATGAAAACTGCCACCAAATTCCTACGCGAGCTCATCTACCGCTACGGATTCCCACACAGCATCATCACGGGCAACGACACAAACTTCGCCAAAGGAGCCATGACGGAATTCTGCGAGGAGCACAATATATGACTCGACCTCGCCTCAGTCGCTCACCCGGAGTCCAATGGACAGGCGGAACGCGCCAACCAGAGCATCCTCCATGGCCTGAAGCCATGACTGCAAGTTCCACTCAAGCAAACTCCCGGGTGCTGGGTCGAAGAGCTCCCCTCTGTCATCTGGGGCATCCGCACCTCCTTCAACAGGTCGACATGATTCACTCCCTTCTTCATGGTCTACGGTGCTGGGGCCGTCATGCCAAAAGACCTCGAGCACGATTCGCCACGGGTGGTCAATTACACGGAGGCCGACAACGAGCTCGCACGCCAGGACGGAATCGACCAGCTCAATGAAGCGCGCGATTTAGCTCGCTCCCGCACCGCCATCTACCAGCAAGGGCTTCACTGCTACCACAATCGGCGAGTACGGACTCGCATGTTCTAGGAAGGCGACCTGGTACTATTTCTGATCCAGGACAAGAAGGGCATGCACAAGCTCTCTCCCCCTTGGGAGGGACCATTCGCCATCGGGCGAGTCCTGGGCAATGACACCTACTACCTCACCGGCGTCCGAGGCGACGGAAAACTCGACATCAAGCGGCCATGGAATGTAAACCTCCTACGGAAGTTCTACTCCTAGAACTCCAGACATGTACCTCCTACCCGCTATGAAATAAAGAAGATCGATTCTCACAAATTGCGTCCAATATCCGTACCTTGTGCCACTCGCACTCGTAAAAACAGCACTATGCTATTCGCAGAAGTCAACCTTTGGTGACGCGACCGGCACAGCCAAGTAGTGCGATACGAGGGCACTGGAAAGCTTTAGGCCTCGTACCGTCCACGAAAAAATCTAACCCGGAGCCCCATTGGAGTCGCCCCACTCGACTGGCTTCCCGAGCCAAGACAACTGCATTCGCTTCCCACAGCGACCCAATCCTCCACATCCTCGGCGCAGTGACTCGAAGGGCAAAGTACCACGCTCGAGGACTAATGCCAACCCAAAGAAGAGCGGCTAGGGGAAAACGCCAAGTAGGAGAGCGCGCCCTGGACTCGCCACGCGACTGGTCTTACGGAACAGGTGGAGTAACGCGCCTAGTACTCACCTACCTTGGGCATGCGACTAGAACGGCCAAGTACCACGCTCGGGGACTCGGCGACCCGACCCCGTTCGCGCCCGGGAAAACGGCCAAGTAAAGAGCACCCCTTGGAGTCGCCAAGCGACTGGCTTCCCGAGCCATGGCGAGTCGACCATAACTCACTAACAGCTCAAACAACATATAAAAACGAGGTTAACCCCATAAAAAGGGCGGACGCGCTCGGGGACTCGCACAACCAACAACCAAACCAAAAAAACAATGACAAACGAACCCCTGCATTCCTTCATAGCAGCAAAATTTGTTCGCGTACAAGGAGAATTACATATTTATAATAAGCTAACGCCCAGTGGCAAAATACTCTATTCCATAGGCTTCGACAAGGAGGCGCCACCATCCTTGCGACTGCAGATAAAGGGAACCCAAGGATTTGATGGGTACATCGTGAGCTCACCCGCCATGGCCGCTCAAAACGGTTGCTCCACCTTGAAGTCGCGGTGCACCGGATCGGGGTCATTGGGGGAGACGACCATTTCCTGATAAGGAATAAGGTCGCCCATCGCCCACACGCGGTCAGAGTATATCGCAGCTCGCTCCGTCAGCTTCAGCACCTCGGCAATCTCGACTGAGCCCGTCGACGAAGGGTACCCGCTCGTGACGTCGTCAAGGTCGAAGTCTTTGGGAAAATTCGCGAGCCCAAGGCTCAGCACAGTCGCCACTCCACGACGGAAGGCCGACCGCCGGGGCCTTCTCCAGATAGCGCCAAACTTCGACGAGGTCGCTGGGGATCACCTCTGTGGGCGATATCTCCTGAAGATACGCCTGGAGGCAGGTCGCTGATAGCGCGGCAGAATCAACCAGAGTGGTGACGCATTGTCGCGCGTCGTACGACTGCGCCTCTTCGGCATTATCAGTGATCAAGCCTGCAACACGCAAGCCAATGGTAAGGGAAGCACCAACAAAACAATGCGAGTCGCGCACACGGGGATTCGCATAAGGAAAACTCACCAATCAGTGGGCGACAGAGTTCCGTTATGAAATTTTGAAGAGCTGAGAAGTCATTCTGCAGCCCAGCGACGAGCGCGTCCGACACCTTCCGCTCCTCAGCAGCAGAAGCAACGGCCGCCTTGGCCCGTCCTTCCACCGAACTCGCTTCCTCCTTCGCCTCCTTGAGCTCATGCTCCAGTTCGGCGATTTGCTTCTCCGCGGCGCTCAAGGAAGACTGGGCAGCCGTCAACTCACTCGCCGGAACAAGGCCCTGGTGAGCCTCCTTCACCGCGGCCGCGCTATCCTCTACTTCTACAACAAAACGGTTACAAACGTGACAAGTTCGTGACTAGCACCAAACACGACAAATAATCACCCGCAGTCGCTCGAAGCTGCTCGTTCGCATTCTAAACAGCGAGGAGCTCCTTGTCCACGCGGTGCTTGGCAGCAAGCCGCTCGGCCAACTCGCGCTGCAGGCCCTATGCAACAATTACAGCGTCAGCAACAAAACTTCCTAAGTGCCTAGCCGCTGAAATCCGGCGACTAGCCACTCGAGGACTGGGCGATAAAGCTTCCTAAGTGCCTAGCCGTTGAAATCCAGCGACTAGCCACTCGGGGACTGGACGACAAAATCTCCTAAGTGCCTAGACGCTAAAATTCAGCGACTAGCCACTCTGGGACTGGACGACAAAAATTCCTAAGTGCCTAGCCGCTGAAATTCAGCGACTAGACACTCGGGGACTGGATGGCGAAAAACAGTAAGAATCCGACCATTGAAATTCAGTGGCCCGATCCTCAGGGACTGGACATACCTAGATGGCGGCACCTAGCATGCCTTGAAGCTCCATTGCGTCCACTGACGAGAGCATGATTGGAGTATGTCCGCGATGATGTTCGACCTCTGTACCGGCGGCCCCAGGCAATTGGATCGATGGCACCGAGGCACTCGCTGTGGCGGCCCTTGCTACAAAGCGAGGGAACGCCGCCACCGCGGCTCCTGTGCCACCCGAAGGCGGCCCGGTCGCCTCAACCGAGGCCGTGGGGCCTGTCCGCTGCAACTCCGTGTCCTCCATGGCCTTCAGAGCTACGTCCACCGCAATCGGGGTTTCGCTTAGGGCAACTGCTGGCTCGTCCGAGATCGTGACGACCTCGTCGCCCTTTGTTCTCTTGGCACCTTCAGCGGACGCCTCAACCTCGTCGCCCTTCCTTTTCTTCGAGGGATCGGCTAGAGCCTCCGCGACGCCCGATGGAACCTTGGCCACCGAAGGGTGACCTATCTTCTTCACTCCAGTCCTGCAGAACAACTCCGTCAATAACACTCACCAGTCGAACATGAGTCAAGCAGACAAATGAAAGTTTCGAGGAATACTCACTTGGCGAATGGGATAAATCGTAGGCCAGTACGAATACTGGTCGGCTTCTCCAGCTCTGGCCCCAATTTCCGACTGAGGCCCATCTCGAACACGCTCTGTGCCCAAGACACTGACGGCTTCTTCGAGGACGAGGCCGCGGTAGGAGGTTCAGTGGCGATCGCCGCGGGAGCTCCTCTCGGCGGCGAGGCCCCTGCGGCTGGAGCGGCCACCAGCCCGGTAACTGGGACGAACGGCGGCGGTAATGATGCCAACGACACCTCGTCTTCCGCGACGGTCGCACCAGTCACCGTGGTCGCGTGCGCCGCTGCTTCTTCGGACCTAGGCAGAGACGCTGGCTTAGACGGCTTCGTCTTCTTCTTTGGTGGAGACGGCTTCTTCTTCTTTGATGGTGTGGCTTCACGCTGCGAGGTATGCTCGGGGAGCTCATCATCGTCGTCATCGTGGGCCTCGAGGCTTTTGATGGCCTCGAGTTCACGTTGATGTTGCCCACGGGTCTTACAGACCGTGGGTGCAACGACCTCCATGGCTTCGTCGCCATCATCGTCATCGTCATCACCACCGCCCCCGTCACTTCTGGCATCGCCCATATTAGGCGACGACTCGCTATCGTCTTCGGCGAACGAGTTCGAGTTCTTGTCATCTATGGGTGGAAGCCAACCTTCCAGCACTTGGAATAGCTGCAGCAACCAAGCAACATTAGCACGACCGCGAATGCAAAAACTGCGACTGCAAGTGCATGGGAAATAAGAAAACTCACCGTTGGAACTTGGCGCTTCACGGTGTAAGGTGCGACCCCGGCCTTTGCATCAAGATACACCGCCAGGGTGATCTTCTTCAGGGCCAGGGTGTAGTCATTGAGTCTCCACTCGGCATGACAGGACTTCGTCGGGTCATCCTTGCCTGTATACTCGTACATATAGTGGGCATGGCTGGCCAGAGGCACTAGCCGTTGCCCGAGCCAGCAGTTGTAGAGGTTGATGGTTTGGAGGCCCTTCTTCTTCAGGTTGCGGATGGTCTGCAACATCTTGTCAACAACCATCCGCTGGTCCAGCGGAAGCTTGGTGACTTGGAGCCGACGCGGATCGGGATGGTCGACAGAGTACGTAGGAAGTTCCACCTCGTCTCCCGGTGGCGACTCGGTCACGTAGAACCAGCTCTTCTTCCATTCATTTGCTGCTTTGGCGGGCAGCATCAGATCGAAGAGCGACGCCTTCAACTTCAGCTGAAAGGTCAGGCCGCCCGCAGCTAACATCGGGTCGCCTGTCTCTCGTGGTTGATCCTCCCATGGAACAAATCTTGCCATAGGGGGAAGTATGGTCGACAGCCCAGGTAGCACTCACAGAAAGCAACGAAGATGGCGAGCTACTCGATGTTGTGCGGTCCCAGGTCTGACGGTTGGATGTCGTAGTAGGCGTAGAAGCGGCGGAAGAAGAGGGAGGTGGGGAATCCGAGCCCCCACTCCAGATGGCTAGTGAAGCAGACGAATTCCCCCTCGCGCGGATTTGGGATCACCTCTCCGGCCGCGGGGATGCGCCATCTCCCGGTGCGAAGGATCCCTGCCTCCTCGAACGATTTCAGCAGTGCCTTCGTACACTTGGATCTGCCCCATGGTTCCGCAGGAGGGGCCATCGATTGGGGGATCTGGGGATGTAAATCGCTCTGGGTCGCTGCGCGGAATGGAGGATTGAGAATGCACGAGATCGGAGGAAGTGAGGGAAGTGGTTTCCCCTCACCCGTCACTCTCCTTATATAGTGATTGTTACCCGCCATTTTCGGGGAGCCGTTACCACGTGGTAATTACGCTGATATTACCGTTGGATTACCCAACAGCTAGTTTGACCAGCGCTGACGGTCCAACTTCATCCACTAGACTCGCTGTCTTCAGCGACTTGACGATTCGCCGACCTGATCACTATGATAGTGACTTAATTATTCGCCGACCCGTTCGCCAAGCTGCAATCTGATTAGTCATCGTTATTGCGACTCAAATGACTAGTTCTTTCCTTTGTTCAGGAGTCCATCGCCGATTCGGCTGGGCGTCGGAATTAGACCCGCATACTCTGACTGCCAACGAACACCTGCGACGAATCAACGACGACCTCGGGGACTACTGATGGGGATATGCCTACTAGGGTATGCCCAACAGGAAGTTTCCTATTGGCCCAAGCTGCCAGTGAGTGGGCCCGCAGGACGGCGACTGGATTGAGATTTGGCGAGGACCCAGGCGACTGGAAGCCAGAGGCCCAGAAGCGTAGCTAGGCCTAGTCGGATTAGGTCAAGGACCCTCTGAATCCTTAACCAATTTGGTTGTAGATATGTAAACCCTAGAGAGGTGAGCCTATATAAACCTCCCTATGGTACACATAGAGGACACGCTCCATCATACACCCCAGCGACTCGCCGCCTAGTCGTCGAGCTCGCCCTTGTACTCTCTCCATAATACAATCTAGCAGGAGTAGGTCTTTACCCTCCAGGGGCCGAACCTAGGTAAACCCTTGTGTCTCCGCCCTCATATCGCACCACAGATGGCTGGCCGCCCTTGCCCCTCGTTCTACTACTCGCTGCCGATTGCAGCATCTGCCGTGGCCATTCCCACGATAATTCTTACTCTACACCTGCAGATTTTCCTTCATACAAAACTTCACACAATCTTCATTAGCAACATTAGTGTATTCAAAAGATAATAGACCTTGGATTTTTAGTTTTAGAACAGCAAAACTTTAAATAAAAACTCAAGATACTTCAGCAATTCCCTCAAAAAGCTCAATTTCCCAAAAAGAACCCAAAAACGAATCAATAAGAAGCAAATGCAAATAATGGCAGAAATCTGTCAAAACAGACCAGAAGGTAGAAACCGATTTTTTCGAAGACCTTCTGTTGCTCAAATAAAAAGTGTTGAACTAACAAAAGTTAGATAACATACTGGGGGATTTATTTAGAAAATTACAGATCAATCCGACTTACAGAGGATTTACACGAATTTTTATGGTGGAGCACAAAAATCTGTTTCGGGACAGCAACTTCCTAAATCTTACTTCCCTCTCATTAGAGGTTATTCTTGGCACAAAAAAGCAAATAAAAAGGATAAGGAGAGGTCATTACTGAGTTAATAACTTCCAAGACTCAAGAAAACTTTTGGGTTATCTCCCAATAAGTACTTTTCTTTAACGCCTTTAAGTTAGGCACAAGAAGCAAGAATCAAGTATTTTCAAATGAAGACACATTAACATCAAACCTTGCTTTCAAAGGAGGAGCAAAAATCAAATTCTCTCTCCTCATAGGGAAGTGTTCAATACCTTTCTTGAATGGAAATTGATATTTAATGGTGCCTTCTTTCATATCAATGATGGCACCAACAGTTCTAAGAAAAGGTCTTCCCAAAGTAATAGGACAAGAAGCATTCTATTCAACATCCAAAACATAGAAATCAATAGGTACATAAGCATTGTTAACCATAATAAGAACATCACTAACACACCCCATGAGTTTCTTTTTAACATTATCATTAAGTGGGACATCCAAATAACAATCTTCCAAAGGTGGCAAATCAAGCATTTCATAAATCTTTCTAGGCATAATAGAGACACTAGAACAAGGGTCACATGAAGCTTTGAGATCAAAGTCATTCACTTGCATATTAATAATGGGTTCCCAGCTATCTTCTACTTTCCTAGGAATAGAGGCTTTGTGTTTCAACTTTTCTTCCTTAATTTTAATAAGAGCATCTGTATTGTGTTTGGTGAAAGCTACATTCATATCATGAGCATCAAGACTTCTAGCAAGCTTTTGTAGGAACATAATCACTTCAGAGATATTGCAACCATCAAGATCAAAATCAAACTAAGCATCACTAGTAGTAGACTCACTGGGTTTAGGCATTGTGGTAGGAGGAATAGTGACTTCCTGTGGTTTAGTGGCATCCATATTGGTGGTAGTAATAGTGCACACACTATTGTTTCTAGCAATTTCAGCTTCTCTTTCCCACTTAGCATGTAGTTGGACTAATAGTCTAACATTTTCAACAATAGTAACTTGTATGGCATGAGTAGCAGCAAAGGTAATTTCCAAAGTTTCAGGTTTAGTAGCCATTTTATTAATCAAAGAGGACTGTGCTTCAGACAAAGAGGAAATATTTTTCTCAACATTCAAAAGCTTTTCCTCCACAGTCTTGTTGAAAGTGGTTTGTTTACTAATAAAGTATTTGAGCATGACTTCAAGTTCAGAGGGAGCACTTCTATTATTGTTGTAAGAGTTTCCATAGGTATTGCCATTATTAGGAGGATACGACCTATAATTGTTGTTACTACCAAAATTATTCCTATAGGAATTATTGTTGAAATTGTTGTTTCTAATGAAGTTCACATCAACTTGCTCTTCTTGAGCAACCAAAGAGGATAAGGGAACGTTATTAGGATCAATAGGAGATTTTCCATTAACAATCATAGCCATGATAACATCAATCTTATCACTCAAAGAGGAAGTTTCTTCAACAAAATTTACCTTCTTACCATGTGTAGCTCTCTCAGTGTGCCATTCAGAGTAGTTGACCATCATATTATCAAGGAGTTTTTTTGAAACACCCAAGGTAATGGTCATAAAGGTACCTCTAGCAGTTGAATGCAACAGGTTTCTTGAGGAGAAGTTCAAACCTGCATAAAAAGTCTGGATAATCATCCAAGCAGTAAGTCCATGAGTGGGACAATTCTTAACCAAAGATTTCATTCTTTCCCAAGCTTGAGCAACATGTTCATTATCAAGTTGTTTAAATTTCATTATTTCACTTCTCATAGATATAATCTTAGCAGGAGGATAGTATTTTCCAATAAAAGCATCTTTGCACTTAATCCAAGAATCAATACTATTTATAGGCAAGGATAGCAACCATTCTTTAGCTTTTCCTCTCAAGGAGAAAGGAAACAACTTGAGCTTAACAATATCTCCATCTACATCCTTATATTTTTGCATCTCACAAAGTTCAACAAAGTTATTGAGGTGGTCAGCAGCATCAGAACTAGCACCAGAAAATTGCTCTCTCATCACAAGATTCAACAAAGTAGGCTTAATTTCATAAAAGGTAGCATCAGGAGAAGGTGGAGCAATAGGAGTACTTAGGAAATCATTGTTGTTTGTTCTAGTGAAGTCACACAACTTGGTGTTCTCAGCAGAGTTCATTTTGGCAAAAGTGGAGCAAGCCAACAACAGCAGCAACTAGAGCAGGAACTATTTTTTTGTGTTTTTGATAGGAGAAAGCAAACCAAACTAAACTGTTTTTTGGAGTTTTTGATAAAAAGAGGGAAACAAAACCAAGCAAAACAAAAACAAAGTAAAGAGAAAGGTTGTGAAGGACTCCCCTTGTGAAGACGTCCTTAGCCTCCCCAGCAACGACGCTAGAAAAAGCTTGATGGCAGCTCAGTTCAATGTAGAGCTTCATTGGGAGACCCCAAGAAGAAGGTATGATGAGCACAATAGTAAGTTCTTCCCTCAGTAAGAAACCAAGGTTATCGAACCATTAGAAGGAAGGAAACGACTTAAAGGTGTTGCTAGCAACTTGGAAACCTGCACAACACTAATGACTCCTTGTTGACGTGGAGCACTTCTTCGGGAAACCCCAAGAGCAAGGTGTGAAGCAGCACAACAGCAAGTCTTCCCTCAGTAAGAAACCAAGGATATTGAACCAGTAGGAGGAAGGAAATGTCTCAAAGGTGTTGCAAGCAACGTGGAAACCTGTACAACAAACTCAAGACTTTGCCGCAACGAACAGTGAGGTTGTCAATCTCACCGGTTGCTATAACAAAGGATTAACTGTATGGTGTGGAAGGTGATGATGGTTTGTAGCAAGTAAACAAGTAATAGTGGAAGATGTATCAATGGTAAAGATTGGACCGGGGTCCATAGTTCACTAGAGGTGCTCTCCTTAGATAAACAAACATGGCATGCTCGGTAAACAAATTACAGCATGGCAATTGACAGGACTGAGCAAGGCATAACAATGCAATAGTAGACAAAAATATCCTATGAGATTCGATTGGGCAATACAACAATATACATAGACCGCCATCCAACTGCATCTATGAATAGAAGTCCACCTTCAGGTTATCATCCGAACCCCCTCCAGTATTAAGTTGCAAGCAACAGACAACTGCTTTAAGCAAAGTGTGTAAGGTAAACAATCCACTTATTCCATGAACAAGAGACCGTTGTTTTCTCCCTAGTGGCAACAACACATATACAACCGAAGAGATTTTTGTCACTTCCCTTGGAAACTAGAGGCATGAACCCACTATCGAGCATAAATACCCCCTCTTGGTATCACTAGCAACTACTTGCCCAAGATAGCTACTAACAACGGAGAACATGTAAGATCACAAACAACACAGACATGATAGAATCAAATAGACAAAACCATTATTCAATCTGACATAGTAATCTCAATATCCATCGGATCCCCACAAACACAACATGCATGATTACAAGTAGATTAGATCTTGATCATGAACGGAGCTCACAAGATCTATACATGAAAGCACAAGGAGGAGATACAACCATCTAGCTACTACATGGACCCGTAGTCCAAGGTGGAACTACTCACGCTTCATACCGGAGGCTGGCATGATGAAGAAGAAGGCCTCCAGGATGATCTCCCCTCTGGCAGGGTGCCGGGAAGAGCTTCAGATCCCTCCGATCTAGGGACGATGGTGGCGGCGGCTACAGACGGTTTCGTGGAGTTTTGATCGGGTGTCTAGGGTTTTGGCATCGGGGGGACTTTATAGGCGAAGAGGCAAGGCAGGGGGCACTAGGTCCGCTGCACCCCCCAGGCGCAGGGTGGGCCCACCCACACGGCCAGGGGGTGTGGCCCCTGGTGAGCCTCCTCCGTCTCGTATTCTGTCTTCGTGTTGCCCACGGTAAAATATTGACTTTGGCTTTTGTCCCGTCCAATTCCAAGAATATTGATTTTCTGCCTTTCTGGAACCAAAAATAGAAGAAAATAGGCAACTGGCACTGTGGCAACTTGTTAATAGGTTAGTTCCAGAAAACATATAAAAACACCTCAAAGTGTCGACAAAGAAAAGCAAAGTAGATACTAAACAAGCATGAAACATAAAAAATTATAGATACATTTCCAACGTATCAAACACAAACTCAAGACTTCGCCCCAACGAACAGTGAAGTTATCAATATCACCAGTTTGCTGAAAACACAGGGTTAACCGTATGGTGTGGTAATAGTGGTTTGCATAAAGTAAATAGTAACAGTGGGAGATGTATCAATGGTAAAGATTGGACCGGGGTCCATAGTTCACTAGAGGTGTTCTCCTTAAGATAAACAAAACATGGCATGCTGGGTAAACAAATTACATCAGGGCAATTGACAGAACTGAGCAAGGCATAACAATGCAATACTAGACATTCATGATCCTATGAGATTCGATTGGGCAATACAACAAGATACATAGAACGCCATCCAACTACATCCATGACTAGAAGTCCACCTTCAGGTTATCATCCGAACTCCCTCCAGTATTAAGTTGCAAGAAACGGATATCTGCTTTAAGCAAAGTGTGTAAGGTAAACAATCCACTTGTTCCATGAACAAGAGACCGTTGTTTTCTCCCTAGTAGCAACATCACATCTACAACCTTAGAGATTTCTGTCACTTCCCTTAGATTAAATAGAGGCATAAACGCACTATCGAGCATAAATACCCCCTCTTGGAGTCACTAGGATCTACTTGGCCAAGATAGCTACTAGAAATGTAGATCATGCAAGATCACAAACAACATAGACATGATATAATCAATAAGACAAAACCATTAATCAATCTGACATAGTAATATCAATATCCATCGGATCCCCGCAAACACAACATGCATGATTACAAATAGATGATCTTGATCATGAACGGGGCTCACAAGATCTAAACATGGTAGCACAAAGGAGGAGATACAACCATCTAGCTACTGCATGGACCAGTAGTCCAAGGTGGAACTACTCACGCTTCATACCGGAGGCTGGCATGATGAAGAAGAAGTCCTCCGGGATGATCTCCCCTCTGGCAGGGTGCCGGGAAGATCTTCAGATCCCCCTCGATATAGGGACGATGGTGGCGGCGGCTACAGACTGTTTCGTGGAAGATTGATCGGGTACTTAGGGTTTTGGTATCGGGGGGGATTTATAGGCGAAGAGGCGAGGCAGGGGGCAGCCAGGGCGGCCACACCCCCCAGGCGCGGGCTAGGGATAGCCGCACGACCGGTGTGGCCCCTGTGGCTCCTCCATCTCAGATTCTGCCCGTGTTCCCCACGGTAAAATATTGACTTTGGCTTTTGTCCCGTCCAATTTCGAGAATATTGATTTTCTGCCTTTTCTAGAACCAAAAACGGAAGAAAACAGGCAACTAGCACTGTGGCATCTTGTTAATAGGTTAGTCCATAAAACATATAAAAACACCTCAAAGTGTAGAAAAAGCAAAGCAAAAGAGATACTAAACAAGGATGGAACATAAAAAATTATAGATACGTTTTCAACGTATCACGTGATGGTAGACTTTATGCGCCCAAGCAGGGCTCGACCAGCTTAAAAGGTAATTGCCCCTATGTGTGGTTTTGGTGATTAATGGCAATCCTTATGGTCTAATGTTTTCACTGAGTTTTATATGAAGGAATATTCCATAGGTCATGCTTGTATTCATTGTGTTGGATTCAAGTATGGATGCCATGAAGATAAAAATATACCTTGAGATTGGCATCAAAATCATCAAGTTGAAGAGAAGACTATGATATGATCAAGATCTTGAGAGTGTGATCTCAACAGAAGAATTCAAGATATGGCTCTAAGTCGATATCATGATAGCCTCATTAGTTGAGCTACAGTTGACTAAGATTTAGAGCATGTAATCAAATGAAGAGTTCTTTATGTACCTCAAGATATTGAGATGGAGCACGAGAAGATACTTGGTTAACCAATACAAAGAGTGAAGAGTGATTTCAAGTTGGTCAACACATGAAGCATAAAGAATGTACCACATGGTCTTGTGGTATGGTAAGCCTTGTCAATTATGCATCATGAACTAACCCATTATATATGTGCCTTTGCATTTTCTATATGGGATAGGTATCTTTCCATGGGCATGCTTTTAAAAGTGAAGATCTTATATATCCCATGAGAGGATGAAATCAAGTGGTGATCGTCATCAAGGTTGAGAAGGGCAAGTTCAAGATAAGCATCTCGAGAAGATCATTTGCTTGAAGCTTGCCGTACATATTGGTGATAATGGACATGTGAAGACATGTATTAATGAAGCTATCCCATAGTGGTGTATGAGGGAGCAAATTAGGAGTCTTCACGAAGCAACAATGATCAAGTGTTGCATTCCGGCTTTGGTGGAGCTTGAAGCGTTGTCGTCAAGATAAATCGGGATGCGCAAGGCAAAGGTATGGCCTTGCTAGGTTTTCCTTTTACCGGTCTCAAGGTGGTTGTTGGGAGACGGGGTTATAGGATAGATAGCCGCACTATCAAGAGGGGCTTTCGGCTGGGTAACTTGATCACATTATCATAGGGAGCTCAATCCTTTGCATACTTTGCATCTTTCTATTTTTTTGCTTCTTGGTGTTTCTCCATGTGAGGTTTTTGAGCTTGTTGCTATCTCTTCAACAAGCACAAGTTCATCGAAAACGGAATTCGTATGCATATTCTATGGTGTTTTTGAGTTTGAAGGTTTTATCGGTTCTTCTTTGGGGAGGCTTCTTACCTTTCTTCATTTGGTTCTATTCTCCTTTGTTGGTCTATGATTTTTATCTGAATAATCTTGTAGATCTTGTTTTCCACGTCAAAACAAGCCCAAGATCATCGAAATCGGAGTCCAGAGGAAAATTTTATTGTGTTTTTCGTGAAGCCTGTTTCATCCTGGTTGTGGATCCGGTTTAACCGGCTCCCAGACCGGGTGGTCTGGTGCCAGCACCGTAAAACCGGATCTTAAACCGGGATTTTTGGTTTTGCTATACTGAGTCTATCCGAGACCGCGGACAGTACCTAATCCTGATTTTATGTTCGGTTTTATGGTCCAGGAACCAGATCGTCCGGTGTGAGCGCCGGTCCAACCGAACTTTCAACCGAGTTCACACAGATTTCTCCCAACGGTCATATTTGCTTTCCCTATTGAAAGGACTATATCTTCCCATGATGTTTTTTTGGTGTTAAATGACAATCCCAACCATGTTGTTAACTGTGCTCTTGAGTTTCAGGGGAAACGTCGTTGTTGTCTCATTCTATTGTGATGGATGCTCTCTTGTGATCTTTTGAAGACGGTAGCCTTTTAGTCTTCTCCTAGTTTCTTTCTGGTTGATGTTTTTAGGTCACCGTACTATTAAGAGGGGGTCCATGTTGGAAGGCTGTGGGAAATCACTTGTTCTTGCACAAACCTATATGCACCGCCACAGCCATCCCATTATTCCGTGAGAGAGAGCGTTTTCCTGTTCAGTTGGGGCATTTTGTGTCTCACCGGAACTTCCGGTCATAGACCGGAAGTTCCGCAAACCTTTTCTCGGCTGTTCTTGATTTGTTCCGACGCTAGTTTCGCCCAAGTTCCGGTGGCGGTTCAGTAACCTTCTGTTTTGAAGTGTGCTATTTGCCGGAACTTGGCCGGAACTTATCCTGGCAAAAGTTTTTGAGCGGAACTTCCGTCTGAAGGCCGGAACTTCGGTCGACTCGCCATGACCAAAGTTCCGCCTCAAGTTCGCCCAAGTTCGATGGCGGTTCAAGAACCTTCGGGCGAAATGTGCTATTTAGCTGAACTTGATCGAACTTGATCGGAAGTTCACCGGAACTTCCGTCTGTTCGACCGTGGTTCCGGGCGCTCGAGCGCAAGGCCAATGGTCTGATGACCGTTGGAGCCAGGCTCAGGCGGAACTTCCGGCCTATCACTAGAACTTCCGGTGAGGTCGCGGGGGCTGTACCGGTTCAGTGCGAGGGGGCCTATTTAAGGCACCCCTCTTCTTCCTCCCACTCTCTCTCGAATTTTTCTCTCTCCTCCATTAAAGCTTGAGCTTCACCTCACTAGATCTCTCTCTCTAGCCACTCAAGTGACCTGATCTTTTGAGAGGTGAGGGAGGTGACCTAGATCTACACTTCCACCAAAGAAGATTTGATTTCCCCCACCCATCCTTGTGGATCTTGTTGCTCTTGGGTTTCTTGGAACCCTAGACGGTGTAGGGCATCCCTGGAGCTGAGGCATGTGTTGTAAAGCTTCGAGGTGTCGTTGAGGGCCTCCAATTGAGTTGTGGAGCTTCCCCCTCAACCTTGGTGTAAAGGTTTCGGTTGGCGCCTTCAAGGTCACCAGTTAGTGGATTGTGAGGCCTCCTTTGTGGGGGAGCTCACCAGAGAAGAAGGTGAGGCCTTTGTGGCGCTCGGGTGACCTTGTGTGGCCCCGACACCTCTCCAACGTAGACGTAGCTCCTTGGGAGTGAACTGCGGGAATTACATCTCCGTGTCTTCTCGCCGGTTACTTCGTTCCCTTCCTTTACTCCTTGCTATTTACTGTTCTTGTGGTTGGTGCTTGTTTTCTTGCCTTTAGGTTGTCCACTTAGTTGCATCTCTAGATAACTTACTTTATCGTTAAGCCTAAAAGTGAGAAACAAATAAAAATTGGTAGACGCCTATTCACCCTCCCTCTAGTCATATCAAGTCGGTACTTTCAATTGGTATCAGAGCCAAGGCTCTTACTTCGGGCTTTACCGCCTAAGAGACTATGGCCGACGAAGGGGGTAGTGAAACTGAAAAAGCCAAGAACTTGGCCACTATGGATGACCTCAAGCAATTGGAGTCATCCATGATGTCCAAGTTCGAGGAAATGATGACACTCTTGCAGTCTCTCAAGCCAAACCCCATGGTTACTATTGACACACCCCAATCCAACGAGGTTCCTCCCACTGCTATTGTCCGCCCCGGTAACTCCATGGTGCCACCACTCACTTGGGACTTGGTTTTGTTGCTCAAACCTCTACCAAGGTTCCAAGTGAGAACATCGAGGAGACCGAGAACCCATCTTCCAAAGGGGATAATGCAGGAAAGGGCTACTCTACGGTACCCCATCAAGTATACACCGGATCCACCCATTCCCATGCCCCACATTATACCTCAAGGAGCACCACCCATGCTAGATACGTCTAATTTTGCCAATTGGCAATATCTAATGCGCTCACATATTTCCCGCTCATCCATTGAGTTAATGAGGATTGTGGAGGATGGATTCTCCATTTGACCCAAAGAAGTTGACACGAGGTGAAGTGGTGGACAAGCAACTCAATGCTACAGCTTTGGGAATGATTCAAAAGGCCTTGACTCCAAAGGATTTTGCTCACATTCGCCAATTTGACACTGCCAAGGGAGCTTGGGATCAACTCACCGAGCTCTTTGTTGGGAATGCTAGCATCCAAAGCTCAAAGTTTGATGAGATCAACAACGAGTGCGATGGTTTCGCAATGCAAGATGATGAGACTCCTGAAGACATGTATAGGCGCCTTAAGGTCCTTTGTTCCACTATGAGGGACCTCAGGGCTCACTATGTTGGTGACAAGTTTATGAAGAGGAAGTTCATTCAAGCTCTTCTTCCATTTGAAGAACAAAAGCTCAACTTTATCAAGGGAAGAACCAACTTTCACTTAATGACCTCCCAAGAAGTCTTGAGTGAAGTAATTGCCATGACTATTGCTAAGAAGAATGCGGAGTCCGCTCGAGCTAGAGCCATTGGATCAACAAAAGTGAACCTTGCTTTGAAGGCCAAGGCTATTGAAGTTGATGATGATGATACATCAAGTGAGTGGTATCAAGAAGATCTCAAATGTGCCTTCAACGAACATCTTGCTCTCGCTTCAAGGGCCTTTTGGAACAAGTCCGGATTCAAGTTAAGATCAAGGGACAACTCAAGATTCAACTCACCCAACAAGTCTCCCAAAGCAAGATCGTGCTACAATTGCAACGACAAGAGTCACTTTGTGGCCAAGTGTCCCTTTGAGAACCGTGAAGACAATGGTGGTCGTCTCATTCGCAAGGTCAAGTCAAGATCTCCTCATCCCATAAACAAGAACTACACCATCAAGAACACCACTAACAAGGAACGAGCAATTGTGGTCCATGAAGAATATCTTTCGGGCACGGATGAAGATGATGATGATGAAGGTCATGGTGGAGAGATTGTGGGGGTTGCTGCTATTGCCACTACCTCAACTCCACGTCTATCCCTCTTCGACTCGCCAAATTAAAATGTCATCTCCTCCAACCAAAAGTGCTTCATGGCCAAGGCCACCGAGGTATCACCAAAACCCACTCCTCAACCCATCTCTAGTGAGCCTTCCTCTCTTGATCTTGTTGGTCTAGAGGTGAAGAAAGAGATGATTGACATGTGTGAATTTGTTGCTACCTTAGATGAAGAAAATAAAAACTGCTTTGAGTCCTTACTTGCACAACTTGAAAATGCTAGAGATGTCTTAGATGAAAAGGAAGAACTTCTTGACTTGCTAAGTAAAAATGAAAGAGATGCCGCCGATGAAATTGCCTCTCTCACTCAAAGTCTTGAGGATGAACAAAATATGAGAATTAATCTTGAAGAAAATGTGTCTAAGCTTGTAGATGATCATAACAACACTTTGACCTCTACAATTAAAGAACGTGACCATGCTCTTGCTTTGATTAAGGTTCTCAAGAAAGAAAATGCTGAGTTTGTGGGTGGTCATGATAAGACTCAAGAGGATCTTGAGAAACTCAAAGAGGAACACAAAGCCTTGGAGAGTAAATTCTCAAGTCTTTTTGAGGCTCATGAACAGCTTCAAACTCAATTAACTTGTGATCTTTCTAAGTCTTCCGCTGTGCAAATTATAGACTTGTCTAGCTCTCCTAACCCTTGTTGCAAGCATGAGCATCTCATAGAGGAGGTCAAGGTTTTGAAGGATCAACTTGCCAAGACTAAGAAGAACAAGAACAAGAACAAGAACAAGAAAAAGAACAAGGGCATGGCCCAAGGAGTTCCAAATGGCCTAACCCTCTTGCAAAGTGACAACTTTGCCGGAAAGAACAATCCCTCTTATATTCTTTGCAAATATTATGATGGTGTCACATCCCAAGATTTTCCAAATCTTGTAATGTGAAAATAGATGAATAAAATAAAACTTTGTTTGATTTTCAGGGCCAGAAGAAACTTTTTTAAATTCAATTGGAACTTCAAACCCATTTGAATTAAATAAAATCCTAAAAGGATTTAAAAAGATAAACATTTTAAATAAAGGAAAATAAAAAACATTTTGGTAATACTATATTGGATCCTTTAATAAAAGATTTGGTTTTCAAAAGAAAAGGTGGATTTATAAATAAAGATTATTTAATAAAGCCAAATTAAAAACCCTGACCAAACTTTGGAAATTAAAACATTTAGTTCTGAATAAAAATAACAAAGGTTTATTTAAAATAAAATAATAAGGAATTAATATCAAATTTTATTCAAATAAAAGGTTATACCATTTTAATTAAAACATTAAAACTTATTAAAATTATTTTAAATAAGTTTTCTAAGTATTTTATTTTCTTAATTAAAACCTACTAAAGTGTTTTGACTTTATTTTAGATTCAAAATAAATATCTCAAATAAAATAAATCTTATTTGAAATAATAATGAAAGTCCATTATATTTAATTAATAATGGACCCTAAAATAAAATGTTATTTTATTTTTAACAAATCTCCAAGTATTCTTATTTCCCAAATAAAACCCACTGATTGGTTTTGAAAATATTTAGGTTTCAAATAAAGATTTGATTAATAAAATCAAACTCTATTTTATTTAAATAACTAAGGCCATTTCATCCAATTATTAAAAGACCCTAAAATAAAAGGTTATTTTGTTTTGAACAAGAGTTCCAAATAAGTTTTATTTTCAAATAAAACCTACTGAATTGATTTTGAAAATATTTGGATTTCAAATGAAGATTTTATTAACTAAACCAAACCCTAATTTTATTAGTAAACCATGGTCCATTTTATTTAATTAATAAATAGAACCTAAAAAGATTTAAAATATTATTTTATCTTGGAAGTTGGTTTATACTACTAAACAGAACCAAGTTCAAATAATTGAAGTGTGGTGTTTTTTGAATCTATATGGTTGATTGGATTGTTTGTTTGAAATACAAATCAGGAAATAGAAATAGAAAAAGAAAAAGAATTAGACAGAAAAAAATAGAACAGCCCAACAAATCTGGCCCAACAGGCCCAGTAACCAGCCCAACTCCCCTCCTCCCCGAAGAAAACGGTTCACACCCGAATCGACCCAGAGAGGCTGACAAGTGGACCCCGTTCTTTCTTCTTTTCCCACTGACGCAACGGCCCCACTCCACTGTTCTTCGTCCTCACCCTCTGTGACCCGTTCTCCCCCCCCCGTTCTGCCATTGAATTCCCCAGCGTAATTCACCTTAATGCCACGAATTAAACCGGCAGTGATCACGCACATTTAATCGTCTCCCTCTCCTCTACGTTTCCCCTCTTCCTTCTCCCCCGAGCATGCCTCCGACCATTCCAATTTCTCCTCGACTCCTGCCTCCGACGACTGCTCACCGAATCCGCCAACACTCCACCTCTGGCCTCCTCGAGCACGCAGCGGTGATCAAGAACCCCATGGACTCTTCTCTGACAACAGTGCACCCATGGCACCACTAAGCCTCGCCAACAACAAACTCCGAGTCACTGCCCGCCTCAACTCCGACGACACCCACAGGTTAATTCCGACCACCCCGTTCCCTCTGGATCATGCACACATCTTTGCCATGGTCCTACGCAGCTAACCCAACCCTCCGTTTGTCTTCTCGTGGAC
Organism: Avena longiglumis; assembly: GCA_030063025.1. Lineage (NCBI taxonomy): Eukaryota > Viridiplantae > Streptophyta > Magnoliopsida > Poales > Poaceae > Avena > Avena longiglumis. The sequence goes on along the minus strand of CP125975.1, from coordinate 442,729,328 downwards.
CACAGCGTCGTCCTCGACCTCGACCGCGCGCATCCGTCGCCAGACCGAACTCCGGCGAGGAATTCCTCTTGACCTCGTGCGCCCCTTCACCAGCCAGTGCCTCCTTGAGATCCCCCAAGCGTCTGCGAACACGGTGAACATCCTCTCCCTCCTTCTCGCTTCCTGTAACGCCGGCGACACCACTGACCAGCCGCCGCCGCCGCGCGTCAGAGCCCAGCGCCGCCAGCTTATGGTCGGGGCACTGAGAGCCGTCCGATCTTGATCCGTTGGATATGATAGAAAGTAGAGCGAAGGGGTATGCATCGATCTGAGCCGCGCGTTGATAGTTAGATCCAACGGCCAGCGTCGCCCGATCCGGCCGAACCGGTATCGCCCAGTAAGATAACGACGCGTGTCAGTAGTTGAGTTAAAACAGATTTTTGAAATCAGATTGATATGCAATTTTCAAACCATTGTAACTTTCAAACCACACGTCCAAATTTGACAAATTTTATATCAATGAAATCAGGAGAACAAGCCCTAGCCAACCATGGCCTTAGTTTGACAAATAGTATCTGTTAGCTTGTTTGAATTTGCAGAAACATTTGTGTACTTGTTTAGATTAGAAAAATTGTTTAAAAATGATTTTTTGGATTAAAACTTCTGCAAAATGGATTGTTGTGACCTTACTGACCCTAAGAATCAACCCTTGGTATTAAAAATGATTTTTGTAAGATTTAGGTTGGATTACTTGATTTAGTCATTTTCTAGCCAAATAAAAAGAATAATTTTTGTTATAAAATGTTTATGAAAAGAAAACTTTAAGGAAATAGTTTGGACCAAACCTACTGACCCAAAAACACCAAGCTTTGCAATAACAACTCATTTGGTGAACAACTTAAGAGTTTTGCCTTAATAAAAACATTTTTCACCACATGAAATGATGAATGGATGTAAAAATAGTTTTTGGACAAAACCCTCTTGCTAATGACTTTTCCACTTTGGTAAATGACCAAATTGGATCTTACAAAGTTTAGAAACCCATAGAGACCCCCTTTGCAAAATAAAACTATCTTGTGCATGCTCCCATGCATGACTTAGATCCCATTACTTTGTGTGTGTGAAGAATTGTTTGTTTGACTTTGGTTGGAATGTGGATTGAATTTGTGTTTGCTTGTTTGACTTGTAGTGAAGTGTGAGACTAGAAAGATCATGGAGTGAACTACCATTTCCTTCCAAAAAGACAAGTGATGCTTCATACCTTCTATCCCATTACTTTTACTATGCATTAGTGATTTTGCTAAGTAAAACTTGCATGGATTTTGCTAAGTATAAACCTTGCTATAGGAAACCTAGTAGATGAATCCTTAGTAGGATTTTCCTAAGTTAAAGATTCCTACTACTATCAAGCTTAGCCTAGCTAATAGAAAACATGGGTGGAAAATATATTCACACTATGGAAAAATATTCTAAGTCTGAAGACTTATGTTTTTGTTTAATAAAACAACTAAGTTAATAAATCACCTGGGTGGAATGGAAGGATTGGGTTATGTTGAGTGGTTACACAAGGCCGGGAACCTTGTGTATCTCACTTGTGGATGGCCACCCAGGAAACAAAGAGATTTGAGATGTCAAATGTTGAGAAGCTTCAAGTGCAACCACTTGGCAATATGGGCTCTGCCATGATCATATAGGTTGCAAGAACTTAGCCATATGGACAGTGGGTGGTAGTGTTTGATAGGTGGGAACGCGTCCATTTTGGTCTAAGGGAAGGATTCTGCAAGATTTTGTCTTGGGAAACCAAGCCTTGTGGGTAAAGTGCACCACCTCTGCAGAGTATAAAACCTAAGTACTTAGCCATGTCCCTGGTAAAGGACAATTTGAGCATCAAGACATGGAAGCAATCAAGAATCTCATCATTCAAATTTCTAAATTAAAATCTTGTGGTTTGAACAAGGGTTGTTTGAATTCTTCAATCATTGATGGAGAGATGGCTTGGTACAAGGATCTTGAAATCTTTGATTGAGGGAAATGATTTTGTCAAGCAAAAACTTAGTATTTTCAAAATTATAAGAAAAATCTATTTTGAGCAATGCAAGCCTCAACTCCACTTAGCCAAATGCATATAGATGATAGACTCCACTATACTACCATAGTATCACTTGCCAATACAATTCAAATGTATTGACCCTTTGTGGCTGTAACTGGTATGTTGCAGGTTTGATTGTTTTTAGTGAAGATTGATTGATTAGGATTACAAAGTCTACAACCAACATCTGCCTGTGGCACTTTGAAGATGAAGGACCCCATGCTTATAGTTATTCCGCTGCAATGTAATGTAATAGCCATATGAGCTATGTATGATGTAATAAAATTATGTTATTCCTGGTTATAAAGTTATATTATGACCTTTGTTTCTTGATATTACATCTTAACTGTGGATGCTAGCTATTGATCCAGGGACTAGCATTGTAAAACACAGGAGGACTCTACCTTATTAGGTTGGGACCCCTACAGATGGTATCAGAGCATTGTGTTGCCTGTAGGATTTGTAAACTTAGGATTGGACAAAACCCCTTAGAAAAATAGGAGTTGTATTTGTTCAAAAACTTATTTACAAAAACACTTGTAAACTCTTTCCTTAACCATTATTGTTTCAACTCTACACCTCTTCTACTTCAACTTGATGGAAAAACCTACCCCATGTCCAAAGACTACACCATGTGCAAAGGACTACTTCAACTTCTTCAACTCTAATGACTTCAACATCTTCAGCATGTTCACCAAGGACTTCCAACTTGGATATCACTAAGGACTACAAGAGAGACAAGGAAATCCTACTCAATATTTAGAGACTGAGGGAATGCAAAATAAGAAGGAGCCATCAACAACTTTGAAGTATTGTGACCAAAAGTTTTTCCAAGGAAACCAAGATCTCATGCAAGAAGAATCAACCAAGAAGGAAGGAAAGATCACAAGTGAACCATGTAGATGGACCACCATTTATAGTTAAGTCAAACACACCAACTTATGTGGTGTAACAAAAATATTTTGTTGCCAAAGTATGTGCTTGGACTTGTTGTTTGAGTGAAATGCTTGGTTTGTGAATGCTTGCACATTGCTTGTGTGGATTGTGATGTGTGTGATTAGAATTATTCCCTTAGAAATATTTTGCCTATTCTAATCTCAATCCAACCCAAACAGATGACTACTCCAAGAAACTCCAACCTCAAGGTTGATGACAACAACAACCAAGAGGACAACATGAGAGAACTTATAGCAACCCAAAACCAGTTGAGCCAAGAGACAACTCAGCTTTTAGCCAACAACAATGGACTAGACCCAGCCATACAAAGGATTTTGAAGCTTCAATCCCAATTGATGCAAGGATTGGTTACTCAAATGATCAACATGAGAGAAAACTTTTCCCAAGGAGCTAATGACAACAAAGATGACAAAGATGTTATTCTAGAAGGAACCCAAGCTAGCAATGTTTTTAGAGACAAGGATCATGCATCCAAGGAACATGAAGATCAATGCCCCAAAAAAAGAGAAAGATCTCCCACCTATGAAGAATATGAACTGGAAGAACTCCTAGCTTTGGAGAGACCCAAAAAGAAGAAGAAAGACATAAGCCAGTTACAATGTTACAATTGCAAAGAGATGGGACACTATGCCAGTGAATGCCCAGAAAAGAAGAAGAACCAAGGAAACAAACAAAAGGCAATGAAACCAAAGGAAAAGAAAGATATCAGCCAAGTGATGTGTTCCAAATGCAAGGAACTAGGCCACTATGCGAACAATTGTCCAAGAAAGATGAAGAACAAGTTAAACAAGTCTATGGAGAAACTCAACCTTGGCCCATGAGCTTCATGAGTCAAGAATGGAAACCAAGGACTCAATGCAACTGTTTGCTTAGAGGAGTTTTCTAAGGATCCCAGGAAGGCCAATGTGTAATTTTTGTTTAAAATTTTTTAAGGGTGGTAGTACCCTAGTTGTTTTGAACTTGCTTGTAACCCCAGCCTCCCCAAATCTCGGGACGAGATTTATTTTAAGGGTGGTAGCCTGTCACATCCCAAGATTTTCCAAATCTTGTAATGTGAAAATAGATGAATAAAATAAAACTTTGTTTGATTTTCAGGGCCAGAAGAAACTTTTTAAATTCAATTGGAACTTCAAACCCATTTGAATTAAATAAAATCCTAAAAGGATTTAAAAAGATAAACATTTTAAATAAAGGAAAATAAAATATTTTGGTAATACTATATTGGATCCTTTAATAAAAGATTTGGTTTTCAAAAGAAAAGGTGGATTTATAAATAAAGATTATTTAATAAAGCCAAATTAAAAACCCTGACCAACCTTTAGAAATTAAAACATTTAGTTCTGAATAAAAATAACAAAGGTTTATTTAAAATAAAATAATAAGGAATTAATATCAAATTTTATTCAAATAAAAGGTTATACCATTTTAATTAAAACATTAAAACTTATTAAAATTATTTTAAATAAGTTTTCTAAGTATTTTATTTTCTTAATTAAAACCTACTAAAGTGTTTTGACTTTATTTTAGATTCAAAATAAATATCTCAAATAAAATAAATCTTATTTGAAATAATAATGAAAGTCCATTATATTTAATTAATAATGGACCCTAAAATAAAATGTTATTTTATTTTTAACAAATCTCCAAGTATTCTTATTTCCCAAATAAAACCCACTGATTGGTTTTGAAAATATTTAGGTTTCAAATAAAGATTTGATTAATAAAATCAAACTCTATTTTATTTAAATAACTAAGGCCATTTCATCCAATTATTAAAAGACCCTAAAATAAAAGGTTATTTTGTTTTGAACAAGAGTTCCAAATAAGTTTTATTTTCAAATAAAACCTACTGAATTGATTTTGAAAATATTTGGATTTCAAATGAAGATTTTATTAACTAAACCAAACCCTAATTTTATTAGTAAACCATGGTCCATTTTATTTAATTAATAAATAGAACCTAAAAAGATTTAAAATATTATTTTATCTTGGAAGTTGGTTTATACTACTAAACAGAACCAAGTTCAAATAATTGAAGTGTGTTTTTTGAATCTATATGGTTGATTGGATTGTTTGTTTGAAATACAAATCAGAAATAGAAATAGAAAAGAAAAGAATTAGATGAAAAATAGAACAACCCAACAAATCTGGCCCAATGTGCCCAAGAACCAACCAACTCCTCCTCCCAAGAAAACGGTTCACACCCGATGGACCGGCCAGAGAGGCGACAAGTGGACCCGTTCTTTCTTCTTTTCCCACCGACGCACGGCCCCACTCACTGCTCTTGTTTTCGCCTCACCCTCTGTGACCGTTCTCCCCGTTCGCCGTTGAATTCCCAGTAATTCACCTTAATGCCACAATTAAACGCAGTGATCACGCACATTTAATCGTCTCCCTCTCCTCTACGTTTCCCCTCTTCCTTCTCCCCCGAGCATGCCTCCAGACCATTCCAATTTCTCCTCGACTCCCTCTGCCTCCGACGGCCGTTCTCACCGAATCCGGCCAACACACTCCACCTCTGGCCTCCTCGAGCACGCAGCGGTGATCAGCAACCCCCAGCGGACTCTTCTGCAGTCACAGTGCACCCGCGGGCACCCCTAAGCCTCGCCAACAACAAACTCCAGTACCGCCGCCGTCTGCCTCAACTCCGACGACACCCACAGGTTAATTCCGACCACCCCGTGCCCTCTGGATCACGCACACATATTTGCCATGGTCCTACGCAGCTAACCCAACCCTCCGTTTGTCTTCTCGTGGACCACAGCGTCGTCCTCGACCTAGACCGCGCGCATCCGTCGCCAGACCGAACTCCGGCGAGGAATTCCTCTTGACCTCGTGCGCCCCTTCACCAGCCAGTGCCTCCTTGAGATCCCCCAAGCGTCTGCGAACACGGTGAACATCCTCTCCCTCCTTCTCGCTTCCTGTAACGTCGGCGACACCAGCGACCATTGCCGCTGGCCGAGCCAGGGCCGCCTTATGGTCGGGACCGGGGAGCCGTCCGATCTTGATCCGTTGGATAGGATAGAAAGTAGAGCGAAGGGGTATGCATCGATCCGAGCCGCGCGTTGATAGTTAGATCCAACGGCCAGCGTCGCCCGATCCGGCCGAACCGGTATCGCCCAGTAAGATAACGACGCGTGTCAGTAGTTGAGTTAAAACAGATTTTTGAAATCAGATTGATATGCAATTTTCAAACCATTGTAACTTTCAAACCACACGTCCAAATTTGACAAATTTTATATCAATGAAATCAGGAGAACAAGCCCTAGCCAACCATGGCCTTAGTTTGACAAATAGTATCTGTTAGCTTGTTTGAATTTGCAGAAACATTTGTGTACTTGTTTAGATTAGAAAAATTGTTTAAAAATGATTTTTTGGATTAAAACTTCTGCAAAATGGATTGTTGTGACCTTAATGACCCTAAGAATCAACCCTTGGTATTAAAAATGATTTTTGTAAGATTTAGGTTGGATTACTTGATTTAGTCATTTTCTAGCCAAATAAAAAGAATAATTTTTGTTATAAAATGTTTATGAAAAGAAAACTTTAAGGAAATAGTTTGGACCAAACCTACTGACCCAAAAACACCAAGCTTTGCAATAACAACTCATTTGGTGAACAACTTAAGAGTTTTGCCTTAATAAAAACATTTTTCACCACATGAAATGATGAATTGATGTAAAAATAGTTTTTGGACAAAACCCTCTTGCTAATGACTTTTCCACTTTGGTAAATGACCAAATTGGATCTTATAAAGTTTAGAAACCCATAGAGACCCCCTTTGCAAAATAAAACTATCTTGTGCATGCTCCCATGCATGACTTAGATCCCATTACTTTGTGTGTGTGAAGAATTGTTTGTTTGACTTTGGTTGGAATGTGGATTGAATTTGTGTTTGCTTGTTTGACTTGTAGTGAAGTGTGAGACTAGCAAGATCATGGAGTGAACTACCATTTCCTTCCAAAAAGGCAAGTGATGCTTCATACCTTCTATCCCATTACTTTTACTATGCATTAGTGATTTTGCTAAGTAAAACTTGCATGGATTTTGCTAAGTATAAACCTTGCTATAGGAAACCTAGTAGATGAATCCTTAGTAGGATTTTCCTAAGTTAAAGATTCCTACTATCAAGCTTAGCCTAGCTAATCCAAAACATGGGTGGAAAATATATTCACACTATGGAAAAATATTCTAAGTCTGAAGACTTATGTTTTTGTTTAATAAAACAACTAAGTTAATAAATCACCTGGGTGGAATGGAAGGATTGGGTTATGTTGAGTGGTTACACAAGGCCGGGAACCTTGTGTATCTCACTTGTGGATGGCCACCCAGGAAACAAAGAGATTTGAGATGTCAAATGTTGAGAAGCTTCAAGTGCAACCACTTGGCAATATGGGCTCTGCCATGATCATATAGGTTGCAAGAACTTAGCCATATGGACAGTGGGTGGTAGTGTTTGATAGGTGGGAACGCGTCCATTTTGGTCTAAGGGAAGGATTCTGCAAGATTTTGTCTTGGGAAACCAAGTCTTGTGGGTAAAGTGCACCACCTCTGCAGAGTATAAAACCTAAGTACTTAGCCATGTCCCTGGTAAAGGACAATTTGAGCATCAAGACATGGAAGAAATCAAGAATCTCATCATTCAAATTTCTAAATTAAAATCTTGTGGTTTGAACAAGGGTTGTTTGAATTCTTCAATCATTGATGGAGAGATGGCTTGGTACAAGGATCTTGAAATCTTTGATTGAGGGAAATAATTTTGTCAAGCAAAAACTTAGTATTTTCAAAATTATAAGAAAAATCTATTTTGAGCAATGCAAGCCTCAACTCCACTTAGCCAAATGCATATAGATGATAGACTCCACTATACTACCATAGTATCACTTGCCAATACAATTCAAATGTATTGACCCTTTGTGGTTGTAACTTGTATGTTGCAGGTTTGATTGTTTTTAGTGAAGATTGATTGATTAGGATTACAAAGTCTACAACCAACATCTGCCTGTGGCACTTTGAAGATGAAGGACCCCATGCTTATAGTTATTCCGCTTCAATGTAATGTAATAGCCATATGAGCTATGTATGATGTAATAAAATTATGTTATTCCTGGTTATAAAGTTATATTATGACCTTTGTTTCTTGATATTACATCTTAACTGTGGATGCTAGCTATTGATCCAGGGACTAGCATTGTAAAACACAGGAGGACTCTACCTTATTAGGTTGGGACCCCTACAGATGGTCATGTATATGCTAGATATGTGGGGACATCTTACACGCATGATTATCATTGGGCCATTTGGGTGCCAAAGGTTCTTGTCACTAACAAAAGGGGACCCATTGCAAAATGGGTACCTAAAACCAAGGCTTGATTTTCTTGTAGGACTATGCTTCCGGCGGATCAAAATGGGTGCTTGATAGTGGTGCCACGAGTCATATGACCGGAAGCAAGTCTATCATGACCGAGTTGAGACCAAATATTGCCAACACCATGGTCTCCTACGGTGACAAAACAAGCTCTCAGGTTTTGGGTTTTGGCAAGGTGGTGGTAACCCCAGATGTATCCTTGGTTGACGTCATGCTTGTCAAAACTCTTGGTTACAACTTACTCTCAGTTCGTGCTCTTGCTCTTATGGGTCTTTCTTCTTTCTTTAATTCTCATTCCGTGGTCCTCATGTGGAGCAAGTCTCTCAAGGTGGATTTTGTAGGGTATGTAGAACATGACTTGTACGTGGTGGACTTTTCAGGGACCACTACTCCTCATGCTATATGTCTCTATGCTAAAGCCGACAAGGGCTGGTTGTGGCATCGCCTCCTAGCCCATGTTAACATGAGAACTTTGCAAAGACTTCACTCCGAGGGCCACATCCTTGGAATTAACGATGTTTCTTTTGCCAAAGATCGTGTTTGCAGGGCTTGTATTGAAGGGAAGATGCATGAAACTCCTCACAAAGCGCTCAATCAAATCACTACCGAGAGATGTTTGGAGCTCTTGCATATGGATCTCTTTGGTCCTCCCTCTCATGATAGCCTTGGAGGCAAGAAGTATTGCTTGGTTATTGTGGATGATTTCTCAAGATACACTTGGGTGTTCTTTTTCAAGTACAAGAGAGAGACTCAACAAACCGTCATTGACTTTGCTAATGAGGTTCAACGGAAGCACAATGCAACTATTCTCTCAATTCGAAGTGACAATGGCACCGAGTTCAAAAACTATACCTTGGATGAGTTTCTCAGTGATGAAGGAATCAAGCATCAATACTCCACTCCCTACACCCCTCAACAAAACGGAGTTGCTGAAAGGAAGAATCGCACTTTGATGGATGCGGCTCAGTCTATGCTAGCTGATTTCAAGTCTCCATACAACTTTTGGGCCGAGGCCATCTCCACCGCTTGCCATGCAACCAACCGGCTTTATCTCTGCAAGAATAAGAACAAGACCCCCTATGAACTTCTCACCGGGAAAAAGCCTAATGTTAGCTACTTTCGGGTGTTTGGTTGCAAGTGCTACATACTCAAGAAAGGAGTTCGGTTGTCAAAGTTTGAATCAAAGGCTCAAGAAGGAATTTTCGTTGGTTACTCAAATCAGTCCCATGCTTATAGAGTCTACAACAAAGCCAATGGAAGAGTTGAAGAGACGAGCAACGTGAAGTTTGATGAAAATCATGAGTCTCTTGTTAGGCAAGATGGTGTTTGTGATCCAAGTGATGAAATTCCTCCCAAGGCCATAGGAAGAATGGGTGTGGGTTTCCACCTCCCCATTGAGGATCCCCTTATGGACGAAGGAGAAGGACCAAGCTCTACTCAAGTGGAGCCCTCACTCTCACAAGATCATCTTGCACCTCAAGGACCTAACTTCTTGGCACAAGCTCCCTCAAGCTCTTCCGAAGCTTCCCATGCTCATGACTCTCCAAGCTCTAAAGAACAAGATCTTCATCAACAACATCAACCTCCCCTCGATGGGGCTCATCCTCAAGGCACCTCTCACGGACAAGCTCTTCATCAACCTCATCAACCTCCCCAAGATGGGGCTCCTCCTCAAGGTCACGTTTCTCCCCAAGGTCAAGCTCGTCAAGATCAAGATCAAGTCAATGATCCTCAAGGATCCTCTCCAAGTGATGACTCTCCCGAAGTGGAAATTGATGAAGATGACCCTCGTGTTCGTGCTTATAGTCAAGGGGGCGGCTCAATTGGTGGAAATGACCAAGTGGTAGCTCAAGAATCTCGAATTGAAGCACAAGCCCGTCGTCAAGCCTATCGTCTCGCCAAGCTTGTTCGAGATGGCCATATCCTTGATAATGTCTATGGAGATTTCAATAAAGGTTCCACTACTAGGAGGCAACTAGCTTCCTTTTGCTCTCACCATGCGTTTATATCTCTTGTAGAACCACAGAAAGTCTTCGAAGCTCTTGAAGATGATGATTGGCTTGATGCTATGAACGAGGAACTTCACAACTTCAAGAGGAACAATGTTTGGACATTGGTTGAGCGGCCCAAAGATTGTCAAAACGTCATTGGAACCAAGTGGGTCTTCAAGAACAAGTGCGATGCGAATGGAATTGTCGTGCGCAACAAGGCAAGGTTAGTTGCCCAAGGATACTCACAAGTTGAGGGCATCGACTACGGTGAGACTTACGCCCCCGTTGCTCGCCTTGAATCCATTCGTATGCTCCTTGCCTTTGCTACCCATCATAACTTTAAATTGTATCAAATGGATGTTAAGAGTGCTTTTCTTAATGGTCCTTTGAAAGAGTTGGTATACGTCAAGCAACCTCCGGGCTTTGAGGATCCACTTCTTCCGAACCATGTCTACAAGCTCAATAAGGCACTCTATGGCCTCAAGCAAGCTCCACGTGCGTGGTATGATTGCCTTAGGGAGCTCTTGTTAGACCGTGGCTTCGAAGTGGGCCTCATTGATCCCACTCTTTTTACTAAGAAAGTTGGAGGCCATTTGTTCGTATGCCAAATCTATGTAGATGACATTATCTTTGGGTCTATTAACAAAACTTTTAATGAGGATTTTGCCAAGCTCATGACCGACCGAGATGTCCATGATGGGGGAGTTGAAGTTTTTCCTTGGATTTGAAGTCAAACAATTGAGGAAAGGGACTTTCATCAACCAAGCCAAGTACATCCAAGACATGCCCAAGAAGTTCAAGTTTGATCAAGTCAAAGGTGCCAAGACTCCCATGCCAACTAAGGTTAATCTTGATCTCGATCCCAAGGGTAAGGAGGTGGATCAAAAACTCTATCGTTCGATGATTGGTTCTTTGCTCTATCTTTGTGCATCCCGGATATTATGTTGAGTGCGGTATGTGTGCAAGATTTCAAGCCGCACCAAAGGAAAGTCACATGGTGGCTGTCAAGAGGATCTTTCAATATTTAGTTCATACCCCAAACTTTGGGTTGTGGTACCCCAAGGGAGCCAACTTTGATCTCATTGGTTACACGGACTGCTTGGGCTGGTGACAAAGTGGGAAGAAAGTCAACCTCCGAGCTTGTCGTTTCTAAGATCTTTGGTTTGTTGATCCTCGAAGAAGCAAAGCGTGTGTCTATGTTCATCGCCAAAGCGAGTATATCTCTGCATAAGCTGTTGTGCTCAATTGCTATGGATGAGGCAAACCTTGAAGGATCTTGGACTATCTTTTGACAAGGTGCCTCTTCTTTGCGACAATGAGAGTGCAATTGCTATTGCTCACAATCCCGTGCAACACAACCGGACCAAGCACATTGAGATTCGTCATCATTTCATTCGGGACCATGTTGCTAGAGGAGACATTTCTTTGGAGTATGTTCCCACCAAGGCAAATCTTGCGGATCTTTTCACGAAGCCTCTTGATGAAGCAAGGTTCCGAGAGTTAAGGCATGAGCTAAATATCATTGATTCGAGCAATGTTTCTTGAGCCCTTGCACACCTACCCGTGTCTCAATGTGTATCTTGTTTGGATGTAGGCATGGATTTAGGGGGAGTGTAGTTCCTCTTATGAACAAACACTATCCCTATTATGCGCACATTAAAGTTTTCATACTCTATCGTCTCTAAAGGAGACCATTTGAGCTTCATGATGAGTGTTGGTAATGAACCCAAGATATATATTCGCGGTGTCAAGCCATTTACTCTTATATAAAGTGGCTTCGGCCACCGACTCGTTTTTATTTGGTTTGTTTTTATTTCGTTTTTATTTGTGTTTTCTTGTTTTGGTGTTTTTGGTTCTTCACAGTTTGAGCTATCTATCCTAAGCCTTTCCTTACCTCAAGCCCTCTCTATTCCCTGCACAAGTTCTTCCTTGTTATCCTATCCTGAGATGTTCCTCCTGGTGTCAGCGGAACTTCCGGTCAGTCTGACCCGGAAGTTCCGGTCCACCGGAACTTCCGGTCCCTGACCGGAACTTCCGGTGGTGCTCCCTGTCCTATATAAGGTGGGCCCTGGGGGAAAACGGGATCTTCTTCCTTTTTTCCCCCAAGACCCATCTTCTATCAGGAGCGCCGCCGGCCAGGACGTCTCCAAGAGGGCGCTCCGTCCCCCTCTTCTCCAACAGCTCCTCTCCAGATCTGCTCTGTGGGATCCTTCCCCACCTCGATCTCCCGCCATGGACTCTGGTATTTGCCCTTAACTCCCTCCATTAATGGAGATCTTGCTCTCACCATGGCTTGAGTTAGGGCACACCTTTTCTAGGCTAGTTCTTTGGCTAGAACTTGTTGGAAGATCTTGGTAGGCCTAGGGTATCATGCTAGAGTAGATTGGTCCAATACATCCTTGGAAAAATTTGTGCATTGGTGGTCTTTAGATCTACATCTAGGGAACTCCTGTCAAAACTGTCAGTTCGTGGTCTCACCGGAACTTCCGGTGAGCCACGACCGGAACTTCCGGTCTAGACCGGAAGTTCCGACGTTTCAGCGGAAGTTCCGGCTACACTGCAATTTTTTTTCCTGTTTGTATTTTTCCAATCTAACTCTTTTTGTTTCCACTTCCGAACTTGTGCACTTATCCCAACTTCCCTCCCTATTCTTTTTCTTTCTTCTCAGGGGAAGGAGAGACTCGCCAAGGCAAGCGTGCCCGACCATCCGTGACATTCCTCCCGAGATTGATGAGAAGATCTTGAAGTTGTGCGTCAACCACTCGGACTTCGCGGAAAGGCTGCTGCTCGCCGTGCTGCTGCTGCTGCTGCAGGGAAGAGGCCTGCTCTTTCTCAGAAGGCCACTGCTGCAGGGCCCGATATGACCAAAGCCAAGATTTCCAAGTGGACTCAGAAGGCTTACGCTGCATTCAGGGCTACAGATCCCTACCTCGTTCCTCGTGATCGTCTCTGCTTGGACCCTCATTTTCACACCTGCCGTCAGGAACAGATTTATGAAGAAATCTATGCATCAAAGAAGAAGTTCGTGGTTGCTCCTCAGAAGTACATCAATGTGCCTCACATGGAAGAGAAGCAAGTCTACTTTGGGGAGGCTCTTGATATCTACAAGAAGTTTGGGCTGATTCCCCTCATGGAGCACCGTCAGAACTTTGATGTGACTGCCATTGCCCAGTTCTACCCCACTCTGTTTCTTCACATGCAGTCCACTACTGAAGGTGAGATGAAGTGGATGACCAGGGATGTGTATCTTACCGCTACATGGGCTGAGTTTGCTGAGCTTCTTGGCTATCCCATTCAGCCTGGACGGGCAAATGGTTGGCGTGTTCATGGTCCTATTGTGCGATCCCGAGGTCCTCAGCCCTCTACATTGAAGGATGGGGAAGTGTTGGGTATGTGAATCATCTGCTGCCAGCTTATGACATTATGCGCAGGGTGTACTTGAACACATCTCTCCCAAAGCTGGCATCTTTGATCAGTTCCATGGATATCAGGTTGACCTCATGCATTAGACCCATCTTCGCCGAGACACTGACAGGTCAATGGATGTTATGCACTTCATCTACTCAGAGATGTGGGGGGCTCTCATCGAAAAGCGCTCCTGCATCTATGCTCCCTACATTCAGACTCTCATCAATCACAAGTGGCTCGAGAAGACTGGCACCCCCTTCCCTCAAGACAACATCACCATTCATGAAGAGAAAAGGTTCCGTGTGAGTAAGCACCAGAAGCCTCGTACTCAGGAAGAAAAGGAAGCTGCTCTCAAGAAGACTCAAGATGTTTCTCATGGTCCCTCCTCTGCTCCTGGTGGTTCTAGTGCTGGTGGTCCTTCTCTCCAGAGGCAGCCATCTTGGGCAAAGAAGCTGCTTGGGAAAGTGAAGAAGACTTTCGCTTCTGCAGGACATGATATCAGTCTTATGTTGATCAGCGTCACAATGTTCAGCACCAGAAGGCCATCATGGCAGCCCTCAATATTCCTTGCTCACCGGTCTCTAGCTCTGTCGCTGCTCCCAAGGAGGATTGGGTTCGCAACAACTGCAACTGGTCTGAAGATGAGTCTGAGGAGGAGGTCACTGGTCCGCCTGAGTCTTCTCATCCTTCCCCTTCTCATGGTTGGGACGAGTAGTTTGATCTCTTCTTCCTTTTTGGTGTCTCAATGCCAAAGGGGGAGAGAGATGTCTATTAGGTTGTCTACGGGATTTGCATGGGTTGAGTCGCGAGCCTGTTCTTGCCTTTGATCCTTTCTTACTCGCGAACTCTCTAGCTTATTTGTGTGCTTGTGGTTTTATGTCCGTGAACTTATGTGTGCTTGTGTACCATGTGGTTTGTTATGTTTGAGACTATGTGATATCTCTCTGTGGTATCTTATACTTTGCCGAAAGTGTGGTATCTTATTGTCATCTCTTGGGTTGTTGCTTTGGTGGTGGAGCCTCATTGCTCTCGTTATTATTACTCCGTTTGTCTCCACCACATTAAGTTGGTTCTGGTATGGTCTCTATTATTTTTTTGTTGTACTTGTGCTATCTTTGCAATTGTTAGGGGGAGCCTCCGTGTATGTGTGCTAGTTCAGTCCTTAGGGGTCCTCTCTCTACCTTGCACACATACAGAGGGAGCCTACCCCGTCCATTGCAAAGATTGCTTTGTTTCTATGCAAATCTGTGGGATTGTCATCTAACACCAAAAAGGGGAGATTGAAAGGACTATATCTTCCCATGATGTTTTTTTTGGTGTTAAATGACAATCCCAACCATGTTGTTAACTGTGCTCTTGAGTTTCAGGGAAAACGTCATTGTTGTCTCATTTTATTGTGATGGATGCTCTCTTGTGATCTTTTGAAGACGGTGGCCTTTTAGTCTTCTCCTAGTTTCTTTCTGGTTGATGTTTTTAGGTCACCGTACTATTAAGAGGGGGTCCATGTTGGAAGGCTGTGGTAAATCACTTGTTCTTGCACAAACCTATATGCACCGCCACAGCCATCCCATTATTCCGTGAGAGAGAGCGTTTTCCTGTTCAGTTGGGGCATTTTGTGTCTCACCGGAACTTCCGGTCATAGACCGGAAGTTCCGCTCAAACCTTTTTCTGCGGGCTGTTCTTCAGTTTGTTCCGACGCTAGTTCCGCCCAAGTTCCGGTGGCGGTTCAGTAACCTTCTGTTTTGAAGTGTGCTATTTGCCGGAACTTGGCCGGAACTTGCTCGGAACTTATCCTGGCAAAAGTTTTTGAGCGGAACTTCCGCCTGAAGGCCGGAACTTCCGGTCAGACTCGCTTCGCGACCCAAAAGTTCCGCCTCAAGTTCCGCCCAAGTTCCGGTGGCGGTTCAGTAACCTTCTGGGCGAAATGTGCTATTTAGCCGGAACTTGATCGGAAGTTCACCAGAACTTCCGATGCAATCGACCGAAGTTCCGGTTGCGCTCGAGGCGTCGTCAACGGTCCGATGACCGTTGGAGCAGCTCAGCGGAACTTCCGCCTATCACCGAACTTTCGTGAGGTCGCTGGCTGTCAGTTCGGCGAGGGGCCTATTTAAGGCACCCCTCTTCTTCCTCCCACTCTCTCTCGAATTTTTCTCTCTCCTCCATTAAAGCTTGAGCTTCACCTCACTAGATCTCTCTCTCTAGCCACTCAAATGACCTGATATTTTGAGAGGTGAGGGAGGTGACCTAGATCTACACTTCCACCAAAGAAGATTTGATTTCCCCCACCCATCCTTGTGGATCTTGTTGCTCTTGGGTTTCTTGGAACCCTAGACGGTGTAGGGCATCCCCGGAGCTGAGGCATGTGTTGTAAAGCTTCGAGGTGTCGTTGAGGGCCTCCAATTGAGTTGTGGAGCTTCCCCCTCAACCTTGGTGTAAAGGTTTCGGTTGGCGCCTTCAAGGTCACCGGTTAGTGGATTGTGAGGCCTCCTTTGTGGGGGAGCTCACCGGAGAAGAAGGTGAGGCCTTTGTGGCGCTCGGGTGACCTTGTGTGGCCCCGACACCCCTCCAACGTAGATGTAGCTCCTTGGGAGTGAACTACGGGAATTACATCTCCGTGTCTCCTCGCCGGTTACTTCGTTACCTTCCTTTACTCCTTGCTATTTACTGTTCTTGTGGTTGGTGCTTGTTTTCTTGCCTTTAGGTTGTCCACTTAGTTGCATCTCTAGATAACTTACTTTCTCGTTAAGCCTAAAAGTGAGAAACAAATAAAAATTGGTAGACGCCTATTCACCCCCCCTCTAGTCGTATCAAGTCGGTACTTTCACCTATAAAAGGGGGTTCTCCCCCAACGCGTTTTAAGTGTTCTTGACCACGAAATTGACCTCCATTATTGAACCTCTTGAGCTTGCTTCCTCCCCCTTCCGTCCTATGATTCTTGCATCTTTTTGAGGGCTTTGGAAGAGGAGATCTAGATCTACAATCCCCACAAATAAATTCCTCCTCTAAGTGAGGGGAACCCATTGGATCTAGATCTTGGAGTCATTTGTTGATTTCCACCATTGTTCTTCCTCTCTAATTCCTCCCTAGCACTTGTTGCTTTGGTGGGATTTGAGAGTGAAGGATTTGAGCACCCTTGGTGTTCTTGCTTTGCATTCTTGCATAAGTGTTGAGCTCTCCATTACGATTTTTTCGAGTGAAAGATCGTGAACTTGTTACTCTTGGAGAGTGACCTCCTAGTTGGCTTGGCGGTTGGTGCCGCGGTGTCCTCTTTGTGGAAGATTGTGAAGAGACCCGGACTTCTCCTTCGTGGAGCTTGTGAAGTGGTTGTGGAGCTTGCCATCTCCGGAGTGGAGGAAAAGCTAGCCATAAGGAAAGGGCATATTCCTTCGTGGGATAGACTCGGAGAAGAAGGTGAGCCTTCGTGGCGTTGGGAAATCCTTCGTGGAATCCCACACCTCTCCAACATGACGTACCTTTCTTGTAAGGGAACACGGAATACATCTTCGTCTTCGCGTGCCTCGGTTATCTCTATACCCAAGCTTACTTTCCTTGTGATAGCCATCGAGCTTGAAGTACTTATATCTTGCTTATCACTTATGGTATATTTATCTTGTGCTATTTTGCTTAGCTTAACTTTTTGTTGGTGCACTTAGTTGAGCCTAGAGTATTTAGGTTTTGTGCTTATAAAATAAACGTTAGTTTAATTCTGCATTCTATCAAGACAAAACCGTATTAGTTTTGAAATTGCCTATTCACCCCCGTCTAGGTGACATCTCTATCCTTTCACCATCCCCTATTAATACTGGTGTGCCCTTGCGGGCTTTACGGGTTCTCGGACCCGACCGGACCTAACTAGGACTAGTGTGTCCTGCTGCCGCGTCCGGTCGACTACCGCCGCTAGCGGTGGAGGCAGTTCCCTCCTGCACGGCCGCAGTGTTGCCCACCCCGGTTCTGGCTACCATTCACCTCCGTTCGTCCACGTGTTGATAGCTTCAGTGATATGATGATGACGGCGACTTTGGGACCATAGTGGCGCATGCTTGTGGGCGGCGAGTTTGGTCGCAGAGGCTTCAACCTTGCAGGGCTCTAGAGCTACGGATCGTTCAGGGTAGTGGATAGGGTTTTTTTAGGAGAAATCCTTGTCGGCTCACTCAACATCGACGTGATGCCGCCTACGTGTGGTACCATTCCTTTCTGGAGGGCGCTGTGGCTACCCTTCCTCCACTTTTTCCCTGTGTCTTTGGAAACCCTAGGACCAAATTCCATTGCAAGAGCGATGGCGTAGCTTCCTTCTTAAAGGTGTTGCTTGGTATTTGATGATCTTGTGCTAGGAGCATGGTGGAACATCTTCTGTGGGGGGGGGGGGGGGGGGGGGGGGCAAAGGTGGGGTCTCCTTCGCTTAGTTGATCCGCCTTTATCTCTCTTGTTTCTTTTTCTTTTTCTTTGGCTTGTGTTTGCTCCTACCTTAGCACTAGTTTGTTTTGAGACTCGTTGTATCATATGGTTGCTATATTAATATAGCGGGTGAAGGCCTATTTCAATAGACATGTTTTAGTACGTAGATCTAGATAAGGACGAAGAAAGTACTATATGGTACTATATGGAGTACTATATATACTCCCTTTATTTAAAAAATATATAATATTTTAGACTTTTTCTAAAACACATGTATCTAACTTTTAGTGTGTAAATTCACTTATTTTGCTCTGAAACTGTACACTAATATATAGATTTTTGAAAATGATAACTGAGGGAGTGTATACAGTATGAAAATATGTTTGACGATGTATACGGTGTTGATTTTGGATTGTGATATTAATATTTTTTTTTAAACTTAGTCAAACTGTAGCTGGAGAACGGATACCATAGTGAGACATGCTGTGAGCCGAGAACTCGTCCAAGTTCAACGCACTCGCACTGCGTACTGGTATTTTGTGACGCAAATTACCCGTGCTACCGTGAGAACTGAATCGAGTGACAAATGGACGTCGTGCTTCCCTCCACATATCCATCGGCTCCGTGGGCTTGAAAAACGTGGCCGGTCGCCACCACCGCACAACAACTAACTGCAGTAATAGTACTCCGTACCAAACAACAACTCTGTCATATCCTCTCCTCTCGTCTGCTCTCGATCTTGCCCCTCGGCGCCCCGCCTGCTTCCTGCGTTGACCGCCACCGCAGGAACGCGCGCGATCCATGGCGTCGGAGGGCAACAAGCCCAGGAGCGAGGAGGAGTGGCGAGCCGTCCTCTCCCCCGAGCAGTTCCGCGTCCTCCGTCAGAAGGGCACCGAGTCAGTAAACTACCATCATCTCTCGCTTCGTCCTATTAATACTGAGTTATTTCAATCTTTGGTTGCCTTGCCTGCCGTGTACATCATGTATGTTTAGGGGCAGAGTCGTATTATGCTGTGCGTGATGTTCTTAGTTATCCCCTTTCTTTTCCTTGGAGGCGTGGGGATGCTCGTGTGGTTCTTTTTTCTTACAGCAAAATAGCACCACTCCTTTCAAACAGCGTTAAATCGTTGATTAAAAGAGGTATAATGCCCATGGTGTGTGCGGTGCCTGAGATGCTACAAACATGGCCATCGATTGGTAGGAGGATGCTTGGAGTTTCGAACCTGTCCTAGAGTCACAGACGACCGATTCTGCCTGTTGACTTTGCGTGCCAGTGCCTGTTCCTCTGTTCTTCTTCATTGATCATGTCAGTCCTAATTGAACAATTGGATCCTCTCATTTTCTAAAGAAGTTATGTTTACTTACTGTAACCGGTTGGCTAAGTTGACTTCTGATAAGAAGGAATTTTCTAGAATTTAGAGTAGAAAAACGGTCGTGTGCCAACTTGTTAATCCTATCCAGGATATGCATCTAAATTTACTTCCTTCTTCTTTTAACCTGACATCATGCCAATCCTAATTAATTATTGGATCCTCATTTAGCACTATTCCAACAAGTTGAGTTTTACTACTGTAAACCAACCTGTCTAGGCTGGCAACTGACAATAAGGTATTTTGAACTATGGACACCAACAAGGATATCTAGTATTAACTTAATTATTCCATTCACGACTTGCATCTAAGTTTACAGTTTTATGGAGCTAGAGTCTAGGCCATAGTTTTTTTGCTTCCCTTTTATTCAGGTTGGAGATACTCTTCACTGGTTGGTTATATACCATGCCGAGCATGTGGCACCAAAAGAAGTTGGCTGCCTTTTCATGGAACTTCAGTTTGGAGGAAGTTAAGACTCCAGTTGGGCGCTATATATTTTTTCCTGTTCCTTTGGGGAGCCAACTGAT
Source organism: Avena longiglumis (assembly GCA_030063025.1). Taxonomy (NCBI): domain Eukaryota; kingdom Viridiplantae; phylum Streptophyta; class Magnoliopsida; order Poales; family Poaceae; genus Avena; species Avena longiglumis. The sequence continues at coordinate 442,709,244 of CP125975.1, read as the reverse complement.
TCATGGGAAGTTCCTGCATTACACATAGCCATATAGGTGCAAAAGAGGGTAAAACTGCTTCCGGCGTTCCTCTCAAAGTTGGTTTGACTTGCACTTTAAATTCTCAAATTCATGTGTGTGTACCTTAATGCACTACAAGTGCCAAGCACCCCTAGCGGCACTGTAGCACGCACAGTGTTCATGTCAGCCCCGTTAGAGTATGATTTGCTGGGAAGTAGAAATAAGGACAGCAATTTCCGTTGTGCGTTGTGCGACGGGTTTACTTATAGACGTATTCCATGACTAGTATTAGATATAAACTTTCTTATGCCCTCCGTCCTAAAAAGGATGTCTCAGATTTTGCATGTATATAGACGCAAATCTGAGACATCCTTTTTAGGACGGAGAGAGAGATAAGTTCCATCAGATATCAAGATTGTTTTTCAGGGTCAGGCAAGTCTGTCTTTATAAACATGAATAGGATATGCATGAATGCATTCATTTTCGATGAAGCAACAAATAATTGAAGTCTCCCATGTAAAGTTTATTGTATCTCCTTCCTACTAAATCCCCTCCATTCAGCAATGGCATGTTCTGCATTATAATTCCCTGATGTGAATCAAGGATCACATCAATCTGCCATTGTTTACTGGAATAATTCCTATCGGTGAAATCATAGGACGAATTTTGACCTGCGTACCTAGCAGTACCACCATTCTATGTTCAACATTCAGATTTGAATAAATTTCAAATCTCGAGCTGCTTTACCACCTGTATAAGAGGTCAGGGGAGTAATAAAGTGCATGTAAATTACTGGCGCAAATACATACCCAAGTATTCAACTTGGTTTATTTGTTAGGAGCCTGATCAAACTGTTCAGCATTGTGTCATAGTTTTGCTAAATGGTTCAGCATTGTGTCATAATGTTAACTTTCGGTAGCATATCATCTATTATCCTGGCTCTGAAGTTTGAACATGTTCTGTAAGTGGGCGTCATTCTGAAGAAGAGTGCTAAAAAAGCGTGAAGTGTACAAACGGCCCACTGACTAAACAACCAGAAAAGCTGCAACACCTATATAAACTGAAAAGTTTTGCTTAATTAAAGGGGGCTAAGCTCTGAAGATTCAACATGAAAACCTTGTTTGTCACCTGTTGCGTAAAATTATTTCTGAAAACGGTTCCAGCATGCCCGTAGCGGAAGGCTTCAAACTAATCTTACATTGCTATCCAGGTTGCCTGGAACAGGTGAGTATAACAAGTTCTACGGTGGTGGGGTGTACAACTGTGCTGGCTGTGGAACGCCCCTGTACAAGTCCACCACTAAATTTGACTCCGGCTGTGGCTGGCCAGCCTTCTTCGAAGGACTTCCTGGAGCTATAACCCGGACGGTATGCTTCCGTACTCAAGAGCCATTCACATGTACAGTACAGTATTTGGATGAGATATTGAATATCACGTTCCCTTGTGTTCAGGCCGACCCTGATGGTAGGAGGGTTGAGATCACATGCACCGCTTGCGGCGGGCATTTGGGCCATGTCTTCAAGGGAGAAGGCTTCAAGACGCCCACCGACGAGCGCCACTGCGTGAACAGCGTTTCGATCAAGTTTACTCCTGCCTCCTGAACCTTGTTTCTGAAGTCATTTGGATGTACTCCCAAGGTCTTAAGCTGTCGAAACAAAAACACAATAATGATTATGGTCCTAGAATCCCCTTTTCATGAACTTCCTTAATCAGAAACTCTGGAAAGCGGATACGCAATGTGGATAGGGTCCTGCGAAAACATCTGCGTGACTGTAAGTTACTTCGCCAACATGTACATGTGCATGTTCCGACTGTAAGTTATGACTGAAAGCTTTCTGCATTTCATATGAAATGCTTTACTGGTTTATGTATTTGCAAATGGCGTCTTAGCTACTTCTGCAATGATATTTTGCTGGCTTTCGATTAATCCTGCTGCACTAGAACGCACCTTCATCGCCTGTGAGGCTGTGCTTAGCGTTCTTCTAGGCCAGGTAGAGCATGACATTCCACTGGTCCTCAATCGTTGTGTTCCTGTTCCTGGGTCGCGCCTCTCATAACAGGTGCACACTGATCTGTAAACCTTCTTGACAAAGGGGAGATCCTTGTCAAAGTGGGTGATCTCCTGAGCCTTGAGGGCACGTACAGTGCGGGCGTTAATTGCCGACGCTAAGTTTAGATTCCTAGCCGTTATGCTTAGTTGCTGGCCGATTCCACGGGCGTCGACGTCCGTTTAGCCGCCGGGCGCTCTATTTTTTTCGTATAATTTTCTACCAGTAAATGCTATCCACGCGCGTGAGAAAATAAGTCGGACGTAACGTCTTGATTAGCGTCGGGTGTTGGAGGATTGAACGCCGTACTGGTTTATCTTTTTCCTATGAATTATTTTAAATCATGTAAGCTCCTATCTAACAGTCTAGCAATGTGCATGCCCTGAGGGAGGGGCCGGCAAAGGCAGCCACGAGGCCGGCCACGCGCAGCCAGCCAGTTGAGCGTTTGAATGCTTGCACAGATCCAACCAGACCGACCAGATGCAGGTTCTATGCACCCGTGAGATGCAAACGACGGTTTGTCCAGTTGTCTTGCAGAAGTGCTCCGGGCCAGGCGAGCAGCGTGAACCTCAAAGCACACATATTTAGGGTGTGTTTGGTAGTCTGGGTCTAACAAGAATCCCTTTCTGTCTTCATACATTCTGGGCCTAGCCTAGTTGAGCTGAGATTTTGGGATGTGTTTGGTAGCACGTGTTTTTTATACCTGTTGAGGTTAGATGTTGTTTGGTGGGTTCGTTTTTGTTCAGAGATGTTCAGGCTCATGTCCAAAAAATAAAATTACAAGGAGGTCAAAAAAGCAATCAGGTCCTCAGATCCTGACCACCGCATCGAGGATGGAAGTGGCATGACGAGCTTCGTGCCGTGGCGGCGGAGCTTTCTGTCGTGGCGGCTTGAGGAGGCTCTTGGCGGCAGAGCTTTCTGCCATGGCGGCTTGAGGAGGTCGACGTGCCTCGGTGCCTTCCCGATGGAGCTTGATGTCGTGGAGAAGGGCGGCACTCGATGAGGCCTTGCTCATCTGTGCTCGTCCATGCTCATCGATGCGGAGCTCCTCCGTGCTGCGGAGGTTGGAGAGAGGAGGCGGTGCAGATCTGGGCGGTCTAGTGGTGTAGTCCGTCGTCAAGGAGGAGGCGGTGGAGGCCGGCGTCGAGGAGGCGGCGAAGGTTCTTATCAAGGACAAGCGCGTTCAGAGGTGGAGAGAGAGAGAGAGAGAGAGAGAGAGATGTGATTTGGGGGAGAATGAGGGTGAGGGGCGGTGACCCCTATGGGTTTCGGGCCCAGGGGCAGGACGCGGGAGGGAATTTTGGGGCAAGTTCAGCCCTGCCGAGGAGCGAAGCTCGATTTCAGCTTCTCTATCGGGCATGGCTGAGAGCTCTTTTTCGCACGAGGTGGGCAGTGCTAAGATGGCCCGACTCGAGCTAACAAACAACAAAAAAGCCTCTTAGCTAGGTTGGGGAGAGAATATCTGGGCTCACCCGATCTATCAAACACGCCCTTAGATTATCTCCACCGGCGCGTCTGAAAGTGTGTCAGCACAGCAGGACATGCTTCGGGAGCGCGAGATGAGCATACCTGTATTTTGAGAGTGCCTTGCCACACAGGTAGAACCGCAAAATATCTCTAATTTAATAAAAATGGTAGCAAATTAAAAGTAACACGACAAGGTAGCACAAATTAAAGTGATCTAGTGAATCACATATCTTGATTATGGATAATCTTGTTCTTCTTGCTCTACTAGTTCTACTAACTTAACCCTAACCCTAGATTGGTGGCACTATTCATCGTCGTTGGAACATAGAACCTCAGGTGCCGAGGTAGCGAAAGGCAGCGCTATCGTCGCCGGAGCGCAAGCCCTTAGATGTTGAGGGAGCGGAAGATAGCCTTGTTTAAGTGGATGTCGCGGCCGAGCGAGGCCCTACTTGTTGAGATCCTCCTGAGCTTCTTCGAGGAGGATGCTTGCGGCCATCTCGTCGGGGTTTGCGCCCACCTCGCAAAGGCGCTCCAAGTGAGCCTCATTAAGGGATCACAAGAGACTTGATTCATCTCCAAAAGGAAGAAATACTTTCATGAGGACGTCCCACCTGAAGGGGCGGCCGATGGTCCGAGAGACGGGTCCTCGCTTCCGTGTCGGTACGGAGCCCCCGACCTCCACGTCATGGGAGGGACGTCACAGCCGCATGTTGCATCGATGGATCTAGGTTTCGGCGGCGGCGGGTGGTAGCTGGATGAGAGTGGATGGAGAGAGTGGGTGCTCCGGTCATTAACTATGTTGGCTCACTGTCAAGCCGCTGACTCGGGAGGGGGTCGTCAGATACGACGTGTCATTGATTGCCAATGCCCCCGGTTCACGCCTATGGGTAGGGGCTGACACTTGGGTGCTGGATAAAGAATTGGGCCTTGGGTGGTGCCATTTTTCCCTGGTACTCCCAAAGAATGTTTGGGGCGGTTGGGGTGCCTCGTTGGAGATGCTCTTAGGCCCGAGGGAATGCTTAGGGGCATGTGTGATAGGATGCATGAATTTTGGGTATCTCGGGAGCAAGGCCCTAGGGGAATTACCCCGTTGAAAACGAGACTTGCGTCATGTTCAACACTTTGTTTGGCTGTTCGGTTTTCACTTGGCTGCATGGGGTGGGCAACTGCCCCCCCTTGTTTGGTAGGCTGCACACAATACTTTTTCGCTAGGCTGATGCAAACCAATGGTGGTTGCCCACATGAGGTTGCATATGGTTACCATGGTCCACATATGATGAGTTTACCATGTCATTGCATAATACATCCGATCACAGAGAGGAATCGGAAAAATAGGAGCTTGATGATCACCAGAAGCACGTCGACAACATTGAAATCTCCTAGCCTACTATCTCAGACCTGATCAACCATTGCCACAACTTCAACAATCATAGCTTGAACAACCATTTTGCTGATCAGCCCCAACATCATCAGTCAAGAAACTATGGTACTCTGCCTCTGCCTCCTCTCTAGTTTACCCTTTATAGTTTTTATTAGAGAAATCATTGAGTTGATCTGGGCACATCCTCCATGAATTTTAGAATCATGAATGTCTCCCTTTATACACCACATAACACTAACATCGCACAAATATAACTAGTTAGGTACACCAATACAAGCATGAATAATCATAACAAAGCATGAAAAGTTCACACCGGATCAAGCAAATGAAGCTGGTACCCTAGGCCTTGTTTTCAATGAGGTGGTTGAGATCCTCCATGAGAGACTCCTCTGTGAATCCAAAAATGTCCATAATGGCCTTGTAGAGGTCAGGGTGCATGTTAGTAGGCTTGTTGTCCCTGATGGCATGTGCGACGTCCTAGGCGGCGGTGGTGATGGTGGAGAAGTACATGATCTCGTTGTTAGAAAGGGAGCCACTCTCCCTCTTCCTTGCAGAAGCCTTTTCAAGGCCGTCAGTGATGGGATTCATTGCATAGAAAACAAAAAATACGGTTGAACTGCCAAGATCATATCTAGGCGATACTTGTAACGGTTACAGATGGACTCACCCTCGTAGACCGTAAGCGGGATAACATTCCCGAAAAAAACGTGGTTGATTTAGATGTAGACGACCGTCCTTGAGGACGTGCAGATGATCAGAGCCACAAACGGGCAACGCCTCCATAATCGGTCACACAAACTGTGCGCCATCGACTCCTGAACCCTCGCTCCATCCGGGCAGGGGAAATAGCGGATCCTTGGGAACCCCAATAGCGCTACACCATGGTAGTGGTGGTGTAAGGTAAGGTTTAGAGAAGGGCTTCACCCAGCACCTTTTATAGAGGCAATGGACAAGACAAGCAAGGGGGAGAAGATGCCAACCAAAGGGCATATGAGAGGGGCAAGTGAGAGTGTGTAAGAGGGAGGAGGAGGCCACCTTATTTTATAGGGAGAGGGGGGCAAGTCCCCCTCCTTGGCCGGCGCCATGGTCTGCCCCTTCCTCTCCTCTCATTCACGTGAGTGCTCTATCCACTCACATAAACTCCACCTCCACTTTCTCCCATTGAATCTCCACTCAAAAAACAAAGGTCTTTCCAGTAAAGCACTTTAATTCTCTTGTTTTAATGCAACTCAATTTAATGAACACTTAATTTAATGAGTACTTCATTTAATGAACACTTCATTTAATAAACAAATTAACATTTCGATCTCTTGCTTTGTATCGATACCCTGAAACTATTTTTGCAGAACAATTTTCTATAGTAGAACGACCGAGAGGTTTCAGATACAGACCCTTGTATTCCGAAAGCGGTTAACGTTCCGAGAGTAACGTGGTCGAAGTAGTCGTGCTCGTAGCCGACCTCAAGGTCACGAAGATCCTCGTAGGTCACTGATACGTTGGAAATGTATCTATAATTTTTGATGCTCCATGCTTGTTTTGTATCTACTTTGCTTTACTTGTCCACACTTTGAGGTGCTTTTTACATGTTTTCTGGTACTAACCTATTAACAAGTTGCAACAGTGCCAGATGCCTGTTTTCTGCTGTTTTTGGTTTTAGAAAAGTTAGTAAAGAAATATTCTCGGAATTAGACGAGACAAAGGACAAAGTCAATTACTTTTCGTGGTGAACAAGAAGTCCAGAGGAGAGCCCGAGGGGCCGGCCAGAGGGGCCAGACCCACCCCAGGAGCGGGTGGGCCCCACCCCACGCCTGGCTAGGGTTTGGTCGGCCTGGCCGCCGCCTCGGTCTCCCCCTTCACCTATAAGAAGCCCCCGATGCAGAAACCCTAAGTACCCGATCATAAATCCACGAAACCGTCTAGAGATGCCGCCACCATCGTCCCTAGATCGGGGGGGGGGGGTCTGAAGTTCTTCTCGGTACCCTGCTGGAGGGGAGATCATCCCGGAGGCCTTCTCTCCGGTATGATGCGTGAGTAGTTCCACTTTGGACTATGGGTCCATGTAGTAGCTAGATGGTTGTATCTCCTCCTTTGTGCTTTCATGTATAGATCTTGTGAGCTCCATTCATGATCAAGATCTAATCTATTTGTAATCATGCATGTTGTGTTTGCGGGGATCCGATGGATATTGAGATTATTATGTTGGTTTGATTAATGGTTTTGTCTTTATGATTCTATCATGTCTGTGTTGTTTGTGATCTTGCATGCTCTTCGTTGTTAGTAGCTATCTTGGCCAAGTAGTTGCTAGTGACTCCAAGAGGGGGTATTTATGCTCGATAGTGGGTTTATGCCTCTAGTTTCCAAGGGAAGTGACAATAATCTCTTCGGTTGTAGATGTGCTGTTGCTACTAGGGAGAAAACAACGGTCTCTTGTTCATGGAACATGTGGACTGTTTACCTTACACACTTTGCTTAAAGCAGTTGTCTGTTGCTTGCAACTTAATACTGGAGGGGGTTCAGATGATAACCTGAAGGTGGACTTCTAGTCATAGATGCAGTTGGATGGCGGTCTATGTATCTTGTTGTATTGCCCAATCAACCTCATAGGATCTCTCTGACTAGTAATTGCATTGTTATGCCTTGCTCAGTTCCTGTCAATTGCCCCGCTGTAATTTGTTTACCCTTCATGCCATGTTGTTTATTTAAGGAGAGCACCTCTAGTGAACTATGGACCCCGGTCCAATCTTTACCATTAATACATCTTCCACTGTTACTTGTTTACTTGATGCAAACCACCATTACCTTCCAAACCATATGTTTAATCCTTTGTTACAGCAAACCGGTGAGCTTGACAACCTCACTAATTCGTTGGGGCAAAGTCTTGAATTTGTGTTGTGCAGGTCTCCGCGTTTCTTGCAACACCTGTGTGACGTTTCCTTCCTCTTTCTGGTTCGATAACCTCGGTCTCAACTGAGGGAAAACTTGCTGCTTGCTGCTTCACACCTTGCTCTTGGGGTTCCCAACAGGCTCCACATCAACATGCGCCATCAAGAAATTTTCTAGCGCCGTTGCCCGGGAGGCTAAGGACGTCTTCACTAGGGGAGTCCTTCACTTCCTTTCTCTTTACTTTGTTTTTAGTTTGCTTTGTTTCTTTTGCTTGGTTTTGTTTGCCTCTTTTAAAAAAACCCCAAAAAATAGTCTAGTTTGGTTTGCTTTCTTTATTAAAAAATACAAAAAAATTAGTTCCTACTCTAGTTGCCGGTCTGTTATTGCCTTGCTTGGTCATGCTTTCTATCAATGGATGGTTTCTTTGAAACTAGTTCTTATTGGCAAGGTGGGTTCAAAGAAGAACAGAAGTATTATTATAAGGAACACCGTTTGTCACAAAAAGGTAAACACTTATGAGAACAAATTGATAAGTTGAATACTATTGCTAGAGACGTGTGCTCTACTCATAATGTTACTTATTGCTTTGATAAATCTTGTTGCTGCAGGAGGTATAAACACCTTCCTTTTCAGTTTGAGTATAATGATAATGTTACCATATCTTCTTATGTTAAGGGAAATTATGACTTTTATGATGTGGAACAAATTGAAGAATTTATTGCTTTCAAGGGTGTATTTGAACTTGCTAGTTTGCTAATACTGATGCTGCATCTTACGAATATGAGGTTTATGAGATACTTAAATTCTGCTTTGATAATTACAAGGAAGCAAATGGCTATATTCTTGAATATTTTAATAGATGTTTTTCGCAAATGGGAGAGACTAATGCCTTGCAGGAGCCTATGGAAGAAGAAATTGTTGAAACTGGAAGCTCATTAGATGAAAAAGAGGGGGAGAGTGATGAACAAAAGGAGTAAGAATGAATTATCTACCCATGCCTACCTTCTAATGAGAGTAACTCTTTATCCCTTACATTATTTGATTGTCCCCCATGCTTACCAAAATAGGATGAATGTTATGTTCCTGTGGATCCTTTTGAAATATCTACTTTGGATAAAACCCGTGGAGGTTTTAATCCCACTATTTTTGAGCTTGATAGAAATTATGTGTTTGTAGATCATGAAAAGCATGCTTTATATGATAGCTATATTGTTGAGTTTATTCATGGTGCTACTGAAAATTATTATGAGAGAGGAAAGTATGGTTGTAGAGGTTTTCATAGTACTGAAACACCTCTCTATATGCTGAAAGTTTTGAAGTTGCTCTTGTTTCATCTTCATATGCCTGTCACTTTGTTCTTTGTGAATTTATTTGCATATAAGATTCCTATGCATAGGAAGTGGGTTATACTTAAATGTGTTTTGAATTTGCTTCTTGATGCTCTCTTTGACTTCAGTTCATAATTCTTATGTGGGCATCTTCTCAAGCTATCAAGCATAACTTAAAGGCGTTAAAGAAAAGTACTTGTTGGGAGATAACCCAAGAGTTTCCTTGATTCTTGGAAGTTATTACTTCTGTAATGACCTCTCCTTATCCTTTTTGTTTGATTTTTGTGCCAAGAATGACCTCTAATGAGAGGGAAGTAAGATTTTGGAAGTTGCTGTCCCGAAACAGATTTCTGTCCTCCACCAAAAAAATTCGTGAGGAGGCTCTGTAACTCGGATTGAGCTGAAAATTTATGAGTAAATCCCCCAGCATGTTAGATAACTTTCCTTAGTTCAACACTTTTTGATTTGAGCAACAGAAGATGTTCGAAAAATCGGTTTCTACCCGCTGGTCTGTTTTGACAAATTTCTGCCATTATTTGCATTTGCTTCTTATTGATTCCTTTTTGAGTTCTCTTTAGGTAAATTGAGATTTTTGAAGGATTTACTACATTATCTTGTGTTTTAGTGAAAAGCCTTGCTGTTCCAAAGCTTTTCCAGTGGTCTAATATCTTTTGAATACACTAATGTTGCTAATGAAGATTCTATGAAGTTTTGTGTGAAGGAAAAATTTTAGGTGTAGAAAGAGAATGATGCAATGAGATGAAGAATGGACAAAAGCTCAAGATTGGGGATGCCACCATGGTGTCACCCCAAGAAATATCCAAGAGGTACAAGCGTCAAAGCTTGGGGATGCCCAAGGCATCCCCTTCTTCATCAATAAAAAGTTCAGGTCTGTCTAGACACTTCGTTTTTATTTTTTCATGCACAGTTGTGTTGTTCTTGGAGCGTCTTAGTTTTTGTTTGCTTTGTTTAGTTTGTTTAGTTTGGTTGAGTAGTTTGGACCCCCTCTCTCGCTGTGTTGTTTTGCAAATAAGTTTGCTTGGTGTTGGAAAGGAGTAGTAAGTTCTTGCTTGAAGTGCAAGAGGAGCTTGCATTGACCGTGACTTAGATTTTAGCATGACATGCTAGGTGTTGTTTTAGCATTATGCTTAGTGATTATTGTTGTAGCATGTATTGTTCCAAACAATTGGGATTGCTTAGTGTGCCTTGAATAAATTATGCATTGTTTTAGCATGCAAAAGCATAGTATTGTGGAGCCTATTGGGAACCCCAAGAGCAAGGTGTGAAGCAGCAAGCAGCAAGTTTTCCCTCAGTTGAGACCAACGTTATCGAACCAGAAGGAGGAAGGAAACGTCACACAGGTGTTGCAAGAAACGCGGAGACCTGCACAACACAAACTCAAGACTTTGCCCCAACGAATTAGTGAGGTTGTCAAGCTCACCGGTTTGCTGTAACAAAGGATTAAACATATGGTGTGGAAGGTAATGGTGGTTTACATCAAGTAAACAAGTAACAGTGGAAGATGTATTAATGGTAAAGATTGGACCGGGGTCCATAGTTCACTAGAGGTGCTCTCCTTAAATAAACAACATGGCATGAAGGGTAAACAAATTACAGCGGGGCAATTGACAGGAACTGAGCAAGGCATAACAATGCAATTACTAGTCAGAGAGATCCTATGAGGTTGATTGGGCAATACAACAAGATACATAGACCGCCATCCAACTGCATCTATGACTAGAAGTCCACCTTCAGGTTATCATCTAAACCCCCTCCAGTATTAAGTTGCAAGCAACAGACAACTGCTTTAAGCAAAGTGTGTAAGGTAAACAGTCCACATGTTCCATGAACAAGAGACCGTTGTTTTCTCCCTAGTAGCAACAACACACCTACAACCGAAGAGATTATTGTCACTTCCCTTGGAAACTAGAGGCATGAACCCACTATCGAGCATAAATACCCCCTCTTGGAGTCACTAGCAACTACTTGGCCAAGATAGCTACTAACAACGGAGAGCATGCAAGATCACAAACAACACATACATGATAGAATCATAAAGACAAAACCATTAATCAAACCAACATAATAATCTCAATATCCATTGAATCCCCGCAAACACAACATGCATGATTACAAATAGATTAGATATTGATTATGAACGAAGCTCACAAGATCTATACATGAAAGCACAAAGGAGGAGATACAACCATCTAGCTACTACATGGACCCATAGTCCAAGGTGGAACTACTCACGCATCATACCGGAGAGAAGGCCTCCGGGATGATCTCCCCTCCGGCAGGGTGCAGGGAAGAACTTCAGATCCCCCCGATCTAGGGACGATGGTGGCGGCGGCTACAAACGGTTTCGTGGATTTCTGATCGGGTACTCAGGGTTTCTGCATCGGGGTCTTCTTATAGGGGAAGGGGGAGACCGAGGCGGCCGCCAGGGCAGGCAATCCCTAGCCAGGCGCGGGCTAGGGCCCACCCACGCCTAGGGTGGGTCTGGCCCCCCTTGCCGGCCCCTCGGGCTCTCCTCTAGACTTCTTGTTCCCCATAGAAAGTAATTGACTTTGTCCTGTACAATTCCAATAATATTTCTTTACTAACTTTTATGAAACCAAAAACAACAGAAAACAGGCATCTGGCACTGTTGCAAATTGTTAATAGGTTAGTACCAGAAAACATGTAAAAAGCACCTCAAAGTGTGGACATGTAAAGCAAAGTAGATACTAAACAAGCATGGAGCATCAAAAATTATAGATACGTTTCCAACGTATCAACATCCCCAAGCTTAACTCCTGCTCGTCCTCGAGTAGGTAAGTGATAAAAAGATTATTTTTTGAGGTGACATGCACCCTCACAATAAATATCCAACCATTTACAAGCATTGAAAGCTGGGATCAAAGAACTCTAAACATGTTCATGAAAGATGGAGTTCTAACAATAGGACATAGTAACTATGCATGCAACATGAAAGGCTACAAACAAAGATCATGAATAACATGCATTGAAAAACGTTTGTTTGTTTCACATACAGAAAACATAGCATAGTGGTAATCAACTTGTCCCTCATAGAGTAGCAAATAGATGCATAGGATACCTGCAAAGTTCACAAGGGTGACTAGAAACAAGTAGCACAAGAACAAGTAATAACACAATATGCATCAATTAATAAGCTTTGGAACACTACACATAGAATGACAACTATGCTCTCTTAATGGTTCCTAAAAGTAGAAGTTGGAGACTCAATAGTGGTGGAAGAAAGTCCTTTTTGTAAAGGAAGCAGGGATTACAAGTTTCAAAAAGAGCTTACAAAAATTATGGTACTTGTTAGCTTTCAGCCCGCATTGCCCCTATCATAATCATCTTGAAGTGGTTAAGGTTAAAGTGGAAAAGTTGGAGTATATGATTGACGAAGTATAAGTTGGCAATCTCATGCCCCTTGAATACGAGGGCCACACCTCATGCATACTCAACTTTGGGTCTAGGTAAGTTCTTGTCACTGTAAGTATTTGCATATCATTGAGAACCGCCAACGGGGTACCCCTTGCACATGGTATATGAGATTTTCCATAACCAAAATGACAAGGAAAGCAGACAATGAGCATCTCAGCAATCTTTTTATTTACCATATGCATAGCTTTTTTATTGAGGATGCTTCATAGATAGCTCACTATGGTGATGCTGCAAGTTTCCACCATGATTAGGCATGGCTTAGGCTAGCGGCCCAGGCGTTTCTCTAACAGAGGATACAAACTCCATGGACTTACAAGTTCCCTCTTTATTTCACACCGGTGACATCCATAGACAAAAGAACATGATATCAACTGAGTACAACAAGGTACAAGTGCAATGTTGAAAACGTTCCCCTTGATAGCACGGTTCTGCTAATTCCAACTTATAAGTGCAAGCATATACAACAAAGTTGTCATAATGTTTCAAGTTTATTATGGGCAAAAAATAAAGTGTGCCATCAAGTTCGTGAGGGCTTTAATCACTAAGTTTTCACATAACAAAGTAGTTTTTAATTGGAAGATAGTTGAAAACAAGAATATACTTGGAATGGCGTAACACACCATGCATAGGAATTTATAGTGGACACTTTGGAATAACTTGGTTTCTTGGGAGTTGGAGGCATGAGTAGAACTTACTCATACAAGTGGAGGCTAGCAAAAGACTAGGAGCAACCAACTAAGAGAGCAATAATGGCCATAATCATGCAGTGCAACAAAGCATAATAATCAAAGCAAAGAGTGGTACTACAAGTCAAGGACTAAATGATCATAGAGGCTAATGGTGACTTGTGAGAGTCATAACATGGTGTGAGCATGTGCCAAGTCAACCCAAGCAAAGCATCAAAGGATAATACCACAATACTATGCTTTTGCATGCTCAAACAACGCATAATTTCTTCAAGGAACACTAAGAAATCCCAATTGTTTGGAACAATAAATGCTACATAAATAATAACTAAGGATAAGGTCAAAACAACACCTATAATGTCATGCTAAAGTCTAAGTCACATCCAATGCAAGCTCCTCTTGCACTTCAAGCAAGAACTTACTACTGCTTTCCAACACCAAGCAAACTTATTTGAAAAACAACACAACGAGAGCGGGGGTCCAAACTACTCAAGCAAACTCAACAAACTAAGCAAAGCAAACGAAAACTAAGACGCTCCAAGAACAACACAACTGTGTGATACGTTGGAAATGTATATATAATTTTTGATGCTCCATGCTTGTTTTATATTTACTTTGATTTTATTGTCTACACTTTGATGTGCTTTTTACATGTTTTCTGGTACTAACCTATTAACAAGTTGCAACAGTGCCAGATGCCTGTTTTCTGCTGTTTTTGGTTTCAGAAAAGTTAGTAAAGAAATATTCTCGGTATTTATGCTTGATAGTGGGTTCATGCCTCTAGTTTCCAAGGGAAGTGATAGAAATCTCTTCGGTTGTAGATGTGCTGTTGCTACTAGGGAGAAAACAATGGTCTCTTCTTCATGGAACATGTGGACTGTTTACCTTACACACTTTGCTTAAAGCAGTTGTCTGTTGCTTGCAACTTAATACTGGAGGGGGTTTGGATGATAACCTGAAGGTGGACTTCTAGTCATAGATGCAGCTAGATGGCGGTCTATGTATATTGTTGTATTGCCCAATCAACCTCATAGGATATTTCTGGCTAGTAATTGCATTGTTATGCCTTGCTCAGTTCCTGTCAATTGCCCCGCTGTAATTTGTTTACCCTTCATGCCATGTTGTTTATCTAAGGAGAGCACCTCTAGCGAACTATGGACCTCGGTCCAATCTTTATCATTGATACATCTTCCACTATTACTTGTTTACTTGTTGCAAACCATTACCTTCCACACCATACGTTAAATCCTTTGTTACAGGAAACCGGTGAGCTTGACAACCTCACTGATTCGTTGGGGCAAAGTCTTGAGTTTGTGTTGTGCAGGTCTCCGCGTTGCTAGCAACACCTGTGTGACGTTTCCTTCCTCCTACTGGTTCGATGACCTCGGTTTCTTACTGAGGGAAACTTGCTGCTATGCTGCTTCATACCTTGCTCTTGGGGTTTCCAACGAAGCGTCCCACGACAAGTACTGGGTGCCATCAAGCTATTTTCTGGCGCCGTTGCCGGGGAGGCTAAGGACGTCTTCACTAGGGGAGTCCTTCGCTTCCTTTCTCTTTAATTTGTTTTTAGTTTGCTTTGTTTCTTTTGCTTGGTTTTGTTTGCCTCTTTTCAAAAAAAAAACCCAAAAAATAGTCTAGTTTGGTCTGCTTTCTCTTAAAAAAAACAAAAAAATTAGTTCCTACTCTAGTTGGTGGTTTGTTATTGCCTTGCTTGGTCATTCTTTCTATCAATGGATGGTTTCTTTGAAACTAGTTCTTATTGGCAAGGTGGATTCACAGAAGAAAAAAAGTATTATTATAAGGAACACCGTTTGTCACAAAAAGGGAAACACTTATGGGAACAAATTGATAAGTTGAATACTATTGCTAGAGACATGTGCTCTACTTATAATGTTACTTATTTCTTTGATAAATCTTGTTGCTGCAGGAGGTATAAACACCTTCCTTTTCAATGTGAGTATAATGATAATGTTACCATATATTCTTATGCTAAGGAAAATTATGAATTTTATGATGTGGAACAAATTGAAGAATTTATTGCCTTCAAGGGTGTATTTGAACTTGCTAGTTTGCTTGAAAATACTGATGATGCACCTTATGAACGTGAGGTTTACGAGACACTTAAATTTTGCTTTGATAATTACAAGGAAGCAAATGGCTATATTCTTGAATATTTTAATAGGTGCTTTCCACAAATGGAAGAGACTAATGCCTTGCAGGAGCCTATGGAAGAAGAAATTATTGAAACTGGAAGCTCATTAGATGAAAACAAGGGGTAGAGTGATGAACAAAAGGAGGAAGAATGGATTATTGATGACCCACAAGTATAGGGGGTGTATCTTAGTACTTTTGATAAATAGGAGTGTCGATCCCAACGAGGAGCAGAAGGTGCTGAATAGTGGTATGGAGCAGGAAATCCCTGTGAATACTTAGCAAACAGATTTTTAGTGGTTTTCTGACAAGGAAACAAAACAAAGAGCAAGTAACATAAGTAAAGAACAAACGGAGCAAGTGGCCCAATCCTTTCTTAGCAAAGGACAAGCCGGTGGAAATACTTATAAGGACCAAACATTCTCGAGGACACAAGGGAATTCTGTCAAGTGCTTTCGCTTCAAATAGCTGAGTACTCTTCTTTGGTGTTTGTAAGTGTTGTGTGGATGAACCTGCTAACGCATCGCCTTCCTAGGACTAATACATACTTGTGATTAAACCCCCTGCAAACATCCATAACTACAGGAAAGTAATTAAGATATAAATCTAACCACAACCTTAAACTCTGAGATCCTACACTCCCTTGTGCAAAGGTGTCCTAACAGGGGTTTAGGTTTCTGTCACTCCGGCAACCCCACAATTAGTAGCCAAATACACAATGCATTCCCTAGGCCCATAAATGGTGAAGTGTCATGTATTCGACGTTCACATGACACCACTAGAAGAATAACACCACAACTTAAATACTAAACCATTGAATAATAACTCATCACAGATTCACTACTAACAACATGACTTCTCCCATGTCCTCAAGAACTAAACGAACTACTCACAAGACATCATATGGATCAACATCAAAGATGATATGGTAATGGATAACAATCTGAACATAAACAATAATCCAATGGTTCCACTCACAAGCATCAAATACAATAGTATTAACACCGGGAAAGTTTCCCCTAATGAACTAAGCAATATCCAACACAATTGTTATAGCGGGACGGAGTGGTGATGATGGTGCTGGTGGAGATGATGGTGTGGATGATGATGATGATGATCCCGATGAAGCCTACACTACTAGGAAAAAGGGCATGCGTGGCGCACCTGGAATGGCCATCCGTGGCGCACTAGCAGTGCACCGCTAGCCTCACGCTGCGGCTATCTCCTAGCCGTGGCGCACTGCCTGGTGCGCTACAGTTATGTCAAGATAGGCGTAGCACACCTGCTAGTGCGCCATGGCTAGGAAGGCAGGTGCGCTATGGGTAGGATCTTCTGTGGCGCACGTTGCAGTGCGCCACGAAACTGCGCAGGTGCGCTTTAGCTAAAAGCTATGGCATGTGCGCCACAGAAGTTTTTTTAATTTCAGAGCCAGATGATATACAATACAGATTATGTACAATATTACAGGCAGATATACACACAGATACAAGATATACATTTATATATATAAATACACAATTTGCAAAACAATATTGAAACAAATACATATAGATAAGTCTCATACATGAATACATAGTATAAGTTACATTGTTTCGATCAAGTTACAAAGTAGGTGGTGACATGCGAATACATGTGTCTCGAATAAGTTAGAGCTCGGAAGCTCGCCTAGACATCTAAACTAGCTAGACACAAACGCGGGATAAACAACCAAAGACGATAAGCATCACCGCGATGAAGGTGTAGGTCTTCATCCGGTTCCTCGTCCTAACTCCCGCTAGATAGCGCGTGTATCTAGCTTCCGCCTCCGCCATAGTGTTGTACCCTTTGTAGCTATTGCCACTGAAACGGTGCACCTATCTCCGACAGTCTTCCCAATCATCGTAGACTCCGGGAACCCGTTCCTTGTACACGACGTACCATGTCATCTACAAGTTGACAATAATAATTAACCGGTGATTGAAAAAAAGCATGTATAATTAAAGTCGCATATGAAGATACACTTATAGAAAGTACTCCTAAATCAAAAAGACCAAACTCAAAAAGCATGCCTCATATATAACTAGGTTGTTCGACACAGGAATATGCTACGATGGAACTATCCGCCAAGTAGGATGCACAACACCTGGACCTGTGCATGGCACAAGGCGGACAATCCCATCGCAACATATTCACATATATAGTGTTCCACGGCATTTCAATCATCGGCATTCTCGAAAAAGACCAAAGTAACTCAAAACTCATGCCTCATATATAACTAGCTAGGTCGTTGGACACAGGAATATGCTATGATGGAACTGTAAGCCAAGTAGGATGCACAACATCTGGACTTGTGCATAACACAAGGCTTACAATCCCATCACAACACATTCACATATATAGTGTGCCACGATATTTCAATCATCGGCATTATTCTCGAAAAATACTAAAGTAATTCGAAAAGAATGCCTCATATATATACATAGGTCATTGGACACATGAATATGCCACGACGGAACAGTTAGCCAAGTAGAATGCACAACACCTGGACTTGTGCATATCACAAGGCTAACTATCCTGTCGTAGCACATTCATATATATAGTGTACCACGACATTTCAATCATCGACATTACTCTCGAAAAAAACCAAAGTAACTTAAAAAGAATGCCTCATATAGGTCTTGTGCATAACCTATATATATAGGTCGTTGGACACAGGAATATGCTACGACGGAACCGTGAGCCAAGTAGGATGCACAAGACCTGGACTTGTGCATATCACAAGGCTCAAAATCCCGTCGTAGCACATTCACATATATAGTGTGCCACAGCATTTCAATCATCGGCATTCTCGAAAAAAGACTAATAAATTAAGGAAAAAATAAGGACCAAAGTGAGCAAAGGACCAAAGAGTAAGCAAAAAAAACCAAGCATTGATTGATATATAATAATAATAAGCAAAAGAAGTAAGCGATGATTCATAAACCTAATAAGCTAAGTAGTAGCATGTACACTTGTCCACGCATACACAAAGGTCATCTATAGTTTGGAACTACAACTAGGCCAACATCAAGCCTTCTGGCTCGGCTTAGGGAACGGGAGGACGCCTTGTCTCGTCATGAACTTCCTATAGTCACACTGTATCTCTAGGCGATCTTCTATGTCACGGTTATTCGGGATATTTCCTCCGTAGAAGATCCCCCCAGAAGTCATGACATCACGAAAGATGATTGCCCCAAACTGCTGCTGGATGTGATACATCTCTTGTCTAATATCTGAATCAGTGATCTTGGCTTTGGCCCACTGTTTGAGATGATCTGACAGCGTAGAATTCTGCTGGTATAGTAGGAACACCCTCATGTGATGGTGTAAGATCCCTCCTTTATAAAGGAAAAGGATCCCTGTGATTGCAATGCTAGTCCCTGGATCAATGCTAGCATCCAAAGTTTAAGATGAAGTACACAGAAACAAAGGTCATTATTATAGTCATTCCAGAGACAAACATAGTCGTTACAACTCCAAGGCCATAGGCCTAGTAGAAGAGTTTGAATAAGTAAATAAATAAAAATCTTCATCTTCATGTGCCACAGGAAAACATGTTGAGTGTAGACTCATGACTCCTAATCCTCATCAGAGTAACCTGCAACATCATAAGTTACAGCCACAGTGGGTCAATACATTGGAATAGTATTGGAAAGTGATACCTTAGTATAATTTAGGTGTACTAGATACTATATGCAATTTGGCTAAGTGTAGTTTGGCTTGCTTTGCTCAAAATAGGTTTTGCCTATTAGTTGAAATCACTAAGTTTTTCTTTGTCAAAACTTTTCCCAAGGAACCACCAATAGACATTGAGGTCCTTCACCCTTGTTCACCCACAAGTTTTACTTAGAAATTGGGATGAGGAGATTCTTGATAGATTCCATGTCTTGATGCTCAAATTGTCCTTTTCCAGGGACATGGCTAAGTACTTAGGTTCTTCCATCTGCAGAGGTTGTTCACTTTCCCCACAAGCCTTGATTTTCACCAAGACAGGACCTTTCAGAAGCCTTCCCTTAGACCAAATGGACGCGTTCCAACCTATCATCCCAGTACCACCACCTGTCCAAATGTCTAAGTTCTATCAACCTATGTGATCCTGGCAGAGCCCATATTGCCAAGTGGCTGCACTAGAAGCTTCTTAACATTTGGCCTATAAAATCTCTTTGTTCCTGGGTGCTTTCCACAAGTGAGATACACAAGGTAAACCATAGAAATGGGCCTTGTGTAACCACTCAACATAAACCATTCCTTCCTGTAACACCGCGGTTCTGAAAAGACCGACGCTTCTGTGTGACATGCCAATCCCTGGATCGGTTCATTGGCCCACATCAGAATAAGATGAATAACATAGAAAAATATCCGTGTATCATGATTAACAAAGATCCAGAGTACCATTATTACAATAAAAGCTTAGCTAAAGGCTAGCTCAAATTATTCAGGTAGCAACATAAATAAAGTAAATCCTCCATTCTTCAAATTGCCCACAAGTGAACAAGTGCCGAGTGGAGTACCGTGGCCTATAACGATTACTCATAATCGGAATAACCTGCAACATGAAACGTAGCAGCCCCGAAGGGTCAATACATGGAATGTATGGCAAGTAGAGCTAGTAATGGAGACAATAGTACTAACATCTACATGCATATTTGGCAAGTGGAGCTGTGTCTCGCTTGCATTTGCAAAAACCTTTGTCTTACTTTCATAAACAGTTTTTGATTTTCTTTGAAAAGATCCCAATTAAGTTAACCCAACAATATTAAAACAATTATGAAATTAGAATGAGCGAGAAACATGTCATGGAATCAATATCAAGCAACTCAGTTGTCCATAACCGGGGACACGACTAATCGATTAGATTATACACCCTGCAGAGGTTAGTACACTTTACCCATGTGACTTGGCCATTTCATTGCACCATCACTCTCATTTTGGGTGATGATAGGGAGAAGTCCAAGAAGAGACTGTTCGGGAAGTAGCACCCCAATCCCGACGCGCACCGGTCCAACCTACCAAAATTCTACATCTCTGGATACGCGGGTTCGGGTTACCACAACCTACTAAGTCCAACCAACCGCCCATTTCATTATTGGCACATGGTTGTACACTTAAGCTACACAATAAATAAGCCAATCAATTTCTCTCGATACCTGGGTGCCTTTCCGTAATGAAACCACCAAAAATTATCAATACCATCACACCCAGGGGATTCATTGATTAAGTTGTTTTAGTTTTCACAAAACCAATACTTTTAGAAACAAGTTTCAGTGATGTAACCCAGCCCTCGTTCATCATAGCATGGCTAAGCACACCTACCAACGGTGTTTCATCTACAAGGAGTCCCTACCACATAATAGGACATAGCATAGCGATAGTATCGTCCAACACATGCATCTACAAAATACACGACAATGCATTGAAAATAGTAGGACAATATCATAAACAAAGTAGCATCTACTTGCCTTGGTTGTAGCGGTCGGAAGAACAATCCACACACGAGCAAGCGTTGCACTCGTCACAATCTACACGACACAATTGCAATCATAAACAAACAATCCACAAGCATATGCTACAAAGATGATGCATGAAGGTATGCAAGACAAGTGAATTGGTGCTACAGCTGCACCACATAATAGAAATCAGTAGAGGTACTGATTGCATGCATGGAAAATAGTTTTAGCGCAAGGAAAACTATTATGCAAAAAGTAATACTCGAAACTAGAGCTAGAACTCAAATAAATCACTACCGGTAGTATACTGTTTGTAAAATCTTGGGAAAATTCTACCGCATAGGCATCGCTGGTTAGAAACAGTACCAATATGAATTACTCAAAAAGGAATTATAAAACTCCCCGAGTAATTGAAACACTGCAGAAAGCCACTAGACAGTTTCTGCAGAAGTTTTCACTGTAAGCCTATCTTTTTAATTCACGATGAGATTCCCCTCATTCCACTGAATCCAGGGACAATCATACGCAATTTTTGGAGCTACGGATCTTTTTCTACGAATTAATTACTCCAAAAGGCCATTAACTCATTTGATTAAACTGTACTAAATCTTGCTGCAAAAGCCTGAACCAAAGGTACCTCAAGAGTCTACACGACTTACTGAATCTACACATATTTTATTTGCAATTTTTGCCTCAGCGGTTTAATTTCTACGCAATTTACAAGTTTCTATCGAAATCTGTCAACTAAAACGATTAAAGTAATTGCCCAGTCAACTGTGTCTGTTGACTGGTCAACGCGGCTGCTGACTGGACGTCTGACTAGTCAACGCCTGAGTCTGACCGGTCAACGGCCGATCTGGACCGCTGATCTGAAATCTAACGGCGGCTGTGGACTCACCGGAAACGATCGGCGAAACGGACGGCGGCGAGTTCCGGACGGTGGCGGCGATCGGTTCCGGCGACGGCGTTTCTCCTGCGCGGAAAAGAGACAGTCAGCGCGCAGATGAAGACGGTCACGCAACGGCGGCGTGGGACGGCGGCACGGCACGCGAGGCGTGCGTGCATGCGGGCGAGTGCGGCGCGCGGCAGCGGGCACGCTGGGCGAAGCGGCTCGCGCTGGCGGCAGCGCGCGCGTGGCGGCAGCGGCGGTGGTAAGGCAGCGGGCGCGAGCGAGTGAGCGGCAGGCGGCGCGGCGAAGCAGCGAAGCGGCGACGGGCGCGCGGGCAGGCGGGCGCAGCGGGCCGCTGCAGCGGCGGGGCAGCGGGCGAGGCGGCGGCGCTGGCGGCGTAGCGCGGACGGCGAAAGGCGGGTGGCGGCGACGAACCTGGGGCGGCGGCGGCTCGGCACGAGGATCGAGGCGGCGGCGGCGGTTCCTGGAGAGGCGGCGGGGCGCGGCGATCGAGGTGGGAGGGCACGGGTCCCGAGGCGGGTGCGGGCGCGATCTACGAGGCAGGGGCGGCGGCGACATGTGGGGTCCCTTAAGTGGGGCCCTCGCGCGGGGTCCTATGCGGATATGGCGCGCAGTTGGAGGCGAAAAGGGCAAAAAATCGGCCCGAGAATCGGCCCGTTTTTCTATCTTTTAATAAAACGGCCGCAACTTTTCCGTACGAGCTCCGAATCGAGCGATTCTTGCTCCTACGGTTTTGTAAAATCGAGGGGAACAATCTAGGGTCAATGGTTGAGCGAAAAACTAGGCTACAAGGGTGGCAACACGAGTTCTTCTAATGCCTCCCGCGGGAGCCTCGTAGAAGAATAGAAAAGGGGTTTGAAAATAGCGTTTCGCCGATTCTTTTCAATCGACGGTTTTTCATGGAAAAGCATGATGCGATGATATGTATGATATGCAGAACCAAATCTAAAATTTGGGATGTGACAAGACTAACCCCCTTAAGATGAATCTCGTCCTCGAGATTCGGCGCGGCTAGCAATTAGGTGTGGATAGTCCTCTCGGATGTCATCCTCACGCTCCCAAGTGGCTTCCTCTTCCGTGTGGTGGCTCCACTGCACCCTGCAAAACCTGATTGTCTTGGTACGGGTAGTCCTCTCCGCTGTCTCAAGAATCTTGATCGGTTTCTCCTCATAGGTCAAATCATTCTCAAGCTGAACCTCCTCTAGCGGTACAGTGTCTCTCAATGGTGTATCCACCATCTCTGGATGGCACTTCTTCAGCTGGGACACGTGAAACACATTGTGAACAGCGGACAGAGCCTCTGGCAACTCCAACTGATAGGCAACCTCTCCTTTGCGTGCTAAGACTCGATACGGTCCAATAAACCGAGGTGCCAGCTTACCCTTAATTCCAAATCTCTTGATTCCACGAAGTGGCGACACTATGAGGTATGCTCTATCACCTATCTCATACACCACTTCCTTGTGCTTGGCGTCAGCGTAGCTCTTCTGCCTTGATTGTGCTACCTTTAGCCTGTCCCTAATCAAGGCGACCTTCTCCTCAGCGTCCTTGATCAAATCAGGCCCAAACAACTGACGTTCTCCTACTCCATCCCATAGCAGTGGTGTCCGGCACCGTTTCCCATATAGCACATCGAACGGTGACGTCTTGATGCTGGTTTGATAGCTGTTGTTGTAGGAAAACTCAGCATATGGCAAATTCTCATCCCAACTAGAACCATGAGCCAAAGCGCAAGCTCTCAGCATGTCCTCCAAAAATCTGATTCACCCTCTCGTTCTGTCCATCAGTCTGTGGGTGAAACGCTGTGCTAAACTCCAATCTAGTACCGAGTGACTCGTGCAGCTGGCGCCAGAAGTGTGAGGTAAATTGGGTGCCCCTATTAGATACAATACTCTTGGGAACTCCGTGTAGGCACACAATCCTGTCCATGTAAATCTTGGCAAACTTTGCACTAGTATAAGTTGTCTTTACCGGTATAAAGTGGGCTACCTTGGTCAAATGGTCGACCACTACCCAAATAGAGTCATATCCTGACCTGGTCCTGGACAATCCTGTGATCAAATCTATTCCCACTCTATCCCACTTCCAATCCGGCACGGGCAATGTCTGTAGCAGTCCTGCTGGCTTCTGGTGTTCCGCTTTCACTCGGCTACATACATCACATAGGGCAATATGCTCCGCGATGTCTCCCTTCATGTTGTTCCACCAGAATCTGTCCTTTAGGTCCATATACATCTTCGTATTGCCCGGATGTATGGAATACGGCGAGTCATGAGCTTCCTGCAGAATCAACTTCCTCAACTCTGGATCGTTAGGGATGCACAAACGATCTCCATACCACAAGGTACCTTGCTCATCCTCGCGGAATTCCTTTGCTCGATCCTCCTTCATCTTTTCCCTTATTTCATCCATCTCTTTGTCTCCCACTTGAGCCTTCCTAATTCTGTCCTATAGCGTTGGTTGGACTTCCATTATTGCCAAGTATCCTTCAGATACAACCTCCAGTCTAAGGTCCTTGAACTGCTTGCACAAATCCTCAGGCAATTCCCCAATTGTCAATCCGTTGGCATAGACCTTCCGGCTCAGAGCATCTGCTACTACATTGGCCTTTCCTGGGTGGTATTGCAGATTCATATCATAGTCCTTGATAAGCTCCAACCATCTCCTTTGCCTCATGTTCAGTTCCTTCAAGTGAATATGTACTTGTGCTCTTGTGGTCGGTGTATACATCACAGTGTTTTCCCATTAAGTAATGTCTCCATACCTTGAGCGCATGAACCACTGACGCTAACTCCAAGTCATGTGTGGGGTAATTCCGCTCATGGTGCTTGAGTTGCCGCGAGGCATATGACACTACTCTCCCATATTGCATCAACACACTCCCAAGTCCCTGTCGAGAAGCATCACAATACACTTGGAAATCCTTCTGAAGGTCTGGTAAACACATAACAGGTGCGCTTACTAGTCGACGCTTCAGTTCCTGAAAGCTGGCTTCACATATGTCTGACCATTCAAACTTCCTCTCCTTCTTCAGAAGTTCAGTCATCGGCTTAGCAATCTTGGAAAAGTTTTCAATGAACCTCCTGTAATATCCAGCAAGACCCAAAAAGCTTCGAATCTCTCCTGCATTATTGGGTGCTTCCCACTCAGTTACTGCAGTCACTTTGCTTGGATCAACAACGACTCCTTCTCCTGACACGACATGTCCAAGAAACCCAACGGTGTTAAGCCAGAATTCACACTTGCTGAATTTGGCATACAACTGATGTTCCCTCAGCTTCTCCTTAATCAGTCGCAAATGCTTCTCATGCTCAGCATCATCCTTGGAATATATCAGTATGTCATCAATAAACACCACCATGAACTTGTCCAAATACTCCATAAATACCTTGTTCATCATGGTCATGAAATATGCCGGGGCATTCGTTAGTCCAAAAGACATAACTGTATACTCATATAATCCATACCTAGTGGTGAAGGCGGTTTTTGGTACGTCCTCCTCCCGGATCTTCAATTGGAAGTAGCCTGATCGCAGATCAATCTTGCTGAACACCTTTGCTCCTTCCAGTTGATCAAACAAATCATTTATGTTTGGCAGAGGGTACTTGTTCTTAATGGTTACTTCATTCAGCGAGCGATAGTCCACCACTAATATCTTGCTGCTGTCTTTCTTCTCCACGAACAGAACAGGTGCACCCCATGACGACGAACTAGGCTGAATGAATCCCTTTTCCAGCTGCTCTTTCAACTGCTTCTTCAATTCCTTCAGCTCATCCACATCCATCTTATATGGTTTCTTTGCTATAGGTCCTGTTCCCGGCATCAGGTCGATAAGAAACTCTACTTCCCTGTCAGGTGGCATCCCTGGCAGCTCTTCCGGAAACACGTCGGGGTAATCCCTAATCACTGGCACAGTATCCATGCTAACCCCCTTAAGAGAATTCAACTTACAACTTCACGGTCGCACAGCCGACTTGAATCTAATCCTCTTACCATCCGGGGTTTTGAGTGAAACAGCTCGCTGTGCACAATCTATGTGTCCCCCGTGCATAGACATCCAATTCATACCCAGAATAACGTCTAATCCCTGTGATTCCAACACTACCAAATGTGCACTGAAGTGGTGTGTTCCAATCCTCACAGTTAAGTCGCGGCATCCCGCGCTAGCTATCATATCTCCTCCAGGTGAACTCACTCTAATAGACCTTTTCATAGAATCAGTAGGTAGCTTATACTTATCCACAAATGCCCTTGATATGAATGCATGCGATGCACCAGTATCGAAAAGTATAAGTGCAGGGTGAGTGTTGATTGGAAACTTACCAATCACAAGGTCAGGCTCATCTGGAATCTCCTCCACATTCATGTGGTTCACTGTGGCCTTCTCGTTGTTGGTTGGCTTCAGTCCTTTCCTCTCCGGACAGTTGTCAGCATAGTGTCCCTTCTGTTTACACTTGAAGCACGTCACCTCACTCAGATCCTTCTTCACAAAGCTGCGATCACGGTTGCGGTCATGTCCACCGTGTCCTCCAGAGTGGTGAGAGTGTCCTCCCTTGTGGCTGTGGTGGTTGCTCCTATGATTGTCATGACGATGCCCATCGCCTCCATGGTGGTGGCAGTCATGGCTCCCATGGTCACTTCCTCCATGCTTGGAGTATCCATCATATGAAGTGCGAGACTTGTGATGTGAACCAGAGTGGTGATTGTTACTCTTTCTCTTGCGGTTCTCC
Source organism: Avena longiglumis (assembly GCA_030063025.1). Taxonomy (NCBI): domain Eukaryota; kingdom Viridiplantae; phylum Streptophyta; class Magnoliopsida; order Poales; family Poaceae; genus Avena; species Avena longiglumis. Next base: position 442,682,739 of record CP125975.1, on the reverse strand, counting down.
ACCTGCTTGTGCTTCCCTTCCAAGATCCTGGCCTTGTCCATAAGCTCCTGGAAAGTGGGGCAGTAAACCACCAGTAGCTGTACTGAAAGCTCATCACTGAGGCCATCCAGGAATCTCTCCCTCCTTTTTGCATCCGTGTCAACATCCTCAGGTGCATAACGGGACAGGTTGTTGAACTCCTCAATGTACTCGGCCACTGTGCGATTGGTTTGGCGCAAGTTGCAGAACTCCTTCCTCTTCAGGCTTAGAACTCCTGAAGACACGTGGTTGGTCCTGAAACCTTCCTCAAACATTGCCCAAGTCACAGTATCCAGCGGGTGGGTTATCTGAAAAGTGTCCCACCAAGAAGCGGCTGGTCCCTCCAGTAGGTGAGCGGCAAACCTCACCTTCTCAGCATCAGTGCATCCGATAGTTACCAGATCCTTGTTGACTGAATGCAACCAGTCGAGAGCAACCATTGGTTCCGTTGCAGTAGAGAACTTAGCTGGCCTTAGCCTCAGAAATCTGGTGTGAGCATCTCCCTGAGGCTGATTGTTTCCATTGTTGTTGTTCTGATTTGCCATGAACTGAGTCATCACTTGGGTCAGCTGTTCCTGAGCTGCCATGAGCTGCTCCAACTCAGTGGGTTGCCGGCGGGGTGGAATCTGCGGTTCAGCACAGGTAAGTTTAGAGAGAAACAACTACGATAATAGGTCTCTACCCATGCATTATGATCAAACAACAACAAGCAATGGCAGACAATCACAAGCAAGCAACACAACAACAAACAAGTGATCCAGCAACATCCCAGGGGTTATCCTATCAGTATATACCTACTGAAATAGTTTTGCAAGAGTTGGCAATGGTTAACTAAACAGTTGATCAACTAAACAACAAAAACAGCAATCTGCCAGAACAGTCCAGCAACGTTCACGAATTTTTACGCCTGACTTAAACTCGTCAGAAAATTTAGCTGATTTTTTCACATACAGTACAGAGAGTTTCGCATCAGCCCAATTTTTTTCATATTTTTCCCAGTTACGAGAAAAATATGAAAAATCGTACAGTACTGTTGTATCAGCAGAAAAGCTGCAGCGAAAATAACACAGATAGTAACCAAACTTGCCATAACTTTTTCATAAAATTTGCACAAATAATTCCTGGGATATTGGAGTATACAAATAAGCAACTAATCACTCTTAAACTAACACGAACTAAGCTTCACATCGATCGAGACTAATCCTAACGAATTTGCCTAACGTGGACTAATTGGTGGATTTCTATCTACTTCTTGAAGAGGTTGCGGTAGGTCCTTGCGGTCATGCGTTGACGCTTCGGCTCGCGGTACAACCATGACGGCGGAGTGTACACTTCTCCTGAATCATCACTTGATATCTCAAACTCCACCTCTTCCGGATCCTCCTCTTCTTCTTCACTCTCAGCTGCAACTGCAACAACTTCATCTCCTCCACCATCATCGTCTCCATCATCATCATCCTCGTCATCATCATCATCATCGTTCCCACTATCATCATCATACCCATTGTTGCCATAATCTCCATTGTCATCATCAAAGGGTGGATTCAGCTGTGCTTGAAGAGCGGCAATCTGGGCTGTCATAGCTTCAATAGTTTGATCCCTTTCCTGGACGGTTCCTTGCAACTATTTTATGTTCTGGGTGTTCTCCTGCACCGTACCATGAAGATGAGCTATGGTTGCATCTCTGGCTATCAGGGCATTCTCCAGAACTCCCACAGCTTCATGCAGGGTGTCAATCTCCTGTCCTTGGACCACCATACCATTGCTAGCAAAATCTGCAATCTCCTTTATCATCATCACTTTCTCAGCTAGAGGTCCATTCTCCCTTTCCATGTCCTCTATGTGCCTCCGACGGGGCGGAATGTTGTTCCTGTCGCCCGGGGTAACCACAATGTGCCCATCTTCATCACGCCTCCCATAGTCACGGTAGGGTGAATCTGCTGGCAGTAGGTGTCGGACTTGATGGCACTGGCGAGACAGAGCTTCATGCATGGCCAAGTTGATTCCAAGTCCCCAGTTGCAGTATGTCTTGGTGTAGATCAAATGCACAGGGTTTGGCAAGGCGGCATCCCTGAAGATGAAGGTGGTGATCTCCCAAGCATCCTCACCATATCCATAGGTGTACAGCCTTCTTCCCTTGAACATGGGCAGTGACAATCCCAATGACTGCGAGAATTGTGCTAACTGCCTTGCAAAGGGCCTTGGTGTCTCCATGGTGGCATACTCAGTCCTGACTTCTCCCATCTATCAATTAAAGAGGAAAGTGTGAGAATAGCATATGATAAGAATTTTACGAGAGAGAAAGGCATAAGATGAAAGACAAAGTTAATATAGGTTTTAATAAATCTATGGTTTCATAATCCAATCCTAGGTCACGATCCTACAGTCGACACACGTGCTCTGATACCATCATGTAACACTGCGGTTCTGAAAACACCGAGGCTTCTGTGTGACATGCCAATCCCTGGATCGGTTCATTGGCCCACAACAGAATAAGATGAATAACATAGCAAAATATCCGTGTATCATGATTAACAAAGATCCAGAGTACCATTATTACAATAAAAGCTTAGCTCAAGGCTAGCTCAAATTATTCAGGTAGCAACATAAATAAAGTAAATCCTCCATTCTTTAAATTGCCCACAAGTGAACAAGTGCCGAGTGGAGTACCGTGGCCTATAACGATTTCTCAGAATCGGAATAACCTGCAACATGAAACGTAGCAACCCCGAAGGGTCAATACATGGAATGTATGGCAAGTAGAGCTAGTAATGGAGACAATAGTACTAACATCTACATGCATATTTGGCAAGTGGAGCTGTGTCTGGCTTGCATTTGCAAAAAACCTTTGTCCTACTTTCATAAACAGTTTTTGATTTTCTTTGAAAAGATCCCAATTAAGTTAACCCAACAATATTAAAACAATTACGAAATTGGAATGAGCGAGAAACATGTCATGGAATCAATATCAAGCAACTCAGTTGTCCATAACCGGGGACACGGCTAATCGATTAGATTATACACCCCGAAGAGGTTAGTATACTTTACCCATGTGACTTGGACAGCCCAGCTCGTACCATCACTCTCATTTTGGGTGATGGTACGGAGAAGTCCAAGAAGAGACTGTTCGGGAAGTAGCACCCCAATCCCGACGCGCACCGGTCCAACCTACCAAAATTCTACATCTCTGGATATGCGGGTTCGGGTTACCACAACCTACTAAGTCCAACCAACCGCCCATTTCATTATTGGCACATGGTTGTACACGTAAGCTACACAATAAATAAGCCAATCAATTTCTCTCGATACCTGGGTGCCTTTCCGTAATGAAACCACAAAAAATTATCAATACCATCACACCCAGGGGATTCATTGATTAAGTTGTTTTAGTTTTCACAAAACCAATACTTTTAGAAACAAGTCTCAGTGATGTAACCCAGCCCTCGTTCATCATAGCATGGCTAAGCACATCTACCAACGGTGTTTCATCTACAAGGAGGCCCTACCACATAATAGGACATAGCATAGCGATAGTATCGTCCTACACATGCATCTACAAAATACACGACAATGCATTGAAAATAGTAGGACAATATCATGAACAAAGTAGCATCTACTTGCCTTGGTTGTAGCGGTCGGAATAACAATCCACACACGAGCAAGCGTTGCACTCATCACAATCTACACGACACAATTGCAATCATAAACAAACAATCCACAAGCATATGCAACAAAGATGATGGTATGCAAGAGAAGTGGATTGGTGCTACAGCTGCACCACATAATAGAAATCAGTAGAGGTACTGATTGCATGCATGGAAAATAGTTTTAGCGCAAGGAAAACTATTATGCAAAAAGTAATACTCGAAACTAGAGCTAGAACTCAAATAAATCACTACTGGTAGTATACTGTTTGTAAAATCTTGGGAAAATTCTACCGCGTAGGCATCGCTGGTTAGAAACAGTAACAATTGGAATTACTCAAAAAGGAATTATAAAACTCCCCGAGTAATTGAAACACTGCAGAAAGCCACTAGACAGTTTCTGCAGAAGTTTTCACTATAAGCCTATCTTTTTAATTCACGATGAGATTCCCTCATTCCACTGAATCCAGGGACATATCATACATAATTTTTCGAGCTACGGATCTTTTTCTACGAATTAATTACTCAAAAAAGGCCATTAACTCATTTGATTAAACTGTACTAAATCTTGAAGCAAAAGCCTGAACCAAAGGTACAGCAAGATTCTACACAACTTACTGAATCTACACATATTTTATTTGCAATTTTTGGCCCAGCGGTTTAATTTCTACGCAATTTACAAGTTTCTACCGAAATGTGTCAACTAAAACGATTAAAGTAATTACCCAGTCAACTGTGTCTGTTGACTGGTCAACGCGCCTGCTGACTGGGCGTCTGACTAGTCAACGCCTGAGTCTGACCGGTCAACGGCCGATCTGGACCGCTGATCTGAAATCTAACGGCGGTTGTGGACTCACCGGAAACGAACGGCGAAAAGGACGGCGGCGAGTTCCGGACGGTGGCGACGATCGGTTCCGGCGATGGCGTTTCTCCTGGGCGGGAAAGAGACAGTCAGTGCGCGGATCAAGACGGTCACGCAACGACGGCGTGGGACGGCGGCACGGCACGCGAGGCGTGCGTGCATGCGGGCGAGTGCGGCGCGCGGCAGCGGGCACGCGGGGCGAGCGGCAGCGGCGGCGGCTTGGCCGGGCGGCGGCAGAAGAAGGAAGCGGCGGCAGAAGCGGGCGGCGGAGCGGAAGCAGAAGGCGCGACGCGGCGAGCAGCGCGGCGGCAAGGCGCGGCGCTGGCGGCGGAGCGCGGCGACGGCGAAGCTGCGGTGGTGGCGACGAACACAAGGCGGCTCAGACGAGGATCGAGGCGGCGGCGGTTCCTGGAGAGGCGGCGGGGCACGACGATCGAGGTGGGAGGGAACGGGTCCCGAGGCGGGTGCGGGCGCGATCTACGAGGCAGGGGCGGCGACGGCAGGTGGGGTCCCTTAAGTGGGGCCCTCGCGTGGGGTCCTATGCGGATACGGCGCGCAGTTGGAGGCGAAAACGGCAAAAAATCGGCCCGTTTTTCTATCTTTTAATAAAACGGCCGCAACTTTTCTGTACGAGCTCCGAATCGAGCGATTCTTGCTCCTACGGTTTTGTAAAATCGAGGGAAACAATATAGGGTCAATGGTTGAGCGAAACCACTAGGCTACAAGGGTGGCAACACGAGTTCTTCTAATGCCTCCCGCGAGAGCCTCGTAGAAGAATAGAAAAGGGGTTTGAAAATAGCGTTTCGCCGATTCTTTTCAATCAACGGTTTTGCATGGAAAAGCATGATGCGATGATATGTATGATATGCAGAACCAAATCTAAAATTTGGGATATGACACTTCCATTCCACCCAGGTGTTTCATTTACTTAGTTGTTTTATTAGACAAAACACAAGTCCAAAGACTTAGAAATATTTTTATCATAACATGTATATTTCACCAACCCTTGGTTGCTACTATCTAGGCTAAGCATGACATAGATAAGCATCTTAACTTAGAAATTTCTAACAATTCTACAACTACTAGGATTTCCCAACATGGCATATAAGCAAAATATAGCATGCAAGACTAGCAGAATATTTCTAATGCTTAGTAGAAAACATAGGGATAAAAATATCACGAAGTACCACTTGCCTTGGTAGTTTGGAGAGTAGCTACACTCCTCACAATCACAATCACTATTGGCACCAAAATCTACACAAAGAATCATAGCCACAAATCACATACAAAACATATACAAACAAAAATATATGAATGCATGCAATATCATATGTGATGATTTTTAAATCTCAACAAAGCAAGTGTACAATACTGGTTCTTAAACAAGTTAAAAACTTGCCAAAAAACATTTATTTAAACCTTAAAACATTTCTCAAACAATTCATATACTCAAATTAGCCCTACACATGTTTCTGTCAAAAAAACCATTTTAACAGAAGCAAAACTATAAACACCTTGCATAATTAGAAAGGGCTTGTTCTCCTGATTCCAATGATATAAAATTTGTCAAATTCTAACGTGGGAATCAAAAGTTATAGCTAAAACAAAATCAAACATCTAATAGATTCAATTCCCGTTTTTAAAACTAAACTGTTGCCACGCGTCTTAATCTGATTGGCCGGTACCGCTTCGCTCCGGATCGCGTCTGTGAGCCGTTAGATCTACTTAACCTGCACGACCCAGATCTACACATAACGTTTCAATAAGTGATCTAATTTCACGCGCTGGATCCAGATCCAACGGTCCTGGATAAAACGACCACGGCTGGGCGGCGCTGGCGGTGGCTACTGGCGGCGGCGTGCTCGGCCTACAGCGGCGCGGCGCTACAGGTGGCTCTGGGGTCGTCGGAGATGCTTACCAGAAACGTGACGATGCGCTGATGCTCAACCTGGCGACGGCTTGGCAAGGGGCGCACGGACACGGCTGCACGGGCTCGTTGGAGTTGCTGTCAGCGTCGGGCTCGGGTGGACGACGACGTTGGCGACGCTCCTGGTCACCCTAGCACGAACAAACGACATCAGGAGACGCACAAGACTACGGCGAATGTGTTTGTGTGAAACAGAGGCGAAGGGGAACAAGGGGCTCACCGAATTTGATCGCCGGAGTTGAGGTTGTCATCGGGAGCTTGCAGCGTTTGACGAAGTCAACGACCTAGGGCAGTACAGGACGAACCAGTGGGGTCAGAAGGTGCACAAGGAAGTTGTGAAGAGGCTCGTATGAACCAGAGGGATAGGGGCGCACGGGGCTCACCGGGATTGGTCGCCGGAGTGAGCTCTGTCTGCGGCGGCGCAAGGGCGATTGCGGGCAGCCTGGGGGCGTATCCGTCTGGCTTTGTTGGGGGAAATGGCCGCGTGGGGGAGGTGGTCTTATAGCCAGAGCGGGGGCGAGGATCGCGCGCGGTATCAAGGGAATTTAAGCGAGGAATCAACGCGGCAGTGAAGGGCGGAGGAAACGGCTGGCGACGTGGTCGTGGGCGCGATTTGGGGAAGATGAGGATGAGCTGGCGAGGTCCACCGGTCAGCGAGTGAAACAGAGAGGGGGTGGGGTCGTGTGGTCAGTGACCTGGTGGGCTCGTCTGCGAGTGAGAGAGAGAGGGGGAACCCGGGTGGGCTTAATGGGCTGGATTCGTAGTTGGGCCAGATAGGTGGCGCTGGCCTTTTTCCATTTCTTTTCTCCTTTTCTTTTTCTGTTTTGATTTTCTGAAATGATTTTCAATTCCAAATCAAAAGAGTTTGAATACAAATCTTCTCTAGGTTTTTATTCAGCAAACCTTGCACTCAAATGTGTGTCAAACACTACTGTTTACTGAAAACACTTGATCAAATGAAAATAAAAATAAAACCAAGCCTTTAAGTTATATATACAATAGGCATAATATTGGTTTTATTTACTCATTTTGTTTTGAAACTTTGTTCAAACTTTTGATGGTGCCTAAGTTTGAATTTCAAACCTTATTGAACCAAAACAAGTACTCTTCTCATTGGAAGATAGCACTAAGGCTAGAGCAAACTTACATGAAATAATAAGCATATATGCTTCTGTTTTGAAATGATTTGTTTGAAATCAAACCTATGTGATCAAGGATGCATGGATGATATGCATGAGTTTAAAACATGATTTTAGGGATGTTACAAATCTAACCCCCTTAAGGTGAATCTCGCCCTCGAGATTCGGATTGGCTAGCAAATAGGTGAGGGTGGTCTTTCTGAAGATCTTCTTCTCTTTACCATGTTGCTTCCTCTTCGGAATGATGGTTCCACTGCACTTTGCAAAACTTGATAATCTTAGTCCGTGTGACTCTTTCTGCAATCTCAAGAATCTTGATAGGCTTCTCCTCATAAGTGAGATCACTTTCCAATTGTACCTCCTCCAAAGGTATAGTATCCTTCAAAGAAGTTTCTTCCATTTCTGGATGACATTTCTTAAGCTGACTCACGTGAAACACATTATGGACAGCTGACAAAGACTCTGGCAATTCAATTTCATAAGCAACTTCTCCTTTACGACTCAGAATCTTGAATGGCCCAACATATCTTGGGGCCAACTTTCCTTTGACTCCGAACCTCTTCACTCCACGAAGTGGTGACACTCTAAGATAAGCTCTATCACCAACTCGTAGGTGACTTCTCTACTCTTAGGATCTGCGTAGCTTTTCCGCCGGATCTGCTATCTTCAACTCATCCTTAACCAACTTGACCTTCTCTTCGGCTTCTTTGATAAGTTCTGGTCCGAACAAAATTCTTTCTCCCACACCATTCCATAACAATGGGGTGGTACATTTTCTCCCGTAGAGAAACTCAAATGGTGACATCTCAATGCTGGCTTGATAGCTGTTGTTATAAGAAAATTCTGCGTAAGGCAGGATTTCATCCCAACTGGCTCCATAGTCTAGGGCACATGCCCTCAACATGTCTTCAAGAATCTGATTAGTCCTTTCTGTCTGTCCATCAGTTTGAGGGTGAAAAGCAGTGCTGAATTCCAATCTCGTTCCCAACGACTCATGTAGCTGTCTCCAAAAATGGGAAGTGAATTGAGTTCCCCTATCAGACACAATACTCTTGGGCACTCCATGTAGACATACAATTCTACTCATATAGATTTTGGCCAACTTAACACTTGTATAGGTTGTCTTCACGGGTATGAAATGAGCCACTTTAGTTAGGCGATCCACTACTACCAAAATAGAATCATATCCTGACCGGGTCCTTAGTAATCCGGTAATGAAATCCATACCAATCTTGTCCCACTTCTAATCAGGAATGAGTAGTGGTTGAAGCAAACCTGCTGGTTTCTGATGTTCCGCTTTCACTCTACTACACACATCACACAAAGCAATATGTTCGGCGATGTCCTTCTTGAGATTATTCCACCAAAATCTTTCCTTCATGTCCATGTACATTTTGGTGTTACCCGGATGAATGGAATACAGTGAGTTGTGTGCTTCTTGAAAAATCAGTTTCCGAAGCTCCGGATCTTGTGGAACACATATATGTTTCCCATGCCATAAAGTACCCTGTTCGTCTTCATGGAATCCTTTGGCTTTTCCCTTGCCAATCTTTTCCTTGATCTCTTCAATTTCCTTATCGATCTTCTGGGCTTATTTGATCTTGTCCAATAAGGTGGGTTGAACATCCAAAGACATGAGATGTCCTTCAGGCACAATCTCCAATCTGAGATCTCTAAATTGGGCACACAGATCATCTGGCAATTCTCCCTTAGTAAGGCCATTCACGAAAACTTTACGGCTTAGAGCATCCGCTACAACATTTGCTTTACCGGGGTGGTATTGCAAGCTCAAGTCATAGTCCTTGATGAGTTCTAGCCATCTTATTTGTCTCATGTTAATTTCTTTCTGGGTGAAGATATACTTCAAACTCTTGTGATCTGTGAACACTTCACAACGCTTTCCCAAAAGATAATGTCTCCATGTTTTGACTGCATGGACAACAAAGGCTAACTCTAAGTCATGAGTAGGGTAGTTCACTTCATGAGTTTTGAGTTGTCTCGAGGCATAAGCCACAACTTTTCCTTCTTGCATAAGTACTACAACCAAACCATGATGAGATGCATCACAATACACTTGGAAATCTTTTTCCAAATCTGGCAAACACAAGACTGGTGCTGTCACAAGTCTCTTCTTCAATTCCTGAAAGCTGAGTTCACAACCTTCAGACCAAACAAATTTCTTGTCTTTCTTAAGCAATTCTGTCATGGGTTTTGCTACCTTGGAGAAATTCTCAATGAACCTTCTGTAGTAACCTGCTAAGCCAAGGAAACTACGAACTTCTTTCACTGACTTGGGAGATTCCCATTCAGTTACAGCTGAAACTTTAGTGAAATGAGTTGGAAAATGATCCCTAAATGATATGCATGCATGAATGATGTGCAATCTTTGAAAACATGATTTTAGGGATGTTACAAATCTAACCCCCTTAAGGTGAATCTCGCCCTCGAGATTTGGGTTGGCTAGCAAATAGGTGAGGGTGGTCTTTCCAAAGATCATCTTCTCTTTCCCATGTTGCTTATTCTTCGGAATGATGATTCCATTGAACTTTGCAGAATTTGATAGTCTTAGTCCGAGTAACTCTTTCTGCAGTCTCAAGAATCTTGATAGGTTTCTCCTCATAAGTGAGATCACTTTCCAATTGAACCTCCTCCAAAGGTATGGTATCCTTGAAAGAAGTCTCTTCCATTTCTGGATGGCATTTCTTTAGCTGACTAACATGAAATACATTGTGAACGGCAGACAATGATTCTGGAAATTCAATCTCATAAGCTACTTCTCCTTTACGACTCAGAATCTTGAATGGTCCAACATATCTTGGGGCCAATTTACCTTTGACACCAAATCTCTTCACTCCACGAAGTGGTGACACTCTAAGATAAGCTCTATCACCCACTTCATAGGTGACTTCTCTACGCTTAGGATCTGTGTAGCTCTTTTGTCTGGACTGTGCTATCTTCAATCTGTCCTTAACTAGTTTGACTTTCTCTTCAGCCTCTTTGATTAGTTCTGGTCCGAACAAACTTCTTTCTCCCACACCATTCCATAGCTGATAGGGCAAATGTGTCCGATCTTTCGATGAGATGATGATAATCGATTTGGTGGAGTTCGGGCTTGACGATCCGAGTACACGTGCGAGAACGAGTGCCAATGCAATCGCTAGGCCAATCTCCTGGAGGTTACCGATCCTGCGGGAACAAGATCAGCCTGACCAGCGAGGGTCTTAATTCCTACCTGAAATCGAGAACAAGTAAGAACCAATATTGCAATCAAGATATTGCGGATTAAGAGGAAAACATTATTGAAAAGGTGGGATCCTGTATAGGTGCGAAGTACAAGAGGCCTCTGCAACGCTCGAGCCTTGGCGAAGTTGCTATGATGGCTAACTTAATGTCTAAACAAAATCCGAGTCTAGGGGGTCGGCTATGGGGAGTATTTAAAGGCGAAAAGGTGGGGTTTCGGCCAGCCATGGAAGTGGTGGCCGAATCCAACCCTAGAAGTCCTTTTCCCCTCAAATACGGACTCTAAAAAGTGGCTAATTAAAATCCTGCGAAAATTACATGGGCTTGTCCCAAAATAAAGGTGTCGCAGCACCATATTAAGCTATGGACGAACTCGTGAGGTATTGATCTTGAATATTTCGTCCAAGCCTTCCTTTTTCATTATGGTGGCCTCAAAGTTCGGAAATCTTCATCCGTGGCCTTCTCTTGGATCATCACACGCTTGCTGCCATCTCCATGCATGGCCATGCTCCAATGCTTGTCCCTCTCATCCATGCTTGGTCCATCATTGCTAAGAGTAAGAAATACATCTGATTTAGACAGCATCATATTCTCATTTATGTGAGGAATAGCTCCAAGAAACGAAAGTACCTGATAGTTAAGTTGTTTGGCACGAGATCTTGTGATGGGTCCTTGTATGTGTGTAGCTGTAGGTACAATGGCTATATCAATAGAAGGGATGTCCACATCAATAGCAATGGGGTGGTACACTTTCTCCCATAGAGAAACTCAAATGGTGCCATCTCAATACAGGCTTGATAGCTGTTATTGTAAGAGAATTCTGCATAAGGCAGACTTTCATCCCAACTGGCTCCATAGTCTAGGGCACATGCCCTCAACATATCTTCAAGAATCTGGTTGGTCCTTTTTGTTTGTCCATTGGTCTGAGGATGAAAAGCAGTGTTGAATTCCAACCTCGTTCCCAATGACTCATGTAGTTGTCTCCAAAAATGAGAAGTGAATTGAGTTCCCCTATCTGACACAATACTCTTGGGTACTCCATGCAGACATACAATCCTACTCATATAGATCTTGGCTAACTTAGCACTTGTATAGGTTGTCTTCACGGGTATAAAATGAGCCACTTTAGTTAGGCGATCCACTACTACCCAAATAGAGTCATATCCTGACCTGGTCCTTGGCAATCCGGTGATGAAATCCATGCCAATATTGTCCCACTTCCAATCAGGAATAGGTAGTGGTTGTAGCAATCCTGCTGGTTTCTGATGTTCCGCTTTCACTCTACTACATACATCACACAAAGCAATATGTTCGGTGATGTCCTTCTTGAGATTATTCCACCAAAATCTTTCTTTCATATCCATGTACATTTTGGTGTTACCCGGATGAATGGAATATGGTGCGTTGTGTGCTTCTTGTAAAATCACTTTCCAAAGCTCCGGATCTTGTGGAACACAGATACGTTTTCCATACCATAAAGTACCCTGTTTATCTTCCTGGAATCCTTTGGCTTTTCCCTTGCCAATCTTTTCCTTAATCTCTTCAATTTCCTTATCGGTCTTTTGGGCTTCTTTGATTTTGTCCAACAAAGTGGGTTGAACATCCAATTACATGTGATGTCCTTCAGGCACAACCTCCAATCTAAGATCTCTAAATTGGGTACACAGATCATCTGGCAATTCTCCCTTAGTAAGGCCATTCATAAAAACCTTACGGCTTAGAGCATCCGCTACAACATTTGCTTTACCGGGGTGGTATTGCAAACTCAAGTCATAGTCCTTGATGACTTCTAGCCATCTTCTTTGTCTCATGTTAATTTCTTTCTGGGTGAAGATATACTTCAAACTTTTGTGATGTGTGAACACTTCACATCGCTTTCCCAAAAGATAGTGTCTCCATGTTTTGAGTGCATGGACAACAGAGGCTAACTCTAAATCATGAGTAGGGTAATTTACCTCATGAGTTTTGAGTTGTCTCGAGGCATAACCCACAACTTTCCCTTATTGCATAAGTACTGCACCTAATCCATGATGAGATGCATCATAATACACTTGGAAATCCTTCTCCAAATCTGGCAGACATAAGACTGGTGCTGTCACTAGCCTCTTCTTCAACTCCTGGAAACTGAGTTCACATCCTTCAGACCAAGCAAATTTCTTGTCTTTCTTTAGTAACTCTGTCATTGGCTTAGCTATCTTGGAGAAATTCTCAATGAACCTTCTGTAGTATCCTGCCAAGCCAAGGAAACTACGAACCTCTTTCACTGACTTAGGAGATTCCCATTCAGTTACAACTGAAACTTTAGAAGGATCAACTGCAACACCATCTCCCGACACAACGTGTCCAAGAAATCCAACTTCATTTAGCCAAAATTCACACTTGCTGAATTTGGCGTACAGTTTATGCTCTCTAATCTTCTCAAGTATCAAACGCAAATGTCCTTCATGTTCTTCTTTGCTCTTGGAGTAGACTAAAATGTCATCGATGAAAACGACAACAAACTTATCAAGGAATTCCATGAACACCTTGTTCATCATATTCATAAAGTATGCTGGAGCATTGGTCAAACCAAATGGCATCACGGTATACTCATACAGTCCATACCTTGTGGTGAAAGCTGTCTTAGGTATGTCTTGTTCCCTTATCTTGAGTTGGAAATAACCTGACCGAAGATCAATCTTTGAGAACACACAAGCTCCTTCTAGCTGATCAAACAAGTCATTGATTCTTGGCAAAGGGTATTTGTTCTTGATAGTCACCTCATTGAGTGAACGGTAATCTATGTATAAACTTTGACTTCTATCTTTCTTCTCCACGAACAAAACTGGGGCTCCCCAAGATGAAGAACTTGGTTGAATAAATCCTTTCTGCAACTGTTCTCCAAGTTGTTTCTTGAGTTCTTTCAGCTCATCAACTGGCATCTTGTATGGTCTCTTTGCTATTGGTCCAGATCCTGGTAGCAAGTCAATAAGAAACTCCACATCTCTATCTGGTGGCATTCCCGGCAATTCTTATGGAAATACATCCGGATATTCACTCACAATTGGCACACTGTCTATGCTAACCCCCTTAAGAGAATTTAGCTTACTCCTTTTTTCTTCAAAATTGGTCTTGAATCTGATCCTTTTATTTTCTGGAGTTGTGAGTGAGACAGTGTGGTTGGCAGAATCTATCACTTCCTTATGCTTAGTCATCCAGTCCATTCCCAAAATGACATCCAATCCTTGGGAATTTAGGATTATCAAGTTAACGTGAAACTTATACTTCCCAAACTCTATGACTAGATCATGACATCCTGAATTCACTATCATTTCTCCGCAAGGAGAACTTACTTTTATAGGACACCCAATAGTTTCTACCGGTAGTTCATTTCTTTCAACAAATGCTCTTGATATGAATGAATGAGATGCACCAGTATCAAAGAGAACAAATGTTGTAACGGAATTGAGTTTGAACTTACCAGCAACAGCATCAGGCTCCTCATAAATTTCCTCCACATTGATGTGGTTCACTTGTCCCTTCTGAAAAGGGTTAGGCTTGTTGGGTCCTTCAACTTTCTTTTCTGGGCATTCATTTGCATAATGTCTCATCTTCTTGCACTTGAAACACTCCACCTGACTAATGTCCTTCTTGACAGGCTGGCTTCCACTGCCACTTCCACTACCACTGTGGTGGCTCTTATATCCACCCTTGTGGTTCTTGTACTTGTCATTGTCATGACTACGGTGATGCTTGTTGTCATGATGACGGTTGTGGTTGTGGTGCTTGTTGAATTTCCCATGCTTGTGGGATCCTGAGCTTCCACTATCATCATAATGGGAACGCGTGAAACGATCGAGTGCTTGCTGTCAGTGCTTTCTCTTTCTGCTTTCAACTTGCTTCATTTTGCTCTCCAAAATAGCAGCCTTATCACAAAGAGACTGATAAGTGGGAACATAGGCCACTGATAGCTGCAAGTTCAGTTCATCATTCAGCCCTTCAAGGAATTTTTCCTTCCTCTTTGCATCAGTGTCAACTTCATCCGGTGCATAACGTGCCAGATTGTTGAACTCCTCAATATATTCTGCCACGCTGCGGTGGCGCTGCTTCAGATTATGGAATTCTTTCTTCTTAAGACTCATCACTCCAGATGAGATATGAGCGGTTTGAAAGCCATCCTCAAAGATAGCCCATGTCACATCTTCTATGGGAGTGGTGATCTGGAAGTTATCCCACCAAGTGGCGGCTGGTCCTTCCAGCAAATGTGCTGCAAATCTGACTTTTTCTGCATCAGTACATCCCACAGTTACCAAGTCCTTGTTCACAGAGCGTTGCCAATCATTGGCCACCATGGGATCAGTTGTTCTTGAGAACTTTGCTGGCCTCAATATCAAGAACCTGGTAAGCATGTCAAAACCCGGTGGGTTGTTGTTGTTGTTGTTGTTGTTGTTGTTGTTGTTGTTGTTGTTGTTGTTGTTGTTGTTGTTGTTGTTGTTGTTGTTGTTGTTGTTGTTGTTGTTGTTGTTGTTGTTGTTGTTGTTGTTGTTGTTGTTGTTGTTGTTGTTGTTGTTGTTGTTGTTGTTGTTGTTGTTGTTGTTGTTGTTGTTGTTGTTGTTGTTGTTGTTGTTGTTGTTGTTGTTGTTGTTGTTGTTGTTGTTGTTGTTGTTGTTGTTGTTGTTGTTGTTGTTGTTGTTGTTGTTGTTGTTGTTGTTGTTGTTGTTGTTGTTGTTGTCATTCTTTAGTTCTTTATTAGTCTTTATTCTTCTGTTGTCATTCTTCTTTGTTCTTTGTTGTTGGTGTTGTTGTTGTTGTTGTTTTTGTTGTTGTTGTTGTTGTTGTTGTTGTTGTTGTTGTTGTTGTTGTTGTTGTTGTTGTTGTTGTTGTTGTTGTTGTTGTTGTTTTGGTTCTGGATGAACGTGGTCATCATTTGCATCAGCTGTGTCTGAGCTGTCATCATTTGCTGAATTTCTGGAGTGATGTTGTTGTTGTTGTTGTTGGGGTTGGGATTGGCACGACGGGGAGGCATCTGTGGTTTGTTCAATAGAGATAAGAATGAGATACCCATAGATGTTTCCATGCACAATACATCACATAAACAATCACAAAACATGCATCATAATAATAATAGTTCAACAACAAAAACGACAAGTTTGCAAAGTAAACACACCAATAACAAGCCATCCACATGTTGGATGGTCATTGTGACACAAATAAAGTATGATAAATGAGTAGTCAACTCTAATCCTCGGCATCAACCTCCTTCTCAACAAAGGTAAGACCTGCATTCTCCATCGTGGTCTTGTATTCCTCGACATTGGTGGTCAAGGTCTCTACTTTGGCTTTGAGAGCCCTCTTCTGAGAACGAAGCCTCTCAATCACCGTCTGCTGATGCTCGAGCTCGAAGTCCTTGGCCTGCAGTTCTTCAGTCATGTCCCGAATCCTCTTGTTCCTATCCTGGACTCGCTTCTCTTGACTCTTGAACTTCCTGTCCTGGCTCTCGAACTTTGCCTCCATCTCCTTGACTATTTCATCTTGCTCCACGAAGAGCTTGTCCTTCTCACGAAGCTGCAACTAGAGTTCATCATTATTGAGCATGACGTTGGTCCTATCAGTGTCCACGTGCCTAATGAGAGCCTCTAAGTCCTGGAGGTATAGGAGAATCGGCTCAGCTGTATCCCTCGAAGTGTCCTCGAAGTCGATGGCCTCTCCATCCTCATCACGTCTATCGAAGACGTGGAAGTGAGTACCTCTAACATGTCAAGAGTGTCTCCCTAGCAGACGTCCTATCAGATCCTGCATGACTACCTCAAGGCCTCTCTCCTTGTCATCGTGCATGGGCTTGAAGATGATAGCCTCCGTGGTAGGCTCAGTCTGGCGTCCGGGCTGATTGACCTTGAAACCCCAAAGGTCTTTCCTCTCAAACTTGGTGAGGGGAAGCACCATGATGGTAGGAAGAGGGAGATTGAGCAAAGTAGTGAGCTTAACAATACGAGGACCAAAGCGAGTTCCCTGGAACTCCTCAACAGTGCTGATGGTAACATTAGGCATCTATTTATAAGATAGAAAAAGTTAGAACAACACGATTTAAGATAAACACAAGGCAAAGCATCACATACACATCTTTGGAAATCAAAACACACAAGTCATGGCATACATGGATCCATTACAACAACCAAGGTTCAACTTATTTTAAGCAACATTTGGAAAATAAGGTGATAAGTGGTGGTCCAACTAATGAAGTACGTTTACAATCCTATCTCACTGGATCTGTTGGCTAACATAATGTTTCTAGAAGCAATCAGTCTATCTTGTTCACATGACTCCATCACTAAGTCTATAATGTCTCCTCTTAAGGTTTGGTTGGTAGCCTCCAACTCTTGGGTATGTTTCTTTTCTTCCTTTAGGTCATTTTGGAGGTTGAGCATTCTGCACTTGACTCTATCACCAAGTTATTTGATGGTCCTCCAAGCTGCATCCTTTGCTGAATCAAAGAATGTAGTGTGCACCACTGAATTGGTGAACATGCAGAATCCTGATTCCTTGTCGTTGTCTTCCTTGTTTTTGTACAAGTGAAGTTGCACCCACCAGTACTCAACTCCTTCATCCATCACAGGAAAACCTTTGTACACAGCTGCACCATGTATTTCCATTGCAACCATGAGGTCCTTGAGAGCCTTGGGAAATTCTGTCTCACACTCCAAGGTCATTGTCATGAGTGGTCCTTTCCTTACGGCTTCGTCGATGGAGTTCATCTACAAATAAAGATGAGAAAGAAGATTAGAAAAGTTTACGAGAAGAATAGACAAGTGTAGAAGTTGTTGAAAATTTTCCTTAGTGGTTTCCAATCCTAGGGTCATAATCCTACAGGCAACACAGTGCTCTGATACCATCTGTAAGATCCCTCCTTTATAAAGGAAAAGGATCCCTGTGATTGCAATGCTAGTCCCTGGATCAATGCTAGCATCCACAGTTTAAGATGAAGTACACAGAAACAAAGGTCATTATTACAGTCATTCTAGAGACAAACATAGTCTTTACAACTCCAAGGCCACATGCCTAGTACAAGAGTTTGAATAAGTAAATAAATAAAAGTCTTCATCTTCATGTGCCACAGACAAACATGTTGAGTGTAGACTCATGACTCCTAATCCTCATCAGAGTAACCTACAACATCACAAGTTACAGCCACAGTGGGTCAATACATTGGAATAGTATTGGCAAGTGATACCTTAGTTTAATTTAGGTGGACTAGATACTATATGCAATTTGGCTAAGTGTAGTTTGTCTTGCTTTGCTCAAAATAGGTTTTTCCTATTAGTTGAAATCACTAAGTTTTTCTTTGTCAAAACTTTTCCCAAGGAACCACCAATAGACATTGAGGTCCTTCACCCTTGTTCACCCACAAGTTTTACTTAGAAATTGGGATGAGGAGATTCTTGATAGCTTCCATGTCTTGATGCTCAAATTTTCCTTTTCCAGGGACATGGCTAAGTACTTAGGTTCTTCCATCTGCAGAGGTTGTGCACTTTCCCCACAAGCCTTGATTTTCACCAAGACAAGACCTTTCAGAAGCCTTCCCTTAGACCAAATGGACGCGTTCCAACCTATCATCCCACTACCACCAACTGTCCAAATGGCTAAGTTCTAGCAACCTATGTGATCCTGGCAGAGCCCATATTGCCAAGTGGCTGCACTAGAAGCTTCTTAACATTTGGCCTCTAAAATCTCTTTGTTCCTAGATGGCTTTCCACAAGTGAGATACACAAGGTAAACCATAGAAATGGGCCTTGTGTAACCACTCAACATAAACCATTCCTTCCATTCCACCCAGGTGTTTCATTTACTTAGTTGTTTTATTAGGCAAAACACAAGTCCAAAGACTTAGAAATATTTTCATCATAACATGTATATTTAACCAACCCTTGGTTGCTACTAGCTAGGCTAAGCATGGCATAGATAAGCATCTTAACTTAGAAATTTCTAGCAATTCTACGACTACTAGGATTTCCCAACATGGCATATAAGCAAAATATAGCATGCAAGACTAGCAAAATATTTCTAATGCTTAGTAGAAAACATAGGGATAAAAATATCATGAAGTACCACTTGCCTTGGTAGTTTGGAGAGTAGCTACACTCCTCACAATCACAATCACTATTGGCACCAAAATCTACACAAAGAATCATAGCCACAAATCACATACAAAACATATACAAACAAAAATATATGAATACATGCAATATGATATGTGATGATTTTTAAATCTCAACAAAGCAAGTGTACAGTAATGGTTCTTAAAAAAGTTAAAAACTTGCCAAACAACATTTATTTAAACCTTAAAACATTTCTCAAACAATTCATATACTCAAATTAGCCCTACACATGTTTCTGTAAAAAAACCATTTTAACAGAATAAAAACTTTAAACACATTGCATAATTAGAAAGGGCTTGTTCTCCTAATTCCAATGATATAAAATTTGTCAAATTCTAACGTGGGAATCAAAAGTTATAGCTAAAACAAAATCAAACATCTAATAGATTCAATTCCTGTTTTTAAAACTAAACTGTTGCCACGCGTCTTAATCTGATTGGCCGGTACCGCTTCGCTCCGGATCGCTTCTGTGAGCCATTATATCTACTTAACCTGCACGTCCGAGATCTACTCATAACGTTTCGATAAGTGATCTAATTTCACGCGCTGGATCCAGATCCAATGGTCCTGGATCAAACGACCACAGCTGGGCGGCGCTGGCGGTGGATACTGGCGGCGGCGTGCTCGGCCTACGGTGGCGTGGCGCTACAGGTGGCTCTGGGGTCGTCGGAGATGCTTACCAGAAACATGATGATGCGCTGATACTCAACCTGGCGATGGCTTGGCAAGGGGCGCACGGACACGGCTGCACGGGATCGTCGGAGTTGTTGTCAGCGTCGGGCTCGGGTGGACGACGACGTTGGCGACGCTCCTGGTCACCCTAGCACGAACAAACGACATCAGGATACGCACAAGTCTACGGCGAATGTGTTCGTGTGAAACAGAGGCGAAGGGGAACAAGGGGCTCACCGAATTTGATCGCCGGAGTTGAGGTTGTCGTCGGGAGCTTGCAGCGTTTAACGAAGTCGACGACCTGGGGCAGTACAGGACGAACCAGTGGGGTCAGAAGGTGCACAAGGAAGTTGTGAAGCGTCTCGTATGAACCAGAGGGAGAGGGGCACACGGGGCTCACCGGGATTGGTCGCCGGAGTGAGCTCTGTCTGCGGCGGCGCAAGGGCGATTGCGGGCAGCCTAGGGGCGTATCCGTCTGGCTTTGTTGGGGGAAATGGCCGCGTGGGGGAGGTGGTCTTATAGCCAGAGCGGGGGCGAGGATCGCGCGCGGTATCAAGGGAATTTAAGCGAGGAATCAATGCGGCAGTGAAGGGCGGAGGAAACGGCCGGCGACGTGGTCGTGGGCGCGATTTGGGGAAGATGAGGATGAGATGGCGAGGTCCACCGGTCAGCAAGTGAAACAGAGAGGGGGTGGGGTCGTGTGGTCATTGACCTGGTGGGCTCGTCTGCAAGTGAGAGAGAGAGAGGGGGAACCCGGGTGGGCTTAATGGGCTGGATTCGTAGTTGGGCTAGATAGGTGGCGCTGGCCTTTTTTCCATTTCTTTTCTCCTTTTCTTTTTCTGTTTTGATTTTCTGAAATGATTTTCAATTCCAAATCAAAAGAGTTTGAATTCAAATCTTCTCTAGGTTTTTATTCAACAAACCTTGCACTCAAATGTGTGTCAAACACTACTGTTTACTGAAAAAACTTGATCAAATGAAAATAAAAATAAAACCAAGCCTTTAAGTTATATATACAATAGGCATAATATTGGTTTTATTTACTCAATTTGTTTTGAAACTTTGTTCAAACTTTTGATGGTGCCTAAGTTTGAATTTCAAACCTTACTGAACCAAAACAAGTACTCTTCTCATTGGAAGATAGCACTAAGTCTAGAGCAAACTTACATGAAATAATAAGTATATATGCTTCTGTTTTGAAATGATTTGCTTGAAATGAAACCTATATGATCAAGGATGCATGGATGATATGCATGAGTTTAAAACATGATTTTAGGGATGTTACAGATGGAGTGCGTAGTAGGCTTCCTTCTTACTGCTTTCCGGATGCTTCATGCAGGGGAACTCCGTTATGTGGTTGAAGACATGCCTGCCGAACTTGACCTTCGTACGCACGAAGGTGGTGCCTTCCATCAAGGCATAGCCAGTGAGAGCATCATCCAGAACTTCCTTGATCTTGTCGTAGTTTTTCTTATTTTCTAGACTCCCCGAGTCGAAATACGTGGCGTGCGAATGCTTCGGCGATAAGGAGATGCGTGTATATTGTTCATATCTGCGCAAAAAATTCAAATGGAATGTGTTGGAAAAAGAATGATGGTAATCTAATAAAGCCAATCGATGGTGGCGAGTGAATAAAGACTTACTCGGGAAAGTAAGGCACGAGAATGTATTCCTTTGTCTTGTTCGCCATGAAGATTCTTTTTAGGTACGAGGCCACGATACGTCGTTCAATGACGCTTCCCAAGCAGCCGTCACGCATGTAGTAGGGGTCCACTATAGCGATGCTCGGTGTGTTCTCTCTAATGATCTGCATGGCCAGGCTGAGAGAAAACAGGCAGACCATGGTATAGTGCAGCGGGTATAGGTGGAACATATTGAAGATGTTGTCAAACTGCAGGAAGAACAGATCCGCAGGGGCATTGTCGATGAAGCCCATGCCTGGTGGCACCTTAACCACGAATACTGGGTGCGAGGGATCTTTCTCTGCCAGAAGGCGTCTCTCTATCGTCAGCACACTGTCATGCACACTCTGCATTTCTGAACTAGCGAGCCTCCGCAAATTCTTAGGTAGCATGGGCTCACCCGCCACATGAATCCTCCACATAATACCCTCAGGTCTTGGTCGCCCGTCCCGAAACCTGATCGGATTCACAGTTGACACCACCGGCTGGCTCGAGCTGCTAGATTTTCTTTTCCTGCCCTTTTTTCATTTTGGAGAGCGGGCAGGCACCGCAATCTGAGCACCGGCCGCCCTATGTAGTGTGTCAGGGCTTAGAATAAAGGGCTGGTTGGTTGTATTGGCTGGCTCTGTAAAGGCGCAAGCTGGAGGCGTCTCCTGAGAACCAAACATACGCGTGGTGATAGTGGGTTTCTCTGTGGGGCCACCAGCTAGGTCTTCGTTGCTAACTGAGTGTTGAAGAAGTGATCATTCTAGTTTTCGTCATCCTCGGCCGGATCCTGCGCCATATGCATATCATCAACATGATCATCCGACCCACCGCGTGGAGGTGACAGCGAGGGCGGTAAGGGGGCCTTGCTACCGCTTGTCGCTGGCATGACAGGCGGTGCTGTTGTCTGTGGCGTGATGGCCCCCGCTGTCCCCAAACGGATCATGCTCTTTGGACATTGCAAGAATAAGCCAAAGCAACTTCCGAGGACAACCGGCTCTTCTTCATCCACTCCTGGGGGTTGAATGGGAGGTTTCAGGTCGTCGCAGCCCCTTAGCACCCGACTAATTTTAACCCTGTGCACGCTATCTGGCATCAGCCTTGAGTGGAATGTGTGCCGCAAGGGTTGAATGATGGTACCCTTGGCAACATCCCTCAACTTGTTGTTCATGTAGCATAAGAGAGTGCAAGGAACAACCGTCTGCAGAAAACATGTACGGCATCGTCAGAGATGCCATAAGATTAATAGATGGCGTGAAAGGCGGTAAAGCAATTTGTTTACCGTGATGGCGTCGAGATCGGCTAATGTCGAGGCATCGCATACGATGACGGGCGTGCAAGAGACGGAGGGGCTGCTTGATGGTGCGGTGCTGGCCGCCGGTGTATTCTCCCTACCGGGTGCTTGGAGCTCCGGTGCCACCGCAACGATGGCAGGGGGGTCACCAACATGTCCGGAACCGCGGTGATGGCAAGGGGAGTCACCAACACTTCCGGTGTCGCGGTGCTAGCGGGCGGAGTCACGAACACATAGTTCGCCTGATTCGTCGGCGTCGCGTTGTTCGAGTGGCTGCTGACCATACTTGGAATCGGGCACGACCCTTGTCGACCACCCGCACTCCAGTTCGCTATTGAATCCACCAAGGTAGGCAGGAAGGACGTGAGGGTGATTGCCAGGTTGTCTTGGACGATCTGCGAGATCCGCGCCGCTTGTTCCTTAAGTTCTTGAACCTCGAGGTTTTCCTCCTCGCTCCTTCCCGACGGCGCCACACGCGTCCTTGGCGGTGGACCAAAATGATCCACCCAATTCTTACCCCCGAGGCCGGCCAGACGGCCAGCCTACGACGACTTCTTCGTAACCGGCTCTATTTTCTTGGCCTGGTTCATCGCCCTGTTAAAAGGGTTATCCCACCGGGTGGCCGCCGTCGACCCCTGGATGAGGAACCCCGGGATCCATGACTAGCAAAAATTTCCTCCTCCTGTAGAAGAAGTAACAGTGAACCATTTAGAAACCAGACTTCATCTATTAGAATGCAATCGAGTTGATCCGCGGTAATTAAATTACTTACCACAATTTCCTCAAATTCGTTCACTGCAGGATCCGCGGTGAGTTGTTTGGTTTTTGGGTCCACATGGTAACGGGCCCTGATGAAGTTTTGAACCTGCCCGACGTTACGCCTGAGTTCTGATAATCACACTTGTTGTTCTTTTGCTCTGTGTAGAATGTGTAGCTATTGATATCATACGCCTGATAGGTCACCAGGTTTTGCATGGGTCCCTCTGACAAGGTGAATATGATCTTTTCCGTGTCAGAAGAATGCGATCGCGGGGGATTATCAAGGAGAGTCTGCCTAAACCAACGCGTGAAATCTGAGTTGTGCTCTTTGATTATTTCTCCGTGCGTCCTCTGTATGCCCCGGTCACTGTACTTCTTCTCGATTAACCTTTTGTGCTTCTGTACCCAAGGATCGACCAGTTCTAAATGCTATAGCACGACGAGGTTTGCTCGATCAAAGTCTGTGCGTCAAAAATCAAAGTCTGCATGCAGTACGCGACGACCCTCTCGGTGACCAGATCCGTCGAGCTTGCCAAGGTGCCTGTTGACAGGAAGACCGACATGGTTCTCGATGTCTAGATAATTCGTGCAGAAAGAGATGCACTCTTTGGCCAGAAAGCCCTTGGCTATGCTTCCATCTAGACGGGACCTGTTGCGAACATATCCTTTGATGTGTCCATTCATCCTTTCGAACGCCATCATGCTGCGGAGGAACATCGGCCCGAGTTGGACGATGTCCTCCATGACATGGACCAGCAGATGCACCATAATGTCAAATAATGGGGGCGGGCAGTAGACCTCAAGCTCGCATAGTATCACCACGATCTCCTCTTGTAGCCTCTCAAGCTGATTCACGCCAATCGACTTCCTAGAGATGACGTCGAAAAACTTGTAGAGGCCAAATAATGTTTCACGGACGTGCTCATCCATTATCCCTCTTAGTGCAACCGGAAGTACCCGCGTCATTAGCACGGCACGGTCATGAGACTTCATGCCACTAAACCTCTTCTTCGCCTCGTCTAGGTATCTGCTTATCTTGCCCGCGTAGCCATAAGGAAATTTGACTCCTAAAAGGCACTTAAAAAACTGTTTGATCTCATCCTGGCTTAGAGTGAAGCAAGAAGGAGGGCAGTAATATTCGTTCTTCTTGAACTTTTTACCCTTCCGACGACCTTGTGTCATCTCTAACTCATGATCATCGTCATCTTCCTGATCATCAGGAGTATTGCGTCCTCCGTGAATCTCCTTCCGGATACCCATGAATATCAGGTCGTGCCTTGCTTTCGGACCATCTTTCGTCCTATCTGGCATGTTGATTATGGTGGCGGCCAGACTCTCGCACACATTTTTCGTGATATGCATGATTTCAAGGCTATGAGGTGTGCGGAGAAACTTCCAGTATGGAAACTCCCAGAAAACATACCTTATTTCCCATACCTTCATCAGCGGCTTGTCTTGCTGCCTCTTTCGCTTCTTTCCAGGCTTAGGACAATCTTTCCAGTTTTTCAGCAACTCTTCCACTTCTTCGCTGCTCCTCCGCTCTGGGATTCCTCGGGTCTCGGATTTTCCATCGAATAGGTCTCCACGTTTTCTCCATGGATCATTCTTTCCGAGCCACCTCCGGTGCGCCATGAACACAGTTTTCGAAGACCCTGGATCTTTCTCTAGTTGGATATAGCTTGTGTTATCCATGCACCTATCGCATGCGCAGAATCCTTGGATAACCTGCCCCGAGATATACCCGCAACCTAGATAGTCTTGCACTGTAGTGACCAACGCGACTCTCATAGTGATATAATCTTGTGCGACAACGTCGTAAGTATTGGCTCCAGATCCCATAACGTGGCTAGCTCCTCTTTCAACAGCCCGAGATACAAATTGATGTCGGTACCAGTTTGTTTCGACCCTTGAATTAGCATACTCATTTGTATGTACTTCTTCTTCATGCACAACCATGGAGGGAGGTTGTACATCCATACAAACACGGGACAAGTGCTGTGCGTGCACCTCTGGATACCGAACGGATTGAGTCCATCGGTGCTCGCACCAAGCCTGATGTTCCTTGAATCTCCACCGAATTCTGGGATTTCGAGGTCCAATGCTTTCCACTTGCTAGCATCTGAAGGGTGCGTCAGCAGCTCATCCTTTTCGAGGGTCATCGTCATCTCCTAGCTTCTTCCTTTCCGCATGCCATCGCATGAGCTTCACTTCCTTAGGGTCCACGAAATAGCGCCGCAGACGAGGAGTGATAGGAAAGTACCATACCATTTTTCGAGGTGCTTTCTTCCCTTTCTTGTATCGACTCACGCCACACACCGGACATGTGGTTTTCTCCGCGTCCTCGCCCCGATAAATGATGCAATCGTTGATGCATACGTGATATCTAACATGCGGTAGATCGAGAGGATATGCGATTTTCTTGGCGTCCTCGATACTAGTTGGACACGTGTTCCCCTCCGGGAGACGATCGTGCCAAAATGCCATCATATCGTCGAATCTTGCGTCGCTCAATTTGTGTTTTGCCTGTAGGGGTTCGTAGAATGGAAAACAAAAATTTTCTACCGCATGCAAACAAACAAGACAAGATCTATCTACTAGATTATATCAATGAGTCGATAGAGGAACTCACCCTCGAAGATTCCAAAGCGGTTAATGAGAGCAGATTCTCGTGGGTGATGTAGTCGTACTCTTGCCGATCTCAAGATTGTGTAGACGATCCTTCCAGCGCTGCGTTCCGGCAGCGCTTCCACAGTCGGTCACATGTTTGGTACTCGATGAAGACCTTCCTCTCCCTTGTTCCAGTAGGCAGCGTAGGTTGTAGCACTCTCCTCGCGATTCCGGCAGCACGGCGGTGTGGTACCGGAAGTAGAGGGGAGATCTCGCAGGGCTTCGCCTTAAGCCAGAGCGAGTATGGTGGACTATGAGAGAGGCCTTGGTGATCTAGGGTTTAGAGGCACCAAGGGGGAAGCTTGGCTGGCGGCTAAGGCTTGGGGAAGCCTCAACTCGGCGGGTTGGAGGAACCCTAGGTGGCGGCGGCGACTTGGAGGAGGCCGGCGGCTAGGGCTAGGGTTTTGGGTGTGTTGGGTGTAGGGAAGAGGGGCAGCACTGCCCCTCCTTATATAGGTGGAAGGGAGCGGCTTGGGAGGAGGGAGTCCTCCCCCAAGTCGGCCTCCTTGGCTGGCGGGTGGAGGGAGAGGAACTCCTCCCCAAGTAGGTTTCCTACTCTCCCTCCACCAAGCAAACTTGTCGTTTGACTTTTTCAAATTGGCGTTTGACTTTCAAACTAGGATTTGATTTCTCCCTATATTTTTACCAGCCAAGTGACCTAGTACATGATGCAACCATTCCATATTGTTATGACACATTCATGTACCCTTCCCCTCCGGAGTG
The DNA here is from genome assembly GCA_030063025.1 of Avena longiglumis. Lineage (NCBI taxonomy): Eukaryota > Viridiplantae > Streptophyta > Magnoliopsida > Poales > Poaceae > Avena > Avena longiglumis. Next base: position 442,655,995 of record CP125975.1, on the reverse strand, counting down.
CCGGACCTTCCGGACCCTTCTAGAACATTCCCAATGAAAACATCGGAATCATTCCCCAACTCCGAAACAGGACTTTCCTTATATGAATCTTATTCTCCGGACCATTCCGGATCTCCTCGTGATATCCCGGATCCCATCTGAGACTCCTAACAACATTCGGTCTATTTCTCATCATTCCATAACTACTCAACAACATCGAATCCTTAAGTGTGTCTCCCTACGGTTCGTGAATTATGCGGACATGACCGAGAAACTTCTCCGATCAATAACCAATAGAGGAATCTGGAAATTCATATGGCTCCCACATATTTCTAAGATTACTTTGCGATCGAATGAACCACTTACATATGATACCAATTTCCCTTTGTCTCACGATAGTTTACTTATCCGAGGCTTTGATCGTCGGTATCTCTGCATACCTAGTTCAACCTCGTTACCGATAAGTACTCTTTTCTCGTTCCCGTGGTATGTGATCCCTTGAGCTACCACATGCTTGCAAGCTAATTGGATGACATTCCACCGAGAGGGCCCAGAGTATATCTACCCGTCATATGGATGGACAAATCCCACTCTTGATCCATGTGTCTCAACCCATACTTTCCGAACACTCAATGCCATCTTTATAGCCACCCAGTTATGGTGTGGTGTTTGATGTCATCAAAGCATCCTTCCGGTGATGGTGATAAGCATGATCTCATGGTCGAAGGAATTAGGTTACTATGTATCAGAAAGCTTATAGCAATTGAACTATTAAAATGACTTGATCTTTATGCTACGCTTATCTATAGGAGTATGTCCATCATATCATTATCCTAATGATATGACCTTGTTATTAACAACATCTCAAATGTTCATGATCAAGAAACCATGATCATCTATTAATCAACAAGCTAGTATTATAAAGAGGCTTTACTAGGGACTCTATTTTAGTTTACAAATCACACAAGTATTAATGTTTCTGGTTAATACTGTTATAACATGAATGTAAACATTTATCATAAACACAAATATATAATAATAACTACATTTATTATTGCCTCTAGGGCATATCTCCAATAGTCTCCCACTTGCACTAGAGTCAACTAATCTAGATTACATGGTAATATACCGAACACCCATGGCTGTTTGGTGTTGGTCATGTTTTGCCCTCGGGAGAGGTTTAGTCAACGGATCCGCCACATTCAGATCTGTGTGTACTTTGCAAATATTTATGTCACCATCTTGGACATGTTCTCGAATAGCGTGAAAACGTAGCTTGATGTGCTTCAGCTTCTTGTGTGACCTTGGTTCTTGCGCATTGGCTATGGCGCCCATGTTATCACAGTAGATAGACATTGGGTCCAGCGCACTTGGAACCACACCGAGCTCTGTAATGAACTCCTTCATCCATATCGCTTCTTGTGAAGCCTCCGAAGCAGCTATGTATTCCGATTCAGTTGAAGATCTCGCCAGAACGTTTTGCTTTGCACTCCTCCAGCTAACTGCTGCACCATTCAAAGTAAATACGTATCCAGATTGAGATTTAGAATCATCCAGATCGGTGTTCCAACTAGCATCGGTGTAACCATTAATAACGAGTTGTTCATCACCTCCATAAGAAAGAACCATATCCTTAGTTCTTCTCAAGTACTTAAGGATGTTTTTGACCGCTGTCCAATGATCCACTCCTGGATCACTTTGATATCTGCTAGTCAAACTAACAGCATTTGCAATGTCAGGTCTAGTACATACCATGGCATACATTAGAGATCCTATGGCCGAGGCATAGGGAGTCTTACTCATCCTTTCTCTATCTTCTGCCGTTGCAGGACTTTGAGTTTTACTCAAGGTCGTATTGGGCAACATGGGCAAGAATCCTTTCTTGCTATCTTCCATTACAAACCTATTTAGAACTTTGTCCAAATATGTACTTTGTGACAATGAAATTAGGCGTCTCGATCTATCTCTATAAATCTTTATGCCTACTATGTAAGCCGCTTCGCCAAGATCTTTCATTGAAAAACTATTATTCAAATATTCCTTGACACTATTAAGAAGGTCTACATCATTCCCAATCAACAATATGTCATCTACATATAGTATTAAGAATGCTATAGATCTCCCACTCACTTTCTTGTAAATACAAGCTTCTCCATAAGTTTGTATAAAATCAAAACTTTTGATTACTTTATAAAAACGTTGAATCCAACTTCGGGATGCTTGCTTCAATCCATATATGGACCATTGAAGTTTGCATACCTTGTTAGCATCTTTAGGATCGACAAAACCTTTGGGTTGCATCATGTACAACTCTTCATCAATGTCTCCATTGAGGAACGCTGTTTTGACATCCATCTGCCATATCTCATAATCATAATATGCAGCGATTGCTAACATAATCCTGATAGACTTTTTCTTCGCTACTGGTGAGAAAGTCTCATCGTAGTCAACTCCTTGAATTTTTCGAAACCCTTTTGCGACAAGTCGAGCTTTATAGACAGTAACATTACCATCAGCATCTGTTTTCTTCTTGAAAATCCATTTGATCTCGGCAGCCTTCCGGCCATCCGGTAAGTCCACCAAAGTCCATACTTGGTTTTCGTACATGGATCCAATCTCGGATTTCATGGCTTCTTGCCATTTATTGGAATCTGGGCTCATCATCGCTTCCTCATATGTCGCAGGGTCATCGGTGTTGTCCACCAACATGACACTCATAACTGAATCATACCAATTAGGAGTGGTACGAGTTCTCGTTGACCTGCGAGGTTCTGTAGCAACTTCAACCGGAGTTTCATGATCATCATCATTAGCTTCCTCTGTTATTGGTGTAGGCGCCACAGGGACTACTTCCGGTGCTATGCTACTCGCAAGTTCGAGAGAAGGTTCAGCAACCTCGTCGAGTTCTACTTTCCTTCCAGTCACTTCTTTCGAGAGAAATTCCTTCTCTAGAAAGGATCCATTCTTAGCAACAAAGATTTTGCCCTCGGATCTATGATAGAAGGTATACCCAATAGTTTCCTTCGGGTATCCTATGAAGACGCATTTTTCCTCTTTGGGTTCAAGCTTGTCCGGCTGTAACTTCTTTACATAGGCTTCGCAACCCCAAACTTTAAGGAACGACAATTTAGGTTTCTTCCCAAACCATAATTCATACGGTGTCGTTTCAACGGATTTAGATGGTGCCCTATTTAAAGTGAATGCGGCTGTTTCTAATGCATAACCCCAAAACGATAGCGGTAAATCTGTAAGTGACATCATAGAACGAACCATATCTAAGAGAGTTCGATTACGACGTTCGGACACACCATTACGCTGTGGTGTTCCCGGCGGTGTCAATTGTGAAAGTATTCCGCATTTCTTCAAATGCTCGCCAAACTCGTAACTTAGATATTCATCTCCACGATCAGATCGTAGAAATTTAATCTTCTCGTTACGTTGATTCTCTACCTCACTTTGAAATTCCTTAAATTTCTTGAAAGTTTCGGACTTATGTTTCATGAAATAGATATACCCATATCTACTCAAGTCATCCGTGAAGGTAAGAACATAACGATAACCACCGCGCGATGCTACACTCATTGGACCACACACATAGGTATGTATGATTTCCAACAAGTCCGTAGCTCGCTCCATCATACTAGAAAATGGTGTCTTAGTCATTTTACCCATCAAACATGCTTCACATCTTTCAAGTGATTCAAGAAGTCCATCGGAATGGAGTTTCTTCATACGCTTCACTCCAATGTGACCAAGAATACAGTGCCACATATAGGCCGAGTTATCACTCAATTTCAAATGTTTAGCTTCAATGTTATTAATATGTGTATTTCCACTATCAAGATTCAATAAGAATAGACCATCTATCAAAGGTGCATGTGCATAAAACATATTACTCATATAAATCTAACAACCATTATTCTCGGACTTAAACAAGTAACCTTCTTGCAATAAACATGATCCCGATATAATGTTCATGCTCAACGCAGGCACCAAATAACAATTATTTAAGTATAAAAGTAATCCCGATGGTAGATGAAGAGGTAGCGTTCCGACCGCGATCACATCAACCTTTGATCCATTTCCAACGCGCATCATCACCTCGTTCTTCGCTAGCTTCCGTTTATTCTGCAGCACCTGTTTCGAGTTACAAATATGAACAACCGAACCAGTATCAAATACCCAGGCACTACTACGAGTACTAGTGAGATACACATCAATAACATGTATATCGGATATACCTTTCTTCTTGATGTTGCCGTTCTTCAAATCCGCCAAGTACTTTGGGAAATTCCGCTTCCAGTGACCCTCTCCCTTGCAGTAAAAGCACTCAGTATCAGGCTTAGGTCCATCCTTGGTCTTCTTCGCCAGTGCGGCAACTTTCTTACCACCCTTCTTGAAGTTTCCCTTTTGCTTAAACTTGCCTTTCTTGAATTTGGTGGTCTTATTGACTAACAACACTTGATGCTCTTTCTTGATCTCCACTTCTGCAGATTTCAACATGGAGAAGAGTTCTGGCAACGTCTTGTTCATGTTTTGCATATTGTAGTTCATCAAAAAGTTCTTGTAACTTGGTGGTAGTGATTGGAGGACACGGTAAATACCCAAATCATTAGGAATCACTATACCCAAGATTTGGAGTTTCTTTGCATGCCCAGATATCTTAAGCACGTGCTCACTGACGATGCTGCCCTCTTCCATCTTGCAGTTAAAGAACTTTTCAGAAGCCTCATAACTCTCAACTACCGCGTGAGCCTCAAATATCATTTTGAGTTCACGGACAATATCATGTGGGTCATGGTTCTCAAACCTTTTCTGAAGCTCCGATTCCAAACCATACAAGATAGCACACTGAACTGTGGAGTACTGATTCTTCCGAGTGAGGTAAACATTCTTTACTTTATCGGTAGCATCAGCTGCAGGCGGGTCACCCAGCGGTGCATCCAGCACATAGGTCAAATTACCAGCATTGAGGACAATCCTCAAATTGTGGAACCAATCCGCGAAGTTGCTTCCATTGTTTTCAACTTTTCTTTCTCTAGGAACGCATTAAAATTGATGGTAGGGGCCACCATTGATCTACAACATATTTGCAATAGTTTAGACTAAGTTTATGATAAATTGAGTTCTAATTAATAGTTAAATTAATCTAGGTGAACTCCCACTCAAAACAATATCCCTCACATTGTTTTAGTAATCAACGAACCAAATCCACCACATCAAAACCAATCATCATGAGAGTTGATGTAACTTCAATGGCGAACAATCAACATGTTCATCATATCTACTATATGACTCATGTTTTACCTTTCGGTGATCCGTGTTCCGAGACCATGTATGTACATGCTAGGATCGTCAAGATCAAACCTTAGCTTCCGTATGATCAAATCTGGCTTGCTCACGTTGTATACACTCGCAGAATCTAACACACCCGATCATCACGTGGTGCTTCGAAACAACGAGCTTTAGCAACGATGCTTACTAAGGATGAACACTTTAAAACTTGAAATTTATGTGCTTGAGGGATCATCTTATAATGCTACCGTCGTTAACTAAGCAATACAAGATGAATAAAGGATTAACATCACATGCAATTCATAATATGTGATATGATATGGCCTTTCTTCTTGTGCTTCCGATCTCCATCTTCAAGCACGAACATGATCTCCATCATCACCGGAATAGCGTCAAGGTCAATGGCGCCGTTTCATGGTTGTCGTCCACCAGCTCCAACTATTACAACTACTTTGAATAGACACACGGGTCTTAACATAATTTAAAGACAACCATATGGCTCCTGCCGGTTCCCAACTTACAATAAGGAACATTGCATACATCAAATATAATCACATTCATGGCCATATCACATCACAGCACACCCCTGCAAAACAAAGTTAGACGCCTCTAATTTTCTTTGCATATTTTACGTGGTTTGGGGCTTTCAATAAGTGTCGATCTAACTTACGAACAAGAACCACAACGTTGATGTTTGAACTATCAAGTGCCAGTTGTAAATTGGATCTATACTATGATTGGAGAGACAGGCACCCGCAAAGCCACTTATGCAATACAAGTTGCATGTTGAGCGTGGAGCAAGTCTCATGAACGATGTCATGTAAGGTTAGCCCGGGCCGCTTCATCCCATCATACCGCAAGATGCAAAGTACACAAAAAGCAATTGATAATAAAAGCACCACCGCCCACAATGACCATCGTGTTCTACTTGTGCAACAGATCTACATATAGACACGGCTCTGATACCACTGTAGGGGTTCGTAGCATGGAAAACAAAAAATTTATACCGCATGCAAACAAACAAGCCAAGATCTATCGACTAGATTGTAGCAACGAGTCGATAGAGGAACTCACCCTCGAAGATTCCAAAGAGGTTAATGAGAGCAGATTCTCGTGGGTGATGTAGTCGTACTCTTGCCGATCTCAAGATCGTGTAGACGATCCTTCCGGCGCTGTGTTCCGGCAGCGCTTCCGTAGTCGGTCACACGTTCGGTACTTGATGAAGACATTCCTCTCCCTTGTTCCAGCAGGCAGCGAAGGTTGTAGCACTCTCCTCGCGATTCTGGCAGCACGACTGCGTGGTACCGGAAGTAGAGGGGAGATCTCGCAGGGCTTCGCCTTAAGCCGGAGCGAGTATGGTGGACTATGACAGAGGCCTTGGTGATCAAGGGTTTATAGGCACAAAGGGGGAAGCTTGGCCGGCGGCTAAGGCTTGGTGAAGCCTCAACTCGGCGGGTTGGAGAAATCCTAGGTGGCGGCGGCGACTTGGAGGAGGCCGGCGGCTAGGGCTAGGGTTTTGGGTGTGTTGGGTGTAGGGAAGAGGGGTAGCCCTGCCCCTCCTTATATAGGTGGGAGGGCGCGGCTTGGGAGGAGCGAGTGAAGGGAATATGCCCTGAGAGGCAATAATAAAATGTTTATTATGTGTATTCCAAGTATATGATAGATGTTTATTTTGCATGCTATAATTGTATTAATACGGAAACGTTAATACATGTGTGTTTAATAAACAAACAGAAAGTTCCTAGTTATGCCTCTCTCATAAACTAGTTCGTTGATTAACAAGATGATCACGTTTTCCTGATCATAGACATTGGATGTTGTTAATAACGAGATCACAACATTAGTGTAATGGTGTGATGAACATTTACCCGAAGTATAGCATTACGATCAAAGTCATTGAGTTTATATTGCTATAAACAAACTACAAAGTAGTCCTAATCCTTAGACCATGAGATCATGCCAATCACTAACACTGGAAGAGTTTCTTGTTGACATCAAACGTCACTCCGTAACTTGGTGATTATAAAGATGGCTTCAAAGCTACTAAAGTGTTATGTTGACAATCATGGATCAAGAGTGGAATTTGTTCATCCCGATGACGGATAGATATGCTCTGGGCCCTCTCGGTGATATCACATTGGTTAGCTTGCAAACAAGTGATTTGATCACTAGAATGTTATATCACGGGAACGAGAAAAGAGTGCATGTCAGTAACGAGATCAAACTAGGTATGGAGATACCTATGATCGAATCTCGGACATGTAATATATCGTGAAACAAAGGGATTAAGATACACGCATAAAAGGTTCTGACGATCACAGGAAAAGTCATTGTTGAATGTGTGGGAGTCAGTATGGATCTCCAGGTCCCGCTACTGATTATTGATCGAAGAAGGGTCTCGATCATGTCCGCATTATTCGCGAACCGCTAGGTGACACACTTAAGGGACACTGGCATCCAGTTGGAGCAAATGTTTCATGCCGAAAGAATAAACAAGCGCAGGAATTTATTTCACTAGATACCGAAACAGGTTTTCGGGTGAAATTGCATAAAGTGGTTATGCATGTGAAATGGAATTCTAGCAAGGTGTTATTTGTGAATGTTTGTCATTAAAGTAATTGACAAAATTCTGAATAAAATAAAAGAGTTTTATTTAATGAGAGTTTGCATTAAATTTGGTGGAAATTTAATGGGAATTTGAGTGGACTTTTGAGTGGAGAAAATTGAAGGGACATTTTGTGAGTGGAGTGTCCACCCACATGAATGAAGGAGGGGAGGGGGCAGCCCCCATGGCCGGCGGCCACCCCCTTGGGTGCCCCCCTCCTCCTATAAAAGGAGCCCCTCCTCTCACTTGTCTCTCACACCTCCTCGTGAAGGATCTCTCTCCCCCTCTAGAATTTATCCCCCATGGTCTCGGACTAGGGAGATACATGTTCCCGGTGGCTATTCGACAAGAAAGGGTTGTGCTTCCGCTGCATCGCTGGAGCGAGGAGGCGGAGGTTGCCCGGTGTCTTGTACGTGTGTGCGAGCACGGATGCGCTGCTGATTTGCGGCGCTAGGACTTCCTCTCGATCTTGAGATTGGCAAGAGATCGTCTACATCAACCACGAGTTGATCTCGTTAAGCTTTCTCGGTCTTCAAGGGTATGTTATCTACGGATATACATTCGCCTGTTGTTTGTATGTAGTAGATAGATCTTGGTACATAGTTCCCATCGTAGGAAATTTTTTGTTTTCTATGCTGCGAACCCTACAGTGGTATCAGAGCCGGATCTATGCATATATGCTTTACACGGGTAGTACACATATGAGTATGTGGGCGATGATGATCATGTTGTTGCTCCTTTGTTGTAATTTTGGATATTGGTGGCATAGTGGGATGAAGCGGCCCGGACAAACTTTACATGTCCTCGCACATGAGACCTGTTCCACGCTTGACATGCAACTAGTTTGCTGTGGCATCCCGCAAAACCACTACTAGAAATCGCGTTAAATTTGTGCATTGCATCGTCATCATCATGCATTGTTTGCCAAAACTATGTTTGCAAAGCACGTGTTGTTTTCTAAAACGCCCCCTCTTGATTCAACATCGAAAACCGGGTCGCCGGAATATTTTGTTTTGTTAAAATTGTTTTGCAAACGGTCCGTTTAATTAAATAAAACTTTTAATTAATTTTTAGCGGGCGATCCGGGCCGATTGACCAACGACCGCCCAGGAAAACTAAATCGGCCAAACCTGCAGCCCCATCTAATCCTAAACCCACCTAAAAGCTACCCAACCTACCCTCCACCTCACCCTGCCTATCCCCATCCGCCACCTCACCCCCTCTCCCCGACCTATCTAAACCTGCCACGTGGCCTAGCCTCCCTCCCCACAGCCCTCCCTCCTCACCCACACAACACACCAAACACACGCTCTACGCACGCAGCCTCTCTCTCTCTCTCTCCACTGGCCCGCCGCCTGCCCGCTGCCACCACAACCCCCCACCGGCCAAACCGCCTCCCAGATCCCACCTCCCGCCTGCCTCCCCACCCCTGGCCTGGACCCACCTGCTCCCACCCCTGTTCATCTCCTTCCTCCACCCATCCCGTCGCCTCCTCCCCACGTGCTCGCCTGCCATCCCTCCCTCCTTCTTCCACCCCATCGCCGCTGCCAAAGACACCGCCTCCACCCGTCCGCCGCTCGGGTCGCCTCCCTCTAGCCTGCCCGCCTCCCGCCACACCCACAGGCTCATGAAGGCCACCCGCCGCCTTCACCCGCCTCTAGCCTGCCCCACGCCGGGCCAGACCCTCCTCGACTGCCACACCCCGCCCAGCCCCCGCTGCCGCCGCTCTCCCGTGCGCCGCCCGCCTGAACCGCCGCGTGCTCTTTCACTCTCCGCCCGGCCATGCCTCCTCCGCCGTCGCTGGCCCTCCTCAAGCTCCCGCAACCCGCGCCCAGAGCCGGGCGAGCTCCGGGCCTGGCGCCTCGGCGCCTCCGCTCCGGCTCGCCGGCGACCCTGCGACCCCAAAACCCGGCCGCGACACGGAACATGGAGGACACCGCCGGAGAATCAAGACCCCGCCCACGGACTCAAGGCCCCGCAGCGAACGCTCTGGTTGTCAAGATCTTCCTCACGGACTCCGATGGCTATGACCGGTCGAACCTCGCAGACTCTATGATCTACTTCGCGGATGAGATGGCCGAGGCCCGAAACCAAAGCGCCAAGACCTACCACGGAACGCCAAGGCCCCTTCACGGACACCAAGTTCTTCGACCCTGGACCCCGAGACCGATCCCGGAGAGCCGCAAACCCCAAGATCTACGAGAGGGGACCGATGACCGTGGACCAAGAACGTCGTCATGGAACGCAAAGGTTTTCTGAGGAGCATGTACCGTGTGCCGAGGCCGAATCAAGGCCTTCCCCGACGCCGAGGATGCCTAACCGGGACGGACCCGAAAATCACCGACAAGACCTCCGGCCTGGACTCCAAGATCGCCTCCCGGACGCGCCACGGTTTTGGAAGAACCCCCGGACACCAAGTCCACCGAGAACCCTGCTATGACAAGTGCTTCACCCCAACGCCATGACCGTCGACATGACCAAGATCGATGCGACAAGATCTGCCCCCCTGAGTCCGAGAACGACTCCGTCGAACCTTGGACCCCGAGACCGGACCCTGGACCCTGAGACCGACCCCGAACCCCGAAACCCAAGATCGTCGAGCCCCCTGTAATGTGTGACCCTTTTCCTCGAACCCTATTTTATAACATAATAACTTGATGCATGTTTAATTGTCATCCATCTCGCATGCATGTCATTGGTTTGGGGGCCTTATGCCGATTCACCTAATAATTACATATGGGGCCCATATGCGGGCAAATCTAGTCTCATATTGGCCTCATTTAAACATGTGTAGCGAACCGGCTCTATCTGTTACATTGCTAAACAACATTTAAATTGCGGGGTAGCTAAACAACATGAACCACCTAATTAATTGTCGGGACCCCGGTTCCGCTTAATCTTGGCCTAATTGCATCGCACCTTTGCCATGTCATCCATCATGCATGCATCATGCCGATCTTCTGCCGTGTAATAAATATTGCATCCGGTGTTTCTTCTAGTGTTTTGCTTCTTCGCGGATAAGGCCGATGAGTTGATGTGAGCTTCACCGATCTTGGAGGAACCTTTCGCAATGTTTTCAAAGTAGCATCTTCCCTTTCTACCTATCTTACTTTTCTAGTATTTACTTCCTCCGTTGATCTTTGCTATCTCGTGTTGCGATGCTCTAGATTTCGTACCGTGATATCCCTTGCAGCCATATATAGCCTTGGACACATCCTATTACCTATTGTTTGGTAGATAGTTGGACCCGCGTGTAAGTCGCTTGCTCAAGGTTTTGTGTGACGTCAAGTACCACCATTGTTGGAGAATTGCCGCGTCGACGTTGGAGATGATCATGGCTTTAATTATTGTATCACTTTAATTCCTGTTTAACAACTAAAATTGAATTAAGCAGGCATCGGTGGGTGATAGGTAAGATTTGGTTTCCGGCCCACTTGTGTCCGTGGGACCCGAGTTCTTGACACTTCGAGATCGAGCGCTAACCACAGGTGGGAGATATGGGCCCCATTGATAATTACCTGATTTCAAAGTATTGTACTGGGGCCACAACTAGTTTGAGGTTTTACGATCCTGTACTTATGCCATGCTACTTTCTGTATTTAAATTGTGCAGGTAACTTGCATCGCTTAGGAAGCGGAGTGATTACGCTGGCAGTATCCCGTTTGGGGCATACTGTCGCCACAGCCATTGGCGCAACCCTAAGTCCGTCTCGAGACCGCCGACTCACAGGTGTACTTAGTGGGGTGGCCCCGGCTTGCTTTGGGTGCAGGAACGCCGTGACTTAGGCCCCCGACATACCGATGGGTGTATGTTAACCGATCCGCAAAAGGGTCGAAGTGCCTGTGGATACTTTGGTGCACCCCTGCAGGGTTTAATCTTTTCGAGAAGCCGTGTCCGCGGTTATGGACGACTTGGAGCACAGTGTCTGATCATATACAACTATAACTAAAGTTTACTGTTTTAAATTAACTTGTTTCTGACATGATTAGTAATCAGCTTCACTACAACAGAATGGCTAAGTAAAAGTATCAACAATTGCTGGGTTTTGGGGTTATCTCATGATAATTGTATCTGACTAGTAAGTGTTGCCACTATAACATAATGAATAACTAAAAGTGCCCACTGCTTACTTTATCAGGATGATTATCTAAACCTGACTAGTAAAGTGCCGCAACTATAACTGAATAAGTAAAATCCTAATCAGGTGAGTTCCTCGGTTGACTTCTCGTTTGGTTATGAGGGGAAACGCCAGATGGGTTTGTTTGGTGATAGCTTCAGTTTGGGTCGAATAGGTCATTCTCACCCCTCTCGATAACCGCCGGATGTATCGAGTCTCTATAGGTTGTTTAGTGCATCTGGCTGCGCCGATCCACCATACCTATGTAGGCGAGGACCGCCGATTCTAGCCTCGCTGCATCGCCTCAAGATCGACGCCCTTCTTTTCCTTTGCCCTTTGTCGGCACCCCTTTTGTTTAAGCAGTTTTGAGATCGACCGTTAGCGGGGTTACCCTTCCGGCTTGGCAGGTGGTTATGGACGCCATTGGTTATTCTTCAGGGCTCTTAGCCCCATTTGCATCTTGTCCGTAGTCGGACGCCGTATCGTTTTACAGGTGATTTGGATCTTTGTACCGTATATTTGTATTCTTGACTCTTTGAGTCGCTGTTGTATATATATCTGTTCTGTGGGTCCCATCGAGGACTGTTGTGTAACGTTATTACTTTGCTTTCCACCCGCACGCGAGTGCCTGGTGGGCACCTTTGAATCGTTTCTATGCGGGTTTGGCGAATTTTGCCCAAACTTGCATAGGGCCGATTCTGAGGGTGTTACAGAGTGGTATCAGAGCTCAGCAGTTGCGATACCCCACAAGTCCAGCCTGTAGGATAACCTAGCTAACGGCCGAAGTAGAAGTGTCAAAACTATTTTTGGAAATCGGTTGGATAGTTCTGGTTAGGTCTGATTTTACTTCTTACCCCTCTGCTGTTCTCCTCTTACCTCTACGCGTTTTAAATCTGCTCTCTTATATTTCTTCGAGTCCAGGAATTCTCGTGGTTGGGTTTCCGTCGTACCTTCAGGGTTTCGCTTCCTCCTTTGATAACGGTGTTGCTACATCCGGTCTTCATGCTACCTGAGGAATCCGTCTTCCGTGGTGCCATTCGTTATTCCTTGTTTGTTCCTTCCGGTGTTTTCTGACGCGACGACATCCTCTACGCTGGATCCGATGCAGAGTCTGCATCACTCCTTGTTTCCGAACCTCGTTTGTCGAGATCTTCAGTCTGAATCTTGAGGGTTGGTTGCATAATCTGTCTATTCGTGTACATAGTAATGCTTTGAGTGCGGGATGGAGTCGCGACCATACCACTACTCTTATCATTCGCTTATGTACATTGAATGGTGGATCGATGCAATTTTACTCCTTCCATGGAAGTTAGAGGTGGCCTTACCTTTATCTTCGTCCGTTGTTTATCCGGAGTGTTGACGAACGGGATCAACGACCTCTTGTTAGTGGTGTCGCGAAGATCTACACGAAGCGAGAAGAAGCAGATCGCCGACCTTCCTTCCGGTACCATGAGGCGGATCTCGAGGGCGAGATCCCTTGTTAGTGGTGTCGAATTGTGGCATCCCGCAAAACCACTACTAGAAAATCGCGTTAAATTTGTGCATTGCATCGTCATCATCATGCATTTTTTGCCAAAACTATGTTTGCAAAGCACGTGTTGTTTTCTAAAACGCCCCCTCTTGATTCAACATCGAAAACCGGGTCGCCGGAATATTTTGTTTTGTTAAAATTGTTTTGCAAACGGTCCGTTTAATTAAATAAAACTTTTAATTAATTTTTAGCGGGCGATGAACGGCCGATCGATTGACGACCCCTGTAAAACTAAATCGGCCAAACCTGCCAGCCCCATCTAATCCTAAACCCACCTAAAAGCTACCCAACCTACCCTCCACCTCACCGGCCTATCCCCATCCGCCACCTCTACCACCCCTCCCCGACCTATCTAAACCTGCCACGTGGCCTAGCCTCCTCCCCACACAGCCCTCCCTCCTCAGCCCACACAACACACCAAACACACGCCTACACGACGCACAGCTCTCTCTCTCTCTGCCACTGGCCCACTGCCTGCCCGGCTTCACCACCCCACCCGGCCAAACCGCCTCCCAGATCCCACCTCCCTGCCCAGCCCCCACTGCCCCATGGACCCACTGCTCCCACCTACCGCCTGCTCATCTCCTTCCTCCACCCATCCCAGCCGCCTCCTCCCCACGTGCTCGCCCGGCCATCCCTCCCTCCTTCTTCCACCATCGCCGCCGCTTCAAGACACCGCTCCACCTGCCGCTGGTCGCCTCCCCTCTAGCGCCTGCCTCCGGCCGCCACACCACCATGAAAGGCCACATCGCTTCTTCGCCACAGGCCTAGCTCGCCTGGCCAGACCCTCCCTCAAGACTCAGCTGCCCTGCTGCCATGCCCGCTCCCACGCTTCTGCCCGTCGCCGCCCGAGGAACCGCCGCCGCGTGCTCACCTCCGTGCCGCCACGGCCATGCCTCCTCCGGCCCGCTCCGCTGCGGCCCCTCCTCAAGCTCCGCAACTCAAGCCGCGAGCCAGAGCCCGCGTCTTGGCCGCCTCTGGCGCCCTCGCTCGACCACGCCGGCGACCTCTGCGACCCCAAACCCCAAGCCGCGACACGGAACATGGAGGACACCGCCGGAGAACCGAAGACCCGCCCACGAACTCAAGGCCCTGCATCGAACGCTCGTTGTCAAGATCTTCCTCACGGACTCCGATGGCTATGACCGGTCGAACCTCAGACTCCATGATCTACTTCGGATGAGATGGCGAGGCCCAAACCGAAGCGCCAAGACCTACCACGAACGCCAAGGCCCTTCACGGACACCAAGTTCTTCGACCGGACCGAGACCGATCCGAGAGCCGCAAACCCCAAGATCTACGAGAGGGGACCGATGACCGTGGACCGAGAACGTCGTCATGGAACGCAAAGGTTTTCCGAGGAGCATGTACCGTGTGCCGAGGCCGAATCAAGGCCTTCCCCGACGCCGAGGATGCCTAACCGGGACGGACCCGAAAATCACCGACAAGACCTCCGCCTGACTCCAAGATCGCCTCCGGACGCGCACGGTTTTGGAAGAACCCGGACACCAAGTCCGCCGAGAACCCCTGCTATGACAAGTGCTTCACCTCAACGCCATGACCGTCGACATGACTCAAGACGCGATGCGACAAGATCTGCCCTCGAGTCCGAACGACTCCGAACCTTGGACCTCGAGAACGGACTCGACCGAGACCGACCCCGAACCCGAACCCAAGATCGTCGAGCCCCCTCTAATGTGTGACCCTTTTCCTCGAACACTATTTTAGAACATAATAACTTGATGTATGTTTAATTGTCATCCATCTCGCATGCATGTCATTGGTTTGGGGCCTTATGCCGATTCACCTAATAATTACATATGGGGCCCATATGCGGGCAAATCTAGTCTCATATTGGCCTCATTTAAACATGTGTAGCGAACCGCTCTATCTCTACATTGCTAAACAACATTTAAATTATGGGTAGCTAAACAACATGAACCACCTAATTAATTGTCGGGACCCCGGTTCGCTTAATCTTGGCCTAATTGCAGACCTTTGCCATGTCATCCATCATGCATGCATCATGCCGATCTTCTGCGTGTAATAAATATTGCATCCGGTGTTTCTTCTAGTGTTTTGCTTCTTCATGGATAAGGCCGATGAGTTGATGTGAGCTTCACCGATCTTCGGAGGAACCTTTCGGCAATGTTTTCAAAGTAGCATCTTCCCTTTCTACCTATCTTACTTTTCTAGTATTTACTTCCTCTGTTGATCTTTGCTATCTGTGGCGATGCTCTAGATTTCGTAATTCGTGATATCCCTTGCAGCCATATATAGCCTTGGAAACATCCTATTACGTTGTTTGGTAGATAGTTGGACCAGCGTGTCGTAGTCGCTTGCTCAAGGTTTTGTGACGCCAAGTACCACCATTGTTGGAGAATTGCCGCATCGACGTTGGAGATGATCATGGCTTTAATTATTGTATCACTTTAATTCTGTTTAACAACTAAAATTGAATTAAGCGGAGGCATCGGTGGGTGATAGGTAAGATTTGGTTTCACGCCCACTTGTGTCCCGTGGGACCCGAGTTCTTGACACTGTTCCAGATCAAGCGCCTAACCACGGTGGGGAGATATGGGCCCCATTGATAATTACCTGATTTCAAAGTATTGTCTTGGGGCCACAACTAGTTTGAGGTTTTATTTACGATCCTGTACTTATGCCATGCTACTTTCGTATTTAAATTGTGCGAGGTACCGCATCGCATCGCTTAGGAAGCGGAGTGATTACGCCGGTATCGATCCCGCTTGGGGCATACCGTCACATAGCCATTGGCGCAACCCTAAGTCCGTCTCGAGACCGGCCGACTTGCAGGTGTTTAGTGGGGTGGCCCCGGTGCTTGCTTTGTCCGGAACGTCGTGACTTAGGCCCGCCGACATACCGATGGGTGTATGTTAACCGATCCGCAAAAGGGTCAAGTGTGGATACTTTGGTGCACCGCAGGTTTAATCTTTTCGAGAAGCCGTGTCCGCGGTTATGGACGACTTGGAGCACGAGGTTCGATCATATACAACTATAACTAAAGTTTACTGTTTTAAATTAACTTGTTTCTGACATGATTAGTAATCAGCTTCACTACAACAGAATGGCTAAGTAAAAGTATCAACAATTGCTGGGTTTTGGGGTTATCTCATGATAATTGTATCTGACTAGTAAGTGTTGCCACTATAACATAATGAATAACTAAAAGTGCTCACTGCTTACTTTATCAGGATGATTATCTAAACCTGACTAGTAAAGTGCCGCAACTATAACTGAATAAGTAAAACTGCCAACTGTGTGAGTTCCTCGGTTGACTTCCTCGTTTGGTTATGAGGGGGAAACGCCAGGATGGGTTTGTTTGGTGATAGCTTCAGTTTGGGTCCGAATAGGTCATTCTCACCCCCTCTCTGATAACCGCCAGATGTATCGAGTCTCTATAGGTTGTTTAGTGCATGCTGCCGCTGCCGCTCAGTCCACCATACCTATGTAGGCGAGGACCGCCGAATTCTAGCCTCGCCGCATCGCCTCAAGATCGACGCTCCTTCTTTTTTCCTTTGCCCTTTGTCGGCACCCTTTGTTTAAGCGTTTTGAGATCGACGCCGTTAGCGGGGTTACCCTTCCGGCTTGGCTCAGGTGGTTATGGACGCCATTGGTTATTCTTCAGGGCTCTTAGCCCCATTTGCATCTTGTCCGTAGTCGGACGCCGTATCGTTTTACAGGTGATTTGGATCTTTGTACCGTATATTTGTATTCTTGACTCTTTGAGTCGCTGTTGTATATATATCTGTTCTGTGGGTCCCATCGAGGACTGTTGTGTAACGTTATTACTTTGCTTTCCACCCGCACGCGAGTGCCTGGTGGGCACCTTTGAATCGTTTCTATGCGGGTTTGGCGAATTTTGCCCAAACTTGCATAGGGCCGATTCTGAGGGTGTTACATTTGCATAAGTGGCTAGCGGGTGTCTGTCTCTCCTACTATAGTCAATATCTATCTTGCAACGAATTGTCAACAATTTGGTTATCCTCATTGTGTTTCATGTTCGTAGGTAAGAACGGTTCTATCTCGAAAGCCCTAAGCCACGTAAAACTTGCAATGGATAAATTAGAAGTGTCTAGTTTAGATTGTTGCTGGGCTAGTGTTATGATATGGTGATGTTGTAAGTAGAAGTATGAGATGATACTCTTACAACATACATAACGTGTAATCTCCATAGACCTTGGACTTACACATATAGGTATGATAGTGATCATACCACGGTGCACATGATAGAGATCATATGCGGGAACCATATCATTTCACTAATAAACATGTGATGTTTGATAGCATCTTATATTGCTTGTTTAGTGCTTTGTTAGCATAATAAGATGATCCTCTTTAAATATCAAGATAAGAATGTGTTCTTCCTTTAGTATGCACCGATTATGTTTTCGCCGCTCCAAGACATCACGTGATGATCGGGTGTTCTTGGATCCACGACCATATTCGGTGTAAAACAGTTACACGCCAATACTAAGGTTCTAACTTGGCGAGCCTAGCATGTATAGACATGGCCTCGAACACGGACCTAAAGGTTAAGCATGAGTCATATAATTGATATGGTGCCCATTTGATGCTCGCTTTGAAGCTACCGACTCACGTGATGATCGGACTTGGTGTAGTGGATTTGGTTCATGTAATCACCAAAAGGCACGAGGGATGTCGTTTTGAGTGGGAGTTCATTCATAATATGGATTAGTTGAACTCAATCTATCATACACTTAGTCTAAACTTTACAAATGTTGTAGATGGCACCACCGCTTTTAATTTCAATGTGTTCATGGAGAAAGAGAAACTTGCAACAACGGTAGCAACTTTACCGAATGGGCCATGAATTTGAGGATTCTCCTCTCTGCACAAAAGCAATATGTGCTAGAAGCGCTAGGCCCCCACCTTTAGATGATGCCCCGACGAGGAGAAGAATGTCTATCGACTCGTCAGAGGACCACAACTTAGTTCATTGGGCATATTGTATGGGCTAGAGCCTAACTTCAAAGCGCTTTGAAAATGGCAATGCTTTTGATACAATGGGTGAGTTGAAAATGATTTTCGACACACATGTCAGAGAGAGCTACAACGCTGTAAAAGTTCTTTAGCTGCATGATGGAAGAGCACATTCGTTAGTGAGCATGTACTCAAGATGTCGGGTTACGCCAATAAGCTTGTGTCCTTGGGAATATCGATTCCCATTGACTTAGGCATCCATCGTGTTCTGCCTCTCGCCACCTAGCTATAAGAGCTGTGATGAACTATAATATGCAAGGCATGAAGAAGTCTCTCCCGAGATTCTCGCTAATGCTTAAAACTGCAAGTGGAGATCAAAAGGAACATAAAGTGTTGATGATCAATAGGAACCCGGTTTCAAGAAAGACAAGAAGGAAAACGGAAGGAAGTAAGGGCGGCAAGCCTGCTTCAGGCTGCCGAGTTGGACCCAAGTCCGACATCGAGTGCTACTATTGTAAGGATCGCCATCGAAGCGCAGAATCGCCCCAAGTATTTGGCGACAAGAAAGCCGCAAGGCAAACAAAGGTATATATGATATACATGTTATTGATGTGTACTTGACTAGTGCTCGCAGAGCACCGGATATTTGATACCGTGGTTGCTAATATTTGTAACTCGAATCGTGGCTGCAGAACAGCGACCGCTAGCAAGGGTGAGGTCAAGATGCGTGTCGGCAATGGATCAAGTTGATGTGATCGCCGTCGGAACGCTGCCTCTCCACTTGCCGTCGGGATTAGTTATAAACTTGAATAATTGTTTTTGCTGTTCGCACTAAGCATGAACATTGTATCTGGATCGTGTTTGATGCGGTGGTTATTCATTTAACCGAGAACAATGGTTGTTCCATTTATATGAATGAAATCTTTTATGCTCATGCACCGATGATGAATGGTTTATTTTTGGATCTCGATAATAATGTTACACATATTCATAATGTTGATGCTAAAAGGATTAAACTAAATGATGATATATCAAGATATATGGCAATGCCGTCTAGGTCATATTGGCGTTAAACGCATGAAGAAGCTCCATTCGGATGGACTTTTGGAATCACTTGATTATGAATCATTTGATACATGTGAGCCATGCCTTATGGGCAAGATGACTAGAACGCTTTTCCGTTCAATGGAACAGGCGATGATTTATTGGAAATCATACATTCGATGTATGCGGTCCAATGAGTGTGTTTGCCGAGGTGGATATCGTTATTTTGTTACTTTTATGATGATTTGAGTAGATACGGTTATATCTACTTGATGAAACACAAGTCCTAAACCTTTGAAAAGTTCAAGGAATTTCGTAATGAAGTGGAAAATCATCGTAATAGAAAGATCTACTTTCTACGGTCGACCGTGAGGTGAGTATCTAAGTTACGAGTTTAGCACTCACATGAAAGAGTGTGGAATTGTTTCACAACTCACACCGCCGAACACCACAGCGAAATGGTGTGTCAACTCGTAATCGTACTTTATTAGATATGGTTCGATCTATAATGTCTCGACGGACTTGCCGTTGTCATTTTGGGGCTATGCACTAGAAATGATGCATTCACTTTAAATCGGGCACCATCTAAACTGCTGAAAAGACACCGTATGAATTGTGGTTTGGAAACAAACCTAAGCTATCATTTCTTAAAGTTTGGGGATGTGATGTTTATGTGAAGAAACTTCAAGGATAAACTCGAACCCAAAGCGGAAAATGCGCCTTCATAGGATACCCTAAGGAAACTATTGGGTATTCCTTCTATCACGATCCGAGGGCAAGGTTTTTGTTGCTAAGAATGGATCCTTCTAGAGAAAGAGTTTCTCGCGAAGGTGTGAGTAGTCGGAAGGTAGAACTCAAGAGGTTATTGAACTTTCTCTTCAAAGTATGGCGAGTAGCGCAATGAAGTTGTTCCGGAGTTGGCTCCACCTGTTGAAGAGGGAACTAATGATAATGATCATGAAACTCCGAAAGAGAGTACTACCGAACCTCGCAGGTCAAGCAGGACACGTGCAGCTCCCGAGCTGTACGGAAATCCTGTCATGAATTTCATGGTTGATGAAAATGATGACCCTGCGACGTATGAAGAAGCGATGATGAGCCCGGATTCCAACAAATGGTTAGAAGCCATGAAATCCTAGATGGAATCCATGTATGAAAATCAAGTTTGGAACTTGGTGGACTTACCTCACGACCGAAAGGTCGTGGAGAACAAATGGATTTTCAAAAGGAAAACTGATGCTGATGGTAATGTAACCGTCTATAAAGCTCGACTTGTCACAAAGGGGTTTCGACAAATTCAAGGAGTTGACTACGATGAGACATTCTCTCCCGTAGCGATGCTAAAGTCAGTTAGGATTATGTTAGCAATTGCTGCATATTTTGATTATGAGATATGGCAGATGGATGTCAAAACCGTGTTTCTCAATGGTAATATTGAAGAAGAGTTGTATATGATACAACCAAAGGGTTTTGTCGATCCTAAGGATGCTAACAAGGTGTGCAAGCTTCAGCGATCCATCTATGGATTGAAGCAAGCATCACGAAGTTGGAATCTCCGCTTTGATGAGGTGATCAAAGAGTTTGGATTTGTCCAAACTTATGGAGAAGCTTGTATTTACAAGAAAGTGAGTGGGAGCAATGTGGCATTTCTGATATTATATGTGGATGACATATTATTGATCGGAAATGATATAGATCTTTTAAACGGTGTTAAAAGTTATCTAAACAGCAAATTTTCAATGAAGGACCTAGGTGAAGCGTCATACATATTAGGCATAAAGATCTATAGAGACAGATCTAGGCGCCTAATAGGGCTATCGCAAAGTACATAACCTTGATAAGATTTTAAAGAAGTTAAAAATGGAAGATAGTAAGAAGGGGTTCTTACCCATGACACAAGGCACGACATTGAGTAAGACTCAAAGTCCGGCTTCGGCAGAAGAAAGAGAGATAATGGACAAGGTCCCCTATGCTTCAGCCATAGGCTCTATAATGTACGCCATGCTATGTACAAGACCGGATGTGGCACATGCTATTAGTTTGACTAGTAGGTACCAATCGGATCCAGGTTCAGAACACTAGAAAGCGGTCAAGAATATCCTTAAGTACTTGGGAAGAACTAAGGATATGTTTCTTGTATACGAAGGTGAAGAAGAGCTCGTCGCTAAGTGTTATGTCGACGCTAGCTTTGCCACCGATCCGGATGACTCTAAGTCTCAATCCGGATACGTATTCTCATGAATGGCGGAGCGGTTAGTTGGAGGAGCTCCAAACAACCTGTGGTGGCGGGATCAACAACGGAGGCCGAATATGTTGCTGCTTCAGAAGCGGCTCAGGAAGCAATTTGGATGAAGGAGTTCATATCCGAACTAGGTGTGGTTGCAAACGCGTGGGACCCAATGGTGATCTATTGTGACAACAATGGTGCCATTGCCAATGCCAAAGAGCCAAGGTCTCACAAGCATTCCAAGCATATTAAGCACCGGTTTCACTCCATCCACGAGCATGTCAAGGATGGAGATATAAGGATTTGTAAAGTACATACAGATCTCAATGTAGCAGATCCGTTGACTAAAACTCTCCCTAGAGCAAAACATGATCTACACCAGAACTCCATGGGTGTTTGATACATCACAATGTAACTAGATTATTGTCTCTAGTGCAAGTGGGAGACTGAAGGGAATATGCCCTGAGAGGCAATAATAAAATGTTTATTATGTGTATTCCAAGTATATGATAGATGTTTATTTTGCATGCTATAATTGTATTAATACGGAAACATTAATACACGTGTGTTTAATAAACAAACAGAAAGTTCCTAGTTATGCCTCTCTCATAAACTAGTTCGTTGATTAACAAGATGATCACGGTTTCCTGATCATAGACATTGGATGTTGTTAATAACGAGATCACAACATTAGTGTAATGGTGTGATGAACATTCATCCGAAGTATAGCATTACGATCAAAGTCATTGAGTTTATATTGCTATAAACAAACTACAAAGTAGTCCTAATCCTTAGACCATGAGATCATGCCAATCACTAACACCGGAAGAGTTTCTTGTTGACATCAAACGTCACTCCGTAACTGGGGATTATAAAGATGGCTTTAAAGCTACTAAAGTGTTATGTTGAGAATCATGGATCAAGAGTGGAATTTGTTCATCCCGATGATGGATAGATATGCTCTGGGCCCTCTCGGTGATATCACATTGGTTAGCTTGCAAGCAAGTGATTTGATCACTAGAATGTTATATCACGGGAACGAGAAAAGAGTGCATGTCAGTAACGAGATCAAACTAGGTATGGATATATCGATGATCGAATCTCGGACATGTAATATATCATGAAACAAAGGGATTAAGATACAAGCGTAAAAGGTTCCGACGATCACAGGAAAAGTCATCATTGAATGTGTGGGAGTCAGTATGGATCTCCAGGTCCCGCTACTGATTATTGATCGGAGAAGGGTCTCGATCATGTCCGCATTATTCGCGAACCGTAGGGTGACACACTTAAGGGACACTGGCATCCAGTTGGAGCAAATGTTTCATGCCGAAAGAATAAACAAGCGCAGGAATTTATTTCACTAGATACCGAAACAGGTTTTCGGGTGAAATTGCATAAAGTGGTTATGCATGTGAAATGGAATTCTAGCAAGGAGTTATTTGTGAACGTTTGTAACTAAAGTAATTGACAAAATTATGAATAAAATAAAAGAGTTTTATTTAATGAGAGTTTGCATTAAATTTGGTGGAAATTTAATGGGAATTTGAGTGGACTTTTGAGTGGAGAAAATTGAAGGGAAATTTTGTGAGTGGAGTGTCCACCCACATGAATGAAGGAGGGGAGGGGGCAGCCCCCATGGCTGGCGGCCACCCCCTTGGGTGCCCCCCTCCTCCTATAAAAGGAGCCCCTCCTCTCACTTGTCTCTCACACCTCCTCGTGAAGGATCTCTCTCCCCCTCTAGAATTTATCCCCCATGGTCTCGGACTAGCGAGATACATGTTTCCGGTGGCTATTCGGCAAGAAAGGGTTGTGCTTCCGCTGCATCGCTAGAGCGAGGAGGCGGAGGTTGCCCGGTGTCTTGTACGTGTGTGCGAGCACGGATGCGCTGCTGCTTTGCGGCGCTAGGACTTCCTCTCGATCTTGAGATCGGCAAGAGATCATCTACATCAACCACGAGTTGAACTCGTTAAGCTTTGTCGGTCTTCAAGGGTATATTCTCTACGGATATACATCCGCCTTTTGTTTGTATCTAGTAGATAGATCTTGGTACATAGTACCCATCGTAGGAAATTTTTTGTTTTCTATGTTGCGAACCCTACAGGGAGTCCTACCCCAAGTCGGCCTCCTTTGCCGGCGGGTGGAGGGAGAGGAACTCCTCCCCAAGTAGGTTTCCTACTCTCCCTCCACCAAGCAAACTTGTCGTTTGACTTTTTCAAATTGGCGTTTGACTTTCAAACTAGGATTTGATTTCTCCCTATATTTTGCCCAGCCAAGTGACCTAGTACATGATGCAACCATTCCATATTGTTATGACACATTCATGTACCCTTCCCCTCCGGAGTGCCGGACCTTCCGGACCCTTCTAGAACATTCCCGATGAAAACACCAAAATCATTCCCCAACTCCGAATCAGGACTTTCCTTATATGAATCTTAGTCTACGGACCATTCCGGATCTCCTCGTGATATCCCGGATCCCATCCGAAACTCCGAACAACATTCGGTCTCTTTCTCATCATTCCAGAACTACTCAACAACATTGAATCCTTAAGTGTGTCTCCCTACGGTTCATGAATTATGCGGACATGATCGAGACACTTCTCCGATCAATAACCAATAGAGGAATCTGGAAATTCATATGTCTCCCACATATTTCTATGATTACTTTGTGATCGAATGAACCACTTACATACGATACCAATTTCCCTTTGTCTCACGATAGTTTACGTATCCGAGGTTTTGATCGTCGGTATCTCTGCATACCTAGTTCAACCTCGTTACCGATAAGTACTCTTTCGCTCCGTGGTATGTGATCCCTTGTGAGCCAGTCACATGCTTGCAAGCTAATTGGATGACATTCCACCGAGAGGGCCCAGAGTATATCTATCCGTCATATGGATGGACAAATCCCACTCTTTATCCATGTGTCTCAACCCATACTTTCCGAACACTCAATGCCATCTTTATAGCCACCTAGTTACGGTGTTGTGTTTAATGTCATCAAAGAATCCTTCCGGTGATTGTGATAAGCATGATCTCATGATCGAAGGAATTATGTTACTATGTATCAGAAAGCTTATAGCAATTGAACTATTAAAATGACTTGATCTTTATGCTACGCTTATCTATAGGAGTATGTCCATCATATCATTCTCCTAATGATATGACCTTGTTATTAACAACATCTCAAATGTTCATGATCAAGAAACCATGATCATCTATTAATCAACAAGCTAGTATTATAAATAGGCTTTACTAGGGACTCTATTTTAGTTTACAAATCACACAAGTATTAATGTTTCTGGTTAATACTGTTATAGCATGAATGTAAACATTTATCATTGTAACTACCTCGGTGAATTACGCTCCTAGATACAATCCTGGATGAGCGGAAGTGGTTGAAATATACGGTGGGGCCCAAAAGCCACTCACGGGTAGACCTTTCGGCCGTCCCAACCACTTCCAATTCATCGGGACCTATACGGGCGGCGTAATCGGCAGGCGAAGGGATCAACTACATACACAAATGAGTATGTATGCAAGCCACCATACAATAGTACATCAGAGCCATACCATCTAAAAAGAAAGGAAATATAGCAATGCCATACGGCAAGATTCAAATGTTCTAGATAGATCTAATATTTTAGGATATTTCCTCATACATCACACATCAGAGTATCAAGCGGAAGAGGCAGAACAAAGTCCGAGTACGGATAAGAAGCAAATCGTCATAAGATGCCACAGAAATAAGCACATCCCGCCCACAGATCTCACGGATCCCCGTTCCCGGAATCTCTACACCGAACGATCGTTGCCCACATCATCAGCCTCTCCCACCCAAAGATCCGCCCCGCGAGTGTACCTGTTCATCTGAACCAATAATTTATCGTGTGAGACCCTAAGGGTACTCAGCAAGTCTTTATGCCTCTAAAGGGGACACAACCTGGGGTGACGCAATTGCAGCAAAAGATAAACCCTAACAATTCTATAGATACTCGCTAACCATCCGCCTAACCAAAGATAGACGGATGTCCGTGAATTGATGACAACAGTTATAACAGTAATTTCATCAGATCCATCCCCCTCCTCGCTTACTAACGAGGAAGCGGACGAACAACCCCCCCATCCGTTGGCAATTTTAGTAACCATTCCATGAGCGTTTCACTATTTACTAGTCAATTACTTAGTCAGATTAAAGCGGTACTTTAGTTATGATTGTCTATGATCGAGAAACTGTGCTCCAATTCGTCCATAACCGCGGACACGACTTTCAGAAAGTTTTACCCTGTAGGGGTGCACAAATAGCAACACACACTCGATCAACCTCGGAAAAACCAAATCAAAACCCAACGAGGCCTTCACGACAAAGCAATCACAGGATTCAGAAATATTTCAGGGGGCCACCCCATTGAGTAGACCCGCAACGAAGTTAGCTGACTCCGAGACGGACTCAAGGTTTGCGACAATGGCTGTAAACGACCGGGAACCCGAAAGTGTGACTGGGCTTGTCGATACCGCGAAAACACTCTGCTTACCTAAACAGTACAGTGTGCTCCTCGCACAATCGTAAATAAAACAGTAGCATGGCATAGGTACAGGATAGTAAACAAAACCTCAAACTAATTTGTGGCCCCAAGAAATAAGACTGAATCAAGCTCTGGCTCAGGGGGGGTCCCATAAGCCTCCCGGATGTGGATAGCGCGAATATTTTTGGAACAGGAATAAAGTACTCGGGGTCTTACGGGACACAAGTGAGCAGGAAAAACCAAATAGCAGATATTGCTCACCGGTGCCACTTTCATTAGTTATCCCATTACTACTCAGGTTAAGTTGTTTAGGTACCTCGTTATCCATCAGACTCTCACATACCCTACACATGTTGTTCTACGACTCGCATGGCTCAAACAACTCCTGTAGTAATGGCTCATGGGATGGAGGAACAAGCTTGGTGGGGTTTAAAAGTAAAGGCTATGCAATACTTGGGATTCAGTTTAATGCAATCACGACTCAATGATGCAAGAATAAGATAGAGGCAATAGGTACTTTATGTATGCAAGCATGTGGTAGTGCTTGCCTGGCAACTCAGTTGAAGCGAGAGACGGATCTGGGTAGTGCTCCTGGTTCTCTTGATATATCCCCGCCAAAGGTCTATTCGAAGAAGAACCAAACAAACAAGGGCCAACATAAATATAGTGCACAAGCATAGGAATAAATGCGTCAAGCAAACAATCATGCCATGATGAATGATGCACAAATTGCATGGAAATAATGTAGCATGGCATGGGTGAGGTGTAGAATACAAGAAATAACATTTTTATGGGGTTTTGGTCCCATTTTATTATCATAATAGTTGCTGTATACTTTATATTTATATGATGCATGCTGCAATTGAAGTCATGGATAGCATAAACAGAAAGGTCTCGTCGAGCTGATCATTTTAGACATATCATTTGTTAAATTCGGAGTTGTAGAACCAAAGTTATTAATTATTTAAGTCCAGGGGCATTTTAAGTAATTTTACTCAACTTGGAAATTTAAGTGTGCAAAACAAATTTTGGATGGCATATTTGAATTCCTCACATTTTTCTGATTCAAAAACATATATCATTTGCATTATTTGGATTTATATTTTGAAAGTTATTAAAATCTGATTTGAATTTGAATTTGAATTTGAATTTGAATTAATTTTAAAAAGGTTTGAATTAAAAACAGAAACAGATAAACTTTTGTTACCTGGCCATACTCTAGCCACAGCCAGTGACAAGTGGGGCCAGGCACACACAGACCCACACGCCAGCGGCTGAGTGCGGAGGGGACTACGGGTTGATTAAAACATTTGACGAGAGCCTTTTGGCAAAAAGCATCTGACGCTGACTATGGGGCCAGGGGGACTGCGGTCTAGGAAAAGAAAAACGCAGGGGGGTAAGCGGAAGCGCGGCTGCATTGCTTTTTCTCCTCGACGCTTGGCAAAGGGCCAAGACACGCGATGACGCTGCGCAAAGGCTCGAACCCGCGACCGGAGCTAGCAATGCGGCCATTGCAGTGTGTGTAAAGCGCTGGAGGAGGGAGGGCGACTAGTTAAAGGGTTTCTATGAGGCGCAGCGGCGACGCACGCCGCCGTGCACGCAGGCGCTGACGGAACGCACGCCGCCGCGGAAGCGAAGGGTAGGGGCGGTGTCTGGGGATCTGGGACTCACCATGGGCCGGCAGGTTGGATCGGGTCGGCAGCACGGATCAGCGGCGAGGGCGACGGGCGGCTTAGGGTTTGCGCTGGTGGTAGCGGTGTCCTTGGTCCAGGCTCCTCCTCTCGCTGAGCGCAGGTGGCGGTGGGAGCGCCATGGCTTCCTCGACAACCTTAGCTCCTCGCCCGCCTCCTGGATCGGTGTGTACGAGAGTGAGCCGATGGTGGTGGCCGGCATCGGCGTATGGCGGCGGTGGAGAAAGAGGGAGAAGAGGGGAGGCGAGGCAGGGCCTCTGGGGAGATCTGGGAGAGGCCAGAGGGAGGAAGGGAGGTAGATAAGGACGGGGGGTGAGGTGGTTGGCGTGGGGGAGGTGAAGGTGATAAAGGTGGCCTCGGCCACCTTTGTCCTCTCCCTCACGTGATTGGCAGGGCTCGGCAAGGCAGGGGGAGGGGAGAGGGAGGCTGCCAGGTGGGCCAGGGGGTAAGGAGCTCGTGGTGGGGCAGGGCAGGCAGAGGGAGAGCAAGAAGGAGAGGGGGAGAAGAGAGGAGGTCCTCGGGTGGGGCTAGGGTTAGAAGGGAGATATGTAGCTAGGGGTCATGGTGGGGGCCAGCTAGGAGGGAGAGAGAGGCCGAGAGAGAGGGGGGTTAGGGATTAAGCATGCAAACATCATCACACATGGATGGGGATGGTTTAGAGAGGGGGTAGGGTTTAGGGTTAGATGAATAGATGATTAGGGAGTAGGGTTTAGGGAGGAGGATAAGAGAGAGGAGGTGGTATGGTGGTTAGGGTTTAGATATGAGGGGGTAGGGTTTAGAACAAACAAAACAAGATCAAGCAAAGAGGTAGAGAGATGATCCATACAAACTATCAAATAAAAATTCAAATGACAAGTAAAACGGTGGTACTTGCATGGGCCATGCATGAATCATTAATGCCATGCTTATTTTGTGAAAACAAGATCATTTACATGGCATTGCTCCTATGCATTCCAAAAGTAGGGTAAGGCCCAAGCAAAGAATTTGAAAGGAAGCCCCCAAGTGGGCTAGATAAAGATGAGCATATTGGATTAAAATTGGGGCTTGCTAGTGTGTTTAGTCCACTAGATGTTTAATAGTCCCAAGAATAACCCAACATGAACATAACTCCAAACTAATCCATATGGAAGCTAGAAGAAGGGTCCCACTCACAGGGCATGCAAAGGTGGCCATGTGGCTCTCATATATCAATAATTTGAAAACATGATGATGCCAAGATGAGAGCATGTGGAAAAGAATTTGGATCCATCCCAACCCACATGAGCTAGAGGTAAACTCAACTAAAATGCAAGGCTCATATTAATTGGATGGTGGAATTATAAGGTGGTGAAGAAAAGATGGTGGAGTCAATAAAAGATATGCCCCCAACTCAACTTGGGCATTTGAACCATATATCAAGATCCAACTACAATATCAAGAGGCAAATACAACTAGCAATGCATATGAGATAAGAACCAAAACTCAAGGGTTTTTGTATGATGCTCAAATGCAAGGTGGCATGATGACATGAGCATGATATGATGATGATGCAACAATATATGTAGGAAGGGGCCATTTTATTACTAGATCAAGTAGCATTACAGATGTTAGACAACTGGGATGCTACAACTCTCCCCCACTAAACAGGAATCTCGCCCCGAGATTCTAGGAAGAAGAAGAAGACACAAATAGGGTAGGATAGTTGGCACGGAGTTCATCTTCACGCTCCCAAGTGGCTTCATCAACCGACCACTGCACCTTGCAGAACTTGATGGACTTGTTGCGAGTCCTTCTTTCTGCGGTCTCAAGGATTTTTGTGGGGTGTTCTTGATAAGACAGGTCTTCTTGGAGATCGATTAGCTCGTGGTCCACGGTCCTGCCGGGATCTTTGAAGCACTTCTTGAGTTGAGAGATGTGGAAAACATCATGGACTTTGAGTTTTTCCGGGAGCTCAAGGGCATAAGCAACTTCTCCTCTTTTACCACGAATTTTGAAAGGACCGATGTATCTAGGAGCCAGCTTTCCTTTGATACCAAAGCGGTGTGTGCCTCTCATGGGAGTGACACGAAGGTAAACGAGATCACCAGGGGCATACACCATGTTCGTGTGCTTCCTGTCATAATTGCTCTTCTGACGACTTTGAGCAATCTTCAGGTTTTCAAGAATGATATGCACCTTCTCCTCCGCTTGAGTTACAATGTCAGGGCCAAACCAAATTCTTTCTCCTGCACCCGACCAACCAATCGGAGTTCTGCACTTGCGACCATAGAGAGCCTCAAATGGTGCCATCTTCAGACTCTTATGGAAGCTGTTGTTGTAAGAGAATTCAGCATAAGGAAGACATTCTTCCCACTTCATGCCAAAAGAGATAACGCAAGCACGAAGCATATCCTCCAGAATCTGATTGATCCTTTCAACTTGTCCTTGATCGAGGGTGGTAAGTCAGTTGAAGTTCAACTTTGTTCCCAAAGCATTTTGGAAACTTTCCCAGAACTTGGAAGTGAAGATGCTCCCACGGTCTGAACTGATCTCAAACGGAACCCCATACAGAGAGACAATCCTGTTGATATAGAGCTCAGCCAACTGAATTCCAGAAATTGTTTCCTTGACGGGGAAGAAATGAGCCACTTTAGAGAGCCTGTCGATGACAACAAAGATTGCATTGTTGCCCTTCTGCGACCTTGGAAAACCGGTGATGAAGTCCATCTCTACTTTCTCCCATTTCCATTCCGGGGGTTTCAATGGCTGTAGAAGACCGAAAGGTTTCTGATGGACAGCTTTCACTCATGCGGGGACATCACATTCCGAGACATACTTGGCACAATATCGCTTCAAACCCGCCACCAATATTGTGTTTTCAAGTCCATGTACATCTTTGTGCTGCCAGATGGATAGATAGAATAGAATCATGCGCCCTTGAGAACTTGCTCTCTCAAACCCGTAGTTCGGAACAAACATCCAAAGGTTCAAAGAAAAGCGTGCCTTGATCATCGACGTGGAAGGACTCATACTGGAAGCTCAAGTTTAGAGATGATCTTTTGGTGTGCGGATCACCAAGTCGACGAGAGCGAATCTTTTCTTCCAAGAGAGGAGTAGCGAAGGTTCGTGAGATTCCCTTGTTCCACAATTTCCAGGTTGAGCCGACGGAATTCCTCGCACAAGAAAGGCTGTTGTTCTTCCATCATGAGGTTGTTGACATAAGCTTTGCGGCTGAGAGCATCTGCCATGACATTAGCTTTGCCCGGAGTGTAGTTGATGGTCAAATCAAAATCATTGATTGCTTCAATCCATCTCCTCCGCCAAGGTTGAGATCAGGCGAGTGAAGATATACTTCAAACTCTTGTGGTCGTAAAAGATCTCACAACGGTTGCCAAGCAAGTAGTGCCTCCATAGCTTCAAAGCAAAGACAATCTGCGAGCTCGAGGTCATGTGTGGGATAGTTGATCTCATGCGTCTTCAATCGCCGAGAGGCATAAGCAACCACCTGTTTCTCTTGCATAAGGACCGCACCCAATCCTTGCAAAGAGGCGTCAAGAATATCCGAAAGGCTTAGATGTATCCGGAGGAACCAAGATCGGTGTGGAAGTGAGCTTCTTTGAGTGTCTCAAAGCTTGCTTGACATGCAGGAGTCCAAAGGTATTTCTTGCCTTTCTTGAGGAGATCGGTAAGAGGCTTCGCTATCTTCGAGAAGTTCGAACGGTTTACGGCAATAACTAGCCAAACCAAGGAAACTCCGCACTTCTTTGACATTGACGACAGAGGAAGCCATTCAAAATTGTTTTCACGCTCGGGTTGATCGCAATGCCCTTGGCGAGATAACGTGACCAAGATAGGTTACTTCAGCAGCCAAAACTCACACTTTGAGAACTTTGCATACAAGGTTCTCACGAAGCTTGTTTAGGACACACAAGGTGTTCTTCATGCTCTTCCTTTGACTTTGAATAGACTAGGATGTCATCCAGATATACCACAACGAACTTATCAAGGTACTCCATGAAAACCGAGTTCATCAGCCTCGAGAAGGTAGCAGGTGCGTTGGTGAGACCGAAAGACATGACCGTGTACTCATACAGGCCATAGCGGGTGGTGAAAGCTGTTTTAGGAACATCTTCCTTGCGAATCTTGATTTGGTGATAACCACTTCTCAAGTCCAGCTTAGAGAACACCACTCAGCCAATAGCGATCGAAGAGATCATTAATCCGCGGAAGAGGATATTTGTTCTTGATGGTTTTAGCATTGAGAGCCTGATAGTCAACACAAGGTCTATCAGTCCTGTCCCGCTTCTTCACAAAGATTGTTGGGCTACCCCAAGAAGAAGTACTGTGTTGAATGAAACCCAACTTCTCTTGTTCATCAAGCTGACCTTTGAGTTCAGCCAACTCAGCAGGACCCATTTTATAAGGCCGCTTGGAGATAGGAGCCGTTCCAGGTTCAAGCTCAATTACAAACTCAACCTCACGATCCGGAGGCATACCCAGCAACTCTTCAGGAAAGACATCTGGGAACTCACAGACCATCAGAACACTCTGAATAGCTTCCATAGCACCATCATTCAGAGCATCCAAAGAGAAAAGCTGGATAGCAGGAGTCAAACTTGGAGAATAGACTATATGGACTTCAGGAATCTTCAGAGAAACTGAGCGTTCAGCACAATCAATCACAGCTGCATTTGCTGTCAACCAATCCATGCCCAAGATGACATCAATGTCAGAACTGCCCAGAACTATTAAGGATGCCGAGAACGAAGAGCCACCAATCTCAATTTGATTGCCATGGCTGATATGAGCAACCCTCATGTTTGAACCAGGAGATAGCACCACCAGACGACGTGATAAAGGAACCCTATCCAGGTCATGCTCTTGTGCAAACTTATGCGAAACAAAAGAATGCGATGCACCAGAATCAAACAAAACTCGTGCAGGGACTGAGTTAACGGGAAGCATACCCATCACAACTCTGTGTATGCTCACTTGAGCGGCATGACACGCTTGGCACGAGCAACGAGACCCGGCTTGGTGTTGATGTTGAGAGCCCGAGGTGGTGGTGCACGAACCAAAGGAGAGCTTGCTGCAGATCTTGGCGGGGTGGAGGAAGAGCTTTGTTTTCAACGAGCCCAGTTGAGATGCCCAGGGTCTCCGCATGTGAAACAAGCACCAGGTGGACGTGGAGCAACGTAGCCAGGGACTCCGCCAGGCGCTCCAGGGTAGTGGTGGTTGTAGCCCCTGGAAGCAGCAGTGATGGAGTTTAGTGGCCTTGACGCGTAGCTTGCAGGTCTTGGTGGAGCCGGGAGCGACGGTGGGGTGTTAGGAACCCAGACACGCCGCTTAGAAGGAGCTGACATCGCTGAAGAGCTTGGTGCATCACGGTTGTGTTTCTTGGACTCCTCAAACACTTGCCTACTTGCTTCCTCTTGCAGAGCTGTGTGCTGAAGTTCCAGGAAAGATGCCGGCCTTGCATGTGTGATTGCATACTTGATCGATGCATTGAGCCCTTGCTTGAACCTCTTCTGCTTCTTCTTGTCATCGAAGATCTCATCACCACCATAACGAGAAAGATTCATGAAGTTCCTGATATAGGTGTTGACATTATCGTTTCCCTGCTTGAGGTTGAGAAAAGCTTCCTTCATCCTCTCCATGACAATTTCGAGATATCGCTTTTGAACGCCTCCGTGAACTGCTCCCAAGTAGGTCAAACCAAAGGCAGCTTGCCTTCAAGTAGTTCTCCCTCCAGAGAGCTGCATCTCCCTTCAGAATGTGAGTAGCACACTTTACCCACTCTTGCTCAGGAACATCAGCAGTCTCGAGTAGCCTTGACATCTCACGCAACCAATCATCCGCATCCAGTGGTCGATCGAAACATCAAACCTGGCGAGGGTTGAATTTCAGGAAGCTTTTGATGTCTCCTCGCTTGGGAGGTGGAGGTAGTGGAGCAAACTCATTCCTCCAACACTTTCCTCAAAGCGCCGTTGGTTCTCTGCATTGCTCGCCAAGGCATTGGCGATGTTTGACAAGGAGCCCAGTGGTATGTCCTCATCGAACGTGGTGGAGCCATCCTGTGATTGATATAAAACACAAGTCAGTACTATAATGGAGAATAATAATAATCCAAAATAGTACCAAGATGGAATTAACCAAGATTAAAGGATGCAAATTACTAAGATGATATTAAAATATCAACAAAGTTCAAAGCTCCTAGAAGATATTAAGCATATCGCACACGACTAAAAAGGAGTGTGGTACACAAATATATCAAAGAAAAATTTTCCACAAATTTCGGCATTAAAATACCAATAGATGCGCAAAATCACTTAATGAATCAAGATTAGTGACTCTACCAATTCAATATACCAAAGCGAATGATAAAAGTAGTGGTATGGTCGCGGCTCCATCCCGCACTCAAAACATTACTCCGCACATGAATAAGTGGAACACATATCCTAACCCCTTCTTCTCACGTTGAACCTAAAGATTGGTAACTACGGAAACGAACACCCCAAACAAGATATCGTTGGATAACAAAGGGTAAGACAGATCGCGTCGGTATACAACGAATCAGATAGATCGCGTCGGATTGCAAAGCCTGTCGGTATGGAATGTACCAACAGTTGATAACCAAAAGGCCGATTAGATAACAACTTGGATGCAACAGATAGACAAGGAATTACACACACACACACACACACACAACCTATGGTACTACGGAAACCCAGAACACGTGAATCCTAGTTTGAACTTTAAGAAGAGGATTGAAAACGTTACACTTCCTTACCAGAAAAGGGTGGGTGGGTGGGTAAGAAGAAAAATGGAAGCAGTCCTACTCGCTTTTGTTTTTCCCTAGTATACATAACTACCAAAATATTTGCTAGATCGACAACGACTGCTTTGGCTGAGACCACGAAGGCGGGATGGCTCGATACCAATTGTAACTACCTCGGTGAATTACGCCCTAGATACAAGCCTGGATGAGCGGAAGTGGTTGAAATAGTATGCTGGGGCCCAAAAGCCACTCACGGGTAGACCTTTCGGCCCCAACCACTTCCAATTCATCGGGACTGTCAGACGGCGAATCGGCGAAGGGATCAACTACATACACAAATGAGTATGTATGCAAGCCACCATACAATAGTACATCAGAGCCATACCATCTAAAAAGAAAGGAAATATAGCAATGCCATACGGCAAGATTCAAATGTTCTAGATAGATCTAATATTTTAGGATATTTCCTCATACATCACACATCAGAGTATCAAGCGGAAGCGGCAGAACAAAGTCCGAGTACGGATAAGAAGCAAATCGGCATAAGATGCCACAGAAATAAGCACATCCCGCCCACAGATCTCACGGATCCCCGTTCCCGGAATCTCTACACCGAACGATCGTTGCCCACATCATCAGCCTCTCCCACCCAGTATCCGTCCTGCGAGTGTACCTGTTCATCTGAACCAATAATTTATCGTGTGAGACCCTAAGGGTACTCAGCAAGTCTTTATGCCTCTAAAGGGGACACAACCTGGGGTGACGCAATTGCAGCAAAACATAAACCCTAATTGTTCTATAGATACTCGTTAACCATCCGCCTAATCAAAGATAGACGGATGTCCGTGAATTGATGACAACAGTTATAACAGTAATTTCATCAGATCCATCCCCCTCCTCGCTTACCAACGAGGAAGCGGACGAACAACCCCCCCATCCGTTGGAAATTTTAGTAACCATTCCATGAGCGTTGCACTATTTACTAGTCAATTACTTAGTCAGATTAAAGCGGTACTTTAGTTATGCTTGTCTATGATCGAGAAACTGTGCTCCAAGTCGTCCATAACCGCGGACACGGCTTTCAGAAAGTTTTACCCTGCAGGGTGCAAATAGCAACACACACTCGATCAACCTCGAAAACCAAATCAAAACCCAACGAGGCCTTCACGACAAAGCAATCACAGATTCGAATATTTCGGGGCCACCCCATTGAGTAGACCCAACGGTTAATGACTCGAGACGGACTCAAGGTTTGCGACAATGGTAGAAACGACCGGGAACCCAAAGTGTGACTTGGCTTGTCGACATGAAAACACTCTGCTTACCTAAATAAAGACAAGGTGCTCCTCGCACAATCGTAAATAAAGAGTAGCATGGCATAGGTACAGATAGTAAACAAAACCTCAAACTAATTTGTGGCCCCAAGAAATAAGATGAATCAAGCTCGCTCGGGGGTCCCATAAGCCTCCGGATGTGGATAGCGAATATTTTGGAACAGGAATCAAGTACTCGGGGTCTTACGGACACAAGTGAGCAGGAAAACCAAATAGCGATATTGCTCACCGTGCCACTTTCATTAGTTATCCCATTACTACTCAAAGTTAAGTTTTTAGGTACCTCGTTATCCATCGACTCTCACATACCCTACACATGTTGTTCTCTACGACGCATGGCTCAAACAACTCCTGTAGTAATGGCTCATGGGATGGAGGAACAAGCTTGGTGGGGTTTAAAAGTAAAGGCTATGCAATACTTGGGATTCAATTTAATGCAATCGCGACTCAATGATGCAAGAATAAGATAGAGGCAATAGGTACTGTATGTATGCAAGCATGTGGTAGTGCTTGCTGGCAACTCGCTTGAAGCGAGAGACGGATCTGGGTAGTGCTCCTGGTTCTCTTGATATATCCCCTGCTCAGTGTCTATTCGAAGAAGAACCAAACAAACAAGGGCCAACATAAATATAGTGCACAAGCATAGGAATAAATGCGTCAAGCAAACAATCATGCCATGATGAATGATGCACAAGTTGCATGGCAATAATTTAGCATGGCATGGGTGAGGTGTAGAATACAAGAAATAACATTTTTATGGGGTTTTGGTCCCATTTTATTATCATAATAGTTGCTGTATACTTTATATTTATATGATGCATGCTGCAATTGAAGTCATGGATAGCATAAACAGAAAGGTCTCGTCGAGCTGATCATTTTAGACATATCATTTGTTAAATTCGGAGTTGTAGAACCAAAGTTATTAATTATTTAAGTCCAGGGGCATTTTAAGTAATTTTACTCAACTTGGAAATTTAAGTGTGCAAAACAAATTTTGGATGGCATATTTGAATTCCTCACATTTTTATGATTCAAAAACATATATCATTTGCATTATTTGGATTTATATTTTGAAAGTTATTAAAATCTGATTTGAATTTGAATTTGAATTAATTTTAAAAAGGTTTGAATTAAAAACAGAAACAGATAAACTTTTGTTACCTGGCCATACTCTAGCCACAGCCAGTGACAAGTGGGGCAGAGACCCACACGCCAAATGTGAGTGCGGAGGGCTGGGTTGATTAAAACATTTGACGAGAGCCTTTTTGCAAAAAGCATCTGACGCTGACTATGGGGCCGGGGATGCGGTCTAGGAAAAGAAAAACGCAGGGGGGTAAGCGGAAAAGTGCGGCCGCAGATCGTTTTTTCCTCTCGACGCGAGTAGTAAGGCACATCGCTGCTGGCGCGAGGCTCGAACCGCGACCGGGAGCACTAGCAATGGCTGCGGTGTGTGCGCTTGGTGACAAGAGGGAGGGCGCGACTAGTTAAAGGGCTCTGTGAGGCGCAAGCGGGCAGACGATGCGCGCTCGCCGGTGCACGCAGTGCGCTCGATGGAACGCACGTCACCGGAAGGAAGC
This sequence comes from Avena longiglumis, assembly GCA_030063025.1. NCBI lineage: Eukaryota > Viridiplantae > Streptophyta > Magnoliopsida > Poales > Poaceae > Avena > Avena longiglumis. The sequence goes on along the minus strand of CP125975.1, from coordinate 442,618,366 downwards.
GACGAAGGGTAGGGGCGTGTCTAGGGGATCTGGGGACTCACCGTTGGCCGCAGGGGTTGGATCGGTCGAGCAGCGGATCGGCGGCGAGGCGTACGGGCGGCGGCTAGGGTTCGTCGGGTGGTAGCGGTGTCTCGGGTCCAGGCTCCTCCTCGCCATTGGAGCGTGCAGGTGGCGGGAGCGCCGGCTTCCTCGACAACCTTAGCTCGCCCGCCTCCCGGATCGGTGTGTCGAGAGTGAGCCGATGGTGGTGGCTTGATCGGCGTGTAGGCGTGGTGGAGAAAGAGGGAGAAGAGGGGAGGCGAGGCAGGGCCTCTGGGGAGATCTGGGAGAGGCCAGAGGGAGGAAGGGAGGTAGATAAGGACGGGGGGTGAGGTGGTTGGCGTGGGGGAGGTGAAGGTGATAAAGGTGGCCTCGGCCACCTTTGTCCTCTCCCTCACGTGATCGGCAGGGCTCGGCAAGGCAGGGGGAGGGGAGAGGGAGGCTGCCAGGTGGGCCAGGGGGTAAGGAGCTCGTGGTGGGGCAGGGCAGGCAGAGGGAGAGCAAGAAGGAGAGGGGGAGAAGAGAGGAGGTCCTCGGGTGGGGCTAGGGTTAGAAGGGAGAGAGGTAGCTAGGGGGCATGGTGGGGGCCAGCTAGGAGGGAGAGAGAGGCCGAGAGAGAGGGGGGTTAGGGCTTAAGCATGCAAACATCATCACACATGGATGGGGATGGTTTAGAGAGGGGGTAGGGTTTAGGGTTAGATGATTAGGGAGTAGGGTTTAGGGAGGAAGATAAGAGAGAGGAGGTGGTATGGTGGTTAGGGTTTAGATATGAGGGGGTAGGGTTTAGAACAAACAAAACAAGATCAAGCAAAGAGATAGAGAGATGATCCATACAAACTATCAAATAAAAATTCAAATGACAAGTAAAAAGGTGGTACTTGCATGGGCCATGCATGAATTATTAATGCCATGCTTATTTTGTGAAAACAAGATCATTTACATGGCATTGCTCCTATGCATTCCAAAATTAGGGTAAGGCCCAAGCAAAGAATTTGAAAGGAAGCCCCCAAGTGGGCTAGATAAAGATGAGCATATTGGATTAAAATTGGGGCTTGCTAGTGTGTTTAGTCCATTAGATGTTTAATAGTCCCAAGAATAACCCAACATGAACATAACTCCGAACTAATCCATATGGAAGCTAGAAGAAGGGTCCCACTCACAGGGCATGCAAAGGTGGCCATGTGGCTCTCATATATCAATGTGAAAACATGATGATGCCAAGATGAGAGCATGTGGAAAAGAATTTGGATCCATCCCAACCCACATGAGCTAGAGGTAAACTCAACTAAAATGCAAGGCTCATATTAATTGGATGGTGGAATTATAAGGTGGTGAAGAAAAGATGGTGGAGTCAATAAAAGATATGCCCCCAACTCAACTTGGGCATTTGAACCATATATCAAGATCCAACTACAATATCATGAGGCAAATACAACTAGTAATGCATATGAGATAAGAACCAAAACTCTAGGGTTTTTGTATGATGCTCAAATGCAAGGTGGCATGATGACATGAGCATGATATGATGATGATGCAACAATATATGTAGGAAGGGGCCATTTTATTACTAGATCAAGTAGCATTACAGATGTTAGACAACTGGGATGCTACAATCATAAACACAAAGATATAATAATAACTACATTTATTATTGCCTCTAGGGCATATATCCAACATTGCCTTCATCTCCATAGCCTTGAGCGTAACATTCAACTGGGTATCATCGGGCCTGCATCCTTCATACAATGGAGTAACCGCGTCTTTCTCAAGTTGCGCCAGCTTGGCTTTCTCTCTAGCGGCAGCCCTGGCATTACTCGTCTACTTGAGAAGCAGCTCTTGCACATAAGGGTCCCGCACCCAGCCTGACGTTGTTCCATCATCGTCTGCTCCTCCGGCATCTAGATCATCATCATCTCGGTCTGCTTCCACACCTTCACCATCTCCAGGAGACTCTTCATCATATCGCCCGTTCTCGCCGTGATGATCATCGTCATGTTGCCCACCTTCACCGTCTCCATCGTCTTCGTCATCGCTTATCCAAAGAGTGTATCCATCCTTGAAACCATGGCGGAGCAGGTGCGCCTGCAGATTCCCGGAATCTGGGTCGATCACCCAGTTGAGTTTGCATCTTCTGCACGGACATCTTATCTCTGTATTGTTATTTCGTATCATGTCGGCCGTCGCACATTTCAAAAATCTAGCCACAATGCCTTCGCTCATTATGAGCACCATTTTTTCCTGCATGGTGTACATGGTACAATTAGAAGTCTATTAGAACCACATAATAAATGCATGCATGCAATGGCCAATAGAAAATTTCGGCATGACCTATCCTAAAATAATGACCTTTGCGAAATGCCAAAGTCTTGCCAAAATGGAAATGAATCAACATTTTGGCAAAACAAATGGCAACTTGTTCACACACAAACACAAGAGAGAGAGACCGATCTATACACACATGAACATATCATCCTCTCCATACACACAAGCATGAGCATCGATCCTCTCCATATACACACACATGACCATCGATCCTCTCCATACACACATCATGAGCATCGATCATCTACATACATATGACCATATCATCCATATACACATGAACACATCCTTACATGGACAACTTACCGAGATGAGAGACCGATCGCGAGAAGATGGAAAGGAGAGGTGCGCGCGAGACCGGAGAAAGAGATGAGAGACAGGAGATCTTCCTCTATTATGTATGTAACATCCAAGGCAAGTTCTACATGCTAAAAATGGTGAATGAGTGGAGAAATTAAGGTGGGAAGGAGAAGGATGCCGACTAGATCTAAGGAGGAAGAAGGAGGGGATAGTGAAGTGTAGGTGGTGGATGATCACGCATGTCCACAAAGTGGAGCTGCCAAAAAAATGGTCGACACATTTGTGGCGCACATGGCCCTAGTGCGCCATAGGAACTAAACACAATAGTGGCGCACATGGCCCTAGTGCGCCACTGATGTGTCTGCCCATTTACAGAACAAAGGGGCCTTCACATAGGCATAGCGCACCCCCTCCATGTGCGCCACGATTAACCATAACAACCATAGCGCACCTACCCCATGTGCGCTACGAGTATGTGGCATGCGGCCAGCAGGGCCCTGGCCCACACATATCTGTGGCCACTATCACCATGTGCGCCACGGTTGTTGTCGTTACTAGTAGGGCACCGCCCATAGGTGAGCCACGCCTGTTTTACCCGTGGGGCACTTCAACCACGTGATCCACAGAAGTTTGGATTACCTATATCCCTTTTCCTAGTAGTGCTAGCTTGATGGCGATGTTGATGGCGACGGTCTTCCCTCTCCAGGAAGGAATTCCCCTGACAGAAATATGTCTGCCGGAGAGATCTTTCTCTCTTGGTGTTTTCCGCCTCCCAGAGGTGGTGGAAGTCTATCTGTGGTTCCTCCCCTGGTGTTAGGGTTATGTAAGGAAGATATAGGTGAAGGGGCGGAGTCGGAGGCCGAACAGGTGAGCCAAACCCACCCTAGGCGCGGGGTCAGGTGGGCTCGCGCCTAGGGGGGTGTGGGCCCCCTAAGGCCCCCTTCGCTCCTCCTTCTGGCTTCCTTCGTCTTCCACTAAAATAATATGTTTCCATATTTTTCTGGTATTTTTCTGATCTTCGTGAAATTTCACCGAAACACTGTCTTTTCCATCAGAATCCAGACTCCGGCAGTCCATCCTCCATGAATCATCCAACATGTGTAAACAGATGAAAAGCCATAAGTAATACCTCATAATAAGACAAATATCAATGAATAGATGTAAATTATGATATAGAATGGTGATGCAAGGGCGTATCAACTCTCCCAAGCTTAGACTTCGCTTGTCCCCAAGCGAATACTGAGCTCAGTAAACATGTCCACGGGTTTATGGAGTGAAGTGTCGATAAAATAATACGAACAAGAAGCATCACACTTACCATTGCACAACTCATAGAAGAAGGCAACTAACCATTATATAACTTAGCTTGCAGCCAAGTACAACAGTCACAATAGAGATGCATAAAGATAAATCATAATTGGAATTGACAAACTTGTTCTTGGCCAGAGAACACCTGGTAAACAATTTCACAAAATCTTTTCTTTGTAGAAGTTTCAAAACAGGAGCGCTCTTTGCTCAAAAAGGTTTTTCACAAGTGAAGACTTTCAAAGTAATACTCAATAGATAAGAGTTTTGTGCAAACAAGGAAGATAAAGAACATGATTGAATAAATCACCATATGAATGCTTGAAACATAACAACTCAAATGCTTGCCGGAGATAGAGAGGAAGTAGGTTTACTGACTCAACTTGGAAGTGGAAGAAAGGTCCCTTCTTAGAGGGTAGCAGGGATTACAAGTCATAAAGAGCTTTCAAAAGATTATGATACTTACTAGCTTTGAGCCCTCATTGCCCCTATCATAAGCATCTTGAGATGATTAAGCTTAAAGTGAACAAAAATGGAGTATATGCTTGACGAAATATAAGTTGGCAATCTCATGTCCCTTGAATATGAGGGCCACTCCTCATGCATACTCAACTTTGGGTCTAGGTAAGTTCTTGTCATTGTAAGTATTTGCATATCATTTAGAACCACCAACGGGGTACCACTTGCACATGGTACATGAGATTTCCCATAACCAAAATGACAAGGCAAACAGACAATGAGCATCTCATCAATCTTTTTATTTACTATTCATATAGCTTTTTATTGAGGATGCTTCATAGATGACTCACTAAGGTGATGCTGCAAGTTTCCACCATGATTAAGCATGGCTTAGGCTAGAGGCCCAGGCATTTCTCTAACACAGAATACAAACTCCATGGACTTACAAGTCCCCTCTTTATTTCGCACCATTGACATCCATAGACAAAAGAACACGATATCAACTATGTACGACAAGGTACAAGTGCAATGCTGAAAACGTTCCCCATGGCAGCACAGTTCTGCTAATCCCAACGTATAGATGCAAGCATATACAACTTCGATGTCCACAATGGTTCAAGTTTATTAGGGGCAAGTAAATAAAGTGTTTTGGAAACATGATAAGTTTACTAACTAGTTTTAACATAACAAAATACTTAATTCGAAAGGTAGATGAAGCTTGAGAATTTACTAGGAATAACAATAGTTATTAGGTAGATATGGTCGACACAAGTGGCAAAAGTTTTTGGTTCAAAGGGTTTTGGAAACATGAGAAGTATGCCTTCTCAAAACAGGTTTTTGGCTAGCAAGGCTAGGTAGCAAGCAAGAGAGTTGAAAGAAGCAAGCAAACATACAAGTAATAAATCCAAACATGCAATATTCCTTGAAGACACAAAAGAATCTTAAATAAAGAATACTAAGCTTATGATCCAACAAGAAAGAAAACAAATGATACAAAATACCTGTAAGCTTTTTCTTTATTTTTCTGTTTCATAGTAATGCTACTGACCAGAACTTGGTTTGCCAAAACCAATTTAGATCCACTTGATGCGTAAGATCCCTCCCTTATAAAGGTAAGGATCCCTATGATTCCAATTCTAGTCCCTAGATCAATTGCTAGCATCCACAGTTTAAGATGAAGTATACAGAAACAAAGGTCATTATTACAACTTCATTCCAGAGATAACATAGTCTTTTACAACTCCATAGCCATAGGCTAGTACACGAGTTTAACTTAACAATATAAAATATAAGTATTCATCTTCATGTGCCACAGGCAAGCATGTTGAGTGTAGACTCATAACCCCTAATCATCATCATAGTAACCTGCAACATCACAAGTTACAGCCATAGTGGGTCAATACATTGGAATAGTATTGGCAAGTGATACCTTAGTAGAATATTAACATCTAGTTACTACATTAATTTGTCTAAGTGTAGCTTAGGCTTGCTTTTCTCAAAATAGGTTTTACCTATTAGTTGAAAACACTAAGTTTTTCTTTGACAAAATTTTCCCAAGGAACCACCAATAGAAATTGGTGAACCTTCACCCTTGTTCAACCACAAGTTTTAACTTAGAAAATTGGGATGAGGAGATTCTTGATAGCTTCCATGTCTTGATGCTCAAATTGTCCAATACCAGGGACATGGCTAAGTACTTAGATTCTTCCATCTGCAGAGGTTGTGCACTTTCCCCACAAGACTTGATTTTCACCAACACAGGACCTTTAAGAAGCCTTCCCTTAGACCAAAATGGACGCGCTCCAAACCTATCATTCCCCTACCACCAACTGTCCATTTGGCTAAGTTATTGCAACCTATATGATCCAGGCAGAGCCCATAATGCCATGTGGCTGCACTAGAAGCTTCTTAACATTTGGCATCTCAAATCACTTTGTTCCTGGGTGGAAATCCACAAGTGACATACACAAGGTAAACCATAGAAATGGGCCTTGTGTAACCACTCAACCAAAATCCACCAAGCAATTACCATTCCACCCAGGTGTTTCATTCACTTATTTGTTTTATTACGTAAAACCATAAGTCAAAGACTTAACAATATTTTCCATGTCATGATTATATTCCACCCTTGGTTGCTATTAGCTAGGCTAAGCATGGCAATAACAAGTATCTTAACTTAAAGGAAATTCTATCATTTCTACCACTACTAGGATTTCCCAAGCATAGCATATAGATACTTAGCAAAATATTCATGCAAGACCTATAAAAAATATTTCTAATGCATAGGTAAAAATATTGGGACAAAATTATATGAAGTACCACTTGCCTTGGTAGTTGGGGGAGTAGCAACAACAATCTTCACAATCACAATCACCACTAGCACCGAAATCTACACATAAAATGATAGCACCAAATTCACATATCCAAATAGACAAACAAAAATATATGAATGCATGCAAATGCCATGTGATGATTTTTCTAAGTAAAACAAGACAAGTATACAGTACTGAATCATAAACAAGGCAAAAACACACTAAATAAACTTTATTTAGTCTTTAAATCATTTTCAAATAATTTCTATACTCAAAATAAGCCTATAATTGTCTCTGCAAAAATAACAAATTTTACAGAAGTAAAACATTAAACACATTGCATAAATGGATATAATTCTTTCTCCTAATTCCAATGATATAAAATTTGCAAAATTTGAACGTGGGGATCAAAAGTTATGAACTTTGCAAGTTTGAACATCTAATAGATCTAAATTCTGTTTTTTAAATTTAAACACAGACACGCGTCATGACCTGATTGGTGCGTACCGCTTCGCGGGGATCGTGCTACGTGGGCCGCACGATCTAAATGAAGATGCACGGGCTAGATCTAACCATACCCCTTCGCTAAGTGATCTATTCCTATGCGCTGGATCTAGATCCACGGTTGCTAAGCATGCGACCATGGATCGACGGTGCTAGCGACGGCGACGCGGCGGAGGCACACTGGCGATGGCGTTCTGGCGAATACAGGAGGGGCTGGGGGTTGCGGTGTGGCTTACCAGAGTCGCAAGGTCACGAGAAAGCTCAACGTGCGGACGAGCAGGGTCGGGGCGCGCTGTAGAGGTCGCTGGGGCTCGTCGGACTTGTGGACGACGTCGGGTTCTTGCAGACAATGACGTTGCCTACGATATAGACCGCCCTAGCACGAACTAGATGTGTCAGGAGGTGTGCAAGGTTGTGGCAAACATGACAGGGTCAAAGGGGAAGAAAGGGGCGCTCGAAGATTACTAGTATTTCTCGTCGGAGTTGGGTGGCGTCACTGACGTTTGCGGGCACGAACGGGAACGGCGACCTGGGTCACGAGAAAGCAAATGAAAGGCATCAGGGGATGCGCCAGAACATGCTGGTCACACTCGTTTGAAGCAGAGGCAAAGGGGCGGTGAGTCTGTAGAGGTCCCAATCTTTAATAAGATAGAGCCTCCTATGTTTACAATGCTAGTCCCTGGATCAATAGCTAGCATCCACAGTTAAGATGTAATATCAAGATACAAAGGTCATATTATAACTTTATAACCAGGAATAACATAATTTTATTACATCACACATAGCTCATATGGCTATTACATTACATTGCAGCGGAATAACTATAAGCATGGGGTCCTTCATCTTCAAAGTGCCACAGGCAGATGTTGGTTGTAGACTTTGTAATCCTAATCAATCAATCTTCACTAAAATCAATCAAACCTGCAACATACAAGTTACAACCATAAAGGGTCAATACATTTGAATTGTATTGGCAAGTGATACTATGGTGGTATAGTGGAGTCTATCATCTATATGCATTTGGCTAAGTGGGGTTGAGGCTTGCATTGCTCAAAATAGGTTTTTCCTTAACATTTTGAAAACACTAAGTTTTTGCTTGGCAAAATCATTTTTCTCAATCAAAGATTGAAGATCCTTTACAAGGCATCTTCCAATCAAAGATTTAAGATTTCAAACAACCCTTGTTCAAACCACAAGATTTTAACTTAGAAATTTGAATGATGAGATTTTTGATTGCTTCCATGTCTTGATGCTCAAATTGTCCTTTACCAGGGACATGGCTAAGTACTTAGATTTTACACTCTGCAGAGGTAGTGCACTTTCCCCACAAGACTTGGTTTCCCAAGACAAGATCTTTCAGAAGCCTTTCCTTAGACCAAAATGGACGCGCTCCAACCTATCAAACACTACCACCCTCTGTCCATATGGCTAAGTTCTTGCAACCTATAATATCATGGCAGAGCCCATATTGCCAAGTGGTTGCACTTGAAGCTTCTCAACATTTGACATCTCAAATCTCTTTGTGCCTGGGTGGCATACCACAAGTGAGATACACAAGCCAAGTCCATGGCCTTGTGAACCACTCAACCAAAAACCACCAAGCAAGCCCATTCCACCCAGGTGATTCATTAACTTAGTTGTTTTATTACACAAAAACATAAGTCCTCAGACTTAGAGATTTTTCCATAGTGTGAATATATTTTCCACCCATGTTTCTATTAGCTAGGCTAAGCTTGATAGTAGTAGGAATCTTAACTTAGGAAAATCCTACTAAGGATTCATCTGCTAGGTTTTCTTATAGCAAGGTCTATACTTAGAAAAATTCCATGCAAGTTTTACTTAGAGAAAAATCACTAATGCATAGTGAAAGTGACAGGACAAAAAGTATGAAGCATCACTTGCCTTTTTGGTAGAGAATGGTGGTTCACTCCTTGATCTTGCTAGTCTCACACTTCTTTAACTTCACTACAAGTCAATCAAGCAAACACAAAATCAACTAACATTCCAAACCAATAATCACTCAAACAAATTCATACACACAAGACAATGGAAACTAATTCATGCTTGGGAGCATGAACAAGATAGTTTTATTTTTGCAAAGAGGGTCTCTATTGGATTTCTGAACTTTGTATGATCCAAATTGGTCATTTACCAAAGTGGCAAAGTCATTAGCAAGGGGTTTTGTCCAAAAACCATTTTTAAATCCATTCATCATTTTATGTGGTGGAAAATGGTTTTATCAAATCAAAATCTTTAAGTTTCTCACCAAAAGTTTCTAGCTCTCAAGATTTGGTGTTTTTGGGTCAGTAGGTTTGGTCCCAACCATTTTCTCAAAGTTTTCTTTCCATAAACATTTTCACACTAAGATCAATAATTTTATTTGGCTAGAAATTGGCTAAGTCAAATAATTCAACTTAAATTTTACCAAAATCATTTTAAATACCAAGGGTTGGTTCCTAAGGTCAGCAAGGTCACAAAAAACCATTTTGCAAAAATTTTAACCCTAAAATAAATTTTAAACAATTTTTATACTCTAAACAAGCTCACAAAAGAATCTGCAAAATTAGGCAAACTAACAGATACTATTTGCTAAACCAAGGGCATGGTTGGATAGGTCTTGCTCTCCTGAATCCAACGACATAAGATTTGTAATTTTTGGACGTGTGGTTTGAAAGTTACAAGGGTTTCAAATTTGTATTTAAATCTGGTTTCAAAATCTGTTTTAATCAGAACCTGGCCACGTCGCGCAATACGACTGGCTGGTACCGCTTCGGTGTGGATCACGCTGCAGACCGTAGGATCTAATCTAATCGTGTGATCCAGAACGCATACCCCTTCGCTATTAAGTGATTCTTTCATGTCGCTTAGATCTTCATCCAACGGCTAATATCGTATTGACCATACTCTGGCGGCGCAAGGTCAACGGCGAGTGGCGGAGCGGCCAGATGGCGGCGGCGCTGGCGAAGCAGGAAGCGAGAAGGAAGGAGAGGGTGCTCACCGAGTTCTTGGAGCGACGCTGATGCTCAACTCGCTTGCGGTTTGTCAGGGGGCGCACTGGATCGGTCGTGATTCCTCGCCGGAGTCAGAGGCGACGTCGGTCTCGCTCAGACGTCAACGGGGGCGACGCTACGGTGCACAAGAAGACAAGGCAATAATGGATTTAGCTATGCAAGAGGTTGGCGATCAAGCGTGCATCATCGAGAGGAAGAAGGCGGTCGCTCACCGGAAATGACGGAGTAATGGCGCATACGGCCGACGCTTCGGTGTCGCTGCCGATGCTCGAAGCGCCGCGGGTAAATGGAAAGCGCCGGGAGATGCTTCTGGGAGTGGGGAAGGTGTGAGTTTGGTCGGGGAGGAGAGGGGCGGCGAGGGGCTGCCGAAATCGGCATCGGAGCGTCGTCGGACAGAGGCGGTGTTCGAGTAAAATTCGACGGCCTGGGGGCGGGATTGGGGTAGGAGACAGAGGGGAACGGAGGAGAAGACGCAGGCGCTTAATAGTGTGCAGTCACGGCGAGGTTTAAGGCGCGGCATCAATGCGAATTGAACGCGCGGATTGAAGGCAGCAACGGCAGGCGTCGTTAGCGCGAGGAGGAAGAAGGGTGAGCTGGCTGCGTGGGGTCGGTTGGTCAGCGGAGTGAGAGAGGGAAAAAGGGTCCACCGGTCAGCGTCTGTTCGGGTTAGTGTTTAGGTAGGAAAACGTTTCGCTGTGGATAGAGGAGCTGGGCTGGCGTTGGTCCTTAGTGGGCTGCTGGGTTGGGTCGGTCTAATCTTTATTTTTTTCCTGCACTGAACTCTTTTCTTTTTTCCATTTCCAATTTCTATATTGAATTTCCAAACAAGAAAACAATGTCCAAATCCATTCAAACAACACCAAACTTTGTAATATTGAAATTAGTTCTGTTCAGTAACAGGAACCAAAATCCAAAATCAAAATAATAATTTTATTTATAGGGTCCATTATTAATTAAATAAATAGACCAAGGTTTATTAATCAATTAGGGTTTTGTTTTATTTAAAAACCTCTTTTGAAATCTAAATATTTTTAAAACCAAATCAGTAGGTTTTATTTGAACTTAGAAGATATTTGGAAATCTTGTTTAAACAAAATAACCTTTTATTTTAGGGTCCATTAATAATTAAATACAATAGACCTTCATTATTTAAATCAAATAGGATTTGTTTTAATAAATCTTTATTTTGAAAATTAAATTAGTACCAAAACCATTCATTAGGTTTTACTTGGAAATAAAGAATATTGGGAAAACTTGTTTAAAATAGAATAACATCTTTATTTTTGGTCCATTAACAATTAAATAAAATGGGCCTTATTCACTTACTTCAAATAAGATTTGTTTTATTAGAATATTTATTTTGAAATATAAAATAAAACCAAAACACTTCAGTAAGTTTTATTTGAGAATATAAAATATTTGGAAAACTTATTTAAAATAAATAAGTAAGTTTTAGTGTTTTATTTAAAAAGGGAAAAGCCTTTACTTTAATAAAATTTGGATATTAAATCCCTATTATTTTATTTAAATAAACCTTTGCTATTTTTATTCATAACAAAATGTTTTAATTCAAAGTTGGGCCAAGGTTTAATTTTGGCTTTATAAAATAACCTTTATTTATAAATCTACCTTTTCCTTTATTTAAAATGTTTAACCTTTTAAATCCCTTTAGGATTTTATTTAATTCAAATGGGTTTGAAGTTCCAATTGAATTCAAAAAGTTTCTTCTGGCCCTGAAATTCAAACAAAGTTTTATTTTATTCATTTATTTTCACATTACAAGATTTGGAAAATCTTGGGATGTGACAGGCTACCACCCTTAAAATAAATCTCGTCCCGAGATTTGGGGAGGCTAGGGTTACAAGCAGGTTCAAAACTACTAGTGGTACTACCACCCTTAAAAATTTTCAAACAAAAATTACATATTGGCCTTCCTGGGAAAACTTCTCTAAGCAAACTTTTGCATGTGTCCTTGGTTTCCATACTTGACTCATGGGCCAAGGTTGAGTTTCTCCATAGGCTTGTTCAACTTGTTCTTCATCTTTTCTGGACAGTTGCTTGCATAATGTCCTGGATTCTTGCAGTTGAAACAATGGATGTCCTTGAGTTCTTTACGTGGCTCTTGTGGACAAGTTGCTACATAATGGCCTAACTCTTTGCAGTTGTTGCACCACACTTGTTCAATCTCTTTATTCTTCTTGTTCTCTGGGCACTCACTGGAGTAGTGTCCCATTTCCTTACATTTACGACATTGCACAAGGTTCATGTCTGGTCTTGGTTTCTTGGGTTTCTTTGATCCTTTGAATTGGGTTGTCTTGTTTGGAGGTATAAGTGGTCCTTTTCCTTTGGTAGACTTGGATCCTTCTTGTTTCCTTTGTTCAACAATGGCATAGATGGGGCATTGGATAGGAACATGGTTGTTTCCTTCACAAAGGTAACAAGTGGCTTGAGAGATGGGGCATTGTCCAACAGGATGATTTTCTTCACAGTTAGGGCATTGACCTTCATGCTCCTTGGAAGTGTGATCCTTGTCTCCACAAATAATGCAAGCTGGTGCTCCATCTAGAACAATATTCTTGTCATCCTTGTTATCATAAACTCTTTTGGGATAGATTTCTTCCATGTTAATCATTTGATTAGTCACCTTAAGCATCAGTTGGGATTGTTCCTCCAAAAACTTTTGCAGTGCTGGATCTTTATCACTATTGTTGGCTATGAATTGAGCTGTTAGTTGGTTTAACTGGTTCTGGGTTGCTATGAGCTCTTTCATGCTGTCCCCTTGGTTGGTGTTGGTGTCATCAACCTTGATGTTGGAGTATCTTGGAGTAGTCATCTGTTTGGGTTTGAAGGGAGATTAGAATGGGCAAGATATTTCTAAGGAAATATTTCTAATCACACACATCACAATTCACACAAGCAATGTGCAAGCAATCACAAACAAACATTTCACTCAAACAAGGTTCAAGCACATACTTAGGCAACAAAATATTTTTGTTACACCACATAAGTTGGTGGTTTTGTCTTAATTAAAATATGGTGGTCCATCTATATGGTTCACTTGTGATCTTTCCATCCTTCTTTGTTTGATCCTCCTTGTATGAGATCATGGTTTCTTTTGAGAAAACTCTTGGTTGCAATACTTCAAAGTTGTTGATGGCTCCTTCTTATTTTGCATTCCCTTAGTCTACAAATCTTGAGTAAGACTTCCTTGTTTCACTTGTAGTCCTTAGTAGTTTCCAAGTTGAAAGTCCTTAGGGAATATGCTGAAGATGTTGAAGTCATTAGAGTTTAAGAAGTTGAAGTCATTAGAGTTGAAGAAGTTGAAGAAGTCCTTTGCACATGGTGTAGTCTTTGGCCATGGGTAGGTTTTTCCATCAAGTTGAAATAGAAGAGATGTAGAGTTGAAACCAAAATGGTTGAGGAAAGAGTTTACAATTTTTTTGTATATAAGTTTTGGATCAAAATATAACTCCTATTTTTCTAAGGGTTTTTGTCCAATCCTAGGTTTACAAATCCTACAGGCAACACAATGCTCTGATACCATCTGTAGAGGTCCCAATATTTAATAAGATAGAGCCTCCTGTGTTTACAATGCTAGTCCCTGGATCAATAGCTAGCATCCACAGTTAAGATGTAATATCAAGATACAAAGGTCATATTATAACTTTATAACCAGGAATAACATAATTTTATTACATCACACATAGCTCATATGGCTATTACATTACATTGCAGCGGAATAACTATAAGCATGGGGTCCTTCATCTTCAAAGTGCCATAGGCAGATGTTGGTTGTAGACTTTGTAATCCTAATCAATCAATCTTCACTAAAATCAATCAAACCTGCAACATACAAGTTACAGCCACAAAGGGTCAATACATTTGAATTGTATTGGCAAGTGATACTATGGTGGTATAGTGGAGTCTATCATCTATATGCATTTGGCTAAGTGGGGTTGAGGCTTGCATTGCTCAAAATAGGTTTTTCCTTAACATTTTGAAAATACTAAGTTTTTGCTTGGCAAAATCATTTTTCTCAATCAAAGATTGAAGATCCTTTACAAGGCATCTTCCAATCAAAGATTTAAGATTTCAAACAACCCTTGTTTAAACCACAAGATTTTAACTTAGAAATTTGAATGATGAGATTTTTGATTGCTTCCATGTCTTGATGCTCAAATTGTCCTTTACCAGGGACATGGCTAAGTACTTAGATTTTACACTCTGCAGAGGTGGTGCACTTTCCCCACAAGACTTGGTTTCCCAAGACAAGATCTTTCAGAAGCCTTTCCTTAGACCAAAATGGACGCGCTCCAACCTATCAAACACTACCACCCTCTGTCCATATGGCTAAGTTCTTGCAACCTATATGATCATGGCAGAGCCCATATTGCCAAGTGGTTGCACTTGAAGCTTCTCAACATTTGACATCTCAAATCTCTTTGTGCCTAGGTGGCATACCACAAGTGAGATACACAAGCCAAGTCCATGGCCTTGTGAACCACTCAACCAAAAACCACCAAGCAAGCCCATTCCACCCAGGTGATTCATTAACTTAGTTGTTTTATTACACAAAAACATAAGTCCTCAGACTTAGAGATTTTTCCATAGTGTGAATATATTTTCCACCCATGTTTCTATTAGCTAGGCTAAGCTTGATAGTAGTAGGAATCTTAACTTAGGAAAATCCTACTAAGGATTCATCTGCTAGGTTTTCTTATAGCAAGGTCTATACTTAGAAAAATTCCATGCAAGTTTTACTTAGAGAAAAATCACTAATGCATAGTGAAAGTGATAGGACAAAAAGTATGAAGCATCACTTGCCTTTTTGGTAGAGAATGGTGGTTCACTCCTTGATCTTGCTAGTCTCACACTTCTTTAACTTCACTACAAGTCAATCAAGCAAACACAAAATCAACTAACATTCCAAACCAATAATCACTCAAACAAATTCATACACACAAGACAATGGAAACTAATTCATGCTTGGGAGCATGCATAAGATAGTTTTATTTTTGCAAAGAGGGTCTCTATTGGATTTCTAAACTTTGTATGATCCAAATTGGTCATTTACCAAAGTGGCAAAGTCATTAGCAAGGGGTTTTGTCCAAAAACCATTTTTAAATCCATTCATCATTTTATGTGGTGGAAAATGGTTTTATCAAATCAAAATCTTTAAGTTTCTCACCAAAAGTTTCTAACTCTCAAGATTTGGTGTTTTTGGGTCAGTAGGTTTGGTCCCAACCATTTTCTCAAAGTTTTCTTTCCATAAACATTTTCACACTAAGATCAATAATTTTATTTGGCTTGAAATTGGCTAAGTCAAATAATTCAACTTAAATTTTACCAAAATCATTTTAAATACCAAGGGTTGGTTCCTAAGGTCAGCAAGGTCACAACAAACCATTTTGCAAAAGTTTTAACCCTAAAATAAATTTTAAACAATTTTTATACTCTAAACAAGCTCACAAAAGAATCTGCAAAATCAAGCAAATTAACAGATACTATTTGCTAAACCAAGGGCATGGTTGGCTAGGTCTTGCTCTCCTGAATCCAACGACATAAAATTTGCAATTTTTGGACGTGTGGTTTGAAAGTTACAAAGGTTTCAAATTGGTATTTAAATCTGGTTTCAAAATCAGTTTTAATCAGAACCTGGCCACGTGGCGCAATACGACTGGCTGGTACCGCTTCGGTGTGGATCACGCTGCAGACCGTAGGATCTAATCTAATCGTGCGATCCAGAACGCATACCCCTTCGCTATTAAGTGATTCTTTCGTGTCGCTTAGATCTTCATCCAACGGCTAATATCGTATTGACCATACTCTGGCGGCGCAAGGTCAACGGCGAGCGGCGGAGCGGCCAGATAGCGGCGGCGCTGGCGAAGCAGGAAGCGAGAAGGAAGGAGAGGGTGCTCACCGAGTTCATGGAGCGACGCTGATGCTCAACTCGCTATGGTTTGTCGGGCGACCGGATCGGTCGTGATTCCTCGCCGGAGTCAGAGGCGACGTCGGTCTCGCTCAGACGTCAACGGGGGCGACGCTACGGTGCACAAGAAGACAAGGAAAGAATGGATTTAGCTGTGCAAGAGGTTGGCGATCAAGCGTGCATCATCGAGAGGAAGAAGGGCGGTCAGCACTCACGGGAAATGACTAACGGAGTAATGGTAGACGGCGGCGCACGCTCGGTGTCGTCGTTGCCGATGCTCAGGGGCGCCCGCGGGTAAATGGAAAGCGCCGGGAGATGCTTCTGGGAGTGGGGAAGGTGTGAGCTTGGTCGGGGAGGAGAGGGGCGGCGAGGGGCTGCCGGAATCGGCGTCGGACAGAGGCGGTGTTCGAGTAAAATTCGACGGCCTGGGGGCGGGATTGGTGGAGGAGACAGAGGGGAACGGAGGAGAAGACGCAGGCGCTTAATAGAGTGCAGTCACGGCGAGGTTTAAGGCGCGGCATCAATGCGAATTGAACGCGCGGATTGAAGGCAGCAACGGCGTCGTTAAGCGCGAGAGGAAGAAGGTGAGCTGCGTGGGGTTAATTGGTCGTGCCAGTGAGAGAGGAAAAAGGGTCCACCGGTCACATTGGGTTAGTGTTTAGGTAGGAAAAGCGTTTGTGGATAGAGGAGCTGAAAGCGCTGGGCCTTAGTGGGCTGCTGGGTTGGGTCGGTCTAATCTTTATTTTTTTTCCTGCGCTGAACTCTTTTCTTTTTTCCATTTCCAATTTCTGTATTGAATTTCCAAACAAGCAAACAATGTCCAAATCCATTCAAACAACACCAAACTTTGTAATATTGAAATTAGTTCTGTTCAGTAACAGGAACCAAAATCCAAAATCAAAATAATAATTTTATTTATAGGGTCCATTATTAATTAAATAAATAGACCAAGGTTTATTAATCAATTAGGGTTTTGTTTTATTTAAAAACCTCTTTTGAAATCTAAATATTTTTAAAACCAAATCAGTAGGTTTTATTTGAACTTAGAAGATATTTGGAAATCTTTTTTAAACAAAATAACCTTTTATTTTAGGGTCCATTAATAATTAAATACAATAGACCTTCATTATTTAAATCAAATAGGATTTGTTTGAATAAATCTTTATTTTGAAAATTAAATTAGTACCAAAACCATTCAGTAGGTTTTACTTGGAAATAAAGAATATTGGGAAAACTTGTTTAAAATAGAATAACATCTTTATTTTTGGTCCATTAACAATTAAATAAAATGGGCCTTATTCACTTACTTCAAATAAGATTTGTTTTATTAGAATATTTATTTTGAAATCTAAAATAAAACCAAAACACTTCAGTAAGTTTTATTTGAGAATATAAAATATTTGGAAAACTTATTTAAAATAAATAAGTAAGTTTTAGTGTTTTATTTAAAAAGGGAAAAGCCTTTACTTTAATAAAATTTGGATATTAAATCCCTATTATTTTATTTAAATAAACCTTTGCTATTTTTATTCATAACAAAATGTTTTAATTCAAAGTTGGGCCAAGGTTTAATTTTGGCTTTATAAAATAACCTTTATTTATAAATCTACCTTTTCCTTTATTTAAAATGTTTAACCTTTTAAATCCCTTTAGGATTTTATTTAATTCAAATGGGTTTGAAGTTCCAATTGAATTCAAAAAGTTTCTTCTGGCCCTGAAATTCAAACAAAGTTTTATTTTATTCATTTATTTTCACATTACAAGATTTGGAAAATCTTGGGATGTGACAGAGTCTCACCGGAATCAGTCGCCGGAGGTCGTCGGTACCGCGGCGGTTTGAGCTCGAATGCGCGCAACCTGGTGGCGGAGTGATCGAGGAAAGTGGGGGGACATGACCGCGGTGGCGAGGTGATTAAGTAGCCAGGAGCGGGGCGAGAATTACACACGCAATCAACGACAATCAATCGATTTAAAACGCGGCAGTGAAGGAGGAAACGACCAGCGACGACATGTTCATCACGCGGGTTCTGGGGAGGACGATGACGACGTGGCGTTGGGGCCACTGGTTAGTCTCTGGTGGGTTGGTTCGACGCGGGTGAGAAAGAGAGAGGGGGAGGGAATGGCCCGGGTTGGCTGTTTTGGCTACTGGGCCGAAAGGGTGGCGCCGATCCATTTCTAATTCTTTAACCTTTTTCTTTTTCTGTTTGAATTTCCAGGAAACATTTTCAAATGATTTCAAATGTGTTTGAATTCAAAATCTTTCTAGATTTTTATAAAGTGAAACCTGCACATTTTTAAGTATAAAACCATGCCGTTTCACCAAACTTGCTTTGGTCCTTTGTAGTTTTAAAAGAAAACAGTTCCTTTACCAATGTTTTAATAAAGATATAAAAATTGTTTTAAAGTCATATTTTGTTTTGAAATTTTGTCCAAGCTTTGGAATACATCAATCAACCATAGGATCAAATACATTTGGTTTAAAACAAACAATCTCATATTAGAGAGTAGCATTGGGTCAAAGTTTTGCTCATATAAAATAACAGACACTCAAATGCTTCTGTTTTTGAAATGACAATGAAAATGATCCTAAAATGATTATGAATGCATGGATGATATGCCAACTTGGAAATCATGATTTTTGGGATGTTACATGATGATCCCAAAGTCATGCCAATACTAAACAACAAGATCCATCATATAATAGAGATTGCAAACTAAAATAAGAAGTGCAAAAAGTAAAAGATGAGACTTATCATTAATATTCCAATAGAGGCACTCACGCCAAGGGATACATAGGTAATCAACTAAAGGAGAGATACTTCCACATGCAAACCAAACTATAAGATAACATCTCTACCACAGATATGAATCCACTAAAAAGGTAAAAGATAAAAGATAATGGTGGTGATACTGCGGCACTCCCCCAAGCTTGGAACAAGCCAAGGGGATGCCAAACCTGATGACGAATTACTCCCTTGGTGGTGGTGGCGTTCTCTTTATAAGATCCTCAATCAACTTCCTTAGTTCCTCGAACTCAAAAGTAAGAGTACGGATTAGCTCCGAGTTTTGCTCTAATCTTGAGAAGATTTCCTGACAGAGACAGATCGAAACAAAAACACAACGAGAACACGATGCACGAACCTCGGGGAACCCGGGGGGTTATATATTACGAAGTTTCAATGCATAAGGAATGTTTTCACACAGAAATGAAGCAGATACGGAGTTCGAGGGTGGCAAAACCCCTCCAGGCGTGGCCAGGCTAGGCCCGCGCCTGGGGTGGGTCTGTCCACCCCGGGCTCCGTTCTTCTTCAGTTTCGTCTCATAACTTTCCTTATGTATTAAAAACATCAAAAATATAAAAAGATTGGAGTTTCACGAACCTTCTGTTTTTACCACTTTTACCTATTCAAAGACGAACTCTGTAGTTTCTGGTGTTTGGTTCTTGATAAATTCTTCTGGAGTCACCATTTGAATGACATCCACTCCTTCATTGTAAGAATCTCCAGAAATATAATGTTTTAGTCTTTGACCATTAAACACCTGTGTTGTGTCATCCTTTAGAGAAGAGATTTTGATGGCACCTGAACGGTACACTTCCTTGATAAAAAAAGGTCCTTCCCATTTGGAGAGTAGTTTACCTGCAAAAAAATCTGAGACGAGACCTATACAAAAGAACTTTCTCACCAACATGGAACTACCTTTTGAGAATTCTCCTATCATGCCATATTTTTACTTTTTCCTTAAAGAGCCTAGAATTTTCGTAAGCTTCCCCTCTCCACTCATCTAGATTACTTAAATCGAGCAGTATTTTCTCACCAGCAAGTCTAAAATCTCTATTCAACTCTTTCACTGCCCAATAAGCTTTGTGTTCTAATTCCAAAGGCAAGTGACAAGCTTTCCCATAGACCATTTTGTAAGGAGACATCCCCATAGGATTTTTATAAGCAGTTCTATAGTCCCACAAAGCATCATTCGACTTTTTAGTCCAGTTTTTTCTAGACCTATTGACAGTCTTCTGCAAGATAGATTTAATTTCCCTATTGGGAAGTTCTATTTGCCCACTAGTTTGGGGGTGATAAGCTGAAGCTATTTTGTGGTTTACATCATACTTAGCGAGAGTTTTTCTAAAACCCCCATGAATAAAATGGGAGCCTCGATCAGTCATGAGATACCTAGGTACACTGAACCTAGGAAAAATGACATCTTTGAGCATTTTCAAAGAGGTCTTACCATCAGCACTGCTCGTAGGTACGGCTTCTACCCACTTTGTAACATAATCAACAACAACAAGAATATGAGTATACCATTTTGAAGGAGGAAAAGGCTCCATAAATTCAAATCCCCAACAATCAAAAGGTTCAATAACAAGAGAACAATTCATAGGCATTTCATTGCGTCTAGAGATGTTACCTACTCGTTGGCATTCATCACAGGATAAGATGAACTTCCTTGCATCTTTAAAAAGAGTAGGCCAGTAAAATCCAGATTGTAAAACCTTCTGCGCAGTCCTATCCCCAGCATGATGTCCTCCATAAGCACTGCCATGACATTTTCTCAGTACCTCTTATTATTCAAATTCTGGAACACATCTTCTCATAATGACATCTACTCCTTACTTATATAGGTGTGGGTCATCCCAAAAGTAATGCCTTAGATCATAGAAGAATTTCCTTCTTTGTTGGGCTGTAAAGGTTGGAGGCAAATACTTGGAAACAATAAAGTTAGCATAATCAGCATACCAAGGATTCTCATGTGGACTTACCCTTATTGCAGCTAACTGCTCATTTGGAAAATTATCATTAACAGGCAAAGGGTCAAAAGAAATGTTTTCCAAACGAGATAAATTATCAGCAACAAGATTATCAGCACCTTTCCTATCCACAATATGCAGATCAAACTCTTGCAAAAGCAACACCCACCTTATAAGCCTAGGCTTAGCGTCCTTCTTTTTCATAAGGTACTTAATAGCTGCATGGTCAGTATGAATAGTAACCTTAGAGTCAACAATATAAGGTCTAAACTTATCACAAGCAAAGATCACAGCTAAGAACTCTTTTTCAGTAGTAGCATAATTCTTTTGAGCAGCATCTAGAGTCTTGCTAGCATAATGAATAACATTCAGCTTCTTGTCAACACGTTGTCCAGGGACATCACCCACAGCAAAATCACTAGCATCACACATGATTTCAAAAGGTAACTTCCAATCAAGTGGTTGGACTATAGGAGCAGTTGTTAAAGCTTTCTTCAAAGTTTCAAAAGCTTCCTTACAATCATCATCAAAAACAAAAGGTACATCTTTTTGAAGAATATTAGTAAGGGGCTTTGAAATTTTGGAGAAATCTTTAATAAATCTCCTATAGAAACCAACATGACCAAGGATACTACGAATACCTTTGATATCCCTAGGACAAGGCATCTTCTCAATTGCTTCAATTTTGGCTCTGCCAACTTCAATACGTCTTTTAGAGATCTTGTGTCCAAGAACAATTCCTTCATTAACCATAAAATGACATTTCTCCCAGTTAAGAACAAGGTTGGTTTCTTCACATCTCTGCAAAACTTTATCAAGGTTGTGCAAACAGTTATCAAAAGAAGTCCCATAGATGGAAAAATCGTCCATGAAAACCTCCACAATTTCTTCACAAAAACCATGAAAGATAGCAGACGTACATCTCTGAAAAGCAGCAGGAGCATTACATAAACCAAAAGGCATACGCCTATAAGCATAAGTACCATAAGGAAAAGTGAAAGTGGTTTTCTCCTGGTCCTGTGCTTTCACATCAATTTGAGAAAACCCAGAATAACCATCAAGAAAGCAAAAGTGAGTCTTTTTGGACAGCCTCTCAAGCATTTGATCAATAAAGGGCAAAGGATAATGATCTTTCTTAGTAACTTTATTAATCTTTCTAAAATCAATGCACATTCTATACCCAACCACTACTCTCTAGGTATAAGCTCATTATCCTCATTAGGCACAACAGTAATTCCCCTTTCTTGGGAACACAATGAACAGGGCTAACCCATTGACTATCTGCAATAGGATAAATAAACCATCAAGGAGTTTTAATACCTCATTTCTTACCACTTCCTTCATTTTAGGATTTAGACGACGCTGGTGCTCAACAACTGGTTTTGCATCAGGCTCAATATTAATAGCATACTCACATATAGTGGGAGAAATTCCTTTTAAATCATCAAGAGTATAACCCATAGCTCCTCGGTGCTTATTCAATACCTCCAATAGACTTTCTTCTTCCTTTCCTAAAAGTTTAGAACTAATAATAATATGATATATCTTCTTATCATCAAGATAAACATATTTAAGATCATCAGGTAAAGGTTTTAATTCGAAAACAGGATCTTCTTTGGGTGGTAGTGTGGTACCCAAATATTCCCCAGGTAAATTATGCTTAAGTAACTCAGGCTGACGAAGGAAAACCTCATCAATCTCATTTCGTTCCTTCATAAAGGCATCACTTTCATGATCTTCCATGAACTGTTGCAAAGCATTGTTAGGAGCAAGAGAAATAGAAGACAGTTGTTTAACCTTGAAATTCTCATCAGGTAATTCATTTTCATAAGGGGTTTTGGAAATTTGGAAAAATTAAACTCATAAGATTCTCCAGCAAACTTAGTCAAAACTTTTTCCTTCCTACAATCTATGATAGCCCCACAAGTATTAATGAAGGGGTCTACCAAAGATGATACGATAGGTTTTACTAGCTTCTTTACCAAGTACTAGAAAATCAGCAGGATATTTAATCTTACCACAAAGGACCTCCACATCTCTTACAATACCAATGGGGCAAACTTGTTCTCTATTGGCAAGGTGAATAACCACATCAATGTCTTCAAGCTCACAAGGACCAATCTCATGCATAATTTCCCTGTAAAGCTCATAAGGAATAGCACTAGAACTAGCACCAATATCACATAAACCATAGTATCAATGATCACCAATTTTAACAAAAATCACAAGAACACTATCTTATCTAGCCTTACTAGGATGAGAGATAATATCAGAAGCATCTTCACAGAAGACAATATACTCATCGTGTATATTTCTAGTGATAAGATCTTTCACAATAGCTACTACAGGTTCGATGTCAATGAGCTCATCGGAACCTACGGTTTTCTTTGCGCTTTTACTAACCACATAAGACAAAATAGAGTGCTCCCTTACCTTGGAGGGAAAATTGATCTTCTCAGCATAAGGTTCAGGAAAAATAGGATCAATAGTACAAACCTCTACACTAGCAGGAACGTGGGTAACAACGTCTTTATAAGGAGCATGGTACTTGTCCCACTCTTTCTTGGGAATCTCAATATAAGAGGCAAAAGCATTAAAACATTCCGCAAGAACTTGAGGATCAAGGCCAAACTTATTGCTAATATCACGGAATTTATTAGTTCCCATAAAAGATTTAATGCACTCATAATCATATTTTATACCTGAATTTCTTCCTTTGTCATTCTCCCAAGCCTCGGTATTATCTTGAATACGGTATAGGAGATCCCATTTAGCTTCTTCCTTCATACTTGTGAATGATCCAGCACACAAAGCATCTAGTAAACCTTTATCCTGAAGAGAGAGCCTAGCATAAAAGTTATTGATAATAATATTGTTAGGGAGTTCATGAATATGACATTTAAGCATTAGCAGCTTCAATCTCCCCCAAGCTTGAGATGTACTCTCTCCATCAAGAGGCCAAAAACTATATATAAGACTTCTATCCTTTTGGATTTCACTCGGAGGATAAAATTTAGAATAAAAGAGAGATTCCATCTCCTCCCATTCTATGGATTGTCCATTCTTTAGCAGCTTATACCATGCCTCAGCTCTCCCTTTCAAGGATATGTAGAGTAACTTCTTCTTCACCTGTTCAGTTGTGATACCTGCACACTTAAACAACCCGCATAATTCATGGATATAAAGAAAGTGATCACCAGGATGGACAGTTCCATCCCCAAAATAATAATTAGCCATGACACGATTTACAATACTCACAGGTATCTTAAAAGGATCTATCTCAGTAGGTGGTGGTTCATCTACTACCATAGAAGCGGTAGTAGTTTTCCCAAACATAAAACCAAGTGGGTTATTCATATTGGAAACAAAGTAACAAGCGGTAACAAAATCAATACTCACAGTGAAAGTTCCCCTTACCAATTCCACTCTTCAATAGCGGTTCACTCCCCGGCAACGGCGCCAGAAAATAGTCTTGATGTCCCACAAGTATAGGGGGTGTATCGTAGTACTTTCAATAAATAGGAGTGTCGATCCCAACGAGGAGCAGAAGGTGCTGAATAGTGGTATGGAGCAGGAAATCCCCGTGAATACTTAGCAAACAGATTTTTAGTGGTTTTCTGACAAGGCAACAAAACAAAGAGCAAGTAACAGAAGTAACAAACAAACGGAGCAAGTGGCCCAATACTTTCTTAGCAAAGGACAAGCCGGTGGAAATACTTATAAGGACCAAACGTTCCCGAGGACACATGGGAATTATGTCAAGTGCTTTCGCTTCAAATAGCTGAGTACTCTTGTTTGGTGTCTGTAAGTGTTCTGTGGGTGATCCTGTTCTAACGTACTGCCCTTCCTAGGACTAATACATACTTGTGATTAAACCCCCTGCAAATATCCGTAACTACAGGAAAGTAATTAAGATATAAATCTAACCACAGCCTTAAACTCTAAGATCCTACACTCCCTTGTGCAAAGGTGTCCTAACGGGGGTCCAGGTTTCTATCACTCCGGCAACCCCACAATTAGTAGCCAAATACACAATGCATTCCCCTAGGCACATAAATGGTGAAGTGTCATGTAGTCGACGTTCACAGGACACCACTTGAAGAATAGCACCACAACTTAAATACTAAACCATTGAATAATAACTCATCACAGATTCACTACTAACAACACGACTTCTCCCATGTCCTCAAGAACTAAACGAACTACTCACAAGACATCATATGTATCAAGATCAAATATGATATGGTAATGGATAACAATCTGAACATAAACAATAATCCAATGGTTCCACTCACAAGCATCAACTACAATAGTAATTAACACCAGGAAAGTTTCCCCTAAGAACTAAAGCAATATCCAACACAATTGTTACAGCGGGACGGAGTGGTGATGATGGTGCTGGTGGAGATGATGGTGTGGATGATGATGATCCCGATGAAGCCTAGATTGATGATGATGTTGATGGCGGTCTCCCTCTCAGGAAGGAATTCCCCAGAAATCATGCTCGGAGAGATCTTTCTCTCTCAGCGTTTTCCGCCTCCTAGAGGTGGCGGAACTCTATCTGTGGTCGCTCCCCTGGTGTTAGGGTTCCGTAAGGAAGATATAGGCGAAGGGGCAGAGTCGGAGGCCAAACATGTGGGCCAAACCCACCCTAGGTGCGGGGTCAGGTGGGCCCACGCCTAGGGGGTGAGGCCCCCCTTCGCTCCTCCTTCGTCTTCCGGTAAAATAATATGTTTCCATATTTTTCTGGCATTTTTCTGATCTTCGCAAAATTGCACCGAAACGTCGTCTTTTCCATCAGAATCCAGACTCTAGCAGTCCTTCCTCCAGGAATCATCCAACATGTGTAAACAGATGAAAAGCCATAAGTAATACCTCATAATAAGACAAATATCAATGAATAGAGGTAAATTATGATATAGAATGGTGATGCAAATTGGGCATATCAATTATCTACCCATGCCTACCTTATAATGAGAGTAACTCTTTATCCCTTACATTATTTGATTGTCCCCCATGCTTACCAAATGAGGATGAATGTTATGTTCCTGTGGATCCTTTTGAAATATCTACTTTGGATAAAACCTGTGGAGGTTCTAATCCCACTATTTTTGAGGTTAATAGAAATTATGTGTTTGTAGATCATGAAAATCATGATTTATGTGATAGATATATTGTTGAGTTTATTTACGATGCTACTGAAAATTATTATGAGAGAGGAAAGTATGGTTGTAGAATTTTTCATGGTACTAAAACACCTCTCTATGTTCTAAAAGTTTTGAAGTTACTCTTGTTTTATCTTCCTATGCTTGTCACTTTGTTCTTTGTGAACTTATTTCTGTACAAGATTCTGATGCATAGGAAGAGGGTTAGACTTAAATGTGTTTTGAATTTTCTTCTTGATGCTCTCTTTGACTTCAATTCATATTTCTTATGTGAGCATCTTCTCAAGCTTCTTGTGCCTAACTTAAAGGCGTTAAAGAAAAGTACTTGTTGGGAGATAACCCAAGAGTTTCATTGAGTCTTGGAAGTTATTACTTCAGTAATGACCTCTCCTTATCCTTTTTTTGTTTTCTGTGCCAATAATGACCTCTAATGAGAGGGAAGTAAGATTTAGGGGTTGCTATCCCGAAACAGATTTCTGTCCTCCACCAAAAATATTCATGAGGAGGCACTGTAACTCGGATTGAGCTCAAAATTTACGAATAAATCCCCCAGTATGTTAGATAACTTTAGTTAGTTCAACACTTCTTAATTTGAGCAACAGAAGATGTTCGAAAAAATCGTTTCTACCTGCTGGTCTATTTTTACAGATTTCTGCCATTATTTGCATTTGCTTCTTATTGATTCCTTTTTGAGTTCTCTTCAGGTAAATTGAGCTTTTTGAAGGAGTTAGTACAATATATTGTGTTTGTAGTGAAAACCCTTGATGTTCCAAAGCTTTGCCAGTGGTCTAATATCTTTGAATACACTAATGTTGGTAATGAAGATTGTGTGAAGTTTTGTATAAAGGAAAAATTTCTGGTGTAGAGAGAGTGATGCAATGATATGAAGAATGGACAAAAGCTCAAGTGTCACATCCCAAGATTTTCCAAATCTTGTTATGTGAAAAATAAATAAACAAAATAAATAATTCTTGAAATTTAGGGTGAAAAGAAACTTTTGTTTCTAAGTGGAAACTTAAAAACCCATCTTGAACAAACTTTGGCTAATGTTTGAATCCAACTAAATTCAAATCAAGTGGAATGCTTTCCTCTTAAAATGCATCTTGAAAATTAAACACTTGGTGAATAAACCAAAACTCTAAAACCCTAATGGAAGAAAATCATTTTCAAGTTATCTCTAAGACTATGTATTTGATCCATATAAAAATTGGTCAAACAAACATTTCAAATTGATCAAGAATGACTATTAAAAATATTATAAAACCATATGAATTGGATTCACTTAATTTGGAGCCATAGATAAAATCTTATGAATTTAATAAGATAAAGAAATTGGATTTCCAAAGCTAATAAAGCAACCATATAGAAATCCATACCAAATGGTGAGCAAATAATCCTAAAGATATTTAAAAGGATAAATAAATATTAAATAATATTTTACAAATTGGAATCACCAAGTTTGGATCTATAAATAAAAAAGAGATGGATTTTATAAGATAAAGAATGAAATATTAAATGAGGAATATTTAAAGGCCAAATTAACTATTGAACTAATCCATAAGATAATGTAATAAATATAATCCAAATCCAAATAAAATATAAGTATAAAGAATTTTCCAAAATAAATAAAATGGCATAAACCAAATTCTATTTGAATAAAGACAAATCCAATTTTAAATTATTAATAAAACATATTAAAAACATTTCCAAATAATTCAAGGTGAATTATTTGACACCCTATTAAGTAAATAAAACTTACTGAAAGGTTTTGGAAGGATTTAGAGTTCAAATGGATTTAAAAAAAACATTATTAAATCTAGAATGAATTAATACAAGAACCTACTTTAAATAATTAAAAGGCACTAAAAGAATAAAAGATTTATTCTAAATTTGACTTCAGAATGTGGTAAACAGTGTTTGATTAGTCACAAAATTTGGCAAAGTTTTGAATTCAAATGAGTGTTTGAATTGTTTAATCAAAATCAAAATAGAATAAAAGAAATGGAAAAAGAAAAATAATCAGATCAAAAAAAAATGAAAGGAGCAACCAGCCCAGCTAGCCCACTAAGCCAGCAGCCCACCTCTCCCTCTCACCCCCGGAGTGAACCGTTTTCACCCGTGAATCGACCCACACAGAGGATGACAACTGGACCCCACCTCCTCCTCTCTCACACTCGCTGTCAAACAGGCCCCACGACCACGTCATCGTCTTCCTCACCGCGCTAACCACGCCTGGCAGTTTCTGCCGTTGAATTGCTCGAGTAAATTCGCGTAAATGGCTCAGTAAATCTCCCCTGCGACCACGCCTTCTTAATCGCCTACGTCCCCTCTCTCTTTCCCCTCTCTCGCCTGACCCGCTCTACCCCAGGCTGTCTCCAATTCCACCAGGACCGCCACTGTCTCCGACGAGTTTCTCGGCGAATTCCGGCGAGCCCAGCTACTCCTCTACCCCCTGGACCACACAAGCATGTTCCCCAGACCTCTGCGCATCTCCTAGTGACCTCAGCTCGCCAGCGCGTGCTCTGCAACGTCGACGACGTCTTCAACAGAGCATCGCTGCCGTCTGCTCCCTCTCCGACGACTTCCCTGGTAACTTTCTGACTGCCCCTCGTCCTTACGATGATACGCCTATGACCAGTGAACTCGTCCGCATCTAACGCCGCCTGTATCGTGTCCTAGCGCGCTTCGTAGCCTCGACCCCGTCAACATCAGAGCGTGCCCGACGCTGCTGCGTACTCCGACGAAGAATTCCCGTCGACCCCGAACGCCCCTTCGCCAGCAAGGACCACCTCGAGCATCTCCACGCCGCGACGAACTCGGTGAGCTTCTCTGCTCCTTCCCTTTCTTCCTATATTAGCCGGAGCACCACCGCCTGAACGCGCCGCCGCCGCTCGCCGTTGACAGCGCCGCCAATCCATGACCAGATGATTAGAGCCGTTAGATACAGATCCAAAGGACACGATAGAACCTTAACCCGAAGGGGTAAGATCGATCCTGCGCCGCACGATTCACTTTAAATCCTGTGGTCCACGTTGCTGATCCAGACGAACCGGTATGGGCGAATAGAAACGTTCCATGTGGCCCTGTCTGTTTATAAAAACCAGGATTTGTTCTATTAGATGTTCAATTTTGGAAATTGCATAACTTTCAAACCACACGTCCAAATTTTGCAAATTTCATATCAATGGATTCAGCAAAACAAGTACTTTCTGACCATGCACTTTGTTTAGTAAAATGCTTCTGTTAAATTGATTGTTTTTGCAGAAACTTGTGTAGGCATATTTAGAATATAAAATTTGTTCTAAAATGATTTTTGAGATAAAACCTTTGGCAAATGGTTTGTTTTGAACCTACTGACCATAGAAATCAATTTGTGGTTTCAAAAACATAATTTGTGAAGCAAAAGAATAAATCTTTGTTTTAGACCATTTCTAGTCAAATAAAAATGTTGTTATATGTTAAAAATACTTTTTGAAGGAAAATCTTTGGGAAATGTTTTGATTTAAACTCTCTGACCCCAAGCACCAAGTTTTATGATTTAAAAATGTATTTGGTGAACCCTATAAAGATTGTTACTTTGATAAAGGCATTTTCAACGACATAAAATAATGATTTGGTTTAAAAATGGTTTATAGATAAAAACTTTTGCAAATGGTTTTGCCACTTTATAAAATGACCAATAGGTGTTTTCAAATGTTTATAACCCATTATAAACCACTTTTCCAAATAAAACAATTTTTGGCGTGCTTGCATGCATTTCTTTGTTTTTAATATTTTATGTGATGTTTGCTTGAATGGTAGATTGAAATTGTACCTTGCTTGATTGAATTGTAGTGATTTGAAGAGTGTGATCATTGCAAAGACAAGGAGTGAAATTATATCCTCTACCAAAAAGGCAAGTGATGCTTCATACTTTTGTCCCATTATTTTCACTATGCATTAGTGATATTTCTAAGTAGGACTTGCATGGAATTTTTGCTAAGTATAAACTATGCCATGGGAAATCCTAGTAGATGAAACCTTAGTAGAAATTTCCTAAGTTAAGATACCTACTACTATCATGCTTAGCTTAGCTAATAGAAAACAAGGGTGGAATATATATTCATACTATGGAATATTTATAAGTCAAGGACTTATGTTTTGTTTAATAAAACAACTAAGTGAATGAATCACCTGGGTGGAATGGAAGGAATGGTTTATGTTGAGTGGTTCACAAGGCCCATTTATATGGTTTACCTTGTGTATCTCACTTGTGGATGGACACCCAGGAACAAAGAGATTTGAGATGTCAAATGTTGAGAAGCTTCAAGTGCAGCCACTTGGCATTATGGGCTCTGCCTGGATCATATAGGTTGCAATAACTTAGCCAAATGGACAGTTGTTGGTAGGGGACGATAGGTTGGAACGCGTCCATTCTTGTCTAAGGGAAGGCTTCTGAAAGATCTTGTCTTGGTGAAACCAAGTCTTGTGGGGAAAGTGCACCACCTCTGGAGAGTGTAAGATCTAAGTACTTAGCCATGTCCCTGGTAAAGGACAATTTGAGCATCAAGACATGGAAGCTATCAAGAATGTGAACAAGGGTTGAAGGATCACCAATTTCTATTGGGAGATGCCTTGGGTGATCTTTGTCAAGCAAAAACTTAGTGTTTTCAAATGATAAGGAAAAATCTATTTTGAGCAAAGCAAGCCTAAACTCCACTTAGCCAAATGCATATAGATGATAGACTCTACTATACTACCATAGTATCACTTGCCAATACAATTCAAATGTATTGACCCTTGTGGCTGTAACTTATTATGTTGCATGTTTGTTTGATAGTAGTGAAGTGTGTTGAAATAGGATTACAAGTCTACAACCAACATGTTTGTATGTGGCAATTTGCAGATGAAGGACCCCATGCTATTGTTATATTCTGCTGCAATGTAATGAGATAGCCAAATGAGCTATGTAAGATGTAATAAATTATTTTATTCCTGGTTATAAAGTTGTATTATGACCTTTGTTTCTTGATATTACATCTTAACTATGGATGCTAGCTATTGATCCAGGGACTAGCATTGTAAACACAGGGATCGCTACCTTATTAAAGGTTGGGAACCTTACATAAACCTTGGGGATGCCACCATGGTGTCACCCCAAGAAATATCCAAGAGGTACAAGCGTCAAAGCTTGGGGATGCCCAAGACATCCCCTTCATCAATAAAAAGCTCAGGTCTGTCTAGACACTTCGTTTTTATTGTTTCATGCACAGTTGTGTTGTTCTTGGAGCGTCTTAGTTTTCTTTTGCTTTGCTTAGGTTGTTTAGTTTGCTTGAATAAAGTAGTTTGGACCCCCATTCTCGCTGTGTTGTTTTGCAAATAAGGTTGCTTGGTGTTTGGAAAGGAGTAGTAAGTTCTTGCTTGAAGTGCAAGAGGAACTTGCATTGACTGTGACTTAGGCTTTAGCATGACATGCTAGATGTTGTTTTATAATTATGCTTAGTGATTATTGCTGTAGCATGTCTTGTTCCAAACAATTGGGATTGCTTAGTGTCACATCCCAAGATTTTCCAAATCTTGTAATGTGAAAAATAAATAAATAAAATAAAAATTTATTGATTTTTAGGGCCAGAAGAAGCTTTTGAATCTAATTGGGAATCTTCAAACCTATTTTGAACAAATAAATCCTAAAGGGATTTAAAAAGATAAACATTTTAAATAAAGGAAAACAAAATATTTTAGAAATAATATTTTGATCTTTAAATAAAAGGATTTGGTTTTCAAAGGAAAAGATAGATTTATAAATAAAGATTATTTTATAAAGTCAAATTAAACCTTGGCCAAAGTTTTGAAAACAATAAAGGTTTTGCTCTGAATAAAATAATAGAGGTTTATTTAAAACCATAAAGGATTTAATATCCAAGTTTTATTAATAAAGGTTCTATCATTTATAAACCATCAAAACTTATTTGTTTAATTTAAATAAGTTTTCCAAGTATTTTGTGTTCTCAAATAAAACCTACTGAATGACTTTGGTACAATTTTAGATTCCAAAATAAAAGATTTAAATAAACAAATCCTATTTGAGTTTTACTAAAGCCCATTTTATTTAATTATTATTTGACCCTAAAGTAAAATAATATTTTGTTTTAAACAAGTATCCAAGTATTATTTACTTCCAAATGATACCTACTGATTTGATTTTGAAAATATTGGGATTTTAAATGAAGATTTTATTAATAAACAACAAAAACTCTATTTAATTAATAAACCATGGCCTACTTATTTAAGTAAGGATGGAACCTAAAAAGATTAAAGTATTATTTATTTTATTTAGGATTTTTGTTCAGGTTACTAAACAGAACCAAATTCTTAGTTACAATGTTGGGTGAAGATTTGAATTGTTTTGAATGCTTGAGAATTGTTTGAAATAACAAATCAGAAAATAGAAATAGAAAAGGAAAAAGAATTCAGACAGAAAAAAATAGAACAGCCCACCCATCTGGCCCAACTAACCCAGCAACAGCCCACCTAGCCCACCTGTTCCCACGCCCCGAAACATTTTCTTTACCGCGAAAGAAACCCACACCCTCACTGACTGGTGGACCTATCCCCACTTCTTTCACCTCGCTGACAGAGGACCCCACCGCCACGTCCCTTCTTCCTCACCCGCCGCGGACCTATTCCTCCCCTTTTCTCGCCTCACCATTTCTGGCCAAATAAATTCGGATGAATTCGTTTAAATGCGTGGTTAATTTTCCCCTGGACCCTGCTGTCTTAGTCCCCCTGGTCTCCTCTTCCTTCTCCCGCAGACCACACCTCACCGGAGCCCCCAGGCTGCGCAAATTGCTTGCGACAACACGCCTGTCCCCGACAACTTCCCCGGGCGATTCCGGCTGCCACACGCCGCCCCTTGCCTCGTCGACCTAGCACACATACTCCACGCGTCCAGACGCATCCGTCCATACCAACCATTCACCTGCGGGCGCTCCAAAACGTCGGCAACAACTCCACCTATACGCCGCCGTCGTCTGCTACTTTTCCGGCAAGTCCTCCAGGTAATATCTGACCACCCCCTTCCGTCTCGTTGATGCACACACGATCACCGACCCCGTACACATCTAACGCAATTGTTATCTTGCTTTCCCGTGGCTTGTGTCGTCGCCTCCGACGAAAAACAGAGAAGCCCGACGCGGACACGAACTCCGGCGAGCGATTCAAACCAGCATAGTGCGCCCCTTGACCAACCGCGAGTACCTTGAGCTTCGCCGTGTTCTCCTGAGCCTGGTGAGCATCTCCATACACTTCCTTGCTTCCTGCTTCGCCAGCGCCGCCGCCAACTGGCCGCTCCGCCGCTCGCCGGTAACATCTCGCCGCCAGTTCCTGGCTAGTTGATAGGAACCGTCCGATCTTGATCCAGCGGCTAGGAAAGAAAATGAGCGAAGGGGTATCGAACGATCTGAGCCGCGCGATGTTAATTAAATCCAACGGCCAGCGTCGCCCGATCCGGCCGAACCGGTACCGTCCAACCAGAGTGTGCCGCGTGTCACTTATTCAGTTTAAAAACAGATTTTAAAACAGAATTATTTGCAAACTTCAAACCTTTGTAACTTTCAAACCACACGTCCAAAAATTTCAAATTTTATATCAATGGATTCAGGAGAGCAAGCCCTAGCCAACCATGCCCTTGGTTTAGTAAATAGTAACTGTTAACTTGCTTGTTTTTGCAGAATCAAATGTATGCTTGTTTGGAGTATAAAAATTGTTTAAAATTGATTTTAGGGTTAAAACTTTTGCAAAATGGTTTGTTGTGACCTTACTGACCCTAGGAACCAACCCTTGGTGTTAAAAATGATTTTTGAAAGATTTAGGTTGGATTACTTGACTTAGCCATTTTCTAGCCAAATAAAAAGAATGGTTTTGTTATAAAAATGTTTATGGAAAGGAAACTTTAAGAAAATGGTTTGATCAAACCCACTGACCCGAAACACCAAGTTTTGCAAATTATCAACTCATTTGGTGAACAACTTAATAGTTTTGCCTTGATAAAAACAATTTTCACCACATGAAATGATGAATGGAATTAAAAATAGTTTTTGGGCAAAACCCTCTAACTAATAACTTTGCCACTTTGGTAAATGACCAATTTGGATCTTACAAAGTTAGAAACCCCATATATACCCTATTTGCAAAATAAAACTATCTTGTGCATGCTCCCATGCATGAATTGGTTTCCATTGTCTTGTGTGTGTGAATTTGTTTGAGTGATTATTGGTTTGGAATGTAAACTGAATTGGTGTTTGCTTGATTGACTTGTAGTGAAGTGTGAGAATAGCAAGATCAAGGAGTGAACTACCATTACCTACCAAAAAGGCAAGTGATTCTTCATACTTTTTGTCCCATTATTTTCTCTATGCATTAGTGAATTTTGCTAAGTAAAACTTGCATGGATTTTGCTAAGTAGACCTTGCTATAGGGAAAACTAGTAGATGAATCCTTAGTAGGATTTTTCCTAAGTTAAGATTCCTACTACTACCAAGCTTAGCCTAGCTAATAGAAAACATGGGTGGAGTATATATTCACACTATGGAAAAATATTCTAAGTCTGAGGACTTGTGATTTTGTCTAATAAAACAACTAAGTTAATGAATCACCTGGGTGGAATGGGATAGCTTGGTGGTGACTGGTTGAGTGGTTCACAAGGCCATGGACTTGGATTGTGTATCTCACTTGTGGTATGCCACCCAGGAACAAAGAGATTTGAGATGTCAAATGTTGAGAAGCTTCAAGTGGAACCACTTGGCAATATGGGCTCTGCCATGATCATATAGGTTGCAAGAACTTAGCCATATGGACAGTGGGTGGTAGTGTTTGATAGGTTGGAGCGCGTCCATTTTGGTCTAAGGGAAAGCTTCTGAAAGATCTTTTCTTGGGAAACCAAGTCTTGTGGGGAAAGTGCACCACCTCTGCAGAGTGTAAAACCTAAGTACTTAGCCATGTCCCTGGTAAAGGACAATTTGAGCATCAAGACATGGAAGCAATCAAGAATCTCATCATTCAAATTTCTAAGTTAAAACTTGTGGATTGAACAAGGGTTGTTTGAAATCTTAAATCTTTGATTGGTAGATGCGTTGGAAAGGATCTTCAGTCTTTGATTGAGAAAAATGATTTTGACAAGCAAAAACTTAGTATTTTCAAATGTTAAGGAAAATCTATTTTGAGCAATGCAAGCCTCAACTCCACTCAGCCAAATGCATATAGTTGATAGACTCCACTATACTACCATAGTATCACTTGCCAATACAATTCAAATGTATTGACCCTTGTGGCTGTACTTGTAATGTTGTAGGTTTGATTGATTTTAGTGAAGATTGTTTGATTAGGATTACAAAGTCTACAACCAACATCTGCCTGTGGCACTTTGAAGATGAAGGACCCCATGATTATAATTATTCCGCTGCAATGTAATGTAATAGCCAAATGAGCTATGTATTGATGTAATAAAATTATGTTATTCCTGGTTATAAAGTTATAATATGACCTTTGTTTCTTGATATTACATCTAAACTGTGGATGCTAGCTATTGATCCAGGGACTAGCATTGTAAACACAGGAGGCTCTATCTTATCTAAGATTGGGACACCTACACTTAGTGTGCCTTGAAAAAATTATGCGTTGTTTTAGCATGCAAAAGCATAGTATTATGGTATTCTCCTTTGATGTTTTTCTTGGGTTGACTTGGCACATGCTCACACCAGGTTATGACTATGACAAGTCACCATTAGCCTATATGATCATTTAGTCCTTGACTTGTAGTACCACTCTTTGCTTTGATTAGTATGCTTTGTTGCATTGCATGATTTTGGCCATTATTGCTCTCTTAGTTGGTTGCTCCCAGTATTTTGCTAGCCTCCACTTGTATGAGTAAGTTATACTCATGCCTCCAACTCCCAAGAAACCAAGTTATTCCAAAAGTGTCCACTATAAATTCCTATGCATGGTGTGTTACACCATTCCAAGTATATTCTAGTTTTCATGTATCTTCCAATTAAAAACGATTTTGTTATGCGAAAACTTAGTGATTAAAGCCCTCACGAACTTGATGGCACACTTTATTCTTTACCCCTAATAAACTTGGACCATTTTTATAACTTTGTTGTATATGCTTGCACTTATACGTTGGAATTAGCAGAACCGTGCTATCACGGGAAACGTTTTCAACATTGCACTTGTACCTTGTTGTACTCAGTTGATATCATGTTCTTTTGTCTATGGATGTCACCGGTGTGAAATAAAGAGGGAACTTGTAAGTCCATGGAGTTTGTATTTTGTGTTAGACAAACGCCTGGGCCGCTAGCCTAAGCCATGCCTAATCATGGTGGAAACTTGCAGCATCACCATAATGACCTATCTATGAAGCATCCTCTATAAAAAGCTATGCATATGGTAAATAAAAGGATTGCTGAGATGCTCATTGTCTACTTGCCTTGTCATTTTGGTTATGGGAAAGCTCCTATACCATGTGCAAGGGGTACCCTGTTGGAGGTTCTCAATGATATGCTGTAAGGTTCCCAACCTATAATAAGGTAGAGTCCCCTATGTTTACAATGCTAGTCCCTGGATCAATAGCTAGCATCCATAGTTAAGATGTAATATCAAGAAACAAAGGTCATAATACAACTTTATAACCAGGAATAACAAATTTTTATTACATCTTACATAGCTCATTTGGCTATTACATTACATTACAGCAGATTATCTATAAGCATGGGGTCCTTCATCTTCAAAGTGCCACAGGCAAACATGTTGGTTGTAGACTTTGTAATCCTAATCAATCATCTTCACTAATTTCAATCAAACCTGCAACATTACAAGTTACAGCCACAAGGTTCAATACATTTGAATTGTATTGGCAAGTGATACTATGGTAGTATAGTGGAGTCTATCATCTATATGCATTTGGCTAAGTGGAGCTTAGGGTTGCTTTGCTCAAAATAGAGTTTCCTTATCATTTGAAAACACTAAGTTTTGCTTGACAAAAATAGTCTTTCCCAAGGCATATCCCAATCAAATATTGAAGATCCTTTAACCCTTGTTCAACCACAAGTTTTTAACTTAGAAATTTTGATGATGAGAGTCTTGATTGCTTCCATGTCTTGATGCTCAAATTGTCCTTTGCCAGGGACATGGCTAAGTACTTAGATTTTACACTCTGCAGAGGTGGTGCACTTTCCCCACAAGACTTGGTTTCACCAAGACAAGATCTTTCAGAAGCCTTTCCTTAGACCAAGTGGACGCGTTCCAAACTATCATCCCACTACCACCAACTGTCAAAATGGCTAAGTTCTAGAAACCTATGTGATCCAGGCAGAGCCCATAATGCCAAGTGGTTGCACTTGAAACTTCTCAACATTTGACATCTCAAATCTCTTTGTTCCTGGGTGGCCATCCACAAGTGAGATACACAAGGTTCACCAGTCCCCTGGCCTTGTATAACCACTCAACCAAAAACCACCAAGCAATTACCATTCCACCCAGGTGATTCATTAACTTAGTTGTTTTATTAAACAAAAACACAAGTCCTCAGACTTAGAAATTTTTCCATTGTGTGAATATATATTCCACTCTTGTTTTCTATTAGCTAAGCTAAGCATGATAGTAGTAGGAGTCTTAACTTAGGAAATTCTACTAAGGTTTCATCTACTACGATTTCCCATAGCATGGTTTATACTTACCAAAAATTCCATGCAAGTTTTACTTAGAAAAATCACTAATGCATAATGAAAGTAATGGGACAAAAGTATGAAGCATCACTTGCCTTTTTGGTAGAGTATAGGTTCACTCCTTGATCTTTGCAATGTTCACACACTTCAAGTCACTACAAATCAATCAAGGAAACAATATTTCAATCTACCATTCAAGCAAAACATCACATAAAATCATATAAACAAGATAGTGCATGCAAGCATGCCAAGGATTGTTTTATTTGAAAAAGTGGTTCCTAATGGGCCATAAACATTTGAAAACAACTAATGGTCATTTTATAAAGTGGCAAAGTCATTTGCAAAAGATTTCACTTCATAAACCATTTTCAAAACAAGGTATCATTTTATGTGGTGTAGAAATGTTTTTACTAAGGCATTAATCTATAGGGTTCACAAAATACATTTTAAAATCATAAAACTTGGTGTTTGGGGTAAGAGAGTTTAAAACAAAACATTTTCCCAAAGGTTTTCCTTCAAAGTCATTTTTAATAAATAAACCATATTTTTATCTGACTAGAATTGGTTTTAAATCAAGGATTCATTCTTTTCCTTCACCAAATATATTTTTGAAACCACAAAGTGTTTCCTAGGGTCAGTAGGTTCAAAACACACCATTTGCAAAAGATTTTATCCCAAAAATCATTTTTGAATAATTTTTATAACCTAAACAAGCATACATAAGTTTTTGCAAAAACAAACATTTTAACAGAAATTTTTACTAAACAAATGGCATGGTTGGCTAGGGCTTGTTACACTAATTCCATTGATATAAAGTTTGCAAAATTTGGACGTGTGGAACAAAAGTTATGGAATTTACAAAATGGACATCTAATAGAAAGTTTTCTGGTTTCTAAATCAATCAGAGGCCACGTGGAATGTTTTGATTGGCCGAAAACATTTCGCGAGGATTGAGCTCTGTGGAGCGTCGGATTAAAATAGATCGAGCGGCACAGAACGCTCCATAACGATTCGCTAAATGAAACTATCGCAGCGCTCGGATCAAAATCAGACGGCTCATAGCTTCCTGCCAAGAACTGGCGGCGCTGGCGGCGGCGTCTGGCGGCGGAGCGGTCAGACGGCAGCGGAGTCGACGCTACAGGAAGAGAGGGAGGAAAGGAATATGCTCACCGTGTTCGCAGAAGCTTGGGGAATCTCAAGGTGTTCTCGAGGAGTCAAGGGGCGCATGGAGTTCTCGGCTATTGCTCACCGGAGTTCCTGCTGGCGTCGGTTGCGCACGGTCGTGGTCGAGGGCGAGGCTGCAGATCGTCCCGAAGCAAAATAAGTGCACGGTTAGATGCGGGCGAGTGCGGTGAGTGCAGGAGTG
This sequence comes from Avena longiglumis, assembly GCA_030063025.1. NCBI lineage: Eukaryota > Viridiplantae > Streptophyta > Magnoliopsida > Poales > Poaceae > Avena > Avena longiglumis. Next base: position 442,579,202 of record CP125975.1, on the reverse strand, counting down.
TCATCGGGAAGGAGAGGGGCAGATGCATGCTTACGAGGAGGGTCGCCGGAGAGGAAGCAGATGGTGGCGACGGTGGTCGTCGTCGTTGTCGAGGCTCAGGGGCGCGCGCGAGCGAGCTGGCGCTACGGGGAGCTGCGCCTGGGTCTGGGGAACTTGCCCGTGTGCTTGGGGAGGTAAGGGGCGATGCGGTGCTGCCGGAATTGGTCAAGAACCTCGTCGGAGAAGGCGGCGGTGCAGAAGAAATTGGAGGCAGCCTGGGGGCGTGTAGGTTCTGGCGACAGAGGGGGAATGGATAGGAGAGGGAGACGTTTAAGGGAGCGTGGTCTCTGGGAGGAATCAGAGCCTCCATCAACGCGTAATCAATGCCAGAGTAACTCGCTGCAACGGCAGGGCGACGGGGTCGCGCTTGAAGACGATGAACAGGAGGGTGGGGCATGCTTGTCAGTGAGGAAGAGAGATAGTGAAGGGTTCGCAGCATAGAAAACAAAAATTCCTACGGTGTGAACTATATACCAAGATCTATTTATACTAGATACAAACAACGGGCGGATGTATATCCGTAGAGAACATACCCTTGAAGACCGACAAAGTTTAACGAGTCCAAACTCGTGGTTGATGTAGACGATCTCTTGCCGATCTCAAGATCGAGAGGAAGTCCTAGCGCCGCAAATCAGCGGCGCATCCGTGCTCGCACACACGTTCGAGGCACCGAGCAACCTCCGCCTCCTCGCTCCAGCGATGCAGCGGAAGCACAACTCTTTCTTGCCGAATAGCCACCGGGAACATGTATCTCGCTAGTCCGAGACCATGGGGAATAAATTCTAGAGGGGAGAGAGATCCTTCACGAGGAGGTGTGAGTGAGAAGTGAGAGGAGGGGCTCCTTTTATAGGAGGAGGGGGAACCCCAAGGGGTGGCCGGCGCATGGGGCTGCCCTTGCCCTCCCCTCATCATGTGGGTGGACACTCCACTCACAAAATGACCCTTCAAAAGTCCACTCAAAATCCCACTCAAAATCCCATTAAATTTCCACCAAATTTAATGCAAACTCTCATTAAATAAAACTCTTTTATTTTATTCAGAATTTTGTCAATTACTTTAATGACAAACATTCACAAATAACCTTGCTAGAATTCTATTTCACATGCATAACCACTTTATGCAATTTCACCCGAAAACTTTGTTTGGTATCTAGTGAAATAAATTCCTGCGCTTGTTTATTCTTTCGGCATGAAACTTTTGCTCCAATTGGATGTCGGTGTCTCTTAAGTGTGTCACCCTACGGTTCGTGAATAATGCGGACATGATCGAGACCCCTCTCAGATCAATAATCAGAAGCGGGATCTGGAGACCCATACTGACTCCCACACATTCAACGATGACTTTCTTGTGATCGTCGGAACCTTTTACGCTAGTATTTTAATCCCTTTGTCTCACGATATATTACATGTCCGAGATTCGATCATCGGTATCTCCATACCTAGTTTGATCTCGTTACCGACATGCACTCTTTTCTCGTTCCCGTGATATAACATTCTAGTGATCAAATCACTTTCTTGCAAGCTAATCAATGTGATATCACCGAGAGGGCCCAGAGTATATCTATCCGTCATCGGGATGAACAAATTCCACTCTTGATCCATGAGCCTCAACATAACACTTTATTAGTTACGAACCCATCTTTATAATCACCACATTACGGTGTGACGTTTGATGTTATCAAGAAACTCTTCCGGTGTTAGTGATTGACATGATCTCATGGTCTAAGGATTAGGATCACTTGTAAGTTGTTATAGCAATATAAACTCAATGACTTTGATCGTAATGCTATACTTGGATGAATGTTCATCACATCATTACACTAATGTTGTGATCCCGTTATTAACAACATCCAATGTCCATGATCGAAACCTTGATCATCTTGTTAATCAACGAGCTAGTTTATGAGAGAGGCTTAACTAGGAACTTTACTGCTTGTTTATTAAACACACATGTATTAACGTTTCCGTATTAATACAATTATAGCATGCAAAATAAACATCTATCATATACTTGGAATACACATAATAAACAATTTATTATTGCCTCTCGGGCATATTCCTTGATCTCCCACTTGCACTAGAGACAATAATCTAGTTACATAGTGATATATCTAACACCCATTGAGTTCGGTGTTGATCATGTTTTGCTCTAGGAGAGTTTTAGTCAACGGATCTGCTACATTGAGATCCGTATGTACTTCTAAATCTTTATATCTCCATCCTTGACATGCTCGCGGATGGAGTGAAACCGGCGCTAATATGCTTGGAATGCTTGTGAGACCTTGGCTCTTTGGCATTGGCAATGGCACCATTGTTGTCACAATAGATCACCATTGGGTCCAACGCTTGCCACAACTCCTAGTTCGGATATGAACTCCTTCATCAAAGCTTCTGAGCCGCCCAAGCGACAACATATTCGCCTCCGTTGTTGATCCGCTACCACAGGTTGTTTGGCGCTCCTCCAACTAACCGCTCCGCCATTCATGAGAAATACGTATCCGGATTGAGACTTAGAGTCATCCGGATCGGTGTCAAAGCTAGCGTCGACATAACACTTAGCAGAGCTCTTCTTCACCTCCGTATACAAGAAACATATCCTTAGTTCCTTGCAAGTACTTAAGGATATTCTTGACCGCTATCCGATGTTCAACACGGATCCGATTGGTACCTACTAGTCAAACTAATAGCGTGTGCCACATCCGGTCTTGTACATAGCATGGCGTACATTATAGAGCCTATGGTCGAAGCATAGGGACTTTGTCCATTATCTCTCTTTCTTCCGAAGCGGGACTTTGAGTCTTACTCAATGTCTTGCCTTGCAACATAGGTAAGAACCCCTTCTTACTTCCGTCCATTTTAAACTTCTTTAAAATCTTATCAAGGTATGTACTTTGCGATAGCCCTATTAGGCGCCTAGATCTATCTCTATAGATCTTTATGCCTAATATGTAAGATGCTTCACCTAGGTCCTTCATTGAAAATTTCTTTGTTTAGATAACTTTTAACTGTTTAAAGTTCTATATCATTCCGATCAATAATATGTCATCCACATATAATATCCTAAATGCCACATTGCTCCCACTCACTTTCTTGTAAATACAAGCTTCTCCATAAGTTTGGACAAATCCAAACTCTTTGATCACCTCATCAAAGCGGAGATTCCAACTTCGTGATGCTTGCTTCAATCCATAGATGGATCGCTGAAGCTTGCACACCTTGTTAGCATCCTTAGGATCGACAAAACCCTTTGGTTGTATCATATACAACTCTTCTTCAATATTACCATTGAGAAAGCGGTTTTGACATCCATCCGCCATATTTCATAATCGAAATATGCAATTGCTAACATAATCCTAATCGACTTTAGCATCGCTACGGAGAGAAAGTCTCATCGTAGTCAACTCCTTGAATTTGTCGAAACCCCTTTGCGACAAGTCGAGCTTTATAGATGGTCACATTACCATCGACATCGTTTTCCTTTTGAAAATCCATTTGTTCTCCACGGCCTTTCGGTGGTGAGGTAATTCCACCAAGTTCCAAACTTGATTTTCATACATGGATTCCATCTCGGATTTCATGGCTTCTAACCATTTGTTGGAATCCGGGCTCATCATCGCTTCTTCATACGTCGCAGGTCATTATTTTCATCAACCATGAAATTTATGACAGGATTTCCGTCTGACTCGGGCTGCAGCGTCTGTTTGACTGCGAGGTTGGTAGTACTCTCTTTCGAGTTTCATGATCATTATCATTAGTTCCTTCTTCAACGGTGGAGCCAACTCCGGAGCGACTTCCGGCTGCGCTACTCGCCATACTTTGAAGAGAAGGTTCCATAACCTCTTGAGTTCTACCTTCCGACTACTCACACCTTTCGCGAGAAACTCTTTCTCTAGAAAGGATCCATTCTTAACAACAAAAACCTTGCCCTCGGATGCGTGATAGAAGGAATACCCAATAGTTTCTTTAGGGTATCCTATGAAGACGCATTTTTCCGCTTTGGGTTCGAGTTTATCCGGTTGAAGTTTCTTCACATAAACATCGCAACCCCAAACTTTAAGAAATGACAGCTTAGGTTTGTTTCCAAACCACAATTCATACGGTGTCGTTTCATCGGATTTAGATGGTGCCCGATTTAAAGTGAATGCAACAGTTTCTAGTGCATAACCCCAAAATGACAACGGCAAGTCCGTCAGAGACATCATATATCGAACCATATCTAATAAATTACGATTACGACGTTCCGACACACCATTTCTCTGTGGTGTTCCGGCAGGTGTGAGTTGTGAAACAATTCCACACTCTTTCATGTGAGTGCTAAAATCGTAACTTAGATACTCAGCTCCACGGTCGGACAGTAGAAATTTGATCTTTCTATTACGATGATTTTCCACTTCATTCTGAAATTCCTTGAACTTTTCAAAGGTTTCGACTTGTGTTTCATTAAGTAGATATAACCGTATCTACTCAAATCATCCGTGAAAGTAACAAAATAACGATATCCACCTCGGCAAACACACTCATTGGACCACATACATCCGAATGTATGATTTCCAATAAATCATCGCCGTTCCATTGAACCGAAAAGCGGCGTTCTAGTCATCTTGCCCATAAGGCATGGCTCACATGTATCAAATGATTCATAATCAAGTGATTCTAAAAGTCCATCGAATGGAGCTTCTTCATGCGTTTAATGCCAATATGACCTAGACGGCGATTGCCACATATATCGGATATATCATCACTAAGTTTAATCCTTTTAGCATCAATATTATGAATATGTGTAACATTATCATCGAGATCCAACGAAATAAACCATTCAACATTGGTGCATGACCATAAAAGTTTTCATTCATATAAATGGAACAACCATTGTTCTCGATTTGAATGAAAAACCACTTTGCATCAAACATGATCCGGATACAATGTTCATGCTCGGTGCAGCACCAAATAACGATTATTTAAGTTTATAACTAATCCCGACGGTAAGTGGAGAGGTAGCGTTAAATGGCGATCACATCAACGTTTGATCCATTGCCGACACGCATCTTGACCTCACCCTTGCTAGCGGTCGCTTTCATGACCCCACGATTCGAGTTACAAATATTATGGCGAACCGGTATCAAATACCCGGTGCTCTGCGAGCACTAGTCAAGTACACATCAATAACATGTATATCATATATACCTTTGTTTGCCTTGCCGGCCTTCTTATGCGCGGATACTTGGGGATTCGCTTCGATGGCGATCCCTTACAATAGTAGCACTTTTCGGTATCGGACTTAGGTCCAACTCGGGGTTTCTTTTCAGGTGCAACAAAGGCTTGCCGCCTACTTCCTTCCGCTTTTCCTTCTTGTCTTTCTTGAAACCAGTGTTCCTATTGATCATCAACACTTGATGTTCCTTTTGATCTCCACTTCTAGTTTTAAGCATTGTGAAGCTCGGGAGAGACTTCTTCATGCCTTGCATATTATAGTTCATCACGAAGCTCTTATAGCTAGGTGGCGAGACACGATGGATGCCTAAGTCAATGGGAATCGTTATTCCCAAGGACACAAGCTTATCGGCGTAACCCGACATCTTGAGTACATGCTCACTAACGGAGCTGTTCTCTTCCATCATGCAGCTAAAGAACTTTTATGAAGCATTGTAGCTCTCTGACAGACATGTGTGTCGAAAATCATTTTCAACTCACCCATTGTATCAAAAGCATTGCCGTTTGAAGCGCTTTGAAGTTCGGCTCTAGCCCATACAATATGCCGCAATGAACTAAGTTGTGGTCCTCCGGAGACAGATAGACATTCTTCTCCTCGTCGGGGCATCGTCAAGGGTGGGGGGCCTAAGCGCTTCTAGCACATATTGCTTTTGTGCGTGAGAGGAGAATCCTCAAATTCATGGCCCATTCGATAAAGTTGCTACCGTTCGTTGCTAGTTTCTCTTTCTCCATGACGCATTGAAATTAAAAGCGGTGGTGCCATCTACAGCGAATTTGTAAAGTTTAGACTAAGTGTATGATAGATTGAGTTCAACTAATCTATATTACGAATGAACTCCCACTCAAAAGCGACATCCCTCGTGTCCTTTTGGTGATTACATGAACCAAATCCACTACACCAAGTCCGATCATCACGTGAGTCGGTATAGCTTCAAAGGCGAGCATCAAATGGGCATCATATCAACTATATGACTCATGCTTAACCTTTCGATTACGTGTTCCGAGGCCATGTCTGCATACATGCTCGCCAAGTTAGAACCTTAGTATTTTGCGTGTGTAACCTCTTACACCAAGTATGGTCGAGGATCCAAGTACACCCGATCATCACGTGATGTCTTGGGCGGCGAAAACATAATCGGTGCATACTAAAGGGAGAACACATTCTTATCTTGATATTTAAAATGAGGATCATCTTATTATGCTTAACAAAGCGCTAAACAAGCAATATAAGATGCAATCAAACATCATATGTTTAATAGTGAAATTATATGGTTCCATGGATGATCTCTATCATGTGCATCGTGGTATGATCACTATCATACCTATATGTGTAAATCCACAATCTATGGGTTTTACACGCTATGTGTGTTGTAAGAGTATCATCTCATACTTCTACTTACAACACTACCATATCATAACACTAGCCCAGAACAATCTAAACTAGACGCCTCTAATTTATCCATTGCAAGTTTTACGTGGTGAGGGCTTTCGAGATAGAACCGTTCTTACCTACGAACATGAACCACAACGAGGATAATCAAATTGTTGACAACTCGCTTGCAAAATAGATATTGACTATAGTAGGAGAGACAGACACCCGCTAGCCACTTATGCAAACTAGTTGCATGTCAAGCGTGGAACAGGTCTCATGTGCGAGGACATGTAAAGTTTGTCCGGGCCGCTTCATCCCACTATGCCACCAATATCCAAAATCACAAGAAAGGAGCAACAACATGATCATCATCGCCCACATACTCATATGTGTACTACCCGTGTAAAGTATCTACGCATAGATCCGGCTCTGATACCACTGAAGGGTTCGCAGCATAGAAAACAAAAATTCCTACGGTGTGAACTATATACCAAGATCTATTTATACTAGATACAAACAACGGGCGGATGTATATCCGTAGAGAACATACCCTTGAAGACCGACAAAGTTTAACGAGTCCAAACTCGTGGTTGATGTAGACGATCTCTTGCCGATCTCAAGATCGAGAGGAAGTCCTAGCGCAAATCAGCGGCGCATCCGTCTTCGCACACGTTCGAGGCACCGAGCAACCTCCGCCTCCTCGCTCCAGCGATGCAGTGGAAGCACAACTCTTTCTTGCCGAATAGCCACAGGAACATGTATCTCGCTAGTCCGAGACCATGGGGGATAAATTCTAGACAGGGAGAGAGATCCTTCACGAGGAGGTGTGAGTGAGAAGTGAGAGGAGGGCTCCTTTTATAGGAGGAGGGGAACCCCAAGGGGTGGCGGCGCATGGGGGCTGCCCCTCCCTCATCATGTGGGTGGACACTCCACTCACAAAATGACCCTTCAAAGTCCACTCAAAATCCTCAAAATCCCATTAAATTTCCACCAAATTTAATGCAAACTCTCATTAAATAAAACTCTTTTATTTTATTCAGAATTTTGTCAATTACTTTAATGACAAACATTCACAAATAACCTTGCTAGAATTCTATTTCACATGCATAACCACTTTATGCAATTTCACCCGAAAACCTTGTTTCAGTATCTAGTGAAATAAATTCCTGCTTGTTTATTCTTTCGGCATGAAACTTTTGCTCCAATTGGATGTCGGTGTCTCTTAAGTGTGTCACCCTACGGTTCGTGAATAATGCGGACATGATCGAGACCCTCTCGGATCAATAATCGAGCGGGATCCGAGACCCATATCGACTCCCACACATTCAACGATGACTTCTGTGATCGTGTGAACCTTTTACGCTAGTATCTTAATCCCTTTGTCTCACGATATATTACATGTCCGAGATTCGATCATCGGTATCTCCATACCTAGTTTGATCTCGTTACCGACATGCACTCTTTTCTCGTTCCCGTGATATAACATTCTAGTTATCAAATCACTTGCTTGCAAGCTAATCAATGTGATATCACCGAGAGGCCCCGCCCAGTATATCTATCCGTCATCGGGATGAACAAATTCCACTCTTGATCCATGAGCCTCAACATAACACTTTATTAGTTCTGAACCCATCTTTATAATCACCCTGTTACGGTGTGACGTTTGATGTTATCAAGAAACTCTTCCGGTGTTAGTGATTGACATGATCTCATGGTCTAAGGATTAGGATCACTTCGTAAGTTATAGCAATATAAACTCAATGACTTTGATCGTAATGCTATACTTCGGATGAATGTTCATCACATCATTACACTAATGTTGTGATCCCGTTATTAACAACATCCAATGTCCATGATCAGGAAACCTTGATCATCTTGTTAATCAACGAGCTAGTTTATGAGAGAGGCTTAACTAGGAACTTTCTGTTTGTTTATTAAACACACATGTATTAACGTTTCCGTATTAATACAATTATAGCATGCAAAATAAACATCTATCATATACTTGGAATACACATAATAAACAATTTATTATTGCCTCTCAGGGCATATTCCCTTCAGATAGGGAGAGGGTCCACCTGTCTGCGACTTTGTGGGTTAGTAAGTAAGTGCGAATCGTTTTTCTTCGGGAGAGAGTGGAGCTGGGCTGCTGGGCTTAGTGGGCCAGGTTGGGTTGGGCCGTCCTTGCTCTATTTTTTTCTGTTCTGAATCTTTTTCTTTTTCCATTTCTTTTTCTGTTTTTGAAATTCTATCAACCAATTCAAACATTCAAATCAATCAAATTTCTACCACACTTTTATTGAGTTTTAGTTCTGTTTAACAACACAAAACTAAAGTCCAAAATAAAATAATAATTTTATTCTTTTTAGGATCTATTTAATAATTAAATAAAATAGACCTTAATTATTAATTCAAATAGGTTTTGATTTATTTAATAAAATCTCCATTTGAAATCTAAATATTATCAAAACCAAATCAGTAGGTTTTATTTGAAAATATAAAATACTTGGAAAACTTGTTTAAAATAAAATAACAAGTTTTAGTGTTTTATTTAAAATGGGGAAAAGTCTTTACTTTAATAAAATTGGGTATTAATAATTATCCATTATTTTATTTAAATAAACCTTTACTATTTTTAAACAAAGCAAACATTTTATTTCAAAAGCTTGGCCAAGGTTTAATTTGGTTCTATAAACTAATCCTTATTTATAAATCTACCTTTTCATTTGAAAGCCAAATCTTTTTATTAAAAGATCCAAAAATAGTAATTCCAAATATTTTTAACTTTATTGGTTATTTATATTTTTAAATCCCTTTTGGATTTTATTTGATCCAAATAGGTTTTGAAAGTTTCCAATTGGATTCAAAAGTTTCTTCTCACCCTGAAAATCAATCAAAGTTTTATTTTATTCATTTATTTTTCACATTACAAGATTTGGAAAAATCTTGGGATGTGACAGGCTACCACCCTTAAAATAAATCTTGTCCCGAGATTTGGGAAGGCTAGGGTTACAAGTTGTCTCAAAACAACTAGGGTTCTACCACCCTTAAAAATTTTCCAACTAAATTACATCTTGGCTTGCTTGGGATCTTGATGTAACTTTCCTAGACAAAAGTTTGCATAGTGGCCTAGCTCCTTGCATTTGAAACATGTGATAAGGCTGAGGTCTTGAGGTGGCTTCTCTGGACAATATGATGTATAATGTCCTAACTCTTTGCAGTGGTTGCACATCACTTGGCTAATGTCCTTCCTCATCTTGGGTTTCACTAGATTTTGTTTGTCTTCTTGGCTCTTCTTCTTTTCTAGGAATTCACTGGCATAGTGTCCCATCTCTTTGCAATTGTAACATTGCAACTGGCTTATGTCCTTCTTCTTCTTTTTGGGTCTCTCCAAAGCTAGGAGTTCTTCTAGTTCATGCTCTTCATATCTCACCTCAAAGGTGGGAAATCTTTCTCTCTTCTTGGGGCAGTTACTAGAGATATGACTTTCATCTTCACAATTAGGGCATTGATCCCTATGTTCCTTGGATGTATGATCCTTGTCTCCACAAATATTGCAAGCTTGGGTTCCTTCTAGAATAGCATCTTTGTCATCCTTGTTGTCATTAGCTCTTTGGGAAAAGTTTTCTCCCATGTTGATCATTTGAGTAACCAATCCTTGCAACAATTGGGATTGCAGTTTCAAAATCCTTTGTATGGCTGGGTCTAGTCCATTGTTGTTGGCTAAAAGCTGAGTTGTCTCTTGGCTCAACTGGTTTTGGGTTGCTATGAGTTCTCTCATGTTGTTCTCTTGGTTGTTGTTGGTGTCACCATCCTTGATGTTGGAGTCTCTTGGAGAAGTCATCTGTTTGGGTTGGATTGGGATTAGAATAGGCAAAATATTTCTAAGGGAATAATTCTAATCACACACATCACAATTCACTCAAGCAATGTGTAAGCAATCACAAGCCAAACATTTCACTCAAACAACAAGTTTCAAGCATATTTTTAGGCAACCAAAAATATTTTTGTTACACCACATAAGTTGGTGTGTTTTACTTAAACTAAATATGGTGGTCCATCTATAGGGTTCACTTGCATTCTTTTCTTCTTTCTTGGTTGATTCTCCTTGAATGAGATCTTTTATTCTTTGAGAAAATTCTTGGTCACAAAACTTCAAAGGTGATCATGGTTCCTTCTAAGTTGTATTTCCTTAGTCTTCAAGTCTTGGGCATGATTTCTTGTCTCACTTGTCCTTAGTGATATCCAAGGTTGTAGTCCTTGGTGAAAATGCTGAAGATGTTGAAGTCATTAGAGTTGAAGATGTTGAAGTCATTAGAGTTGATAGAGTCCTTTGCTCATGGTGAAATCTTTGGCCATGGGGTAGGTTTGTCCATCAAGTTGAAGTAGAAGAGATGTAGAGTTGAAACCAAAATGGTTGAGAAAAGAGTTTACAAGATTGTTTGTAAATAAGTTTTGGAACAAATACAACTCCTATTTTCTAAGGGTTTTTGTCCAATCCTAGGTTTACAAATCCTACAGGCAACACAATGCTCTGATACCATCTGTAAGGTTCCCAACCTTTAATAAGGTAGAGTCCCCTGTGTTTACAATGCTAGTCCCTAGATCAATAGCTAGCATCCACAATTAAGATGTAATATCAAGAAACAAAGGTCATAATACAACTTTATAACCAGGAATAACAAAATTTTATTACGTCTTACATAGCTCATTTGGCTTTTACATTACATTGCAGCAGATTATCTATAAGAATGGGGTACTTCATCTTCAAAGTGCCACAGGCAAACATGTTGGTTGTAGACTTTGTAATCCTAATCAATCATCTTCACTAATTTCAATCAAACCTGCAACATTACAAGTTACAGCCACAAGGGTCAATACATTTGAATTGTATTGGCAAGTGATACTATGGTAGTATAGTGGAGTCTATCATCTATATGCATTTGGCTAAGTGGAGCTTAGGCTTGCTTTGCTCAGAATAGATTTTCCTTATCATTTGAAAACACAAAGTTTTGCTTGACAAAAATAGTCTTTCCCAAGGCATCTCCCAATCAAAGATTGAAGATCCTTTAACCCTTGTTCACCAGTCCCCTGGCCTTGTGTAACCACTCAACCAAAAACCACCAAGCAATTACCATTCCACCCAGGTGATTCATTAACTTAGTTGTTTTATTAAACAAAAACACAAGTCCTCAGACTTAGAAATTTTTCCATTGTGTGAATATATATTCCACCCTTGTTTTATATTAGCTAAGCTAAGCATGATAGTAGTAGGAGTCTGAACTTAGGAAATTCTACTAAGGTTTCATCTACTAGGATTTCCCATAGCATGGTTTATACTTAGCAAAAATTCCATGCAAGATTTAATTAGAAAAATCACTAATGCATAGTGAAAGTAATGGGACAAAAGTATGAAGCATCACTTGCCTTTTTGGTAGAGTATAGGTTCACTCCTTGATCTTTGCAATGTTCACACACTTCAAGTCACTACAAATCAATCAAGCAAACAATATTTCAATCTACCATTCAAGCAAAACATCACATAAAATCATATAAACAAGATAATGCATGCAAGCATGCCAAGGATTGTTTTATTTGAAAAAGTGGTTCCTAATGGGTCATAAACATTTGAAAATAACTAATGGTCATTTTATAAAGTGGCAAAGTCATTTGCAAAAGATTTCACTTCATAAACCATTTTCAAAACAAGGTATCATTTTATGTGGTGTAGAAATGTTTTTACTAAGGCATTAATCTATAGGGTTCACAAAATACATTTTCAAATCATAAAACTTGGTGTTTGGGGTCAGAGATTTTAAAACAAAACATTTTCCCAAAGGTTTTCCTTCAAAATCATTTTTAATAAATAAACCATATTTTTATCTGACTAGAATTGGTTTTAAATCAAGGATTCATTCTTTTCCTTCACCAAATATATTTTTTTCTGTTCTGAATCTTTTTCTTTTTCCATTTCTTTTTATGTTTTTGAAATTCTATCAACCAATTCAAACATTCAAATCAATCAAATTTCTACCACACTTTTATTGAGTTTTAGTTCTGTTTAACAACACAAAACTAAAGTCCAAAATAAAATAATAATTTTATTCTTTTTAGGATCTATTTAATAATTAAATAAAATAGACCTTAATTATTAATTCAAATAGGTTGATTTATTTAATAAAATCTCCATTTGAAATCTAAATATTATCAAAACCAAATCAGTAGGTTTTATTTGAAAATATAAAATACTTGGAAAACTTGTTTAAAATAAAATAACAAGTTTTAGTGTTTTATTTAAAATGGGGAAAAGTCTTTACTTTAATAAAATTGGGTATTAATAATTATCCATTATTTTATTGAAATAAACTTTACTATTTTTAAACAAAGCAAACATTTTATTTCAAAAGCTTGGCCAAGGTTTAATTTGGTTCTATAAAATAATCCTTATTTATAAATCTACCTTTTCATTTGAAAGCCAAATCTTTTAATTAAAAGATCCAAAAATAGTAATTCCAAATATTTTTAACTTTATTTTTTATTTATCTTTTTAAATCCCTTTTGGATTTTATTTGATCCAAATAGGTTTTGAAAGTTTCCAATTGGATTCAAAAGTTTCTTCTCACCCTGAAAATCAATCAAAGTTTTATTTTATTCATTTATTTTTCACATTACAAGATTTGGAAAATCTTGGGATGTGACATATGCAAATACTTATAGTGACAAGAACTTACCTGGACCCAAAGTTGAGTATGCATGAGGTGTGGCCCTCGTATTCAAGGGGCATGAGATTTCCAACTTATACTTCGTCAAGCATATACTCCAGCTTTGCCACTTTAACCTTAACCACTTCAAGATGCTTATGATAGGGGCAATGAGGGCTGAAAGCTAACAAGTACCATAATTTTTGGAAGCTCCTTTTGAAACTTGTAATCCCTGCTTCCTTTACAAAAAGGCCTGTCTTCCACCATTATTGAGTCTCCACCTTCTACCTTTAGGCACCATTAAGAGAGAATAGTTTTCATTCTATGTGTAGTGTTCCAAAGCTTATTAATTGATGCATATTATGTTATTACTTGCTCTTGTGCTACTTGTTTCTAGTCACCCTTGTGAACTTTGTAGGTGTCCTGTGCATTATATTGCTACTCTATGAGGGACAAGCTGATTTCCACTATGCTATGTTTTCTGTATGTGAAGCAAACAAATGTTTTTCAATGCATATTATTCATGATCTTTGTTTGTAGCTTGTCATGTTACATGCACAGTTACTATGTCCTATTGTTAGAACTCCATCTTTCATGCACATGTTTAGATTTCTTTGATCCCAGGTTTCAATGCGTGCAAATGGTTGGATCTTTGTGAAGGTGCATGTCACCTAAAAAATTATTCTTTTATCACTTACCTACTCGAGGACGAGCAGGAGTTAAGCTTGGGGATGCTGATACGTTGGAAATATATCTATAATTTTTTATGCTTGTAAGATCCCACCATTATAAAGGTAAAGATCCCTGTGATAGCAATGCTAGTCCCTGGAAAATTGCTAGCATCCACAGTTTAAGATGAAGTACACAGAAACAAAGGTCATTATTACATCGTCATTCCAGAGATAACATAGTCTTTTACAACTCATTATCCATAGGCTAGTACAAGAGTTTAACTATAGAGGTTCCAATCTTTAATAAGATAGAGCCCCCTATGTTTACAATGCTAGTCCCTGGATCAATAGCTAGCATCCACAGTTAAGATGTAATATCAAGAAACAAAGGTCATAACATAACTTTATAACCAGGAATAACATAATTTTATTACATCATACATAGCTCATTTGGCTATTACATTACATTGCAGCGGAATAACTATAGTCATGGGTCCTTCATCTTCAAATTGCCACATGCAGATGTTGGTTGTAGACTTTGTAATCCTAATCAATCAATCTTCACTAAAATCAATCAAACCTGCAACATTACAAGTTACAGCCACAAGGGTCAATACATTTGAATTGTATTGGCAAGTGATACTATGGTAGTATAGTGGAATTTATCATCTATATGCATTTGGCTAAGTGGAGTTGAGGCTTGCATTGCTCAAAATATATTTTCCTTATCATTTTGAAAATACTAAGTTTTTGTTTTGACAAAATCTTTTCTAAGGCTTCTCTCAATCAAAGATTGAAGATTTCAAACAACCCTTGTTCAAACCACAACTTCTAACTTAGAAATTTGAATGATGAGATTCTTGATTGCTTCCATGTCTTGATGCTCAAATTGTCTTTTACCAGGGACATGGCTAAGTACTTAGATTCTACACTCTGCAGAGGTGGTGCACTTTCCCCACAAGACTTGGTTTCCCAAGACAAGATCTTTCAGAAGCCTTCCCTTAGACCAAAATGGACGCGTTCCAACCTATCAAACACTACCACCCACTTTCCATATGGCTATGTTCTTGCAACCTATATGATCATGGCAGAGCCCATATTGCCAAGTGGTTGCACTTGAAGCTTCTCAACATTTGACATCTCAAATCTCTTTGTTCCTGGGTGGCCATCCACAAGTGAGATACACAAGGTAAACCATAAACATGGGCCTTGTGAACCAGTCAACCAAAAACCACCAAGCAAGTCCCATTCCACCCAGGTGATTCATTAACTTAGTTGTTTTATTAAACAAAACTCAAGTCCTCAGACTTAGGAATATTTCCATAGTATGAATATATATTCCACCCATGTTTTCTATTAGCTAGGCTAAGCTTGATAGTAATAGGAATCTTAACTTAGGAAAAATCCTACTAAGGATTCATCTACTAGGTTTTCCTATAGCAAGGTTTATACTTAGCAAAATCCATGCAAGTTTTACTTAGCAAAAATCACTAATGCATAGTGAAAGTAATGGGACTAAAAGTATGAAGCATCACTTCCTTTTTGGTAGAGTATGGGTTCACTCCTTGTCCTTGCAACAATCACACTCTTCAGGTCACTACAAATCAACCAAGCAAGGCACATACTCAATCTACCAATCAAGCAATCAACACATAAAATGACAAAGTCAAAGTAATGCATGTAAGCATGCAAAATATGGTTCTAATTGCAAAGGTGGTCTCCACTAGGCTTCTAAACTTTGTAAAGTAAAAAGTGGTCATTTTCCAAAGTGACAAAGTCATTTGCAAAAGGGTTTTGGTCCATAAACCATTTTTAAATCTAATCATTATTTTAGGTGGTGAAAATTATTTTTATCAAAGCAAAACTTTATGTTTTTCACCAAATGAGTTGCTATTGCAAAACTTGGTGTTTTGGGGTCAGTAGGTTTGGTCTAAACCATTTTCCCAAAGTTTTTACTCAAAATCATTTTCATAACAAAACCATTATTTTCATTTGGCTAAAAATGACTAAATCAAGTTTTCCATCCTAAACTTTACCAAATCCATTTTCCAAACTATGGGTTTGTTCCTAGGGTCAGAGAGTTTGCAACAAACTATTCCCAAAGGTTTTCCTTCAAAATCATTGTCAATAAATAAATCACATTTCTATTTGACTAGAAATGGTTTTAAATCAAAGAATCATTATTTTATTTCACCAAATACATTTTTGAGTCCACAAAGTGTTTCCTAGGGTTAGTAGGTTCAAAGCAATCCAATTGCAAAAGATTTTAACCCCAAATCATTTTTAAACAATTTTTACATCCTTAACAAGCAATCAAAAGTTTTTGCAAAAACCATCAAGCTAACAGATACTATTTACTAAACTAAGGGCATGGTTGGCTAGGGTTTGTTCCACTGAATCCATTGATATAAAATTTGTAATTTTTGGACGTGTGGTTTGAAAGTTATGGATTTTTCAAATTGGAACATCAAATAGATCAATTCTATTTTTATTAGAACAGACAGGGCCACGTGGCTTGCTCCTATTCGTCTATACCGTTTCGCTCGGATCGACAGACATAGGCCGCAGGATCTAACTTGATCGCACGACACAGATCGTTCGATACCCCTTCGCTCACTTTCTTTCCTAGCCGCTGGATGACGATCTAACAGTTCCTATCAACTAGCCAGGAACTGGCGGCGAGATGTTACCGGCGAGCGGCGGAGCAGCCAGATGGCGGCGGCGCTGACGAGGCAGGAAGCGCAACAGGGAGGGAGTAAGCTCACCGTGTTCGTGGCGTCGTGCTGATTCTCAACGTGTGGCTTGTCCGTCGAGGGGCGCTCGGGGGCAGCTGTGATTGCTCAACGGAGATGAGCTGGGTCTCGGCGGTACTGGAGGCCGTCGAGGGTGAGGATAGGGGGCACCCTAGGACAAACGAATAGCACCATTAGGTCCGCGAGAGCATGGCGGTCATCATCGTATTCACGGGGAAGAGAGGGGTGGTCGGATTTTACCGGGGAGACGTCGTCGGGGAATGGCAGAAGACGGCGGCGCTCGGTCGTGTTCCTTGCCGGCGTTCTAGAGCACGCGTGGACGAGGGGCTGGTTCTGGGAGATGCATAGGGAGATGGGGATCACGCTCGGGTGGTCGAGGGGCAGTGGGGCGATTCGTGCTCGCCGGAATCGGTCGAGAACCTCATCGGAGACGGCGGCGGTGCAGAAGGATTTTGCGACAGCCTGGTGGCTCTCGAGGCGTGGTGTTTTGGGGGGAATGGAAGAGGGGATTTAACACGCGTGATCACTGCGAGTTTTAATCGCGGCGTTAAGGCGAATTGACAACGCGAAATTACTGCCAGAAACGGGGAAGAACGGTCGCAGCGATGGAGACGATGAACAGGAGAGGGTGGGGTCCGCTTGGCAATGAAAGAAAGATAGTGGAGAAGGGGTCCACTTGTCATCTTCTGTGCGGGTAAGTTCCAGAGTGAGGAAAAACGTTTCAGGGAATAAGAGGAGGTGGGCTGCGAGTGGGCTTAGTTGGGCTGCTAGGTTGGGTCAGGTCCATTCACATTTTTTTTGTCTGATTGTTTTATCAATTTCTATTTCTATTTTCCTGTTTTGAAATTTCAAACAACATTCAATCAACAATTCAAACAATTCAAACAAAACAAACTTGTAAATAAGTTTTTGGTTCTGTTTATCAACATAAACCAAATTTCAAAATAAAAATAATAATTTTATTTATAGGGTCCATTATTAATTAAATAAACAGACCAAGGTTTATTAATCAAATAGGGTTTTGTTTTATTTAAAAACCTCTTTTGAAATCTAAATATTTTTAAAACCAAATCAGTAGGTTTTATTTGAAAATAAAAGATATTTGGAAAATTTGTTTAAAACAAAATAACATTTTATTTCATGGTCCATTAATCATTTAAATAAAATGGACCTTGGTTATTAAATCAAATAGGATTTGTTTTATTAAATCTTTATTTTGAAATCTAAAATAAAACCAAAACACTTTAGTAGGTTTTATTTGAGAATATAAAACACTTGGAAAATTTATTTAAAATAATTTAATAAGTTTTGATGTTTCATTTAAAATGGTAAAATCTTTTATTTAAATAAAATTGGATATTAAATCCTTATTAATTTATTTAAATAAACCTTTGCTATTTTTATCCAAAACAAAATGTTTTAATTCCAAAGTTTGGCCAAGGTTTAATTTGGCTTTATAAAACAATCTTTATTTATGAATCCACCTTTTTCTTTTGAAAACCAAATCTTTTATTAAAAGATCCAAAATAGTAGTTCCAAAATATTTTATTTTCTTTTATCAAATGTTTACTCTTTTAAATTTCTTTAGGATTTTATTTGATCCAAATTGGTTTGAAGTTTCAATTGAATTCAAAAAGTTTCTTCTGGCCCTGAAAATCAAACAAAGTTTTATTTTATTCATTTATTTTCACATTACAAGATTTGGAAAATCTTGGGATGTGACATTAACTTAACAATATAAAAATAGAAGTCGTCATCTTCATGTGCCACAAGCAAGCATGTTGAGTGTAGACTCATAACCCCTAATCATCATCAGAGTAACCTGCAACATCACAAGTTACAGCCACAGTGGGTCAATACATTGGAATAGTATTGGCAAGTGATACCTTAGTAGAATATTAGCATCTAGTTACTACATGAATTTGGCTAAGTGTATCTTAGGCTTGCTTTGCTCAAAATAGGTTTTACCTATCAGTTGAAAACACTAACAAACAAAAACTTTCCCAAGGAACCACCAATAGAAATTGGTGAACCTTCACCCTTGTTCAACCACAAGTTTTAACTTAGAAAATTGGGATGAGGAGATTCTTGATAGATTCCATGTCTTGATGCTCAAGTTGTCCATTACCGGGGACACGGCTAAGTACTTAGTTTCTTCCATCTGCAGAGGTGGTGCACTTTCCCCACAAGACTTGATTTTCACTAAGACAGGATCTTTGAGAAGCCTTCCCTTAGACCAGAATGGACGCACTCCAAACCTATCATCTCCTACCACCATATGTCCATTTGGCTATGTTATTGCAACCTATATGATCCAGGCAGAGCCCATAATGCCATGTGGTTGCACTAGAAGCTTCTTAACATTTGGCATCTCAAATCCCTTTGTTCCTGGGTGGCAATCCACAAGTGACATACACAAGGTAAACCATAGAAATGGGCCTCGTGTAACCACTCAACCAAAAAACACCAAGAAATTAACATTCCACCCAGGTGTTTCATTCACTTAGTTGTTTTATTAAGCAAAAATATAAGTCAAAGACTTAGCAATATTTTTCCATAGCATGTGTATATTCCACCCTTGGTTGCTACTAGCTAGGCTAAGCATGGCAATAGCAAGTATCTTACCTTAATGAAAATTCTAACAATTCTACAACTACTAGGATTTCCCAAGCATAGCATATAGATACTTAGCAAAAATATTCATGCAAGCCCTATACAAAATATTTCTAATGCATAGTCAAAATATTGGGATAAAAATATGAAGCACCACTTGCCTTGGTAGTTGGTGGAGTAGCAACAATCCTCACAATCACAATCACCACTAGCACCAAATTCTACACATAAAATGATAGCACCAAATTCACATATCAAAATAAACAAGCAAAAATATATGAATGCATGCAAATGCAATGTGATGATTTTTATAAACCATATAAGACAAGTGGAACAGTACTGAATCATAAACAAAATAATTATACACTAAATAAAATCAATTTGGCCCTTAAAACATTTTCTATATAATTTTTATACACAAAATAAGCTTACAAATGTCTCTGCAAAAACAACTAAGTTTACAGAAGCAATTCATTAAACAAAGTGTATGGTTGGATAGAATTCTTTCTCCTGATTCCAATGATATAAAATTTACAAAATTTGAACGTGTGGATCAAAAGTTATGAATCTTGCAAGTTTGAACAACTACTAGATCTAATTCTAGGTCTTAAATTAAACTACAGGCCACACGACGCTATCTGATTGGTCGATACCGATTCGCGCGGATCAGGCTTTCTGGATCTTTGGATTAAAATGCATCGCACGACTCAGATCTAACTTACCTCTTCTCTTAAGTGATCTATTCCTACACGCCCGATCTAGATCTAACGGCCCACATCAAACGAACCAAAAGTCAAGGCCAGCGACGGTGGCTAAGCGCCTTGATCGAGATGGTGATGTCTTTGACGATATAGGAAGCGATAAGGGCAGGGGGTAGCTCACCGAGTTTGCGGGACGATGCTGATGCTCAAGGTGGTCTTCGTTGGCGGCAGGGCGCTCAGAGTCGTCAGGGATTGCTCGCGGGAGTTCGTGAAGGCGTCGGGCACGGCTGATGCGTGAGGTGATGCAGGTCATGCGAGTATCAAAGAGAGGGAAAGGCACATTCAGAACTAACCAGGAAAGCTCGCCGGAGTTGAGTGCTTCGTCGGGCTCGCGCAGTCGTTGACGTTGGCGACGTTCTAGGTTGTCCTAGCACACAACAACGGTGTTAAACGACGCGCAAGGATGCAGTGAACAAGCCAGCAAGACCAGGAGGCAAGGGGCGGAGAGGGCTCACCGGAATTCGCCGCCGGAGGTCGTCGGTACTGCGGCGGAGTGAGCTCGATTGTGGGCAGCCTGGTGGCGCTCTGTGGTTGTGGCTTGAGGGAAAATGAGCGGAAGGAGGAGGAGGTTAAATAGCCGGGGCGAGAGAGGGAATTACACTGGCGTTTACTCGCAATCAAGCGCGGAAATCAATCAGAGAAACGGCTGCGGCGGTGCTGGTCGCGGCGTAATTTTGGGGACGAAGGTGACATGGCGCGTGGGTCCGGGGTGTCAGCGAGGGAGGGGTACGCGTGCGAGTGAGAAACAGAGGGGAAGGGGAAATCCCGGGTGGGCTGCGTTTGCTACTGGGCCGAAAGGGTGGCGCGGCCAGTTTCCAATTCATTTATCCTTTTCTTTTTTTGTTTTGATTTTCTGGAAACATTTTCAAATGGTTTTCAAATGAATCTGAATTCAAATTTTCTCTGAATCTTTATAGGATGGAACATGCACTTATTTGAGTATTTAACATTTTTGTTTACTCAACTTATATTGTCCTATTGGAATTTAAATTAAACAATGCCTTTATCAATTATTTAATAAAGACATATGAATGGTTTTAAATTCATATTTTGTTTTGAAAACTTTGTCCAAGCTTTAGAAAATATCAACCAATCTTAGGATCAATTCTCTACTGATCAAAACAAGTATTTCCTTTTTATAAGGTAGCAATAAGGCTAATGCCTTGCTTTACATAAAATGTTAGATCACAAAGTTTCTGTTTTAGAAGAAATGATCCTAAAATGAGTATGAATGCATGAATGATATGCAAAATTTGAAATCATGATTTTTGGGATGTTACAATGCTCCATGCTTGTTCTGTATTTACTTTACTTTCCTTGTCTACACTTTGAGGTGCTTTTTACATGTTTTCTGGTACTAACCTATTAACAAGTTGCAACAGTGCCAGATGCCTGTTTTCTACTTTTTTTGGTTTTAGAAAAGTTAATAAAGAAATATTATCGGAATTAGACGGGACAAACGTCAAAGTCAATTACTTTCCGTGGGGAATAAGAAGTTCAGAGGAGAGCCGGAGGGGCCAGACCCAACCCAGGAGCGGGGCAGGTGGGCCCACACCTGGCTAGGGTTTGGTGGCCCTGGCCGCCTCCCGGTCTCGCCCCTTCGCCTATAAGAAGTCCCCTATGCAGAAACCCTGAGGACCCAATCAAAAATCCACAAAACTGTCTGTAGCCGCCACCACCATCGTCCCTAGATCGGGGGGATCTGAAGTTCTTCCCGGCACCCTGACGGAGGGGAAATCATCCCGGAGGCCTTCTGTCCGGTATGATGCGTGAGTAGTTCCACCTTGGACTATGGGTTGATGTAGTAGCTAGATGGTTGTATCTCCTCCTTTGTGCTTCCATGTATAGATCTTGTGAGCTCCGTTCATGATCAAGATCTAATCTAAATGTAACCATGCATGTTGTGTTTGCGGGGATCCGATGGATATTGAGATTATTATGTTGGTTTGATTAATGGTTTTGTCTTTATGATTCTATCATGTCTGTGTTGTTTGTGATCTTTCTTGCTCTCTGTTGTTAGTAGCTATCTTGGCCAAGTACTTGCTAGTGACTCCAAGAGGGGGTATTTATGCTCGATAGTGGGTGCATGCCTCTAGTTTCCAAGGAAAGTGACAGAAATCTCTTCGGTTGTAGATGTGTTGTTGCTACTAGGGAGAAAACAATGGTCTCTTGTTCATGGAACATGTGGACTGTTTACCTTACATACTTTGCTTAAAACAGTTGTTTGTTGCTTGGAACTTAATACTGGAGGGGGTTTGGATGATAACCTGAAGGTGGACTTCTAGTCATAGATGCAGCTGGATGGCGGTCTATGTATATTGTTGTATTGACCAATCAACCTCATAGGATCTTTCTGGATAGTAATTGCATTGTTATGCCTTGCTCAGTTCCTGTAAATTGCCCCGTTGTAATTTGTTTACCCTTCATGTCATGTTGTTTATCTAACGAGAGCACCTCTAGTGAACTATGGACCCCGGTCCAATCTTTATCATTGATACATATTCCACTGTTACTTGTTTACTTGCTGCAAACCATTAGCTTCCACACCATACATTTAATCCATTGTTACAGTAAACCGGTGAGCTTGACAATCTCACTGATTCGTTGGGGCAAAGTCTTGAGTTTGTGTTGTGCAGGTCTCCGCGTTGCTAGCAACACCTGTGTGACGTTTCCTTCCTCCTACTGGTTCCATAACATCGATTTCTTACTGAGGGAAACTTGCTGCTATGCTGCTTCATACCTTGCTCTTGGGTTTTCCAACAAAGCATCCCACGACAAGTACTAGGCGCCATCACTGTGCATGAAACAATAAAAACGAAGTGTCTAGAGAGACCTGAGCTTTTTATTGATGAAGAAGGGGATGCCTTGGGCATCCCCAAGCTTTGATGCTTGTACCTCTTGGATATTTCTAGGGGTGACACCATGGTGGCATCCCCAAGCTTGAGATTTTTTCCATTCTTCATCTCATTGCATCATTCTCTCTCTACACCTGAAATTTTTCCTTCATACAAAACTTCACACAATCTTCATTAGCAACATTAGTGTATTCAAAAGATATTAGACCACTGGCAAAGCTTTGAAACAGCAAGGATTTTCACTAAAAACACAAGCTACTATAGTAACTCCTTCAAAAATCTCAATTTACCTGAAGAGAACTCAAAAAGGAATCAATAAGAAGCAAATGCAAATAATGGCAGAAATCTGTCAAAACAGACTATCAGGTCGAAACTGATTTTTTCGAACATCTTATATTGCTCAAATCAAAAAGTGTTGAACTAATGGAAGTTATCTAACATACTGGGGGATTGATTCGTAAATTTTGAGCTCAATCCGAGTTACAGAGACTCCTCACGACTTTTTGGTGGAGGACAGAAATCTGTTTCGGGACAGCAACTCCCCAAATCTTACTTCCCTCTCATTAGAGGTCATTCTTGGCACAAAAAGCAAACAAAAAGGACAAGGAGAGGTCATTACAGAAGTAATAACTTCCAAGACTCAAGGAAACTCTTGGGTTATCTCCCAACAAGTACTTTTCTTTAACGCCTTTAAGTTAGGCTTGGTAGCTTGAGAAGATGCTCACATAAGAATTATGAATTGAAGTCAAAGAGAGCATCAAGAAGCAAGTTCAAAACACATTTAAGTCTAACCCTCTTCCTATGCATCGGAATTTTGTACACAAATAAATTCACAAAGAACAAAGTAACAAGCATAGGAAGATAAAACAAGAGTAACTTCAAAACTTTCCAAACATAGAGAGGTGTTTCAGTACCATGAAAAATTCTACAACCATACTTTCCTCTCTCATAATAATTTTTAGTAGCATCATGAATAAACTCATCAATATAGCTTTCACATAAAGCATGCTTTTCATGATCTACAAACACATAATTTCTATCAAGCTCAAAAATAATTGGATTAAAAATTTCACAGGTTTTACCCAAAGTAGATATTTCAAAAGGATCAATATGAACATAGCATTCATCCTCCTTTGGTAAGCATGGGGGACAATCAAATAATATAAGAGGTAAAGAGTTACTCTTATTAGAAGGTAGTCATGGGTAGATCCATTCTTCCTCCTTTTGTTCATCACTCTCCTCTTTTTCATCTAATGAGCTCCAGTTTCAACAATTTCTTCTTCCATAGGCTCCTACAAGGAATTAGCCTCTTCCAAATGTGGAAAACGCCTATTAAATATTCAAAAATCTAGCTATTTTCTTCCTTGTAATTATCAAATAAAAATTTAAGTATCTCTAAAACCTCATGTTTATAAGGTGCATCATCAGTATTCTCAAGCAAACTGGCAAGTTCAAATGCACCCTTGAAGGCAATAAATTCTTCAATTTGTTCCACATCATCAAAATCATAATTTCGTTTAACATAAGAAGATATGGTAACATTATCATTATACTCACATTGAAAGGGTAGGTGTTTATACCTCCTGCAACAACAAGCTTTATCAAAGCAATAAGTAACATTATAAGTAGAGCACATGTCTCTGGCAATAGTATTCAACTTATTAATTTGTTCCCATAAGTGTTTCCCTCTTTGTGACAAACGGTGTTCCTTATAATAATAATTTTGTTCTTCCATGAACCCACCTTGCCAATAAGAACTAGTTTCAAAAAAACCATCCGTTGATAGAAAGCATGACCAAGCAAGGCAATAACAGACCACCAACTAGAGTAGGAACTAATTTTTTGTGTGTTTTTTAATAAAGAAAGCAAACCAAACTAAACTAATTTTTTTTGGGTTTTTTGAAAAGAGGCAAACAAAACCAAGCAAAAGAAACAAAGCAAACTAAAAAAAAGTAAAGAGAAAGGAAGTGAAGGACTCCCCTAGTGAAGACGTCCTTAGCCTCCCCGGCAACGGCGCCAGAAAACTTGTTGATGGCGCCTGTTGATGTGGAGCCTGTTGGGAACCCCAAGAGCAAGGTGTGAAGCAGCAAGCAAAAAGTTTTCCCTCAGTTGAGATCGAGGTTATCGAACCATAAGGAGGAAGGAAACGTCACACAAGTGTTGCAAGCAACGCGGAGACCCGCACAAGACAAACTCAAGACTTTGCCCCAACGAATCAGTGAGGTTGTGAAGCTCACCGGTTTGCTGTGACAAAGGATTAAACGTATGGTGTGGAAGGTAATGGTGGTCTGCAGAAAGTAAACAAGTAACAATGGAAGATGTATCAATGGTAAATATTGGACCGGGTCCATAGTTCACTAGAGGTGCTCTCCTTAAACAAACAACATGGCATGAAGGGTAAACAAATTACATCGGGGAAATTGACAGGAACTGAGCAAGGCATAACAATGCAATTACTAGTCAGAAAGATCCTATGAGGTTGATTGGGCAATACAACAAGATACATAGACCGCCATCCAACTGCATCTATGACTAGAAGTCCACCTTCAGGTTATCATCCGAACCCCCTCCAGTATTAAGTTGCAAGCAACAGACAACTGCTTTAAGAAAAGTGTGTAAGGTAAACAGTCCACATGTTCCATGAACAAGATACCCTTGTTTTCTCCCTAGTAGCAAAAAACATCTACAACCGAAGAGATTATTGTCACTTCACTTGGAAACTAGAGGCATGAACCCACTATCGAGCATAAATAACCCCTCTTGGAGTCACTAGCAACTACTTGGCCAAGATAGCTACTAACAACGGAGAGCATACAATATCACAAACAACACATACATGATAGAATCATAAAGACAAAACCATTAATCAAACCAACATAATAATCTCAATATCCATCGGATCCTCGCAAGCACAACGTGCATGATTACAAATATATTAGATCTTGATCATGAACGGATCTCACAAGATCTATACATGAAAGCGCAAAGCAGGAGATACAACCATCTAGATACTACATGGACCCATAGTCCAAGGTGGAAACACTCACGCATCATACCGGAGATAGGCCTTCGGGATGATCTCCCCTCCGTTAGGGTGCCGGGAAGAACTTCAGATCCCCCCTCGATCTTGGGACGATGGTGGTGGTGGCTATAGATGGTTTTGTGGATTTCTGATTGGGTACTCAGGGTTTCTGCATCGGGGGCTTCTTATAGGCGAAGGGGGAGACCGAGGCAGCCGCCAGGGCAGGCAAACCCTAGCCAGGCGCGGGATAGGGCCCACCCACGCCTAGGGTGGGTCTGCCCCCCCCTGGCCGGCCCCTCGGGCTCTCCTCTGGACTTCTTGTTCCCCACGGAAAGTAATTAACTTTGTCCTTCATCCCATCCAATTCTGAGAATATTTCTTTACTAACTTTTCTAAAACCAAAAACAGCAGAAAACATGCATCTGGCACTGTTGCAACTTGTTAATAGGTTATTACCAGAAAACATGTCAAAAGCACCTCAAAGTGTGGACAAGTAAAGCAAAGTAGATACTAAACAAGCATGGAGCATCAAAAAATATACTCCCTCCGTCCCAAAATAGATGTCTTAGATTTGTTAAAATTTAGATGAATCTAGACACTATTTAGTACATAGGTGCATCCAAATTGAAAAAAATCTAAGACATCTATTTTGGAACGGAGGGAGTAGATACGTTTCCAACGTATCAAGTGCAGTGGTTGAAGTTCTCCTCTGCTTCTTCCTCGTAGTATTCTCCTTCCTCTTCGTATCCTTGCTCAGTACTAGCGTCTATAAATAAATACGAAGTACAAAATCACCAAACAATTCTTAACTACTTCTATTTAGCACACAAAGGCTAACACTAGATGATCTAGCATCATCACTATCATCACAAGGATTAAGGCAAAAGTCCTATTTATTTTATTTTAGAAAAGTAATTTCTACTCATTGAAAAACTACTTAAGATTTAATATTCTCCAACTAAAACATGGGATCATGTTGACACATGTCATCACCACATATTTCAGTACTTGGGAATGTGATTTAAAGTGGTGTCACAATTTAATAAGGTTTAACCTTTTTATTTTAATTAATAAAGTGACTAGAAATGCCTATGGGGCATTCTTTTATTACTTTTCCATTATTACTGCAAGTAAACCTAGATATTTTTATATATTCAGAAAGGTCTTATCAAATGTGATTTTTGAGAGTTGGAATCAACTCAAAATCTTTTATGGTTGAATTTTGAAAAATGTTTGAATGCAGCAAAGACTCTTCCTTGTTATTTTTACTATAGGTGATCTATAATTCCAAATGATTTAAATCCAATGGGATTGGATTAAGAATTTCAATACCTTTATAGCAAAATTAGTTTCATGCAATTTGGTTTCGTGAATCTCTCTGAAATGAATTTTGAATCTACTGCCAGATCTAAGTTTGAAATTAAATAGATAAACCCAATTTCAAACTAGTCGGCCCACTACACAGATGGTTCAAGTGGTTGTCCCCACCAGTCAGTGAGACAGGGGTTGCGAAGGGGTATGGGGCGATTATAACCGTAGGATTAGAAGTAAGATCTAAGGCTGAGGGTCGTCGTCCATGTTTGAACAGAACGCGGCGAGCACGAACCCTAGCGTGGCCAGTGGGGGTCAGTGGCGGTTCACCGGGGCTCAGGCGATGGTCGGCGGTGGGGGCGAATGACGAAGTTGACGATGGTGGTTCTCCTAGTACTGGCAGCTCCTCCTGGGTGGCTCCAATTAGCGGCGCCCTTCTCCTCCAGCAGCGACAAGCTCCTATGAAATTCCAGCAATGCTGCACTCGCCTTGCTCTGGGAACGAGTGGGAACGATCCGTTAGATGTGGGGAGTGGAATGGTGTGCTGAATTCGAACGGGGGAGGCCTCTATTTATAGTGCGACGAGGGAACCGCAGGGTGCGGACTGAGCTCATCGGGGTCGGCTTCACAGTGAGCTAATGGCATAGCCGAAGGTAAGGGACGGTGCGCTGCCTCCTGGAAAAGTTCAACGGCTTGATGGCGAGGCGTGGGGCGATGCGGTTCGGTCAGAACACGTCGACGCTCTAAGCGGCATCGACAGCAGTTTTAATGGCGCACAGCGGCTACGGGTCACGCGGCGGCGAACGAGGTTGTCTTGGAGGTTCCTGGGCGGTGGTGATCATGTACGCAAGCGATGAAGGCAGGGCGCGGTCTGTGCGAGCGATTTGTGCTCATAAGGTGTTTGATGAAATGACCGCAGGAGATTTAAATTTGAATTTTTGGATGAAACTTGGTGGGTGCAATGGTCATATACTAGGTAGTCTCTGTTTTCTTGGATTTGTCAAGGTGCACTGGTTGTGTTGGGTTTTGAGAAATAGTGATCTTCCCATATGAACTAGATTCAAATTTCAAATGTCATTTGAATAAGGTTGCCAAATGTTTCTATGGGTTTGCAAAGTGGGCTTGGGTTCACTTTCACTTGGTCTAGCAAGGTGTGGAAAGAAACGGATTTGTTTCTGTTTGAAATCTTGTACTAGAAACACTCAAAGTGGTCTAGTGAGAAAGATTGGCAAAAATGACCATTTGCTTATTTTGTTTGTTTTTGAATTTCTATTAATTTGATTCTTCTTGGAAATGATTTAGATGATGTTGTTTTCATCTTTAAACCATTCCTTGCTATTCGCAACAATCACACAAGTCCATTCATGCATTCAAGCATTCATCACATACACACATGCATTCATAATGATTTTAATTAACAAAAGTTTTTGTTATCCCTAAATTTGGGTGATTGGAATTGATAACCTTGATTAATATTTTGGGATGTTACAGCAACACGGCTGGAGCCATATGTGTTGTCAATTATTGTAATGGCCTGCGTGCCAACTTGTGATGAACCCCATACTATGTAATTTTGATTACTAGCTGTTAGGAGTAATAGCATGTATTAGTTCTTGGTGGACTCATCACTTGGAGGATGGCTCATATGGAACATGAAGATGGAGATCATCATGGTGGATAGGTTCTATGGCGATGGAGATCACCATGAGAAAATGGGGCATACTGTGTCACATCATATGTGAATGATATTTTTATGCATTTTACTACTATGCATGCTTAGATGATGGAATTAGAACGATCCTTCACAAAGTATAAGTTAAGCCATGCTCTCCCAACCAAACCTTGCACCATCATATGCCATATACAATCGTTGGTGGGCCTATGAAATTAGGGTGCCACGGTTTTTCTTGGATGGATGGTTTGTATCGGATACCTACATGCATAAGGGTTAGTGAGCTTGACAAGGTCATCTTAACAATTAAAAACCTTGGGGCATAAAGGTTGGGCGCCTATTTTAGACATAGAGATGTCACCCAACAACAAGAGTCATATGTTATATGATTAGGAAGAGTTGCTTACCGATTTACCTTGTCTTCTAGCAGTGATGCTAAATCTCTATTGTGGATCTTGAATCACTTAGTATCAATAGAGGGATATTGATTTAAGTGGGAGTATATGCTATTAAATTGTTTAATATGTTTTACTCTTTCATGGTTACATGGCTTAGTATTTTGCATGTTTTCTGTTGTAGATCAATGGCATCGAACATTACATCACCTTTTTCTTTGCGTTCGATTCTTGACAAAGATAAACTAAATGGAACAAACTATTCGGACTGGGTCCATAACCTGAGAATAGTTCTCAGGTCTGATAAAAAGGAAACGGTTCTGGATACCCCAATCCCCGATGAACCTGCTAATAATACATCTGCTGCCCTCAAGAATGCCTACAAGAGAGCATGTGATGATTCTCTTGAGGTTAGCTGTCTTATGCTTGCATGCATGGAACCTGAACTCCAAAAGAAGTTTGAGGATTAGGAAGTGTACGATATGATCGTCACTCTTAGGGACATGTTCCAAACTCAGGCCAGGACTGAGAGGTACAATGTCGCCAAGTCCTTTGTGGAATGCAAGCTGGCAGAGGTAGCAGGTGTAGGCCCCCATGTGATCAAAATGGTTGGTTACAGTCAGACTTTGGAAACTCTTGGTTTTCCACTAGGCCAAGAGTTGGCTACTGATTTCATTTTTGCGTCTCTTCCATCTAGCTATGGGCAGTTCATTTCGAACTACCATATGCATGGGGTGGAGAAGGGCCTTAATGAGTTATGTGGGATGCTAAAACAGCAGAAAGTGACATGAAGAAGTGTGCAGGGCATAGCCATGTGAAGGCTGTGCAGAACAAGCCTAGATTTAAGAAAAATGGTACTTCTTGGTCTAAGAAGAAGGGCAAGGCTAAGGATACGATCCCTAAGCCTGCACCCAAGTAAAAGGCTGGACCTGCAGATGACACCGAGTGCTTCTTTTGTCATGAACATGGCCACTAGAAGAGAAACTACAGCAAGTACCAGGCTTCTTTGAAGAAGAGTGGAAGTAAGAGTACTTCCCACTCAGGTACGCTTGTTGTAAATGTTGGGGACATTCTTCTCGCTGATTCTTATGTTAACTCTTGGGTATTTGATACCGGATCAGTTGCTCATATTTGCAATTCGATGCAGGGGCTAATAAGGACTAGAGAAGTGCAGAAAGGCGAAGTGTATTTTCGCGTCGGAAATAAAGAAAGGGTTGCTGCATTGTTTGTCAGCATCATGCAACTTCACCTTCCGTCAGGATTTATTATGGAGTTGAATAATTGTTAATACATTCCTAGTATGGGTCAAAACATTTTATCACCTTCATGTTTGATGAGGGATGGTTATTCATTCGAATGGTTGTGTAATCTCTAAGAATGCTATGCTTATGGCTGATGCTCCCATTGTGAATGGGTTATTTATTTTAAATCTTAATGATGCATCTGTTTACAATGTTAGTGCTAAAAGGCTTCGACCTAATGATTTGAGTCCTACCTATTTATGGCATTATCGTTTGGGGCATTTAAGTGAAAAGTGCATGAAAAATCTCAATGGTGATGGTCTTCTAACTTCGTTTGGTTTTGAATCATATGAGACATGTCAGTCTTGTTTACTTGGAAAGATGACCAAGTCGCCTTTTCGGGTTTACCCGAGAGAGCGACAGACTTGTTGGAACTCATACATACTGATGTATGTGGACCAATGAGCACGACAGCCAGAGGAGGATATCACTACTTCATTACTTTTACTGATGATTTCAGTAGATATGGTTATGTCTACTTGATGAAGCATAAGTCTGAAACTTTCGAAAGGTTCAAGGAGTTTCAGAGCGAGGTAGAGAATCAACGTGGCAATAAAATAAAGGCCTTGCGATCTGATCGTGGAGGTGAATATTTGAGTCACGAATTTAGCAATCATCTTAAGAGTTGCAGAATTGTTCCACAACTCACGTCGCCCAGAATGCCTCAAAGAAACGGGGTCTCTGAACGGCACAATTGAACTTTTTTGGATATGGTTCGATCGATGATGAGCCAGTCAGATTTACCATTATCATTTTGGGGTTACGCTCTATAAACGACAGCTTTCACACTGAACAGGGTACCATCTAAATCTGTAGTTAAGACGCCATATGAGATGTGGACTGGAAAGAATCCCAATTTGTCTTTTCTAAAGATTTGGGGTTGTGATACATTTGTCAAGTGACTTCAGCCGGACAAGCTAACACCCAAATCAGATAAGTGCATTTTTGTGGGATATCCGAGGGAAACCTTAGGGTATTACTTCTACAACCGAGAGGAGGGCAAAGTGTTTGTCGCTCGTAGTGGTGTTTTCCTAGAGAAAGAGTTTCTCACAAAGGGAACAAGTGGAAGATCGATGCGACTTAAAGAAGTTCAAGATGAGCCAGTTGGGGATGCTTCTACGAATGATGCTATTGTAGCAGAACAAGTTGAGGAACCCGTGGCAATAGAAGCACCACAACCACGAAGGTTGGCGAGGCTCCGCAAAATGCGGGAATTATTATTGTTAGACAATGATGAGCCTACGACCTATGCAGAAGCGATGGTGGACCCAGACTCTGAGAAATGGCTGATCGCGATGATATCCGAGATAGAGTCCATGGGAGACAATAAAGTTTGGAACTTGTTTGACCTGCCTGATGGTTTTAAAGCCATCGAGTGCAAATGGATCTATAAGAAGAATATTGATATGGATGGAAATGTTCACATCCATAAAGCTCGACTTGTTGCAAAAGGTTTTCGACAAGTTCAAGGAGTTGACTATGACGAGACTTTCTCGCCTATAGCGATGCTTAAATCTATACGGATCATTCTAGCCATTGCTGCACATTTCGACTATGAAATATGGCAGATGGATGTCAAGACGGCTTTCTTAAATGGAATCCTAACTAAGGACGTGTATATGATGCAGCCCGAAGATTTTATCGATCCAAACAATGCTGGAAAGGTATGCAAACTTCTAAAGTCTATTTATGGGCTGAAGCAAGAATCTCGGAGTTGGAACATTCGATTTGATGAAGTTGTAAAGGAGTTTGGCTTCATAAAAAACGAACAAGAACCTTGTGTTTACAAGAAGGAAGGTGGGAGAGCGCTTGTATTTCTAATCTTATATATAGATGACATACTACTGCTTGGAAATGATATTCCTATGCTCGAGTCTGTTAAGACCTCATTGAAAAATAGTTTTTCAATGAAGGACTTAGGAGAAGCAGCATATATTATGGGCATCAAGATGTATAGATATAGATCAAGAAGTCTAATTGGATTAATCCAGAGTACATACATTGACAAAGTGTTGAAACGGTTCAGCATGGGAGAGGCTAAGAAGGGGTTCTAGCCCATGTCTCACGACATTAAACTCAGCAAGACTCAGTGTCCTTCGACTACTGATGAGCGTGAGCGCATGAGCAGGGTTCCATATGCTTCGACTATTGGATCCATCATGTATGCTATGATATGTACATGCCCAGATGTTTTCGATGCTCTAAGTGTTACGAGCAGATACCAGGCTGATCCAGGTGAATTTCACTGGACAGCGGTAAAGAACATCCTTAAGTACTTGAAAAGGACTAAGGATGTGTTCCTAGTTTATGAAGGTGAGGATGAACTTAGTGTAAAGGGTTACACATATGCGAGTTACCTTAACGACTCATATGACTCCAAATCGCAACCAGGTTATGTGTTTGTCATGAATGGTGGTGCTGTGATCTGGAAAAGTTCAAAGCAAGATACGGTGACCTCCTCTTCAATAGAAGCTAAATATATTGCTGCCTCGGAGGCTGTAAAGGAAGCTGTTTGGATTAGGAATTTCCTGATCGCTCTTGGTGTGGTTCAGGGCACGTCCAATCCCTTGGACGTTTGTTGTGACAACAATGGTGCTATTGCATAATCCAAGGAACCTAGACAGCACCAGAAGAAAAAACATATTCGCATGTGTTACCATCAGATTCGTGAGTTCATTGAGGATGGTAGTGTCATGATATGAAAAATACATACAGACTCAAATGTTGTTGTTCCCTTGACTAAGCCTCTCCCGCAGCCCGCGCATGAAGCGCACACAAGAGAAATTGGTATTAGATACATTTTAGATTGACTCTAGTGCAAGTGGGAGACTGAAGGAAATATGCCCTAGAGGCAATCATAGAGATGATTATATTTTATATGTATCCATGAGTTATTGTAATGTTCCTTGTATATCCATATCAGGAAACTTGTATTGATTGGAAATTATGTGAATTGTTTGTGAAACTCTTTACTTGTATGGTTATCGAATAGTTGTCCCTACTCGGAGTTCATGCGAGGACACACATGAATATTAGACTAGCACATTGATTGGTTGATGACTATGTTTCACAAGTCATAGACATGGAGATGTCAAACCAATGATGTGGACACATGCTATGAACATTGGGTTGGACTGACCCGTCTTGAGACTAGCAATTAGACTTGCAGCTCTCTCTGCACATCATGTACGTTTTGTCCTTAGACCTGAGATTGTCACATGTACTTGAGATGTGGATCGACCTACTTTGGGGCTATCAACCACTACTCCGTAACTAGGTAGTCATAAAGGTAGCTTTCAGGTTTGTCCTGAAGCATGTTGCAAGGCATTGGTCAATCAAGATGGGATTTTCCCCTCTCTACTTGAGAGAGATATCTCTAGGCCCCTCGAGTGATCGTATCCAGAAATGCATGGCCATGCTACATAAGGTTAAGATTTAACCTAGTAAAGGTATTCCGAATCGCAGTATCGAGAAAGAGAGGTCAGCTTGGAGCTAGACCAAATATCGTGAGGCAAAGGGAAAGACATGTACTAAACCTTGTGATGGTTCGTTCGAATGATCTTTATATGCGTTTAGTAGTTGGCACGTATTGCTAGAGGCCACTACCAACTATTGACAGAGTAAGTGTACTCGTGTCATGTCTATACGTGTATGAACCTATAGGGTCACACACTTAAGGGGCTAGAAGCCTAATGAGGATTAGATCCGAATTAGATCAGTCTTAGGCTACTAATGGGCTGCTAATGTAGAAGCCCACTAGGGAAGCCTATATAATAGAGGGTGGGGCGATCTGACCAAGAGAGAGCATTCCACCCAGCCGCCACTCCCCACGCCTGTGTTGCACGCATGGACCTAGAAGTCCGGCGTCTATCGCTTCCACCCTGCACGTGTGGATACCTCAGAGGTACTGCATCTGTGGCACTTGGACGAGCCGCGCAAGGGGAGCTGATCGTGGGACAAGGACGAGGGGGAGACGTAGAACATCTTCACTACCTCGACGCGCTTCATCAAATTCCGCAACCGCGCATCTAGTGGTAATCCAGTGATCTATGACAACAATAATCCTGGTTTATGCGGTAGAAATTTTTGATTTGCGCTAGTGTAGCCTACCCGTATCCCTACAAAACATGCAAAGAAAATTAGAGGTGTATAACTTGTTTTGTAGGGGCATGTGATGTGATATGGCCATGATGTGATTGTGATTATATTTGATGTATGCAATGATCCTTATTGTAATATGACAACCAGCAGGAGCCTAATGGTTGTCTTTAAATTCGTTAAGACGTGCGTGTCTATTCATCATGTAATATCTTTATTCCAAGTAGTTGTAATAGTTGCTGTTGGTGATGGACAACCATGAAGTGGCGCCACTGACCTTGATGCCACGCTGGTGATGATGGAGATCGATCATATCCGTGCTTTGGAGATGGAGATCAAAGGAACAAGGAGAAAGGCCATATCATATCACATATTATGAATTGCATGTGATGTTAATCCTTTTTATGCATCTTGTATTGCTTAGATCGCGATGGTAGCACTATAAGATGATCCCTCTCACTAAATATCAAGTAATAAAGTGTTCGTCCTTTGTAGGCACCGTTGCTAAGACTCATCCTTTCGAAGCATCACGTGATGATCGGGTGTGATAGATTCTACGTGTGCATACAACGGGTGCAAGCCATATTTGCACACGTGGATACTAAGGTTAACCTTGACAAGCCTAGCATGTACAAACATGATCTCGGAACATGGAATACCAAAAGGTAAAACATGAGTGATATGGATGATATGATGAACATGTTGATTGTTCACCTTTGCAGCTACATCATCTCTCATGATGATCGGACTTGGTGTAGTGGATTTGGTTCGTGTAATCACTAAGGCAACATGAGGGATGTTGTTTTGAGTGAGAGTTCAAATAGTAATATGATTAAAGTTGAACATAGTTTATCATAAATTAAATCAAAGTGAATTTGCATAATTGTTGTAGTCATTGGCATCCGTTCACCACCTTACGCTTAGTTATAATTGAGATAATAGAACTATAGAATTCTAGATAGTTACTTTATGAACTGGTATCATATTGTTTTGAGTGTCAATCTAAAGTTTAAAAATCCTATTGCAAACTTTCAGCAAACTCCGTTTACTTCGTGAAGTTTAATAATTAGTATTAAATCAAGA
This sequence comes from Avena longiglumis, assembly GCA_030063025.1. Classification (NCBI taxonomy): domain Eukaryota; kingdom Viridiplantae; phylum Streptophyta; class Magnoliopsida; order Poales; family Poaceae; genus Avena; species Avena longiglumis. The sequence continues at coordinate 442,543,345 of CP125975.1, read as the reverse complement.
GTAACAATTCCAGTGTTAGTATCTAAACATCATGTTTGCCTCCATCATTCTTGATATTCAAAAGATTGTTTTAATATCAAGGTTCTCTATGAGCTGAAAGAAATGTTTCAGAAAGCATCATGTGTGGAAGATATTGCGATATCTGAAACAATGTGTTGGTTATAACATGATAGAGTATAACTTGGCTAAATTTATGTTCTCATATTTGATGAGAATTTGCGAAGGTTGGATATGCTAGACATCCTAATCCTCCAAAAAGTTTTGGAAAGCAATATTATACTCGCAATTCGCCTTTATAAGCTATGGTAGCTTGATCATGAAAGTTGTCATTATAAGGATGAATAGAAAATGTAGGTAAAATTTTTACTACACTAAGAGATTACTAAAGAATGGATTTTTGAAAGAACGCCAAACATTAGATGATGGTGATCTACTTCAAAGTGTAAGACCATAGGTATTAGTATTTGACTATACACGCTTTGGACTATGTGTCATGTGTATGACACCACTTTTGATGTTGATACATTCTTTTAAAAGGGAAAGGAAATGTTGAAAGAGAATCTCAAGAATATTTGGCAGAAAGTAAAAGACTAGAATTGTCCAGCTTAGGTATACAGATGATATACATGTTATGGTTGTATTCTTTGCTTGTTAAACAATGTGGTTCTTGGGTATAGGATACCAAATTGGTTAGTGTGAAATGTCATGCAGGACAATGCAATTCATGAATTGCAATGGCCTACGTAACCAGCAAGAGAATATGTAATGATGTTCATACAAAACAAACAAGGTGTTGTTGTGTTTCTCGTTGATATCAAAGCTTTCCTTCAAGATTTGTTTTGATAATTGTTATTTTGATCAGATATTATGAGAACAAAACGTTGTTCAAATAATTACCGTATTTCATATAAGATGGATGATTTACAAATCTAGTTGGAGAAATCACGTCCATAAAACTAATGCTAAAAATGTCGAAAGACAAATGATTGAAAGATCACTTAATAAGTGATATCGCCATTTAAATTATATTGGAAAGAAAACATGTAGAAACTCCATGTTGATGGAATTTTGGAGTCTTTTGATTTTGATCAAATGACGCTTGTGAGACTTTCCAGGAGATAATTGAAACTTAGTTGTCACATCCCAAGATTTTCCAAATCTTGTAATGTGAAAAATAAATAAACAAAATAAATAATTGCTGAAATTTAGGGTGAAAAGAAACTTTTGTTTCTAAATGGAAACATAAAATCCCATCTGGAACAAACTTTGGTTAACATTTGAATCCAACTAAATTCAAATCAAGTGGAATGCATTCTTTATAAATGGATCTGGAAATTGAAACACTTGGAAAATAAATCCAAACCCTAAACCCTAATGGAATAAAATCATTTCCAAGTTACCCCCAAGTCTATGGATTTGATCCATATAAAAATTTGTCAACAAACATTTATAAATAATCAAAAATGATAAATAGAAATATATTAAGACCATATAAATTGGTTTCACTTACTTTGGAGCCATGAATAAAATCTTATGAATTAAGGAAATTAAACTTCCAAAGCTAATAAAGCACTTATCTAAAATCCATACCAAATGGTGAGCAAATAATCCTAAAGATAATTAAGAGGATAAACAAATATCAAATAATATTTTACAAATTGGAATCACCAAGTTTGGATCTCTAAATAAAAAGATATAGATTTTATAAGATGAAGAAAGAAATATTAAATAAGGCTTATTTAAAGACCAAATTAAATCTTGGCCTAATCCATTAAGCAACTAGAATGAATACAATACAAATCCAAATAAAATAAAGGATAAAGAATTTCCAAAATAAAATAAAATGGCATTAACCATTCTATCCCTATTTTAATAGAGACAAATCTCTAATAAGAATAATTATATAATTCATGAGAAAATAGTATTTTGGAATTTACCCAAAATGAAGTAAAATATGTTTAATTAAACTTAAATAAGATCAAAGAATTCTTCCAAATAGAATTTAGGAAATTAAAACTATATTAAATTCCATTGGAATTAAAACAAATACCCAACTCAAATGATTTATGAATCATATCAAATACTTTCCAAATATTCAAGATGAATTATTTGACACCCAAATGATCAAATAAAAACCTACTGAAAAGATTTGGAAGGTTTAAGATATCAAATGGTGTTTTTGAAAATAATATTAAATCTTATTTGACTTAAAACTAGGGACTTTTTGAATAGTTAAAAGACCCCCAAAAGAATAAAGTTTTATTCAAAAATTGACCTCAGATTATGTTACTAATCAGTATTTAAACCTACAAATTTTTTTGTTGAGGTTTGAATTCAAATGAGTGTTTGAATTGTTTATTCAAAATCAAAACAGAAAAATCAAATGAGAAAAGAAAAACAATCAGATCAAAAAAAAATGTAATGATACAACCTAGCCCAGCTAGCCCACTAAGCCCATCGCCAGCCCACGCAGCAAACCCCTCTCTGTTTCTTTTATCACTCAAACCCACACCCCTCGACCGCTGACAGAACGACCCCACATACAAACCCGCACCTCAACTTTAAGCCCACCGACTCTCTTCTTTCCTCACCACACCAAACCTCGCCATTTCTGCCGTTAAACGCTCGCGTCAATACTCGGTACTGCCAGCGTTACTCCATCCCGCGACCATGCTATCTTAAACGCCCTCGCCTCCTCTCTATTTCCCCTCAGTCGCTGTTTCTCCGGAGCCACCAGGCTGCCCTGATTCCCCGCATGAACCCCACTGACTCCGGCAAGCTCCAATAGCAATTCCGGCGAGCCCAGCTACTCCTCTGCCCCCTTGAGCACACGAGCACCTTGCCCAGCCTATGGCGCACCTCACTATACCTTCCATTCATCCGTGCGAGCACCCCAGCGTCGGCAACGACGACACCAAACATCACCGCCGCCTGCCATTTTCCCCAGCGACTCCCCTGGTAATGTTCTGACCGCGCCGCCCCCTCTCTTTGAAGCTCCCACACTCCCTACTCTCTTACGCGTCTAACGCACTCTTTATTTTGCATTGGCACGCCTTGTAGCCTCGCGCCCGTCGACGACCGTACGAACCCGAGGCGCAGCGCAGCTCCGGCGAGCGATTGCCGTCACCACCGAGCGCCCCTCGACGAGATATCAGCACGTTGAGCATCGCCGTGATCTCCTGAACCCGGTGAGCCAATTCCCTTCCTTCCTCGCTTCCTCTATCACCAGCCCCTCCGTAGCCAGAGCCAGCGCCGCCACCTGCCACCGCCAGCGCCGCCCATCTCTGGCAGGCACACTGTGCACCGTGCGATTACGATCCAGTGGCCACGATAGAAGCTAACTCGAAAGGGTATGGATAGACCTGTGCCGCTCGATCTAAATTAGATCCAACGCCTCTCTTTGCGCGATCCGTGCGAATCAGTATCGGCGAATAAGAACACGCCATGTGGCCCTGCCTGATATTTTAAATATAGATTTGATCTATTAGATGCTAGATTTTGTAAAATCTATAACTTTTATTCTACACGTCCAAATTTTGCAAATTTTATATCAATGGATTCAGAAAGACAAGACCTAGCCAACCATGCACTTTTTTTTAGTAAAAAGCTTCTGTTAAATTGATTGTTTTTGCAGAAACTTGTGTATACATGTTTAGAATATAAAATTTGTTCTAAAATGATTTTGAGGATAAAATCTTTGGCAAATGGTTTTTTTTGAACCTACTGACCCTAGGAATCAATTGGTGGTTTCAAAAATGTATTTGGTGAAACAAAAGAATGAATCTTTGATTTAAAACATTTCTAGTCAAATAAAAATATGGTTTAATTATTAAAAAGGGTTTTGGAAGAAAACGTTTGAGAAATGTTTTGGAAATAAACTCTCTGACCCTAAACACAAGGTTTTATGGTTTGAAAATATATTTTGTGAAACCTATAGAATGTTGCCTTATTAAAAGCATTTCTTCACCACATAAAATAATGACTTGGTTTAAAAATGGTTTATGAAGTGAAATCTTTTGCAAATGATTTTACCACTTTATAAAATGATCATTAGGTGTTTCAAATGTTTATGACCCATTAGAAATCACTTTTACAAATAAAACAATCTTTTGCATGTTTGCATGCATTGTTTGTTTCTATCATTTTATGTGATGAATTGCTTGAATGGTAGATTGAAATATTATTTGCTTGATTGAATTGTAGTGATTTGAAGTGTGTGAACATTGCAAAGATCAAGGAGTGAACTTATACTCTCTACCAAAAAGGCAAGTGATGCTTCATACTTTTGTCCCATTATTTTCACTATGCATTAGTGATATTTCTAAGTAGGACTTGCATGGAATTTTTGCTAAGTATAAACTATGCCATGGGAAATCCTAGTAGATGAAACCTTAGTAGAATTTCCTAAGTTAAGATTCCTACTACTATCATGCTTAGCTTAGCTAGTAGAAAACAAGGGTGGAATATATATTCATGCTATGGAAAATTTCTAAGTCTGAGGACTTATGTTTTGTTTAATAAAACAACTAAGTGAATGAATCACCTGGGTGGAATGGAAGGAATGGTCTGTGTTGAGTGGTTATGAAAGTCTAGTATGCTGGGGAAAACTTGGGCATCACCAAGTCCAGTATACTGGGGAAAACTTGGTATCTCACTTGTGGATGGCCACCCAGGAACAAAGAGATTTGAGATGTCAAATGTTGAGAAGCTTCAAGTGCAGCCACTTGGCATTATGGGCTCTGCCTGGATCATATAGGTTGCAATAACTTAGCCAAATGGACAGTTGGTGGTAGGGGTATGATAGGTTGGAACGCGTCCATTCTGTCTAAGGAAGGCTTCGAAGATCTTGTCTTGGTGAAACCAAGTCTTGTGGGGAAAGTGCACCACCTATGCAGAGTGTAAAATCTAAGTACTTAGCCATGTCCCTGGAAAAGGACAATTTGAGCATCAAGACATGGAAGCTATCAAGAATCTCCTCATCCCAATTTCTAAGTTAAAATCTTGTGGTTGAACAAGGGTTGAAGGATCACCAATTTCTATTGGGAGATGCCTTGGGAAAGATTATGTCAAGCAAAAAACTTAGTGTTTTCAAATGATAAGGAAAAATCTATTTTGAGCAAAGCAAGCCTAAGCTCCACTTAGCCAAAAGCATATAGATGATAGACTCCACTATACTACCATAGTATCACTTTCCAATACAATTCAAATGTATTGACCCTTGTGGCTGTAACTTTTTATGTTGCAGGTTTGTTTGATATTAGTGAAGTTTAATGATTAGGATTACAAATATACAACCAACATGTCTGCCTGTGGCACTTTGAAGATGAAGGACCCCATGCTATTGTTATATTCTGCTGCATTGTAATGAGATAGCCAAATGAGCTATGTAAGATGTAATAAATTATTTTACTCCTGGTTATAAAGTTGTATTATGACCTTTGTTTCTTGATATTACATCTTAACTGTGGATGCTAGCTATTGATCCAGGGACTAGCATTGCAATCACAGGGATCCTTTTCCTTTATAAAGGAGGGATCTTATATTAGTTCAAAGGCCAAAGAAGAACGAAGGACTAACTTATTGGAATTTGTACAGGTTGGTGTATGTAGTCCATTATGTGAAGTCATGAGCGATGTATTTCAACTTCATATGCTTTCTCCGGAAATTTGAGTGAATACATGTGTATATTTACTTAATGAGGAAGAAGTGTGAAATATTTGAAAATGTTCAAATACTTTCAATATGAAGTAGAAAATCATTGTAACAAAAAAAAATTTATGATTGGATCATAAAGGAAGATATTTGAGTTACAAGTTTAGCATAACAACTAATATCTGAGAAATCGTTCCATGGATTTGCATTTCCCGAAACACCATATGAGTATGGAGTGTTCGAGATATGTAATGAAACTTGTTTGACATGGTGAAATCAAAGGTGTCAGATATAAAACCGCCATTGTATTTTAAAGTTTAAAAGCTTTAGTGACTACTGCTTTTACACTAAAAAGAGAACCATCGTGATCCGTTGAAATAACACCATATAATTTATGGTCTGGGATAAAACCCAAGTTGTCCTTTCTTAAATTTTGGTATGCTAGGCATAAGTAAAATGTTTACAACCAAAGACGGATGAGCATGTCTTTGTATGTTATTTCGAATAATTGTTGAGTATTCCTCCATAACACCGAAGACAAAAGTGTTTGTTGCTTAGAACGTCAAGTTTCTTTAGAAGGAATTTTTCATGAAAAGTTAAGTAGGAGGACAATAGAACTTTGATAAGGTTATTGAACCTAAGATATATGTGTAGATTTGCACAGCGCCAGAAAGTGTCTCGAAGGCAGAAACAATGCTCATGGCTCACGTGCCTCAAAGGTTATGGTCACATAGGTCTAAGTTCCTATTGAATCCAGTAGGTCGGGTAAACAATCAAATACTAATATTTGAGAGTAAATCATTGTTGTTTGACAATGATGAACCGACTATATGCAAAGAATCGATGATGGGCCCTAACTCTGTCGAATGGCTTGAAGCCAAAAAATCCGTGATAGTTCGATACACGAGAAATCAAGTTTTGAACTTGGAAGACCATCTGGAAAGTTGTAAAAACCTTTCAGTCATATTTGGATCTATAAAGAAATACACATGGATGTTTCAGATCTATGAAATAGTCGACATGTCGGGAAAGAGTTCACTACAATGTTCAAGGAGTTAACTATGACAATATTTGATCTATCATAGCGATATTTAGTCTGGACGAATTAATGTAGCAACCACTACATATAATTTTGGTATATGGTAGTTGAACAAAAAAAACAAAGTTCTTCTAATAGAATAGTTACCTAGGACGTGTACATGACACGATCCAAAGGGTTTCGTTAATTCAAAGGATGCTAAAAGCGTATGCAAACTTCATTGGCTAAAGTAAGCAATGCAGAATTGGAATCTTCAGCGTGATGAAACTGTTAGAAGAGTTTAATTTCATTAGAGATGATGAAGATGCTTGCATTTGCAAGAAATTAAGTGGGAGCACTAAGACATATTTCTAATACATTATGTGAAAGACATATTATTGATTGAAAATGATGTATCTTTTATTGATACGGGTTAAGAATTTCATTTCTATGAAAGAGTTAGGCAAAACCCGAATATTAGGTATCAATGTCTATATGGATAGATTGAGACACTAATATGGTTGTGCCAAATGTACATATATGATATATTGAATGAGTTCAATATGGAAATGACAATAAAGGAACTTTTCACATAGGAAGTATTGTATCAAGATTCAAGTGTATTGACACTTGGTAAGTGAAACGAGATTCAAGTGTTTTGAAACTTGGTGAGTGAAATCACAAGAATATTTTAATCAATCATACTGTGATATGTACACATCCAGATATTTCCTATGCTCTAAATGTTATGAGCATATACCAGAATGATTCATAAGATAATCATTGGACGATAGTAAGGATATTTGTAACATCCCTAAAATCATGTTTTCAAAGATTGCACATTATTCATGCATGCATATCATTTAGGGATCATTTTCCAACTCATTTCAAGAAAACAGAAGCACTTAGTGCTATTATTTTATGTGAGCAAACATTAATCTAATGCCACTCTCAGTTGAGAGCATAATTGTTTTAAACCAAGCTTTGTTTGTTCTCATGTTGTTTTGGTTGAATGTTGGAGTTTGGACAAAAATTAACAAAACAAATATGGTTTTAAAACCATTTTTAAATCTTTAGCAAACCATGTGCTAAGGCACTGTTATTTTTAATCTTCAAAGGACCATGCTAGTCCAACAAGACAACATGATTTTATACTCAAAATTATACAAGTTTAATTTTATATAAGGGCAGAAAGGTTTGGAATTCAAATGATTTTGAATTCATATGAAAAGGTTTCCTGAAAATCATTTTAGAAAAACAAAAAGAGATAAGAAATAGAAAAGGGCCGGTGCCAGACTTTCATCCCATCGGCAAACGCAGCCCAGCAATCCCACCCAGGGTTTTTCCCTCCTTATCTCACGCGGCATAGACCCGCCCCGCAGTCACTGATCGGTGGACCCTCTCCACGTCAGCACCTTCTTCCCCAAACTCCGCACGCAGACGCCGTCGCCGCCCGTTTCCTCCCCCTTCACTGACGTGACTTTAATCTGCTTAAATGACGATGAATGCGTGCGTAATCTCCGCCCCTGCTCCGGCTATAAGACCCCCTCCTCTCTCCGCTCATTTCCCCTCACTCGGCGCACCATTTACGCCACCAGGCTGCCCACAATCTTACTCGCACCGCCGCTGTACCGACGACCTCCGGCGACCAATTCTGGTGAGCACCGTCCGCCCCCTGTCTCTGTTTCATGCGAGCATGATCAACATGTTCTTACGCATCTTCTCATGCCTTACTTTTCCTCTGTATCATCCTAGAACGTTGTCACCGTCCACCTCTGGAAGCAGCCAAAGCACAACACAACTCCGGCGACCCTTCCTGGTAAATTCCGACCGCCCCCGTCCCTCTTATTGACACTCATGTTTTCGCCAGACTCGTGCGCACCTAACCCAGCGCTTGTTTCACTCTGGCATGATCTACAACTCCGGCAACGACGATGAACAGCCACACCCGACGTCTGCCTCTACTCCGACGAGGAATCCCCACAGTGTCTGCGCGCCCCTTGACAAGCCACTGCCGCGTTGAGCTCTAGCACATTTCTGCGATTCTGGTAAGCCTCTCCGATGACCCCAGCCCCCTGTGTAGCCACCGCGACGCCGTAGATAGAGCGCGCAACCGCTCACCGTCGCCGCGCGCCGCCACGCTTTGGTCGTTTGATCGGCCACCGTTGGATCTAGATCCAACGTGTTAGATAGAACACTTAAACGAAGGGGTATCGATTAGATCTGGCCATGCGATTTAAGTTAGATCTGGCGGTCCACGTTAGTCGATCCGCACGAATCGGTATCAACCAATCAGAACACGTCGCGTGTCTGTAGGTTTGATTTAAAATCAGAATTTAGATCTATTAGATGTTTAAACTTGTAAAATTCATAACTTTTGATTCCCACGTCCAAATTTGACAAATTTTATATCATTGCAATCAGGAGAGAAAATACTTTCCATTTTTGTAATGTGTTTAATGTTTTGCCTCTGTAAAATGGTTGTTTTTGCAGAAACAAGTGTAGGCATAAATTGTGTATAGTAATTATTTGAAAAATGTTATATTGTTCAAATAAGATTTATTTGGCAAGTTTTTAACTTGTTTAAGATTCAGTACTGTGCACTTGTCTTGTTTGGTGTAGAAAATCATCACATGGCATTTTACATGCATTCATATATTTTTGTTTGTATATGTTTTGTATGTGATTTGGTGCCATTATTTTTATGTGTAGATTTTGGTGCAAATAGTGATTGTGATTGTGAAGATTGTTGATACTCCCCAAACTACCAAGGCAAGTGGTGCTTCATTATTTTATTCCTATGTTTTTCAACTATGCACTAGAAATATTTTGCTAGACTTGCATAAATATTTTGATCTATATGCTATGCTTGGGAAATCCTAGTAGTTGTAGAATTGCTAGAAATTTCTAAGTTAAGATGCTTATCAATGCCATGCTTAGCCTAGATAGTAGCAACCAAGGGTGGTTATATATTCATTCTATGAGAAAATATTTCTAAGTCTTTGGACTTATGTTTTTGCTTAATAAAACAACTAAGTGAATGAAACACTTGGGTGGAATGGAAAGAATGGTTTATGTTGAGTGGTTACACAAGGACCATTTCTATGGCTTACCTTGTGTATCTCACTTGTGGAAAGCCACCCAGGAACAAAGGGATTTGAGAGGCCAAATGTTAAGAAGCTTCTAGTGCAGCCACATGGCAATATGGGCTCTGCCTGGATCACATAGGTTGCAATAACTTAGCCATTTGGACAGTTGGTGGTAGTGGGATGATAGGTTGGACCGCGTCCATTTGGTATAAGGGAAGGCTTCTGAAAGGTCCTGTGTTGGTGAAAATCAAGTCTTGTGGGGAAAGTGCACAACCTCTACAGATGGAAGAATCTAAGTACTTAGCCATGTCCCTGGTATTGGACAACTTGAGCATCAAGACATGGAAGCTATCAAGAATCCCCTCATCCCAATTTCTAAGTTAAAACTTGTGGTTGAACAAGGGTGAAGGTTCACCAATTTCTATTGGTGGTTCCTTGGGAAAGTTTTGTCAAAGAAAAACTTAGTGTTTTCAACTGATAGGTAAAACCTATTTTGAGCAAAGCAAGCCTAAACTACACTTATCCAAAAATGCATATAGTATCTAGACTACTAAAATTCTACTAAGGTATCACTTGCCAATACTATTCCAATGTATTGACCTACTGTGGCTGTAACTTGTGATGTTGCAGGTTATTCTGATGATGATTAGGGGTTATGAGTCTACACTCAACATGCTTGCCTGTGGCACATGAAGATGAATACTTACTTATCCTATTATATATTGACCTCTTGTATTAGGCCTGTGGCCATGGAGTTTGTAAAAGACTATGTTTGTCTCTGGAATGATATGTAATAATGACCTTTGTTTCTGTGTACTTCATCTTAAACTGTGGATGCTAGCATTGATCCAGGGACTAGCATTGCAATCACAGGGATCCTTACCTTTATAAAGGGAGGGATCTTACAGATGGTATCAGAGCACTGTGTTGCCTGTAGGATTATGACCCTAGGATTGGAAACCACTAAGGAAAATTTCCAACAACTTCCACACTTGTCTTTTTATTTTCGTAAACTTTTCTAATCTTCTTTCTCATATCTAATTGTAGATGAACTCCATCAACGAAGCCGTGAGCAAGGGACCACTCATGATTATGACTTTGGAATGTGAGACAGAATTCCCCAAGGCTCTCAAGGACCTCATGGTTGCCATGGGAATACATGGTGCAGTTGTGTACAAAGGTTTTCCTGTGATGGATGAAGGAGTTGAGTACTGGTGGGTGCAACTTCACTTGTATAAAAACAAGGAAGACAACCACAAATAATCAGGATTCTTCATGGTCACCAACTCAGTGATGCACACCACATTCTTTGATTTAGCAAGGGATGCAGCTTGGAAGGCCATCAAAGAGCTTGGTGATAGAATCAAGTGCAGAATGCTCAACACTCAGAATGACCTTAGGGAAGAAAAGAAGCATACCTAGGAGTTAGAGGCTACCAACCAACGTTTAAGAGAGGACATCATAGACTTAGCAATGGAGTCATGTGTTCAGGATCGACAGATTGCCTCTAGGGATGCCCTGTTAGCCAACTTGGCGAGTGAGATGGGATTGTAACGTACTTCGTTAGTTGGACCACCACACTTATCATTTTATTTTCCAACTGTTGTCTAAAATAAGTTGAACGTTGGATGCTTGTAATGGTTTTATGTATGCCATGATTTGTGTTTTTCAAAGATATGCATGTGATGCCTTGTCTTGTGATTTGTCTTTAATTGTGTTGATTCTAACTTTTTCTATCTTATAAAATAGATGCATAATGTTACTATCAGCACGGCTGAAGAGTTCAAGGGAACTCGTTTTGGCACTCGACTTATTGAGCTCACTAGTCTGCTCAATCTTCCGCTTCCTAGCATCATGGTGCTTCCCCTCACCAAGTTTGAGAGGAAAGACCTTTGGGGCTTCAAGGTTAATCAGCCAGGACGCCAGACTGAGCCTACCACGGAGGCAGTCATCTTCAAGTTCATGCATGATGACAGGGAGAGAGGCCTAGAGGTAGTCATGCAGGATTTGCTTGGATGCTTGTTAGGGAGACATTCTCGGGAGATTATAGGTACTCACTTTCACGCCTTCGGTAGACGTGATGAGGATGGTGAGGCCATTGACTTCGAGGACACTGCTAGAGAGACGGCAGAGTCGGTTCGTCTATACCTCCAGGACTTAGAGGTTCTTCTTAGGCACCTAGATACAGATAGGACCAACGTCATGCTTAGGAATGACGAACTCCAGGTGCAGCTTCGTGAGAAGGGCAAGATCTTCGCAGAGCAAGATGAGATAGTCAAGGAAATGGAGGCCAAGTTTGAGAGTCAGGATAGAAAGTTCAAGAGTCAAGAGAAGAGAGTCCAAGATAGGAACAAGAGGATTCGAGACATGACTGCAGAACTAGAGGCCAAGGACTTTGAGCTCGAGCATCAGCAGGTGGTGATTGAGAGAATTCGTTCACAGAAGAGGGCTCTCAAAGCCAAGATAGAGGCCTTGACTACCAATGTCGAGGAATACAAGATCGCTATGGAGAATGCAGGTCTTACACTTGTTGATGAGGAGGTTGACGCAGAGGAGTAGTGATGACTACTCATTTACCTTTTATTTTACCATGCTTTTGATTATTGAGTCGCAATGACCATCCAACATGTGGATGGCTTGCTATTGGTGTGCTTACTTTTCAAAACTTGTTGTCTATGTTGTTGAAATTTTACTACTATGATGCATGTTTGGTGATTGTTTATGTGATGTATTGTGCATGTTAGCATCTATGGGTATCTCATTCTTATCCTTATTGAAAACCATAGATGCCTCCCCGACGTGCCAATCCCAATCCCAACAACAACAATATCACCCTTGAGATGCAACAGATGATGACAGCTCAGTCGCAGCTGATGCAGATGATGACCACGTTCATACAAAATCAGAACAACAACAACAACAACAACAACAATAATAACAACAACAACAACAACAATAATAACAACAACAACAACAACAAAAACAACAACAACAATCAGAACAACCCACCGGGTTTTGACATGCTTACCAGATTCTTAAGACTGAGGCCAGCAAAGTTCTCAGGAACTACTGATCCCATGGTGGCCAATGATTGGCTACGCTTAGTGAACAAGTATTTGGTAACTGTTGGTTGTACTGATGAAGAGAAGGTCAGATTTGCAGCACACTTGTTGGAAGGACCAGCAGCCACTTGGTGGGATAACTTCCAAATCACCACTCCCATTGAGGATGTGACATGGGCTATCTTTGAAGATGGTTTCCGTACTGCTCACATCTCATCCGGAGTGATGAGTTTGAAGAATAAGGAATTTCATAACTTGAAACAACGCCACCGCAGCGTGGCTGAATATATTGAGGAGTTCAACAATCTGGCGCGTTATGCACCGGATGAAGTTGACACTGATGCTAAGAGGAAAGAAAAGTTCCTTGAGGGATTGAACGATGAGTTGAACCTGCAGTTAGCTGTGGCCTATGTCCCCACTTATCAGTCTCTTTGTGACAAGGCTGCTATTTTGGAGAGCAAAATGAAACAGGTTGAAAGCAGGAAGAGGAAGCACTCTGACAAGCACAGCTCGGGATCGTCTCACAAGCGTTCCCATTATGATGATAGTGGGAATTCTGGATCCCACAAGCATGGGAAGTACAACAAGCACCACAACCACAACCGTCATCATGACAACAAACACCACCGTAGTCATGACAATGACAAGTACAAGAATCACAGAGTGGATATAAGAGCCACCACAATGGAAGTGGAAGTGGTAGTGGAAGCCAGCCTGTCAAGAAGGACATTAGTCAGGCTGAATGTTTCAAGTGAAAGAAGATGGGGCATTATGCAAATGAATGCCCAGAAAAGAAAGTTGAAGGACCCAACAAGCCCAACCCTTTCCAAAAGGGACAAGTGAATCACATCAATGTGGAAGAGATCTATGAGGAACCTGATGCTATTGCTGGTAATTTCAAACTCAATTCTGTTCCAGCATTTGTTCTCTTTGATACTGGTGCATCTCATTCATTCATATCAAGAGAATTTGTTGAAAGAAATGAACTACCGGTAGAAACTATTGGGTGCCCTATAAAAGTAAATTCTCCTAGCGGAGAAATGATAGTGAACTCAGGATGTCATGATCTAGTCATAGAGTTTGGGAAATATAAGTTTCCCGTTAATCTGATAATCCTAAACTCCCAAGGATTGGATGTCATTTTGGGAATGGACTGGATGACTAAGCACAGGGGAGTGATAGATTGTGCCAACCATACAGTCTCACTCATAACTCCAGAAAACAAAAGGATTAGATTATAGACCAACTTTGAATCGAAAAGGAGTAAGCTAAATTCCCTTAAGGGGGTTAGCATAGACAGTGTGCCAATTGTGAGTGAATATCCGGATGTGTTTCCGGAAGAATTGCCGGGAATGCCACCAGATAGAGATGTGGAGTTTCTTATTGATCTGCTACCAGGATCTGGACCAATAGCAAAGAGACCGTACAAGATGTCAGTAGACGAGTTCAAAGAACTCAAGAAATAACTTGGATAACAGTTACGAAAAGGATTTATTCAACCAAGTTCTTCATCCTGGGGAGCACCAGTTTTGTTTGTGGAAAAGAAAGATAGAAGTCAAAGGTTATGCATAGATTACCGTTCACTCAATGAGGTGACTATCAAGAACAAATACCCTTTGCCTAGAATCAATGACTTGTTTGATCAGTTAGAAGGAGCTTTTGTGTTCTCAAAGATTGATCTCCTGTCAGGTTATTTTCAGCTCAATATAAGGGAACAAGACATACCTAAGACGACTTTCACCACTAGGTATGGATTGTATGAGTACACCGTGATGCCATTCGGTTTGACCAATGCACCAGCATACTTTATGAATATGATGAACAAGGTGTTCATGGAGTTCCTTGACAAGTTTGTTGTTGTTTTCATCGATGACATTTTGATCTACTCCAAGAGCAAAGAAGAGCATGAAGGACATTTGCGTTTGATACTTGAGAAGCTTAGGGAGCATAAGCTGTATGCCAAATTCAGCAAGTGTGAGTTTTGGTTGAATGAAGTTGGATTTCTTGGACACGTTGTGTCAGGAGATGGTGTAGCAGTTGATCCTTCTAAAGTTTCAGTTGTAACTGAATGGGAATCTCCTAAGTCAGTGAAAGAGGTTCGTAGTTTCCTTGGCTTGGCAGGATACTACAGAAGGTTCATTGAGAATTTCTCCAAGATAGCTAAGCCAATGACAGAGTTACTAAAGAAAGACAAGAAATTTGCTTGGTCTGAAGGATGTGAACTCGCCTGTGAGTTGAAGAAGAGGCTAGTGACAAAGACCACCTTATGTCCGCATGATTTGGAGAAGGATTTCCAAGTGTATTATGATGCATCTCATCATGGATTAGGTGCAGTACTTATGCAATAAGGGAAAGTTGTGGGTTATGCCTCGAGACAACTCAAAACTCATGAGGTAAATTACCCTACTCATGATTTAGAGTTAGCCTCTGTTGTCCATGCACTCAAAACATGGAGACACTATCTTTTGGGAAAGCGATGTGAAGTGTTCACACATCACAAAAGTTTGAAGTATATCTTCACCCAGAAAGAAATTAACATGAGACAAAGAAGATGGCTAGAAGTCATCAAGGACTATGACTTGAGTTTGCAATACCACCCCGGTAAAGCAAATGTTGTAGCGGATGCTCTAAGCCGTAAGGTTTTTATGAATGGCCTTACTAAGGGAGAATTGCCAGATGATCTGTGTACCCAATTTAGAGATCTTAGATTGGAGGTTGTGCCTGAAGGACATCACATGTAATTGGATGTTCAACCCACTTTGTTGGACAAAATCAAAGAAGCCCAAAAGACCGATAAGGAAATTGAAGAGATTAAGGAAAAGATTGGCAAGGGAAAAGCCAAAGGATTCCAGGAAGATAAACAGGGTACTTTATGGTATGGAAAACGTATCTGTGTTCCACAAGATCCGGAGCTTTGGAAACTGATTTTACAAGAAGCACACAACGCACCATATTCCATTCATCCGGGTAACACCAAAATGTACATGGATATGAAAGAAAGATTTTGGTGGAATAATCTCAAGAAGGACATCACCGAACATATTGCTTTGTGTGATGTATGTAGTAGAGTGAAAGCGGAACATCAGAAACCAGCAGGATTGCTACAACCACTACCTATTCCTGATTGGAAGTGGGACAATATTGGCATGGATTTCATCACCGGATTGCCAAGGACCAGGTCAGGATATGACTCTATTTGGGTAGTAGTGGATCGCCTAACTAAAGTGGCTCATTTTATACCCGTGAAGACAACCTATACAAGTGCTAAGTTAGCCAAGATCTATATGAGTAGGATTGTATGTCTGCATGGAGTACCCAAGAGTATTGTGTCAGATAGGGGAACTCAATTCACTTCTCATTTTTGGAGACAACTACATGAGTCATTGGGAACGAGGTTGGAATTCAGCACTGCTTTTCATCCTCAGACCGATGGACAAACAAAAAGGACCAACCAGATTCTTGAAGATATGTTGAGGGCATGTGCCCTAGACTATGGAGCCAGTTGGGATGAAAGTCTGCCTTATGCAGAATTCTCTTACAATAACAGCTATCAAGCCTGTATTGAGATGGCACCATTTGAGTTTCTCTATGGGAGAAAGTGTACCACCCCATTGCTATTGATGTGGACATCCCTTCTATTGATATAGCCATTGTACCTACAGCTACACACATACAAGGACCCATCACAAGATCTCGTGCCAAACAACTTAACTATCAGGTACTTTCGTTTCTTGGAGCTATTCCTCACATAAATGAGAATATGATGCTGTCTAAATCAGATGTATTTACTCTTAGCAATGATGGACCAAGCATGGATGAGAGGGACAAGCATTGGAGCATGGCCATGCATGGAGATGGCAAGAAGCGTGTGATGATCCAAGAGAAGGCCACGGATGAAGATTTCAACTTTGAGGCCACCATAATGAAAAAGGAAGGCTTGGACGAAATATTCAAGATCAATACCTCACGAGTTCGTCCATAGCTTAATATGGTGTCATGACACCTTTATTTTGGGACAAGCCCATGTAATTTTCGCAGGATTTTAATTAGCCACTTTTAGAGTCCGTATTTGAGGAAAAGGACTTCTAGGGTTGGATTCGGCCACCACTTCCATGGCTGGCCGAAACCCCACCTTTTTCGCCTTTAAATACTCCCCATAGCCGACCCCCTAGACTCGGATTTTGTTTAGACATTAAGTTAGCCATCATAGCAACTTCGCCAAGGCTCGAGCGTCGCAGAGGCCTTGTACTTCGCACCTATCTGAGGATCCCACCTTTTCAATAATGTTTTCCTCTTAATCCGCAATATCTTGATTGCAATATTGGTTCTTACTTGTTCTCGATTTCAGGTAGGAATTAAGACCCTCGCTGGTCAGGCTGATCTTGTTCCCGCAGGATCGGTAACCTCCAGGAGATTGGCCTAGCGATTGCATTGGCACTCGTTCTCGCACGTGTACTCGGATCGTCAAGCCCGAACTCCACCAAATCGATTATCATCATCTCATCGAAAGATCGGACACCTTTGCCCTATCAGCTATGGAATGGTGTGGGAGAAAGAAGTTTGTTCGGACCAGAACTAATCAAAGAGGCTGAAGAGAAAGTCAAACTAGTTAAGGACAGATTGAAGATAGCACAGTCGCATAAAAGAGCTACACAGATCCTAAGCGTAGAGAAGTCACCTATGAAGTGGGTGATAGAGCTTATCTTAGAGTGTCACCACTTCGTGGAGTGAAGAGATTTGGTGTCAAAGGTAAATTGGCCCCAAGATATGTTGGACCATTCAAGATTCTGAGTCGTAAAGGAGAAGTAGCTTATGAGATTGAATTTCGAGAATCATTGTCCGCCGCTCACAATGTATTTCATGTTAGTCACTAAAGAAATGCCATCCAAATGGAAGAGACTTCTTTCAAGGATACCATACCTTTGGAGGAGGTTCAATTGGAAAGTGATCTCACTTATGAGGAGAAACCTATCAAGATTCTTGAGACCCAGAAGAGTTACTCGGACTAAGACTATCAAATTCTGCAAAGTTCAATGGAATCATCATTCCGAAGAATAAGCAACATGGGAAAGAGAAGATGATCTTTGGAAAGACCACCCTCACCTATTTGCTAGCCAACCCAAATCTCGAGGGCGAGATTCACCTTAAGGGGGTTAGATTTGTAACATCCCTAAAATCATGTTTTCAAAGATTGCACATCATTCATGCATGCATATCATTTAGGGATCATTTTCCAACTCATTTCAAGAAAACAGAAGCACTTAGTGCTATTATTTTATGTGAGCAAACATTAATCTAATGCCACTCTCAATTGAGAGCATAATTGTTTTAAACCAAGCTTTGTTTGAGCAAACATTAATTCAATGTTGGAGTTTGGACAAAAATTTACAAAACAAATATGGTTTTAAAACCATTTTTAAATCTTCAGCAAACCATGTGCTAAGGCACTGTTATTTTTAATCTTCAAAGGACCATGCTAGTCCAACAAGACAACATGATTTTATACTCAAAATTATACAAGTTTCATTTTATAAAAGGCCAGAAAGGTTTGCAATTCAAATGATTTTGAATTCATATGAAAAAGTTTCCTGAAAATCATTTTAGAAAAAGAAAAAGAGATAAGAAATAGAAAAGGGCGGCGCCAGACTTTCATCCCATCAGAAAACGCAGTCCAGCAGCCCACCCCGGGGTTTTTCCCTCCTTCTCTCACGCGGCACAAACCCACCCCACAGTCACTGATCGGTGGACCCTCTCCACGTCAGCACCTTCTTCCCCAAACTCCGCACGCAGACGCCGTCGCCGCCCGTTTCCTCCCCCTTCACTGACGCGACTTTAATCTGCTTAAATGATGATGAATGTGTGCGTAATCTCCGCCCCTGCTCCGGCTATAAGACCCCCTCCCCTCTCCGTTCATTTCTCCTCACTTGGCGCACCATTTCCGCCACCAGGCTGCCCACAATCTTACTCGTACCGCCGTTGTACCGACGACCTCCGGCGACCAATTTCGGTGAGTACCGTCTGCCCCCTGTCTCTGTTTCATGCGAGCATGATCAACATGTTCTTACGCATCTTCTCATGCCTTCCTTTTCCTCTATATCATCCTAGAACGTCGTCACCGTCCACCTCTGGAAGCAGCCGAAGCACAGCACAACTCCGGCGACCCTTCGTGGTAAATTCTGACCACCCTCGTCCCTCTTATTGACACTCATGTTTTCGCCAAAATCGTGTGCACCTAACCCAGCGCTTGTTTCACTCTGGCATGATCTAAAACTCTGGCAACGACGACGAACAGCCACACCCGACGTCTGCCTCTACTCCGACGAGGAATCCCCACCGTGTCTGCGCGCCCCTTGACAAGCCACTGCCGCGTTGAGCTCCAGCACATTTGTGCGATTCTGGTAAGCAACTCCGACGACCCCAGCCCCCTCTGTAGCCACCGCGACGCCGTAGACAGAGCGCGTCGCCGCGCGCCGCGAGGCTTTGGTCGTTTGATCGGCCACCGTTGGATCTAGATCCAACGTGTTAGATAGAACACTTAAACGAAGGGGTATGGAATAGATCTGGCCGTGCAATTTAAGTTAGATCTGGCAGTCCACGTTAGTCGATCCGCACGAATTGGTATCAACCAATCAGAACACGCCGCGTGTTTGTAGGTTTGATTTAAATTCAGAATTTAGATCTATTAGATGTTTAAACTTATAAAATTCATAACTTTTGATTCCCATGTCCAAATTTGACAAATTTTATATCATTGGAATCAGGAGAGAAAATACTTTCCATTTATGTAATGTGTTTAATGTTTTTCCTCTGTAAAAATGGTTGTTTTTGCAGAAACAAGTGTAGGCATAAATTGTGTATAGTAATTATTTGAAAAATGTTATATTGTTCAAATAAGATTTATTTGGCATGTTTTGAACTTGATTAAGATTCAGTACTGTGCACTTGTCTTGTTTGGTGTAGAAAATCATCACATGGCATTTTACATGCATTCATATATTTTTGTTTGTATATGTTTTGTATGTGATTTGGTGCCATTATTTTTATGTGTAGATTTTGGTGAAAATGGTGATTGTGATTGTGAAGATTGTTGATACTCCCCAAACTACCAAGGCAAGTGGTGCTTCATGATTTTATTCCTATGTTTTTGAACTATGCACTAGAAATATTTTGCTAGACTTGCATAAATATTTTGATCTATATGCTATGCTTGGGAAATCCTAGTAGTTGTAGAATTGCTAGAAATTTCTAAGTTAAGATGCTTATCAATACCATGCTTAGCCTAGCTAGTAGCAACCAAGGGTGGTTATATATTCATGCTATGATAAAATATTTCTAAGTCTTTGGACTTATGTTTTTGCTTAATAAAACAACTAAGTGAATGAAACACCTGGGTGGAATGGAAATAATGGTTTATGTTGAGTGGTTACACAAGGCCCATTTCTATGGCTTAACTTGTGTATCTCACTTGTGGAAAGCCACCCAGGAACAAAGGGATTTGAGAGGCCAAATGTTAAGAAGCTTCTAGTGCAGCCACATGGCAATATGGGCTCTGCCTGGATCACATAGGTTACAATAACTTAGCCATTTGGACAGTTGGTGGTAGTGGGATGATAGGTTGGAACGCGTCCATTTGGTCTCAGGGAAGGATTCTGAAAGGTCCTGTCTTGGTGAAAATCAAGTCTTGTGGGGAAAGTGCACAACCTCTTCAGATGGAAGAATCTAAGTACTTAGCCATGTCCCTGGTATTGGACAACTTGAGCATCAAGACATGGAAGCTATCAAGAATCTCCTCATCCCAATTTCTAAGTAAAAACTTGTGGTTGAACAAGGGTGAAGGTTCACCAATTTCTATTGGTGGTTCCTTGGGAAAGTTTTGTCAAACAAAAACTTATTGTTTTCAACTGATAGGTAAAACCTATTTTGAGCAAAGCAAGCCTAAACTACACTTATCCAAAAATGCATATAGTATCTAGACTACTAAAATTCTACTAAGGTATCACTTGCCAATACTATTCCAATGTATTGACCCATTGTGGTTGTAACTTGTGATGTTGCAGGTTATTCTGATGATGATTAGGGGTTATGAGTCTACACTCAACATGCTTGCCTGTGGCACATGAAGATGAAGACTTACTTATCCTATTATATATTGAACTCTTGTATTAGGCCTGTGGCCATGGAGTTTGTAAAAGACTATGTTTGTCTCTGGAATGATATGTAATAATGACCTTTGTTTTTGTGTACTTCATCTTAAACTGTGGATGCTAGCATTGATCCAGGGACTAGCATTGCAATCACAGGGATCCTTACCTTTATAAAGGGAGGGATCTTACAATATTCTTATGATCTTTGGAAGAACTAAGAATATGTTATTAATATAGAGGTGAAAATAGTTAAATAGTTCATTGTAAAGTATTACACTGATACTAGTTTTTTCATAAGATACAAATTAGTTTATCTCAATTTAAACTATTGGTGGCACAATGTAATGGAAAGGAAGTTACATAACGGGTTTGGATGAGTTCCAAAGTTAAGACATTGTGACAGATACTACAACAAAAGGACAAGTATATGATTGTTATTGTAGCAACAAAAGAGGGCATTTGTGTCAAGTAGTTTTTTTATCAAACTAGGTGTGGTTCACAGTGGGCTAGTACTATGAAGATATATTATACGACAATTTTATCAACATGGTTTAACCCCAAGGAACTAAAGATATCACCAACGGACCAAATTTATATAATACCATCTCATTGGAGAATGAGTGATGCATAGAGACGCAAAAACATGCAAATACACACGGACCTAGAAGTGCCAAATCCGAAGATTAAGTTTACCACTAGCAATCGTGTTTATACAACACCAGAAAGCCATAGGTGTTGAATGCACAACGTTTTTCAAACTAGATTATTGACTCTGGTGCAAGTGGGAGAGTGTTGGAGATATGCCCAAGAGGCAATAATAAAGTGGTTATTATTATATCTTTATGTTTATGATAAATGTTTACATCCCATGCTATAATAGTATTAACCGGAAACATTAATACTTGTGTGTTTTGTAAACATAAAAGAGTCCCTAGTAAGCCTCTTGTTGAAACTAGCTTGTTGATTAATAGATGATCATGGTTTCCTAATCATGGACATTGGATGTTATTAATAACAATATTATATCATTAGGAGAATGATGTGATGGACACACACCCATAGTAAGCATAGCATAAGATCAAGTCATTACGTTTGTTTTGCTACAAGCTTTTAGATACATAGTAACCTAATCCTTCGACCATGAGATCATGTTAATCACCATCACCGGATGAGTACTTTGATGATATCAAACACCACTTTCATAACTGGGTAGATATAAAGGTGGCATTGGGTATTCTGAAAGTATGTGTTGAAGTGCATGGATCAAGAGTGGGATTTGTCCATCCATATGACATATAGATATACTCTGGGCCCTCTCGATGGAGTGTCATCCAATTGGCTTGCAAGATTGTGACTAGGTCACAAGGGATGTCACATCACAGTACGAGTAAAGAGTACTTATCGGTAACGAGGTTGAACTAGGTATGGAGATACCGACTATAGAACCTCGGATAAGTAAAGTATCATGCGACAAAGGGAATCGGTATCGTATGTTAATGGTTCATTCGATCACGAAGTCATTGTTGAATATGTGGGAGCCATTATGGATCTCCAGGTCCCACTATTCGTTATTGATCGGAGAGGTGTCTCTGCATAGTTCATGAACAGTAGGGTGACACACTTAAGGATTCGATGTTGTTTAAGTAGATATGGAATATGAGTTGGAGACTGAATGTTGTTTGGAGTCTCTGATTGGATCCAGGACATCACGAGGAGATCTAGAATGGTCCGGAGAATAAGATTCATATATGGAAAGTCAATTTCTGGGGTTCGGAAATGTTTTCGGTGTTTTGACCGGAAGCTTCTAGAATGTTTTAGAAGGACCACCAGTGGGTACACCACCCCGGGAGGGGCCACTGGGGCTAAGGCATGCCGCGGGGAAGCCCTAGGGCCAGCCTCACCAAATCCCAAGGGGCCAACCGGCCACCAAAGGGTTTTAGGGAAAAACCCTAAATAAGGAAAGATGGGAGACTTGGGGGCAAGTTCCCTCTCTCCCCCTTGGACGAGTTGGGGAAGGAGTGGGTCAAGGGCTGGGAACCCTTGTTCGCACCCCCTCTATGTAAAGAGGGGTGGGGGAACACCCCCCTGTACCTTGCCCTTCCTCCCAAACCCTAGCCGCCACCTCCTCCCTCCTCCATCTTCCTGCTGTGGCTTAGGAGAAGCCCTGCAGGGATTTCTCCTCCACCACCATAACCATGTCATCGTGCTGCTAGGATTCTGAGGGGATATACTACCTCTGTTGCCCGCTGGAACAGGGAGAGGAAGGTCTTCATCGACTCCGTACGTGTGACCGAGTGCGGAAGCGTTGCCGGAACGCGGTGTCGGAAGGATCATCTACGCGATCTTGAGATTGGCAAGTGATCGACTACATCAACCATGAGAATACGATCTCGTTAATCGCTTTGGATCTACGAGGGTTAGTTCTCTTCAATCTCGTTGCACCGATCTCGTGTATTAGATCTTGGCTTTGCCATAGATTGGATCTTGGTTTTATGTGTTCTTGCGATAGAATTTTTTTGTTTTCCATGCAATGAACCCTACAGGGAGGGGGCAGCCTTGCTCCTCCCCCAAGCCAACCAGGCGGTGTCCAAGGGGGGAGAGGCGTCCAAGGGTGGGAGGCATCCCTAGGGCGCCCCAAACCCTAACCCTAGCCACCGGCTAGTGGGGCAGCCCTAGGCTCCCAAATCCTAGGTGCCTTGGCCCTTCCCACTTCCAGTTTCCCTCATGGGCCCTTTTTCCCTAGGAAACTTGGCCCATTAGTAGAATACCCTTTAAAATTAGATTTTAATATTATATTTAACATTAATTACATTAATTAATATGTAAATATATATTACCAAATCTGATTCGATTAGAAACACCTTTCGGTTCCACTTCTATATCCTCTGAACAACTTCGGAACTCCCGGAACGATTCCGGTCCTCTCACCGGAACTTTTCCTGTTTCCTTTCTTTCTCCGAACAACTTCGGATCTCTCTCCGCAGAACAATTCCAGATTTCTCTTTCTCTACTATGATTCCAACTTACGAATGATCTCTAGCTCGTCGCACCCTTAAGTGGATCCCCTCATGTCTCGGGAATGGCACAGACATGATCTCTATCAATGATCAACAGTGGGCCCGGGATGCCCATGATGATCCCTATGCATTCCAAATGACGATGTCGTTTGAACTGTAAACATCGAGTCTAATTCCCTTTATTTATTCGATAATACTTGTCCAAGATCCGATCATTAGATATCTCCATACCTTGTTCAATCTCGTTACCGGCAAGTACTGTTCACTTGTTACCCGCGATATTACATCCCCGTGACCTGGTCACATGTTGCAACATTTATGGATGTAATCTCACCAAGTTGGCCTAATTGTATCTTACCCATCACTGGGTGAACAAATCCCGGACTTGATGCAAAGGCCTCAACTTGTTCCTATATATACCCAACATACACCATTATAATCACCATTTCACTGAGTGATGTTTGATGAAGTCAAAGAAACCTTGAGAGACAGTGGTTAATATGATCTCGGGGTCTAAGGAGAAGGAGACTACGTATCTAACTATTGCAACAATGAACTTTGTGACTTGATCATGTCGCAATCTTTGAGGAATGTCCATCACATCATTCACCAATGATATGACCTCATTGTTAACTAGCACTATCACTCCATGATCAGGAAACTTTGATCATCTTGTTGCCCAACAAACTAGTATCAATAAAGATTACTAGGGACTTATGTTTAATATCACACTTGTATCAATGTTTCCACTTGATACAGTTATAGAACAACATGAAACTATTACGAACTTATTGGGATATGACAATAATAAACCTTTTTATAATTTTCCTCTAGGGCATATTCCCTTCATATCGGACCTTGCAATGGATTTTGAAGGGGGAGGGGGAATAACGGATTCGGTGGGAGGTGAGAATAGAAATAGAGGTAGGGTTTCAGGAAGAGGTGACTGAGTCCTTCTCGACCTATTTTAGTTGTAGCGTGCATGCTTCCCCATCTCCATGTGTGGCCGAGCTATGCATCAAATCTCTAATTTTGCATCTAGGAGTGCAGGATGAGAGTGACTTGTTGAAAACATCTGAATCGGCAATTTCCAACAAGCTTGACCTGGGGGTGCTATAATATTCATGTGTGCCACAACGTGATGGCTGGCTAGGCATCTAATCGGTCCAACTTATTCTCTCTGAGACCTGGATGGGCCCCATGCACCCTACCAGACATGCTCTATATTGACTAATTCCCTAGAGCATGACCAAGGGTGCTCTGAGTTCGTGCTTATCTCTCGAGGTCCTTTGTTTACCTTACTTACCTCATCCTCATATTTCTCTCTCCTGGTCTTTACAATATTGTGATATCTACATTGAAATGTTGTTGTCGATATAGTGATATCCTACCCACAATCGACAAAAAAATTCTTTAACCATATATCTCTAATTTTATATTCATGTTTGGAGTTTGTTGATATCATTTTTGTCAAATTAGTCATCCACGGTCTCTTTAAAATTATTTTGGGAAATAGTTTTATCTCATTGTTCCGCATAACTTTCTTTGAAACTTCTTTATCTCGAGAATCATACATTAGGTGATAACTGGTTATGAGTTCCTTATAACTACATGGACTAGACTATGTTTCTCATTTGTATCTCTATGACCTACTCTCTCGATCCTCTTCTCTTTGCACCAATATTCCAGTTCATGATAGTCTAGGATGACAAGGTTATTCCATTTCCATGACCAATTTCAAAAAAAAAATCAACTGTAGACTTGGGAATTCCTGTTTTTGTTATTTACCGGTATATATTTTGGTGAAGTCATTGCACATAGTTGATCTTTTCTAATTCCCTTTGACAAGTAGCTTCGTCTTGCCATTCTGGACAAACTCCATTTATTAAGTTTTCTGTTTTAGAACCATAGATAAGGTGGTTATGTGTTATTTATGGTGTACAATATATATGGGGTAACTTCACCAATCCTTGCACAAGGTAAAACTACACAATTTCATGTGAACTCCAGGAATACATAATGTTATTGGTACCCCACAAACATCCTAAAAAGGTTTGTTGGATACAATAATATGCTGATTGGATGTGTACACTACATATGTGCCATCACCAGGGTGCTATGAAAAGCATTCCAAGCTAGTTCCGAGGAGCAAGGCCTGATACGTCATAAACATATCTATAATTTTTATGCTCCATGCTTGTTTTGTATCGACTTTCTTATGTTTTTATACACTTTGAGGCATTTTTATACATTTTCTGGAACTAACCTATTAACAAGATGCCGCAGTGGCAGTTACCTGTTTTCTACTGTTTTTTGTTTCAGAAAATCTAGTAAGGAAATATTCTCGGAATTGGACGGAACAAAAGCCAAGGTCAATATTTTACCAGACACGACACGGAGACCAAAGGGGAGACGAAGAGGAGCCATCATGTTGATCCCTAAGTTTACCCTGAAAGACCATTCAATAGGTAGTGGCTCTATAATTGGGAAAAATAATATTGAATAATTCTTTAATCATGTTAGCAAGCATGGGGATATAGACGATAGATCCTTAGCAGAACTTGCTCCAAATTATGAAATTGCTGCAACTTATTTAGTTCACATGTTGGAGGCTAAGTTTGTTAACCTTAACCCCATGATGCAGGTAATGTTTCTTAAACTTAAAGATATTAAGGATACTAAAAAGATAGATTTTATTCTGGAAACTTTGCTTAAAGAATTCAATGATGTTGCTAAAGAAGATAGAAAGGTTTTTGATCATTTTAATATGCTAGGCTCATGCGTAGATGTTATGGGTACACTAGAAAAGTTGGACAAAACCAAACATAAAAATGGAAAGGAAATTAAAATACCAATACCTTTTAAACTTATAGGAATGCATGAAGCCTTAGAAAAGAATTTTGATTGGATTGTCCCTGAAAACCCGTTTGATGAAAATAGTGAACCCATGAGTATTTGGATGAGATACCTTGCCTCGTTGATGAAATTTCTGGTATTGATCTGTCACATCCCAAGATTTTCCAAATCTTGTAATGTGAAAAATAATTGAATAAAAATAAAACCTTGTTGATTTTCAGGGTGAGAAGAAACTTTTAGAATTCAATTGGAGACTTTCAAACTTATTTTGATCAAGATAAAATCTTAAAGGGATTTAATAAAAAGATAAACATTTAATAAAGGAAAAATAAAAATATTTGAAATTACTATTTTGAATCTTTTAATAAAAGGTTTGATTTTAAAATGAAAAGGAAGAAATTCAAATAAGGATTATTTTAATAGCCAAAATTAAAACTTTGGCCAAGCCTTTGAAATAAAATATTTCCATTTGAGAAAAATAGTAAAAGGTTGATTTAAATAAAAATAAGGATTTAATATCCAATTTTATTTAAATAAAAGGTTTTACCATTTTAAATAAAACATCAAAACTTATTAAATTATTTTAAATAAGTTTTTCAAGTGTTTATTATTTTCAAATAGAACCTACTGATTTGGTTTTGGAAATATTTAGTTTTCAAATGGATATTTTGTTAAATAAATCAAAACCTATTTGAATTAATAATCAAGATCTATTTTATTTAATTATTAAATAGATCCTAAAAAGAATAAAATTATTTTATTTTATTTGGGATTTGGTTTATGTTGTTAAACAGAACCAAAATTCAGTTTCAATGTTTGGTGAATGTTTGGATTGATTTGAATGTTGATTTGTTGTTTGAATTTCAAAACAGAAATAGAATTGGAAAAAGAAAAAACATTCAGGAAGAAAAAAATAGAAACAGGCAGCAGCCCAGCCGGCCAGCCCAACAAGCCCAACAGCGAGCCCACCCCACTCTCACTCGCGAAACGTTTTCTTACTCCGCAACTCACCCGCAGAGCGACTGACTGGTGGACCTCTTTTCCCTCTCCTATCTCTCGCTGACGCACCGGACCCACAGCAGTGTTCCTTCTCTTCTTCCTCGCGCAGACGACGCCCTGCCGTTGCAGCCATTACTCCGACGATCAATACGCGTTGATTCCGCGACCGTTACTCGCCGTGACTGCGCCCATTTAACCGCCTGTGTCTTCTCTCCATTTCCCCTCACGCGCCTCCCTCTCTCTGCCCCTAAGCTGCCTCAATTCGAGCTCATACCACCACGGTCTCCGACGAGCCTTTGCTCCAATTCCGACCCAACCTCGTCACCCCTACCTTCCTGAGCACACCGTCGAGATCCCCACTCCCAGGCGCACCTGTCTGTACCCTCCGTTCAACCGCGGGCGCCCCTGAGCGTCTACTTCGACAACCACTGACCATCGCCGCCGCGTCTGCCTCTCTCCGGCGAAGTCCCCTAGTAAGAACAGACCGCCCCACACCTTCTCGTTCACGCTCCCACACTCGCCACATCCTCCTGCATCTAACCATGCTCTTGTCTTGCCTTAGGGTGATCTGCAGCGTCGCCTCCGACCACGACCAGAGCCGCCCGACGCTGTTCTCCACTCCGGCGAGCAATCCTGCTAGAACCAGAGCGCCCCTCGACCAACCGACCACGCCTCGAGCATCACCACGTCCTTGCGATCACGGTGAGCATCCCCACTTCGTTCTTTGCTTCCTAGAACCGCCGCTAGCCCATCGCCTGACCGTCGTCGCCGTCTGCCGCCGCCAGTTCTTGGTTGAGTTGCTGCGGACCGTAGGATCTAGATCAGACGAACGAGATAGATCACTTAAACGCTGAAGGGGTACGCAACCAGATCCGTGCGATCTATTTAGATCCAACGCACCGCAGAGCACGATCCGACCAAAGCGGTACCAGCCAATGGCATCGCGACGCGTGGCCAGTCTTCGATTTAAAAACAGATTTGTTTGCAGATTTGAAAACCCTATAACTTTTGATCCACACGTCCAAAAATTACAAACTTTATATCAATGGAATCAGTGGAACAAGCCCTAGCCAACCATGCAATTTGTTTAGTAAAAAGCCTCTGGTAGATTGTTTGTTTTTGCAGAAACATTTGTATACTTGTTTAGATTAGAAAAATTATTCAAAAATGTTTTTAGGGTTAAAATCTTTTGCAAATTGGTTTGTGGTGAACCTACTGACCCTAGGAACCAACCCATGGATTTAAAAATGTATTTTGTGAAGTTTAGGAATAAAACTTGATTTAGTCCATTTCTAGCTAAATAAAAATATTGATTTTGTTATGGAAATGACTTTAGAGTAAAAACTTTGGGAAAATGATTTAAATCAAACCTACTGACCCAAAACACCAAGTTTTGTGAATTAGCAACTCATTTGGTGAAAGACATAAAGTTTTTGGTTTGATAAAAACATTTTCCACCACATAAAATGATGAATGGATTTAAAATGGTTTATAGATAAAACCCTTTTGCAAATGACTTTGTCACTTGGAAAATGACCACCTTGAGCCTTACAAAATTTAGGGCCTAGTGGAAACCATCTTTGCAAATAAAACTATCTCTTGCATGCTTACATGCATGACTTAGATCCCATTGTTTTATGTGTGTGAATTGTTTGATTGATTATTGGTTTGGAATGCTAGTTGATATTGTGTTTGCTTGACTGATTGTAGTGAAGTTAGAAAAGTGTGAGACTAGCAAGATCAAGGAGTGAACCAACATTCCCTACCAAAAGAAAGGCAAGTGACACTATCATCTAAAGTCCTACTATTTTCATTATACTTAGTGGATTTTGAAACATGCATGAAAAGAATTTCTATACTTATGCTATGCTAAATCCTAATAGGATACCCTATACATTCCTTAGTGAAAACAGTGTAGTTGTTACATGCTTAGCCATGCTATATTTTTTTGAAAAGAGATACATGTTGAGATTTTATGGAGTTGAGAAAAGGACTTGTGTTTTTTATATAATAAAACAAGGACTCAATGAACCACCTGGGTGGACAAGGATACTTGAGTATTGGAGAAGGTGGCAACAAAAGGAACCATGTCTATGGCAATCTCTTTGTGTTGTGCTCCAAAAGAAAACCACCCAGGAAACTTAGAGATTGAACATGTTTCTCCAATTGTGGCTTTCGTGTACAACCACATGCTACTTATGGCTCTGGCTTAGTCAACTACATTGGGAAGACCCATGCATTGTCTTCAGGTTACTGAAAATGGGGACCTGGAATCCTACATGGGTACTGAAGACAAGCTAGCAATGGTGTATGGGAGGACCCTCTGGAAAGACTTCGTCACATTCTCAATCTGCCAGTACTCCATCTTGGTGAGTACCAATCCAGCGGCCACTGGTGTCAACAAGATGATATTGTGACATGTGGGTAAAGTGTACAACTTCTGAAGAAGATAATAAAAAATCTAAGTACTTAGCCGTGTCCCCGGTTATGGACAATATTGAGCAACTAAAGCTTGAAGCTATGGGAAATCTCGACATTCCAATTTCTAAAAGAAAAACTTTTAATTGACAATAAAAGGCTTGATGCACTTGGGGGGTACCAAGGGGCTCAAGAGACTTTGATAAAAACTTGCAGCACTTGGGGTTACCAAGGAGCTCAAGAGATTTGATAAAAACTTGAAGCACTTGGGGGTACCAAGGATCTCAAGAGATTTTGACAAAGACACTTGGTGGATTCCAAGGAGTTCAGAAAATATTTGACAAAGGAACAAAACCATTTTGAAAAGATAGGATAAAGTATTGCTTTCTGCAAATGAGCCTTAAAACCCTACTTAGCCAAAAATGCATGAAATGATAGGATCCGCCTATATTCTACATAGTAGTGAAACTTGCCAATACAATTCAAAATGTATTGACCCTTGTGGCTGTAACTTGTAATGTTGCAGGTTTGATTGATGTTAGTGAAGATTGATTGATTAGGATTACAAAGTCTACAACCAACATGTTTGCCTGTGGCACTTTGAAGATGAAGGACCCCATGCTTATAGTTATTCCGCTGCAATGTAATGTAATAGCCAAAGGAGCTATGTAAGATGTAATAAAATTATGTTATTCCTGGTTATAAAGTTATTATGACCTTTGTTTCTTGATATTACATCTTAAACTGTGGATGCTAGCTATTGATCCAGGGACTAGCATTGTAAACACAGGGGATTCTACCTTATTTAAAGGTTGGGACTGACATGATCTTAATGCTTCTTCATTCGAAAATACTTGATTTTTGCTTCCTATGCCTAGCTGAAAGGCGTTAAAGAAAAGCACTATTGGGAGATAACCCAAATTATTTTTATTTTAGTAAGTTTTTATTTTGTTGAGTCTTGGAAGTTATTGCCTCTGTAATAACCTCTTCTTATCATTTTTGTGTGGATTTTGTGCCAAGAATAACCTCTAATGAGAGAGAAGTAAGATTTGGGAAAGTTGCTGTTCCGAAACAGATTTTTGTGCTTCACTGTAAAAAATCGTGAAAAATCCCAGTACGTCGTATTATGCCCCAGGTTATTATCTCACTTTCGTTAGTTTATCACTTTTCGATTTGAGCAACATAAGGTCTTAGAAAAAATCGGTATTTACGTGCTAGTCTGTTTTGACAGATATTTGTCATTATTTGTATTTGCCTCTTAATCGGTTTCTTTTGAGTTCTCTTTGATCACTTGAGATTTTAAAAGGAATTGCTACAGTATCTTGTATTTTAATGGAATTTTTAATTGTGTTTAAACTAAACCCAAAGGCTTATTATCTTGAATACACTAATATTGCTAATGAAGATTATGTGAAGTTTTGTATGAAGGAAATTTTCAAGTGTAGGGAGAGAACGATGTGATGAGATGAGGTATGGACAAAAGCTCAAGCTTAGGGATGCCACCCGTGCCACCCCAAGAAATATTGAAGAGGTACAAGCGTCAAAGCTTGGGTATGCCCAAGGCATCCCCTTATTCATCAATAAAAATCTCAGGTCTTCTTTCTAGACACTTTATTTTTATTGCTTCATGCACTATTGTGTTGTTCTTAGAGCATCTTTGTTTTTGTTTTTAGTTTTATTTTGTTTGGTTTTCTGCAATAAATTATTTGTACCCCGCATTCTTATGTTGTTTCAGATAAGTTGATTGGTGTTGGAAATGATTAGAAGGTTTCATGCTTATAGTGGTAGAAAAGGAAGCTTGTTTTGACTGTGTCCTAGACTTTATCATGTCATGTTAGATGTTGCTTTGACCATATGCTTAGTGATTATTGTTGTACAATGACTTGTTTCAAACAATTGAGATTGCTTAATATGCCTTGAAAGAATCGTGCGTTGTTTCAGCATATAAAAGCATAATATTGTGGTATTCTCCTTTGATGCGTTATTTGGGTTGACTTGGCATATGCTTACACCATGTTAAGACTATGAACCAGTCACCTTAGACTCTATGATCATTTAGTTTTTAACTTGTGATATTACTTTATGCTTTAATTAATAATGTTTTGTCGCTTTGCATGATTACAGCCATTATTGCTCTCTTAGTTGGTCGCTCCTAGTCTTTTGCTAGCCTCCAGCTCTACTTGTGCATCCAACTCCCAAGAAACCAAGTTATTTCAAAGAGTCCACTATAAATTCCTATGCATGGTGTGTTACACCATTCCAAGTATAATCATGTGTTTATCTATCTTCCAAATTAAACTTGTTATGTGAAAATTAGTGATTAAAGCTCTCATAAACTTGATGGCACACTTTAATTTCTTGCACTTAAAAAACTTGAACCATTGTGCCCATCTATGTTGCTTATATGCTTGCAAATTATAAGTTGGGTGTTAGAAGAACCATGCTGTCATGGGGAACGCTTTCAACACTTGTAAATATCTATCCAATTGATATCATGATATTTTGTTTATGGATGTCGGCGGTGTGAAATAAAAGGGGAGCTTGTAAGTCCATGGAGTATTATATATGTTAGAGAAATGCCTGGGCGGCTAGCCTAATCCATGCCTAATCATGGTAGAAACTTACAGAATAACCATAGTGAGAAATCTATGAAGCATCTTTAGAAAAAAATAGAAAAAATAAAAAAAGAGAAAATAAAAAAGAGAAAAGAAAAAAGAGAAAAAAAGCACCATGCTCATGGTAAATAAAAAGATCATTGAGATGCTCATTGTCTGTTGCCTTGTCATTTTGATATGGGATAGATCCTGTGTCATGGGGCAAGGGGTACCCCTTTGGCGGTTCTCTATGATACAAATATACTTACAATGACAAGAACTTGCTTGTAACTAAATTTGAGTAGCATGAGGAACGGCCCTGGTACTCAAGGGACATGAGATTTTCAACTTATGATATGTCAAGCATATACTTCATATTTGTCTCACTTTAACCTTAATCACTTCAAGATTCTTATGATAGGGGTAATGAGAGATGAAAGCTAATAAGTACCATAATTTTTTGAAGCTCTTTATGAAACTTGAAATCCCTGCTTCCCTCTGTGAACGGCCTTTCTTTTTACTTTTATGTTGAGTCTCCACTTCCTATATTTATGCACCAATTAAGAGAGCATAGTTGTTATTCTTAGTTCAATGTGCATTGTTAAAAACTTATTGATTGATTCATAATCATGGTATTGCTTGTTCTTAGATTATTTGTATCTAGTCACCCTTATGAACTTTAAAGGTGTCCTATGCATTTATGTTTTGCTATTCCATGAGGGAGAATCTGAATAGCACTCATGCTTAGTTTTCTATATGTAAAAAAAACAAATGTCTTTCAATGTATTGTTATTCATGATCTTTTGTTTGTACCTTTTCATGTTACAACTTAGTTGCAATGTCTTATTATTAGAACTACATCTTTCATGCTCATGTTTAGAGTACTATGATCCCAGCTACAATGCTTAACAATATTTTAATCAAGATCATGATGGTGCATGTCACCTCAAAAATTATTCTTTTTATCACTTACCTACTCGAGGATGAGCAGGAGTTAAGCTTGGGGATGCTTGATACGTCGTAAACGTATCTATAATTTGTGATGCTCCATGCTTGTTTTGTATCGACTTTCTTATGTTTTGTCTACACTTTGAGGCATTTTTATACATTATATGGAACTAACCTATTAACAAGATGTCGTAGTGCCAGTTGCTTGTTTTCTGCTGTTTTTGGTTTCAGAAAAGCTAGTAAGGAAATATTCTCGGAATTGGACGGAATAAAAGCCAAAGTCAATATTTTACCAGACACGACACGGAGACCAAAGGGGAGACGAAGAGGAGCCATGAGGGACGTTCTAAGGGGGAAAGAAACAGTCTTTCCTGCCTAAAACCCGATAGAACCCTAGAGTCGAACAATGGTCATCGTTAAGTGATGACCACCCTTGCAAAATCCAGATCATCGGCACTACAAGAAGGACAAAAATCGGCACTTATCCAGAATCAGAAGGTAATTCAGGAAAGTTCTCCATCAAAGAGTCGACAACCCAGCCAACACTTCCGGCATTTCAAGACCAAGAAGGCAGAGAAGCTGACTTCGACAGTAAAGGTTTGAATAAGGCTCAACTCGCTGTCTCGCCTCAAGAAGGAAGTACCCTGTCGATGCTAAACCTACCTACAATCATCCTAAAGGGAAAAGACATAGTCTTTTCCAGTTGTTTAAATATAAACCGCCCAATAAGAAGCCCCTCAGCTCGGACGAGTAACTGACCATGCTTATTTGTTTGAAAACCTATTAACATATAATAATGCCACCGCTGAAATGGTTAAGCGGATGTTATTACCCAACCCTACTCCTCCCTAACCTCGGAACGAGATTATTTTAAGGGGGAAAGG
This sequence comes from Avena longiglumis, assembly GCA_030063025.1. NCBI lineage: Eukaryota > Viridiplantae > Streptophyta > Magnoliopsida > Poales > Poaceae > Avena > Avena longiglumis. Next base: position 442,508,664 of record CP125975.1, on the reverse strand, counting down.
TCTGTAACATCCCAATTTCAGCAACCCTAAATTGTTGTCCAAAAGGCAAAAATCAGGGGGAACAAAAACTTTTTCTTGTCACATGTGCAATGTTTGTTTACTTGCTTGCTTGTGTTCTTGTAACTGATTGTGTATTAGGTGTTATACTTATTATCTCAACACTAGTTGACAAAATCTATTTTACAAAATAGATGTCTTGGCTCATCTTTCATATTCTCAAATGTTCTGGCATTTCAAAACCTGAGCCAAGATTACTTTGACAAAACAAAAATATTATACTAGTTCTATTAACAAAACTATGGAGAACTAAAATATAATCTCCTTATGTTTTCAAGACAGAACTCTCAACTACTCTTACCCCTAGGTTGTCCAAAACCTTTATTTAAAACCTCTTCTTTCCAATCCTGGTAGAAATACCAAGAGGTACTAATCTTACTTAAAAACCTAACCAATTCAAAATACCCATCCCTACCTGAAGCTAGGCTTGATGGTAACCTCAGTATTAGTTGGATAAGTTTGATAAGATGAATTGCCTTGATCTGCTGATTGCATTGTTTCCTTAGGAACTAGAGTGAGCTAATCTAGTAGCTCATCCCTTACGACCCACTGTATGCTTGTGATCATCAATCTCATATCAAGCATCCAAGTCTGGATATATCCTAAGCCACTAAGGTGATCATATCATCTCCTAACCTGATCAATCAGGGATAATCCCTTTTGATAGTTTCCAACTCAATGGATACCCAATCTAAGCATGGATCCTATCTACTTAGTTAACACTCCAACATCATCTCCTTGATCACTTAGGCCCCCTTCTTTTCATATTTTTCGCCAGCTTCTCCTAGAAGCTATCGTCGACCAGCTTCTCCCAGAATCTCATCTTCAAAATCATCTACACTCGCACTCTAGTCTAAAACCCTAAATGTGCCAAAATGGCTAAGTCTGGAATTCTTATCTAGCTTCAACCTTTGGAGCTCTACCTTTTCCAACCTCTGAGCATTATTGAGAATGCATTGGAACCATATTGTATTACATCATGAGTACTAACCAATCCCACTCTTTCACATGGATAAATCATTCTGGTTCCCACTCATCCATGATGGTCTTGTAGTCAAGATAATAATCTTTTATGCAAATCTTATCATCTTGCCTACTTTGGCAAAAGCTCACATCTATATTCTACCTACCCTTGACCAAATCTTTGCGTGGTTATGATCTACTAACCATGGTCTATGAATCCATACCTCACATGTTTCTATTGGATCTTTGTGCTTCCTAAACACCCATGGTTTATGAGGCATCATGACAACTCTGATATGACAGCCTTATTTTCAACAAAGTTTGCCATCACCCCTAAACCACCTCATATCCAACCAATCTCAACACTTGCTTCCATGATCATCTATATAACCTTGTATATCCATCCATCTACCCCTTGTATCAAGGTGAGCTCTGAGCTCCCTGATGGAACCATGTTTTGGTGGCTTGAAAATAACAAAACCCTAGATTCCCAAAAATCTAGTTTCTTTCCTTTTCACCAATATCCTTCAAAACACAAATGGAAATTGATGTATAAATCAAGCTTACATCATCTAACTTGTTTAGGATATTTCCCCAAATAATTCCCATAATTATTTGGAGCTTAAAACTATTTAAATTCTTTTTCTGGCAAAACCCTAAAACCTCTGTCAATAAAGGCAAGTTTGTTTTTATCCAAATCACTTTTCCAACTCAATGCACATTTGAGTCCTATACATCATACTCCACCTTCCCATGTAAAAAATAAATATTTTTGAGATTCTTTATTATTTCTTTTTTCCCTTTTTCTTAAATGGCAGAAAAAAGAAATAATTCCTTAAAAATACTTCTCCATCTCAATAAAATCCAATAAAATTATCCAATGTGTAAAATGGTATTTAATTCCATATCACATCAAAAACCAATCTTGTCCAATGTAAAAATATCACATGACCTTCTAGAAATCACTTCTGCACTTTTTGAATAAATGTATCTAAATGGGGTTATAATCATTATAGAAATCCCAAATAATTCCTAGGGTTATGAAATGACCCTATGCACACTCCAGTACCTTTTTATCACACTGCCTAATGCAAAATTTTCAAATTCCTTCACAATCTACCATTTGATCAAGTTTGGAAAACAAATCAAACCTTGTTCCAAACCATTCCCAAACCACATTTAATCTTGTCAAGCAATGCTCCACAGCAATCCTACCACCTCTGGTCATGTGACACTGTATCCCTAGCTACTATAGCACCCTACTCTTCTTTTCCTTTGTGCTTGTTTATTAGAGGGACAAGGGCCATGTCCCTTCAAGCCATTTAAAACTCTTGCAACTTCTGAACCCTACCACTCCACCCCTTCTGCACGACCAGAGCACACTAGCAGGACCCACTCCACCACCCACCTCAACCTATCCCTGGACACCATTCCCTCAGTGCTGTAACATCCTAAAAATATTAAACTACAATCATCAAACTCTAATCATCAATATTTAGGATTAACAAAAACTTTTCTAAATAAAAATATGAAAGCATGCATGTGTGTATGCATTCCAATTTGAATTCTTTTGAATTACCTTGCTTGTGTGTTTCTTTGCTTGTAAAAGGATTCCTAGGTGAAATAAACATCATCTAAACAATCCCCACACTTTTCCCAAAGGCAAATAAATCAAAACAAACAAAATAAAGGAATGGTCAGTTTTGCCAAATTAACTCCCATGCCTACTTTGGCTGTCTCTAACTTTCAAAACTTAACAGAAACTTGTTTGGATCTTTGCACCCCTTGATAGTACTCATAACAGAGTATCAAGGCCCACCATGTGATCATCCAGAAACATTCAAATGCATAGTTTAAATGACAGTTTAAAATTGAATCTATTTCATATGGGAAGATCCCACTTTTTCAAAAACCACTCAAACAAGCTCAACTTTCAAAACCCAAGCATCTACAGACTCACCAGCACATGCCTAGCACACCCACCAAAAATCTTTTCAAAATTCAAAACTTGAATTCATGCGGCCATTTCATCAAACACCTTGCAGATGCAAATCAAACAAAATCAAAACACTATAGTGTGCAGTGATTCTGGCCAAACTTGTTCCCTCTCTAGCTCACAAAGAACCTCGGAGATCATCTAGAAAACTTAACTAATCACTAGCCCCACTGTAAGCTAGCCATTGTCATCAATGGTGAACAACCCGAGAGCACCATGGTCACCCCAGTGTGGACAGCAAGCTACAAGCAGCACTAGCCTCGCCAACCTTGTCTGGGAGAAAGCTAGCACCCCACCGCCACTCCCTGTCCTAGCCGCGAGCGATGCCAGCCCCTGGACCACATGCACCGACCATGCCAAGCTGCTCTACAACCATGCCGAGAGCGCGCCCCGTGCGCCACACTCGACAGACGCCCACAGACCGCGCGCCGCCCTTGCCGCGTGCATACGTGATCACCACCGTCCCAGCACCCCCGTAGACATGCATGTTCGCCGCCGTACGGACCACGCGAGCTGTGCGTCATTAAAATTTCCGTCGGGCACGCGCAGAGCACCGCAGCATTCCGACCAATCCGCACCGCCCCACGCCTCGCCACCATGCCGTTGAGCTTCGCCAGGGAGCACAACACCGCCCCTACTGTCGCCCACGCCGATAGCCCTCTGTGCCGTCGACCACGACGAGCTTAGATTGCGCCCGTCGGTCCCCTCTTTCCACTATAAATAGAGGCCTCCCCCGCTCTAATTCTTCACACCATTCCACTCCCCTCTCACCCAGAACCACCCCGCCTCAGTCCCAGAGCAAGGCGAGAAGCGCATCACCGGCATTTGGCCGGAGCCCGCCGCTGCTGGAGAAGAAGGAAGCCATCGATTGGAGCCGCCCCAGGAGAAGCAGCCGGTACCAGGCGGTTCGCCGTCGTCGACTTCATCGTTTGCCCGCATCGTCGACCCTCGCCTGAGCCCCGGTGAGCCTCCCACGACCCCCACCTGCCGCGTTAGGGTTCTGTCTCGCCGGCGCTGCCCGACGTGGACGATGAACCAGAGCCGTTGGATTAGAACTAGATCCAACGCACCACATTTCCCCGTACCGCTTCGCACCCCCGTCTCACTGATGCGTGGGACAGCAACTTGACCAGCCCGCGTAAGCGCTGTGCCTAGCAGGCCGGCCCATTAGCAGTTCCCGTGCAGCCCAGACGTTTGAATTTAACTTTTTCCATTTTAATTCAAACATAATTCTGTACCCAGTTTCAAAAATCAACCCCGCTCGATTCAGTGAACCAAATTGAATGAAACCAATTTTGTTAGAAAGGCTTTGAAATGCTTAATCCAAGCCCGTTGGATTCAAATCATTTGCATCTATAGATCAACCATGTTAAAAATAACAAGGCAGAAGCTTTTCTGCATTCAAACATTTTTCAAATTTAAACTATAATAGCTTTTGAGTTGATTCCAACTCTCAAAAATCACATTTGATCATACCTTTCAGAATATATAAAAACATATGGGTTTACTTACAGAAATAATGTTCAAGTAATAAAAGGATGCCACATAGGAATTTCTAGTCATTTATTTTTATTTAAAATAAAAGGTTAAATCTTATTAAATTGTGACACCACTTTAAATCACATTCCCATGTACTGAAATGTGTGGTGATGACATGTGTCAACATGATCCCATGTTTGGTTTGGAGAATATTAAATCTTAAGTAGTTTTTCAATGAGTAGAAATTACTTTTCTAAAAATAAAATAAATAAGACAAATGCCTTATTCTTGTGATGTTAGTGATGATGCTAGATCATCTATAGAACCCTTATGTGTGATGATTGAAAGTAGTTAAGTATTGTTTGGTGATTTTGTACCTCGTATTTATTTATAGACGCTAGTACCGACCAAGGATACGAGGAGGAAGGAGGATACTACGAAGAAGAAGCCGAGGAGAACTTCAACCACTGCTCTGCACAAGGAAAGCCAATACTTGCAAGCTATTAACTTAGCAAGCCTAATACTACTAGTTGAATGTGCAAGCTAACACTTGCAAGATATTATACTTTAGCAAGCCTTACCATGACAACCATATGCCTTGAGCATATGTGGTTATACCCACTTGATAAACCAATCCTAGTTTTTACTTACAAGCTTTATACTTTATTTCTTTATCAAAGCTAGTACTTAGAGCTTACTTAAGTGTATTGTAGAATCTAGAGGGATAATTGAAGGTTGCATAAAGAGCATAAAATTTGGCCTAAGCTAGATAATCTTTATTTCATCCTAAGACATGAGATTGAACTTAGTAAAACTCCATTAGTTTATCACCCCTCATTAGTACTTACCCCCACTTGTTTATGCTAGTGCTAAGCATAAAACTTGATCAACTTTAGATGGGAATACTTGGTGGAAAAATGGTTATGAAAACCTTGGAATGATGGATCATTCTATTGAGATGTTTTGACATGTGTTTCCGAACACCAGATGATTTTGGTGATGAAAATGTTGAGGCATGAGCCTTAGCCCTTTATAAAACTGATGGTTGTATGGATGCGATGCCATTCCAATTTTACCGTACAACCACAATACCCGAGAATTGGGTAGGGCTTGACTGGAAACTTATATACCTTAGTTTGGTTCCCTCACGGCCAAGGTCTGAGCTGAGGCTACCTTGTGAAGATTGTCCACCTGTGCAGTACCCAAGATGACAGTTGGTCATGGTTGGGAGGCCGAACTCACAGGAGAGGTGCTTATACTAGGGTGTGTAATTGAAAGGTTAGGATTGATTATCCGCATACTGAGTATGGTGAATTCAGGATTTGTTCCTAACGGATGTATCGAATATTGTGGTGAAAGTGTACAATCTCTACAGAGTGTCAAACTATTCGAATAGCCGCGTCATGATTATGGACGATTAGATGCCATACTATTCCCCCGTCAGATATTTTCAAAATGACTTCTGAAATGAATTGAGATTTGGACTTGACCACAACAGAGTTGTGATATGAAATACAAGTTCCCACGTAGATGTTATAAAACTTCAACTAGCTTTCTTCATTTCTAAACTTAGTAGAAGTAAATCTGGCTTTTTGCAAAACAACCCTAGAGCTTAGTGTCCTATTACAAAAACCCTTTCCCTTGTTAGTATTAGTTTGCGAGTACTTAAAGAGTACTCATGGCTTTGTCCCTGGCTATTCCCATGGCCAGACTATGAAGAGGAGTACCAGGAGGATGGACCCCCGGAAGGTTACGACAACTAGGATCATCTCCCATCGTCAGCATTGCCTGTGACCCCGAAGATGGAGCTTCGCCTACGCTACCGTTATTATTACGTATTTCCGCAGCTTGAGTTTTATTAAGAACTGGATCATGAGATACTTATTTGTGTAAGACCTTATGTATGGTTTGTAATGGATGATGTATTGTCGTGGTGGTGGCACGGCAGATGCCATGGGTAGGCTAAAGTATGGGGCCAATGGATGCTAGAGGGATCTGGGGAGGGAAGATGTAGTTGATTCTACACACAAAAGACTAAGGTAAAGATCTTTATTTCTCCTTCCTTGGGCTACAAGTTCTCCTTGAGCTGTGTACAAGAAGAAAGAGAGAACTTTACCAGCCTAACGGTACTAAATGAGCCGATGCCCTCCTCAGGGTCCAAGCCTCCCCTTACAAAGGAGAGCCATGGGTTCCTCTAGGGCTGACGTGGCAAGCATATTCGAGGAATATGCTTGTCCCAATATAGTAACTCGGCGGCCTACTTTCCGTGGTGCCCTTCTAATGAAGGCAAGATTCCAGAGGGCCCCTCCTGCGTGCCTCGAGCTTCAGGACTATCACCTCCGTGACCTCCTTCTGCCCCTCTGTCGCTCTGCGCCTTTGTCCTTTGTGCTTGGCTCTGCTCAGATTCTCCCTAGCCTGTGACTAGAGCTTGACTTTAGGCTTCTCCTTCTCCTGTAAGCTTCGTATCATTCGGCCCTGCCTCGCATAACTCGGCTCGTCCTTCACCTGCATAAGACTACTCGGGCTAACCCAGCCGACTTACGCAGTATCCCGGCCGGGTAATGCTTGGCAATCATCATAATGGTCCTGATCTTTCATATATCGGCCGACCTCTGCAGGATTCGGCCGACTTAAACTGTAACTCGGAAACTGAACGGGGAACATCCTTTCGTCTTTCCCCGTCCTTACCCTATCCGAGGTCATCTCCCCAACATGTATTGTGGTATCCAAATCTGTTATGTCTCGGAAAAATGGTAATCCTGGGATTGCGATGTATGGCATAACAGGCATCTGGGATTAAAAATCCGGGTGTTGACAAATGCTCTCCATGGACCATGTCCACCCTACACCCCTCTCCCTCGATTTATAAGGCTAGAAGCCCGAGCTGCTCCCTCCCTCTGCTCATTTTCTTCCACTCACCACACCCGAACTCCCCATCCTTTCCCCTGCCCTGGCTTGCTCGAATGAAGGAGAAAAATGTCCTCTCGGCCATGGGAAAGAATTGAGCCCCGTGCTCCCCTATCCACTCCTCCCCTCTGCATGTCACTCTACTGAAGTCCCCTTGATCCCCTATCTAACCATGCCCTTTTTCTGCCCCAGGACCCTCTGTATCGTTGTCGGCGATGAGCTCCCGAGCATCTTCCCGTGGGCGTCATCACGCGAAGAGGATCCCGACGCCAAAATCTCTACTACCGCCCTTGTTGGGACCGCCGTCATGCACCGCGTCGCCCCGTCACCCCCTTGTCGCTGCTCTAGCCCTCTGGTGAACCCCCTACCCAACCCCGACGCCGTATAGGGTTTCCGCTCGGCGGTGCCCTTTCTTGCGGGGATGGCAACCCTCCAGCCATCGATCTCCCATCAGATTGAATGGCCAGGGCGCCCCCGTACCCCTTCACTCCCTTTCTCCGCTGACGGGCCGGCCCAGCTAGGCCGTCATGTGCTATTCCCCGCATAGGAGCACCCCCGGGTGGGCCGGTTTTCCCTAGCGTGGCCCAGTTTGCCCCAGATCTAGCCTGCAAACCTCTCAGCCCCCACTTTTTCCTTTAAATCAAAATTCCAGATCTGAATATTGGTGCTTAGGTTTAAATCAAATTAAAATGGAATTGTCCTACATAAATTTAGATATTATTTTTCACAGGTACCTAAGCCTCCTCACTAACATGCATACCTAGTTTTGGGGCAAAACATTGTATAGATAAATCCTAGAAAATGAAGTAGCCAAATGTATTCTTTCCACTAATAAATGATTTCAGAGAGTTTGTTATTTCGAAATGGAGTAAATCCAAATGTTAGTGAAAGGTATTATCCATACCTTGCTTTTCCCACTAGCCCCACATAAAATTTCTTCCTAGATTACCGATAGAAAAAATAATAAAAATAGGGGATTTCTGATTTTAGATATTTATCTAGGTCAAAAAATGAGGTTTTGACCTAATTCCAACTCCCAGTAAAACTCTATACGAATAAGTACCAAAACCCAGGAGCCCAAGATTTATTGAGCTTTTATTGAATTTTGGTGAATTAAACATTTATGTGCATGTTTTGTTCACCAATAAATTCACCATTTGAGTTCTGTAAATCCAAAAATGGTGATTCCAATTTCTATGGAAAAGTAATCCAAATACCTAACATGTTTCCCTGGAATCACATCAAAAGCTTCTGTATTTTAAATATGACGAAAAAGACAAATTTCATCCAATACTATCTTTGGGAATTTCTCAAGGGCATTTTGGTAATTTTTTGAGATGATTACAACTCTCAGTGAATCATTCCATCAAATACTATCTAATAATACAAGGAAATAATTTTTGAAGCTCCAAAACAATTCTGGTGAATTATTTTCCAAAACTAGAGTTTTATTCACTATAAAATCCATTATAAATCAATGGAAATTGATAAAATAGTGAAACCACTATTGTTGCATTAATTTTATCAATACCTATCTGAGGGTATCATGATTGCACATTGATCTCATATATATCAAACCCTTGGTCAAAAACCCTCTCTTAGGTAGTTCCTAGACTTTAAATCCAAAAGGATCCCTTTTTCCTATGCCCCCAAATCTTCTCCTAATCCAATCAAATCAATCCTCCAACAACCTACTGATATATATCATGTAATTATCCTTTGTTTGCTGTATGGTTTGATGCTTGTATGCCTTGTACTGAATGTGGTGTTTTTTGTTTGCATGTATACCCGATAACGACGATAGTTGCGATTGTGTGTCGTCGAGAAGAAGGAAGCCTCATAGCGTTTTTCTCGCTACCATTATTATTATTGGTTTTTTGGTATTCTAAAGAAGTCACGGGAAATATCACTGGTCACAGGAAAGCCACCTTCTTGCTCATATGCCTTGTCCTATTATTTTACCTATGCATGTTTTACCTACTCGTTTATGCAAATTGCATTGTTTCACTATTTTATGTTTTATGTCGGGAAATGTTTGGTTCCTCCAAACCATTACCCCTTAGTACCATTAGGTACAACCCATATTATGATACCTACCCGCCCCTAGTATGATAGATGGTGTAACACACCATGCCCCCTTGGGAACCCTGTTTTAGCCAAAGCAAAAACTATGGGATGGAAGACCCTGGAAAAAGGTTACAAAAATGTTTTATGAGAAAACCATGGCGAGGCTTGGCCTACCAAGTGATGTTGAAAATGAGAAAGGTTTTTGGTTTACAAAATGGTCGAACAAATGATGGAGGAAAAATATTTACAAAAACGCACCCGGTTCTTTGCAGTTTTGCTAGAACAATTAACCCGTGAACCACATTACTCTGGAATGGGACGGGGCTGGGCTAGAAGTTTGTCTAATCCGGTACAGGTGTCTCAAACTACTATGGGGGAGAACAAATTCCCGGAGGTTGGGCTTTCCCTTGTAAAGGCCCTTGCGAAACATCGGTCTGGGAAGGTAAATACCGTCTAATGGCGGCCAGACGATACTATGAACCCCTCATTGAAAGCGCACACCCTGCGGGGTGCAAAACGCGCTCCGATTGGCTGGTGACTATATAGGGCATCCCAGTTTTGAGGGGATTAACCTCATAGGAAAGGCACTTGTATCGGAGAGGGCATCCATAAGGTATTCACCGGTTATTCGACCCACGATCGGTGTAGATCAGGGACGGGTAATCGGATGGTGTGGGTAAAGTGTACAACCTCTGCAGAGTGTAAATCTATTTGAATAGTCGTGTCCATGGTCATGGACGGTTTGGAAGGTTGATGAAGAGTGGTGCTGGTTTTGTTTTCAAAAAGGACTTCGGAAAAAGCAATGGCTTGGAAATGATTTGACTATGAGATGGTCGGGAAAAAGGAGGAAGGAGTTTGGTCATGAGATGATCGGAAGGAAAAACAAACGGGTGACCCAAATCCTAGTTTTTTCTTAAAAAAATTCAAAAAGGTTTCCAAAATGTTTTACAAAATTTTTTCAACAAAGATATAGAGATACACGATATCTACAAGAGAAACTAATTTATAAAAGAACCTCTTATGGAACCATCCTACCACGAACATATTGCATATCCTTTATTTCTTATTGTCTTAACGTGGTTTTGCGAGTGCATTCAAAGTACTCACCGGCATTGTCCCTGGCTATTTACTTGGCCAGACTGTCAGAAGCAAGAGGAACGATGGAGTTTGCTGACGTCTATGCGAGCTAGGCCGTCTCCCTAGTCAGTTGCCTATAGGTTAAGGCATGACATGGGATCTGTGCTTGAATACTTCCGCTATTGTTGTTGTATCGCCATAATGGCATTAATGTAAGTACTTGTATTCGTTAATTATGGATGTTGTAATGATACTTGTCAGTTATGCTCACGGCTCACTGATCATGGGAACGTGAATTGCAGGCATAACGGGTATTCTCGGACCATAAATCCGGGGTGCCGCAGACTTGGTATCAGAGCCATCCTGACTGTAGGAGACCTTAGTTAGCATGGACGTTACACAGGAGAACCCCTATTTTGGAAAAACACCGGTTTTCGAAAACTATTTCGCAAAAGCGTTTCAAAAGATTTCTTGTCTCATCTTCTCTGACTTAAACTATTTGACAAATAGCTTACTCTACCTCTCGTCTATCTTCAAATGACCGTTTTAAAAAAACAAAGTTTGACTTGGAGACTATGAAGACGAAGGTCCCGAGATGAAGAGACACTGAGACAAGCAAACCAAAGGAACTACCAATGACAAAAGACACTACAAGATCGCCCTACCAATGGAATCCTTCATCGCCCCCAAATCAACCAAGTACGGCACCAAAGACAACAGATGGCAAGACAGAAGTCAAGACCCCCATAACGTATGTACTTAGGATTAGCATCCCTAATATAGGATTCCCCTTATGGCGCGTAGTCACCCCTTAGAACCTATGATACGCCTTGTTTGCTTGTCATGTGCATATATGATGCTTGGAATGTGTTGTTTGTCTACCTTGGATCATCCGATCCTTAAGTTTTGAACCCCTTGTTCGCGCATCCCAACGATAACCCTCGCAACCCCTTAGCTGGAAACCTCTCCTTAGTAGGATGGCCACATAAAGAAATCCCCGACAACTCCTACTCATGGCCTTAGTTATAATTATCCCAAAGAAGCAACAATCCTAATAAACCCTCTGCCGAATCAATGGGAAGTCTTCGCCATAACACCAACGCCCCAAGAAGCAGGAAGATAAGCAGGGCCGAAGACAACTAGTCTACTCCGTCATCAAACCAAAGCAACACAAAGAGTTCAAGTGAAGACAACCCATCCAAAGCCCAAATGCCTCCACCTCGACTAAGGACTAATAAGAAGCGTCGCTAACCGCTAAAACTAACCCGAGATTCATCAGGTAAACACCATAGGAAGGTAGTCGCAATAAGGCGCCACCCGAAGACCTCCACTCAAGCGTCACGCCTTGCTCCAAGACGAAGGATCTACCCCCCAACCTCGACGATCCCAAGTAAAGCTGTAAGGTGGAAAGATTGCGTCTTTCCACTCAAATCCAAAACACCGATCATGGAGAAGATAATACTAGAAGATCTCCAATCCAAGAACCTGCCCCAAACACCACTCGAGAGTCATAAGAGGAACAGAAAAATAGACCTCATCAACATTCTTTGGAAGTCTGCCCGATCCTTCCTAGTAACTGCAAGCTCATAACAAAGGCGACGAGACTAACCGATGTCATCAATACTACCCTCCAAGGAGAATAAAGAAAACCAAAAGCCTCTAGTTTTTCTGAAGATGTTTTTCTCTGCCTTTGCTACTGACGACCCTCCAAAAAGGACCTCCAAATCTGCAAACCCCGAGACGGAGAATAAAGAAATGTCCCCTTCATGAATATAAACCCCTCTTCAAGTCATCACCTCCAGAAGATACACTCATCGAAGCAAAACATCAGAGAAGGCACAACCCTCGCTGCTGATGAGTTGAATGTCCTCTCCTACCCCGAGGAAATACAATAACCAAAGTTGGTACCCAACCCAAGGACGGCTACAAGATTCAAGGAACACCCTCGATATAGTCTTTCGTACCCTACCAACCTACTCTTCCAACCTCTAGCAACTGATGTATCGTCTCCAAACCTGTTCAGTAAGGCGTCAAGTACATTCACCATTGGCTGGCGCAAATCCACTGCATTCTGGATGAACCCTGTTGAATGTTATGCAAGAATGATGCCCTTACAGGTTTTACCCATGACGTTGCATCAGACCGAACCCGAAACGACCCCTTTCTAAAGGACTGCGTTCCTAGACCGCCAACCTCCAACGACATCCTCCAACATAACAGACTCCTAACTAGCCCAGAACAAACTATTAGGAAGCTAGTTACACGCCCTTCCCGCTATGACTATTACTTCAAGAAGTGGCATTGATGCCTCCCACAAGGCGGTACAAGGTCGACAGAAGGTAACCACCTCATGATTAAAGTTGCAGCGCCATCCCCCAGCATTAGCATACGACTCCAATCAAGTAGGTCGGCGACTCCACCAAAAACCCCTAGTGTCGCTCTAAGGGGGGAAGACGTAGTCTTTCCCGCCCAAAAACCCGATAGAACCCTGGAGTGGAACAATGGTCATCCTTAAGTGATGACCACCCTTGCAAAATCCGAATCATCGACCCTGCAAGAAGGACGGAAATCGGCACTTCTCTAGAATCAGAAGGTAATTCAGGAAAGTTCTCCATCAAAGAGTCCACAGCCCAGCCAGCACTTTCGGCATTTCAAGACCAAGAAGGAATAGAAGTTGACTTGAACGGTAAAGGTTTGAATAAGGCTCAACTCGCTGTCTCGCCTCAAGAAGGAAGTACCCTGTCGACACTAAACCTACCTAGAATCATCCTAAGGGGAAAAGACTGCGTCTTTTCTAGTTGTTTAAATCTAAACCGCTCAATTAGAAGCCACTCAGCTCGGACGCATAACTAACCATGCTTATTTGTTGGAAAACCTATTAACATATAATAATGCCACCGCTGAAATGGTTAAGGGGATGTTATTACCCAACCCTACTCCTCCCTAATCTCGGGACGAGATTATTTTAAGGGGGAAAGGTCTGTAACATCCCAATTTCAGCAACCCTGAATTGTTGTCCAAAAGGCAAAAATCAGGGGGAACAAAAACCTTTTCTTGTCACATGTGCAATGTTTGTTTACTTGCTTTCTTGTGTTCTTGTAACTGATTGTGTATTAGGTGCTATACTTCTTATCTCAAATATTACAAATGAGATGTCTTGGATCATCTTTCATATTCTGAAATGTTCTGGCATTTCAAAACTTGAGCCAAGATGACTTTCTAAAAACAAAAATATTTTACTAGTTCTATTAACAAAACTATGGAGAACTAAAATATAATTTCCTTATGTTTTCAAGATAGAACTCTCAACTACTCTTACCCCTAGGTTTTCCAAAACCTTTATTCAAAACCACTTCTTTCCAATCCTAGTAGAAATACCAAGAGGTACTTATCTTACTTCAGAACCTAACCAATTCAAAATACCCATCCCTACCTGAAGCTAGGCTTGATGGTAACCTCAGTAGTAGTTGGATAAGTTTGATAAGATGAATTGCCTTGATCTGCTGATTGCATTGTTTGCTTAGGAACTAGAGTGAGATAATCTAGTAGATCATCCCTTAGGAACCACTCTATGCTTGTGATCATCAATCTCATATCAAGCATCCAAGTCTGGATCTATCCTAAGCCACTAAGGTGATCATCTCATCTCCTAACCAGATCAATCAGGGATAATCCCTTTTGATAGTTTCCAACTCAATGGAGACCCAAACTAAGCATGGATCCTATCTACTTAGTTAACACTCCAACATAATCTCCTTAGCATCCTCTCAAAATCATCTACACTCGCACTCTAGTCTAAAACCCAAAATCTACCAAAATGACTAAGTCTAGAATTCTTATCTAGCTTCAATCTTTGGAGCTCTACCTTTTCCAACCTATGAGCATTCTTGAGAATGTATTGGAACCAACTTGTATTACATCATGAGTAAAACGCAAGCCCACTCTTTCACATGGATAAATCATTCTGGTTCCCACTCATCCATGATGGTCTTGTATTCAAGATTATAATCTTTTCTGCAAATCTTATCATCTTGCCCACTTTGGCAAAAGCTCACATCTATATGCTACCTCCCCATGACCAAATCTTTGCATGGTTATGATATAATAACCATGGTTTATGAATCCATACCTCACATGTTTTCATTGGAGCTTTGTGCTTCCTAAACCCCCATGGTTTATGAGGCATCATGACAACTCTGATATGGCAGCCTTATTTTCAACAAAGTTTGCCGTCACCCCTAAACCACCTCAAATCCAACCAAGCTGAACTCCTGATTCCATGATCATCTATATAACCTTGTCTATCCATCCATCTAAACCTTGTATCAAGGTGAGCTCTGAGCTCCCTGATCCAACCATGTTTTGGTGGCATGAAAATAACAAAACCCTAGATTCCCAAAAATCTAGTTTCTTTCCTTTTCACCAATATCCTTCAAAACTCAAGTGGACATTGATGTATAAATAAATCTTACATCATCTACCTTGGTTAGGATATTTCCCCAAATAATTCCCATAATTATTTGGAGCTTAAAACTATTTAAATTATTTTTCTAGCAAAACCCTAAAACCTCTGTTAATAAAGGCAAGTTTGTTTTTCTTTTTGCCAAATCAATGCACATTTGAGTCCTATACATCATACTCCACCTTCCCATCTCAAAAATAAATATTTTTGAGATTCTTTATTATTTCTTTTTGCCCTTTTTCTTAAATGGCAGAAACAAGAAATAATTCCTTAAAAATACTCTCCATCTCAATATATTAAAATAAAATTCTCCAATGTGTAAAATGGTATTTAAGACCATATCACATCAAAAACCAAGCTTGTCCAATGTAAAAATATCAGATGAGCTTCTATAAATCACTTCTGCACTTTTTGAATAAATGCATCTAAATGGGGTTATAATCATTATAAAAATCCCAAATAATTCCTAGGGTTATGCAATGACCCTATGAACACTCCAGTACCTTTTTATCACATTTCCTAATGCAACATTTTTAACTTCCTTCACAAGATACCATTTGATCAAGTTTGGAAAACAAATGAAACCTTGTTCCAAACCAATCCCAAACCACATCTAATCTTGACAAGCAATGCTCCACAACAATCCTACCACCTATGGTCGTGTGACACCATAGCCCTAGCTACTATAGCACCCTCCTCCTCTTGACCTTTTTGCTTGTTTATAAGAGGGACAAGGGTGCGGTGACCCAGCATACCACTTCATGGTGTAGTACACTATAGTCGTTGATATACCACAAATGGAACACCGTTCCATCCGCATTATATCCCTCAGAGTGGTACAACAAAAACATCGCGGGTCCAAGACAACACTTTATATTACATATAGCATATTACAAAATATCCAGAGAGCTTCCTCGGACAGAGAGGAATATTATACAGAAAGAACCAGAAAGATCCACTCGGGGTTACTTTAGAAGTACTACTATTAATATATGTATAAGGCTTGAAAGTACTACTATAGTATTATTCTATAGAAGTAGGTTTTAGATTCTAGGAGTTTTATTTCTATTCTATGCTCCAGCTTGTCTTCGATAGATTCCGGTAAGGTCTTCGACTCCGTTGATCTCCCTTAGATATATTCAACTCTTCAAGTGACTTATTTCCTGGAAACGTCATTGGTTTCTCCGAGATCTAGCAAGGGTTAAGAAGATACGTTGAGTACGAGTGTACTCAGCAAATTCACTTAAGAGAAGTGTTTGATGCACTATCTATAGCCACAGACCATAGGTCATAGGCAATGCACGTTTTCGTAAACATTTATTCAAAGGTTGATTTTATTCTGAAAAGCTATGTCCATCAGCCTTCCCGGGTTTACTAGAACTTTCATGGAGTTCCTTTCCCGCAGCGTTCGCCGCTCCTTCCCGGAACAGGGAGTAACAAGTTACAGTTCTTACACTCTGCAGAGGTGCGTTACTTTACCCATGAGAGATCTTAGCTTTGTTGCACATCCGAGTTATAGGCTTGTTCACACTTCCTTGGTATGAGGCCCAGACTAAGATCCAAGCCAATCATTGTCCTTCTCCGCGACACCACATACACCACAATTGTTGGATGACCAAACTCAAGGTAGACTTTTCCCCGTATAAAACGGCTATACCTTAATTGGATACACACAACAACCATTAACACTAGATATCTGTCTTTTGTAAGCCCAGATCCACGGTAGACTTCCCTCGTATAAAACGGCTATACCCATGATCTGCAACTTACAAATGCCCAAAACAGTGTCCAATGCATGCGAAAGGGAGCCGGTCCAGCTGACTTATCCGTCCTATTCCAAATCTCATGGTTAACGTGTAATTACGGCGCAAGAATCACTAGGGACATTGGTTGTTAAGTCCTAGATAATATGTTCCTTTACCACCGGAATTTTCATAGTAGATTATTACCTCATGGTAAATAACCTATAATCATATTATTATGAAAATAGTGTTTTCTGATCTTTTTCAAATGCAGGTGATGACAACACTGGATTTGCAAAATACTTTACAGACAATAATCAAAGGACATGAGCAAGTGTGAACTTGCCTTTTGTGATTGCAAGATTATGCACTCACGGTCTTCGAGATAATAGAAGATCCAATATCTGAAATCGTCATCATTGGTCCGATAAGGACTAATGTTTAAAGAAGCAAGATGCCATTATGCATAAATAATGCTATGCAATTTTATAATTCCCAAAGTGAAACTCTTAGTATTTTGAATAAGTTGTTCTTAGGTATCGTCGTAAAGATTGGGTTTAGTTTTAAGTTTATTTCATAAGCGATGGCATTGATAAGGAACTTAAGTGTTAACAATCCAAAATATACAAATACTAATAGAATAATGTTATTATGGTTAATTATTATCTGGTGATTGGAAATAAAAGTCCTTGAGTTAAGTTCTTAAGAGCTGAAGGAACTAATATAGACTTGTTTGTGTAAAGTGGCAAAAAGAATAACATTGGAAGAAACCAGTATTTAGTTAAGGTTAATTAGTCTTAAGGGTTGTTAGGTTTTATATTAGGGTTTGTGATGGTTAGGAATGGTGTTAAGTTATCATATTTTAAATGATGATACGAGTGACTAAAGTTAACTTTAAAACATGAATAAACTTCAAATGATATGTTTGCGATTGTTTAGACCAAAGTTAACTATAAAAATATAAGTCAATTTTAATATCTAATGAGTTTTAGAATATCATCTAGTTTTAGGGTTTTGGCAAATATGATTAAGGATGATCCCTTTTTAATTTAAGTGAAAGATAAATTTAACAATATGCAACTTATTAATGGGAGCATAATTAGATGATCCTACAAATTTATTTCAGTTTAGAGTCATTTTTAAGAGTGGTTGAGGAATGGATATTATTCATTCCCTTATACATGAGTGATATATAATATTTATTTAAAAGGAGTTTAAGTTGAATTTAAAATTTAAAAACATTTAAAGGCTAATAGTTATATTTAAGTTTTATTTTAATTATGGATTTAGACTTAGTAATCAAACTTTAAAGGTTTTGGTCTTTATAAGAAAATATGATTATTTCTTACTTAAGAAATAATTTTAAGATTTAACAAAGTTGTTAATTTATTTGAGTAAAATAAGTAATGAATTTTTGTTTATCTTAAAATGTATTTGAATAATATATATACTCCCTCCGTTCCTCGGCATACGACGTAATTATTTTTCCAAACTTTTGTCAAAGAACAAGGCGTGGGTGTAGAATTGGTGCGTTTCTTCCCAATTTACCCCTACTTAGTCTACTCGCATGCAACTCAATTATATAATACTAACCGTGCATGCAGACTTTCGTTTTAAAACTACAGCGCTAATTGGGTAAGCCAGCATGCGTGGAATTAATGCACGATAAACGAGGGGACATAGCACGCTGGATGTGTGTAATTAATTCTAGAGTTTCTTGCGGCTACGAGAGGCAAGTGAAAATATAGCGATTTAAGAGGGGCAACTTCGGAAAGTAATTGCTCTGCATGGCCCTCCTTAATCGCCGTGCCCAATTTTTTACGCCCTTTGCTTAGGAATGGAGGGAGTAGTATTTTCCTAGTCAAATATACTTATTAAAGATCTTAAAAATGATTTTTTTTATTTTTAAGTCTTAACTTTATTTTTATAAAATTCTTCAAAGAATTAAGTGTCTTTAAATATTTGATTTATATTTTATTATTAAAAACTCTAAGTTAGTATTTTTATAAAATAGTAAAGTTATTTTTATACACAAAAATGATTTTTATTTATTTTTTTAGGATTTTTCCTTCTTTAATGAAATTTTACTTAAGATTTAATAGTGTTTAATCTTTATTTGCATTTTATTAACTTAAATAAGTAAAGTTATATTTTTCTTAGGTGGATATTATTTTTGTGATAATTTTAATATATTTTTATGATTTTTCGTTTAAAGGTTATTTTGGTAATTTATTTAATTTTATTTAATTTTATTCTTATTTTATTTTGAAATGGGCCGTTTGTTTGGGGTATATGGGCTAGCCTGCCCAGCTAGACCGGGCCTGGCACTACACACCGTCCCACCCCTCTCCTCACCACCACGCATGCGCTTTTACGACCCTATCTCTCGTGTTCTCTCAGGCGATGTCCGCCAATACGCTTGTCGCTTGCCACCACCGGCCGTCTCCACCACTATCGTCTGCTGGCGCTGTTTCGCCACCTCTTCCCCTTTCTCTTCCTCCGTTAATTTGGCTTGCGCGCCCCCTGATGCGCACTCGTCGGAAACCCTAGCCCTGCCATGGTATAGCGGCTATCGATTCTAGCGCCGTCGCTCACTGAAATTCGTATTCTAGGCCGGTGTAGGATGTTGTGGCCCTCAGGGCTGCTCCCTGTGCCGCCTTGGTGGTGAAATTGATGCTGGGCTAGGTGGTGGTGTATGGTGAAGCCTTCCCCGTGGTGTTCTGTGTTGTCGTTGTCGTCGATACTACTTATGCTTCCTCTCCGGCGAGATATGACTCGCCAAAGGTAGGTGTTTCTCTCTTCTATGCTCCCCTCCGGGATTTATCTACCTTGCTATGTCAAGTGTGCTTTCTGTGATTCCCCACTGTCTATATTTCATCTCTGAACCCAGGGTTCACATCTGGTGAATAACTGTGTCTTGTGGAGATATCTTAGCTCTAGTTTGATGCTCAATTGACATGCTTGGTTTACTTGTGATGGTCTCAAGGCCCTGTTTTAATTCTTTACCCTATGAGTAAATGATGAGGTACTATGGTAAGAGTAGGTTTATGCTACTCTTAATCTGGGTAGATGATCTGAGAAACCCTTCTGGATGATTACAGTAGACATGAAAATTCAAACCATTGGTTTGGATTTTATCTGTTTGGGATACTTGTTGGTCTGAACATTTGCTAGTTCATGTTGACAGTTAAGAACTATTGACACAGATTCCTAGTTGAATTGGTTAGGAAAATGATCTGGAAATCATATTGGCTTGAAATTATTGCTGGATGGTGAATGACATATGGCAATTAGCTCTGAGTGTGTTAAGATATACACTCCTCTGCCAGGGATAATAGCAGTACACTAAATGATTCTTGGCTTATTAGCTAGGAAAATGATTTGAATTCTTCTAAACTTATATGAGAGGGTAGCTGTTGAATTCTGGATGATCTTATAAAATAAAGATTGTGATATTTGTTGCTCCTGTATCCTATTGTGACCTTGCTTAGCAATGCCCTTACAGTTGTCAGCAGTACATTAACTTTTACTGCCTTAGGATTGCTATTGTGATGCCTCCCATTAGGAGTGAACACAATGGTGATTTAAGGTATGTGATAGGAGTTCAATTGTTGGATATAGTATGATTTATAGATATTTAGCTAGGAAAATGATTCTAAGTGGTTTCCTACCTTGTGAACAATTTAATGATGTGGCTTAAATAGTTGGCATTCCATACCTTGGTATACTAAACTTTTGTTTCAGTGACACAATGAGATAACTTGATCTGCCATTTGGATTGACTGACTAAGATTTATAATTTAAATGCCAATGATGCATGGTTTGAGGCTTAAATTTGATAAGAACAAATAAGATTGCCTTTATAGATGATTCCTAGACTACTTGTCTAGGAAAATGATAAAATCATTGGCTTGAATAACTTGATGAAGGGCTGATGTTCTAGTTTTAAAAACTAGATTGAGAGTTTGGTGGGAGTGAGTTTTGGATAGTGCCTGAGGTGCAATTCTAATTATTTTGGATTTGTGCCCAGCAATCCTTCATGCTTGCTGGTTTGTGCAAAGATAATTTGTATGCTTTTATGGCCTTGGTATGATTAGTATAAGTGTGCTATAGCACCTGCCTAGGATGCAAAGGCTGAGGCCCTAATGGTGATTGAAACAGATGCTATAGTTTATCTTTTTAACTCAATGATGAGACTAGCATAACACTTCTATGCTAGTCTAAGATTTCTCCCAATCTCAGCAAAAACTCTATGTGTAAATCTGATTAAATCATGTATTGATTGAGTTGTGGTCTATCAACCTGATGCCTGTAGATCTGCTGGTATGTGGCTGTGCACCTTGTCTTGTGGATGTGCTACCAAGGAATCTCCTTGTAGCTATTGCTCCACTTCCTCTTGATAAACTTGGTCTGATCCTACCCCCTCCTTATTGTGCTCCTGTCTTGGCCTGTTTTCTAAACTCCACTAAGTAACCATGCTAGTGATAGTGGTATTGGCTGATTTGTTGAGAAGAATCTGGTGATGAACTAAAGTGAAATGGGGTCTTTTTTCTTTTGAGATAAACTAGGTGTGTGGGGTATTCTGAGCAGCTTCTTATTACCAGCTACGGTTGTGCTCTCTTCTTTGTACTACCTGTGATGCCTCTGATGCTTGACAGCACATCAGCATGCATGTATGAGTAAGCTGCTTACAGCTGGGCCCCATATGGTGCAGGTTTCCATTTAGGAAACTTGTGCCTATGGATGATCTTGGTTGGAGGATATTTTCTATGGAGCACTTATGCTGGAAGTTTGGTATTATCTTAAGTTGAGCTATCATTTTGGAAGTTGCCAAGTGGATTCTTAGTGAGCCAATGATGTTGTACTGAGGCAAAAATACTAATATGAACAGATGCTACTTTTTTGGTGAAACTTGCCCCTTTCTAAAATTTAGCTCAATGATGAATTTTTAACAGTGCAACTCACTGTTCACTTCTGATAGCAAACTAACCACTAATCCTTCTTTTATTTTACTTTTTTGTTTTCTTTTTCTTTTTGTTGTGTTTTCAGGAAATGAAGATCAAGAAGAAAATTCCAGATGATGTAGGGATAAAAGAACAGTAGTTTAGGAATTTATTAGTATCAAATATTGTAATTTTTTTTGTTTGATAATATTATAAAAAAACATTGTATTATTGTATTCAATTCAATAAAGTTTACTTATTTCCTTTCTTATTTGTTTTCTAATTGTAAAGACAATGTCTTATAGAAAGAATTCTTTTATTTATCTATTGTAAAATAATACTATATATGCATATATATTTATATTAATAAAGAATCCTTGTTCTATTATTTATGTAATCATTTTATTTCAAGTTATTAAAATATTTATAATTTCCATTTGTGTATCTTATAAATTCATTTGAATTTCATAATTGAAATTCAAATTACATGTTTTAACAAATTACCTCTCGATACAAAGAATTCTACAAAGGTCATGTCGAAATCTATCGCACTTGCTCCGAAGTTTCCTTTAGTAAAAAAGAGATCCCGATCCCTCCATAGCTCTTTTAGTTTTGCGCGAAAATTCCCCAGATTTTCGTATGCATGAATGCAATGCACAAACCTGTGTCCTCTCTATTTCTAGGTGCTAATCCTGGGATGTTACAGACTCTCCCCCTTAAAATAAACTTCGTCCTCGAAGTTCACACCCTCTTACGTTTCAGAAGATAAGATTGACTTCTTCAGATCCTGGTGACTCTTTTAAATCCAGGATGAAGATAATTGTTGCATCTTCATTCATGATTTTCCTTGGATCCTCTTTTGATTTGAAATGAGCCAACTTCTAATCCCATTTGATGTATAAACTTCTTTTGAATCTAGCACTTTTTCCCTGATCAGATCCTCTTGAGTGTTTTCAATTTAGGACATCTATTTAATAAGTGTCAAAGTTTTTAGAAAGTCTCCTTAAGGTAAGATTCTGGTTTATACTTTGGCTAAATATAGATTGACTCTATTATTCATCTATTTATGGTATACTTAATCCTTATGACTTACTTTTTAACAATGTTTTGGCTTTCCCTAAACCTTACTCTGAATCTCAACTTCTGATGCTTCATTATTCACTCTCCCCCTTGGGATTTTCTAACGGTCTTTTGAGGAACAGATGGTACACCCACATACTTGGAAAATAGTGGTGCAAAATCTCTAACTCCTTAAATGCATGTATAAGGTAACTTATATCATTAATATTGTTTTGACTTACCACTTGCTTTGTTGTGATTGTTGTTGTTATTGACTTCATTTATGGTTTCATACTTCCGCTTTCTTGAGGATGTACCTTCTTCACCCACACCCTCCTTTGATGGTGATTTGGTGGAAGTTGTGTCTCTTCCCACTGATGTTCCATAATCCTCCTGATGTTCTGAACAACATGATTTCTTGTGTCCTAGGATTCCACACTTATTACATTTCCATTCACATGCTCCTACATCCCTTTCTCCATTTGGATTGGGCGGAATGTTTTGAGTAGATGATAATCCCATTATTGGTTCTATTACTCCTGTTGTCCATCCATGAGTTAACTGCGGTTTTAGGCAGTTCCTTTTCATGTGTCCAGGTTCTCCACATTGGTAACATACTATCTTAGGTTTTGGACACTCCTTCAAAACGTGGCCCCGAATTCCATAGTTGTGACATATCTTCTCTGTTTTGTATGTCATAAGTGGATTCGGAAAATTCTTCATCATATGTCCTCGGACCTGACCTGTTGTGGTCTGTTTTTGAATTCTCTTTTTCTTTCTTTCAGGTGCATCAATCTCATTATCTACTGATATTTGTGCACTATCCACCAATTCCTGGAACTCCTTTGCATGCACAATCCTGAGCTGCATCTTCATAATTGCTTGTAGTCCTTTCATGAACTTATTTTGCCGTTTCGCCTACCTGTTGACTCTCTCACTAATGTACTTGGATAAACGGTTAAACTCTCGTACATGTTTCAGGACTGGAAGATTCTTTTTCTCTTCATTCTCCTTCCTTTTCCCATTGTTCCGATGAACAAATTCTTCTTGAAACTTATTTTTAAACTCAGCCCAGGTATTGACACCTCCTTCTGGAATCACAAACTTGGATTTCTTCCAATACGTGGCTGCGGTTCCGGTCAATAGATAAGTTTCATAGCGCACCTTTTCTTCATCTTTGCATCCCACACTTTTAAGCTTACGGGATTTATCCATCAACCAATTCTCCGCCTCCATAGGTTCTTCAACCATGGAAAAACTCCAGGGTTTGGTTTCTAAGAATTCCACCAGTTTAACCCTTGGACGTAATTCCTTAAATTGCTTCCCTTGCCTAACCTTTAATGTCTCCCGATAAAACCGGTTCTGCCTCTCGGTTTCAACCTTTCCTCCTTCTTCCATACTCCTCATATACTGAAGAACCTCCTCTTTGGTAGTTAAATATGGCTTTTGATTTGATCTGTCCTTCAGAATTGCCTGGTTAGCCTCCTTTTGTTGTATCACCAACATCTCATGAGCCTTCATCTTTCCAACATTAAAGTGATAATTCGCCTCTCCCTCACGCGAACCCATTTTCCCTTCTAGACCTGTACATCAAGTAAGGACTCCATGAAACATCATGCATATACCCATAAAGTTCAAACTTCATGCACATACCTAGTCACACAATAAAATCCAATAAAATCCAACAAATCCAAATATTACCTCTAGCAAACATACATCAAAAGCCTGTAGAAATAGTACTTCGAGTAAAACATCTCTTGTACTTAGGCTTTGATGTTATAAACTACAATTTTTATACATTTAGTGTATGGACTTCTACCGTTATATACCTATTTGTATGGCTCATAATGTTCTTGGCCTCTGAAATTACACCATTTGCCCATTTGCAAAGGGATAACTTTTGGTAAAATTTGATCCGACTCTAGAGATAGTTGGTTAAATCCCTCTATAATT
Source organism: Avena longiglumis (assembly GCA_030063025.1). NCBI lineage: Eukaryota > Viridiplantae > Streptophyta > Magnoliopsida > Poales > Poaceae > Avena > Avena longiglumis. The sequence continues at coordinate 442,483,959 of CP125975.1, read as the reverse complement.
GGTTATAACTTAATTATCCTTGGAGTTACATCCTAAACATCGTTCTTACATTTCTACCCTTTGTTTCTAATATTAACTGATCTAAGCATATTTATTATAACAATGAATAATTCTGAAGTGTTAACAAGTTTCATAACCTATATGGATCTACTTGTACTATAAGAATACTGTCTTGTCATTCATGCCACTATAAATTTGGCATATTACATGGGGTTAGATAAGCATAACCCTATTTATTACTCTTAATAAGATTCTATTTTTCATATAATATCTCTTAGTTAAGCAAAACATTAGTTACTTCCCCTACAATAACATGTTGTTTAAGGTTTTGGGCATACTCCTCTGGTATTTACTATTAGTATAAATATAATAACAAAGTTTTACTTCATTTCATGGCTTCTCTTAGTAAGATAACACCATGATTTACTACTCCCTTATGAGGGACTCTGACTTGGTGATATACTACTCTAGTTTAGTTATAGTATGGAATAGTTTAGTAGAAGATATATTGCCTATTTATGAAATACTGGATAGGTACTTCCTAAATTGAATAGTAGATAAGTATCATTAATAAGAAAAGAAGTAATCTAAGAACTTTAATAAGGTGTGACAAGGTTATTCTCAAGTGAATATCCATCACATGTATAAGTAAATATAGTGTATATATGATGGCTTCCTAAAGTCACTATCCAACCTACAGGTTCTACCCGTTTACTAGGTTTCCAACCTAAGGACAAAGCATATGCTCTAATACCAACTGCGGTGACCCAGCATACCACTGCATGGTGTAGTACACTATAGTCGTTGATATAACACTAATGGAACACCATTCCTTCCGCATTATATCCCTCAGAGTGGCACAACAGAAACATCGTGGGTCCAATACAACACTTTATATCACATATAGCATATTACAAAATATCCAGAGAGCTTCCTCGGACAGAGAGGAATATTATACAGAAAGAACCAGAAAGATCCACTCGGGGTTACTTTAGAAGTACTACAATTAATATACTAACTTTCATGGAGTTCCTTTCCCGCAGCGTTCGCAGCTCCTTCCCGGAACAGGGAGTAACAAGTTACAGTTCTTACACTCTGCAGAGGTGCGTTACTTTACCCATGAGAGATCTTAGCTTTGTTGCACATCCAAGTTATAGGCTCGTTCACACTTCCTTGGTATGAGGCCCAGACTAAGATCCAAGCCAATCACTGTCCTTCTCCGCGACCCCGCATACACCACAATGTTGGATGACCAAACTCAAGGTAGACTTTTCTATAGGGTTCGCAGCATAGAAAACAAAAAATTTCCTACGATGTGAACTATGTACCAAGATCTATCTATTAGATACAAACAACGGGCGGATGTATATCCGTAGAGAACATACCCTTGAAGACCGACAAAGCTTAACGAGTTTAACTCGTGGTTGATGTATACGATCTCTTGCCGATCTCAAGATCGAGAGGAAGTCCTAGCGCCGCAAATCAGCAGCGCATCCATGCTCGCACACACGTTCGAGGCACCGAGCAACCTCCGCCTCCTCGCTCCAGCGATGCAGCGGAAGCACAACTCTTTCTTGCCGAATAGCCACCGGGAACATGTATCTCGCTAGTCCGAGACCATGGGGGATAAATTCTAGAGGGGGAGAGAGATCCTTCACGAGGAGGTGTGAGTGAGAAGTGAGGAGAGGGGTGCCTTTTATAGGAGGAGGGGGGAACCCCAAGGGGGTGGCCAGCGCATGGGGGCTGCCCCCTTTCCCTCCCCTCTTCATGTTGGTGGACACTCCACTCACAAAATTCCTTTAAATTCCCTCCACTCAAAATCCCACTCAAACATGCCATTAAATTTCCACCAAATTTAATGCAAACTCTCATTAAATAAAACTCTTTTATTTTATTCAGAATTTTGTAAATTACTTTAATGAAAAACATTCACAAATAACCCGTTGCTAGAATTCTATTTCACATGCATAACCACTTTATTCAATTTCACTCGAAAACCTGTTTCGGTATCTAGTGAAATAAATTCCTGCGCTTATTCATTCTTTCAGCATGAAACTTTTGCTCCAATTGGATGTCGGTGTCTCTTAAGTGTGTCACCCTACGGTTCGTGAATAATGCGGACATGATCGAGACCCCTCTCGGATCAATAATCAGAAGCGGGATCTGGAGACCCATAACGACTCCACACATTCAACGATGACATTCTTGTGATCGTCTAACCTTTATGCTAGTATCTTAATCCCTTTGTTTCATGATATATTACATGTCCGAGATTCGATCATCGGTATCTCCATACCTAGTTTGATCTCGTTACCGACATGCACTCTTTCTCGTTCTGTGATATAACATTCTAGTGATCAAATCACTTGCTTGCAAGCTAATCAATGTGATATCACCGAGAGGGCCTGTAGTATATCTATCCGTCATCGGGATGAACAAATTCCTCTCGATCCATGAGCCTCAACATAACACTTTATTAGTTCGAATCCATCTTTATAATCACCCTGTTAAGGTGTGACGTTTGATGTTATCAAGAAACTCTTCCGGTGTTAGTGATTGACATGATCTCATGGTCTAAGGATTAGGATCACTTCGTAAGTTGTTATAGCAATATAAACTCAATGACTTTGATCGTAATGCTATACTTCGGATGAATGTTCATCACACCATTACACTAATGTTGTGATCCGTTATTAACAACATCCAATGTCCATGATCGTGAAACCTTGATCATCTTGTTAATCAACGAGCTAGTTTATGAGAGAGGCATAACTAGGAACTTTTTGTTTGTTTATTAAACACACATGTATTAACGTTTCCGTATTAATACAATTATAGCATGCAAAATAAACATCTATCATATACTTGGAATACACATAATAAACACTTTATTATTGCCTCTCAGGGCATATTCCTTGATCTCCCACTTGCACTAGAGACAATAATCTAGTTACATAGTGATAAATCTAACACCCATTGAGTTACGGTGTTGATCATGTTTTCTCTAGGGAGAGTTTTAGTCAACGGATCTGCTACATTGAGATCCGTATGTACTTCTAAATCTTTATATCTCCATCCTTGAAATGCTCGGATGGAGTGAAACCGCTTAATATGCTTGGAATGCTTGTGAGACCTTGGCTCTTTGGCATTGGCAATGGCACCATTGTTGTCACAATAGATCACCATTGGGTCCAACGCGTTTGCCACCACTCCTAGTTCGGATATGAACTCCTTCATCCAAAGCGCTTCGAGCCGCTCAAGTAGCAACATATTCGCCTCCGTTGTTGATCCCACTACCACAGGTTGTTTGGAGCTCCTACAACTAACGCTCCGCCATTCATGAGAAATACGTATCCGGATTGAGACTTAGAGTCATCCGGATCGGTGTCAAAGCTAGCGTCGACATAACACTTACGAGCTCTTCTTCACCTCCGTATACAAGAAACATATCCTTAGTTCTTCGTAAGTACTTAAGGATATTCTTGACCGCTATCCAAATGTTCAACACGGATCCGATTGGTACCTACTAGTCAAACTAATAGCATGTGCCACATCCGTCTTTTACATAGCATTGCGTACATTATAGAGCCTATGGTCGAAGCATAGGGACTTTGTCCATTATCTCTCTTTCTTCCGCCGGCGGACTTTGAGTCTTACTCAATGTCTTGCCTTGCAACATAGGTAAGAACCCCTTCTTACTTCCGTCCATTTTAAACTTCTTTAAAATCTTATCAAGGTATGTACTTTGCGATAGCCCTATTAGGCGCCTAGATCTATCTCTATAGATCTTTATGCCTAATATGTATGACGCTTCACCTAGGTCCTTCATTGAAAATTTGCTGTTTAGATAACTTTTAACACTGTTTAAAAGATCTATATCATTTCCGATCAATAATATGTCATCCACATATAGGCCCTGTTTGGTTGGGCTTTTGCGTTGGCTTTCTTGGCTTATAAGTCGAAAGCCCAGCCAAACGCACATTCGACCGAACGCGCTTATGTGCAAAGCGACGCGGAAACGAGCATCGCGGGCAAAGCACCCGCGGAGGTGCTTTTCAGGCTTTTGCTGTGCGCGTGTCCGGGTGTTTCCCTCCTTGCCCCTCGTTCCCCAATCTTCCGTCCCAGGCCGCCATCTTGCGTGCCGCCGCGCCTAGGCGAGCTCGCCACCGACCGCCCGTCGGCCTCTCCTATCCTGCTCCGTTCCGCTGGCCCCGCCTGTTCCCGGCCGTCCGCTCCATTCCCGCCGTGAGCTGCTCCGGGATGACGACGGCCAAGGCATGAGCTCGAGCGTGACGCCGAGCTGCAACACATCCAGCATCCAATGGACCACGAGGAAGCGGTCGGCGAGCTCGCCCTCAACATCCTGCAAGCTCCCCGGTCTATTCTGAATTCTGTCTACACATTAGTTATTTTCTCTATCCAAATTGGTCCTAATTAACTAGATAATGTAATAATTAACTATTTTCTCCGATCTAAATTAGTTGATTTAGATTTGTCTAGATTTGGCTGTACCTAGACAAGATTTAGTATTAGATATATCCGTATCTTGACAAATTTAAGTCAACTAATTTAGGTCAAAGAGAGTACAACATGATTATCTAGATACAAACTAATCTCTAATGCGATTAATATGGGTATATCAGGTGTTTATGGGTATATCGGGTGTTTATGAGTAAATTAAATAGTCTCAGGCTTTTATGGGTATATCAGACATTTATTCTCGCAACCACAGGTTAGACAGCTACTTGCCAAATGACTTTTACAGCTTTTTCATAGCACACAGCTGACAGCTGCTTTTCTACAACCCACAGCCCACAGCTGCTTTCAGATAAGCCACAGCACAACCAAACACACCCATAATATCAGAAATTCCACATTGCTCCCACGCACTTTCTTGTAAATACAAGCTTCTCCATAAGTTTGGACAAATCCAAACTCTTTGATCACCTCATCAAAGCGGAGATTCCAACTTCGTGATGCTTGCTTCAATCCATAAATGGATCGCTGAAGCTTGCACACCTTGTTAGCATCCTTAGGATCGACAAAACCCTTTGGTTGTATCATATACAACTCTTCTTCAATATTACCATTGAGAAACGCGGTTTTGACATCCATCTGCCATATCTCATAATCAAAATATGCAGCAATTGCTAACATAATCCTAACTGACTTTAGCATCGCTACGGGAGAGAAAGTCTCATCGTAGTCAACTCCTTGAATTTGTCGAAACCCCTTTGAGACAAGTCGAGCTTTATAGACGGTCACATTACCATCAGCATCAGTTTTCCTTTTGAAAATCCATTTGTTCTCCACGGACTTTCGGTCGTGAGGTAATTCCACCAAGTTCCAAACTTGATTTTCATACATGGATTCCATCTCGGATTTCATGGCTTCTAACCATTTGTTGGAATCCGGGCTCATCATCGCTTCTTCATATGTCGCAGGGTCATCATTTTCATCAACCATGAAATTCATGACAGGATTTCCGTCTGACTCGGGGCTGCGCATCCTGTTTGACCTGCGAGGTTCGATAGTACTCTCTTTCGGAGTTTCATGATCATTATCATTAGTTCCCTCTTCAACAGGTGGAGCCAACTCCGGAACAACTTCCGGCGCTGCGCTACTCGCCATACTTTGAAGAGAAGGTTCCACAACCTCTTCGAGTTCTACCTTCCGACTACTCACACCTTTCACGAGAAACTCTTTCTCTAGAAAGGATCCATTCTTGGCAACAAAAACCTTGCCCTCGGATCTGTGATAGAAGGAATACCCAATAGTTTCTTTAGGGTATCCTATGAAGACGCATTTTTCCGCTTTGGGTTCGAGTTTATCCGGTTGAAGTTTCTTCACATAAACATCGCATCCCCAAACTTTAAGAAATGACAGCTTAGGTTTGTTTCCAAACCACAATTCATACGGTGTCTTTTCAACGGATTTAGATGGTGCCCGATTTAAAGTGAATGCAGCAGTTTCTAGTGCATAACCCCAAAATACCAACGGCAAGTCCGTCAGACATCATAGATCGAACCATATCTAATAAAGTACGATTACGTTCGACACACCATTTCATTGTGGTGTTCGGCAGTGTGAGTTGTGAAACAATTCCACACTCTTTCATGTGAGTGCTAAACTCGTAACTTAGATACTCACCTCCACGGTCGGACCGTAGAAATTTGATCTTTCTATTACGATGATTTTCCACTTCATTCTGAAATTCCTTGAACTTTTCAAAGGTTTCAGACTTGTGTTTCATCAAGTAGATATAACCGTATCTACTCAAATCATCCGTGAAAGTAACAAAATAACGATATCCACCTCGCCGACACACTCATTGGACCACATACATCGAATGTATGATTTCCAATAAATCATCTGCTCCATTGAACCGAAACGGCGTTCTAGTCATCTTGCCCATAAGGCTTGGCTCACATGTATCAAATGATTCATAATCAAGTGATTCCAAAAGTCCATCCGAATGGAGCTTCTTCATGCGTTTAATGCCAATATGACCTAGACGGCAGTGCCACATATATGCGGATATATCATCATTAAGTTTAATCCTTTTAGCATCAACATTATGAATATGTGTAACATTATCATCGAGATCTAATAGAAATAAACCATTCATTATCGGTGCATGACCATAAAAGATTTCATTCATATAAATGGAACAACCATTGTTCTCGGATTTAAAAGAATAACCACTTCGCATCAAACACGATCCAGATATAATGTTCATGCTCAGTGCAGGCACCAGATAACATTTATTCAAGTTTATAACTAATCCCGGCGGCAAGTGGAGAGGCAGCGTTCCGACGGCGATCACATCAACGCTTGATCCATTGCCGACACGCATCTTGGCCTCACCCCTTGCTAGCGGTCGCTTGTGCCGCAGCCCCTGATTCGAGTTACAAATATTATCAACTGAACCGGTATCAAATACCCAGGTGCTACCTCGAGCACTAGTCAAGTACACATCAATAACATGTATATCGTATATAACTTTGTTTGCCTTGTCGGCCTTCTTGTCTGCCAAATACTTGGGGTAGTTGCGCTTCCAGTGGCCAGTCCCCTTACAATAGTAGCACTGGTTATCAGACTTAGGTCCAACTCGGGGTTTCTTTTCAGGCACGGCAACCGGCTTTCCGCCCTTACTTCCCTTCCGTTTTCCATTCTTGTCTTTCTTGAAACCAGTGTTCCTATTGATCATCAACACTTGATGTTCCTTTTTGATCTCCACTTCTGCAGTTTTAAGCATTGTGAGCTCGGGAGAGACTTCTTCATGCCTTGCATATTATAGTTCATCACAAAGCTCTTATATCTAGGTGGCGGACTGCGAACACGATGGATGCCTAAGTCAATGGGAATCGTTATTCCCAAGGACACAAGCTTATCGGCGTAACCCGACATCTTGAGTACATGCTCACTAACGGACTGTGCTCTTCCATCATGCAGCTAAAGAACTTTTCTAAGTTGTAGCTCTCTGACAGCATGTGTGTCGAAAATCATTTTCAACTCACCCATTGTATCAAAAGCATTGCCGTTTTCGAAACGCTTTCGAAGTTCCGGCTCTAGCCCATACAATATGCCGCAATGAACTAAGTTGTGGTCCTCCTGACGAGTCTAATAGACATTCTTCTCCTCATCAGGGGCATCCTCAAAAGGTGGGGGGCCTAGTGGCGCTTCTAGCACATATTGCTTTTGTGCAGCAGAGAGGAGAATCCTCAAATTCATGTCCCATTCGGTAAAGTTGCTACTGTTCGTTGCAAGTTTCTCTTTCTCCATGAACACATTGAAATTAAAAGCAGGTGGTGCCATCTACAACAGAATTTGTAAAGTTTAGACTAAGTGTATGATAGATTGAGTTCAACTAATCCATATTACGAATGAACTCCCACTCAAAAACGACATCCCTCGTGCCTTTTTGGTGATTACATGAACCAAATCCACTATACCAAGTCCAATCATCACGTGAGTCGGTATAGCTTCAAAGGCGAGCATCAAATGGGCATCATATCAACTATATGACTCATGCTTAACCTTTCGGTCCGTGTTTCGAGGCCATGTCTGTACATGCTAGGCTCGCCAAGTTAGAACCTTAGTATTCGCGTGTGTAACTGTTTTACACCCGAAATATGGTCGTGGATCCAAGAACACCCGATCATCACATGATGTCTTGGAGCGACGAAAACATAATCGGTGCATACTAAAGGAAGAACACATTCTTATCTTGATATTTAAATGAGGGATCATCTTATTATGCTAACAAAGCGCTAAACAAGCAATATAAGATGCTATCAAACATCATATGTTTATTAGTGAAATGATATGGTTCCCGCAGATGATCTCTATCATGTGCATCGTGGTATGATCACTATCATACCTATATGTGTAAATCCAAGGTCTATGGATTTTACACGCTATGTGTGTTGTAAGAGTATCATCTCATACTTCTACTTACAACACTACCATATCATAACACTAGCCCAGCAATAATCTAAACTAGACGCCTCTAATTTATCCATTGCAAGTTTTACGTGGCTTAGGGATTTTGAGATAGAACCGTTCCTACCTACGAACATGAACCACAACGAGGATAATCAAATTGTTGACAACTCGCTTGCAAAATAGATATTGACTATAGTAGGATAGACAGACACCCGCTAGCCAATTATGCAAACTAGTTGCATGTCAAGCGTGGAACAGGTCTCATGTGCGAGGACATGTAAAGTTTGTCCGGGCCGCTTCATCCCACTATGCCACCAATATCCAAAATTACAACAAAGGAGCAACAACAAGATCATCATCGCCCACATACTCATATGTGTACTACCCGTGTAAAGTATCTACGCATAGATCCGGCTCTGATACCACTGTAGGGTTCGTAGCATAGAAAACAAAAATTTTCCTACGATGTGAACTATATACCAAGATCTATCTACTAGATACAAACAACGGGCGGATGTATATCCGTAGAGAACATACCCTTGAAGACCGACAAAGCTTAACGAGTTCAACTCGTGGTTGATGTAGACGATCTCTTGCCGATCTCAAGATCGAGAGGAAGTCCTAGCGCCGCAAATCAGCAGCGCATCCGTGCTCGCACACACGTTCGAGGCACCGAGCAACCTCCGCCTCCTCGCTCCAGCGATGCAGCGGAAGCACAACTCTTTCTTACCGAATAGCCACCGGGAACATGTATCTCTCTAGTCCGAGACCATGGGGGATAAATTCTAGAGGGGGAGAGAGATCCTTCACGAGGAGGTGTGAGAGACAAGTGAGGAGGGGGATCCTTTTATAGGAGGAGGGGGGCACCCAAGGGGGTGGCCACCGGCCATGGGGGCTGCACCCTCCCATCCTTCATTCATGTGGGTGGACACTCCACTCACAAAATGCCCTTTAAATTCCCTCCACTCAAAAGTCCACTCAAATTCCCATTAAATTTCCACCAAATTTAATGCAAACTCTCATTAAATAAAACTCTTTTATTTTATTCAGAATTTTGTCAATTACTTTAATGAAAAACATTCACAAATAACCCCTTGCTAGAATTCTATTTCACATGCATAACCACTTTATGCAAATTCACCCGAAAACCTGTTTCGGTATCTAGTGAAATAAATTCCTGCGCTTGTTCATTCTTTCGGCATGAAACATTTGCTCCAATTGGATGTCGGTGTCTCTTAAGTGTGTCACCCTACGGTTCGTGAATAATGCGGACATGATTGAGACCCCTCTCGGATCAATAATCGAGCGGGATCCGAGACCCATCGACTCCCACATTCAACGATGACTTTCTTGTGATCGCTTCGAACCTTTTACGCTAGTATCTTAATCCCTTTGTTTCACGATATATTACATGTCCGAGTTTTGATCATCGATATCTCCATACCTAGTTTGATCTCGTTACCGACATGCAATCTTTTCTAGTTCCTGTGATATACCATTATAGTGATCAAATCTCCCGCTTGCAAGCTAATCAATGTGATATCACCGAGAGGGCCCCAGTATATCTATCCGTCATCGGGATGAACAAATTCACTCTCGATCCATGAGCCTCAACATAACACTTTATTAGTTCTGAATCCATCTTTATAATCACCACATTACGGTGTGACGTTTGATGTTATCAAGAAACTCTTCCGGTGTTAGTGATTGACATGATCTCATGGTCTAAGGATTAGGATCACTTCGTAAGTTGTTATAGCAATATAAACTCAATGACTTTGATCGTAATGCTATACTTCGGATGAATGTTCATCACACCATTACACTAATGTTGTGATCCCGTTATTAACAACATCCAATGTCCATAATCAGGAAACCTTGATCATCTTGTTAATCAACGAGCTAGTTTATGAGAGAGGCATAACTAGGAACTTTCTGTTTGTTTATTAAACACACATGTATTAACGTTTCCGTATTAATACAATTATAGCATGCAAAATAAACATCTATCATATACTTGGAATACACATAATAAACACTTTATTATTGCCTCTCAGGGAATATTCCCTTCATTTATGGCCTTGGTATGATTAGTATAAGTGTGCTATAGCCCCTGCCTAGGATGCAAAGGCTGAGGCCCTAACGGTGATTGAAACAGATGCTATATTTTATCTTTTTAACTCAATGATGAGACTAGCATAGCACTTCTATGCTAGTCTAAGAGTTCTCCCAATCTCAACAAAAACTCTATGTTTAAATCTGATTAAATCATGTATTGATTGAGTTGTGGTCTATCAACCTAATGCATGTAGATCTGCTGGTATGTGGCTGTGCACCTTGTCTTGTGGATGTGCTACCAAGGAATCTCCTTGTATTGATGTTGCTCCACTTCCTCTTGATAAACTTGGTCTGCTCCTGCCCTTTCCTTCTTGTGCTCCTGTCTTGGCCTGTTTTCTAAACTCCACTAAGTAACCATGTTGGTGATAGTGGTATTGGGTGATTTGTTGAGAAGAATCTAGTGATGAACTAAAGTGAACTGGGGTGGTTTTTCTTTTGAGCTAAACAAGGTGTGTGGGGTATTCTAAGCAGCTTCTTGTTACCAGCTACGGGTGTGCTCTCTTCTTTTTACTACCTGTGATGCCTCTAATGCTTGACAGCACAACAGCATGCATGTATGAGTAAGCTGCTTACAGCTGGGTCCCATATGGTGCAGGTTTCCATTTAGGAAACTTGTGCCTATGGATGAGCTTGGTTGGAGGATATTTTCTATGGAGCACTTGTGCTGGAAGTTTGGTATTACCTTAAGTTGAGCTATCATTTTGGATGTTGCCAAGTAGATTCTTAGTGAGCCAATGATGTTGTACTAAGGCAAAAATACTGATATGAACAGATGCTACTTTTTTGGTGAAACTTGCCCCTTTCTAAAATTTTGCTCAACGATGAATTTTTAACAGTGCAACTCACTGTTCACTTCTGAGAGCAAACTAACCACTAATCCTTCTTTATTTTACTTTTGTTTTGTTTTGTTTTCTTTTTCTTTTTGTTGTGTTTTCAGGAAATGAATATCAAGAAGAAAATGCCAGATTATGTAGGGATAAAAGAATAGTAGTTTAGGAATTTATTAGTATCAAATATTGTAATTTATTTTTTTGTTTGATAATATTGTAAAAAAACATTGTATTATTGTATTCAATTCAATAAAGTTTACTTATTTCCTTTCTTATTTGTTTTCTAATTGTAAAGACAATGTCTTATATAAAGAATTCTTTTATTTATCTATTGTAAAATAATACTATATATGCATATATATTTATATTAATAAAGAATCCTTGTTATATTATTTATGTAATCATTTTATTTCAAGTTATTAAAATATTTCTAATTTCCATTTGTGTATCTTATAAATTCATTTGAATTTCATGTTTGAACAAATTAGAAAACAAATAAGAAAGGAAATAAGTTACATGTTTGAACAAATTACCTCTCGAAACAAAGAATTCTACAAAGGTCATGTCGAAATCTATCGCACTTGCTACGAAGTTTCCTTCAGTATAAGAGAGATCCCGATCCCTCCATAGCTCTTTTAGTTTTGCGTGAAAATTCCCCGTATTTTCTTATGCATGAATGCAATCCACAAACCCGTGTCCTCTCTATTTCTAGGTGCTAATCCTAGGATGTTACAAAGGGCCATGTCCCTTCAAGCCATTTAAAACTCTTGCAGCTGCTGCACCCTAGCACTCCACCCCTTCTGCATGACCAGAGCACACCAGCAGGACCCACTCCACCACCCACCTAAACCTATCCCTAGCCAGCATTCCCTCAATGCTCTCCATGTACCATGTCCACACTACACCCCTCTCCCTCGATTTATAAGGCCAGAAGCCTGAGCTTCTCCCTCTCTCTGCTCATTTTCTTCCACTCACCACACCCGAACTCCCCATCCTCTCCCCTGCCCTGGCTTGCTCGAATGAAGGAGAAAAATGGCCTCCTGGCCATGGACAAGAATTGAGCCCCGAGCTCCCCTCTCCACTCCTCCCCCTCTCCATGTCACTCTACTCAAGTCCCCTTGATCCCCTCTATCTAACCATGCCCTTTTTCTGCCCCAGGACCCTCGGTATCATCGGCGGCGGCGAGCTCCCGAGCATCTTCCCGTGGGCGTCATCACGCGAAGAGGTTCCCGACGCCAAACTCGCTACTGTCTCCCCTCATTGGGACCGCCGTCATGCACCTCGTCGCCCCATCACCCCCTCGTCGCTGCTCCAGCCGTCTGGTGAGCCCCTGCCTAACCCCGACGCCATCTAGGGTTTCCACTCGGTGGCGCCCTTCCTTGCGGGGACGATGACCCTCCAGCCATCGATCTCCCATCAGATCGAACGGCCAGGGCGCCCCCGTAACCCTTCACTCCCTTTCTCCGCTGACGGGCCGGCCCAGATAGGCCGGAAGCTGCTATTCCCCGTGAAGGAGCGCCCCGGGTGGTCCGATTTTCCCTAGCATGGCCTAGTTCGCCCCAGATCTGGCCCGCAAACCTCTCAGTCCCCACTTTTTCCTTTAAATCAAAATTCCAGATCTAAATATTGGTGCTTAGGTTTAAATCAAAATAAAAATGGAATTGTCCTAAATAAATTTAGATATGATTTTTCACAGGTACCTAAGCCTCCTCACTAACATGTAGACCAGGTTTTTGGGAAAAATGTTGTACAGATAAATCCTAGAAAATGAAGTATCCAAATATATTCCTTCCACTAATAAATGATTTCAGAGAGTTTGGTATTTCCAAATGGAGTAAATACAAATTTTACTAAAATATATTATTCATACCTTGCCTGTCCCACTGGCCCCACATAAAATTTCTTCCTAGATTACCTGTAGCAAAAATAATCAAAATAAGGCATTTCCGATTTTAGAAATTTCTCTAGGTCAAACCAAAGGAGGTTTTGGCCAAATTCCAACTGCCAGTAAACCTCTATACCAATAAGTACCAAAAACCAGGAGCCCAAGATTTATTTAGGTTTTATTGAATTTTGGTGAATTAAACATTTTTGTGCATGGTTTGTTCACCAATAAATTCACCATTTGATTTCAGTAAATCCAAAAAGGGTGATTCCAATTTCTACAGAATAGTAATCAAAATACCTAACATGTTTCCCTGGAATCACATCAAAAGCTTCTGTAGTTTAAATATGATGAAAAAGACAAATTTCATCCAATACTATCTTTGGGTATTTATCAAGGGCATTCTGGTAATTTTTTTGAGTTGATTCCAACTCTAAGTGAATCAGTACATCAAATACTATCTAATCGTACAAGTAAATAATTTTTGAAGCTCCAGGACAATTCTGGTTAATTATTTCCCAAAACTAGAGTTTTATTCAGTATAAAATCCATTATAAATCAATGGAAATTGATAAAATAGTGAAACCACTTTTGTTGGATTCATTTTATCAACACCTATCTGAGGGTATCATGTTTTCACATTGATCTCATACAGATCAAACCCTTGGTCAAAAACCCTCTCTTAGGTAGTTCCTAGACTTTAAACCCAAAAGGATCCCTTTTTCCTATGCCCCCAAATCTTCTCCCAATCCAATCAAATCATTCCCCAATACCCTAATGATATATATCATGTAATTATACTTTGCTTGTTGTATGGTTTGATGCTTGTATGCCTTGTACTGAATGTAGTGTTGTTTGTTTGCATGTATGCCCGATAATGGCGATAGTTGTGATTGTGTGCCGTCGAGAAGAAGGAAGCCTCGAAGCGTTTTTCTCGCTACCATTATTATTATTGGTTTTCTGGTATTCTAAATAAGTCACGGGAAATCTCACTGGTCACAGGCAAGCCACCTTCTTTCTCATATGCCTTGTCCTATTATTTTACCTATGCATGTTTTATCTACTCGTTTATGCAAATTGCATTGTTTCACTATTTTATGTTTTATGTGGGGAAATGTTTCGCTCCTCCAAACCATTACCCCTTAGTACCATTAGCTAAAACCCATATTATGATACCTACCTGCCCCTAATATGATAGATGGTGTAACACACCGTGCCCCCTTGGAAACCCTGTTTTAGCCAAAGCAGAAACTATGGGATGGGAAGACCCCGGAAAAAGGTTACAAAAATGTTTTATGAAAAAACCTTGGTGAGGTTTGTCCTACCAAGTGATGTTTAAAATGAGAAAGGTTTTTGGTTTACAAAATGGTCGGACAAATGATGGAGGAAAAATGTTTACGAAAACGCACCCGGTTCAGTTTTCCTAGAACAATTAACCCGTGCAACCACATTACTCTGGAATGGGACGGGGCTGGGCTGGAAGTTTGTCTAATCCGGTACAGGTGTCTCAAACTACTACGGGGGAGAACAAATTCCCGGAGGCTGGGCTTTCCCTTGTAAAGGCCCTTGTGAAACATCAGTCTGGGAAGGTAAATACCGTCTAATGGCGGCCAGACGATACTATGAACCCCTCATTGAAAGCACACACCCTGCGGGGTGCAAAACGCGCTCCGATTGGCCGTGTCCATGGTCATGGAAAGTTGGGAAGGTTGCTATAGAGTTCTACTGGTTTTGTTTTCAGAAAGGACTTCGGAAAAAGCAATGGCTTGGAAATGATTTGACCATGATATGGTCGGGAAAAAGGAGGAAGGAGTTTGACCGGAAGGAAAAACAAACGGGTGACCCAAATCCTAGTGTTTTCTTGAAAAAATTCAAAAAGGTTTCCAAAATTTTTTACAAAAGTTTTTCAACAAAGATATAGAGATACGCGATATCTACAAGAGAAACTAATTTATAAAAGAAACTCTTATGGAACCATCCTACCACAACCATATTGCATATCCTTTATTTCTTGTTCTCTTAACGTGGTTTTGCGAGTACATTCAAAGTACTCACCGGCATTGTCCCTGTCTATTTACTTGGCCAGACTTTCAGAAACAAGAGGAACGATGGAGTTTGCTGATGTCTATGCGAGCTAGGTCGTATCCCTAGTCAGTTGCCTGTAGGTTAAGGCATGACACGGGCTCTGCACTTGAATACTTCCGCTATTGTCGTTGTATCGCCATAATGGCAATAATGTAAGTACTTGTATTCGCTAATTATGGATGTTGTAATGATACTTGTCGGTTATGCCCACGGCTCACTAATCATGGGAACGTGACTTGCAGGCATAACGGGTATTCTCGGACCATAAATCCGGGGTGCCACAGCGGCCACACCTAGGGCTGGCACGGGTCCCCCTAGGGCGCGCTGCCCTATGGTGTGGCCCCCTCGGGCGTCCACCGACATCGCCCCTTCGCCTATATAAACACCCTGAGGCATAAACCCTAAGCACCCGATCATAAATCCATGAAAGAGTCCGTAGCGGCCACCACCATCATCCCTAGATTGGGGGGGTTTGAAGCTCTTCCCGGCACCCTTCCGGAGGGGAGAGATCATCCCGGAGGCCTTCTTCATCACCATGCCAGCCTCCGGAGTCATGTGTGAGTAGTTCACCCTTGGACTATGGGTCCATACAGTAGCTAGATGGTTGTTTATCCTCTTTTGTGCTATCATGTTTAGATCTTGTGAGCTCCGTTCATGATCAAGATCATCTATTTGTAATGCTACATGTTGTGTTTGTGGGGATCCGATAGATATTGAGTACTATGTTAGATTCATTATTGATTCTATCATGTCTATGTTATTTGTGATCTTGCATGCTCTCCGTTGCTAGTAGATACTTTGGCCAAGTAGATGCTTGTCACCCCAAGAGGGAGTATTTATGCTCGATAGTAGGTTCATGCCTCTAGTAATCTGGGGAAGTGACAGAAATCTCTAAGGTTGTAGGTGTGCTATTAATACTAGGGAGAAAACAAATATCCTTTGTCCAAGGGCAATTGTATTGTTTACTTTACACACTTTGTTTAATGCAATTATATGTTTCTTGCAACTTAATACTGGAAGGGGTTCGGATGATAACCTGAAGGTGGATTATTAGTCATAGATGCAGTTGGATTACGGTCTATATATCATGTTGTAATGCCCAAACAAATCTCGTAGGAATGAAGATGTCTAGTATATGTATTGTTATGCATTTTGAATCTGTCAATTGCCCCGCTATAATTTGTTCACCCAGCATGTTATTTATCTTATGGAGAACACCTCTAGTGAACTGTGGACCCCGGTCCATTCCTTACCATTGATATGCCATCTATTGTTTACCGTTTACTATTTACTTTCTATGAGCAATCACTATCTTCCACACTATACATTTAATCATTTGTTTTCAACAAACCTGTGAGATTGACAACCTCACTTTAAGTTGGGGCAAAGTACTGTGGTTGTGTTGTGCAGGTTCCAAGTTGCTAGCAACACCTTGGAGCTGTTTCCTTACTCCTACTAGTTCGATAACCTTGGTTTCATAACTGAGGGAAACTTGTTGTTGTTCTCATCATACCTTCCTCTTAGGGTACCCAACGAACTCTACATATCTGAGCCATCAAGGCCTAGGTGAGGTGAAAAGCGACGATGATGTGCATAGGGAAGCAAGGCGCGATACTGAGAGAGATGAAATATTTCTGGCTTGGTTTGTCGGTAAAGCTTGTTTCACCTCCCAGCATTGGCGCATGCAAAAATCCCCAATATTGTCTTTTTACACTGGTGGTGCTAGGGTCGCATATCTTCGGCACTGGTTGTTCCCTTCTAATGTGTCACTAGATTGCCCTCGTCTCCTAGAGAAACCCATCTCCTTCTTCTCTGGTGAGGGATCTACAACATCTTCTCCAGCGAAGACATGGGATCTTATCCTTCTCCGACCTCGAATCCTCTCACTTGTCTCACACGGTAGAGATTAATCACCCCTACCCTACTCTTTGTTTACACCGTTAGTGGATAACATGTATGGTCGATTTTGCCAATACTTATGGTAGATCGATTTTATTAGATCGGGAAGATGAATCTTATCAATTAGGCAATGACCTTATAGAGAACTTGTCGTTGTCCAATTGGTAGCATCCCACGGTCATCCTTGCGTGCTTATGTGAGTAGACAGGTTTGTGCTCTAGGATCCACGGAATTAGCGCTTAGATCTCCTCCTATCTTACTATATAGCCAAAGGGGGGGGGTCTTCTCTCTACCTGTCTCTTTTTGTAGTTCTCTGCAAGGAACTATCCTAATAAGAATGCCAAGGAATTGTTCCATATGATACGCTCTAGCCCTAGACTTACACAGTTGAGAGGACATTTACTACATTGAAGAATAGATTAAGGATCCTTTACCAGAATCCATTCCACCTTTACAGCCCCAAGTTAAGCTAGATCTTTCGTGTTGCATTCTTCACAACTGCATTTCAGGGTTTGGTCTTTGATGAGCATGTGCTAATGAGGAACATGTAATAACTCATGACATTGCCTCTAGTGATGGTGTCAAACAATTGGATAATGAAGCTTCGAAGACCAAGAATATGGAGTGTAAAGGTACACCAGGTCAAGAAGAAGAAGAAGAAAATGTCTTTCGTAAGACGATGAACTTTTTATACGGTACGCTCTAGACGAGCCCGACTTTGAATTAACAAAGCCATTAAACGGCCAGGGATTACACAAGTCCACCAAACAACAAAAGAATGATACAAGAGCACACTCCAAACATAGTACAACTCAACACTAAAAACAAATACTAAAGAAAAATAAAAGAGAGCACAACTTGCTAAAGCAAAAACCACCACTCATCGACACCAAGAACACCAACTAGTAGAGGCATGGCAAGGCACTGCCATGGATTAGACTGAAAGTATTGGACAAGGACAACATCTGAGGCCGGAAGCACCAGAACACCTTCCTGATCCCATGCTGAAGGTGTCGAACCATCAAACGTGGGAGAAGGTGACCCGAGAGCTGGAGAGGTGCTAGGATCGAGACCTAGAGCAGTCACAAAGCACGACCACCTTGATAAGGAGGGAACAATACTGTTGCCACACAGACCTATCCTTGGACATCTGAGAGTACCAGGAAAGCCACTAGGAGCAACTACAAAGGAAGGGGTAGAAGGTCAACGAGCCACAACCGCTCGAGAACCAAAGCCACCCAAATATCGCATCTTCTACTTCCTCACCGGAACCCCAACCTCCCCAAGCAGCGCCTCCAAGGAGGACTTGGCACACAACGCGTTGACACAATCCAATCTACGAGATTTTGGACTTTCTTCTGGGAGGCGAGTTGGGGGTGAAAAGGAGGAACCACAGCCACACCTCCAAGGAGGAAGAATGGTGCCTGAGGAGCATCGTCATCGCTGAGCCGGACGAGCCTGCCTAGGGTTTCCCCGGTCTAGGGCTACCCACCAGTCACCACCAAGTTACAGAGCGGGCAACATAGCCGCATATGCAGGAACCGCGGGAGAGAGAGAGAGAGAGAGAGAGAGAGAGAGAGAGAGAGAGAGAGAGAGAGAGAGAGAGAGAGAGAGAGAGAGAGCATCATGAGAGGAAAGCTCCGGGTTGCAGCTGTAGGGGTTTATAGCATGGAAAACAAAAAATTCTACCGCATGAACACACACAAGCCAAGATCTATCTACTAGATTGTAGCAACGAGTCGATAGAGTACTCACCCTCGAAGATTCCAAAGTGGTTAATAAGAGCAGATTCTCGTGGGTGATGTAGTCGTTCACTTGCCGATCTCAAGATCATGTAGACGATCCTTCCGGCGCCACGTCCTGGCAGTTCTCCGGCAGTCGGTCACACGTTTGGTACTCGATGAAGACCTTCCTCTCCTTTGTTCTAGCAGGCAACAAAGGTTGTAGCTCTCTCCTCGCGATTCCGGCAGCACGACGATGTCGTGTCGAAAGTAGAGGGGAGATCCCGCAGGGCTTCGCCTTAAGTCAGAGCATGCAGGATGGAGTAGAGGGTTTCCCCGGCGTCTAGGTTTTAGAGGACGGAGAGGAGGAGCTAGGCCGGCGGCGGAGGCACAGCGGCTTGGCGGCGGCTAGTGGGGTTGGGGTCATTGTGGTGTTGGTATTGGGGCAGCCCCTCCCCTCTATTTATGAGAGGGAGGGACAGCTAGGGGAGGGGGAGGTTGTATCCTCCCCCAACTCCCTCTCCTTGGCGCACGCGGTGGAGGGGGAGGAGGTTTCCTCTCCTCCCTCCACCAGGAACCATTGTCCCAATTTGACTATTCAAACTTGCCTTTTGACTTTCAATTTTGGAGTTTGATTTCTTTCTTTTAAAGGCCCAGCCAAGTGACCTAGGACATGATGCAATCATTCCACTTAGTCATGACACATTCATGTACCCTTCCCCTTCTGGTTCGGTGAACCTTCTAGACCCTTCTAGATCATTCCGGTGAAAACACCGAAATCATTCCCGAACTTCAAAATTGGACTTTCCTTATATGAATCTTATTCTCCGGACCATTCCAGATATCCTTGTGATATCCTGGATCCCATTCTAGACTTCGAACAACATTATTTCTTCTTACTCACATTCCATATCTACTAAACAACATTGAATCCTTAAGTGTGTCTCCCTACGGTTTGTGTATTATGCAGACATGACCGAGACTCTTCTCCGATCAATAACCAATAGAGGAATCTGGAAATTCATATGGCTCCCACATATTTATACAATTACTTTGCAATTGAATGAACCATTTACATACGATACCAATTTCCCTTTGTCTCGCGATATTTTACTTATCCGAGGTTTGATCGTCGGTATCTCTGCATACCTAGTTCAACCTTGTTACCGATAAGTACTCTTTACTCGTTCCTATGATATGTGATCCCTTGTGAGCCGGTCACATGCTTGCAAGCTAATTGGATGACATTCCAACAAGAGGGCCCAGAGTATATCTATCCGTCATATGGATGGACACATCCCACTCTTGATCCATGTGCCTCAACACATACTTTCCGAACACTCAATGCCACCTTTATAACCAACCAGTTACGAAGTGGTGTTTGATGTCATCAAAGAATCCATCTGGTGATGGTTATTAGCATGATCTCATGGTCGAAGGAATTAGGTTACTATGTATTTGAAAGCTTATAGCAAACGAACTATTGAAATGACTTGATCTTTATGCTATGCTTATCTATAGGAGTATGTCCATCACACCATTCTCCTAATAATATGATATTTTTGTTAATAACATCTCAATGTTCATGATCAGGAAACCATGATCATCTACCAACCAACAAGATAGTAATGTAAAGAGGCTTTACTAGGGACTCTAACAAGTTTACAAATCACACAAGTATTAATGTTTTTGGTTAATACAATTGTAGCATGAATGTAAACATTTATCATAAACACAAAGATAAAATAATAACTACTTTTATTATTGCCTCTAGGGCATATCTCCAACAGTATCCCACTTGCACTAGAGTCAACTAATCTAGATTACATGGTAATACACCGAACACCCATGGCTGTTTGGTGCTAGTCATGTTTTGCCCTCGGGAGAGGTTTAGTCAACGGATCCGCCACATTCAAATCTGTGTCTACTTTGCAAATCTTTATGTCACCATCTTGGACATGCTCTCGAATAGCATGAAAACGTATCTTGATATGCTTTAGCTTCTTGTGTGACCTTGTCTCCTGCGCATTGGCTATGGCACCCATGTTATCACAATAGATAGACATTGGGTCCAGCACACTGGGAACCACACCGAGCTCTGTAATGAACTCCTTCATCCATATCGCCTCTTGTGAATCCTTCGAAGCAGCTATGTATTCCGATTCAGTTGAAGATCTCGCCCCAACGCTTTGCTTTGCACTCCTCCAGCTCATTACTGCACCATTCAAAGTAAATACGTATCCAGATTGAGATTTAGAATCATCCGGATAGGTGTTCCAACTAGCATTGGTGTAACCATTAACAACGATATGTTCATCACCTCCATAAGAAAGAATCATATCCTTAGTTCTTCTCAAGTACTTAAGGATGTTTTTGACCGCTGTCCAATGATCCACTCCTGGATCACTTCGATGTCTGCTAGTCAAACTAACAGCATATGCAATGTCGGGTCTAGTACATAGCATGGCATACATGATAGATCCTATGCATGAGGCATAGGGAGTCTTACTAATCCTCTCTTTATCTTCTTCCGTAGAGGGACTTTGAGTTTTACTCAAGGTCGTATTGGGCAACATGGGCAAGAACCCTTTCTTGCTATCTTCCATTCCAAACCTCTTTAGAACTTTGTCCAAATATGTACTATGTGAAAGTGATATTAGGCGTCTCGATATATATCTATAAATATTTATGCCTAATATGTAAGCAACTTCGCTAAGATCCTTCGTTGAAAAACTATTATTCAAATAATCTTTGACACTATTAAGAAGGTCTACATCATTCTCAATCAACAATATGTCGTCCACATACAGTACTTTTTTTTGTACCTCATGATAGTAGGGGGAAACCCTACTGCCTCATTTTCTTATAAGGAAGGGGAGTTTACATCAAGATCATACAAAAATTGGGATGCCAAGGAGGCATTCAAAAGTAAAAGAGAGGAAAAAAATAGAAAAGTTACAAAGAGGCTATAAAACTGTGTATGGATGGATGCAAATCCTCCCTGTTCCTATGCACCAGTAGACCAAAATCATCAATAAATTTGACTTTCCAAGACTGGATTGTGGGGGTAATAGCCTTAAAGTAGAGATTATTCCTGTCTTTCCAAATATTCCAGGTCCCCAACATGAATTTTTCCATGAACATGTCACTATTATTGTTTCTGTTCTCTTTAGCCTCAGAGTTATGTCCAATCTATTTCCTTCGTTATGCCAATACATCCCCAGTTTATTCCAACATTCCTTACTGAAAGGGCAGTGAAAAAATAGGTGCTCAACTGTTTCTTTAGGAGGGTTTCTGCATAGGATACACCTATATCCTGACTCTAAGAGCATATTTTTTCGTTTCAACAAATTTCTGGTATTCAACCTATCTGATAAAAGTAGCCAGCAGAAGAATTTTACTTTTGGAGTACATTTGGCTCTCCAAATCCAATTAAAAGCAGCATGCGGCTTAATATTCCTGAAACAAAATTCATAATATTTCTTGGAGGAATATGAATCAGAGCCCCAAACATAAGTCCATAAATCCTGAGGTGTATCTCCAAAATCAGTGTCTCTGACATCAGGTTGAAGCTAATTAATTTCTTCAAATGCTTCAGTGGAGACAGGAAGAAAAAAGTTTGCAGAGAGACTAGTGGACAATAAAAAATACTTAACATATACATCTTCATTTAAAGCATAGGAGTAAGCTCTAGGAAACTTTTCAGCTGCAATTGCTCCCAACCATTCATCCTTCCAAAATAAGACAGTCTCACTAGTACCAACCTGACAAGATGTAATTCCTCTGAAGATGGGCCTAAGTTTAGTAATATCCTTCCACCAGAAATAACCACAAGGGGCCATAGCATGTGGAACCTTTTCTTGGTAATAAGATTTCCAGAGAAGTGTCACCCAAGGAGTGTAAATCCTATTATAAAATTTGTGTAAATGCTTCAGGAGAAGGGCTTGATTCTGAATTTTTAAATTGAGAATACCAGTACCTCCTTTATTTTTTGGCCTACAGACCTTATACCATGCCACTAAAGAATGACATTTTTCACCATCCTCAGTCTTTTTATTCCACAGACAGTGTCTCCTAATTTTTTCCACATGCTAAATAATTTTTGAATGAATATTCAAAGAGCACATTGGAAACATGGCAATCGAGGTTAGCAGGGAGTTAATGACAGTTACTATACCACTATAGGCCATCATCATGAATGATGCAGACATTTTCCTCTTAATCCTGTCAACTAATGGCATAAGATCAATGACAGAGGGATTATTAGTCCCCATAAGGTAGCCCCAGATAAGTAAAGGGCATCTGACCAATGTTACAGCCAAAAGAAGCAGCATAGTTTTGGGCTTTCTCATTAGAGATGTTGATAGGAATCATGGAGGATTTGTGGAAATTAATATGTAGTCTAGTGGAAATTGCATACTGTATCAGAATCTCCTTCATCACATTAATTTGAATATGACAAGCAGGCATTATAATTAATGTGTCATCAGGATATTGGAGAACAGGAAAATCCATACCATAGTCAGGAGAGAAAGGTGCAAGAAGGATCTGATCTCTAAATGCTTTATTTATTGCAGATTGAAGAAGATCAGCTGCAAGCACAAATATCAGAGGAGAGAGTGGATCACCTTGTCTTACTCCTCTTTTGCAAAAGAATTATATGTCTAGAACACCATTTAACAGAATAGAGGATTTACCAGATTCAAAAATGATTGATATCCACTATAAACACTTCTTGTCAAACCCCATTTGTTTCATGATTTTCAACATATCACCATGATCAATAGTAGCAAAAGACTTGTCTCCACATATAGTACTAGGAATGCTACAGAGCTCCCACTCACTTTCTTGTAAATACAAGCCTCTCTATAAGTTTGTATACAACCAAAACTTTTGATTACCTTAACAAAATGTTGATTTCAACTTCGGGATGCTTGCTTCAATCCATAAATGGACCATTGAAGTTTTCATACCTTGTTAGCATCTTTAGGATCGACAAAACCTTTGGTTTGTACCATATACAACTCTTCATCAATGTCTCCATTGAGGAACATCGTTTTGACATCCATCTTACATATCTCATAATCGTAATATGCAGCAATTGCTAACAAAAACCTCACAGACTTTAGCTTCGCTACCAGTGAGAAAGTCTCACCATAGTCAATTCCTTGAATTTGTCGAAACCTTTTGACATTACCATCAGCATCTGTTTTCTTCTTGAAAATCCATTTGTTCTCGATAGCCTTTCGGCCATCCGATAAGTCCACCAAAGTCCACAATTGGTTTTCCTACATGGATCTAATCTTATATTTCATGGCTTCTTGCCATTTATTGGAATCTAGGTTCATCATCGCTTCCTCATATGTCGCAGGGTCATCGGTGTTGTCCACCAACATGACACTCATAACGGGATCATATCAATCGGGAGTGGTACGAGTTCTCGTCGACCTGCGAGGTTCCGTAGTAACTTCGACCGAAGTTTCATGATCATCATCATTAGATTCCTATATTATTGGTGTAGGCGCCACGGGAACTTCTTCCGGTGATGCGCTACTCTCAAATCCGAGAGAAGGTTCGACAACCTCGTTGAGTTCTACTTTCCTTCCAATCACTTCTTTCGAGAGAAACTCCTTCTCTAGAAAGGATCCATTCTTGGCAGCGAAGATTTTGCCCTTGAATCTAAGATAGAAGGTATACCCAATAGTTTCCTTTGGGCATCCTATGAAGACGCATTTTTCTGCTTTGGGTTCAAGCTTGTCGGGCTGTAACTTTTTTACATAAGATTCGTAACCCCAAACTTTAAGGAACGACAATTTAGGTTTCTTCCCAAACCACAATTCATATGGTGTCGTTTCAACGGATTTAGATGGTGCCCTATTTAAAGTGAATGCGGCTGTTTCTAATGCATAACCCCAAAACAACAAAGGTAAATCTATAAGTGACATCATAGAACGAACCATATCCAAGAGAGTTCGATTACAACATTCGGACAGACCATTACGTTGTGGTGTTCCCAACGGTGTCAATTGTGAAAGTATTTCGCATTTCTTTAAATGCTCGCCAAACTCGTAACTTAGATATTCACCTCCACGATCAGATCGTACAAATTTAATCTTCTTGTTATGTTGATTCTCTACTTCACTTTGAAATTCCTTCAACTTCTCGAAAGTTTTGGACTTATGTTTCATGAAATAGATATACCCATATCTACTCAAGTCATCCGTGAAAGTAAGAAC
Source organism: Avena longiglumis (assembly GCA_030063025.1). Lineage (NCBI taxonomy): Eukaryota > Viridiplantae > Streptophyta > Magnoliopsida > Poales > Poaceae > Avena > Avena longiglumis. Next base: position 442,458,737 of record CP125975.1, on the reverse strand, counting down.
ATAACGATAACCACCTCGCTATGCTACACTCATCGGTCCACACACATAGGTATGTATGATTTCCAATAAGTCCGTAGCTCGCTCCATCATACCAGGAAATAGATTCTTGGTCATTTTACCCATCGGACATGCTTCACATCTTTCAAGTGATTCGAAATCAAGTGATTCAAGAAGTCCATCGGAATGGAGTTTCTTCATATGTTTCACTCCAATGTGACCAACACAACAGTGCCACATGTATGTAGAATTATTTCTCAATTTTAAACATTTAGCTTCAATATTATTAACATGTGTATTACTACAATCGAGATTCAACAAGAATAGACCATCTATCAAAGGTGCATGTGCATAAAACATATTACTCATATAAATCGAACAACCATTATTCTTGAACTTAAACAAGTAATTGTCTCGCAATAAACATGATCTAGATATAATGTTCATGCTCAACGCAGGCACCAAATAACAATTATTTAAGTATAAAACTAATTCCGATGGTAGATGAGGAGGTAGCGTGCCGACCGCGACCACATCAACCTTTGATCCATTTCCAATGCGCATCGTCACCTCGTTCTTCGCTAGTTTCCGTTTATTCTACAGCACATGTTTCGAGTTACAAATATGAGCAAGCGAACCAGTATCAAATATCCAAGCACTACTATGACTACTAGTAAGATACACATCAATAACATGTATATCGGATATACCTTTCTTCTTGATGTTGTCGTTCTTCAGATCTGCCAAGTACTTGGGGCAATTCCGCTTCTAGTGACCCTCTCCCTTGCAGTAAAAGCACTCAGTATCAGGCTTAGTCCCAGCCTTGGTCTTCTTCGCCTGCGCGATAGCTTTCTTACCGCCCTTCTTGAAGTTTCCCTTTTTCTTAGACTTGCCTTGCTTCTTGAAATTGGTGGTCTTATTGACCATCAACACTTGGTGCTCTTTCTTGATCTCCACTTCCGCAGACTTCAACATAGAGAAGAGTTGTGGCAACATCTTATCCATGCGCTGCATGTTGTAGTTCATCACAAAGTTCTTGTAACTTTGTGGTAGTGATTGGAGGACACGGTGAATCCCCAACGCATTAGGAATTATAATGCCCAAGCTCTAGAGCTTATTAGCGTGCCCAGACATATTAAGCACATGCTCACTAACGGAGCTGCCCTCTTCCATCTTGCAGTTAAAGAACTTTTCAGAAGCTTCATAACTCTCAACTGTTGCGTGAGCCTCAAATATTATTTTGAGTTCGCAGACAACATCATGTGGGTCAAAGTTATCAAACCTCTTTTTAAGCTCTGATTCCAAACCATACAAGATATCACACTAAACCGTGGAGTACTGATTCTTCCGAGCACGAAAAAAAATTCTCATCATCGGTAGCATCATTTGCAGGTGGGTTACCCAATGGTGCATCCAGCACATAGGTCAACTGACCAGCATTGAGGACAATCTTCAAATTGCGGAACCAATCCGTGAAGTTGCTTCCATCGTTTTTCAACTTTTCTTTCTCTAGGAACGCATTAAAATTAATGGTAGGGGCCGACATTGATCTACAACATATTTGCAATAGTTTAGATAAAGTTTATGACAAATTGAGTTCTAATTAATAGTTAAATTAATCTAGGTGAACTCCCACTCAAAACAATATCCCTTACATTGTTTTAGTGATCACACGAACCAAATCCACTATATCAAGTTTGATCATCACGAGACATAATGTAATTTTGAAGGCGAACAATCGACATGTTCATCATATCTACTATATGACTCATGCTTTACCTTTCGATGATCCGTGTTCCGAGACCATGTCTATACATGTTAGGCTCGTCAACATCGAACCTTAGTTTCCGCATGAGCAAATCTGGCTTGCTCCCGTTGTATACACTCGCGGAATATAACACACCCGATCATCACGTGGTGCTTCGAAACAACGAGTCTTGGCAACGGTGCCTACTAAGGATGAACACTTTATAACTTGATATTTTGTGAGAGGGATCATCTTGTAATGCTACCGCCGCGATCTTAGAAATACAATATGCATAAAAGTATTAACATCACATGCAATTCAAAATATGTGATACGATATGGCCTTTCTTCTTGTGCTTCGGATCTTCATCTTCAAGCACGAACATGATCTCCATCATCACCGGCGTGGCTTCAAGGTTAATGGCACCGCTCCATGATTGTCATCCACTAGCATCAACTATTACAACTACTTTGAATAATAGACACGCAGGTCTTAATGAAATTAAAAGACAACCATAAGGCTCCTGTCGGTTGCCTACTTACAATAAGGATCATTGCATACATCATATATAATCACAATCATGGCCATATCACATCACAGCACACCCCTACAAAAAAATTTTAGACGCCTCTAATTTTCTTTTCATATTTTACGTGGTTTGGGGCTTTCAATAAGTACCGTTCTAACTTACGAACAAGAACCACAATGTTTATGCTTGAACTATCAAGTGCCCATTGTAAATTGAATCTTTACTATGATGGGAGAGACAAACACCCGCAAACTCACTTATGCAATACCAGTTGCATGTTGAGCGTGGATCAAGTCTCATAAACGATGTCATGTAAGTTTAGCCCGGGCCGCTTCTTCCACCATACCGCAAGATTTAAAGTACACAAGAAGCAATTGATGATAAAAGCACCACCGCCCATAATGACCATTGTGTTCTACTCGTGCAACAGATCTACATATAGACACGGTTCTGATACCACTTGAAAGGATCGCATGGGCACCTAGAGGGGGGTGAATAGGTGCTACTTCAAATTTTCTTCTTTTTCAAATTAGGGCTTGACAAGAAAGGTAAATTCTCTAGGTTATGCAACTACGGTGAATTTACCTATATGTCAACCAAGCAATAACTATCACAACACTAAGCAAGGACAAGTAAGTAAAGTGCGATAAAGGATAGAAGTAACCAAAGGAGTGGACGCGGAGACACAAGGATTTGTTTCCCGTAGTTCCTTCCTTTTGAGGGGAAGTACGTCTACGTTTGGAGAGGGGGTGGTTTCAAACCACGAACGCCACGAGAGGCCTCCCTTGTTCTCCGATGAATCTCACCCCAACGAGATCGATCCACCTTCCACTATATCGGCAACCTTCGAGGTGGAAGCCGGCACCTTTACAACAAGTTCGGGGCACACATCCATAACTTAATTGGAGGCTCCCAAATACAAGCAAGCTGTCAAGATAAATCAAAGAAAAGCTTGTAAGAACCAAATCAAAGTTAGGGTTTCCAAAGAAACACTAGAGCTTGGGGGCCCTCAAGTGAATGAGGGGGAAATGAAGATCTCTCTTGGTGAAGCTGTAGATGAAGGCCTCCTCCTTCGATTCTCCAAATATCAATGACTTTGGATGGTTGGATGGAGAGATCTTGTAGATTTGGTGGCTCTAATGGAGTTGGTGTTCTTGAGCAGCTCGAGCGGCTGGAGGAAGAAGATAATGGTCCCTTTTTATAGACAGCCTCCTCCATGAACCATTTTCTGACCGTTGGAGAAAAGTCAGACCGGAGACTCCGGTCTGCACTCCAGAGACTCCGGTCTATACCGGAGATTCCGGCCAATCTTCGGACCAGCCTCCGGACCGCCCATCTGAATGACCTAGGCCATCCATGACCCAACAAGACCGGAGACAGATCCGGAAACTCCGGACCACACCGGATACTCTGGTCTGGAATTTCCAGAACTGTGTCGCATGAGTAGGGACTTTTCCCAAGTGTGAGGGTGCTTTTCACTTATCATAATACCAACCTATGGACAGTGACAAATTGTAAAACGATATACTTGTTGTTAATGAACACCAAAAGTGATTATGACAATAAATGCCCTTTCAATCTCCCCCTTTTTGGTGTTTGATGACAACAAGTGATTTTGCATGGAATAAATATATATATGGGGCTCCCCCTGACTATGTGCAATAAGATAATTAAGTAAATCATGCAAGGTAGATAGTGTCAACGATAACACACATAAATCTCACATGAGTTTACAATAGATAGTGCACACAAGCACATAGTCACACACATAAACGACAAATAACGCATATGAAGTTCAAAGTTCAAATATGGCAAATGAAAAGCAGATAGTAGCAAATCCAAAGCCCAAACCCATGCAAATCGATTAGAATGTCTTCTCCCCCTTTGGCATCGAAACGCCGAAAAAGGGAAAAGAACCTAGGCTAGCGTCCCAGCAAATCAGTAGTCCCTGTCATCCTCGTCATCCTCCTCCTCATCCTGGTCATCACCACCCTCATCATAGTCATCATCTTCAGAGACTGCAGGCCCTTTGCTGTGAGGGCGAGAAGAGGAGGTACCCTGGTACCCAAAACCGGAGGTGACATCAGCAAATGTCTTCCAATCCACCAGACTATCCTGTTGGGCATTCCATGCCCCAAACGAGAGTGTGTGGTCAGACTCTGTGGACTGCTGAGCACCGTGTTCATCATTGTATTCATCCTCACCTTCCTCATTATCCCCTTCACCTTGTTCCTTGATTTCTTTGAGGAGCTTCTCAATGCGACGGTTGCTTTTGTAGGATGCATGTTGTTGCTTACGGATGTCTATGTTCATGCAACAAAGGGTCCTCTTGCAAAAGGTGGCCTTCTTGACCCGCTCATGAACATAGTCTCGAGTCCTGGTAGGCATTAGTGCATTGGAGGCATTCTTCCTCCGAACTCTAGGTGGAGAGGGAGCCCTCTCAGTCTCAATCTCCTCATCATCATGATCCCCATAGAGACGCCTCGGAGCTGGCCCTATACGCTCCTTCTGTTGCAGTGAGACAAAGGTGTGCTCACTGAGATGCGGTACAGAGCCAAGTGAAGAATCATGCTCCTTGGAGTTGATGAGCCTCATAACTAAAGGTGCATATGGGGGATACTTCTTGTACAGAATAGCATGGAACATCTCCTCAACGATAAAATCCATCACATCAATAGGTTTAGCATCTGCCTCTGGTCCAGCATTGTAGATCCGGTGGGTGTGGTACAGAAGGTTGACAAGCCCACCCCTAATAGCATCATCATTCCCAGCACTTGGTGCGATGGTATGACGGAATATCCTCAGCATTAGGTTGTAGAGAGTCTTGAGTCCCTTGGAACCCCCTACAACACCCTCGCTGCCATACAGAGGTGCCAGCTTCATCTTGTTCTCTCCCAGAGCTGCAGAGTGCATGCGAAGACCAATGAGAGTGGATACGCCATGAAAAGTCTCAAAGATGACGTTGGCAAAGTCATGGAAATTAGCTATGCAGCGAGTGGTTCTAGACATCCAAACCATTTTCATGTCTTGATCAGATCCAAAAACCATGGTGGCATAGAACTATTGTACTAGGTAGACATTGTAGTCTTCGCGCAGCTCCATTAAGTTATACAGACCCAGCTTCTCACAAATCCACAAAGCATCATTGAAGTAGGGGCTGAGGCGTATCTGCTCAACACTCATGAACTTCTGAGGGCAGACAGGTGATTTGGTGAGCACACCATATACATCCTTCATGAACACAGCCGGTTCCTTCCTCCAGAAACGAGGGTCCTCACTGGTACGAGGCAGCGCATAGAAATCTTTCTTTCTCAGTTCACGGTACTCCTCTTTTGACATTTTGGCCAAGGACTGAAGGTTGTCATATTTGGCCTTCTTGGCACGGTCCTCTCGTTCAGCCCTCTCTTGGTCCCTCTTCAAATAGGCTGCATCACGTGCCTGTTGTTTATGGTTGGAAGGAGGCACAATAAACTGACCCTGAGCTTCATCATAGCGAGGATTTCCCCTTTGGGACTTGTCCTTGGTACGATGAGGACGACTAGAACCATCACCTATGAACAACAGTGAGGGAGATAGCATGGAGATGAGTATATATGTCCCAACAATGTAGTACAAGATCTTTGATGCATTTCTGGTCTGTTTTGATTCATCCACCACCGGAGTCTCCGCACCTCATACCGGAGTCTCCGGCTCAGACCAGAGTCTCCGGTCCTGGAGACCGGAGTCTCCGGCCCTAAGTCCGGAATATCCGGTCGAGAGGCTCGGGCATGTGATGTGGAGATGCTGGTGAGTATGAATCTAGTAGATCGAGCAATGCAACAAGGCTAAAGTACTAAAGTGCACGCAAACAAGTGATTCCAATGGACAAATCACACCAATCCTCAAAAACACATATAGAGATGAACCTTAGGAGAAAAAGGAGGGGAGAGGTACCAGATATGTCCATGGGATCAATTCCTCCGGTGGGAATGACCCAATGGAGGAGAGGAGAGGGTTGGCCGGCGGCACGGCGGATCTCGGGGGCTTCTTGACCTCCGGGGAGGAGTTTTGGAAGAGGAGGCAACAGGTTTGGAGGAAGGGGACGGGGTGAAGAATGAGAAACTGATGTACCGGTTCACCCCGCCTCCCTACTTTAAGTGGCAGAAACCGTCTGGACCGGAGCTTCGGTCTACACCGGAGACTCCGGTCCTCCTTGACCAAAAGCTCCAGGATAGGTGTTTGGGGACATATATGAGAGATAGACAGGTTTAAGATAGGGAAAAGGCTTGGGTTGAGACATCAAACTGTGAAGAACCAACAAGAGCCATAGGAATTCACAAAAATATTCAGAAAAAATCCAAGAGACTAAAATCAAGCGAATGACAAACATGACTAAGCGCCAGCCTCTCAAGTTTGAGAGGGCGGTGGCCTAGGCCACCATATTTGAGTATACTCGGCTTGGCACCACAAAGATATATCTTGGGTCCATTACCGACACTCATCATTTAAGCTCACATATCACAAAATGATATTAAGAGGAATGATTTTGATTGCTTTGGGCATAATGGGGGGGATAGTCTAATCAATTAGGACCGCACTCCCCTTATATCCATGCTTGCACCTAAACCAGATATGGGTCAAATCATAGGTGAGAATGCAAGATGATCAAGTCAAGCTCCTTGAATCTACGATATTTAGTTTATTCCTAAAATAGCAAAACCTTGCTTCATCAAGTGGCTTCGTGAATATGTCGGCAAGTTGATCTTTGGTTGATACATATGATAGATCAATATCTCCCCGAGCAACATGATCTCTAATGAAGTGATGGTGAATCTCAATATGTTTAGTCCTTGTGTGATCCACCGTGTTGTAGGCAATCTTGATAGCACTCTCATTGTCACATATAAGAGGCACTTTGTCACAATGGACACCGTATTCCTTTAAAGTTTGCCTCATCCATAGAAATTGGGTGCAAGCACTAGCAGCTGCCACATACTCGGCTTCGGCAGTGGAGAGAGAGATATACAATTTTGCTTCTTATAAGACCAACATACCAAGGACTTACCAAGGAATTGGAAAGCCCAGGATGTTGATTTTCTATCATCCTTATCACCCGCCCAATCCGAATCCGTGTATCCACAAAGAGCAAATGTTGACCCTCGAGGATACCAAAGACCATAAAATGGGGTATAAACCAAATATCAAAAGATTCTCTTGACCGCCATTAAATGGCTTTCTTTAGGAGCCGCTTGATATCTTGCACACACACCTACACTCAACACAATATCGGGTCTAGATGCACAAAGGTAAAGCAAAGAACCAATCATAGACCGGTATACCTTTTGATCCACATCTTTACCATTTGGATTTTGTTCTATATGAGTCTTTGTAGCCATGGGAGTAGGTGCTCCATTTAAATCTTGCATTTTCAATCTCTTGAGCATATCTTGAGTATAATTGGCTTGGTTGAAGAATGTCCATCCTTTAACTTGCTTGATCTCAAAACCAAGAAATACTCTCAACTCCCCCATCAAAGACATCCGGAACCTACTAGTCATAAGCTTTGAGAATTCATCATTAAAGGCTTTGTTAGATGAGCCAAAGATAATATCATCAACATATATTTGGCATACAAAAAGCTCCCCATTGACCTTCTTAGTAAAAAGAGTAGGATCGATTTTCCCAACCTCAAATCCACAGTCAAACAACAACTCTCTAAGGTTCTCATACCACGTGCGTGGGGCTTGCTTGAGCCCATAGAGCGCCTTATCAAGTTTGTAGACATGGTTTGGGAAGTTGGGATCCTGAAATCCCGGGGGTTTCTTAACATATACCAACTCATTTAATGGACCATAAAGAAATGCACTTTCTACATACATTTGTTGCAATTTAAAATTATGATGTGCCGCATAAGCAAGAAGGATATGTATGGACTCAAGGCGAGCCACGGGTGCATAAGTATCTCCATAGTCAATGCCTTCAATTTGAGAGAACCCTTGTGCAACCAATCTAGCCTTATTCCTTACTACAATTCCATGCTCATCTTGTTGTTCTTGAATATCCACTTCGTTCCAATAACATTGCGGCAATCCTTTGGTTTCTCAACTAACTTCCATACTTTGTTTCTCTCAAAGTTGTTGAGCTCTTTGTGCATAGCTTCCAACCAATCCGAATCTTCAAGAGCTTCCCACACTTTCTTTGGTTCAATCATGGAGATGTGTGCTTGGTGTTCACTGAACCTCTTCAATTGTGCTCTTGTGGAAATTCCTTTCCTTAGGTCACCAACCACATTTTGTAAAGTGTGGTCACTTAATTCCAACATTCTCTCCTTTCTAGCTTCACGACGAGCGTGGATCTCCGTGTTGTTTCTTGGGGGACCCTCTTCATCATTTTGGTCCTCGTCTTGACCATCCACTTGACCTTGATCATCCCCGGTATCATTCTCTTAATTAAGGGGCAAAAATTGACCTTGGTCTTGATCAAGTGCCCTTCTAGCATCGATTTGAGCTTGTCTCAAGTCAGTTTGTATGGATCTTCCTTGAGTAATTGCCTTGGAACCACTTGACATCCTGGAGAATGAATCAAGCTCCCCTTGACTAGAGTTGTCACTATGATCATCATGTTGAGGGTCCACATCTTGTCTTTGGCTTGAGTCATTGCCCACCTCGGTGGATGGAGCTTTTTGATGTTGTGAAGATGAGGGCTCCACTTTAGTGGAGCATAGTTCTTCTCGATCCGCCATAAGGGGTTCCTCAACGGGGCGGATATATCCCACACCCATTCTTCCTATGGCATCTTGAGGCATTTCATCATCTGCATCACAAGCATCAACACGTCCCCCTTGGGGACCGTCATATTCTTCGAAGGTCACACTACAAGATTCTATGACGGCTCCGGAGAGCTTATCATAGATTCTATAAGTGTGATATTCGAGACCATAGCCAACAAAAATACCCTCTAATGCTTTAGACTCGAATTTGGACAAACAAACACCTTTTATGAGATAGAAACACTTACAACTGAACACCCGGAAGTAAGATATGTTGGGCTTGTTATCGGTAATATTTCATATGGAGTCTTGTTGATTTCTTTGCGGAGGTAGAGCCGGTTTGAAGCATGGCAAGCGGTGGAGATGGCTTCGGCCCAAAAGTTGTATGGAGATTTAAACTCCGCCAACATGGTCCTAGCCATCTCAATAATAGTCTGGTTCTTCCTTTCGGCCACACCATTTTGTTGAGGGGTGTATGCAGTGGAATATTGATGTTTTATCCCCTCATCACTAAGGAAATCATTCAAGGTGTAGTTCTTGAACTCGGTGCCGTTCTCACTTCTTATAATCAACACAGGAAGATTTTATTGACGTTGGACCATGTTGATGAAGGTCTTTTGGGCCTCACTCTTCAATTTGAAGAAATATACCCACGAGTATCTTGAAAAGTCATCAACAATCACTAAACAATATTTCTTCCCACCAAGACTTGCATGAGATGGAGGACCAAAGAGGTCCACATGGAGGAGCTCCAAGATCTTGGTAGACTTGATGCGGTTCTTAGGCTTGTGAGGAGCATCATGCATCTTCCCTAGAACACATGCCCTGCAAACACGATCTTTGGCAAAGGAAACATTTTCTTCTAGTCCAACAATATGGCCCTCCTTGTGGAGACTTTGCAAAGTTCTCATATTGACATGGGCTAGTCGGCGATGCCATAACCAACCCATATCGGCCTTTCCGAATAAGCACATCGGACCTGTAGTGGCTTGCCCAGAAAAGTCCACCACGTACAAGTCATGCTCGACGTACCCAACAAAAGCGACCTTGAGAGACTTGCTCCACAAGAGGACCACAATATCAATATCAATAAAGACGGCAAAGCCCATCTTTCCAAGAGCATGGACTAATAGTAAAGGGTCTCAACAAGCATGACGTTCACAAGTGTAATGTCGTGAGCAACCACTACCTTGCCGAAACCCATTACCTTAGACTTTGACTTGTCGGCATACGTCACGGTGATTTGATCATCGTTTGGCTTTAAGTCCTTGACAATACATGAGCTTCTGGTCATATGACTAGTGCAACCACTATCAAGCACCCACTTTGACCCTCCGGAAGCATAAGTCTACAAAAGATCAAGCTAATTTTTAGGTACCCATTTTTCAATGGGTCCTCTTTTGTTAGCAACAAGGGTCTTGGGAACCCAAATATACCAAGCAATATAACCATCATATGGGCCAACATATTGTGCATACACATCACCATAATAATCACGCATTAGAACATAGTGAGGGTTAGCACTTCCCGCAAAGTCATCATGAGACATAGTTTTACCACTTGTGGTCTTAGTATCCACAATGGCCTTGTTGGTCTCTTGTGCGGGCTTGGCCTTCTTCTTCTTATTGTTCTTCTTCTTGGTTTTGGAAACAAAACCAATGCCCTCTTTTTCACCACAAGGCCTTTTCTTACTCAAAAGATCATCAATGGACTTGTTGCCTTGTGGAAATGTGGCCTTGGCTAGCTCCCCCTTCAACCTAGCATTTTATTCAAGAATAGTTATACTACTAGATGGAATGAAGTTACTAGGTGAAGGAATATTGGCCAATTGAGTTTGAAGCGTTTCATGGGACTTTGTGAGTGACAAGAGTTCACTTTCCAAAGCCTTGTAAGCCTTGTTAAGCAAACTAAAGTCCTTGGCAAGTTTTTCATGAACCACACCAAACTCAATCTTGTCCTTTTTAGCCCTTTTGTATTTAGCAATAGCATGATCACGCTCTTTGATGAGTTTATTAACAATACTGTCATTTGCCTTATCAAGCCCTTCAAGTTTTAATTCAAGTGACATCCTAGTCTCTTGTTCTTCTTCTAGAGCATTGTTTAAAGCCTCTAGCTTAATCATGTGTTCATGCCCAAGTTTACATCTTACATCTAGGAGATCTTGTGTGTGGGAAAGATGATCTAAGATGTTACCAAAATGTATCTTAGCATACCCTTGTAGGTTAGTCATAAACTCATCGAAAGCAATTAATTCCCTTTTAACATCAAGAGACATCTCATCATCAATTTCATCATTAGCTAAGGGAGTGGAGTGAGATGATGAGGATACCTCCGTTCCTCTTTCCATAAGGCAAGTGACGTTCTTGATGGGATAATTCTCATTTGGAGAATCGAAGAGTGAGAATGTCGGAGTAGAAGTAGTGGCTAGAGCAGCCACACCATTAGAAGTTTCCTCTTCCTCATCTTCATTGTCGGAGGAGTATTCTTCATGAGTGATCAAGATAATTTCTCCCGACTTCTTGTTGATGGGATTCTTCTTGATGAAGGGTTTCTTGTAAGGTGCTTTGAGAGTCTTATTCAACATAATCTTACCCCCATGATCTTATCTCTTCTCATAGGGGCAACTTGCCACAAAGTGATAGCGGTCACCACAATTGAAGCAAGTTCTCAATCTAGTAGCATTTTCTGTTTTCCCATTTGGGTTGCTTCTTCGTTGCATTTCCATCTTGTCCTTGGCGGGGTTCTTCTAAAAGTTCTTTGCATAGAAGGCCATATATTGACTATGAGAAATCTTGACTTCATCGGGGTGGTCCATGGAGAGGCCTTCATCACTATCATCTTCATCCACATGGTCCACAACTTTGGCCTTCAAAGCAAGATTGACAACGTTGCTCATACCAAGGGCACGAGCAAGGGCATCTTTGGAATTCTTGGAGGAAACTTTGAAAGTGGCCATCTCTTGCATAACTTCATTGGAGGTCATGATATGGTAGTTGTGTCTTCCTTGTAGGCTCTTCAAGTCGGTGGACTCAAAGGGCATGAGTGCACTCACATATTTCCTTTTTATCCATGCATCATCCACATGTGAGGCACCCATGTTTATAAAAGCGGTGGCGGTGGTCTTGAGCCTTCGGTACATGTCTTCATGATCTTCACCTTCCATCATGTAGAAGCCTTCGGCTTCATTGCTTAGTGCATCATACCGGTTCCTCCTCATACTCTCATTTCCAACAAACAATACAGTGAGTGCATCCCAAGCTTCCTTGGCAATGCTAAAGTGCTCAATGTGTGGATAATCCTTTGTACCCAATCCTTGTTGAATCATATGCAAGGCAGTGGCATTGAGTTGACTATTGACAACCTCTCTTCTTGTCAAGTTGTTCGGATCCCCAATAAAGAGTCCATGCTCGATGATGTTACATAGTTCAATGCAAGAGCTGCGCATATGAGTTCTCATTAGTGATTGCCATTGAGCAAAAGTAGCAGATTCTTCAAGCTTAGGTGGGTCACCTCTATTGTATACATGAGGGTGAGGGATTGGAGGGTCGGGAGAGTACCATGAATCACGGTGCTCACCCTTCCCCCCATCATTTTGTGTGGAGGAATTAGTGTTGTATTGTTTACCCCTTACCATCATATCCTCGGGGGATACCGGAGTATTCCCTTTAGGTAAAATGTATGGAGGATCCTCTTGAGGAGAGGGGGATGATGAGCCATATTTGTCTTTAAGAAGTTGCTCAAGCATCTTCTAGACTTCGTTGACCAAGGAAGAGCTCAATCTTGTTTCCAAGTTTTTGAGATCTTCCATGGTCACCGTGGTGGGATCACCATCACCATACCCTTCGCGGCTACCCATATTCTCTTAGGCGGTAAAGCCCAAATAAAGAGTTGAGGCTCTGATACCAATTGAAAGGATCGTATGGGCACCTAGAGGGGGGTGAATAGGTGCTACTTCAAATTTTCTTCTTATTCAAATTAGGGTTTGACAAGGAAGATAAATTCTCTAGATTATGCAGCTACGGTGAATTTACCTATATGTCAACCAAGCAATAACTATCACAACACTAAGAAAGGACAAGTAAGTAAAGTGCGATAAAGGATAGAAGTAACCAAAGGAGTGGACGCGGAGACACAAGGATTTGTTTCCCGTAGTTCCTTCCTTTTGAGGGGAAGTACGTCTACGTTTGGAGAGGGGGTGGTTTCAAACCACCAACGCCACAAGAGGCCTCCCTTGTTCTCCGATGAATCTCACCCCAACGGGATTGATCCACCTTCCACTATATTGGCAACCTTCGAGGTGGAAGCCGGCACCTTTACAACGAGTTCGGGGCACACATCCACAACTTAATTGGAGGCTCCCAAATACAATCAAGATGTCAAGACAAATCAAAGACAAGCTTGTAAGAACCAAATCAAAGTTAGGGTTTCCAAAGAAACACTAGAGCTTGGGGGCCCTCGAGTGAATGAGGGGGAAATGAAGATCTCTCTTGGTGAAGCTGTAGATCAAGGCCTCCTCCTTCGACTCTCCAAAGATCAATGACTTTGGATGGTTGGATGGAGAGATCTTGTAGATTTGGTGGCTCTAATGGAGTTGGTGTTCTTGAGCAGCTCGAGCGGCTGGAGGAAGAAGATAAGGGTCCCTTTTTATAGACAGCCTCCTCCACGAACCGTTTTCTGACCGTTGGAGAAAAGTTAGACCGGAGACTCTGGTCTGCACACCGGAGACTCCGGTCTATACCGGAGATTCTGGCCAATCTCCGGACCAGCCTCCGGATCGCCCATATGAATGACCCAGGCCATCCATGACCCAACAAGACCGGAGACTCCGGACTGAGCCAACACCGGAGACTCCGGGGTATCCTCCAGACCCCCATACAGTATGTCCTAGCCATGATTCTGAAGTCACAACCGGAGACAGATCCGTAAACTCCGGACCACACCGGAGACTCCGGTCTAGGCAGGCCGGAGACTCTGGTCTAGAATTTCTAGAATTGTGTCGCATGAGTAGGGACTTTTCCCAAGTGGAGGGTGCTTTTCACTTATCATAATACCAACCTGTGGACAGTGACAAACTGTAAAATGATCTACTTGTTGTTAACGAACACCAAAAGTGATTATGACAATAAATGCCCTTTCACCACTGTAGGGGTTTGTAGCATGGAAAACAAAAAAATTCTACCACATGAACACACACAAGCCAAGATCTATCTACTAGATTGTAGCAACGAGTTGATAGAGTACTCACCCTTGAAGATTCCAAAGCGGTTAACGAGAGCAGATTCTCGTGGGTGATGTAGTCGTTCACTTGCCAATCTCAAGATCGCGTAGACGATCCTTCCGCAGTCGATCACACATTCGGTACTTGATGAATATCTCCCTCTCCCTTGTTCCAACAGGCAGCGGAGATTCTAGCTCTCTCCTCACGATTTTGGCAGCACAACGGCGTGGTGTCGGAAGTAGAGGGGGGATCCCGCAGGGCTTCGCCTTAAGCCGGAGCGGGTAGGATGTAGTAGAGGAGTTCCCCGGCGTCTAGGGTTTAGAGGCCGGAGAGGAGGAGGTGGGCCAGCGGCGGCTAGTGGGGTTGGGGTCGTTGTGTGTAGGTCTCGGGGCAGCCCCTCCCCTCTATTTATTATAGGGAGGGGCAGCTAGGGGAGGGGGATGTCGTATCCTCCCCCAACTCCCTCTCCTTGGCACGTGCGATGGAGGGAGATGAGGTTTGCTCTCCTCCCTCCACCAGGAACCATTGTCCTAGTTTGACTATTCAAACTTGCCTAGTGACTTTCAATTTTGGAGTTTGATTTCTTTCTTTGAAACGCCCAGCCAAGTGACCTAGTACATGATTACATGATGCAATCATTCCACTTAGCCATGAAACATTCATGTACCCTTCCCCTTCCGGTTCGGTGAACCTTCTAGACCCTTCTAGATCATTCTGGTGAAAACACCGGAATCATTCCTGAAATTCGAAATTGGACTTTCCTTATATGAATCTTATTCTCCGGACCATTCCGGATCTCCTCGTGATATCTCGGATCCCATCCGAGACTCTGAACAACATTCGATCTTCTTACTCACATTCCATATCTACTAAAAAACATTGAATCCTTAAGTGTGTCTTCCTACGGTTCGTGAATTATGCAGACATGACCAAGACTCTTCTCCAATCAATAACCAATAGAAGAATCTGGAAATTCATATGACTCCCACATATTTCTACGATTACTTTGCGATCGAATGAACTATTTACATATGATACCAATTTCCCTTTGTCTCGTGATATTTTACTTATCCGAGGTTTGATCATCGGTATCTCTGCATACCTAGTTCAACCCTGTTACCGATAAGTACTCTTTACTCATTCCTGTGATATGTGATCCCTTGTGAGCCAGTCACATTCTTGCAAGCTAATTGGATGACATTCCACCGAGAGGGCCTAGAGTATATCTATCCGTCATATAGATGGACAAATCCCACTCTTGATCCATGTGCCTTAAAACATACTTTTCGAACACTCAATGCCACCTTTATAACCACCCAGTTACGAAGTGGTGTTTAATGTCATCAAAGCATCCATCCGGTGATGGTGATTAGCATGATCTTATGGTCAAAAGAATTAGGTACTATGTATCTGTTATAGCAAACGAACTATTGAAATGACTTGATCTTTATGCTACGCTTATCTATAAGAGTATGTCCATCACACCATTCTCCTAATGATATGATCTTGTTGTTATAACATCTCAATGTTCATGATCAGGAAACCATGATCATCTATCAACCAACAAGCTAGTATTATAAAGAGGCTTTACTAGGGACTCTAACAAGTTTATAAATCACACAAGTATTAATGTTTTCGATTAATACAATTATAGCATGAATGTAAACATTTATCATAAACACAAAGATATAATAATAACTACTTTTATTATTGCCTCTAGGGCATATCTCCAACAGTAGCCGCCTCCACCGCACCTCCAGTGAGGTCGAGGACGGCGGCTGGAGATACCCGCAACGACGCCTGCTACAGGGACTTTGTTGCCAAGCTCGAAGGGCCGCCACCAAGACCCCGGAGTCCTCCGCCACGAGACAGAGTGTCGGGAGCCTCGCCGCCACCGTCACCGGTGTCCGCCCGCGCAAGGCTGGCGTCTTTCTAAGGTGGCGACGAGGAAGGAAGGAGGAGAGAAGGGGGGACGGCGCGCTGGAACTCTAGTCGTCGCCCGAGCAGAAACACATGGGTCCGGTATGATGAGGAACTCTCACCTTGATCATCTATGATGATGAACCCAAAATTACCATCTTACTATAATGATAAATTTCTATTTATTCCGTACTAGTTAGGATTATAGTACTGATGACCCGCTATTCGCAGTATTTAATTCCATACACGTAATAGTTGTGGTTAAACCGATGAACTGGCAGCATTTTGTCTGCTTGTCGTTGTGTGTGATGATGTTGTTGTGAAACGTTAAGATCGCCACTACGCTCGCCCTTTTCGCCTGGTCCAGTTTCTTGCGCGCCAACCAACCATCGTTGCTTCTGCCTGCTGGCGGCAAGTCGTGACCACACGCGTGCCTTTAATCCAATCCATGCTTCCGTGGCCACGGCTCTGCAGAAATATGCCAACTATGGCTCGTTGTCATTCATGCCACGCCCATCAAATCGTGAGGAGCTTTTCGATCGACCTTTTTTTTTATCAATGATCGCCCGGTCCTTGTATCTTCAATATTCTACTCCCCCCAATTTTCCATGTTTCTTTCTCTGCGAACCCAGTTTTCCATGTTGAATTCTACTACCCTATGAACGACTGCTGCATCTACGTAAATAAATATTCTCTAACTAGCTTCCGGCGCGTGCGCGTATCCGCATCGCAGGGGGGCATGCGAATTGCCAAGGAGGATCTTGATCGAGTCGGCGCGCGGCGGCGGCGGCCGTGGCGATGTAGCGTCTTTCCACGCACGGTGTGGATAAGAGCGGGGCGGCCGGCGCTGGATCGAAGCTGCCGACGTACACCTACTACTACTAGTAGTAGTAAATACTAACGTGCTACAGACCGGAAGAAATCGGTTTCTTTTTAGCTCCCTGCATCACCAATTGGAACGGACCAAATCTGGCCGACACACCATTGGCCTGTTGCTTGCTTGCACGACAACGCCAGTAAGCTGGCGGGGCACATGACACGTGCTTCATCGGCAGCCATGGCATCTTCCAACGCATCTTCCCTGCTCCGATGGCTAACAAAATCTTATTTTTTAAAAATATTTATGAGTTATAAAAAGATTTAAAACAAGATATAGTACTCCCCGACCCATATTAGTTGACAACTTTATCAAAATTTGGATGAATCTAGACACTATTTAGAATATAGGTTTATTCAAATTTTGACAAAACCAAGTCAACTAATATGGGTCGAAGGAAGTACTTCTTATCGAGCGCAGATTTCACACTTATTATTCTTATCGAGCGCAGATTTCACAGCCCAAGCTACATGTAGCTTGTTTTATTTTGAAAAAATTAAAATGACATTTCGAATTTTCCAAAAATCTGGAAAAAAAATTATAAATGCAGGCAATGATGTATACTATCAACATGCAATATCTCAACTCAAAATTCCTTATATTCTACATTATGTAAAATGAAAAGGTTGAGATCTAAAAACAACGCAAATTTTGAAACCTCCAAAACTTACAAATTTTTCATCTTTATGTAGGACAAAATACAAGATGTTTCCGGTTAAGATTTTTGCACGTTTGGTAGAGCACAACATTATTTTTTTAGATCGAAAGGGACTCTGTCCCCTGTTCCATTACGAGATAATGAAACAACCAGTTCCAAAGTAACAGGAAAGATAAAAACAACAGCAAGAGCTTAGCGCTTAAAAACTAAAAACTAGAGAAGTCTCGGCTCAGCACAACTGCTCTACAACTCCCAGGGAGCGCAGTCTAAAGAAACATGGAGCAGACCAAAAGACAAACTAAAACACCACATGAACATTCTCCTCCTCATCAGGGTGACCTTGGAGATATTTCAGAGATGCTCTTCCCCCATAGCTCGATGATGAAGTAGTCTTCCATGTGGAGATCCACTCGAAGCCAGCATAGATCATCTTGCCGTGAGCGTTAGAGGTTTTTTCAGTCTGTCGATCATCTTCTCCATGAAGAGGGCGATCTTCCCTCCCCTCTAGGTCCTTGAATGGTGTGGCATCCCGCAAAATCCACTACTAGAAAATCGCCTGTTGTTTATATTTTGTGCATCATCACGACATCATGCATATATTTTGCATAAAAACTATTTTCGTAAAAGCTTAAGTTGTTTTCTAATTAGCCCTCTCCTTTAATCTCAAACAAAATATCGGTTTGTTCAGATCTTTTATTTGTCTAAAAAGTATTTACAAAAATGTTCTATAAATAAAATAAATAATAAAATGTTTTGTCCGGGAAGGCAGTCCGATCGGTCAGGCCAGAAGCCCAACCGGTCAGACCCCCTACTACCCGGCCCAAAAGAAACCCTAGTCAAAAATATCTCATCCTAAAACTACCCAGTCCTACTCTACCCACTCTAGTCCTATCCAGCCCTCCACCTCACTCCCACCACTCACGGTTTGCCACCTCACCCTCTCCACATCACCCTGCCAATCCCAGCCCGCCACCTCAGCCGGCCGCCACCACTGGCCACTCCCACCTGCCACTGGCGCATGCCCTTGTCCCACCACTCCGGCCGACCCACCCTGGTCCGCCTCGAACCCACCTCCCGATCGAACCCACCGCCCCCCTGCTTTCTCTCCACCCCGCCTCCTCTCTCTCCCAGACGCGCCATGCTGCCGCCTCTCTCTCCTCCCGCCGCCGCGTCCTTCCCCTCTCACTCGCCCGACCTCCGCCTGACGTGACCCCGCCACGGCCGACCTGCCTCTCCTCCTCCTCGTCCCGCCTCCCCGTCTGCTGCTCCTCCTCTTCCCGCCGCCACGTGGCCTGTCGCCGAAGTTCGCCTCCGCCCGGCGGCCTCCCACGGTCGTGCCACCGCTGACACCTTCTTCACCAGCCGCCTGTCCTCGCCTCCCTCATTGTCGTGCCCGTCAGATGCCCGGAGCCGGCCGCAACCTCCTCCGCTGCCTGCGCCAAGTCCGGCCACCGCTCCCCCCTTTCTCCGTGCGGCCCCCTCCACGTCTGCGTATTTCCGGCCGCGGTCGGCTGCCGCCGCCTCGCTCTTCGCCGCCTCCGGTGCCGCGGCGACCTCGCCTCTGCCACCACTCGGCTCGTCCTCGACGCGAGGCCGACCCTCCTCCATCGCGGCGCCAGCATACGTCGCGGACGCGTTGAGCCATCCGCCGACCCTTCAAGGACGCGCCGCTGCGTCGCCGCCTCTGGTGGTTGTCCTTGGTCTCAGTCTGACGGCCTTGCTGCTTACCCCTTGGCACCACACGTCCCCTGCAACGCGCGACAGTGTGCCATCGTCTGTATAAGCGAGTACAAATATTTTGGAAGACCACCGACATCAAGTGTTGCAACGACAAGAACTTCCTCGAACGACCCCGGCCAAACAAGATTGTCCACTGACAAGGTCTACTACATGGATTCGAAGGCCGATCCCGGCGCGCCCGAACCCCGTCGAACACCAAGACCCTCGGAATCGCCAAGTTCTCCTTCTCGGATCAGAAGACCGAACCCGACACGCCAAGTTCTTCCTCCCGGATCCGAAGACGCCGAGACCCGGGACACCAAGATCTCCGTCGTGAAACGACAAGACCGACGACACGACCCGACGACCGCGGATGCGACAAGATCGTCTCTCGGACGCCAAGTTCTTCACCCCGAATGCCAAGACCGACTTGATGGCGCGGACCCGACAAGATCTTCGCAACGACAAGATCGACACCGACCAGGACGGATCCGATGTGCCCCCGACGCCAATCGAGTCCTTCTTCTCGGATGCGATAAGATCGACTTCCATTGTCCGAGACCGATCTCGTCGAGCCATTCTCCCGTCGAACCCTGAGACCCGACCCCGAACCCCTCGGAGCCCAAGTTCGTCGAACCCTAATGTGATTCCCTATCCGAGACCCCATTATTTTATAATATGACATCATCAACTGATGCATATTAAATTGTTCATGCATGCATACATATTCGTGTGGGTTGGGGGCATTATGCTGATTCACCTCATAATTAAATATGGGATCCATATGCGGGCAAATCTAGCCTAATGTTGGCCCCATTTAAATCTGTGTAGCGAACCGATGCTATATTTGGTCTTGTTAAGACAACATTTAAAATGTGGGGTATCTAAACAACATGAACCTAGTAAATAATTATCGGGACCCTGGTTCCGCTTAATATGGCCTAGTTGCATCGCATGCCTGCCATGTCATACATCATACATGCATCATGCTCGATCTTCTGTCGTAGTATTAAATAGTCCATCCGGTGTTTCTTCTAGTGCTTTGCTTCTTCACGGATTAGGCCGATGAGTTGATGCGAGTGTCGACCCGATCTTCGGATGAACCTTCGGCAATGTTTTCAGGCGAGCACCTCCCCCTTTCTACCTATCTTACTTTTATAGTATTTATTCCCCCCTATTGATCTATTGATATCTGTGTTGCGATGCTCTAGTTTTCGTACCCGTGATATCCCTTGCAGCCTTATATTGCCTTGGACACATCCTATTACCTGTTGTTTGGTAGTTAGTTGGACCTGCGCGTCGTAGTCGCTTGCTCAAGTGCTGTTGCGTGTCGTCAAGTACCACCGTTGTTGGAGTATTGCCGCATGTTTAATGTTGGAGTTGATCATGGCTTTAATTATTGTTTAATAACTAAAATTGAAGTAGGTAAATAATGCAGAGGCACAGGTGGACAATAGATGTTATTTGGTTGTTAACCGTCCACTCGTGTCCCGTAGGACCCCGAGTTCTTGACACCTGTTCCGAGATCGAGCGCGCTAACCACAGGTGGGGTGTATGGGCACCCCCATCGATTTAGTACCTGATTCCAATCGTAATGGGGCCACAAAGTAGTTTGGAGCTTTATTACTATTCTGTACTTATGCCATGCTTTCGCTTAATTTAAGATTGTGCGAGGAGCACCTTTCGCTTAGGTAAGCGAGTGTTTTCGCGGTATCGACAAGCCCAATCACATTTTCGTGTTCCCGATCGTTTACCACCGACGCAAACCCCGGGCCCGTTCGAGCCGCCAACCGTTCGGGTAGCTTAGTGGGGTGGCCCCGTGCTTGCTTTGGGTCAGGAAACATCGTGTCCGAAACCCGTCGACATACCGTTGGGTGTATGTTTTGTGATCTTGTACCTACCGATCCGACAACAAGGGTGTAGGTGCGTGTGGAAACTTTGGTGCACCCTCAGGTTAAATCTTTTCGAGAAGCCGTGTCCGCGGTTATGGACGACTTGGAGCACAGGTCTCGATCATAGACAACTATAACTAAAGTTTACTGTTATAATTTGACTTGTATCCGATATGACTAGTAATCAGCTTCACTGCAACGGAATGGCTAAATAAAAGTGCCAACAACTGCTGGGTTTGGGATATCTCATGCTAATTATATCTGACTAGTGAGTGTTGCAACTACAACGGAATGGTTAACTAAAACTGCCCACTGCTTATTCTATCAGGATGACTATCTATACCTGACTAGTAATTGCTGCAACGATAACTGAATAAATAAAACTGCCAACGGTGTGAGTTCCTCGGTTGACTTCCTCGTTTGGTCTCGAGGGGGAAAAACCAGGATGGGTATGTTTGGTGGTAGTATCGGGATGGTTCCGAATAGGTCTTTCTTACCCCTCTCCGATAGCCGCTAGTTGTATCGAGTCTCTATAGGTTGTTTAGTGCATGCTGCCACGCCATCCACCATACCTATGTAGGCGAGGACCGCCAATTCTAGCCTCGCTGTCTTGGCCTCAAGATCGACCTCTCTCTTTTTTCTTTGCCCTTTGTCGGCACCCCTTTTGTTTAAGCAGGTTTTGAGATCGACGTCGTTAGCAGGGTTACCCTTCCGGCTTGGCCTGGGCAGGGTTATGGACGCCAGTGGTTATTCTTCAGGGCTCTTAGATCAATTTGCATCTTGTCCGTACTCGGACGCTATATCGTTTTAAAAGTTATTTGGATCTTTGTATTGTACCTCTGTATTCTTGACTCTTCGAGTCGCTGTTGTATATATCTGTTCTGTGGATTCCATCGTGGACTATTGTGTAATGGTATTACTTCGTTTTCCACCCGCACGAAAGTGCCTGGTGGGCACCTTTGAATCGTTTCTATGCGGGTTTGGAGGGAATCGCTGAAACTTGCATAGGGCCGATTCCGAGGGTGTTACAAATGGTTTCTGCCATATCTTTTGGAAGGAGAGGATCAGACGCCAGACCTGTTTCATATTAATCCAAGATGTCTTATTAAAGACAATGCTATTTCTATTATTCCAAATGCTCCAAAGAACAACAGAAGAAACAACATTCAAATGAAGATGTTTCTTATTAGCAAGCCATTTGGAAGCAAGAGATTCATAATCTACAATACTAACACCAAATACATCCTGAACATCTTTCCAGAGTAAACTAGAGACTAAGCATTCAAAAAATAAATGATGAACAAATTCTATTTCTTTGCAGAGATTACACTCCAAGGGTTTTGGAACCCCTCTGGCTCTAAGATTATCTCTAGTCAGAATCTTATTTTGAGAAAATAACCAAAGGAAAATCTGGATCCTGGGTGGAATAAGTAGTTTCCATACAGCAGGGAGATAAACCTGGGTGATACCTCAAAAATTAACCAGAGAGTACATAGAACTTGAAGAATATCTACCCTTAGATTTATACTGCCAAATTAACTGATCATCCTCCTCAGAGAATCTAATTGATTGAACAATACCTAAAATCTCATGCCATTGCAGCATTATTCCTCAGTAAAAGTTCTCCTAAAGTCACATCTAAGATGTGTACCATCCCATAGCTCAGCTATCGTCTTAGTCTATTGGTTAGAAATCAAATAAATTTCCCAGAATTGGGTAGCTAAAGTAGAGTTGACAAACCAGATATCTTCCCAAAATCTAATGGATTTACCATTCCCTACATGCCATTTATATCCAATCTCAACCGCCCTAGAGGCCCACATGATCCCTTTCCAAAAAGTAGATGGATGAACATCGTGACAGCAGAGGATATTAGGCGAGTTAGTCTTATATTTAGCATCTATCACCTTTTTTCCATAAAGCCCCCTCTCCTTGAATATATCTTTTCACCTAGGAGCCAAGAAGGCATAAATTCAAATCATGTAGGTTTGGGATACCCAAGCCTCCAAAATCTTTCTTCATGCAAAATAAAGACCAATTAGCTAGATGCAATTTATGATTACCTTCTTCATCATTCCAGAAGAAGTTAGCTAAATGGGAATCTAGAAGTTTCAAAGCCCACTTGGGAAACTTAAAGAAAGATAGCAAATAGATAGGGATACTAGAAAGGCAGACTTGAATAAGCACCTTCTTAGTAGCATAAGACAGAAGTTTACCCCTCCAACCTGTAATTCTATTCAACAGGTTTTCTATCAGAGGCTGCAAGTCTTCTCTCTTCAGCTTCTCAAAGTGAAGTGGAATCCCCAGGTATTTAACAGGGAATTTACCCATGATGCATTCAAAAATATCTAGGAAAGGTCTAGTATCTGTCTTAGTCATGTTAATGGGAATAAGCTCACTCTTATGATAGTTAATGCGCATCCCAGAAATCTGCTCAAAACAGGTGAGAATCCATTTTAGATTAACAGCTATTGATTCATTAGATTCTAAGAAGAGAAGTGTATCATCTGCATATTGCAAACAAACAATCCCTCCTGAAATGAAATTAGGACAGAGACCTCTAATGGCTCCACAGATAGTCCCCTTAATTAACATCCTAGAAAAAACATCAATCATAAGATTGAATAAGAGGGGGGCAATGGGATCCCCCTGTCTAAGACCTTTACCAGTCAAGAAAAAATCACTCTCAAAATCATTGATTTTAATCCCTACAGAACCTCCCAAAGTAATCTGCTTAATAAATCTAATAAAGATAGGACAAAAACCTCTATTTTCTAAAATCTCAAACAGAAAGTCTAAGTTAACTCTATCATAGGCTTTCTCATAGTCTATTTGGAGAACTAACCCCTGCTTCTTACTCCTATGTACCTCATGCACAACCTCATGGGCAGTGACCACACTCTCCAGAATAAATCTACCCCTAATAAATGCAGACTGATTAGGAGAAATTAATCTACCAATAACAGTAGCAAGCCTGTTAGTCAGAACCTTAGTAAAGACTTTAAATGAACAATTCAAAAGACTAATTGGCCTAAACTTTTTCATTGTCATGGCATCATTTTCTTTAGGGATCAGAGTGATCATAGCAAAATTAAGCCTGAAAATATTTAACTGATCTTCATGTCAAGACTGGAACATAGCAACAAGATCATGTTTAATGATATCCCAGAAAGATTGATAAAACATAAAAGAGAGACCATCAGAACCAGGGGCCCCATCAGCATAAGAAGTAAAAACAGCTACTCTAATTTCTTCTTCAGAAAAAATTGCACCTAGATTCAAATTTTCAGCCTCACTCACCTTTTCCTCAGAGAAAAAATCTTGCTTCAACTGAATATTGGGCCTAGGTTCCTAAGCAAAAAGTTCTCTATAATAATCAGTTGCCACCTTAAACATATCTTTAATATCAGTAACAGGACCATTAGGACCATCAGGACCATCAGAGCACAACATTATCAACATCTAAGTTCTTTCAGATTTTTGAAACTTCAAAATGTTGTTCTCAAAACTTATTATATATAAAAAAGCTACCCTTGCAGTTTCCGATTTCTTGTCGTCATCCATGGGAGTACAAAGCTACACGTTAAATCGACGTGCAATTTATTTCAGGCCTGATTGTTGTTTCTCCTTGTGGGATAATATTATCCCCGAGATCTCCTTTTATGTACACAACAAGATTCCCCATCTTTTTGTGTTGTTCATATGGATGCATACAAGTCTGAGATATTGTTTGTTTCTTGCTTGCACCAACAACACAGCTTTCTTCTAGTCTAGGAATAACATGCCAATCATGTCGCCATCATCGCCACCACGTCGAACACCATATCACCAATCACGAGCGAAACGTCCTGCTAGTACGATCTCATCCCGCGCGGGCGTGCCTTGACCGTTGACGCCGCGAATGTTTCAGTGTCGTCCTGTAGGAATGTTCTCCAGGCCGCTTAAAACCCAGCAACATTTCCAGGCTTCCCCGTAACTTTACTTTTCTTGGAATCGATCGTTGATACTTCAGTTGCGCCATGAAGAAGGGCGGCGCCGGCGCCGGCGAGTCCAGCGAGAACGGCGGCGGGGTGATAAAAACCCGCAGCTCGCCGCCGAGCATCGAGATCGTCGAGCACCGTGGCGTAGGCAGCCTAGGCAGCGGAGGCGGCGGGTCGATATCCTTCTCCGAGCCGTGGCGGGAGATGACTCCAGGAAGCGGCAGCGGCCACGGCAGCTCGGACAGGAGAAGCGGCCGAGATCCGCCGGAGAAGCGGCTGACGCTGTTCGCGCTCCGGCTGGCCGTCCTCGAGAAGGCCGCAAGCGGGCTCGGGAAGCTGGACTTCGCGTGGGCCACCGTCGTGCTCCTCGGCGGCTTCGCCAGCGACCTCAAGATCACCGACTTCTGGTGCATCACCGTCATCCTCGTCGGCGAGGGCGCGCGCGTCTTCAGCCGCAGCCACGAGCTGGAGTGGCAGCACCACGCCACGCTCACCTCCACGGCCGGCAACGCGCTGCGCTCCAGCTCCCGCTTCATCCGCCACGTCGCCCAGGCCATCGTCAAGCCCCGGACGACAGCGGCGTCGCTGGCGCGCGTCAGGGCGATGCAGTTCCAGCGCCAGATCGTAGACCTGATGAAGCAGCGCACCTGGCACGCGCCCGACGTGCCGCTGCTCCCTTACACCGGCTGGGTCTTCGTCTCCAAGAAGATCAGCAGGCTGCTCAACTGGCTGCAGATGCTCTCCGCGCTCGCCTGCGTCGCGCTCTCCGTGATGCGCCTCTGGATGCAAGACTTCGAGGATAAAGGCAAAGACAACATGCGGCCGGCTCTCCTGCTCTTCTACACCTTGGCCCTGCTCGAGGCGTGCCTCTTCCTGCTGGAGAAGGTGTACTGGTGGTGGAAGATGTCCGTCTGCAAGCTGCTCGACCAGGTGAGCGGCGAGTGCGAGCTCGGCCCGTACGGCCTCGTCTCGCTCAAGCGCTTCTTCTACGACGCCTACTCGCAGTGTATCGAGGGAAGCATCTTCGACGGCATCAAGATGGACCTCGTCACTTTCGCCGAGGAGCTCATCCTATCGGACTTCCTCGACGAGCAACTCATCGGCGTGCGCATCCTGCAGCAGCTGGCCACCAGCAAGGGCTCCGCGCGCGACACGCTGCGCAAGCTCGGCACCAACCCGCGCTCCATCGAGCGGGTCGTCGAGATGCTCAACTGGAAGCGCCCCGGCGAGGAGGAGGTGCGCCAGTGCGCCGCCGAGGTCGTGTCCAAGCTCGCCGGCAAGCGGCAGAACGCGCTCCGGGTGTCGGGCATCCCGGGCGCCATCGAGTCCATCATGTCCCTGCTCTACACGGGCCGCGGCGCGCCCACGTCGTCCGCAATCACAACGAAGGGGGCCGCCGAGCAGGACCGGATCTATGACTACCTGCAGTTCAACCTCCTGGGCTTACGCATACTGAAGAAGCTTGCGAGGGACCACGACAACTGCGGCAAGATCGGCAACGCGCGCGGCCTGCTCGCCAAGATCGTCGAGTTCTCGCACGCCTCGCCGGCTCTGCTCCTGAACCCGACCGCGGCGGACTCTCAGGTACGCGCCGTGAAGCGCGCGCTCCAGGTGATCAAGATGCTGGTGTACACGACGGGGGGCACGGGCAAGGTGCTCCGGCGGGACGTCGCGGAGAACGTGTTCACGGTGAGCAACCTCCGGGCCATCCTGCAGCACGGCCACCAGCACATGGAGCTGCAGAAGCTGGCCATGGACATCCTCACGGGGATGGCCATGGACCAGAGGGCCAACGAGACGATCGCGGGCACGGGAGGGGTGGTCAAGCTGCTGCTGTCGATATTCTTCAACGCCCAGGAGCTCGAGCTCGGGCGAGAGGCCGGCGAGGCGCTGGCGATGCTGGCCTTGGAGAGCGAGGCGAGCTGCACGGCCATCCTCAAGGCTAGGTCCGACGTTATCGATCCACTCGTGTCCGCGTTGGAGAGACACGACGCTCGATGCCTGAACGCGATGAGGCTGCTGCGCAACCTGTGCGCTTACTCGGGACATGAGCATCGGGCGCGCCTGAGCGCGGTGACCAAGGCCATGCCGGCGGTATGAAAGACATCTTTTACTTGGTCTTTTTAAATTTCTACCTAATCTTTGTCGCCATGGCGGACACGATCTTGAAAAGTTCTGCTGGTGCCAGATCAGTAAAAAAATCTCACAAAAATATCAGTACCTACTTAGACATGACATGTGAACTATCTTGACATTCAGGTACTTGGAGCCACCATAATGGGCCGCGACAAGATCCTGGAAGTGTCCGTCGGCCTGACGACGCAGATCTGCAACTTCATGGACGGCGAGCAGTTCGCCGACGAGCTTCGCGGCGCCGGCCTGGACGAGCGCGCCTACGTGCAGCGGCTGGCCGGCATCCTGCGGCAGTACAAGTACCCGGTGGTCAACGTGCCCCGGATGCGGCGGTTCGTGGTGCAGCAGGTCGTCTGGCTCATGACCAGCCCAGGCTGCCGCCGCTTCGCGGAACTGCTCCGGGAACGGGAGCTTGGGATGGAGCGGCTGCTTGAGGCCATCGCCGACACGACATCGGAGGTGGAGTGCTACCACGTCTTCTCCGGCAGCGTCCCTATCAGCAGGCACCGGGAGAACTTCTCCGCCATCGTGGAGACCGCGCTACACCTGCTCGCAGCTGGTAGTAGAGGAGGATCGGAGGGGAGCTTCGGCTGAGTCAAACAAAAATACGTATATTGCAATGACGCTCTGATATGGGAGGATGATTGGATCCGTACAACGCGATTAGTTAATGGAGTTGAGCTTTCTTTTTTCGCTTGCACGGCAGAAATATGTTTTTTTTTAGAGATAGTTGTCCGATTACCGTCAATATGATGGCGTGTGAGAAATACTTTAAAACGAGAGATTACAGAGTTCAGTTTGTGTAGTTTCAGAAAAAAAATGTATAGTTCCAGAATGGTATAGGATACTGCCATAGTTATATGTCTTATATGTACTCCCTCGATCCATAAATAAGTGTACTTCTAATCTTGTTTTAGTCAAATTTTACTACGTTAGACTAACTTTTTAAGACAACGTACCAACATTTATGACACTAAATTTATTTTTAGTCTAGTTTCATAATATGTCAATTTGATATAATATATGTTTTTATATTTCTTTCAAATTTGGTTATCTTTGACTTAGGCAAAATCTAGATATACACTTATTTGCGGACGAAGGGAGTACACATCTATCAAGTACTAACTTTGTGGGTGGTGCGATACCTCTTTCCGTGCGTGTTATATAGCAAGGAACGATCCTTGCGTGGCTTGTATAGTATGATACCATATAATTCGTATACATATCTAATATCTTCTTAATATAGACTTGTAAGAGGTTTATATTACGCTTAAAATCATCTACTCCCTCCGTTTCAAAATATAAGATGTTTTAGGTTTATGAAAAAAATGTATTTAGATTTGTTTTAGTGTGTAGATTCACTCCAAACATGAGTGAACTTATATACTAAAAATAGTCTAGATTTATTTGCTTCAAAAAAGCTAAAACATCTTATATTTTGAAATGGAGAGAGTAATTTTTTATTACATAAAGTTTTGGCGAAACCATCAGTCATCTTATCCTTGCTTGAGATGAACCTTATTTTCTGGAGTGCCAGAAAACAACATGCTATGTCTCGCTCTAGCACAGAGGCTGAATACAAAGCACTTGCAACCATTGCTGAGCTTATTTGGGTTGAAGCTCTTGTTCGAAAACTTGGTGTGACACTTAAGGAGAAACCATGTCTATGATGTAATAATATTGGTGCTACCTATTTATCTGCTAACCCAGTCTTCCATGTTCGCACCAAACACATTAAGATTAATTTCTATTGTGTTCGTAAACAAGTTGCTAGCAAACAACTTGATGTTAGGTTGGAACAAAAAATATAGCAAAGCCACAGGAGGACTTCTAAAAAGTAAAACCAATCGTTCTTGTGCCATGAATGTACCTAAGAATTCTTTTGACAGCAGTCCAATATGAAGTTGTGGAAGTATGGACGGACCTTATTAACTGAAAAAAGATCAAGGAGGGTAGTACCCTCAGAGCCAAGAGGAAAGCCATCTATCAAAGCCAAGGTGTTTGTAGTGGAGAGTGGCGTGGGACATGATGTGCAGGAGCTCAAACCAACTCGGGTTAATAAGTATGTAGCATATTTCTACTGATTTAAGAGCAAGCCATTGGACTGTTGTGAATCTCAAGTCCTAAGAAGAAAATGAAGATCTCCAAGATCCTTAAGAGCAAATTCCAAACTTAAGTTATGAATAAGAGCTGAAATGGCTATGTCTAAAGAACTTATCACTATGATGTCATCAACATAAATAAGTATAAACATAGTGACAACTTACTTGTCATATAGAAAAAGAGAGGTGTCGGCCTTGGAAGGAACAAAACCGAGTGTGTGCAACTTGGAACTGAGGCATGAGTACCATGCATGAGGAGCCTATTTTAGATCATATAAAGCTTTATCAAGTTTGAAAATGTAGTTTGGAGTAGTGGAAGACTCGAAACCAGGTGGTTGCTTCATGTAAACCTCCTCTTTAAGAACGCCATGTAAAAATGAATTCTTTATATCTTGCTGCCTGAGGCTCCAACCTCGAGAGACTGACATGGATAGAACAAGTATGATGGTAGCATCCTTGACAACATGACTGAAGGTATATTTATAATCTATGGCATACTGTTATTTGAAACCTTTAGCAACAAGGCGTTCTTTATACCTGTCAATAGTGCCATCAACATTTTTATTTGTGCGATAAACCCATTTATAATCAATGATCTTCTTGTTGGAGCTTGGAGGCACAAGATGTCAGGTGTTGTTAGCAAGAAGTGCATCATACTCATCCTGCATTGCATGCTTCCAATTTAAATATGTGAGTGCCTCAGAAAGATTCTTTGGTTATCATATAGATGTGAGTAAGACATATCTAACGGTACCATTAGTATATTTCTTTTGGGTGTCGAATACCTTTTTGTAGGTGAGCGTGGGAGGTGGTGAAGTAATAGGATGCACAAAAGATCCAGAACTGGGCACACTCTACAGATTCGTTTCATACGAATCAGCAGAGGCGACCGAGCTGTTGTCACCCGTAGAGTTGTCGGGAGCCGGAAATGATGGCGACAGCGACAAGCAATGTGATGGGGAAGGCGACACGGTATCCTATAGAGACATGGCGTCTGCAGGTTAGCGCACGGCGTGTGAAGCGGGCGGCCGCACATGCGATGTGGGGTCCTCTAGTGATATGGCGTTAACAAGTTGGTGCGCGGTAGACGACGAGGGAGAAACCGTGTCAGGCGCTGACAGGAGGCGATCCAAGGGAGATTTTGGCCCAGAATCAGCCTTGGGATCGCTGTTATCTCCTTCTGTCCTTTTCTCCTAGTGTGAGGCACTGCAGTTTCTTTGGAATTTTGACTAGTTTATTGATATGAGCTTGTAGAGGTCTCTTAGACAACAACAACAACAACAACAACCCATGGAGGATCAACAGGAGGAAGAAGATGCAAAAAGTGATAATTAGTGTTCACATCCCTAGCATGAGATGCCGAAGATAAGTTATTTTGTGGAAGGGGAATTTTTCACGTACACGACGACCAATGTTGGGATGGAGTGAAGCAAAAAAAAATTCAACATCACGAGAGACATAGACACGGCCAATGGTCACATCAAGACATTTTACTCCTTTCTGATGAGGCCTATTGATGACCCACAACCACAAGTATAGGGGGTGTATAGTAGTACTTTTGATAAATAGGAGTGTCGATCCCAATGAGGAGCAGATATTGACTAGTGGTATGGAGCAGGAAATCTCTATAAATACTTACCAAACGGACTTTTAGGGTTTTTTTGATAAAACAAATAAATAAAGTGCAAGTAATAAAGACAATGAACAAATGCAGCAAGTGGCCCAATCCTTTCTTAGCAAAGGACAAGCCAGTGGAAATACTTATAAGTACCAAACGTTCTCGAGGACACATGGAAATTTTGTCAAGTGCTTTCGCTTCAAATAGCTGAGTACCCTTCTTTGGTGTTGACATGGTTATACCCTGCGGGTATGTGATCTTAGCATACCTAGTCCAGCCCAAGGAAGGCCCACGGCAGATGTACGCCGGCCCATGAAGATTTTCGGGTGGCCAAGGCCCATGACGCCTTCGGATCCTTGGAGAGCAAGACTAGTGCAGATAGGAAATTCAAAGGGGTAAAACCCTAGAACTTGTAACCGACTAGGTCTATGCCCGGGACCTGCCTGAGTCTATATAAAGGCTAGGAGGGCACGACCTAGCTCTCTCTCTCTCATACTTTCGCATACACACCTCCACGCCAGATTGCATCTGCGCACCCTTGTAACCTTCGGTTCCGCCGTAATCAAGAGCAGACAAGCAGGAGTAGGGTTTTCCCTCCGGGGTACTGAACCTGGGTAAACCTTGTGTCCCCGTGTTGCTTGTTTGCTAACCCTTCCACGACCTCCAGCCTCCCCATCTTCTCCAAAAGCCAAGTCCATAACAATGGGCATTGATGAGATCGTACCTCGTCAATTGGCGCCGTCTGTGGGAAATGGGGACGCTGATTGTGCGGTTGTGACGGTCCCAACCCGATCGATCTACAACTCTGCGGCGACGGAGAGTCATCTCATCTTCGGCGCTTTCAACTTCACCGCCCACTCACCGTCCACCATGAAGGACTTTGAGCCCGTAGGCGACGGACTCGAAATCCTGTTCGGGAGCTTCTGCTTCCAGGTGGGGCAAACTGGCACCCTCCGCCTCCCTGAGCGGGTGCCCCTACCAACAACCAGGCCCGCTTCATGGACCCCACACCCCGTGCTACGCACAACATCATCAACAGATGATTCCTACGATAGCAGCAACTGCAACTCCGATCTGTGTGATCCGCCATCGGATGCAGGGACCTACGGTTCCGGATCTGAAAGCTGCGGCAGCAGCGGACCAATCTACGAGCACTACCAATGCACCGTAGTCATCCAGAGCGATGTGGATCAGCAAACACCCAACCCGCCAGAACGAAACGGCGGGAATAGAAGAAGCCAGTCCCCCCACCCGAAGGGGAAAACAACGGCCATGTCATCCGCCTTAGCAAAGAGGGATGGGACCAGGCCCGCAACGCCGTGGCGGGCAACATCGTCGCTGCAGCTCCTCCGGATCTGCGATGGCCTACCACCGCCTCGATCGAGGAGCACAAGAAGCAGTCAAGATGCGGGAGGTGCTTGACAACGCAAGCAAGCAGCCTCGAGTCCGGTAGCGAGCGCTCTCCTCCATGGGCATCGGCTCAAGCTCGAACGGCAACCAAGGCAACAAGCACCGCTCTTGGGTGGAGAACATGGACCCCAAGGAGCGCCGTGAGGTGACCCGAACCCTCCACACATCCTTCATGGAGATGGACGCCGACGGCAACGTCATCCCGAAAACGCCGCAGGCTGCGATCATGGCAGCCACTGCGTACCTCGCGGCCCACCCACCGCCGGAGGGGGACCCGAAGAGGGCCATGCACAAGTCCGCACTTACCGGACTCGGGCTCGTCGGAGCCGCGCTCCACCAGGAAGCTCCCACGGAGCCGGAGAAGAAAGCTCCGGTCAGGTTCGACCGCAGCCCCACCCCTTCATCCGAAGAAGAGGAACATGACCTTCCTCGAAGGAAGAAGAGTTCGCACCACTGTGACCGCGACTACGGCGTCAGAGATGCGCTCACACAGTGCAAAATCGACAAAGCGCGAGCCAAGCGCGCATGCTCGTCTGAATCCGAGATGGACGAAGACGAAGGAGAACTCTGCGGAGCCCGATGCTTCAGCAGATCCGTCCGGCGGACACGTATGCCGTGAAATTTCAAGCTTCCTTCGGATACTCCGAAGTTCGACGGCACTCAAGACCCAAAGGCTCGGCGACCACTTATCATCCGTCAAGCGCACGGTGGAAACAAAGAGATCGCCATGCAATGCCTTCCGCGGTACGAGCGCATCCGGATCTGGCTCGGAACCTATCTTTAGGGTCCATCCGGCTTGATGAGCTAGCTTACAGTTTCATCCGAAACTTCAAGGGCACCAGCAAGAGGCCCGCCTCAATCGAAGAGTTGCGAGCCTGCACTCAACGAACTGGCGAATCCATTCGCTCGTACATACTACGCTGGTCCAACACAAAGAACTCCGCAGCGCACATCTCCGAAGAGAGGGCCATCGACGCCTTCAGGGATGGCGTCAAGCGCCAAGACTTCAAGGAGGAACTTGGGCGCGTCAAGCCCAAAACACTCGACCACCTCATGGACATCGCCAACAGGTGGGCTGACGGCAAAGATTCCATTCACCGAGCATAATCGAAAGAAGAAGAAGACTACGGTCGATGGCGAGAGCGCCGTAGCAAGAGAAGATCGCGCGTCTACGACGATCGCGACGGACCCGACATGGTCGCGGCTGGCTACGCCGATCGCCGCAATGACGCCAACCGCAACAGCGGAGGATATCACGGAAGAAACTTCCGCGATGGGGGACGCCCAGCGCAGTCGTGGCAACGCCGCGACCGCGATAACGGACCCTCGGCATATGAAAAGCTTTTGGGTCCATGCACCATCCACTTCTACATCGACAAGCAGGATGGCAAAAAGAAGGCCAGCCACATGCTCAAGGACTGCCGCGAGTTCCAGAAACTCAGCGAAAGCATGGTGCAGATGAGGCAGCAAGCCCCAATCCCTGCGTTCAGAAACGCGCCCGCGCTAGGTGAAATAGCGCATGGAGCTCCTCCACCGCCACCTGTTGGAGGCCCGAACCAACCAACGCACCGACGCAGAACAACGAGCAGGTATCCCGGTGAAAGGAGCACGATGATCCGTAAGGCGCCCACAAATAGGGTGCATAAGAAAATCACCCGACAGATCAACTCGGCGTGGCAACTCCACCCGCCATCCGAGTACCTCGGCGGATCGAGTCCGCATCACGTTCATCGTTGGATCACCCTTGCGGATCCCTCGCCCAGCCACGCTGCCACGGTCTTTGGGCGCCGTCGGAGGTTTGAGATGAGTCGCGTCTTCATGGGACGGCGGCATCAACCTGATGTTCGCAAGCACTCTAGCAGCAATGCGGATCCCGCAGTGCAGCCTGGAACAATCAGACACAACGTTCCACGACATCGTTCTAGGGAAGGGCATATTCCCCCTGGGCAAAATATGGCTCGACGTCATCTTCGGCAAGCCGGACAACTTCTGACTGGAGCGGCTCGAATTCGAAGTGGTGGACTAGCCATCACAGTACCACGCCATCCTCGGGCGTGTAGCATTCGCAAGGTTCTTGGCTGTCCCACACTATGCATACCTGCTACTCAAGATGCCAGGACCAAAGGGCGTCATCACAATCGACGGGAGATTCACCCGATCGGACCAATACGACAGAGATTTCAACAGAATCTCCCAGTCATTCGGCATGCAGGAGGAGCTCCTAAGGCTCCGCGAGGTGACGGACAACAGGGCACTCCCAGTCGCACGACAAAACGCACCTGACATGTCTTTCGACTCCACCGTCAACACAAAGAAGGTGCAAGTCCATCCGACGGATGCCTCCAAGACGGCGTTGATCGCCAACGACCTCAGCCCCGCATAGGAAGGCGCGCTCGTCGAATTCCTCCGTGAGCGCTGGGAAATCTTCGCCTGGTGTCCTGCGGACATGCCAGGAGTTCCCAGGGAATTCGCCGAGCACGCACTCAACGTCTTTCCAGACACCAAGCCCGTCAAGAAGTCCATCCGGAGACTGTCCGAGCCACGGGCCAAAGCTATCGGCAAAGAAATCAACAGACTACTCGCTGCAGACTTCATCAGGGAAATCAAAGAAAGCGAGTGGCTTGCAAATACAGTGGTGGTCCCAAAGAAGGACACGGACATCCTGCGGATGTGCGTGGATTTCACATCGCTAAACAAGCACTGCCCAAAGGACCACTTCCCCCTTCCTCGGATCGATCAGATCATCGATTCGACTGCAGGTTGTGAGAAACTCTCCTTCCTCGACGCCTACTCAGGCTACAACTAGATTCGACTCAAGGTTGAAGATCAGGAGAAAACGGCGTTTATCACACCGTTCGGAGTGTTCTGCTACAACACAATGCCCTTCGGGCTAAAGAACGCAGGTGCCACGTACCAGCGATGCATGCAGGCATGCCTCAAGGACCAGATCGGTCGCAACGTTCAAGTCTATGTCAACGACATAGTCATAAAATCCAGGGAGGCAAGGACACTTATCGACGATCTCCGCGAGACGTTCGACAACCTCGATCGCTACAGGATCAAACTCAACCCCGAAAAGTGCGCCTTCGGCGTCCCATCGGGTCAGCTGCTTGGGCACTTAATCTCTCAACGAGGAATCGAGGCGAACCCGAAGAAAATCAGAGCCATCATGGCGATGGAGAAGCGAAAAATCTCAAGGGTGTCCAGCAGCTCGCAGGACGAATAGCGGCGTTGAGCAGATTCATCAGCCGCATGGGCGAGAAGGCCCTGTCATTCTACCATCTGCTACGCAAGGCAGATAAATTCGAGTGGACGCCCGAAGCCGACGATGCGTTCGAAAGCCTCAAACGGCTGCTCTCCACCTCGCCCGTCCTGGTCACGCCAAAGGAGCGCGAGCCTCTGCTGTACATAGCAGCCACACCAGTGGTCGAGACGTGCTAGTGGTCGAACGACCCGAAGGCAAGACCCACGGGTCCAACGCCCAATCTACTACCTCAGCGAGGTAATCGACGCCAACAAAGCGAGATACCCTTATTACGACTTCGCCTGGCGTGTTCATGAACGCTCGACGGCTGAGCCACTACTTCCGGGAGCACCAGGTGATGGTCGTCAACGAGGCACCCCTGAACATCTGAATAACCCGAGGCCACGGGGCTGGCGTGGCCCTGTGGGGCATTGAGCTGTCACCTCTGGACATCATCTACGAGAAGCGACTCGCAATCAAATCTCAAGTCCTCCCGGACTTCCTCGTACATTGGATGGACCTGCAGCTGCCAGACACCCCAGACATGTCGCAGTCATGGACAATGCACTTCGACGGCTCCAAGCGTGAAGCTGGAGCAGGAGCCGGGGTCATACTGACCTCCCCGCAGGGCGACCAGATGAAGTACGTCCTCCGGATGAAATTCCGAGCCTCCAACAACGAGGCCGAATATGAAGCCCTCATCCACGACATGAGGATGGCAAAGATCTGCGGCGCAACGCGCCTGGTCATCTACGGTGACTCCAACCTCGTCGTCAATGACGATGAACGAAAGTCTGACGCCGAAAACATGATCGCGTACCACGCGCTCTACAATGCACTCGAAGGAGAATTCGACAGCTGCGAGCTTCGGCACGTCGGAAGAGAAAGCAACGAGGAAGCCGACAGACTCGCCAACATCGGCTCCACCTGCGCAAAGGTGCCACCGGGCGTGTTCCTCGAACAGATCTGTGTGCCATCCATCAAGCGGAAATTCCCCAAGGGATCACCCGAAGAAGCAGAGCACTCGGGGGGCTACGCTGCCCGAAGGACACGAAGGACCCGAGAAACTGGACACAGAGGTCGCTATGGTCAACCTGATGCAGGTCATGGCAGTCGAAGAAACTTGGACGCGACCGTACCTCCAGTTCTTGATAAACGGAGAACTGCCTGACAGCCCGACAGATGTCCGGCGCATATCTCGTCGGTCAAAAGCCTTCACCATCATCAATGGCGAGTTGTACAAGCGCAGTATTACGGGTTTACTACAAAGGTGCGTCACCATCGGTGACGGGAAAGACATCCTCCAAGACATCCACGAGGGCATCTGCGGCCATCACGCAGGCAGCCTCTCCCATGTCGCCAAAGCTCTACGAGCCGGATTCTACTGGCCAACGGCCATGAGCGATGCAAAGGACATCGTCCGAAGATGCAACGGGTGCCAACGGTTTGCCGATAAACCGCACGCACCCGGGTCAGAGCTCAGACCCATACCTATAGCCTGGCCCTTTGCTCAAAGGGGCCTCGACATGATCGGCAAACTACCAAAGTCCTCGAAAGGGGGGCACGTTTACCTCCTAGTCGCAGTCGACAAATTCACCAAGTGGGTCGAAGCCATGCCGGTCACTAACCAAAAGGGCAAGACCACCGTCAAGTTCTTCGAGTCCATTGTCTACAGGTTCGGTGTACCGCACAACATCATCACCGTCAATGGATCAAACTTCATCTCCAAAGAATTCCAAGACTTCTGCGAAGGCCTCGGGATTAACATCACATACGCCTCAGTGGCTCACCCGCAAACGAATGGGCAGGTCGAAAAGGCCAACGGCCTAATCGGCGCTTGCATCAAGAAGCGCCTCATGATCCCACTCGAACGAAAAGCCGGAGCCTGGATGTGGCATCCCGCAAAACCACTACTAGAAAATCGCGTTGAATTTGTGCATTGCATCGTCATCATCATGCATTGTTTGCCAAAACTATGTTTGCAAAACCCGTGTTGTTTTCTAAACGCCCCTCTTTATTCAAACCTCAAAACCGGGACCCCGAAATATTTTGGTTTGCCGATATCGGTTTGCAAAAACTTTGTTTGAAATAAATAAAATATTTAATTTATTTTAGCGGGGCAGTCGAACGGGCCGATTGACCCGAACGACCGCCCCAGAAAAACTAAAACGGTCCAACCTGCCAGCCCCACCTAAAACCTATTCTACCTAAAACTCTACCCTCTCTCCCCAGCCACCTCACCCTGGCCACTCCCCATCCGCCACCTCACCCTCTTCCCTCACCCCCTCCTCTCACATGCGCCACATGTCCTCCCTATCTCTCCTGTCTCTAAACCACACACCACCCCCACACCCCACCAACTGCCAACCCGTGTGGACCCCGCCGTCATCCACATCCCCACCCAGCTACCCGCCTGTCCCTTTCACTGGCGTGGACCCCGCCCCTGCCCACCGGTCAGCTCACCCAAGACGCCCACCTACCACGTCTTCCCCCCACGTTCTTCTTCCCCGCTCCTTCCCTGGCGCGTCCCGCTCCCGACAACCACCCCAGGCCCCGCCGCGCGCCCTCAACCTCCGCGCCCCGCGCCGCCCAGCTCGCCCCGCCTCCACACCCCGCCGCACCACTGCCTTCCCTCGCCACCGCTCGCCTTCTCCCCTCGCGCCGCCTTCCCGTCCACCACCGCCCCGCCCGCTCCCTCGGCCACTCCTCCCGCCTCTCCTCGCTCCGCCCGCTGGCCGCTCACCACGCGCCGCCTCGGCTACTCCGCCCGGCTGGCGTCACCCGCCCCGCCGCGCCCGCTCAAAACTCGCCCCGCCGCCCAGTCCCGCCGCCCGGCCCCTTTCGCCAGCCGCCTCCGCAGCACCCTCCCGCCCACAGCGACCCCGGCTCGCCGCCACCCCAGCTCGCCCGCTCCGCCGCCTGCTGGCCGTCCCCGCGCCTCACTTCGCTCCGACCAGTCCACGCCCTCCCGCCGCGCCCGCGTCCGCCCCGCCGCCCGGGCTCCAGCCGTCGCCGCCAGCGTCCGCTCCAGCAAGCTGACCTCGCCGCCCGGCGTCCCGCCGCCTCCGGCCGCACGGTACCCCAAGATCGCCTCCCCCGATTCGAAGCCCTATGCCCGAGGACGCCAAGACCGAGCGCGCCGACAAGCATCCGGTGACGCCAAGACGCCAAGATCTCCATCACGGAACCGAGGATGCCGCGACCCGAACGCCAAGTCCGCCTCACGAACCCCGGACGCCAAGGCCTCCTTCACGGATTCCGATGATCGAGGCCGAAGATCCTGGAACTACAAGCTCTTCCTCACGGAATCCGAAGACCCTGATCCGCGGATCCGATGGCGAACCCTGAAGACCGTTTCCGTACCCGGACGATAAGGATACCGACGCGGAACGCCGAGAAATTCCCCTGAACTCCATGATCGTCGACATGATCCGAAGACCGCGAATGCGACGAGAACGGCACCGACCCGGAAGAAGCCGATGCGCCCCGACACTGACCCAAGTTCTGCCCCCCGGACATCGAGACCCCGATGCGACAAGATCTGCCCCGATACCGAGATTGGCCACGGAGTCCTAGAACGCTTCCGCCGAGACCGAACCCGTCGAACCCCGAACCCCGGAACCCCAAGATCGTCGAGCCCCCTCTGATGTGCGACCCCTCTTCCTCGAACCCTATTTGATAACATATCAACTTGTCGCATAATAACTGTTCATGCATGCATCTTATCTGTGGTTTGGGGGCCTTATGCCGATTCACCAAATAATTAAATATGGGGCCCATATGCGGGCAAATCTAGCCTTATATAGGCCTCATTTAAACTTGTGTAGCGAACCGGTGATATCTTTTGCCTTGTTAAACAACATTTAAATTGCGGGGGTTCTAAACAACTTGAACCATCTAAATGATGTCGGGACCCCGGTTCCACTTAATTTGACCTAATTGCATCGCACCTTG
The DNA here is from genome assembly GCA_030063025.1 of Avena longiglumis. NCBI lineage: Eukaryota > Viridiplantae > Streptophyta > Magnoliopsida > Poales > Poaceae > Avena > Avena longiglumis. The sequence goes on along the minus strand of CP125975.1, from coordinate 442,418,991 downwards.
CCATGCCATCCATCATACATGCATCATGCCGATCTTCTGCCGTGTATTAAATATTGCATCCGGTGTTTCTTCTAGTGTTTTGCTTCTTCGCGGATAAGGCCGTTGAGTCGATGTGAGCTTCGCCCCGATCGTCGGTTGAGCCTTCGACAATGTTTTCAGGCGAGCATCTCCCCCTTTCTACCTATCTTACTTTGCTAGTATTTACTTCCCTCCTGTTGATCTTTGCTATCTGTGTTGCGAAGCTCTAGTTTTCGTACCCGAGATATCCCTTGCAGCCATATATAGCCTTGGACACATCCTATTACCTGTTGATTGGTAGATAGTTGGACCCGCGTGTCGTAGTCGCTTGCTCAAGTGTTTTGCTTGTCGTCAAGTACCACCTTTGTTGGAGAATTGCCGCATGTTGACGTTGGAGATGATCATGGTTTACTTATTGTTCACTTTAATTCCTGTTTAACAACTAAAATTGAATTAAGCAGAGGCATCGGTGGGTGATAGGTAAGATTTGGTTTCCGGCCCACTTGTGTCCGTGGGACCCGAGTTCTTGACACTGCTCCGAGATCGAGCGCTAACCACGGTGGGGAGATATGGGCCCCCATGGATTATTACCGATTTCAAAGTATTGTCTTGGGGCCACAAGTAGTTTGGGGCTTTATTACTATCTCAGACTTATGCCATGCTTTACCGCTTTATTTTACGATTGTGCGGTACCGCATTGTCGCTTTTAGCGGAATGTTTTATGTCAGCAGGTCCCGATTGGGGACTCTGTCGTTACAGCCATTGTCGCAAACCCCGAGTCCGTCTCGAGACCGGCCGACGTTGCTATGGTGTACTTAGTGGGGTGGCCCGTGCTTGCTTTGGGTGCAGGAACGTCGTGACTTAGGCCCGCCGACATACCGATGGGTGTATGTTAAGATCCGCAAAAGGGTCAAGTGCTGTGGATACTTTGGTGCACCCCTGCAGGGTTAAATCTTTTCGAGAAGCCGTGTTCGCGGTTATGGACGACTTGGAGCACAGTGCTTGATCATAGACAACTATAACTAAAGTTTATTGTTTTAAATTGACTTGTTTCCGATATGATTAGTAATCAGCTTCACTACAACGGAATGGCTAAGTAAAAGTACCAACCACTTTGGGTTTTGGGTTTATCTCATGCTAAATGTATCGACTAGTAAGTCTTTGCAAGCATCACGGAATGGTTAACTAAAAGTGCCCACTTACTTTATCGGGACGATTATCTAAACTCGACTAGTAAAGTGCCGCAACTATCACCGAATAAGTAAAATTGCCAATCGTGTGAGTTCCTCGGTTGACTTCCTCGTTTGGTCTCGAGGAAACGCCAGGATGGGTTTGTTTGATGCTAGTATTAGGTTGGATCCGAATAGGTCTTTCTTACCCCTCTCTGATATCCGCCAGTTGTATCGAGTCTCTATAGGTTGTGTAGCGCTTGCTGCCGCTGGCGCTCAGTCCACCATACCTATGTAGGTGAGGACCGAATTCTAGCCTCGCCTGTCTTGGCCTCGATCGACGCTCTTTCTTTTCCTTTGCCCTTTGTCGGCACCCTTTTGTTTAAGCAGTTTTGAGATCGACGCCATTAGCGGGGTTACCCTTCCGCTTGGCACGGCAGGTTATGGCGCCATTGGTTATTCTTGTGGCTCTTAGCCCCATTTGCATCTTGTCCGTAGTCGGACGCCCTATCGTTTTCAAGGTGATTTGGATCTTTGTATATATACATATTCTTGACTCTTGGAGTCATTATATATATCTGCTCATGGGTCCCATCGAGGACTGTTGTGTAATGTTATTACTTTGCTTTCCACCCGCACGAAAGTGCCTGGTGGGCACCTTCGAAACGTTTCTATGCGGGTTTGGCGAGTTTCGCTAAAACTTGCATAGGGCCGATTCTGAGGGTGTTACACTGGACGAAAGAGCTGCCATCCGTCCTATGGAGTTTGCGTACTACACCAAACAGCTCCACCGGCTACACACCGTTCTTCATGGTGCATGGAGCCGAAGCCGTGCTACCAGCCGAAGTACGCCACCAGGCCCCCCGGGTCGTCTCTTATAGCGAAGCCGAATCCACGGCTGCACTCGAAGACGCCGTCGACACACTCGACGAAGCAAGAGACGTAGCAGCAGCTCGATCAGCGGTGTACTAGCAGAGTCTCCGCAACTACCACAGCCGCCGGCTACGCCCAAGATCCTTCGTCGAAGGAGACCTCGTCTTGCGACTCAAGCAAGAGCGACCGAAGAAATTCGAGTCGCCATGGGAAGGACCCTACATTATCACCGAAGTCATCCCAGGTGGCGCCTATCGCCTCAAGCACGTGGAGTCTGGAGTCGCATACTCCAACCCATGGAACATCACTCACTTGCGACGATTCTACCCCTAGCTACCTACCCCTTTACTTTCAATAAGTCTTTTCAGCCAAGGCTATCCAACCGAACAATGTACTTCCTCCATTACGATATAAATAAAGCTAAGTGTCTCGCCCCAAAATTTCGTTTCGCTATTTGCAACTTTACTTTATGCTACAAACGCACTCGGGGGCTCCCCCCACCTCACGATTTCATCGACAGAGGATCACACGTGTACACCTGAGTAGCTGGCAATGTCAGGCAAACGAAAAGGACACATACTCAAACAAAGCACTGCGTGGTCACAACAAACAAACCTTTATAACAAAGGGCACAACACGCCCAGTCGAATTATACAAATTTTACATCTATCTATTTTACAGGTACTACCTATTCTGAAGAATAACTTGAGCACGCTGCTCAAACAAATCTGATCTTACGGCATCGCCTTCTGACCGCATAATGCGGACGCATATCCCACTCGCCATCATCCGGTCGAAGAGGTGGCCCAGCTGCTACAACAGATAGATCTACATCAGGTCGATGCAGCCTAACAAGGGACAACGCAGCCTTCACCCTACGACGAGTTCTTTGCCTCACCGTTCACGGACGAGTCACGCTCCGAAATCTAGATGAAGGCGGACGGGGATGTTGGCACGATCCGTGGGAAACATCACATGCAGAACCGACGAGAGCGACGTCTGCACTTGGCGAAGCACCCGCGATACTTGGTGAACGCGATCCTGCACCGTTGCCAGAGCCACGGCACGGTCACGATCCATCCAGAAGAAACCTCCAACTTCCATGTCTTGTTGAGTCAAGCAATTGACCCGAACAGCGACATGCTCCTTCTCCTCCCTCGGAGCAAGGTTAGCACCTGCGACACTCGCACAAAATAAGACACAAGGCCAGCAGGCGCATCCGAAAACTGAGCTGCAGCTCAAAACAAAGAACAACTTACATTGAAGCTGCTCAGACAGCCGAAGCAGTTCCGCCATCAAGTATTCCTCTCTGACTGCACCACGATCTGCCTTGGACTTCCAAACATCGGCGTGGCCATGCACCCCAAGCAACTCCTTCTCAATACTACGAACACGGTCTCGAAGAAAAGCAAGTTGTGATGAATCATCCAAAGATGGCCGTTGCCGCGTTGCAGGCAAGGTGTCAATAGGGTCAGCACCCGAAGGAACCTAGAGCAGCAGAAAAGAAAAGGACATAAACATTCAGACGGCGAAGAGCACAACTCAACAAAATGCATTAAACATATAAAGGCCACTACGTGGCACAATGATTTTTGTTCCTCAACATAATTACATGCAAAAGAAGATTACAAACTATCCTATAGCTACAACGCCTAAGACGCGGCACCCTGAGTAGCCTCGGAACCGGATTGCCTCGCCTTGGCCTCCCCCTGTTGCCGCAGCGCATACTCGGACAACAGTTCAATGAGCTTTGGCCCATATCGCTTGCAGCGAGCAGAATAGGTAGCAAAGGCTACCTCGGATCCATCCGCGATTGTCGGCATCCGGGAGGTGATCTGGGGAAGGTCCAGCTCTGCTCCAGCCGCCAAGGCCATCGCCAGCCCGACGGACACGTCGATGCCCTTCTGCTTGCGCTTGTACGCCCCAGGCGCTTCGGCCGACAAAGCCTCCGCCAGGGCGTCAACATCATCAAGGGCAGCGCCCTTGGGGACAAGCTCCTTGTAGAAGCGGCCAAGGACCTCCTTTGCCTTGGCAAGGGAATTGACGACGTTGCTGCAGCGATCTTCGACCGCTGCAGTAGCATCATCTAGAGCACTCCCGTGCTCCAGAGCGCCACGGTCAAACTTTATGCCTGCGGCATCTTAGACAAAAAAAGAGAAGAAATGAAGAAAGCAACACAGAAGAAGACAAGAAAACGAAAAGAAAGGAGCAAAAATAAGGTACTCACTTGAAACAGACTTGGCAGCAGCCATGAGCTTGCCCGCCACCTCTCTTTCACGCGCAGTCGCAGCCATGGCAAGCTGCTCCTCGCGGTCCATAGCCTCCTGCTGCATACGCTCCTTAGCTTCGGCTGCCTTGGCCAGCTCCAGCTCAAGGCGCTCCTTCGCACCAGCGGCGTCCTCGGCCTTCTTCTCCGCTTGACCAAGGCTCTTCTTGAGAGCATCAGTCTCACGGAGGGAAGTATTATGCTCCTCTGCATTCAAAACATACAAGCGTCAGAAAGCAAGACAATAATGCAAAAAGAAAGAAGCACCAAAGCATACAGGTACCTTGAAGCTGTCGGAGGTTGACCTCCTGCACCAGTCGCTTGGCATCCTGTACAAAAGGCTGCAGGTAGAAGAACTACCAGTAAGGAAAAGGACTTGGGGGCTGCGCCCAACATGAAGGAACAAAAGCAAAATTCGCACACGAAAACGCTCGGGGGCTCCCCCCGACGACTCGAAGAAAGAACAAGACAAGAAAAAATTTCAGACGCTCGGGGGCTCCCCCGGTAGCAGGAAACAGAATACTTACATGCTCCGATGGCGACTCCGAAGGCCCGCTCGCAGCCTTCTAAGGCACAACCACCTGAGTTTCCTGTGGAGAAGGGACCGGCGCAGCACCCTCAGAGGTAGCCACCATCTAAGGAGGAGGAGACGCAACCTTCGAATCTCCCATCATCTCCTGAGCACCATCGCCGGAGGAGTCGTGGGAGGAATGCATGCACACGAAATGATTAGCACAAGCACAAAAGTCAACAGCAAAAAGACAGCAGTATATAAGAAACTTACCTCAGTCCAGTGAGCTCAGGTCGAAGACAGGAGGAGTCCTTCGGGCTCTCTTCTCCCCCTTTTTCTCTTCTTTCTTCTCTTCCTTCTTTTCTTCCTTCTTCCGCTTCGCTGGCGGGTGCGGCGCTACAGCCCGCACAGGAATGGCAGGAATAGGGGAAGAAGATCCTCCATGCCCGTCACTGTGATGCTCAAGGCACAGAGGGTTCCTAGGAGTTGGAGGAGTCGAGGCATTCGAAGACTCGCTGGAGCTCCGTGATCGCTTACGCGTGTGGTCCTCGCTCGACTCGTTGGCATCTTCCGCCGGAGATCACGCCAACGGCATCTCGGACATGGAATCCACCAAATCATTGTCCGGAGCATCCGGGTATACTTCGGGTAATGGAGGCGACATACCCGGCACTTTGAAGCTCTGCACAAGAGAAGAACAATTTGTCAGCAAACAAATACAAAATAATGGAGTCGAAAAATAGCGCTACGCGCATGGATCTACACCTGTGGAACAGGAAGCGAAGAATCAAACGGAGGAGTCAGCGACTTCCCCGAGATTTTCTCTCCGGCCTTGAACTTCAGCAGCAAGCGAAGGGCCCTGTCAAGATCTCCCTCAGAGATTTTCTCAGCCGAAACCCTCGTCGGATCACGCCGGCCAGCATAAAGGAACATTGGGTGCACCCTAGCCTGGAGTGGCTGCACCCGACGCTCGAGGAAGGTGCGGATGATATCCACACCATTCACTTCCTTCTCCGAAATCAACTGGAGATCCTCCACCCGACGATATAGCGCCTCTATCTCCGCCGCCTTGCCATCCAAGATCTTGTTTTCCAAGACCTTTTTGGCTCAATCTTCTGGGAGGGGTCGAAAGGAACAAGACCAAAATATTGCCCAGGCACTACGGAGTCGCGGATATAAAACCATCGCCTCCACCAGTACTGGACAGATTCGGACATGGAAAAGGAAAAAAAAGCAGATTGGGCTTGAGGGAGATGATGCAACCCCCAATGGCATAAACACCATCCGAACCAGATTACCTGTTCACGGAATAAAGTTTCCGGAAGAGGCCAAAGTGCCGCTCGATGCCGAGCCAGCACTCGCAGAAAGTGACGAAACAAGCAATGTGAAGAAGAGAATTGGGCGAAAGATGATGCAGCTGGATGCCATAGAGAAAGAGCAGCCCACGAAGGAAGTCGTGGACTGAGAAGGAAAACCCACGAATAACGAAGGCGAGAAACATAACCCGATACCCAGCGGGGGGACGGGGGATTACCTTGTTGCCGGGGAGTCTGACGGCCTCCCTATCCTGCGGGATCAAGCCCTGCTCGCGAAGCTTGCGGAGGTCACTCTCCCGCGTCTCTGATCGCCGCCAACCGCCGTCGGTGACACGGGTAGAGGTGGCGCCTTTCTTTCCTCCGGCGGCGCTGGTACCAACTGTAGATGATGACTTCTTCGGTTTCCCCATCGCGCTACGACGACGCCGGTGGTGAGAGCGCAGAAGGGAAGACGGAAATGTGGAAGGATATTCCAGCGCGCAGCAAGAACTGCTAGAGCACAAGGAGGCAGTGAAAACAAGAATCGATGCGGTGAAAAACAAACTGCAGCTTTCCCCAATGATTATAACGGCGAAGACGACGCACGGCAACCGTCCATCAAGAAGACCTAACGCCAACGACAGATCTAGCCATACACGTGTCAGCATCACAACGAACCGTCGTTACCACGCTGTCCACTACGCACGGAAATAGAGGAGACACTGTAATTATCTCCACGCCGCAGACCCATGTTCGTCCAGTCAAGTCATCTCTGGCGCAGCAGACGCTTGAGGTCATTGATCGTCAGCACTGATGTCATCAAAAGCTATACTAGCAACAACTACAATTTCTTCGGCTTCAAAGCTAAGAGTACTCACTCGAATCTACGATTCGACTAAATAATCGGGGGATACTCCTATTAGGAGCGCTGACCGCGCACCCGAAAGATGAATAAAAACAAACTATTTCTTTGAGTCCTACGTCGAGTCTACGACTCCACTACGGACTCGGGGGCTACTCCCATAGGGTGGATGGATTTAAGCATCCGAATTTTTTGTGTCCTACGGACTTAACAACTGAACAATGTTTGAACTAAAGTCTCCGCTCGAGTCTACGACTCGAACAGACACTCGGGGTCTACTCCCATAGGGAGCGCTGGTCGCGCACCCTATGAATTCTTCGACTGCGATCTTTCGGATCAGCATGTGAGCAAAACGCTGAGCGAGCAACGATCTCCTTGACCACCCGAACACCTCCGCGGTGATAAGAATTCGGATGCTGTGTCTGCGACACAGAGATAAGACCTACAGATATCATCTGATGGCCTGGCAATGCACACGACTGCGCTTTGCTAGTATAAACCCGTGCCAGTAGGCGCGATGAAAAATCCCGACGGACGCGTTGGGTACATCAGTTAAAATCACTGGAATTCCACTCCTGTAAGTCCCCCGCGACCTGAGTCGAATTACTCCAGCATATGTTCCGGGTTCGAGTTGAGGGACTCGAACCTGAGGAAGATCGTGTTTTTCCGTCCTAAGACAGTTAACTGACCCTGATCCGTCGGGTGAGTCAGGCACACGTATCAACAATCCCTACACACATACTGTTAATACATAGTTGCACCCGAAGGATTGAAGAGTCCTCAGCCGAATCTACGATTCGACTAATCACTCGGGGGCTACTGACAAGGTTATACCCTGTGGGTATGTGATCTTAGCATACCTGGTCCAACCCAAGGAAGGCCCACGGCAGATGTACGCCGGCCCATGAAGATTTTCGGGTGGCCAAGGCCCATGATGCCTTCGGATCCTTGGAGAGCAAGACTAGTGCAGATAGGAAATTCAAAGGGGTAAAACCCTAGAACTTGTAACCGACTAGGTCTATGCCCGGGACCTGCCTGAGTCTATATAAAGGCTAGGAGGGCACGACCTAGATCTCTCTCTCATACTTTCGCATACACACCTCCACGCCAGATTGCATCTACGCACCCTTGTAACCTTCGGTTCTGCCGTAATCAAGAGCAGACAAGCAGGAGTAGGGTTTTCCCTCCGGGGGCCTGAACCTGGGTAAACCTTGTGTCCCCTTGTTGCTTGTTTGCTAACCGTTCCACGACCTCCAGCCTCCCCATCTTCTCCAAAACCCAAGTCCATAACAATGGGCATTATTGAGATCGTACCTCGTCAGGTGTTCTAAGTGTTATGTGGGTAAACTTGTGCTAATGTACCGACCTTACTTGGACTAATACATACTTGTGATCAAAGCCCCTGCAAGCATCCGCAACTACAGGAAAGCAATTAAGATATAAACCTAATCACAGTCTTAAACTCTAAGATCCTACACTCCCTTGTGCAATGGTGTCCTAACGGGGGTTCAAGTTTCTATCACTCCGGCAACCCCACAATTAGTATCCAAATACACAATGAATTCCCCTAGGCCCATAAATGGTGAAGTATCATGTAGTCGACATTCACATGACACCACTAGAAGAATAACACCACAACTTAAATACTAAACCATTGAATAATATCTCAACACAAATCCACTACTAACAACATGACTTCTCCCATTTCCTCAAGAACTAAACGAACTACTCACAAGACATCATATGGACCAAGATCAAACATGATATGGTGATGGATAACAATCTGAACATAAACAATAATCCAATGGTTCCACTCACAAGCATGAACTACAATAGTAATCAACACCGAGAAAGTTTCCCCTAAGAACTATGCAAGTATTCAACACAATTGTTACAGTGGGATGGAGTGGTGATGATGGTGCTGGTGGAGATGATGGTGTGGTTGAAGATGATCCCGATGAAGTCTAGCTTGATGATGGTGTTGATGGCAACGATCTCCCCTCTCCGGAAAGGAATTTTCCCGGCAGAAATCTGTCTGCCGGAGAGCTCTTTCTCTCTCGGTGTTTTCCGCCCCGTAGAGGCGGTGGAATCTTTCGGTGGTCGCTCCCGTGTATTAGGGTTCCGAGGAGAATATATAGGCGAGAGGGCGGAGCCATAGGAGCGCCCAAGGGGTGGCCCGCGCCTAGGGTGTGTGGGCCCCCTATGGCCCATCTCCGCCTCCCCCTCTGGCTTTCTTCGTCTTCTAGGAAAATATGATTTTCCATTATTTTTCTGGTATTTTTCTGATCTTCGCGAAATTGCATAAAAAACCTCTTCATCAAAATCCTGACTCTGGCAGTCCATCCTCCAAGAATCATCCAACATGCAAAAACATATGAAAAGACATAAGTAACTCCTATTAATATGAAATATATCAATGAATAGAGGCAAATTATGATATAGAATGGTGATGCAAATTGGACGTATCAACTATAACTAAGAAAAACACAAAGTTTGGAGTGGAAGGAGAGTTTGTGTTTGTTATATGGACAGAGATTGGGCCAATAAGCATAATCAAAAACTCATAGAGGAGCATAGTTGGGTTTGACTTGAAGGAGTTTTTCTATGGGAGTTTAAAAATTTATAACCTTTGTAGGAATTAAATTTATGAGAAAGATAGCTGTAATGAAAGCATCATCCCAAAAATTCAGAAGAATGGATGCATTGGCAAGTAAAGCAAGACCAACTTTAAAAAATGTGATAGTGTTTGCGCTTAGCAGAGCCATTGTTCAAGGGCATGGGGACATGAAACATGATGAGCAATGCCTACTCTTTGAAAGAACCCATTTAATTTCTCATATTCACCACCCCAATCAGTTTTGCATGGTGAAATATTTTCTACCAAATTGGCGCTCAAAATATTGTTGAAAATCAAGAAAAACTTGATACACATCAAAATGTTTCATAAGAAAATAAATCCAAGAAAATTTGCTAAAATCACCAATGAAGCTTACATAATTTGTAGGTTTACCTACAGAGAGAGGAGATGGACCCCATACATCATAAAATATTTGTTCCAAAGGAACTATAGATACAGTAGTGGAAACATGATAGGGCAGCAGATGACTCTTGGACTGTTGGCATGGATCACATATGTAATGATTTATTTCTGGGGAATATGCAAGCTTATTCTTCCTAAATATTTTTTGAACAACAAAATATGATGGATTCCCTAGACGATGATGCCACATGGAAGATGAAGGCTTGATGGTGACAAGTGCATGCTTGTAAGGCTCCCAAGAAACTAGTACTAGAGGATATAAGCCATCATCATGACAAGGACCTCTAAACACGATTTGATTCATGGACGAATCCTTATTCAAGAAAAATAATGGGTGAATTTCAATAAAGGAATTATTATTGAGGGCATTTTTATGAGCAGAAAGTAAACTCATGGAAGCATCAGGAACATGTAAAATATTACGAAGTTGCAAAGAACTATATGGGGTGTGCAAAACAGAATGACCAATATGTATAATATCCATGCATTGTCCACTAGCATTGTCAACTTGATCATGTCCTTGATATGGTGCATGAATGCTCAGCTTGTTGAGTTGATGAGTGACATGATTTGTGGTGCCAGTTTCTAGGTACCAGTTGGTGTCGACACCATAGGCACCTTTGGTCTCCTTTGGTGTGTCATCATCACCATAGAGCCACTAACATTCACTAGCAGGGTGGCCTTACTTTTTGCAAATTTGACAATAGACTCCTTCTTGCCATGGTGAAGCAACAGTCTATGATCCTTGTGCCCCCCCTTTCGGACGTCAATCCTGGTTGGGTACTCGCTACTGCTAGGGCTGTCGAGGAGGGCGCGAAGGATGTTGCTGCTACTGGGGCAACATAAAGGGTGTCATGTAGGGTGGCGGAGCAAAATATTATTGATATATAGACATCTGTGGTGGTGGCATGTAGGGAATCGGTAGATGATATGGAGGAGGAGCCAACGGGTACTGCATGCCCTGACTGGTATGACTGAGATGGCGGAGGGGCATTTACGGGTACGTTGAGGCAACATGGACAGACCTCCCCATAAGGTGGTTTGGACTCCGAGCGGCGGCATTGGCCGACCACATAAAGGACTCCTACTTTTGGCGAGTGCAGACAAGCATATTATCGTGATTCTCATAAGACAGCAGCTACGAACACATGTCGTTGAGGGTGGTGGAGGGGACGGTGTTGATAGCAGCAACAAGACCATTGTAGGTGTTGTCAAGACCGTTCATGATGTAGTCCTTGATCTCATCATCATCTACAGTTTTGTCGACAGCAGCAAGTTCAAAGGCATAGCCCTTCATCTTCGAGACATACTGTTGGACATTCATATAAAGCTTCTTTGTGTTGGTGAGGGAGCCACGGAGATTGGAGACCCGCAACTTGGACCGAGAGGAGTAAACCTCGTGGAGAGCACGCTAGAATTCAAAGGCATGGGTTAGGCCATAAACGGCGGAGAGAACATCTTCACAGAGGTAATTCACGAGGTAGCTCACCACCTGCTAATCCTGTGTGATCCACATGTCATAGGCATGGTTGGGAACCTGAATCTTCTTCTTGTCCTCGTCTTTAGTGACCAGAATCTCGGGCAGAGCCGGATCGAACCCCTCAAGGAGACCCATGATCGTTGCCCTGTGAAGTGTAGGCAACACTTGGGCTTGCCAAGCGAGGAAGTTCTCATGAGTAAGTTTCATGGCAGGAGGCGCACCGATGGTGGACGCGACGGTGGGAATTGAATACGTCGCCATGAGTCCTTGTAGAATCGATCTAGGGTCGTAGGAGACAAGTTCATGGTGGGTATTGGCGAGATTTTGTGGGAGGGTTTTGGAGGAAAACATGGCTATGAATTGGTAGGGGAGGAAGAGATCTACGTCGTGTTCGTATCGATCTGAGGATTGGAGAATCCTGCACCAGACGACGGCGGTGCAAAGTTCACTAGTGGTGGCTAGATGGGTGGAATGGAGGGGATTGATACCATGTTAACTTTATGGGTGGAACAATACCTCTTTTGAGCGTACTAGTTGCGTGTTATATAGCGAGGAAGAATCCCTTGTGTGGATTGTATAGAGATTGATATGTATACGATTGGATTACTAAGCCATATCATATTACATGTCTAATATCAAGAATTTATAGTTGTAAACCTTAATTTCCTTGATTTTATTATGTGTCACTTGTATTATAGGTTTTTCTTTATGCGATGTTGTAGTGTTGATCGCTTCATGCGGTTAACGTCTTCTACTCTTCTTTTCTCAAATACTAGTATCCTACTATACTATTTGGTACTCACGGGAGAACCCTCAGTGCAGCCAATGTTCAAAGCAAACGCGACATGATCTGTAAATTTCTAAAATTAATTGTGTACATAGACAAGAATTCAGATCAAGGGAGGCAAGGTTAGTGAGTAATTAGTGTGTGATCTATATGATAGGGGCTAGGCTATGCTAAAAATACATTAAACAAAGAGGTAGAATGATAATTTTGTTAAGAAAATCAAGAGCATAGGGGGAGTCTAGCCCCTCTTGTTCCTAAACCCCCCCTCTCGTATATCACAAAATTTCAACTACGAATTGAACTCACATCCTCAAAAACAAAAATATCGGGAGTGGTAGTACTCAGGTATGCAACTAAGGAAACACTTACTACAACACTATGATTTGTCTTTTTCTCCACGTGCTAACTTGAATTTGTCATTAAAGAGCCCTCCTTTGGTAACCCCTCCCTAAACTCACCAAACTTGAATCCCATACCTAAGCCCTTGTATACTCGCATATTTGTATACGCTATATGATGTATCCTACTATCAATAGAGACCCCACCTCCCAGAGAGAGATAACCATTTACATGTCCGCGCTCTCCATTGCCATCCCCATTTTCCCACGTATGGTCACAATTAACACATAGCAACCTACGGCTTGCAAATTATAGCCAACGGCCACCTCCATTCCAATGTGACATAGTCGTCCTGCAATCCAAGGTTCCGATGGACACAGTTTGATTCCTCCTGCCACCACATGTTGATCCTAGGGATGACATACAAATTGTCATTGGATCAGGTGGCCACATCACGATCGTCGATCCGCAACCGACGTCCTCTTGGATTCACTAGTCCCCAAGACCACTGACTTCCTGAGTCTGCTCAAGATCTATGTCAAGATCTTCATCATCCACTCACATGTCCTGCCTTGCCATGGTCATCCAAACGTCGTGGGGTTGCTTCCACATGACCTCCTGTCTCTGTGTATGTTTTTGCACGCCAGGTTAGGGTTTCTATGAGTTAATTATTAACACCTGAGTTGAGATGTAATTTTGAACAAGACCTTTAACATTTGAAACAACACAAGTTCAGAACCATGTAAATTCATAGTAGAATTGTATTGTAAACATAGTGTAGCTTGATATGAAAACATAGTGAAAGGACTTTAATGTTGTCTAGAGAGGGTGAATAGGCATTCTTAAACAATTATGGTTTAGGCTCTAATAAATATGGAATAAAACTAGCGTTTAATTTATCGATCTCAAAACTTAAATCCACTAGGTTCAACTAAGTGCACCAAAAACTTGTGATAAGTGATGCCCATAAGTATAGGGGATCGCTGAAATCTTCGATGGGAAGTATTATCCAAATTTATAGTTTGACTCAAGGGGAACACAAAAATACCAATAAGACTTTAGCAATTGAGACGTCACTCTCAATCACAACTGTATATCAATAAACTTCAAAATAAAGTGGTAATTTATGGCAGTTGATTCAAAGAAGTAGATAAAGCAGCTAATTTCCAGTTTTCATCGGAAGTAATGTTGTGAAACTTTCAGTGGCTAAAACGCAGGCATGAGGTGAGAGCGGGGTAATGCATGAATGATATTCATCATATAATGTATCATATTACCATGGAATTTATCTCTAATTCAGTTGTGTGTAGGTGTATGCTCAAAACATAATCATACATGTAATTTTGCATAATATCTTTTGTCTTGCCTGCCCATTTTACCGGTCCAACTTAGTACTACAGGCAATTAAGATCTACCTTTTCAAATAGACCGGAACAAAGCATTAACACTTCATGAACACACAATATCCTAAAACTATCACATAATCCCATTGTTTTCCCTAACTGACACCTTAGGGTTCGCAGGTTCAACATAATAATAGGTAATACACTTTGTACATAACAAACTCAAATATTTGATAGGGAAATAACAGTTCAGTACTGAAATCATGTCACTCGGTCCCTAGCAACAAGCATTAAACATAACAAAAGTGTACCAACACTCATATAAGAATGTCTACAAGATAAACACCTCAAATCTCAATACATATGGATGATTACATGATTGATCTCATCCAATCCCCATCCACCTCACATGCACACGATACGTCATAAACGTATCTATAATTTTTGATGCTCCATGCTTGTTTAGTATCAAATTTGTTATGTTTTGTCTACACTTTGAGGTATTTTATACATTTTCTGGAACTAACCTATTAACAAGATGCCCGATGCGGTTGCACATTTTGCTTTTTGGTTTCAGAAAAGCTAGTAAGGAAATATTCTCGGAATTGGACGGGACAAAAGCCAAAGTCAATATTTTACCGAAGCGAATACGGAGTCAAAAGGGCAGCCTAAGGGGGGTCACGAGGCGGCCACACCCCAGGGCCACGCGACCTAGGGGGTGTCGCCACCATCTGTGGGCCCCTCGGGTGCCCACCGACTTTGCCCTTTCTCCTATAAAAGCACCCCGATGCAGAAACCCTAAGTACCCGATAAAATCTCCACAAAACAGTCTATAGCTGCCGCCACCATCACCCCTAGATCAGGGGGATCTCAAGGTCTTCCCAGCACCCTGCTGGAGGGGATAGATCATCACGGAGGCCTTCTTCATCACCATGTCAGCCTCCGGAGTGATGCGTGAGTAGTTCACCTTTGGACTATGGGTCCATACAGTAGCTAGATGGTTGTTTATACTCCTTTGTGATATCATGTTTAGATCATGTGAGCTCCGTTCATGATCAAGATCATCTATTTGGAATCATACATGTTGTGTTTGCGGGGATCCGATGGATATTGAGATACTATGTCAGATTGATTATTGATTCTATCATGTTTGTGTTATTTGTGATCTTGCATGCTCTCCGTTGTTAGTAGCTATCTTGGCCAAGTAGATGCTTGCAACTCCATGTAAGGTTCCCAACCTTTAATAAGGTAGAGATCCCTGTGTTTACAATGCTAGTCCCTGGATCAATAGCTAGCATCCACAGTTAAGATGTAATATCAAGAAACAAAGGTCATAATACAACTTTATAACCAGGAATAAAATAATTTAATTACATCTTACATAGCTCATTTGGCTATCTCATTACAATGCAGCAGAATATAACAATAGCATGGGGTCCTTCATCTTCAAAGTGCCACAGGCAGACATGTTGGTTGTAGACTTGTAATCCTAATCAATAAACTTCACTAACATCAAACAAACCTGCAACATAACAAGTTACAGCCGCAAGGGTCAATACATTTGAATTGTATTGGCAAGTGATACTATGGTAGTATAGTGGATCTATCATCTATATGCTTTTGGATAAGTGGAGCTTAGGCTTGCTTTGCTCAAAATAGATTTTCCTTATCATTTGAAAACACTAAGTTTTTGTTTGACAAAAATCACCCAAGGCATCTCCCAATAGAAATTGGTGATCCTTTAACCCTTGTTCAACCACAAGATTTTAACTTAGAAATTGGGATGAGGAGATTCTTGATAGCTTCCATGTCTTGATGCTCAAATTGTCCTTTACCAGGGACATGGCTAAGTACTTAGATTTTACACTCTGCAGAGGTGGTGCACTTTCCCCACAAGACTTGGTTTCACCAAGACAAGATCTTTCAGAAGCCTTCCCTTAGACCAGAATGGACGCGTTCCAACCTATCAAACCCCTACCACCAACTGTCCATTTGGCTAAGTTATTGCAACCTATATGATCCAGGCAGAGCCCATAATGCCAAGTGGCTGCACTTGAAGCTTCTCAACATTTAACATCTCAAATCTCTTTGTTCCTGGGTGGCCATCCACAAGTGAGATACACAAAGGTAAACCATAGAAATGGCCTTGTGAACCACTCAACACAAACCATTCCTTCCATTCTACCCAGGTGATTCATTCACTTAGTTGTTTTATTAAACAAAACACAAGTCCACAAACTTAGAAATATTCCATAGTATGAATATATATTCCACCCCTGTTTTATAATAGCTAAGCTAAGCATGATAGTAGTAGGAGTCTTAACTTAGGAAATTTCTACTACGGTTTCATCTACTAGTATTTCCCATGGCATAGTTTACACTTAGTAAAATTTCATGCAAGTCCTACTTAGAAATATCACTAATGCATAGTGAAACTAATGGGACAAAAGTATGAAGCATCACTTTCCTTTTTGGTAGAGAATATAAGTTCACTCCTTGTCTTTGCAATGATCACACTCTTCAACTCACTACAATTCAATCGGGCACAATTTCAATCTACCATTCAAGCAATTCATCACATAAAATGATAGAAACAAAACAATGCATGCAAACATGCAAAAGATTGTTTTATTTGTAAAAGTGGTTCCTAATGGGTCATAAACATTTGGAAACACCCAATGGTCATTTTATAAAGTGGCAAAACAATTTGCAAAAGATTTTACTTCATAAACCATTTTTAAACCAAGTCATTATTTTATGTGGTTGAAAATGTCTTTAGCAAAGTAGTAATTTTTATAGGGTTCACCAAATACATTTTCAAA
The DNA here is from genome assembly GCA_030063025.1 of Avena longiglumis. Taxonomy (NCBI): domain Eukaryota; kingdom Viridiplantae; phylum Streptophyta; class Magnoliopsida; order Poales; family Poaceae; genus Avena; species Avena longiglumis. The sequence goes on along the minus strand of CP125975.1, from coordinate 442,402,186 downwards.
TCATAAAATTTGGTGTTTGGGGTCAGAGAGTTTAAATCAAAACATTTCCCAAAGGTTTTCCTCCAAAAGCATTTTTAATAAATAATCATTATTTTTATTTGTCTAGAAATGGTTTAAATCAAAGATTTATTCTTTTGCTTCACCAAATATATTTTTGAACCACAATTTGTTTCCTATGGTCAGTAGGTTCAAAACAAACCATTTTCCAAAGGTTTTATCTCAAAAATCATTTTAGAACAAATTTTATATCCTAAACATGCATACACAAGTTTCTTCAAAAACAATCAATTTAACAGAAGCATTTTACTAAACAAAGGGCATGGTCAGAAAGTACTTGTTTTTCTGAATCCATTGATATAAAATTTGCAAAAATTGGACGTGTGGTTTGAAAGTTATGAATTTTTCAAATTGGAACATCTAATAGACATTTCTGTCTTTATTTCAAACGGACAGGGCCACGTGGCGTGATACTACTCGTCGGCACCGCTTTGTGCGGATCAAGCGATACAAGTCGTAGATCTAAAGTGAATCGTTCGGCACAGATCGCTACTTACCCTTTCGCTTAAGTGACTCTATCTACGCCTTATGATCTAAATCCGACGATGCACAGCAGCTGGTCAAGAACTGGCGGCGGCGGTGGGCGCAATGACGGCGGAGCTGGCAAAATAGGAAGCAAGGGGGTAGAGGAGTAGCTCACCTAGATCGCTGAGGCACGGGGATGCTCAACCTGCTCGCGTTGGTTGAAGGGGCGCACGGGTTTAGTCGGAATTCTTCGCCGGAGTTTCTCTCTGGCGGTGGTTGCTTCTGTCGGAGACGGTGGCGAGGCTTTGATGCATGCCAGAGGGAGAGGAGGGTATGGTTCGATGCGCAAAGACGTGGAGAGGATGCGTGCGTGAAAGAGAAAGAGAGGGGCGGTCAGATTTTTACCAGGGCTTTGCCGGAGTTGGAGACAGACGGCGGTGCTGCTTCGTCGAAGACGTAGTCGAGGTTGCAGGGAAAGTGAGAGCGAGATGGCAGCACTGGAGTGTGTGCCAGAGGCTGGGGAATGTTTTCGTGTGGTCGAGGAGTCGAGGGGCGGAGGAGGCTGGCCGGAATTGCTGCCGGAGAGCGTCGGAGGCTGTGGGGTTCTAAGAGGAATCAGGGCAGCCTGGGGGCAGAGGGGAATGGTAGAGGAGAGAGGGGCGACTAAATACACGCGGTCGCGGCGAGGTTTTAGCACATGATTGATGGGCATTTAACACCGGCATTCATCGCCTGAGAAACGGCCAAGGGAGCGGGGTCTTCGCGCGGGTGAGGACGAAGGGAGCTAGCGGTGGGGTCTGGCGGCAGCGAGTGAGAGAGAGAAGAGGTGGGGCCAGCTAGTCATTGACTCTGTGAGTTCTGTCTACGGTGAAAAACGTTTCGCTGCGGGAGAGAAGGAGTGGGCTGGACTGGGCTTAGTTGGGCCTGCTGGCTGGGTCAACCTTGTTCACCTTTTTTTTATTCTGAATGATTTTCTCCTTTTCCATTTCTAATTTCTGTTTTGATTTTGCTTAATTAATTCAAACATCAATTTGAATTCAAACCTCAACCAAAATTTGTGTAGGTTTAAATAATGATTAGTAATATAATCTGAAGTCAATTTTGGAATAAAATTTTATTCTTTTTGGGGTCTTTTTAATTATTCAAAAAGGCCCTTGTTTTAAATCAAATAAGATTTAATAATATTTTTCAAACACTATTTAAATTCTTAAACCTTCCAAATCTTTTCAGTAGGTTTTTATTTGTTTAATAGGGTGTCAAATAATTCATCTTGAATTATTTGGAAAGTATTTAATATGATTCATAAATCATTTTAATTGGGTATTTGTTTTAATTCCAATGGAATTAAATATAGTTTTAATTCCCTAAATTTTATTTGGAAGATTTATTTTATTTAAATTAATTAAAGAACTTTTATTCGACTTGGGTAAATTCCAAAATACTATTTTCTCATGAATTATATAATTATTCTTATTAGAGATTTGTCTTTATTAAAATAGGGATAGAATGGTTAATGCCATTTTATTTTATTTTGGAAATTCTTTATCCTTTTATTTTATTTGGATTTGGATTCTATTCATTCCATTTGCTTAATGGATTAGGCCAAGATTTAATTTGGTCTTTAAATAATCCTTATTTAATATTTCTTTCTTCATCTTATAAAATCCATATCTTTTATTTATAGATCAAAACTTGGTGATTCCAATTTGTAAAATCTTATTTAATATTTATTTATCTTTTTTTAAATATCTTTATGATTATTTGCTCACCATTTGGTATGGATTTTAAATAAGTGCTTTATTTGCTTTGGAAATTACTTTTCCTTATCTTATTAAGTTCATAAGATTTTATTCATGGCTCCAAAGTAAGTGAATCCAATTCATATGGTTTTATAATATTTCTAGTGATCATTATTGATCAATTTGAAATGTTGGTTTGACCAATTTTTATATGGATCAAATCCATAGGCTTGGAGTTAACTTGGAAATGATTTTCTTCCATTAGGGTTTTTATGGTTTTGGTTTATTTCTCAAGTGTTTAAATTTCCAGATGCATTTAAAGAGAATGCATTCCACTTGATTTGAATTTAGTTGGATTCAAACATTAACCAAAGTTTGTTCCAGATGGGATTTTAAGTTTTCATTTAGAAACAAAAGTTTCTTTTCACCCTAAATTTCAACAATTATTTATTTTGTTTATTTATTTTTCACATTACAAGATTTGGAAAATCTTGGGATGTGACAGGCTACCACCCTTAAAATAAATCTCGTCCCGAGATTTGGGGAGGCTAGGGGTTACAAGTTGGCTCAAAGCAACTAGGGTACTACCACCCTTAAAAATTTTCCAACTAGATTACATCTTGGCTTTATTGGGATCTTGTTGAAACCTCTCTGAACACTTGTCTGCATAATGGCCTAGCTCTTTGCATTTGAAACACATCACTTGGCTATTATCCTTCTTCTTCTTTGGTATCAATTCTTCTTGTTTATTTCCTTGGTTCTTCTTCTTTTCTGGGCAATCACTGGCATAGTGTCCCATTTCTTTGCAATTGTAACATTGCAACTAGCTTATGTCCTTCTTCTTCTTTTTGGGTCTCTCCAAAGCTAGGAGTTCTTCTAGTTCATGCTCTTCATACTTCACCACATAGGTGGGAAATCTTTCTCTCTTCTTGGGGCAATTACTAGAGATATGACCTTCTTCTTCACAAGAGTAGCAACACTTTGTGATTACTTTGGATTTGGCCTTATGGTGCATAGCTTTGACTTTGCCTTCATCCTTCTTGGTAGAAGTTGTTCCTTCATGAGGGTTTACAAACTGTTGTTGCACTCCACCTTGTTTCCTTTGTTGAACTATGGAATAGATGGGGCATTGGATAGGGACATGGTTATTTCTTTCACATAGGAAGCAAGTAGCTTGAGATGTGGGGCATTGATTAGTTGGATGTTTCTCTTCACAATTGGGGCATTGATCTTCATGCTCCTTGGAAGTGTGATCCTTGTCTCCACAAATATTGCAAGCTTGGGTTCCTTCTAAAATATCATCCTTGACATCCTTGTTGTCACAAACTCCTTGGGAAAGGTTGTCTCCCATGTTGATCATTTGAGTGGCCATCCCTTGCAACAATTGGGATTGAGTTTTCAAAAACTTTTGCATGGTTGGGTCTAACTCATTGTTGTTGGCTAAAAACTGAGTTGTCACTTGGTTCAACTGGGTTTGGTTTGCTAGTAGTTGTTCTCTCATGTGCATCTCTTGGTTGTTGTTGTTGTCATTCTTGATGTTGGAGTCTCTTGGAGAACTCATCTGTTTGGGTTGGATTGGGATTAGAATAGGCAAAAGATTTTCTAAGGAATCAATTCTAATCACACACATCACAATTCACACAAGCAAAGTGCAAGCAATCACAAACAAGCATTCCACTCAAACAACAAGTCTCAAGCATATTTTTAGGCAACCAAAAATATTTTTGTTACACCACATAAGTTGGTGGGTTTGACTTAAACTAAATATGGTGGTCCATCTATATGGTTCACTTGAGATCTTTCCATCCTTCTTGGTTGATTATTCTTAAACAAGATGTTTGTATCCTTAGAGAATTTCTTGCATCTTGGTCTCAAAACTTCAAGGTGATGATGGTTCATTCTAAGTTGTGTTTCCTTAGTCTTCAAGTCTTGAGTAACATTTCTTGTCTCACTTGTAGTCCTTAGTGATATCCAAGGTTGAAGTCCTTGTTGAGAATAAGGTTGAAATCACTTGAAGATGTTGAAGTCATTAGAGTTGATGAAGTCCTTAGCTCATGGTGAAGTCTTTGGCATGGAGTAGGTTTTGTCCATCAAGTTTGAAATAGAAGAGATGTAGAGTCAAAACCAAAATGGTTGAGGAAAGAGTTTACAAGATTGTTTGTAAATAAGTTTTGGAACAAATACAACTCCTATTTTTTTCTAAGGGGTTTTGTCCAATCCTAGGGTTACAATCCTACAGGCAACACAATGCTCTGATACCATATGTAAGGTTCCCAACCTTTAATAAGGTAGAGATCCCTATGTTTACAATGCTAGTCCCTGGATCAATAGCTAGCATCCACAGTTAAGATGTAATATCAAGAAACAAAGGTCATAATACAACTTTATAACCAGGAATAAAATAATTTAATTACATCTTACATAGCTCATTTGGCTATCTCATTACAATGCAGCAGAATATAACAATAGCATGGGGTCCTTCATCTTCAGAGTGCCACAGGCAGACATGTTGGTTGTAGACTTGTAATCCTAATCAATAAACTTCACTAACATCAAACAAACCTGCAACATAACAAGTTTCAGCCTCAAGGGTCAATACATTTGAATTGTATTGGCAAGTGATACTATGGTAGTATAGTGGAGTCTATCATCTATATGCTTTTGGCTAAGTGAAGCTTAGGCTTGCTTTGCTCAAAATAGATTTTCCTTATCATTTGAAAACACTAAGTTTTTGTTTGACAAAAATCACCCAAGGCATCTCCCAATAGAAATTGGTGATCCTTTAACCCTTGTTCAACCACAAGATTTTAACTTAGAAATTGGGACGAGGAGATTCTTGATAGCTTCCATGTCTTGATGCTCAAATTTTCCTTTACCAGGGACATGGCTAAGTACTTAGATTTTACACTCTGCAGAGGTGGTGCACTTTCCCCACAAGACTTGGTTTCACCAAGACAAGATCTTTCAGAAGCCTTCCCTTAGACCAGAATGGCCGCGTTCCAACCTATCAAACCCCTACCACCAACTGTCCATTTGGCTAAGTTATTGCAACCTATATGATCCAGGCAGAGCCTATAATGCCAAGTGGCTGCACTTGAAGCTTCTCAACATTTGACATCTCAAATCTCTTTGTTCCTGGGTGGCCATCCACAAGTGAGATACACAAAGGTAAACCATAGGAATGGGCCTTGTGAACCACTCAACACAAACCATTCCTTCCATTCCACCCAGGTGATTCATTCACTTAGTTGTTTTATTAAACAAAACACAAGTCCACAGACTTAGAAATATTCCATAGTATGAATATATATTCCACCCTTGTTTTCTACTAGCTAAGCTAAGCATGATAGTAGTAGGAGTCTTAACTTAGGAAATTTCTACTAAGGTTTCATCTACTAGGATTTCCCATGGCATAGTTTACACTTAGTAAAATTTCATGCAAGTCCTACTTAGAAATATCACTAATGCATAGTGAAACTAATGGGACAAAAGTATGAAGCATCACTTGCCTTTTTGGTAGAGAATATAAGTTCACTCCTTGTCTTTGCAATGATCACACTCTTCAACTCACTACAATTCAATCGGGCACAATTTCAATCTACCATTCAAGCAATTCATCACATAAAATGATAGAAACAAAACAATGCATGCAAACATGCAAAAGATTGTTTTATTTGTAAAAGTGGTTCCTAATGGGTCATAAACATTTGGAAACACCCAATGGTCATTTTATAAAGTGGAAAAACCATTTGCAAAAGATTTTACTTCATAAACCATTTTTAAACCAAGTCATTATTTTATGTGGTTGAAAATGTATTTAGCAAAGTAGTAATTTTTATAGGGTTCACCAAATACATTTTAAAATCATAAAATTTGGTGTTTGGGGTCAGAGAGTTTAAATCAAAACATTTCCCAAAGGTTTTCCTCCAAAAGCATTTTTAATAAATAATCATTATTTTTATTTGTCTAGAAATGGTTTAAATCAAAGATTTATTCTTTTGCTTCACCAAATATATATTTGAACCAAAATTTGTTTCCTATGGTCAGTAGGTTCAAAACAAACCATTTTGTTTCCTATGGTCAAGAACTGGCGGCGCAAGTGGTGTGCGCCATGATCGACGGCAAGGAGGCGAAATAAGAAGCAAGGGGGGAAGAGGAGTAGCTCACCGAGATCGCTGAGGCACGGGGATGCTCAACCTGCTCGCGTTGGTTGAAGGGGCGCACGGGTTTAGTCGGAATTCTTCGCCGGAGTTTCTCTCTGGCAGTGGTTGCTTCTGTCGGAGACGGTGGCGAGGCTTTGATGCATGCCAGAGGGAGAGGAGGGTATGGTTAGATGCGCAAAGACGTGGCGAGGATGCGTGCGTGAAAGAGAAAGAGAGGGGCGGTCAGATTTTTACCAGGGCTTTGCCGGAGTTGGAGACAGACGGCGGTGCTGCTTCGTCAAAGACGTAGTCGAGGTTGCAGGGAAAGTGAGAGCGAGCTGGCAGCACTGGAGTGTGCGCCAGAGGCTGGGGAATGTTTTCGTGTGGTCGAGGAGTCGAGGGGCGGAGGAGGCTGGCCGGAATTGCTGCCGGAGAGCGTCGGAGGCAGTGGGGTTCTAAGAGGAATCAGGGCAGCCTGGGGGCAGAGGGGAATGGTAGAGGAGAGAGGGGCGACTAAATACACGCGGTCGCGGCGAGGTTTTAGCACAGGATTGATGGGCATTTAACACCGGCATTCATCGCCTGAGAAACGGCCAAGGGAGCGGGGTCTTCGCGCGGGTGAGGACGAAGGGAGCTAGCGGTGGGGTCTGGCGGCAGCGAGTGAGAGAGAGAAGAGGTGGGGCCAGCTAGTCATTGACTCTGTGAGTTCTGTCTACGGTGAAAAACGTTTCGCTGCGGGAGAGAAGGAGTGGGCTGGACTGGGCTTAGTTGGGCCTGCTGGCTGGGTCAACCTTGTTCACCTTTTTTTTATTCTGAATGATTTTCTCCTTTTCCATTTCTAATTTCTGTTTTGATTTTGCTTAATTAATTCAAACATCAATTTGAATTCAAACCTCAACCAAAATTTGTGTAGGTTTAAATACTGATTAGTAATATAATCTGAAGTCAATTTTGGAATAAAATTTTATTCTTTTTGGGGTCTTTTTAATTATTCAAAAAGGCCCTTGTTTTAAATCAAATAAGATTTAATAATATTTTTCAAACACTATTTAAATTCTTAAACCTTCCAAATCTTTTTAGTAGGTTTTTATTTGTTTAATAGGGTGTCAAATATTTCATCTTGAATTATTTGGAAAGTATTTAATATGATTCACAAATCATTTGAATTGGGTATTTGTTTTAATTCCAATGGAATTAAATATAGTTTTAATTCCCTAAATTTTATTTGGAAGATTTATTTTATTTAAATTAATTAAACAACTTTTATTCCACTTGGGTAAATTCCAAAATACTATTTTCTCATGAATTATATAATTATTCTTATTAGAGATTTGTCTTTATTAAAATAGGGATAGAATGGTTAATGCCATTTTATTTCATTTTGGAAATTCTTTATCCTTTTATTTTATTTGGATTTGGATTCTATTCATTCCATTTGCTTAATGGATTAGGCCAAGATTTAATTTGGTCTTTAAATAATCCTTATTTAATATTTCTTTCTTCATCTTATAAAATCCATATCTTTTATTTATAGATCAAAACTTGGTGATTCCAATTTGTAAAATCTTATTTAATATTTATTTATCTTTTTTTTAATATCTTTAGGATTATTTTCTCACCATTTGGTATGGATTTTAAATAAGTGCTTTATTAGCTTTGGAAATTACTTTTCCTTATCTTATTAAGTTCATAAGATTTTATTCATGGCTCCAAAGTAAGTGAATCCAATTCATATGGTTTTATAATATTTCTCGTGATCATTCTTGATCAATTTGAAATATTGGTTTGACCAATTTTTATATGGATCAAATCCATAGGCTTGGAGTTAACTTGGAAATAATTTTCTTCCATTAGGGTTTTTAGGGTTTTGGTTTATTTCTCAAGTGTTTAAATTTCCAGATGCATTTAAAGAGAATGCATTCCACTTGATTTGAATTTAGTTGGATTCAAACATTAACCAAAGTTTATTCCAGATGGGATTTTAAGTTTTCATTTAGAAACAAAAGTTTCTTTTCACCCTAAATTTCAACAATTATTTATTTTGTTTATTTATTTTTCACATTACAAGATTTGGAAAATCTTGGGATGTGACACTCCAATAGGGAGTATTTATGCTCATTAGTAGGTTCATGCCTCTAGTAATATGGGGAAGCGACAGAAATCTCTAAGGTTGTATATGTGTTGTTGCTACTACGGAGAAAACAACAATCCTTTGTTCATGGAACAATTGTATTGTTTACTTTACACACATTGCTTAATGCAATTATCTGGTGCTTGCAACTTAATACTGGAAGGGGTTCGGATGATAACCTGAAGGTGGATTATTAGTCATAGATGCAGTTGGATTACGGTCTATGTATTATGTTGCAATGCCTAACCAAATCTCATAGAATTAAAGATGTCTAGTATATGCATTGTTATGCTTTCTCGGTCTGTTAATTGCCCCACTGTAATTTGTTCAGCCAACATGTTATCTATCTTAAGGAGGACGCCTCTAGTGAACTCTGGACCTCGATACAATCTTTATCATTGTTATTCCATATACTGTTATTGTTTACTTTCTGCAAGCAATCATTATCTTCCGCACTATACATTTAATCTTTTGTTTTCAGCAAACCAGTGAGATTGAAAACCTCACTGTAAGTTGGGGAAAAGTATTGAGTTTATGTTGTGCAGGTTCCAAGTTGTTAGCAACACCTTGAAGTTGTTTCCTTACTCCTACTAGTTCGATAACCTTGGTTTTGTAAATGAGGGAAAACTTGCTGCTGAGCTCATCATACCTTCCTCTTGGGGTTTCCCAACGAGGCTCTACAGTTGCTGAGCCGCATCAAGACATTTTCTGGTACCGTTGCCAGGGAGTTAAGGACAGCTTTGCAAGGGGAGTCTCTCACAACCAATATCTTTACTTTGTTTTTGTTTTGCTTTGTTTCTTTAGTTTTTTTTGGTTTGGTTATCACAATAAAAACACAAAAAAATTAGTTCCTATCTTAGTTACTATTTCAGTTTGCTTCTTCTTATCAAAATACAAAAAGCTAGTAAGGAAATATTAACAAGATGTCGTAGTTCCAGTTGCCTGTTTTCTGCTGTTTTTGTTTTCAGAAAAGCTAGTAAGGAAATATTCTCGGAATTGGACGAGACAAAAGCCAAAGTCAATATTTTACCGGAGCGAAGACGGAGTCAAAAGGGCAGCCAAAGGGGGGCCACGAGGTGGCCACACCCTAGGGCCGCATGTCCTAGGGGGGCGCCGCCACCAGGTGTGGGGCCCTCGGGCGCCCACCGACCTTTCCCTTTCGCCTATAAAAGCATCCCGATGCAGAAACCCTAAGTACCCGATCAAATCTCCATGAAAAAGTCTGTAGCCGCCGCCACCATCGTCCCTAGATTGGGGGATCTGAAGCTCTTCCCGCAACCGACGTCCTCCCGGATCCACTAGTCCCCAAGACCACTGACTTCCCGAGTCTGCTCAAGATCTATGTCAAGATCTTCATCATCCACTCACATGTCCTGCCTTGCCATGGTCATCCAAACGTCGTGGGGTTGCTTCCCCATGACCTCCTGTCTCTGTGTATGTTTTCACACGCCATGTTAGGGTTTCTATGAGTTAATTATTAACACCTGAGTTGAGATTTAATTTTGAACAAGACCTTAAACATTTGAAAAAACACAAGTTCAGAACCATGTGAAATTCATAGTATAATTTTATTGTAAACATAGTGTAGCTTGATTTGAAAACATAGTGAAAGGACTTTAATGTCGTCTAGAGGGGTGAATAGACATTCTTAAACTATTACGGTTTAGGATCTAATAAATGTGGAATAAAACTAGTGTTTAATTTATCGATCTCAAAACTTAAATCCACTAGGTTCAACTAAGTGCACCAAAAACTTGTGATAAGTGATGCCCACAAGTATAGGGTACCGCTGAAATCTTCGATGGGAAGTATTATCCAAATTTATAGTTTGACTCAAGGGGAACATAAAATATCAATAAGACTTTAGCAATTGAGACGTCACTCTCAATCACAATTGTATATCAATAAACTTACAAATAAAGTGGTAATTTATGGCAGTTGATTCAAAGCGGTAGAAAAAGCAGAAAATTTCCAGTTTTCATCGGAAGTAATGTTGTGAAACTTTCAGTGGCTAAACCGTAGGCATGAGGTGAGACCGGGGTAATGCATGAATGATATTCATCATATAATGTATCCTATTACCGTGGCATTTATATCTAATTCAGTTGTGTGTAGGTGTGTGCTCAAAACATAATCATACATGTAATTTTGCATAATATCTTTTGTCCTGCCTGCCCATTTTACCGGGCCAACTTTGTACTACAGGCAATTAAGATCTAACTTTTCAAATAGACCGGAACAAAGCATTAACACTTCATGAACACACAATATCCTAAAACTATCACATAATCCCATTGTTTTCCCTAACTGACACCTTAGGGTTCGCAGGTTCAACATAATAATAGGTAATGCACTTTGCAAATACATAACAAACTCAAATATTTGATAGGGAAATAAAAGTTCAGTACTAAAACCATGTCACTCGGGCCCTAGCAACAAGCATTAAACACCTCAAATCTCAATACATATGGATGATTACATGATTGATCTCATCCAATCCCCATCCACCTCACACGCCCATGATACGTCGTAAACGTATCTATAATTTTTGATGCTCCATGCTTGTTTAGTATCAACTTTGTTATGTTTTGTCTACACTTTGAGGTATGTTTATACATTTTCATGATCAATATCATCTATTTGTAATCATACATGTTTTGTTTGCGAGGATCCGATGGATATTGAGATACCATGTCAGATTGATTATTGATTCTATCATGTCTGTGTTATTTGTGATCTTGCATGCTCTTTGTTGTTAGTAGCTATCTTGGCCAAGTAGATGCTTGCAACTCCAAGAGGGAGTATTTATGCTCGATAGTAGGTTCATGCCTCTAGTAATCTAGGGAAGTGACAGAAATCTCTAAGGTTGTAAATGTGTTGTTGCTACTAGGGAGAAAACAACAATCCTTTGTTCATGGAACAATTGTATTGTTTACTTTACACACATTGCTTAATGCAATTATCTATTGCTTGCAACTTAATACTGGAAGGGGTTTAGATGATAACCTGAAGGTAGATTATTAGTCATAGATGCAGTTGGATTATGGCCTATGTATTATGTTGTAATGCCCAATCAAATCTCATAGCAGTCAATATGTCTAGTATATGCATTGTTATGCTTTCTCAATATGTTAATTGCCCCGTTGTAATTTGTTCACCCAACATGTTATCTATCTTAATAAGAACACCTATAGTGAACTATGGACCCCGGTCCAATCTTTATCATCGATATTCCATCTACTGTTACTGTTATTGTTCCCTTTCTGCTTAAGCAGTAGCACTTCGTTGGAGACCCCAAGCGAAAGGTATGATGCAGTACAGCAGGCATGTTTCCCTTAGTAAGAAATCGAGGTTATCGAACCAGTAGGAGGAAGGAAACGTCCCAAAGGTGTTGCAAGCAACGTGGAAACCTACACAACACAAACTCAAGATTTTGCCCCAACTAACAGTGAGGTTGTCAATCTCATTGGTTGATGTAATAAAGGATTAACTATATGGTGTGGAAGGTGAAAGTGGTTTGCAGCAAGTAAATAGTAACAGTGGAAGATGTATCAATGGTAAATATTGGATCGGGGTACATAGTTCACTAGAGGTGCTCTCCTTAGATAAACAACATGGAATGAAGGGTAAACAAATTACAGCAGGGAAATTGACAGGAACTGAGCAAGACATAACAATGCAATACCAGACAAAAAGATCCTATGAGATTAGATTGGGAAATACAACAATATACATAGACCGCCATCCAACTGCATCTATGACTAGAAGTCCACCTTCAGGTTATCATCTGAACCCCCTCCAGTATTAAGTTGCAAGCAACAGACAATTGCTTTAAGAAAAGTGTGTAAGGTAAAAAATCCAATTGTTCCATGAACAAGAGACCGTTGTTTTCTCCCTAATGGCAACAACACATCTACAACCAAAGAGATTTATTTCACTTCCCTTGGAAACTAGAGGCATGAACCCACTATCGAGCATAAATACCCCCTATTGGAGTCACTAGCAACTACTTGGCCAAGATAGCTACTAACAACAGAGAGCATGCAAGATCACAAACAGACAGACATGATAGAATCAAATAGACAAAACCATTAATCAATCTGACATAGTAATATCAATATCCATCGGATCCCCGCAAACACAACATGCATGATTACAAATAGATTAGATCTTGATCATGAACGGAGCTCACAAGATCTATACATGAAAGCATAAGGAGGAGATACAACCATCTAGCTACTACATGGACCCGTAGTCCAAGGTGGAACTACTCATGCTTCATACCGGAGAAGAAGGTCTCCGGGATGATCTACCCTCTGGCAGGGTGCCGGGAAGAACTTCAGATCCAGCCCCGATCTAGGGACGATGGTGGCGGTGGCTACAGATGGTTTCATGGAGTTTTTATTGGGTGCCTAGGGTTTTTGCATCGGGGGCTTCTTATAGGAGAAGAGGGATGCCGAGGGGGTGCTCGAGGCGGCTACACCCCCCAGGCGCGGGGTGGGCCCACCCGCGTGGCCAGGGGTGTGTCCTCCTCGAGGCCCTCCTCTGTCTTGTCTTCTGGCTTCGTGTTGCCCAAGGTAAAATATTGACATTTGCTTTTGTCTCGTCCAATTCCGAGAATAATGATTTTATGCCTTTCTAGAACCAAAAACAGAAGAAAATAGGCAACTGGCACTGTGGAAACTTGTTAATAGGTTAGTTCTAAAAAACATATAAAAACACCTCAAACTGTAGACAAAGCAAAGCAAAGTAGATACTAAACAAGCATGGATCATCAAAAATTATAGATACGTTTCCGACCTATCAAGCATCCCCAAGCTTAACTTCTGCTCGTCCTCGAGTAGGTAAGTGATAAAATAATAATTTTTGAGGTGACATGCACCATCAAAACCAATATCAAACCATTTGCAAGCATTGAAAGCTGGGATCAAAGAACTCTAAACATCTGCATGAAAGATGGAGTTTTAACAATAAGACAAAGCAACTACGCATGCAACATGAAAGGCTACAAACAAAGATCATGAATAACATGCATTGAAAACCGTTTGTTTGTTTCACATACAGAAAACATGGCATAGTAGAATTCAGCTTGTCCCTCATAGAGTAGCAAATAGATGCATAGGACACCTTCAAATTTCATAAGAGTGACTAGATACAAATAGCACAAGAACAAGCAATATCAACAATATGCATCAATCAATAAGTTTTGGGACACTGCACATAGAACTAAGAATGGCAATTATGCTCTCTTAATGGTTCCTAAAGGTAGAAGGTGGAGACTCAACATAATAGTGGAATAAAGGCCCTTCATAAAGGGAAGCAGGGATTTCAAGTTTCAAAAATATCTTCCAAAAATTATGGTACTTGTTAGATTTTAGCCCTCATTGCCCCTATCATAAGCATCTCAAAGTGATTAAGGTTAAAGTGAACAAACTATGGAGTATATGCTTGACAAAGTATAAGTTGGCAATCTCATGTCCCTTGAATACGAGGGCCACACCTCATGCTACTCAACTCCAGTCACCTGTAAGTTCTTGTCATAGTAAGTACATGTGTATCATAGAGAACTGCCAATGAGGTACCCCTTGCACATGGTATAGGATCTATCCCATGACCAAAATGACAAGGCAAGAAAACAATGGGCATCTCAGCGATCTTTTTATTTACTATGTGCATAGCTTTTTATTGAGGATGCTTCATAGAATGCTCATTATGGTGATGCTGCAAGTTTCCACCATGATTAGGCATGGCTTAGGCTAGTGATTCAGGCGTTTCTCTAACACAAAATACATAACTCCATGGACTTACAATATCCCTCTTTATTTCACACCAGTGACATCCATAGACAAAAGAGCATGATATCAACTGTGTACAAAGTAGAAGTGCAATATTGAAAATGTTCCCCATGACAACATGGTTCTGCTAATTCCAACGTATAAGTGCAAGCATATACAACATAGACGACACAATGGTTCAAGTTTATTAGGGGCAAAGAATATAAAGTGTGCCATCAAGTTCGTGAGGGCTTTAATCACTAAGTTTTCACATAACAAAATACTTTTTAATTAGAAGATAGCTGAAAACAAGAATATACTTGGAATGGTGTAACACACCATGCATAGGAATTTATAGTGTACACTTTGGAATAACTTGGTTTCTTGGGAGTTGGAAGCATGAGTAGAGCTTACTAATACAAGTGGAGGCTAGCAAAAGACTAGGAGCAACCAACTAAGAGAGCAATAATTGGCATAATCATGCAGAGCGACAAAACATTACTAATCAAAGCATAGAGTGGTACTACACGTCAAGGACTAGATTATCATAAATTCTATGGTGACTTGTTCATAGTCATAACATGGTGTGAGCATGTGCCAAGTCAACCCAAACAAAACATCAAAAGAGAATACCACAATACTATGCTTTTGTATGCTAAAACAACGCATGATCCTTTCAAGGCACACTGAGCATTCCCAATTGTTTGGAACAAGTCATGCTACAACAATAATCACTAAGCATAAGGTCAAAACAACACCTAGCATGACATGCTAAAGTCTAAGTCATAGTCAATGCAAGCTCCTCTTGCACTTTTCAAGTAAGAACTTTCTACTCCTTTCCAACACCAATCAACTTATTTGCAAAATAACACAGCGAGAACAAGGGTCCAAACTACTTTATTCAAGAAAACTAAACAAACTAAGCAAAGCAAATGAAAACTAAGACGCTCCAAGAACAACACAACAGTGCATGAAACAATAAAAACGAAGTGTCTAAACAGACCTGAGCTTTTTATTGATGAAGAAGAGGATGCCTTGGGCATCCCCAAGTTTTTACGCTTGTACCTCTTGGATATTTTTTGGGGTGACACCGGGGTGGAATCCCAAAGCTTGAGCTTTTGTCCATTCTTCATCTCATTACATCATTCTTTCTCTACACCTGAAATTTTTCCTTCATACAAAACTTGACACAATTTTCATTAGCAACATTAGTGTATTCAAAAGATAATAGACCTTTAGACTTAGCTTTGGAACAGAAAAACTTTTTACTAAAAACACAAGATACTGTAGCAACTCCTTAAAAATCTCAATTCCCTAAAAGAGAACTCAAAAAGGAATCAATAAGAAGCAAATGCAAATAATGACAGAAATCTGTCAAAACAGACCAGCAGGTAGAAACCGATTTTTTCGAAAATCTTATGTTGCTCAAATAAAAACGTGTTGAACTAACTAAAGTTAGCTAACATACTAGGGGATTTATTCGTAAATTTTCAGCTAATACGAATTACATAGACTCCTCACGAATTTTTATGGTCGAGGACAGAAATCTGTTTCGGGACAGCAACTCCCCAAATCTTACTTCTCTCTCATTAGAGGTCATTCTTGGCACAAAAAGCAAACAAAAAAGGATAAGGAGAGGTCATTACTGAAGTAATAACTTGCAAGACTCAAGGAAACTCTTGGGTTATCTCCCAAGAAGTACTTTTCTTTAACGCCTTTAAGTTAGGCACAAGAAGCAAGAAATCAAGTATTTTCAAATGAGGCATTAAGATCAACTAGACGAAGAGCGCGCTTCGCCGCGTCGCCTGCATGACGTAGTCCTAGGGTGAGACAGGTGCAGCGCATTCCTGCTTGTTTTGATAGACATGGACGGAGCGTTGTGCCTTCATACAGAAGGGGAACCATAAAATGATTTTTCTGACTTTAAAATAACAATCTAAAGTAGTGAAGTAGTCTTTATTTTAGCTGCAAAAAGGAAATAAAGTGCATGTACCTTCATTACACCGTGACAATTAGTCTATCAATCATATATAGGACCATATGATTACCAAAATAAAAATTATAGTGTTTATTGTCATATATTTCCTATAGAACACATAACTAATTTTAATCCATTTGCTAGCTTGAGCCAAAATTATGATGGTAAGTATCAACCACTACACTGGGCAAAAAAGTATGCACATAATTCGTTCAACAAAATTGAGGAGTAGATCGAGTAGCTAATTCAATCACTTTCATAGCCATCAGATCAACCAGTTGAGGAAAAGATGGATTTAGATGGAATTGCATGAAAAGAAAAGCAAGAGTATTAAGTACTTACTCCGAAAGCTCATAATGGTTTAATAGTATAAGTAATTACCCAAAACCTCAAACATTTAACACATTTCATATGAACAAATGATGAGGTCGCAATATAGGATGAGATAACCCTGTGGTAAGTAGTACATGTTGGCGTCCTCATCAAAGTTGATCACATCGTAGTTGGAGAACTTACCCAGTACCAGTGTGTACTTCTGTACCCATGGCAGCCTGTAGCTGGTAATCAGCAGCTGCACCTCGTCTTTCAGGTGCATCGTCATCAGGAAAAACAGGACCAAAGCATACGTCTTCTTGCGGAAGAAATTGTTCTTGTATCTGGCTATGGAGAATATAATCGCGGGGATGCAATGCCTCTCCGTGTACTGTGGTGCGGCTGCTGCAGAGGAGCGTACGGACTTTATGGTCACTTCCACCACCACCATGTGGAGGAAGTTGTCCTTGAGGGCCCACAACTAGAGCCGTTTCTCCCAATTCTCATCAAAGCCGTCGGCGCCGGATTGGTTCATGAGGTACATGGCTTTGTGCTTGGGGTTGACACAGATGTTGTCAGATAGCTTGCACATGCAGGAAACCCTTGTCCACGCCATTTTTGGCATAGCTCATCTTTTCCCAATATTTGTCGCCCCCACTTTGGGACAGCATCACTACTGGTATTCTACCCATCCTTGACTGATTTCACCAAACAACATGGAAGAACTCGCAAAATTCTAACTAACTTAACCAAATTTTGGACATTTAGCATGATATCAATGGGTCATAATGATCTTGTGCAAGCCCGAAGGAAGCATGTCACGTGAATAGCAGTAGGCTTTGCTCAAAAAACATTGTTGAGTATCAATCTATAGTAGTGTGCTAACCATGTCATGTATCTAGCACGTTCATCATCAGCACATGAACATGCAGTCAAGGTTGTCTACGGCCACAAGCCATATGGAGCTCTGAAGGTCTCGCGAGACGTATCATACAGGCCACTTATAAGTCTAAAATAAACGGTTGATTCATTGATATGGTAAGGATTTTCCAAACATTAACACTAAAATATGAAGCTACTCTATATCACAATTATAAGAGTGTAATTCAGTTTGAGCTCTCCTAGTAGAAGCTGAAGATGAATTTACTTATTTTGAATCACAAAGCAGCAATGTACAACGATGCACACTTGGATAAAGCTAGCAAACAATGTCAGGTGATAATACGACCCAATCAAACCAAATGATTCTCTTCTGCTATATCTTAATAGATAGAGCATGTGAAAGGATCGTATGGGCACCTAGAGGGGGGTGAAGAGGTGCTACTTCAAATTTTCTTATTTTTCAAATTAGGGTTTGACAGGAAAGGTAAATTCTCTAGATTATGCAACTAAGGTGAATTTACCTATATGTCAACCAAGCAATAACTAGCACAACACTAAGAAAGAACAAGTTAGTAAAGTGCGGTAAAAGGTAGAAGTAACCAAAGTGGTGGACGTGGAGACACAAGGATTTGTTTCCCGTAGTTCCTTCCTTTTGAGGGGAAGTACGTCTACTTTTGGAGAGGGGGTGGTTTCAAACCACAAACGCCACGAGAGGACTCCCTTATTCTCCGATGAACCTCACCCCAAGGGGATCGATTCACCTTCGACTATATCGGCAACCTTCGAGGTGGACGCCGGCACCTTTACAACGAGTTCGGGGCACACATCCACAACTTAATTGGAGGCTCCCAAATACAAGCAAACTGTCAAAACAAGCAAAGACAAGCTTGTAAGAACCAAATCAAAGCTAGGGTTTCCAAAGAAACACTAGAGCATGGGGCCCTCAAGTGAATGAGGGGGAAATGAAGATCTCTCTTGGTGAAGTTGTATATCAAGGCCTCATCCTTCAATTCTCCAAAGATCAATGACTTTGGATGGTTGGATGAAGAGATCTTGTAAATTTGGTGGCTCTAATGGAGTTTGTGTCCTTGAGCAGGCCGAGCAGCTGGAGGAAGGGGATAAGGGTCCATATTTATAAGCAACCCCTCCACGAACCGTTTTCTGACCGTTGGAGAAAAGTCAAACCGGAGACTCTGGTCAGTGCACTGGAGATTCCGGTCCATATCCGGTCCAGCCTCCGGACCACCCTTCTAATTGACCAGGCCATGTCACGAGCTGAGAGGGCCGGAGACTTCAGACCACCAGCACCGGAGACTCCGGTCCATCTCCGGTCCAGCCTCTGGACCACCCTTCTAATTGACCAGGCCCTGTCACGAGCTGAGTGGGCCGGAGACTCCGGACCACCAGCATCGGATACTCTGGTCTGAGCCTACACCGGAGATTCCGGTGGAGCCTCCGGACCTTGCTCCGCACCCCCATACAGAATGTCCTAGCTACATTCCTGATGCCTCCACTGGGGACGCATGCGGAAACTACGGTCCACACCGGAGACTCCGGTCCAGCTAGACCAGAGACTCCAGTCTGGAATTTCCAGAACTTTGTCAAACTTGCAGGGATCATTCCAAAGTGTGAGGGCACTTTTCATTTAGTATTTTAACAACCTGTGGATAGTGACAAACTGTAAAATGATCTACTTGTTGTTAACGAACACCAAAAGTGATTACGACAGTAAATGTCCTTTCAATCTCACCCTTTTTGGTGTTTGATGACAACAAGTGATTTTTGCATGGAAGAATTTGTATGAAGCTCCCCCTGACTATGTGCACCAAGGTAAACAAGTAAATCATGCAAGATAGATAGTATCAACGATAAAACACATAGTTCTCACATGAGTTACAATAGTAGGTGCACAAGCACATAGTCACATACATAAGTGGCAAATAACACACATGAAGTTCAAATATGGCAAATAAAGGCAAATAAAAGCGAATCCAAATCCCAAACCCATACAAATCGATGTCTTCTCCCCCTTTGGCATCGAAGCGCCAAAAAAGGGAAAAAGGCCTAAGCTAGCGCCCCAGCAACTTAGTAGTCCTCGTCATCCTCGTCCTCCTCATCCTCATCCTGATCCTCACCACCCTCATCATAGTCATCATCATCATCCTCAGGGACTGCAGGACCTTTGCCGTGAGGGCGAGAAGAGGAGGTACCCTGGTACATGTATCCAGAGGTGACATCAGCAAAGGTCTTCCAGTCCACCAGGCTATCCTTTTGGGCATTCCATGCCCCAAACAAGAGTGTGTGGTCTGACTCTGTGGACTGCTGAGCACCATTCTCATCATTGTACTCACCCTCTCCTTCCTCATCATCCCCTTCACCCTATTCCTTAATATCCTTGAGTAGCTTCTCAATGCGTTGGTTGCTTTGGTAGGAGGCATGTTGTTGCTTACGGATGTCTACATTCATGCAACATAGGGTCCTTTCCCAGAAAGTGGCCTTCTTGACCTTCTCATTGACATAGTCATGGGTCATGGGAGGCATAGGTGCATTGGAGGCATTCTTCCTCCAAGCTCTAGGTGGAGAGGAGGCCCTCTCAGTCTCTATCTCCTCATCAACATTGCCATAGCGACGCCTAGGAGCAGGCCCCATACGCCCCTTCTCCTACAGTGAAACCAATGTGTGCTTAGTGAGATTTGGTGCCATGCCAAGTCAGGAATCATGCTCCTTGGAGTTGATGAGCCTCATAACCAAAGTTGCATATGGAGGAGACTTCTTGAAGAGAATAGCATGGAACATCTCCTCAAAAATGAAATCCATCACATCAATAGGATCAGCATCTGCCTCTAGGCCAGCATTGTAGGTCCGGTGGGTATGATAGAGAAGGTTGACTAGCCCACCCCTAATAGCATCGTCATTCCCAGCACTTGGTGCGATGGTATGACGGAATGTCCTCAACATTAGGTTGTAGAGAGGCTTGAGTCCCTTAGACCCCCCTACAACACCCTCGCTGCCATATAGGGGTGCAAGATTCATCTTGTTCTCACCAAGATCCGCAGAGTGCATGTGCAACCCAACTAGAGTGGATACACCATGGAAGGTCTCAAATATGAAATTGGCAAAGTCATGGAACGTAGCTTTGCAGCGGGTGGTGCCAGTCATCCAAGTCATGGTCAGATCCAAACACCACGGTGGCGTAGAACTGTTGTACAAGGTGGATATTGTAGTCTTCACGGAGCTCCATCAAGTTAAACAGCCCCAACTTCTCACAGATCCATAAAGCATCATTGAAGTAGGGGCTGAGCCTCATCTGCTCAACACTCATGAACTTCTGAGGACATACAGGTGATTTTGTGAGCATGCTATACACATCCTTCATGAACATAGCCTTCTCCTTCCTCCAGTAGCGAGGGTCATCGCTGGTACGTGGCAGGTCATAGAAGTCAGTCTTCCTCAGCTCACGGAACTCCTCCTTTGACATCTTGGCCAAATACTGAAGATTGTCATATTTGGCCCTTTTTGTGTGGTTCTCTTGCTCAAACCTTTCTCGCTCCCTCTGCATATAATCTGCATCACGGTCCTGTTGTCTCCCGTTGGAAGGGGCACAATAAACCAACCCTAGGATTCATCATAGTGAGGAGTGCCCCTTTTTGACTTGGCCTTGGTGCGAGGAGGACGACGAGAACCATCACCTGTGAACAACAGTGAGTGAGATGGCATGGAGATGAGTATATATGTCCCAGAGATGCAGTACAAGAGCGTTGATGCATTACTGGACCGTTTTGAGTCACCCCACACTGGAGTCTCCGCAGCTCATACCGGAGTCTCCGGCTCAAACAGGAGTCTCCGGCCCAAGGGGCGGAATCTCCGATCAGGAGGCTCAGGGATGAGCTGGAAAGGTGCTGGTGGGGGTGAATCCAGTAGATCGGTCAATGCAACAAGGCTAAAGTACTAATGTGCACGCATACAAGTGATTCCAACGGACAAATCAACACCAATCCTCAAAACACATCTAGAGATGAACCCTGATACGTCGGAAACGTATCTATAATTTTTTATGCATCATGCTTGTTTAGTATCTACTTTGCTTACTTGTCTACACTTTTAGGTGATTTTTACATGTTTTCTGGTACTAACCTATTAACAAGTTGCAACAGTGCCAGATGCATGTTTTCTACTGTTTTTGGTTTCAGAAAAGTTAGTAAAGAAATATTCTCGGAATTGGACGGGACAAACGTCAAAGTCAATTACTTTCCGTGGGTAACAATAAGTCTATAGGGGAGCCGGAGGGGCCGGCCAGAGTGTCCAGACCCCCCCCCCCCCAGGCGCGGCCATAGGTAGGCCCGCGCCTGGCTAGGGTTTGGCTACCCTGGTCGCCTCCTTGGCCTCCCCCTTCGCCTATAAGAATCCCCCGATGCAGAAACCCTGAGTACCCGATCAACTATCCACGAAACCGTCTATAGATGCCACCACCATCCTCCCTAGATCGGGGGGGATCTGAAGTTCTTCTCGGAACCCTGCCAGAGGGGAGATCATCCTGGAGGCCTTCTCTCTGGTATGATGCGAGAGTAGTTCCACCTTGGACTATGGGTCCATGTAGTAGCTAGATGGTTGTATCTCCTCCTTTGTGATTTCATGTATAGATATTGTGAGCTCCGTTCATGATCAAGATCTAATCTATTTGTAATCATGCATGTTATGTTTGCGGGGATCCGATGGATATTGAGATTATTATGTTCGCTTGATTAATGGTTTTGTATTTATGATTCTATCATGTCTGTGTTGTTTGTGATCTTGCATGCTCTCCGTTGTTAGTAGATATTTTGGCCAAGTAGTTGCTAGTGACTCCAAGAGGGGGTATTCATGCTTGATAGTGGGTTTATGCCTCTAGTTTCCAAGGGAAGTGATAATAATCTCTTCGGTTGTAGATGTGATGTTGCTACTAGGGAGAAAACAATGGTCTCTTGTTTATGGAACATGTGGACTGTTTACCTTACACACTTTGCTTAAAGCAGTTGTCTATTGCTTGCAACTTAATACTGGAGGGGGTTCGGATGATGACCTGAAGGTGGACTTCTAGTCATAGATGCAGTTGAATGGAGTTCTATGTATATTGTTGTATTGCCCAATCGAATCTCATAGGATCTTTCTGACTAGTAATTGCATTATTATGCCTTGCTCAGTTCCTGTCAATTGCCCTGCTTTAATTTGTTTACCATTCATGCCATGTTGTTTATCTAAGGAGATCACCTCTAGTGAACTATGTACCCCGGTCCAATCTTTACCATCAATACATCCTCCACTGTTACTTGTTTACTTGCTGCAAACCATTACCTTCCACACCATATGTTTAATCCTTTGTTACGGCAAATTGGTGAGCTTGACAACCTCACTGATTCGTTGGGGGCAAAGTCTTGAGTTTGCGTTGTGCAGGTCTCCGCTTTGCTTGCAACACTTGTGTGACGTTTCCTTCCTCCTACTGGTTCGATAACCTCAGTTTCTTACTAAGGGAAAACTTGTTGTTGTGCTGCTTCACACCTTGCTCTTGGGGTTTCCCGACGAAGCGCTTCCACTTGGACTAGCGCTGCATCAAGCTTTTTCTGGCACCGTTGTCGGGGAGGCTAAGGATGTCTTCACAAGGGGAGTCCTCCACTTCCTTTCTCTTTACTTTGTTTTTAGTTTGCTTTGTTTATTTTGCTTGGTTTTGTTTGCCTCTTTCCAAAAAAAAAACAAAAAATTAGTCTAGTTTGGTTTGCTTTCTTTATTCAAAAACACAAAAAATAGTTCCTACTCTAGTTACCACCTTGCTCTAGATCACCATGTTGCTCCCCAAGTTCACCCAGAAAGATCTTGCAATAGGTAGTGCCTTCATAATTGGGAAAGATAATATTGAAGAATTCTTTAATTATGTTAGCAAGCATGAGGATATTGAGGATAAATCTATAGCAGAGCTTGCTCCTAATTATGAAATTGCTTCAGCTTTTTTAGTTCATATGTTGGAGGCTAGGTTTGTTAGCCTTAACCCCTTCACACAATTCTTGTTCCTAAAACTAAAAGAAGAAAAGAATGCTGAAAAGACGGAATTCATCCTTGAAACTTTATTTAATGAATTCCATGATGTTGCTAGGGAAGCCAAAAATTTCTTTGAGTGTTTCAATATGCTAGGTTCAAGTGTAGATGTTGTGGGTATTTCTGATTAAACTAAGCCTAGAGAAGAATTTAAGATACCCATACCCTTTAAGCTTGTTGGAATGCATGAAGCCTTTGAAAAGAATTTTGATTGGATTGCTCCTGGAAATATTTTTGATGAAAGTAGTAGACCTAAGAGAGATGAGAAGTGATCCTCCAAAACCCATTTGGATGAGATACCTTTCATAGTTGAAAACTTTACAAGTATGGATATTAATGCTTCTTCATTTGAAAATACTTGATTCTTCTTGCTTCTTGTGCCTAACTTAAAGGCGTTAAAGAAAACTACTTGTTGGGAGATAACCCAAGAGTTTCCTTGAGTCTTGGAAGTTATTACTTCAATAATGACCTCTCCTTATCCTTTTTGTTTGCTTTTTGTGCCAAGAATGACCTCTAATGAGAGGGAAGTAAGATTTGGGGAGTTGTTGTCCCGAAATAGATTTTTGTCCTCCACCAAAAAAATTCGTGAGGAGGATCTGTAACTTGGATTGAGATAAAAATTTACTAATAAATCCCCCAGTATGTTAGCTAACTTTTGTTAGTTTAACACTTTTTTATTTGAGCAACAGAAGATGTTCGAAAAAATCGTTTCTACCTACTGTTCTGTTTTAACAGATTTCTGCCATTATTTGCATTTGCTCTTATTGATTCCTTTTTGAGTTCTCTTTAGGTGAATTGAGATTTTTGAAGGAGTTACTACAGTAGCTTTGTTTTTAGTGAAAAGCCTTGTTGTTTCAAAGCTTTTCCAGTGGTCTAATATCTTTTGAATAAACTAATGTTGCTAATGAAGATTGTGTGAAGTTTTGTATGAAGGGAAAATTTCAGGTGTAGAGAGAGAATGATGTAATGAGATGAAGAATGGACAAAAGATCAAGCTTGGGGGTTCCACCATGGTGTCACCCCAAGAAATATCCAAGAAGTACAAGTGTCAAAGCTTGGGGTTGCCCAAGGCATCCCCTTCTTCATCAATAAAAAGCTCAGGTCTGTCTAGATACTTCGTTTTTATTGTTTCATGCATAGTTGTGTTGTTCTTGGAGCGTCTTGGTTTTCGTTTTCTTTGATTTTGTTATTTAGTTTGCTTGAATAAAGTAGTTTGGACCCCCGTTCTCGTTGTGTTGTTTTGCAAATAAGTTTTCTTGGTGTTGGAAAGGAGTAGTAAGTTCTTGCTTGAAGTGCAAGAGGAGCTTGCATTGACTATGACTTAGACTTTAGCATGGCATGCTAGGTGTTGTTTTAGCATTATTCTTAGTGATTATTGTTGTAGCATGTCTTGTTCCAAACAATTGGGATTTATTAGTGTGCCTTGAATAAATTATGTGTTGTTTTAGCATGCAAAAGCATAGTATTATAGTATTCTCCTTTGATGCTTTGTTTGGGTGGACTTGGCACATGCTTACACCATGTTATGACTCTCACAAGTCACCATTAGCCTCTAAGATCATTTAGTATTTGACTTGTAGTACCACTCTTTGCTTTGATTAGTATGTTGTGTTGCATTGCATGATTATGGACATTATGCTCTCTTAGTTGGTTACTCCCAGTCTTTTGCTAGCCTCCACTTATATGAATAAGTTATCCTCATGCTTCCAACCCCAAAGAAACCAAGTTATTCCAAAGTGTCCAATATAAACTCTTATGCATGGTGTGTTACACCATTCCAAGTATATTCTTATTTTCAACTATCTTCCAATTAAAAACTATTTTGTTATGTGAAAACTTAGTGATTATAGCCCTCACGAACTTGATGGCACATTTTATTCTTTTCCCCTAATAAATTTGAACCATTATGACAACTTTGTTGTATATGCTTGCACTTATAAGTTGGAATTAGAAGAACTGTGCTGTCATGGGGAACGTTTTCAACGTTGCACTTGTACTTTTGTACTCAGTTGATATCATGCTCTTTTGTCTATGGATGTCACCGGTGTGAAATGAAGTGGGAACTTGTAAGTCAATGGAGTTTGTATTTCGTGTTAGAGAAACGCCTAGGCCGCTAGCCTAATCCATGCCTAATCATGGTGGAAACTTGCAGCATCACCATAGTGAGCTATCTATGAAGCATCCTCGATAAAAATCTATGCATATGGTAAATAAAAATATTGCTGATATGATCATTGTCTGCTTGCCTTGTCATTTTGGTTATGGGAAAGCTCCTGTACCATGTGCAAGGGGTACCCCGTTGGCGGTTCTCAATGATATGCAAATACTTACAGTGACAAGAACTTGCATGGGCCCAAAGTTGAGTATCCATGAGGTGTGGCCCTCATATTCAAGGGACTTGAGATTGCCAACTTATACTTCGTCAAGCATATACTCTAGCTTTGCCACTTTAACCTTAACCACTTCAATATACTTATAATAGGGGCAATGAGGGCTGAAAGCTAACAAGTACCATAATTTTTGGAAGCTCTTTTTGAAACTTGTAATCCCTGCTTCCTTTACAAAAAGGCCTTTCTTCCACCACTATTGAGTCTCCACCTTCTACCTTTAGGCACCATTAAGAGAGCATAGTTGTCATCTTGTGTGCAGTGTTCCAAAGCTTATTAATTGGTGCATATTGTGATATTACTTAATCTTCTGCTATTTGTTTCTAGTCACCCTTCTGAAATTTGAAGGTGTCCTATGCACCTATATTGCTACTCTATGAGGGACAAGTTGATTGCCACTATGCTATGTTTTCTGTATGTGAAACAAAAAAATATTTTTCAATGCATGTTATTCATGATATTTGTTTGTAGATTGCCATGTTGCATGCATAGTTACTATGTCCTATTGTTAGAACTCCATCCTTTCATGCACATGTTTAGAGTTCTTTGATCCCAGCTTTCAATGCTTGCAAATAGTTGGATCTTTATTGTGAGGGTGCATGTTCACCTCAAAAATTATTTTGTTTATCACTTACCTACTCGAGGACGAGCAGGAGATAAACTTGGGGATGTTGATGCGTCGGAAACGTATCTATAATTTTTTATGCTTCCATACTTGTTTAGTATCTACTTTGATTTACTTGTCTACACTTTTGAGGTGCTTTTTACATGTTTTCTGGTACTAACCTATTAACAAGTTGCAACAGTGCCAGGTGCATGTTTTCTGCTATTTTTGGTTTCATAAAAGTTAGTGAAGAAATATTCTCGAAATTGAACGGGACAAACGTCAAAGTCAATACCTTTCCCTGGGGAACAAGAAGTCTAGAGTGGAGCCGGAGGGGGCGTCCAGACGGGCCAGACCCCCCAGGCGCGGCCACGGGTGGGCCCGCGCCTGGATAGGGTTTGGCTACCCTGGCCGCCTCCTCGGCCTCCCCCTTCGACAATAAGAAGCCCCCGATGCAGAAACCCTGAGTACCCGATCAAATATCCACGAAACCGTCTGTAGCCACCGCCACCATCGTCCCTAGATTGGGGGGTCTGAAGTTCTTCCCGGCACCCTGCCGGAGGGAAGATAATCCCGGAGGCCTTCTCTCCGATATGATGTGTGAGTAGTTCCACCTTGGACTATGGGTCCATGTAGTAGCTAGATGGTTGTATATCCTCCTTTGTGCTTTCATGTATAGATCTTGTGAGCTCCGTTCATGATCAAGATCTAATCTATTTGTAATCATGCATGTTGTGTTTGCGGGGATCCGATGGATATTGAGATTATTATGTTGGTTTGATTAATGGTTTTGTCTTTATGATTCTATCATGTCTGTGTTGTTTGTGATCTTGCATGCTCTCCGTTGTTAGTAGATATCTTGGCCAAGTAGTTGCTAGTGACTCCAAGAGGGGGTATTCATGCTCGATAGTGGGTTTATGCCTCTAGTTTCCAAGGGAAGTGACAATAATCTCTTCGGTTGTAGATGTGTTGTTGCTACTAGGGAGAAAACAATGGTCTCTTGTTCATGGAACATGTGGACTGTTTACCTTACACACTTTGCTTAAAGCAGTTGTCTATTGCTTGAAACTTAATACTGGAGGGGGTTCGGATGATAACCTGAAGGTGGATTTCTAGTCATAGATGCAGTTGAATGAAGGTCTATGTATATTGTTGTATTGCCCAATCGAATCTCATAGGATCTTTCTGACTAGTAATTGCATTGTTATTCCTTGCTCAGTTCCTGTCAATTGCCCTGCTATAATTTGTTTACCCTTCATGCCATTTTGTTTATCTAAGGAGAGCACATCAAGTCAACTATGGACCCCGGTACAATATTTACCATTAATACATCCTTCACTGTTACTTGTTTACTTGCTGCAAACCATTACCTTCCACACCATATGTTTAATCCTTTGTTATAGCAAACTGCTGAGCTTGACAACCTCACTGATTCGTTGGGGCAAAGTCTTGAGTTTGTGTTGTGCAGGTCTCCGTGTTGCTTGCAACACGTGTGTGACGTTTCATTCCTCCTACTGGTTCGATAACCTCGGTTTCTTACTGAGGGAAAACTTGCTGCTGTGCTGATTCACACCTTGCTCTTGGGGTTTCCCGATGAAGCGCACCCACTTGGACTAGTGTTGCATCAAACACTAGGAGAAAAAGAGGAGGAGAGGTACCAGATATGTCCATGGGATCGATTCCTTGGGTGGTAATGACCCAATGGAGGAGATGAGAAGGTTCGCCGGCGGCACAGCGGATCCTGAGGCCTTCTTGACCTCTAGGGAGGAGTTTTGGAGGAGGGGGAGACGGGTTGCAAGGAGGGTAACGGGGGTGGAAGAATGAAACAATTGTTTCAGTTCACCCTGTCCCCTTCCTTTAAGTGGCAGAAACCGTCTGGACCAGAGACTCCGGTCTACACCGAAGACTCCGGTCCTCCTCAACCAAAAGCTCCACATCTTTACCATTTGGATTTTGTTCTAGACGAGTCTTTGTAGCCATGGGAGTAGGGGCTCCATTTAAATCTTGCATATTGAATATTTTGAGCATATCTTGAATATACTTGGCTTGGTTGAAGAATGTCCCTCCTCTAACTTGCTTGATCTCAAACCCAAGGAATACCCTCAACTCCCCCATCATAGACATCTGGAACCTACTAGTCATAAGCTTTGAGAATTCATCATTAAAAGCTTTGTTAGAAGAGCCAAAGATAATATCACCAACATATATTTGGCATACAAAAAGCTCCCCGTTGACCCTCTTAGTAAAAAGAGTGGGATCAATTTTTCCAACCTCAAATCCACGGTCAAACAACAACTCTCTAAGGTGCTCATACCACGTGCGTGGGGCTTGTTTGAGCCCATAGAGCGCCTTATCAAGTTTGTAGACATAGTTTGGGAAGTTGGGATCCTCAAATCCCGGGGGTTTCTTTACATATACCAACTCATTTAATGGACCATTAAGAAAGGCACTTTCTGCATCCATTTGTTGCAACTTAAAGTTATGATGTGTCGCATAAGCAAGAAGGATACGGATGGACTCAAGGCGAGCCACGGGTGCATATGTCTCTCCATAATCAATGCCTTCAATTTGAGAGAACCCTTGTGCAACCAATCTTGCCTTGTTCCTTACTATAATTCCATGCTCATCTTGCTTGTTCTTGAATATCCACTTGGTGCCTATAACATTGCGGCAATCCTTTGGATTCTCAACTAACTTCCATACTTTGTTTCTCTCAAAGTTGTTGAGATCTTTGTGCATTGCTTCCAACCAATCCGAATCTTCAAGGGCTTCCCACACTTTCTTTGGTTCAATCATGGATATGTGTGTTTGGTGTTCACTAAACCTCTTCAATTGTGCTTTTGTGGAAATGCCTATCCTTAGATCACCAACCACATTCTCTAGAGAGTGGTCTCTTAATTCCAACATCCTTTCCATTCTAGCTTCACGACGAGTGTGGATCTCCTTGTTGTTTCTTGGAGGACCCTCTTCATCATTTTGGTCCTCGTCTTGACAGTCAAATTGACCTTGATCATCACCGGAATCATTCTCTTCATTAAGAGGAAAATATTGACCTTGGTCTTGATCAAGCACTCTTATAGCGTCGATTTGACCTTGTCTCAAGGCAGTTTGTATGGATCTTCCTTGAGTAATTGACTTGGCACCACTTGACATCCTGGAGAATGAATCAAGCTCCTCCTCACTAGAGATATCACCTTGATCAACATGTGGAGGGTCCACAACTTGTCTTTGGCTTGGGTCATTGTCCACCTCGGTAGATGGAACATGTTGTTGTTGTGAAGATGAGGGCTCCACTTGAGTAGAGCATAGTTTCTTCTTGATCCGCCGCAGGGGGTTCCTCAACGGGGCGGATATATCCCACACCCATTCTTCCTATGGCATCCTGAGGCATTTCATCATCTGCATCACAAGCATCAATAGGCCCCCCTTGGGGACCATCATATTCTTTGAAGGTCACACTACAAGATTCTATGATGGCTCCGGAGAGCTTATCATAGATTCTATAATTGTGAGATTCGAGACCATAGCCAACAAAAATACCCTCAAATGCTTTAGACACGAATTTGGACAAATGGACACCTTTTATGAGATAGAAACACTTACAACCGAACACCCGGAAGTAAGATATGTTTGGCTTGTTACCAATAAGTATTTCATATGGAGTCTTGTTGATTTCTTTGTGGAGGTAGAGCCGGTTTGATGCATGGAAAGCGGTGGATGGCTTCGGCCCAAAAGTTGTATGGAGATTTAAACTCCGCCAACATGGTCCTAGCCATCTCAATAAGAGTCCGGTTCTTCCTCTCGGCCACACCATTTTATTGAGGGGTATATGCAGCGGAATATTGGTGTTTTATCCCCTCATCACTAAGGAAATCATTCAAGGTGTAGTTCTTGAACTCGGTGCCATTGTTGCTTCTTATTATCAACACGGGGACATTGTATTGACGTTGAACCAAGTTGATGAAGTCGATGAAGGTCTTTTGGGTCTCACTCTTCAACTTGAAGAAATATACCCATGAGTATCTTGAAAAGTCATCAACAATCACCAAACAATATTTCTTCCCACCAAGACTTGCATGAGATGGAGGACCAAAGAGATCCACATGAAGGAGCTCTAAGATCTTTGTTGACTTTATGCGGTTCTTTGGCTTGTGGGGAGCATCATGCATCTTTCCTGGTACACAAGCCCTGCAAACACGATCTTTGGCAAAGGAAACATTTTCTTTTAGTCCAACAATATGGCCCTCCTTGTGGATACTTTGCAAAGTTCTCATATTGACATGGGCTAGTCAGCGATGTCATAAGCAACCCACATCGGCCTTTCCGAATAAGCACATCGCACTTGTAGTGGTTTGCCCCGAAAATTCCACCACATACAAGTCATGTTCGACGTACCCAACGAAAGCGGCCTTGACAGACTTGCTCCACATGAGTACCACAATATCATCATCAACAAAGACGGCAAAGACCATCTTTCCGAGAGCAAGTACTCAAAGTAAATTGTATCCAAGGGTCTCAACAAGCATGACGTTCACGGGTGTAATATCGTGAGCAACCACTACCTTGCCGAAACCCATTACCTTAGACTTTGACTTGCCGGCATATGTCACTGATATTTTATCATCATTTGGCCTCAAATCCTTGACAATAGACGAGCTTCCGGTCATATGACTTGTGCAACCACTATCAAGCACCCACTTTGACCCTCCGGAAGCATATGTCTACAAAAGATCAAGCTAATTTTTATGTACCCATTTTTCAATGGGTCCTCTTTTGTTAGCAACAAGGATCTTGGGGACCCAAATGGACCAAGCAATATAACCATCATATGGGCCAACATATTGAGCATACACATCACCATAATAATAACGCATTAGAACATAGTGAGGGTTAGCACTTCCCGCAAAATCATCATGAGACATAGTTTTACCACTTGTGGTCTTACTATCCACAATGGCCTTGTTTTTCTCTTGTGCGGGCTTGGCCTTCTTCTTGTTGTTATTCTTCTTCTTGGCTTTGGAGACAAAACCAATGCCCCCTTTCTCACCACTAGGCCTTTGCTTACTCAAAAGATCATCAATGGACTTGTTACCTTGTGGAAATGTGTTTTTGGCTACCTCCCCCTTTGCGGTGACCCAGCATACCACTGCATGTGTAGTACACTATAGTCGTTGACATGACATCCACAGAACACCGTTCCGTAAATATCACATCCCTCAGAGTGGTACAACAGAAACATTGCGGGTCCATATTAAAAAAGTACACACATTATTATTATTACAATACCGGAAGTTCAAGACTTCCAAAGATCCAACTCACAAACCAAAATATAAAGTGTTCAGTGGAAATTTAAAAGTAACAACTTCGACTAGGAGTGGGGCTCAACAGCTTATTCTATAGAGTTCATGCTGATCGGCTCCGTTAGTTACT
This sequence comes from Avena longiglumis, assembly GCA_030063025.1. Lineage (NCBI taxonomy): Eukaryota > Viridiplantae > Streptophyta > Magnoliopsida > Poales > Poaceae > Avena > Avena longiglumis. Next base: position 442,370,219 of record CP125975.1, on the reverse strand, counting down.
ACTAACTAGATACTTAATTGGACTCGTTCTCATCGACACCGTAGCGGATCTCGTAATCCACTCCTTCAACTCCTCCGGACAGATCGTAGAACACGTCTTCTTGGCATTCGGCTGCATACATTGGCACGTCTTCGGGATCCTCAGAGTCTAAGCAAGGGATCAAAGGAAAGAATGAGCAACAGTGTTACCCAACAAGTTCATTATATGCAAGGTGGGAAGTTTGATGCTCTAACTACCACCTCGGATTATAAATCCTTGGCACTATGCAGTTTTTGTAAATCTTTCTTCAAAGATTGATTTTATTTAAAAAAACTATGACAATCAGCCTTCATAGGTTGACCAGAACTTTCATGGAGTTCCTTTCCTGCCGCGTTCGTAGCTCCTTCCCGGAACAGGGAGTAACAAGTTACAGTTCTTACACTCTGCAGAGGTGCGTTACTTTACCCATGAGAGATCAACTCCTTGTTGCACAACCGAGCGTACTTTCCCGTCCACAATTCCATGATGTGGGGCCCAGTAGTTGGTCCAAGCAAATCACTACCCCCTTCGCGACCCCGCATACCTCCTTGGTGTACACCATGCCCACATAATGAATTACGGCAATGGTTTGTACAAACCGTTAGATGCCAATACTATCGTGGGACGATGAGGGTTCCCACCCATATGCTGCATATCCTCTATGAATTACCAATTAATATGCATGCTACATGGATAACAGCCACGACCTTCACATCCGGCTTCATGCGAGAGGAAGAAGATACAGCTGACTTCTCTGTCCCATTCCAAATCTCATGGCTAACGCGTAATATACGGCGCTAGAATCACTGATGTCAGGGTTTGTTAAGTCCCTACTTGATCATCATTGTTGCAATTAGAACTCTAAGTTCTATTGCTCCATTATATCATCACTTAGGATGATAACTATGATTTCTTTGTTTATGAAAATAATATTTTCTTTCTTTTATAGCATATATGATAACACACAATTTGCAAATACTTTGATAAAGACTCTTCAAAGGACATGAGCAAGTGATGAACTTGCCTTGTGATGGAAAGGTAGTGAAGTCTGATGCTTGCACTAGACCTTGAGCTTCTAGTTCTACAAAAACATCATTATTGCCCGGTAAGGACAATATTTAAAGAAGCAAAATGATTATGCAAGTAAGGTAATGCATTTTTTTAATTCTATATGCATTTACCCTATATAAGGTGCCTTTTAATAAAGCATTTATAAATTTTTTTATATAATTATTGCACCTGTTGAATCATTTCCCTTTTTATTTGACTTTTATTGATTTAATAATTCTTTTAGGAATTATTTATTATACATTAAATTTATTATTAAATATTTATTTAGTATTTTTTATAAATACTATAATATTAATAAATATTGAAAGTGATTTTTATTTATTTTTATCACCTTTCAATAATTTTGTAAAATTCCTTAAATAATATATAAATTATAAAATTCTTATAAAAATTTAAATGTCCAAAATTTGATATCTTATTTTATTTGGATACAGTGTATTATTGTGAATCCAGAAATATTTTATTTATAATTTTTGGACGTTTATTTTATTTTCTATAATTTTATTGAGGCCAGGGGTATCTTGGTCTTTTCCAATTGATCAAAAAGATTTATTAAATAACTTGGGCTGGCCTGGGCTTATTGGGCCAGTGTGGCCCAATAGGGTAGGGTCAAAATATCACCCTGAAGGGTTTTGGCCCACCCAGCCCACTCTGCCTCCTTCTCTCCCTCGACCTTATCCCCTCCTCCTCTGACTCGACCCCGTGGCCGGCGATGCCGCCACCATCGATCCCCGCCGCCGTCGTCCATTCTGGCTGCCGCCGTGGTGCGAGTTGGGGTTGTCGACGACGCTCGTTCGTTCTGTCCAATTGGATTTGACTACGGGGCTTCCCCGTGGCCAGGTCTACCTCGTTCCTGAACCCTAGGGTTAAGAAAGGTGTTGTCGCCGCCGTCGCGATCCTGCTTGCGGTGGTGTTGGTCTGAGAGTTCAGTGCTTATGGTTGAGCTCGATTTTTTTATCCTTATACTTGAAATCTCTAGGATAGATTCACCCCTCTTGGTTGATTATTGAGAGATCATTTCATAAAGCAACACATGCTTTTGTTTACATAATATGATGAAATCATGTGATGGTTTTATGAGGCTCACCACAAAATTTGATGTTGGTGTAGTAGATTGATGATGATCTTGATCTTGATATTGATCTGCTTTTGCTGGGCTCCTGAGCTTGCTCTAGAGCTTGCCTGCTCCTCCTAGCTCCTGGGCTTGACCTTGATGTCCACCAGATCCATCCCCCTCCTTATGTCATCATCCTGGTGATGTTTGGGTTGATCTGGGTGGTTTGATTTGGCTGATGTTCTTGGTTTAGCTGCTGTTTACCCAGGCTGTGTGTAGAGGTTCCAATCTTTAATAAGATAGAGCCCCCTGTGTTTACAATGCTATTCCCTGGATCAATAGCTAGCATCCACAGTTAAGATGTAATATCAAGAAACAAAGGTCATAATATATCTTTATAACCAGGAATAACATAATTTTATTACATCATACATAGCTCATTTGGCTATTACATTACATTGCAGCGGAATATCTATAACTATGGGTCCTTCATCTTCAAAGTGCCACAGGCAGATGTTGGTTGTAGACTTTGTAATCCTAATCAATCAATCTTCACTAAAACAATCAAACCTGCAACATACAAGTTACAGCCACAAAGGGTCAATACATTTGAATTGTATTGGCAAGTGATACTATAATAGTATAGTGGAGTATATCATCTATATGCATTTGGCTAAGTGGAGTTGAGGCTTGCATTGCTCAAAATAGGTTTTTCCTTAACATTTGAAAATACTAAGTTTTGCTTGGCAAAATCATTTTTCTCAATCAAAGATTTGAAGATCCTTTAACCAAGGCATCTCTCAATCAAATATTGAAGATTTCAAACAACCCTTGTTCAAACCACAAATTTTAACTTAGAAATTTGAATGATGAGATTCTTGATTGCTTCCATGTCTTGATGCTCAAATTGTCCTTTACCAGGGACATGGCTAAGTACTTAGATTTTACACTCTACAGAGGTGGTGCACTTTCCCCACAAGACTTGGTTTCCCAAGACAAGATCTTTCATAAGCTTTCCCTTAGACCAAAATGGACGCGCTCCAACCTATCAAACACTACCACCCTCTGTGCATATGGCTAAGTTCTTGCAACCTATATGATCATGGCAGAGCCCATATTGCCAAGTGGTTGCACTTGAAGCTTCTCAACATTTGACATCTCAAATCTCTTTGTTCCTGGGTGGCCATCCACAAGTGAGATACACAAGGTTCACCAGTCCCCTGGCCTTGTGTAACCACTCAACCAAAAACCACCAAGCAAATCCATTCCACCCAGGTGATTCATTAACTTAGTTGTTTTGTTAACCAAAACACAAGTCCTTAGACTTAGAAATTTTTCCATAGTGTGAATATATTTTCCACCCATGTTTTCTATTAGCTAGGCTAAGCTTAATAGTAGTAGGAATCTTAACTTAGGAAAATCCTACTAAGGATTCATCTACTAGGTTTTCCTATAGCAAGGTTCATACTTAGCAAAATTCCATGCAAGTTTTACTTAGCAAAATCACTAATGCATAGTGAAAGTAATGGGACAAAGAGTATGAAGCATCACTTGCCTTTTTGGTAGAGGGTATAGGTTCACTCCTTGTCCTTGCAACAATCACACTCTTCAAGTCACTACAATCCAATCAAACAAGGCACAAACTCAATCTACCAATCAAGCAAAACAATCACATAAAATGACAAAGTCAAAGTAATGCATGCAAGCATGCCAAGCTTTGTTTTGTTTGAAAAAGTGGTTCCTAATGGGTCATAAACATTTGAAAATACCTAATGGTCATTTTGTCAAGTGGCAAAGTCATTTGCAAAAGGTTTTACTACAAAATCCATTTTCAAAACAAAGTGTCATTTTATGTGGTGTAGAAATGTTTTTACTAAGGCATTAATCTATAGGGTTCACCAAATATGTTTTCAAACCATAAAACTTGGTGTTTAGGGTCAGAGAGTTTAAAACAAAACATTTCCCAAAAGTTTTCCTTCAAAATCATTTTTAATAAATAAACCACATTTCTATTTGACTAGAAATGGTTTTAAATCAAAGAATCTTTATTTTGTTTCACTAAATACATTTTTGAGTCCACAAAGTGTTTCCTATGGTCAGTAGCTTCAAATAAATCCAATTTCCAAAGAATTTATCCCCAAATTCATTTCTAAACAATTTTTACAACCTTAACAAGCAATCAAAAGTTTCTGCAAAAAACAACAAGCTAACAGATACTATTTGCTAAACTAAGGGCATGGTTGGCTAGGGTTTGTTCCACTGAATCCATTGATATAAAATTTGTAATTTTTGGACGTGTGGTTTGAAAGTTACAAGGGTTTCAAAATGGTATTTAAATCTGGTTTCAAAATCTGTTTTAATCAGAACCTGGCCACGCGTCTCATTCTGATTGGACGAAAACGATTCGCACGGATCATCAACGTGGACCGCAAGATCTAAAGTAGAACGTGCGGCGCAGATGGACGCATACCTATTCGATTGGATCTAATCCTAGCCGGATGTTTCGCATCCTACGGCTCCTGACTCACTAACCAAAATCCGGCGGCGCTGACGGTGGCTGCGCGGCGGCGACGGTCAGACGACGGCGGAATCGATGCTACAGGAAGCGAGGGAGGAAAAGAACATGCTCACCGTGCTCGCAAGGACGTGGGTAAGCTCGAGGTGGTGCCGTCTTGTCGAGGGGCGCACTGGAGTGATCTTGATTGCTCGCCGGAGTGGAGCTGCGCCTCGGCCTTGCTCAGTCGTCGTCGAGGATGGCGCTAGGGATCACTCAGAGGCAAACGAAATGCACGGTCAGATGCGCCAAGACACGACGAAGGTGTGTGCGTGAACGAGAGGGGAAGAGGCGGTTTGTTCTTACCAGTAGGTTTCGCCGAAGAAGAAGGCAAATGCGGCGACATCGGGAGCTTGTCGTAGTCGAAGCTCTGGGGCGCCCGCATTCGAATGAAGGGCACAACCAGATGCGTCAGGACGTGGGGAGTCTCCTAGTGTGCTCAGGGAGGCACGGGGCGGTGTTGAGTCGTCGGAATCGGCACCGGAGTGTCGTCGCTACAGAGCCGCTCGGGGAGAAATTGGGGCGGCCTGGGGGCGTGTCGAGGAGGGGCGACAGAGGGGAACCAGAGAGGAGAGGAAGACGATTTATCGTGCGTGATCACTGCAGGTTTTACTCGCGGCATTAAGGCGAATTAAGCCGGATAAATCAACGGCAGAACGGGGGAAGAACTGGTCGCTGCGGTGAGGACGATGGCTAGCGAAGTGGGGCCGTTGCGTCAGTGGGAAAAGGAGTGAGGGAGAGGTCCACCGGTCAGTGACTTAGCGGGTTGCTTTTGCGGTGAAGAAAAAAGTTTCGGGGGCGTGGGAACAGGTGGGCAATGTGGGATGTTGGGTTGGAGCTGGGCCATATGGTTGGGCTGGCTGTTGTTTCATTTTTTTTGTTCAGAATCTTTTTCCTTTTCTAATTCTTTTTCTGTTTTTGAAATTCAAACAATCAAACAACATTCAAACATTCAAACAATCACCATACTTGCAATTAAGTTTTTGGTTCTGTTTATCAACATAAACCAAATCCCAAAATAAAAATAATATTTTTATTCTTTTTAGGATCCATTTATTAATTTAAATAAATTGGATCTTTAGTTATTTAATAAAATAGGGTTTGATTTAATTAATAAAATCTCCATTTGAAATCCAAATATTTTCAAAACCAAATCAATAGGTTTTATTTGGAAATAAAGAATACTTGGAAACTTGTTCAAAATAAAATAATATTTTTATTTTAGGTTCCATTAATAATTAAATAAATGGACCTTGGTTATTAAATCAAATAGGTTTTGTTTTATTAAAATATTTATTTTGAAATCTAAAATAAAACCAAAACACTTCAGTAGGTGTTAGTTGAGGATATAAAATACTTGGAAAACTTATTTAAAATAAATAAATAAGTTTTGTGTTTATTTAAAATGGGAAAAGCCTTTACTTAAATAAAATTTGGATACTAAATCCTTATTATTTTATTTAAATAAAACTTTACTATTTTTATCAAAACAAAACATTTATTTAAAAAATATTGGCCAAGGTTTAATTTGGCTATCTAAAATAATCCTTATTTATAAATCCACCTTTTCTTTTGAAAACCAAATCTTTTATTAAAAGATTCCAAAATAGTAATTCTAAAACATTTTAATTTCCTTTAATAAATGTTTATCTTTATGAATCCCTTTAGGATTTATTTGATTCCAATTGGTTTGAAGTTCCAATTAAATTCAAAAAGTTTCTTCTGGCCCTGAAAATCAAACAAAGTTTTATTTTATTCATTTATTTTCACATTACAAGATTTGGAAAATCTTGGGATGTGACACTGTGCTGGTGTGTTGTGTAGTGGAGAGATGCACTGATGTGCTCCTCCATGGCTGTGCTGTGGTTTTGTGATATTTGGCTGTGCTTGTGAGGTCGACAGCACACCCTTTGCATGCTGGTGTGTGTCCAGCTTGTGTGCCTGCTATGCACTTGTGGATAGGTTAGAAAATTTGAACTTACTATTACTAACTTACTTTCACCAGGCAGGTGAATTGATCCCTTTTGGCTGTCATTTGCATTCTGGCGGTGAATTTATGAAAGATGAAATCTTACATATTGGTGAAACTTGCCCCTTTATAATATTTCTCAATGATGAGTTTGTCAAGTGCACCTCACTGACATATCTGAGAGAAATATACTAACACTAATCCTATTTTGTTTCTACTTAATCTTTGTTGTGTAGGTACAAAGATAAAGATGAAGATTTAGTGTAGATTTAGATATAGGATAGTTTGTAGATATACAATTGTAATTTTTCTTATTCTTTTGTAATTTTTCTTTTATAATTCTTGTAATCTTTATTTTGTTCATTTATAATAAAGATTATATATTTATTAATAAAGAATATTCTTATTCTTTACTCTTTTGTAAATTGTGAAGTTTGGAATAACTTCAGTAGTTACACTCTTTGTAACTTGTTTATGAATATGAAATGAATTTCATATTCAATATTATTTTTAGATAAGATTTAAGTTATAATACTTTTCTATTAATTAGTTTATGATTCTAATCTTATATCAAAATCATTTAAATTATTAAACACTTAAGTTTTAAAACCCAAACTCATTTCAAAACACACATAATTCCTTTAAGATCATATCAAAGTTTATAGCAATCCTCCTTTAAGACTAAACCTAATCTCAAAGTAAGAAAGAAACATTGATCACTCAAGGTTTTTATTTGGCGAATATTTTACCCCATTTTCACAAATGAATGCATGCACAAATTCATATTCCTAAATCTACCCTTCGTTAGGTCCTAAATGCTAGGATGTTACAGACTTCCCACCTTAAATTAAACTTCGTCCCGAAGTTTGTGGAGATGTACCTGAATAGTTCTGGATAAGCTTTTCTTAAATCCTCTTCCTTCTCCCATGTGGCTTCTCTCTCAGGGTGATGTTCCCATTGTACCTTGCAATATTTGATTGCTCTGTTCCTCAATCTTTTCCAGTTTTCTTCCAAAATCTTACAAGGCTTTTCAATATAAGTCAGGTATGCTTGTAGTTCTATCTCTTGATGTGTTATGGCGTCATCTGGAACTTTCAAACATTTGCGAAGTTGTGACACATGGAAAACATTATGCACTTGAGCCAATCTTGATGGTAACTCTAAAGCATAAGCTATAGTTCTGTTTTGACTCGGTATCTTGAATGGTCCGATATATCTTGGACTCAATTTCCCTTTAACTCCGAATCTTTTCACTCCTTTCATTGGACTTACTTTTAAGTAGACCATATCTCCCACTTCTGGATGCCATGATCTTCGGCTTTGATCCGCATAACTTTTCTACCTGCTCTGGGCTATTTTCAGTCTATCCCTAATCTTATCAATGATGTCTTGTCTCTCCTTGATATAATCTGGCGCAAATTCTTTGCTACTGCCAGGTTCATACCAACATATTGGTGATCTACACTTCCTTCCATACAAAATCTCATATGGAGATGCCTTCAGACTACTCTGATAGCTATTGTTATAAGAAAATTCTGCCAATGGTAGGTGATCTTCCCATGTTCCTCCAAAATCTAGTGCACAAGCTCTCAACATGTCTTCTAGTATTTGATTAATTCTTTCAGTTTGACCTCCTGTCTCAGGATGATATGCCGTGCTGAAATCTAACTGTGAACCACGTGCTTCATGTAATTGCTTCCAAAATGCTGAAGTAAACACTGATCCCCTATCAGTTACGATCTTTTTGGGTACTCCATGCTTACTTACAATCTCTTTGACATATACTTCAACTAACTTCTCGGCATTATCCTTTTGATTTACTGGAATAAAATGTACACTCTTAGTGAGGCTCTCCACAATTACCCATATCATATCCTTCCTTTTTGGTGTCATAGGTAATCCTGTAATGAAGTCCATACCTATTTCCTCCCACTTCCATTCGGGAATTTCCAAGGTTTGTAATGGTCCTGCTGGATTTTGATGTTCAGCTTTCACCCTTTGACAAGTATGGCATTCAGATACATATTTAGCAATATCCCTTTTCATGTTATTCCACCAGAATAGTTCTTTCAAATCCATATACATCTTAGTACTCCCTGGATGTATAGAATATGGGGTATCATGTGCTTCTTTGAGTATGACATTTCTGATCTCAGTCACATCTGGAACACATAGACGGTCTTGGAACCATAAAGATCCATAATCTCCAAGGTGAAAAACTGATTTTTGCCCTTCAGATATCCTCCGAATTTCCTCAGCAATAAAAGGATCTTCTTCTTGACGTCTAACAATTTCTTGCTTAAGATCACTGTACTGCTCTGCAACTACCTGCAAAGTCTCTAATCCTCCAAGAACGTTTGTTCTGATGAATTGAAGTTCTAATCTTTCCAAATCCATTTGTAACTCTTTTGGTAACTCTCTATTGCTTGGCTGAATATCTGCACTCTTTCTGCTTAAAGCATCTGCTACAACATTTGCTTTCCCTAGGGTGTAATTGATTGTTAAATCATAATCCTTGATTAATTCCAACCAATGCTTTTGTCTCATATTCAATTCTTTTTGAGTGAAGAAATATTTGAGACTTTTATGGTCAGTGTATAACTCACATCTGGCTCCATAAAGAAAATGTCTCCATCCTTTCAGTGCAAAGACCACTGCTGCTAACTCTAAATCATGAGTTGGATAGTTGACTTCATGTGGTTTTAATTTCCTTGAACCATATGCAATTAATTTCCTATCTTGCATTAATACACAACCCAAACCTTCTTTAGATGCATCACAGTATACGGTGAAGTCCTTCCCTGTTTCAGGAACTGCTAAGATTGGAGTTGTGGTTAATCTAGTTTTCAACTCTTGGAAACTTGCTTCACACTTCTCATCCCACTTAAATGGTGTATTCTTCCTTAATAATTTGGTCATTGGTCCGGCTATTTTGGAGAAACCTTCAATGAATCTCCGATAGTAACCAGCCATTCCTAAGAAACCTCGAATTTGCTTCACATTGGTCGGTGCAGTCCACTCTAGTACCGACTAAACGTTAGATGGATTCACAGCAATCCCATCCTTACTGATCACATGACCGAGGAATTCTACCTCATCTAGCCAAAACTCACACTTACTGAACTTAGCATAAAGCTTATGTTCTCTTAAAGTTTGTAATGCTATTCTAAAATGGTCGTCATGCTCTTCCTTATCCTTAGAATATATCAGAATATCATCAATAAATACGATGACAAACTTGTCCAAATATGGCATGAAGATCTTGTTCATCAAATTCATGAATATTACAGGTGCATTGGTCAAACCAAATGGTACTATCAGATACTTATGGTGTCCATATCTTGAGACAAATGCTGTTTTCGGAACATCTTCTGGCTTGATTTTTATTTGATGGTATCCAGATCTTAAATCGATCTTTGAAAATACTCCATCTCCTTTCACTTGATCAAACAAATCTTGAATTCTTGGTAAAGGATACTTATTCTTGATAGTCACGTTATTCAAATTTCTATAATCACCACACATCCGTCTTCCACCATCTCCGTTATCCACAAAGATTACTGGTGTTCCCCATGGGGATACACTTTCCTATATAAATCCTTTTCTTGCTAACTCATCAATTTGCTCCTTGAGTTCTTTCAACTCTTTGGGTCCCATTTTATATGGTGCTTGAGCTATTGGTGTTGTAAAGTCAATGGTGAACTCTATCTCCCGGTCTGGTGGCATTCCCGGTAACTCTGTTGGAAAAACATCTTGGAATTCATTAACTATAGGGATGTCTTATAATTTAACTTCCTTCATTGAATTCAACTGCAGATCCACCATGATATGACTGTGTTTATCTGCTTGGTAAACTATCCTTGCTCCACTTGGAGTTTTGATTGAGACAGTTTTCTCCTCACAATTAATCTGAGCTCCGTGTTCCATCATCCAATCCATCCCCAGCACTACTGCAATTCCCTTCAAAGGAATCACATAAAGGTCTGCGAAATATGTACAACCACAGATCAAGATAACCTGATCTTGTTTTATGTGGTGTACAATCACATTCCCTCCTGCCGTAACTACGGTCATAGGACTTTCTAACGTTGCCCTTCTAATCCCGAACTTATCACAAAATTCTTCAGAAATGAATGAATTAGTTGCACCAGTATCAAATAGAAATTTGTCGGGTTTGGTAAGGATATTGAGTGTACCTATCACTACATGCTCTGAATTATCCACCTCCTCGAGGGTTGCACAGTTCAGTTTTCTAGTAGGTCGGTTCCTCTTGCCATTGTTGTTATTGCCATTATTTCCTCCTTTATTGGGCTGTACATTTCCTCCACTGGCTTGTCCTCCTCCCTTGGTAGGCCATCCACCTGGTGGTTTGCTCGGAAAATCTGGCTTGATATGCCCCTTCTGACCACAACCATAACAGATCACTACAGGCTTTTTGCACTCCCTCTCGAAATGCCCTGGAATTCCACAGTTGTTACAGATAACATTCCTTCTCGGATTAGATTTATTTCCACCACTGCCCTTGTTATTGTTATTGTTGTTGTTGTTGCCATAATTCCTATTCCGAGGTTTGAACTCCAGGTTGGATTTAGGTTTACTCGCCTGAATTCTCTTAGTTTCCTTCTTGGCTCTCTTCCTCCAATCCTCTTGGACATTCTTGTAGTCATCTTCAAAAGTAATGGCTACATCCAACAACTGCTGATAAGTTTGCTTATTGGCTAACCTTAGCTGCATCCGCACAAACGGATTTAATCCATCCAAGAAACGCTTCTTCCTCTTCTCTTCAGTGTTAACATCCTCCTCAGCATAACGAGACAGTTGGCTAAACTCCCGGATGTACTTCATGACACTAGTATAACCTTGCTGAAGCTCCTCAAATTCTCTCCTCTTCAAATCCTTGACGCTTTCCGAAACATGATATTCACGGAATCTCTACTTGAACTCCTCCTAGGTAAACTCCCTTCCTGGTTGTTGCATGGCTAACTGATTTTCCCACCAAGATGCTGCAGGTCCAGTCAGCAGATGAGTTGCATACCTCAATTTTTCCTCATCATTGCAACCCACAGTTTTCAACTTTCTTTCTGTATCTTCTACCCAGTCTTCTGCATCCATTGGTTCAGGAGCTGATGCAAAAGGTAAAGGTCTTGCATTCTGGAAATCAGATAAACTCACTCCTCCACCTTTAGGTGCCCTCTGATTTGCTCGCCCCAGCAACTCTTCCATAAACTTGTTCTGGGTATCTTGCATCATTTGCATGCATTGCATAAAGTTCTGCTCCATTAACGGCCTCATTGGTGGTGGTGGTGGTAATGCTCCTTGATTTGCTGTATCGGCATCGGCCTTTTCCTTGGCCTCACGCTCCATCCGCTGCTACTCAGTTTCCATTTCTACACCCGTATCCATGACCCCCTAGTCCTGCATCATAAAGCGAATACTCATAATTACATCATGCACATGTGTTCTGAACTCGACTTTACGCACAGAACTAGTCACACAATAAAGATCCAAAGAAAATCCAAATATGAATTTTACATATTTACATAATATCATAATGATACAAAGTCATTACAACATATACCATATTGGTATTATTACAAAACTACCTTATTTATTGAGTACAATACACGGTACTTGATACTACTGACTAGTTGTCTCTTTCTAGTAGTAACTACGCTCATCATACATGCCTGATGTCCAACCGTGATGATGTGTTGTTTGTCGCACAGTTTGTGGAACAAATGGCCTTCCAGAAGGAACATACTCTGTATCTGAAGTGTCAGGACTTGAGTCATTACTCAACCTGAGCGCATTGACTCCTTCAAACATTATCTCCAGCTTGCATCTCCTGATCTTCATTCCTTGAGTTGTCAACAGAATACGTAGATCCTGCTGCTTCCCAGGTGCTCTAGTAGGCAAGATAATTGAACACTGGGTAGTGTATATTCCCTGGGTTTTGAGAAGATGTTGATGATTCAAACACTCTCTCCTCAGGATCTTCTTCTTCATCCTTATCATCTATTGACATGGTATTTCTACTTTTGTTATTAGGGTTCATCCTTGCACCCATCCAACTAGATTGTCAAACATTTCTGTCAGAACCATCTATGGACATCTGGTGTTCATGAGATCCATTGTATGATCCCATCCTCCAACCATCCGAATTCTCAATAGGAAGTTCTGAATCAGAACCTTCCTTTGAGCCATGTGGTACTGCATACCGCATATCTATAGTAGGATCATGTGTAGGTTCAGGTCTTGGTGAATAAGGATATGGTATAAAAGATTTAGGATCTATAGGTATATCCTTAAAGATAGGTGTTGCACTACTACTTGCTTCTTTCTCTAACTGGAATGATAACTGCTTCCTCCTTTTCGAATAAGTTAGATCCGCTAGCATATCATTTTTGTCTTCGAAAATCACCTGATGAGTCTTATAAAAAGACGCAACGAGTGTCCGATATTTATCCATAAACTTGGAAGCTAACTTGGGATGCTTCTTAACCAAAGTAAGATGATCCGGTATAGGCTTCGAGTCTATAGAATCATGAGGTATCAAACAAAATGTGCTACCGTCTAGCTCCTTGGTTTTCTGCTCCCGGATATTAGCTATCGCCTCCACAAGAGCAATATGATAGGCTGCTAAATGACTCCTACCTTCTCCTATGGGTAGATCGTGATATAATCCAAGCTTCTCTAGCAGTTGGATACTCACACGATACTTGGATAACATCCGGACATCAAGGTAAGTGATAGTGTTCACTGGAATTCTGGTTGGACAATTGAAGAGCTTTAAAAGTTGACGAAGTTGGTCTGTAAATGATCCTTGATAATCATTAAGAGTCTCCTCTTTCCTTACCAAAGTCTGTTTTGGAAACTTTGGTGCCATATCTCTATATATCAGAAAAATAATTTTCATTAGTATCCAATGATATATTGCATCATAACAAAGAATTATCGCACTAAAATATATAACGGAATATTCTCATTTGAATACCCATTATATTACTTTTAGAGAATTGCTTATCGTTGCTAATTCTCCTACAGGTAATACCCTTTACTCGGTTTCCAACCTATGGTCAAAACAATTTGCTCTGATGCCAACTGCGGTGACCCAGCATACCACTGCATGTGTAGTACACTATAGTCGTTGACATGACATCCACAGAACACCGTTCCGTAAATATCACATCCCTCGGAGTGGTACAATAGAAACGTTGCGGGTCCATATTACAAAAGTACACACATCATTATTATTACAATACCGGAAGTTCAAGACTTCCAAAGATCCAACTTACAAACCAAAATATAAAGTGTTCAGCGGAAATTTAAAAGTAACAACTCCGACTAGGAGTGGGGCTCAACAGCTTATTCTATAGAGTTCATGCTGCTCGGCTCCGTTAGTTACTACTAACTATATACTTAATTGGACTCGTTCTCATCGACACCGTAGCGGATCTCATAATCCACTCCTTCAACTCCTCCGGACAGATCAGGTTCCTCGTAGAACACGTCTTCTTGGCATTCGGCTGCATACATTGGCACGTCTTCGGGATCCTCAGAGTCTAAGCAAGGGATCAAAGGAAAGAATGAGTAACAGTGTTACCCAAAAAGTTCATTATATGCAAGGTGGGAAGTTTGATGCTCTAACTACCACCTTGGATTATAAATCCTTGGCACTACGCTTTTTTGTAAATCTTTCTTCAAAGATTGATTTTATTCCGAAAAACTATGACAATCAGCCTTCACAGGTTGACTAGAACTTTCATGGAGTTCCTTTCCTGCCGTGTTCGTAGCTCCTTCCCGGAACAGGGAGTAACAAGTTATAGTTCTTACACTTTGTAGAGGTGCGTTACTTTACCCATGAGAGATTAACTCCTGTTGCACAACCGGGCGTACTTTCCCGTCCACAATTCCATGATGTGGGGCCCAGTAGTTGGTCCAAGCCAATCACTGCCCCCTTCACGACCCCGCATGCCTCCTTGGTGTACACCATGCCCACATAATGAATTACGGCAATGGTTTCTACAAAGTGTTAGATGCCAGTACTATCGTGGGACGATGAGGGTTCCCACCCATATACTGCATATCCTCTATGAATTACCAATTAATATGCATGCTACGAGGATAACAGCCACGACCTGCACATCCGGCTTCATGAGAGAGGAAGAAGATACAGTTGACTTCTCTGTCCCATTCCAAATCTCATGGCTAACGCGTAATATACGGCGCTAGAATCACTGATGTCAGGGGTTGTTAAGTCCCTACTTGATCATCATTGTTACAATTAGAACTCTAAGTTCTATTTCTCTATTATATCATCACTTAGGATGATAACTATGATTTCTTTGTTTATGAAAATAATATTTTCTTTCTTTTATAGCATATATGATAACACACAATTTGCAAATACTTTGATAAAGACTCTTCAAAGGACATGAGCAAGTGATGAACTTGCCTTGTGATGGCAAGGTAGTGAAGTCTGATGCTTGCACTGGACCTTGAGCTTCTAGTTCTACAAAAACATCATTATTGCCCGGTAAGGACAATATTTAAAAAAGCAAAATGATTATGCAAGTAATGTAATGCATTTTTTTAATTCTATATGCATTTACCCTATATAAGGTGCCTTTTAATAAAGCATTTATAAATATTATTTTTTTATATATTTATTGCACCTATTGAATCATTTCCCTTTTTATTTGACTTTTATTGATTTAATAATTCTTTTAGGAATTATTAATTATACATTAAATTTATTATTAAATATTTATTTAGTATTTTTTTATAAATACTATAATATTAATAAATATTGAAAGTGATTTTTATTTATTTTTATCACCTTTCAATAATTTTGTAAAATTCCTTAAATAATATATAAATTACAAAATTCTTATAAAAATTTAAATGTCCAAAATTTGATATCTTATTTTATTTGGATACAGTGTATTATTGTGAATCCAGAAATATTTTATTTATAATTTTTGGACGTTTATTTTACTTTCTATAATTTTATTGAGGTCAGGGGTATCTTGGTCTTTTCCAATTGATCAAAAAGATTTATTAAATAACTTGGGCTGGCCCCTTGGGCTTATTGGGCTAGTGTGGCCCAATAGGGCAGGGTCAAAATATCACCCTGAAGGGTTTTGGCCCACCCAGCCCACTCTGCCTCCTTCTCTCCCTCTACCTTATCCCCTCCTCCTCTGACTCGACCCCGTGGTCGGCGATGCCGTCACCGTCGATCCCCGCCGTCGTCGGCCGTTCTGGCCGCCGCCGTGGTGCGATTTAGGGTTGTCGATGACGCTCGTTCGTTTTGTCCAATTGGATTTGACTCCGGGGCTTCCCCGTGGCCAGGTCTACCTCATTCCTGAACCCTAGGGTTAGGAAAGGTCTTTGTCCGCGATCCGCTTCGGTGGTGTCTTTGGGCGTGTCTTCTTCTGCGCCGTCGTGGTGCAGGTTCTGGCCCCTCTGGTGCTCCCTGCCGCATGCATCGGCCAATCTGCTTCCTCTTCGATTCGTAAGCGAGGACCTCGAGTAAGTTGTCTCTGTGGTGTTTGTCCATGCTACTGCCATGATTCTCTCTGTGTGTATCTAGTGGCTTCTCATGTCGAGTGACTATGTGTTGATTGGGTTAATCCCTGTATTAGGGTTCTTGCTCTGATTAGGGTTCATAACCCCCTATTGATCATATCTATGATGCTTTAGATCTAGTGTTGATCATATCTGATCATGGGAAATAATTGTCTGCTGTGGTTAATGATTGGTAGTGGCTTTGATGATTCTAGTTGCCTATTAGATTATTCTAGTAATGGTTCACTATGATCCTATGCTAGTGTTTCTATGAAATCGCTGACTGGATTATGTTGTTGGTCTGAGAATTTACTCTATTGTTAGAATGCTTGTACTGACAGTGGTTGCTCACTGTAATTATAATGGTAGGCTTGTATGAGATTGTACATACTAAATCAAATCATTAAATGTAATGATTTCTATGGATGTATAGATGAATTTAAGGTTGATTCCTGGCACTTGGCTTCAGGAAAATGATATTTATTGGTTTGTCCCTTTTATCTGTGGGAACTAAGTAAAGATTGGTTTTAGCTCATTAAAAACTTGTCCTTGTGATACCATTGTATTCTGGCACACAAGTGATTGGGTTTTTATTTCTGGCTTAGCTTGATCATGCTTGTGATTAAAACTGATAAGACGATATGGAAGCTTTATTAACTTTCATGCCTATGATGTTGGTCTGAGGCTCTAGGATGTAATTCCTAGTTAGTTGGGAAATAGTTTGTTTGAAACTTATAGGATTAGAGGTGCTACTCTCTCTTTGAGAGATGTGCCCTAATCTGATAAGATCAAATGAATGATCTAAGTTGCAAAAGTAACACTAAACTCAGTGATGTTGGTCTGAGAGTTCAGTGCTTTTGGTTGAGCTTGATTTTTTATACTTATACTTGAAATCTCTAGGATAGATTCACCCCTCTTGGGTGATTATTGAGAGATCATTTCATAAAGCAACACATGCTTTTGTTTAGATAATATGATGAAATCATGTGATGGTTTTATGAGGCTCACCACAAAATTTGATGTTGGTGTAGTAGATTGATGACGATCTTGATTTGCTTTTGCTGGGCTCCTGAGCTTGCTCTGGAGCTTGCCTGCTCCTCCTAGCTCCTGGGCTTGACCTTGCTGTCCACCAGATCCACCACCCTCCTTATGTCACCATCCTGGTGATGTTTGGGTTGATCTGGCTGGTTTGATTTGGCTATTGTTCTTGGTTTAGCTATTGTTTACCCTGTAGGGGTTCATAGCATGGAAAACAAAAAAATTCTACCGCATGCACACAAACAAGCCAAGATCTATCTACTAGATTGTAGCTACGAGTCGATAGAGGAACTCACCCTTGAAGATTCCAAAGCGGTTAACGAGAACGGATTCTCGTGGGTGATGTAGTCGTACTCTTCCCGATCTCAAGATCGCGTAGACGATCCTTCCGGCTCTGTGTTCCGGCAGCGCTCCCGCAGTCGGTCACACGTTCGGTACTCGACGAAGACCTTCCTCTCCCTTGTTCCAGCAGGCAGCGGAGGTTGTAGCACTCTCCTTGCGATTCCGGCAGCACAATGGCGTGGTACCGGAAGTAGAGGGGAGATCTTGCAGGGCTTTGCCTTAAGACGGAGCGAGTATGGTGGACTATGAGAGAGCCCTCGGCGATCTAGGGTTTAGACACACTGAGGAAGAGGTGCTAGGGCCGGCGGCTAGGGCTTGGAGGTGCCCAAGTCGGCGGCTAGGGGAGAAACCCTAGGCGGCGGCTATGGTGGGCGGCGGCGGCTAGGGTTAGGTTTAGAGGGGCAATCTTGTGTGCTAGGAGGGGAGCCCTGCCCCTCCTCTTATAGGATGGAGGCATCAGCTAAGGGGAGGGGAATCCCTCCCCAATTCGGATCCCAAGTGGGCCGGCGGTGGAGGAGGGACTCCTCCCCAACTCGGTTTCCACCTCCCTCTCCACTTCCCAAAAATAGCCGTTTGACTTTCAAATTGGCGTTTGACTTTTCAAACAAGGATTTGATTAAATCCTCTATTTTGTTCAGCGATGACACTCAGTACATGATGCAATCATTCCAACTTGGTATAACACATTCATGTACCCTTCCCCTCCGGAGTGCCGGACATTCCGGAACCTTCTAGAACATTCCCGATGAAAACACCGGAACCATTCCCCAACTCCGAAACAGGACTTTCCTTATATGAATCTTATTCTCCGGACCATTCCGGATCTCCTCGTGATATCCCGAATCCCATTCGAGACTCCGAACAACATTCGGTCTCTTTCTCATCATTCCATAACTACTCAAACAACGTCGAATCATTAAGTGTGTCTCCCTACGGTTCGTGAATTATGCGGACATGATCGAGACACTTCTCCGAACAATAACCAATAGAGGAATCTAGAAATTCATATGGCTCCCACATATTTCTACGATTACTTTGCGATCAAATGAACCACTTACATACGATACCAATTTCCCTTTGTCTCACGATAGTTTACTTATCCGAGGTTATGATCGTCGGTATCTCTGCATACCTAGTTCAACCTCGTTACCGATAAGTAATCTTTTCTCGTTCACGTGGTATGTGATCCCTTGTGAAACAGTCACATGCTTGCAAGCTAATTGGATGACATTCCACCGTGAGGGCCCAGAGTATATCTATCCGTCATATGGATGGACAAATCCCACTCTTGATCCATGTCTCAACCCATACTTTCAGAACACTCAATGCCACCTTTATAACCACCCAGTTACGGTGTGGTGTTTGATGTCATCAAAGCATCCATCCGGTAAAGGTGATATGCATGATCTCATGGTCGGAGGAATTAGGTTACTATGTATCAGAAAGCATATAGCAATTGAACTATTAAAATGACTTGATCTTTATGCTACGCTTATCTATAGGAGTATGTCCATCACATCATTCTCCTAATGATATGACCCTATTGTTAATAACATCTCTATGTTCATGATCAGGAAACCGTGATCATATATTAACCAACAAGCTAGTTTAACAAGAGGCTTTACTAGGGACTCTTTTATGTTTACAAATCACACAAGTATTAATGTTTCCTGTTAATACAATTATAGCATGGTATGTAAACATTTATCATAAGTATGAAGATATGATAATAACCACTTTATTATTGCCTCTTGGGTATATCTCCAACAGTCTCCCACTTGCACTAGAGTCAATAATCTAGTTTCAAACCTTTGTGTATTCAACACCTATGGCTTTTCGGTGTTGTATGTACACGATTGCTAGTGGTCAACTGATCTCCGGATCTGACACTTCCAGGTCCGTGTGTAATTGCATGTCTTTGCGTCTCCACGCATCACTCATTCTCTAATGAGATGGCTTTGTATAATTCTGGTCCTTTGGTGAGAGCTTTAGTTCTTTGGGGTTAAAACATGTTGATAATATTGTCGCACAATGTATCTTCATAGTATTATCCCGCTGTGAACTACACCTAGTTTGATAACAAACTACTTGACACAAATGCCCTCTTTAGCTGTTATTATAGCAGTCATATACTTAGACTTTTGTTGTAGTATCTGTCACAATGTCTTAACTTTGTAACTCATCCAAATCCATTATGGAACTTACTTTCCATTATATTGTGCCACCCTTAGTTTAGATTGAGATAAACTTAATTTGTACTTTGTGACAAAACTAGTATCAATGTAGTACTTTACAATGAACTAACCATCTATTTGTCACTTATACAAATAATATACTCTTAGTTCTTCCAAAAGATCATAAGAATATCCTTACTATTGTCCAATGATCAACTTATGAATCATTCTGGTATATGCTCATAACATTTAGAGCATAGGACATATCTGGATTTGTACATATCATAGTATGATTGATATAAATACTCTTTGTGATTTCATACATCAAGTATCAATCTATACTTGAATCTTTGTTTCACTTACCCAGTGTCAATACACTTGAATATATCATCAATATTGAACTTATTCAATCCTTTCCGTGTGACAAGAACCTTTCATGTAGTTTCTATATTGAACTCATTCAATACATCATCTATGTACTTTCGGCACAACCATATTAGCGTCTATTGATGCCAAATATTTGGGTTTTTCCTAAGTATTTCATCGGGATGAAATTCTTAATATGTGTTAATAAAAGATACATCATTTCTAATCAACAATATGTCTTCCACATAATGTATTAGAAACATGTCTTAGCGCTCCCACTTAATTTCTTGCAAATGCAAGCATCTTCATTGTCTCTGATGAAATTAAACTCTTTTAACAGTTTCATCATAGTGAAGATTCCAACTCCGCGATGCTCACTTCAACAATTGAAGTTTGCATATGCTTTTAGCATCCTTTGAATTAACAAAACCCTATGGACCGTGTTATGCACATGTCCTAGGTAACAATTCTATTAGAAGAACTTGTTTTGTTTATTCAACTACCACATAACAAAATTATATGTAGTGGTTTCTATATTAATCCGTCTATACTAAATATCGCTATGAAAGATCAAATCTTGTCATTGTCAACCTTTGAACATTGTTGTGAATTCTTTCCCAACATGTCGACTATTTCATAGATGTGAAGCATCCATGTCTATTTCTTTATATATCCAAATACGACTGTAAGATCTTGTACCTTTCGAGAGGGTCTTTCAAGTTCAAAGCTTGATCTCTCGTATATGGAACTATCACGGATTCTATGGCTTCAAGCCATTTTACGGAGTCAGGGCCCATCATCGCTTCTTTGCATGTAGTACGTTCATTATTCTAAAATAATGATTCAGCCCTCAAATCTTGGTATTTGATTGTTTACTCGACCTACTTGGTTCAATAGAAACTTTGACCTTCGTAACCACAACCTTTGAGGCACGTGAGCCATGAGCATTGTTGCTGCCTCCGGAACACTTTTCGGCGCTGCGCAACTTTGCACATATAGCTAAGGTTCTTTTAACCTCATCAAATTTCTATTGTCCTCCCACTTAACTTTTCACGGAAAATTCCTTCTCAAAGAAACTTGACATTCTAAGCGACAAACACTTTTGTCTCCGATGTTATGGAGGAACAGTTATTCGAAATAACATACAAAGACAGGTTCATCTGACTTTGGTTGCAAACATCTTTCTTATGCATAGCATACCAATGTTTAAGAAATGACTACTTGGGTTTTATCCCAAACCATAACTTTATATGGTGTCATTTCAACGGATTATGATGAAGCTCTTTTTAGTGGAAAAACGGTAGTCTCTAAAGCTTTTAATCTTTAAAATATATTGAAAGTTTTATGAATTACACCTTTGATCTTACCATGTCAAACAAGGTTTAATTACATATCTCGAACGCTCCATACTCTTATGGTGTTTCGGGAAATGCAAATCCACGGAACGATTCCTTAAATCTTAGGTATTATGCTAAACTTGTAACTCAAATATCTTCCTTTATGATCTTATCATAAACTATTTATATTCTTGTTACAATGATTTTGCACTTCATCTTGAAAGTCTTTGAACTTTTCAAATATTTCATACTTCATCCTTATTAAGTAAATATTCATGTATTCACTCAAATTTTCGGAGAAAGCATATGAAGTTGAAATCCATCGCTCTTGACTACACATAATGGACTTCGTACAACAATATGTACAAATTCTAATAAGCTAGTCATTCATTCCCTTTTGGCCTATGAACGAAGTTTTAATTATCTCTAGGAAAGTTTCATAAGCGTCATGTGATGAAAAATCAAAAGACTCCAAAATTCCATCCACATGGAGTTTCTTCATGTTTTCTTTCCAATATAATTTAAACGGCGATGTCACTTCCTAAGCGATCTTTCAATCAATTTGTCTTTCGACATTTTTAGCACTAGTTTTATGGATGTATTTCTCCAACGAGATTTGTGAATCATCCATCTTTTATGGATTACGGCAATTATTTGAAAAACTCTTTTGTTCTCATAATACCTGATAAAACAAATCTTGAAGGCAAGATTTGATGTTTAACGAGCAACACAATAACCCTTTATTTGTTCTCGATGAACATCATCACATATTCTTTTGCTAGTTACTTAGGCCATTGTAGTTCATGAATTGTGTTGTTTCGTATGACGATTCACACCAACAAATTCAGTATCAAAATACTTAAGAACCACATTGTTTAATAAGCAAAGAATATAGCCATAACATGTATATCATCTATATACTTAAACTGAACAATTCTAGTCTTTTCTTTTCTGCCATATATTTATGAGATTCTCTTTCAGTATTTATTTTCTATTTGAAAGAATCTATCAACATCAATAGTGAAGTCATACATATGACACATAGTCCAAAGCGTGTATAATTAAATACCAATGTCTTTGGACTTGCACTTTGAAGTAGATCACCATCATCAAATGTTTGGTGTGCTTTCAAATTCCATTCTTTAGTAATCTCTTGGTGTGGTAAATATTTTACCTACATCAAATATTCACCCTTATCATGGAATTATTCATGATCAAGCTACTTTTAGCTTATAAAGATGAATCGCGAGTATAATGTTGCTCTCCAAAACCTTTTGGTGGATTAGGAAAACTAGTGTCTCCAACCTTTTGCAAATTCTCATCAAATATGAGAATATGACTTTTGCCATATTATACTCTATCATGTTGCAACCAAAACTTCGTTTCAGATATCACAATATCTTCCACACATCATGGTTTCTGAAACAACTCTTTCAGATCCTAGATAACCTTGATATTAAGACAATTCTTTGAATATCAAGAATCATGGAGACAAACATGATACTCATACACTAACTCTTGGAATTGTCACTCTTGTTTTAATATCAATTATTTAAACTTCATGGAGTAACCAGAACTTACTGAAAGTTTGCAATAGGACTTTCAAACTTTAGATTAAGACTTCAAAAACAATATGATACCAGTTCGTAAAGTAACTAACCAGAATTCTATAGTTCTATCATCTCAATTAAAACTAAGCGCAAGGTGGTAAACGGATGCCAATGACTACAACAACTATGCAAATTCACTTTGATTTAATTTATGATAAATAGTGTTCAACTTTTAATCATATTGCCGTTGAACTCCCACTCAAAACAATATCCCTCACATTGTTTTAGTGAGCACACGAACCAAATCCACCACATCAAAACCGATCATCACGAGAGTTGATGTAGCTTCAATGGCGAACAATCAACATGTTCATCATATCTACTATATGACTCATGCTTTACCTTTCGGTGATCCGTGTTCCGAGACCATGTCTGTACATGCTAGGCTCGTCAAGATTAAACCTTAGCTTCTGCATGAGCAAATCTGGCTTGCTCACGTTGTATACACTCGCAGAATCGAACACACCCGATCATCACATGGTGCTTCGAAACAACGAGCTTTAGCAACGGTTCTTACTAAGGATGAACACTTTAAAACTTGAAATTTTGTGCTTGAGGGATCATCTTATAATGCTACCGTCGTGAACTAAGCAATACAAGATGCATAAAAGGATTAACATCACATGCAATTCATAATATGTGATATGATATGGCCTTTCTTCTTGTGCTTCCGATCTCCATCTTCAAGCACGAACATGATCTCCATCATCACCGGCATTGCATCAAGGTCAATGACGCCGCTCCATGGTTGTCGTCCACCAGCTTCAACTATTACAACTACTTTGAATAGACACGCGGGTCTTAACAAAATTAAATACAACCATATGGCTCCTGCCGGTTGCCAACTTACAATAAGGAACATTGCATACATCAAATATAATCACAATCATGGCCATATCACATCACAGCACACCCCTGCAAAACAAAGTTAGACGCCTCTACTTTCTTTGCATGTTTTACGTGGTTTGGGGCTTTCAATAAGTGTCATTCTAACTTATGAACATGAACCACAACATTGATACGAGTATTGTTAATCACCCGTTGTAAATTGGATCTTAACTATGCTAGGAGAAACAGGCACCCGCAAAGCCACTTATGCAATACAAGTTGCATGTCAAGCGTGGAGCAAGTCTCATGAACGATGTCATGTAAGGTTAGACCGGGCCGCTTCATCCCAACATCCCGCAAGATGCAAAGTACAAAAGAAGCAATCAACAGTAAAAGCATCAACGCCCACAATGACCATTGTGTTCTACTCGTGCAACAGATCTACATATAGACACGGCTCTGATACCACTGTAGGGGTTCGTAGCATGGAAAACAAAAAAAATCTACCGCATGCATACAAACAAGCCAAGATCTATATACTAGATTGTAGCAACGATTCGATAGAGGAACTCACCCTTGAAGATTCCAAAGCGGTTAACGAGAGCGGATTCTCGTGGGTGATGTAGTCGTACTCTTCCCGATCTCAAGATCGCGTAGACGATCCTTCCGGCGCTGCGTTCCGGTAGCGCTCCCGCAGTCGGTCACGTTAAATTTTCGCGAAGACCTTCCTCTCCCTTGTTCCAGCAGGCAGCGGAGGTTGTAGAACTCTCCTCACGATTCCGGCAGCACAACGGCGTGGTACTGGAAGTAGAGGGGAGATCTCGCAGGGCTTCGCCTTAAGCCGGAGCGAGTATGGTGGACTATGAGAGAGCCCTCGGCGATCTAGGGTTTAGACACACCGAGGAAGAGGTGCTAGGGCCGGCGGCTAGGGCTTGGAGGTTCCCAAGTCGGCGGCTAGGGGAGAACCCCTAGGCGGCGGCTATGGTGGGCGGCGGCGCTATGGTGGGCGGCGGCTAGGGTTAGGTTTAGAGGGGCAATCTTGTGTGCTAGGAGGGGAGCCCTGCCCCTCCTCTTATAGGAGGGAGGCGCCGGCCAAGGGGAGGGGAATCCCTCCCCAACTCGGATCCCAAGTGGGCCGGAGGTGGAGGAGGGACTCCTCCCCAACTCGGTTTCCACCTCCCTCTCCACTTCCCAAAAATAGCCGTTTGACTTTCAAATTGGAGTTTGACTTTTCAAACAAGGATTTGATTAAATCCTCTATTTTGTTCAGCGATGACACTCAGTACATGACGCAATCATTCCAACTTGCTATAACACATTTATGTACCCTTCCCCTCCGGAGTGCCGGACATTCCGGAACCTTCTAGAACATTCCCGATGAAAACACCGGAACCATTCCCCAACTCCGAAACAGGACTTTCCTTATATGAATCTTATTCTCCGGACCATTTCGGATCTCCTCGTGATATCCCAAATCCCATTCGAGACTCCGAACAACATTCAGTCTCTTTCTCATCATTCCATAACTACTCAAACAAAGTCGAATCCTTAAGTGTGTCTCCCTACGGTTTGTGAATTATGCGGACATGATCGAGACACTTCTCCGAACAATAACCAATAGAGGAATCTGGAAATTCATATGGCTCCCACATATTTCTACGATTACTTTGCGATCGAATGAACCACTTACATACGATACCAATTTCCCTTTGTCTCATGATAGTTTACTTATCCGAGGTTATGATCGTCGGTATCTCTGCATACCTAGTTCAACCTCGTTACCGATAAGTACTCTTTTCTCGTTCCCCTGGTATGTGATCCCTTGTGAACCAGTCACATGCTTGCAATCTAATTGGATGACATTCCACCGAGAGGGCCCAGAGTATATCTATCCGTCATATGGATGGACAAATCCCACTCTTGATCCATGTGTCTCAACCCATACTTTCCGAACACTCAATGCCACCTTTATAACCACCCAGTTACGGTGTGGTGTTTGATGTCATCAAAGCATCCATCCGGTAAAGGTGATATGCATGATCTCATGGTCGGAGGAATTAGGTTACTATGTATCAGAAAGCATATAGCAATTGAACTATTAAAATGACTTGATCTTTATGCTACGCTTATCTATAGGAGTATGTCCATCACATCATTCTCCTAATGATATGACCATGTTGTTAATAACATCTCTATGTTCATGATCAGGAAACCATGATCATATATTAACCAACAAGCTAGTTTAACAAGAGGCTTTACTAGGGACTCTTTTATGTTTACAAATCACACAAGTATTAATGTTTCCTGTTAATACAATTATAGCATGGTATGTAAACATTTATCATAAGTATGAAGATATGATAATAACCACTTTATTATTGCCTCTTGGGCATATCTCCAACATACTCTGTGTGGCATCCCGCAAAACCACTACTAGAAAATCGCGTTGAATTTGTGCATTGCATCGTCATCATCATGCATTGTTCGCATAAAACTATGTTTGCAAAGCCCGTGTTGTTTTCTAAACGCCCCTCTTTATTCAACAAAAAAACCGGGTCCCTAATATTTTGTTTTGGCCGCTATCAGTTTGCATATGGCCCGTTAAAATAAATAAAAAGGTTTAATTGTTTTAGTGGGGGGCAGTCGAACGGGCCAACCCGACCCGAACGACCACCCCCGTGTAAACAGATCGGTCCACCCCAAACCAGCCCTCTAAATTCTACATCTACCTAAAACTCTACCCACCCCTTGCCTCCACATCACCCCGCCCAATACCTCGCCGCCACCTCATCCCCATCCTTCCCCCACCCAATCCTAGCCCTCCACCTCACCCTCTCTCTCTCCCCACCCCACCCCTGCACGCACCACACAAGCACACACAACAGCAGCCCCTTCCCAGTGGGCCACCACAGACCCAGCCCGCCTGCAGACTGTCCTCCCCTGTCCCCACCTCCCACCCCCTCTCTCTATCCCCC
Source organism: Avena longiglumis (assembly GCA_030063025.1). Classification (NCBI taxonomy): domain Eukaryota; kingdom Viridiplantae; phylum Streptophyta; class Magnoliopsida; order Poales; family Poaceae; genus Avena; species Avena longiglumis. The sequence goes on along the minus strand of CP125975.1, from coordinate 442,343,316 downwards.
GTCTTTCTCCTCCTCCCAACCCCGCGCCCAACCTTCCCTCCACCGCTGCCGTCGCTCCGTCCTCCTCTTCCCCCCTCTGGCTCGCCCGCGCGCGCCGGCCTCACGCCACCACCCCGCCGCCGCTCGACCCCCACCTCGCCGTCGCCTCTCCTCGGCGCTCCACCAGCCACCCCGCTCGAGCCCTCACCGCCTGGCCGAACCCGTCTGCCTCGCCCTCTCGCCTCAGGTGCTCGGCCGCCCCCCTCTGCCTCGTCACCTCCCCAGCAGCCGCCCATGCCCATGCGTCGCCCGCCCGTACCAAGGCACACCCGCCTTCTCCCCAGCGCCGCCGTGCCCTCCGTCCGACGATCTCAGCCGGCGCCCGCTCGGCCCCTCCTCCCACGCGCCCGCCGTGCCCGTCGCCCGCTGCTGCTGCCCGTCCCGGGACGCGCGTCGCCATCCACCTCCTCCGCGCCGGCCTTGCCGCCCCTCCGCCGCGTCGCCGGACCCCTAAGCTCGCCATCACGCCCGCCCGCCGCCATTGCCGGGCCCCTCGCCCCTGCTGCGGCGTCTTCCTCTTCGGCCGCAGTAGCGCCTCGGGCCGCTTCCTGCGCCGGCCCGCGGGCCCCACGTCGGCGCCGCCGAACCCGCCGTACCTTGCGTCCCGAACAGCCCCAGCGCCTCGGCCATGCGCCCACAGGCCATCCGGCGTCTGCACTGCCGGTCGTCCCCTGCGTCGCGCACCCTTGCAACCTGCTGACCGTGTCATGACCGCAAGTGTCAACGTGGTTTTGCTCTTCGGTGGACATGCGACAAGATCGACAGACTGGAACCACAATCAGGACCATCAACATGCTCATCCCAGAACTTCTCGGAACCTAGGCGTCAAGACCCCCGAGTGCTCCTATACGGAATCCGAAGGCCGTTGCGCCGAAGACCAATCCCGTCCGTGCGACAAGATCTTCACGGATCCGGAGACCGAACCCGGTGGACGCCAAGTACTCCTTCTCGGATGCGATGGTCAAGAACCCGGACGATAAGAACATCGACGCAGAACGCCAAGTGCTTCACCCGAACGCCAAGACCGACCCGACACGCGGACCCGGCAAGTTCTTCTCGACGACAAGATCATCGACATAGAACCCGAAGGACACATGTGCGACAAGGACTCCCTCGAGGACGCCGAGTGCTTCACCCCGGACACCGAGACCCCGGATGCGCCAAGACCCTAACCCCGGAGCCGAGAACGTCCCGCCGAGACCGAAACCGTCGAACCCTGGACCCTGCCGAACCCCGACCCCGAACCCCAAGATCGTCGGGACCCCTAATGTGTGACCCCTTTCCGAGAACCCTATTTTCTAATATAATAACAACTTGTTGCAGATTAATTGCCATTCTTGCATGCATACATTGTGTGGTTTGGGGGCCTTATGCCGATTCACCTAATAATTAAATATGGGGCCCATATGCGGGCAAATCTAGCCTTATATTGGCCTCATTTAAACATGTGTAGCGAACCGGTTCCATCTGTTGTTTTGCTAAACAACATTTAATATGCGGGGTAGCTAAATAACATGCACCACCTAACTAATTGTCGGGACCCCGGTTCCGCTTAATTTGACCTAATTGCATTGCACCTTTGCCATGCCATGCATCATACATGCATCATGCCGATCTTCTGCCGAGTATTAAATATTGCATCCGGTGTTTATTCTAGTGTTTGGTTCTTCGCGGATAAGGCCGTTGAGTTGATGTGAGCTTCGCCCCGATCTTCGGTTGAACCTTCGGCATGTTTTCAGGCGAGCATCTCCCTCTTTCTACCTATCTTACTTTTATAGTATTTACTTCCCTCCTGTTGATCTATTGCTATCTGTGTTGCGATGCTCTAGTTTCGTACCCGTGATATACCTTGCAGCCATATATAGCCTTGGACACATCCTATTACCTGTTGTTTGGTAGATAGTTGGACCCGCGTGTCGTAGTCGCTTGCTCAAGTGTTGTGTGTGTCGTCAAGTACCAAAATTGTTGGAGAATTGCCGCATGTTGACGTTGGAGATGATCATGGCTTTAATTATTGTATCACTTTAATTCCTGTTTAACAACTAAAATTGAATTAAGCAGAGGCATCGGTGGGTGATAGGTAAGATTTGGTTTCCGACCGCCCACTTGTGTCCTGTAGGACCCGAGTTCTTGACACCTGTTCCGAGATCGAGCGCGCTAACCACAGGTGGGGAGATATGGGCCCCCCATTGATAATTACCTGATTTCAAAGTATTGTACTGGGGGCCACAACTAGTTTGAGGTGTTTTTACTATTCTGTACTTATGCTATGCTACTTATGTATTTACGTTTGTGCGAGGAGCACCTTTGTCTTTGTTAGGATCGGGCCACGATTTGCGGTGTCGGCGGTCCCGTTTGAGGCGTCGTCGTTCACACCGTCTTCCCAAACCCTAAGTCCGTCTCGGAGACCGCCGACTTCGCTATGGTGTACTTAGTGGGGTGGCCCCTGCTTGCTTTGGGTCCGGGAACGTCGTGACTTAGGCCCCGACATACCGATGGGTGTATGTTAACCGATCCGCAAAAGGGTCAAGTGCTCGTGGATACTTTGGTGCACCGCAGGTTTAATCTTTTCGAGAAGCCGTGTCCGGTTATGGACGACTTGGAGCACAAGCTTGATCATAGACAACTATAACTAAAGTTTATCGTTATAAATTGACTTGTATCCGATATGATTAGTAATCAGCTTCACTACAACGGAATGGCTAAACAAAAGTACCAACAACTGCTCGTGGTTGGGTTTATCTCATGCTAAATGTATCTGACTAGTAAGTGCTGCAACTGTCACGGAATGATTAACTAAAGTGCCCATCGCTACTTTATCGGGATGATTATCTAAACCTGACTAGTAAAGTGCCGCAACTATAACCGAATAAGTAAACTGCCAACGTGTGAGTTCCTGTTGACTTCCTCGTTTGGTCTCGAGGGGAAACACCAGATGGGTTTGTTTGGTGATAGCTTCGTGTTGGATCCGTCAGTCATTCTTATCCTCTCTCGATATCCGCCATTGTATCGAGTCTCTATAGGTTGTTTAGTGCATGCTGCCACGCCGCTTGATCCACCATACCATGTAGGCGAGGACCGCCAATTCTAGCCTCGCCGTGTCTTGGCCTCGATCGACGCTCCTTCTTTTTTTCCTTTGCCCTTTGTCGGCACCCCTTTGTTTAAGCAGGTTTTGAGATCGACGTTAGCGAGGTTACCCTTCCGGCTTGGCTCGGGGTTATGGACGCCATTGGTTATTCTTCGTGGCTCTTAGCCCCATTTGCATCTTGTCCGTAGTCGGACGCCCATCGCTTTTCAAGGTGATTTGGATCTTTGTACCGTATTTGTATTCTTGACTCTTTGAGTCGCAATATATATATCTGCTCATGGGTCCCATCGAGGACTGTTGTGTAATGTTATTACTTTGCTTTCCACCCGCACGAAAGTGCTGGTGGGCACCTTCAATCGCTTTCTATGCGGGTTTGGCGAGTTTCGCTAAAACTTGCATAGGCCGATTCGAGGGTGTTCTTACGAGTGGTATCGAGCTCGGCGATGCGATACCACAAGTCCAAATGTAGGATAACCTAGCTAACGGCCTAAGTAGAGTGTCAAAACTATTTTTGAAAATCGGTTGGATAGTTCTGATTAGGTCTGATTTTACTCCTTACCCCTCCGCTATTCTCCTCTTACCCCTACGTGTTTTGAATCCGCTCTCGTCCCTTTTCTTCGTGTCCAGGAATTCTCGTGGTTGGGTTCCGTCGTACCTTTAGGGTTTCGCTTCCTCCTGTCATAACGGTGTTCTACCATCCGATGTTCATGTTGCCTGAGTGATCCTTGTCTGTGGTACCATTCTTTGTTCCTTGTTTGTGCTTTCCGGTGTTCTGACGCGACGACATCCTCTATGCCAGATCCGATGCAGAGTCTGCATCACTCCCTTGATCCGAACCTCGCTTGTCGAGATCTTCAGTCTGAATCTTGAGGGTTGGTTGCATAATCTGTCTATTCGTGTACAGAGTAATGCTTTGAGTGCGGGATGGAGTCGCGACCATACCACTACTCTTATCATTCGCTTATGTACATTGAATGGTGGATCGATGCAATTTTACTCCTTCCATGGAAGTTAGAGGTGGCCTTACCTTTAACTTCGTCCGTTGTTTATCCGGAGTGTTCTCTTGACGAACAGGGACAACGACCTCTTGTTAGTGGTGTCGCGAGGATCTACACGAAGCGAGAAGACGCAGTTCGCCGACCTTCCTTCCGGTACCATGAGGCGGATCTCGAGGGCGAGATCCATTGTTAGTGGTGTCGAATTGTGGCATCCCGCAAAACCACTACTAGAAAATCGCGTTGAATTTGTGCATTGCATCGTCATCATCATGCATTGTTCGCATAAAACTATGTTTGCAAAGCCCGTGTTGTTTTCTAAACGCCCCTCTTTATTCAAACAGCAAAAACCGGGTCCCCGGAATATTTTGTTTTGGCCGCTATCAGTTTGCATATGGCCCGTTAAAATAAATAAAAAGGTTTAATTGTTTTAGTGGGGGGCAGTCGAACGGGCCAACCCGACCCGAACGACCACCCCCGTGTAAACAGATCGGTCCACCCCAAACCAGCCCTCTAAATTCTACATCTACCTAAAACTCTACCCACCCCTTGCCTCCACATCACCCCGCCCAATACCTCGCCGCCACCTCATCCCCATCCTTCCCCCACCCAATCCTAGCCCTCCACCTCACCCTCTCTCTCTCCCCACCCCACCCCTGCACGCACCACACAAGCACACACACAACACAGTGAGCCCCCTTCCCCGTGGGCACCTGGACCACAGGCCACCATGACGCCACCTGCCGCTGTCCCCACCTCCCCTGGCCCACCCCTCTCTCTCTCCCCCGTCGTTCTCCTCCTCCCAACCCCGCGCCCAACCTTCCCTCCACCTCTGCCGTCGCTCCGTCCTCCTCTTCCCCCTGCTCGCCCACACGGCTCACGCCACCACTCCCGCCGCCGACCCCACCTCGTGTCGCCTCTCCCGCGCTCCAGCCACCCCGCCGAGCCCTCACCGCCTCACGGCCGAACCCATCGCGTCTCGCCGCCTCGCCTCCGTCCGGCGCCCACTCTGCCGGCCACCACCTCCTCACATGGCCGCTCCCGCGCCTCTGCCGTCGCCGCCCGCCCGGACCCGCAAGACACCCGCCTTCTCGCCAGCCTGGCCGTTCTCCGCCCTCGACGCCAGCGCGCGCCCGCTCCTCCCAGCTGCGCCAGTTGCCGTGCCCGTCGCCCAGCTGCTGCCCGTCCCTCAGACGCCGCTGCCGCCATCCACCTCCTCATGCCGCCAGTGACCGCTCGCGTCGCCGGACCCTCCCTAAGCTCGCCATCACGCCCGCTCGCTGTTGTCGGGCCCTCGCCACGCTTGGGCGTCTTCCTCTTCGCCGCCAGCGCCCCTCGGCCCGCTTCGCCGCCGCGGCCCCACGCCGAAGGCCGCCAGTTCTGCCGTGCCCTGCGCCGCCCAGCGCCGGCCGAGCCACGGCCATCCCCGGCGTCTGCACCGCTATGCCGTCCCTGCGTCGCGCACCCCTGCAACCTGCTGACCGTGTCATGACCGCAAGTGTCAACGTGGTTTTGCTCTTCGGTGGACATGCGACAAGATCGACAGACTGGAACCACAATCAGGACCATCGACATGCTCATCCCAGAACTTCTCGGAACCTAGGCGTCAAGACCCCCGAGTGCTCCTATACGGAATCCGAAGGCCGTTGCGCCGAAGACCAATCCCGTCCGTGCGACAAGATCTTCACGGATCCGGAGACCGAACCCGGTGGACGCCAAGTACTCCTTCTCGGATGCGATGGTCAAGAACCCGGACGATAAGAACATCGACGCAGAACGCCAAGTGCTTCACCCGAACGCCAAGACCGACCCGACACGCGGACCCGGCAAGTTCTTCTCGACGACAAGATCATCGACATAGAACCCGAAGGACACATGTGCGACAAGGACTCCCTCGAGGACGCCGAGTGCTTCACCCCGGACACCGAGACCCCGGATGCGCCAAGACCCTAACCCCGGAGCCGAGAACGTCCCGCCGAGACCGAAACCGAACCACAGACCTCAGAACCCCGACCCGAACCCCAAGATCGCGGGACCCTAATGTGACCCCTTTCCGAGAACCCTATTTTCTAATATAATAACAACTTGTTGCAGATTAATTGCCATTCTTGCATGCATACATTGTGTGGTTTGGGGGCCTTATGCCGATTCACCTAATAATTAAATATGGGGCCCATATGCGGGCAAATCTAGCCTTATATTGGCCTCATTTAAACATGTGTAGCGAACCGGTTCCATCTGTTGTTTTGCTAAACAACATTTAATATGCGGGGTAGCTAAATAACATGCACCACCTAACTAATTGTCGGGACCCCGGTTCCGCTTAATTTGACCTAATTGCATTGCACCTTTGCCATGCCATGCATCATACATGCATCATGCCGATCTTCTGCCGAGTATTAAATATTGCATCCGGTGTTTATTCTAGTGTTTGGTTCTTCGCGGATAAGGCCGTTGAGTTGATGTGAGCTTCACCCCGATCTTCGGTTGAACCTTCGGCATGTTTTCAGGCGAGCATCTCCCTCTTTCTACCTATCTTACTTTTATAGTATTTACTTCCCTCCTGTTGATCTATTGCTATCTGTGTTGTGATGCTCTAGTTTCGTACCCGTGATATACCTTGCAGCCATATATAGCCTTGGACACATCCTATTACCTGTTGTTTGGTAGATAGTTGGACCCGCGTGTCGTAGTCGCTTGCTCAAGTGTTGTGTGTGTCGTCAAGTACCACAATTGTTGGAGAATTGCCGCATGTTGACGTTGGAGATGATCATGGCTTTAATTATTGTATCACTTTAATTCCTGTTTAACAACTAAAATTGAATTAAGCAGAGGCATCGGTGGGTGATAGGTAAGATTTGGTTTCCGACCGCCCACTTGTGTCCCGTAGGACCCGAGTTCTTGACACCTGTTCCGAGATCGAGCGCACTAACCACAGGTGGGGAGATATGGGCCCCCCATTGATAATTACTTGATTTCAAAGTATTGTACTGGGGGCCACAACTAGTTTGAGGTGTTTTTACTATTCTGTACTTATGCCATGCTACTTATGTATTTACGTTTGTGCGAGGAGCACACTGTACTGTTTAGGATCGGGCCACGATTTCGCGGTGTCGACAGTCCCCGTTTGGGGGCGTACTGTCGTTCACAGCCGTCTTCCCAAACCCTAAGTCCGTCTCGGAGACCGGCCGACTTCGTTGCGGGTGTACTTAGTGGGGTGGCCCCCCCATGCTTGCTTTGGGTCTGGGAACGTCGTGACTTAGGCCCCGCCGACATACCGATGGGTGTATGTTAACGATCGGCAAAAAGGTCAAGTGCTGTGGATACTTTGGTGCACCCTGCAGGTTTAATCTTTCGAGAAGCCGTGTCCGCGGTTATGGACGACTTGGAGCAGTGCTTGATCATAGACAACTATAACTAAAGTTTCTTGTTATAAATTGACTTGTTTCCGATATGATTAGTAATCAGCTTCACTACAACGGAATGGCTAAGTAAAAGTACCAACAAGCTCTTTGGGTTTTGGGTTTATCTCATGCTAAATGTATCGACTAGTAAGTGCTGCAATCACACGGAATGATTAACTAAAAGTGCCCATCGCTTACTTTATCGGATGATTATCTAAACGACTAGTAAAGTGTCGCAACTATAACCGAATAAGTAAAACCGCCAACCGTGTGAGTTCTCGGTTGACTTCCTCGTTTGGTCTCGAGGGGAAACACCGGGATGGGTTTGTTTGGTGATAGCTTCAGGTTGGATCCGGTCAGTCATTCTTATCCTCTCGATATCCGCCGATTGTATCGAGTCTCTATAGGTTGTTTAGTGCATGCCGCTGCCGCTTGATCCACCATACCTATGTAGGCGAGGACCGAATTCTAGCCTCGCTGTCTTGGCCTCGATCGACGCTCCTTCTTTTTTCCTTTTGCCCTTTGTCGGCACCCTTTTGTTTAAGCAGGTTTTGAGATCGACGTCGTTAGCGAGGTTACCCTTCCGGCTTGGCAGGGTTATGGACGCCATTGGTTATTCTTCAGGGCTCTTAGCCCCATTTGCATCTTGTTCGTAGTCGGACGCCCCATCGTTTTCAAGGTGATTTGGATCTTTGTACCGTGTATTTGTATTCTTGACTCTTTGAGTCGCTGTTATATATATATCTGTTCTGTGGGTCCCATCGAGGACTGTTGTGTAATGTTATTACTTTGCTTTCCACCCGCACGAAAGTGCCTGGTGGGCACCTTCGAATCGTTTCTATGCGGGTTTGGCGAGTTTCGCTAAAACTTGCATAGGGCCGATTCTGAGGGTGTTACACTCTGGCTGTGCTGGTGTGTTGTGTAGTGGAGAGATGCACTGATGTTCTCCTCCACGGCTGTGCTGTGGTTTTGTGATATTTGGCTGTTCTTGTGAGGTCGACAGCACACCCTTTGCATGTTGGTGTGTGTCCAGCTTGTGTGCCTGCTATGCACTTGTGGATAGGTTCAGAAAATTTGAACTTACTATTACTAACTTACTTTCACCAGGCAGGTGAATTGATCCCTTTTGTCTGTCATTTGCATTCTGGCTGTGAATTATGAAAGATGAAATCTTTCATATTGGTGAAACTTGCCCCTTTACAACATTTCTCAATGATGAGTTTGTCAAGTGCACCTCACTGACATATCTAAGAGAAATATACTAATACTAATCCTGTTTTATTTCTATTTAATCTTTGTTTTGCAGGTACAAAGATAAAGATGAAGATTTAGTGTATATTTAGATATAGGGTAGTTAGTAGATATACAATTGTAATTTTTCTCATTCTTTTGTAATTTTTCTTTTATAATTCTTGTAATCTTTATTTTGTTCATTTATAATAAAGATTATATATTTATTAATAAAGAATATTCTTATTCTTTACTCTTTTGTAAATTGTGAAGTTTGGAATAACTTCAGTAGTTACACTCTTTGTAACTTGTTTATGTATATGAAATGAATTTCATATTCAATATTATTTTTAGATAAGATTTAAGTTATAATACTTTTCTCTTAATTAGTTTATGATTCTAATCTTATATCAAAATCATTTAAATTATTAAACACTTAAGTTTTAAAACCCAAACTCATTTCAAAACACACATAATTCCTTTAAGATCATATCAAAGTTTATAGCAATCCTCCTTTAAGACTAAACCTAATCTCAAAGTAAGAAAGAAACATTGATCACTCAAGGTTTTTATTTGGCGAAAAATTTACCCCATTTTCACAAATGAATGCATGCACAAATTCATATTCCTAAATCTACCCTTCGTTAGGTCTTAAATGCTGGGATGTTACACCCTTCAACCTAGCATTTTCTTCAAGAATAGTTGTACTACTAGAAGGAATGAAATAACTAGGTGAAGGAATATTGGTCAATTGAGTTTGAAGCGTTTCATAGGACTTTGTGAGTGACATGAGTTCACTTTCCAATTCCTTGTGAGCCTTCTTAAGTGAACTAAAGTCCTCGGCAAGTTTTTCATGAACCACACCAAACTCAATCTTGTCCTTTTTAGCCCTTTTATATTTAGCAATAGCATGATCACATTCCTTGATGAGTCTATTAAAAATCACATCATTGGCCTCATCAAGCCCTTCAAGTTTTAGTTCAAGAGACATTCTAGTCTCTTGTTCTTATTCTAGAGCATTATTTAGGGCTTCTAGCTCAATCATGTGTTCATGCCCAAGTTTACATCTTACATCTAGAAGCTCTTGTGTGTGGAAAAGTTGATCTAAGATGTTACCAAAATGTGTCTTGGCCTCCCCTTGTAAGTTAGTCACAGACTCATCGAAAGCAATTAATTCCCTTTTTACATCAAGAGACATCTCATCATCAATTTCATCATTAGCTAAGGGAGTGGAGTGAGATGATGAGGATACCTTTGTTCCTCTTGCCATAAGGCAAGTGACGTTATTGTTGGGAGTATTCTCATTTGGAGAATCGAAGAGTGAGAATGTCGGAGTAGAAGTAGTGGCTAGAGCAGCCACACCACTTGATGTTTCCTCTTCCTCATCTTCATTGTCGGAGGAGAATTCTTCATGAGTGACCAATACAATTTCGCTCGACTTCTTGTTGATGGGATTCTTCTTGATGAAGGGTTTCTTGTAAGGAGCTTTGGGAGTTTTATTCAACACAAGCTTACCCCCATGATCTTCTCTCTTCTCATAGGGACAACCCGCCACAAAGTGATAGCGGTCACCACAATTGAAGCAAGTTCTCAATTTAGTGATATTTTCTCTTCTCCCTTTTGGGTTGCTTTTTCGTTGCATTTCCATCTTGGGCTTGGCAGGGTTCTTCCAAAAGTTCTTTGCATAGAATACCATATATTGACCATGAGCAATCTTGACATCATCGGGGTGGTACATGGAGAGGCCTTCATCACTATCATCTTCATCCCCATGTTCCACAACTTTGGCCTTCAATGCAAGGTTGACAACACTGCTCATATCAAGGGCTCGAGCACGGGCATCTTTGGCATTCTTGGCGGCAACCTTCAAAGAGGCCATCTCTTGCATAACTTCATTTGAGGTCATCAGGTGGTAGTTGTGTCTTCCTTATAGGCTCTTCAAGTCGGTGGGCTCAAAGGGCATGAGTGCACTCACATATTTCCTTTTTATCCAAGCATCGGCCACATGTAAGGCACCCACATTTCGAAAAACAGTGGCGGTGGTCTTGAGCCTACGGTACATGTCTTCATGGTATTCACCTTCCTTCATGTAGAAGCCTTTGGCTTCATTGCTTAGTGCATCATACCGGTTCCTCCTCATGCTCTCATTCCCAACAAACAACACTGTGAGAGCATCCCAAGCTTCCTTGGCGATGCTGAGGTGCTCAATGTGTGGGTAATCCTTTGTACCCAATACTTGTTGAATCATGTGCAAAGCGGTGGCATTGAGTTGACTATTGACAACTTCTCTTCTTGTCAAGTTGTCTGTATCCCCAATATAGAGTCCTTGTTCAATGACGTTCCATAGTTCAATGCAAGAGCTGCGCACATGAGTTTTCATTAGAGATTGCCATTGAGCAAAAGTAGTAGATGCTTCAAGCTTAGGTGGGTCACCTCTATTGTTTACATGAGGGTGAGGAATTGTGGGGTCGGGAGAGAACCATGCATGAGAGTCATGATGCTCTCCCTTCTCACCAACCCTTTTGGTGGAGGAATTAATGTTGTCTTGATTACCCCCCCACCACCTTACCCGTGGGTGATGCCGGGGCATTCTCCTTGGGTAAGTGTGGAAGTTCCTCTTGAGGAGGAGGAGGAGGGGATGATGAGCCACCTTTATCTTTAACAAGTTGCTCAAGTAACTTTTGCAATTGTTTGATCTCGTTGGCCATGGTGGAGATCAATCTTGTTTCCAAGTTATTGAGATCCTCCATGGTCACCGAGGCGGTAGTCCCACCATCCACTTCCCCTTATTTGCTACCCATATACTGTTAGGCGGTAAAGCCCGAATAAAGAGCCGAGGCTCCGATACCAATTGAAAGGATCGTATGGGCACCTAGAGGGGGGTGAATAGGTGCTACTTCAAATTTTCTTCTTTTTCAAATTAGGGTTAGACAGGAAAGGTAAATTCCCTAGATTATGCAACTAAGGTGAATTTACCTATATGTCAACCAAGCAACAACTAGCACAACACTAAGCAAGAACAAGTAAGTAAAGTGCGGTAAAGGATAGAAGTAACCAAAGTGGTGGACGCGGAGACACAAGGATTTGTTTCCCGTAGTTCCTTCCTTTTGAGGGGAAGTACGTCTACGTTTGGAGAGGGGGTGGTTTCAAACCACCAACGCTATGAGAGGCCTCCCTTGTTCTCCGATGAACCTCACCCAAGGGGATTGATTCACCTTCCACTATATTGGCAACCTTCTAGGTGGAAGCCGACACCTTTACAATGAGTTTGGGACACACATCCACAACTTAATTGGAGGCTCCCATATACAAGCAAACTGTCAAAACAATAAAAGACAATCTTGTAAGAACCAAATCAAAGCTAGGGTTTCCAAAGAAACACCAGAGCATGGGGGCCCTCAAGTGAATGAGGGGGAAATGAAGATCTCTCTTGGTTAAGCTATAGATCAAGGCCTCCTCCTTCGATTCTCCAAAGATCAATGACTTTGGATGGTTGGATGAAGAGATATTATAGATTTGGTGGCTCTAATGGAGTTTGTGTTCTTGAGCAGGTCGAGCAGCTGGAGGAAGGGGATAAGGGTACCTATTTATAAGCAACCCCCTCCATGAACCGTTTTCTGACTGTTGGAGAAAATTCAGACCAGAGACTCTGGTCTGTGCACCGGAGACTCCGGTCTACACCGGAGATTCCGGTCCATCTCCGGTCCAGCCTCCGGACCACCCTTCTGATTGACCAGGCCCTGTCACGAGCTGAGAGGGCCAGAGACTCCGGTCTACACCGGAGAATCCGATCCATCTTCGGTCCAGCCTCCGGACCACCCTTCTGATTGACCAGGCCCTGTCACGAGCTGAGTGGGCCGGAGACTCCGGACCACCAGCACCGGAGACTCCGGTCTGAGCCCACACCGGAGATTCCGGTGGAGCCTCCGGACCTTGCTCCACACCCCCATACAGAATGTCCCATCCATATTCCTGATGCCTCCACCGGGGACGCCTGTGGAAACTCCAGTCCACACCGGAGACTCCGGCCAGCTAGACTGGAGACTCCGTGTAACATCCCAGCATTTAGGAACCAACGAAGGGTAGATTTAGGAATCTGTGAAATTGCATGCATTCATCTGTAAAAATATGGGTAAATTTTTCGCCAAATAAAAACCTAAAGTGATCAAAGTTTCGTTCATGCTTTGAGATCAGGTATAGTCTTGGAGGATGATTGTTATAAACTTTGATATGATCTTTGTGGATTAGTGTGTTTGGGAAATGAAATTTGAATTTAAATTTGAATGTTGGAATTATAATGTAGAAGGATTTAGAATTAGGTTTGAGTGATTTGATTTAATCAAGAGTTAACAATTAATGACTCAAACTTTAAATGAAATAAATTGATCAATAGAATGAATATTTATTCCAATATTTTATTCAATAAATAAGTTACAAAATGTAACTTATGGAATTGATCAAGAATCTTTACAATAGTAATGAAATGAAAGAAGAATATTTATATATTGAGTAAATAGTACAATCTTTATTACAAAAGAATAAAATAAAAATTACAAAAGAATAAAAGAAATAGTACAAGTGACTATTCTATAAAGAAAAAGAAAAACCTAAACTAAAGTCCTGATCTTCAAGTCTGGTACCTGCAAAACAAACACAAACAAAAAAGAAAGAAAGTTAAAGTTAAAAATGTTTTACTCTCAGAATTGACAGTGAAGTGCACTGTTCAAAGTTCATCATTGAGTAATCTTTTAAAGGGGAAAATTTCACCAATATGAAAGAACTGAATCATTCATAATTTAAGCCAGAAGTCAAATAACTCCAAACAGCAAGGAGGGGCAAGTTTTACCAAACCAGTAAGTGTAACCAGATAAAACTAACTTCCATATCCAGAGCATATCCACAGGATGCAGCACACACACAGACAACACACACACCAAATTGCATGGTGTGTGCTGTCAGCACAACATCAACAGGACACACACACAAAACTACACAGCACAGCCGTGGGCAAGCCAACCCCACACCATTTCCATGTTCTTACACACCAAGAACACACTCAACTTAGCAAAGCCAAACCAGATCACACCAACCAAACCCTGGATCATCTCACCAAGATGGTGACATAAGGAGGGGGTAGATTAGGTGGAGAGCAAGGACAAGATCAAGCCACCAGGACCAGGAGGTGGAGAGCTAGATCAAGGACAAGTCTAGGAGCTGGAAGTATCAGGAAAAGCACCAGATCAAGCTAGCCACAAGATCAACAACTTGCAACAACAAAACCCAAGTGTGGTGAGCATCATAAAACACCCACATATTCTGTTCATCATATTCAAACAGAAAAGCATGTGTTGTTTTACAAATTAAACCTCTCAGTGATCACCCAAGTGGGGTGAACCTATCATAGAGGAAATTTGAAATATAAGGCCAGTAGTAAACTCTACCACATACACCAGAATCTCAGACCAGCATCATAGATCCTGGTGATCATCAACAACTCATATCTATCCCAAGGTGTTCTCAAATAGCTTATAAAATTTGGGCACATCTCCTAATGGAGTAGCACCTCAGATTTCATAAACTATATGCACCAACATTAAGCTATAAGCAAACCAATCATTTTTCCAACTTTGACACAAGAATCGGTAGCTGATATCACTACCAGAACCAATCCATGAGAAATAATAAGATAAGGGCCTATTCCCTAAACCTCAGACCAACATCATGGGTTCTAGGGATGCAAGGAAAGAAGATTTCACTTATCTATAATGCCAAGCTAATTTTAAGCTTGAACAAAACCAAACCAAGTAATAGAATCTAATCTTGTGTGCCATACAAGGATGGTGTCACAAGAACAGTTTCTAAACTAAGCAGGTTAAACATTCAACTTTCACAGTTACACTCATCAACCAACTATAAAATAATTTTCCTGACATTAGTCATAGGAATCATAATCAGGAAAATCCATATACATATCTTCACTATAAGAGACCATTTGATCTCAAGCTATATATGAATTATTAATCCAACAGTACAAATACAGTGACTTCATCACACAAAAACACTGTCATTTACCAAGAAATGATAGTGGTGAGCTCTCAAATCACTAGAATTCCCAAGTAATGATTCCAGAGCAACCTTATCATCTTAACCATATCAAATTAACCAATGGAATCATCTGGTAAACCACTAGCATCATCACAGCTAATCATAAGCAGCAATCCACAGCAAACCCCCACTCATCATGCTTAATCCATAATACATATATGGAATATAGATAAGTGAAATCTTCCACAGCAACCAACTAGTAAAATTTTCTTATGGAATAAAGATAATTCCATAAGGAATATATATATAATTCCAACTAGTGAGATGCCTAATCCATAGAGGGATATGAACCCTAAGCAGGATAAAACAACCCTAATTAGGATATAACACTAGCCAGGAGTGGCCACTACCAACACATAGCACAGGGTGGCCTAGCACAGAGGACACGAGGAGGAGAAGGTTTACTTACTGAATGTTGTCGCGGGTGAGAAGAAGAAGCAAAGGTCGACGATGAGCACGGCGGCACGGGGAGCACCCCCAAGGGGGCGCTACGACCCACACCACGCCGAGGCGGCGACCACAGCCACTCCTGGAGGCGAGGAGCACCACCACAACACATGGCAGCAGCGGCGACGATAGCACCAACACCACCCCATACCCTAGGGTTTGGGATGGATCTAGTCTGGCCACGGGAAAGATCCAGAGCCAAATCGAATTGGACAGGAGGGTAGAGCATGGTCGACAACCTCGCCCTGCATCACAGTAGCGGCCAGGGAGGACCAAGGCGGCGAGAAGCGCACGGCGGCGGCGCCATCAACCACGGGGTCGAGGAGGAGAAGAGAGAGATGAGGTCGAACGAGTGACAGAGGGAGTGGGCTGGATTGGGCCAGGACCCCTTCGGGGTATCGTTTTGGCTCTGCCCTACTGGGCCACAAGGGCCCAATAAACCCAAACAGTTAGCCCAAATCACTTAGAGCCTGTTTTAATAAATGGAAAAAGACCAAAATGCCCCTGAACTTAAATAAATTCTAGAAAATAAATAAAAATCCAAAAATTATAAATAAAATATTTTTGGATTCACAATAATCCAAAATATCCAAATAAATTAAAGAAATAAAATTTTTGACATACAAATTTTATTAAGAATTTTGTAATATATATATTCCTTATGGAATTTTACAAAATTATTTAAAGTTGATAAAAAAATAAAAATCACTTTCATTATATATTAATATTGTAGTATTTTAAAAAAATACCAAACAAATATTTAATAACATTTTTTGGTATTTAAAGAATAATTCTTAAAGGAATTATTAAATAATAAACTTCCAATAAAATGAAATAAAATAAAAGAATACAATATTCAATAAATATTAAAAAATTAATATTTATAAATCCTTTATTATTAAAAAGGATTTTATAATTTAAATAAATGGGGGAGATTACATATAAAGCTAAATAATGCATTACATTACTTTGCATAATCATTTTGCTTCTTTAAATATTGTCCTTACCGGGCAATAATGATATTTTTGTAGACATAGAAGCTCAAGGTCCAGTGCAAGCATCAGACTTCACTACCTTGCAATCACAAGGCAAGTTCATCACTTTCTCATATCCTTTGAAGAGTCTTTATCAAAGTATTTGCAAATTGTGTGTTATCATATATACTCCAAAGAAATAAAATATTATTTTCACAAATAATGAAATCTTAGATATCATCCTAAGTGATGTTATAATGGAGCAATAGAACTTAGGGTTCTATTTGTAACAATGATGATCAATTAGGGACTTAATAACCCATGACATCAGTGATTCTAGCGTCGTATATCACGCGTTAGCCATCAGATTTGGAATGGGACAGAGAAGTCAGATGTATCTTCTTCCTCTCGCATGTAGCCGGATGTGCAGGCCGTGGTTGTTATCCTCGTAGCATGCATATTAATTGGTAATTCGTAAAGGATATGCAGCATATGGGTGGGAACCCTCAACGTCCCACGATAGTTCTGGCATCTAACGGTTTGTACAAACCATTGCTGTAATTCAATATATGGGCATGGTGTACACCAAGGAGGCATGCGAGGTCGTGAAGGGGGCAGTGATTGGCTTGAACCAACTACTGGGCACCATATCATAGAATTTTGGATGGGAAAGTACGCCCGGTTGTGCAACAAGGAGTTGATCTCTCATGGGTAAAGTAACGCACCTTTGTAGAGTGTAAGAATTGTAACTTGTTACTCCCTGTTCCGTGAAGGAGCTGCGAATGCGGTAGGAAAGGAACTCCATGAAAGTTCTGGTCAACCTGTGAAGGCTGATGGTCATAGATTTTTATAATAAAATCAATCTTTGAAGAAAGATTTACAAAAACTGCATAGTGCCAAGGACTTCTAGTATGAGGTGGTAGTTAGAGCATTAAACTTCCCACCTTGCATATAATGAACTTATTGGGTAACGCTGTTACTCATCCTTTCCTTTGATCCCTTGCTTAGACTCTGAGGATCCCGAAGACGTGCCAGTGTATGCAGCCGAATGCCAAGAAGATGTGTTCTACGAGGAGCCTGACCTGTCAGGAGGTGTTGAAGGAGTGGATTATGAAATCCGCTATGGTGTCGATGACAACAAGTCCAACTAAGTATCCTAGTTAGTAGTAACCGACGGAGCCGAGCAGCATGAAATTTATAGAATAAGCTGCTGCGCTCAACTCCTAGTTGGAGTTGCTACTTTAAAATTCCGCTAAAAACACTTTATATTTTGGTTTGTAAGTTGAATCACTTTTGAAGTCTTGAACTTCTGGTCTTGTAATAATAATAATGTGTGAATGTTTATAATATGGACCCGCAATGTTTCTGTTGTACCACTCCGAGGGATGTGATATTTACAGAACGGTGCTCTGTGGATGTCATGTCAACGACTATAGTGTACTACACATGTAGTGGTATGCTGGGCCACCGCATTCCGGTCTGGAATTTCCAGAACTTTGTCAAACTTCCAGGGATCATTCCAAAGTGTGAGGGCACTTTTCACTTAGTATTTTAACAACATGTGGATAGTGACAAACTGTAAAATGATCTACTTGTTGTTAACGAACACCAAAAGTGATTACGAAAGTATATGTCCTTTCAGCATGTTATACCATCAAAGTGTTGAACATGAGGTCACCAGAAATTAGAACCTTGCTTTGTCCATAATAGGTACAGATCCTAGATTAATGTTGACTCCCAAATAAATATGAGATGTTTGTGGAAGTCATTAGCAAATTATGAAGTAATATAAGTTCTTTGATGATAACATCACCAGGCCAAGAAAAAAAGGTACCTCAAGCATCTCAGCGAACTTCTACAATAGAAGCTTCCTGTATGGCTCCAACAGCAGCCACTTGTGCTGATTGGTTGTACTTCAGAAGGTCCTGTGCATAAAATTTCACAAAACATAGAATCAGGTATAAAACTCCAATAGAGAGAAACGATCTGAGTATTATAGGTACTTTTCTATGACAATTTTTTACATATAATGGGTAAAATCTGTTAGATATTAACAATAATTGGTAGGATGTGGTTTCCACCATATTAGTGCATGATAAAACCATATTTTTAATAAATTTCTTAATGTATTGATCATGTCAATGAACTTATCCATATGTTTCCTAATTTGGCAAGTGACGGAGGAAGTGATGTCTATGAATTGCTAGCATGTGTCAATGATTTTATGCTTGGGGCAGTCTTCACCAAATCTGTAGCATTTGTGCTTCTTAAAACCTAGTACATGGACTGCTTCTTTTGAACCTTGTCAGCATCAACTGAAGGAGTAGGAGTGCATCCAACACTCTTTCTAGCAGGGTTATGGATCGTAATATTTATGTGACTCCTCGGACACTAGTTGGCTTCATCTCGGAGGCTGCATATAAGAACCTCAAGTTAGCTAAGTTGCTTTGGACCAAAATCAGTGTATACAATAATATCAGGGATTAATACTTGAAAATTTGGTTGTACCAAATCTGAACTAATTCGTCTAGCTAGCATTATCACATGCTATCTGAACAAAATAACTTTTTGAAGAAAATCTAACCTTCGCGTGGATTGAATAGATCAATCCTACATAAAAAATCAATCTGTTCTAAATCAACCCCAGTCCAAGAATTGATTTCAGAACTGGAGTCCCGGACCCAACAACCATGACAATTTTACTTCATGATATCTCTAGCTAGCCATGTGCAGAAAGCCACTTAGTCGCAGTGGAGCAGCGACCATGAATCACCACGGTCACACCAATCTTGGACCTTCAAAATAAAAATGAATCAACAATATTCTTAGTAAAACATAGATAGTATAGGTGTATCCTAAAACTTACATTCACTTAAAGGCAAGGCAATGATATAAATTTGTCTATAATATTGTACATTGCTACATGATAAACCTATTATTTCTCACAAATTTCTATATAGTCACAAACCACCTTTTCTATTGCTAATAGAACGAATGTAAACAGAGATGTCAGAAAAATCATATTTATAATCCGCATCGACCGCTTGAATACTCGAAACCATAAGTTATTATCACAACCCACAGATAGCAGGAAATATAATCATATGGCTACATTGAAATATACAAACAAAGCCTGATTCTAAGATGACATTACCAATTGTGCAACTCATGTTTTTTTACTAATTTCCATTTAATTCTACTCCAAGAGAAGTGCCAGCCTTCAGGGATTAGATGGTGAGAACCTCACATGTGTCCATGTCTACTTTATAGAACAACCTATACCAAATATTAGGGATTATTACTTGAAAATTTGGTTGTACCAAATCCAAACTAATTGGTCTAGCTAGCATTATCACATGATATTTGAACGAAATAACTTCTTGAAGAAAATCTAACCTTCACGTGGACCGAATAGACCAATCCTACATAAAAAAATCAATCCGTCCTAAATCAACCCAGACCCAACAACCATGACAATTTGACGTCATGATATTTGTGGCTAGCCGTGTGCAGAAATCCACTTAGTCGCAGTGGAGAAGCGACCATGACCACCACGATCACACCAATCTCGGACCTTCATATCTCCATCCTCGCAGTGCAGCAGCTGGTGTACCTAAAAGGACAACAATATTCTGAAATTACGGCAGCATAATAAGAACATGATCATGATGACGCATCATGCTGGTGGGGATGATCCATGGAATCTACTCGATGTTGAAATGATACACCTCTAAATTTTGAAGGATTTACAGAGCATTATTTATCCCACAAAACAAATCTTCACAAACATATCATCAAACACTTGGTGCCCACCAACCTCATAAGAGAGAGTAGCATGTGCTTCTGCAGTACGTGAAAGCATGAGAGGCAACCACATATGATGGCGGCAGTGGTGGCGCTTGAAGGCCTCCATCTACCGCCCCTCGAATCCCGCCGACTGAGTGCACATGTTGCCATGGTCGAGCGCCTTGTTGTTGCTGGAAAGTTGGCGTCGTTATCGCGGCTGCCACTGGCGACCCCGTTGCTTGTGCTCATTTTTTGGCGTCTTCGATCGGAAGCTCGACACAGAGGTCGTGAAGGGGGCGCACGCTGTCGTCTAGGAAGGCAGAGAAAGAGGGGGAGGCAGCGAGGACTTGGTTGTGTGTGTCTTCCCCTACCGATTTTGCAGCAGGATGGAACGGATCTGCGCCCCCAAATCCAAGATAAAAAAGGAATAATTAGCCAGAATCTGATAGAATGGGAGATGATGAATCGGTTAAATAGGCTACCATGTTGTAATATGAAGTTCCCAAACAGGGATGGTTTCGACTAGATTTGGAGGTAAGGCAAAGAAAACCGAGCACCTGCTACTATCGTCACTACACGTCACTGCATGCGCAACTTCCTGAAAGGACATGGCAGCATCGCCGTGGATCGGGCATGGCGGCGAGGCTGGTGCCTCCGCTGGAGAGAGCGACACAGATAAGGCGAGGAAGCGGCATGTCCGGTGAGCAGAAGGCGGCAGCCTCGAGGAGAGAGAGGACGGGTAGGGCTTCGCCCGGGACCTTGGGAAGGATAGAGACGCCGAATGGGCAGACGCGTGGAAGGCATGCCAAGTCGCTCCGTCACCGCCCATACACCAGGTCCCCGCCAGCAGTGCACAGTGCACACCGCACCAACAAACTAAACCCGCCGAGGCGCACATGCCGTGATGAAAGCGACGGAGGCCCACAAGCACAAGCATAAGAACGACACAACGCATCGCAAGTGCCTTCAGCACGCTCGCTCACCACCACGCTTAAACTATAAAAGAATACTTGCAAAGTCTTCAACTATGAGAGGTATCTCATCCAAATGAGTCTTGGAGGATCCCTTCTTATCTCTCTTTGGTTTACTACTTTCATCAAAAGGATTTTCAGGAACAATCCAATCAAAATTCTTTTCAAATGCTTCATGCATCCCAACAAGTTTAAAGGGTATGGGTATCTTGAATTCCTCTCTAGGTTTGGTTTTATCTGAAGTACCCACAACATCTACACATGATCCTAGCATATTAAAATGCTCAAAGACCTTTTTAGCTTCCTTAGAAACATCATGAAACTCTTTTAGTAAAGTTTCAAGGATAAATTCTCTCTTTTCAGCATTCTTTTCTTCTTTTAGTTTTAAGAACAAAATTTGCATCATGGGGTTAAGACTAACAAACCTAGCCTCCAACATATGAACTAAAGAAGCTGTAGGAATCTCATAATTAGAAGCAAGTTCTACTATAGATCTATCCTCAATATCCTCATGCTTGCTAACATGATTAAATAATTCTTCAAATTATCTTTCCTAATTATGGAGCCACTACCTATTGCAAGATCCTTTAGGGCGAACTTGGGGAACAACATGGTGAGCTAGAGTAGGAACTATTTTTTTGTGTTTTTGAATAGAGAAAGCAAACCAAACTAAACTATTTTTTTGGAGTTTTTGATAAAAAGAGGCAAACAAAACCAAGCAAAAGAAACTAAGCAAACTAAAAACAAAGTAAAGAGGAAGGTTGAGGAGGACTCCCCTTGTGAAGACGTCCTTAGCCTCCCCGGCAACGGCGCCAGAAAAAGCCTTGATGAGTGCAACAACACTTCGTTGGGAGACCCCAAGCGGAAGGTATGATGCAGTACATCAGGCAAGTTTCCCTCAGTAAGAAACCGAGGTTATCGAACCAGTAGGAGGAAGGAAACGTCCCAAAGGTGTTGCAAGCAACGTGGAAACCTGCACAACACAAACTCAAGACTTTGCCCCAACTAACAGTGAGGTTGTCAATCTCACCGGTTGCTGTAACAAAGGATTAACTGTATGGTGTGGAAGGTGAAAGTGGTTTGAAACAAGTAAACAGTAACAGTGAAAGATGTATCAATGGTAAAGATTAGACCGGGGTATATAGTTCACTAGAGGTGCTCTCCTTAGATAAACAATATGGCATGAAGGGTAAACAAATTACAACAGGGCAATTGACAGGAACTGAGCAAGGCATGACAATGCAATACCAGACAAAAAGATCCTATAAGATTTGATTGGGCAATACAAAAATATACATAGACCGCCATCCAACTTCATCTATGACTAGAAGTCCACCTTCACGTTATCATCCGAACCCCCTCCAGTATTAAGTTGCAAGCAACAGACAACTGCTTTAAGCAAAGTGTGTAAGATAAACAATCCACTTGTTCCATGAACAAGAGACCGTTGTTTTCTCCCTAATGGCAACAACACATCTACAACCGAAGAGATTTCTGTCACTTTCCTTGGAAACTAGAGGCATGAACCCACTATCGAGCATAAATACCCCCTCTTGGAGTCACTACCAATTACTTGGCCAAGATAGCTACTAACAACGGAGAGCATGCAAGATCACAAATAACACAGACATGATAGAATCAAATAGACAAAACCATTAATCAATCTGACATAGTAATCTTAATATCCATCGGATCCCCGCAAACACAACATGCATGATTACAAATAGATTAGATCTTGATCATGAACGGATCTCACAAGATCTATACATAAAAGCACAAGGAGGAGATACAACCATCTAGCTACTACATGGACCCGTAGTCCAAGGTGGAACTACTCACGCTTCATACCGGAGAAGAAGGCCTCCGGGATGATCTCCCCTCCGGCTGGGTGCCGAGAAGAACTTCAGATCCCCCCGATCTAGGGACGATGGTGGCGGCGGCTATAGACGGTTTCGTGGAATTTTGATCGGGTGCCTAGGGTTTCTGCATCGGGGGCTTCTTATAGGCGAAGAGGGGACCGAGGGGGTGCCCGAGGTGGCTGCACCCCCCCAGGCGCGGGGTGGGCCCACCCGCGCCGCCAGGGGGTGTGGCCCCCTCGAGGCCCTCCTCTGTCTTGTCTTCTGGCTTCGTGTTGCCCACGATAAAATATTAACTTTGGGTTTTGTCCCATCCAATTCCGAGAATATTGATTTTCTGCCTTTCTGGAACCAAAAACAGAAAAAACATGCAACTGGCACTGTGGCAACTTGTTAATAGGTTAGTTCCAGAAAACATATAAAAACACCTCAAAGTGTAGACAAAGCAAAACAAAGTAGATACTAAACAAGCATGAAACATCAAAAATTATAGATACGTTTCCGACGTATCAGAGTCGAATATGATAGGTGCTTTTTTGGTATGTTTCTCGCACCTTTGCATGAGTGGTAGAAATTTGGTTGCCACTTTTTGGGCTTGGAAGTCTTTTTTTCATTCAGCTTTGAGTGGATTTTTGTATCCATAATGCATCAATGTTTTTGATTATGAGATTTAAACGAATAAGCATCTCTTGATTTTTGCCTTGCTTGGTGGACACTTCTTAGTTTCCGCTTTTTCTTTCGTAGAAGAGCCAACTCATTGGGATTTTTTTTTAGGATAAGGGTTTAAAGGATGGGTGCCCACCAACACAATGATCACCATGTTGGTGGAATTGGTTTAAAGGCTGGCAGAAAAGCTTAGTTGTCAACTAAACATACTATCAACTCACTAACATATGATTCGACGATGAGATTCACAATTTGAAAGACTGGACTATCATACAAGCCTCAACCTCCATATTTCAAAGACACATAGAAATATAAATATTCATCATTGAATATGTTCCACGTCCATATCGACAAGCACAATGGGATGCATAAACTTTTGTTCAGGGCTACTATCATGCAATCAAGTTAAAATAATATTCCCTAATAGCATCTCACTTGCCTCATTATATAGCCAAAAGAACACAAACGAAGTAACCATTTATTATCACTTTCCTAAGTATTGATGAAACTTTGCCTAAGCATTTGCTAATGTTAACTTGTATGCATAAGTAGAGCAAAGGAGTCATACCTCTTTAATCAATTCATACACATTGATTCATCATTGTTTTTCTTCCTCTCCCATCTTGAACTGCACAATATGCTCATATATGTTGAAATAAAGCAATTAGATATAGCTTGGTTTATTTTTGACTTCATTTTCATCAATTTTAAAAAATATTGCTGCAAGATTTTCATCAATTACTTCTCATAAAAATGGTGGTTTATAGTGGCTGTGATCCATATTTTATCATATCACTGAATTAGAAATCATTTAAAATTCAACTAGCCATTTTTAGTGTTAAAAATTGAAATCTGTCAACAATTTACAGCGGTGACGCAACACAATATTTTTCTACTTAAACATCTCAGGAATTTATGCAAAATTTTGTGTGTTGAGGGGGGTGAAAAGTTACAGTTTTTATAAATTTTAGCCTAATCGGAGTTACAGATAAAAATAAAAAATAAAATAGTGGACAACATCATGCAGATTTCTACAACTCCTACGTGCAATTTTAAAAACAAAAATCTTTTTATGGTTGTTAGATTTAGACAACAAAAAAATAAGTAGGACAAATTCGGATCTTCCTATCTCAGGCCTCTACCTATCTGAAAGAGTGGAGTAATTCTCCATTAACTTTCACCTCTAGGCTCACAGGTGTCACATCTCTCATGATAAGAGAAATTGAAGCTTCAGCAATGCCAAGCTTCAGCGAAACTCACTCTAATACGCCCTTATATTATGTAAGGCCCTGTTTGGTTGGGCTTTTGCGTTGGCTTTCTTGGCTTATAAGTCGAAAGCCCAGCCAAACGCACATTCGACCGAACGCGCTTATGTGCAAAGCGACGCGGAAACGAGCATCGCGGGCAAAGCACCCGCGGAGGTGCTTTTCAGGCTTTTGCTGTGCGCGTGTCCGGGTGTTTCCCTCCTTGCCCCTCGTTCCCCAATCTTCCGTCCCAGGCCGCCATCTTGCGTGCCGCCGCCTAGGCGAGCTCATGCCGCCAGCCGTCGGCCTCTCCTATCCTGCTCTCCGTTCCGCCGCCTTCTCTCACTGGCCGTCCCGCTCCATTCCCGCCGTGCGAGCTGCTCGGGATGACGACCGGCCAAGGCATGAGCTCGAGCGTGATTTCGAGCCGCAACACATCCAGCATCCACCGACCACGAGGAAGCGATCGGCAGAGCTCGCCCTCAACATCCTGCAAGCTCCCCGGTCTATTCTGAATTCTGTCTACACATTAGTTATTTTCTCTATCCAAATTGGTCCTAATTAACTAGATAATGTAATAATTAACTATTTTCTCCGATCTAAATTAGTTGATTTAGATTTGTCTAGATTTGGCTGTACCTAGACAAGATTTAGTATTAGATATATCCGTATCTTGACAAATTTAAGTCAACTAATTTAGGTCAAAGAGAGTACAACATGATTATCTAGATACAAACTAATCTCTAATGCGATTAATATGGGTATATCATGTGTTTATGGGTATATCGGGTGTTTATGAGTAAATTAAATAGTCTCAGGCTTTTATGGGTATATCAGACATTTATTCTCGCAACCACAGGTTAGACAGCTACTTGCCAAATGACTTTTACAGCTTTTTTCATAAATGACAATGCTTTTCTACAACCCATGTACAAATGCTTTCAGATAAGCCACAGCACAACCAAACACACCCTAAGTTTAGCGCACAAAAAGCAGCCTTTCCTTTCTTCCTCTTCATTGCAAGGTTTGCCTATGGGCTTGAAAGTTATCATATCCAATCAACATGTCAGTTGGTCCAAGTCCACCCTGCACTAGACGGCCCACAAACAGTCTGCCCACCAAACCAGCCGGCGCCGCCGCCGCCACCGGCGCTTGCTTGCTGCTAGGATCCGAGACCCACTCCGCGTCGTGCGCGCTACAGAATTGCTCAGATGGATGCTGCAGGTGGCGCCGGAGGAGCGTCCGCCTTTGACCAAGCGGAAGGGCAGCCGGCGCCCAAGACGCTGGTTGACTGGGCGCTGGAGATCCTTGACACGGCCGACCCCGACGAGAAGGCCGGCCTGGGCGACCTCGCCGCCACAGAGTGGCTGCGCGGCGCCATCCCGCTCCCCTACGACCCGGCGCAGCCCTCGCGCGCCCCGCCGGACCGTCCGGCACGGAGCGACGCGGTTCGGCTGCTCCCGCCCTCCCGGATGCCGAAGCTGGGGAAGGGCGGCAGCGCGCAGAGCCGGCTGGCGATGCTGCACTCGCTGGCGCACACCGAGAGCTGGGCCGTCGACCTCTCCTGGGACATCGTAGCCCGCTTCGGCGCGCAGCTCCAAATGCCCCGCGAGTTCTTCGACGACTTCGCCCGTGTCGCACAGGACGAAGGACGGCATTTCTTAGTGCTCTCCGCGCGGCTCCGGGAGCTGGGGTCGCACTACGGCGCGCTCCCCGCGCACGACGGGCTCTGGGACTCGGCGATGAGCACGTCGCACTGCCTCCTCGCGCGCCTGGCCGTCGAGCACTGCGTCCACGAGGTGAGCAGCGGGGCCTCTGTACTCTGTAGTCTGCCCTGCCTTTATTTACTTCTGGTTTCATGGACACATTGGCATTAGGACACTGATTGGTATTGGAATGCCAAAAGTGACTCGATACTGTCAATACATTGAGCTATAGACGTTTTCTACTATGATCGTAAGCTTAAACAGACAAAGCCTTGAAAGTTGAAATAACATTCCTTCTTCGAAATTCCCGTGATGAATCAATCATCGCTTTGCATTCTTCATTTATTGTTGGCTGCATGAGAATAATAGGTCCGAAGACTAATTTCCACTTGAAAATCTTTGAGGATCGGTCCAGTGTAAGGATAATGACACACCTGTAGTATCTTATTGTGTTCTGAATGCAAGAAAATGAGCTCCCCTTGGGAACCAGAGGGACCTCCTAATGATTGGTAATGACTCTTCTGATAAACAAAATGCTAGAATGAAGATGGCACGAATCAACTAAACTAATTTGTATCCTTTACTGGGGTAGTATGAACAGAACCTTCTAATTTAGATTTGTCTAAAAAACCTTCTAGGTTGTATCAGAGAGAATAAACTATACTGGAGTACTATTCTCATGTAGCTAAATGAAGATGGAAGAAGCCACTTGGGGCATAACAATGTATAATGGCATCTAATGAAATCTGTCAACTGAGTCTGTCTAATAACCAAAAATAAGTACTACCCCCTCCGTTCACTAATGTAAGACATTGTAGCCTTTTTATAAAACACATGTATGTAGACATGTTTTAGTGTGTAGGTTCATTCATTTGGAGTGTATCTAGTCCATTTTTAAATATCTAAAACGTCTTACATTAGTGAACGGAGGGAGTAATAGATATGCTTTACCTTTTCCTTCTTTCCTATATTTCAATTTTAATTGGTTCATAAAGTGCATATCATGGCATTTGCAATTTGACATGGCATATGAACTTTGGGCTATGAACTATGGTTCAGACTAACCTTATGATCTCCGAAATCAAAATTCTAGAATGTTTATCTGTGCAGCATTTACTCCAGAGAAACTCTTGCAGTGCATTTTCATAGTAAAGTTATAAATTTGTCGTAATGTTGCACTTGAGTTGCTTTTTTTAGTACACTGTCCATTAGATGTTGCTTTCTGCAATTTCAGCTTCCAGTCAATGTGTTCAGTTAAGCTCTCCTCGGCTTTACATGCCTGTAATTTTGTGGAGAAATGGGAACAATTAGCTGTATTTGTTTTTTAATATCATTTGTTTGCTGCACATGATAAATCTCTTATCAACTGTATGAGCATATTCATTTCTGATATAAATGCCGATTTGGAACACAGGCTAGGGGATTAGATGTCCTTCCGACCACCATATCAAGATTTCGTGCTGGCGGGGATGAACAAACGGCCAAACTACTTGAAGATATTATTTACCCTGAAGAGATAACACACTGCGCAGCTGGTGTTAGATGGTTTAGATACTTGTGCCTCCGGTCCTGCACCATTGATCCAAAAGATGGTACTGGTGATGATAATAAGACTTGTCAACCGATGGATGATGGATTGATAGATAAGCCAGCAGTTAATGGTCATGATGAGACGGTTCAACAAGTGGATGATGGACTTGCAAAGTGCAGACTAGGCGAAAATGGGGACACGGATGAAGTAGAAATCATCAAGAGATTCCACAGCATTGTTAGAGAGCATTTTCGAGGACCCCTGAAGCCCCCCTTCAACACGGAGGCGAGGAAAGCGGCTGGGTTTGAGCCTGCCTGGTATGAACCCCTAGCAGTGAAGGAGGTCGAGACACAAAGAATGGAGCCAAGTGAAGCGTAGTGTTTGTGATATTTCTCCTGGTACTTGTATGCTAGTAGAATCCACATACTGGGTGAGTGGGTTGTTTAAGCCCCCTCAGTTCAATCTGGCTTCGTTTACATTTTAGCAGAGTGGTGATACTGTTTATTTTGGCGGTGTCAAAACGAACAGACCAGCCAAAACGAAATCAACAGTTATAGTGCCTGAATCGCTCTGATTTTTTTTATGTCTCAGTATTTAATCTAGCCGGGATACAGTTTTTAGATGTTTTTTTTACATGATACTGTGGTGCAATTGCAAGTGTATTGTTTTGTCCCTTTGTTCTTGGGACAAATATTATTTCGTTGGTTCTTCCAGACGTTTAATGCAACAATGTAATGCAAGCACATGGAAAGGGACAGGACGTGTTATTTGGGCCTCCTAATAGCTTTTGCATAGAGATGGGCTCTTCTTGCCCAACAGCTTGGCCTATACATGCGTGTCTGACCTGAGCTGCCGGCGAGCCCAGTCGCAGGTCGCAGCCTATTCTCTTCGCACTTCGTCTTGGCACGAACACGAAGGCCTGGGAGGGGATAAGCGAAGCGAGTTCTGTTTTGGAGCAGAGGATGCTGCTGCTGCGAGCCGCCAGGGCGGCCACGATTGCCGCCGGCGCCAGGAGGAAACCCGGACTCCTACCTGTCGCCGTTGCTGGTCTCTCCTCCTCGTCAGGACCACCATCGGGCGGGAGGAGAAGGAAGGGCCAGCGGCGGGGCGAGGCCAAGCCCCAACACCAGCCCTTGCCCGCGCAATCTGAGGTCCCGAGCAAGAAGAAGGCCAAGGACAGGAAGGCTCGGCCGGTGGAAGAGGCGCAAGGGCCACCAGGCCAGGAGATTGAGTTTGAGTTGGTGAAGCTGCAGCCGGAGAAGCCGAAGCGGGTGGTGAAGTGGCGGTGCGCGACGGGCTGCGGCGCTTGCTGCAAGCTAGACAAGGGCCCCGAATTCCCCACCCCCGACGAGGTCTTCTCCGACTACCCCGACCAACTCCAGGTAAAGCGGCAATAGCGGCAGCATTTCTGTTATGATACCATACCAATCGACAAAAGGAGTGGCTGGTATGCAAAAAAAATCGGAAAACTTGGATTAATATGGCATGCTAATCCTGATCGCAGCTGTACAAGAGCATGATTGGCCCTGATGGATGGTGCAAAAACTACGACAAGACTAACCGAACCTGCAACATCTACGAAGGTGGTTTACTCAATGAACTTAGCAAATCATGTTTTACTCTTTCGCGCAATGAAGGTATAAATTGATGCTATTGTCGCTTGTTTTTGCGGTTGTAGACAGGCCATTCTTCTGCAGGGTGGAACCAAAGGTTTTTGATGAGTTCTTTGGTGTGCCACGCAGCAAGTTCGACAGGGAAGCCTGCAGGTTTGCTCTTTTGTTTTTGTTCGTGTATCTGCATGTTAGTTCTTCTCGATTTTGAATTGATTCATCTGCCTTTCGTTTGCAGTGCTTGCGTGGATAACATCAAGATGGTGTATGGTCAGGACTCTGTTGAGCTTGGAAACTTCAAGCGTGTCATAAAGGAGGAAAGTAAGAAGCATGAAGAAAGCATGAACCAAGTCCAGTTGTTGGATACCTAGCTCGTGGTAGGTTGCACTTAGTACTAGTAATTTCTCCCAAGTATTTGGGATTGCACCTGCAAGTCAGTCTCTTCTTGATTATGTCACGTGCATCACTATTATATCTGAACTCATTGCCAGGCCAACTCTGTTGATTTTCTGATAAATTATTGCTAGGTTTATCTGTTTGTTTGTCGGATAAATTTGTGTACCAATACATGAATTATTTGTAGGGTGTAATCGTGCCTTCAAAAGTGGGTGTCGCTAAAGTTTAACAAATCAGTGGATCTTCGCTGATCAGAAGGTTCAGCAGAACACCTTGTGGTGGTTTGTGGAATGATTCTGCAAAAAATGTCACGAAGCTTTACTTAAAATACTAATCCAAGCTTGGCCTAGCACGTTAGTATTATATCCCTGGAGCGATTCGGGTCCAGCACAACCTAGCACAAAAATGGCATGTCCTGGTTGGCATGGCTGATACTGGATATGACCAACTGACCAGCCTTAGCAGGTGTTTAGGCTTATATCAGGCATGAGAAGAGCAACCTGAAATAAATAGGTTTTTAGTAGTTTCGCCTGGCACAGTAGTAGGGAGGTGCTCAACAATAGCAATGGTGTACATTCTCTTGAAAACATAAAAGGTATGTGAGCTGCCTCAGTCATCAATGTTAAACATCTTTGATTTATGTATCTCCACACAGTACATTCTAGTATTTTTATTGTGTTATTACTGTATTTCTTACACACAGCCTATGTATCCTCCAGCAATTCATAATAGTACTATTTTTACGAGCAATCTACAGTTTTCCTCTAGAGTACCTACCGTGACACATAACCTAACTGATGTACCAGTCTGTGATACCACCTCTGCTGGCGTGATACTTTATGGGATACATATGCATTCTTGGTATACCTCGCTATATATCGGATAGTTTTTGTTTCTTTCTCGTGCCAGGCCCAGGGGCTCACATCCTTGTTAACATGGAAATGGCATTATGGCAATGAAGATGGTCGTGCAGATCCTGTAATATGTTAAGCCATCTGTAAATCTTTTACCTGATGCATTGAATTTTGTTTCAGGTAAAAATGAGAAGCTATCGATGTTTTTATGCAAATGACCACTTTGGTACCTAATCACTCCCCGGAGTATACATCACTCCCCGGAGCAGTGGACAATTTGAACAGGGGGTGTTCTTTACTTATAGGAGGTGATCTGAGCTGGTGGTTATGGCATTTCTGACCTATGATGAATGAGTGTAAATCTATTTAGTAACCTGCCTGGCTCAGATTTTGGTTTATTCTTTCTTTTTAGATTTGTTTAGGCACTGCACTGTCAAATTCTGATAATAAAATCGTAATCTCATTTTAATTGGTCCTGAATTGGACTTTCAGGATTGGTCCTAAGCCTTCCGTGGACATCTCTAGGAATTCAGCTTTTTTTTATTCTTTGCAAGAAAAATCCATACAAGTTTACCAGTTTCTTGAAGAATTTTCCAAATCATACTCGATACATCTTAGAAGACAACCCGTTCGTAAGTTTGACTTCTGAGAAAATAATAGGTTTTGCGTCTTTCATGTCCGAATTTTTTTTTTTTTTTTTTTTTTGAACAGGAATGGTCCCGAAGGACCCAGAGCTTGTATTACGACGTCACAGGGTGTACATTTACAGAAAGGACCTCATACAGCAGAGAAATAACAACTGGGTCCTGAAATTTAACAAAGAACACCCTAAAAAAGATCACAGAAACGCGATCGAGTCCATGCTTGACGCCGGCGACGACGAGCTCAGTAGCGCGCCACTCCATCTCTCACCGGGACGAGACCACTTGGTAGAGACAGAGCGAAACGACCATGCAGGCTCGGGAAGACCCTCGCGAAGAGGAGAAGACGCTCTTGCACCCGGCAGAAGACGGCCATCCATCCATATGGCCAAGAATAGCGACGCAGACGCCGCTTGGGATCCGCCGCAGAGGCACAAGCTCAAGAAGCCTCCCAAGCCACAGAGCCTCCAAAGCGCCGAAAACGCATCTTCCCTTTGCCTCCACGGCACCAGAAGATAAGGATGCGTCGCCGGAGGCGATGGTGGCGCGCTTGAAGGAGAGCCGCCCGCCAGTCGCCGCTGCCTCTCGCCCACTACCGGCCGGAGGAGACAGAATCGAGACGAGAAAGGCCACCACCCAGCTGCCAAGCGCCGAAGTGGTAGCACCCTCGACGCCTCCAGATCCATGCATCACCAAGCCCACCATCTCAATCCCCTCGCCCCCACGGCCGGTCAGAGGGAGATGGAAGAGCACGGGAAAAACACCGATCCGGAGGTCGTCAGTGACCTCTACTTTATTGATGGAAGTGGTGGCCGTTTCAACTTTCATGTCCGAATTGGGATTCATAAAAGTCCCTCCCCACCCACCCACAACCCGCGTGCACGTTTCCCCTCTTTACTACCAAGGGCAGTTCGGTGCTTCCTATACAGGATCAACTTTGTGTTTTTTTTATCCAACTTTGTTTTATTTTCTATATTATTTTCTAGAGGGAAGTTATTTTTTTACGAACTAGTCAATGTGAGATGTTTCACCAAAGCACGACTAATTTCAGCTGTTTGATCACGAGATTTGCCAACTTCGTGACAAATCATCAAGACACGTGGAATACAAACTTCTAATTTTTTAATACTCCCTCCGTCTCAAAATAGATGTCTTAGATTTGTCAAAATTTGGATAAACCTATATACTAAATAGTGTCTAGATTTATCTAAATTTTGACAAATCTAAGACGTTTATCCAAATTTTGACAAATCTAAGACATCTATTTTGGGACAGAGGGAGTAAGAAAAGTCAAACAAACCCCGAATGGAAAAGATCTATTTTAAACCCCGAACTCGTAGAGGTTTGGTGGTTTGAACCTCTTGAAAATATGCCATGGCCGTGACGAGAATCGCCACCGTCGTGGAAAACTACCAACTTGAGACAATGATGGCGACTTGTCTCAAATAGAATTCATCCGACCCGGATCTCATATTTTGTGGTGTGGGTTTCCCAAGAACTTCGGCGGTCATTTGTTTGGAGCGAGGTGGTTCCCCCGCCGATATGTTTGGCGTGCTTGCTAATCTCCATCGTATGCAATAGTCTACTATTTAAGCGATTCAAGGTTGTTTGCAGAGTACTTCGATTGGATGGGATTTCTGGATGTTGTCCATCGTCGGAGAGAGCGCAACAACAACGTTAGCTCCGGCAAGAATCTTGAGATCTATTACTTCGGTTGAAATTTTAAAATATTTGTTTGTGGTCTTTGATGCCTACTAGTGATTTCAGTTTCCACATTATTTACTTGTATCCGGTTTACTATCCATTTAGTATAGTCCGGATTCAACTTCTAAAAAATAGGGTTTGACTATATTGACTTGGGCTAAGTCAATACTCCCTCCGTCCTAAAATAGATGTCTCAAATTTGTCAAAGTTTGGATAAATCTAGACACTATTTAGTATATAGGTTCATCCAAATTTTAATAAATCTTAGACATCTATTTTAGGACGGAGGGAGTAGTAAATTTAGGTAGTAATTTAAAATTAATCAAATGGGGATGTAGCTCAAATGGTAGAGCGCTCGCTTTGCATGCGAGAGGCACGGGGTTCGATCCCCCGCATCTCCATATGGATCCTTCGTATAGGTTCATATTTTTTTTCTCCATCGAGCGTCCTTTTTTTCCTTTTGTTTTGAGATGCTCCAGCGGCTGATGATATTCCTTTCTGAATGACATTGTACTTACAGAAAAGAAAACCCGCCTTGTAACCATACGCCGGACCTGAAGCATCTGCTCCTCCATTCCCATCTTCTGCTGTGCCTATTAGTTTTGCCTGTGGGGGCTATTTTGCTGGCGTAGGTACAAAAGCAAGCCTGAAACGCCACAGGTGCTCTTGCTGGAACTGTTTTGCAAGAAACTGCATGGATGCTTAGACTTGCTGTGCTACTGCCTATTGGTGAACGATTCGGCCACACAAATGCGACACTGGGACACGGATGCTTAATTGGAATTTTGGAAGTTGAGAAAAATGTGAACTTAGACTTGCTGTGCTACTGCCTATTTGCCGCACGCCGTTCCTAAATCGTCGTATATTTAGAAACAGTGGTAGTATGTTGGAGGAGTGGAAGAATTCAGTAGCTAAGGCATGCTCATTAATCATTATATGTAGTATGACGCTAAGGCACAGCAGGCAGACAATATTTACAAGTATATTGTTCATACGATGTATGATCTCGTTTTGGTGTCTTTTATGAATCTGTTTACTTGAGTTGTATAACCCAGTGTATTTGCATCTGCCGGCTTGTTGGTTGTGACTGATCTCATTGCTCGCTTCTCACTCATAGCTAGTGGCTGGCAAAGGAAACTCTTTCTGGCCTTAAGGTTCTTCTATGTTGCTTGGCTCTCCATCTGCAGCTCGGTATGTGAAGTTCGATGTTGAGAATTCTGACCCTTACAAAGTACCATCTGGATGAGTTTATGACTGACCAATTCAGTGAACTTCATCAATTCGTAATGTGTGCCTTTAAACGAGTTTTCACACGAGTAGACATTAATTTTACTTCACTGCAGTCTTCTTTTTCGCGCAATTTGTTGTTTGAGAAGTAGTATGTTGCTCTGGGAACCTTTTTCACACACGCACACACAAGGCACATATTTGCTGAGTTTTGACCAAATTGGTTTAAGCAAATAACATGCCTTCTTCAAGTTCAGAGGCAAATATCTGATTATGCTGTCGCGATAGTGTAAAGGAGGTAGTTCATTCATACAAAAAATACGTCTCGATGCATCATGGAACCATGAATCTGTTGAAAGAGTAGTCTCTACAGCATTGCACTCAGCACTGAAATGTGAGGCTGTTCTCTGATTTCGTCCAGGTGGGCATCACGGGCACCTCAGGGCCGGGGATACAACCTCCTTATATGCCTCGCGGCTCAGGGGAGTTTCTTGCCACCCTTCTTGGCCATCGTAAACTGCCAAAAAATTAGGAATTAAGGCTAAGGTGCATGCGATGGAGGCGAGGACACTCTGAGTTGTCATCATAGGTGGGTTGGGGTTGCCCACCAATCGACTCTCCTGCAAATTCTTCATTAGTACTACAACAAGAATAAATAAAATCTTCTTCCAGTAAAACATGCGAACCTGTGGCTTAGCTAGCACAATGGAAGACAGACACAATGGCCTCTTCAATCGCAGGACAGATAGCCAGGTAGCATGGCAAGCCAACATACATGGATTCAAAGGGTCCATCAACTCCTTCGCATGTATCTACTAATAGTCCTACTACCAAAATTTCGTTTCATGTGCAGTATCAGGATCAGAAGCCATACACAACAGAACGTTTCACTGAACTGAATATTTTCTCGAAAACCCTGCGAGTCTACCACCATGGCATGTTTGAGATCCAAAACATAAATAAGCAACCTAAATTATTCAGAGATAATAAGACTAACAGTGGTCATCAGCAAACTTGTACTCCCTCTGTCCACAAATAAGTGATTTGTTGTCTAAATTTAATAATGTATCCATACACTAAACTGCGTCTAGATACGTGCGAATCTACACAAATGCAAGTCACTTAGTTCGATAATTGGCTGTTTTTCTTGCACTGCAAGTCAAATATTCTATTACCTACTATCTCTCCAGTCCAGCAAATGGACAAATGGCTTCGGGGAAGCAGTCACCAGAGCAGCATTTAAACCACATATTTCTAGAGAATTGCAATTCTTGATCCTTACATGAGGCCAGCTCTACGTAATGCCTTAATCCTTATACTACCGCAGAATGCTTTTGTCGATGTATCTCACATCTTACCTGGTTTTATTTCCATTCGGGATCTAGAAAAAAATGATGTTATATTGCTCTAACTAAAACTACACCTGCCTAGATTTTGACATTTGGACCCTGTCAAGGATAAATTTCGAAGTGTTCGACTTTGTGAACAAGACAGTAACCTGCATGGTTGCACTCTCAACTCCGAATGTGTTAACTTGTCGATTTCGTTCACTGATATTCAATTCAAAATATCTGGAGATACCATGAGAATGCTAATACAAACTATACAAACGAGCTAACTGCAGTTCCCTCCACATTTTCTCATCCGGGCTTGGGACCAGCAACCTGCACGGTAACATTCTCAACTCCGAATGTTTTTAACTTGTTCATTTCATTCAATGATATTCAATTCAGAATATCTGGAGATACCATAAAAATGCAGATACAAACTATACAAACGAGCTAACTGCAGTTCCCTCCACATTTTCTCATCCGGGCTTGGGACCGGCAAAGGCAGTGTTAAACTACAAAACTACAAAACAAAAATTAGCAAACACTACAACCAAACATTCAGCAACAGCAACGCATACAAGCCACATGATTAACAAAAGGCAAGATCCGCACACACGATGGAACTTTGCAGACAAGATTTAAGGACACATAAAATAGCATGGTGGCACAAACAAATTGTTAATATATTCAAGAGTTAGATTCTCAACATAAACAAATGAAATTATAGATATTTTTTCGAGAATGTAAAGATGCAGATTTCAAAACCTGGATAGCAAGATTCAGACAGTTAGTTAGATGGATTCTAATCTATGGTTTTAAAAATAAAGAATATACCAACAGCTAGAGGGTGTGCTTCATCACTAGGGCATAGAGAAAACAGCAGTTTATAAGGCTATGTTTTACTCTCTAAAACCGAGGGGTACGAAGTATGAAACAGAACGACACAAAGAGCAATTTCTGAATTCTGGTAGAAGATAACTGTTGACACGAAAAGTATGCAATCGGCAGAATCATCAGATAAGCCATGTTACGTTGCTCATTAATCATTCATCAATCAAACTGGAAGTAAGAAATTCCGCAGCAAACCGAGAGATGCAGTCCAGATCCCACTGAAGAAGCACTAACAAGAAGAACATCACTTCTGCAAAATCAACTCAATAACCAACAAACCGAAAATCAAGAGGAGTATCCAATTCAGAGCCTTCGCTTCCACCTTGTTTTAGTAGCAAAGAAGACACTAATCAATAAGAGGAGGAAGTAGTGTAAGCATCCAATTCAGAGCCTTAGCTTCACCTTGGTTTTAGTCCATATAAACTGTCTTATATTAGTGAACAGAGGAAGTATATAGTGCATAACAACATTACCCAGAGTCAGTAGGGGTCTTTGAATTAATTAATATGTTCTAATATACAAGTGAAGAGACAGCAGATTAGATAGATCTTTATTTGCCGAAGTTCAATATCCACAGAAATTGATTATATGTGACTTGGCCTATTGAACTGACCAGGAAAATAGTTTAAGTTGACAATCCAATTGTGATCATCAATAACAATATAACCAGCAAATACAGACATGATCTCAAAATATTTCAAGCTGTAGGGATCTTTTACAGCCTTCAGAGCTCATGTACATGCAATCTCTACTTCCTATCTGATGATAAATACTGCTAGAGAAACAAAACAGAGCTGAGTGCATTTGATAGAACTGAAGATACAAGCATCTTCACGATCATTGTACCTCTCTGTGGGAATACTTTGATGTTTTATAGGTTTAACAAGTTGCTGCGAATTGAGAAGGTAGTGTGTTGAGAAGATCTCCAAACAGATATAACTCAGCATCAGGTTGGACCTAAGACATTACTGTAATTTTTTTAACTGGGTAAAAGAAGTATCTGATTAGCTTCCTTGGCTAGGAGACAGGTAGATTACAGCCTGTGGTTCTGTACCTCTCTGTGGGATACTTTGATGTTTTATAGGTTTAACAAGTTGCTGCGAATTGAGAAGGTAGTGTGTTGAGAAGATCTCCAAACAGATATAACTCAGCATCAGGTTGGACCTAAGACATTACTGTAATTTTTTTAACTGGGTAAAAGAAGTATCTGATTAGCTTCCTTGGCTAGGAGACAGGTAGATTACAGCCTGTGGTTCCAGAATGAAATCCTCCATTTCAATATCTGTGAGAGGACATAATTTATGGATGAATGGAGAGAAAACGATGACTAGGAAGTTAATTATGAAGAAAGTCACAAAAGTTTGTTCAAGTTATAAATAGGATCTGCTGATAACATGAAGAAGCAAAATAGGGAACCTTCGCCAAGTTGTGCAAGTCAAATATCTGGTCATCACCACGAAGATCCAACCAAATCAAATCAAATTCAGCATCAAGTCATCAACATGAACAGAAAGCAAACCTGACCCTTCCATTCATCTCCCCACAACCATCGCCTTCCTGCATCTCAAGTAGCCCAAACACATACCCCACAAGCGAGAATCAGCTGTTACAACTTAGAGTCGCAAAGTTTCTCTAATCCAATGGACAATGCAACTCTTTACCATACAAATCTGACATCACATATCCAATGAACCCATGTGACAGAGACATGGGAAACTGACCTGCCCATAAGTCCTCTTTGCTGTAGGGAGCTCAAGTTCTGGACCAGATCAAGTCTGGCAACCAACTCGCCGAGGCAAACACAAAATGAACCAAACAGACCATCCACGAAACACTGACCTGGCTCCACGCAGAGAGTAATTTTTTGCCCTCCAACTCCTAACTATCCCGTAGTCACTACGCAAAAGACCAAAAGCATATAGGAAGATAGAAAACAAATCAAACAGAAAGATGGACGATAGATTGCAAACCAAACAATTTAACAGATTTTCAGTCACTACCAGCATGGCCTCGGTGAAAATAAATCTGCAACCATAGGAAGGGTAGAGGCAAAACCTAAATCAAAGATATGGATGGACAAGCAGCTAAATAACATAAAGGCAGAAGAGTAAGTTGTGTAAGAGATAAAAAAGTCTTAATCGGTTGTAGGATGTGCCATTTGTTTTCAGCTCCAGATTATCCTTAGATTCGTGCACTTCTCCAGATCAATCTGAATTTAGAATATTACCTCAGTAAGATAGGTTATCTATGTGATGATGAACTGAAAAATTAGTATATTAAGAAGCTCGGTAAAAAGATTAAAACTCAGTAACAGGTTGATTTGAACTCGTCAACTAGGAATCTAGGACCTGCACCGAGCAAGAGGAATTTTCATAAATTTTCCATTAATAAAAGCTAAAGCATGCATCGAATGATGATGATGATGAGTGGGTAAAGGATAAGCCTGTCTTGGTTGGTAAGGTTCAGCTAGACAACACCGGATCCAAATTGCAATGTTGTGACTTTTGAAATAGTATCTGCAAGAGCTGAGGATTTATCCAGTAAGGCAGAGAAAACTAGTGTGTAAAGTTCAATTGTAATGTAATTGTAAAAGAAGGTAATACGGTAATGTTTAGTCATAACAAGGAATCGTCCTGCCAGGGTAAACAGGACCACCCGCCAATAGCAATTTCTGGAAAATGACCGATAACTCCAAATCAGAACTGTGGACTGTGGGAGACTAAATTTTAACTGAGATGAAAAATAATAATCTAGGGAGGTTGATTGTCCAAACACAGATCAGCAAGAAGGTAACATATGCAAATCCGCGAGGTGGAGTTCCACAGTCCGCTAGGCGCTAAGTGGTATAATTCCAAATTCTGGGAACTACCAACAAAACGAAATCAGATTTCTCAGAGACCAACTGTACTGAGTTATTAGTAAAAAATAATGGAGTGGGGTTGATTATCCAAACGACTGAGAGGGTAAGCCTTGCCCAGCTTAGACCAAGCGAAATCAGGCACACCGGTTTCAAACTGCAAATCATATTCGTCCAAATGGATATCTGCAAAAACACAGAATTACCAAGAAAGGATAGGAAATTTTGTCTGGGAAGTTCAATTGCTGAGGTGTTTGAAAAGATGGAAGTCACAAAAACCGGCAATCGCGATCAATCGCACATAATATTCCAATTCTGGAGAACAACCAATGATCAAAACCAGACTTATTGTACACTAAAATTGAACGGTGTAAACAAACAAATTAAATCAAGGGTTGATTATCCAAAGACAGATCAGAAGTTTCAGATACAATGATCACAGATCCAATCCAGCTTCAGACGCAGAACTTCAGCTCAGAGTATCTGACTACCAAAACAACCATTGAACTACAAACCAAAATAACCATTCAGAAGTAATAATCAAACCTCCATTCTCCAATCCATCTATCAACAACCATTGCCCTCCTGCATCTCAAGGAGCACAAAGAAAAATACCAGAAGCGAGATCTATTGTTACAATAATAATCAACGCAGTGCCTCCAATCCACCTCATTTCAAGGGATAATAGTGGGACTCATGACCAGCCATCAGAAGAGTACACAAAGGAACATCAATCCAGAGGATATAACACGGCTAATATTTATTCATCTGTAATCACTGAAAGCAGGCAACACAACGAAGAAACTGATCTGACAGAGCACGGTACACTGACCTCCTCAGATTCCTTTCGCCATGTGATGACTAATCCCTAGTTCCAGAAAAGGCTACACTCCTGCAACCAATGCACAGTGGAGGCAAACACAAATGAACCCAACAGACTACCCACAGAACAATAACCTGACTCCGCTTACAAAACCCAGGTTCGTCCAATTCCACACTTATATCCTGCAGCCAAGAAGCATATAGCAGACTAATACAGAACACATGATCGGAAGTACATATAACGAATCAAACTACAAAGAGATAGATAGCAAACCAAACGATTTAACAGATTTCAGGCCTTTGCCAAGCTTAGCATGTCCAGGGTAAGAAAGGATCTGCAACATGTTGGGCAGAAAGGATAAACCTTTAATCAAAATTAAAGGACAGATGGACTCTAAATAAGAGCGGAAGGAATTGAAACAGGGAGCACAGTGTTTTTTCGGTTGTAGGATGGCATTAGTTTGCAGCTCCAGATCATCCTCAGAGTGCAGATCAATCTGAATCTTCAAATATTGTTTTCGTAAGACAGTGTTGAAGGTATGTAAGTTATATATATGATGAATTGGAAGGTAGGTAGATTTCATCTTCAAACAGAATGCACTCAGCATCAGGTCGGACTTGAATTCGACAACTAAAACCTGCAATTAGCAACAGACCTTCTATGAAATTTTAGTTAAGGGGGCTGGAGATTAAGATAATTAAGAAAGTATAGTCAAAGGTTGAGGGTAATCAGTGAATCAGGATAGGCTGGCAGAAGTTCGAAATTGCTAAATATCTTCCGTGGCAAATATGAGTCACCAACGAAGGCAGAGAAAACTGATGTATAATTCCAATTTCTGAAGACCAGCAAAATTCCAAATCAGAATTGTGGGGAAATAGAATCAAACTACAGGGCAGGAAGTTGAGTCTGAGAGAGGGCTTATTATCCATAGGCAGAACGGAAGTTTCCCAGTCCTATGATCACCAGTGCAATCCGTGAAATTTTAATCTCTGGAGAACCAACAGTCTCAAGTAAGAATTGACGGATATTTCAATCTACAGGGGAGAAAGAAGTTGAGTTTGTGAGGGGCTGCTTATCCAAACGCAGATCGGAAGCTTCTCAATCCTATCATCACCCGGTCATATAAATTTGAATCTCTGAGAACCAGAAACAGTCCCCAAGTCAGAGTTGACGTACATTAGTGCAAACAAAGAAACTAAATCGAGGAGGAAAGAATATCCAATCCAAACACAGATCACAATCAGAAGTTGTCCCATCCTACGATGACCAATCCAATCCAGCTTCACAGAGCAAACCTCCAGGCTTCAGTTCATCCATTCAGAACGATCAAACTTCAGTGCAGATCAATCTGAATGTTCAAATATTGTTTTTGTAAGATAGGGTTATAGGTATGTAAGTTATATGATGAATTGGAAGGTAGGTAGGTAGATT
The DNA here is from genome assembly GCA_030063025.1 of Avena longiglumis. Lineage (NCBI taxonomy): Eukaryota > Viridiplantae > Streptophyta > Magnoliopsida > Poales > Poaceae > Avena > Avena longiglumis. The sequence goes on along the minus strand of CP125975.1, from coordinate 442,301,509 downwards.
CATCCTCAAACAGAATGCACTCAGCATCAGCATCAGGTCAGACTTGAAGTCGGTAACTAAAACCTGCAATTAGCAAGAGATCTTCCTATGAAATTTCAGTTAAGGGGGCTGGATATTAAGATAATTAAGAAGGTATAAGAGTCAAAGGATGAGGGTAATCAGTGAATCAGGCATAGGCGGGGATCAGGAAGACGATGGTAGGCTGGCAGCAGTTCGAAATTGCAAATTATCTTCCGTGGCAATATCTGCAAGAGCTAAGAGTCACCGACGAAACTGATGTATAATTCCAATTTCTGAAGAGCAGCAAAAATCCGAATCAGAATTGCGGGGAAAATAGAATCAAACTACAGGGCAGGAAGTTGAGTGTGAGAGAGGGCTTATTATCCATAGGCAGAACGGAAGTTTCCCAGTCCTATGGTCACCAGTGCAATCCGTGAAATTTTAATCTCTGGAGAACCAACAGTCCCAAGTCAGAACTGACGGATATTTCAATCTACAGGGGGGAGAAGAAGTTGAGTTTGAGAGGGGGCTGCTTATCCAAACGCAGAACGGAAGCTTCCCACACCTACGATCACCCGGTCATATAAATTTGAATCTCTGGAGAACCAGAAACAGTCCCCAAGTCAGAGTCGACGGATATTAGTGCAAACAAAGAAACTAAATCGAGGAGGGAAGAATATCCAATCCAAACACAGATCACGTCAGAAGTTGTCCGATCCTACGATGACCAATCCAATCCAGCACCCTCGGGAGATCTGACCATACCACAATAGTTGAATAATAAGCAAACGAAATGACTAGATACACAGAGCAAACCTCCACGCTTCTGTTCATCCGTCCAGAACGACCAACCACCTGCTGCCGCATGTATCTAAAGGAGGAACAGAAGAACACATCCCACAAACGAGATCAGCCGATACAGTAAGAAATCGACCAGGGCGTCGAATCCACCTCGAGTCAACCATCAACGGAATCCATATAATAGGCGGAGAGCGGTCAGGAACATGAATTCCAGAATCCAGAAGGCACTAAATCTGAAATCACCGATGACAGGACAGGGTGACAGAACCAATGAACCGATCTTACCGAGCAGGAAGAAACTGACCTGCGTCGATCTCCCTTGCGGGCCTCGCCACGCGAAGCTCCAAACTCAGAAAATACTATCCAATCCAATCCTGCAACCGACGACGGGAACACCAGTGGTCCAAATGGAAACTATAACCAACTGTCGGGAAGAGAAGATCGCAAACCAGATGTGACTCGATCGATCCAAAATCCGGATCCCTCGCCTTCGAATCCCCTCGCCGGGAGTCGCAACGACGGACGGGGCCAAGGAATCTGCGAGAACAGGAAGGCAGAGGCGAGGAGGAGCAAAAATCAAATCGAGACAGCGCGATTCGATCGAAAACGAATCGAGGGACAGGAGGAGGAACAAGGAACAAATTTCGCAATCGAGAGGAAGGCGAGAGCGAGGCGCGGTCCACCAGCCAAAACGCGGGGAGGACCGAACGGACCGGAAGAGAGCGCCGGGTGGAGAGGAGCGCACCTGGGCGCCTTTTATAGCCGTCGCGGAGGCGGTAGAGGGGACGCCGGGACGGAACCGGCCTGGCGCCAGCGGATTCCTTACCGGACACGGCTGTGTCGTCGCGCTGGCGTGGTAGCTGGTCTAGGCAAGGCGTGATACGCGTGGGGACGGAACGGGTGGGCGGCAGAAATCGGAAGGGGCCCACTGCCCAGGATGGGTTGACCGGTTCGGATGTTCGGGGCTGGTGGGCGCTGGCACGACGTAGTAGAATTTTCTTGGTTGTGGCTGCCGTTGATTGGTGACCGTGTTCGTGAGCCACGACGACCTCGTGGACGAGAATGTGGAAAAGGCGGTGGGAGGATCAATGTCTTTTTTATATCTTCTGATGATCAAATAATACATGATTGCTACGCGAAGCTTCTTCAGCTCCTAAGGTCTCGTTCTAATTGAGTATCCGCGTCAAGTTTTTTTTAAAAAAAGTATCCGGCACAGTAAGCCTGTTTAGGAAGCGCGGTCAGAATATATCATTTCCAAATTGAAAAAAACATTGGTGCGAGAAAAATTATCCATTATAGTCCTTGTTCGTTTTGTTGGTGTTGAATCCAAACATGGAATTCATCTCTACTAATATAAAAAGACCCAGACAGGCAGATCCGAAACATCTCAACCATCTAAACATCAAGATCAGGGGCTACGATTAACACTAAAACGCATGGTTGCAAAATAACCGTGAGCATAAGAAATTGGCCTGGACACACAAGTCACCCTTCATCAACGCACCTTGCACACCTGACATACAACCAGAACAATCCAAAAATAACCAAATAGGTATGGTTCGCGACCGGTATATATCATCTAAATGTTCATATCATTAAGTACTCTATGTGTTAAATTTTGGTGTTTGCGATCTAATATTTAAATATTTTATGCTAATTTATGCAGATCTAGGTGACACTAACAATGATGAAGACTTCGAAACTAGAATGATTTTTGAGCCAATTCAACAAGAAGATATATTCGAAGGTAAAATGGAATAATCAGTCCACATTTTCATAAAGCCTTCATATGTAATAATTTTACGGGCATCCAATACGTTAAGCCGATTTAACGTGTTCTGCATATAGAAAACTTGGACACCATACAAGAAGAACAAACAATACATGATGATGACGAAGAGTGCAGTATTTTCAGTGGTACAGGTAACTCATACAACTAAGTGAATATCGGTATAGTAGTCGTTCGGATATTAATTTTGTGCATCTAATTAGTTCCTACCTATCATTTCGTCATAGGAAATGTGTTTGATTCGTATCAAGTGATAACTGGTGTTTCTTTGAGTAATCAGAATGATGATCCTTATGATTATGTCTACCACAATCTACCAACCAAGCATCATGTTTTGAAGCCAGTAAAAGACTGCATCTATTGTGAAGCAATGAGGCTCCAATATGAGGGCCCCGCGTTCTGTTGCAAAAAAGGATATGTCAAGATTGTTACCCCTGAAGTTCCTCGGGAGTTGCATCGGTTGTTCACAAGTCAGGTTGACGAGGATGCAAAATACTTCAGAAAGCACATACGATATTTCAACACCCATTTCTCCTTCACAAGCCTTGGAGTCACCCTTGATAAGAATGTCAGCAATGCAGCGAGAACTGGTGTGTACACATTTCGTGCACAAGGGGCATTGTATTATAAGATGGATGATCTGGTACCTGGTGGTCAAGGACCTAGACATCTCCAACTTTACATATATGATACAGATGAAACCTTGGAACATAGAGTGAAGCGATCTCCGGATCTTGATATAAATATCATACGGAAGATTCTAAAGATTCTAGAGAACAACCCCTATGTGTTGACTTTTAAGAGCATTGGATCTGTTCCAAATCTGGAGGAATATCGGATTTCACTTAATACAGATATTAGACTTGACCAACGAAGATACAATGCCCCCACAGCATCACAGGTGGCTGCGATGTGGGTTGAAGGAAGTGACCCACATAACACTTTTGATAGGCAAGTTGTCCTGTATGGCAAAGGGGGCCGTCCTATATTCATTAGAGCTTACTATGGATGTTATGATCCTTTGGCATATCCATTATTCTTCCCGGGAGGGGAGACGGGATGGAACCGCTGGATGCCATATGCCAAACCATCTATCGCCATTAAAGACAACAACGAGGATGGCACCGAGGGTGAAGAGTTCCAAGTTAAAGATCATACTTCAGATGTACATGTGGAACAAAACACAGATGAGGTAGGAGGTAATTCTCTAGATGCTTATGATGTGCTCCACATTTTTATTGAGTTCATTATTACTTGATAGCACCTATTTATTATTTTGTAACCATGCCCAGATGATGAAGATGACTAGGAGGTTGATGAAGTTGGATCTTCCAGAAAATTTGTAAGCGCAAGGGAGTATTACTGTTTCAAAATACAAGTCAGGAAAAAACTTTTTAACATTATATATTCGGTGCTCGCGCGTTCCAGCAATGGGCTGTTGACATGTACATCAAGATGGAGACTATGAGACTTGATTTCTACTCAAATCCTAAGAATCAGAAGCTCATTCGTGCTGATCTATACCAGGTATCATTGTGCTCTCAAGTAATTAAATTTTGAATGCTATAAGACACATGCATCGCTTAGCCTTTTAGTATAAACTATGTTCATTTACTAGATAATGATGTTTTGATAATTTTGTTTCATAGGGTGCTGTTGACGTCATTGATGCTGGCAAGACACGGGGTTCTCAGGTTGTGTGGCATCCCGCAAAACCACTACTAGAAAATCGCGTTGATTTTGTGCATTGCATCGTCATCATCATGCATTGTTCGCATAAAACTATTTTCGCAAGCCCGTTTTGTTTATAAAACGCCCCATCTTAATTCAAATGCAAAGCCCGGTCTCCGGATTATTTTTGTTTGAGTGCTATCGGTTTGCAAACGGTGTTAACAAAACAAATAAAAATTATATTAGTTTTAGTGGGGGCAGTCGAACGGGCCAGATCGACCCGAACGACCACCCCCAGGTTTTTAAATCGGCCCACCTGTTTCCTACAGCTACCAAACTACCTACCCACACCCCCCCCCCCTCCACATCACCCCAACCAGTAGGAGCACGCCACCTCACCCCTCTCCCTCTTCCCCCCAATCCCAGCTTGCCACGTGGCCTCCCTCCTCTCTCCCCTCCCTCCTCTCTCTCTCCAACTACCCCCACACAACTCCCCTGCCAGCCCACACACAGCACACACGCCGGCACCCACTTCCTCCACCAGCACCACCCCCTGACACCATGGTCCCACCCACGTGGACCCGTCCCCCCTGGCCCACCACGACCCACTCCTGCATGGCCACTGTCGTCTTCTACCTCACGCCCAGTGCCTGGCCTTCTCCACGGACCCTCCCCCTCATGACAGCTGCGTCTCATGTGCCTCTCGCTGGCCGCCTCCCCAGCCGCCACCGGCTCATCGCCGCCTCCTCCCCCGAGCTCACGCCGCCCGCCCGCCTCTCGCGTCCGTCGCCAGCTTGCCGCCTATCGCCGTCTCCTCACATGACGACCCGGCCCTCACCGAGCCCGCTGGGGTCCTCTCCCCTCCTCTCCGTCTCAAGAAGGCCGGCCGGCCTCAAGCGCTGTCGCCAGCCTCGCCGCCTCCTCGCCTCTCCGACCTCGCGCCCGGCCGCCCTTCTCCAGCTCGCCCGGACCAGCCCGACCGCCGTTCATTGCGTCCGCCGTTTCGCCTGCTGCCCGCCTCATCGCCGTGAGCATGCGCCTCCTCTGCCCGCCAGCCACCCGAGCCCGAAGCCTCCACTGCGACTCCTCCAGCGCCGGGCCCCACGAGCTCCGGCCGCCGTCCCCTCGCCGCTCCGCCGCTCCTCGAGCTCCTCGACGAAGTCGCCTGGGCCGCCGCTTCCCCCAGCCGTCGCTGCCTCGCCAGGCCGCCCGCTTCACGCCCTTGTCGCTGCCCTCAAGCCTGCTCCGCCCCCGTCCCCGCCTCCTCCTCGCCCGTCGCCAAAGGCGTCCCGTCTCGTCGTCGGTCCTAGGGCCCCCTGGCCAGGACCTCTGACGCCTCGTGGCTCTGACCGCCAGCACCCACCTCACGCACGCCCTCGCCTTTCTTCGGTCACGTGGTGCCGTTCAAGATGCCAAGGCCGACACGGGATGAGAACCAAAGTCCACACAAGACCGTTCCCGTTGAGGACAGGAACCCTTCAAGTTGATTGCGACAACGAGCTCGACACCGACAAACGAGTGGAACCCCGAGTACTTCGTCGCGGAAACTAGGGGCGATGACGCCAAGTCGACAAGATCTACCTCACGGAGCGGCGAACCCTGGACCCCGATGAACCATGATCTACGCTACAGAACAGCAAGCCCTCGGAGTGAAACCAACAAGACCTACCGCTGGACGCCAAGATAGTCAATCGGATCCGAGGACACCGAGACCCCGGTGCGACAAGTGCTTCATCGCGGACGCCAAGACCGACCCGATGCGCGGGCCCGACAAGATCGGCCCCGACCTGGGTGGAGCCGGAGACCGCCAAGTACATCTTCCCGGAACGCAAGATCTGCCCCGTTACCGAGAACGAGAGAACGATCCCGTCGAGACCGATCCGTCGAACCCTGGACCCTGAGACCGGACCCCGACCCCGGAAACCCAAGATCGCCGAACCATAATGTGTGAACCCCTTCCCGAAACCTATTTTATAATATCATACAACTTGTCGCATCTTAATTGTTCATGCATGCATCCTTGTCTGTGGTTTGAGGGCCTTATGCCGATTCACCTAATTAAATATGGGGCCCATATGCGAGCAAATCTAGCCTTATATTGGCCTCATTTAAATTTGTGTAGCGAACCGGTGATATATTCTTGCCATGTTAATACAACATTTAAATTGCGGGGGTTCTAAACAACTTGAACCATTTAATTAAATGTCGGGACCCCGGTTCCGCTTAATATGATCTAATTGCATCGCACCTTTGCCATGTCATACATCATACATGCATCATGCCCGATCTTTTGCCGTAGTATTAAATAGTGCATCCGGTGTTTATTCTAGTGTTTTGCTTCTTCGCGGATAAGGCCGTTGAGTTGATGTGAGCTTCGCCCGATCTTCGGATGAACCCTTCGGCAATGTTTTCAGGCGAGCATCTCCCCCTTTCTACCTATCTTACTTTTATAGTCTTTATTCCCTCCTGTTGATCTATTGCTATCTGTGTTGCGATGCTTTAGTTTCCGTACCTGTGATATACCGTGCAGCCCTATATTGCCTTGGACACATCCTATTACCTGTTGTTTGGTAGCTAGTTGAACTTGCGCGTCGTAGTCGCTTGCTCAAGTGCTGTTGCGTGTCGTCAAATGCCACAGTTGTTGGAGCCTTGCCGCATGTTGATGTTGGAGATGATCTTAGTTTTACTTATTGTTCACTTTAATTCCTGTTTAACAACTAAAATTGAAATAAGCAGAGGCATCGGTGGGTGATAGATAATATTTGGTTTCCGAACGCCCACTTGTGTCCCGTAAGACCCCGAGTACTTGATACCTGTTCCTTGATTTATCGCGCTATCCACATCCGGGAGGTATATGGGACCCCACGAGCGAGCTTGATTCATCTTATTTCTAGGTGCCACAAACTAGTTTTAGGTTTTATTTACGATCCTGTACTTATGCCATGCTACTTATGTATTTAATTTGTGCGAGCACCTTTGTCTTTAGGTAAGCGGAGTGATTACGCTGTATCGACACCGAGTTTTCGGTTCCCGATCGCTTCTGACCATTGACGCAAACCTTGAGTCCGTCTCGAAGCTTGCTTACTTCGTTGCGGGTAGACTCCAAGGGGTGGCCCCCTGAAATATTTCTGAATCCTGTGATTGTTCAGTTGTGAAAGCCTCGTTGGGTTTTGAGTTGGTTTTTCCGAGGTTGATCGAGCGTGTGTTGCTATTGGTGCACCCCGGCCGGGTAAAACTTTCTGAAAGCCGTGTCCGCGGATATGGACGACTTGGAGCACAGTATCTCGATCATAGACAAGCATAACTAAAGTTTATTGTTATAAATTTGACTTTATAATGACTAGTAATCAGCTTCACTATAATGGAATGGCTAATTAATACTGCCCACAACTACTTGTTTGGGAGTGTCGCTTGCGACCATTGTACCTGACTAGTAAGTATTGCAACTACAACGGAATGGCTGATTAAAAGAACCAACAACTGCTGGGTTTTGGGTTTATCTCATGCTATCTGTATCTGATTAGTAATTGTTGCAACTATAACGGAATGGTTAACTAAAAGTGCCCACTGCTTACTTTATCAGGACGATTATCTAAACCTGACTAGTAAAGTGCCGCAACTATAACTGAATAAGTAAAACTGCCAACTGTGTGAGTTCCTCGGTTGACTTCCTCGACGGTCTCGAGGGGGAAACGCCAGGATGGGTTTGTTTGATGATAGTATCAGGTTGGATCCGAATAGGTCTTTCTTAATCCTCTCTGATAGCCGCCAGTTATATCGAGTCTCTATAGGTTGTTTAGTGCATGCTGCCGCTGCCGCTTCAGTCCACCATACCTATGTAGGCGAGGACCGCCGAATTCTAGCCTCGCCGTGTCTTGGCCTCGATCGACGCCTCTTCTTTTCCTTTGCCCTTTGTCGGCACCCCTTTGTTAAGCGTGTTTTGAGATCGGCGTCGTTAGCGTGGTTACTCTTCCTATTGGCTCGCAGGGTTATGGACGCCATTGGTTATTCTTCAGGGCTCTTAGCCCCATTTGCATCTTGTCCGTACTCGGACGCTATATCGTTCTCCAGGTGATTTGGATCTTCGTACTGTATATCTGTATTCTTGACTCTTTGAGTCATTATATATATCTGCTCATGGGTCCCATCGAGGACTGTTGTGTAATGTTATTACTTCGCTTTCCACCCGCACGAAAGTGCTGGTGGCACCTTTTGAATCGTTTCTCGCGGGTTTGGCGAATTTTGCTCAAACTTGCATAGGTCCGATTTCGAGGGTGTTACTGAGTGGTATCGAGCACGTTAGCGATACCCACAAGTCCAAATCAGAGGATAACCTAGCTAACGGCCGCAGTAGAGTGTCAAAACTATTTTTGAAAATCGGTTGGACAGTTCTGGTTAGGTCTGCTTTTACTCCTTACCCCTCTGCTATTCTCCTCTTATCTCAACGTGTTTTGAACCTACTCTCTTATCTTTTCTTCGAGTCCAGGATTTCTCGTGGTTGGGTTCCGTCGTACCTTCAAGGTTTCGCTTCCTCCTCTGATAACGGTGATCTATCATCCGGTGTTCCAGCTGCCTGAGCAATCCGTCTGCTGTTGTACCATTCTTTGTTCTTTGTTTGTGCCTTCCGGAGTTTTCCGACGCGACGACATCCTCTACGCCAGATCTGATGCAGAGTCTGCATCACTCCTTGTTCCGAACCTCGCTTGTCGAGATCTTCAGTCTATCTCCGAGAATGGTTGCACTCTTTTCTACTGGTGGTGCAAAGTAATAGTTTGGGTGCGTGATGGATTGGCCCCCATGCCGACTACCCTTTCTATTCGCTTTTGTACATTGAAGTGGACGAGAATGTATCGGTTCCCTCCTTCCATCGAAGTTAGAGGTGGCTTTATTTGTTGATACCTCTACCTTCGACCTTTTGTTCCCGGAGTGTTCTCTCGACGATCACGGACAACGACCTCTTGTTAGTGGTGTCGCGAGGATCTACACGAAGCGCGAAGGAGCCGACCGCCGGCCTTCTTCCCGGTACCATGAGGCGGATCTCGAGGGCGAGATCCATTGTTAGTGGTGTCGAATTGTGGCATCCCGCAAAACCACTACTAGAAAATCGCGTTGATTTTGTGCATTGCATCGTCATCATCATGCATTGTTCGCATAAAACTATTTTCGCAAGCCCGTTTTGTTTCTAAAACGCCCCATCTTAATTCAAATGCAAAGCCCGGTCTCCGGATTATTTTTGTTTGAGTGCTATCGGTTTGCAAACGGTGTTAACAAAACAAATAAAAATTATATTAGTTTTAGTGGGGGCAGTCGAACGGGCCAGATCGACCCGAACGACCACCCCCAGGTTTTTAAATCGGCCCACCTGTTTCCTACAGCTACCAAACTACCTACCCACACCCCCTGTGGCATCCCGCAAAACCACTACTAGAAAATCGCGTTGAATTTGTGCATTGCATCGTCATCATCATGCATTGTTTGCCAAAACTATTTTCGAAAACCCCGATTTGTTTTCCAAACGCCCCATTCTTATTCAAACGCCGAAAACCGGGTCCCCGGAATATTTTGTTTTGGCCGCTATTGGTTTGCACACGGCCCGTTTAGAATAAATAAAAATTTAAATTATTTTAATAGGGGCAGTCGAACGGGCCGATTGACCCGAACGACCGCCCCAGAAATAAAATCGGTCCATCCCACCTGCCCCATCTAATCCTAAACTCACCCCATTATCTACCCACACACCCAAGCCACCTCACCCTACCCAATAACATCCTGCCACCTCACCCTCTCCCTAACCCTCACCCAATCCCCACCTGCCACGTGGCCAATTCCTCCTCACACCTCTCAAATTTCACCCACTCCCACCACCGCCCAAGACCACTCACGCACTACACGCACTAACACGCACCACTCGAACTGCCTGCTGGCCCCGCTCTGTCCCTGGTCCCACCTCCCCTGGGACCCACGTCCAACCACCTCCCCCACTGTTCCTCTTCCCTCGAGCCCCTCCCGCTCTCCTCTCCTCCTTGCAGGCTCTCCCTCGCCACTCACCGGAGCCTGGCCGGGCCACCGCCGCCACGGTCTCACTGCACCTCGCGACGCTGCCCCGCCTCCCCTCTCTCTGCCACACCCCCAGGACCTCCCCTTCCCCACCTCCCCTGGGCCGCCTGCCCGCCCTCACCTCCCACTGGCCCTCTCTGCCACACCTGCTCGCCTGAAAGTCAAGGCCCCTGGCCCACCCTCCTCCCGCCGCCCTCACCTCTCCCGGCTGGCCTCCGCCTCGCTCGCCGACTGAAGCCACTGCGCCATCCGCTGGGCCCTCCCGCCTGAGGCTCCAGCCGCTCACGGCGCTGAGCCGTTCACTGCCATGGCGCCTCCAACCGCCCCAGCGGCCCCCTCCGTCGCCAGGACCCCGGCCCGCATCACATCCTCTCGCCGGACCGACCCCTCCAGCGGCGCGTCGCCACTCGCCACTCGAAGCCCGCCCGGTTCCACTCAAAACTCGCCTTCAACCACAAGATCTTCCCGGAGCCGAACGCGATTTTCCTCGGTAACCAAGTTCTCCGTCATGGCACACCAAGGTCTCCTAGTGCCGAGCCCCGAGCCCGACTTCGACAATCAAGACCGCGGAAAAACCGACAAGATCGCCGTCATGGAACCGAACGCCGGTACGCCGATGCGAAATACGCCAAGGACTACCTCGTGGACCCGAAGGCCGAACCCCTCGGACGTCAAGCTCTGCCTTCCGGACCCGAAGACCCTGAGGTCGAACCTCGTTGAACCCCAAGGGAACCTCAAGACCTTCCGGCGCCGTACCAAGATTCCCGGAAAAACCCCGTCACCGAACAAGACCGCCGTCGACAATTGAAGCCGGCACCCTTCAAGATCTTCTTCCCGTTACGACAAGACCGCCTCACGGACCCGAGGCTCGATCCACAAGATCGATCCGAAACGCCGAGCGCCCCAGACACCAGTTCTTCATCCCGGACGCTATGACCGTCGACAAGAATCCCGGACACGGATGCCAAGATCATCGGCATGAGATCGAGACCCCGGACCCGAAGCCCGCGAATGCGACAAGAACGACCCCAGTACTCCAAGAACGTTCCCGCGAGACCGCTCCGTCGAACCCTAGACCCCGGACCCCGAACCCCGGAACCCCAAGATCGTCGAGCCCCCTCTAATGTGTGACCCTTTTCCTCGAACCCTATTTTACAACATAATAACAATTGTTGCATATTTAATTGGTCATGCATGCATACATTCATGTGGTTTGGGGGCCTTATGCCGATTCACCGAATAATTAAATATGGGGCCCATATGCGGGCAAATCTAGCCTTATATTGGCCTCATTTAAATTTGTGTAGCGAACCCGATAATATCTTCTACCGTGTTAAACAACATTTAAATTGCGGGGTTCTAAACAACTTGAACCATTTAACTAACTGTCGGAACCCCGGTTCCGCTTAATATGACCTAATTGCATCGCACCTTTGCCATTACATTCATCATACATGCATCATGCCGATCTTCTGCCGTTGTATTAAATATTGCATCCGGCGTTTCTTCTAGTGTTTTGCTTCTTCGCGGATAAGGCCGTTGAGTTGATGTGAGCTTCGCCCCGATCTTCGGATGAACCCTTCGACAATGTTTTCAGGCGAGCATCTCCCTCTTTCTACCTATCTTACTTTTATAGTATTTACTTCTCTCCTGTTGATCTATTGCTATCTGTGTTGCGATGCTTTAGTTTCCGTACCTGTGATATCCCTTGCAGCCCTATATTGCCTTGGACACATCCTATTACCTGTTGTGTGGTAGCTAGTTGGGCCCGCGTGTCGTAGTCGCTATATTGCTTATTTGTGTGTCGTCATATGCCACGATTCTTGATGTATTGCCGCATGTTGATGTTGGAGATGATTCTAGTTTTACTTATCGTCACTTTAATTTCGTTTAACAACTAAAATTGAAATAAGCGAGGCATCGGTGGGTGATAGATAATATTTGGTTTCGACGCCCACTTGTGTCCCGTAAGACCCCGAGTACTTGATACCTGTTCCTTGATTTTTGCGCTACCCACATCCGGAGGTATATGGGACCCCTGAACGAGCTTGATTCACTTATTTCTTGGGGCCACAAACTAGTTTGAGGTTTTATTTACGATCCTGTACTTATGCCATGTTTACGCTTTATTTACGATTGTCAGAGGTACATCAGTCTTGCTTAGGATCGGGACACGATTCGCGGTGTCGACAAGCCCCGTTTGGGGTTCCCGATGCTCACCAGTATACCCAAACCTTGAGGCCTCGAGCTTGCTTACTGCGGATTCTACTTAAGGGTGGCCTGAAATATTTCTCAATCTGTGATTGTTCAAGTGAAAGCCTCGTTGGGTTTTGATTTGGTTTTTCCGAGGTTGATCGAGCGTGTGTTGCTATTGGTGCACCCCGGCCGGGTTAAAACTTTCTGAAAGCCGTGTCCGCGGATATGGACGACTTGGAGCACAGTATCTCGATCATAGACAAGCATAACTAAAGTTTATTGTTATCAATTTGACTTATAATGACTAGTAATCAGCTTCACTATAACGGAATGGCTAATAATACTGCCCACAATTGCTTGCTTGGATTGTCGCTTGCGACCATTGCACCTGACTAGTAAGTATTGCAACTACAACGAAATGGCTGAATAAAAGTACCAACCACTGCTGGGTTTAGGGTTTATCTCATGCTATCTGTACCTGATTAGTAATTGCTGCAACTATCACAGAATGGTTAACTAAAAGTGCCCACTGTTTACTTTATCAGGACGATTATCTAAACCTGACTAGTAAAGTGCCGCAACTATAACTGAATAAATAAAACTGCCAACTGTGTGAGTTCCTCGGTTGACTTCCTCGAGTGGTCTCGAGGGGGAAATGCCAGGATGGGTTTGTCTGGTGATAGCTTCAGGATGGATCCGGATAGGTCATTCTCACCCCCTCTGATAACCGCCAGTTGTATCGAGTCTCTATAGGTTGTTTAGTGCATGCTGCCGCTGCCGCTTCAGTCCACCATACCTATGTAGGCGAGGACCGCCGAATTCTAGCCTCGCTGTCTTGGCCTCGATCTTGACGCTCTTTCTTTGTTTTCTGCTTTGCCCTTTGTCGGCACCCCTTTTGTTAAGCAGGTTTTGAGATTGACGCCGTTAGCAGGGTTACCCTTCCGGCTTGGCCTGGGCAGGGTTATGGACGCCATTGGTTATTCTTCAGGGCTCTTAGCCCCATTTGCTTCTTGTCCGTAGTCGGACGCTCTACCGTTTTCAAGGTGATTTGGATCTTGTATAATATATCTGTATTCTTGACTCTTTGAGTCGCTGTTATATATATCTGTTCTGTGGGTCCCATCGAGGACTGTTGTGTGATGTTATTACTTCGTTTTCCACCCGCACGAAAGTGCTTGGTGGGCACCTTTGAATCGTTTCTATGCGGGTTTGGTGAATTTTGCCCAAACTTGCATAGGTCCGATTCTGAGGGTGTTACAGAGTGGTATCAGAGCTCGTGTTGCGATACCCACAAGTCCAAAGTAGGATAACCTAGCTAACGGCCGAAGTAGAGTGTCCAAAACTATTTTGCAAAATCGGTTGGATCGTTCTGGTTAGGTCTGATTTTACTCCTTATCCCTCTGCTAGTCTCCTCTTACCTCGACGTGTTTTGGATCCGCTCTCTTCTCTCTCTTCGAGTCCAGGAATTCTCGTGGTTGGGTTTCCGTCGTACCTTCAGGGCTTCGTTTTCCCCTTTTGTAACGGAGGTGCTACGATCATCAATCTGCAGCTGGTCTGTTGTGCCCTTCATTCGATCCTTTGTTCTTGAGCTCCGTATCCATGTGTGTTCCTTGCTGGATATCAGTGTCGTTGAAAAACATATGAGAAGGACGAGTTTTGGTGAAGTTGGAGTCGACCTTGAGCACGTGTTGTTCATGCCAATGGAACCACCGAAACCTAATCGGTGTGTCTTTCATACGATTTCTTGGCAATACTCCTTGTTTCCGAACCCCGCTTGTCGAGATCTTCAGTCTAATTCCGAGAGTTGGATGCTTAATCCGCTTATTCGTGTGCAGAGTAATGGTTTGAGAGTGGGATGGAGTAGCTACCCTACCACTGCTCTTATCATTCACTCTTGTATGTCGAATCAGTGGATCCAGCAATTTACTCCGTCCACGGAAGTTAGGGGTGGCTTGATTTGTGATACCTCTACCTCCGACCTTTTGTTTCCGGAGTTCCCCCGACGATCACGGACAACGACCTCTTGTTAGTGGTGTCGCGAGGATCTACACGAAGCGAGAAGACGCAGGTCGCCGACCTTCCTTCCGGTACCATGAGGCGGATCTCGAGGGCGAGATCCATTGTTAGTGGTGTCGAATTGTGGCATCCCGCAAAACCACTACTAGAAAATCGCGTTGAATTTGTGCATTGCATCGTCATCATCATGCATTGTTTGCCAAAACTATTTTCGAAAACCCCGATTTGTTTTCCAAACGCCCCATTCTTATTCAAACGCCGAAACGGGTCCCGAATATTTTGTTTTGGCGCTATTGGTTTGCACGGCCCGTTTAGAATAAATAAAATTTAAATTATTTTAATAGGCGGTCGAGCGGCCGATTGACCCATCAGCCGTAAATAAAATCGGTCCTTCCACCTGCCCCATCTAATCCTAAACTCACCCAATTATCTACCCACACACCCAAGCCACCTCACCCTACCCAATAACATCCTGCCACCTCACCTCTCCCTAACCTCACCCAATCCCCACCGCCACGTGCCAATTCCCTCCCTCACACCTCTCGGCCATCCACCCACTCGGCCGTACCACTCACGCACTACACGCACTAACGCGCACCACCTGGAACCGACCCTGCGCTGGCCCCGCCCCTCTGGGTCCCACCTCCCCAGGACCCACGTCCAACCACCCTCCCACTGTTCCTCTTCCTCGAGCCCCTCCCGTTCTCCTCTCTCTCCTGCAGGCTCCTCTCACCACCGCCAGCCACCTCGCCACGCCTCACCGCACCGCACTGACCCAGACCTCCCCTCTCCTGCCGGCCACCCCAGACCTCCCTTCCTCGCCATGAGTCCTCCGCCTGCTTAGCCTAGCTCGCCCCTCACCTCCACCGCCCCCAGCTCGCCTCTCGACCTCGCTCCAGCCTCACGCCGCCTCTTCCATGAGTCCCGGCCAGCGCCTCCGAGCAGCCCGCGCCCCCTCGCCTCCACCGCCTCCCTCCGGCCCGGCGCACCCTGCTCGCCTCGCGCCTCTCAAGCGCCACCTCCTCGCCGCGCCTCGGCGTTGCGCTGGCCGCCACCACCGCCATGCCCGTCCGCCCTCCGGCCCGGCGACCCGTGGCGCCCGTCCGCCACGCCGCCGCCCGCGAGACCGCGCCCGCCCTCTCGCTGGCCGAGCCACGCCCATGGCGCCTCCAACGCCCCAGCCCCTCCGTCGCCAGGACCCGCCGCATCACATCCTCTCACGGACCGACCCCTCCAGCGGCGTGCGCCCTGCCACTCGCCTCGGCGCCGCCCGGCCCACTTCGAAACTACGCTGCTTCAACCACAAGATCTTCCCGAGACGCGATTTTCCTCGGTAACCAAGTTCTCCGTCATGGCACACCAAGGTCTCCTAGTGCCGAGCCCGAGCCCGACAATCAAGACCGCGGAAAACCGACAAGATCGCCGTCATGGAACCGAACGCCCGATGCGAAATCGCCAGGACTACCTCGTGGACCCGAGGCGAACCCTCGGACGTCAAGCTCGCCTTCCGGACAAGACCGAGGTCGAACCTCGTTGAACCCGAAGGGAACCTCAAGACCTTCCGGCGCCGTACCAAGATTCCCGGAAAAACCCCGTCACCGAACAAGACCGCCGTCGACAATTGAAGCCGGCACCCTTCAAGATCTTCTTCCCGTTACGACAAGACCGCCTCACGGACCCGAGGCTCGATCCACAAGATCGATCCGAAACGCCGAGCGCCCCAGACACCAGTTCTTCATCCCGGACGCTATGACCGTCGACAAGAATCCCGGACACGGATGCCAAGATCATCGGCATGAGATCGAGACCCCGGACCCGAAGCCCGCGAATGCGACAAGAACGACCCCAGTACTCCAAGAACGTTCCCGCGAGACCGCTCCGTCGAACCCTAGACCCCGGACCCCGAACCCCGGAACCCCAAGATCGTCGAGCCCCCTCTAATGTGTGACCCTTTTCCTCGAACCCTATTTTACAACATAATAACAATTGTTGCATATTTAATTGGTCATGCATGCATACATTCATGTGGTTTGGGGGCCTTATGCCGATTCACCGAATAATTAAATATGGGGCCCATATGCGGGCAAATCTAGCCTTATATTGGCCTCATTTAAATTTGTAGCGAACCGATAATATCTTCTACCGTGTTAAACAACATTTAAATTGCGGGGTTCTAAACAACGAACCATTTAACTAACTGCCGGAACCCGGTTCCGCTTAATATGACCTAATTGCATCGCTCTTTGCCATTACATTCATCATACATGCATCATGCCGATCTTCTGCCGTTGTATTAAATATTGCATCCGGCGTTTCTTCTAGTGTTTTGCTTCTTCGCGGATAAGGCCGTTGAGTTGATGTGAGCTTCGCCCCGATCTTCGGATGAACCCTTCGACAATGTTTTCAGGCGAGCATCTCCCTCTTTCTACCTATCTTACTTTTATAGTATTTACTTCTCTCCTGTTGATCTATTGCTATCTGTGTTGCGATGCTTTAGTTTCCGTACCTGTGATATCCCTTGCAGCCCTATATTGCCTTGGACACATCCTATTACCTGTTGTGTGGTAGCTAGTTGGGCCCGCGTGTCGTAGTCGCTTGCTATATTGCTGTTGTGTGTCGTCATATGCCACAGTTGCTGATGTATTGCCGCATGTTGATGTTGGAGATGATTCTAGTTTTACTTATCGTCACTTTAATTTCTGTTTAACAACTAAAATTGAAATAAGCAGAGGCATCGGTGGGTGATAGATAATATTTGGTTTCCGAACGCCCACTTGTGTCCCGTAAGACCCCGAGTACTTGATACCTGTTCCTTGATTTTTGCGCGCTACCCACATCCGGGAGGTATATGGGACCCCCCTGAACCAGAGCTTGATTCAGACTTATTTCTTGGGGCCACAAACTAGTTTGAGGTTTTATTTACGATCCTGTACTTATGCCATGTTTACCGCTTTATTTACGATTGTGCAGGTATGCACCTTTGTCTTGTTAGGATCGGGACACGATTCCGCGGTGTCGACAAGCCCCGTTTGGGGTTCCCAGTCGTTCACAGCCGTATACCCAGCACCTTGAGGCCGCCTCGGAGCTTGCTTACTCCGTTGCGGATTCTACTTAAGGTGGCCTGAAATATTTCGAATCCTGTGATTGTTCGTGAAAGCCTCGTTGGGTTTTGATTTGGTTTTTCCGAGGTTGATCGGCGTGTGTTGCTATTGGTGCACCCGGCGGGTTAAAACTTTCAAAGCCGTGTCGCGGATATGGGCGACTTGGAGACGATATCTCGATCATAGACAAGCATAACTAAAGTTTATTGTTATCAATTTGACTTATAATGACTAGTAATCAGCTTCACTATAACGGAATGGCTAATAATCGCCCACAATTGCTTGCTTGGATTGTCGCTTGCGACCATTGTACCTGACTAGTAAGTATTGCAACTACAACGAAATGGCTGAATAAAAGTACCAACAACTGCTGGGTTTTGGGTTTATCTCATGCTATCTGTACCTGATTAGTAATTGCTGCAACTATCACAGAATGGTTAACTAAAAGTGCCCACTGTTTACTTTATCGGCGATTATCTAAACGACTAGTAAAGTGCCGCAACTATAAGCGAATAAATAAAGCGCCAGCGTGAGTTCCTCGGTTGACTTCCTCGAGTGGTCTCGAGGGGGAAATGCCAGGATGGGTTTGTCTGGTGATAGCTTCAGGATGGATCCGGATAGGTCATTCTCACCCCCTCTGATAACCGCCAGTTGTATCGAGTCTCTATAGGTTGTTTAGTGCATCTTTGCCATGCCGCTTGATCCACCATACCTATGTGGCGAGGGCCTTTCTAGCCTCATGGTGTCTTGGCCTCGATCTTGGCGCTCTTTCTTTGTTTCTGCTTTGCCCTTTGTCGGCACCCTTTTGTTAGCGGGTTTTGAGATTGGCCGTTAGCGGGGTTACCCTTCGGCTTGGCTGGCAGGGTTATGGCGCCATTGGTTATTCTTGGGGCTCTTAGCCCCATTTGCTTCTTGTCCGTAGTCGGACGCTCTACCGTTTTCAAGGTGATTTGGATCTTGTATAATATATCGTATTCTTGACTCTTTGAGTCATTATATATATCTGTGGGTCCCATCGAGGACTGTTGTGTGATGTTATTGCCGTTTTCCACCCATGCGAAAGTGCTTGGTGAGCACCTTTGAATCGTTTCTATGCGGGTTTGGTGAATTTTGCCCAAACTTGCAGGTCGATCCCAGGGTGTTACACCCCCCCTCACATCAAACCCGGTGGGGCAAGCCACCTCACCCCTCTCCCTCTTCCCCCCAATCCCAGCTTGCCACGTGGCCTCCCTCCTCTCTCCCCTCCCTCCTCTCTCTCTCCAACTACCCCCACACAACTCCCACCTTGCCCACACACCTGCCTTGGCCCACCTCCACCATTGCCCCGACACCATGGTCCCACCCGTGGACCCGTCCCCCAGCCCTACGACCCACTCCCAGGCTGCTCCCTGTGCGTCTTCTACCTCACGCCCGCGTGCCCGCTTCTCTCCCCACGCCCTCCCAGCCTTGCGCCCGCTGCGTCTCGCCGGCGCCTTGCCTCGCCTCGCCGCCTCCGGCCGCCACCAGCTCCGCTCGCCGACTCCTCCCGAGCTCACGCCCCTCCGCGTCCGTCGCCGCCCTTGCCGGGCTCGCCGCCGCCTATCACCGTCTCCCTCCACGCGACCCGGCAGCCCTCACTAGGCAACCCAAGGGTCCCTCTCCCTCCTCTCCGTCTCGGCAGCGGCGGCGGCCTCGCCTTTCGTCCTCATGCCCAGCGACCCTCGCCTCACCACCGCCCTTCTCCGACCTCGCCTTGCCAGCCCGCTCCCCTCAAGCTCGCCGCGGACCGGCCCGACCGGCGTCTGCAGCCGCCGTTCGCGTCCGCCGTTTCGCCCTGCGGCGGCGCCCGCCCTCGCCGGCGAGCGCGCCCGCGCAGCCTCCTCTCGCCCAGGCCACCCGAGCGAGCCCTCCGCCTGCTGCGACTCCCTCAGCGCCTCCGGGCCCCGAGCTCCGGCCGGCCCGTCCCCTCCATGAGCTCCGCGCCGCCTTAAAACTCCTCCGACAGTCGCTCTGGGCCGCCCTCGTCGCCTTCCCGGCCGTCGCCCGCCTCGGCGGGCACAGGCGCCCGCTTCGCCGCGCCCGCCGCCCTCGCCTTGTCGTCAAGCTCCGCCCCGCGTCCCGGCCCGCTCCCTCCTCGCGCCCGTCGCCAAGGCGTCCCGTCGTCGTCGGTCCTAGGGCCCCAGCGGGACCTCGGCGCCTCGTGGCTCGACCGCACCGCCTCACGCCGCCCTCGCCTTTCTTGATCACGTGGTGCGTTCAAGATGCCAAAGCGACACGGGATGAGAACCAAAGTCCACACAAGACCGTTCCGTTGAGGCGGGAACCCTTCAAGTTGATTGCGACAGCGAGCTCGAACGACAAGCGAGTGGAACCCGAGTACCGTCGCGGAAACTAGGCGATGGCGCCAAGTCGACAAGATCTACCTCACGGGCGGCGAACCACGGACCCGATGAACCATGATCTACGCTCTGAGCAGCAAGCCCTCGGTGAAACCAACAAGACCTACCGCTGGGCCAAGATAGTCAATCGGATCCGAGGACACGAGACCCCGGTCGACAAGTGCTTCATCGCGGACGCCAAGACCGACCCGATCTGGGGCCGACAAGATCGGCCCGACACAGGTGGATCCGGAGACGCCAAGTACATCTTCCGGCCGGGGCATAAGATCTGCCCGTTACCGAAACGAGCGATCCGTCGAGACCGATCCGTCGAACCACGGACCACGAGACGGACCCGACCCGAAACCCAAGATCGCCGAACCATAATGTGTGAACCCCTTCCCGAAACCTATTTTATAATATCATACAACTTGTCGCATCTTAATTTTTCATGCATGCATCCTTGTCTGTGGTTTGAGGGCCTTATGCCGATTCACCTAATTAAATATGGGGCCCATATGCGAGCAAATCTAGCCTTATATTGGCCTCATTTAAATTTGTGTAGCGAACCGGTGATATATTCTTGCCATGTTAATACAACATTTAAATTGCGGGGGTTCTAAACAACTTGAACCATTTAATTAAATGTCGGGACCCTGGTTCCGCTTAATATGATCTAATTGCATCGCACCTTTGCCATGTCATACATCATACATGCATCATGCCCGATCTTTTGCCGTAGTATTAAATAGTGCATCCGGTGTTTATTCTAGTGTTTTGCTTCTTCACGGATAAGGCCGTTGAGTTGATGTGAGCTTCGCCCGATCTTCGGATGAACCCTTCGGCAATGTTTTCAGGCGAGCATCTCCCCCTTTCTACCTATCTTACTTTTATAGTCTTTATTCCCTCCTGTTGATCTATTGCTATCTGTGTTGCGATGCTTTAGTTTCCGTACCTGTGATATACCGTGCAGCCCTATATTGCCTTGGACACATCCTATTCCCTGTTGTTTGGTAGCTAGTTGAACTTGCGCGTCGTAGTCGCTTGCTCAAGTGCTGTTGTGTGTCGTCAAATGCCACAGTTTTTGGAGCCTTGCCGCATGTTGATGTTGGAGATGATCTTAGTTTTACTTATTGTTCACTTTAATTCATGTTTAACAACTAAAATTGAAATAAGCAGAGGCATCGGTGGGTGATAGATAATATTTGGTTTCGAGCATACTTGTGTCCGTAAGACCCGAGTACTTGATACATGTTCCTTGATTTATCGCGCTATCCACATCCGAGGTATATGGGACCCCACGAGCGAGCTTGATTCAGTCTTATTTCTTGGGGCCACAAACTAGTTTGAGGTTTTATTCGATCTGTACTTATGCCATGCTACTTATGTATTTAATTTGTGCGAGGAGCACCTTTGTCTTTATTTAGGTAAGCGGAGTGATTACGCGTATCGACACCGAGTTTTCGGGTTCCCGATCGCTTCTGACCATTGGCGCAAACCTTGAGTCCGTCTCGAAGCTTGCTTACCGTTCTTGGGTAGACTCAAGGGTGGCCCTGAAATATTTCTGAATCTGTGATTGTTCGGTTGTGAAAGCCTCGTTGGGTTTTGAGTTGGTTTTTAGGGTTGATCGGCGTGTGTTGCTATTGGTGCACCCGGCGGGTAAAACTTTCTGAAAGCCGTGTCCGCGGATATGGACGACTTGGAGCACAGTATCTTGATCATAGACAAGCATAACTAAAGTTTATTGTTATAAATTTGACTTTATAATGACTAGTAATCAGCTTCACTATAATGGAATGGCTAATTAATACTGCCCACAACTACTTGTTTGGGAGTGTAAACTGCGACCATTGTACTGACTAGTAAGTATTACCTTCTAGCGGAATGGTGATTAAAAGAACCAACAAGCTGCTGGGTTTTGGGTTTATCTCATGCTATCATGTCGATTAGTAATTGTTGCAACTATAACGGAATGGTTAACTAAAAGTGCCTTGCTTACTTTATCGGGCGATTATCTAAACGACTAGTAAAGTGCAACTATAATGAATAAGTAAAGCGCCAGCTGTGAGTTCCTCGGTTGACTTCCTCGGCGGTCTCGAGAAAGCGCCCGAGATGGGTTTGTTTGATGATAGTATCGAGTTGGATCCGAATAGGTCTTTCTTAACCCTCTCGATAGCGCGATTATATCGAGTCTCTATAGGTTGTTTAGTGCATCTTTGCGCTTGATCCACCATACCTATGTGGCGAGGACCGGAATTCTAGCCTCGCCGTGTCTTGGCCTCGATCTTGGCTCCTTCTTTTTCCTTTGCCCTTTGTCGGCACCTTTTGTTAAGCGGTTTTGAGATCGGCGTCGTTAGCGGGGTTACCCTTCGGCTTGGCTGGCGGGGTTATGGGCGCCATTGGTTATTCTTCGGGCTCTTAGCCCCATTTGCATCTTGTCCGTGGCGCTATATCGTTCTCAAGGTGATTTGGATCTTTGTACCTTATATGTATTCTTGACTCTTTGAGTCATTTGTTATATATATACATGGGTCCCATCGAGGACTGTTGTGTAATGTTATTACTTCGTTTTCCACCCGCACGAAAGTGCCTGGTGGGCACCTTTGAATCGTTTCTATGCGGGTTTGGCGAATTTTGCTCAAACTTGCATAGGTCCGATTCTGAGGGTGTTACAGGTTGGCAAGAGAATTGTGCTACCACGAACTTTTCCTGGTGGTGATCGAGACATGCAGCGAAGATTTCTTGACGCGATGGAGATAGTACAGCGTTTTGGGAAGCCTGATTACTTCATCACGATGACTTGCAACCCTCACTAGGAGGAGATTACATCCAGACTTGAACCTGGGCAAACGCCACAAGACCGTCCAGACCTTGTGGCTAGAGTATACAGGGCCAAATTGCGAAGTATAAAAGAACTCTTGGTTCAGAAAAAGTACTTCGGTGAGGTAGCTGCATATGTCCATGTTACTGAGTTCCAAAAGAGGGGGTTGCCACATGAGCACATGCTTCTGATCATGCGCTCGGATAGCAAGCTAACAAACCCAGACGAATACGACAAGGTGATATCAGCAGAAATCCCGGACAAGGAAAAGTACCCTATATTGCATGATCTAGTGATCAAACATATGCTACATGGACCATGTGGTGCTCTCAAGAAAAAATGTCCTTGCATGATAGATGGTGAATGTCGATTTCGCTATCCTCGACAGTTTTGTGATGCCACGCAACAAGGAAAGGACTCATATCCTATCTATAGGAGGAGGGCTGATGGTCGTCAAGTTAAGGTCAGAGGAGCAGAGCTAGATAATAGATGGGTTGTCCCATACAACCCTGGTCTTCTTATGTTGTACAATTGTCACATCAATGTTGAAGCTTGCTCTAGCATCAAAGCAGTTAAGTATTTATTCAAGTACATATATAAAGGGCATGATCGTGCATCGTTCTCAGTCGATCCAACATCAGATAATGATGGTGGAGTAATCAATGAGATCAAATAGTACAGGGATGCTAGGTTTGTGGGACCACAAGAGTCTATCTATCGAATTTGCGCTTTTCTAATGTATAGTGTCTTTCCCGCTGTTCTCCAACTTCAGCTTCATTTGGAAAATATGCAGACTATCGCTTTTAAAGAGGTTGATAATATAGAGGACGTCGTCAATCGGCCCTCTTCTTCCAGTACCATGCTCACTGAATATTTCAAGATGAACCAGGTAGATCCTTATGCTAGGAACTTCTTATACAAAGAGTTTCCAGAATTCTATAGGTGGATTAAGCGTACAAAGAAGTGGCAGAGAAGAAAACTAAGGGTCCGGGGGCAGGTTGGAAGAATTGTGTATGCGCATCCGGCTGACGATGAGAGGTACTTTTTAAGAGTGCTCATGAATCATGTCAGAGGTGCAACATCATATGAGGATTTGAAAATGGTGCATGGCAAGGCTTGCTCGACTTTCAGAGAATCATGCGAGAAAAGAGGTCTCATAGAGGCCGACATGTCCCTTGATGATTGCCTAACTGAGGCTGCTACTTTCCAGATGCCATATGCTCTAAGAAGGCTATTCGCAACTATTCTGGTGTTCTGTGAGGTGACAAACATCCGATCATTGTGGGAGAAGCACCTCGCTTCGATGTCCGAGGACTATCATTGTAACCAACCCAACCAGTCCGCACTAGAGCAGATGGTCCTAAGAGACATTAGGGATCTGGTGCATTCGATGGGGAAGGATATTAAAAGTTATGGCCTTCCAGATTTGGATCCTGTTGATGATGTGTATTCCAACGGTTACTCAAGAGAGGTTCGAGAGGAGTTATCGGTCATATTTGACAAAGCTGATGAAAATTTGTTTACATCTCTTAACAAAGAGCAGCATGCTGGTTTTGAAGAAATCCTCTCTCATGTCATCGACAACAGGAGCCGGATTTTCTTTGTCGATGGTCTGGGTGGCACGGGGAAGACGTATTTGTACAAGTCACTCCTTGATAAGGTTCGTTCCCTTGGACAAATAGCTATTGCAACGGCAACATCTGGTATAGCAGCATCGATTATGCCTGGTGGACGCACCGCCAACACCAGGTTCAAAATTCCAATTAGGCTCACGGAGAGCAGCATGTGCAATTTCACCAAGCAGAGCGGTACTGCAGAGCTGCTCCGTAGGGCATCATTGATAATCTGGGATGAAGTTGCCATGACAAAATGTCAAACAGTTGAGACACTTGATAGGTCCCTACAAGACATCATGGGGTGTGATTTGCCTTTTGGTGGGAAGGTTGTGGTATTTGGAGGAGATTTTAGGCAGGTCCTTCCCGTGGTGACACGTGGGACAAGAGCGCAAATCACTGATGCTACGCTACAGAGATCTTATTTATGGGAGAAGATTAGGAAGATACGCTTCAAACGTAATATGAGGGCACAAACCGACCAGTGGTTCTCCAGTTACCTCCTGAGAATTGGCGATGGAACAGAAGAGACGATTGGTGGCGATTATGTGCGTCTTCCGGATGATATTGTTATTCCTTACTCTCCCACCGATGAACCAGTGAACAAGCTTATTGAAGAAGTCTTCCCGTCGCTTCATGAGAACGCCGCATCTGGATCGTATATGAGCGCACGCGCCATTCTTTCAACCAAGAATGAAAATGTGGACAATCTGAATACTAAGATGATTGAAAGGTTTCCTGGCCAAGAAAAGATATATTATAGCTTTGACTCTGTTGAGGATGATGCCCGCAATAACTACCCAATTGACTATCTAAACTCCATCACTCCGAATGGCCTACTGTAGCACCCCGGGTAAAACCACTACTAGAAAATCGCCTGTAGTTTATATTTTGTGCATCATCATGACATCATGCATAAATTTCACTAAAACTATTCTTGAAAAGCCCTATTTTATTTTCTACAAATAGCCTCTCTTTATTTCAAATATCAAACCCCGGGCTTGTTCGGAGTATTTTATTTGTCTAAGCACATATTTAAAAATGTTTTACTTTAAAAGAAAATAAATAAAAACCTATTTTTTTAGGGGAGGCAGCCCGGCCCGTAGGCCAGGCCACCTACTACCCCAGCTGGCCCAGCCCGTTTTGACCAAACCAACCAGCCAAACCCTAGCCCTAACCAGATCCCACCTAACCCTACCCATCTCTCTACCCCGCCGCCGCTAGCAGACAGCACGCGTGCGCTCACCCTTGCTGCGACCCACCTCCTCTTCTCCCACCTGCCCACCCGCGTGGCCCCACCACCCGGTCCACCCGCTCGTCACGATCCCATCTTCCTCCCCGAGCCGCACACCCCTATTGCCCGACGCCCTGCCGTCCTCGCTGCCTCCCTTTCCCGTGCGCCTCTGGCTGCCACCAGTGACCACCGCCGCCGCTGCAGTCGAGCCCGTCTCCCAAGCTCCGCCCGGCCTCCTCCGTCCCCTTCCCCGGCGTCCTCTCCCCGTCCGGCCACGCAAGTGCTGTCGGAGCTCCTCGGCCCCGCTCACGCCATCGCAGGCACCGGCCGCCTCCTGCCGTCCTCTGGCCAGCGCGCTGGCTGCGCCTTCTCCCGTGTCCGCCGTCGCCCTCTCTATGCTGCTCCATGGCCGCCGCCCCACCTCTTCCGTGGTACCCGGCCTTCCTCGTCGGCCCCGCTGCCCAGGTCCTCCACGGCGCCGCCCGCGCCCCCCCAGCTCTGGCCCACGCCTCCCGCTGAGCTCTGCCGCCTCCGACCGCCTCTGCAAGCCGTCGCCCGTCTTCTCCGAGCAGGCACTTCCGCGCCGCCGTCGGCCACTGCGTTTGCCGTGCCTTGCCGTCATCGCGCCTCCTCCCGCTTGAGGCATTGCTCGCCATTCCTCTCTATGCCGTGAGCCCGGCATCCTCTGTCTCCATCGGCCAAGACCAGCCCGAGTGCGTCGTCAGTGTTTTTGTTCGTCCGATGTTGCTGTCCTCAAGTCGTGCGGCCTCACGCTGCTACAGCTCCAGGTCCACCTCCTGGCGACTGGCCACGTTCAGGCCATCTCGAGCAAATCTTCCTGGTGCAAATCCTTGTGTTGATGTGGTTCCGGTGTTCAGTGTGGTAACATTGTGTTGCCGAGAGAAGGTGTGTTGATGTTGACCCGGTTGTTCGAAGCTTCGTGATGGACAAGATTGATGAGCATTTTGACAAGACCTACGGTACCACGCGGGTACCCAAGACCGATGGTTGAAGCGAAGCCGAAGAACTACGTCGCACCGGATATCTCGCCAAGACCGTCATCGATGGCAAGTCTGAACCTTTAGGCCGTTGAGGTGGAAACCTAGGACCTCCGAAGCCGAGGCCTCAAGATCTTCTTCACGGACCTGAAGACCACGGATGCGACAAGTTCTCCTTCCCGGATGCGAGCCCCGGATCCAAAGGCCGCCAAGTCCTTCCCGGATGCGAGATCGATCCCCGTCGAACCCTGAGTCCGATCCCGAACCCTCCGGAACCCCCAAGATCTTCGACCCTAATGTGTGACCCCTTTCTCGAGCCCTATTTTTATAAATGTAATATCAAATTGTTGCATATTTAATTGTCATACTCGCCTACATAATGTGGTTGTTGGGGGTATTTAGGCGTTTCACCTAAATTAAATATGGAGTGTTTATGCGGGATATCTGCGTCTCATTCCGAACTCCATTTAAATTGGTGTAGCGAACCGATGCCATGTTTTGTCCTGTTAAGACAACAATTAAATTGCAGGGTATCTAAATAACATGAACCTATTAATTAGTTGTCGGGACCCTGTTTCCGCTTAATATTGCCTAATTGCATCGCATGCCTGCCATATCATACATCATACATGCATCATGCCCGATCTTCTGCCGTAGTATTAAATAGTGCATCCGGTGTTTCTTCTAGTGTTTGCTTCTTCGCGGATTATGCCGATGAGTTGATGCGAGTGTCGACCCGATCTTCGGATGAACCTTCGGCAATGTTTTCAGGCGAGCATCCCTTCCCCTTCTACCTATTTTGCATTTATAGTCTTTATTTCCTCCTGTTGATCTATTGCTATCTGTGTTGCGATGCTCTAGTTTCGTGCAGTGATATCCCTTGCAGCCTTATATTGCCTTGGACACATCCTATTACTGTTGTTTGGTAGATAGTTGGACTTATGGCGCGTGATCGCTTGCTCAAATGTTGTTGCGTGTCGTCGATTACCACGATTGTTGGAGTATTGCCGCATGTTTAATGTTGGAGATGATCATGGCTTTAAATCTTTTAATAACTAAAATTGAAGTAGGTAAATAATGCGAGAGGCAATTGGGCAATAGATGTTATTTGGTTGTTAACCGTCCACTTGTGTCCGTGGGACCCGAGTTCTTGACACTGTTCGAGATCGGTAGCTAACCACGGGTGGGCTGTATGGGCACCCCATCGATTAGTACCTGATTTCAAAATCTTGTCTGGGGCCACAATTAGTTTGGGGCTTTATTACTATCATGCTTATGCCATGCTTTCTTGCTTAATTTAAATTGTGCAATCTTTTTGTCTTGTTTAGGATCGTGACACGTTTTCACTGTATCGACAAGCCCAGTCATCTTTTCGGGTTCCCAATCGTTTACAGCCGTCTACACAAACCCTGAGTCCGTCTCGGAGACCGGCCGATGTGGCATCCCGCAAAACCACTACTAGAAAATCGCGTTGAATTTGTGCATTGCATCGTCATCATCATGCATTGTTTGCTTAAAACTATTTTCGCAAAGCCCGTTTGGTTTTCTAAAAACACCCCATCTTTAATCAAATATCAAACCCCGGGTCCCCGGATTATTTTTGTGTGTCTGATATCGGTTTGCAAACGGTGTTTGTAAAACAAATAAAAATATTTATTATTTTAGTGGGGGCGATCGAGCGGGCGAATGACGACGACCACCCGAGAAAATATAATCGGTCCACCCTTATTCCTAAACCTACCAACTAATCTACCCACACCCTTTGGCCACATCACCCCCAATCCCCTAGTGACACCTCACCCTCTCTCCCTCTACCCAACCGAGGCGCCACCTCGGCAGCCACAGCCTCTCTCTCTCTTCCCACTCCCTCCTGAGCCCACGGCCCCACCTAACCCTGCCCCACCACTCACACCCCAACTCCCACACACCCACACACCCACGCCTTACGCCCACGATGGGCCCAGCCCCACGCTTGGACCCACCCCCACCTACCGCCCTCCTCCCGTGGCTCTCTTCCTCCCTCGCTTCCTTGACGCCTTGGCCAGCCACCAGATCCATCCTCGCCGCCTCCTCTTTCTCCTTCAAGACGCGAAACCCGCCCCGCCTTCTGTGCGCCGCCTCAAGGCCGTCGTCGCCGTCTCCGGCCGTCTCCATGGGCCGCCCGCCCTGCGCCACGTGTCCGTCCTCCTCTGTCCCCTCTCCGCCTCTGCCGCCATGGCGGTTCCGCTCCGCCGCCGCCGGACCTCTCTCAAGGCGGTTCCGCTTCCGCCCGCCTCCACGCCACCATCGCCCACACTCGCCGGGCCCCTCTCCTCCGCCTACGCCTCGGCCATGAAGCCGCCCAGCCACCCGCCTCGCGGACTCGCCGCTAACGGGCCCCTCGTCCCCGCTGTTGCTTCTTCCTCTCCGCCGCCACGGCGCCTCCTCAGCTTCCTGGCTCGCGGCCCTTTCGCCGAGCGCCGCCGCCGCCCGAGTCCTCTGTCTTCCCGAGCCGCTTCGCTGTTCTTCCTCGACCCGCCGCCAAACGCTCTGCTCCAGCTCAACGCGTCCAAGCTACGTGACTGTAGCGTCGTCGCCGCCTGCCGTCTCACCTGCCGGCCTCGACGACCTCTGCCTGGCCCCATCGTTGCTGCTAGTCTGACGCGAGGACCATGTTCGGTGCTCTGGATGTTTGGCCAGCGTGTCCCGGTGTACATCACGTCGAAAAGATCGCCACCGACAATGGAGCCGCGACACTCCAAGTTCTCCGTCCCGGCGTCCGAAGACCGTGAAGCGTCGAGAACCCCTTCACGGATACGAGACCCCGAAGAACCGTCAAGACCACCGTCACGGCCGACATGATCTTCCTCGGTGGCAACGACAAATCGGACAAGGATCGCCAAAACAAGCGCCGACAAGATCTCCAAGATGGATAAGATGCCGGACCGGAGACCGATCCCGGCGACCACACTTGCGACAAGACCTTCGCCCCGAATGCGGAATCGAGAACCCGAACGCCAAGAACGCCGATGCGGATACGACAAGTACTTTACCCCAGAACGACAAGTACTCCCTCGAGGACGCCGAGTACTTCACCCCGGACACCGAGACCCCGGATGCAACAAGATCTACCCCGATCCGAGACCTACCCCGGAGTCCGAGAACGACCTCGCCGAACCCTGGACCCTGAGACCGACCCCGAACGCCGGAACCCCCAAGACCGTCGAGACCCCTAATGTGTGAACCCCTTCCCGAAAACCCTATTTTATAATATAATAACAACTTGTTGCATGTTAATTGATCATCTTGCATGCATAATTGTCATGTGGTTTGGGGGCCTTATGCCGATTCACCTAATAATTAAATATGGGGCCCATATGCGGGCAAACCTAGCCTTATATTGGCCTCATTTAAATCTGTGCATCGAACCGGTGTTCACTGTTGCCATGTTAATACAACATTTAATTTGCGGGGTGGTTAAATAACTCGAACCTTCTAATTAATTGTCGGGACCCCGGTTCCGCTTAATATGACCTAATTGCATCGCACCCTTTGCCATGTCATACATCATACATGCATCATGCCGATCTTCTGCCGTTGTATTAAATAGTGCATCCGGTGTTTCTTCTAGTGTTTTGCTTCTTCGCGGATTGGGCCGTTGAGTTGATGTGAGCTTACCCGATCTTGGATGAACCTTCGACAATGTTTTCGGCGAGCATCTCCCTTTCTACCTATCTTAATTTTATAGTCTTTATTCCCTCTGTTGATCTATTGCTATACGTGTTGTGATGCTTTAGTTCGCACTGTGATATACCGTGCAGCCCTATATTGCCTTGGACACATCCTATTACCTGTTGTTTGGTAGATAGTTGGACTTATGGCGTCGTAGTCGCTTGCTCAAGTGCTATTGCGTTCGATCATTGCCACGATTGTTGATGTATTGCGCATGTTGCCGTTGGAGATGATCATAGTTTTACTTATCGTGCGCTTTAATTCCTGTTTAATAACTAAAATTGAAGTAAGGAGGCATCGATTGGGTGATAGATAATATTTGGTTTCGAGCCCACTTGTGTCCCGTAGGACCCAGTACTTGATACTTGTTCCTTGATTTATCGCTATCCACATCCGGGAGGTATATGGGACCCCGAGCGAGCTTGATTCAGTCTTATTTCTTGGGGCCACAAACTAGTTTGAGGTTTTATTTACGATCCTGTACTTATGCCATGCTACTTATGTATTTACGATTGTGCGAGGAGCACACTGCATCGTTTAGGATCGGGACACGTTCGCTGATGTCGACAAGCCAGCCACACTTTCGGGTTCCCGGTTTACCGCCGTCCACCCAAACCTTGAGGCCGTCTCGAGTCGGCTAGCTTTGCGGGATCTACTTAAGGGTGGCCCCTGAAATATTTCTGAATCTGTGATTGTTCATCGTGAAAGCCTCGTTGGGTGTTGTTTTGGTTTTTCCGAGGTTGATCGGCGTGTTGCTATTGGTGCACCCCGGCCGGGTAAAACTTTCTGAAAGCCGTGTCCGCGGATATGGACGACTTGGAGCACAGTATCTCGATCATAGACAAGCATAACTAAAGTTTATTGCTATAAATTTGACTTTATAATGACTAGTAATCAGCTTCACTCTAATGGAATGGCTAAATAATACTGCCCACAATTGCTTGTTTGGAGTTGTCGCTTGCGACCTTTGTACCTGACTAGTAAGTATGGCAACTACAACAGAATGGCTGAATAAAAGTACCAACAACTGCTGGGTTTTGGGGTTTATCTCATGCTATTCAGATTCGATTAGTAATCATTGCCACTATAACGGAATGGTTAACTAAAGTACCCACTTACTTTATCGGGATGATTATCTAAACGGACTAGTAAAGTGCATAACTATAACTGAATAATTAAAACTGCCAACTGTGTGAGTTCCTCGGTTGACTTCCTCGTTTGTTCTCGAGGGGGAAACGCCAGGATGGGTTTGATTGATGATAGTATCAGGTTGGATCCGAATAGGTCTTTCTCACCCCTCTCTGATAGCCGCCAGTTGTATCGAGTCTCTATAGGTTGTTTAGTGCTTGCTGCCGCTGCCGCTTCAGTCCACCATACCTATGTAGGCGAGGACCGCCGAATTGTAGTCTCGCCGTGTACTAGCCTCAGTACTGACGCTCCTCTTTTTCATTTGCCCTTTGTCGGCACCCCTTTTGTTTAAGCAGGTTGTGAGATCGACGTCGTTAGCAAGGTTACCCTTCCGGCTTGGCCTGGGCAGGGTTATGGACACCATTGGTTATTCTTCAGGGCTCTTAGCCCCATTTGCTTCTTGTCCGTAGTCGGACGCTCTACCGTTTTCAAGGTGATTTGGATCTTGTATATTATATCTGTATTCTTGACTCATGGAGTCGCTGTTATATATATCTGTTCTGTGGGTCCCGTCGAGGACTGTTGTGTAATGTTATTACTTTGTTTTCCACCCGCACGAAAGTGCCTGGTGGGCACCTTTGAATCGTTTCTATGCGGGTTTGGCGGGTTTCGCTAAAACTTGCATAGGTCCGATTCTGAGGGTGTTACAGCCGACTTCGTTAAGGGTAGCTTAGTGGGGTGGCCCCCATGTACTTGCTTTGGGTCTGGGAAACGTCATGACTTAGGCCCCGCCGACATACCGATGGGTGTATGTTAACTGATCTGGCAAAAAGGGTCGAAGTGAGTGTGGATACTTTGGTGCACCCCTGCAGGGTTAAATCTTTTCGAGAAGCCGTGTTCGCGGTTATGGACGACTTGGAGCATAGTTCTCGATCATAGACAACTATAACTAAAGTTTACTGCTATAATTTGACTTGTATCCGATATGACTAGTAATCAGC
The DNA here is from genome assembly GCA_030063025.1 of Avena longiglumis. Lineage (NCBI taxonomy): Eukaryota > Viridiplantae > Streptophyta > Magnoliopsida > Poales > Poaceae > Avena > Avena longiglumis. The sequence continues at coordinate 442,269,015 of CP125975.1, read as the reverse complement.
TTCACTACAACGGAATGGCTAAATAAAAGTACCAACAACTGCTGGGTTTGGGGATATCTCATGCTAATTGTATCTGACTAGTAAGTGTTGCAACTACAACGGAACGTTAACTAAAACTGCCCACTGCTTATTATATCAGGATGACTCATGCCATCTTTATTTGACTAGTAATTGCCGCAACTATAACGGAATGAATAAAACTGCCAACGGTGTGAGTTCCTCGGTTGACTTCCTCGTTTGGTCTCGAGGGGGAAACACCAGGATGGGTATGTTTGGTGGTAGTATCGGTTGGTTCGAATAGGTCTTTCTTACCCCTCTCGATAGCCGCTAGTTGTATCGAGTCTCTATAGGTTGTTTAGTGCATGCTGCGCTAGCTTGATCCACCATACCTATGTGGCGAGGACCGCCAATTCTAGCATCGCCGTACTAGCCTCGATCTTGACGCTCTCTCTTTTTCCTTTGCCCTTTGTCGGCACCCTTTTGTTTAAGCAGGTTTTGAGATCGGCGTCGTTAGCGAGGTTACCCTTCCGCTTGGCAGGGGTTATGGACGCCATTGGTTATTCTTCAGGGCTCTTAGCTCAATTTGCATCTTGTCCGTGCTCGGACGCTCTACCGTTTTAAAGGTGATTTGGATCTTTGTATTGTATATCTGTATTCTTGACTCTTTGAGTCGCTATTGTATATATATGTTTTGTGGGTTCCATCGAGGACTATTGTGTAATGATATTACTTCGTTTTCCACCCGCACGCAAGTGCCTGGTGGGCACCTTTGAATCGTTTCTATGCGGGTTTGGCGGGAAGCGCTGAAACTTGCATATGGCCGATTCTAAGGGTGTTACACCTACCCCCGCATGTTTTGAAACTCAAAGTCAATTGTCCCGCCATCCTTCTCCGAAATATTGATCCTCACAATGGGTTGTGCAATGGAACAAGGTTGATGGTTAGAGCATTCCAACATAATGCAATCGATGCTGAGATTGTTGGTGGACAACATGCTAGAAATAGAGTGTTTATACCGAGGATCCCTTTATCACCCTCAGAGGACATTTCACTTCCTTTCAAATTCAAGAGGAAGCAGTTCCCAATCAGGTTGAGTTTTGCAATGACCATCAACAAAGCCCAGGGCCAAACCATTATGACAGTTGGTATTTACCTCCCCGATCCTGTATTCTCATATGGCCAGCTTTACGTTGCACTTTCAAGGGGTGTGTCAAGGCAAACCACTTGGATTTTGGCCAAGCCAAATAAAGACATCGATCCCACAGGGAAAAGCACAAAGAACATTGTGTACACGGATGTATTGGAGGGATGAAACAAGTATGTTCTTCCTTTAGGTCGGTATTTCATATTGTTTAATCTTCTGACTGCATATATTGCTCATCTCCTTTTGATATTGCTCATTTCTGTTTTTATAATTTGCGCTTTGTCCTATTATATGCAACACCTGCAGTAGTTCTGGACCTATTATGAATTTAGGAGCTTTCCGACATACAGATTGATGACGATGGAGTTGATATCCGCTTTCTTGGTTTATTTTTTGTAGTCTTGTTATTTTGTGATGTAAGTATGATGCTGCAGCTAGCTGGGAACAAAATATTTTTTCTGGAATAACAAGAATTGCATTCTTCACACAAGAGATATTTGTATGTGGGTGAAAAAAGCATTCTAGACTTTTTTATTCAAAAATGCTGATATGTTCTGTTTTTTAAGTGCTAATAGTAGTTTGAAAGTGAGATTAAGCCAAGCAATTCAGGTTCTTATCCATCTTACAAGAACGACAATTTAGATTTCTTCCTATAAAATACTGCCCTTGCATCCATGATCTACCGTCATGGGAATCATAATATCGTTCCAGTGAAGTACGCTGGAAAGTTTTGTTAATCCGGTGATTTGCCCCAGGTACTGCACTATTGTACATTTTTTGACAAAGTGCACTGTTACAGTAGTAATTGGTGATTTTTCTTGATAGATCAAAGCCCGTGCGCCTCATTTTCTTCCGGATTGAATATGCCAGTCTTATTTAGTTTTTTTTCTAAAAACACAATTCTAAATAATAAGTACATACGTGAATAAGGTTGGATGATTAATCTTCTATGTTCATATAGTATATATTTCTTATATATAATTTTGTTTGATTTAGATAATTAATCTGCTATTTCTTATAGATCTATATTTAATTCAATAGCACTCATACTGTATATGGCTAAAGTGAAAATGTACATGTGTTTTCCTAATTAATCATATATGCTTTTCTCTTCACATGAACAGATATGGCTAAAGTGCTTGATTTCCCAAAGGTCTCAACCAATGGTATACCTAGATTCATATCAGACAATATTACACTCAAGGGTGAAGATGGCTCGAGTTCTTCCCGAACTTCCTCTGTCAAATACATCTTCAACTATCTGATACGTTGTGTACCACTGCATCCTAGCGTGGAGGTTATATGTAACCCATCCAGAATAAAATAATAACTTGAGTGATCTGTTAAACTTTTAATTTAGACAAGTCAATGTTTTCTATATGTTGTCTCAAGTCTTAACCATCATTTATTTTGTATGATAAACTTTCTCAATAATTAAATTGTTCTATGTATGTATTACTTATTATTTATTATTATCATTCGATTTATTTGTAATGGAGTGAACCTCCATAATATTTCTTCGGTTCAGCTAAAACTATTTGGGTGCATTATAAATTTCCTAAGCTTGAAATATGTTTCTGTGATATTTGCATTAATCGCACATGATAGCAATCGTTGGAACAAAAAAATCACCGCATTACACGTGCATTGCACGTGCACTTTTACTAGTCCAAGTAGGGATTGAGTTGATCCCATCCTTATACACAAACCCTATTAATCCATACTAATTCATTTGTTCCTCATAAGACCATGTTTGTTTAATCCCACATAAGCAAGGATTGTTCTGGATTGGGGCCTGATCATGGTTTCCAATGTGGTATTTTTTCAGCCCAGCAGATTTATAGTCTTTGTAGGGTAAGGCAATACCATATTCATTCCCGTGTAGTCAATGCGTAGAAAAATTTACTCATATCTGTACCCGTGGGTATAAAACTTTACCCATGTCCATACTCGACGGTTACCCGTACCCGTTGAGTACCCGACGGATAGTTTTAATAATACACAATTTATTGACAATTTTATAGTCATTAATAACATATTTGACAAATAATAATCATCTCAGTAAAGAGTACATGATACTGCTAATTTTTTAAATAATACATTTTTTTATTGAATTTCACAAATAATATATAAAACGGGCAAATTGCAAATCTGTTGGTAGGTCGGCCGTTCAACGGACGACACACTGCCTTCGTCCGTTCAAGGGACGACACACTGCGTTGAACGGACGAAGGCAGTGTGTCGTCTGTTGAACGGACGAAACGAGTTTGTCGTCTGTCGAATGGACGACCGACCAATAGATTTGCAATTTGTCCGTTTTGTGTATTATTTGTGCAATTCAATAAAAAAATGTATTATTTAAAAAAAATAGCCATGATACTTATCAAAGGATAGAAATCACAATCTCATACTCATACCTAGACTGCTCGGCCACATAGGTTGAAACTCTATAGGTAATTTTTACGTATTATTTTAAACGGATAGAATATGGGTACAAGCCTATATGTGTGTCCGTACTCGTGACTTAACAGGTAGGATATGAGTATTACCTATAGGTATAAAACTATGCTCATACCCTGCATATCTGTGGGTAAAATTGGCATCCAGCTCATCCAGTCCACCTTCCACTAATTTGGCCTCGAAAAATTTCATCGCCACTTGAGTTGATCCCATTCTTATACGGGAAGGATATGAGTATTACTCATGGGTATAAAACTATGCCCAGATTCTATTCATGCATGTACCCGTGTCCATGGGTAAAATTGCCATACAGCTCATCTAGTTCACCTTCCAATGATTTGGCGTGAAAAAATTTCATCCCCACTTGAGTTTGACATGGTTATACCCTACGGGTACCCGATGTTAGCATACCTGGTCGAGTCCGATGGAAGGCCCACTCGACGACCTGCCCGGGTCCATGACGCCTATGACGGTTCGGCTAGAACGAAGCCCATATGGACACGTAGTCCCAAGCGCACAAGACAAGGAAACCTCAAGACTAGAATTCGAATCTAACTTGTAACCTACTCGTATGATTGCACGAGACCTAGCCTCCCCATATATAAAGGCTAGGAGGGTCCAACGAGGAGGACACGACCTACAGACGCCATAACCCCCCAATAGATAGATCTACGATCTCCACCTCCATGATAGATCTACAGATCTAGACTCTCTCTCTCTCTCTCATACTTTCGCATACACACCTCCACGCCAGATTGCATCTGCGCACCCCTGTAACCTTCGGTTCTGCTGTAATCAAGAGCAGACAAGCAGGAGTAGGGTTTTCCCTCCGGGGGCCTGAACCTGGGTAAACCTTGTGTCCTCGTGTTGCTTGTTTGCTAACCGTTCCACGATCTCCAGCATCCCCATCTTCTCCAAAACCCAAGTCCATAACAATGGGAATTGATGAGATCAAACCTCGTCAATTGGCGCCGTCTGTGGAAACTGGGGGCGCTGATTGTGCGATCATGACGGTCCCAACCCGATCGATCTACAACTCTGCGGCGACGGAGAGTCACCTCCTCTTCGGTGCTTTCGACTTCACCGCCCACTCACCAGCCACCATGAAGGACTTCGAGCCCGTAGGCGACGGACTCGAGATCCTGTTCGGGAGCTTCTGCTTCCAGGTGGGGCAAACTGGCACTCTCCGCCTCCCTGAGCGGGTGCCCCTACCATCAATCAGGCCTGCTTCGTGGACCCCACACCCTGTTTTACGCACAACATCATCAACAGATGATTCCTATGTCGTGTCTGCTTCATCGACCGCGTCGACACCCAACTGCCGCATCGACTACGTCCGCTACGCGCGATCTCGACCACACGTTTGCCCTACGACTCAGTCGAACGTGATAACTCTACGCCTGGGGGTTGCGCCGACTCTAGCGCGTGACTCTCTACGATCCTCGGCTCTGACGACTCGGGGACTTGGGGGCTCCCTCCGCTTCGGCGACCAGCCACGACCTTCGACTCCAGCAACCCGCCGCGGTCTTCGACACCCGTGATGCCCGTTGTGGCCTTCGGCTGCGGTGACCCGCTGCATCCTTCGGATGTAGCAACCTTCTTCAATCTTCAATTGCGGCAAACTGCTGCCACCATCGGCCTCGGTGAACCGCTGCTGCGTAGACTCTGGTCCGCCGCAACGGCTCTCGAACGTCGCCTCTACTACATCGACCACATCAACTTCACGCTAGGGGGCTGCAGCGACTCCGTCGCGCGACCCGTCGAGTCTTCGACACCGGCGACCTGCTGCGGTTTTCGACTACGGTAACCCAACACAATCTTCGACTCCTGTGACCGCGACCCGGTGGTCGCATCGGCTCCCGCGACCCGGTGGTCGCTTCGACTTCATCCACGACAACTACCGATAAAGCTAAGTTTTCCTCTACTTAAGAGATGGTTTCTTTTTTAACTCGCACTCGAAACACTCGGGGGCTGCGCCCTGTTCGAGTAACCTAATGTGCCATCGGCTCCACGCACTCGAGCACCTCGAACGCGACAGCCCGAGTAGCTGATTCTGCCTGATCGTTGAATCCTTGAACTCCGAGTGCCTCGGCAAGGTACAAAGACTAAGGGTAATCAGGCTAACGAAAAGGCCTAGCATACAGTGCAACAGTGTCGACTCGATCGGCACCAGAATCTTACTATACAAGCTGACAGGCAATATTCTTTACAAGATACAAGTACTTCACAATTCTTCATGTTTTCTACAGTTTACAAAGATGTCAAAGGCGCCGAGCTATTCTATCGGGTCCTCCAACGGAGTCGACCAGCGCCAGTCACGTCAACAGACCCAAGACCCGAGTCGAAGCATTCCTCGGATGACCACATCAATCATTGACAAAAGCGGCGCTGTCCGTGCACCCGACAGAAGCAACAGCGTCGACTTCATCAGCAACGTCGAGTCCTTCCGGCTAAACGCCGCACGACTCCTCCACGTCAACTCCGAATGCATCATCGACTATTGGCTCCTTATGCATGAGACGCTGACTCGATGCACTTCCGGGTCAGTGGTTTCTCCTCGCATGATTCTCCACTCGAGTCTGCGACTCGACTAGACACTCGGGAGCTACTCCTATTAGGAGCGCTGGTCGCGCACCCGATGTACTTCCGGGTCAGCGATACGCCCACGAGATTTCCTACTACAACTGCACGATACAAGACTCGAGTCTCTGCCCGAGTCTACGACTCCGCCAGACACTCGGGGGCTACTCTAAACTAGAGCGCTGGTCGCGCACACACAAGATCTTCGAGTCCTACGTCGAGTCTACGACTCCACTACGGACTCGGGGACTACTCCCATAGGGAGGATGGATTTAAGAATACGAAAAAATTTGTGTCCTACGGACCTGACACTGAACAATGGCTGAATTAAAGTTTCCGCTCGAGTCTACGACTCGAACAGAAACTCGGGGGCTACTCCCATAGGGAGCGGTGGTCGCGCACCCTATGAATTCTTCGAGTGCGATCCTTCGGATCAGCATGCAAAACTTTTCGGCAACTCTGCCCCAATTAGCGCTAAGTGAGTAGCATCCTCCTTGGCCACCCGAAACACCTCCGCGGTGATAAACATTCGGATGCTGCGTGTGCGACGCAAAGATAAGACCTACAGATACCATCTGATGGCCTGACAACGCACACGACTGCGCTCTCCTAGTAAGAATCCGTGCCAGCAGGCGCGATGAAAAATCCCGACGGACGTGTTGGGTACATCATTTAAATTCACTGGGATTCCACTCATGTAAGTCCTTAACGGTGTGAGTTGAATTACGCCAGCATATGTTCCGGTTTCGAGTTGAGGGACTCGAATCTGAAGAAGGTCGTGTTGTTTTGTCCTAAGACAGTTAACTGGCCCTGATCCGTCGGGAGAGTCAGGCACACGATTCGACTGAACACTCGGGGGCTACTAACATGGTTATACCCTACGGGTACCCGATGTTAGCATACCTGGTTCAGTCCGACAAAAGGCCCACTCGACGACCTGCCCGGGTCCATGACGCCTATGATGGTTCGGATAGAACGAAGCCCATATGGACACGGAGTCCCAAGCGCACAAGACAAGGAAACCTCAAGACTAGAGTTCGAATCTAACTTGTAACCTTCTCGTATCGGTACCTGAGACCTAGCCTCCCCATATATAAAGGCTAGGAGGGTCCAACGAGGAGGACACGACCTACAGACGCCATAACCCCCCAATAGATAGATCTACGATCTCCACCTCCATGATAGATCTACAAATCTAGACTCTCTCTCTCTCATACTTTCGCATACACACCTCCACGCCAGATTGCATCTACGCACCCCTGAAACCTTCGGTTCCGCCGTAATCAAGAGCAGACAAGCAGAAGTAGGGTTTTCCCTCCGGGGGCCTGAACCTAGGTAAACCTTGTGTCCCCGTGTTGCTTGTTTGCTAACCGTTCCACGATCTCCAGCATCCCCATCTTCTCCAAAACCCAAGTCCATAACAATGGGCATTGATGAGATCAAACCTCGTCAGAGTTGATCCCATCCTTATACTCAAACCCTACTAACCCATTGATGGGGATATGCCTACCGGGGTATGCCCAGCAGGACGTTTCCTATTGGCCCAAGCTGCCAGCGAGTGGGCCCGCAGGACGGCGACTGGATCGAGACTTGACGAGGACCCAGGCGACTGGAAGCCGGAGGCCTAGAAGCGTAGCTAGGCCCAGTCGGATTAGGTCAAAGACCCTCCGAATCCTTAACCAATTCGTTTGTAGATCTATAAACCCTAGCGATGTGAGCCTATATAAACCTCCCTAGGGTACGCATAGAGGACACGTTCCATCATACGCCCCAGCGACTCGCCGCCTAGTCGTCGAGCTCGCCCTTGTACTCTCTCCATAATACAATCTAGCAGGATTAGGTCTTTACCCTCCGGGGGGCCGAACCTGGGTAAACCCTTGTCTCCACCTCATCTACCCTGGATGGCCGCCCTTGCCCCATGTTCTACTACTCGCTGCCGATTGCAGCATCTGCTGTGGCCATTCCCACAACAGTGGCGCCCACCGTGGGGCCTGGCTGGTCAGGCCGGTGTTCTGTGGCGAGATCCAGTCTACCCATCAACGAGACGATCGCCACCGGCCGCATGATCACAATCGGCGAGATCCTCCAGATCTTGCCGAGCAGCTACGTCCCGGCGGCACGCCCCGTCACGCACAGCGTGATCATGCCGGTCGGCATGATCAACCTCTTCGTCGGCTTCACCAACACCATCACCTCGGAGGACCCGACTCGCATCCGCGAGTCGCTGCCACGCAACCAGCTCTCTGAGAGCCAGGTCCGCGCTATCCACCGCCTCGCCTCCGAGTACGACTAGGCCCACAGCAACGTGGCTGAAACCACCATGGTCGCGGACGACGCGGCCCTCAACGATGACGTCGACTTGATGACCCCGATGTCGGCTGCCGGATCCATCGTCACCGCGTCGCCCGCGGGCTCCATCACCCAGGTCTCCAACGTGGGAGACTTTGAGGACCCCTCCATCCTTGGGATCTTCGACTTCAACTCCGGGTCGGAGAACTCCGCCGACCTCCACGATGGATCTAGTCACCACGTCGCGGCCTACATGGCGAATGGCGCTGACCCCCCGCCAGACCCCTTCTCCACGCCGATCCCACCAAACGCAACGGCAACGGAGGTTGAGGAACTCTGCCTGCGGCTGGAGGAAGCGGTCCGCAAGGAACAAGCCGAGCGCGAAAAATTTCGCCTCGAACAGGTGACGGCGCAGGAACTCTCGCGTTTCCACCAACTCCGCATCAGGTCGCGCCTGAACCCCACCATTCAGGGACGCGCCCTGAACTTCTACGATGAAAACGACCCGGCTCGTGCGGCCGAACGCGCGATCTGCGAGCAGCGCCAGAGGAGCTCCCGGCCACCACCAGGCGCGACGGCCAACGGCGCACCACCACCACCCAGCCACGCGCCCCCTAGGGACCAACCAAGAATCGTGGTCTCCTCGCGGGAGCGAGACGTAAACGACCTCCCGCTGTTTTCCACTCCGATGGACAATGTCGTCGCGAGCCGAGCAATGGTCGACAATATAAACATAACCGGGGAAGGCGCCCTGCAGATCCAGTACGCCAAGGCTCTACTCGCCAAGGCAGTCGAGCAAAAAAATGCAGGTGCCGACTCACAGGGTCGCATGTACTCGCGTTCGTCAGGCAGCAGGGTGGCCTCGAGCGGCCGCCTAATGGTGGCGAACACCCTTAACTTCACACAACCCGAGCCCCTGCAGCTCTAACATCGACCCGCACATGTGGCACTCTCCACCAACGACCCGCGACCGGCGAACAACTTTGTCGCCGCCAACGGGCAGCCAGTCGACGCGTGCACCCACATCATCAACAACTAGAGCTGGCGCGCACGCCAGCCTGATGACTTGAGGCATACCCTCACCAACCACCGCGACGGCGAACCAAGGGGGTCGCTGAGTCGAGTCGGACCCAGTGCTTCGGACCAATGATCCGAGGCAAAATATACTCGGCGAACTTCAAGGCATCGAAGGAGATCGAGAAGTACGACCCCTCGTACAACCCGTCCGTGTGGCTGGACACCTACCCCATGGCAATGGGAATCGCCGGCCACACCGACCTGCTCGCCGCTTGCTACCTCCCCCTGATGATGGAGGGAGCGTGCATGCAATGGATCAACACCCTCCCCGTGGACAGCATCGACTCCTGGGAGGAAATGCGCGACGCCTTCGTCGGGCACTTCGAGGGTTCCTACACCCACGCCACCACCATCGAGGACCTGGAGCGATGCGCCCAGGGACCCCGCGAATCGACCCGCGGCTGGGTGCAATGGTGGCAAGACATGTGGTATAATGCAGCCGAAATCCATCCGGACACCGCGATCCACTCTTTCAAGACCTCATGCCGCTACGAGCCCCTGGTCGCCAAGCTCAAGCGGGTGTACAAAACACTTGACAACATACCGGACCTCCTCGAGATCGCCAAGCGGTACGCGGAAGAGGACCCAAACCAAGAAACCGACAACGAGTCAGGAGGCAATCGCCGCACGAGCGGCAACGACAATGGGAGACGACCCGAGCTACGCTACAGCAACACTCGCCTCACCGATAAGCGCCTTAGTGACGGGTGAGTCAACTTTGTCGCCAACGCCGGATACGCTCCGCGCGAACCCAAGAGCTTCCACCGCGACGGACGCCATCGCCGTGATGGCGGCAACTATAAGACAAAGCCGAGGTTCGATCCCACGGCTCTCCTCAACCAACCCTGTGTGTTTCACAGCAGGGAAGGGAAGCCCGCCATGCACACGACTGCCGATTGCCACTCCCTAAAGGAGATTGAGAAGGCACGGTGCGCACGGGAAGACCTCGACAACCACCCACCAAATGGCGGAAAATTTGGCAGCGTCACCGGCTCGCTCCACACCTTCACAGGCTTCAAAACAAAGGGCGAGAAGAAGGTCATCGCCCGCGCCGTCGCCGTCAACGCGGTGTCCCAGATCGACATCGCCCAGTTCCTTAACTGGTCCGAGCAACCAATCACTTAGAGTCGCGAGGACCACTCGCCACGGATCGAATATCCGGGCCGAGTCGCCTTGGTGGTCAAGCCCAAGGTGGGGGACTATTGGCTCCCCAAGACGCTGATGGACGGCGGCAGCTCCATCAACATTCTATACCTGGAAACATTTAGGCGACTGCGGCTCCCGCAGTCGATGATCGAGACGACCTATACCACCTTCCACGGCATCGTCCCCGGTCGGAAGGCGTACCCAATCGGCAAGGTGACGCTGCCAGTCACCTTCGGCACACCAGCAAACTTCCGCACCGAGTGGATCGTTTTCGAGCTGGTGCCGTTCAACAGCCCCTACCACTGCGTCCTGGGGCGCCAGGCATTCACCAAATTTATGGCAGCGCCCCACTACGCGTAAAACGCGATGAAGCTCCCCGGGCCGTGCAGCATCATCACTGTCCATGGCGATCCCGACATGGCCGCTGAATGCGAGGCCAAAGGCGCCGAACTCTCTGACATTGTCATCGCGACAGAGGCCAACCACGCTGAGGAGCTCGCCAAGTACGCGAGCGGGGTCAACAATGACGACCCCACCATACTCAAGAAGCCCAACTCGCAGGGTGGCAGCTCCACCGCCTTCGAGGCAACGACGCACACTCGCACCGTCGAGCTGGTCCCAGGCGACTCCAGCCAGACGGTGACAATTGGGACAGGCATGAGCCTAGCATAGGAAGGCGCACTCATCGAGTGCCTACGTGAGAATCGCGACATCTTCGCATGGAAGCCATCCGACATGCCTGGTGTCCCGAGGGAACTCGCTGAGCACAAACTCAACGCCGACCCCAAAGTGCAACCTGTCAAGCAGTCGCTGCGGCCCTTCAATGAAGAGCGCCGCCGAGCAATCGCCGAGGAGATGCAGCATCTACTCGTTGCAGGCTTCATCCGGCCAATCAAATACTCCAAGTGGCTGGCAAACCCAGTCCTGGTCAAGAATAAAAACGGGACCCGGAGAATGTGTATTGATTACACAAACCTCAACAGCGCCTGCCCGAAGGAGCAGTTCGTCCTCCCGCGGATCGACCAAATCATCGATTCAACCGCGGGCTCGGAGTCGCTATGCTTCCTCGATGCCTACTCTAGGTACAACCAGATCAAAATGGCAGTCGAGGACGAGGAGAAGACGACGTTCATCACGCCATTCGGAGCATTCTGCTACACCGCCATGATCTTCGGCCTCAAGAATGCCGGGGCGACCTACCAGAGGTGTATGCAGGAGTGACTTGAGAGCCAAATAGGTTGCAATATCCACGTCTACATTAACGATGTGTTAGTAAAGTCCACTCGCCAGGACGATCTACTCGCTGACCTGGCGGAAACCTTCGCCAACTTGCGGAGGTACAAGATAAAGCTAAACCCAGGGAAGTGCACCTTCGGCGTACCTACTGGACAGCTGCTGGGGTACGTCGTCTCCAAGTGCGGAATCGAGGCGAACCCCGCCAAGATTAACACGATAGCCCGGCTCGGCAGACCCGAGTGCCTGCGCGACGTCCAGAAGCTGGTCGGGCGAGTCACGGCTCTCAGTCACTTCATCCCCTGGCTAGGCGAGAAGGCGATGCCCCTCTACCGCCTAATGCGCAAGAACCCCACTTTCCCGTGGGACAAGGAGGCAGACAACGCGCTCCACGCTCTCAAGGAGGTGCTACTCGCGGCACCGCTACTCGCCGTCCCAGTCGACAAGGAGCCCATGCTCGTCTACGTCGCGGCTTCCGAGCGCGTCGTCAGCGCCGTCATGGTCGTCGAACGACCAGAGGAGGGCAAGGAGCGCCCAGTGCAGTGACTTGTATACTACATCAGCGAAGTCCTCACCGAATCTCGCCAGCGCTACCCGCAGTACCAAAAATTGGTATATGCGGTCTTCAGAGCACAGCGGCGACTGACGCACTACTTCCAGGAGCACCCAATAACGGTCGTCTCCTCAACACCGTTGCAGGACATCATCCGCAACCGTGAAGCGACCGGGCGAGTTGCCAAGTGGGCCGTCGAGATCGGCGTCCACAACATCAGGTACGAGCCTCGCAAGACGATCAAGTTGCAGGCTCTCGTAGATTTCCTCACCGACTGGGAGGAGGCCCAGCAGCCATAGAAACTGCCATACCTCCATTACTGGAGCCTACACTTCGACGGCTCCAACAACGCAGATGATGCAGGGGCAGGGATCGTGCTCACATCTCCGAAGGGCGACAAGCTATGCTACGTCCTCTACCTAGACTTCACCCCCTACACCAACAACATGGAAGAGTACGAGGCGCTACTCCACGTCATGCGGGCAGCCAAGGAGATAAACATTAATTGCCTGCGCTGCTACGGCGACTACGACCTCATCGTCGGCCAAGTCGCCAGCACCTGCGACGCAGTCTTCCCCGCCATGGCGGCATACTGCCAAGCAGTGGACCAGCCGGGAGGCCACTTCGAGGGCTACTCCGTCGAGTGCATCAATAGGAGGAAGAACGAGGAGGCTGAAGCACTCTCCCGCATCGACTCGGCTCGACTCGCACCACCTACCGGCGTCTTCCTCGACACCATCACCAAACCTTTCGTCTCTCCCCCAAGGGAGATCGACGTCGGAATTCCGCTGTAGCCAGACGCAACCCTGGTCGCACTGATCGCCGAGCCAAGCGACTGGACCGCGCCATACGTCGCTTACCTGGAGGGAGGCACCCTACCCGCTGACGAGACGGAGGCCCGGATGATAGCATGCTGCTGCAAATCCTTCATCATCATCAAAGGCGAGCTCCACAAGCGGAGCGTGACCGGCGTGTTCCAACACTTTGTCCAACCCGTAGAAGGACGAAAGATCCTCCAAGACATCCATGCTGGCGACTGCGGTCACCACGCCAGCGCCCGCTCCCTGGTCGCCAAGGCCATGCGACATGGCTTCTACTGGCTCACCACACACGCTGACGTGGTCGACATCGTCCAACGATGAGTCGGGTGCCAGAAGTATGCCAACCAGACCCACATGCCGAGCTCGGCACTCAAGACCATCCCCATCACCTGGCCATTCGCCGTATGAGGCATGGACATGGTGGGCCCGTTCAAGAAGGCTCCCTCTAGCTTCACCCACCTCCTCGTCGCAGTCAACAAGTTCACAAAATGGGTGGAGGCCAAGCCAGTCCGCAAGTGCGACGGGAAGACTGCCACCAAATTCCTACGCGAGCTCATCTATCACTACAGATTCCCGCACAACATCATCATAGACAACGACACAAACTTCGCCAAAGGTGCAATGGCAGAATTTTGTGAGGAGCACAATATACGACTCGACCTCGCCTCAGTCTCCCACCCAGAGTCCAATGGACATGCAGAACGCGCCAACCAGAGCATCCTCCATGTCCTGAAGCCGCGACTGCAAGTTCCACTCAAGCGAACTCCCGGATGCTGGGTCGAAGAACTCCCCTCTGTCATCTGGGGCATTCGCACCTCCGTCAACAGGTCGACAAGATTCACCCCCTTCTTCATGGTGTATGGTGCCGAGGCCATCATGCCAACCGACCTCGAGCACGATTCTCCAGGGGTGGTCAATTACACGGAGGCCGACAACGAGCTCGCACGCCAGGACGGAGTCGACCAGCTCGACGAAGCGCGCGATCTAGCCCACTCCCGCACCGCCATCTACCAGCAAGGGCTTCGCCTCTACCACAGCCAGCGAGTACGGACTCGCACCTTCCAGGAAGGCGACCTGGTACTGCGTCTGATCCAATACAAGAAGGGCATGCACAAGCTTTCTCCCCCTTGGGAGGGACCATTGTCCATCAGACGAGTCCTGGGCAACGACGCCTACTACCTCACCGACGTCCGAGGCGACGGAAAACTCGACGTCAAGCGGCCATGGAATATAAACCTCCTACGGAAGTTCTACTCTTAGAACTCCACACATGTACCTCCTACCCGCTATGAAATAAAGAAGATCGATTCGCACAAATTGCGTCCACTCTCCGTACCTTGTGGCACTCGCACTCATAATAAAAGCGTTACGCTACTCGCAGAAGTCAACCTTTGGTGACGCGACCAGCTCGGCCAAGTAGTGCGGTACGAGGGCACTGGAAAACTTCTGGCCTCGTACCGTCCACGAAAAAAGCTAACCCGGAGCCCCATTGGAGTCACCCCACTCGACTGGCTTCCCGAGCCAAGACAAATGCATTCGCTTCCCACAGCGACCCAGTCCTCCACATCCTCGGCGCAATGACTCGAACGGCAAAGTACCACGCTCGGGGACTGACACCAGCCCACAGAAGAGCGGCTAGGAAAAAACGCCAAGTAGGAGAGCGTGCCCTGGACTCGCCACATGACTGGTCTCATGGATCAGGTGGAGTGACGCGCCTAACACAACGCGCCTAGTCCTCACCTACCTCGGGCATGCAACTAGAACGGCCAAGTACCACGCTCGGGGACTCGGCGACCCGACCCCGTTCGCGTCCCGAAAAACGGCCAAGTAAAGAGCACCCCTCGGAGTCGCCATGCGACTGGCTCCCTGAGCCATGGTGAGTCGACCCTAACTCAATAACAGCTCACACAACATATAAAAACGAGGTAAACCCCATAAAAAGAGCGAACGCGCTCGGGGACTCGCACAACAAACAACTAAACCACAAACACAATGACAAGGAAACCCCTGCATTCCTTCATAGCAGCAAAATTTGTTCGCGTACAAGAAGAATTACATATTTATCTTAAGCTAACGCCGAGTGGCAAAATACTCTATTCCGCAGGCTTCGACGAGGAGGCGCCACCATCCTTGCGATTGCGGATAAAGGGAACCCAAGGATTCGACGGGTATGTCGTGAGATCACCCGCCATGGCCGCACGAAACGGTTGCTCCACCTTGAAGTCGCAGTGCGCCGGCTCGGGGTCATTAGGGGCGACGACCGTTTTCTGATAAGGAATAAGGTCGCCCATCGCCCACACGCGGTCAGAGTACACCGCGGCTCGCTCCGTCAGCTTCAGCACCTTGGCAATTTTGACTGAGCCCGTCGACGAAGGGTAGCCACTCGTGACATCGTCAAGGTCGAAGTCGTCGGGAAAATGCGCGAGCCCAAGGCTCAGCGCAGTCACCGCTCCACGACGGAAGGACGACCGCGTCATGAACTCCACAACCGTCGGGGCCTTCTCCAAATAGCACCAAACTTCGACGAGGTCGCTGGGATCACCTCCGTGGGCAAGATCTCCTGAAGATACGCCCGGAGGCAGGTCGCTAACAGCGCGACAGAATCGACCAGAGTGGTGACGCATTGCCACACGTCGTACGACTGCGCCTCTTCGGCATTCTCAGTGATCAGGCCTACTGTAACACCCTCAGAATCGGACCTATGCAAGTTTGGGCAAAATTCACCAAACCCGCATAGAAACGATTCAAAGGTGCCCACCAGGCACTTTCGTGCGGGTGGAAAACGAAGTAATAACATTACACAACAGTCCTCGATGGGACCCACAGAACAGATATATATAACAGCGACTCAAAGAGTCAAGAATACAGATATAATATACAAAGATCCAAATCACCTTGAAACGATATAGCGTCCAGCTACGGACAAGATGCAAATGGGGCTAAGAGCCCTGAAGAATAACCAATGGCGTCCATAACCCTGCCTGTGCCAAGCCGGAAGGGTAACCTTAACGGCGTCGATCTCAAAACCCGCTTAACAAAAGGGTGCCGACAAAGGGCAAAGGAAAACAAAGAAGGAGCCCAAGATCTTGAGGCCAGTACACGGCGAGGCTAGAATTCGGCGGTCCTCGCCTACATAGGTATGGTGGACTAAAGCGGCAGCGGCAGCATGCACTAAACAACATATAGAGACTCGATACAACCAGCGGTTATCAGAGAGGGGTGAGAATGACCTATTCGGATCCAACCTGAAGCTAACACCAAACAAACCCATCCTGATGTTTCCCCCTCGAGCCCAGTCGAGGAAGTCAACCGAGGAACTCACACAGTTGGCAGTTTTACTTAATTAGTTATAGTTGCGGCACTTTACTAGTCAGGTTTAGATAATCGTCCTGATAAAATAAACAGTGGGCACTTTTAGTTGACCATTCCGTTATAGTTGCAGCAATTACTATTCAGATACAGATAGCATGATAGGATCCCAAAACCCAGCAGTTGTTGGTACTTTTATTCAGCCATTGTGTTGTAGTTGCAATACTTACTAGTCAGGTACAATTGTCGCAAGCGACAACCAAACAAGCAATTGTGGGCAGTATTAATTAGCCATTCCATTATAGTGAAGCTGATTACTAGTCATTATAAGTCAAATTTATAACAATAAACTTTAGTTATGCTTGTCTATGATCGAGAATCGTGCTCCAAGTCGTCCATATCCATGGACACGGCTTTGAGAAAGTTTTACCCGGCGGGGTGCACCAATAGCAACACGCCGATCAACCTCGGAAAAACCAAATCAAAACCCAACGAGGCTTTCACGACCGAACAATCACGATTCAGAAATATTTGGGGCCACCCTTAAGTAGAATCCATAGCGAGTAAGCAAGCTCCGAGGCGGCCTCAAGGTCTGGGTGGTCATGAGCGAGGAACCCCAAACGGGGCTTGTCGACACAGCGTAAGCGTGTCCCGATCCTAACAATGCGATTGTGCACCTCGCACAATCGTAAATAAAGCAAAGAAACATGGCATAATGCAGGATCGTAAATAAAACCTCAAACTAGTTTGTGGCCCCAAGAAATAAGACTGAATCAAGCTCGCTCGGGGGTCCCATATACCTCCGGATGTGGATAGCGCAAAATCAAGGAACAGTATCAAGTACTCGGGGTCTTACGGGACACAAGTGGGCGTTCGGAAACCAAATATTATCTATCACCCACCGATGCCTCTGCTTATTCAATTTTAGTTGTTAAACAGAAAGTAAAGTGACGATAAGTAAAACTAGAATCATCTCCATCAACAACATGCGGCAATACATCAGCAACTGTGGCATATGACGACACACATCAGCACTTGAGCAAGCAACTACGACGCATAAGTCCAACTATCTACCAAACAACAGTAATAGGGTGTGTCCAAGGCAATATAGGGCTGCGGTATATCACGTATGGAAACTAAAGCATCGCAACTCGGATAGCAATAGATCAACAGGAGGAATAAATACTATAAAAGTAAGATAGGTAGAAAGGGAGATGCTACTTTGAAAACATTGTCGAAGGGTTCAACCGAAGATCGGGTCGAAGCTCACATCAACTCAATGGCCTTATCCGCGAAGAAGCAAAACACTAGAAGAAACACCGGATGCAATATTTAATACAACGGCAGAAGATCGGCATGATGCATGTATGATGCATGACATGGCAAAGGTGCGGTGCGATTAGGTCATATTAAGCGGAACCGGGGTCCCGACAATTAGTTAGATGGTGCAAGTTATTTAGATCCCCGCAATTTAAATGTTGTTTAACAATGAAAGATTATAGTATGGATTCGCTACTCAAGTTTAAATGAGGCCAATATAAGGCTAGATTTGCCCGCATATGGGCCCCATGTTTAATTATTAGGTGAATCGGCATAAGGCCCCCAAACCGATGATAAGATGCATGCATGAACAATTCTTATGCGACAAGTTGTTATTATATTATAAAATAGGGTTCGAGGAAAAGGGGTCACACATTTAGGGGTCTCGACGATCTTGGGGTTTCCGGGGTTCGGGGTTCGGAGTCGGTCTCGGGGTCCAGGGTCCTGACGGGGTCGTGCTTGAACTCCGGGGTTAGGGTCTCGGATCGGGGTTCGACGGGATCGTTCTCGGAGCGGAGTAGATCTTGGCGCGTCCGGGTGCAGGACTTGGGTCGCTTCCGGGGCGCATCGGCTTCTTCCGGGTCGGTGCCGTTCTTATCGTCGTGCCGATCTTGTCGGGTCCCACAGGGTCGAGCTTGTCGTTGCGAGGTTTTTGTCGGGCTCGCGCCATCGAGTCGGTCTCGGCATCGGGGGCGTCGGGTCATGGCGTCTGTGAGGGAGTACTTGACGCATCCGTGTCGGCGAACTTGGCGTTCCGGGGGAAGTTCTCGGGGTTCCGGCGGTAGATCTTGTCGGGTTCACTGCAACGGCCTCATTGTTCCGATGACGACCTTGGCGATTATTCGGATCCGGCATCGGGGTTTTCGATGAAGAACTTGTCGAGGTGAACTCGGGGTTTCCCAGGGGTTTCTCCGAGACCGCGATGCGTCCGCGTGGTAGATCTTGGGGGTACCGATTACGCTTGGGTTCCGTGAAGACGAGCTTGTCGACCACAGGTTCGGTAGGCGATCTTCTTGTCCATGTAGGGAACTTGGGGTCTCTCGCGGCTCCGTCGTGTCGGTGTCGACCTTGTCTTGGAGGCGGTACCCTAACGCATCAAGGCTGCCACAACATCTCACACCGACGGATCTGAGGGCACGACACGCGGTCGAGGCCGGGCAGCCAGGCGGCCGGAGGAACACGCTACGGGCGACGGCTGGTGGAGCGGGTCCGGCGGAAGCGTCTGTGACGGAGTCTCATGAGGCGGGCGGAGGCCGAGCGATTGGACGGGCCTGTGAGACGGAGGAGGAGGCCCGGGCGGCGAGGTTGGTGAGGCGTGGCGGCGGCGGTGTGCCTTGCAGGTCGCGGAGGCCGGACGCGCGACGGAGGGTCCGGGAGTTCGCCGGGAGCTTGAGGGCGGCAGCGCCGCGGAGGCTGGTGCGGAGCGGGCGATCTGGCAGCGGAGGCGGGGCAGAGCGGGCGGCCAGGCGGCGTGGCCGCGGGCGGCGCGTGAGGCCGGGCGAGGCGGGCAGAGGCAGCGTCTTGGAGGCGGCAGGAGCGAGGCGGAGGCGGGGCTCTGGCGGGCTTGAGGGGCAGCGGCGTGGCGGAGGTGCAAGGCGAGGCGAGCCTCGCCAGATTGGCGGGCAGCGGTGGAGGAGGGCTCGAGGCAGGCGCGAGATGGGGCGGCCGCGGGGAGGGGAGAGGAGAGGCGGAGGGCTGGTGGCGGTTGCTGGCTACGGGGGAGGCGGGGCTCGGTTGCTCGCGTGCGGGGCGGCGAGAAGATGAACAGGGACGCGTGGGGGGGACGGTTTTGTCGGGGCGTGGTTGGAGCTGGGGGACGTCTTGAGTCGGGTCTGGTGGGGCCAGGTGAGTGAGAGGTGGGGGTGGGTCCGGTTGAGGTGGAGGGCAGAGGGAGCTGGCTGAGGCTGCTGCGTCGTGTGGGCGGGAAAACGTACGGAGGGGGCCACAGGGGGAGCGGGAAGTGAGGTGGAGGCGGCTGGTTGAGTGGGGCCGGCGGCAGGTAGAGAGGCTGCTGTCCGCATGGGGCCCGGGGAAAAGAGAGCAAGGCTAGCAGGCGCGTGCGTGTGTGCTTGTGGGGAGAGAGGAGAGAGAGGAGTGAGAGGCCAAGTGGCGGGTTCTGAGTGGGTGAGGGGTGGGCAAGGGTGATGTGGCGTGTCCTGATAGGTGGGAGTGAGGTGGCCAGGGGGTGAGGGTAGAATGACTGGTAGCTTTAGGATTAAGAGGGGCTGATTGGGGTGGACCGTTTTAAAATCTGGGGCGGTCGTTCGGGTCGGGTTGGCCCGTTCGACTGCCCCTACTAAAATAAATAAAACTTTTATTTAATTTAATTGGGCCGTTTGCAACCCGAATGCAACAAAACAAAATACTCCGGAGCCCCGGGGTTTTTGGCGTTTGAATGAGAGAGGGCGTTTCAGAAACAAATTAGGTTTTTCTGAAATAGTTTTTGACAAACAACACATGAGGATGACGATGCAATGCACAAATCAACGCGATTTTCTAGTAGTGGTTTTTGCGGGATGCCACAATTCGACACCACTAACAATGGATCTCGCCCTCGAGATCCGCCTCATGGTACCGGAAGGAAGGTCGGCGGTTGATCCTTCGCGCTTCGTGTAGATCCTCGCGACACCACTAACAAGAGGTCGTTGTCCGTGATCGTCGAGAGCACACTCCGGAAACAAAAGGTCGAAGGTAGAGGCATCGACAAATAAAGCCACCCCTAACTTCCGTGGACGGAGTAAAATTGCTGGATCCACTGATTCGACGTACGAGAGCGAATGATAAGAGCAGTGGTAGGGTAGCTACTCCATCCCACACTCAAACCATTACTCTGCACACGAATAAGCGGATTAAGCATCCAACTCTCGGAATTAGACTGAAGATCTCGACAAGCGAGGTTCGGAAGTTGCGTCGGAAACACCAGAAGAGACAACAGAGATCGTATGAAAGACAAAATGATTAGGTTCCGCGATGGTTCCATTGGCATGAACAACACATGCTCACGGTCGACTCCAACTTCACCAAAGCTCGTCCTTCTCATATGTTTTTCAACGACACTGATATCCGGCAAGGAACACATATGGATAAAGAGCTCAAGATTAAAAGATTGGAGGAAGGTTCAACAGACAAGTTGCAGATTGATGATCGTAGCACCTCCGTTACAAAAAGAAGAAAGCGAAACCCTGAAGGTACGACGGAAACCCAACCGCGAGAAATCCTGGACTCGAAGAAAGAGATGAGAGCGGATTCAAAACACGTCGAGATAAGAGGAGGAAAGCAGAGGGTAAGGAGTAAAATTCAGACCTAGTCAGAACTGTCCAACCGATTTTCAAAGATAGTTTTGACACTCTACTTCGGTCGTTATCTAGGTTATCCTACAGGCTGGACTTGTGGGGTATCGCAACTGCTGAGCTCTGATACCACTCTGTAACACCCTCAGAATCGTTTCTATGCGGGTTTGGTGAATTTTGCCCAAACTTGCATAGGTCCGATTCTGAGGGTGTTACACCTACAGCACACAAGCAAATATTAAAGGAAGCACCAGCAAAAAAATGCGAGTCGCGCGCCCGGGGATTCGTAGAAGAAACACTCACCAATCAGTGGACGACAGAGGTCCGTGATGAAATTTTGAAGAGCTGAGAGGTCATTCTGCAGCCCGGCGACGAGCGTGTACGACACCTTCCGCTCCTCGGCAATAGAAGTAACGGACGCCTTGGCTCGTCCTTCCGCCGAGCTCGATTCTGCCTTCGCCTCCTTGAGCTCACGCTCTAGTTCGGCGATTTGCTTCTCCGCGGCGCTCAAGGACGACTTAGCCGTCGACAACTCACTAGCCGAAACAAGGCCCTGGCGAGCCTCCTACACTGCGGCCGCACTATCCTCTCCTTCCACAACAAAATGATTACAAACGTAACAAGTTCGCGACCAGTGCCAAACAAGACAAAGACTCACCCGCAGTCGCTCGAAGCTGCTCGTTCGTATTCTGAACAGCAAGGAGCTCCTTTTCCATGCGGTGTTTGGCAGCAAGCCGCTCGGCCGACTCGTGCTGCAAGCCCTATGCAGCAATTACAGCGTCAGCGACAAAACTTCCTAAGTGCCTAGCCGCTGAAATTCAGCGACTAGCCACTCGGGGACTGGATGACAAAACTTCCTAAGTGCCTAGCCTCTGAAATTCAGCGACTAGCCACTCGGGGACTGGACGACAAAAATTCCTAAGTGCCTAGCCACTGAAATTCAGCAACTAGACACTCGGGGACTGGATGGCGAAAAATAGTAAGAATCCGACCACTGAAATTCAGTGGCCCGATCCTCGGGGACTGGATGGCGAAAAATAGTAAGAATCCGACCACTGAAATTCAGTGGCCTGATCCTCGGGGACTGGACATACCTGGATGGCGACAGCTAGCATGCCGTGAAGCTCCCTTGCGTCCACTGATGAGAGCACGAGTGGAGTATGCCCGCGACGCTGTTCGACCTCCGTACCGGCGGCCCCAGGCAGTTGGCTCGACGGCACCAAGGCACTCGCCGTGGCGGCCCTCGCTACAAAGCGAGGGAACGTCGCCACCGCGGCTCCCGCGCCACCCGAAGGTGGCCCGGTTGCCTCAACCGAGGCCGTGGGGCCTGCCCGCTACGACTCCGTGTCCTCCATGGCCTTTGGAGCTACGTCCACCGCAATCGGGGTTTCGCTCGGGGCAACCGCTGGCTCGTCCGAGATCGCGACGACCTCATCGCCTTTTGTTCTCTTGGCGCCTTCAGCAGGAGCCTCAACCTCGTCGCCCTTCCTCTTCTTTGAGGGATCAGCTGGTGCCTCCGTGGCGACCGATGGAACTTTGGCCACCGAAGGGTGACCTATCTTCTTCACTCCAGTCCTGCAAAACAACTCCGTCAATAACACTCGCCAGTTGAACATGAATCAAGAAGAAAATGAAAGGTTTGAGGAATACTCACTTGGCGACTGGGATAAATCGCAGGCCAATACGAATACTGGCCGGCTTCTCCAGTTCTGGCCCTAGTTTCCGACTGAGGCCCGTCTCAAACACGCTCTGCTCCCAAGACACCTATGGCTTCTTCGAGGACAAGGCCACGGCAGGAGGTTCAGTGGCGATCGCCGTGGGAGATGCTCTGGGCGGCAAGGCCCCTGCGGCTGGAGCGGCCACCAGCCCGATAACTGGGACGAACGGTGATGGTAGTGATGCCAACGACGCCTCGTCTTCCACGACGGTCGCACCAGTCGCCGCGGTCGCGTGCGCCGCTGCTTCTTTGGCTGTGCTGGTAGCATCGGAGCTACTCGCGGACCGAGGCGGAGACACCGGCTTAGCCGGCTTCGTCTTCTTCTTTGGTGGCGGCGGCTTCTTCTTTGATGGTGTGGCTTCACGCTGCGAGGTATACTCGGGGAGCTCGTCATCGTCGTCGTCGTGGGCCTCGAGGCTTTTGCTGGCCTCGAGTTCACGTTGATGTTGCCCACGGGTCTTGTGGACCGTGGGTGCAGCGACCTCCACGGCTTCGACGCCATCGTCGTCATCTTCATCACCGCCGCCCCCGTCAGGCGATGACTCACTCATCTTCAGCGGACGAGTTCGAGTTCTCGTCATCTGCGGGTGGAAGCCAACCTTCTTGATGTGGCTTACAACCACTTTTGTGGCCCGATCTTCATAGATTCGAGGGGATTTGGGGGAGGAGAGCGAAGAACACGATGAACACGAGAGGGAAATCGAAGATACAAACGCACACCACACCCAAATCGGTTTGCTCTCGTTGGCCCGAACCACCAACCCAATAGAATCACAAAGGGAGAGACCAAAGGTAGAATCCCTTGCGAGATATTGGCAAGCTCTTGATAGAATCACACGTAGGGAGAGAGTAGCAACCAAGTAGAATCCCAAAGGGGAGAGACCTAGCACTACTAGAATCCATACATGGGAGAGATCAAGAACTAGAAGAGCGCCTTGACGACTTCAATTAAGAAGGCCTTGATACAACTCATAGATAATCTAATGAGAGGGGGTTCCCATCCAGGGTTTGGCCTAAGCCATGAGTCTCAACTCATCATCTATTCCATCCTAGGGTTTACATATGGGGGTGGGGGCATATATATAGGCCAGCCACGAGCTAGGGGCAAAATAGACATAAACAGGGAGTTCTGGGCGTTACATGGGCCAGGCCCAAAAGGCCTTAACATGCCTGGCGTCGAGCAGGCCGGAGACTCCGGTGTTGGGTCCGGAGACTCCGGTCTGGACCGGAGACTCCGGTCAATCTCCGGTGTCGTCTCCGGAGGGGGCTTCTGGCTGTCCCGGGCTTGGTTCCTGGGTCCGGACCGGAGGACGGTCCGGAAACTCCGGTGTGGTCCGGAGACTCCGGTGTGATGGCCGGAGACTCCGGTCTGGCGTCCGCAACTTCTTGCGTCTTCTCTTCCAGGCCTCATGCTTGGGGGTCTTGGCTCCTGGTTCATCCTTGTCGCATCCGCTTGGCATCACGGTCATGGACCTAGTCATACAATTGATAGTTGGCTCAAGTAGGATCCCATTCAAGTAATGATCAAGGGAAGGCAAAAGATGGAAGGAGTTCACCTTGATTGGGATGTTTGGCATATCATGATGTAGACCAATGGTGAATGCCATGTGTTGGGCGGCATAACTTCTACCACTTGGAATAGCTGCAACAACCAAGCAACATTAGCACGACCGCGAATGCAAAACTATGACTGTGAGTGCATGGGAAATAAAAACTCACCGTTGGAGCTTGGCGCTTCGCCGTGTAAGGTGCGACCCCGGCCTTTGCATCGAGATACACCGCCTGGGTGATCTTCTTCAGGGCCAGGGTATAGTCGTTGAGTCTCCACTCGGCATGACAGGACTTCGTCGGGTCGTCCTTGCCTGTATACTCGTACATATAGTGGGCATGGCTAGCCAGAGGCCCGAGCCGTCGCCCGAGCCAGCAATTGTAGAGGTTGATGGTTTGGAGGCCCTTCTTCTTCAGGTTGTGGATGGTCTGCAACATCTCGTCAACGACCATCCGCTGGTCCAACGGAAGCTTAGTGACTTGGAGCCGACATGGCTCGGGCCGGTCGGCAGAGTACCTCGGAAGCGCCACCTCGTCATCCGGCGGAGACTCGGTCACGTAGAACCAGCTCTTCTTCCATTCATTCGCTGCTTTGGCGGGCAGCATCAGATCGAAGAACGACGCCTTCGACTTCAGCTGGAAGGTCAGGCCGCCCGCAGCTAACATCAGGCCACCTGCCTCTTCGCGGCTATCCTCCCATGGAATAGATCAAGCCATAGGGGGGAGTATGGTCGACAGCCCAGGTAGCACTCGCAGAACGCCACGAAGATGGCAAGCTGCTTGATGCTGTGCGGTCCCAGGTCTGATGGTTGGATGTCGTAGTAGGCGCAGAAGCGGTGGAAGAAGAGGGAGGTGGGGAATCCGAGCCCCCGCTCCAGATGGCTGGTGAAGTAGATGAATTCCCCCTCGCACGGATATGGGATCACCTCTCCGGCCGCGGGGATGCGCCATCTCCCGGCGCGGAGGATCCCTGCCTCCTCGAACGATCTCAGCAGCGCCTTTGTGCACTTGGATCTGCCCCATGGTTCCGTAGGAGGGGCCATCGGTTGAGGGATCTGGGGCTGCAAGTTGCTCTGGGTCGCTCTGGTCGCTGCACGGAATGGAGGATTGAGAATGCACGAGATCGGAGGAAGTGAGGGAAGTGTTTTCCCCTCACCCGTCACTCTCCTTATATAGTGGTTGTTACCCGCCATTTTTGGGGAGCCGTTACCACGTGGTAATTATGCCAATATTACCGTTGGATTACCCAACGGCTAGTTTGACCAAGATGACAGTCCAACTTCATCCACTCGACTCGTTGTCTTCAGCGACTTGACGATTCACCGACCTAATCACTACAACAGTGACTTAATTATTCGCCGACCCGTTCGCCAAGCTGCGATCTGATTAGTCGCCGTTATTGCGACTCAAATAACTAGTTCTTTCCTTTGTTCAGGAGTCCACCGCCGATTTGACTGGGCATCTGAATTGGACCCGCATACTCCGACTGCCAACGAACACCTGCGACGAATCAATGACGACCTCGGGGACTACTGATGGGGATATGCCTACCAGGGTATGCCCAGCAGGACATTTCCTATTGGCCCAAGCTGCCAGCGAGTGGGCACGCAGGACGACGACTGGATCGAGACTTGACGAGGACCCAGACGACTGGAAGCCGGAGGCCCAAAAGCGTAGCTAGGCCCAGTCGGATTAGGTCAAAGACCCTCCGAATCCTTAACCAATTCGGTTGTAGATCTGTAAACCCTAGAGAGGTGAGCCTATATAAACCTCCCTAGGGTACGCATAGAGGACACGTTCCATCATACGCCCCAGTGACTCGCCGCCTAGTCGTCGAGCTCGCCCTTGTACTCTCTCCATAATACAATCTAGCAGGAGTAGGTCTTTACCCTCCGGGGGGCCGAACCTGGGTAACCCTTGTGTCTCCGCCCTCATCTCGCACCGCAGACGGGAGGCCGCTTTTGCCCCATGTTCTACTACTCGCCGCCGATTGCAGCATATGTCGTGGCCATTCCTACGACACCCATACTAATTCATTCGTGTCTCATAAATGATTTTACATGTCTAGTTAACCCTACTAGTCTAGGACGCCGTTTTCGTGCCCTTTCGCTTGCTCTTCTCATCTTGGAAATCTATCCAAAGGTCGAGTAGGGATATTTTTCCAAACGAGTTTGTAGAAGATGAACGGGATTATAAAAATTATCCATCTTAGAACATAAGTGTAGACGAGTCAATATTGTAAAGTGTTTAAATTACATTAATCTCTATACCAATATGCCATACATAACCATTGTAGGAACCAATTGTGCAAACAATCCTTGTTGCCTATAACATGAAGAAAAGTAAAAAAGTTAGAACAAAGGGAGAGCAAATACTTTATTTAACAAATTGTTTACCACATAGAAATACAACGATAGCCCACTAAAGAATATCGATACCAATTTCATAAACAATTCCACAAAATCATAAATCACATGCTTATGTGTCCTAAAAAAATAATACAAAGCTCACCAAGATTATTTGGACATTTGAATCTATCACCGTTTCTCATATCATTAATCAAATTCGCAAGTTGGAATTCTAGTCTTCCCAAAACCACAATGCAAGATACTTTGGTGCATATTATCTTGGTGCCATATTATGGAAAATAGTCGGTTGGATGGGAAATTTGTGGCGCGTGCGCAACGGGTGAGCATGGCCACCACCCGCGTCGGGAAAATATGCTCAATCGCGATATGGGACGCGCGCCCCTTTTTGTGTTCTGGCTTGTGGGAAACAGTGATACACAACTACAAATTAAGAATATAACCAGACCGTGAAGACGCGCGTTGCTTCGCCTGTGCACTTGAGAAGATATGAAAAATGCAGCACACACAAATAACTCAGAGAATGTCATGATAGATCCAAAGAAGGATGATTAGAAATAGCTTAGACAATTAGGTATTTCAAATATATCACACATGATCTATTCACTAATCCGAAGCTCTACGGTGAGTTTGTGACCAATTATTGAAGTACAGATACTGTTAGACGTGTACGTATAGGACACGTCTACCTGGCCGTATAGTTTTTAAATTGTAATCTCTAGATAGCTTGGCAACCAAGTCTTTTTGTAGAGACAAATCAATTAAGTGCAATAATTAAGCAGTGAGTATTGAAATTTAGAATTTTCAGAAGGGATTAGTACCTAAGATTTTGGTGAGCATTGATAATAATTCTTTTTTACATCACGATTATTTGCGATTCATCAAACAATTCAAATGCAGGTAAAAACCAATTCAATTGCAAAGGTCAAAGAACCATCTGAGGCCTCGCTTGGGAGTCCGGTAGATTTTACAGCTATGGTTTTCTTTCAAGGGGATTTAGGCGTGTACAGTTCACCGGATGTAAAATATACCTACCATCAGCTAGTCCATTTGGATATGCACAGTCCGCCGAAAACATACGGACGTGTACAGTCCGCCGAAAGTATTTTGGCCGATACTCACATAAACATAAAATTAGTCCTCTCAAACTCCATAACAATTGAATCTTTAAATAGCATACACGAATAATAGCCTCAAACTCTCAAACTTTAGTACAACATATACGAATAATCTTTGAACATGCACCTCTCAGACTCTCAAACTTCAGTTTTTTTTAGATCAACAACAAAGTAGGTTACTTATATTAGCCATTCAACAGTCTTGAACTCGGATGGACTTCTGAAGATTTGAACTCAGATGGACTTCTGCAGACTTCAACTTGGCATCCTAAATAAAAGAAATCAATATTAGATACTATATTAAAACAATAAACATCATTTTAATCCGCAATGCACATGTTAAGTGTGTTGTATTAAGTGCACTGTATTGTATGACAGGAAACAGGACAGAGATGTGTTAAGTGTGTTGCCATCTATGTCATGTAGGCATTATCACAATTTGAAACTAACCAGGAGAATCAAAAATTTCACTAATCAGGATGGTAAGAAATATTTTTATATAATATAAAGGCATCACCAGAACTATACTTCCATTTGGTACATATAAGTCCGACAAACCAGAGAGAGGAAGGTGATAATAAACAGTTATGATCTTGATAGAGATGTCTAACGTCTGAACTACATCTGCACATTTAACTAGTATATTTTTAACCTTTGCAGGCTAGAACAATATTTGTCTAATTTCATAGCTCAAAGCGTAGGTCTTGCTCATATAGCCATGCCATACGTCAGAGAATCAGAACTGCTCAGTTAACCAACTGTATGATGGTACATTCAATTTGTATATAAAGTTCAAATGAGTTTAAAAAACAGAAGCTACAGTAATTTATAGGTTTAGAGAAATATCAATAATGAATCTAAATGTATATGTAATTCACAAAGAAAAAAATAGAACATGTTTTTAATTAGACACACAGTCTAACAATACAGTGTGGCACAATGATAAGTATACAGGGAGAAGAATATATACGACATGTGCATTGCTGCTAAGATACACCATATCTCTCGGTATCTCGGGCCTGTTCTTTTTTTGCCAGTAATTAATCCTCAATTGAACAGTTTCTAGGGGCACACCTAACAGAATTACTACTTTGAGGCACACCTAACAGAATTACTACTTCGACAAATCGGCACTTCTGAAACCTAGTACAAATAGGTGACGCTCACATACTAGTATTAAGGTTGAATCCCGCGAAGAAAGAGAAGTCCGAGTGCAATCAGGTTAAGAGGCAACACTGTTATACTATACCAACTATTCTATTGCAAGATAATAGTTAGATTATGAACATGAAATAAGCATCTATCCCTACATGGTTCAAAACAGTAGTTGCTGTCATTTTAAGAAATAGTGCCTGGCAACCATTCTCTAATTGTTTACTTCCGAAAATATTTATGAGGCTTCTGTAAATTTAAAGTCTAGACAATAACTTAATATTTGCTTGACATTCCTGGAATAACATAAGGACCTTCTCAAAGAAAAAAAAACGAAACAGCGTATGGGTATTTGGAATTTACACAGAGACCATGAATGCATTAAGAATACAAGTCATAACAATAAGAATGCATTAAGAACAACACATTAAGAGTAACATGTATGTATTAGTGCAGAACCAATATCTCAAAAAGAAAATCTATACAAACCAAAGAATATAAACATACATAGCAGACCGGTGCTGCTTTTTCCTCAACAAAAAGAACTAAACTTGTATCATCAGGTTTACATCTCCATCTCCATATGCAGGATAAGCAGCATATAGTTAATTAATAACTCATAGCAAGGAACTAGTGGTCAGGATAAGCAGCATATATTTATAAAAGCAGATTAATATTTTTATAAGATATTCAATAGTTGTGTCTGGAGTAGCTAAGCTTTTAGCGGGGTTAAGTGCACCAGTCAAGTACAGTGCATGTGCAGTAGCTAAGATTTTAGCGGGGTTTAGGAATCAGAATCTGTAGTCGATCGAGCAATCCTCCATCCACAATCCAGCTTGGTTTCCTTTGTTTCATTCCCCAATTTTAAGGAGCTGTGGAAAGTACCATGGCTTTGCCTTGATTTGATATCTGAGCAATTTTTCTCTAGTGTTTGCACTTTGCAACTACGACACACATAAGAGAGATTTACTGAGGGACAGGGGGTTAAGCCTAGTCTTATACAACATGTGAAGAAGTCCATTAGTGTCATAAATAAATATCTCAAGTTGAGATAAAGAAAAAGGTTTTATAGTTGGATCTGATCCTCTGGTGTTTTCAAGCAAAGTGAACATACCACTCAACTGAGCCAAGTAAATTACAGTTGCTAGCAGCGCCGCAAGATCTCCCCTGTCATGGTCCATGCACTTGCAGAGGTAATATACGCACTCACTTATCTTCGAATCAAATCGAGCTAATTGACTCTAGCTAGCACTTGCAGAGCTAATATACGCATCACATCCTTTGGACTTCCGGCAAGATTTTCCACTCGTACACCTCGCGCTGGTCAATCACGCCAAGATTTTCGACGCTGCATCCAGAAGAAATCCATGACCCGTACGTGGCCTAAGAAATTCGCAAAGGAGCTTCCGGAGATCGCAAGAACATGAGCTTCCGGAGATGGGGAAGACGAGTGGGAGTACCTTGCCTGCAGATCTTGCGCCGCCGCGTCGCCCCACAAGTCGCCCCGCCGCGCAGTCACCGCCGCGCCCGTCGCCCCGCCGCGCAGTCACCGCCGCGCCCGTCGCCCCGCAGTCGCCGCCGCGCTAGGGTTGGGAACGGGATCCCGTCTGGTGTCGCGTGGAAACATGTCGAACCCCTGCACGTCCGTGAAATTTGCGTCTGTAATCGGGCCGGAAAGGATTCGGAAGGAGAAAAAAAACGACCAACCAAGTGGCAATACTGGACACGGGCCGTATCTTAACCGGTTCCGACTAAAACGGTCGTTTTGGGCTAAATTTCAGTGAAACAAGCAGGGCCTGAATAGATAGGTAGCAGAGGTTATAGTTAGAGCTATGAGGTGCATGATTCACGGGTCAAGTACTAAGTCGGCGGGGTAGCATGAAAAGAGGCGAGTCCGTACCGGAGATGGCGGCAGTGATGCTGATGCACCTAGAGGAGGAAGGTTCAAGATGCCACCAAGGAGATGGGCCTCTAGTAGGTTCTTTTTTTTTTAACAAACCATGCCTAGAGAATGAACCAAGTACCGCTTTGTTAGACCCATTAATAATTCTATACGGTCCGAGACATGTCTGGAGGCCGGACTGATTTGCAGAGTGGCAGCCCAGCAACGGGATGGAAGACATCACGCGCTAGTTTCGGGAGAGGCAAATCACGGCAGGCCCTTAGATTTTGTGATCGGACGGTGTGGGTTTTTAAAACGCTGTGGAGGCTCCTAGATAGCTCAATTTTACTTCTAGGTAGTTTTATTTTACTGTTTCTTAATAATGCACGATTATTGCCCAACTTTACTATGATCTTTGTTGTTTTGCTTTTTCCCCATAGACTTATTTGGTCCATTTACATCACGTCAAAAACTGTTTTTGTCAGAATGGGCTCAAAATCAATTCAAGTTTTAGGACATCTTTGGTTTCTGAGCTCCAGTGCTCCTTTCGTTTTTTTTTAAATTAAAAATTATATATATAAGTTTCAAATTTTTTTTTTGTACAAGATCATTTTTTTCTCGAAAATTCTGGACATATTCAATGTTGTATCCCACAAGCATGCAGAATCAACATGGAATTCTTTGTACTATGGGCTACACAAAAGTGACAAAATCTGATAAAATTTGAAAATTTATAAAAAAATATAATGCACATATCCATACTTTTGTCATTTTTGTGTAGCTCTAAATACAACTGGGCCAGTTGTGAGTGCCAGTACAGTTGTCTTTCAATTTCCATAGCAGCCCTTTCTAGCCCGGTATTCGAGCCCAACAAGCCCAGGCAACCGCCTCCTCTCCCATCCCAAGTCCGGGTCTTCGAGAGCGGCGGCGTGGTGGCGCCGTGGCCGGAGAAGAACCAGCGAGCGCGAGGAAGATAGAGGAGTTCCGGGGAAGATGCCGCTGTACGACTGCATGCTTCTATTGAAGCCGCTGGTGACCAAGGAGTCCGCGGCAGAGCTCGTGGCGCGGGTGGCGAGGCGCGCCTACCAGCGCAACGGCGTCGTGACCGACCTCAAATCCTTCGGCAAAGTGCAGCTCGGCTACGGCATCAGGAAGCTCGACGGCCGCCACTTCCAGGTCCGCACGGATTTGTCTCTTTTTATGTGTACTCTTCTAGTGAAGCCTCCCGTTCCCCTTGCGTTGTGCCTCGTGGCCGCGCGGAATGGTGACGATCTGATTCGCTTGGCTCGATTGATGCGTATTGGACGAAATGGTTAAGTGGGTATGAGTGTTTGGGGCTTTGGTTCTCGGCGGTGGGTGGTGCCTTTGACATGCTCGATGAAATGCCCAAATTGGTTTAGCCCTTGGCTGTTGGAATATCCATGGGCATTGGCGTCCGCGCACTCAATTGAATGATCTGCAGTTACGTTTTTTTTACAAGCCTCTGCAGTTAAGTTTGTAGGTTGAGATCATTATTTTGATCACCGTTAGTGTCAGTACGATGCGAGGTCTTGCTTTGCATACCGAATAGAATGATATGATATAGGCCTTGGATCTGTGATATTGTTGGGGTTTAAGAGTACTCTTGGGGAAGATGGCCAGTTGGTAAGTAATTCATGTGGTCATGTGAGTCATGAAATGTAGCATTGCCTCGGTTCACCCCTACGTTGATCCTTCTGGCTGCCACACGTTGGCCATGTACCACAGCTCTAGTTAGCTAACCAGTCATACATGCTTGACCTCAACATGCTCAATACAATCATCTCATTGGTGAAGGTCTGATCAATTCCACATAGATTGTCGGCAGGTGTAACAAAAGAATATCTTGTTATTGTTCTTGAGCAAAATTATAGAGGTATTAATGCCTTTCTGGAGTTCCCTTCTCAAAAGGTTTCCAAGTGGTTACAGTTTTTCTTTGGTGTGCCGGTATCCTTTCTCCCTTATATATCATGTATTTTATTAGTGTGTCTTTAGAGTTTTGATGCAATCTCACTTTTTAAATCGAATCTTACATTGAGCCGTTACTTCTAACGATTTTGTGGCAATTTCTTATGAGAGATTAGTTAGTGGGTTACTGTAGATGATACTGGTTGGTCGATTGGTGTGTGCTTAGTACTATATATGTAAGTTAGACAAATTGTTAACACTGAACAGACACTTGCAGTATTCTTATACTATCACGGCATCGTATACTGAAGTTTGTAGTTAAGGTTTTGTGTCGAAATAACTTGGCAAGTCCGACAATATACACTTACGTCCAAACCTGACTAAATATTGCAGTTTTGCATCAGTTAACTGATTGTAACTTTCCACCACTACCAAGATTATGGGTGTATGATTTCATTCTCGGCCAGTACAAACATATATACAGTACGATCCACAGTTCTCCACTTCTAACACCGACACTTGAGCCCTTCATCATTAAACACGCATATATGGTAATTTATGAAGGGGGAAAGGAGTGTTAGAGCTGATCTTTGCTTCTTTGGACAAGTGTGATTTTGGTTTGATTTTTCTTATAGAACAGTATTGTCAATTGAGACTAATTAAATAATGGACTGACTACTAATTGATTGGCTATGAACATAGCAATTCCAAGGTTTAACAGTGAACCAAAAGACCTTCTATATTAATAAGAATTACAAAGTTTGATGGTTAACCAAAAGATGCCCTATATTAATAAGAGTTCCAAAGTTTGATGCTCAACCAAAAAGACCCCTATATTAGTAAGAATGCACTGCAGTGACGCAAATAAATTATTAGTTAGAAAGAAATAGGATTTTCTGAAATATTAGGTGATTAATTGACCTTCCGCTTCCTGTAAATGGATGGATATTCTGTTTGTTCTTTGAAAGATTTTTGGTGTGGCTGTATTGTCTCACTGGAGTTCTGTTAGGATTTGCTGAAACATTAGGTGAATGCTTGATCACCTACATTGCTTGAATGAATAGATACTCCGTTCTTTTTTATAATAATTCCTTTTTGTTCTACAACTCTTTAATCATACCTTCGATCAAACAGTGAGAAAAGGTAAACCACAACACCTTTAGAAAACAGCAAAAGCAGCTGAGAGGCACATCGAATGCATTTCAGTGCATTTGATAATTGTTCTTCTGCACACCTAAAAAGTAGTGTTATGTTCCCAGCGTTGTTCATTGCCAGCTTTCTTTACCACTAGCAATGCAGCCAGAAGTTTAAAAAGGTATGTTCATCATGAGCTATATCCTTGCTGAAGTTTCTTTCGCGTTTTCAGGGCCAACTTATGCAAATGACCATGATGGTTCCACCTTCCTTTACCAAAGAACTCCACTATCTGAACAAGGAGGACAGGCTGCTTCGCTGGTTGGTGGTGAAGCATAGAGATGCAGTTTATGGTCTGGAGTTCATCAATGAGGATGATGGAAAGTACGAGATGGACAGTTTCCGCCGTAATAGTAGTAGTGTTAAAGATGAGGATGTTGATGAATATGACGACGATGATGATGATGATGACGAGTATGAGTTGGAGCAAGAGTAGATTTGTTTGTCAAGAAATCTCTGCATTTTCAGTATTGGAAGATGTATTGTCTTGCAAACTGTACGTTGCCTTCCCAATATTTTTGACTATAAAGCAAGGCAAGAAGTAGAAGCACTGAACGTAGGGGGACTTCGGCTTCTAGGAGGGCTTCTCCCAGAAGCCTGTCTTCCAAATTTGTTAAACTTCTAAATTAGTATTCCCAATGTTAATTTACAAGTTTAAACAAATTTGGGAGATGAGCTTCTGGGAGAAGCCGAGAGAGGGTAGCTTCTGGTAGAAGCCCTTCTAGAATCCGAGAGACTGTTTGTCGAAGAAGATCCCAGAGCACCTGAAATATGCTGTGTTATTTGACATGTAATCTGCCAATAAGGAATATGTTTTCCTGATTGGTTCATGACGTTTATCATGTGGCTGTGGTAGTTAATTTCTCTCTAAAGATCCAATCTGGAAGAGCTTTATGAAAGCAAGGGGAAAGCTATGTACAACACACTGGATTGCCATTTATTATTCATCAATATAACATATACAGAGTGGTAGTAATTTCCCAAACGCATGCACAGCCACAAAACTACACACACCGACCGTTCAAAACCAAAATGAAAGAGAAAATACATAACCACACGTCACAGGACAATCATGGCCATGATCATTAGCCTGTTCGTTTCAGATTTGGGTTTACTCTTCTTTTTTTTTAGGATTATTTGAGCACTGTACTGTAATTTGGAAAATAACATCCTAAGCTCATTCTAACTTGGTCTTGATTAGAAGCTCAGAATTGGTCCTAAGCCTTTTATGGACATCTCATACAAATTCAATTTTTTGTATTCCTCGTAAGAAATGCTTCAGTGCATAGTCCATTACAAGAGCATGGACTTAAGATACAATCTGTTCCGTTGTTCCAACGGCATTCAACTAATATGGGGAACTCTGCCATCCAGCAAAGCAAGGCGTGCATGGAAAATATTCTCTTGTGTGCTCATAATCGTCAGTAAAATTAGCCTGATAATGGTCGGTCAGGATGTCATAGTATTGTTTCGGACACAAGTTACTCGCTTCTTGAAGAATCATCTGAATGATAAGAGGGTTAAAGTTTCGTCCCACAAACTCCTCACAAAACTTCAAAAGATAGAAATGTACAACCGCCAGAAGCTAGGAAAGACAAACAAAACCGGAATACATGAAGGCCTCCCACGAGATCATCGAAGCTCAGTGACATCCTTTTCATAACTAGAAACTTGAACTCTCTGACTGCTCCAGGCATGAATCATCCGCCCCACCCTTTCTTCCTGTGAAAAAACTTTTTGCCACAAACAGGAGCAGCTCTGTCCTGCTTTGCTATTTTTATAAGTTTGGTTTCTGTAACATAGACCAGGAAGAAATCCAGTGAGCTAGTAACTGAAAAGATATACAGGTGGGATCCTGAAGCAACATGCAGGGCCTAGCTCCATGCAGATGGATCTTCCTAAACCAGAAAATGTTTATTTGTCCTACTACACACGGAGTACAAATTTATTGAAACACATACATTGCCGGTTGCATAAAGCACAAATAAAAAATTTAACTGTGACTATTTGCACATGCATAAGACATGATCGATCAGCAAAACATATGCACACGATATTCAACATAAGCCGAGACATACATCAAAGCAATTCTGGCAAAGCTTCACGAGCCAAGCATTCTAATGAGTATCAAGAGGTATACGGCGATTTTAAACAGGTACAGTGTCATTAGTTTCCTTAGATCTACAGACAACTTGTAAACGGGTGTGCATGGCATACATCCCTTAATTAATCATGTGCTGGTGTTTAGTGACTCTTGGATCTCTTCAAGTGTTCTCCCTTTAGTTTCTGGCACTAGCCTTGCCACGAAAAGCACGGTAACAAGGCTCGCTGCAGAGAACAGGAAGAAGGTGCCTACACACATAATGAAAATAAAATTGAGCAAAATATTAATGGAGAACCATTAAGGGATAATTGGAAGCAACCTCACATGAAAGAGGGAGAAATCGTTACCTCGGTAAAAAAAGAACTACAGTTAGTGGTGATAATTCCGTTTGTAACATATTTTTTACTAATGATTATTGTACTTTTTTTTCTAACTGTCCTACTTATGCAAAAACTGAACACGTTTACCTGCAGAACTCCAATCCATAAGGAAGCTGAATGAATACGATATTGCGAAGGAACCAGTCCAGCTAACCAGTGTTACCAAGCTTCCGGCTATTGCTTTCATGTCGATTGAGAATATCTTTGCCAAAAAAAGGGATACCATTAGTTACAAACATTGTCCTTACAGATTGCCATGAAATGCGAGCATCATCCAGATTTAACATCATTGTGATTTCATACCTCTGACATGATAACCCAGGGAACAGGTCCCATTCCAATTGAGTATGCCGCATAGTATGCCTATTTAGGAAGCAGGTTCAGATTATAGCATTTCCGGACTTCAACACAAAACTGTAAATGTTTTAGTTGCAGTGTTCTCTGTACCAATATGCCGTAAAGAGCCAACGTAGGGGTCAATTCTGTGTACAATCCTTGCGCCTGCAACATGATGAGAAGATAAAAAGTCAAAAGAAGGGAAAGTAAATTCTTTGCTGAACAAATTGTTTCCGAGATAGAAATATAATGATAGAACATGAAGATTCCAAATTGTAAATTCAGTTCAAGTTTATTCAACTATTTAATTATGTTGATTTGCTGATATTTCACCCTCAAAACATATTTATTTAATAGACCCTCATCCAGGGTATTGTTTGTCCCATCACCAGGTATAAGCTGGGTAACTTTGATAATTCTACTTGCCTCATAATTCTGCATCCAGGCACTAACATTATACTATTATCAGTAGTTAAAAATTCAACGGTTCACCTTCAATTGATGAGGTTAGAGAAATACTAACTAGACGATGAACAGATCAATTTAGAGTTGAAGGAGGAAAAATACAATAGACGAGCAAAAAGGCCAAGCAGAACGAAAATTATGAAAAGTTTCTTCCTGAAATTTCTCAATGTCTTATATTAGCATCAATAAATGATTGCCAGTTTAAAATTTAAATTGTACTGTTCCATCATAGATCGATAGAATATATTTTTTACAGTTACCTTAAAGTAGAAGGATAGCCCAGTCAGAAAGCAGCCCACAAATGTGCCAGATGAAGAGACCTAAATTATAAAAGAATATCACAAATGATGTTTCGTGCTTAATATCTGAATCAGCTCAGTTTTTTTTGGAGCATCCATAGTTCCATACCAGTAAAAGGGCCCTTCTTCCATTCCTATCCATGAGAAGGGCCCCAAATAATGTGATTGGAATCTGAAATGGTTATAGTTACAGAAAATTGATGCAGCGGACAGTATAGCAATTGGCAAGAATGTAATATCCTGGACCTGAATAATGCCGATCAAGGTGGTCCCAAGTTTACCAGAAAACCCTGAAGTTTTTGGGAAGAATAATTACAGAAAGTTTTTATTGTCAGTAAAGTGGCACAAAAAAAATAGGCATTTGGATACCTGCAGAGGAAAATATATAGCTTGTATAAAACCCTAACGCATTGATTCCACCCAGTTGCTGGAACACCATCAGGCCAACACCCACCTGTGCATCAAAGCTATATGATTACCTATGAACTGAACATCTCTTTCTGGAGAACAGCATATAGTTCTGAACTTCTTTCAGGAAGAAAAGATATTTTCGAAACCAAGTAGCCTGACGAGTTTCTTAGTTCTTACAATGACTGCGTACATATTTTTGCTGTGAAACAGATCTTGAATCTTGGCCTTAGGTAAACTGTGAACTGAATCAATATACTCCTGCATGGGAATAGAAGTTGGTTATTTTGTATATCCTCTTTTCCAAATTATAGGTTGATAAACAGCATAAATTTAGGGAAGAAACTAACTCTGATCTCTGTAGCCTCTCGAGATATGTCAGCCTTTTCACCCCTAAGATTTTGCAGTGAAGCAAGGAATTCTTTCTCTCTCCCGATATTGGCCTACCATATTATTGAAGAATGAACTTCAGTACGAAAGCATCGTATGAGAATCGATAACTTAAAGTATTTTTTTTACAAGGTAAAATGGTTTGGTTACAGTATTTTTTATTTCATACTACCCTATAAAAACATAATGAAAATAATTAAGCACGTGATGGTTGCTTCATTAGACGAGTTAAAACTGACGGGGAACAGGACTAAAATTTTCTCCTCCAACAAATCAACAACTTCTTTAAGAAAAATGTCCCCTAGATTGGAGAAAATGAACATTTGTGTATGCCATACTTGACCACGTAAGGCCCCAAATTTAGTTACGGTCATACCAGCCACCTTGGAGACTCAGGAATGAAGAGAAGACCCGCAAGGAGGAAAGCACAAGGCACTAAACCTGCATAAACATGCAAATGCTCTTGATTTCTCCTATACAATGGATACACGACCATCCATATACAGATAACATATATTACCTACGAGAACCAAAGAGCGCCACGAAAGCAGTGCTCCAATGATGTAGGCAGCTGAACATCCTGAACAAATAAATAACTGCACTTACAGACGAGCCTAAGTTAATTTTCCATCTTTACAAATTTTTCGAACACATCAAGATTCTGCTCAGATTTTTCCAACCTGGTTTGTGGTTGCAAGGCCTCCTCGCAGATCCTTTGGTGCTATTTCAGATATGAACACAGGCACCTGCGTGGGTAATGTTAGTGCACTAGAAATGCTACGTCGATCATGTGACGAACATAGTGTTGCTAGACAGTAATAGAATAAAACTGTGTTAAAATAAGTTACATCAAAACAGAGAATCAAAGTCAGGTGCATATTTAGAATTAATTAAGGGATTCTCATGGCTCACCACATAGGAAAGAACTCCAGTACAATATCCCAGCAAGATTCTTCCTAGGTAAAGCATTGTTGCACCCTTCATGTCATTGAAGGCATAGTTCAAGCTCTTGAAACCCTGGTCTGTAAAAGAAATTTGTGGACAGAGGAACATACCTGGGCTAAGTATATAGTAAGCCAACCAAAGATGCCTACAATTGCTGCCAGCCGCATGGTCTGTGGAAAATGCAAGAGATATTGTGAGGACTAAAGGGAGTTAACAACTATGCTTGTCGTCCCAATCATCAAAGTAACTCACCATTTTGCGTCCGAGAGAGTCTGCAAGGCGGCCACTAGTCAGAGCGCCAATCATTGCACCAATCGTCAAGACAGATCCAAAGACACCATACTAGCAGAAGGTTAATCATCAATCAGATTAGTCCACTGAAAGCAATGAAGACCATGACCATCCGGCTCCAGCATAGCCTTTGTTCAACAAACATCACAAATAATAACTTTGATTCCAATGGAAAGTGAAATGTTTGATTGATAGTACAATTCACAGGTGTAATGTTTTATATCAGTTTACAGCCATGAAAAGCGAAAAAGATCATGACCACACTCTACCAAAAGAAGGGGTGATTTTGTGCCGACAAACCTCTGAATTGGACAGCCCAATGTCGTTCACAATTCCAGCTTGAGCCGGCGCAGAA
Source organism: Avena longiglumis (assembly GCA_030063025.1). Classification (NCBI taxonomy): domain Eukaryota; kingdom Viridiplantae; phylum Streptophyta; class Magnoliopsida; order Poales; family Poaceae; genus Avena; species Avena longiglumis. The sequence continues at coordinate 442,228,917 of CP125975.1, read as the reverse complement.
TACCCAACCTACATATCATACATTCCTCCCATCATGGCCATATCTGAAGCAAAGCAACTTGTGATTCTTGAAATCGCGATACTCCCACAGACAGTCTTACACAGGTGCCGAACTCGAAGGAGCCGCAAACGGCTACGGCGGTGCTGAGAATGACCATCCGGAGCGATCCCTCTCCCGCGCTATCGTGAATACCCTCCCTGGCCGTCGCCTGACATTGGGCCGCAGCCACGACCGTGGCTCTCCGCGCCCGAGCCGGACCGCATGTCGCGCCGGCGGCCGCTACCGGCAACCGGCGCGCGCAGCGGCCATCACGCCGTGCGTCGGCGCACTGCCCACGCCGCGGCCGTCCGAGGCGAAAGGGCAGAGAGAAGCCGGCGGCTGAGTGACGGAGGGGGAGCGTCGGAGCGGTGGACAGAGGGAACGTGGCAGCCATACGTGGCCTTCAAATGCTGGGCATCACATATCTTTTGGTTGCATAAGGCCTTCCACAGCGTATGTCCAAATCGATTTTGAGGCATCGATTGCACAGGTGATGCTTTAAATTTTTTTCAGGTAATCGGAGCGGGTAGGTCTCCGGTGCCCAAACTGATAACCTAATAAAATATTGCTATAAACATTAAAAAGAGAAAAGCTTGCTCAAGACGTCTTTCCATGTGAAGCAGCTGGAAAGATTTATTTAGTACATATTTACCAGGATGGGGTCATTTACTTTTAGGCTGAGCGGTGCTCTCCGCTGTGAGGATGGTGCCAGAATTTTTTTCTTTGGACATCGGTGACATGCGAAGCACTTTTCAGAGATGGGCCACCCATAACATTGTGGAAGGCCTAAGGCCCTCCACAGCGTGGTAGGTGTCCACAGCTTAAAAATATTGTCATGTCTGCAGCGATGCTGTGAGAGAAAAATTGGGCACTGATCTCACATTGTGCTAATGGCTGTGGACCCACTCATTTAGGTTTCAGCTGTAAAAAGGTTGTTATCCATTCTTAATAATATGTATATTTTATTGGCAGATGGAACTGAGAATAGAAGCATCTACCTGCTCCGATGCCTTAAAATTCTACAGCGGCACCTGTCGTGCAGCGTGCGGGCACCTACTATCGATGCCAGAAACGAAGTGGACACCAATGAAACCCAACGCTGTGGAGGGCCTAATATCTCGTGTTATTTTTAGACGCGTCACTTTTCATAATTTTATTATATGCGGGGACACATTTTTTTCAGACAATACTACTAAGAGTATCTCTACTCGATCCCTTCATAAAGCCACTGGCGCGGCTTGATTTTAGGCCATATGGGATTGCCGGATTGGTTCACGATTTGGGGGCACGGGCTTCTAGGCGTGCCCCCTATACAAAAAATTTAAACAAGTTTTTTAATTAAATTAATAAATTTGTTTATCAAATTAACAAGTTTAATATGGCAAATAAATAATTTAACACATAAATTTATTACAAGTTCAATATGGCAAATAAATAATTCAACAGACAAATTTATTACAAGTTTAGGAAATTAATCGAATAGATTCAAAAATTCAATATAGCAAACAAAGACAAACAATAAACAATCTAGTTGGCTCCTTTGAGCCTCCACAAATGCTTCACCAAATCATCTTGCAGTTGACTATGAGCATTTGTGTCTCGAACTTCTTCCCGCTTAGCGAGAAAATAAGTAAACATAGGTGGCACTTGGTGATCAGTATCTGCAAGAGGACTTTGCGATAATACGGTTCAGTGTCAAATACTGAAGTCTTCCGCTCGCTCTTAATGATCATGTTGTGCAAGATCGCACAAGCATTCATGATCTCCCACATTTGATCTTTCGATTAGGTAAGGGCAGGGTACCTGATAATGGCAAATCGAGCTTGGAGCACACCAAATTTCCTCTCCACATCCTTCCTGCAAGCCTCCTGTTGTGTGGCTAATACCTTCGATTCGGATTACGGGTGTAATATAATAGCTTTTTCCCTAGTAGACCTAAGTGTTGGAGATATGCCCTAGAGGCAATAATAAATGTAGTTATTATTATATCTTTGTGTTTATGATAAATGTTTACATTCATGCTATAATAGTATTGACAAGGAAACATTGATACTTGTGTGATTTGTAAACTTAATTTGAAGTCCCTAGTATAGCCTCTATACTTCACTAGCTTGTTGGTTGATTAATGATTGTGGTTTCCCTATCATGAACATTGAGATGTTATCAACAACAAGATCATATCGTTAGGAGAATGATATGGTGTACATACTCCTATTGATAAGCGTAGCATAAAGATCAAGTCATTTCAATAGTTCAATTGCTATATGCTTTCTGATACATAGTAACCTAATTCCTTCGACCATGAGATCATGCATATCACCTTTAGTGGATGGATGCTTTGATGACATCAAACACCACACCGAATCGGGTGGCTATAAAGGTGGCATTGAGTGTTCGGAAAGTATTGGTTGAAACACATGGATCAAGAGTGGATTTGTCCATCCATATGACGGATAGATATACTGGGCCCTCTCGGTGGAATGTCATCCAATTAGCTTGCAAGCATGTGACTGGGTCACAAGGGATCACATATCACGGAACGAGAAAAGAGTACTTATCGAACGAGGTTGAACTAGGTATGCGAGATACCGACGATCATAACCTCGGATAAGTAAACTATCGTGAGACAAAGGGAAATTGGTATCGTATGTAAGTGGTTCATTCGATCGAAAGTAATCGAGAAATATGTGGGAGCCATATGAATTTCCAGATTCCTCTATTGGTTATTGTTCGGAGAAGTGTCTCGATCATGTCCGCATAATTCACGAACCGTAGGGAGACACACTTAAGGATTCAACGTTGTTTGAGTAGTTATGGTATTATGAGAAAGAGACCGAATGTTGTTCGGAGTCTCGGATGGGATCCGGGATATCACGAGGTGATCCGGAATGGTCCGGAGAATAAGATTCATATAAGGAAAGTCCCGTTTCGGAGTTCGGGAATGATTCCGGTGTTTTCATCGGGAATGTTCTAGAAGGGTCCGGATTGTCCGGCACTCCGGGGAGGGGAGGGTACATGAATGTGTCATTGAATGATTGCATCATGTACTAAGTGTTCTTGCTGTTCCAAAACTTGAAAGTCAAATTGCCAGTTTGAAAGTCAAACGGCTAAAACAGGAAACTGTGGAAAACAGGAAACTGTGGGAAACAAGCAAGAGGAGATTGAAACCAACTTGGAGGAGGAGTTACTCTCCTCCAAGCCGGCGCCCAGCCCTAGGCCGAGTTGGGAGGACTCCTCCTGGCGCCTAGCCCTCCACCTATAAAAGGAGGGGCGGGCTCCTCCTTGAGACACACAAGTTTCTACCTCTAATCTCGTGTTTAGAGCCGTTTGGTTTAGAGCTTCTAATTGCTTTAGCTCATGCGGTTTAGAGCCTTCTAATTGGTGTGTCTAATCTCTAGACCACTAATAGCCCTCTCTCATAATCCACCATACTCCCGCTTAAGGCGAAGCCTCATGATTTCCCTCTACTTCCAGGTACGCCACAGTCTTCGGAATCGCGAGGAGAGTGCTACAACCTCCATCACTGGAACAAGGGAGAGGAAGGTCTTCGAGAGTACCGAACGCAGTGACCGATCATGAAGCGCTGCGAACGCAGCTACCGAAGGATCGTCCACACGATCTTGAGATCGGAAAGAGTACGACTACATCACCCACGAGAATCCGCTCTCGTTAAACACTTTGGAATATTCGAGGGTAAGTTATTCCATTGACTCGTTGCTACAATCTAGTAGATAGATCTTGGCTTGTTTGTTTGTATGCGATAGAAATTTTTTGTTTTCCATGCTACGAACCCCTACACTAAGTTTATCGAATCCTTGGAAAACAACACTAATAATAATAAAAATAAGAACACGTCTACAAGACTTTGTTTTGTCGATTTTACCTTTTTTACCGGACCAATCTAGTTTATTTTATATTACGGTTGAATGCTAGGGTTGAAAATCCACCCGCAGTTGCATATCATATGAGATAAAGGATAAAATTAAGCACAATCATGTATAAAGTTTCGATAGAGATGATCTTTTATGGACAACGTATCCTAATAAACTAGAGCCCCTAAGAGGCCACAAGCATAGCAATAGTCTTTTGATCCAACCGAGTGTACTGCGAAGCACCGGCTACAAACGATTATTAAGTGCAAAAACACAGATTAAAGAATTAAGTGGTGATGTTATTGTGATCTCGAATGGGTCGCTAAGTAAAGATCGTACTACCCTTGCTGTCACCGACGTTCCTATGAGATCGCCGCTTGCCAAGCATATATTCTCAAGCCTTGATCAATCTCCGGGATCTTGGGTACCTACAAGTCCAAAGATCGAGGCAAGAGACAAAGAAACAAATGATACAAATCCCTCTTACAAACCAATAAAAAATTCTCCCATAGATTAGATACAGATAAACGCTGCGAGGTTTCTCCCCAACCCGTAACCCGTGAGGACTACTCACTCATAACAATAAGATCAAGGATAGAAAACATTGTCCAATACTTAGATTGAAATCAAATATTCTTATAATGGTCGCTGAATCACAAGGAGATCTTAAGTACAAAGTAATGTCTGTGGATAATGGAGAGGATGGGGATGAATGGGATGAACTATGGTGTGGATCTATTTTGGTGGTGGTGTGATGCAATCTGAGAATGTCGGTCCTCTGTGCGGCGGCAGGGGCATCAAAATATTGTTGGAATTATGCCCTAGAGGCAATAATAAAGATGTTATTATTATAATTCTTGTTCATGATAAAGTTTATATTCCATGCTAGAATTGTATTAAGCGGAAACTTTAATACTTGTGTGGTTTGTGAACAACACCGTGTCCCTAGTATGCCTCTATGGACTAGCTCATTGATTAATGATGGTTAAGGTTTCCTAACCATAGACATGAGTTGTCGATTAATAATGAGATCATATCATTGGGAGAATGATATGATGGACAGACCCAAACTAAGCGGAGCAATTAGATTGTGTCATCGTGTTCATCTTTGCGAAGCTTTTCCTATGTCAAATATTGTATTCCTTGGACCATGAGATAGGCCCAGTTCTTTTGAAGCTTTTGAGTGGCTTAGAAGTGAAAATAAGCTTAAGCTAAAAAGAACTCGATTTTAAGCCGTTTCTCTGGACAGCCAGCTTCCACGTTTTCTTCACGGTGGGGGGAAGCTGGATACCCCCAGCTTCCTGCAGCTTCCCGGCTCCAACGAAACGTTATTATTGCTTGCCCCTATTTTTTCCACTCTATTTACGTCGAACATGCCACCGCGATGCACATGGGCGAGCCTCAGTTTTGATTGAATTGTTTTTTCGAGCTGACTCCTGACCCGAGCGACATCCTCTCCTCTCTCTGGATATACCACTCTAGGGTTCCTCTGCACCCACCCAGTCGATTAATAATGAGATCATATCATTGGGAGAATGATATGATGGACAGACCCAAACTAAGCGGAGCAATTAGATTGTGTCATCGTGTTCATCTTTGCGAAGCTTTTCCTATGTCGATTGCCTTTTGTGTACTTTGCATCTTGCGGTATGTTGGGATGAAGCGGCCTGGGCTAACCTTACATGACATCGTTCATGAGACTTGCTCCACGCTTAACATGCAACTTGTATTGCATAAGTGGCTTTGCGGGTGCCTGTTTCTCCTAGCATAGTTAAGATCCAATTTACAACGGTTAATCAACAATGCTAGTATCAATGTTGTGGTTCTTGTTCATAAGTTAGAACGACACTTATTGAAAGCCCCAAACCACGTAAAATATGCAAAGAAAGTAGAAGCGTCTAACTTTGTTTTGCAGGGGTGTGCAGTGATGTGATATGGCCATGATTGTGATTATATTTGATGTATGCAATGTTCCTTATTGTAATTTGGCAACCGGCAGGAGCCATATGGTTGTCTTTAATTTATGTTAAGACCCGCGTGTCTATTCAAAGTAGTTGTAATAGTTGAAGCTGGTGGACGACAACCATGGTGGAGTGTCATTGACCTTGATGCAATGCCGGTGATGATGGAGATCATGTTCGTGCTTGAAGATGGAGATCGGAAGCACAAAGAAGAAAGGCCATATCATATCACATATTATGAATTGCATGTGATGTTAATCCTTTATGCATCTTGTATTGCTTAGTAGACGACGGTAGCATTATAAGATGATCCCTCATGCACATGAATTTCAAATCATAAAGTGTTCACCCTTAGTTAGCACCGTTGCTAAAGCTTGTTGTTTCGAAGCACCACATGATGCTCGGGTGTGTTAGATTCTGCAAGTGTATACAACGTGAGCAAGCCAGATTTGCTCAAGCAGAAACTAAGGTTTGATCTTGACGAGCCTAGCATGTACAGACATGGTCTCGGAACACGGATCACCGAAAGGTAAGCATGAATCATATAGTAGATATGATGAACATGACGATTGTTCGCCATTGAAACTATATCAACTCTCGTGATGATCGATGTTGATGTAGTGGATTTGGTTCGTGTGATCACTAAAACAATGTGAGGGATGTTGTTTTGAGTGGGAGTTCACCTAGTTTAATTTCATTAATTAATTTGAACTCAATTTGTCATAAACTTAGTCTAAACTATTGCAAATATGTTGTAGATCAATGGCAGCCCCTACCATCAATTTTAATGCGTTCCTAGAGAAAGAAAAGTTGAAAAACAATGGAAGCAACTTCGTGGATTGGTTCCGCAATTTGAGGATTGTCCTCACGGCTGGTAATTTGACCTATGTCTTTGGATGCACATTGGTGACCCACTGCGGTGATGCTCCGATGAAGTAAAGAATGTTTACCTCGCTCTAAGAATCAAGACTCCATAGTTCATGTGCTATCTTGTATGGTTTAGAATCGAGCTTGTAAAAGGTTTGAAGAGTCGACCCATATGATATTGTCGAGGATCTCAAATTGATTTTTAGACTCATGCGGCAATTGAAAGCTATGAGGCTTCAAAAGTTCTTTAACCGCAAGATGGAAGAGGGCAGCTCGTCGGTGAGCATGTGCTTAAGATGTCCAGGCACGCAAACAAACTTCAAAGCTTGGGTATAGTGATTCCTAATGCTTTGGGATTTACTGTCCTCCAGTCACTGCCACCAAGTTACAGGAACTTTGTGATGAACTACAACATGCAGAACATGAACAAAGAGTTGCCAGAACTGTTTGTTATGTTAAAGTCTGCAGAAGTGGAGATCAAGAAAGAGCACCAAGTGTTGATGGTCAATAAGACCACCAAACTCAAGAAGGGCAAGCCTAAGCAAAAGGGACACTTCAAGAAGGGTGGTAAAAAGGTTGCCACGCCGACGAAGAAAACCAAGGCTGGACCCAAGCCTGAAACTGAGTGCTTTTACTGCAAGGGAGAAGGTCACTGGAAGCGGAATTGCCCAAAGTACTTGGCGGATCTGAAGAACGGCAACATCAAGAAGAAAGGTATATCCGATATACATGTTATTGATGTGTATCTCACTAGTACTCGTAGTAGTGCCTGGGTATTTGATACTGGTTCGGTTGCTCATATTTGTAACTCGAAACAGGTGCTGCAGAATAAACGGAAGCTAGCGAAGAACGAGGTGACGATGCGCGTGGGAAACGGATCAAAGGTTGATGTGATCGCGGTCGGCACGCTACCCCTTCATCTACCATCGGGATTAGTTTTATACTTAAATAATTGTTATTTGGTGCCTGCGTTGAGCATGAACATTATATCAGGATCTTGTTTATTGCGAGACGGTTACTTGTTTAAGTCAGAGAATAATGGTTGTTCGATTTATATGAGTAATATGTTTTATGCACATGCACCTTTGATAGATGGTCTATTCTTATTGAATCTCGATAGTGGAAATACACATATCAACAACATTGAGGCTAAACGTTTGAAATCAAGCGATAATTTTGACCTATATGTGGCACTGTCGTCTTGGTCACATTGGAGTGAAGCGTATGAAATAACTCCATTCCGATGGACTTCTTGAATCACTTGATTTTGAATCACTTGAAAGATGCGAAGCATGTCTGATGGGAAAAATGACTAAGATTCCATTTTCTGGTATGATGGAGCGAGCTACGGACTTATTGGAAATCATACATACCGATGTGTGTGGACCAATGAGTGTAGCATCGCGCGGTGGTTATCGTTATGTTCTTACCTTCACGGATGACTCGAGTAGATATGGGTATATCTATTTCATGAAACATAAGTCCGAAACTTTCGAGAAGTTTAAAGAGTTTCAAAGTGAGGTAGAGAATCAACGTAACAAGAAGATTAAATTTCTACGTTCTGATCGTGGAGGTGAATATCTAAGTTACGAGTTTGGTGAGCATTTAAAGAAGTGCGGAATACTTTCACAATTGACACCGCCGGGAACACCACAGCGTAATGGTGTGTCCGAACGTCGTAATCGAACTCTCTTAGATATGGTTCGTTCTATGATGTCACTTACAGATTTACCGCTATCATTTTGGGGTTATGCATTAGAAACAGCCGCATTCACTTTAAATAGGGCACCGTCTAAATCCGTTGAAACGACACCGTATGAATTATGGTTTGGCAAGAAACCTAAATTGTCGTTCCTTAAAGTTTGGGGATGCGAAGCCTATGTAAAGAAGTTACAGCCGGACAAGCTTGAACCCAAAGCGGAAAAATGCGTCTTCATAGGATACCCGAAGGAAACTATTGGGTATACCTTCTATCATAGATCCGAAGGCAAAATCTTCGTTGCCAAGAATGGATCCTTTCTAGAGAAGGAATTTCTCTCGAAAGAAGTGACTGGAAAGAAAGTAGAACTTGACGAGGTTGTCGAACCTTCTCTCGAAATTGCGAGTAGCGCAGCACCAGAAGAAGTTCCTGTGGTGCCTGCACCAATTAGAGAGGAAGCTAATGATGATGATCATGAAACTTCGGTTGAAGTTTCTACAGAGCCTCGGAGGTCAACGAGAACTCGTACCACTCCAGATTGGTATGATCCCGTTATGAGTGTCATGTTGGTGGACAACACCGATGACCCCGAGACATATGAGGAAGCGATGATGAGCCCAGATTCCAATAAATGGCAAGAAGCCATGAAATCCGAGATTGGATCCATGTACGAAAACCAAGTATGGACTTTGGTGGACTTACCGGATGGCCGGAAGGCTGTCGAGAACAAATGGATTTTCAAGAAGAAAACATATGCTGATGGTAATGTTATCGTTTATAAAGCTCGACTTGTCGCAAAAGGGTTTCGACAAATTCAAGGAGTTAACTACGATGAGACTTTCTCACCAGAGCGAAGCTAAAGTCCGTGAGGATTATGTTAGCAATCGCATATTATGATTATGAGATATGGCGATGGATGTCAAACAGATTCCTCAATGGAGATATTGATGAAGAGTTGTATATGATGCAACCCAAAGGTTTTGTCGATCCTAAAGATGCTAACAAGGTATGCAAACTTCAACGGTCCATCTATGGATTGAAGCAAGCATCCCGGTTGGAATCAATGTTTTGATAAGGTAATCAAAAGTTTTGGTTTTATACAAACTTATGGAGAAGCTTGTATTTACAAGAAAGTGAGTGGGAGCTCAGAGCATTCTTAATACTATATGTGGATGACATATTGTTGATTGGGAATGATGTAGACCTTCTTAATAGTGTCAAGGAATATTTGAATAATAGTTTTTCAATGAAGGATCTTGGCGAAGCAGCTTACATATTAGGCATAAAGATTTATAGAGATAGATCGAACGCCAAATATCATTGTCACAGAGTACATATTTGGACAAAGTTCTAAAGAGGTTTGGAATGGAAGAGCAAGAAAGGGTTCTTGCCCATGTTGCTCAATACGACCTTGAGTAAAACTCAAAGTCCGACATCGGCAGAAGATAGAGAAAGGATGAGTAAGACTCCTATGCCTCAGCCATAGGATCTCTAATGTATGCCATGCTATGTACTAGACCCGACATTGCATATCTTTGTTAGTTTAACTAGCAGATATCAAAGTGATCCAGAGTGGATCATTGGACAATGATCACAAACATCCTTAAGTACTTGAGAAGAACTAAGGATATGGTTCTTTCTTATGGAGGTGATGAACAACTCGTTGTTAATGGTTACACCGATGCTAGTTGGAACACCGATCCGGATGATTCTAAATCACAACTGGATAATGATTTATTTTGAATGGTGCAAAGCTTAGGCTGGAGGAGTGCAAAGCAAAGCGTGGCGAGATCTTCAATCAATCGAATACATGGTCGCCGGAGGCTTCACAAGAAGCGATATGGATGAAAGAGTTCATTACAGCTGGGTGTGGTTCCTAGTGCTTTGGACCCAATGTCTATCTACTGTGATAACATGGGCGCCATAGCCAATGCGCAAGAACCAAGGTCACACAAGAAGCTGAAGCATATCAAGCTGCGTTTTCACGCTATTCGAGAACATATCCAGGATGGGGATATAAAGATTTGCAAAGGACACACAGATCTGAATGTGGCGGATCCGTTGACTAAACCTCTCCCGAGGGCAAAACATGACCAACACCAAACTGCCATGGGTGTTCGGTATATTACCATGTAATCTAGATTAGATGACTCTAGTGCAAGTGGGAGACTGTTGGAGATATGCCCTAGAGGCAATAATAAATGTAGTTATTATTATATCTTTGTGTTTATGATAAATGTTTACATTCATGCTATAATAGTATTGACAAGGAAACATTGATACTTGTGTGATTTGTAAACTTAATTTGAAGTCCCTAGTATAGCCTCTATACTTCACTAGCTTGTTGGTTGATTAATGATTGTGGTTTCCCTATCATGAACATTGAGATGTTATCAACAACAAGATCATATCGTTAGGAGAATGATATGGCGGACATACTCCTATTGATAAGCGTAGCATAAAGATCAAGTCATTTCAATAGTTCAATTGCTATATGCTTTCTGATACATAGTAACCTAATTCCTTCGACCATGAGATCATGCATATCACATTTAGTGGATGGATGCTTTGATGACATCAAACACCACACCGTAACTGGGTGGCTATAAAGGTTGCATTGAGTGTTCGGAAAGTATTGGTTTAAACACATGGATCAAGAGTGGGATTTGTCCATCCATATGACGGATAGATATACTCTGGGCCCTCTCGGTGGAATGTCATGCAATTAGCTTGCAAGCATGTGACTGGGTCACAAGGGATCACATATCACGGGAACGAGAAAAGAGTACTTATCGGTAACGAGGTTGAACTAGGTATGCAGAGATACCGACGATCATAACCTCGGATAAGTAAACTATCGTGAGACAAAGGGAAATTGGTATCGTATGTAAGTGGTTCATTCGATCGAAAAGTAATCGTAGAAATATGTGGGAGCCATATGAATTTCCAGATTCCTCTATTGGTTATTGTTCGGAGAAGTGTCTCGATCATGTCCGCATAATTCACGAACCGTAGGGAGACACACTTAAGGATTCGACGTTGTTTGAGTAGTTATGGTATTATGAGAAAGAGACCTAATGTTGTTCGGAGTCTCGGATGGGATCCGGGATATCACGAGGTGATCCGGAATGGTCCGGAGAATAAGATTCATATAAGGAAAGTCCTGTTTCGGAGTTCGGGAATGATTCCGGTGTTTTCATCGGGAATGTTCTAGAAGGGTCCGGATTGTCCCAAGCACTCAGGGAGGAGGGTACATGAATGTGTCATTGAATGATTGCATCATGTACTAAGTGTTCTTGCTGTTCCAAAACTTAAAGTCAAACTGCCAGTTTGAAAGTCAAACGCTAAACAGAAACTGTGGAAACAGAAACTGTGGAAAACAGAAACTGTGGGAAACAAGCAAGAGGAGATTGAAACCAACTTGGAGGAGGAGTTCCTCCTCCAAGCCGGGCGCCCAGCCCTAGGATGAGTTGGGAGGGACTCCTCCTCCTGGCGCCTAGCCCTCCACCTATAAAAGGAGGGGGGCTCCTTGAGACACACAAGTTTCTACCTCTAATCTCAGGTTTAGAGCCGTTTGGTTTAGAGCTTCTAATTGCTTTAGCCTGCGGTTTAGAGCCTTCTAATTGGTGTGTCTAGTCTCTAGACCACTAATAGCCCTCTCTCATAATCCACCATACTCGCTCCGGCTTAAGGCGAAGCCCTGCGGGATTTCCCCTCTACTTCCGGTACCACGCCGTTGTGCTGCCGGAATCGCGAGGAGAGTGCTACAACCTCCGCTTTGGAACAAGGAGAGGAAGGTCTTCGTCGAAAATTTAACGCAGTGACCGATCATGAAGCGCCGCTTAACGCAGCCTTGGAAGGATTGTCCACACGATCTTGAGATCGGAAAGAGTACGACTACATCACCCACGAGAATCCGCTCTCGTTAAACACTTTGGAATCTTCGAGGGTAAGTTATTCCATTGACTCGTTGCTACAATCTAGTAGATAGATATTGGCTTGTTTGTTTGTATGCGATAGAAAATTTTTGTTTTCCATGCTACGAACCCCTACACTAAGTTTATCGAATCCTTGGAAAACAACACTAATAAGAATAAAAATAAGAACACGTCTACAAGACTTTGTTTTGTCGATTTTACCTTTTTTACCGGACCAATATAGTTTATTTTATATTACGGTTGAATGCTAGGATTGAAAATCCACCCGCAGTTGCATATCATATGAGATAAAGGATAAAATTAAGCACAATCATGTATAAAGTTTCGATAGAGATGATCTTTTATGGACAACGTATCCTAATAAACTAGAGCCCCTAAGAGGCCACAAGCATAGCAATAGTCTTTTGATCCAACCGAGTGTACTACGAAGCACCGGCTACAAACGATTATTAAGTGCAAAAACACAGATTAAAGCATTAAGTGGTGATGTTATTGTGATCTCGAATGGGTCGCTAAGTAAAGATCGTACTACCCTTGCTGTCACCGACGTTCCTATGAGATCGCCGCTTGCCAAGCATATCTTCTCAAGCCTTGATCAATCTCCGGGATCTTGGGTACCTACAAGTCCAAAAATCGAGGCAAGAGACAAAGAAACAAATGATACAAATCCCTCTTACAAACCAATAAACAATTCTCCCATAGATTAGATACAGATAAACGCTGCGAGGTTTCTCCCCAACCCGTAACCCGTGAAAACTACTCACTCATAACAATAAGATCAAGGATAGAAAACATTGTCCAATACTTAGATTGAAATCAAATATTCTTATAATGGTCGCTGAATCACAAGGAGATCTTAAGTACAAAGTAATGTCTGTGGATAATGGAGAGGATGGGGATGAATGGGATGAACTATGGTGTGGATCTCTGTTGGTGGTGGTGTGATGCAATCTGAGAATGTCGGTCCTCTGTGCGGCGGCAGGGGCATCAAAATATTGTTGGAATTATGCCCTAGAGGCAATAATAAAGATGTTATTATTATAATTCTTGTTCATGATAAAGTTTATATTCCATGCTAGAATTGTATTAAGCGGAAACTTTAATACTTGTGTGGTTTGTGAACAACACCGTGTCCCTAGTATGCCTCTATGGACTAGCTCATTGATTAATGATGGTTAAGGTTTCCTAACCATAGACATGAGTTGTCGATTAATAATGAGATCATATCATTGGGAGAATGATATGATGGACAGACCCAAACTAAGCGGAGCAATTAGATTGTGTCATCGTGTTCATCTTTGCGAAGCTTTTCCTATGTCAAATATTGTATTCCTTGGACCATGAGATAGGCCCAGTTATTTTGAAGCTTTTGAGTGGCTTAGAAGTGAAAATAAGCTTAAGCTAAAAAGAACTCGATTTTAAGCCGTTTCTCTGGACAGCCAGCTTCCACGTTTTCTTCACGGTGGGGGGAAGCTGGATATCCCCAGCTTCCTGCAGCTTCCCGGCTCCAACGAAACGTTATTATTGCTTGCCCCTATTTTTTCCACTCTATTTACGTCGAACATGCCACCGCGCTGCACATGGGCGAGCCTCAGTTTTGATTGAATTGTTTTTTCGAGCTGACTCCTGACCCGAGCGACATCCTCTCCTCTCTCTGGATATACCACTCTAGGGTTCCTCTGCACCCACCCAGCCGCCGCCGCCGGCGCGTCCGGCCAATGCCTTGCTCGTTGTCCCGGATCGAGCAGCGCTCGAGCTCGCCGCTTGACGCTCGATCTGCTTCGGATATCCACCAGTGCTCCCGGCTCCGGCCGACCTTCTGCTCCCATCGCCATCCACTTCAAGCCTCGTCCGCTGCTGTCCTGCAGTTTTGTCGCTGAATCGCTGCATGTTCATCGCCTTGTGGTGCTCGTGTAGTGCACTAGAGCTGAGCGGCAACGGAAAGGGCGCTTCATGCTCCATCGATCTGATTTCTTATTGAGGGATTGGGAATTTGAGGATGCTAGTTTAGATTTTTGACCAGTCAATGGTGCTCAGTATGCACCGTGAATTACAGTTCTTCTTGTAGATATTAATCTGATCTGTACTTGCAAATGTGGTGCTCTTTGTATTGGAAAGAAAAAATTATACGTTCCTTCAGTTCTAATTGTAAGCAACTAATAATTATAGATTCTATTGCAATATTTAAGACTTTTTATTTATAGTAAAAAAACTGAATCTATGCTCATATACTGGAAAAGCAATACTAAATAACTTAATATCGGTTAGTTAACACACAGCCTCATTCCAGGGTGTTACAGACACTTTTCAAATAACTTTACAATAAGCTAGGATAGGAAAAGCCGAAAAGAACTGGACCGTAATTTTTTGTGAGCTTATTACCACAGCTGTTTCTCTGGACAGCTCAAGCCAAGAGGGCTTATGCACAAGCCGTAGGCGAAAAGAACTGGGCCATAATACAACTCCCTGGTATCGGAAGAAATCTTTGAGGTCATCAAACGTCATCCTATGAGAGGGTGATCATAAAGGTGTCTCTCAGGTGATCGGAAAGTACCTGTTGGGTTGTATGTATCGAGATGGGATTTGTCCCTCCCAAGTCGGAGATATACTTGGGCCCACTCGTAATCGATATCAACACCGCTTGCAAGCATGTGGTTAAGGAGTTAATCACAAAGTGATATCGATTACGGAGTAAAGTACTTTGTGAACGAGATTGAACTAGGTATGACGATGCACGATCAAATCTCGGGCAAGTAAAATATCGCGAGACGAAGGGAATATATATGGGATTGATTGAATCTCGGCATCGTGGTTCATCCGATATGATCATCGATGAATGTGTGGAGTCAATATGGGTTTCAGCACTACTGTTGATTATTGATAGAAGATCATGTCTGCATATTCTCGAACCCGAAGGGTCACACACTTAATGTGTCTCGACACTAGGATATATTGGATAATTGGTTTATGAGTTTTTGTTAGGAGTCTCGGATGGTATCCGGGACATCACGAGAGGTTCCGGAATGGTCCGGAAAATAAGATTCATATAAGGCAATGCAGTTTTTGGAGTTCGGAATTGTTTCGGGTTAATCGGTATTGTACCCGAAGCTTCTAGAACCTTCCGGAGGGGGACCAACGTGGCCCCACCTACCGGGAGGGGGCATGTGCCTATGAGGGAGTGCCCTGGCCGCATTGGGCCAGGGGCACAAGGCCCCATAGGGCCCAGCCGGACAAACCTAGGGGAAACCCTAGGGGAGCTTCTAGAAGGGAGGGGGGAACTTGCCCCCCACTCCTCCCTCCTTGGCCGCCGGCCTAGGGCTTGGGGAAGGGGCTAGGGCTGGCCTCCCACCCCTCTATATAAAGAGGGCTGGGGGCGCACCCCCCTCCCACACCTCCTCCTCAAGCCCTAGCCGCCCTGCTGCCCTCCTCTCTCTCTCTCCCTCCCGACTGCACGTAGGCGAAGCCCTGCTGCAGAAACTCTCCACCACTTGCACCGCACCGTCGCGTTGTAGATCCAATCCGTCTCTCCACCATACTTTCTGGACCGAGGAAGGAGGAGACGTCGAGGTGCCGCACGTGTGCAGCTCTCGGAGGCATCGCCACTTGCGGTGTTAGATCGGATCGGATCGCGAGGAGGAGAAGCGAGTACGACTACATCACCCACGTTCGACGAGCGTTCACTGTCTTGAATCTTCAAGGGTATGAAGATCTCATCTAATACCCTCGTTGTTTGCATCTCCTAGATTAGATCTTGGCTTTCCGTTCGCATCAGAGAATTTTTTGATTTACTATGCTGCGAAACCCTTCAGTGGTATCAGAGCTAGATCTATGCGTAGATGTGTTTCACGAGTAGAACGCAACATGGTTGTTGCGGGCATTGATGTTTTCTGTTGTAAGCCTCTTGTTTGTGTTCTTCTTATGACGCGGGATAGTGAGATTTAAGCGGTCCATGCCAACCTTACGCGACGTCGTTCGCGAGACCGGCTCCGCACTTGACGTGTGGCTTGTTCCACACATGCGGCTGGTGGATGCCAGTTTCTCTCACTATAGTTGTCATGGGATTTACACCGGAGTTTGGCAACCATAATATCACCGTTGTGGCTTTCCGTAGATAAGAATCGTTCTTAGATTGCTACTCCCATAAGCCACGTAAAATATGCAACAACAAAGTATAGGCGTCTAACTTGTTTTTGCAGGGAGTGTTTTCTGTGATATGGTATGGCCCAAGATGTGATGTGTATGTTGTATGCAATGATCATGTTTTGTAATGTTTCACGACTTGCATGTCGATGAGTACACAACCGGCAGGAGCCATATGATTGTCTTTATAATTGTGTATGACATGTGTGTCAACTTCTTATACGCCATGTAATAGTTTCACTTTATCGCTAAGTAGTTAGCAATAGTTGTAGTTGCTATTCGTGGTGGAGGCAATCATGGTGGAGTGATGGAGATCATGCTTAAACGCACAAGATGGAGATCATTGCGCGAATATTGGCTATACCATGTCACATAAAGTTATATGCATGTGATGTTTATCCTTTTATGTATCTTATTATGCTTAGATCGCGACGGTAGCATTATAAGATGATTCCTCACTTAAAGATCAAGATAAAACTGTGTTCTCCCCATGTATGCACCGTTGCGAAAGTTCATCGTGTCCAAGAATCACGTGATGATCAGGTGCTATAGACTCTACGTTCACATACAACGGGTGCAAGCCAGTTTTGCACACGCAGAAATACTTGGTTTTGACTTGACGAGCCTAGCATGTACAGACATGGCCTCAGAACACATGAACCGAAAGGTTAATCATGAGTCATATGAATGATATGATCGACACTTCGTTGTCCACCATTGAAACCACATCTCTTCTCGTGAAGATAGGATTAGGTGTGGTGAATTTGGATCATGTTCACTAAACAACTTGAGGGATGTTGAATTTAGTGGGAGTTCATCTAGTAATTTGATTAAAAGTTGAACTAGTTATCATGAACATAGTCTAATTTGTACTTGCAAACATTGTAGATCAAATGGCTAAGTCCAACTTCAACTTCAACATTTTTGCTGAGAAGGAAAATCTTAGAAACAATGGGTCTAACTTCACCAACTGGTTCCGCAATCTGAGAATCATTCTCTCTGGCGGTCAAAAGGACTATGTCCTTGAAAATGCGCTAGGTGACGCCCCTGCTGTAGATGCGCCAGCTGATGAGAAAGCTGTCTATCAGTCTTGCAAAGATGATTATGGTGTGATTAAGAGCACCATGTTGTTTGCTATGGAATCGGACCTTCAAAATCGTTTTGAAGACTATCCCGGGCCCTTTGAGATTCTTGAGGAGCTGAAAACTATGTTTCAGACTCAGGCCCGTTCTGAGAGATATGAGATCTCTGAGAAATTCTTTAACTGCAAGATGGAGGAAGGGAGTTCCATTAGTGAGCACGCCATAAAGATGTCGGGCTACACTCAACGCCTTGAGCAACTGGACTTCAAGATTCCAGAGGAGCTCAAGATTGACAGGGTTATGCAATCACTCCCTCCCAGCTACAAAAGTTTTGTAGTGACTCACAATCAGATTGGTTCCACTGATACGATCACCGAGCTCTTTGCAAAGCTGAAGGCTGCGGAGGTGGACATCAAAAAGGATAATCATGTGTTGATGGTCAACAAGCCCCCCACCTTCAAGAAAGGTAAGGGTGAAAATAAGCCCTTCAAGAAAGGCGGCGGCAAGCGCGTTGCCCCTGCTGAGAAGAAGCTCAAGTCTGGACCCAAGCTGGACACTGAGTGCTTCTATTGCAAGGACAAGGGTCACTGGAAGCGCAAATGTCCGAAGTACTTAGCGGACAATAAGGCTGGCACCATCAAAGGTATATTTGATATACATGTTATTGATGTTTTCCTTACTAGCCCTCGTTGTAGTGCCTGGGTATTTGATACTGGTTCAGTTGCTAATATTTGTAACTCGAAACAGGAGCTATGGAATAGACGGCGGCTTGCGAGGGATGAGGTGACGATGCGCGTTGGCAACGGATCAAGAGTTGATGTGATGGCCGTCGGCACGCTCTCCTTAGTTTTACTTTCGAGATCAGTTTTAAACCTTAATAAGTGTTATTATGTGCCTGCGTTGAGCATGAACATTATTTCTGGATCGTGTTTATTGCAAGACGGTTATTCATTTAAATCGTAGAATAATGGTTGTTCTATTTATATGATTAACATCTTTTATGGTCATGCACCTGTTGTGAATGGTTTATTTCTTCTGAATCTCGAAAGGGATGAAACACACATCCATAACATTTAGGCTAAGAGATGCAAAGTAGATAGTGATAATACTACTTATTTGTGGCACTGTCGTCTAGGTCATATTGGTGTAAAGCGCATGAAGAAACTCCATTCTGATGGACTTTTGGAGTCTCTTGATTTTGAATCATTTGACACATGCGAACCATGCCTCATTGGGCAAGATGATCAAAACCCCGTTCTCCGGAATGATGGAGCGAACAACGGACTTATTGGAAATTATACATACCGATGTATGCGGACCGATGAGTGTTTCGACGCGCGGTGGATATCGCTATTTTCTCACTTTTACCGATGACTTAAGTAGATATGGGTATATCTATTTAATGAAACATAAATCTGAAACATTTGAAAAGTTCAAAGAATTTCAGAATGAAGTGGAGAACCATCGTAACAGAAAGATTAAGTTTCTACGATCCGATCATGGAGGTGAATATTTGAGTTATGATTTTCTCACGCATCTTAAAGCAAGCGGAATGGTTTGAACTCACGCCACCCGAACACCACAACAAGAATGGTGTGTCTGAACGCCGGAATCGAACTCTATTAGATATGGTCCGATCAATGATGTCTCTTACTGATTTGTCGTTATCATTTTGGGGTTATGCATTAGAAACCGCTGCATTCACTTTAAATAGGGCACCATCTAAATCCGTTGAGACGACAACGTATGAACTGTGGTTTGGTGCTAAACCTAAGTTGTCGTTTCTTAAAGTTTGGGGATGCGAAGCTTACGTAAAAAATTTGATGCCGGACAAGCTCGAACCCAAAGCGGAGAAATGCGTCTTCATAGGATACCCTAAGGAATCTATTGGGTATACCTTCTATCACAGAACCGAAGGCAAAGTGTTTGTCGCAAAGAACGGTTCCTTTCTTGAGAAGGAGTTTCTCTCGAAAGAAGTGAGTGGGAGGAAAGTAGAGCTAGACGAGGTTGTTGAACCTTCTCTTGAATTGGAGAGTAGCGCAGCACCTGAAATTGTTCCAGTGCCGCCTGCACCAACAATAGAGGAAGCTAATGACAAGGATCATGAAGCTTCGGACGATGCTACTAATGAACGTCGCAGGTCGACAAGGTCGCGTGCCCCCCTGAGTGTTACGGCAACCCTGTCTTAACTGTCTTGTTAGTAGATGACAGTGAACCTGCGAACTATGAGGAAGCGATGATGAGCCCAGACTCTGAGAAATGGCTAGAGGCCATGAAATCCGAATCGCGATCCATGAGCGAAAACCAAGTATGGACTTTGGTGGACCCTCCTAGCGACCGAAAGGCCATTGAGTGCAAATGGATCTTCAAGAAGAAAATGGACGCGGATGGTAATGTTACCGTCTATAAAGCACGACTTGTTGCAAAAGGTTTTCGACAAGTTCAAGGTGTTGACTACGATGAGACTTTCTCTCCCGTAGCGATGTTTAAGTCCATTCGGATTTTATTAGCAATTGCTGCGTTTCATGATTATGAAATATGGCAGATGGATGTCAAGACTGCGTTCCTCAATGGCAACATTGATGAAGAGTTGTATATGATGCAACCCGAAGGTTTTGTCAATCCTAAGGATGCTGATAAAGTATGCAAACTTCAGCGTTCCATTTATGGACTGAAGCAAGCATCTCGGAGTTGGAAACTTCATTTTGATCAAGTGATCAAGAGCTTTCGATTTGTTCCAAATTGCTATGAAGCTTGTATCTACAAGAAAGTGAGTGGGAGCTCGGTGACATTTCTGGTACTATATGTGGATGACATATTGATTATTGGAAATGACATTAACATGCTTAACGATGTGAAGAGTTATTTGTACAAGTGTTTTTCAATGAAAGACCTAGGTGAAGCTGCTTATATATTGGGCATCAAAATCTATAGAGATAGACAAAGACGCCTGATAGCTTTAAGCCAGAGTACATACCTAGACAAAGCTCTGAAAAGGTTCAGAATGGATAAGGCAAAGAAAGGTTCAGGCTATGTTGTCGGGTAAGATATTGAGCAAGGCTCGTGTCCAACGGTAAATGATAGAGAAGCTATGAGCAAAGTGCCTTATGCCTCGGCCATAGGTTCTATCATGTATGCCATGCTGTGTACTAGACCGGATGTGTCCAATGCTCTTAGTTTGACGAGCAGATATCAAAGTGATCCAGGAGTGGAAGACTGGACAGCCGTGAAGAACATCCTAAAGTACCTAAATAAGACTAAAGAAATGTTCTTAGTCTATGGAGGTGATGAACAGCTCGTCGTAAAAGGTTATGTCGACGCTAGTTTCGACACCGACAAGGATGATTCTAAATCTTTACGTGATACGTTTATATTTTGAATGGAGGAGCTGAGTCGGAGAAGGCGCAAGCAAAGCGTGATCGCGGGATCTGATGAGAAGCGGAATACATGGTCTGCGGAAGCGTCAAGTGAAGGAGTTTGGATCAGGAACTTCATCACTGAGCTTGGCGTGGTTCCAAGTGCATTGGACCCACTGGAGATATTGTGTGACAACACTGGCACCATAGCACTCGCTAAGGAACCAAGATATCATCCAAAGACCAAGCATATCAACCGCAAGTTTCATATAATCCGAGATTATATAGCAGATGGAGATCTGAAGATTAGCAAAGTACATACAGATCTGAATGTCGCAGATCCATTGACTAAACCTCTTCCACGTGTAAAACATGATTAGCACCTTAGTGCCATGGGTGTGAGATTGTTTCCAAATGTAAACTAGATTATTGGCTCTAGTGCAAGTGGGAGACTGTTGGAATTATTCCCTAGAGGCAATAATAAAGATGTTATTATTATAATTCTTGTTCATGATAAAGTTTATATTCCATGCTAGAATTGTATTAAGCGGAAACTTTAATACTTGTGTGGTTTGTGAACAACACCGTGTCCCTAGTATGCCTCTATGGACTAGCTCATTGATTAATGATGGTTAAGGTTTCCTAACCATAGACATGAGTTGTCGATTAATAATGAGATCATATCATTGGGAGAATGATATGATGGACAGACCCAAACTAAGCGGAGCAATTAGATCGTGTCATCGTGTTCATCTTTGCGAAGCTTTTCTTATGTCAAATATTGTATTCCTTAGACCATGAGATAATACAACTCCCTGGTATCGGAAGAAAGCTTTGAGGTCATCAAACATCATCCTATGAGAGGGTGATCATAAAGGTGTCTCTCAGGTGATCAGAAAGTACCTGTTGGGTTGTATGTATCGAGATGGGATTTGTCCCTCCCAAGTCGGAGAGATATACTTCGGGCCCACTCGGTAATCGATATCAACACCGCTTGCAAGCATGTGGTTAAGGAGTTAATCACAAAGTGATATCGGATTACGGAACGAGTAAAGTACTTGCTGTGAACGAGATTGAACTAGGTATGACAGTACCGACGATCAAATCTCGGGCAAGTAAAATATCGCGAGATGAAGGGAACATATATATGGGATTGATTGAATCCTGGCATCGTGGTTCATCCGATATGATCATCGATGAATGTGTGGGAGTCAATATGGGTTTCCAGACCCCGCTGTTGATTATTGATAGAAGATCATGTCTGCATATTCTCGAACCCGAAGGGTCACACACTTAATGTGTCTCGACGCTAGGATATATTGGATAATTGGTTTATGAGTTTTTGTTCGGAGTATTGGATGGGATCCGGGACATCACGAGAGGTTCCGGAATGGTCCGGAAAATAAGATTCATATAAGGTATTGCAGTTTTTGGAGTTCGGAATTGTTTCGGGTTAATCGGTATTGTACCGGAAGCTTCTAGAACCTTCCGGAGGGGGACCAACGTGGCCCCACCTGCCGGGAGGGGGCATGGGCCTATGAGGGAGTGACCTGGCCGCATTGGGCCAGGGGCACAAGGCCCCATAGGGCCCAGCCGGCCAAACCTAGGGGAAACCCTAGGGGAGCTTCTAGAAGGAGGGAACTTGCCCACTCCTCCCTCCTGGCCTCCGCCTAGGGCTTGGGGCTGGGGCTGGCCGCCCACCCTCTATATATAGGGGTGGGGCGCACCCTCCCACACCTCCTCCTCAAGCCCTAGCCGCCTGCCCTCTCTCTCTCTCCCGACCGCACGTGGCGAAGCCTGCTGCAAACTCTCCACCACTTGCACCGTCGCGTTGTAGATCCAATCCGTATCTCCACCATACTTGCTGGACCGAGGAAGGAGGAGACGTCGAGGTGCCGCACGTAGCATCTCTCTTGAGGCATCGCCACTTGCGGTGTTAGATCGGATCGGATCGAGAAGGAGAAGCGAACGACTACATCACCCACGCCCGATTTAACGTTCATTGCAAATATTCAACGGTATGAAGATCTCATCTAATCCCCCTCGTTGTTTGCATCTCCTAGATTAGATCTTGGCTTTCCCGCTCGCATCCGTAGAATTTTTTTGATTTACTATGCTGCAAAACCCTTCAAATATATAGGCGTCTTCACGAGTATTTTAGGGTTTTACGATACGAAGCCGCCGCCACCCCATATGGTCGGGCGGTACGGGCGGGGCGTGCCCGTACTAGTGGTCTTCATGCTGGCTGCGACCTGGCTTTGACTCTAGGAATACTTTGTCGTCAATACTTCCTCAAAATCATCATTTATGACTCCAGATTTCACAATAAAAGTGTGGTTTCCTGCATAAAATAAATCAAAGGAAGGATTTGCATATCTTTGCAATAATTAGTCATTAGTGACAAATCAAGAGAGAATAATGTCAACTGCTTGATGAAAATCAATGTTTAAACGCGAAAAAAGATGGCACTTTTTGGAGCCATCAACTTTCCCAAAACTCAAACCTTGATCGCCCTCGAGCAAAAAGAAACAAAAGAACTATAAGTAATTCAACGTTTAAACTTGAGACAACGAGAATATGAATTTACTTACAGTCAGTAGCCATATGCGTCCAACACTTATTCCATATTGAAAAGCTCATCAAAGTTAGAGAGATGCTAAGAACACTATACAAGATTTGGTAACTCAAGACAATCAAAGTAATATAAGTATAAATAACTAAAAGTGTAACAATCAATCCAATTTCTTTAGTTAACTCTCAGCTTGCCAAGAAACACTAGGATGATTAATATAACAATATTTAGTAAGAGAGTTCATGTCCCAAGTAGCATAACCGTGAAGTGTCTTATTGGCACCCACATTGGTAAATCAAGACTATCTAAAACACTACTATTCCAATCATTTCTTTTCAAGAAAATTCATAAATTAGTAACGGGATAATGCCAAAGACTTGTTACGTGGATCATCATATCTTTCCTATTTTCTTTTTCTCTTCTTTATCTTCCTTCTTGCAAGGATATTTCTCAGTAAGAATCATTTAGTGATGCTTTTAAACAATGGTTTACATAACCTTCAAAAGTACCAATAATTTTGCCCGTACGTTAACACATATGCCACCCATGTCATTAAATGATAGCCAAAATCCGGGCAGGGGCGGAGCCAGGCCCAGGGCAACATGGGCCATGGCCCGGGGCACAGCGCAACATCCTCCTTACCATCTAAGAAAAACCAATTTTGGCCCGGGGCGCAGCCCAGAACTGGTCCTGGCTCGCTCGACCCTGGCTCGTGTCTTGCGAGGAAACCATCGCTCAACACGTCCAGCGCCGCAGCGCGTCTCTCGCTGCAGTCAGGAAACGGCGACTCCGACGCGGCGACGTCGGCGCCCGGTAGCCTGTTTGCCGCCCGCCCGTCCGTCAGTCCCCTAGCCTCCCGTTCTCCCCTGCTTGACGAATCCCTGCCAGGCTACAACCCCGCGTCCCCGCCCCTAATGTCCGCCAGAAGTCGCTGCGGCCGGAGCGCCGCCAATCTTCGGTTCCTGCTGTAGTCGTGCCCGTGCTCGGTCCTCCTGTAGTCCTCATGTTGCTCTGTGCCTCTGCCTACGCAGCTCCAGGACTGCTCAGCTCGGCTGCACACTGCAAGTCTGCAAGCACTAATTGGAATTCCGATTTCAGCTACGTAAATTTCTTTAGCAATTGAATTGGATACGCTGATAACCACAGCTGATAATTAATTGGAATTTGGATAGTTAGATTTATTTGTTTGTAATTGATTTATTATTGCAGTGGCACAAGATGAAGAGGTTTTATCCATCAATCTCAAAACCGAACCAATCAACAAATGCAAATGAAAATGCTCAAGCCAAAGAAGCTCCTTATTGAGTTAACATTGATTTGACTGGTTGCAACAACATTAGTGGAGAGAGATTTCTCCGCTATGAACATTATCAAGACCGAGTTGTGAAATATTTGTATCAATGATTGATTATTTCATTTCATGTTAATGCCTTTTCTTATGAAATATTCTTTCTTTCTTGAAGGTAGCTGATCTTCCTTCTACCAACGATGAGGTTATGAGAGGCTCATATGAACTAAACCAGTGATTTGGTACTATCTCTTGTATTCCGTACTACTAATTCTAGTTTTTTGCCATCTTATATGCGCGTTCTTCAATTGTTAATGACGGATTTGAAAATATATGTTATTTTTTGCTATCGTACCAATATTTTGACGGTATTACAAGAGTTCTTTTAGTATATTTTTTTACGCTTAGTTTTTAGTTTTTGCCCCGGGGCTTGCTCCAATCCTGGCTCCGCCATTGAATCCGGGGTTATACCATAGATCGTTCAAAAGATAGCGAAGTTGTTGGCATCCAAAAGTGTGCATGGGAAACATAGAACTTTTTAAATAGTATCATAGTTTGATCCATAAGGTTAGCTTTGGCATGCAATCACAATTACCAATAGACTTCATTTCAATCAAACAACTACTTTCAAGAGTTTCGTCAAGTCTTTTAAAATGTCTATGGGGTTAAGTATCTTCAAAGGTAAACTCTCAAGACAATCACACATTAAACAAGTCATAAAATTTTAGACCTTTTCTCATTGTACTTGTTTGGCTACAAGAACTAGAGAAGAAGCTTCCACAACTAATCATTCATACAAATAATAAGCTTTACTCTAACTATTTTGAATTACTCCCACTATCATAGCATCTTAGCAAATAAACTAACTAAGATAAACAATTCAAACTTCAAAAGTGGGAGACATAGGACATACCTCTCATGAGTGACTTCATAATCCTGTTCCTTATAGGGATGTGTTCCTTCAAAACTCAAGTAAAATCACTCTTGTAATAGTATTGATGCAAAGAAGCAAAGTTTAAATCCACGTTGTTGAAAAAGGAAAAAAGGAAAAATCTTTTTTATATTTTTGAGGATGGGTTTTAAAGAATAGAAAAGAACTTGCGACCAAGCAAGTGATTAGGAAAACAAAGATAAACTAAAAACTTAAACAAACAAAAAATAAAGCAAACTAAAAAGCAAAATAATAAATAAAAGTGTTGGAACAGACAAACACGAGTGTTTCAAAGCTCATAAGGAGCTGGAGTACAACCTCGTTATTACACAAATAAAATTTCCTAGGGACACATCCCCAATCTTAGGATTTTGCAAGCCCTTTTGTTGCTCATTGTGGTGGTTGTGGATAGTTACCCGTGTTTCATTGGTTGCTCCAATCGTGGAACTGAGTGGCGAGGTTGGCAGTAGCATCTCGAAGGTTGATGGTGTTGGGCATATGCCCAAGAGACAATAATAAAAATGGTTATTATTATATCTTTGTGTTTATGATGAATGTTTACATCCCATGCTATAATTGTATTAACCGAAAACATTAATACTTGTGTGCTTTGTAAACATAAAAGAGTCCCTAGTAAGCCTCTTGTTAAACTAGCTTGTTGATTAATAGATGATCATGGTTTACTAATCATGGACATTAGATGCTATTAATAACAAGATCATGTCATTAGGAGAATGATGTGACACACACACTCCTATAGTTAGCATAGCATAAGATCAAGTCATTTAGAGTTTGTTTGCTACAAGCTTTCAAATACATAGTAACCTAATCCTTCGACCATGAGATCATGTTAATCACCGTCACCGGACAAGTACTTAGATGACATCAAACACCAATTCCGTAACTGGGTGGTTATAAAGGTGGCATTGGGTATTCTGAAAGTATGTGTTGAAGCACATGGATCAAGAGTGGGATTTGTCCATCCATATGACGGATAGATATACTCTGGGGCCTCTCGGTGGAATGCCATCCAATTGTCTTTCAAGCATGTGACTAGGTCACAAGGGATGTCATATCACGGAATGACTAAAAGAGTACTTATCAATAACGAGGTTGAACTAGGTATGGAGATATCGACGTTCAAACCTCGGATAAGTAAAGTATCGCGAGGCAAAGGGAATCCGTATCGTATGTAAATGGTTCATTCGATCATGAAGTCATCATTGAAATATGTGGGAGCCATATGGATTTCCAGATCCCTCTATTGATTATTGACCAGAGAGATGTCTCGATCATGTCTGCATAGTTCGCGAACCGTAGGGAGACACACTTAAGGAATTTATGTTGTTTAAGTAGATATGGAATATGAGTTGGAGACCGAATGTTGTTCAGAGTCTCGGATTGGAAACAAGACATCACGAGGAGATCCATAATGATCCGGAGAATAAGATTCATATAAGGAAAGTGGTTTTCCGGGGTTCGGAAAAAGTTTCGGTGTTTTGATCGGATACTTCTAGAATGTTCTAGAGGGACCACCAGTGGTTCCACCACCCCGGGAGGGGGTCACTTGGACAGTGGCATGCTCTAGGGGCCAACCGCACCAAACCCTAAAGGGCCAATTTGGCTAAGACTAGTAAAAGGGTAAAACCCTAGTTTGAATAGTCAAATCCTAGTTTGAAAAGTCAAACTCTATTTTTTTGGTAAGAAGGAAGACTTGGTGGAAAAGCTTTCAAGCTCTTCCCTTGGTGGCTGAGTTGGGCGGGGGGGGGGACATGGCCTGGGCTGGGAACCCTTGGCCGCCCCCACCTATATAATGAGGGGTGGGGGTGCACCCCTCCTCACCCTTGTCCATTGGCGCCTAACCCTAGCCGCCCCCTTTCTTCTCTCTCATCCACTATCCTGATCCGACTTAGGCGAAGCCCTGCAGAAGTCTCTCCTCCTCCTCCACCACCACCACACCGTCGTGTTGTTGGGATTCCGAGGATATCTACAACCTTCGCTGCCCTGCTGGAACAAGGGAGAGGAAGGTCTTCATCGACTGCCGTACGTGTGACCGCCTGCGGAAGTGCTGCCGGAACGAGGCGCCGGAAGGATCGTCTACGTGATCTTGAGATCAGAAAGTGATCGAATACATCAACCACAAGAATCTTATCTCGTTAAAAGCTTTGGATATATAAGGGTCAGTTCTCTTCAATCTTGTGGATTAGATCTTGGCTTTGCCATAGATTGGATCTTGGTTTTATGTGTTCTTGCGATAGATTTTTTTGTTTTCCATGCAACACACCCTACATATGGAGAGGTTGTTCATATTTTAGATACTTCCTTCGAGGCCATAGATATCTAAAAGATTGCGGAAGTATAGATTGTATTGATATTGCAAGAGGTTATTACAATGTGAGCCCTTAGGCTGTTTATATAGTACTAGAAGATTTGGGGGGCAAGAAGACTACTAGAGATAGAATTGGGTTACAAAGTTAAACTACCAAATATAACATAACCGTAATATACTATAACACCCCCTCGCCCCCCCCCCCGCAGTCAGATCGGTAGTGACGCGAACCGCAAGAGCATCGCGGACGTTCTGACTGGAGCATAATCCGAAGTAGCTAACTGGAGAGGATGTCGGTGGATGCCGATGTCGATGTAGCCGAAAGTGAGGCCCTATAGTGGTGGTCGATGGTGCCATTGGTGAAGTTATCGTCGTTGATGAAGTCGATGACGTTGATGATGTTGTGTTGTGGTCAATTTCGTTGTTGAGCCTGGAGAATTTTCCATAGTGGTTGAGGTAGACGAAGTTTGAGAAGTAGCTCGACCCGCAATGTCGAGCTTGCCAGACTCGAGAGCGTGTCGGGACGAAGGAACGCATCAATCGTAGGGTTTCGTAGCATGGAAAACAAAAATTTTCTATCGCATACAAACAAACAAGCCAAGATCTATCTACTAGATTGTAGCAACGAGTCGATAGAATAACTCACCCTCGAAGATTCCAAAGTGTTTAACGAGAGCGGATTCTCGTGGGTGATGTAGTCGTACTCTTCCCGATCTCAAGATCGCGTAGACGATCCTTCCGGCGTCTGCGGCGCCGCAATCGGTCACACGTTCGGTACTCGACGAAGACCTTCCTCTCCCTTGTTCCAGCGGCGAAGGTTGTAGCACTCTCTCGCGATTCGGCATGACAACAACAGTACCTAAGTAGAGGGGAGATCTCGCAGGGCTTCGCCTTAAGCTGGAGCGAGTATGGTGGACTATGAGAGAGAGCCTCGACGATCTAGGGTTTAGACACACCAAGGAGGGGGCAAGGCCGGCGGCTAGGGTTTAGCTAGGCGGCGGCGACAGCAGGAGGTGGCGGCCCCGGGGCTAGGGTTTGCGGGTGGAGGTGTTGTGTACTAGGAGGGGCATCCCTGCCCCTCCTTATATAGGTGGAGGGGGCGCGCCAGGGGAGGGGAGTACCTCCCCAACTCGGTTTCCCAAGTGGGCCGACGGTGGAGGGGAGGAACTCCTCCCCAAGTAGGTTTCCTACTTCCCCTCCACCTTCCAAAATAGCCGTTTGACTTTTCAAATTGGCGTTTGACTTTTCAAACTAGGATTTGATTAAACCCTTTATTTTGTTCAGCGATGACACCTAGTACATGATGCAATCATTCCAACTTGATATGACACATTCATGTACCCTTCCCCTCCGGAGTGCCGGAGATTCCGGAACCTTCTAGAACATTCCCGATGAAAACACCAGAACCATTCTCCAACCCCGAAACAGGACTTTCCTTATATGAATCTTATTCTCCAGACCATTCCGGATCTCCTCGTGATATCCCGGATCCCATCCGAGACTCCGAACAACATTCGGTATCTTACTCATCATTCCATAACTACTCAAACAACGTCGAATCCTTAAGTGTGTCTCCCTACGGTTCGTGAATTATGCGGACATGATCGAGACACTTCTCCGAACAATAACCAATAGAGGAATCTGGAAATTCATATGGCTCCCACATATTTCTACGATTACTTTGCGATCGAATGAACCACTTACATACGATACCAATTTCCCTTTGTCTCACGATAGTTTACTTATCCGAGGTTATGATCGGTATCTCTGCATACCTAGTTCAACCTCACATCGATAAGTACTCTTTTCTCGTTCCCGTGATATGTGATCCCTTGTGAGCCAGTCACATGCTTGCAAGCTAATTTGATGACATTCCACCGAGAGGGCCCAGAGTATATCTATCCGTCATATGGATGGACAAATCCCACTCTTGATCCATGTGTCTCAACCAACACTTTCCGAACACTCAATGCCACCTTTATAGCCACCCAGTTACGGTGTGGTGTTTGACGTCATCAAAGCATCATTCCGATGAAGGTGATATGCATGATCTCATGGTCGAAGGAATTAGGTTACTATGTATCAGAAAGCATATAACAATTGAACTATTAAAATGACTTGATCTTTATGCTACGCTTATCTATAGGAGTATGTCCACCATATCATTCTCCTAATGATATGATCTTGTTGTTAATAACATCTCAATGTTCATGATAGGGAAACCACAATCATTTATTAACCAACAAGCTAGTATTATAAAGAGGCTTTACTAGGGACTCTATTTTAGTTTACAAATCACACTAGTATTAATATTTCCTTGTTAATACTATTATAGCATGAATGTAAACATTTATCATAAACACAAAGATATAATAATAACTACATTTATTATTTCCTCTAGGGCATATCTCCAACAGTCTCCCACTTGCACTAGAGTCATCTAATCTAGATTACATGGTAATATACCGAACACCCATGGCAGTTTGGTGTTGGTCATGTTTTGCCCTCGGGAGAGGTTTAGTCAACGGATCCGCCACATTCAGATCTGTGTGTACTTTGCAAATCTTTATGTCCCCACCTTGGACATGTTCTCGAATAGTGTGAAAACGTAGCTTGATGTGCTTCAGCTTCTTGTGT
Organism: Avena longiglumis; assembly: GCA_030063025.1. NCBI lineage: Eukaryota > Viridiplantae > Streptophyta > Magnoliopsida > Poales > Poaceae > Avena > Avena longiglumis. Next base: position 442,198,206 of record CP125975.1, on the reverse strand, counting down.
GACCTTGGTTCTTGCGCATTGGCTATGGCGCCCATGTTATCACAGTAGATAGACTTGGGTCCAACGCTCTTGGAACCACACCCAGCTCTGTAATGAACTCTTTCATACATATCGCTTCTTGTGAAGCCTCCGAAGCAGCCATGTATTCCGATTCAGTTGAAGATCTCGCCACAACGCTTTGCTTTGCACTCCTCCAGCTAACTGCTGCACCATTCAAAGTAAATACGTATCCAGATTGTGATTTAGAATCATCCGGATCGGTGTTCCAACTAGCATCGGTGTAACCATTATCAACGAGCTGTTCATCACCTCCATAAGAAAGAACCATATCCTTAGTTCTTCTCAAGTACTTAAGGATGTTTTTGACCGCTGTCCAATGATCCACTCCTGGATCACTTTGATATCTGCTAGTTAAACTAACAACATATGCAATGTCGGGTCTAGTACATAGCATGGCATACATCAGAGATCCTATGGCTGAGGCATAGGGAGTCTTACTCATCCTTTCTCTATCTTCTGCCGTTGTCGGACTTTGAGTTTTACTCAAGGTCGATTAGCAACATGGGCAAGAACCCTTTCTTGCTATCTTCCATTCCAAACCTCTTTAGAACTTTGTCCAAATATGTACTTTGTGACAATGATATTAGGCGTCTCGATCTATCTCTATAAATCTTTATGCCTAATATGTAAGCTGCTTCGCCAAGATCCTTCATTGAAAAACTATTATTCAAATATTCCTTGACACTATTAAAAAGGTCTACATCATTCCCAATCAACAATATGTCATCTACATATAGTATTAAGAATGCTACAGAGCTCCCACTCACTTTCTTGTAGATACAAGATTCTCCATAAGTTTGTATAAAGCCAAAACTTTTGATTACCTTATCAAAACGTTGATTCCAACTTCGGGATGCTTGCTTCAACCCATAGATGGACCGTTGAAGTTTGCATACCTTGTTAGCATCTTTAGGATCGACAAAACCTTTGGGTTGCATAATATACAACTCTTCATCAATGTCTCCATTGAGGAATGCTGTTTTGACATCCAGCTGCCATATCTCATAATCATAATATGCAGCGATTGCTAACATAATCCTCATAGACTTTAGCTTCGCTACTGGTGAGAAAGTCTCATTGTAGTCAACTCCTTGAATTTGTCGAAACCCTTTTGCGACAAGTCGAGCTTTATAGACAGTAACATTACCATCAGCATCTGTTTTCTTCTTGAAAATCCATTTGTTCTCGACAGCCTTCCGGCCATCTGGTAAGTCCACCAAAGTCCATACTTGGTTTTCGTACATGGATCCAATCTCGGATTTCATGGCTTCTTGCCATTTATTGGAATCTGGGCGCATCATCGCTTCCTCATATGTCGCAGGGTCATCGGTGTTGTCCACCAACATGACATTCATAACGGGATCATACCAATCAGAAGTGGTACGAGTTCTCGTTGACCTGCGAGGCTCTGTAGCAACTACAACCGAAGTTTCATGATCATCATCATTAGCTTCCTCTCTTATTGGTGCAGGCGTCACAGGAACTTCTTCCGGTGCTGCGCTACTCGCAATTTCGAGAGAAGGTTCGACAACCTCGTTGAGTTCTACTTTCCTTCCAGTCACTTCTTTCGAGAGAAATTCCTTCTCTAGAAAGGATCCATTCTTAGCAACGAAGATTTTGCCTTCGGATATATGATAGAAGGTATACCCAATAGTTTCCTTCGGGTATCCTATGAAGACGCATTTTTCCGCTTTGGGTTCAAGCTTGTCCGGCTGTAACTTCTTTACATAGGCTTCGCAACCCCAAACTTTAAGGAACGACAATTTAGGTTTCTTCCCAAACCATAATTCATACGGTGTCGTTTCAACGGATTTAGATGGTGCCCTATTTAAATTGAATGCGGCTGTTTCTAATGCATAACCCCAAAATGATAGCGGTAAATCGGTAAGTGACATCATAGAACGAACCATATCCAAGAGAGTTCGATTACGACGTTCGGACACACCATTACTCTGTGGTGTTCCCGACGGTGTCAATTGTGAAAGTATTCCGCATTTCTTCAAATGCTCGCCAAACTCGTAACTTAGATATTCACCTCCACGATCAGAACGTAGAAATTTAATCTTCTTGTTACGTTGATTCTCTACCTCACTTTGAAATTCCTTAACTTCTCGAAAGTTTCGGACTTATGTTTCATGAAATAGATATATCCATATCTACTCAAGTCATCCGTGAAGGTAAGAACATAACGATAACCACCGCGCGATGCTACACTCATTGGACCACACACATCGGTATGTATGATTTCCAATAAGTCCGTAGCTCGCTCCATCATACCAGAAAATGGAGTCTTAGTCATTTCACCCATCAGACATGCTTCACATCTTTCAAGTGATTCGAAATCAAGTGATTCAAGAAGTCCATCGGAATGGAGTTTCTTCATACGCTTCATTCCAATGTGACCAAGACGACAGTGCCACATATAGGTCGAGTTATCGCTCGATTTCAAACGTTTAGCCTCAATGTTATTAATATGTGTATTTCCACTATCGAGATTCAATAAGAATAAACCATCTATCAAAGGTGCATGTGCATAAAACATATTACTCATATAAATCGAACAACCATTATTCTCGGACTTAAACAAGTAACCGTCTCGCAATAAACAAGATCCCGATATAATGTTCATGCTTAACGCAGGCACCAAATAACAATTATTTAAGTATAAAACTAATCCCGATGGTAGATGAAGAGTTAGCGTGCCGACCGCGATCACATCAACCTTTGATCCGTTTCCCACGTGCATCGTCACCTCGTTCTTCGCTAGCTTCCGTTTATTCTGCAGCACCTGTTTCGAGTTACAAATATGAGCAACCGAACCAGTATCAAATACCCAGGCACTACTACGAGTACTAGTGTGATACGCATCAATAACATGTATATCGGATATACCTTTCTTCTTGATGTTGCCGTTCTTCAAATCCGCCAAGTACTTTGGGCAATTCCGCTTCCAGTGACCTTCTCCCTTGCAGTAAAAGCACTCAGTATCAGGCTTAGGTCCAGCGTTGGTCTTCTTCGTCGGCGCGGTAACTTTCTTACCACCCTTATTGAAGTGTCCCTTTTGCTTAGACTTGCCTTTCTTGAATTTGGTGGTCTTATTGACCATCAACACTTGGTGTTCTTTCTTGGTCTCCACTTCTGCAGATTTCAACATGGCGAAGAGTTCTGGCAACTGCTTGTTCATGTTTTGCATATTGTAGTTCATCACAAAGTTCTTGTAACTTGGTGGTAGTGATTGGAGGACACGATAAATCCCCAAAGCATTAGGAATCACTATACCCAAGCTTTGAAGTTTGTTTGCGTGCCTAGACATCTTAAGCACATGCTCACTGACGGAGCTGCCCTCTTCCATCTTGCAGTTAAAGAACTTTGCAGAAGCCTCATAGCTCTCAATTGCCGCGTGAGTCTCAAAGATCAATTTGAGATCACGGACAATATCATGTGGGTCTGAATTCTCAAACCTTTTCTGAAGCTCCGATTCTAAACCATACAAGATAACACACCGAACTGGGAGTACCGAGTCTTCCGAGCGAGGTAAACATTCTTTACTTCATCGGTAGCGAGTGCTGCAGTGGGTCACCCAGTGCATCCGGACATAGGTCAAATTACCACCGTGAGGACAATCCTCAAATTGCGGAACCAATCCGCGAAGTTGCTTCCATTGTTTTTCAACTTTTCTTTCTCTAGGAACGCATTAAAATTGATGGTAGGGGCCGCCATTGATCTACAACATATTTGCAATAGTTTAGACTAAGTTTATGACAAATTGAGTTCTAATTAATAGTTAAATTAAGCTAGGTGAACTCCCACTCAAAAAAATATCCCTCACATTGTTTTAGTGATCACACGAACCAGATCCACCACATGAATACCGATCATCACGAGAGTTGATGTAGTTTCAATGGCGAACAATCGACATGTTCATCATATCTACTATATGATTCATGCTTTACCTTTCGATGATCCGTGTTCCGAGACCATGTCTGTACATGCTAGGCTCGTCAAGATCAAACCTTAGCTTCCGCATGAGCAAATCTGGCTTGCTCACGTTGTATACACTTGCGGAATCTAACACACCCGATCATCACGTGGTGCTTCGAAACAAAAAGCTTTAGCAACGGTGCTTACTAAGGATGAACACTTTAGAACTTGAAATTCATGTGCATGAGGGATCATATTATAATGCTACCGTCGTTAACTAAGAAATACAAGATGCATAAAGGATTAACATCACATGCAATTCATAATATGTGATATGATATGGCCTTTCTTCTTTGTGCTTCCGATCTCCATCTTCAAGCACGAACATGATCTCCATCATCACCGGCATTGCATCAAGGTCAATGACGCTGCTCCATGGTTGTTGTCCACCGGCTTCAACTATTACAACTACTTTGAATAGACACGCGTGTCTTAACAAATTTAAAGACAACCATATGGCTCCTGCCGGTTGCCAACTTACAATAAGGAACATTGCATACCTCAAATATAATCACAATCATGGCCATATCACATCACAGCACACCCCTGCAAAACAAAGTTAGACGCCTCTACTTTCTTTGCATGTTTTACGTGGTTTGGGGCTTTCAATAAGTGTCGTTATAACTTACGAACAAGAACCACAACATTGATACTAGTATTGTCAATCACCCGTTGTAAATTGTATTTTAACTATGTTGGGAGAAACAGGCACCCGCAAAGCCACTTATGCAATACAAGTTGCATGTCAAGCGTGGAGCAAGTCTCATGAACGATGTCATCTAAGGTTAGCCCGGGCCGCTTCATCCCACCATCCCGCAAGATGCAAAGTACACAAGAAGCAATCGACAACAAAAGCATCAACGCCCACAATGACCATTGTGTTCTACTCGTGCAACAGATCTACATATAGACACGGCTCTGATACCACTGTAGGGTTTTGTAGCATGGAAAACAAAAATTTTCTATCGCATACAAACAAACAAGCCAAGATCTATCTACTAGATTGTAGCAACGAGTCGATGGAATAACTCACCCTCGAAGATTCCAAAGTGTTTAACGAGAGTGGATTCTCGTGGGTGATGTAGTCGTACTCTTCCCGATCTCAAGATCGCGTAGACGATCCTTCTGGCGCTGCGTTCCGGCAGCGCTTCCGCAGTCGGTCACACGTTCGGTACTCGACGAAGACCTTCCTCTCCTTTGTTCCAGCAGGCAACGGAGGTTGTAACACTCTCCTCGCGATTCCGGCAGCACAACGGCGTGGTACCAGAAGTAGAGGGGAGATCTCGCAGAGCTTCGCCTTAAGCCGGAGCGAGTATGGTGGACTATGAGAGAGAGCCTCGGAGATCTAGGGTTTAGACACACCAAGGAGGGGGCAAGGCCAGCGGCTAGGGTTTAGCTAGGCGGCGGCGGCTTGCCCTAGGCGGCGGCAGCAGGAGGTGGCGGCGCCGGGGCTAGGGTTTGCGGGTGGAGGTGTTGTGTACTAGGAGGGGCAGCCCTGCCCCTCCTTCTATAGGTGGAGGGGGCGCGCCATGGGAGGGGAGTCCCTTCCCAACTCGGTTTCCCAAGTGGGCCGGCGGTGGAGGGGAGGAACTCCTCCCCAAGTAGGTTTCCTACTTCCCCTCCACCTTCCAAAATAGCCGTTTGACTTTTCAAATTGGCGTTTGACTTTTCAAACTAGGATATTATTAAACCCTTTATTTTATTCAGCGATGACACCTACTACATGATGCAATCATTCCAACTTGATATGACACATTCATGTACCCTTCCCCTCCGGAGTGCCGGACATTCCGGAACCTTCTAGAACATTCCCGATAAAAACACCGGAACCATTCTCCAACCCCGAAACAGGACTTTCCTTATATGAATCTTATTCTCCGGACCATTCCGGATCTCCTCGTGATATCCCGAATCCCATCCGAGACTCCGAACAACATTCGGTCTCTTACTCATCATTCCATAACTACTCAAACAACGTCGAATCCTTAAGTGTGTCTCCCTACGGTTCGTGAATTATGCGGACATGATCGAGACACTTCTCCGAACAATAACCAATAGAGGAATCTGGAAATTCATATGGCTCCCACATATTTCTACGATTACTTTGCGATCGAATGAACCACTTACATACGATACCAATTTCCCTTTGTCTCACGATAGTTTACTTATCCGAGGTTATGATCGTCGGTATCTCTGCATACCTAGTTCAACCTCATCGATAAGTACTCTTTTCTCGTTCCCGTGATATGTGATCCCTTGTGAGCCAGTCACATGCTTGCAAGCTAATTGGATGACATTCCACCGAGAGGGCCCAGAGTATATCTATCCGTCATATGGATGGACAAATCCCACTCTTGATCCATGTGTCTCAACCAACACTTTCTGAACACTCAATGCCACCTTTATAGCCACCCAATTACGGTGTGGTGTTTGACGTCATCAAAGCATCATTCCGGTGAAGGTGATATGCATGATCTCATGGTCGAAGGAATTAGGTTACTATGTATCAGAAAGCATATAGCAATTGAACTATTAAAATGACTTGATCTTTATGCTACGCTTATCTATAGGAGTATGTCCACCATATCATTCTCCTAATGATATGATCTTGTTGTTAATAACATCTCAATGTTCATGATAGGGAAACCACAATCATTTATTAACCAACAAGCTAGTATTATAAAGAGGCTTTACTAGGGACTCTATTTTAGTTTACAAATCACACTAGTATTAATGTTTCCTTGTTAATACTATTATAGCATGAATGTAAACATTTATCATAAACACAAAGATATAATAATAACTACATTTATTATTGCCTCTAGGGCATATCTCCAACATCAATGTTGCCGATACTGGACGTGCGAAGACAGGGACCACCATGAGCCATGCATGCGAGAGCCGGATGGAGCAGCAGAGAAATTCTCCATGAACGGTCAGTGCGTAGAAGTTGTCCCCTTATTTGTCGGAGTAGATGAAGTAGTTGCAAGAAGAAAATTTATTTAGTGCAAAAATAAAAATTAGACTATGACTCTAGCTGTCGTGGTGGTGGCACGGCAGATGCCATGGGTAGGCTAAAGTATGGGGCCAATGGATGCTAGTGGGATCTGGGGAGGGAAGATGCAACTGTCTCTACACTCAAGCTGCCAAAGTGATGATCTTTATTTCTCTCTTTATGGATTACAAGTGCTCCTTGAGCTGTATACAGGGGGACAAGATGAATCTCCCAGCCTAACTAAGTGCTCAAAGAATCGATCCCTCCCTCGGGGTCCAAGCCTCCCTTATAAAGGAGTGCCTTGGGTGCCCTTAGGTACGATTTGCAAGCATATTCGTGGAATATGCTTGTCCCAAATTAGTAGTTCGGCCTCCTTTCCTGTCTCCCTTCTAATGACCGCAAGGCTCCGGTGGCCCCTCTCCTGCGTGCCTCGGCTCCGGAGGCTGTCACCTCCGTGACCTCACGCCCCTCAAGCTGTGCATCCTTGTCTCTTGTGCTTGGCTCCGCTCTGATTCTTTCTAGCCTGCAGCTATAGTTTGACCTTGGGCTTCTCCTTCTCCTGCAAGCTTCGTATCACTCGGCCTTACCTTGTGTTACTCGGCTCATTCTTCACCTGCATCAAGATCACTTGGGTAACCCGGCCGATTCTCTCAGTAACTCGGCCAGGTAACTACTTGATACATATACGTGGGCTTCTTGCCTCCGTTCATCGGCCGACATATCCATGATTCGGCCGACTTGGACCGTAACTCGGAAACTAGACGGGGATAGTACCTCTGTCTTTCCCCGTCTCTGACCTACCCGAGGTTAACCCCCCGATATTAGTCCCCGAAGCTGGTGTGGCCCTGTCAATAGCTTTGGCCGGGTTATATCAGCTTCATTATATTCTTTAGTCTTGTTTCCGAGTTATGTCCTCGTCCGAGGTTTCCTCGTTCCTTCCTTCGTACGCCATGTCCTACGTGTCATCCCCATCATTGTTCTTCTAGTTTTTTGGTCCCTCTACAGTGCTTACTGACAAGCTCTGATGAACTACGCACTGCCGCGCCCATGCGACGCCTCGGGTGCCGTTCCCCTTGGGGATTGTAACGTCCTCTCTTCGTGTGTGGCCATTGGTGTGGCTCCGCTCACCATCGTGCGTTCGTGCTGCACCCACGATCTACACGGATAACTGCCACACCCACGATCCCACTTCCCTGTCCATGGCTTGACTATAAAGAGGGGAACTGCGTTTGTGGGATTCACCTTTCCCCTTACCGCTCGCCCCCGTTCTCCTTCTTCCTATCGCTGGTGCGTTTTCTTGCATTTCCGCTGGCCGAGCCTCACGGCGAAGATTCTGCCCAGCCTTACGCCTTTCTTGCCCGGCTCCAGCGCTCAGCTCCGTCGCCGGTGAGTCCTCTCCGGCCGTCTTGCCCTGATTTTTCCCTAGATTCATCTGCTCCGTTTTCGCGCTCGGGCGATGGTTCCTCCGTTTCTTCGCCATTGTTTTCGCGCAAAGTTCCGACGGGGCCTTGCAGCTCTAAACTCCCCTCCGCCGCCAGTCTTTCCTCCGGCGATCTTTCCGGCGCACATATGTCTAGTTCGTTTAGCGGCGCCCTTGTCGAGACAGCAGCTGGCTCCGGGCCCGGCGAGGCTCGTGGCGTGGCTCTTCGATCCGCGTCGTGATTGAATGGCTCATCCGGACCCGAAGGATTCCGCCGAGGTTTCTTGCCGTTTACCGGCAGAATCCTCTCCGGACATCGAGAGGCGAGTATGTGGTTTTCATGTCTCACTGCCGCGCTTCGGTCTCCCTCTTAGCGATTTCGCTAGAGAATTCCTCGATTACTTGACCTTGACCGCATCATCTTCCTGCGAACGCCATAGCTTCTCTTTCTGCTTTCATCTCCGCTTCGGAGGGTTACTTTGGCCTGTGGCCGTCAGTACATGTCTGATCGAAGTTCTTCCAGATCCGCTCCAACGTTGTCCCTGACAAATCTCTGCACCCTTCTGAGAAGTTGCTCACCCAATGTGGGGCGGCGTCTATCACACCTCGGAGGAAATCCGTGTTCCCTCGTGTCACTGGGTTGGAGTCGTGCAAGAAGTGGCACAAATCATTCTTCTACGTCAAGAACAGAGGAGCGGAAGACAAGATTCGGCTCCCCCCATTCTCAATTGGCCCACCTTCTAAAGTGAACTGGCTCTATAATCCGAGGAAAACTCACGCCTTGGCCGAGGCCTTCGAGATTCGGCTCAAAGAGTTGATCCGGGCCGGGTTATGCGGCGAAGATGTGGCATCCCGCAAAACCACTACTAGAAAATCGCGTTGAATTTGTGCATTGCATCGTCATCATCATGCATTGTTTGCCAAAACTATTTTCGCAAAACCGTTTTGTTTCTAAACGCCCCATCTTTTATTCAAACGCCAAACACCGGGTCCACGGAATATTTTGTTTTGGCTGTTATTGGTTTGCACACGGCCGTTTAAAACAAATAAAAAAATCATATTTATTTTTTTAGTGGGGGCAGTCGAACGGGCCAACCCGACCCGAACGACCACCCCCGTATAACACAATCGGTCCACCCCAACCAGCCCCTCTAAATCCTAAAGCCACCTAAAACCCTACCCACACACCCCAGCCACATCACCCCGACCTATCCTAGCACGCCAAATCAGCAACCCTCTCTCCCTCACCCAATCGCTCTCTGCCACCTCACCCCAATCACCCCTCTTTTCTCTCTCTCCCCTTCCCCCACTCAAACCTCTCTCTCACACACACGGTGCACGCACGCACTACCTACACGCGCCTGGACCCCACCCCAACTCCCACCACACCACGCCTCTGTCCCGACCCCATCTGGACCCACCCCGGCCCCACGCCCGAGCCGCGTCTCTCTCTCCCCTGTGCATCTTCCTCGCCAGGCTCGCTCGCGTGCCTTCCTCCCGCACGGGCCAGCACCCTTCCCCCCCCGCCGCCTCGCCTCCATCCCCTCTCACAGGCCCCGCGCCGCCCGCCCGAGCCCCGCAGAGGCCGCCGGCGCTCCACCTCGTCTCCGGTCCGTCCGTCGCCGCCGCCGTGGATCCCTCCCTCGCCGGCGACCCCCTCTCCGCCTTCGTCGCGTTCCCCTCGACGCCCGACCCCCACCACCAGACCGCGCCGCCTTACGTCGCCCGCCGCCCGCTCGCGAGCCGCCGCACGCCGCGCGCCCTCCGGCGCGTCCCTACATCGTCTGCAAGCCCGCCCGCGAATCCCGCCTCTGCGCCGCCCCAAGCCCCGACCGTCTCCACCACGGCCCGCCTCGCGTCGCCCTCACCTCCCGGGCGTCGACCGAATCAGCCCCGAGCTCGCTCACGCCGCCGGCGGCGCCTCTGCGAATCACGCCAGACCCAGCTCTCCCCGTCGGCCCGAGCTCCTCCTTCCCGTTCTCTGCGGCTTCCCGACCCGGCCTGTGCGTCGCCGCCGGCCTTCCTCGCCTGCGGCGTTTAGAGCAGCGCGAGGATGTAGGCTGTGGCCTTAGCGCACAAGTGTACAAACTCCGAGCGACAAGTTCGCCTATCGGACCCGAACGCCAAGACCGACCGTGCGTGTTACCCGACAAGACCTTCGCCTCGAGCACCAAGTAATCCGTTTGAACCGCGAGACCGAACCCTCGCCAAGATCTTGGTGCGAGACCTGCGAAGACCGAACCCGAGGTGGATACCCGAAGGCCGATCCTGCACCGGTGCCGTCAAGATCGCCTTCTCGGACCTCGATGACGCTAAGTTCTTCGCCATAGAGCAACGGGGACTTGACAAGACCAGGACCGTCGAGAACTTCCCTGAGCGCCAAGACCGCCGACATGCCGGATCGCCAAGTCCGAACCACGATATCCGAGACCGTCCCGTCGACCCACGAACCGAACCCCAAGACCGTGAGACCCCTCAATGTGACCCTTATCCGAACCCCTATTTTATAATATAACAACAACTTGTTGCATATTGAATTGTCATACTATGCATATCTGTGGTTTGGGGGCCTTATGCCGATTCAGCTAATAATTAAATATGGGGCCCATATGCGGGCAAATTCTAGCCTTATATTGGCCTCATTTAAACTTGTGTAGCGAACCAGTACTATCGTTGCCATGCTAAACAACATTTAATATGCGGGGGTTTAAACAACTTGAACCACTTGATTAATTGTCGGGACCCCGGTTCCGCCTAATCTGACCTAATTGCATCGCACCTTTGCCATGCCATACATCATACATGCATCATGCCGATCTTCTGCCGTTGTATTAAATATCACATCCGGTGTTTCTTCTAGTGTTTTGCTTCTTCGCGGATAAGGCCGTTGAGTTGATGTGAGCTTCGCCCCGATCTCCGGTTGAATCCTTCGACAATGTTTTCAGGCAAGCATCTCCCTCTTTCTACCTATCTTACTTTTATAGTCTTTACTCCCTCCTGTTGATCTATTGCTATCTGTGTTGCGATGCTCTAGTTTCCGTACCCGATATATCCCCTGCAGCCTCATTTTTGCCTTGGACACACCCTATTGCCTGTTGTTTGGTAGATAGTTGGACTTGCGCGCCGTAGTTGCTTGCTCAAGTGCTGATGTGTGTCGCCATATGCCACAGTTGCTGATGTTTTGCCGCATGTTGATGTTGGAGATGATTCTAGTTTTACTTATCGTCACTTTAATTTTCTGTTTAACAACTAAAATTGAATAAGCAGAGGCATCGGTGGGTGATAGAAAATATTTGGTTTCCGAACGCCCACTTGTGTCCCGTAAGACCCCGAGTACTTGATTCCTGTTCCTTGATTTATCGCGCTATCCACATCCGGAGGTATATGGGACCCCAGGCGAGCTTGATTGATCTTATTTCTTGGGGCCACAAACTAGTTTGAGGTTTTTACTATCTGTACTTATGCCATGCTACTTTACGTATTTAAATTGTGCGAGGCACAGTCTTGTTAGGATCGGGACACGTTTACGCTGTATCGACAAGCCCAGCCACACTTTCGGGTTCCCGATCGTTTACGCCGTCCACCCAAACCTTGAGGCCGTCTCGAGTCGGCTAGCTCCGTTCGGAATCTACTTAAGGGTGGCCCCTAAATATTTCTAAATCTGTGATTGTTCATCGTGAAAGCCTCGTTGGGTTTTGATTTGGTTTTCCGAGGTTGATCGGCGTGTGTTGCTATTGGTACACCCCGGCCGGGTAAAACTTTCTGAAAGCTGTGTCCGCGGATATGGACGACTTGGAGCACAGTTTCTTGATCATAGACAAGCATAACTAAAGTTTACTGCTATAAATTTGACTTATAATGACCAGTAATCAGCTTCACTATAATGGAATGGCTAATTAATACTGCCCACAATTGCTTGTTTGGTACGCTTGCGACAATTGTATCGACTAGTAAGTATTGCAACTTCTAGCGAAATGGCTGAATAAAAGTATCAACAAGCTTTGGGTTTAAGGGTTTATCTCATGTTAATTGTATCGACTAGTAAATGATGCCACTATCACGGAATGGTCAACTAAAAGTGCCCATTGTTTACTTTATCGGGCGATTATCTAAACTGACTAGTAAGGTGCCGCAACTATAATCGAATAAATAAACCAACCGTGTGAGTTCCTCGGTTGACTTCCTCGGTCTCGAGAAACACCGGATGGGTTTGTTTGGGTGTTAGCTTGAGTTGGATCCGGTTAGGTCATTCTCACCCTCCGATAACCGCCATTGTATCGAGTCTCTATAGGTTGTTTAGTGCATGCTGCCGCGCTCGATCCACCATACCTATGTGGCGAGGACCACCGAATTCTAGCCTCGCTGTCTTGGCCTCGATCGACGCTCCTTCTTTGTTTTTACGCTTTGCCCTTTGTCGGCACCCCTTTGTTTAAGCAGGTTTTGCGACGCAGCGTTAGCGAGGTTACCCTTCCGGCTTGGCACGGCAGGTTATGGGCGCCATTGGTTATTCTTGGGCTCTTAGACCCATTTGCATCTTGTCCGTAGTCGGACGCTTCGATTATTCAAGGTGATTTGGATCTTTGTATATTATATCTGTATTCTTGACTCTTTGAGTCATTGTATATATATCTGTTCGTGGGTCCCATCGACTGTTGTAATGTTATTACTTCGCTTTCCACCCTTGCGAAAGTGCTGGTGGGCACCTTTGAATCGTTTCTATGCGGGCTTGGTGAATTTTGCCCAAACTTGCATAGGTCCGATTCTGAGGTGTTACAGAGTATCGAGCTCAGTTGCGATACCCCACAAGTCCAGCCTGTAGGATAACCTAGCTAACGGCCGAAGTAGAGTGTCAAAACTATTTTGCAAAATCGGTTGGATAGTTCTGGCTAGGTCTGATTTTACTCCTTACCCCTCTGCTATTCTCCTCTTACCTCGACGTGTTTTGAATCTGCTCTCTTACCTTTTCTTTGAGTCCAGGATTTCTCGCGGTTGGGTTTCCGTCGTACCTTCAGGGTTTCGCTTCCTTCTCTGATAACGGTGTTCTGCCATCTGGTGTTCAAGCTGCCTGATGAATCCGTCTACAGTGATACCGTCCTTTGTTCCTTGTTTGTGCCTTCCGGCGTTTTCCGACGCGACGACATCATCCACGCCAGATCCGATGCGATGCGCATCACTCCTTGTTTCGAACCTCGCTTGTCGAGAACTTGATCTAATTCCGAGTTGGTTGCATAATCCGCCTATTAGGTATGCGAGTAATGGTTTGGGTGCGCGATGGACTGATCACCATCCGACTACTCTTATCATTCGCTCTTGTACAACGAATCAGTGGATCCAGCAGTTTTACTCCATCCCTCGGAAGCTAGAGGTGGCTTTATTTGTTGATGCCTCTACCTTCGACCTTTTGTTTCCGGAGTGCTCCCTCGACGATCAGGAACAACGAACCTTTGTTGGTGGTGTCGCCGTTTTCAAGATGAAGAAGGAACCCTCGTTAGTGGTGTCGCGAAGATCTACACGAAGTGAGAAGACGCAGATCGCCGACCTTCCTTCCGGTACCATGAGGCGGATCTCGAGGGCGAGATCCAGTGTTAGTGGTGTCGAATTGTGGCATCCCGCAAAACCACTACTAGAAAATCGCGTTGAATTTGTGCATTGCATCGTCATCATCATGCATTGTTTGCCAAAACTATTTTCGCAAAACCGTTTTGTTTCTAAAGGCCCCATCTTTTATTCAAATGCCAAACACCGGGTCCCCGGAATATTTTGTTTTGGCTGTTATTGGTTTGCACACGGCCGTTTAAAACAAATAAAAAAATCATATTTATTTTTTTAGTGGGGGCAGTCGAACGGGCCAACCCGACCCGAACGACCACCCCCGTATAACACAATCGGTCCACCCCAACCAGCCCCTCTAAATCCTAAAGCCACCTAAAACCCTACCCACACACCCCAGCCACATCACCCCGACCTATCCTAGCACGCCAAATCAGCAACCCTCTCTCCCTCACCCAATCGCTCTCTGCCACCTCACCCCAATCACCCCTCTTTTCTCTCTCTCCCCTTCCCCCACTCAAACCTCTCTCTCACACACACGGTGCACGCACTACCTACCACCTGACCCACCCCAACTCCCACCACACCACGCCTATCCCGACCCCATCTGACCCCACCCCACCCCACGCCCGAGCCGCGTCTCTCTCTCCCCTGTGCATCTTCCTCGCCAGGCTCGCTCGCGTGCCTTCCTCCCTGCAGGCCAGCACCTTCCCCGCCCGCCTCGCCTCCATCCCTCTCACAGGCCCCCGCCGCCCGCCCGAGCCCGCAGAGGCCGGGCGCTCCACCTGCTCTCCGTCCGTCTGCCGCCGTCGTGGATCCCTCCTCGCCGCGACCCCTCTCCGCCTTCCCCTCGACGCCCGACCCCCACCACTGCACGCCCCGCGTCGCTTCGCCGCCGCCCGCCGCGAGCCGCCCTGCCGCCCGCCGCCAAGGCGTCCTCCGTGGCGTCCCCTACATCGTCTGCAAGCCCGCCCGCCTCCCGCCTCTGCGCTCGCCCAAGCCCGACCGTCTCCACGGCCGCCTCGCGTCGCCCTCCGACGGCCGGCGTCGACGAATCAGCAGCCCCGAGCTCTGCTCCACGCCGCCGGCGACGCCCTCTTCCGGAATCACGCCGACCCCGCCCAGCCCAGCTCTCCCCGTCGGCCCGAGCTCCTCCTTCCCCGTTCTCTGCGCGGCTTCCCCGACCCCGGCCTGTGCACGTCGCCGCCGGCCTTCCTCGGCCCTGCAGCGTTTCTGTAGCAGCGCGAGGATGTGTAGGCTGTGTGGCCTTAGCACAGACAAGTGTACAAACTACAAGTTCGCCTATCGGACCCCGAACGCCAAGACCGACCGGTGCGTGTTACCCGACAAGACCTTCGCCTCAGAGCACCAAGTAATCCGTTTGAACCGCGAAGACCCGAACCCTCGCCAAGATCTTCGGTGCCGAGACCTGCGAAGACCGAACCCGGAGGTGGATACCCCGAAGGCCGATCCCGTACCCGGTGCCGCGTCAAGATCGCCTTCTCGGACCTCGATGACGCTAAGTTCTTCGCCATAGAGCAACAGGGACTTCGACAAGACCAGGACCGTCGAGAACTTCCCCCCTGAACGCCAAGACCGCCGACATGCCCCGGATGCGCCAAGTCCGAACCCTGATATCCGAGACCGTCCCGTCGACCCCTGAACCCCGGAACCCCAAGACCGTCGAGACCCCTCAATGTGTGACCCTTATCCGAACCCCTATTTTATAATATAACAACAACTTGTTGCATATTGAATTGTCATACTCGCATGCATATCTGTGGTTTGGGGGCCTTATGCCGATTCAGCTAATAATTAAATATGGGGCCCATATGCGGGCAAATTCTAGCCTTATATTGGCCTCATTTAAACTTGTGTAGCGAACCAGTACTATCGTTGCCATGCTAAACAACATTTAATATGTGGGGGTTTAAACAACTTGAACCACTTGATTAATTGTCGGGACCCCGGTTCCGCCTAATCTGACCTAATTGCATCGCACCTTTGCCATGCCATACATCATACATGCATCATGCCGATCTTCTGCCGTTGTATTAAATATCGCATCCGGTGTTTCTTCTAGTGTTTTGCTTCTTCGCGGATAAGGCCGTTGAGTTGATGTGAGCTTCGCCCCGATCTCCGGTTGAATCCTTCGACAATGTTTTCAGGCGAGCATCTCCCTCTTTCAACCTATCTTACTTTTATAGTCTTTACTCCCTCCTGTTGATATATTGCTATCTGTGTTGCGATGCTCTAGTTTCCGTACCCGATATATCCCCTGCAGCCTCATTTTTGCCTTGGACACACCCTATTGCCTGTTGTTTGGTAGATAGTTGGACTTGCGCGCCGTAGTTGCTTGCTCAAGTGCTGATGTGTGTCGCCATATGCCACAGTTGCTGATGTTTTGCCGCATGTTGATGTTGGAGATGATTCTAGTTTTACTTATCGTCACTTTAATTTTCTGTTTAACAACTAAAATTGAATAAGCAGAGGCATCGGTGGGTGATAGAAAATATTTGGTTTCCGAACGCCCACTTGTGTCCCGTAAGACCCCGAGTACTTGATTCCTGTTCCTTGATTTATCGCGCTATCCACATCCGGGAGGTATATGGGACCCCCCTGAGCCAGAGCTTGATTCAGTCTTATTTCTTGGGGCCACAAACTAGTTTGAGGGGTTTTTACTATCCTGTACTTATGCCATGCTACTTTCTGTATTTAAATTGTGCGAGGGGCACACTGTACTGTTTAGGATCGGGACACGTTTACGCGGTATCGACAAGCCCAGCCACACTTTCGGGTTCCCAGTCGTTTACCGCCGTCCACCCAAACCTTGAGGCCGTCTCGGAGTCAGCTAGCTCCGTTGCGGAATCTACTTAAGGGGTGGCCCCCTGAAATATTTCTGAATCCTGTGATTGTTCAGTCGTGAAAGCCTCGTTGGGTTTTGATTTGGTTTTTCCGAGGTTGATCGAGCGTGTGTTGCTATTGGTGCACCCGGCCGGTAAAACTTTCGAAAGCCGTGTCATGGATATGGACGACTTGGAGCACAGTTTCTTGATCATAGACAAGCATAACTAAAGTTTACTGCTATAAATTTGACTTATAATGACTAGTAATCAGCTTCACTATAATGGAATGGCTAATTAATACTGCCCACAATTGCTTGTTTGGCTGTCGCTTGCGACAATTGTATCTGACTAGTAAGTATTGCAACTACAACGAAATGGCTGAATAAAAGTATCAACAACTGCTGGGTTTAAGGGTTTATCTCATGTTAATTGTATCTGACTAGTAAATGATGCCACTATCACGGAATGGTCAACTAAAAGTGCCCACTGTTTACTTTATCAGGACGATTATCTAAACCTGACTAGTAAGGTGCCGCAACTATAACTGAATAAATAAAACTGCCAACCGTGTGAGTTCCTCGGTTGACTTCCTCGTCTGGTCTCGAGGGGGAAACACCAGGATGGGTTTGTTTGGGTGTTAGCTTCAGGTTGGATCCGGTTAGGTCATTCTCACCCCTCTCCGATAACCGCCAGTTGTATCGAGTCTCTATAGGTTGTTTAGTGCATGCTGCCGCTGCCGCTCAGTCCACCATACCTATGTAGGCGAGGACCGCCGAATTCTAGCCTCGCCGTGTACTGGCCTCAGTACTGACGCTCCTTCTTTGTTTTTCTGCTTTGCCCTTTGTCGGCACCCCTTTTGTTTAAGCAGGTTTTGAGATGCGGCGTTAAGGGTTACCCTTCCGCTTGGCTCAGGGTTATGGACGCCATTGGTTATTCTTGTGGCTCTTAGCCCCATTTGCATCTTGTCCGTAGTCGGACGCCGATTATTTCAAGGTGATTTGGATCTTTGTATATTATATCTGTATTCTTGACTCTTTGAGTCATTGTTATATATCTGCTCATGGGTCCCATCGAGGACTGTTGTGTAATGTTATTACTTCGTTTCCACCGACGAAAGTGCTGGTGGGCACCTTTGAATCGTTTCTATGCGGGCTTGGTGAATTTTGCCCAAACTTGCATAGGTCCGATTCGAGGGTGTTCTGAAGACGATGGCAACTTTCATCAAGATGGCGGATCGCCCCTTCCAGGCGGACCCACAAGTTGTGCTACATGAGTGGTCCCCTTGACCCTAACCGAGTCTCGACCGTGAGCTGGATAACTACCTTATTTATAAGCGTCAGCTATCTTCAAGACAGATGCTGAGGATTGGTCTTGGGGATTAAAACCATTCACCGCGATCGTCGCCTCCAAGGTAAGCTTAATCAGCATTGCTCATGTTACTCCTTTGTTTTAGAAACTGGTTTATCTAATTCTCTTTCGCCTCGTCTTGCGAGGTTCGGAGCGAAAAACGAGGCCGGGTTCTGCGGCTCCCTTGGCCCGCGGACAGAGTACCCGGATCTTGGTGAGCGGACTCGAGGAGTTCGTCCCTAAGTCGGATCTGCTCGGCTCGAGCTCTCATGCAAAACTTCAGCGCATGAGGAGGAAGGTGATTCGACGAGGTCCAAATTCTTGAGGTAGCCGCCATGCCTATTTCTTATGCATTTCCGGCTTCTAGTTTCCCGCTAATCCGACCGGTCAGGTTCACGACGCCGAGCCTATTGCTCGGCCTCCGTTACCTCGGAAGCAGGGCTCTGCTAGTGCCTCGGAGGTTCCTAAGAAGCGAATGAAGAAATCCGCTCGAACCCTCCTGTGCGCAAGACTATGCACAGGGTCGCCCGCAATTTCTTTTGCCTATATTTCTTGTTTCTCTCTTTCATTTCTCATCATCTTGTGAATCTTCTTTCTTATTTTTGCAGTGCTCCTCTTTCTGTTAAACCCGGCGGTCCTAGTATGACTAGCCGACCGATTCGGCCGCCATCTCTTCCTTCCGCTGATGATACCAGGATTCCTAGTCCTATTCGTCCTGCTTCTCCTCCAGCTCCGAATACGTCGCCTGTTCGTCGCGATGTCCCTGAGACCCCTTCCATTGACCTGGATTCGAACCGGCCCTCCGAAGTTTTCGTTGAGCCCGCCGCCCCTTCTATGGGCCCCAACGCTACTACTGAGCCTCCATCTACTCCGGCAATTTCTACGGCCATCCCGACCTCGGCCGAAAAGGTCGTTATCCCGGCGCCCTCTGCGACCTTATCCTCCGCTGCTCCTAAGGACTCCGTCCCTACTTCCGAGGCGCCACTTCGTGCAGATGCCTCTTCTAAGGCGAAAAAAGCTATTGCCATCAAGACTTCTTCTCAGAAAGGTCTTGCCGGCTCTTCTCAGCCGAGTATTGCTGACGTGCTGCGTAAGGGAGCTGCGCCTACTGTGGCATCCCGCAAAACCACTACTAGAAAATCGCGTTGAATTTGTGCATTGCATCGTCATCATCATGCATTGTTTGCCAAAACTATTTTCGCAAAGCCCGCTTTCTAAAACGCCCCCTCTTTATTCAAACATCAAAACCGGGTCCCCGGAGTATTTTGTTTTGTCCGCTGTCGGATTGCAAAAACGCGGGTTAAAATAAATAAATAAATTAATTATTTTAGCGGGGGCAGTCGAACGGGCCGTTTCGACCCGAACGATCACCCCCAGGATTTTACAAACGGCCCACCTAATCGGCCCCTTTTAATCCTAAAGCTACCTATTAAACTACCCAACCCGCTGGCCACATCACTCCCTCCAATAGACAGATGCCACCTCACCCCTCTCTCTCCCTCACCCAATCCCTCCCTGCCACATCACCCCCACTCTCTCTCCCTCTCTCACCACCCCCACCAACCTGCCCCACACACACTACACACGCTGGCACGCACACAGCACACACGCATGCACCGCCCCAGCCCCTCCCTATCCCTGCACGTGGGCCCCCCCTTTCTACCCTGGTCCACCCGCCAGCCTCCACCCGCAGCCCCTGGGCCACGACCTGCCCTGCCCTGGGCCCCACACGTGCCCCACGCGGCGTGCCCCGCTCCCTCCCTGGCCGTCTTCCTCCTCACGTCGCACCCCCGCGCGCGCCTCCCTCCTCTCTAGCTCCCCCTGGCGCCGTCCTTCTCTCCCCCGGCCACGCTCCCTCCCCGGGACCCTCTGCGGCCGCCGCTCCTGCCGCCCCGCTGCCCCCGCTCCGGCCTCCCGGCTGCAGCCCCCAGCGCCCCTCTCTCCTCAGACGCGCACGCAGCCGACCTCCTCAACCCCGGCCGGGCGCCTCCGCCTCCGCCACGCGCAGCTTCCCCGCCTCCGCCCCTCGTCTCGCCTCGCCCGCAGCCTTGCACGCGCCCGCCCGAGCCCCGCCGCCCGCCGCACTTCCTTCTCGCTGCCCGTCGGCGCCTCGCATCGCCTGCGCCGCCTCCACCGCCAGGCTCGCGGTCGCGCCCGCCTCGCCAAGCGCCTCGCGGAGCCAGCGCCCGTCGCGTCGCCGTCGCCACGATCGCCTGCCCGCCTTCCACCACGAGCGCCCCGCCGGACGCGCCCCGCCAGCCTTCCCCGAGACCGCGCCACTCCTCCGGCTACATCCCCTGCCACCCGCCAGAGCCCCGCAGCCGCGACCTGCCAAGGCCCTCGGTCCCGTCCCCTCCGCGAGCTGCCGCGTCCGTCGCCGCCAGGACGCCATCTCGCTGCATGCCCGAGCTCGCTGCCTTGCGCCCCTCTTGACCCGCCCAGCTCTGCCGTCGTGTCACCGGCCGCGCGCCTCTGGTGGAAGGTCGCCGCCGTCGCCAAGCCTCGCTGTCGCCGCCCTAACTACCTAGGGCTTCAAGATGGAACTCCCAAGTTTTGAACCGAGGATGTGACAAGATCTCCGGCCCGATGGGCCACGTCAAGCACCGCATGGTCCATAGTTCGACCTGCACCCGATGCACCGAGACCGAACCCGACACGCAAGCACTTCCTCTCGACGCCAAGGCCCGGACCCGGAAACCGCCAAGGTCTTCATCGAAACGCCGAGAACTTCTGCCGGAGTCCAAAAACCCCTGAAGGCCAAACCCGAGGGCTCGACATGATCTTCCTCAGGGGACGACAAGACACCGTCGAACCCCGCAGACCGAACCGACGGACAAGTTCGCCATCGACCTCGACGCACACGAACGACAAACCGCCACACGGACGCCGAGACCCCGAACTGAGTCCCGAACCGAAGGTCGATCTGAAGCGCCAGGACCTAAACCTGCAGAATGCCAAGATCGCCGAGAACGCCAAGATCTTCACCCCGGACACCGAGACCCCGGTGCGACAAGTGCTTCCTCCCGGGATGCGACAAGACCTACCTCAGTTATCCGAGAACGAACCCGTGGAACCCTAGACCCCGACCCCGAACCCCGGAACCCCAAGATCGTCGAGACCCCTAATGTGTGACCCTTATCCGAACCCCTATTTTTATAATGCCAAACATAAAACTTGTTGCATATTAAATTGTCATACTTGCATGCATCTTGTCATGTGGGTTGGGGGCCTTATGCCGATTACCTAATAATTAAATATGGGGCCCATATGCGGGCAAATCTAGTCTCATATTGGCCTCACTTAAACATGTGTAGAGAACCAGTTCCGTCTGTTGTCTTGCTAAACAACATTTAATTTGCGGGTAGCTAAATAACTTGAACCATTTAATTAATTGTCGGGACCCCGGTTCCGCTTAATATGACCTAATTGCATCGCACCTTGCCATGCCATGCACCATACATGCATCATGCGGATCTTCTGCCATTGTATTAAATATTGCATCCGGTGTTTATTCTAGTGTCTTGCTTCTTCGCGGATAAGGCCGTTGAGTTGATGTGAGCTTCGCCCCGATCTTCGGATTGAACCTTCGACAATGTTTTCAGGCGAGCATCTCCCCCTTTCTACCTATCTTACTTTTATAGTATTTACTTCCCTCCTGTTGATCTATTGCTATCTGTGTCGCGATGCTTTAGTTTCCGCACCTGCGATATCCCTTGCAGCCCTATATTGCCTTGGACACATCCTTTTACCTGTTGATTGGTAGATAGTTGGACTTGCGCGTCGTAGTCGCTTGCTCAAGTGCTGTTGCGTGTTGTCAAGTGCCACAGTTGTTGATGAATTGCCGCATGTTGATGTTGGAGGTGATCATAGTTTTACTTATCGTTCACTTTAAATTCCTGTTTAACAACTAAAAGTGAAATAAGCAGGCATCGGTGGGTGATAGATAATATTTGGTTTCGAGCCCACTTGTGTCCCGTAAGACCCCGAGTACTTGATACTGTTCCTTGATTTATCGCTATCCACATCCGGGAGGTATATGGGACCCCGAGCGAGCTTGATTCTCTTATTTCTTGGGGCCACAAACTAGTTTGAGGTTTTATTTACGATCCGTACTTATGCCATGCTACTTATGTATTTAAATTGTGCGAGGAGCTCACTGTCTGTTTAGGATCGGACACGATTCCGCTGTGTCGACAAGCCCGTTTTGGGTTCCCGATCGTTCCTGACCGTCCACCCAAACCTTGAGTCCGTCTCGAGCTTGCTTACTTCGTTGCGGGTAGACTCAAGGGTGGCCCCTGAAATATTTCTGAATCCTGTGATTGTTCAATGTGAAAGCCTCGTTGGGTTTTGAGTTGGTTTTTTCCGAGGTTGATCGGCGTGTGTTGCTATTGGTGCACCCGGCCGTAAAACTTTCAAAGCCGTGTCCGCGGATATGGACGACTTGGAGCACAGTATCTCGATCATAGACAAGCATAACTAAAGTTTATTGCTATAAATTTGACTTTATAATGACTAGTAATCAGCTTCACTATAACGGAATGGCTAAATAATACTGCCCACAATTGCTTGTTTGAGTTGTCGCTTGCGACCATTGTACCTGACTAGTAAGTATTGCAACTACAATGGAATGGCTAAATAAAAGTATCAACAACTGCTGGGTTTAAGGGTTACCTCATGCTATTCATATCTGATTAGTAAGTGTTACAACTATAACGGAATGGTTAATTAAAAGTGCCTACTGCTTCCTTTATCAGGATGAATATCTAAACCTGACTAGTAATTGCTGCAACGATAACTGAATAAGTAAAACTGCCAATGGTGTGAGTTCCTCGGTTGACTTCCTCGTTTGGTATCGAGGGGGAAACACCAGGATGGGTTTGTTTGGTGTTAGCTTTAGGTTGGATCCGGATAGGTCATTCTCACCCCCCCTCTGATAACCGCCAGTTGTATCGAGTCTCCATAGGTTGTTTAGTGCATGCTGCCGCTGCCGCTCAGTCCACCATACCTATGTAGGCGAGGACCGCCGAATTCTAGCCTCGCCGTGTACTGGCCTCAGTACTGACGCTCCTTCTTTTTCCTTTGCCCTTTGTCGGCACCCCTTTTGTTTAAGCAGGTTTGAGATCGACGTCGTTAGCAGGGTTACCCTTCCGGCTTGGCCTGGGCAGGGTTATGGACGCCATTGGTTATTCTTCAGGGCTCTTAGCCCCATTTGCATCTTGTCCGTAGACGAACGCTATATCGTTTTCCAGGTGATTTGGATCTTTGTATATTATATCTGAATTCTTGACTCATGGAGTCGCTGTTATATATACCTGTTCTGTGGGTCCCATCGAGGACTGTTGTGTAATGTTATTACTTCGTTTTCCACCCGCACGAAAGTGCCTGGTGGGCACCTTTGAATCGTTTCTATGCGGGTTTGGCGGATTTTGCTAAAACTTGCATAGGTCCGATTCTGAGGGTGTTACACCTACCAAAGTCCCCGTTACCTCGGCCGCCGGCAGCCAGCTTGCTCTTCATAAGAGCCCTGCGACTGCCGTGGTCGGACCGCCTGCCCGGGGTAAAGTTTTAACTCGGACAGCTAGTGGGAACAGCCTTGGAGCGCTGGTTGAGTATGCCAATAACTGGAATGCTGCTGATCAGTTTGAGGGTAATCCAACAAACCAGCCCTTTCAGCTTTCTGACATCAGCGGCCGTTTTGACCATGCTGCCCAGTTCATCATTGATACCAACAAGATGAATGAGGTAATTATTTTTTCTCTTAGTCTTAAATTATTCTTCAGATGCTACCATATGCTCTAGTCCCCGAAACTTGCAAGGAAATAACTTGTTATGTACTTGGAAGTTTGACTTAAATTTATTTCTAAGGTTCGTTAGTCCGGCCATCTAGATCGGAGTTTTAGTTGTGTTTTATTCGGACTTGGTTTAGCTTTGAATATCCAGCCATCTAGATCCGAGGTAAGTCCTGCTTGACTCGGATCTGGTTTAGCTTTGAACATCTAGCCACCTAGAGCCGAATTAAGCTTTGCTTGATTCGGATCTAATTTAGCTTTGAATGTCTAGCCACCTAGATCTGAGTTAAGTCCTGCTTGACTCGGATCTGGTTTAGCTTTGAATATCCAGCCACCTAGATCTGAGTTAAGTCCCGCTTGACTCGGATCTGGTCTAGCTTTGAATATCCAGCCACCTAGAGCCGAATTAAGCTTTGCTTGATTCGGATCTAATTTAGCTTTGAATATCCAGCCACCTAGATCCGAGTTAAGTCCTGCTTGACTCGGATCTGGTTTAGCTTTGAATATCCAGCCACCTAGAGTCGAATTAAGCTTTGTTTGATTCGGATCTAATTTAGCTTTGAATATCCAGCCACCTAGATCTGAGTTAAGTCCTGCTTGACTCGGATCTGGTTTAGCTTTGAATATCCAGCCACCTAGAGCCGAATTAAGCTTTATTTGATTCGGATCTAATTTAGCTTTGACTATCCAGCCACCTAGATCTGAGTTAAGTCCTGCTTGACTCGGATCTCGTTGAGCCTTTACTTGTTGATTTATCATTTTGCCTCATTACTCAGGTTGCCCATGACCGGCGGACTGCCGAGTTCCAGAGGTTGCTTTTTTCGCACCGCAAGCTGGAAGAGAAGTACGAGAAGGTTCTGCCCGTGGCAAAGAAGGCTGGTATGTCGATAGTTCCTTTTCCTTATTCCCAACTTTCTCATGTATTCGTCCACGGAATGCCGGCTTACTTCTTGTTGAATAGGTAATATTAATAACCTCAATATTCGCCTTGAAAAGAAGATCAAGAACCTGGAAGGTTAGTTTCCTTTCTATTTTACTCCTTCTTCTTAATATATATGCTAAGGTTCCTTATTGCGTTTGGCTGTGGTAAAGCCGAGTTGCAAGACTTCGCAGTGTCGCATCAAGATTGCATGCCCATGCCTGACGTGATGCTGCATTTTTTAGAACAAAATGTAGTTCATTCGGCGCAACTACAAGAAAACGACGATGAGATAGCTCGCCTGCGATCCGAGGTGGACACCCTTAAGCTCTCTCAAAAATCCGAACTAGAGAAGGTTGACCAAGAATTTTCCGAGGAAAAGAATCGGTGACTGGATCTGCGGAAGAACAAAGAACTCCTTGAAGCTGCCGAACTTAAAACCCGGGTTTGGCGAGAAATTGCTCGTTTGAGAAGAGCAAGGCTGATTGGGCCAAAGATCTTGATAATGATGAGCTACATTCATCGTAGCTACTTTCCATGGCGAATTATATTTTCTTTTTTGTCCTGCTACCCTTTGACACGTTCATGCTTTGCAGATCATTTCCCGAGGCCAAGCCCGTGAGTTCTAAAGCGGTTCTTGCAGCTCGTGCGCCGAGGTGAACTTAATGTTGATTCAGAATATTCAATGGAGGATTACTTGGTTGCCGCGGTGCCGCAGGTTGGTCCGATGAAAATTATGGGCGGGACTTGGTGCAGCCGCTATCCGAGCTTACCATGTACTCGGCGAATACCTCGGGACTCGATATCAACGAAGTCAATTTATCGGTGAAAAGGCTGATGGCATCTGAGAGGCAGTTGAGTCTTTGGAGAGAATCGGCTGGGCGTGCTGGTGCCGACATGGCCCTTACTGTTATCATGTCATGGTATGAAGACATCTCTCTGGACATCCTGAGAAATTTGCGCCTTGGCTCCGGGTTGAAGATCCCATTTTGTTGCTCTTGGCAAGCTCGGGCGTTCAACTCGTCGAAATGCCGACGTGCACACTTGGAATGAAGGGCCGAGTTTTCTCCCAGACCCGGATCGGGAGGTTGCGGCTGAGGGTGCCTCGGATGATGATTCAGCGGAGCAGGGGGAAGGTGAAAATGATTCGGCCGCATCTGATAGCTCGAGCTCAAGCTCGGACAACAACGGCGATGCGCGGTCCTCTTCCAAAGGTACCGGGCATTCTACCGCGGATCGACGCTCTGAACAACCTCGGACCTCCGCCGAAGTTGCACAGGTCAGCGGAGGCGAGGCAACCTCGTCGAGGTCCTCCTACCGGAGTGCCCACTTTGAGCAAGTAGCTGCCTCTCCAACGAACAACGCCTAAGTTATTTCCGATCCCCGGTATGCCGGGCGTATGATGTAGGCGAAGAATTTGTCAACTCTCTGTATGATTTGAATCTCTTTTGCCATGTACTGTTGTGACATTGGGTTAAGTGGATGCTCGTCCAAATTCTTGCTTCGCTGGCCCTTAATTTCTTGACCTTTTAGGCTTAACCTTGCCGTTATTTTTTATGGTCTTATCCAGGTATGAGCGCTGAATACCTATGATATTGATCTGTTCTGAAGACAAGTTAACTACTTCGTTGTGGAAGTATGTAGCATACGGTAGTCCCCGAGTCGCTGCTTTAGATGCCGAGGTTTAGGTATCAATACGAAATTGATATATCATATGATAGTCCCCGAGTCACTGCTCTAGGCACCGAGGTTTATATTTGTAACATGAAAGAAATACAACATATGGCAGTCCCCGAGTCACTGCTCTGGGCGCCAAGGTTCAAGCACATAACGCGAAAGAAATAAATATAACATATGGCAGTCCCCGAGTCATTGCTCTGGGTGCCGAGGTTCAAACACATAACACGAAATAATATAACATATGGCAGTCCCCGAGTAACTGCTCTGGGTGCCGAGGTTCGAATACATAATATGAAATAAATATAACTTAAGGCAATCCCCGAGTCACTGCTCTGGGTGCCGAGGTTCAAATACATAATATGAAATAAATATAACTTAAGGCAGTCCCCGAGTCACTGCTCTGGGTGCCGAGGTTCAAATACATCATTGGATTTTGACTTTGAGATATAATGCTACGAGTAGAATGGCCGAAGTAAAGCCACATTCGGGCGCTGTTTCTTCACCGATTTTTGCCTTGTTCTCCGGGGACCGGC
The DNA here is from genome assembly GCA_030063025.1 of Avena longiglumis. Lineage (NCBI taxonomy): Eukaryota > Viridiplantae > Streptophyta > Magnoliopsida > Poales > Poaceae > Avena > Avena longiglumis. The sequence continues at coordinate 442,171,086 of CP125975.1, read as the reverse complement.
GTCGATTAGATAATATGCATCGTTGTGCAATGCTTTGCTCACAATAAACGGTCCTTCCCATGGGGTGACAATTTGTGCATGCCGTCAGGCGTTGCACTAGTCGGAGGACCAAATCTCCTTCTTTGAATACTCTTGGATTCATTTTCTTGCTGTGATACCGCCGCAAGTTCTGTTGATAAATAGCCGATCGTGATAATGTCAACTCTCTGGCTTCTTCCAACAGGTCTACAGCATCTTGCCGAGCTATCTCATTTGTCTCTGAGGTTGTGTACCGAGCAACTCTTGGCGAGTCATATATTATGTCGGCTGGGAGTACGGCCTCTGCCCCGTACACCAGAAAGAATGGAGTGTAACCTGTTGATCTATTCGTAGTAGTCCGAAGGCTCCATAACACGGCTGGGATTTCTTCGATCCAACACCCTGCCGACCTTTGCAAAGGTTCAACAAGTCGTGGTTTTATTCCTGATAGCACCAGTCCATTAGACCTTTCCACTTGTCCATTGGATCTTTGGGTGAGCCACAGAGGCAATATCTAGTCTTATGTGCTTCTCTCGGCAAAATCTAGCGAAAGCTCCTTCTGCAAAGTTTGTGCCATTATCGGTAATAATACTATGCGGGTACCCGTATCTCAAGATGATATCCTTGAGAAATTTCACTGCTGTGTGCCCATCACACTTTTTAATCGGTTTTACTTCAATCCATTTTGTGAACTTGTCTACCATAACCAACATGTGGGTCATTCCTCCTCGCGCCGGCTTGAACGGTCCCACCATATCTAAACCCCACACAGAAAATGGCCAAGTGATGGGTATTGTTTTTAACTCGGCCGACGACATATGTATTCTGGTTGCGTATCTCTGACACCCATTGCATTTCTTAACTAATTCTTTTGCCTCTTTTAACGCCGTTGGCCAGTAAAATCCATGCCTAAATGCCTTGGCTACTAAAGCGCGAGATGAGGCATGGTGCCCACATTCTCCTTGGTGTATGTCTAGAAGGATCTCCTGACCTTCTGTGGAACTCACGCACTTCTGCAATACGTTTGTGACGCTTCTCTTATATAACTCATTGTTTATGATTGTATAGGCTTTTGCTCTTCTTATGGTTTGTCTAGCTAATACCTCATTACTCGGCAATATCGCGTCTTTTAGGTAAGAAAATATGGGTTGCGCCCATATCGGTGTTACTCTTTCTGAAGTGATCTCACTGTCTACCTCCATGTTTTCTGCCGACGTATATACCTCGGCTCTCTCCATGATTGTGATTACCTCGGCTGTCCCCCTTTTTAGGGGTTCCGAGTCTTTCTGCGGATCTACCTCCATTGGCGTGTGATTTTCTGCAGAACTTGCTGGGATAAAGATTGATTCGGATTCTGGTGATGGGTTTATTGATGGTTTCCTGAGGTGCTCCAGGGCAATACCTGGCGGAATTGACTGCCGGGTTGATCCTAATTTTGACAATGTGTCAGCAGCGTCATTTTCTGCTCGTGGTATGTGGTGGAATTCACATCCTTCAAAGTATCCACTGATCTTTTGCACATGGAATCTGTATAAAGCCATATTAGCATCTAATGCGTCCCAACTGCCCGATACTTGCTGTACTACTAGATCCGAGTCACCGTAGCATAGGATTCGGCGTATACCAATTTCTTTTGCCACTTTTAATCCATGGACTAGTGCTTCATATTCAGCTACATTGTTGGACGCAGCAAAATGTATTTGCAGTACATATTTCAATTGATCTTTTTTAGGCGAGGTTAGCACTATTCCTGCTCCCAAACCATTCCTTAGTTTGGAACCATCAAAATGCATTGTCCAGTAATTTGGATCTGGCAATGGTGGCTCATACTGCACCTCGGCCCAGTCTACGAGAAAGTCGGCGACAGCCTGAGATTTGATTGCATCTCTTCTATCAAATTGTGGAGCATACGGTGATAACTCGATCGCCCATTTTGCTATTCGGCCACTTGCATCTTTGTTGTTCAATATGTCGGCTATGGGTGCCTCACAGATTACTTTGATGGGGTGCTCTTCAAAGTAATTCTTAAGCTTTTTTGCCGACATATATACTCCATAAGCCATCTTCTGATAGTGCGGATAATTCTGCTTTGAAGTGGATAACACTTCACTTAGATAATACACCGGCCTCTGAATTGACTTACCATCTTCAAGTCGTTCCACTACGACCACAGTACTAACTACTCGATTGGTAGCCGCTACGTAGAGTAGCATATGTTCTTTCGATAATGGAGAAGCTAAAATGGGTGCCGTAACTAGCATCTTTTTCAACTCGTGAAATGCAAGGTCCGCCTGCGGAGTCCAGCTGAATTTGTCCGACTTTCTCATCAGCTGATAAAGTGGCAGTGCCTTTTCTCCTAGCCGACATACAAATCGACTAAGCGAGGCCAGGCAGCCCGTGAATTTTTGTACATCGTTCAAACATCTCGGCAATTCCATTCTTTCTACTGCTCTTATTTTTGTTGGATTAGCCTCGATACCTCGGCTGGACACAAGGAAACCGAGTAGTTTTCCTGCCGGCACGCCAAACGTGCATTTCTCTGGATTAAGCTTCATTCGGAACCTTCTCAGGTTCGCGAAAGTTTGCCGTATATCTTCCAGCAAGGTTTTGCTCTCCTTAGTTTTGATGACCACGTCATCCACATACACTTGTACATTTTTCCCTATCTGATCATGTAAACATTTTTGCATGCATCTTTGATATGTTGCTCCTGCATTTCACAGGCTGAATGGCATTGTGCGATAACAATAAGCCCCGTACGGGGTAATAAATGCAGTCTTTATTTGATCGGCCGGATTTAACGGTATCTGGTGGAAACCAGAATACGCGTCTACAAATGATAACAGCTCACAGCCAGCGGTCGAGTCAATGACTTGGTCTATTCTAGGCAATGGAAAAGGATCTTTCGGGCACGCCTTGTTCAGGTTGGTGTAGTCGATACACATTCGCCACACAATGGCTACATTGGGGTCATCTTTTTTCTTTTCTACTAGCACCGGATTTGATAACCAATCCGGATATAGCACCTCCATGATGAACCCGGCTGCGAGGAGCCGAGCTATTTCATCCCCTATTACTTTTCTCCTGTCTTCGGCGAAGCGGCGGAGAGGTTGCTTCACCGGCCTTGCTCCTGGCCTGACGTTTAAAGAGTGCTCAGCCAACTCCCTCGGAACACCTTGCAGATCTTGAGTTGACCATGCAAATATGTCCCGATTCTCACGGAGGAAGTTGGTGAGCTCGCCTTCCTATTTAGCGTCAAGGCCTGCACCAATAGTAACAGTGCGCTCTGGGAATTGCTCATCAATCTGAAATTTCTTCGTCTCTTTAGTTGGCTGAAAAGAAACACTGCCATGAGGGTTGGCGGTCTTGGCATGTTTAATCTTGTTGACCGAGCGAGGCTGCTACCTCTGAATCCTTCTCTTTTCTCTTGCTATAACCAATGACTCGGACAAATTTGACCCGGCTGAAGCACACTCCATTGACTTATTGTAATCCCCTGCAACTGTTATCACCCCTTGTGGTCCGGGTAACTTCATCTTTAGATAACTTATATGACAGCTGCTCATGAATTTGGCGGTCTTGATCGTCGAGTAGAGAATGATAACAACTTTCCGGATCCACCACTTCAAATTCTAAGTTTTACGCTGCGATTATCTCTTGTACCGAATAACACGTCCACTCGGACTTTACCGATGGGCTCACATGAAAGCCCTGGCACTATCCCATGGAAAGTTGTCCTCGTGGACTGCAGCATATTCTGCGATATTCCGAGTTTATGCATGGTATCTTTGTACATGATGTTGATACTGCTCCCATTGTCGATGAGTACCTTTGAAAATTTCACATTGATGCTTGGTCCAACAAATGTCGGATCCAACACAAGTGCATATGATCCTGGACTCGGCATTATTCTGGGGTGGTCTTTCATGCTCCAGGTCACCTCCTGATCAGACCATGGCTGGTATCTTGGTACTGCCGGCACAACTGCATTCACTTCCATATGCCGGCGCTGCACACTTTGCTTGTCCTGCTGTTCTGTTGTGAACACACAATAAGACTGGTGATGTTCCCTGTAATCATTACGTCCGATTTGCGGATTCATCCTTCCGTCTGCCTGGTTCATTACTTGATGCACCGCATCCCTCGATCCGAGTTATCGTACCTAGGGAGAGGCGGTAGCATCGCTTCGTGTATTTGCTCCGATTAATTGCGGCTGATGTTGCACTGATGGGGAGCTGAACTCCTGGGTTCCCCATCGCATTTTCATCCGAGCACATTGGCGGGTGGTATGATTGGCTGGTCGGATGGGTTCGATGTGTGAAATTTGCGACCGATCTAGCATGGATTGACGTATACTTGACCTCTCTTTCCATTGCTTCTTTTGCTCTGGGGTCCATTGCCTTTTCCTCATTTCTTGATGTCCACGTTGAGGTCCATTTTTACATCGTTGAGTTGCTCGTGACTCGGCTGATCTTGTGCTATCGCCACCGGGCGAATTATATCTATAATCCGGCCTCCTCTCTTCTTCTTCCTCTAAAATCACGCTGGATGACCCGCCAATTCTCTCGCATTGGTCCATTGCTCACGATGATCTGCCGACATTAATTCTGGTTGGGTTGGGTCGCCCAATGCATAGGAGTCTGCTATTCGATAGTTTACGCGGTGTGGTTGGCATATCTCTTTGCAGTTGCCACAACACGGCATAACGGCAGCCTTTGCGCGAACCAAGCGATTGCCTGCGATTCGATAACTCCCTCACATGAGTTTCTCAGGTTGCACCATCGAGTTAAAAACTCTCTATCCGTTTCATTCGGCCTCTGCTTGCACATGGCTAGCTGTTGTGGTCTATTTGGTCTCTTGTATGTGCTGGTAAAGTTGTCTTTAACATTTCTTCAAATCCAACCAGTTGATCTTGCCGGTGGTTGATTATTCAACCATACCCTGGCTGGTCCTTCCAACATCTGTGGGACATACCGCACTGCCCATCTTAGGTTGCCACCCGCTATCTTCACAGCGGTCGCATAATCGATCAACCAGTCTTGTGGCTTGGTACTTCCATTGTACGTTTTTGTGCCTCTTGCTAACTGAAAATTCGGCACTGGTGGTTCACCCATGATCCGTGGTCCAAAACATGTCGGACCTGGTGGACCTTGCTCTTCCAATAACTCGGACCGGTATAGCCGATCCAACTTTACTCTTGCATCACTTGCTGGCAAATCTCTGTATAGGATTCTATCATGTATCCCATAGTGATTGTTTCCACCCTGGTTTGCGTATTCCACCTCGGAATATCCATCATTGTACCTTTCATTCATCTGATTGTGGCGAGCTGGCCTCACTTCTCTTTCCTGCCGAGGCTCATGTCTTGGTTGTGGGTTGGGTGGCACTTCTCTCCTTACTTCGGCCGGGGTCTGGTTTTCATGATTATCTCTTGCGGGTTCTCTCCTGCCGAGATCCCCATTGCCTCGGCCCCCGCCGTCCTTTTCCATACGGCCGTGGTTTCTCTCCCCACTGTTACCTCGGCTTGCATTGCCTCTGTTCTCATTTGCCTTTCCAGCTATTGCCGGGTCATATGGAACAATTTGCTTGTTCCTCTTCCCTGAGGTTACTGCTTTCTCTTTTCGAGCGTTGTTTCCGGGTGAAGATGCCGCTGCCGCGGATAAAGCAGGTGCTGCCCCCGCCGAATGAACCATCCGCGAAGCCCCTGGTCTTGCCGGGTTAGTTCTGAGTATTTCCTCATTTTGCTGGTTCGCGATGCGCACCAGCTCATTCACTCTTTCTTGTTGTTTCTGCCGAGCTTCCCCGGTTAACCCCTCTAATTCCAATGCTGCGGCATTTGCCGCTCTCAGGTTTTTCGCCAGGGTACTGTACCTCGGCAAACCCAAATCACCGACTCGCTCGTGAGCTTCATGCTCTTTGTTAATGTCATTCATGAGGTTCTTACCTCTTAACCTTAGTTTGTCCACCCGCTCGGGTGCGATATCAAGCTTATTAGCTTTTGCATATTCTCTCAGGGTCCTGTTCAAGGATTCCCGCAGAGCTGATACTTTTTTGGCCTCTACCAGCACCTTTTGCCTGGTTTCTTCTAACTCTGCCTGAGCATTTGCCGGATCAAGTATCGGCGCTACAGGTGTGGTTAAGTTTTCTATAGTCGCCTGAAGAATGTTCTCTGGTCTTTCCAGAGGTGGCCCTCTCACTCTTGGTGCCTTTGGGGTGGTGTCATGCAGCTCGGCCTGGTTTGTCACTGGCGGAATTACCTCGGCGGTTTGCAGTGGTGCCTTGGGTGGGCCTCAGCGCTGCGGCCGGTTCTCTGCTTGACCCGGCTACTGCTGCTCCCGCTTGAGCTCCTTCTGCGACCATCACCTCGACGTTGCCTGCAAGATGCTCTCCTGATGGACGGCACGCCGCGCTTCGAGGTGGCTCTCCTGCAACAACAACCTGGTGAGGATAAATGCCGGTGATGTCGACGCCGACGTAGACCCTGTGCTCGCCCAGGCCGATGAAGATCCCGTTGCGCGGGGGAGTTTTCCCCCTGAAGCTCCCTGCATTGTCTCTGACATAGTCGCAGAGACCAAATCTCTGGACCAAGCCAGAAACAACGCGCTCGCCGGTGTTGATGAAGTTTCCCGTCCGGATCACAACTCCAGCTAGCACCGCTGCTGGCCCCACGGTGGGCGCCAACTGTCGTGGTGGTGGCACGGCAGATGCCATGGGTAGGCTAAAGTATGGGGCCAATCGATGCTAGTGGGATCTGGGGAGGGAAGATGCAACTGTCTCTACACTCAAGCTGCCAAAGTGATGATCTTTATTTCTCTCTTTATGGATTACAAGTGCTCCTTGAGCTGTATACAGGGGGACAAGATGAATCTCCCCAGCCTAATGGTGCTCAAAGAATCGATCCCTCCCTCAGGGTCCAAGCCTCCCCTTATAAAGGAGTGCCTTGGGTGCCCTTAGGGCTGACGAGGCAAGCATATTCGTGGAATATGCTTGTCCCAAATTAGTAGTTCGGCGGCCTCCTTTCCCTGTCGCCCTTCTAATGACGGGAAGGCTCCAGTGGCCCCTTCCTGCGTGCCTCTGGCTCCAGGACTGTCACCTCCGTGACCTCCTTCTTCCCCTCTGAAGCTGTGCATCCTTGTCTCTTGTGCTTGGCTCCGCTCTGATTCCTTCTAGCCTGCAGCTATAGTTTGACCTTGGGCTTCTCCTTCTCCTGCAAGCTTCGTATCACTCGGCCTTACCTTGTGTTACTCGGCTCGTTCTTCACCTGCATCAAGATCACTTGGGTAACCCGGCCGATTCTCTCAGTAACTCGGCCGGGTAACTACTTGATACATATACGTGGGCTTCTTGCCTCCGTTCATCGGCCGACATATCCATGATTCGGCCGACTTGGACCGTAACTCGGAAACTAGACGGGGATAGTACCTATGTCTTTCCCCGTCTCTGACCTACCCGAGGTTAACCCCCCGACACTAGTGGCGAGGTCGTGGTGGACGAAGACGACGAGGTAGTTGTTGATGGCGATTGAATTGTTGCGGTAGTCGATTTTGGGGATTAGACCCATATTTTCCGCTTGTATGAACGCGACGTCGCTCGTGGAGAAGAACTTTTCGTTGGTGTTGACATTGACCATGATTGGTGGTGGCGGCGATGATGCAGTGATGTTGTTAGTGTAGATGGTTGTCAGCGATGATGAACATAGGTGATGAAGGTGCAACCCTTTGTTGACGGCAAGACGCGTACTCGGGAACATGCGTCCTAGTCGATGTTGGAGAATACGAGCCGACATGGTGACGACGTGGGGACAGAGCATCCAACATAGCGCGTGAAGGCGTCCCTTGGGGTGCCACGCGGAGCCTCCTTGGCATGATAATTGACGATGATTTGCCAAAGTTGGGTCGACACCATGGTTGAAGTAGAGGCGCATGACGACATGCGGTTGTGGACGATGCAATACGATCTATGATCGACGAAAGAAGAAGAAACGCCGGTCAAGCGACCGACGAGTTTTTTTGGTGAAGTAAGACCTAATCTACTATTGCGCGCCCCCCGACGGAGAACGATCTCCCCGGGGGCGGCGTGGCGGAAGAGTTGGCTAAACCCTAGGCGAATCAAACCGCTCTGATACCATGAAAGATTACAGAAGTATAGATTGTATTGATATTGCAAGAGGTTATTACAACGTGAGCCCTTGAGATGTTTATATAGTACTAGAAGACTTGGGGGACAAGAAGACTACTAGAGATAGAATTGGTTTACAAAATTAAACTATCAAATATAACGTAACCGTAATATACTCTAACAATATCATCATAGGTGGTATAGTAGTTTGGTGTCTGCACATCTTGTCTGGGCTCTTCTTGTTCCACTTCTTCATCTTCCTCTTCTCCATCCACAGGTACTGATGGGGATATGCCTACTGGGGTATACCCAACAGGACAATTCCGACTGGCCCAGGCACCTACGAGTGGGCCTACAGTAACGTCGACTGGATCACGACCTAGCGTGGACTCAAGCGACTGGAATCTGAAGGCCCAGAAGCGTAGATAGGCCAAGTCGGATTAGGTTAAACGATTGCTGAAACCTTAACTGATTCGGTTGAGATATGTAAACCCTAGGGGGGTGAGTCTATATAAACCTCCCTAGAGGGCGTGTAGAGGATACGTTCCATCATCCACCCAAGCGACTCGATGCCTAGCCACCAAGCTCTCCCCATTGTACTTCCACCATAATACAATCTAGCAGGAGTAGGTCTTTACCCTCCGGGGGGCCGAACCTGGGTAAATCCTTGTGTTTCCGCCTTTATCTCGCACCGCAGATGGCTGGCCGCCCTTGCCCCATGTTCTACTACTCGCTGCCGATTGCAGCATCTGCCGTGGTCATCCCCACGATAGTGGCGCCCACCGTGGGGCCTGGCCGGTGTTCTGCGGCGAGATCCAATCTGCCCATCAACGAGTCGGTCGCCACCGGCCGCATGATAGCGATCGGCGAGATGCTCCAAATCTTGTCGAGCAGCTACGTCCCGGCGGCGCGACCCGTCACGCACAACATGATCCTACCGGTTGGCACGATCAGTCTCTTCGTCGGCCTCACTGACGTCATCGTTTCGGAGGACTCGGCTCGCATCCGCGAGTCGCCGCCACGCGACCGGCTCTCTGAGAGTCAGGTCCGCATGATCCACCGCCTCGCCTCCGAGTACGACTCAGCCCACAACGACGTGGCTGAAACCACCGCGGCCGCGAAAGACGCGGCCCTCGACGACGACGCCGACTCGGCGACCCCGGTGTCACTCGCCGGATCCATCGTCGCCGCGTCGCCCGTGGGCTCCATCACCCAGGTCTCCAACGTCGGAGACTTCGAGGATCCCTCCATCCTTGGGATCTTCGACTTCGACTCCGGGTCGGAGAACTCCGCCGATCTCCGCGACGGGACCGGTCGCCACGCCGCGACCTACATGGCAACTGGCGCCGACCCACCGGTGGATCCATTCTCCACCCCAATCCCTCCCAACGCAATGACAACGGAGGTCGAGGAACTCCGCCTGAAGCTGGCGGAAGCAGTCCGCAAGGAGCAAGCCGAGCGCGAAAAATTTCGCCTCGAGCAGGTGACGGCGCAGGAGCTGTCGCGCTACCACCAGCAACGAATCAGGTCGCGCCTGAACCCCACCGTCTAGGGGCGCGTCCTGAACTTCGACGACGAGAGCGACCCGGACCACGCGGCCGAGCGCGCGATCTGCGAGAACGTGCCACCAGGAGGAAGCGCCCATCCCCCACCAGGGTCGACGACGAATGGCGCCCCACCTCCACCCAACCGCGCGCCCCCTAGGGACCAGCCGCGGATCGTGGTATCCTCACGGGAGCGAAGTGCGAACGGCCTACCACTGTTCTCCACCCCGATGGACAACCTCGTGGCGGGCCGAGCAGCAGCCGACAACATCACGGCCACCGGTGACGGCGCCCTACAGATCTAGTACGTCAAGGCCTTGCTCGCAAAGGCGGTCGAGCAACAAAACGCAGGCGTCGACTCACAAGGTCGGATGTACTCGCGTTCATCGGGTAGCAGGGCGTCCTCAAGCGGGCGCCCCTTGGCGGCAAACACCCTCAACTGCCCGCCACCCGAACCACTGCAGCTCCAACACCGACCCGCGAACGCGACACTCTCCACCAACGACCCCCGGCCAGCGACCAACTTCGTCGCCGCCAATGGTCAGCCCGTCGACGCCCGCACCCACATCATCAACAACCAGAGCTGGCGCGCACGCCAGCCCGACGACCTGCGACATACCTTAACCAACCGCCGCGACGGCGAGCCGAGGGGGGTCGCTAAGCCGACTCGGGCCCCGGTGCTTTGGATCGATGATCCGAGGCAAAAGATACCCGGCGAACTTCAAAGTGCCAAAGGAAATAGAGAAGTATGACCCCACGTACGATCCCTCCGTGTGGCTGGATACTTACCTAATGGCAATGGGGATCGCCGGCCACACCGATCTACTCGCAGCCCGCTACCTCCCCCTGATGATGGAGGGGGCGTGCAGGCAGTGGATCAACACTCTCCCCGCGGATAGCATCGACTCCTGGGAAGAGATGCGCGACGCCTTCATCAGACACTTCGAGGGTTCATACACCCGCGCCACCACCATTGAGGACCTGGAATGATGCGTCCAGGGACCTTGCGAGTCGACCCGCAGCTGGGTCCAACGATGGCAAGAACTGTGGTACAACGCGGTCGGCATCCATCCAGACACCACAATCCACTGCTTCAATACCTCGTGCCGTTATGAGCCCCTGGTCGCCAAGCTCAAACGAGCATACCGCACACTCGACAACATACCAGACCTCCTTGAGATTGCCAAAAGATACGCGGAGGAAGGCCCAAATCAAGAAACCGACGACGAGTCGGGAGGACAGCGCCGCACGAGCGGCAACGACAACGAACGACGATCCGATCTACGCTACAGCAACACTCGCCTCACCGGCAAGAGCCGTAGTGACGGGCCAGTCGACTTCGTCGCCAACGCTGGGCACGCGCAGCGCGAGCCCAAGAGCTTCCGCTGCGACGGTGGCAGCTACAAGGCGAAACCAAGGTTCGACCCCGCGGCCCTCCTTAACCAACCTTGTGCATTTCACAGCAGGGAAGGAAAGCCCGCCGCGCACACGACCGCCGACTGCCACTCTCTCAAGGAGATCGAGAAGGCATGGCGAGCGCGGGAAGACCCTGACAACAACCCGCCAAACGGCGGAAAATTCGACAGCGTGGCTGGCTCGCTCCACACCTTCACAGGCTTCAACATGAAGCGCGAGAAGAAGGTCATCGCCCGCGCCGTCGCCGTCAACGCGGTGGCCTAGGTGGACGTTCCCCTATTCCTCAACTGGTCGGAGCAACCCATCACCTGGAGCCGCCAGGACCACTCGCCACGCATAGAATACCCAGGCCGAGTCGCCCTGGTGGTCAAGCCCAAGGTGGGAGACTACTGGCTCCCCAAGACATTGATGGACGGCGGCAGCTCCATCAACATCCACATACTGGACACCTTGACATTGCGGCTCCGCAGTCGATGGTCGAGACGACCTACACCACATTCCACGGCGTCGTCCCCGGTCGGAAGGCGTACCCGATCGGCAAGGTCACGCTGCCAGTCACCTTCGGCACACCGGAAAACTTCCACACCGAACGGATCGTCTTTGAGCTGGTGCCCTTCGACATCCCCTACCACTACATCCTGGGGTGCCAGGCGTTCGCCAAGTTCATGGCGATGCCCCACTATGCGTACAACGCGATGAAGCTACCCAGACCGCGTGGCGTCATCACCATCCACGGTGACCCCGACGTGGCCGCCGAGTGCGAGGCCAAAGGAGCCAAACTCACCGACGCCGTCATCGCGACAGAGGCCAACCACGCCGACGAGCTCGCCAAATACGCAAGCGGGGTCAACAACGATGACCCCACTATACTCAAGAAGCCCAACGCAGAGGGCGGAAACACCTCAGCCTTCGAAGCAACAACGCATACCTGCACCGTCGAGCTGGTCCCAGGCGACTCCAGCCAGACGGTGACGATCGGGACGGGCATGAGCCCAGCATAGGAAGGCGCGCTCATCGAGTTCCTCCGTGAGAACAGGGACATCTTCGCATGGAAGCCCTCTGACATTCCTGGTGTCCCTAGGGAACTCGCTGAGCACAAACTCAACGCCGACCCCAAAGTGCGACCCGTCAAGCAGTCACTGCGGCCCTTCAATGAAGAGCGCCACCGAGCCATCGCCGAGGAGGTGCAGCGTCTCCTCGCTGCAGGCTTCATCCGGCCAATCAAATACTCCAAGTGGCTAGCAAAGCCAGTCCTGGTCGAGAAGAAAAATGGTACCTGGAGGATGTGTATCGATTACACAAACTTAAACAGCGCCTGCCCGAAGGAGCAATTCGTCCTCCCGTGGATCGACCAAATAATCGATTCCACCGTGGGCTCGGAGTCGCTATGCTTCCTTGACGCCTACTCTGGGTACAACCATATCAAAATGGCCGTTGAGGACGAAGAGAAGACGACGTTCATCACGCCATTCGGAGCCTTCTGCTACACCGCCATGACCTTCGGCCTCAAGAACGCCGGGGCGACCTACCAGCGGTGTATGCAGGAATGCCTTGCGAGCCAAATTGGCCGAAATATCCACGTCTACATCGACGACGTGGTAGTGAAGTCCGCCTGCCAGGGCGACCTACTCGCCGACCTGGCGGAAACATTCGCCAACCTGCGGAAATACAAGATAAAGCTCAACCAAGGAAAATGCACCTTCGGTGTACCAGCAGGGCAGCTACTGGGATACGTCGTATCCAAGCGCGGGATCGAGGCGAATCCCACCAAGATCGACACGATCGCTCGACTCGGCAAACCCGAGTGCCTGCGCGACGTCCAGAAGCTGGCCGGGCGAGTCGCGGCTCTCAGTCGCTTCATCCCTCGATTGGGCGAAAAGGCGATGCCCCTATACCGCCTGATGTGCAAGAACCCCACCTTCCAGTGGGACAAGGAGCGGACGACGCGCTCCGCGATCTCAAGAAGGTGCTACTCGCAGCACCGCTACTCGCCGCCCCCGTTGAGAAGGAACCCATGCTGGTCTACGTCGCGGCTTCCGAGCGCGTCATCAGCGCTGTCATGGTCGTCGAGCGACCAGAGGAAGGAAAGGAACACCCAGTACAGCGACCAGTGTACTATATCAGCGAGGTCCTCACCGAGTCGCGCCAGCGATACCCGCAATACCAGAAACTGGTATACGCGGTCTTGAGCACTGACGGCGACGCCACTACTTCCGGAGCACCGATACGGCCGTCTCCTCGCACCGTGCCAGAAGATATCCTAGCATCCCAGTTGTCTAACACCTGTAATGCTACTTGTTATAATAATAAAGGGCCACTTCCAACATATAATTGTTGCATCATCATCATATCATGCTCATGTCATCATGTCACCTTGCTTTTGAACATCATATAAAACCCTTTTTTTTGTTTGGTTCTTATCTCATGTGCATTATTAATTGTAGTTGCCTCTTGATATTGTATTTGGTTCTTGATATATTGCTAAATGCCCAAGTTGATTTGGGGGCATATCTCTTATTAACTCCACTACCTTTCTTTCACCACCTTATAATTCCACCATCCAATTAATATGAGCTTGGCATTTTATTTGAGTTATCTCTAGCTCATGTTGGTTGGTTGGATTCCACCCATAATCTTTTGCTTGGCCTTTGCCCACCTTTTGGGAATGCAAGGAATAATGCCACATGAATTAATGTTGTTTTCACAATATAACTACATGGCAATTATTGTTTGCATGGGCCATGCAAGTACCACCTTTTTCTTGGCTTTGGAATGTTATTTGGCTTTGCTTGCATGGATCATCTATCCTTGGTTTCAATCTGGTTTTGGCTTGTAGAATTCTTCACCATATCCTCTACCCTCTCTAACCCCCTATAGCTAAAACCTCATCACCATACCCCCATGCATGCACATGTGATTATGTGGCTTGCACAAACCTAAACCCACATCCTTCTCCCTACCTCTTTTCTTTTGATCTTGCTTGTTCTTTGTATGGAGCATGCATGATTCAAAATCTCTAGCTCTATCTTTCCTCTTGGCTTGATCTTGGCAAAACAACACCAAACCATTCTCTCTCTTCTCTCCTCTCTTTTCCACCCTCTCTAAACCACCCCATCACTCCTCTTTTAAATCTTGTGTTGGTTCTTGTTAACCCTCACACTTCCATCTAATCTAACCAAACCCCCTCCTCTCACCTAGCCCTAGCTGGCCACATGACCACCATGTTCCTATCTACCCCACCCTCACCATCAAGAGCACCCCCTCACCTAACCCTAGCCCGAGCCGGCCCCCTCTCCCTTTCCCTTTTCTCTCCTTGGCCTAAGGGTCCCTCTAGTCTTACACCTTACGAGCTTCCCCTGTGGCCACCCGGCCTCCCTCTCTCCCTCGGACCTCACGCCACCCTGGCCCCATGCCATGCGTGAGGAGGAAAAGGTGGCACCGAGGCCACCTTCCCCTCCCCCACGCAAGCCACACCTGCCCGTTCTTATCTACCCCCAACCCCCTCTCTGCTCTCTAGATCTGGCCGAGGCGCCTGGCTCTCCTCTCCTCCCTCTCCAACACCGCCCCTAGCTCCCTCTCGCCGGCCACCGCAAGCACCACGTCTACCCCCTGCCCTCGTCGATCCGGCTCGCTAGCACGTCGTGGGGGAGATCGAGGACACTGGGAGTACCCTCCTGCTTCACCTGGACCGCGCCAACGAGGAGGAGAAGGCCTGCACCGCTGCTGCACGCCGGGACGCCCACCGGAAACCCTAGCTCGCTGGGCCTCTGCTTCACCGACGACCTGCTGCTCGCCGACCCGATCCAACTCCACCATCAACCTCTCGGTGAGCCCCTGTACCCCCTAGACACGGTCCGCTTCGCCGCCGTCGCCGGTGCTCGCCGGTCAAATCGTCGAGCAGCCTCCGCGCGCCAGAGTTCGCGAGCGTCTGCCCCTAACACGCGTCGCAGAAGCCATAGCTAGGCCGCGCCCACCATAGCTAGGTCCCCGCCCGCGCCGCGCGCCGCGCCGTGTTTCCGTCAGTTGGTTCAGAGGGAAGATCCACAGTACGCGCCTGACGTTTTGCAGAACCCCCCCAAACCTTTTTGCTTAACCCGCCGTCCCTCGGGTCCCCTGTCAGCATCGTTGCGGTTTTATAAAAAGGCTCCCCAGCTGAAGGGAATATGCCCTGAGAGGCAATAATAAAGTGTTTATTATGTGTATTCCAAGTATATGGTAGATGTTTATTTTGCATGCTATAATTGTATTAATACGGAAACGTTAATACATGTGTGTTTAATAAACAAACAGAAAGTTCCTAGTTATGCCTCTCTCATAAACTAGCTCGTTGATTAACAAGATGATCAAGGTTTCCTGATCATGGACATTGGATGTTGTTAATAACGGGATCACAACATTAGTGTAATGATGTGATGAACATTCATCCGAAGTATAGCATTACGATCAAAGTCATTGAG
The DNA here is from genome assembly GCA_030063025.1 of Avena longiglumis. Lineage (NCBI taxonomy): Eukaryota > Viridiplantae > Streptophyta > Magnoliopsida > Poales > Poaceae > Avena > Avena longiglumis. The sequence continues at coordinate 442,155,533 of CP125975.1, read as the reverse complement.
TTTATATTGCTATAACAACTTACGAAGTGATCCTAATCCTTAGACCATGAGATCATGTCAATCACTAACACCGAAGAGTTTCTTGATAACATCAAACGTCACACCGTAACAGGGTGATTATAAAGATGGATTCAGAACTAATAAAGTGTTATGTTGAGGCTCATGGATCGAGAGTGGAATTTGTTCATCCCGATGACGGATAGATATACTCTGGGCCCTCTCGGTGATATCACATTGATTAGCTTGTAAGCAAGTGATTTGATCACTAGAATGTTATATCACAGGAACGAGAAAAGAGTGCATGTCGGTAACGAGATCAAACTAGGTATGGAGATACCGATGATCGAATCTCGAACATGTAATATATTGTGAAACAAAGGGATTAAGATACTAGCATAAAAGGTTCCGACGATCACAAGAAAGTCATCGTTGAATGTGTGGTAGTCAGTATGGGTCTCCAGATCCCGCTTCTGATTATTGATCTGAGAGGGGTCTCGATCATGTCCGCATTATTCACGAACCGTAGGGTGACACACTTAAGAGACACCAACATCCAATTGGAGCAAATGTTTCATGCCGAAAGAATGAACAAGCGCAGGAATTTATTTCACTAGATACAACAAAGTTTCGGGTGAAATTGCATAAAGTGGTTATGCATGTGAAATAGAATTCTAGCAAGGGGTTATTTGTGAATGTTTGTCATTAAAGTAATTGACAAAATTCTGAATAAAATAAAAGAGTTTTATTTAATGAGAGTTTGCATTAAATTTGGTGGAAATTTAATGGGAATTTTGAGTGGACTTTTGAGTGGAGGGAATTTAGAGGAGTTTTGTGAGTGGAGTGTCCACCCACATGAAGAGGGAGGCAAGGGGCAGCCCCATGCGCCTGCCACCCCTTGGGGTTCCCCTCCTCCTATAAAGGAGCCCTCCTCACTTGTCTCACACACCTCCTCGTGAAGGATCTCTCTCCCCTCTAGAATTTATCCCCATGGTCTCGGACTAGCGAGATACATGTTCCCGTGGCTATTCGGAAAGAAAGAGTTGTGCTTCCGCTGCATCGCTGGGCGAGGAGGCGGAGGTTGCTCGGTGCCTCAAGCGTGTGTGCGAGCACGGATGCTGCTGATTTGGCGCTAGGACTTCCTCTCGATCTTGAGATCGGCAAGAGATCGTCTACATCAACCACGAGTTGAAATCGTTAAGCTTTGTCGGTCTTCAAGGGTATGTTCTCTACGGATATACATCCGCCCGTTGTTTGTATCTAGTATATAGATCTTGGTATATAGTTCACATCGTAGGAAATTTTTTGTTTTCTATGCTGCGAACCCTACAGTGGTATCAGAGCCGGATCTATGCGTAGATACTTTACACGGGTAGTACACATATGAGTATGTGGGCGATGATGATCATGTTGTTGCTCCTTTGTTGTGATTTTGGATATTGGTGGCATAGTGGGATGAAGCGGCCCGGACAAACTTTACATGTCCTCGCACATGAGACCTATTCCACGCTTGACATGCAACTAGTTTGCATAAGTGGCTAGCGGGTGTCTGTCTCTCCTACTATAGTCAATATCTATTTTGCAAGCGAGTTATCAACAATTTGATTATCCTCGTTGTGGTTCATGTTCGTAGGTAAGAACGGTTCTATCTCGAAAGCCCTAAGCCACGTAAAACTTGCAATGTATAAATTAGAGGCGTCTAGTTTAGATTGTTCTTTGGGCTAGTGTTATGATATGGTAGTGTTGTAAGTAGAAGTATGAGATGATACTCTTACAACACACATAGCATGTAAAATCCATAGACCTTGGATTTACACATATAGGTATGATAGTGATCATACCACGATGCACATGATAGAGATCATCTGCGGGAACCATATAATTTCACTAATAAACATATGATGTTTGATTACATCTTATATTGCTTGTTTAGCGCTTTGTTAAGCATAATAAGATGATCCCTCATTTAAATATCAAGATAAGAATGTGTTCTTCCTTTAGTATGCACCGATTATGTTTTCGTCGCTCCAAGACATCACGTGATGATCGGGTGTTCTTGGATCCACGACCATATTTCGGTGTAAAGCGATTACACGCAAATACTAAGGTTCTAACTTGGCGAGCCTAGCATGTACATACATGGCCTCGAACACAGATCGAAAGGTTAAGCATGAGTCATATAGTTGATATGATGCCCATTTGATGCTCGCCTTTGAAGCTATACCGACTCACGTGATGATCGGACTTGGTGTAGTGGATTTGGTTCATGTAATCACCAAAAGGACACGAGGGATGTCGCTTTTGAGTGGGAGTTCATTCGTAATATAGATTAGTTGAACTCGATCTATCATACACTTAGTCTAAACTTTACAAATTCTGTTGTAGATGGCACCACCTGCTTTTAATTTCAATGTGTTCATGGAGAAAGAGAAACTAGCAACGAACGGTAGCAACTTTACTGAATGGGCCATGAATTTGAGGATTCTCCTCTCTGCTGCACAAAAGAAATATGTGCTAGAAGCGCCGTTAGGCCCCCCCCCCCACCTTTTGATGATGCCCCTGACGAGGAGAAGAATGTCTATCAGCAGACTCGTCAGGAGGACCACAACTTAGTTCATTGCGGCATATTGTATGGGCTAGAGCCGAACTCAAAGCGTTTGAAAATGGCAATGCATTTGATACAATGGGTGAGTTGAAAATGATTTTCGACACACATGTCTTGTGAGAGCTACAATGCTTCGAAAAGTTCTTTAGTGCATGATGGAAGAGCACACTCCGTTAGTGAGCATGTACTCAAGATGTCGGGTTACCGATAAGCTTGTGTCCTTGGGAATAACGATTCCCATTGACTTAGGCATCCATCGTGTTCGCAGCTCGCCACCTAGCTATAAAAGCTTCGTGATGAACTATAATATGCAAGGCATGAAGAAGTCTCTCCCCGAGCTTCTGTCAATGCTTAAAACTGCAGAAGTGGAGATCAAAAAGGAACATCAAGTGTTGATGATCAATAGGAACACTGGTTTCAAGAAAGACAAGAAGGGAAAACGGAAGGAAGTAAGGGCGGCAAGCCTGTTGCCGTGCCTGAAAAGAAACCCCGAGTTGGACCTAAGTCTGATTCCGAGTGCTACTATTGTAAGGGGACTGGCCACTGGAAGCGCAACTGCCCCAAGTATCTGGCAGACAAGAAGGCCGGCAAGGCAAACAAAGGTATATATGATATACATGTTATTGATGTGTACTTGACTAGTGCTCGCAGTAGCACCTGGGTATTTGATATCGGTTCAGTTGCTAATATTTGTAACTCGAATCGTGGGCTGGAACAAGCGACCGCTAGCAAGGGGTGAGGTCAAGATGCGTGTCGGCAATGGATCAAACGTTGATGTAATCGCTTTAACGCTGCCTCTCCACTTACCGTCGATTAGTCATAAACTTGAATAAATGTTATCTGGTGCCCGCACCGAGCATGAACATTGTATCCGGATCATGTTTGATGCAAAGTGGTTATTCATTTAAATGAGAACAATGGTTGTTCCATTTATATGAATGAAATCTTTTATGGTCATGCACCGATGATGAATGGTTTATTTCGTTAGATCTCAATGATAATGTTACACATATTCATAATGTTGATGCTAAAAGGATTGAACTTAATGATGATATATCCGCATATATGTGGCACTGCCATCTAGGTCATATTGGCATTAAACGCATGAAGAAGCTCCATTCTGATGGACTTTTGGAATCACTTGATTATGAATCATTTGATACATGTGAGCCATGCCTTATGGGAAAGATGACTAGAACGCCGCTTTTCGGTTCAATGGAGCAGGCGGATGATTTATTGGAAATCATACATTACGATGTATGTGGTCCAATGAGTGTGTCGACGAGGTGGATATCGTTATTTTGTTACTTTCACGGATGATTTGAGTAGATACGGTTATATCTACTTGATGAAACACAAGTCTGAAACCTTTGAAAAGTTCAAGGAATTTCAGAATGAAGTGGAAAATCATCGTAATAGAAAGATCAAATTTCTACGGTCCGACCGTGGAGGTGAGTATCTAAGTTACGAGTTTAGCACTCACATGAAAGAGTGTGGAATTGTTTCACAACTCACACTGCGGAACACCACAAATGAAATGGTGTGTTGGAACATCGTAATCGTACTTTATTAGATATGGTTCGTTCTATGATGTCTCTGACGGACTTGCCGTTGTCATTTTGGGGTTATGCACTAGAAACTGCTGCATTCACTTTAAATCGGGCACCATCTAAATCCGTTGAAAAGACACCAGATGAATTGTGGTTTGGAAACAAACCTAAGCTGTCATTTCTTAAAGTTTGGGGATGCGATGTTTATGTGAAGAAACTTCAACCGGATAAACTCGAACCCAAAGCGGAAAAATGCGTCTTCATAGGATACCCTAAAGAAACTATTGGGTATTCCTTCTATCACAGATCCGAGGGCAAGGTTGTTGTTAAGAAAGGATCCTTTCTAGAGAAAGAGTTTCTCGAAAGGTGTGAGTAGTCGGAAGGTAGAACTCGAAGAGGTTGTGGAACCTTCTCTTCAAAGTATGGCGAGTAGCGCAGCGCCGGAAGTTGTTCCGGAGTTGGCTCCACCTGTTGAAGAGGGAACTAATGATAGAGATCATGAAACTCCGAAAGAGAGTACTACCGAACCTCGCAGGTCAAACAGGACGCGTGCAGCTCCCGAGCTATACGGAAATCCTGTCATGAATTTCATGGTTGATGAAAATAATGACCCTGCGACGTATGAAGAAGCGAAGATGAGCCGGATTCCAACAAATGGTTAGAAGCCATGAAATCCGAGATGGAATCCATGTATGAAAATCAAGTTTGGAACTTGGTGGAATTACCTCACGCAAAAGGCCGTGGAGAACAAATGGATTTTCAAAAGGAAAACTGTCGATGGTAATGTGACCATCTATAAAGCTCGACTTGTCGCAAAGGGGTTTCGACAAATTCAAGGAGTTGACTACGATGAGACTTTCTCTCCTGTAGCGATGCTAAAGTCAGTTAGGATTATGTTAGCAATTGCTGCATATTTCGATTATGAGATATGGCAGATGGATGTCAAAACCGCGTTTCTCAATGGTAATATTGAAGAAGAGTTGTATATGATACAACCAAATGGTTTTGTCGATCCTAAGGATGCTAACAAGGTGTGCAAGCTTCAGCGATCCATCTATGGATTGAAGCAAGCATCACGAAGTTGGAATCTCCGCTTTGATGAGGTGATCAAAGAGTTTGGATTTGTCCAAACTTATGGAGAAGCTTGTATTTACAAGAAAGTGAGTGGGAGCAATGTGGCATTTCTGATATTATATGTGGATGACATATTATTGATCGGAAATGATATAGAACTTTAAACAATGTTAAAAGTTATCTAAACGACAAATTTTCAATGAAGGACCTAGGTGAGCGTCATACATATTAGGCATAAAGATCTATAGAGATAGATCTAGGCGCCTAATAGGGCTATCGCAAAGTACATACCTTGATAAGATTTTAAAGAAGTTTAAAATGGACGAAGTAAGAAGGGTTCTTACCTATGTTGCAAGGCAAGACATTGAGTAAGACTCAAAGTCCGGCTTCATGGAAGAAAGAGAGATAATGGACAAAGTCCCTATGCTTCAGCCATAGGCTCTATAATGTAGGCCATGCTATGTACAAGACCGGATGTGGCACACGCTATTAGTTTGACTAGTAGGTACCAATCGGATCCGAGTTCTAACACTCGATAGCGGTCAAGAATATCCTTAAGTACTTACGAAGAACTAAGGATATGTTTCTTGTATCTGAAGGTGAAGAAGAGCTCGTCGCTAAGTGTTATGTCGACGCTTAGCTTTGACACCGATCCGGATGACTCTAAGTCTCAATCCGGATCGTATTTCTCATGAATGGCGAGCGGTTAGTTGGAGGAGCTCCAAACAACCTGTGGTAGCGGGATCAACAACGGAGGTCGAATATGTTGTTGCTTTAGAAGCAGCTCGGAAGCGATTTGGATGAAGGAGTTCATATCCGAACTAGGAGTTGTGGCAAACGTTGGACCCAATGGTGATCTATTGTGACAACAATGGTGCCATTGCCAATGCCAAAGAGCCAAGGTCTCACAAGCATTCCAAGCATATTAAGCGCGGTTTCACTCCATCCATGAGCATGTCAAGGATGGAGATATAAAGATTTAGAAGTACATACGGATCTCAATGTAGCGATCCGTTGACTAAAACTCTCCCTAGAGCAAAACATGATCAACACCGAACTCAATGGGTGTTAGATTTATCACTATGTAACTAGATTATTGTCTCTAGTGCAAGTGGGAGACCAAGGAATATGCCCCGAGAGGCAATAATAAAGTGTTTATTATGTGTATTCCAAGTATATGATAGATGTTTATTTTGCATGCTATAATTGTATTAATACGGAAACGTTAATACATGTGTGTTTAATAAACAAACGAAAGTTCCTAGTTATGCCTCTCTCATAAACTAGCTCGTTGATTAACAAGATGATCAAGGTTTCCGATCATGGACATTGGATGTTGTTAATAACGGGATCACAACATTAGTGTAATGATGTGATGAACATTCATCCAAGTATAGCATTACGATCAAAGTCATTGAGTTTATATTGCTATAACAACTTACGAAGTGATCCTAATCTTTAGACCATGAGATCCTGTCAATCACTAACACCGGAAGAGTTTCTTGATAACATCAAACGTCACACCGTAACAGAGTGATTATAAAGATGGATTCAGAACTAATAAAGTGTTATGTTGAGGCTCATGGATCGAGAGTGGAATTTGTTCATCCCGATGACGGATAGATATACTCTGGGCCCTCTCGGTGATATCACATTGATTAGCTTGCAAGCAAGTGATTTGATCACTAGAATGTTATATCACAGGAACGAGAAAAGAGTGCATGTCGGTAACGAGATCAAACTAGGTATGGAGATACCGATGATCGAATCTCGGGCATGTAATATATTGTGAAACAAAGGGATTAAGATACTAGCGTAAAGGTTCCACGATCACAAGAAAGTCATCGTTGAATGTGTGGAGTCGATGGGTCTCCAGATCCCGCTTCTGATTATTGATCCGAGAGGGGTCTCGATCATGTCCGCATTATTCACGAACCGTAGGGTGACACACTTAAGAGACACCGACATCCAATTGGAGCAAATGTTTCATGCCGAAAGAATGAACAAGTGCAGGAATTTATTTCACTAGATACCGAAACAGGTTTTCGGGTGAAATTGCATAAAGTGGTTATGCATGTGAAATAGAATTCTAGCAAGGGGTTATTTGTGAATGTTTGTCATTAAAGTAATTGACAAAATTCTGAATAAAATAAAAGAGTTTTATTTAATGAGAGTTTGCATTAAATTTGGTGGAAATTTAATGGGAATTTTGAGTGGACTTTTGAGTGGAGGGAATTTAGAGGAGTTTTGTGAGTGGAGTGTCCACCCACATGAAGAGGGGAGGGCAAGGGGGCAGCCCCATGCGCCGGCCACCCCCTTGGGGTTCCCCCCCTCCTCCTATAAAAGGAGCCCCCTCCTCACTTGTCTCTCACACCTCCTCGCGAAGGATCTCTCTCCCCCTCTAGAATTTATCCCCCATGGTCTCGGACTAGCGAGATACATGTTCCCGGTGGCTATTCGGCAAGAAAGAGTTGTGCTTCCGCTGCATCGCTGGAGCGAGGAGGCGGAGGTTGCTCGGTGCCTCGAACGTGTGTGCGAGCACGGATGCGCTGCTGATTTGCGGCGCTAGGACTTCCTCTCGATCTTGAGATCGGCAAGAGATCGTCTACATCAACCACGAGTTGAACTCGTTAAGCTTTGTCGGTCTTCAAGGGTATGTTCTCTACGGATATACATCCGCCCGTTGTTTGTATCTAGTATATAGATCTTGGTATATAGTTCACATCGTAGGAAAATTTTTGTTTTCTATGCTGCGAACCCTACACCAGCTCCTCACAAACCAACCCGCGGTCCTCCTTTCCTCCCAGCCACTGGCGCGTGGACCGCAAGATCCTGGCCCCACCTGTAAGCGTCTAGGGTCAGGTTAGCCTCGGTGTTAAACGTTTTCAGACTCTGTTTAAATTCAAAACTAACTAAATTTAATTCAAATTCAAACTTCAATTCAGTTTTAAATAACTTTCAATTGTAAATCCAAATTTAGCAAATGATATATGTTTTGAGATCAGAAAAATGTGAGGATTTCAAATATGCTATTTAAATTACCTTTTGGACTTTTAAAATTCCAAGTTGAGTTAAATTACCACAAATGCCACTAGAATTTAAACAATTAATAACTTTTGATTTATAATTCCAAATTGAACAAATGATATGTATAAAATGATCAGCTCGACGAGACCTTTCTGTTTATGCTATCCATGACTTCAATTGCAGCATGCATCATATAAAAATATAGGGTACAGCAACTAATATGGCAACAAATGTGAACCAAAACCCATTAAAAATGACTTATTCTTGTCTTCCACACCTCACCCATGCCATGCTACTTATTGCCATGCAACTTGTGCATCATTCATCATGGCATGATTGTTTGCTTGATGCATCTTATTCATATGCTTGTGCTCTATATTCATGTTGGCCTTGTTTGTTTGGTTTTTCTCGGATAGACACTGAGCAGGGGTTATATCAAGAGAACCAGGAACACTACCCAGATCCGTCCCTCGCTTCAACTAAGTTGCCAGGCAAGCACTTCCACATGCTTGCATACATACAGTACCTATTGCCTCTATCTTGTTCTTGCATCATTGAGTCGCGATTGCATTAAATTGAATCCCAAGTATGCATAGCCTTTACTTTTAAACCCCACCAAGCTTGTTCCTCCATCCCATGAGCCATTACTACAGGAGTTGTTTGAGCCATGCGAGTCGTAGAACAGCATGTGTAGGGTATGTGAGCGTCTGATGGATAACGAGGTACTTAAACAAATTAACCTGAGTAGTAATGGGATAACTAATGAAAGTGGCACCGGTGAGCAATATCTGCTATTTGGTTTTTCCTGCTCACTTTTGTCCCGTAAGACCCCGAGTACTTGATTCCTGTTCCTTGATTTATCGCGCTATCCACATCCGGGAGGTATATGGGACCCCCCTGAGCCAGAGCTTGATTCAGTCTTATTTCTTGGGGCCACAAACTAGTTTGAGGTTTTGTTTACTATCCCGTACTTATGCCATGCTTTATTATTGTATTTACGTTTGTGCGAGGAGCACACTGTATTGTTTAGGAATTGTGACCCGTTTTCGCGGTATCGACAAGCCCAGCCACACTTTCGGTTCCATGCCATACCGCCCCACAAACCTTAAGTCCGTCTCAAAGTCACTAACTTCGCTATGGTTCTACTTTAGGGTGGCCCTGAAATATTTCTGAATCTGTGATTGTTCACCGTGAAAGCCTCGTTGGTTTTGATTTGGTTTTTCCGAGGTTGATCGGCGTGTGTTGCTATTGGTGCACCGCCGGTAAAACTTTCTCAAAGTCGTCCGGTTATGGGCGACTTGGAGCACGGTTCTCGATCATAGACAAGCATAACTAAAGTACCGCTTTAATCGACTAAGTAATTTGACTAGTAAATAGTGCAACACTCATGGAATGGTTAATAAAATTGCCAACGGATGGGGTTGTTCATCCGCTTCCTCGTTTGTAAGCGAGGAGGAGGATGGATCTGATGAGATTGCCATTATAACTGTTGTTCTTAATTAACGGACATCCGCCTATCATTGGTTACGCGGATGGTTAGCGAGTATCTATAGAACTGCTAGGGTTTATCTTTTCTGCAATTGCGTCACCCTGTGTTGTGTCCCCTTTAGAGGCATTAAGACTTGCTGAGTACCCTTAGGGTCTCACACGATAAATTATTGGTTCAGATGAACAGGTACCCTCACAGGACGGATACTGGGTGGAAGAGGCTGATGATGTGGGCAACGATCGTTCGGTGTAGAGATTCCGGGAACGGGGATCCGTGAGACCTGTGGTTGGGATGTGCTTATTTCTATGGCATCTTATGCCGATTTGCTTCTTATCCGTACTCGGACTTGTTTGCCGCTTCCGCATGATACTCTGATGTGTGTTGTATGAGGAAGTATCCTAAAATATTAGATCTATCTAGGTCATTTGAATCTTGCTGTATGGCGTTGCTATATTTCCTTTCTTTCTAGATGGTATGGCTCTGATGTACTCTTGTATGGTGGCTTGCATACATACCCACTTGTGTATGTAGTTGATCCCTTCGCCTGCCGATTACGCCGCCCGTACAGGTCCCGTTGAGATGGTAGTGGTTGGGACGGCCGAAAGGTCTACCCGTGAGCGGCTTTTGGGGCCCCACCGTACTATTTCAACCACTACCGCTCATCCAGGCTTGTATCTAGGAGCGTAATTCTCCGAGGTAGTTACAATTGGTATCAGAGCCATCCCTACCTTCAGGGTTTCAGCCAAACGGTCGTTGTCAGTCTAGCAAATATTTTGGTAGTTATGTATACTAGGGAAAAACAAAGCGCGAGAGTAGGATTGCTTCCACTTTTCTTCTTACCCACCCACCCACCCTTTTCTGGTAAGGAAGTGCAACGTTTTCAATCCTCTTCTCAAAGTTCAAACTAGGATTCACGTGTTCTGGGTTTCCGTAGTACCATAGGATGTGTGTGTGTGTGTGTGTGTGTGTGTGTAATCCCTTGTCTATCTGTTGCATCCAAGTTGTTATCTTATCTGCCTTTGGTTATCAACTGTTGGTACATTCCATACCGACAGGCTTTTGCAAACCGACGCAATCTATCTTCCTCTTTGTATCCGACGTTATCTTGTTTGGGGTGTTCGTTTCCGTAGTTACCAATCTTTAGGTTCAACATGAGAAGAAGGGGTTAGGATATGTGTTCCACTTGTTCATGTGCGGAGTAATGATTTGAGTGCGGGATGGAGTCGCGACCATACCACTACTCTTATCATTCGCTTTTGTATATTGAATCGGTAGAGTCACTAATCTTGATTCGTTAAGTAATTTTGCGCATCTATTGCTATTTTAATGCCGAAATTTGTGGAAAATTTTTCTTTGATATATTTGTGTACCACACTCCTTTTCAGTCGTGTGCGATATGCTTAATATCTTCTAGGTGCTTTGAACTTTGTTGATATTTTAATATCATCTCAGTAAATTGTACCCTTTAATCTTGGTTAATTCCATCTTGGTACTATTTTGGATTATTATCATCTTCCATTATAGTACTGACTTGAGTTTTATACCAATGACATGATGGCTCCACCACGTCGTACCGAAGAGTACATACCTCCGGAACTGGGCTCCGCGCTGTCAAACATAGCTAATGCTTTGGCAGCAATGCAAGAGAACCAGCAGCGCTTTGAGGAGAGTGTTCGCAGAAACGAGTTTGCTCCACTTCCTCCACCTCCCAAGCGTGGAGACATCAAGAGCTTCCTCAAATTCAACCCTCGTCAGTTTGATGTTTCTGACCGACCTCTGGACGCGGATGATTGGCTGCGTGAGATCTCAAGGTTGCTCGAGACTGCTGATGTTCCGGAGCAGGAGTGGGTCAAGTGTGCTACTCACCTTCTCAAGGGAGATGCAGCTCTTTGGTGGGAGAACTACTTGAAGGCAAGCTGCACTGGGTTCCAGCCAACTTGGGAGAGGTTCACTGCAGCTTTCAAAGAGCAGTTTCTCTCAGAGATTGTAATGGAAAGGATGAAGGAAGCATTTCTCAACCCGAAGCAAGGAAATGATAACGTCAACACCTATATCAGGAACTTCATGAATCTCTCTCGTTATGGTGGTGATGAGGTATCTGATGACAAGAAGAAAGTAAGAGGTTCAGCAAGGGCTCAATGCGTCGATCAAGTATGCGATCACACATGCAAGGCCAGAACTTTCCGGAACTACAAAGACAAGACTGCAAGAGGAGGCAAGGTGCAAATGTTTGAGGAGTCCAAGAAACACAACAGGGATGCATCAAGCTCTGCAGTTATGGCAGCTCCTTCTAAGCGGCGTGTCTGGGTTCCTAACACCCCACCGTCGCTCCCGGCTCCACCAAGACCTGCAAGTTACGCGCCAAGGCCACCAAACTTCACCACTGCGGCTCCCAGGGGCTACAACAACCACTACCCTGGAGCGCCTGGCGGAGTCCCTGGCTACTCTGCTCCACGTCCACATGGTGCTTGTTTCACATGTGGAGATCATGGACATCCCAACTGGAACTGTCCGATGAAGAACAAAGCTCTCCCTCCACCCCCGCCAAGATCTGCAACAAGCTCTCCTTCGGTTCGTGCACCACCGCCTCGGGCTCTCAACATCAACACCAAGCCCGGGTCTGCGGTTGTTCGTGCCAACTGCGTCAACGCCGCTCAAGCTGAGCATGCACCTGGAGTTGTGATGGGTATGCTTCCCGTTAACTCAGTTCCTGCACGAGTTTTGTTCGATTCTGGTGCATCGCATTCTTTTGTCTCGCATAAGTTTGCACAAGAGCATAACCTGGATAGGGTTCCTTTATCACGTCGTCTGGTGGTGCTATCTCCGGGTTCAAACATGAGGGCTGCTCATATCAGTCATGGCAATCAGATTGAGATTGGTGGTTCTTCATTCTCGGCTTCTTTAATTCTTCTGGGAAATTCTGACATTGATGTCATCTTGGGCATGGATTGGTTAACGGCAAATGCAGCTGTGATTGATTGTCTTTGAACGCCAAGATCTCTGAAGATTCCTGAAGGCCATATAGTCTTTTCTCCAAGTCTGACTCCTGCTGTCCAGCTCTTTTCCTTGGCGGCTCTGAATAATGATGCTATGGAAGCTATTCAGAGTGTACCAGTGGTCTGTGAGTTCCCAGATGTCTTTCCTGAAGAGTTGCCGGGTATGCCTCCGGATCGCGAGGTTGAATTCGTGATTGAGCTTGAACCTGGAACGGCTCCTATCTCCAAGCGGCCATATAAAATGGGTCCTTCTGAGTTGGCTGAACTCAAACGACAACTTGATGAACAAGAGAAGTTGGGTTTCATTCAACACAACACTTCTTCTTGGGGTAGCCCAACAATCTTTGTGAAGAAGCGTGACAGAACCGATAGGCTATGTGTTGATTACCGGGCTCTCAATGCTAAAACCATCAAGAACAAATATCCTCTCCCACGGATAAATGATCTTTTTGATCAGCTGGCAGAGTCAGGTGTTCTCTAAGCTGGACTTGAGAAGTGGTTATCACCAAATCAAGATTCGCAAGGAAGATGTGCCCAAAACAGCTTTCACCACCCGCTATGGCCTGTATGAGTACACGGTCATGTCTTTCGGTCTCACCAACGCACCTGCTACCTTCTCGAGGCTGATGAACTCCGTTTTCATGGAGTACCTGGATAAGTTTGTCGTGGTCTATCTGGATGACATTCTGGTCTATTCCAAGTCTAAAGAGGAGCATGAAGAACACCTGCGGTGTGTCCTAAACAAGCTTCGTGAGAACCGCTTGTATGCAAAGTTCTCAAAGTGTGAGTTTTGGCTGCCTGAAGTAACCTATCTTGGTCATGTCATCTCTGCCAAGGGCATTGCAGTCAACCCGGAAACTGTGAAGACAATTGTTGAATGGCTTCCTCCTGTTAATGTCAAGGAAGTGCGGAGTTTCCACGGTTTGGCTAGTTATTGCCGTCGCTTCGTTCAGAACTTCTCGAAGATAGCGAAGCCTCTTACCGTTCTCCTCAAGAAAGGCAAGAAATACCTGTGGACTCCTGCTTGTCAAGCAAGTTTTGATACACTCAAAGAGAAGCTCACTTCCACACCAGTCTTGGTTCCTCCGGATACATCTAAGCCTTTCCAGATATTCTGTGACACCTCTTTGCAAGGATTGGGTGCGGTCCTGATGCAAGAGAAACAGGTGGTTGCTTATGCCTCTCGTCAGTTGAAGACGCATGAGATCAACTATCCCACACATGACCTTGAGCTAGCAGCAGTTGTCTTTGCTTTGAAGCTATGGAGGCACTACTTGCTTGGTAACCGTTGTGAGATCTTCTCTGACCACAAGAGTTTGAAGTATATCTTCACACAACCGGATCTCAACCTTCGGCAGAGGAGATGGATCGAAGCAATCAATGACTTTGATGTGACCATCAACTACACTCCGGGCAAAGCAAATTTCATGGCAGATGCGCTTAGCCGTAAAGCTTATGTCAACAACCTCATGTTGGAAGAGCAGCAGCCTCTCTTGTGCGAGGAATTCCGTCATCTCAACCTGGAAATAGTGGAACAAGGGCATCTCCTGAACCTTCTGGCTACTCCTCTCTTGGAAGAAAAGATTCGCTATCGTCAACTTGGTGATCCGCACACCAAAAAGCTCATCTCTAAGCTTGACCTTCCGAAGTATGAGTCCTTCGACGTTGATGATCAAGGCACGCTTTTCTTTGAACACCGGATGTTTGTTCCAAACTACCCGGGTCTGAGAGACCAAGTTCTCAAGGAGGCGCATGATTCGGTTCTTTCTATCCATCCTGGCAGCACAAAGATGTACATGGACTTGAAAACACACATTGGTGGCCAGGTTGAAACGGTATTCTGCCAAGTATGTCTCAGAATGTGATGTCTGTCGCAGAGTGAAGGCTGTCCATCAGAAACCATTCGGTCTTCTACATCCATTGAAACCTCCGGAATGGAAATGGGAGAAAGTAGAGATGGACTTCATCACTGGCTTTCCAAGGTCGCAGAAGGGCAACAATGCAATTTTTGTTGTCATCGACAGGCTTTCTAAAGTGGCTCATTTCTTCCATCAAAGAAACAATTTCGGAATTCAGTTATTGAGCTCTATATCAACATAATTGTCTCTGTATGGGGTTCCACTTGAAATCAGTTCGCACTGTGGGAGCATCTTCACCTCAAATTTCGGGAGAGTTTCCAAAAGCTTTGGGAACAAAGTTGAACTTCAAAGACTGCTTACCACCCTCATCGCAAGGACAAGTGGAGAGGATCAATCAGATTCGGAGGATATGCTTAGAGCTTGGCCATCTCTTTGGCATGAAGTGGGAGGAATGCCTTCCTTATGCTGAATTCTCCTACAACAACAGCTTCCGGAAGAGTCTCAAGATGGCACCATTTGAGGCTCTCTATGGTCGCAAGTGCGTAACTCCGATTGGTTGGTCGGTGCAGGAGAAAGAATGGTTCGGCCCCGACATTGTAACTCAAGCAGAGGAGAAGGTGCATATCATTCTCGAGAACTCAAGATTGCTCGAGTCGTCAAGAGCAACTATGACAGAAACACACGGATATGGTATATTCCCCGGTGATCTCGCTCACCTTCGTGTCACTCCCATGAGAGGAACACACCGCTTTGGTATCAAGGGAAAGTTGGCTCCTAGATACATCGGTCCTTTCAAGGTTCGTGATAGAAGAGGAGAAGTTGCTTATGCCCCTGGAGCTCCGGAAAACTCAAAGTCCATGATGTTTTCCACATCTCTCAGCTCAAGAAGTGCTTCAAAGATCCCGCAGACCGTGGATCATGAGCTAATCGATCTCCAAGAAGACTTGTCTTATCAAGAACACCCCACCAAAATCCTCGAGACCAGTAGAAAAGGACTCGCAACAAGTCCATCAAGTTCTGCAAGTGGTCACACCATTATTCGCTGATGAAGCCACATGGGAGCGTGAAGATGAACTCCGTCAACCATCCTTCTCTCTTTGTGCCTTCTTCTTCTTCCTAGAATCTCGTAGATTCCTGTTTAGTGGGGGAGAGTTGTAGCATCCCAGTTGTCTAACACCTGTAATGCTACTTGTTATAATAATAAAGGGCCACTTCCAACATATAATTGTTGCATCATCATCATATCATGCTCATGTCATCATGTCACCTTGCTTTTGAACATCATATAAAACCCTTTTTTTGTTTGGTTCTTATCTCATGTGCATTATTAATTGTAGTTGCCTCTTGATATTGTATTTGGTTCTTGATATATTGCTAAATGCCCAAGTTGATTTGGGGGCATATCTCTTATTAACTCCACTACCTTTCTTTCACCACCTTATAATTCCACCATCCAATTAATATGAGCTTGGCATTTTATTTGAGTTATCTCTAGCTCATGTTGGTTGGTTGGATTCCACCCATAATCTTTTGCTTGGCCTTTTCCCACCTTTTGGGAATGCAAGGAATAATGCCACATGAATTAATGTTGTTTTCACAATATAACTACATGGCAATTATTGTTTGCATGGGCCATGCAAGTACCACCTTTTTCTTGGCTTTGGAATGTTATTTGGCTTTGCTTGCATGGATCATCTATCCTTGGTTTCAATCTGGTTTTGGCTTGTAGAATTCTTCACCATATCCTCTACCCTCTCTAACCCCCTATAGCTAAAACCTCATCACCATACCCCCATGCATGCACATGTGATTATGTGGCTTGCACAAACCTAAACCCACATCCTTCTCCCTACCTCTTTTCTTTTGATCTTGCTTGTTCTTTGTATGGAGCATGCATGATTCAAAATCTCTAGCTCTATCTTTCCTCTTGGCTTGATCTTGGCAAAACAACACCAAAACATTCTCTCTCTTCTCTCCTCTTTTCCACCCTCTCTAAACCACCCCATCACTCCTCTTTTAAATCTTGTGTTGGTTCTTGTTAACCCTCACACTTCCATCTAATCTAACCAAACCCCCTCCTCTCACCTAGCCCTAGCTGGCCACATGACCACCATGTTCCTATCTACCCCACCCTCACCATCAAGAGCACCCCCTCACCTAACCCTAGCCCGAGCCGGCCCCCTCTCCCTTTCCCTCTTTTTCTCTCCTTGGCCTAAGGGTCCCTCTAGTCTTACCTGCCCACGAGCTTCCCCCCAGGGCCACCTGCCAGCCTCCCTCTCTCCTCCTCAGACCTACCGCGCCACCCCCTGGCCCCCATGCCATGCACGTGAGGAGGAAAAGGTGGCACCGAGGCCACCTCCCCCTCCCCCACGCAAGCCACACCTGCCCGTTCTTATCTACCCCCAACCCCCTCTCTGCTCTCTAGATCTGGCCGAGGCGCCTGGCTCTCCTCTCCTCCCTCTCCAACACCGCCCCCAGATCCCTCTCGCCGGCCACCGCAAGCACCACGTCTACCCCCTGCCCTCATCGATCCGGCTCGCTAGCACGTCGTGGGGGAGATCGAGGACACTGGGAGTACCCTCCTGCTTCACCTGGACCGCGCCAGCGAGGAGGAGAAGGCCTGCACCGATGCTGCACGCCGGGACGCCCACCGGAAACCCTAGCTCGCTGGGCCTCTGCTTCACCGACGTCCTGCTTCTCGCCGACCCGATCCAACTCCACCATCAACCTCTCGGTGAGCCCCTGTACCCCCTAGACACGGTCCGCTTCGCCGCCGTCGCCGGTGCTCGCCGGTCAAATCATCGAGCAGCCTCCGCGCGCCAGAGTTCGCGAGCGTCTGCCGCTAACACGCGTCGCAGAAGCCATAGCTAGGCCGCGCCCACCTTTCCGTCACCTAGCCCACGCCATCATGCCGCTTCAGCCGCGAGCCCCGAGAGAGATCGATCCTCGCCACAAGGCCAGCGCTGTTTCCGTCGATTGGTTCAGGAAGATCCACAAGACGCTACCGACGTTTTGCAGAAAACCCCCCCAAACCTTTTTGCTTAACCCGCCGTCCCTCGGGTCCCCCTGTCAGCGTCGTTGCTGTTTTATAAAAAGGCTCCCCAGCTCCTCACAAACCAACCCGCGGTCCTCCTTTCCTCCCAGCCACTGGCGCGTGGACCGCAAGATCCTGGCCCCACCTGTAAGCGTCTAGGGTCAGGTTAGCCTCGGTGTTAAACGTTTTCAGACTCTGTTTAAATTCAAAACTAACTAAATTTAATTCAAATTCAAACTTCAATTCAGTTTTAAATAACTTTTCAATTGTAAATCCAAATTTAGCAAATGATATATGTTTTGAGATCAGAAAAATGTGAGGATTTCAAATATGCTATTTAAATTACCTTTTGGACTTTTAAAATTCCAAGTTGAGTTAAATTACCACAAATGCCACTAGAATTTAAACAATTAATAACTTTTGATTTATAATTCCAAATTGAACAAATGATATGTCTAAAATGATCAGCTCGACGAGACCTTTCTGTTTATGCTATCCATGACTTCAATTGCAGCATGCATCATATGAAAATATAGGGTACAGCAACTAATATGGCAACAAATGTGAACCAAAACCCATTAAAAATGACTTATTCTTATCTTCCACACCTCACCCATGCCATGCTACTTATTGCCATGCAACTTGTGCATCATTCATCATGGCATTATTCTTTGCTTGACGCATCTTATTCATATGCTTGTGCTCTATATTCATGTTGGCCTTGTTTGTTTGGTTTTTCTCGGATAGACACTGAGCAGGGGTTATATCAAGAGAACCAGGAACACTACCCAGATCCGTCCCTCGCTTCAACTGAGTTGCCAGGCAAGCACTTCCACATGCTTGCATACATACAGTACCTATTGCCTCTATCTTGTTCTTGCATCATTGAGTCGCGATTGCATTAAATTGAATCCCAAGTATGCATAGCCTTTACTTTTAAACCCCACCAAGCTTGTTCCTCCATCCCATGAGCCATTACTACAGGAGTTGTTTGAGCCATGCGAGTCGTAGAACAAAGATGTGTAGGGTATGTGAGCGTCTGATGGATAACGAGGTACTTAAACAAATTAACCTGAGTAGTAATGGGATAACTAATGAAAGTGGCACCGGTGAGCAATATCTGCTATTTGGTTTTTCCTGCTCACTTGTGTCCCGTAAGACCCCGAGTACTTGATTCCTGTTCCTTGATTTATCGCGCTATCCACATCCGGGAGGTATATGGGACCCCCCTGAGCCAGAGCTTGATTCAGTCTTATTTCTTGGGGCCACAAACTAGTTTGAGGTTTTGTTTACTATCCCGTACTTATGCCATGCTTTATTATTGTATTTACGTTTGTGCGAGGAGCACACTGTACTGTTTAGGAATTGTGACCCGTTTTCGCGGTATCGACAAGCCCAGCCACACTTTCGGGTTCCCAGTCGTTTACAGCCGGCCCCACAAACCTTAAGTCCGTCTCGAAGTCAGCTAACTTCGTTGCGGGTTCTACTTTAAGGGGTGGCCCCCTGAAATATTTCTGAATCCTGTGATTGTTCAGTCGTGAAAGCCTCGTTGGGTTTTGATTTGGTTTTTCCGAGGTTGATCGAGCGTGTGTTGCTATTGGTGCACCCCGGCCGGGTAAAACTTTCTGAAAGCCGTGTCCGCGGTTATGGACGACTTGGAGCACAGTTTCTCGATCATAGACAAGCATAACTAAAGTACCGCTTTAATCTGACTAAGTAATTTGACTAGTAAATAGTGCAACACTCATGGAATGGTTAATAAAATTGCCAACGGATGGG
Source organism: Avena longiglumis (assembly GCA_030063025.1). Classification (NCBI taxonomy): domain Eukaryota; kingdom Viridiplantae; phylum Streptophyta; class Magnoliopsida; order Poales; family Poaceae; genus Avena; species Avena longiglumis. The sequence goes on along the minus strand of CP125975.1, from coordinate 442,136,123 downwards.
GGGGTTGTTCATCCGCTTCCTCGTTGGTAAGCGAGGAGGAGGATGGATCTGATGAGATTGCCATTATAACTGTTGTTCTTAATTCACGGACATCCGTCTATCATTGGTTAGGCGGATGGTTAGCAAGTATCTATAGAACTGCTAGGGTTTATCTTTCGCTGCAATTGCGTCACCCCAGGTTGTGTCCCCTTTAGAGGCATTAAGACTTGCTGAGTACCCTTAGGGTCTCACACGATAAATTATTGGTTCAGATGAACATGTACCCTCACAGGACGGATACTGGGTGGAAGAGGCTGATGATGTGGGCAACGATCGTTCGGTGTAGAGATTCCGGGAACGGGGATCCGTGAGACCTGTGGTTGGGATGTGCTTATTTCTATGGCATCTTATGCCGATTTGCTTCTTATCCGTACTCAGACTTGTTTGCCGCTTCCGCATGATACTCTGATGTGTGTTGTATGAGGAAGTATCCTAAAATATTAGATCTATCTAGGTCATTTGAATCTTGCCGTATGGCGTTGCTATATATTTCTTTCTAGATGGTATGGCTCGATGTACTCTTGTATGGTGTCTTGCATACATACCCACTTGTGTATGTAGTTGATCCTTCGCCGCCGACACGCCCGTCTGAGTCCCGTTGAGATGGTAGTGGTTGGGACGGCCGAAAGGTCTACCCGTGAGCGGCTTTTGGGGCCCCACCGTACTATTTCAATCACTACCGCTCATCCAGGCTTGTATCTAGGAGCGTAATTCACCGAGGTAGTTACAACATCATCCGCAACCGTGAGGCGACCGGGCGAGTCGCCAAGTGGGCCGTCGAAATCGGCGTCCACAACATCAAGTACGTGCCGCGCAAAGCGATCAAGTCGCAGGCTCTCGCGGACTTCATTGCCGACTGGGAGGAGGCCCATGTGGCATCCCGCAAAACCACTACTAGAAAATCGCGTTGAATTTGTGCATTGCATCGTCATTATTATGCATTGTTTGCATAAAACTATTTCGCAAAGCCCGTTTTTGTTTTCTGATACGCCCCGCCTTTTATTCAAACGCCAAACACCGGGTCTCCGGAATATTTTTGTTTGTTGCTATCGGTCTGCAAAAGTTGCATTTAAATTAAATAAAAGTATTATATTATTTTAGTAGGGGTAGTCGAACGGGCCAACCCGACCCGAACGACCACCCCCGTATACAACAAATCGGTCCACCAGACTAATCCTATTCCTACCAACTAGTCTAACCACACCCTTGGCCACATCACCCCAACCAATCGGTGTTCGCCACGTCACCTTGCCCAACCCCCCCAACCAACCAGATCGCTCCACCTCACCCCTCCTCTCTCTCCTCTCACCCTCTCTCCTCACCACACACGCCAACACAGCACACGCACACACAGCAGCCTGGCCCCACCCCCTGTCCCCGCGCTCTGTCCACACCCGGTCCACCCCCACCTCTCACTCACCTGGCCCTACCCGCACGTGGCCCGTCCCCCAGTTCCAACCACGCCCCGACAAACCGCCCTGCCCCGCGCGTCTCCTCCCCTGTTCATCTTCTTCCCCCTCCTCTCCCCTCGCTCACCGCACCGCTCGTCCCTTCCTGAAGGGCCCAGAAGCCTTGCCAGCCGCCGCCACAAGCCCCCACCAAAGACCGCCTCCCCGCCTCGGCCGCTCTCCATCACAAGCCCGTGCTCGTCGCCTCGCGCCGCCCCACTCCCTCAACTCCGCTTCCACCTCGCCATGCCTCCCCGTCACGGCCGGCACGCGCCCAGCCCGCCCGCCTCAGCCCGCTGCCTGGCCTCCGCCGCCCCGCACTGCCTCCCTCCCACATCTCCTGCCTCGCCTCCGACGCTTGCGCCGCCGCTGGCGACTGAAGCGCCGCCGCGTCCTGCAACCGCCCTCCGCCCGCATCCTCCGCCGCCGCTTCTTCTCCGCGAGCACCTCCCCGAGGCTGCCATAAGGCCGACGAGCCCTCGGTGATGTGCGCCTCCCCGAGCCCCCCCTCGCCGCCTCTGTGTTGCCGCCTGGTCGAGCCGCGGCCGCTTTCTCTGCCAGGCGAAGCTAGGCCCAACCGCCCCCGCAGCTTCGCACACAGGCGTCGTGGTCCATGCGCCGTTCTCACCGTCCTCCTCTCCTCGTGCACCGTCCCTGAGGCTTCGAACCTGCTCCTGTGTTGGTGCTGTGGTAACGGGTGCAGAGATACAACGACGATGGACATGTGAAGATGGTACCTAGCCGCTCTACTTCAGCTTCAGGGCTGCAAGATGGCCTCCTTCCCGGAACCCGAAGGAAACCGAGACCCCTAGGTGCGACGACATGGATCCGAAGAGCGATCACACCGAATACCGAGACCCTCAACACGCCTAGGTCGCCACCCGGAACGACAAGTTCTCCTTCCCGGAGTTGGACTCCGAAGACCGAACCCGGGCGCGCCAAGTTCCTCGACCCGAGTCCCCGAGGCGACAAGTACTCCGTCCCGGACACCAGGCTCGGCAACCCGAACGCCAAGACATCCGTCGAACCCCGAAGACCGGACCCTGCGGACCGAAAGGATCTCCTTCACGGTTACGACAAGAACTTCCTCGAGGACGCCTAGTACTTCACCCCGAACGCCAAGGTCGTCCCGACTCGAGGACCCGACAAGATCCGCGCAACGACAAGAACGGCACCAGCCAGGGCGGGTCCGACGCCCCGACGCCAGACCAAGTTCTTCCTCTCGGAACGCCATGACCGCCGACAACATGACCCGAAGACCCCGGATGCGCCAAGACCTACCCCGGACGCCGAGAACGTTGCCGTCGAACCCTGGACCCTGAGACCGACCCCGAACCCCCGGAACACCAAGTTCGTCGAGACCCTCTAATGTGTGACCCCTTTTCCGAGCCCTAATTTTTATAAATGCTAAATATAAAACTTGTCGCATCTTAATTGTTCATGCATGCATATTTGTGTGGTTTGGGGGCCTTATGCCGATTCACCTAATAATTAAATATGGGGCCCATATGCGGGCAAATCTAGTCTCATATTGGCCTCATTTAAACTTGTGTAGCGAACCGGTGCTATCTTTTACCATGTTAAAACAACATTTAAATTGCGGGGTAGCTAAATAACTTGAACCATCTAACTATTTGTCGGGACCCCGGTTCCGCTTAACCTGACCTAATTGCATCGCACCTTTGCCACGTCATCCATCATGCATGCATCTTGCCGATCTTCTGCTGTTGTATTAAATATTGCATCCGGTGTTTCTTCTAGTGTTTTGGTTCTTCGCGGATAAGGCCTTTGAGTTGATGTGAGCTTCGCCCCGATCTTCGGTTGAATCCTTCGACAATGTTTTCAGGCGAGCATCTCCCTCTTTCTACCTATCTTACTTTTATAGAATTTACTTCCCTCCTGTTGATCTATTGCTATCTGTGTTGCGATGCTTTAGTTTTCGTACCCGTGGAATCCCTTGCCGCCTTATATTGCCTTGGACACATCCTATTACCTGTTGTTTGGTAGATAGTTGGACTTGCGCGTCGTAGTGCTTGATCAAGTGCTGATGTGTGTCGTCATATGCCACAGCTGCTGATGTATTGCCGCATGTTGATGTCGGAGATGATTCTAGTTTTACTTATCGTCACTTTATTTTCTGCTTAACAACTAAAATTGAATAAGCAGAGGCATCGGTGGGTGATAGATAATATTTGGTTTCCGAACGCCCACTTGTGTCCCGTAGGACCCCGAGTACTTGATACCTGTTCCTTGATTTATCGCTATCCACATCCGGAGGTATATGGGACCCCCGAGCGAGCTTGATTCCATCTTATTTCTTGGGGCCACAAACTAGTTTGAGGTTTTATTTACGATCCTGTACTTATGCCATGCTACTTTGTATTTAAATTGTGCGAGGAGCACACGATGCTTAGGATCGGGACACGATTCAAGGTGTCGACAAGCCCAGCCACACTTTCGGGTCCCAAATGCTCACAGCCAGATACCCAAACCTTGAGCCCGTCTCGAGTCACCGTTTCGCTATGGATCTACTTAAGGGTGGCCCCTGAAATATTTCTCAATCTGTGATTGTTCAATGTGAAAGCCTCGTTGGGTTTTGTTTTGGTTTTTCGAGGTTGATCGAGCGTGTTGCTATTGGTGCACCCCGGGTAAAACTTTCAAAGCCGTGTCCGCGGATATGGACGACTTGGAGCACAGTATCTCGATCATAGACAAGCATAACTAAAGTTTACTGCTATAAATTTGACTTTATAATGACTAGTAATCAGCTTCACTATAATGGAATGGCTAATTAATACTGCCCACAATTGCTTGTTTGGAGTGTCGCTTGCGACCATTGTACCTGACTAGTAAGTATGGCAACTACAACGGAATGGCTAAATAAAAGTACCAACAACTGCTGGGTTTTGGGTTTATCTCATGCTATTCCTATCTGATTAGTAAGAGTTACAACTATCACGAAATGGTTAACTAAAAGTGCCCACTGCTTACTTTATCAGGACGATTATCTAAACCTGACTAGTAAAGTGCCGCAACTATAACTGAATAAGTAAAACTGCCAACTGTGTGAGTTCCTCGGTTGACTTCCTCGTTTGGTCTCGAGGGGGAAACACCAGGATGGGTTGTTTGGTGTTAGCTTCAGGTTGGATCCGAATAGGTCTTTTCTTACCCCTCTCTGATCACCGCCAGTTGTATCGAGTCTCTATTGGTTGTTTAGTGCATGCTGCCGCTGCCGCTTCAGTCCACCATACCTATGTAGGCGAGGACCGCCGAATTCTAGCCTCGCTGCATCGCCTCGATCGACGCTCCTTCTTTGTTTTCTCGCTTTGCCCTTCGGCACCCCTTTGTTAAGCAGGTTTTGAGATCGACGCCATAGCGTGGTTACCTTCCGGCTTGGCTCGGCAGGGTTATGGACGCCATTGGTTATTCTTGAGGCTCTTAGACCCATTTGCATCTTGTCCGTAGATGGACGCCTATCGCTTTCAAGGTGATTTGGATCTTTGCATATTATATTTGTATTCTTGACTCATGGAGTCGCCGTATATATATCTCCGTGGGTCCCATCGAGGACTGTTGTGTAATGTTATTACTTCGTTTTCCACCCGCACGAAAGTGCCTGGTGGGCACCTTTGAATCGTTTCTATGCGGGTTTGGCGAATTTTGCTCAAACTTGCATAGGCCCGATTCTGAGGGTGTTACAGCCTAGTAGCCAGAAAAGCTGCCATACCTCCACTACTGGAGTTTACACTTCAATGGCTCGAAGAATGCGGACGGTGCAGGAGCAGGGATCGTGCTAACCTCTCCGAAGGGCGACAAGCTACGCTACGTCCTCTGCCTCGACTTCACCCCCTGCACCAACAACATGGCCAAGTACGAGGCACTACTCCACGGCATGCGAGCCGCCAAGGAGATGAATGTCAACCGCCTACGCTGCTACGTAGACTCCGACCTCGTAGCTAGGCAAGTCGCTGGCACCTGCGACGCCGAGCTGGGCGGACACTTCGCAGGCTATTCCGTCGAGTGGATCGACAGGAGGAAGAACGAGGAAGCCGACGCACTCTCTCGCATCGGCTCGGCTCGATTCGCACCACCCGCCGACGTCTTCCTCGACACCATCACCAAGCCTTCCGCCTCTCCCCCAAGGGAGATCGACACCAGAGTCCTGCTGCAACCAGAGGCAGCCCTAGTCGCACTCATCGCCGAGCCAGAGGACTGGACTACGCCGTACACCGCCTACCTAGAGGGAGGCACCTTGCCAGTAGATGAAATAGACGCCCGGATGATAGCACGCCGCTGCAAATCCTTCGTCATCATCGACGGCGAGCTCCACAAGCGCAGCGTGACCGACGTGTTCCAACGCTGCGTCCAACCCGCTGAAGGACGCAAAATCCTCCACGACATCCACTCCGGCGACTGCGGCCGGCGCCCGCTCTCTGGTCGCAAAGGCTATGTGACACGGTTTCTACTGGCCCACCGCACACGCAGACGCTGTCGACATTGTCCAGCGGTGCGCCGGGTGCCAGAAGTACGCCAACGAGACCCACCTACCGAGCTCGGCGCTCAAGACAATCCCCATCACCTGGCCGTTCGCCGTGTGGGGTATGGACATGGTAGGCCCTTTCAAAAAGGCCCCCTCCGGCTTCACCCACCTCCTGGTCGTAGTCGAGAAATTCACAAAATGGGTGGAGGCCAAGCCAGTCCGGAAATGCGACGGGAAGACCGCCACCAAGTTCCTACGCGAGCTCATCTATCGCTACAGGTTCCCAAACAGCATCATCACAGACAACGGCACCAACTTCGCCAAAGGAGCCATGGCCGAGTTCTGCGAAGAACATCACATCCGACTCGACCTCTCCTCAGTCGCTCACCCGGAGTCCAACGGCCAGGCGGAACGGGCCAACCAGAGCATCCTCCATGGCCTGAAGCCACGGCTTCAAGTACCACTCGAGCGCACCGCCGGGTGCTGGGTCGAGGAGCTACCCTCCGTCATCTGGGCATCCACACCTCCGTCAACAGGTCGACAGGGTTCACCCCTTCTTCATGCTGTATGGTGCCGAGGCAGTCATGCCCACCGACCTAGAGCATGACTCGCCCAGGGTTGTCCACTACACGGAGGCCGCGAACGAACTCGCACGCCAGGACGGAGTCGACTAACTCGACGAGGCACGCGACCTAGCCCGCTCCCGCACCGCCATCTACCAACAAGGGCTCCGCTATAGCCGTAGTAAGGACTCGCACGTTCCAGGAAGGCGATCTGGTGCTACGCCTCATCCAGGATAAGAAGGGCATGCACAAGCTATCCCCCCCTTGGGAGGGACTATTCGCCATCGGGCGATTCCTCGGCAACGACGCCTACTACCTCATAGACGTCCGAGGAGACGGTAAACTCGACGTCAAGCGACCGTGGAATGTAAACTTACTACGGAAATTCTACTCCTAGAATTCCATACATGTACTCTCCACCTGCTATGAAATAAAATAGATCGGTTACCGCAAATTGCATCTACTCTCCGTGCCTTGTGCCACTCTCACTCGTAATAACAGCGTCAAGCTAACCGCATAAGTCAACCTCTGGTACAGCGACCGGCACGGCCAAGTAGTGCGTTCCGAGGGCACTGGGTTACCCCCAGGACTTGTGACGTCCACGAAAAACGCCAACCCGGAGCACCATTGGAGTCGCCTAGCCCGACTGGCTCAACGAGCCAAGACAACTGCCCTCGTTCCTCACAACGACCAAGGTCCTCCGCATCCTCGGCACAGCGACTTGAACGGCCAAGTACCACGCTCGGGGACTGACGACCAGTCAAGCACGAGCGACTAGGGAAAAATGCCAAGTATAAGAGCGTGCCCAGGACTCGCCATGCGACTGACCCTACGGGTCAGGCAGGAGTGACACACTTCCTCTAACGCGCTCAGTCCTCACCCACCCTGGAGCTCCGACTAGAACCACCAAGTACCACGCTCGGGGACTCGGCCACCCGACCTCGTTCGCGCAAGGGAAACGGTCAAGTAAATATCACTCACGGGAGTCGCCCTGCGACTGGCTCTCCGAGCTCGGGCGAGTCGACCTCAATAACAAAACAATTGACAAAACATTCAAAACCACAAACACATAACAAACGAGGTAAACCCCATAAAAAGGGCGGACGCGCTCGGGGACTCGTCCAATCAGCAATCAAAATCACGAAACAATTCACAAAATAACACGAAGTTTCATTACAGCAGAACAGCATCGTTCCAAAATACAAGTTGAGTCCAATGGTCACTCGCTACTAACGCCCCAGGGCACAGTGTTTCTACTCTGCAGGTTTCGACGGCGACTCTCCGCCACCCCTGCGGTTGCGAATGAAGAGCATGTACGGGTTCGACGGGTACATCGTCAACTCACCCGCCATCGCCGCGCGGAAGGGCTGCTCGACCTTCAAGTCCCGATGCGGCGGCTCAGGATCGTTGGGGGTGACAGTCGTCTCCTGATAGGGGAGGAGGTCGCCCATCGCCCAGACGCGATCGGAGTATACCGTGGCCCGGTCCGTCAGCTTCAGCACCCCGGCGATCTCCACCGAGCCCGTCGACGAAGGGTATCCACTCGTCACGTCATCAAGATCGAAATCCTCCGGGAAGTGGGCAAGCCCAAGGCTGAGTATAACAACGATTACATAATGCAGCTACTACAGGCAGAGGCAGAAAGTTTACCAATCAAAGGACGGCAGAGGCCCGTGATGAAGCTTTGAAGCGAGGAGAAGTCGTTCTGCAGCCCAACAACGAGGGCGTCAGAGAGCTTTCGCTCTTCAGTGGCAGCCGTCACAACAGCTTTTGCTCGCCCATCCGCTGAGCTCGCCTCCGCCTTCGCTTCCTTGAGCTCGCGCTCCTGATCCGCTTCTCAGCCATACTCAACGCAGACTAAGCCGCCGTCAGCTCACCCGCCGGGACAAGGCCCTGACGGACCTCCTCTGCCTTGGCAGCGATTGCTTGGAGTCCCTTGTTCGTCTCTTGGACGTCAACAAGTTCCTTCTCCGCGCAACACTTCGCAGCAAGCCGATCGGCCGACTCACGCTGCAAGCCCTGGGCACAAATCAAACAGTCAAACAATGGAATCCTAAGTGCCCACCCGCTAAAATTCAGCAACTAGACACTCGGGGACTGGAGATCAAAAAATCCTAAGTGCCCACCCGCTGAAATTCAGCGACTAGACACTCGGGGACTAGAGATCAAAAAATCCTAAGTGCCCACTTGCTGAAATTCAGCGACTAGACACTCGGGGACTGGAGATCAAAAAATACTAAGTGCCCAGCCGCTGAAATTCAGCGACTAGACACTCGGGGACTGGGTGCTACAAATAAAAACAAACACTAAAATAATCTGACCACTGAAATTCAGTGGCCCGATCCTCGGGGACTGGACATACCTGGATGGCTGCGCCCAGCATGCCGTGGAGCTGTAGCGCGTCCACAGATGCGATAAGATCCGGAGTGTGTCCGCGACGCGGCTCGACCTCCGTTTCGGCGACCCCAGGCGTGTGGCTCAATGGCACTGTACCACTCGCTGTGGCCGCTTTGGCCATAAAGCGGGGGAAGGTCGTGGCAGATGCTCCAGCGCCACTAGGAGCCGACTCGACCATCCCAGGCGAGGAAACAACCTCCTTGGTCTTCAAGGCCACCTCCGCCGCAGTCGGAGGATCACTCAGAACAACCGTCGTGTCGTCAGAGACCGTGACGACATCGTCGCCCTTTGCCTTCTTAGCACTGTCTACGAGGGCAGCGACTTCATCAGCTTTCCTCTTCCGTGAGGGATCCTCCTCGGCGACGACTGGCGGCATCTTGGCCATAGAAGGGTGGCCGATATTCTTAACTCCAGTCTTGTGAAACAACGATATGAGAAAAGTTGTCTGAGTACAACGGAAGGCAAGCAGTTGAACAAAACTTACTTGGCGACTGGTATGAACCGCAGTCCCGTGCGGATACTGGCCGGCTTCTCCAGATTGGGACCCAGCTTCCGACTGAGGCCCATCTCGAGCACGTCGTGTGCCCAAGACACGGAGGGCCTCTTCGAAGACGAGGCCGCGGCAGGAGCCTCCGTGACAACATCTGCGGGAGCTCTCCTGGGAGGTGAAGCCGCTGCGGCTGGAATAGCCCCCAACCCAGAAACCGGGGCGAACGGGGGTGGAAGCGAGGCCAGAGGTACCTCATCCAGGAGGGCAGCGGCTTCCGATGTTGCCGTCGTGTGCGCCGCGTCACCCTTAGCCGAGCTGCTGGCGTCAGAACTAGTCGTAGAGCGAGGAGGAGACGCCTGCTTTGCCGGCTTCGTCTTCCTCCTTGGCGGAGCCTTCACTTCCTTCTTCTTCTTCTTCTTCTTCGAAGGCGTAGCTTCACGATGCGAGGTGTGCTCAGGGAGCTCATCGTCATCGTCGTCGTGACGTTCGAGGCTCTTACTCGCCTCGAGCTCGCGCTGATGCTGCCCGCGAGTTTTGCGAACCATCGGGGCGGCGTCCTCCACGGGCTCGTCTTTGTCATCATCATCGTCTTCACTCGCGTTGCTCCCGACGTCGCCTCTAGCGGGTGGCGACTCGCTCCCGTCCCGAACGGACGAGCTCGAGTTTTCGTCATCTGCGGGTGGGAGCCATCCTTCCACTACTTGGAACAGCTACAATAAAAATGATACAACGTCAGCATAACCATGACTGCATCATCTGCGACTGCGAATGGCGACAAAAATGGCAACTTACCGTCGGAGCTGGGCGCCTTGCGGTATAGGGGGCGACCCCGGCCTTCGCGTCCAGGTACGCCGCCTGGGTGATTTTCTTCAGAGCTAGGATGTAGTCCTCGAGCTTCCACACGACGAGGCAGGATTTTGTCGGGTCGTCCCTACCCGTACTTCAGACATATAATGGCCAGCCGGGCAAAGGCCGCCGAGCCAGCAGTTGTAAAGATTGATGGTTTGGAGGCTCTTCTTCTTCAGGCCGCGGATGGTTTGCAACATTTCGTCGATAACCATCCGCTGGTCCAGCGGGAGCTTGCCGACCTGGAGCCGACGAGGTTCGGGTCAGTTGGCGGAGTACCTTGGAAGCGCCACCTCGCCGTCTGGAGTCGCCTCGGTGACGTAGAACCAGGATTTCTTCCACTGCTTGCCGCTTGGGCAAAGATCGTCAAGAACGACGCCTTCGACTTCAGCTGAAACGTCAGGCCACCCGCAGCCAGCATTGGGCCGCTTGATTCTTCGCGGCTAATCCTCCCATGGAATAGATCTTGCCACAGGGGAAAGTAGGGCCTGCAGCTTAGATAGCACTCACAGAACACCACGAAAATGGCGAGCTGCTCGATGCTATGCGGGCCCAGGTCCGACGGTTGGATCCCGTAGAAGGCGCAGAGCCGCCGGAAGAATAGAGAGGTAGGAAACCCTAGCCCCCATTCCAGGTGGCTGGGGAAGCAAACGAATTCTCCCTCGCGCGGGTCCAGAGTCACCTCTCCGGCCGCGGGGATGCGCCACCTGCCGGCGTGCAGGATCCCGGCCTCTTCGAACGACGCCAATAGCGCCCTGGTGCACTTGGATCGGCCCCATGGTTCGGTCGAGGGGGCCATTGGTTGGAAAATTTGCGGAGGTCGGGGCTCTTTGGATCGGTTGGATCGCGATGCGGAGTGGAAATGGAGATGGGCGAGGTCGGAAGAAAGGTGAAGGAAGGTTTCCCCGCTCGCCCGTCATTCCCCTTATATAGCGGTTGTTACCTGCCAATTTTGGGAGCCGTTACTCCGCGGTGATTACGCCAAAAGTTACCGTTGGATTACCCCAACGGCTAGTTTTGACCCCACTTGACGGTACAACTTCATCCACTCGACTCGTCGCTCCGTGTGACCTGCTAATTCACTGACCCGATCGCTACAACAGTGACTAAATATTCGCCGACCCGTTCGCCGAGCTGCGAGTAAATCGGTCGCCCTTAGTGCGACTAGAATAACTGGTTTTTTCTTTATTCAGGAGTCCACCGCCGGTTCGACTGGGTGTCCGCATTGGAGCCGTATACACCGACTGCCAGCGACCGCCTGCGACCAATCAACGATGGCCTCGGGGACTACTGACGGGGATATGCCTACCGGGGTATACCAGCAGGACGATTCCGACTGGCCCAGGCACCTGCGAGTGGGACTACAGTAACGGCGACTGGATCACGACCTGGGGTGGACTCAAGCGACTGGAAGCTGAAGGCCTAGAAGCGTAGATAGGCCCAGTCGGATTAGGTTAAACGATTGCTGAAACCTTAACTGATTCGGTTGAGATCTGTAAACCCTAGGGGGGTGAGTCTATATAAACCTCCCTAGAGGGTGTGTAGAGGATACTTTCCATCATCTGTAGGGGTTCGTAGCATGGAAAACAAAAAATTTCTACCGCATACAAACAAACAAGCCAAGATCTATCTACTAGATTGTAGAAACGAGTCGATGGAATAACTCACCCTCGAAGATTCCAAAGTGTTTAACGAGAGCGCATTCTCGTGGGTGATGTAGTCGTATTTTGTCGATCTCAAGATCGTAGACGATCCTTCCGGCTATGCTCCTAAGCAGCTCCCGCAATGGTCACACGTTAGGTACTGATGAAGACCTTCCTCTCCCTTGTTCCAAAGAAAATGGAGGTTGTAGCACTCTCCTCGCGATTCCTAGGCAAGACAACGGCAGTGGTACCTAAGTAGAGGGAGATCTCAGGCTTCCCTTAAGGCGGAGCGAGTATGGTGGACTATGAGAGAGGCCTCGGTGATCTAGGGTTTAGACACACCAAGGAGAGAGGGCTAGGCCGGCGGCTAGGGCTTGGGGAAGCCCCAAGTCGGCGGCTAGGGTTTGCCCTAGGGCGGCGGCGGCGGCTGCAGGAGGGCCGGCGACTAGGGCTAGGGTTTGGGTGGTGGAGGTGTAGGTTTAGAGGGGCAGCCCTGCCCCTCATTTTATAGGTGGGAGGGCACGACCAAGGGGAGGGGAGTCCCTCCCCAACTCGGCCTCCTTGGCCGGCGGTGGAGGGAGAGGAACTCCTCCCCAAGTAGGTTTCCTACTCTCCCTCCACCAAGCAAACTTGCCATTTGACTTTTCAAATTGGCGTTTGACTTTTCAAACTAGGATTTGATTTATCCCTTTATTTTGCTCAGCGATGACACCTAGTACATGATGCAACCATTTCAACTTGTTATGACACATTCATGTACCCTTCCCCTCCGGAGTGCCGGACCTTCCGGAACCTTCTAGAACATTCCCGATGAAAACACCTGAACCATTCTCCAACCCCGAAACAGGACTTTCCTTATATGAATCTTATTCTCCGGACCATTCCGGATCTCCTCGTGATATCCCGGATCCCATCCGTGAATCCGAACAACATTCGGTCTCTTACTCATCATTCCATAAATACTCAACAACATCGAATCCTTAAGTGTGTCTCCCTACGGTTCGTGAATTATGCGGACATGATCGAGACACTTCTCCGAACAATAACCAATAGAGGAATCTGGAAATTCATATGGTTCCCACATATTTCTACGATTACTTTGCGATCGAATGAACCACTTACATACGATGCCAATTTCCCTTTGTCTCACGATAGTTTACTTATCCGAGGTTTTGATCGCCGGTATCTCTGCATACCTAGTTCAACCTCGTTACTGATAAGTACTCTTTCTCGCCCGTGATATGTGATCCCTCAGAGCTACCACATGCTTGCATGCCAATTGGATGACATTCCACCGAGAGGTCCCAGAGTATATCTATCCGTCATATGGATGGACAAATCCCACTCTTGATCCATGTGTCTCAACCAATACTTTCCGAACACTCAATGCCACCTTTATAGCCACCTAGTTACGGTGTGGTGTTTGATGTCATCAAAGCATCCTTTCGGTAATGGTGATATGCATGATCTCATGGTCGAAGGAATTTAGGTTACTATGTATCAGAAAGCATATAGCAATTGAACTATTAAAATGACTTGATCTTTATGCTACGCTTATCTATAGGAGTATGTCTATCATACCATTCTCCTAATGATATGATCTTGTTGTTAATAACATCTCAATGTTCATGATAGGGAAACCACAATCATTCGTTAACCAACAAGCTAGTATTATAAAGAGGCTTTACTAGGGACTCTAATTTAGTTTACAAATTACACAAGTATTAATGTTTCCTTGTTAATACTGTTATAGCATGAATGTAAACATTTATCATAAACACAAAGATATAATAATAACTACATTTATTATTGCCTCTAGGACATATATCCAACATCATCCACCCAAGCGACTCGCTGCCTAGCCACCAAGCTCGCCCCATTGTACTTCCACCATAATACAATCTAGCAGGAGTAGGTCTTTACCCTCCGGGGGGCGAACTTGGGTAAATTCTTGTGTTTCCGCCCTCATCTCGCACCGCGGATGGCTAGCCACCCTTGCCCCATGTTCTACTACTCGTTGCCGATTGCAACATCTACTGTGGTCATCACCACGACAGGTACTTCTTGTTGTGGTAGACTTGCTTCAACCTGCGCGTCATAATGCAAATGTCCCTCCTTGATTGAGAAGATACCATTAGGCAAAGGATCAGGGATCAAGCGATCCGCTCCAGGTATATCAAAGAAATATCTACCATTGATTCTTGAAATCATACCACAAGCTCTAAGAGTAGAAAAACCAAGAAGGTGGCTTCTAGACAAAGGTTGGATGTTACCTAGGTCGATGTGGATCACCTGCGCAAGCATGGTTATAAGTTATAACTCCTCCTTCGTATATGGGACCACGAGATTCAAGCCCCTAATGGTGAAGATAAAACAAAAGAAGTGCGCCCAAATTTGGTGTCAAATTACAGTTAGGAATTGCACCTTTAGTGAGGACCATCATGTCCTCCTTATTAACTCTAGTAAACTCACCACGTGTCTGCAAGGTGTTAGCAATAACATAAAACAAATAACGAACAACATGATGCATAATTTGATTTCCCTTGGCTGTGTTTCTATGAATTCTCATTCTATTAAAATATCCCAAGGATGTAGGATTTACATCAAAAGAAGTAGAGCGTATGTCGGTCGTGGTGTTGGCAAACCCAAATTAGTGAGCCCATTGGTCGAGTGTCAAGGAGTACTCACGGTTCATGAGTCAGAAGTAGATGTGATCAACTCTAGGAAGTTGCTCCTCGGGACAATAGTGATATGTCACCGTTTGTGTTACAGTGCTGAGAAATTCAAGCGTCAAGCGGCGGTATGTGGCACAATCCTGAAAGACAAATTCGTACAAACCAATGTAGGGTTCGCAACATAGAAAACAAAAAATTTCCTATGATGGGAACAACTATGTACCAAGATCTATCTACTAGATACAAGCAACGGGCGGATATACATCCATAGAGAACATACCCTTGAAGACCGACAAAGCTTAACAAGGTTGAACTCGTGGTTGATGTAGACGATCTCTTGCCGATCTCAAGATCGAGAGGAAGTCCTAGCGCCGCAAATCAGCGGCGCATCCGTGCTCGCACACACGTCCGATGCACCGAGCAAACTCCGCCTCCTCGCTCCAGCGATGCAGTGGAAGCACAACTCTTTCTTGCCGAATAGCCACCGAGAACATGTATCTCACTAGTCTGAGACCATGGGGGATAAATACTAGAGGGGGAGAGATATCCTTCACGAGGAGGTGTGAGTGAGAAGTGAGGAGGGGGCTCCTTTTATAGGAGGAGGGGGGCACCCAAGGGGGTGGCTGCTTGCCATGGGGGATGCCCCCTCCCCTCCTTCATTCATGTGGGTGGAAGCTCCACTCACAAAATGCCCCTTCAATTTCCTCCACTCAAAATCCCACTCAAATTCCCATTAAATTTCCACCAAATTTAATGCAAACTCTCATTAAATAAAACTCATTTTATTTATTTAGAATTTTTTCAATTACTTTAATGACAAACATTCACATATAACCCCTTGCTAGTATTTCATTTCACATGTTGACGAGGATTCGACTCGTCAATGCCCATTGTTATGGACTTGGGTTTTGGAGAAGATGGGGATGATGGAGATCGCGGAACGATTAACAGACAAGCAACACGGGGACACGAGGTTTACCCAGGTTCAGGCCCCCGGAGGAAAAACCCTACTCCTGCTTGTCTGCTCTTGATTACGGCGAAACCGAAGGTTACAGGGGTGCGCAGATGCAATCTGGCGTGAGGTGCGTATGAGGTGAGTTGAGGTTCTCCTCGCCATGCCCTCCTAGCCTTTATATAGATAGGCAGGTCCCGGGCGTAGGTCGAGTCAGTTAAAGATTAGGGTTTGCCCCTTTGAAATTCTATCTACTCTAGTCTTGTTCTCCAAGGATCCGAAGGCGTCATGGGCTTGGGCCACACGAAATCTCCACATGCCGCGTATCTTGTCGTGGGCCTTCCCTTGGGCTGGACCAGGTATGCTAACATTGTGTACTCGTGGGGTATAACCATGTCAGTAGCCCCCGAGTGTTCATTCGAATTGTAGATTCGGCTGAGGACTCTTTCAATCTTTCGGGTGCAGTTGGACCTGTTTGTAAGAGAAAATATTTTAGTTCGTAGGGATTGTTGATGCGTGTGCCTAACTTTCTTAACGGATCAGAGCCAGTTAACTTTCATAGGACAAAACAATATGATCTTCTTCAGACTCGAGAACCGCCAATGGGGTACCCCTTGCACATGGTACAGGAGCTTTCCCATAACCAAAATGACAAGGCAAGCAGACAATGAGCATCTCAGCGATATTTTTAATTACCATGTGCATAGCTTTTTATTGAGGATGCTTCATAGATAGCTCACTATGGTGATGCTGCAAGTTTCCACCATGATTAAGCATGGCTTAGGCTAGCGGCCCAGACATTTCTCTAACACAAAATACAAACTCCATGGACTTACAAGTTCCCTCTTTATTTCACACCGTTGACATCCATAGACAAAAGAGCATGATATCAACCGAGTACAAAAAGTACAGGTGCAATGTTGAAAACGTTCCTCGTGATAGCACGGTTATGCTAATTCCAACGTATAGATGCAAGCATATACAACTTCGATGGCACAATGGTTCAAGTCTATTAGGGGCAAGAAAATAAGGTGTGCCATCAAGTTCGTGAGAGCTTTACTAACTAGTTTTCACATAACAAAATACCCTTTTTTTTAATTCGAAAGATAGATGAAGCTTGAGAATTTGCTAGGAATAGAAAAATCTACTAGGTAGATATGGTGGACACAAATGGCAAAGGTTTTGGTTAAAGGGATTGGAAACCTGAGAAGTATGCCATCTCAAAACAGGTTTTTGGCTAGCAAGGTTGGGTAGCAAGCAAGAGAGTTGAAAGAAACAAGCAAACATACAAGTAATAAAGCCAAACATACAATCTTCCTTGAAGACACAAAAGATATTAAATAAAGAATACTAAGCTTATGAGCCAACAAGAAAACAAATGATACAAAATACCTGTAAGATTTTTCTCTTTTTCTTTCAAATCTCAAAAAGTATTGCTACTGACCAGAGCTCGGTTTGCCAAAAACAATTTAGATCCACTTGATGCTCCCAAAGTGATGCCAATACTGATCAACAAGATCCATCATATAATAGAGATTGCAAACTAAAATAAGAAGTGCAAAAAGTAAAAGATGAAACTTCTCATTAGTATTCCAATAAAGGCACTCACACCAAGGGATACATAGATAGCCAACTAAAGGAGAGATACTTCCACATGCAAACCAAATTATAAGATAACCTCTCTACCAAAGATACAAATCCACTAAAAAGGTAAAAGGTAAAAGATAATGGTGGTGATACCGCGGCACTCCCCCAAGCTTGGAACAAGCCAAGGGGATGCCAAACCTGATAACGAATTACTCCTTTGGCGGTGGTGGTGTTCTCTTGATAAGATCTTCAATAAGTTTCCTTAACTCTTCAATCTCAAAGGTTAGGGTACGAATCAACTCTGAGTTTTGCTCAATGCGGTTCATAATCATATCAGACCGAGAGTTCTAGTACTTATTATTCTTTCCCCACTCTTCCTTCTTAGTGTGTTCCTCCCCTGCATGGTTAGAACTAGGCATGTCCCACATCGAGGGCAAGTTCCCTTTGGGCACATATTGATATTGACGCTCATGTATAAGAGTGTGGAAGGGTTTCTTGGTACTTGGAGGAGGTGACTGCGGAGAGAGGGCATGGCGAGACTTCCCTCCTGTAGACATCCGTGCTGACCTCTTGAGCTTGATAGGTTTTGCCACCACTCCAATGCTCGCGACGGTAGTGCGGGTGTCCGGTTGCTTGTCCTCCTCCATGTCTCCTTCATAACCTACCGAAATCTCTTCCTCCTTGGGTTTGCGAGGATTGTCTTCCTCGGGCTTCTTTCCTTTGTCATTGGCGGAGACCATGGTGCTCTAAACTTGAGAAGATTTCCTGACAGAAATAGATCGAAACGAAAACACAACGAGAACATGATGCACGAACCTCGGGGGATCCGGGAGGTTATATATTACGAAGTTTCAAAGCATAAGGAAGATTTTGACATGGAAACGAGGCGGAGTCGGAGTTCGAGGGAGTCAACCCCCTCTAGGCTAGGGTGGGTTTGTCCACACCGAACTCCGGTTCCTCCTCTATTCCGTCTCGTAGTCTTCCTTATGTATTAAAACATCAAAAATATAAAAAGATTGGGGTTTCACGAACCTTCTGTTTTCACCACTTTTACCTATTCAAAGACGAACTCTGCAGACTCCTTTTCTCATTTTCCTAGAAGTTTCCTTTCCTCACAAGGCAATACACAAGCTTAAATGGCAACATCAGTGTAAGAAAAACAACAAACCTTTAGGTTCACACTTCAACTGAAATCCATCAAAACAAAATCTTCTAAAAGAGGCAAATGCAACAACTTGGAGAACAAGCTCAGAAAAATACAGCTCCATCCGACATACTGAGCTCCCTCACGAATATTTACGGTGCAGCACAAAAATCTGTCCCAGGACAGCCACTTTTCACAACTCCTCTACTTCACAAAAGTTTTTGAACTTGACACAAAACCCAAAACAAAAAGGATAAGGAGCGGTTATTACAGAGGTAATAACTTCCAAGACTCAACAAAACTCTTGGGTTATCTCCCAACAAGTACTTTTCTTTTATGCCTTTAAGTTAGGCCTGAGAGTTTCAAAGATGCTCACAAAGGAGATATAAATCTGGAGTGAAAAGGAGCATCAAGAATCAAATAACCAACACACTTGAGTCTAACCCACTTCCTATGCATGGGATTAGCATGAGAAAACGAATTGTTGAAACAAAAAGCCACTAGCATAGGAATACAAAAGAAATGCAACTCCAACTTTCAACATAAAACGGGGAAACTTAACATTATTGAGATGCATAAAACCATGTTTCCCTCTCTCATAATAACTTCCAGTAGCACTTTTAATAAGGTTGACAATATAACTGTCACTGGCAACAACTTTATCATCTGAGTAAGCATACTTACAGTCACCAAAAAGAGGTCCAAGGTCATAAACTAGATCAATAGAAGCAATTTGTTCCATCCTGAAATCTTTATTAGGCAAGCTATTTTCACAAGGAGCTTTAGAAAATTTGGAAAAGTTAAACTCATAAGAAACTCCATCAAACTTAGTTAAAACTTTATCCTTCTTACAATCAATAATAGCTCCACAAGTGTTCAAGAAAGGTCTACCAAAAATGATAGGACAAGTTTTGATAGCTGCTGAATTAAGTACTAGAAAATCAGCAGGATACTTAATCTTACCACAAAGAACCTCCACATCTCTGACAATGCCAATGGGGCAAATGGTTTCCTTATTAGCAAGTTGAATAACCACATCAATGTCCTCAAGCTCACGAGGACCAATTTCATGCATAATTTCCCTGTAAAGCTCATAAGGAATAGCACTAGAACTAGCACCAATATCACATAAACCATAGTAGCAATGATCACCAATTTTAACAGAAAGCACAGGAACACGAGCTTTTCTAGCTTTACTAGGATGAGAAATAATATTAGAAGCGTCTTCACAGAAGACAATATGCTCATCCTCTATATTTCTAGCGTCAAGATCTTTCACAACAGCTACCATAGGCTCAATATCAATGAGCTCATCAGTCTCCACAATTTTCTTTGTACCTTTGATATTTGCACTAATCATCATAGAATACTCCTTTACCTTAGCTGGAAAAGTCATTTTCTCAACATAAGGTTCAGGCACAATATGATTAGTAGTACAAACTTGAGTACTTCTAATAGGAACATGACTAATAACATCTTTATAAGGTGCATGGTACTTGTTCCACTTCTTCTTGGGAATTTCTATATAAGAGGCAAAGGCCTTAAAACAGTTGGCAATACTTTGGGAATCAAGACCAAACTCATTACTAATATCACGGAAGTCATCAGTTCCCATAAAAGATTTAATAAATTCATAATCATAGTTTATACCTGACTTTCTTCCTTTGTCATTCTCCCAAGCTTCAGTGTTCTCTTGAATACGGTCTAGTAGATCCCATTTAGCTTCTTCCTTCATATGTGTGAATTATCCAGCACAAGAAGCATCTAGTAAATCTTTATCATGAAGAAAGAGCCTAGCATAAAAGTTATTGATAATAATATTGTTAGGGAGTTCATGAATAGGACATTTAAGCATTAGTAACTTCAATCTCCCCCAAGCTTGAGCTGTACTCTCTCCATCACGAGGCCAAAAGTTATATATCAGATTTCTATCCTTATGAATCTCACTGGGAGGATAAAATTTAGAAGAAAAGAGAGATTCCATTTCCTCCCATTCCATGGATTGTCCATTCTTCAGCAGCTTATACCATTCTTCAGCTCTCCCTTTCAAGGATATAGAGAGTAACTTCTTCTTCACATGTTCAGTTGTGAGACCTGCACACTTAAACAACCCGCATAATTCATGGATAAAAAGCAAGTATCACCAGGATGTACAGTTCCATCCCCAAAATAATAATTATCCATAACACGATCAACAATACATGTAGATATCTTAAAAGGATCTAGCTCAACAGGTGGTGGTTCATCTACTACCCTAGCAGCGGTAGTAGTTTTCCCAAATAGAAAACCAAGTGGGTTACCCATATTGGAAACAAAGTAACAAGCAGTAACAAAAAGCAATACTCACAGTAGAAGTTTCCCTTACCACTTCCACTCTTTAATAGCGCTTCACTCCCCGGCAACAACGCCAGAAAATAGTCTTGATGACCCACAAGTATAGGGGGTGTATCGTATTACTTTCAATAAATAGGAGTGTCGATCCCAACGAGGAGCAGAAGGTGCTGAACAGTGGTATGGAGCAGGAAATATCTGTAAATACTTAGCAAACGGAATTTTAGTGGTTTTCTGATAAGGCAACAAAACAACGAGCAAGTAACAAAGAACAAAGCAACAAGTGGCCCAATCCTTTCTTAGCAAAGGACAAGACGGTGGAAATACTTATAAAGACCAAACGTTCTCGAGGACACATGGGAATTCTGTCAAGTGCTTTTGCTTCAAATAGCTGAGTACTCTTCTTTGGTGTTGTAAGTGTTGTGTGGGTGAACCTGTGCTAATGTACCGACCTTACTTGGACTAATACATAGTTGTGATTAAACCCCCCTGCAAACATCCGTAACTATAGGAAAGTAATTAAGATATAAATCTAACCACAACCTTAAACTCTGAGATCCTATGCTCCCTTATGCAATGGTGTCCTAATGGGGGTTCAAGTTTTTGTCACTCCAGCAACCCCACAATTAGTAGCCAAATACACAATGCATTCCCCTAGGCCCATAAATGGTGAAGTGTCATGTAGTCGACGTTCACATGACACCACTAGAAGAATAGCACCGCAACTTAAATATTAAACCATTGGATAATAACTCAACACAGATCCACTAATAACAACATGACTTCTCCCATGTCCTCAAGAACTAGACGAACTACTCACAAGACATCATATGGATCAAGATCAAAGATGATATGGTAATGGATAACAATCTGAACATAAACAATAATCCAATGGTTCCACTCACAAGCATCAACTACAATAGTAATTAACACAGGGAAAGTTTCCCCTAAGAACTAAAGCAATATCCAACACAATTGTTACAACAGGACGGAGTGGTGATGATGGTGCTGGTGGAGATGATGGTGTGGATGATGATGATCCCGATGAAGCCTAGCTTGATGACGGTGTTGATGGCGATGATCTCCCCTCTCCGGGAAGGAATTCCCCTGGCAGAAATCTGTCTGCCAGAGAGATATTTCTCTCTCGGTGTTTTCCGCCCCCCAGAGGCGATGGAAATCTATCTGTGGTCGCTCCCTGGCCTTAGGGTTTCGTAGGAAAGATATAGGCGAAGGGGCAGAGCCAGGAGCCGGGCAGGTGGGCCACACCTGCCCTAGGCGTGGGGTCAGGTGGGCCCGTGCCTAGGGGGTGTGGGCCTCCTGTGGCCCCTCTTCATCCCTCCTTCTGGCTTCCTTCGTCTTCTGGGAAAATAATATGTTTCCATATTTTTCTGGTATTTTTCTGATCTTCATGAAATTGCATTTTCCATCAGAATCCATACTCCGGCAGTCCATCCTCCAAGAATCATCCAACATGCATAAATAGTGGAAAAGACATAAGTAATACCTCATAATAAGACAAATATCAATGAATAGAGGTAAATTATGATATAGAAAGGTGATGCAAATTGGGCGTATCACCTCCATTTTCGCGAGCACTGTCTCTCATCTTGCGCTCTGGAAGTTCTCTGTGTATTTCCTTCTTCCTTTCTCCGTGCTCACCGCCGCACTCGCCGTCACACGATGGGAAAATCGAGTAAGGGCGCTACTGGAGCTGGTTCGAGTGCCGCTGCCGGCGACAAGCAAGTTGTTGCTGCTACTCGTACCACCGACGGTGGGTGGAGGCACACAGATGTGCGCGACATTGACCTGTGCAAGCTGCACGACGCGGGGTTGATCCCGCAGAACAAGGAGGACGTCAAGATTCCTGGCGATGAGGTAATCGCCCGCCCACCCGTAGGGTTTCGGGTGATGTTCGTTGCCTTCATTCTTCGCGGCCTCTCTCTTCCTGTCCACGATTTCCTTCGTAGACTCCTTTTCCCAATTCTCTTCTCAGTATCGCCTGCTTCATAACGCTTTGCGAGTGCTGGCTCGGCATCGAGCCACACTTTGGCCTTTTCCGGAAACTTTATTCCATGAAGAGGCAGTCCGGCACCAGCGGAGTCTATCCGCTTGGTGGCTGCATCATCTCCCTTCGTCCTTTTGTCCAATTCTTCTCCTTTTCTATCTGTGAGTCCGTCCAGTAGTGGCACCGGAAGTGGTTCTACATCCACGATGCTAAGCTGGACGGTCGGCAATATGGGCTCGCCCCCTTCGACTCCAAGCAGGAGATCATCCAAAAAAAATCGTGGAAGAACCACATCTTGGAGGGTGAAACTGCGGAGGTGGAGAGGCTCTACCAGCGGGTGGAGGCTCTTCAGTTGGTGCCGGTCAAGGAGGTCAACGGTGTCGACATCATCCGTACCTTCCTCAAGCGTCGGGTGCAGCCGTTGCAGGCAAGGGCGCACCCGATGTTCCTCTACGCCATCCCCAGCGACCCGACGAGGGTTTCATCCGAAGAGTTATCTTCGGGTGACCTTGATAGGGCCCTTCACCCCTTGCTAAAGTTCAAGGCCGATGAGGACCTTCCAGGGAAGTCATTGACTCCCCCTCTTAGCGCCGATAAAGGAGTTCCTCAGGTGATACATGTTCGGGCGCGTAGCGCGTTTTGCGAGTGTTTGCTTTTTACTGTAGTTGCTGATGTACTTTCTCTTTTCCTTTTGCTTTGCAGCGCCTGCAGGTCACGGGGTCCATGCCTCCTCTGCCTGAGAAATTTAGGGAGGCGCTGGACAACGAGGAAGTGGACTCCGAATCTGAGCTTCCTTCAGCTCAGTCGCCTACTGCGGATGCTCCAGAGGAGAGTGAAGGGCAAACCCGAAAGCGCTCGCGGAGCGAATCTTCGGATGCTTCTACACCGCCAACTCCGAGGGGTCCATCCTTCCTCGAGCGTCATGTAGAGGATGATGGTGCTTCTTATGCACCGTTCCCGGCTGTGCCCCTTCGGGCAATGGTGCCGCAGCCGCCAACGAAGAAGAAGAAGGAGAAGGCACCATCCGTTTTCAACTTGTTGGACATTGAATCGTAAGTTTCTTCACCTGAATTATTTACTGCTACATGTAGGTTGTTGTTTGATCAAGTTTTTCTTGCAGCCACTCCTCGGAGGGTTCTCTTAGTGAGGGCACTCAAGAGGTCATAGGGGAGTCGAAGATGAAAACTCCTCCCCCTCAGGTGGTGGCCAACTCTGAGGATGATGAGCCGAACCTCTCCAAGTGGGAGGCTCGGGTAGTTGTTACTCAGAAGAATGCACGCGGAACTTCGGAGTCCCCGCCTGAACACGTAAGTAGTTTGCAATTTTATCTTGTGGGGGGAGCCCCCGAGCCCTTTTTCGGATGACCTATTGGTCAATTTTTCTCTTGCAGGCATAGCCCCCGAGCCCTTTCTGATGATTCTTTTTTGTAACCCTTTGTGTAGGGTTCGCAGCATAGAAAACAAATTTTTTCCTATGATGGGAACAACTATGTACCAAGATCTATCTACTAGATACTAGCAACGGGTGGATATACATCCATAGAATACATACCCTCGAAGACCGAATAGCGTTAACGAGGTTGTACTGGTGGATGATGTAGTTGAACGCTTGCCGATCTCAAGATCGAGAAGAAGTCCATCCGGTCCAGCAGGTCCAACACCATCCAGTCTAGCACCACAAAGCAGTGGTGCATCCGTGATCGCACACACGTCCGGGTACCCCGACAACCTCCACGCCCTCGCTCCAGCGAAGCAGCGGAAGCAACAAACCCTTCCAGAAAAAGCCACCGGGAACATGTATCTCGCTGATCCGAGACCATGGGGAAATTCTAAAGGGGGGGAGAGAGATCCTTCACGAGGAGGTGTGGTTTGATAAGAGAGGGAGGCCTTTTATAGGGAGAGGGGGAGGACCCAAGGAGCATGGCGCCCAACCCATGGTGGCTGCCCCCATGGTGACTCCTTGATGGCGCCAGAGAACTTGACGGTGGTGGAGCACTTCGTTGGAAACCCCAAGAGCAAGGTGTGGCATCCCGCAAAACCACCACTAGAAAATCGCGTTGAATTTGTGCATTGCATCGTCATCATCATGTGTTGTTTGTCTAAAACTATTTTCGCAAAGCCTGTTTTGTTTACTAAAACGCCCCGTCTTTTATTCAAACGCCCAAAATCCGGGTTGCCGGAATATTTTGTTTTGTCTGATATTGGTTTGCAAAGGCCTTGTTTGAAATAAATAAAAATATTTATTTATTATAGTGGGGGCAGTCGAACGGGCCGATTCGACCCGAACGACCACCCCCAGTCCAAACAATTGGTCCACCTGAACACCCCAACAAATCCTACAACTACCAACCTATCTACCCACCCCTCTGGCCACCTCACCCGGACCAATCCGTGACCGACACGTCACCCCTCCCTTCCCTCTAACCAACCCCAACCCGCCGCATCAGCCTGGCCACCTCCTCTCTCACCCCTCTCTCTCTCCTCTCTCAACCTGCCTCCGACCCACCACACGCACACACCCAACACACAGCCAGCCCCACCGCCCCCGTCTGACCCGCCTGCCCCCTGCCTACCCTGGGTCCCACCGCCCCTGGACGACCCCAGTCCCACGCGCCAATCCCACCCACCCGACACGCTCGCTCTCTCCCCTGGCCCTCTTCTTCCCCCGCGTCGGGCCCTCCCTCACCGGCGACCGCCTCCGCCTCCTCTCCCCACCTCGCCGTACCTTATCTCCCCACCTCGCCTCTCCACCAACCTCGCCGCCTGCAGGCCCGCCTCCTCCGCCCTCCGACGTCCGGCCGCGCCGCCCCTCACCTCCGCATCCCCGAGCACCGCAGCGCGCTGCCCTCCCTCTCCCCGTGGCTCCTCTCTCTGGCAGCCCTCGCCCCGCGCACCCTCCCTACCTACTCGGCGCCGCGCCGGAGTTCCCCGCCTCGAGCATCCCCGTCAGCGCCCGCCACTGTCGCTGGCGAGCCGCCTCGCTTCCGCGCTCGTCCCGCCGGTCGCCTCGCGCCCAGCGCCAGCGCGGTCTCCTTCTCCCGGCCTCCGTCGCGCGCCGCCTGGAGCCTCGGCCGACCGCCCCAGCACGCCGCCGTCGCCGTGGCGCGCTTCTTCGCTCGGCGACCCCTCGTCGCCGAGACGCCTGCTGCCTCGCCCTCGCTATCGCGTGCGCCGCCGCCACCTGCTCTGGCCGCTCGGCTCCGAGGCCGCGCCCTGCGAGCAGCGCTGGTCCCGCCTCCTCCTGGAGCCGTGTGCCTCCCTGGATACACCAAGGAGGTTGGTTGGGCTGCGCAATCGTGTCTCAGGCACAAGTTTTGGCCGATGTCGTCTGTTGGTTGTTGACACCTGGAGCGTCCGATGCCTTTGTCGAGGCAAGGACAAAGAGGACCTAAGAGCCCTGACAAGATCTTCGGCACGCGGGTTCGGAACGCCAAGATCTTCTCGGGACATCGAGTTCGCCATCACGGATGACAAGCACGCCTTCATGGAACCGCAGACACGGAAACCGCAAGACCTTCTTCTCGGATACTGCAAGTACGCCCTCCCAAAACGCCAAGGTCCCCGCAAGAGACGACAAGACCGACAACATGAACCGAAGACCACGGAACGCCAAGATCTACCCCGTTACCGAGAACGATCCCGGAGTCCGAGAACGCACCCGTCGAACCCTGGACCCTGAGACCAACCCCGGACCCGGAACCCCGGAACCCCAAGATCTGCCGAACCCTAATGTGTGCCCCTTTCTCGAGCCCTATTTTATAAATGTAATAACAAATTGTTGCATATTGAATTGTCATACTTGCAAGCATCTTGTCATGTGGTTTGGGGGCCTTCCGCCGATTCACCTAATAACTAAATATGGAGCCCATATGCGGGCAAATCTAGCCTTATATTGGCCTCATTTAAATTTGTGTAGCGAACCGATGTTGCAATCTTGCCTTGTTAAACCACATTTAAAATGCGGGGTATCTAAACAACTAGAACCATATATATAAATGTCGGGACCCCCGGTTCCACTTAATATGACATAATTGCATCGCATCTTTTGCCATGCCATACATCATACGTGCATCATGCCGATCTTCTGCCGTTGTATTAAATAGTGCATCCGGTGTTTATCCTAGTGTTTTGCTTCTTCGCGGATAAGGCCGTTGAGTTGATGTGAGCTTCGCCCCGATCTTCGGATGAACCTTCGACAATGTTTTCAGGCGAGCATCTCCCCCTTTCTTCCTATCTTACTTTTCTAGTATTTATTCCCTCCGGTTGATCTTTGCTATCCGTGTTGTGATGCTCTAGTTTCGTACCCGTGATATCCCTTGCAGCCATATATAGCCCTGGACACATCCTTTTGCCTATTGTTTGGTAGATAGCTGGACCCGCGTGTCGTAGTCGCTTGCTCAAGTGTTTCGCTTGTCGTCAAGTACCACCACTGTTGGAGGATTGCCGCATGTTGATGTTGGAGATGATCATGGTTTTACTTATTGTTCACTTTAATTCCTGTTTAACAACTAAAATTGAATTAAGCAGAGGCATCGGTGGGTGATAGGTAATATTTGGTTTCCAACCGCCCACTTGTGTCCCGTAGGACCCGAGTTCTTGACACCTGTTCCGAGATCGAGCGCGCTAACCACAGGTGGGGAGATATGGGCCCCCCATTGATTATTACCTGATTTCAAAGTATTGTACTGGGGGCCACATCTAGTTTGAGGATTTATTTACTATCCTATACCTATGCCATGCTTTACTGCTTTATTTACGATTGTGTGAGGAGCACGTGCATCGCTTAGGAAGCGGAGTGTTTGCCATCGACAGCCCCCGATTGGGGACTGTTGTTACAGCCATTGTCGCAAACCCTAAGTCCGTCTCGAGACCGGCCGACTTTGTTGCGGTGTACTTAGTGGGGTGGCCCTGCATTTGCTTTGGGTCCAGGAACGCCGTGACTTAGTCCCCGCCACATACCGATGGGTGTATGTTAACCGATCCGCAAAAGGGTCAAGTGCCTGTGGATACTTTGGTGCACCCCTGCAGGGTTAAATCTTTTCGAGAAGCCGTGTCCGCGGTTATGGACGACTTGGAGCACAGTGCTTGATCATAGACAACTATAACTAAAGTTTACTGTTATAAACTGCCTTGTATCCGATTTGACTAGTAATCAGCTTCACTACAACGAAATGGCTAAGTAAAAGTACCAACAACTGCTGGGTTTTGGGTGTCTCATGTTAATTGTATCTGACTAGTAAGTGTTGCCACTATAACGGAATGATTAACTAAAAATGCCCACTGCTTACTTTATCAGGACGATTATCCAAACCTGACTAGTAATTGCTGCAACGATAACTGAATAAGTAAAACTGCCAACTGTGTGAGTTCCTCGGTTGACTTCCTCGAAGGTCTCGAGGGGGAAACGCCAGGACGGGTTTGTTTGATGATAGTATCAGGTTGGATACGAATAGGTCTTTCACACCCCTCTCTGATAGCCGCCAGTTGTATCGAGTCTCTATAGGTCGTTTAGTGCTTGCTGCCGCTGCCGCTTCAGTCCACCATACCTATGTAGGCGAGGACCGCCGAATTCTAGCCTCGCCGTAATCGCCTCGATCGACGCCCTTCTTTTCTTTTGCCCTTTGTCGGCACCCTTTTGTTTAAGCAGGTTTTGAGATCGACGTTAGCAGGGTTACCCTTCCGCTTGGGCAGGGTTATGGACGCCATTGGTTATTCTTCGTGGCTCTTAGCCCCATTTGCATCTTGTCCGTAGTCGGACGCTCCATCGCTTTCGAGGTGATTTGGATCTTTGTACATTATATTCGTATTCTTGACTCTTTGAGTCATTGTTGTATATATATCTGTTACGGGTCCCATCGAGGACTGTTGTGTAATGTTATTACTTCGTTTTCCACCCGCACGAAAGTGCCTGGTGGGCACCTTTGAATCGTTTCTATGCGGGTTTGGCGAGTTTCGCTAAAACTTGCATAGGGCCGATTCTGAGGGTGTTACACAAGGTGTGATGAGCACAAACAGCAAGTCTTCCCTCAGTAGAGAATGAGGTTATCGAACCAGAAGGAGGAAGGAAACATCACACAGGTGTTGCAAGCAACGCGGAGACCTGCACAGCATAAACTCAAGACTTTTCCCAAACGAATCAGTGAGGTTGTCAAGCTCACCGGTTTGCTGTAACAAAGGATTAAATGTATGGTGTGGAAGGTAATGGTTTGCAGCAAGTAAACAGGTAACAGTGAAAGATGTATCAATGGTAAAGATTGGACCGAGGTCCATAGTTCACTAGATGTGCTCTCCTTAGATAAACAACATGGCATGAAAGGTAAACAAATTACAGCGAGGCAATTGACAGGAACTGAGCAAGGCATAACAATGCAATTACTAGCCTGGGGTGGGTCTGCCCCCCCTAGCTGGCCCCTCCGGCTCTCCTCTAGACTTCTTGTTCCCCATGGAAAGTAATTGACTTTGTCCTTTGTCCCGTACAATTCCAAGAATATTTCTTTACTAACTTTTCTGAAACCAAAAACAGCAGAAAACAGGCATCTGGCACTGTTGCAACTTGTTAATAGGTTAGTACCAAAAAACATGTAAAAAGCACCTCAAAGTGTGGACAAGTAAATCAAAGTAGATACAAAACAAGCATGGAGCATAAAAAAATATAGATACATTTCCAACGTGTCAGCATCCCCAAGCTTAACTACTGCTCGTCCTCGAGTAGGTAAGTGATAAACTATAATAATTTTTGAGGTGACATGCACCCTCACAATAAAGATCCAACCATTTGAAAGCATTGAAAGCTGGGATCAAAGAACTCTAAACATGTGCATGAAAGATGGAGTTCTGACAATAGGACATAGTAACTATGCATGCAACATGGCAAGCTACAAACAAAGATCATGAATAACATGCATTGAAAAACGTTTGTTTGTTTCACATGAAGAAAACATAGCATAATGGAAATCAGCTTGTCCTTCATAGAGTAGCAATATAATGCATAGGACACCTACAAAGTTCACAAGGGTGACTAGAAACAAGTAGCACAAGAACAAGTAATATCACAATATGCATCAATTAATAAGCTTTGGAACACTGCACACAGAATGACAACTATGCTCTCTTAATGGTGCCTAAAGGTAGAAGGTGGAGACTCAATAATGGTGGAAGAAAGGCTTTTTTGTAAAGCAAGCAGTGATTACAAGTTTGAAAAGGAGCTTCCAAAATTATGGTACTTGTTAGCTTTTAGACCTCATTGCCCCTATCATAAGCATCTTGAAGTGGTTAAGGTTAAAGTGGCAAAGCTGGAGTATATGCTTGACGAAGTATAAGTTGGCAATCTCATGCCCCTTGAATACGAGGGCCACACCTCATGCATACTCAACTTTGGGTCTAGGTAAGTTCTTGTCACTATAAGTATTTGCATATCATTGAGAACCGCCAACGGGGTACCCCTTGCACATGGTACATGAGCTTTCCCATAACCAAAATGACAAGGCAAGCCGACAATGAGCATCTCAGCAATTCTTCTTATGTACCATGGGAATATGGTGCTTTTCTCTCTTTCCTCTTTTCTCAATGTGTCTCTTTTTTATAAGAAGAATGCTTCATAGATGTCACTATGGTGATGCTGCAAGTTTCCACCATGATTAGGCATGGCTTAGGCTAGCGGCCCAGGCGTTTCTCTAACACAGGATACAAACTCTATGGACTTACAAGTCCCCTCTTTATTTCACACCGGTGACATCCATAGACAAAAGAACATGATATCAACTGAGTACAACAAGGTACAAGTGCAATATTGAAAACGTTCCCCGTGACAGCACGGTTTTGCTAATTCCAACTTATAAGTGCAAGCATATACAACAAAGTTGTCACAATGGTTCAAGTTTATTAGGGGCAAAGAATAAAGTGTGCCATCAAGTTCGTAAGGGCTTTATGTTGGAATTATGCCCTAGAGCCAATAATAAAGATGTTATTATTATAATTCTTGTTCATGATAAAGTTTATATTCCATGCTAGAATTGTATTAAGCGGAAACATTAATACTTGTGTGGTTTGTGAACAACACCGTGTCCCTGGTACGCCTCTAAGGACTAGCTCATTGATCAATGATGGTTAAGGTTCCTAACCATAGACATGAGTTGTCAATTGATAATGAGATCATTTCATTGGAGAATGATATGATGGACAGACCCAAACTAAGCGAAGCAATTAGATCGTATCATCGTGTTCATCTTTGCGAAGCTTTTCCTATGTCAAATATTGTATTCCTTGGACCATGAGATAATACAACTCCCTGGTATCGGAAGAAAGCTTTGAGGTCATCAAACGTCATCCTATGAGAGGGTGATCATAAAGGTGTCTCTCAGGTGATCGGAAAGTATCTGTTGGGTTGTATGTATCGAGATGGGATTTGTCCCTCCCAAGTCGGAGAGATATACTTCGGGCCCACTCGGTAATCGATATCAACACCGCTTGCAAGCATGTGGTTAAGGAGTTAATCACAAAGTGATATCGGATTACGGAACGAGTAAATAGCGTGCTGTTAACTATATTGAACTAGGTATTACGGTACCGACGATCTAATCTCGGGCAAGTAAAATATCGCGAGACGAAGGGAATATATATATGGGATTAATTGAATCCTGGCATCATGGTTCATCCGATATGATCAGCGATGGATGTGTGGGAGTCAATATGCCCTGCACTTACCGTTGATTATTGATAGAAGATCATGTCTGCATATTCTCGAACCCGCAGGGTCACACACTTAACGTGTCTCGACGCTAGGATAGATTGGATAATTGGTTTATGAATTTTTGTTCGGAGTCTCGGATGGGATCCGGTACATCACGAGAGGTTCCGTAATGGTCCGGAGAATAAGATTCATATAAGGCAGTGCAGTTTTTGGAGTTTGGAATTGTTCCGGGTTAATCGGTATTATACCGGAAGCTTCTAGAACCTTCCGGAAGGGGACCAACGTGGCCCCACCTTCCAGGAGGGGGCATGGGCCTATGAGGGAGTGTCCTGGCCGCTTTGGGCCAGGGGCACAAGGCCCCATAGGGCCCAGCCGATCCTAGAGAGTTTAAATCGTTTAAACTAGAGATAGGGTTTCTAGAAGAGGGGAGAGTCCATGCCCCCCACTCCTTATCCTTTGGGCTTGGGGGAGGGGCTAGGGCTGCGCCCCCCTCTATATAAAGAGGGGTGGGGGCGCACCAACCCCCTACACCTCTCCTCCAAACCCTATCCGCCTTGCTAGCTTTCCTCACTCCCTCCCGACTGTTTGTAGGCGAAGCCCTGCTGTAGAAATTCTCCACCATATACACCACGCCGTCGTGTAGTAGATCCAATCTATCTCTCCACCATACTTTATGGTCCGAGGAAGGAGGAGACGTCGAGGTGCTGCACGTGTGCATCTCACGGAGGCACCGCCACTTGTGGTGCTAGATCGGATCGGATCGCGAGGAGGAGAAGCGAGTACGACTACATCACCCACGTTCCGACGAACGTTCCGCTGTGCGAATCTTCAAGGGTATGAAGATCTAATCCAATCTCTCTCGTTGATTGCATCTCCTAGATTAGATCTTGGCTTTCCCTCTGTTCGCATCCGTAGAAAATTTTGATTTACTATGCCACGAAACCCTTTAGTGGTATCAGAGCTAGATCTATGCGTAGATGTGTTTCACGAGTAGAACGCAACATGGTTGTTGCGGGCGTCGATGTTTTCTGTTGCAAGCCTCTTGTTTGTGTTCTTCTTATGACGCGGGATAGTGAGATTGAAGCGGTCCAGGCCAACCTTACGCGACGCCGTCATGAGACCGCTCCGCACTTGACGGCTTGTTCCACACATGCGGCCGGTGGATGCCGCTTTCTCACTCTAGTTGTCATGGGATTAACACCGGAGTTTGGCAACCATAATATCACCGTTGTGGCTTTCCGTAGGTAAGAATCATTCTTAGCATCTACTCCCATAAGCCACGTAAAACATGCAACAACAAAGTAGAGGCGTCTAACTTGTTTTTGCAGGGAGTGTTTTCTGTGATATGGTATGGCCCAAGATGTGATGTGTATATTGTATGCGATGATCATGTTTTGTAATGTTTCACGACTTGCATGTCGATGAGTACACAACCGACAGGAGCCATATGGTTGTCTTTATAATTGTGTATGACCTGTGTGTCAACTTCTTATACGCCATGTAATAGCTTTACTTTATCGCTAAGTAGTTAGCAATAGCTGTAGTTGCTATTCGTGGTGAAGGCAATCATGGTGGAGTGATGGAGATCATGCCGGCACGCACAAGATGGAGATCATTGCGCGAGGATTGGCTATACCATGTCACATAAAGTTATATGCATCTGATGTTTATCCTTTTATGTATCTTATTATGCTTAGATCGCGACGGTAGCATTATAAGATGATTCCTCACTTAAAGATCAAGATAAAACTGTGTTCTCCCCAAGTATGCACTGTTGCGAAAGTTCGTCGTGCCCAAGCATCACGTGATGATCGGGTGCTATAGACTATACGCTCACATACAACGGGTGCAAGCCAGTTTTTGCACACGCGGAAATACTTGGGTTTGACTTGACGAGCCTAGCATGTATGCATGGCCTCGAACACAAGAACCGAAAGGTTAAGCATGATTCATATGAATGATATGATCGACACTTTGTTGTCCACCATTGAAACCACATATCTTCTCGTGATGATCGGATTAGGTGTGGTGAATTTGGATCGTGTTCACTAAACAACTTGAGGGATGTTGAATTTAGTGGGAGTTCATCTAGTAATTTGATTAAGTTGAACTATTTATCATGAACATAGTCTAAATTGTACTTGCAAATCTTGTAGATCACATGGCCAAATCCAACTTCAACTTCAAAGTTTTGCTGAGAAGGAAAAGCTTAGAAACAATGGGTCTAACTTCACCAATTGGTTCCGCAATCTAAGAATCATTCTATCTGGCGGACAAAGGACTATGTCCTTGGTAAAGCGTTAGGTGACCCCCTGCATCGCACCGATGAGGAAGCTGTCTATCAGTCGCGCAAAGATGATTATGGTGTGATTAAGAGCACCATGTTGTTTGCTATGGAACCGGAGCTTCAAAATCGTTTTGAAGAGTATCTCGGGCCCTTCGAGATTCTCGAGGAGCTGAAAACCATGTTTTACTCAGCCCGTTCTGAGAGATATGAGATCTCCGAGAAGTTCTTTAACTGCAAGATGGAGGAAGGGAGTTCCGTTAGTGAGCACGCCATAAAGATGTCGGGCTACACTCAACGCCTTGAGCAACTGGAATGCACGATTCTAGAGGAGCTCAAGATTGACAGGGTTCTGCAATCACTCCTCCCAGCTACAAAAGTTTTGTAGTGACTCATAATCAGATTGGCTCCACCGACACGATCATCGAGCTCTTCGCAAAGTCAAGGCTGCGGAGGTGGACATCAAGAAGCATAATCATGTGTTGATGGTCAACAAGCCCTCATTTAAGAAAGGTAAGGAGCAAAGAAGCCCTTCAAGAAGGCGGCGCGTAAGCGAATGCTCTGGTGAGAAGAAGCTCAAGTCTGGTCCTAAGCCGGACACCGAGTGCTTCTACCGCAAGGACAAGGGTCACCGAAGCGCAATCGTCAAGTACTTAGGACAAGAAGGCTGGCACCATCAAAAGTATATTTGATATACATGTTATTGATGTTTTCCTTACTAGCCCTCATTGTAGTGCCAGGTATTTGATACCGTTGCTAATATTTGTAACTCTAAACAGAGCTACGGAATAGACGGCTTGCGAGGGATGAGGTGACGATGCGCTGGCAACGGATCAAGAGTTGATGTGATGGCCGTCGGACGCCTCCTTAGTTTTACCTTCAGGGTTAGTTTTAAACCTTAATAAGTGTTATTATGTGCCTGCGTTGAGCATGAACATTATTTCTGGATCGTGTTTATTGCAAGACGGTTATTCATTTAAATCGGAGAATAATGGTTGTTCTATTTATATGAGTAACATCTTTTATGGTCATGCACCTCTTGTGAATGGTTTATTTCTTCTAAATCTCGAAGGGATGAAACACACATCCATAACATTGAGGCTAAGAGATGCAAAGTAGATAGTGATAGTACTACTTATTTGTGGCAATCGCTGCTCAGGTCATATTGGTGTAAAGCGCATGAAGAAACTCCATTCGATGGAATTTTGGAGTCTCTTGATTTTGAATCATTTGACACATGCGAACCATGCCTCATGGGCGAGATGATCAAAACCACTTCTGGTATGATGGAGCGAGCAACGGACTTGTTGGAAATCATACATACCGATGTATGCGGACCGATGAGTGTTTCGACGCGCGGTGGATATCGCTATTTCCTCACTTTTACCGATGACTTAAGTAGATATGGGTATATCTATTTAATGAAACATAAATCTGAAACATTTGAAAAGTTCAAGGAATTTCAGAATGAAGTGGAGAACCATCGTAACAGAAAGATTAAGTTTCTACGATCCGATCGTGGAGGTGAATATTTGAGTTATGATTTTCTCACGCATCTTAAAGCAAGTGGAATCGTTTCACAACTCACGCCACCCGGAACACCACAGCGCAATGGTGTGTCTGAACGCCGGAATCGAACCCTATTAGATATGGTCCGATCAATGATGTCTCTTACTGATTTGCCGTTATCATTTTGGGGTTATGCATTAGAAACCGCTGCATTCACTTTAAATAGGGCTCCATCTAAATCCGTTGAGACGACACCGTATGAACTGTGGTTTGGTGCTAAACCTAAGTTGTCGTTTCTTAAAGTTTGGGGATGCGAAGCTTACGTCAAGAAGTTGATGCCGGACAAGCTCGAACCCAAAGCGGAGAAATGCGTCTTCATAGGATACCCTAAGGAAACTATTGGGTATACCTTCTATCACTAACAAGGCAAAGTGTTTGTCGAAGAACGGTTCCTTTCTTGAGAAGGAGTTTCTCTCGAAAGAAGTGAGTGGGAGGAAAGTAGAGCTAGACGAGGTTATTGAACCTTCTCTTGAATTGGAGAGTAGCGCAAGACTGAAATTGTTCCAAAGGTCACCAACAATAGAGGAAGCTAATGACAAGGATCATGAAGCTTTGACGATGCTCACATCTTGAACGTCGCAGTCGACAAGGTCGCGTGCCTCCCGAGTGGTAATGGCAACTGTCTTGACTGTCTTGTTAGTAGAAGACGGTGAACCTACGAACTATGAGGAAGCGATGATGAGCCCAGACTCGAGAAATGGTGGAAGCCATGAACCAATTGGGATCCATGAGCGAAAACCAAGTATGGACTTTGGTGGACCTCCTAGCGAAGAAAGGCCGTTGAGTGCAAATGGATCTTCAAGAAGAAAACGACGGATGGTAATGTTACTGTCTATAAAGCACGGCTTGTCGCGAAAGGTTTTCGACAAGTTCAAGGTGTTGACTACGATGAGACTTTCTCTCCAGTAGCGATGTTTAAGTCCATTCGGATTTTATTAGAAATTGCTGCGTTTCATGATTATGAAATATGGCGATGGATGTCAAGATCGCTTTCCTCAATGGCAACATTGATGAAGAGTTGTATATGATGCAACCCAAGGTTTTGTCAATCCTAAGGATGCCGATAAAGTATGCAAACTTCAGCGTTCCATTTATGGACTGAAGCAAGCATCTCGGAGTTGGAACCTTCGTTTTGATCAAGTGATCAAGAGCTTTGGATTTGTTCCAAATTGCTACGAAGCTTGTATCTACAAGAAAGTGAGTGGGAGCTCGGTGACGTTTCTGGTACTATATGTGGATGACATATTGATTATTGGAAATGACATCAACATGCTTAACGATGTGAAGAGTTATTTGAACAAGTGTTTTTCAATGAAAGACCTAGGTGAAGCTACTTATATATTGGGCATCAAAATCTATAGAGATAGACAAAGACGCCTGATAGCTTTAAGCCAGAGTACATACCTAGACAAAGTTCTGAAAAGGTTCAGAATGGATAAGGCAAAGAAAGGTTCAGTGCCTATGTTGTCAGGTAAGATATTGAGCAAGGCTCAGTGTCCAGCTACGGTAAATGATAGGGAAGCTATGAGCAAAGTGCCTTATGCCTCGGCCATAGGTTCTATCATGTATGCCATGCTGTGTACTAGACCGGATGTGTCCAATGCTCTTAGTTGACGAGCAGATATCAAAGTGATCCAGGAGTGGAACACTGGACAGCCGTGAAGAACATCCTAAAGTACCTAAATAGGACTAAAGAAATGTTCTTAGTCTATGGCGGTGATGAACAGCTTGTCGTAAAAGGTTACGTCGACGCTAGTTTTGACACCGACAAGGATGATTCTAAATCTCAGACAGGATACGTGTATATTTTGAATGGAGGAGCTGTGAGCTGGAGAAGCTGCAAGCAAAGCGTGATCGCGGGATCTACAGTAGAAGCGGAATACATGGCTGCTACAGAAGCGTCAAGTGAAGGAGTTTGGATCCGAAACTTCATCACTGAGCTTGGCGTGGTTCCAAGTGCATTGGACCCATTGGAGATATTGTGTGACAACACTAGCGCCATAGCACTCGCTAAGGAACCAAGATATCATCCAAAGACCAAGCATATCAACCGCAAGTTTCATATAATTCGAGATTATATAGCAGATGGAGATCTGAAGATTAGCAAAGTACATACAGATCTGAATGTCGTAGATCCATTGACTAAACCTCTTCCACGTGTAAAACATGATCAGCACCTTAGTTCCATGGGTGTGAGATTGTTGCCAAATGTAAAATAGATTATTGGCTCTAGTGCAAGTGGGAGACTGTTGGAATTATTCCCTAGAGGCAATAATAAAGATGTTATTATTATAATTCTTGTTCATGATAAAGTTTATATTCCATGCTAGAATTGTATTAAGCGGAAACTTTAATACTTGTGTGGTTTGTGAACAACACCGTGTCCCTAGTATGCCTCTATGGACTATCTCATTGATTAATGATGGTTAAGGTTTCCTAACCATAGACATGAGTTGTCGATTAATAATGAGATCATATCATTGGGAGAATGATATGATGGACAGACCCAAACTAAGAGGAGCAATTAGATCGTGTCATCGTGTTCATCTTTGCGAAGCTTTTCTTATGTCAAATATTGTATTCCTTAGACCATGAGATAATACAACTCCCTGGTATCGGAAGAAAGCTTTGAGGTCATCAAACATCATCCTATGAGAGGGTGATCATAAAGGTGTCTCTCAGTGATCGAAAGTACCATTGGGTTGTATGTATCGAGATGGGATTTGTCCCTCCCAAGTCGGAGAGAGATATACTTGGGCCCACTCGAATCGATATCAACACCGCTTGCAAGCATGTGGTTAAGGAGTTAATCACAAAGTGATATCGGATTACGGAACAGTAAAGTACTTGTTGTGAACGAGATTGAACTAGGTATGACATCGACGATCAAATCTCGGCAAGTAAAATATCGCGAGACGAAGGGAACATATATATGGGATTGATTGAATCCTGGCATCGTGGTTCATCCGATATGATCATCGATGAATGTGTGGAGTCAATATGGGTGCCTGCACCCGTTGATTATTGATAGAAGATCATGTCTGCATATTCTCGAACCCGCAGGGTCACACACTTAACGTGTCTCGACGCTAGGATAGATTGGATAATTGGTTTATAAATTTTTGTTCGGAGTCTCGTATGGGATCCGGGACATCACGAGAGGTTCCGGAATGGTCCGGAGAATAAGATTCATATAAGGCAGTGCAGTTTTTGGAGTTCGGAATTGTTCCGGGTTAATCGGTATTGTACTGGAAGCTTCTAGAACCTTTCGGAAGGGGACCAACGTGGCCCCACCTTCCGGGAGGGGGCATGGGCCTATGAGGGAGTGTCCTGGCCGCTTTGTGCCAGGGGCACAAGGCCCCATAGGGCCCAGCCGATCCTAGAGAGTTTAAATCGTTTAAACTAGAGATAGGGTTTCTAGAAGAGGGGAGAGTCCATGCCCCCCACTCCTTATCCTTTGGGCTTGGGGGAGGGGCTAGGGCTGCGCCCCCCCTATATATAAAGAGGGGTGGGGGCGCACCAACCCCCTACACCTCTCCTCAAACCCTAGCCGCCTTGCTAGCTTTCCTCTCTCCCTCCCGACTGTTTGTAGGCGAAGCCCTGCTGCAGAAATTCTCCACCATATACACCACGCCGTCGTGTTGTAGATCCAATCTATCTCTCCACCATACTTGCTGGTCCGAGGAAGGAGGAGACGTCGAGGTGCTGCACGCAGCATCTCACGGAGGCACCGCCACTTGTGGTGCTAGATCGGATCGGATCGCGAGGAGGAGAAGCGACTACGACTACATCACCCACGTTCGATTTAACGCTCATGTGCGAATCTTCAAGGGTATGAAGATCTAATCCAATCTCTCTCGTTGATTGCATCTCCTAGATTAGATCTTGGCTTTCCCTCTGTTCGCATCCGTAGAAAATTTTGATTTACTATGCCGCGAAACCCTTCACTTTAATCACTAAGTTTTCACATAACAAAATAGTTTTTAATTGGAAGATAGTTGAAAACAAGAATATACTTTGGAATGGTGTAACACACCATGCATAGGAGTTTATAGTGGATACTTTGGAATAACTTGGTTTCTTGGGAGTTGGAAGCATGAGTAGAGCTTACTCATACAAGTGGAGGCTAGCAAAAGACTGGGAGCAACCAACTAAGAGAGCAATAATGGCCATAATCATGCAATGCAACAAAGCAAACTAATCAAAGCAAAGAGTGGTAATACAAGTCAAGGACTAAATGATCATAGAGGCTAATGGTGACTTATCATAGTCATAACATGGTGTGAGCATGTGCCAAGTCAATCCAAGCAAAACATCAAAGGAGAATACCACAATACTATGCTTTTGCATGCTAAAACAACGCATAATTTCTTCAAGGCACACTAAGCAATCCCAATTGTTTGGAACAAGACATGCTACAACAATAATCACTAATCATAATGTCAAAACAACACCTAGCATGTCATGCTAAAGTCTAAGTCATAGTCAATGCAAGCTCCTCTTGCACTTCAAGCAAGAACTTACTACTCCTTTCCAAACACCAAGCAAAATTATTTGCAAAACAACACAGCGAGAACGGGGTCCAAACTACTCAAGAAAACTAAACAAAATAGGCAAATAAAATGAAAACTAAGACGCTCCAAGAACAACACAACTGTGCATGAAACAATAAAAACGAAGTGTCTAGACAGACCTGAGCTTTTTATTGATGAAGAAGGGGATGTCTTGGGCATCCCCAAGATTTTATGCTTGTACCTCTTGGATATGTCTTGGGGTGACACCATGGTGGCATCCCCAAGCTTGAGCTTTTGTCAGTTCTTCATCTCATTACATCATTCTCTCTCTACACCTGAAATTTTTCCTTCATACAAAACTTCACACAATCTTCATTAGCAACATTAGCTTATTCAAAAGATATTAGACCTCTGGCAAAGCTTTGGAACAGCAAGGCTTTTAACTAAAAACACAAGCTACTGTAGTAACTCCTTCAAAAAGCTCAATTTACCTGAAGCGAACTCAAAAAGGAATCAATAAGAAGCAAATGCAAATAATGGCAGAAATCTGTCAAAACATACCAGCAGGTAGAAATAAATTTTTTCGAACATCTTCTGTTGCTCAAATCAAAAAGTGTTGAACTAACAAAACTTAGCTAACATACTGGGGGATTTATTCGTTTTTGAGATCAGTCCGAGTTACAAAGCCTCCTCACGGTTGTTTTTTGGTGGAGGACAGAAATCTGTTTCGGGACAGCAACTCCCCAAATCTTACTTCCCTCTCATTAGAGGTCATTATTGGCACAAAAAGCAAACAAAAAGGATAAGGAGAGGTCATTACAGAAGTAATAACTTCCAAGGCTCAAGGAAACTCTTGGGTTATCTCCCAACAAGTACTTTTCTTTAACGCCTTTAAGTTAGGCTTGAAAGCTTGAGAAGATTCTCACATAAGAATTATGAATTGAAGTCAAAGAGAGCATCAAGAAGCAAATTCAAAACACATTGAAGTCTAACCCACTTAATATGCATAGGAATCTTGTACACAAATAAGTTCACAAGGAACAAAGTGACATGCATAGGAAGAGAAAACAAGAGTAACTTCAGAACTTTCAGCACAAAGAGAGGTGTTTTAGTACCATGAAAACTTTTACAACCATATTTTGCTCTCTCATAATAATTTTCAGTAGCCTCATGAATAAACTCAACAATATAACTATCATATAAAGCAGGATTTTCATGAGATACAAACACATAATTTCTATCAAGCTCAAAAATAGTGGGAGTAAAACCTTCATAGGTTTTACCCAGGGTAGATATTTCAAAAGGATCCACAGGAACATAACATTCATCCTCCTTTGGTAACCATGGGGGATAATCAAATAATATAAGAGGTAAAGAGTTACTCTCATTAGAAGGTAGGCATGGGTAGATCCATTCTTCCTCCTTTGTTCATCACTCTCCTCCTCTTTTTCATCTAATAAGCTTCTAGTTTCAACAATTTCTTCTTCCAAAGACTCCTGCAAGGCATTAGTCTCTTCCATGTGTGGAAAGCATCTGTTAAAATATTCAAGAATATATCCATTTGATTCCTTGTAATTATCAAAGCAAAATTTAAGTATCTCATAAACCTCATGTTCATAAGGTGCATCATCAGTATTTTCAAGCAAACTGGCAAGTTCAAATGCACCCTTGAAGGCAATGAATTCTTCAATTTGTTCCACATCATAAAAGTCTTAATGTCCTTTAACATAAGAGGATATGGTAACATTATCATTATACTCACATTGAAAGGGTAGGTGTTTATACCTCCTGCAGCAACAAGCTTCATCAAAGAAATAATTAACATTATAAGTAGAGCACACGTCTCTAGCAATAGTATTCAACTTATCAATTTGGTCCCATAAGTGTTTCCCTTTTTGTGACAAATGGTGTTCCTTATAATAATACTTTTGTTCTTCCGTGAACCCACCTTTCCAATAAGCACTAGTTTCAAAGAATCCATCCATTGATGGAAAGCATGACCAAGCAAGGCAATGACATACCACCAACTAGAGTAAGAACTAATTTTTTTGTGTTTTTTAATAAGGCAAGCAAACCAAACTAGAATATTTTTTTGGGTTTTTGAAAAGAGGCAAACAAAACCAAGCAAAAGAAACAAAGCAAACTAAAAACAAAGTAAAGAGAAAGGAAGTGAAGGACTCCCGTAGTGAAGACGTCCTTGGCCTCCCCGGCAACGGCGCCAGAAAACTTGTTGGTGACTCCTTGATGGCGCCAGAGAACTTGACGATGGTGGAGCACTTCATTGGAAACCCCATGATCAAGGTGTGAAGAGCACAA
The DNA here is from genome assembly GCA_030063025.1 of Avena longiglumis. NCBI lineage: Eukaryota > Viridiplantae > Streptophyta > Magnoliopsida > Poales > Poaceae > Avena > Avena longiglumis. The sequence goes on along the minus strand of CP125975.1, from coordinate 442,094,152 downwards.
CATCAAGTATTCCCTCAGTAGAGACCGAGGTTATCGAACTAGAAGGAGGAAGGAAACGTCACACAGGTGTTGCAAGCAACGCGAATACCTGCACAACACAAACTCAAGACTTTGCCCCAACAAAACAGTGATGTTGTCAAGCTCACAATTTTGCTGTAACAAAGGATTAACCGTATGCTGTGGAAGGTAATGGTTTGCAGCAAGTAAACAGGTAACAGTGGAAGATGTATCAATGGTAGAGATTGGACCGGCGTCCATAGTTCACTAGAGGTGCTCTCCTTAGATAACAACATGGCATGAAGGGTAAACAAATTACAGCGAGGCAATTGACAGGAACTGAGCAAGACATAACAATGCAATTACTAGCCAGAAAGATCCTATGAGGTTGATTGGGCAATACAACAATATACATAGACTGCCATCCAACTGCATCTATGACTAGAAGTCCACCTTCAGGTTATCATCTGAACCCCCTCCAGTATTAAGTTGCAAGCAACAGACAACTGCTTTAAGTAAAGTGTGTAAGGTAAACAGTCCACATGTTCCATGAACAAGAGACCGTTGTTTTCTCCCTAGTAGCAACAACACATCTACAACTGAAGAGATTTTTGTCACTTCCCTTGGAAACTAGAGGCATGAACCCACTATCGAGCATAAATACCCCCTCTTGGAGTCACTAGCAACTACTTGGCCAAGATAACCACTAGCAACGTAGAGCATGCAAGATCACAAACAACACAGACATGATAGAATCATAAAGATAAAACCATTAATCAAACCAACATAATAATCTCAATATCCATCGGATCCTGGCAAACACAACATGCATGATTACAAATAGATTAGATCTTGATCATGAACGGAGCTCGCAAGATCTATACATGAAAGCACAAAGGAGGAGATACAACCATCTAGCTACTACATGGACCCATAGTCCAAGGTGGAACTACTCACGAATCATACCGGAGAGAAGGCCTCCGAGATGATCTCCCCTCCGGCAGGGTGCCGGGAAGAACTTCAGATCCCCCCGATCTAGGGACGATGGTGGCGGCGGCTACAGACGGTTTCGTGGATTTCTGATCGGGTACTGAGAGTTTCTGTATCGGGCTTTTATAGGCGAAGGCGAGACGGAGGCGGCCAGGCCACCAAACCATAGCCAGCGTGGCCCACCCGCCCCGCCTCCCGGGTGGGTCCGCCCCCTGGCCCCTCTGGCTCTCCTCTGGACTTCTTGTTCCCCACGGAAAGTAATTGACTTTGACATTTGTCCCGTCCAATTCCGAGAATATTTCTTTACTAATTTTTCTGAAACCAAAAACAGCAGAAAACAGGTATCTGGCACTGTTGCAACTTGTTAATAGGTTAGTACCAGAAAACATGTAAAAAGCACCTCAAAGTGTGGACAAATAAATCAAAGTAGATACAAAACAAGCATGGAGCATCAAAAACTATAGATACATTTCCAACATATCACCCCACCTCTTCCACATTCATGTGGGTGGAGCTCCCACTCAAAATGAAAATCCTCCACTCACATAAACATGCCTCCACTCAAAAATCCACTCACATGCATTACATTTCCACCAAATTTAATGCAAGCTCTCATTTAAATAAAACTATTTTATTTATTTATTCAGAATTTTGTTAATTACTCTAATGATCAAACATCATATAAAACCCCTTATAACATTTCAATTTCACATGCAGAACCAGTTTCAGCAATTTTAAACCAAAACAGTCCGGTGTCTAGTGAAATAAATTCCTGCGCTTTCCTTTTTCTTTCTCTGGCATATCATTTGCTCCGAATGGTGTCGGTATCCCTTAAGTGTGTCACCCTATGGTTCGTGAATAATGTAGACATGATCGAGACCCCTCTCCGATCAATAATCAGTAGCCGGACCTGGAGATCCGTACTGACTCCCACATATTCAACGATGACTTCTCTGATCGTGTGAACCTTATATGCATGTAACTCAATCCCTTTGTCTCATGATATATTACATGTCCGAGCTTCGATCATCGGTATCTCCATACCTAGTTTGATCTCGTTACCTTCATGTACTCTTTTCTCGTTCCCGTGATATAACATTCTAGTGATCAAATCACTTGCTTGCAAGCTAACTAATGTGATATCACCGAGAGGGCCCAGAGTATATCTATCCATCATCGGGATGGACAAATTCCAATATTGATCCATGAGCCTCAACATGACACCTTCGTATCACTGAACCCATCTTTATAGTCACCATGTTACGGCGTGACGTTTGATGTTATCAAGATACTCTTCCGGTGTTAGTGATTGACATGATCTCATGGTCTAAGGACTAAGATTACTTTGTATGATGTTATAGCAATATAAACACAATGACTTTGATCGTAATGCTATACTTCAGAATGTTCATCACACCATTCCAATAATGTTGTGACCTTGTTATTAACAACATCCAATGTCCATGATCAGGAAACCTTTGATCATCTTGTTAATCAACGAGCTAGTTTATAAGAGAGGCATAACTAGGAACTTTCTATTTGTTTATTAAACACACATGTATTAACATTTCCGTATTAATACAATTATAGCATGCAAAATAAATATTTATCATAATTAAGGAATACGATAATAACCACTTTATTATTGCTTCTCGGGCATATTCCCTTCATTTCGTGCACAGCGCTAACCTGCTCATCCAGCAGTATCTCGCGCTGGAGGCCAGCATGCGGCAACTTCGAGGTATGCACTTTGCTCACTCTTTTTTTTACTTTGTTCGTCGCATGGGTCATGCTTGTGTTGCTTACGTGTGTCTTGATGTTTTGCAGATGAAAATAATGTGGCCCTTCAACGAATGGATGCTCTCGAAAAGAGTCTCGGTCGAGCGGAGAAGCAAGTTGTGGATGCTGTGGAGGCGAAGGCGCGCCTGCAGAAGGAGGTTGTTGATGCTGCCGAGGCTAGGGAGCGCCTACAGAGGGAGGCTTCCGATCGTGAGAAGCAGCTCGCTTATGCGGCGGCTGTCCATGAGAAGGAGGTGGCCGATAGGCTTATGGCCGTAGCCAAAGCTTTCTCTGGTAAGTTTCCGTTAACTTCTTTGCATCTTTTCGACTGAATCTTTCCTTGCTCTTATTCGAGTGTTGTTTCTTCTCTGATTCAGACGCTTCAGGCATCATGTTTGATCGTGGTGCCCTGGAGCATGGAGATGCTCTGGATGATGCCACTGCAGCGGTCGAAGATCGTTGTGGTACTGCTGCTAGCTCCCTAGCGAAGGCCAAGGAAGTTCTACGGTGCTTCTACAGGGAGGTCGTCCCTAAGGGCACTGCTCTTGAGGATGTCGACGCTCTGGCGGATGCCCTGTCAGACGATGCTCCAACAGCCTACAAGCGCAAGAAGAAGGGTATCGGCACCTCCATGGGGTTGGCGATGGCATCCGGAGCGGAGCTGGATCTGTCGCATATTACCTCCCAGATGCCGACGACTGCAGATCGCTCAGAGGTAGTGTTCGCCCTCTTTGCCTCTCGCTATAAGCTTTACAGGCCTAAACTTATTGATCTGCTGGCGAAGTATGCGGCGAAGCAGCAGGAGGAGGCCAAGAGAAGGCAGTCTGGCTCTAGTCTGGCTCTGAGGCCACTCCGGATGCTGGTGCCTAGGCTCGAGTATGGTAGTTAGGATATTTTACCCTTTGCCTTTTGTAATGTAAGATTTTGTTGATGAACAATCTCTTCTTATGCCACGAGGTGGCCTTTGATGTATATAAATTATATTTCGAGCTATCGCCAGAGATGTTTGTGATGTTCATATCCTTACTTGTTTTCCTTTAGGGTCCTTGGGGTGAGACTCCTATTGATACTTCGACTGTCCCTGAGCCACGACTATATCTGGATGATGTGTCGCAGCTTGTTTTTCTTCGCGACCCCTTCCGCAGCTTGGGGAAGGATATCCTTGGCGTTCGAGGCCACGCGGATGTGTGGAAGTCGAAAGCTGAGCGAGCCACTGCCAGAGAGGAGTTTTTGATGCGGGAGTTGCGTCAGATGAGCGAGCAACTGCAATGTGAGTCTTCGCGAGCTGTTATTTTTGTTGGATGCGCCTTGTTTGTAAGTCATCTTGTTCTTTATGTTTGGTGCAGGCGTCAATCTCGTTCCGAGGGAAGAGAAAGAGCGTGTTGCAGTTCGGATGAATTGCCTGACCCAACAGGACTTAGAGGCTGGAGGCTTCTTCTGGATGGACCATGATCGGGCCATCGTCCTTGCGACGATGCAAGATCGCATGCATCAGGTTTCTCAGGTGCTGAGGCAGTCGAGGATTTCCCTGGCGTCCACTTGGGTCGTCATGTTTCCCCCGGATGAGGCACCTTCCAACCTTTGGGGTCTGCTGGCGAAGTTTTAGGACATGGGCCACGTCAAGGAGTTGGTACGGCGTCAACTAGTCGCTAGGGTGATGGCCTCTCTTTCACTTGTTCGGCTGCATCGCCGTGATGTTGATCTCGTGGCGGTGGCGGCTGGGCCGCCCCTTCGACCAGATGGTAGTCTTTGGGATATGCGCCCGCATTATGCGGCTGTGAGGCAGTATGCCGAAGAGATAGTAGACTTGTTCGAGCATCGGGCAAGTGTGATACTCCAGAATAGGTAGGTCTTGTAGAGAAAATAAATTGATGTAAAATTTGTATGTATTCGAGTGGGATTGTTGTGCCCTTTGTAAAGTTTATTTGTATTGGCACATTGTGCTTTGTTATGTGCATGTCCTTTTCGTTAGCCTGACATGGTCAGCTACTCAGGTTGTATGCATTGTTCTCAGTCGACGGAGTCGTCAGGTGGAGGCATAGCCCCCGAGGTATTATGGCAAAAATTAATGCAAAGAAAAAGAAATTTCGGCCAATAGACTTAGATTTTATTCATAGCGTAATCGAAGAGGTACATTTGATACATTGGAAACGTATCTATAATTTTTGATGCTCCATGCTTGTTTTGTATCTACTTTGCTTTACTTGTCCACACTTTGAGGTGCTTTTTACATGTTTTCTGGTACTAACCTATTAACAAGTTGCAACAGTGCCAGATGCATGTTTCCTGCTGTTTTTGGTTTCAGAAAAGTTAGTAAAGAAATATTCTTGGAATTGGACAGGACAAAGGACAAAGTCAATTACTTTCCATGGGGAACAAGAAGTCCAGAGGAGAGCCGGAGGGGCCAGCCAGGGGGCCAGACCCACCCCAGGCGCGAGGCAGGTGGACCCGCTGTCGTGGTGGTGGCACAGCAGATGCCATGGGTAGGCTAAAGTACGGGGCCAATGGATGCTAGTGGGATCTGGGGAGGGAAGATGCAACTATCTTTACACTCAAGCTGCCAAAGTGATGAACTTTATTTCTCTCTTGATGGGTTACAAGTGCTCCTTGAGCTGTTTACAGGGGGACAATGTGAATCTCCCCAGCCTAACGGTGCTCAAAGAATCCTCTCCTCCCTCAGGGTCCAAACCTCCCCTTATAAAGGGGTGCCTTGGGTGCCCTTAGGGCTGACGAGGCAAGCATATTCGTGGAATATGCTCGTCCTAAAATAGTAGTTCGGCGGCCTCCTTTCCCTGTCGCCCTTCTAATGACGGCAAGGCTCCAGTGGCCCCCTCCTGCATGCCTCGGGCTCCAGGACTGTCACCTCCGTGACCTCCTTCGCCCCTCCGACAAGCGCATCCTTGTCTCTTGTGCTTGGCCCTGTTCTGATTCCTTCTAGCCTACAGCTATAGTTTGACCCTGGGCTTCTCCTTCTCCTGCAAGCTTCGTATCACTCGGCCTTACCTTGTATTACTCGGCTTGTTCCTCACCTGCATGAAGATCGTTTGGGTAACCCGGCCGATTCTCTCATTAACTCGGCCGGGTAACCACTTGATACCTATACATGGGCTTCTTGCCTCCGTTCATCGGCCGACATATCCATGATTCGGCCGACCTAGGCCGAGTTTAAACCGACGGGACAGTACCTCTGTCTTTCCTCGTCTCTGACCTATCCGAGGTTAACCCCCCGACATTAGTCCCCGAAGTTGGTGTGGCCCTGTCAATAGCTTTGGCCGGGTTACATCAGCTTCATCACTTTCTTCAGTCTTGTTTCCGAGCTATGGCCTCGTCCGAGGTTTCCTCGTTCCTTCCTTCGTACGCCACGTCCTACGTGTCACCCCATCATTGCTCTTCTAGTTTTTAGGTCCTTCTACAGTGCTTACTGACAAGCTACAGTGAATCCTCAGACTGCTGCGCCATGACGCTGTGTGCCGCTCCCCTTGGGATCGTAACAACTTTTCTTTGTCTGTGGCCGTTGGTGTGGCTCCACTCACCGTCGTGCGTTCGTGCTGTTCCCACGATCTACACGGGCAACTGCCACACCCACGATCCCACTCCCCTGTTCATGGCTTGATTATAAAGAGGGGAAATGCGCCCGCAGGGTTCATCTTTTCCCTTATCGCTCGCCTCTGCTCTCCGTCTTCCTTTCGCCTGCGTGTTCTCTTGCCGCTCCGCCGCCGCTCGTCAGCCAGAGCCTCCGCCGGCGAGGATTCCGCCGCGTCGTTCGGCCTTTCTCGCCCGCGCTCTGCGGCTGTGGCTCCTCCGCCGGTGAGTCCTCTCTGACCACCTTGCCCTGATCTTGCCCTAGATCGATCTGCTCCGTTTTCGTGCTCAGGCGACGGTTCCTCCGCTCTTCGCCATTGTTTTCGTGCTAAGTTCCGACGGGGCCTTGTAGCTCTAAGCTCCTCCGCCGCTTTTTCCTCCGGCGATCTCTCGGCGCACCCATGTCTAGTTCGCTTAGCGGCGCTCTTGTTGAGGACGATGACGCCGGCTCGGGCCCGGCGTGGATCGTGGCAGGCTCTTCACCACGCCGTGAGATTGAATGGCTCATCCGAACTCGACGGATTCCTGCCGAGGTTTCCTGTCGTTTACCCGGAAGCGAATCCTCTCCGGTTATCAGAGAGGGCGAGTATGTGGTTTTCATGTCTCACTTCGCCCGCGGCTTCGGTCTCCCTCTTAGTGATTTCGCTAGAGATTTCCTCGATTACTTGACCTTCACCGCACCACCTTCCGCGAACGCCATAGCTTCTTTTCGCTTTCATCTCCGCCGAGGGTTACTTGCCTGTGGCTCGGTGCATGTCTGGTCGAAGTTCTTCCAGATCCGCTCCAACGTTGTTCCCGACAAATCTCTGCATCCTTCCGAGAAGTTGCTTACCCAATGTGGGGCGGCGTCTATTACACCTCGGAGGAAATCCGTGTTCCCCCGTGTCACTGGGTTGGAGTCGTGCAAGAAATGGCACAAGTCATTCTTCTATGTCAAGAACAGAGGGGCGGAAGACAAGATTCGGCTCCCTCCATTCTCAATTGGCCCACCTTCCAAAGTGAACTGGCTCTACAATCCGAGGAAAACTCATGCCCTGGCCGAGGCCTTCGAGATTCGGCTAAAAGAGTTGATCCGGGCCGGGTTGTGTGGTGAAGACCTGATGGCAACTTTTATTAGTAGCCGGATCTGCCCCTTCCAGCAGCGGACCCACAAGCTATGCTACATGAGTGGTCCTCTTGACCCTAACCGAGTCTCGACCGTGGAGTTGGATAATTACCTTATTCATAAGCGCGTCCGAGCTATCTTCAAGACTGAGATGCCTGAGGATTGGTCTTGGGGGTTAAAACCATTCACCCGCGACCGTCCGCCTCCCGAGGTAAGCCTACTCTCCATTACTCTATTTTTCCCCAGTTTTTAGAGACTGGTTTACATGATTGTCTTTCTCCTTGTCTTGCAGAGGTTCGCAGAGCAGAAGAACGAGGACGCCGAAGTTCTGCAGCTCCCTTGGCCCGCAGACAGGAGTACCCCGGATACTGGCGAGCCGGACTCCGAGGAGTTCGTCCCTAAGTCGGATCCTGCTCCGGCTCGAGCTCGCGGCAAAACTTCAGCGCAAGAGGAGGAAGGTGATTCGGACGAGGTCCAAATTCTTGACGTAGTTGCCGCCATGCCTATTTCTTATGCATTTCCGGCTTCTACTTTCCCAGCTAATCCGGCCGGTCAGGTTCATGACGCCGAACCTATTGCTTCCCGGCCTCCCGTTACCTCGGGGAAGCGCGGGGCTCCTGCTAGTGCCTCGGAGGCGGTTCCTAAGAAGCGAATAAAGAAATCCGCTCCGAATCCTCCCAGTCGCAAGACTATGCCCGGGGTTGCTGGGTAAGTTCTTTTGCTTATATTTCTTGTTTCTCTCTTTCTGTTTCTCATACCGACGAATCTTCTTTCTTATTTTTGCAGCGCTCCTCTGTCTGTTAAACCCGGCGGTCCTAGTATGACTAGCCGTCCGATTCGGCCGCCTTCTCCTCCTCCCGCTGATGACACCAGAATTCCTAGTCCTATTCGTCCTGCTTCTCCCCCCGCTCCGAATCACGCCTGCTCGTGATGCCCCGAGACCTCTCCCATTGACTGGATCCGATCCGCCTCCGATTTTCGTTGAGCCAGCCGTCTCTATGGGCCCCAGCTACCATTGAGCCTCCATCTACTCCGGCAGCTTACGGTCATCCCGACCTCGGCCAAAAAGGTCGTTGCCCCGGTGCCCTCTGCGACCTTATCCTCCGCTGGTCCCAAGGACTCCGTCCCCACTTCGGAGGCGCAACTTCCTGCTGATGCCTCCTCTAAGGAGAAAAGTGCTATTTGCCAAGACTTCTTCTCGAAGGTCTTGCCGGCTCTTCTCAACCGAGTATTGCGACGTCTTTGTAAGGGTGCTGATCCGCCAAAGTCCTCGTTACCTCGGCCACGGCATCCAAATTTTGCTCTTCATAAGAGCCCTCGCGATCGTGGTCGGACCCGCCTGCCGGTAAAGTTTTAACTCGGACAAGCGGGAACAGCCTTGAGCGCGGTTGAGTATGCCAACAATCGGAATGTCTTGATCAGTTTGAGGGTAATCCACCAACCAACCTTTCCAGCTTTTCCGACATCAAGCCGCTTTGACCATGCTGCCAGCTTTATCATTGATACCAACAAGATGAATGCGGTAATTGTTTTATCTCTGAGTCTTAAATTATTCTCCAGATGTTACCATATTCTCTAGTCCCCGAAACTTGCAAGGAAATAACTTGTTGTATGCTTGGAAGTTTGACTTAATTTTATTTCTAAGGTTTGTTAGTCCGGCCATCTAGTTCATAGTTTATTTGGACTTGGTGTAGCTTTGAATATCCATCCACCTAGAGCCGAGTTAAGTCCTTCTTGACTCGGATCTGGTATAGCTTTGAATATCCAGCCACCTATAGCCGAATTAAGCTTTGCTTGATTCGGATCTAGTTTAGCTTTGAATATCCAGCCACCTAGATCTGAGTTAAGTCCTTCTTGACTCGGATTTAGTATAGCTTTGAATATCCAGCCACCTAGAGCCGAATTGAGCTTTGCTTGATTCGGATCTAGTTTAGCTTTGAATATCCAGCCACCTAGATCTGAGTTAAGTCCTTCTTGACTCGGATTTAGTATAGCTTTGAATATCCAGCCACCTAGAGCCGAATTGAGCTTTGCTTGATTCGGATCTAATTTAGCTTTAATTATCCAGCCACCTAGATCTGAGTTAAGTCCTTCTTGACTCGGATTTAGTATAGCTTTGAATATCCAGCCACCTAGAGCCGAATTGAGCTTTGCTTGATTCGGATCTAGTTTAGCTTTGAATATCCAGCCACCTAGAGCCGAATTGAGCTTTGCTTGATTCGGATCTAGTTTAGCTTTGAATATCCAGCCACCTAGATCTGAGTTAAGTCCTTCTTGACTCGGATTTAGTATAGCTTTGAATATCCAGCCACCTAGAGCCGAATTGAGCTTTGCTTGACTCGGATCTAATTTAGCTTCTACTTGTTGTTTTATCATTTTGCTTCATTGCTCAGGTTGCACATGACCGACGTACCGCCGAGTTCCAGAGGTTGCTTTTTTCGCACCGCAAGCTGGAAGAGAAGTACGATAAAGTTCTGCATGTGGCAAAGAAGGCCGGTAAGTCGATAGTTCCTTTTCCTTATTCCCAACTTTCTCATGTACTCGTCCGCGGAATGCCGGCTTACTTCTTGTTGAATAGGTAATATCAATAACCTCAATATCCGTCTTGAAAAGAAAATCAAGACCTTGGAAGGTTAGTTTCCTTTCTACTTTACTCCTTCTCCTTTTAATATCTATGCTAAGTTTCCTTATTGCGTTGGGCTGTGGTAAAGCCGAGTTGCAAGACTTTGCAGTGTCGCAACAAGATTGCGTGCCCATGCCTGACGTGATGCTGCATTTTTTAGAACAAAGCGCAGTTCATTCGGGCGCAAACTAAGAAAAAAAGATATGAGATAGCTACCGAGATCCGAGGTGAATTACACTCAAGCTCTCGTAGTCCGAGCCTAGAAAAGGTCGACCAAGAATTTTCCGGAAAAAAAATCCACTCGATCTACATGTAATAACAAAGAACTCCTCTCAACATTAACTTACTTAAACGGTTTGGTTTGCATATTGCTATTGCTCGGTTTGAGAAAGCTGCTTTTTAAATAAAGACCTTTAATGATGAGCTACATTCATCGTATATATTTGGCGGCATGCGGGGGGCTTTTTTTTTTTTTTGCTATCCTATCCTTATCCATGTCCATAAATCCATACTTCGAAAAAGGCCAAACTCCGTGAGTCAAAACCATTCTTAAAACGCACCCGTCCCAGGGAACCGTTGCCAGGTCGTTTGAATATGACATGAGGATGGGCCTGGATCATGGTGCTGCAATTGGCTGTCGTTGAAAATTGCGTGGCCGGAAAAATGCAAAGCCGCCATCCGAAAAACTGCCATCACTTCCGCCGAATACCTGTGGACTCGATATCCGGACTCTTAATGGTGATATGGCTGGAGCGGCACAAGGTAGACAATGAGCCTTTTGAGAATTCGCTGAGAATCCGGCTACGACATGGCCTCTTATGCTGCTTTACGCGGAATCATGTCGCTTCTTGACATTCTCGGTAATCATGCGACCGCTCTGAAATCGTTGATCACATACCCTTGCTGCTCTTCGGCAAGCTCGGCTTTCACCGCCTCGGCTTCCGACGCGCCGAGTAAGCCCGAGCACGGGGAATGGGTCTCCTGATCCGGATCGCCCGTCGCTGCTGAAGGTGCTTGAAGGTGGGATGGGTGATGCATCAAAAGCGGAAGATGATTCGACACATCCGGAAGCCATCCGTTCAAGCCCTGATAAGCTCGGATAGCGAGTACTTTCCAAAGGCACCGGGCAAAGGCGAGCATTCATCCAACACGCCCGAACACTTCGTGATACCACTTTGCTGCACCTGTCCAAGGGGCGAGGTTACCTTTACCGAAGTCTTCTACTGGACTCATTTCAAGACCGAAAGCAAGTAGTCTTTTCCAATCTAACAACGCTCTGGGTTATTTAAGCATAGGTCGGTATGTTTCATCAGTAATGTTTACGTTTAAATTTGTCAACTCATGATCTCGGCTTTGGATGTGTTGTTGTTCGCTTTTTGGTTAAGTGGATTCGCGTCTATCTTTCTTCTCCCTTGGTTTTGTTCGTAATTTCTCAATCTTTTAGGGCTCAACTTGCTCAATTATTGTTTGATTCGCCCAGATGACTTTGTTGAATATTCACGCTATCGACCTGTTTTCGCCGCCATTAATTACTTATTTGTTTCGCTAAGCACCATCGCTGGATCGTTTTCACCATCCGGAACTTCCTATCGATCAAGCTTCGAGGTAGAATCATCGATCGGAGATAAATAGGCGGTGTTATGTATCAGGCTGCAGCCTATTGTCGGTGCTTTTTAGATGCCGAAGCGGCGTGTCAATAATGGTCTGTTTATACTGCGATGGGCCCCGAAGCTGATTATATGATGCAATTTGGTAAGTATATTCTGAACCGAGGAGGAACACAACACAAGCGGCGGCCCCATACGCACCGCCCGGTCACCAATGTTCGCTATTGCAACGCGAAGAGGTTCATTGGTACGCAACTACAAGAAAAGATGATGAGAGATAGCTTTGAGATCCGAGGTGAATACTCTCAAGCTCTCTCGTCCGAAGCTAGAAAAGGAAAAAGAAGAATTTTCAAATGGAAAAGAAAAAGAATCGGGACCGGATCTACAGAAGAGAAAGAACTCCTCAAGCCGCGAACTTAAAACTGGTGGTTATTGTTGAGGGGGGCTCGTTCGAGAGCTTGGAAGCTGCTTAGTCAGATAATGGGGAGACTATGAGATGATAATGATTGGCTGCGATTAACTATATTTTATTTTGTATTTTTCTTTATCCTTTTCATGTCCTCAGCTTTGCTATGTTGTTCTTGTGATCAACCTCGAGGGAGCCCGAAAGCTAACGCGTAAGGCTGGCCATCGAGGCAGCTCGCTCTGTGAGCTTGTTCTTTGCTGTTTTGAATATTGAATGGAGTTGGTTTGATTTCTTTGGGATTCATTTGATGTTCTCTGAAAAAGAGCCGATGGGGGTGGGACTTGTACCGGCCCGTCACCTTATCGACTTTTATATCACTGCGACCCTATTGGTACTCACTCGATATCATCGAGATCAGCTTATGTCTGAGAGAATCGAGAGCAGAGAGAGGTTTGGGAGTACGGAGACAGCGTTGCTTTGCAGCGTCTTGGCCTGCATCAGCATTTGCTTTTGTAATCATGAACATTTGTGAAGTCATTGGGTCTCTGCATTAGTGTCTAGCAGCTTGGGTTGCTCTTCAAATGTTGCTCTTGACCGAAGCAGACACTTCTTGAGTCGTCGAGTACGGAAATTTTCTCCCATCCGGAAAGAGGGGCGATGTTTTCTCCTCCAGATGTCGGATCGGGGCTGAAGGTGGGTCGGTGAAGAGCTGAGTGTGGGGGGTGAGGAAGAGAAAGATGACTCGGAGGTGCTCCAGCTCCTCCAATCTCGCAAGGGGTGATCGATTATCATAATCTCCAAAACGCAGGGCATTCTACCGCCATCTTATCACCGAACAACCTGGTATTCCGGAGATACAACGTAATTCTCGAGGGCGGGCGACCGGACCGCGTTCCTCGACCCTTCCTGTACCTGCCCCACTCCGAGCAAGTAGTTACATGAAAAGTACATAGGCCTCCAGCGATTGACGATCCCTTTATATGCAGGCGAACCTCGTATGATTCGGAATTCTTCGTGATCGAAGTTCTTTGTTTCTTTGTGTGTTGTTGAGATTCTTTGTTATTTATTGCTCGTACTCTTTCTTGCCTTGCTGGCATCGTTCTTCGTCTTCTGAAATCAACTTTGCTTTATTGTTATGATCTTATCTTATCCAGCCGCTTTTGATCTATGTATATTACTTGGACTGTATAAACAATTATTAATGTGTTTTGAGTAAGCGCAACGAAACGGATTCGTCGGAACTATCCAGGAACTTCACTATAAATGAAGTTTCGAGGTGGTGTTCATACGATATGATTATGTTTTAGATATGTGCGTCGATGTTTAGATGTCAAGTTTATGTCATTTAAATTGGATATCATCAAAAGTTCCAGTAAGATCTGAAATTGACATATCATATGATAGTCGTCAATACTAAAGGGAACACGCATATACCTGGCAAAGTCAGGAACAAAGGTATCTTGACTGGTCCGAAATGTCGCAACATAACAGGAATGTTGTTCAAGTATATGTGAAAGAAAATAAAATATATATCTGGGCATATAGGTTCAAGTCATAAGGGGTCTGTATAATATACATATCATAGAAATAATCATTACATATGGGTCCCATGCCCTCCAGTGCGGGTTTGGGCCTAATCATGATGAAAATAATATATCCTCGCTGATATGAGTCCAGTCACACCTCATTGGTTTCTTTCACGATTGCGACGAGATGCAAATACATCATTGGTTTTAAACCTGCTTGACGCTTCTCACCATTGTAAATTCCGTTCTCTCCATGGATCCCCTCCAGCTTTGTCTCTCCATGCGCTGTCCAATGCTGAGCACGCATATATCGTCAGGCATGCATGGGCGATACTTGCTTTGCGGCCGCAGCTGCGATAAATGGTGATAATTTCTCCTTCTTTGAATACTTAGTAGCTGCGCTAGGCGTGATGGATCACTAAATCTTCTTGGATTCACTCTCTTGTTATCGCTTCGCCGTCTAACTCCGTAATAATCATTGATAAATGGCGTAATTGATAATCTCAACTCTTCTCGCAGGTCACGCAACTGACCTTGGCGTAGCTATTTTGCGTCGCTTAGAGGTTGTGTCTGGTGTATACTGTTGGTGTCGTATTATGTCTGGCGGGCTAGACTATTCCTCCCGTGTATACGGTAAGACTTTGGGAGTTGGACAAGAGAATTCCAACATCCCCGCCAAGAGCTTCCTGGTTCAATTGGTCACCGTTTATTCTCGGCCGTGATCCAAGCCAGAAAGTTCAAACAAGGTGGTTTATTCGTGATACCATTAACATCTAGCCTATTCAACTTGCCCATTGGATCCAACTAAGCCACCGAGGCATAAAGTCTCTTCTAATATCCGTCTTATGCTCGCTTTATGAAGGCTCTTTGCAAAGATATCCTTATGAATTTCGTAATAAATGCTATATGGTATTTTGATCTCAAGATATCATCTCTTTTTCAAACTTGTTCACTTTTGCCAAGATTTTTTGATTTCTCCTCTCTTCAACTTGCTTGACTTGTACACCATATGTTCAGATGCTCCTCTCAAAAAGCCAAGTGAGGTCATTGTTTTCATGTCATGTCTACAGAAATGGTGAAGTCGTGGCATATCGACACACGGCCATCGCACTTGTATATTTATTTTTTCTGTATTCTAGTTGCATATCTTCTTACCCATCCTGCTTAACTTGCCTACTTCTGCCCTTATTAGTCATATGCCCCAACGCATGCAGTATGTTCCAGAAGCCAAGGCTTGACTTCTCCTTGGGGTGTGGTGGTTTGATTTCTGTTCATACTAGAACTGTATCTTTCTCCTTGCTTATGATTCGCACCTACCCTCTGCAATATATTTTGTTCACCTTTGCTTCATAAACTCATTTATATTCGCTATTGTGTACTTTTGCTCTATGCAGCTTGTGTCGTTTACTCTATTTAACTGCGTTGGCAAATTACTCGGCATCCATGTTTGCGCCGTATGTCTTAATTTCTCGTTCCCGTGTGATCTCACTTTCTCTCTTCCCTCTTTAGGGGGTTTTACCGCTCTCGGCTCTTATATTATCGGCTCTCTCCTCAGTTGGCATTACTGGGGCTGTCCCCTCTTTGGGGACTCTGTGATTTCTGCTCTGATGGAACTCTCTGCATTGATTGTTTCTGGCTTCGTCGAATCATGGGTTGATCCTATGGTGACTCGGTGGTCCTACATTTGATTTCAGAGCGCGGTATGGCAATACATTCTTCAAATTATTGACTGGATGAATCCTATTTTGATGTGTGTGGCCATATTTTGGAATAATGCGTATGGTGGATAATATGGCCATCGTATCCAATAAATACTGATCTTTAGTATATGGAATACATGTAATATTAGCATTCATACCTCCAATCCCCGATACTACTTAAGGTATTTGTACTACTTTGGACACGAAAACCAATGGGTACATAATTTCATATTGATTTTTTTACCAATGGTTAGCACCATATATTTTGCTAAATATTCTTTAGTTTGAGTTAAATTAGTTTGATGCCATCATTTTGGATCTAGCAATTTTGGCTAGGCAAGCACCTCGCCCGCCTTCGCTCCAGAAAAGTCGAAAGTGTTCATGATTTGATTGCATTCTTCTCTCGAGCAATGAGTGGCTCGTGATGCATCTAATCGCCATTCTTGCAGAACCGAGATTCGTAACTGGTTATTTGATGCAATGCTATGGTCAAATTTGTCATATTACTTGATGTTGCACGATCGCCCATTTGCTATTGACCTGCATCCTTGTTGTTCAATATATATGCCATTTATGCTCTTCAAAGTAATGCTTAAGCTTTTTGCGACATATATACTCCATAAGCCATCTTACGATAAGTGCGGATAATTGCTTTGATAATAGTGGATAATACTACTAGATAATAATATGCTTCCTCACAGGCCCGATTCTTCCCTCTTCCCACCATAACCACAAGAGATTAACTACTGACAGGCCGCCATATAGAGAAGACAGGTTCTTCGATAACGGAGAAGCTAAATGGTGTCAGAATCAGCATCTTTCAACTCGAACGCAAGGTCCCACGCCAGTCCAAACGGACTTGTCCGATTTCTGACTTTGTATAAAGTGGCAGCAGTATTTAAAGTAGCGTGCATTTCTCCTAGATCGGATCAAGCCGTAGGCCAAAGTGTTCCAGAGCCAGCAATACATTTTTCAAACATTTTCAAAATTCCATTCTTTCTATTGTTTTATCTTTCGTTGATTAGCCTCGATAATTTCTAATGGACACAAGGAACCCGAGAAGCTCTTCCTAAGTAGCCAAATGCATTTCTGAAATGTTTTTCTATTCAACCTTTTTAGAACTGTATGTTCGCGAAGGTTTATCTTCTAGTGTTGTTTGTTTCCTATTTTGATGACTGCCAACTTAGTACTTGTATTTTTTCTATCTGATCATGTAGGTATTTTGGTACGCACCTTGATAATGTTTGCGTGCATTTCGTAGTTGCTCGGGCATTGTGTTATAACAATGGCATTGTGCGATAAATAAGCCCGTGATTATTTGATTCGTTGATTTTCTTTGTTTTCCGGTGGAAACCGTATGATTATTTCAAATGATAACATCATGTAATGAAATGTGTCTCACTCAACGGTCTATTCTAGGCATGAAAAGGATCTTTCGACACGCTTGTTCAAAGTTCCGGACACACCATACCCGCCCAATAGTGGCTGCTATCACATTAGCCCACACCGGAGCTAGCAATCGGATTTTTTAACCAACCGGGTAGACCGGTTTGATAACCAATCCGTATGAAGCCGATCCTATTTCATCCGGCTCGCTTTTCTCCTCCCGCCTTCGGCGAACAAGGAGAGGTTGTTTCACCTACCGTAAGTTCGGCTCCGACGCTTAAAGAGGTTTCAGCCTAATCCCCCAAGACACCGTATCATCTTGAGTGCGAGATCTTGAGTTGTCCCGACTCACGGAGGAAGTTGGTGAGTTGCCCTATTTAGCGCCATGTTCTCGCACTAATAGGTAACAGGCGCCTCTGGAATTGCTCGCTCACTGGAATTCTCTTCGCTTCTTGGTCGTCAAAAACGGACAATTTTCATGAGGGTTGGCGCTTTTTCTGCATGCTGCTTTAACGCATGTGATCGAACAGGGACCGCGAGGGCCTCGAATCCTTTTCTTGCTATAACTAAATGACTACCAAATTTGACCTTCCGAAGTTACACCCATCGACTTTGTAATCCCGATTCATATCACCCTACATGCATTCCGTGTAACTTCATCTTCGTGATAACCTATGACGCCTGGCCATGAATCACTTCGCAAGCAGTCTTCTAGTAGAGCATGATAACAATTTCTTATCAATTTTAATTAAATTTAAATTTTCTAAATTTTCCATCTCAGGTCGTAATAATACGGCCCACTTTGGACTTAACGGTAACGGCATGAGTCTCGGCATCTATCCTGGCTGGAAAGCGTCTCATAGATATTCCATATTCGTGATATGCATGAAGCTTGTGCATCTTTGTACATGATGTTGATCTTGCTTCCATTGTCGATGAGTACTTTTGAGAATTTCACATTGATGCTTGGATCCAAGATTGCTTGCTTCGATAACTCCCTCCGATAACTTCTCGTTGCACATGGTATCTTGTTACACCATCGAGTTAAAACTCTCTGCCTGATTCGATTGCCTACTGCAATAGTTTGTGGTCTATTTGGTCTCTTGTATGTGCCGGTAAAGTTGCTAACGGACATTTCTTCAAAATCTAACCAAGAGCTGATCTCGGTGGTTGATTATTCAACCATACCGCAGCTGGGTCCCAACATCATGGGACATACGCACAGCACATCTTAGGTTGCCACCCGCTATCTTCACCGGTGGCATATAACTAATCAATGATCTTTGTGTGGTACTTCATCCATTGTATTGTGCCTCTACGCCAAGCTGAAAATTTAGCCTTTGGTGGTTGATCGCCGATGATCCGTGGTCAGAATGTTCGGGACCAGGTCTTCCCTGTTTTTCTTCCTATAGCTCGGTATAGCTTGATCCAACTTTACTGCTGCATCGTGCATGTGAAATTATCTCATGATTTTTTTATCACATCCCATGATGATTATTTCCACCACATTTTCGTATTCTACCTCCATCATTATACCTTTCATTCATCACGACATAGAGAGCTAGCTCACTTCACTCCTTCTCTTCTGCACCCGAGGCTGTTGTGTCTTAGTTCTTGACCGCACCTTTTCTCTCTTCCATTGTCTCGGCCGGGTTTGGTTTGTTCATGATTGTCTCTCTTGCAGCCGTTTTTGCCCCGTGCTCCCATTACCTCAGCACGGTGTCTCTTTTCCACTGCCTTTGTTGGTTTCTCTCCCTGGGCTTGCGATGGATTCCTTCATACCTTTTTCCTTAATCTTTAGTCATATGAACAATTTGGTGCGAGCTCTTCCTATTAGCTTTTGGCTCCTCTCGTGGTCCGGTGAAGATGTCATTCAGGTCGATACTTTTTGGCCTCTACCAAGACCTTTTGCCCGGTTTCTAACTCGGCTTCTCGAAAGCATTTGCCGCATCAAGTATCGCGCAGCTGGTTCTTCGCTTGACCGGCTAATGCTGTGCCCGCTTGAGTCCTCGCTGCGACCATCACCTCGACGCTGCGCCAGATGCTCTCGATGGACAGCTCAGCTCGAGGTGGCTCCCCTGCAACAACAACCTGGTGAGGATAAATGTCGGTGATGTCGACGCCGACGTAGACCCTGTGCTTGCCCAAGCCGATGAAGATCCCGTTGCGCGGGGGGGTTTTCCCCCTGAAGCTCCCTGCATTGTCTCTGACATAGTCGCAGAGACCAAATCTCTGGACCAAGCCAGAAACAACGCGATCGCCGGTGTTGATGAAGTTTCCCGTCCGGATCACAACTCCAGCTAGCACCGCTGCTGGCCCCAAGGTGGGTGCCAACTGTCGTGGTGGTGGCACGGCAGATGCCATGGGTAGGCTAAAGTACGGGGCCAATGGATGCTAGTGGGATCTGGGGAGGGAAGATGCAACTGTCTTTACACTCAAGCTGCCAAAGTGATGAACTTTATTTCTCTCTTGATGGGTTACAAGTGCTCCTTGAGCTGTTTACAGGGGGACAATGTGAATCTCCCCAGCCTAACGGTGCTCAAAGAATCCTCTCCTCCCTCAGGGTCCAAACCTCCCCTTATAAAGGGGTGCCTTGGGTGCCCTTAGGGCTGACGAGGCAAGCATATTCGTGGAATATGCTCGTCCTAAAATAGTAGTTCGGCGGCCTCCTTTCCCTGTCGCCCTTCTAATGACGGCAAGGCTCCAGTGGCCCCCTCCTGCGTGCCTCGGGCTCCAGGACTGTCACCTCCGTGACCTCCTTCTGCCCCTCTGACGCTGCGCATCCTTGTCTCTTGTGCTTGGCCCTGTTCTGATTCCTTCTAGCCTGCAGCTATAGTTTGACCCTGGGCTTCTCCTTCTCCTGCAAGCTTCGTATCACTCGGCCTTACCTTGTGTTACTCGGCTTGTTCCTCACCTGCATGAAGATCGTTTGGGTAACCCGGCCGATTCTCTCATTAACTCGGCCGGGTAACCACTTGATACCTATACATGGGCTTCTTGCCTCCGTTCATCGGCCGACATATCCATGATTCGGCCGACCTAGGCCGTAGCTGGGAAACCAGACGGGGACAGTACCTCTGTCTTTCCCCGTCTCTGACCTATCCTAGGTTAACCCCCCGACACCCGCGCCTGGCTAGGGTTTGGTGGTCCTGGCCGCCTCCCGGTCTCGCCCCTTAGCCTATAAGAAGCCCCCGTTGCAGAAATCCTGAGCACCCGATCAGAAATCCATGAAACCTTCTGTACCCACCGCCACCATCGTCCCTAGGTCAGGGGGGATATGAAGTTCTTCCCGGCACCCTGCCGGAGGGGAGATCATCCCGGAGTCCTTCTCTCTAGTATGATGTGTGAGTAGTTCCAGCTTGGACTATGGGTCCATGTAGTAACTAGATGGTTGTATCTCCTCCTTTGTGCTTTCATGTATAGATCTTGTGAGCTCCATTCATGATGAAGATCTAATCTATTTGTAATCATGCATGTTGTGTTTGCGGGGATCCGATGGATATTGAGATTATTATGTTGGTTTGATTAATGCTTTTATCTTTATGATTCTATCATGTCTGTGTTGTTTGTGATCTTGCATGCTCTCCGTTGTTAGTAGCTATCTTGGCCAAGTAGTTGCTAGTGACTCCAAGAGGGGGTATTTATGCTCGATAGTGGGTTCATGCCTCTAGTTTCCAAGGGAAGTGACAGAAATATCTTTGGTTGTAGATGTGCTGTTGCTACTAGGGAGAAAACAGCAGTCTCTTGTTTATGGAACATGTGGACTGTTTACCTTACACACTTTTCTTAAAGCAGTTGTCTGTTGCTTGCAACTTAATACTGGAGGGGGTTCGGATGATAACCTGAAGGTGGAATTCTAGTCATAGATGCAGTTGGATGGCGGTCTATGTATATTGTTGTATTGCCCAATCAGCCTCATACGATCTTTCTGACTAGTAATTGCATTGTTATGCCTTGTTTAGTTCCTGTCAATTGCCCCGCTGTAATTTGTTTACCCTTCATGCCATGTTGTTTATCTAAGGAGAGCACCTCTAGTGAACTATGGACCCCGGTCCAATCTTTACCATTGATACATCTTCCACTGTTACCTGTTTACTTGCTACAAACCACCATTATCTTCCACACCATACGTTTAATCCTTTGTTACAGCAAACCGGTGAGCTTGAGAACCTCACTGATTCGTTGGGGCAAAGTCTTGAGTTTGTGTTGTGCAGGTCTCCGCGTTGCTTGCAACACCTGTATGACGTTTCCTTCCTCCTACTGGTTCGACAACCTTGGTTTCTTACTAACGGAAACTTGCTGTTGTGCTGCTTCATACCTTGCTCTTGGGGTTTCAACGAAGCATCCCACGACAAGTACTGGACCCCATCAACATTGTTCGTCTGAGTAGCCTTGGCTGAGTAGCCTTATTGAAAGTAAAGAGGTAGCTAGGGGTAGAAGCGTCGCAGACGTGCGATGTTCCAGGGGTTGGAGTATTCGACTCCTGATGCGATGTCCATGAGGTGGTAGGCGCCTCCTAGGATGACTTCTATGATTATGTAGGGTCCTTCCCAGGGTGACTTGAGCTTCTTAGGCCTCTCTTGCTTGAGTCGCAGAACTAGGTCTCCTTCAACGAAGGACCTTGTGCGCAGCCGACGGCTGTGGTAGTTACGGAGGCTCTGCTGGTAGACCATTGAGCGAGCTGCAGCAATGTCGCGTGCCTCATCAAGTGTGTCGACGACATCTTCGAGTGCGGTCATTGACTCGGCTTCGCTGTAGGCAATGACCCGTGGGGCCTTGTGGCGTACCTCGGTAGGTAGTACGGCTTCGGCTCCGTGCAACATGAAGAAGGGTGTGAAGCCAGTTGCACTGTTTGGTATTGTACGTAGGCTCCAGAGGACGTATGGTAGCTCTTCTGCCCAGGCTCCCGCAAGATGTTCGAGTGGGCAGAGTAGGCGTTTCTTGATGCCGCTGCCTATGAGGCCGTTGGCCTTTTCGACCTGCCCGTTGGTCTGCCGGTGTGCCACAGTGGCGAATGATATGTTGATGCTAAGGCCTTCGCATAAGTCTTGGAACTCCTTTGAGATGAAGTTCGAGCCGTTGTCTATGATGATGTTGTGTGGCATGCCGAACCTGTAGACTATGGACTCGAAGAACTTGATGGCAGTTTTGCCGCTTTGATTGGTGACGGGCATGGCCTCGATCCACTTGTTGAACTTGTCGACTACTACCAGGAGGTAGACGTGGCCTCCTTTCAAAGATTTGGGCAGTTTGCTGATCATGTCGAGGCCCCATTGGGCGAAGGGCCAGGCCAGTGGTATGGGCCTTAGTTCTGATCCTGGTGAGTGCGGTTTGTCCGCGTACCTCTGACAGGCGTTGCACCTTCGGACGATGTCCTTAGCATCGTTCATGGCCGTTGGCCAGTAGAATCCAGCTCGTAAAGCTTTGGCAACGAGGGCGCGGCTTCCTGCATGATGACCGCAGATGCCCTCATGGATGTCTTGGAGGATGGTTTTGCCATCTCCGATGGTGACACACCTTTGGAGTACACCTGAAATACTGCGCTTGTATAGATCGCCATTGTGGAGGGTGAACGCTTTGGACCAGCGAGATATGTGCCGGGCATCTTTCGGATCATCGGGCAATTCTTTGTTTAGAAGGTATCGAAGGTATAGCTGCGTCCATGTCTCTTCAACCGCCATGACCTACATCAGGATGACCAGCTTAGCCTCGGTGTCAAGATTTTCGGGTCCTTCATGTCCTTCGGTTGGCGTATCCCCCGAGTGCTCTGCTTCTTCAGGTGATCCCTTGGGGAATTTCCTTTTGATAGAGGGTACGCATATTTGTTCGAGGAACACACCTGGTGGCACCCATGCATAGGTGGAGCCGATATTGTCAAGTCTAATCGGCTTCCTCGTTACTTTCCCGTCCAACGTGTCGAAGCTCGCAGCCGTCCAAGTCCCCTTCGAGTGAATTGTAGACCGCGCGATACGCGGTCATGTTCGCGCTATTCGCGTCGCACTCGTTTATCGTCTGCTGGACAACAAGGTTCGAGTCACCGTGGATGAGTAGGCGCGTTGCGCCGCAGATCTTGGCCATCCTCATTCCATGGATGAAAGCCTCATATTCGTCCTCACTGTTGGAGGCGCGAAATTTCATCTGAAGGACATATTTCATCTTGTCGCCTTGAGGGGACGTCAGTATGACGCCGGCTCCTTCTCCAGCCTCACATTTGGAGCCGTCGTAGTGCATTGTCCATGATTGCGTCATGTCCAGAGTGTCCGGCAGCTGGAGTTCCATCCAGTGGACGAGTAAGTCAGGGAGGACCTCAGATTTGATGGCCTTGCGCCGCTCATAGACTATGTCTAGAGGGGATAGCTCGATGCCCCACAGGGCTATGTGTCCCGTGGCTTCGGGGTTGTTCAGGATGTTGGACAGTGGCGCCTCATTGACGACCATTATCTGATGCTCCTAGAAGTAGTGCCTCAGTCGACGAGCCGTCATGAATATGCCGTAGGTGAGCTTCCTGTAGTGAGGGTACCTCTGCTTTGTTGGTGTTAGTACCTCGTTGAGGTAGTAGATTGGGCATTGGACCCCATGGGTCTTGCCATCTTCAGGTCGTTCGACCACAAGTACGGTGCTTACCACCTGGTGTGTAGCTGCGATGTATAGAAGTAGAGGCTCTCACTCCTTTGGTGTGACCAAGACATGCGAGGTGGAGAGCAGCCTCTTGAGTGCTTCGAATGCGTCGTCTGCTTCGGGTGTCCACTCGAACTTGTCCGCCTTGCGCAGTAGCTAGTAAAAGGTCAAGGCCTTCTCACCCATACAGCTAATGAACCTTCTTAGCGCCACGATGCGCCAAGCTAGCTGATGGACACCTTTGAGGTTCTTCGGCTTCTCCATGGTCAGTATGGCCCGAATTTTCTTCGGATTCGCCCCGATCCCTTGTTGGGAGATGAAGTAGCCGAGTAGTTGGCCAGACGGGATGCCGAAGGCGGACTTTTCTGGATTCAACTTGATCTTGTAATGATTAAGGTTATCGAATCTCTCGCGGAGATCGTCGATCAGTGTCTTGGCTTCCCTGGTCTTGATGACTATGTCATCGACATAGACTTGGATGTTGCGACCGATCTGGTTTTTTAGAGACGCCTGGATGCACCTCTGGTACGTGGCACCTGCGTTCTTCAGCCCGAAAGGCATGGTGTTGTAGCAGAACACTTCGAACAGCGTGATGAACGCTGTTTTTTCCTGATCTTGGACCTTCAGCCGAATCTGATTGTAGCCTGAGCAGGTATCGAGGAAGGAGAATTTATCACATCCTGCGGTCAAATCGATGATCTGGTCGATCCGTGGTAGAGGGAAGTGGTCCTTGGGACAGTGCTTGTTGAGTGACATGAAGACCATGCACATCCGCAGGATGTCCGTGTCCTTTTTGGGGACTAGCATAGTATTGGCCAGCCACTCTCTCTCCTTAATTTCTCGGATGAAGTTGGCATCGAGCAGTCTGTTGACCTCGATTCCAACGGCTTTGGCTCTAGGTTCGGATAATCGTCGGGGAACACATTGAGCGTGTGCTTGGCGAATTCCCTGGGAACTCCTGGCATGTCCATAGGACACCAGGCGAAGATTTCCCAGCGCCCACGGAGGAATTCAACGAGCGCGCTTTCCTATGCGGGGCTAAGGTCGTTGGCGATCAGCGCCGTCTTGGAGGCATCCGTTGGGTGGACATGCACCTTTTTCGTGTTGACCGTGGAGTCAAACGACATATCGGGTGCGTTTTGCCTAGAGACTGGGGGTGCCCCGTTGTCTGTCACCTCTCGAAGCCTCGTGAGCTCCTCCTGCATGCCGAACGACTGGGAGATTCTGTTGAAATCTCTATCGCAGTGGTCACATCGGGTGAATCTTCCCTGGATGGTGATGACGCCCCTGTGCCCTGGCATCTTGAGAAGCAGGTACGCGTAGTGCGGTACTGCCAGGAATCTTGTGAATGCCATGCGCCCGAGGATGGCGTGGTACTATGATGGCCAGTCCACCACTTTGAACTCCAGCCGCTCGCGCCGGAAGTTTTCGGGCTGGCTGAAGATGACGTTGAGCCATATCTTTCCCAGGGGATATATGCCCTTCCCTGGGACTATGTCGTGGAACGTCGTGTCGGATTGTTCCAGGCTACACAGCGGGATCCACATCGCTGCGAGGGTGCTGGCGAACATCAGGTTGATGCTGCTGCCGCCGTCCATGAATACACGGCTCATTTTGAATCCTCTGATATGTGCCTCGAGCACCAGGGCAACATGACCTAGGCGAGGGATCAAACGGGGGTGATCCGAGCGATCGAACATGATGTAGGACTCCGAACTGCTGAGGTACTTAGGGATAGCAGGTGGAGAAGTTACGGCTAGGCTGACCTGTCGGGTGATCTTCTTTTGCACCCTGATGGTAGGGCGTCCCTTCTGGATCATCAGGGATCCTTTTGGCGGCGGGTATCCGCCTGTGCCGTTGTTTGGCGCAGGTGCGATTGCTAGATTCGAGGGTCCAACGGGTGGAGGTGGAGGAGCTCCGTGGGTGATATCACCTGGTGCAGGTGCGGGCCCAAATGTAGGGTTCACGATCTGGCGCCGTATTTGGGTGAGACCCTCGCTGAGCTTCTCGAACTCGCGGCAGTCCTTTAGCATGTGGCTGGCCTTCTTTTTGCCATCTTGCTTGTCGATGTAGAAGTGGATGGTGCAAGGACCAGACAACTTGTCGTATGTCGAGGGCTCGTTGTCGTGGCTACGGCGTTGCCATGTTTGCGTGGGTCGCCCTCCGTCACGGAAGTTTCCTCCATGGTATCCGCTGTTGCGGTTGCCATCGTTGCGTTGGTCGGCGTAGCCAGCCGCAACCATGTTGACTCTGTTGCAATCGTCATAGACGCACGATCTTCGCTTGTTGCGGCCATAGTCATCCTCATCATCCGAATGCATTCGGTGGAGGGAATCCTCACCATCTGCCCATCGGTTGGCGATTCTCATGAGGTGGTCGAGTGTCTTGGGATTGACGCGCCCAAGTTCTTCCTTGAAGTCCGGGCGTTTGACACCATCCTTGAAGGCATCGATTGTACTTTCCTCGAAGATGTGTGCGGTGGAGTTCTTTATGTTGGACCAGCATAGGATGTACGAGCGAATGGATTCGCCGGTACATTGGGTGCAGGCGCGCAGCTCCTCGATCGAGGCTGGCCTCTTGCTGGTGCCTTTGAGGTTGCGGATGAAGCTATACGCCAGATCCTCCCAGCTTCGGATGGAGCTGGAGGACAGGCTGTTGAGCCAGATCCGAGCTGCACCTGTCAGCTGCAGCTGAAGGCATTGTAGCGTGGTGTTTCTATTACCGCCGTGCAACTTGACAGACGAGAGGTGGTCGCTGAGCCAGGCCTTCGGGTCCTGCCTGCTATCGAACTTCAGAGTGTCCGAAGGGTGCTTGAAATTTTTTGGCATCCGCGTTCGCCGAACGGATCTGCTGAAGCATCGGGCTCCACACAGCTCTCCATCGTCATCCTCATCGGATTCGGTTGAACACGCGTGTTTGGCGCGTGCCTTGTCTACCTTGCGCTAGGCGAGGTCGTTTTGAGCGTCGTAGTCATTACTGCGATGCCTTGGGCTCTTGTGGCATCGAGGCAGATCATGCTCATCCTCGTCAGATGAGGGTGTAGGGCTGCGGTTGAATCTAACCGCAGATTTCGTTTTCGGCTCCACAGGAGCCTCCTCGTGGAGCGCAGCTCTGACAAGTCCGAGACCGGCTAGCGCGGACTTGTGCATGGCGCTTTTCGGGTCAGCCATCGAAGCTGGATGGGACGCGAGGTACGTGGTGGCTACCATGATTGCAGCCTGTGGCGTCTTCGGCATGATGTTGCCATTCACGTCCATTGACATGAAGGACGTGTTGAGGGCCCTTGTGGCTTCGCGACGTGTAGTCGGGTCCATGTTCTCCACACGGGAGCGATGCTTGTTGGTGTTGTTGCCCTGCGAGATGGAGCAGCCAGCAGCGGATAGCGCAGATCGTCGCACGCTAGACTCTGAAGCTTCCTTCTTGGGTTTGTCGAGATCCTCCATCAGCTTCACCTGCCGGTTATGCTCTCCGATGAGGAGGAGGTGGTATGCCATCAGCAGATCCCGTGAAGCATTCACAAGAAGGATGATGTTGCCCGCCACAGCTTCGCGTGCTTGACGCCATCTGTCCTCGTTGAGGTTGATCTTATGGTAGGCGTTAGCGTCGCCCTCATTGGGCTGGAGGGGTGGGTTTCCCCCGTTTCCTCCGTTTCGAGCCTGCGGGTTGGGCGACGGATTGGGTGGTGGGTTGGGGGTACTCGAACCTGGTGGCAGTTCCAATTCGCCCTGGATGACCACGACGCATTGGTAATGCTCGCGGATTGGGTCGCTGCTGCCGCAGCTTTCGGATCCGGAACCGTAGGTTCCTTCATCTGAGGGAGGACCGCACATATCTGAGTTGCAGCTGCTGCTGTCATATGAATCATATGTCAGTGTCGACGTGCGTAACACACCGATGGGTGGGACCCACGAAGCGGGCCTGATGGATGGCGGTGGCACACGCTCTGGGAGACGGAGGGTGCCAGTCTTCCCCACCTGGAAGCAGAAGCTCCCGAACAGAATCTCGAGCCCGTCGCCTACGGGCTCGAAATCCCTCATGGTGGTTGGCGAGTGGGCGGTGAAGTTGAAGGTTTCGAAGAGTAGATGACTCTCCGTCGCCGATGAGTTGTAGATCGCTCTGGATGGGACCGTCACGGTCGCACAATCAGCGGCCCCAGTTCCCATAGAGGGCGCTAATTGACGAGGGTTCGACTTATCAATGCCCATTGTTATGGACTTGAGTTTTGGAGAAGATGGGGATGATGGAGATCACGGAACGGTTAACATACAAGCAACACGGGGACACGAGGTTTACCCAGGTTCAGGCCCCCGAAGGGAAAACACTACTCCTACTTGTCTGCTCTTGATTACGGCGGAACTGAAGGTTACAAGGGTGCACAGATGCAATCTGGCGTGAGGTGCGTATGAGGGGAGTTGAGGTTCTCCTCGCTGTGCCCTCCTAGCCTTTATATAGATAGGTAGGTCCCGGGCGTAGGTCGAGTCGGTTACAGATTAGGGTTTTCCCCTTTGAAATTCTATCTACTCTAGTCTTGTTCTCCAAGGATCCGAAGGAGTCATGGGCTTGGGCTATCCGAAATCTCCACAGGCCGCGTATCTTGTCATGTGTCTTCCCTTGGGCTGGACCAGGTATACTAACGTTGTGTACTCCTGGGGTATAACCATGTCACATGCAAAAACACTTTCTGCAATTTCACCCGAAAACCAGTTTCAGTATCTAGTGAAATAAATTCCTGCGCTTGTTATTCTTTTCAGCAAGAAACTATTTGCTCCAAATGGCGTCGGTGTATCTTAAGTGTGTCACCATACGGTTTGCAAATAATGCAGACATGATCGATACCCCTCTTAGATCAATAATTAGAAGCGGGACCTGGAGATCCATACTGACTCCCACACATTCAACGATGACTTTCTTGTGATCGTGAGAACCTTTTACGATAGTATCTTAATCCTTTTGTTTCGCTATATATTACATGTCCGAGATTCGATCATCGGTATCTCCATACCTAGTTTGATCTCGT
Organism: Avena longiglumis; assembly: GCA_030063025.1. NCBI lineage: Eukaryota > Viridiplantae > Streptophyta > Magnoliopsida > Poales > Poaceae > Avena > Avena longiglumis. The sequence continues at coordinate 442,065,816 of CP125975.1, read as the reverse complement.
TACTAACATGTACTCTTTTCTCGTTCCCGTGATATAACATTCTAGTGATCAAATCACTTGCTTGCAAGCTAATCAATGTGATATCACCAAGAGGGCCAAGAGCATATCTATCAGTCATCGGGATGAACAAATTCCACTCTCGATCCATGGGCCTCAACATAACACTTTAGTAGTACTGAACCTATCTTTATAATCACCCTGTTACGGTGTGACGTTTGATTTTATCAAGATACTCTTCCAGTGTTAGTGATTGACATGATCTCATGGTCTAAGGATTAGGATCACTTCGTATGATGTTATAGCAATATAAACTCAATGACTTTGATCGTAATGTTATACTTCGGATGAATGTTCATCACACCATTTCAATAATGTTGTGACCTCGTTATTAACAACATCCAATGCCATGATCAGGAAACCTTGATCATCTTGTTAATCAACGAGCTAGTTTAAGAGAGAGGCATAACTAGGAACTTTCTGTTTGTTTATTAAACACACATGTATTAACGTTTCTGTATTAATATAATTATAGCATGCAAAATAAACATCTATCATATACTTGGAATATACATAATAACCACTTTATTATTGCCTCTCAGGGCATATTCCCTTCAACCAACATTGTTGCATAGCAAATCAAAATCAGTACGAAGACCAAGTTGGTTCAGGATAAAGGGACACACCTACTTAGTGGACTTGATTCCTCAGAGCTTGAGACGGTTGAAACAGTTTAGCTAAAAGTCCTCGGTGAACTGGATTCCAAATAACTCGGGGGTTAGCGTATCAACGGTTGGTGTGGATTGTGCCACAACCATCACATGTATATGGCTCCTTGTATTCATCTAATAACAAAAATAAGAAATAAAGCTAATAATTTTTCTAGTCCAATAGAAACATAGCATATACGATCCTCTACACTAGTTACAAAATAATCTCCTCTAAAAACTATCTAAACATGCTCAACATCAAGATTGTCTCAAGAACAAGACCTAAGTCTAGATTGATAATGGTGAAACACTGAGCAAGGTTTGGATGCAAATAAGTTTGGGATCGGAGGAGAAAAATACCTTAGATCGATTGGGTGCGAGGAATCATTGAAATAACAAGTAGAATTGAAAATCCAATGGATATAGTGTGAATTTTGGAGGTAGAAGAAAGAGAATAGTGCTTTAAAAAATTTAGGTTACCTCTTCCTGCATTCATATGGCGGCTGGGTGTGTGGTACGGGCAGGCGGTACGACCGTGTCTCGCCCGTACCGAGTGACAAACCTCGGGGTCGATGACACGCTTCTAGAGTGAACTCGGTATGGTCGCGTGGTACGATCGCGCGCGCCCGTGTCATTACGCGGCCAATATGTTTGCTTCAATTCTGATGTTTGCTCGAGGGGTACAATACGGGTAGGTGGTACGACCACATCCGACTGTACCAGTGGTCGTTATGACAGCTGTGTCCTTCGGAAAAAATCGAGGCTTGTATTTTCTAGTGCCTCGATGTGGTATGGGCGCGCGGTACGGTATTTTCCAACCGTATCACTAGATTCGCGCGCATATGCACATCTTAGAAAAAGGCAAAATAACAACATAGGCTTTATAAAAGTCAGTAATACCTTAAGACCAGTTGTTAGCAAATTATAAAATTGAGGATTACCTTAATTTCTTATCCTCCCTCCAAAGGTCTTCTTGAACACTCTTTATTAAAAACAAAACAAAGAAACTAAACTAACACAAGAATAAAAAATTTATTACACATGGGTTGTCTCCCATGAAGAGCTTCTAGTTAAGGTCAATAATCTTGACCCAGATGGTGATCATTTAGGTTTATTGAGTACAACACACACTCCAAAGTAATTAGCTTTCAGCGTGATTATACCGTCATTATTATTAGGCTTGGCCTTCTTCTTCCTAGGGAAGTGGACTATAAAAGGATCTCTAGATGATAGTTCTATTCTTACATTACCTTCAAGCAAATTGATTAAATCTTTATTAGTTCTTAGGAATGGACTGCCTAGAATTATAGGAGCTATGGGATTTTCGGATATGTCCACTATAACAAGATCAATAAGTGCGGGACTACATTTAATTTCTACTACTATATTTTCTTTAATCCCAATAGCTTGCTTATACGTAGAATAAGCTAGATGGAGTCTCATTTTAGTAGTGGGAAATTTCCCCAAGTTTAATTTATCAAATAAGCTTTTGGAAATCGTTGAGACGCTTGCACCAAGATCATAAAGTGCAGATATCTCATTAACCCCAATCTTAGTTTTAATAGTAGGCTCAAACATATCATCTAGCTTAACAAGAAGCTTATCAGCTAGTCTTTTATACTCCATTTCTAACTCTCTAACTTTAGATGCTACTTGTTGAATAAATTGTTGATAGGTAGCATCATTACCTTTTCAATACCGGGGTTCTTAATGGTGATCATCTTTAGTAGATCTTCCACGGTATATTCGGGCATTGGTGTGTTGCTATAATCTAGCTTTTCAGGCTTGTCTTCATTATTCTCGACCCTTATCATCTTGAGGTCTTCCACCGAATTTGGCTCGGGATTTCTAGCGAATTTAGCAAGTATGAGAGCTTGACTCTCGGATACCTTGCCCAATTGAGCTTCCATGGTCTTTGTCCTTTCCTGTAGAGCATGCACATCATTTCTAATTGCAATGGCTTGATTAGATAATTTACCAATACTAGTGTCATGATTCTCTATGATTTTAATAAGCATATTATTTTGCTCGGTTTGAGCTTGCATAAAATTTCTAACAGTATGTTCAAACGAGATATTACCATGGTTTGCTCCATTATGATTATCAAAGTTATTATAAGGAGCTCATGCAGGACTAGAATAATTTGTTTGAACATTAGAAGCAAAGTTTTAATTTTTCTATATAGGATTATAAGGACTACGAGCTATAAAATTAAGGGATTTCTATTTTCGTGCCCCTGGTTCGTTACCTGTACTCACTTTTCCCCAGCCGCTTAACTTTTTCTCACTTTTTTCCAGCTCCTTGTCCGAAACTCTCACATCAGTCTGAAACTCGCTCTCCGTCGGGTCCCGTTAGTGGACCCTCGTCGTTACGTGCTAACAAGTGGGGCCATATTCAGGTGGGTCCTCGCCGTTACGTTCTAACAAGTAGGACCCCCCACGTTACATGCTAACAAGTGGGGCCACATTCAGTCGAGTCCCGTAGTAGGACCCCCCCATGTTGGACTCCGTGGGGCCGGCTTGTTGGGAACGCGTTTTGGGGATGTGGTGTGGGACCATGTGGGGCGCGTTTGGTAGTTATGTGCACCCTGTCGCCTAAATTGGAAGATTTATTTTTTGTTATTTTTATGATTGGATTTTTTAAGAGCGCCTTTTCCCCTTTATGTCGCTAACAGTTGTTAATTTTTCCCAAAAAGGCAGCGAATCTAGAGCAGTTTCTCTCTTTATTCATGGTTCCTTTTGGCCCTCGTATTTTCCCAATATGGTAGAAAATCTAACCAGCACCATAAATATGTAGATAAACAGAGCAGATCGGTGCTAGTACTGATCCCAACTAGGGGCATTCATCGAAATACAAGATCTAACACAAGAGGATTAGCTACTGTAAAAATACCTAGCATCCAACGATTGAAAATACGAACAACTGAGCCCTAATAACACACGATCTAGCATCCAACGATGGGAATGGGGGAAGAACAAAGGAAGGGAGAAAACCCTAGTTACCTCCGACCATGGGTCGGCTAAGCTGGTGTCGAAGGGGTTCTACGGCCTAATGTAATCGTTGTCCCCGTAGGGGCCCCTGCCGTGCGGGATCTGTAGGAGAATGGCGGGGGCACGTACGGGGACGGGAGCCTCCTTTCCGCCGGCTATGACGGAAGCGGGGACGAGGGTCTGGACGAGGATGGCGGCTGCCTTCAATGCCTCGACGGGGGCTTGTACAGGGACGGGGGCCTCCACATCTGTCGCCTTGGAGGCGACGATGGCCACCACGCCATTCTTCTCCATCGTCGGCGTGGTTGGGGTTTGCAGAAGGTGATGGGACAGTGGAGATGGTTGCGTGAGTGAGTGAGCGAGTGATGAGTGAGAGTGAGGAGGCCTCTATAAAGGTGAAGTGAGGAGACGTTTCGTTGCACCACCGTGCACCGTGTAACTGTGTACACTACTACACCGTGCATGGCCACACGCGTTCGCTATTTCCCCGTGCACCGTGACACGCGTACCGTGTGTCACGTTTTCCCCCTCGTGTCTAATCTTGGCCACTTAGTTGTCCTCAGTTATACCCTCGAGTGTAGCACTGTGTAACACCCCAGTTTTAGCTTATCCTTAATTAGGGTTTCATTGTGCATTGCATGAGCATCATATCTTAAGTTGTGCATTGAAGAAACAAAGCAAAAACCATAAAACCCTAGTTTTTACCTCTCTTGAAAGTCATTCAAAATGTTTTGAATTTTGAAATCTATCAAAAATTATGGAGCCCAAATGGATTAAAAGGGCCCCACACTATTTTATATAGTTTTATAAAACCTCTGGTAATTTTTTGAAATGAATCAAAACAATTTGAAATTGAAACTACAAAGAGAAATGCAAAATAGAATTAAAAAAAAAGTTTCAGAATAAAAACAAGCCAGAACCCATCCCAGGCCGCAGCCCAGCAAGCCATCTCCCTTTTTTCCCTCTCCCCTTCCTGCCGCCCAGCGCAGCAGCCCGCAGCCAACCGCAGCCCAATTTGGCCCAGCCGGCCCATACCTCTCCAGGCGTGTTTCTCCTTTCTTCTTCCTCCGGCGCGAGAAGAAGCTGCTCGCTGTCCTCGCCGATGTCGTCCGTCGCCCCACCGTGCCATGATTCGTGCCGCCGCCGAGGTTCGCGAGGATAAAAGGTCGCCATGTTCATCTCTTTCTCCCCAGCGCCTTATCCCTCCTCTCTCACCCTGCCCTCTCACCGCTGTGAGCTCGATGAACCCTAGCTTCGGCCACCGCATCGCTCCGCCTTCCCTGACCTCCCCAGCCTCTTCTGACACCGTCCCGACCTCCTCCATGATTCTAGGTTCCTTGTTGCCAAGCAAATCGGGCCTAGGAGCCCCCAGACGCCCGTGTCGGTCATTTCTTCCCCGACCCCGACGTGCTCCGTCGCTTGTCTCCCCGATGCTCCGGCCATCGCCTCGCCACACTACCTCCAGCAGCCTCACCAGGGTGAGCTCGTGACCGTCCTGGACCTCTTCCCCTTCGCCCTCTTGCTCTATATCGGGTCGCCATCGTGCGCCACCGTGCTCCGCCGCCTCTGCTCGCCGTAGTCATGTCACCGATGACCAAATAGGAGCGGCACCGCTATATTCTGGATCTCCTTGCTCTGTTGCGTCGAACTCGCATAACCGCGCAGCCCCGTTTGCACCCTAGCATCGTCCCTGTCACCGATCCGGGAGACCCCGCTGGTGTGACGTCACCGTGACGCCAGCGCGCTCGGGTCATCTCTGGTCAAACCAGGGTGGGTCCCTTTCCGCCGCGTGGCAGCTGAGGTGGCCATGGGCCCCCCTGCCAGCCACCGTGGGTAGCCTCTGCCTTGGTGTAAAATGACCCCCACCCCTATGCTGACATCATAATGATGCACTAATCAATTTTATTTGATTTAAATAATTCCAGAAATTGGTTTAATCTTATTATTTATAAGTCAGAAAAATACAAATAATACATCAAAATGTTCAGAAAAATGAGAACTATATATTAGAGCTATAATCATGCATTGTTAATCAACTTACATGACAAGTTTAATTAGAGAACCAAATGAACCCTCATAGGTGATTCCGGAGTTTCCCCGAGTTAGGGTTTGCACCCCTCGGAACCCCGATTAATTTGTCAAGCATGCCTTAGCATTATATTTTGATACAAATTAACTTGGTATATCATCATCCTTTCTTGAGCATTGCATCTATGCCATGTGTTGATTGTTTCCCTTTCTTTCCGGTGTTTGGTTCTTTCCGATAGAATACGATATCGGCATCGAGATCGAGATCGAAGACCGAGATCAAGACCGTCGAAGTTCGAAGATCGACGAACAATACTTGACCAACTACAACTAAGTCAAGTACAAGATTCTCGAAGATCTGATTATTCGTTATCAACATGCAAAGGCAAGCATAGCCCCACCATGATATAATCCTACGTTTTCGAAAGCATTTCAATTACTGCCATGATGCATACGATTCTACTATGGTCTTTTTATCGATAGATAGAGCATCTTATTTGTTGCATTACTCCCTTTGAGCTTATATTACTTATATTACCTGATCCACTGCTCCTAGCATAACTAGGTTTGGCTTGTGTGCACTGCTAGATCTTATATCTGTGTCCTGCTTAGCCATGCATAGCTGTTGAGTCTGGTTCTCCAGATGATGTATCAGATGCAAAGAATCTAGTATGACAGAAGAATGTGATGAGATGAGATCGGAGGTGATATGAGATTAAACATGCTAAGGCTTGTATGGGAGGCCACGGTGGGATGTGGTTTTTCTAGTCCCATGCTCGCCACCACTAGGACCTGAGTTCTTGCCTTTGGAACCAAGACGAGCGTACAACCACACGGGGCCTGGAAAACCTCACGAGCAACTAACTTTCTTAGTATATTCCAAGAGTCACATAGTTCGAGCGTTCCATTTGACATGCATTCTGGATCTTCTCGAAGGCGGTGAAGGAGGTCCATTCATAACAGGTAGGTAAGCATGGTTGGGATTGCTTGGGGTGGATGGAGCCCCTGGTAAACCAACCTCGCCTCACATCTCTAGGGACCGGCTTCAGAACTTAAACCGTTACAACGGAACCATCCTTAGGGCGTGACTCATGGTCTCGGTGAAAGCAAGGTAAAGGTCATGTCTAACCACCCTCTGCCGGCCTTCCAAGGAAGAGGGCTTATCTAGTGGCATTAAGAGAAGGTTAGTAAGTGTGGGTAAAGTTGTACACCCCTGCAGGGTAATAATATTTTTGAAAAGCCATGTTCACGGTTATGAACGCTTGGTGACCAGATTCTAATATCATAGAGAACTTGAACCTAATCATAAAACTTGGTAGATCAACGTGTGCTTAAGGATGCTTCCTCATGGGTACGAGGGGGTGATCCTAGTTGGTAGATGATGATGATTGGTGGATATCAAAAGATGATGATCAATATTTCGGAGATGTTGCTCTCTTATCCCCTTTTAAAATACTCTGACTAGACGATCTTCTTCTCCCTCTTGTTTTACAAACAAAGATGGATTTATGCAAAACAACTCCACCAGCCATAAGTCTTGCGGAGTACATCATGTACTCACCCTTGCTTTGTTGATACTTTTGGCAGAGTAAGTGTTCCCCTGAAGACGAGTTCCGTACTACATCGACATCGACGATAGCTTGGGGTTCCCGGCCGGCAGCCTGGAATCTATGGGCTGGGACGTCATCGTTATGCTTCAGGCCTCTTAGGCCATTTGTTAAGTTTGTTATACTTAATAGCATAATTTTCCTTCTGTTGTTTGATGTTTGTGGTCAGTGATCTCTGCTTGTAATAATTTGGTTCTCTACTCAATTATGAGCTTGCGATAATAATTTTTGTGCCGTAGGGTCACTGTTGTGTTATTGATTCTTCACTGGATATCCTCGAGCTCAAGGTGAAGCTTATGTTAGACGGAAGTCTGGGATTTGTTTAGCCTTGATACCGGGGGTGTCACAGGTTTTGGTATCAGAGCAGTACCGACCGTAGGAAAACCTTGCTATTGGTCGATGTTGAGTCTAGTGTTTGGGAAAACTATTTTAAAGATGAAAATTATTTGCGAAAACTCTAGTATGCTTCTTTTTCTTCTTATCTAGTTTCGCTCTAACTCTGGGTCATCTTATCTTGTGTTGATTTTGGAAATTTTTTGATATCTCTTCTAGTCTTTCAAAGCTTAGGTGCCTTCTGGGCATGTCGTTTCACAACCAGTTGACCTAGTGTTGAGTTCTCTAGAGTTGTGTGTGTTGTGAATTCCTTGTTCCCCTTGCTCTTGTTCATCTGAGAGATTCCTTTCTACCATGATCTCTCTATCTTTTGGACCCAAAATAGTATATCATTGGTTCCACAATGTTCTGTTCTAGGCTTCGAGGTTTCCTTTCACCTCGTGTGCCTCCTTTTTCATTTGTTTGGGTACTTCAGAAGTTGTGTCTTCTTTTGGAAGATACCTCGTGATTACTATCTTTCAGTGTATGCTATGTCACTCAGGTAGTAGTTACTTCTTTCTTTGGGTTTTAACCCTTGGACTTGAACCGAAGATCCCCGATTGTGTTGTATTCTGGTGTTGCGAATCTTGTACATGAAGTTGATCTTTAACCCAAGATCCATTTCTTTGTCCCCTGTCGATAATGTTTATATATTACCTCAGGATGGCTGGTACTACAATTCTAGCCTTCAAGCGTGTGGTCTTTGTCGCGGTCTAATTGCGACAATAAAGGACTTCCCCTACCACATGTTATGGCAGATGTTCTTTTATGGAACCAAATAGATCATGACAAGAGTACCCCTCGTGAGTCTCACATCTACCTTTGTGACTCTTCCACACCTTTCCCCTTCTTTGAATTGGTTTTCGGAAGGTTGTTGACTTATGCATCCACATTTCGGAATTCTATCCTGAGCATGTTCCTTTTTCTTTGTTGTTTTCTGGCCCTTGTCTACCAGTTGGTAGCCAAGTAGTAAATGTGCATCGGTGTCTTCTGATGCAAGATACTCCTATGGTCCGTCATGAAAAACCATTTCGGGATGTCAGGAAAAACAAACTCCAGTACCTCGTCATATCTAGGACCAGGTCAAAGTGTTGTAATCCGCATATTAAGAGGCATTGATTAGCTTCGATCTGTTCTACCTTAAAGTACCACACTCTTTCATACTAAGAGGTCGAGATGAGTTTCATGACCCCTTAATGGAGTGATGCTTTCACACATCTTTACTCACCCTCCCTCAAGCTTTCGCTCTCGTGAGTGATGCGTGTGTGTAATAATGTGGCCATTTGAGATTCTTAGCAATTCTTATTGTTTTGAACTCCAAGGACATTTGCGTCATTCTTAGCATGATTGGTTAACCCCATCACTAAGCAAAGGAATGATTGTGCTACCAAGTCTGTTATTCTGGTACACTCTCTTCAGTCAAAGAGTTAGGCTTGTGTTGAAGCTCTAAGACTATGTCTTCTTGCCTTATCAAGTAAGTTTTCTCTCGAACTAAGTGACATATCGGTGGTTCGTGATATTCTGGATGTCTTCCTAGAATTATCGCCTTGTTTCCACATGACCGTGTTGTTAAGTTGTTGAGCAAGCTAGTTATCTGAACTGCTCTTTTCTCCAAGAATCCATACTGGATACCCCTGAACTAGTTGGTTGAGCTTAAGCAACAACTTGGAGAGTTGTAAGACAAAAGTTATATCCGACTACGTTCTTTATAAAAGGGATGTCTAGTTTTTTTCGTGTTGAAGAAAGATAGTATGTCCTTTGTGGATATATTATTTTCCCCACCTTTGATTTGATTTGGGTTATCGCCAAATCAAACTCAGTTCCAAGGACTATCTTGATGGTATTTCTACTCGTGATGTTTCACTTGAGTACATCTTCAGGTCTTTTGGTCTGACCAATAGTTTGCCTTGCTCAAGTAATATATGAGTTCATATTATTGGAGTGTCTTGATAAGTTTGTTGTTGAGCCCATCGATGACATTCTTATTCTCTCCATGCCAGATTAAATTCATATGGAATAGTTGGCATAAATGTTGGAAATTTTTGAGAACCGTCTTCGGATCATTTCGAAGTATGAGTTCTGGATGTTAGAAGTAACCTTCTCTGATTCACAAGCAATTGTTGAAAGATGTCGTCGTGGATTCAAGTAGAGTTATCCTCATTCCTTCAGGACACATGTGTGTTTGATTGTCGATACCTTACGTGTGGGCAGTTGTCCATCGACAAGTTGCTGATACATGGTTCTAGCAATCTAGCTCATTCTGTTGGTGCTTAACGTTGTAGTCCATATCTTGAGAATTTAGTGACTTTACCTTTGTGGTAAATGTTGCAAACTATTCGGACATGCTGAGTCTGAAATGTCATTCCACCTAACCAAATTTGAATCTCAAGCAAATATGATGGTTGGTGTTCCTGAAGGTTTTAACATAGGTCTCTTTGTAAGTCTGGCAAGATTGATGTAATGGTTGACACACTTAGCCAGAAAGACCTTTTGCCATATTCCTTTGAATTAGCAATATCAACCACTCTTCATGAGGCTTCTCCTATGATTCATTATAAGAGTTGTGTTCATGGCTTCCTTTGTTCCGAAGGCCGGCCTTTACTTGATGCCTTGTTTCTCGAACATCAAGGAGAACATTTAAAGTAGTGTTGCTAAATGTCTCTCTGTCGATCCTCTAGACCCTTTTACGTTGGCAAGCATTTTGTTGTGCTAAGTAATTGAATTCTGAGAATGAAGTTTCTTTCTTCTCGTGTTATCAGGAATCTTCTTATCTATCCATCTTAGTGGTGCAAAGTGATATCATGATCTTTGGCAAAGATTTTGATATACCTAGATGAATTAAGAGTTTCCTTTGGTTTCTTGACCATGTTTTAAGAGTGACTATGGTTTTGGTAATCAGAAGTTTCTATTGATTACATGTTTCTTGTGGCTCTTATGAGTCCTCACCACCACAACACCTTTCTATCTTAAGCATTCTGTTGAATAAAAGAGTGAGCCTCCCGTGTCAAAAGTAGTTCAACAGCTTGGTTTTGTTGATCCATATCTTTGCAATCCGAGATCCCTACTTAAGCCGTTTAGTAGAGGTTCATATCGAAGTCTGTAGCTCATGTTCTCTCTATTGGAAACTTCCTTTTCAGAAGCTTAAATTCTTCAGAAGCTATATGGTCTCAATCCTTATGAAGACCATCTATCTAACAACTTGAAACCTTCTCCTTTTGTTTCCTCCGTTATCTTGACGTGTTTCATGTTGTCATCTCAGATTTTTTTCTGAACACTCTATCCATGAGTTGACCATGAGATACTTTGTGTTGTTTAGTGTGTTTCCCTCTTATCTTTGAAGTGGCCCTATTTCTTTCTCTCTCTGTCTCTCTTCCTACCTTTGGAATCTCGGGTCGAGATTCTCATAAGGGGGATAGAGCTGTAACACCCTAGTTTTAGTTTATCCTTAATTAGAGTTTGATTGTGCATTGCATGAGCATCATATCTTAAATTGTGCATTGAAGAAACAAAGCAAAAACCCTAAAACCCTAGTTTTTACCTCTCTTGAAAGTCATTCAAAATGTCTTGAATTTTTAAATCTATCAAAAATTATGGAGCCCAAATGGATTAAAAGGGCCCCACACTATTTTATATAGTTTATAAAACCTCTGGTAATATTTTGAAATGAATCAAAACAGTTTGAAATTGAGACTACAAAGAGAAATGCAAAATAGAATTGAAAAAAAGTTTCAAAGTAAAAACAAGCCAGAACCCATCCCAGGCCGCAGCCCAGCAAGCCATCTCCCTTTCTTACCTGTCCCCTTCCTGCCGCCCAGCGCAGTAGCCGGTAGCCAAATGCGTCCCAATTTGGCCCAGCCGGCCCGTACCCCTCCAGGCGTGTTTCTACTTTCTTCTTCCTCCGGCGCGAGGAGAAGCTGCTCGCTGTCCTTGCCGATGCCGTCCGTCGCCCCATCGTGCCATGGTTCATGCCGCCGCCGAGGTTCGCGAGGATAAGAAGGTCGCCGTGTTCATCTCTTCCTCCTCGGCGCCTTATCCCTCCTCTCTCGCCCTTCCCTCTCACCCCTGTGAGCTCGATGAACCCTAGCTTTGGCCACCGCATCGCTCCGCCGTCCATGACCTCCCCAGCCTCTTATGACATCGCCTCGATCTCCTCCGTGACACCAGGTTCCTTGTTGCCGAGCGAATCGAGCCTAGGATCCCCTAGACGCCTGTAACACCCTCAGAATCGGACCTATGCAAGTTTGAGCAAAACTCGCCAAACCCGCATAGAAACGATTCAAAGGTGCCCACCAGGCACTTTCGTGCGGGTGGAAAACGAAGTAATAACATTACACAACAGTCCTCGATGGGACCCACAGATCAGATATATATAACAGCGACTCAAAGAGTCAAGAATACAGATATAATATACAAAGATCCAAATCACCTTGAAATCGATAGAGCGTCCAGCTACGGACAAGATGCAAATGGGGCTAAGAGCCCTGAAGAATAACCAATGGCGTCCATAACCCCTGCCAAGCCGGAAGGGTAACCACCTAACGTCGATCTCAAAACCGCTTAAACAAAAGGCGCCGACAAAGGGCAAAGGAAAAAGAAGGAGCGTCGATCGAGGCCAAGACACGGCGAGGCTAGAATTCGGCGGTCCTCGCCTACATAGGTATGGTGGACTGAGCGGCAGCGGCAGCATGCACTAAACAGCCTATAGAGACTCTATACAACTGGCGGCAATCAGAGAGGGGTAAGAAAGACCTATTCGGATCCAACCTGGAGCTAACACCAAACAAACCCATCCTGGCGTTTCCCCCTCGAGACCAGACGAGGAAGTCAACCGAGGAACTCACACAGTTGGCAGTTTTATTTATTCAGTTATCGTTGCAGCAATTACTAGTCAGGTATAGATATTCGTCCTGATAAAGTAAGCAGTGGGCACTGTTAGTTGACCATTCCGTTGTAGTTGCGGCAATTACTAATCAGGTACAGATAACATGATATAAACCCAAACCCGACAGTTGTTGGTACTTTTATTCAGTCATTTCGTTGTAGTTGCATTACTTACTAGTCAGGTACAATTGTCGCAAGCGACAAGCCAAACAAGCAATGGTGGGCAGTATTAATTAGTCATTCCATTATAGTGAAGCTGATTACTAGTCATTATAAGTCAAATTTATAGCAATAAACTTTAGTTATGCTTGTCTATGATCAAGAAACTGTGCTCCAAGTCGTCCATATCCGCGGACACGGCTTTCAGAAAGTTTTACCCGGCCGGGGTGCACCAATAGCAACACACGCTCGATCAACCTCGGAAAAACCAAATCAAAACCCAACGAGGCTTTCACGACTGAACAATCACAGGATTCAGAATTATTTCAGGGGCCACCCATTGAGTAGATCCCAACGGAGTAAGCAAGCTCCGACGGACTCAAGGTTTGCGACAATGGTCAGCGATCGGGAACCCGAAAGTGTGGCTGGGCTTGTCGATACCGTAATCAATCCGCTTACCTAACAAGACAAAGGTGCTCCTCGCACAATTTAAATACAAAAAGTAGCATGGCATAAGTACGGATAGTAAAACACCTCAAACTAGTTTGTGGCCCCAAGAAATAAGACTGAATCAAGCTCGCCTGGGGGTCCCATATACCTCCGGATGTGGATAGCGATAAAACAAGGAACAGGAATCAAGTACTCGGGGTCTTACGGGACACAAGTGGGCGTTCGGAAACCAAATATTTTCTATCACCCACCGATGCCTCTGCTTATTCAATTTTAGTTGTTAAACAGAAATTAAAGTGACGATAAATAAAACTAGAATCATCTCCAACAACAACATGCGGCAATACATCAAGAATCTGGCATATGACGACACACATCAAGACTTAAGCAAGCAACTACGACGCAAGTCCAACTATCTACCAAACAATGTAATAGGATGTGTCCAAGGCAATATAGGGATGCAAGGGATTTCACGGGTACGAAAACTAGAGCATCGCAACACAGATAGCAATAGATCAACAGGAAGGAGTAAATTACTATAAAGTAAGATGGGTAGAAAGGGGGAGATGCTCGCCTGAAAACATTGACGAAGGTTTCAACCGAAGATCGGGACGAAGCTCACATCAACTCAACGGACCAATCCGCGAAGAAGCAGAAACACTAGAAGGAACACCGGATGCAATATTTAATACACGGCAGAAGATCGGCATGATGCATGGATGATGTATGGCATGGCAAGGATGCGGTGCAATTAGGTCATGTTAAGTGGAACCGGGGTCCCGACAAATAGTTAGGTGGATCATGTTATTTAGAACCCCCGCAATTTAAATGTTGTTTTAGCAAGACAGAATATATCACCGGTTCGCTACACAAGTTTAAATGAGGCCAATATGAGACTAGATTTGCCCGCATATGGGCCCCATATTTAATTATTAGGTGAATCGGCATAAGGCCCCCAGACCACATGAATGTATGCATGCATGACCAATTTAAGATGCGACAGTTCATATAGTTGACCATTTATAAAATAGGGTTCTCGGAGAGGGGTTCACACATTAGAGTTCTCGACGAACTTGGGGAATCCGGGGGGTTCGGGGTCGGCCGCAGGGTTCGACAGAGTTCGGGGTCGGGGTCCAGGGTTCGACGGGTTGGTCTCGGCGGGAACGTTCTCGGATCAAGGTTCAGACTCCGGGATCGGTCTTCGGATCTCAACATGGCCGGTCTTGGTGGCGATCTTGTCCGATGGGGATCTTGGTTCAACCTCAACGCGGCCTTCGGGTCCGAGGGAAGTTCATGTCGTCCCTGTGTCGACGACCTAGGTGTTCAGGGGAAGATCTCGGTGTTCCGCGTCGGTGTTCTTATCGTCCGGGTACGGAAACGGTCTTCAGGGTTCGCCATCGGATCCGTGTAGGAGGGCTCGGGGGCTCCGGCTCAGAGTCGCCGTCGAACTCCGCGGATCAGGGTCTTCGGATTCCGTGAAGGAGAGCTTGTAGTTCCGGGATCTTCGGGTCTCGATCGTCGGAATCCGTGAAGGAGGCCTTGGCGTCCGGGGTGGAAAAATCTTGGCGTAGATCTTCAGGCAGCAGCACGGATGCGCAGACACGGCTCGCAGATCTTGAACTTGGTGTCGACATGCTCGGGGAAAAAGTGTCGCCACACCCACGCTTGGTGCTACGGTGCCCCAAAACACCAACACATGAAAGGGAAACCTCCATCCCGCGACGACCACCGCAGGGCATGACTCCCAAGGCGCCAGAAAACTGCGCCAACGACCTCGTGGTCACAAGCTCCTGCAGCGGCGGTCGGAGATGGGCACAGCCGCGGAGCTCGAGGTGGGCGTCGCCGAGGCGGTTGGGGACGCGGTCGGGGCGAGCTCGCCGGCGGACGGGCGCGGAGAAGGGGCCGGAGGTGCTAGCGGGCGGAGGCTCGTGGCCTTGGCGGGCGGCGGCGGGCGAGGCGGATGCAGGTGTGGCGGCGGCGAAGTCGCTCATCCGCGGGCGGGGCGGAGCCGGCAGAGGCGGGCCGGGGGTCGCGTCGAGGATGCGGTGAGCTGCGTGGCCGGCGGGGGAGACGGGGCTTGGTCGGGGAACTGCAGGGCGGTGGCAGTGGCTCGACGCGGCTGGAGCGGAAGCGGAGGCGGCTGGGCTTGGGGCGCAGGGCGGCGGAGCGGTGACGGACGGCGGAGGCGGTGGGCGCGAGGGAAGGGCGGCGCGGGCTGGAGGTTGGAGAGAAGGGAGGAAGGAGAGAGGAGAGCCGCGGGGCTGGTGGGGTGGCGATGCAGGCGTGCGGGAGCTCGCGGGTGGGGAAAAGGAAGAAGCCGCGTGGGGATACAGGGGCCTGCGGGCGTGAGCGCTGTGAGGGAGATGAACAGGGGAGGCGGGGTGAGAGAGAGAGGGGACAGGCGTGGGACCGGGGGTCCGCGGGTGGGTCCCAGCGGCAGGCGTGTGGGGGGTCGGTTGGCCCAGGCGTGTGTGCGTGTAAAGTATGTGTGGAGTGGGTTGCTGTGAGGAGAGAGAGAAGGGGGAGAGGAGGTTGGGTGATGTGGCATAGTTTGGTTGGTGGGGGAAAAGATGAGGATGAGGTGGCGGCGAGCTATTGGCCGGAGTGATGTGGAAGGAGGGGGTGGGTAGCGTTTTAGGTAGAAATAGGATTAGGTGAAGCTGGCAGGTTGGACCGTTTTAGTTTTTCTGGGGTGGTCGTTCGGGTCGGGTTGGCCCGTTCGACTGCCCCTACTAAAAATAATTTAATATTTTATTTAATTTCCAAATCTTTTGTAACCAGTTTTTGACAAACAAAATATCCGGAACATCCGGGGGTTGGCGTTGAAGAAAAGATCGCGTTTGGAAAACAAACCGGACTTTCGAAAAATAGTTTTATGCAAACAATGCATGATGATGACGATGCAATGCACAAATTCAACGCGATTTTCTAGTAGTGGTTTTCGGGATGCCACAATTCGACACCACTAACAAGGGATCTCGCCTCGAGATCCGCCTCATGGTACCGGAAGGAAGGTCGGCGATCTGATCCTTCGCGCTTCGTGTAGATCCTCGCGACACCACTAACAAGAGGTCGCTGTCCATGATCGTCGAGGGAACACTCCGGAAACAAAAGGTCGAAGGTAGAGGCATCAACAAATGAGGCCACCCCTAACCCGGTAGGAAGAGGGAATCGATGCATTCTCGCCCACTTCAATGTACAAAAGCGAATAGAAGGGTAGTCGGCATGGGGCCAATCCATCACGCACCCAAACTATTACTCGCACAATCGAGAAAAGAGTGCAACCATTCTCGGAATCGATCAAGATCTTGACAAGCGAGTTTGAACATCGAGTGATGCAGACTCTGCATCGGATCTGGCGTAGATGAGGCCGTCGCGTCGGAGAACACGGGAAAGCACAAACAAAGAACAAAGGACGTCACCACAGACGAAGGATTCCCCGGATAGCATGAAGACCAGATGTAGCAACACCGTTATCGAAGAAGGAAGCGAAACCCTAAAGGTACGACAGAAACCCAACCACGAGAATTCCTGGGCTCGAAGAAAGAGACGAGAGCGGATTCAAAACACGTAGAGGTAAGAGTAGAATAGCAGAGGGGTAAGGAATAAAATCAGACCTAATCAGAACTATCCAACCGATTTTCAAAAATAGTTTTGACACTCTACTTCGGCCGTTAGCTAGGTTATCCTACAGGCTGGATTTGTGGGGTATCGCAACTGCTGGGCTCTGATACCACTCTGTAACACCCTCAGAATCGGACCTATGCAAGTTTGAGCAAAACTCGCCAAACCCGCATAGAAACGATTCAAAGGTGCCCACCAGGCACTTTCGTGCGGGTGGAAAACGAAGTAATAACATTACACAACAGTCCTCGATGGGACCCACAGATCAGATATATACAAACTCAAAGAGTCAAGAATACGATATAATATACAAAGATCCAAATCACCTTGAAATCGATAGAGCGTCCAGCTACGGACAAGATGCAAATGGGGCTAAGAGCCCAAGAATAACCAATGGCGTCCATAACCCCTGAGGCCAAGCCGAAGGGTAACCTATGGCGTCGATCTCAAAACCTGCTTAAACAAAAGGGGCGCCGACAAAGGGCAAAGGAAAAAGAAGGAGCGTCAGTACTGAGGCCAGTACACGGCGAGGCTAGAATTCGGCGGTCCTCGCCTACATAGGTATGGTGGACTGAGCGGCAGCGGCAGCATGCACTAAACAGCCTATAGAGACTCTATACAACTGGCGGCAATCAGAGAGGGGTAAGAAAGACCTATTCGGATCCAACCTGAAGCTAACACCAAACAAACCCATCCTGGCGTTTCCCCCTCGAGACCAGACGAGGAAGTCAACCGAGGAACTCACACAGTTGGCAGTTTTATTTATTCAGTTATCGTTGCAGCAATTACTAGTCAGGTATAGATATTCGTCCTGATAAAGTAAGCAGTGGGCACTGTTAGTTGACCATTCCGTTGTAGTTGCGGCAATTACTAATCAGGTACAGATAACATGATATAAACCCAAACCCGACAGTTGTTGGTACTTTTATTCAGTCATTTCGTTGTAGTTGCATTACTTACTAGTCAGGTACAATTGTCGCAGCGACAAGCCAAACAAGCAATGGTGGGCGTATTAATTAGTCATTCCATTATAGTGAAGATGATTACTAGTCATTATAAGTCAAATTTATAGCAATAAACTTTAGTTATGCTTGTCTATGATCAAGAAACTGTGCTACAAGTGGTCCATATGCGCGACACGGCTTTCGAAAGTTTTACCGGCGGGTGCACCAATAGCAACACACGCCGATCAACCTCGGAAAAACCAAATCAAAACCCAACGAGGCTTTCACGATCGAACAATCACAGGATTCAGAATTATTTCGAGGCCACCCATTGAGTAGATCCCATAGCGGAGTAAGCAAGCTCAGACGGACTCAAGGTTTCGACAATGGTAGAAGCGGTGGGAACCCGAAAGTGTGGCTGGGCTTGTCGATACCGCGTAATCAATCCGCTTACCTAAACAGTACAGTGTGCTCCTCGCACAATTTAAATACAGAAAGTAGCATGGCATAAGTACGGGATAGTAAAAACACCTCAAACTAGTTTGTGGCCCCAAGAAATAAGACTGAATCAAGCTCGCTCGGGGGTCCCATATACCTCCCGGATGTGGATAGCGCGATAAAACAAGGAACAGGAATCAAGTACTCGGGGTCTTACGGGACACAAGTGGGCGTTCGGAAACCAAATATTTTCTATCACCCACCGATGCCTCTGCTTATTCAATTTTAGTTGTTAAACAGAAATTAAAGTGACGATAAATAAAACTAGAATCATCTCCAACAACAACATGCGGCAATACATCAGCAACTGTGGCATATGACGACACACATCAGCACTTAAGCAAGCAACTACGACGCGCAAGTCCAACTATCTACCAAACAACAGGTAATAGGATGTGTCCAAGGCAATATAGGGCTGCAAGGGATTTCACGGGTACGAAAACTAGAGCATCGCAACACAGATAGCAATAGATCAACAGGAAGGAGTAAATTACTATAAAGTAAGATGGGTAGAAAGGGGGAGATGCTCGCCTGAAAACATTGACGAAGGTTTCAACCGAAGATCGGGACGAAGCTCACATCAACTCAACGGACCAATCCGCGAAGAAGCAGAAACACTAGAAGGAACACCGGATGCAATATTTAATACACGGCAGAAGATCGGCATGATGCATGGATGATGTATGGCATGGCAAGGATGCGGTGCAATTAGGTCATGTTAAGTGGAACCGGGGTCCCGACAAATAGTTAGGTGGATCATGTTATTTAGAACCCCCGCAATTTAAATGTTGTTTTAGCAAGACAGAATATATCACCGGTTCGCTACACAAGTTTAAATGAGGCCAATATGAGACTAGATTTGCCCGCATATGGGCCCCATATTTAATTATTAGGTGAATCGGCATAAGGCCCCCAGACCACATGAATGTATGCATGCATGACCAATTTAAGATGCGACAGTTCATATAGTTGACCATTTATAAAATAGGGTTCTCGGAGAGGGGTTCACACATTAGAGTTCTCGACGAACTTGGGGAATCCGGGGGGTTCGGGGTCGGCCGCAGGGTTCGACGGAGTTCGGGGTCGGGGTCCAGGGTTCGACGGGTTGGTCTCGGCGTGAACGTTCTCGGATCAAGGTTCAGACTCCGGGATCGGTCTTCGGATCTCAACATGGCCGGTCTTGGTGACGATCTTGTCCGATGGGGATCTTGGTTCAACCTCAACGCGGCCTTCGGGTCCGAGGGAAGTTCATGTCGTCCCTGTGTCGACGACCTAGGTGTTCAGGGGAAGATCTCGGTGTTCCGCGTCGGTGTTCTTATCGTCCGGGTACGGAAACGGTCTTCAGGGTTCGCCATCGGATCCGTGTAGGAGGGCTCGGGGGCTCCGGCTCAGAGTCGCCGTCGAACTCCGCGGATCAGGGTCTTCGGATTCCGTGAAGGAGAGCTTGTAGTTCCGGGATCTTCGGGTCTCGATCGTCGGAATCCGTGAAGGAGGCCTTGGCGTCCGGGGTGGAAAAATCTTGGCGTAGATCTTCAGGCAGCAGCACGGATGCGCAGACACGGCTCGCAGATCTTGAACTTGGTGTCGACATGCTCGGGGAAAAAGTGTCGCCACACCCACGCTTGGTGCTACGGTGCCCCAATACACCAACACATGAAAGGGAAACCTCCATCCCGCGACGACCACCGCAGGGGCATGACTCCCAAGGCGCCAGGAAACTGCGCCAACGGCCTCGTGGTCACAAGCTCCTGCAGCGGACGGTCGGAGATGGGCACAGCCGCGGAGCTCGAGGTGGGCGTCGCCGAGGCGGTTGGGGACGCGGTCGGGGCGAGCTCGCCGGCGGACGGGCGCGGAGAAGGGGCGGCGCGGCCGACGGAGGTGCTAGCGGGGCGACGAGCTCGTGGCGGCTTGTGGCCGCTGGGCGGACAGCGTCGAGGCGGATGCAGGTGTGGCGGCGAAAGTCGCTCATCCATGGGGCGGGCGAGCGGGCAGAGTCGCGTCGAGGATGCGGTGAGCTGCGTGGGCGGGGAGACGGGCTTGGTCGGGAATCGCTGCGGGCGGCGGCTCGACGCTGCCGCTGGAGCGGAAGCGGAGACGGCGCTGGGCGGGCTTGGGGCGCAGGGCGGCGGAGCGGTGACGGACGGCGGAGGCGGTGGGCGCGAGGGAAGGGCGGCGCGGGCTGGAGGTTGGAGAGAAGGGAGGAAGGAGAGAGGAGAGCCGCGGGGCTGGTGGGGTGGCGATGCAGGCGTGCGGGAGCTCGCGGGTGGGGAAAAGGAAGAAGCCGCGTGGGGATACAGGGGCCTGCGGGCGTGAGCGCTGTGAGGGAGATGAACAGGGGAGGCGGGGTGAGAGAGAGAGGCGTGGGACCGGGGTCCATGGTGGGTCCCAAAGGCAGCGTGGGGGGTCGGTTGGCCCAGGCGTGTGTGCGTGTAAAGTATGTGTGGAGTGGGTTGCTGTGAGGAGAGAGAGAAGGGGGAGATGAGGTTGGGTGATGTGGCATAGTTTGGTTGGTGGGGGAAAAGATGAGGATGAGGTGGTGGCGAGCTATTGGCCGGAGTGATGTGGAAGGAGGGGGTGGGTAGCGTTTTAGGTAGAAATAGGATTAGGTGAAGCTGGCAGGTTGGACCGTTTTAGTTTTTCTGGGGTGGTCGTTCGGGTCGGGTTGGCCCGTTCGACTGCCCCTACTAAAAATAATTTAATATTTTATTTAATTTCCAAATCTTTTGTAACCAGTTTTTGACAAACAAAATATCCGGAACATCCGGGGGTTGGCGTTGAAGAAAAGACGGGCGTTTGGAAAACAAACCGGACTTTGCGAAAAATAGTTTTATGCAAACAATGCATGATGATGACGATGCAATGCACAAATTCAACGCGATTTTCTAGTAGTGGTTTTGCGGGATGCCACAATTCGACACCACTAACAAGGGATCTCGCCCTCGAGATCCGCCTCATGGTACCGGAAGGAAGGTCGGCGATCTGATCCTTCGCGCTTCGTGTAGATCCTCGCGACACCACTAACAAGAGGTCGTTGTCCGTGATCGTCGAGAGAACACTCCGGGGACAAAAAGGTCGAAGGTAGAGGCATCAACAAATGAGGCCACCCCTAACTTCGGTAGGAAGAGGGAATCGATGCATTCTCGTCCACTTCAATGTACAAAAGCGAATAGAAGGGGTAGTCGGCATGGGGGCCAATCCATCACGCACCCAAACTATTACTCTGCACAATCAGTAGAAAAGAGTGCAACCATTCTCGGAATCAGACTGAAGATCTTGACAAGCGAGTTTCGGAACATCGGAGTGATGCAGACTCTGCATCGGATCTGGCGTAGATGAGGCCGTCGCGTCGGAGAACACCGGAAAGCACAAACAAAGAACAAAGGACGTCACCACAGACGAAGGATTCCCCGGATAGCATGAAGACCAGATGTAGCAACACCGTTATCGAAGAAGGAAGCGAAACCCTAAAGGTACGACGGAAACCCAACCACGAGAATTCCTGGGCTCGAAGAAAGAGACGAGAGCGGATTCAAAACACGTAGAGGTAAGAGTAGAATAGCAGAGGGGTAAGGAATAAAATCAGACCTAATCAGAACTATCCAACCGATTTTCAAAAATAGTTTTGACACTCTACTTCGGCCGTTAGCTAGGTTATCCTACAGGCTGGATTTGTGGGGTATCGCAACTGCTGGGCTCTGATACCACTCTGTAACACCCTCAGAATCGGACCTATGCAAGTTTGAGCAAAACTCGCCAAACCCGCATAGAAACGATTCAAAGGTGCCCACCAGGCACTTTCGTGCGGGTGGAAAACAAAGTAATAACATTACACAACAGTTCAAAGGTGTATAATTTTTTGCCATATGCAAGTTTATGCATTACATTCTATGAAAATGATAATCTATCAAGATTTTCTTAGCACATCATTATCACATATTAAGTGTGATTTCACAGTGTTCAAAGTTTTATAATTTTTGTATACGCAAGTTTAGGGATCACTTTTCACACTCTAAAAATGGTAAACACTATTTTACATTAAGAGTTGTATAATTTTTTAAAACTTGAAAGTGTTCAAGAGTTGTGTAAATTATAAACATTATTTTACATTAAGAGTTGTACAATTTTTTCAATTTGAAAGTGGTCAAGATTTGTGTTAATTATAAACACTCTTTTACATTAAGAGTTGTATAATTTTTTCAATTTGAAAGTGTTCAAGAGTTGTGTCAATTATAAACACTCTTTTACATTAAGAGTTGTATATTTTTTTAATTTGAAAGTGTTCAAGAGTTGTGTCAATTATAAACACTCTTTTACATTAATATTTCTATAATTTTTTCAATTTGAAAGTGTTCAAGAGTTGTGTCAATTATAAACACTCTTTTACATTAAAAGTTGTATAATTTTTTAATTTGAAAGTGTTCAAGAGTTGTGTCAATTATAAACACTCTTTTACATTAAGAGTTGTATAATTTTTTTCCAATTTGAAAGTGTTCAATAGTTGTGTCAATTATAAACACTCTTTTACATTAAGAGTTGTATAATTTTTTAATTTGAAAGTGTTCAAGAGTTGTGTCAATTATAAACACTCTTTTACAGTAAGAGTTGTATACTTTTTTAATTTAAAAGTGTTCAAGAGTTGTGTCATTTATAAACACTCTTGTACATTAAGAGTTATATAATTTTTTTAATTTGAAAGTGTTGAAGAGTTGTGTCATTTTCTTATTTATTATAATTATAAACACTCTTTCACTTGATTGCATCTGAGACATTAACTCGATAAACTACTTAAATCATCGGAATGGCTTGCCAGCTGCATTCTCCATAGAAAGCGCCCCGATTGCCATTTCGGTGCGAGATTTTGGTGCGAGATCTAACATTCTCTGTGCACGGTTGCCATTGTCATCCTTCGTATAGGTTAATGTGATGGCACCATATTGCGGCCAGGATGAACATGAGGCCGAAGTGAAGCTCAACAAAGGGTCGCCATCGCCAGAGAAGGGCTGCCATCGCCGGAGAAGAAGAAGAAAGGGGAGGCAACGACATGGGCGCGGGCACGGGGCTGGCTCACGTGGATAAGCTGTGGGTCCGACGCTCACGTGGATAAGTTGTGGGTCCCATGCTGATCTGGATAAGTGGAGAGAGGTGTCCACTACGGGAACCAACTAAACATGGCCCCACTTGTCAGCATGTAACGGCAAGGGTCCACTATGGGACCTATCAGACCGCAACCCCACATGTCAGCATGTAACGGCGAGGGTCCACTACGGGACCCGAATAAATGTGGCCCCACTTGTCAGCATGTAACGACAAGGCTGACGAACAGTGAGTTTCAGACCATGCAAGAGTTTCATAATAGGAGGTGGGAAAAAGTGAGGAAAAGCTAATCGGGTGGGGAAAAGTGAGTACAACTAAGGAACCAAGGGCACGAAAATAGAAATCCCTAAAATTAATATCATTACCATCGGTAGATATAGCATTAACTTGGATATCTTCCTTACCCTTCACTATATTAAGTAGTTCATCTACCTTTGTAGTAAGCTCTTCATTGTTTACCTCGGTGATTGAACTCACCCTTTTTAGGTTCTTTCTGCATGCCATTGAGCATGGTTGTTTTGCATATCATCAAGTAGTTTCTTTGCAACACTCACCTGTTTTCCCATGATAGTTCCTCCTACTGCAGTATCTAGCATAGACTTAGACATTGGGTTAAGGCTATTATAAAATAAATGCAATATAAGCCATTCCTTCATCCTATAACTAGGATAGTTCATTACGGCTTCTTTCATCCTTTCCCATGCAAGCGCTAGTGGCTCGTGGTCTTCTTGTCTAAAACTTGTAATATTGGATCTTAGTTGCATAGTTTTAGCTAGGGGAAATTTAGTCATAAAGAGACTAGTACATTCCTCCCAAGATGTGATAGTGCCCTTAGGTAGATCTAGCAACTAATCCTTAGTCTTTCCTCTAAGAGAGAAAGGAAACAATCATAATTTAATAGTATTTGGATCAACATCCTTAATACACATCATGTCACAAATTTCAATAAATGTATTTAAGTGCAAACCTGAATCTTTAGAAGATGAGCCTCCAAATTGGTTTTGCTGAACCAAACTTAAAAGGTTAAGATTTATCTCATATGCTTTCGCACCAACGGCAGGCTGAGTAATAGGTGCATGAGTAAAATCATTAGTAGGAGTAGCATACTCCCCAAGTTCTTTTGAGCCATGGCTCTTTTCTTTTTGGTATTTTTAAAGTAAGACAAACAAATAAACAAGTAACTATTTTTTTGGGTTTTCAAATAGATAACAAGAAAGTAAACTAATAACAAGAAATAAACTACAAACAAAAATTAAATATAAAAACAAGGCCTCTAGTGACCTCACCAGGATAGCGAATTCCTTCCTCGACAACGGCGCCAGAAAAAGGGTTGATACCTTCGATCTAGATTACCGATGTAGTATAATAGCTTTTTCCCTAGTAGACATAGGTTTATCAAATCCTTGGGAAACAACGCTAATAGGAATAAAAATAAGGACATGTCTACGGGACTTTGTTTTGTCGATTTTACCTTTATTTATTGGACCAATCTGGTTTACTTTATATTGTGGTTGAATCAATGGATAGGAATAGGCCAGGGTTGAAGATCCACCTAGAGCTGCATATCATATGGGATAAAGGATAAAAATAAGCACAATCATGTGTAAGATTCCAGTAGAGATAATCTTTTGTCGGCAACACATCCTAATATACTAGAGCCCCTGAGAGGCCACAAAAATAGCAATAGTATTTTGATCCAACCGAGTGCATCGCGAAGCACCGGGCTACAAACGATTATTATGTGCAAAAATATAGATCAAAGCATTAAGTGGTGATGTTGTTGTGATCTCGAATGGGTCGCTAAGCAAAGAACATGTTACCCTTGTTTCCACTGAGGTTCCTATGAGATCGCCGCTTGCCAAGCATCTCACCTCAAGGCTTGATCAATCTCCAAGATCTTGGGTACCTACAAGTCCAAAGATCAAGGCAAGAGACAAAGAAACAAATGATGCAAATCCCTTTTACAAACCAATATACAATTCTCCCATAGATTAGATACAGATAAACGCAGCAAGGTTTCTCCCCAACCCGCAGCCTGTGAGTACTACTCACTCATAACAATAAGATCAATGATAGAAAACATTGTGCAATACTTAGATTGAAATCAAATATTCTTACAATGGTCGCCGAATCATAAGGAGATCTCAAGTACAAAGTAATGGCTATGGCTAATGGAGAGGATGGGGATGGAAGGGATGAACTATGGTGTGGATATCCTTTGGTAGTGTTGTGATGCAATCTGAGAATGACGACCCTCTATGCGGCGGCAGGGGCCTCAAAATATATAGGTGTCTTCACGAGTATTGTAGGGTTTGATGAGACAAAGTCGTCGCCTCCCTGTACGGTCGGGAAGTATGGGTGGGGCACGCCCGTACCAGTGGTCATCACGCTGGCTGTGACCTGGCTTCGGCTCCAGGAATACTTGGTCGTCAATACTTCCTCAAAATCATCATTTATGACTCCAGATTTCGCAATAAAAGTGTGGTTTCTTGCATAAAATAAATCAAAGGAAGGATTTTCATATTTTTGCAATAATTAGTCATTAGTGGCAAATCAAGAGAGAATAATGTCAATTTCTTGACAAAAATCAATGTTTAAACACGGAAAAAGATGGCACTTTTTGGAGCCATTAGTGGCAAACCAAGATTTCTTTCCTCGAGGCACATGGTTTGAGATTGTCTTCACAAATATTGACCATTTTGGGTAGATACCATCTTCCAAGTAGTAGCCCTTGTCATACTGGTGGCCATTGATCTCGAACTGCATTGGAGGATCTCTGCCTTCAACAAGCTTCACAAACACATTTGAACGATACAACACGTTGATGTCATTGTGTGATCCTACCATACCAAAGAAAGCATGCCAAATCCATAGATCCTGATCTACCACAGCCTCAAGAACCACACTACATTATCCTTTGTGACCTCTGTACATTCCTTGATGCGCGAATGGGTAGTTATTTCATGCTTCCTGCATACAGTCAATGCTTCCAAGCATTCTAGGAAAACCCCTTGTTGCATTCTGTTCCAAGATCCAACTTGTGTCTTCTGCATTGGGTGTTCTTAGGTAATTCTTTCCATACACTGCCACAATTGCCCTCCAAAACCTATACATGCAGTTGATGGTTGTGGACTCGGCCATGCGGAGATAATCGTCATGTGTGTCTCCAGGAATTGCATATGCAAGCATCCGGAGAGTAACTGTGCATTTTTTAATTATGGAGATACCAAGCATTCCGACTACGTCTCTCTTCAGTTTGAAGTAGTTTTCAAACTCTCTCAATTGGTTGACGATCTTCAGGAAGAGCTTCCGACTCATTCTGAAACGGCGCCGAAATGTGACGTCGTCATGCAATGGGTCATCGACAAAGTAGTTAGCATAGAGCATGCATCATCCTTCCATCCTATGACTCAGCTTGCTCTTGCGCCGCCCAGGCTTTGAATCCCCAGTAGACGATTTCTCCTCAGTGTTGGCCATCATGCCTAGGAGGACAGCGATGATCATGAGATGATCGTCTACACCGATGATGTCTCGGGCTCCAGCAACAACGTTGACTTTGTCGTCCATCAAAGCGGTCATCATCTCTTCCTCATATGAATCCATGTCTTCGGATAATCGTTGAACACCTAGTGGGCAGGGGCAGATGTGTCGCGGGCTTGGAGCTACCAAGAGGGGAATGACAACAGCGACGCACGCAAGGAGGAGGACTAGGAAGGCGTGTGGAGTTTTTCCTGTGGCTGGGAGGGCGGATCTAGTGGACTGAACGGCAGACGATGGTGAGGGTGGAGTGGTGGTTGTCGAGGGGAAATATAGAATGTGGGACACCTTGCGGGTGCGTGTCACCGACAGGGTTGGCCCGTGTCATTTTTAGCTCCATCTGGCGCCCTCTCTTGCCCCATGTGGGTTGGGTTCGTCCTGGGGCGCCGGATGACAAAACGGCTTATGCCAGCGCGGAAAAAATATTTGGAGGTGGGGTGGGCGCGATTTTGAGCGCCGGCACCCCCATATCCCTTTAGGGGGCCTTTAGGGATCCTGAGTGGAGATGCTCTAATAAAAGTACTCCCTCTGATCCATATTACTTTTCGTAAAAATGGATGTATCTTGTCATATTTTAGTGATAGATACATCCAATCCAGTGACAATTAATATGGATTGAAGGAAGTATTAAAATAAATTTGATGTGTTATGCAACTACAAATTTTGAAATTTAAATGTAAGAGAGTTAGATCCATGGTCCATAAAATTTGGTGGTGGTATTTCGGCCTCTACACTCTGGTTACCTTGTGGGTTGCCCACAGATTTAGAGTCCGAAGAAGTGTAAATCATAATTCATAATTTAGAGATTGAATTATCGCTCGAGAGGTCTCCTCTATATAACATGTAGCCGAGTGAGGATCCTCTCTGCATGAACAAATAAATGTTTTCTTATCTATCTCAAGAGTCTTAGGACGAAGTAAGATCACAAGGGAGTTTAAGGATCTTGATTTTCATTCACTCTTTAGGATATATGTGGTTGCATACTTTAATTGAAGCTACCTCCAACTTATCACATTATCCTCGACAATGATGGCTGCAGAAGGAAAATAGTCCTAGCACTAAGAAGAAGATGAAGCGGAGGCTCGCCAAAGTTGAAAAGAGCTCTCAGCCGACAACTGGAGGAATAAGATGAAGCGGGAGCGAGAGGTTGATAGTGAGGGGTTTTCACTGCGTCCTACATCTATTTATAGTCCATCTAAGAGATGCCTTTGGGTAGATTTGTGGTGTGGACACGGTTTGCCACGTGTCCTGAAAGTTGCACGGTGTTTTCACCGAGGATCATGACACCTCGGTCAATGAACACATGAAGCAACACGTTGACTACTGTTTGTAAGTTTTTAGGCAATATCTTACACTAGAAGGAACATTTCCATGACGTAGAAGCATCTCAGCATCTGTCCGCCTAAGTTTAGAAGGACGGGGAACTGATTTGGGAGCACTCTAAAATTCTTTGCAAGCCTGTCTAATGATTTAAGATG
This sequence comes from Avena longiglumis, assembly GCA_030063025.1. Taxonomy (NCBI): domain Eukaryota; kingdom Viridiplantae; phylum Streptophyta; class Magnoliopsida; order Poales; family Poaceae; genus Avena; species Avena longiglumis. The sequence goes on along the minus strand of CP125975.1, from coordinate 442,037,447 downwards.
ACGATGTACTTACACTTTGGGCTAGACAGAGGAGCATGAAGATTTAAAGGACTCCAAGGGCTACTGTTGTGGATGTACTAAATGAGTATACATGCAACATGGTCTTATACCGGCAAGTTCGAGTGGCCCGTAGATGGTGGTTAGGCACATATCCTAACTAGGAGGTCCAGTTGCTGATAGATAAGACAGGGGGGCCAACCAAGATAAAGGATGGTGGCGTGCCACCACCTTAGTTGGAAGTCGGCGTCTTGGAGGACAAGGTTATAGTATATGTATTAGTGTAGGATTCTTGTTGCCTGCCAAAACTCGCCGGCGAGCAGCGACGAGCAACACGAAGAGCCGGGAGGCTCCCAGAGCTGCTGGTGGGCCCTGGTCCCTCGGGCAACGGCCCGCAAAACTCCGGCACGCACGCGTCCTGGCTTGGTTCGAGGGCGTGCCACCTGACCTATACCTGATCAGGAAGGTGATGGATTGCTCCGATTGGTTTCCTGCATGGTAAACGAGTATACGTAAAATTCAAGCCGTGATCGGCTCCCAGGTTTCCCTGTAAATCGGCTCCTAGAGCCGATTGTCCCATGGTTCTGCATTAGATTTACGATAACATGGGGTTTTGCTTGATCACTACAAGTTAAATCGATCTACGACAGTTTAATGTTTTCACCACGTAATCGGGCGTCCTACGTAATTGAGCCTGGTATGTACAAAAGATGAAGAATATTAACCCTAGAGGAGGCCTAATAACCAACGTAAAGTCAATTACCGGAACAACTTCTCTAGAACGAATAAGCCACGTCCTTACGTACTACTGGATCGTTCAACCCGTTTGTAAGGCCTGATTACGTGGATATTAAACTAAACCTTGGTGAACAAGGCACAACTATAACAGATCGAATCAGCTAAATAAAGATCAAGCAAGATGCCACCCCCACACCCGGGAAGAGGTGCAAAGGCGGCGAGATAGCTAGAGGCAGCAAAACTAAATAATCATAGCGAAAAGTACTGTTGCTAGCCTCCACAAATCTATGATAATAGTGTTACTCGCCATCAACAAGGCTTCAGTACGAGTAACACCAGATAACGCATAAGTAGATACTGCCTAGATCGCAAGATGCGATCTAGGCAACATGGCACTTACCCGAGAAAAACCCTAGAAATAAGGGGTGGCGATGCGCCGAGATTGTGTTTGTTGTGAACGTGATTGTCCTCTTTTTCTCGATAACCTTAGGTACATATTTATAGTCCGGAGACTCTCTACTTTTGGAATAACTCTACAACTCTATCTTTACCTAAACTGAAACGGAACCTACTATGATACAAGATACACGGGCAATTCAGTCCAATTCTACGTACTAGGCCGATCCAACAACACGTTGAATATATGCATCTTCCAAGCCCATCTTGATCACGGCCCATCTCCTTCGTTGGCCAAAATATGGTGATAACAATTCTATCACCCGTTCGACTTGAAATCTCCTTATAACCCTAAGTACGACCGCGTATATAAAGCCGGCCTACGGGAGCCGTTGGGGCATAAGACACAACATTGTGATCGTGCACTTGTTGGCACTACAGTGAACTTATCGCAGGAGTCAGATCTCTCCAGCGTCGTGATATCTGAATCTAGGTAACTTAATCCTCACCATTCCGGTAGCTCTTCGCCATATGCCCCCATGTTATCTCCCTGCCTTGAGGTACTCCTCATGACTCTACTATTGGAAATACCACGATAACATGCCAGTGCCACCTTAACTCTTTTTTCTTGTTCTCGTGATATGTGATTCTTTCTACCTAAATATTGGTAAGATTCTTTCTCTGTTAACACTTAACTAAGAAGTGCATGACCATGATTTCTATATCATATCACACGAGAGGCCCAAAGAATATCTCTCTAAGTCAAAGGGGAAAATTATATCTTGTTGATCCACATCACGCAGCTTACTTCTTAGCATACATCTTTCGTCCAGCCAATGTCATCCAACTACCATATCTATCCACATGCCAGGTGGAGCCTAGGCACTATCCATCTTACATATTTATCTCGACAGTGTGTGTTCAGCACAACCTCAAACGAACAAGGATATAGACTTGCATGGAATAAGTTATGTACAAGGTTTCACAATCGAATCACATATTCGATGACGAGTACATATATTTCATACAAAGACAATTTATGAGTACAAGCCAGTTAGTGATGCCTCTAGGGAACCTAACTTAACAATTAGTTGTTCATTTTTGCTTGTTTGTATGTTGTAAGCTTTCAGTAACAATTCCCCATGGTAGTTTATTAGTTGTTCATTTTGCTTTGTTTATGTTATATGCTTTTCTTAACAATGTCTAATGGTAGTTGATTAGTTCTTAATTTTGCTTTGTTTATGTGTTATAATATTTTATTAACAATGCTTAGCAGTAGTTCATTAGTTGTTTATTTTGCTCTGTTTGGATCTAACTTTTTCTTTACAATACAATATTCTAGGGTGAGGTGAAAGACCGGCGACGATGTGGCATCCATGAAGACGTAGGAGCGGGACTGTTTCAACGGTATTAAAGCTAGCACCGCGGGTGTTGGGGAAAAAATCGGCTTATCAAAAGAACCAAGATCAACCTTTGGAGAAACAGAAGAAATATTAGATCTAGAAATCATCAATGATGCAGCGGAGATTCAGTTTTTGATGAAGTAGTTGGTGTATATCTTGATGGAGGATCAAACAAATAATCCCTCTAAAGGTATCCATGCATGTAGTGACCCGGATCCACGAGTACCTAGAGGGTTGCCCCTAGCCCTCCTTTATATAGGAGGGAAGGGTGAGGTGCCCTAGGGTTTCCCCTGTTGACAGCCAAGGAGGGCCCAAGGGTGGCGCCTACACCCACCCCCAAGGTAAGTATCTTCCATCTTAAATGGAGATCATACCCTTCCTTCCATACAACATATCATATCCCTACAATTAAATGAGATATTCCCATATCTTAAATTGAAGATTTAATCCGGACATTTCTAGAATGGATCCAAGCAATATTGAAAGGTTTGGTGCATCCCAAAGGGGAACCATGTGCCATACCATGGTGGTCCATGCACCACCCCCTCTTAGGGGTGCACCTATGGTGGTTCATTTTTCTCCTGAAATTATTTCATACACCAAAATGACTTATGATTTTCTCTCTGAAACCTCTTTCGATGATCCAGAATTATTTTGATGTATTTCTATCATACACATATACATTTAATATCCTATAGCCTTAAGTGCGTGACCCTCTAGATTTCGTATCATGTAGACATGGCCGCAAAACTCCTTTGCGAGCAATAATCAATATCGAAATATGGACACCTATATTCACTCTCACACAAATATAAGAGAATCGAGTGAACCAATTTATGTCGTACACTATCATTTCACATCACGATACATAAAAAACTCAAGGTAAGATAATTAGGTATCCTTGTAAAGCAACACCTTGATTACTATACCAAGTTATCCTCGTTACTAGTTTGTTCTTTTTTTCTTGTTTTCATATTCTGTATCTAGTGACCCACATCGCCCTGTGTCTGGCCAGATGATATATGATACCATAGTATGGAGAGGGCCCTGGAGTGTATCTCTCCATCGTCGGAGGTGCAAATCCAACTCTTAAACTATCTAATGCATGTAAAATGCATATACGATCTTTGTAGTTTATTGCAACATATTAATATTTGCATAATTATACTGTTATAATCATGTTTTACATTTATTTTGGGGATTTTCCAAAAGATTCCCTTTAGTTGGGTTATAAATCTGCAGGGCAAGAAAATCTCGTTTTGCATATTTTTTACTTTTAGGGACCTTTGCGAATCCAAAAGGACTTGGGATTTTTTTATGCATAAGTTTTTCATCAAGAAGGATGCCTAAAGCACTTGGACCTCACCTGGAGTAGCTAGAGGACCAAGAAAGGGCCCATGGCACGTACAAAAACTTCTATTGTGCCATGGTCCCCACTTCTGGCCTCGTGGCTCCGATGTCGTCCATCTTCTCATTGATATCTTCGTGTTAACCTAAAACCAACAAAAATATGTCCCCTTTTGGGATCTTGCAAGGAGGCGGATCATAGAGATGAACACATACAGAACCAGATATAGAAGGTAAGCGATTTGAGGATTGGAGGGGAAACGCTACTGGAGTCATTCTAGGTTGCATCTCCAACCTCTCCAACATCACCGCCAAGGTATCCATGATGAAGAGGGAGTAGTCCACCCCCGTACTATGGTTTTGTGGAAGCATCTTGATCTATACCTCCTCTCTCTCTCTTGTGCTATTATTATTTTAGTACCACATGATGTGGTCATATTTATGTGTTCCCTTTATGGTGGATCTTGGTTTTATGAGACTATTATATGAGATTAAAATTGTTTATTATGTGTTTGATGTATTGATAAATGCATATGTTTATCTCATCTTGTATACATATTCTGATCAAACTAGTATGCTAGATCTAAAAGGATATGTGTGTATTAGATGGATCAACATGTAGTAGTAATTGGACAGTGACATAAATTTGGGATTTACTACGGTTTTAGCTTTCCTTAGTTGCCTCACAAGGGATAAAAGAATACATATTCTATTATCATCTAGTGACATCAAAGATGGTACCGTTTGTTCGAGGTAGTATATGTTTATTCAACATCATGTCAAAGTACTTAATATTATATTGTTTTATCTTAAATCTAGTTTGTGGAGTTGTCCCTTACTAGAGGGGTATAATGAAGATATGTTGCATCATCTTTGTTATAGGACGTGATGCCCATATAAATATGAATCAAACACCAATATGAAAGTTTCGTCAATATTATGTTGTTCCTAAGATTATTTTGATCCCACCATGTTTATGCCAGAGTAGACAAGTGAACCCCATGAGCCTCGGTCCGTTCTTAATCATAAGAGAACACTTTTACTAGGAGTATCATTTACTTGCTCTTTTATTTTCTTCATTTATTTAATCCAAAAAGGCAAAAAAAAATCTTTGTTGCATTAACTATCAAAAACCTAGAAACATCACTACCATTAGCTTTTGCATATAGATTAGTTTACTTATTTTCTTGCATACATAACTTAGTTTATTTTATTTACTTGTTATTTTCTCGAAGCACAGTTGATCTCTACTGCATCTGCAGGAGTATTTTCTAGCACATCTTTATTTTGTTTTATTTTGTTTTTAATTCTAATACTAAACCGCTTGACAACCACAGGTAGAGTTGGGACGCAAGAAAAATCATCTTGTTTTGCAGGTTGCTTGAAGCGGGAGGAGAAGTAGTTCTTTTCTTATTTATCCGATAGTTGGATATAAACCCTCGAGTCACTCTTGTGGAGAAAATACTATTTCTACATCACTTTGCGCTTATAGTTCCAGTGAATTGGTATTCACGTAAATCCGGTGCCATCACTATCGTGTGCCTAGACATATGTTTTCAATGAATCTGAAAGATCACTGTTATAGCCACCCGGTAAATACAACGTTAGGTGACAATCAAGACACACCTTCTAGTACGAAGATATATGATAGTCTCATGGTATAAGGAAAATATATATATCAACAATCACAATATACCAACAAATATATGATGACCTTTATCTTATGGTAAACCATAGAACTTGGATCGGTTTAGCATCCTTGTTCAGCCAACAATATATCCTTATTGTCATATATTATCATAACTATACCATGATCAGTAAAACTTGATCATCAGATGACACATAAGCTAGTCCATGAACACTTGTGTTTATCTTGCTATACGTGCTTACGAGTATTTATTTGATTCTCACAATCAACATACAAGCAGTTATATCATAAATTTGTTTTCAAAACGCCCATTTAAAAAAATCATAAATTTGTAAACAATAACTATGAACAATAGTAATAATTAACAGTTATTTGTTTATTTGCCTTTAGGGCATATTCCCAATAGCAGAGGGGCAAACTTTTGTGAAGTAGGACTAGGTAGAAGACGACGAACATCTAGCAGCCATGTGGACATAGGAGTGGGGATCCGTCAATGGTGCACTTAAGCCAGCCTCGTCGAGATATATTTTATACAGAAGGATGATGTATAAGATGGCGAAGATGCAGTGGCAGTCAAGGTAGAGCAGCGGGGCTCCGGCGATGGTGCACCAGCCATCCCCGGACCTATTTTTCGTGTATGCAGTGTATATCGAAAACATGTTTTCGATATGCCCGTAACTGATGTTTCTAAGTAATGGAACGGTCTGAATTTTGTAATCGTTGTCCATCTATATGGGCAACGGTGTAACTATGGTTTCACATCGGTGATTAGAACCCCGTCATCTCCATTGTCAATGGGCAGTTTGACACTAGTCTATAATGTTGCTCTGTACTAGCGTGCTCCTGCCTTATCTCGAGAAAAACTCGAATTTGATCTCCATATCTGAGAATATATGTTGAAAAAAAGAAAAAGAAAGAGGCACACATTAGACATGTATAGGTACTCGTGTTTCTTCAGATTTTTTTAGTTAAAAATGTGGTTTTTGGATTTCGGAGTCGGACTTCGTACTATGGGGAGGCCAAACAAGTTTGAGGTTTTGCTAATCCAAATCCGAAAACGACACTTGTATTGCTAGAATGTTTTATTGAATTCTTGCCGGTTCGGACTTTGAATCGAACAGATAGATGCAGAGTGTTGGGTCCTCTATGTTCTACAAGGAGGTTCTGATTTTGAGAGATTGAAGAGGGGAAGTTACCCGTGGAACACATATGTATCTCAATGACCGCTTTGGCAAACAATGGCGGCGGGCAGGGACTTAGTGGAGCTTTCATTGCCTCTCATGTTGCCGGGAAGTGACTCAGGTCGGCCACCTAGCCTGATACAAAACACTTCAGAATTCTAGTGTGAGGAGTAAAAAATCATTGCAATTTTGTTAGCAGAACATTCTTACAAATTAGGTTTCTTCTGTATACGAGAACATTCCAGGACCAGAATTCCTTTCAACTCGAAAGTCACAAATGATCTAGGAATACAAAAAGATATGGATTCGAACCCTGGGTGCAAAAATTGTACTACAACTGTTTAGCGATCCGCCACTTTATTCCACCCAGCCATCTCCCCATTCCAGATCAAAATGTTCCACCGTGCAAGATCTTCAAATCCACCGTAACCACTATCCTTTTTCTTTAACCACTATCTTTTTTCATTCGCCGCTTCCCTACCAATCAAACCATATTATTTTGAATTCAGTTTGTTAGTTCAATGGAAAACATATACTAGTAACTATGCAATTTTTAGGAAGAAAAGTTGGGACATTTTTTAATCTTCACCACCCATTTTAGGATGATGGATCTAACAATAATGATATTGGTGTTGTAAATGTCAATAGACTTTTCTAGAAACTTGGTCAAAGTTATTGAAGTTTGGCTCTATTAAGAACTGGTGAAGGCTCCGTTTGGTAGCTCAGTATTTTGTAAACCAAAATATTCCAAAACTAAAGCATTCCAACGCCTGGCTAACGAATACCACAGTTTTTCTCCTTTCTAAGTTTTAGAAAAAAGATTCTGACCTCTTTCTCAATTGCTTCAAGAATACCATAGTTTTGGAAAATATTTCAATTTTAAAACCATATTATTTATTGGATCCAAACACCTTAAAGTATTCAATACTTCAGTATTTTCAGAAACTACTTTAAAAATACTTTGATGCCAAACGGGGAGAGTATTGAAATTACTAAGAATTTATGAGTGTCACTTATCTTCTAAGAAAACATGTCTTACAAAAGGAAAAAGAGGAATGGAAATCCCTTTTGTCTCACGGATGCATTTACACCCATTATGAGAAAACATATTTCAAAATATTAAAAATTCAAAAAAAAATACATGTATATTCAAATATTTTATGTTTGTTTACAAGTTTTCGGACAAAAGAATATTTTATGTGTCATTTATAAAAAAAGCAAAAAATGGCACGTGGATATGACTATTCACCTTTTTTGCACGGGACACGTAGAATGTTCTTTCAACCCAAAAACTTATGAATGAACATAAAATGTTTGAATGTACATGTAGATATTTGTTTTGATTTTTTTAACATTTTAAAATATGTTTTCTCACAATAGGTGCAAATGCACCCGTGAACCGAATCCACTATATATATTTATTTCCCAAGAACAGAACAGAATAGTGCTCTATTGCTTAACAATCTCCATGAACATGGTACATAATCTGCGTATCCTCAACCTACAGACTACGGTACAACACAACACATAACACGGAAGCTACCATGGGGTCACGGGGAGTAGAAAAACAAGAGGAAATGGTAAAAAAAATCGATGTACATATGCTGCCGCTGGTTAAATTGGAAATGAAGGAAAGTGTCCATTGTTTCTGTTAGTCCTTATCTTCTGGAATTGAGGGAAGCCTGGATCTCTTCGAGTGTTCTTCCTTTAGTTTCAGGCACTAGCCTGGCCACAAACAGTATAGTTGCCAAGCTCGCCACAGAGAACATGAAGAACGTCCCTGTCGGCACAGAGAAAATGTAAGTACCAATGATGCACACGATTGAACGGTTGTCATTTTTACGCTTTTCGGCGATACACACGATTTTCTTTAAATACTGGAGCCATGGGAGAGAAAACAGCAAGTGAAGAGCGACAGTGTTGTGTTTACTGGAATTACCTGCTGAGCTCCAGTCCATGAGGAAGCTAAAGGAGTAAGAGATCACGAAGGAGCCTAACCAGCTAACGAGTGTCACCAAGCTTCCGCCGATTGCTTTCATGTCAATCGAGAATATCTGCAAGCAATTGGTCCAGGAGGTTTGTCAAGGATGCCATAGAGTCATCCGAACCAAGTTCTGAGTATTATTCTCTACCTCAGACATGACAACCCAAGGGACAGGGCCCATTCCAATTGAGTATGCACCTATGTATACCTATTCAAGAAGCCGCATCAGTAATTTCAGAAGATGCAATTTCCGAAGCTCAGTGGAGCCATACTGCAACTGAATACAATGCATTTACAGGAGGGACATGTTCCTTACAAGGATACCAGAAAGAGCCAATCCAGGAACCCATTCTGCATATAGTCCGTGCGCCTAAAAAGATCAGTTAACACTAATGTTACATACAGAAACAACAGGAAAAAATAAGTTATCCTTACCATTACCTTTTGTATTAACATTAATTGAAAATTATCCAATTCTTGCCATTTGGATAACTTAGGGCAGCATGCCAGTCTACCATATGTTCCCAAAAGTTCCATAGGAACTTCTCTATTACTACTGTGGTAGGGAAAATGCAATTACCTTTAGGTAGAATGATATTCCTGTTAGAAAGCAGCCCAAGAATGTTCCAGATGCGGAGACCTATGTAACAAGGGAATGTGAAATCAAAATTCTACCTAATATTCTCTCTTTGTATACACAAGCTCAGCTTTGTAGGATTTCTACCATTAGAAGAACCCTTCTTCCACTCCTATCCATGAGAATGGCGCCAAACAATGTTATGGGAATCTGAAATTATCATTGCTATAAACAAAATGTTCTAGTAATTAATAAATTTTGTTGAAGACAGCCTGTCTCAAACCTGAATAATGCCAATCAATATGGTCCCAAGCTTTCCAGAAAATCCTGAAGTTGAGAGATAAATCAACACATTTCATACAGAACCTTTAGAAATGGATAACACGGATCACGATATTTGCGTACCTGCAGATGTAAAAATAGAGCTTGCATAGAATCCTACACCATTTATCCCTCCCAATTGCTGGAAGACCATCAAGCCAACGCCCACCTGTGCATTAAGATCCATAAATTATATCTTTGGTTAACAAATATGAGAAAATTCATGTGACCAAATTCCAAATTCAGTGAAAAAAAATAGTGACATTATTATATGAAATATTCAAAGTGATTTCTTACAGTGACCGCATATATATTTTTGCTCAGAAACAAGTCTTGAACCTTGGCCTTTGGGAAGCTACGGAGTGATTCAATATACTCCTGAATCAAATGGTCATTAAGAGTATATTCCAGTTTGAGTTGTATCCTAATATATACAATCTATAAGGACAGAATCTAACTTTAATCTCAATGGCCTCTTCAGATGTGTCAGCATTCTCTCCACGAAGCTTCTGCAATGAGGTGCGAAATTCTTTCTCCCTTCCAACATTAGCCTGTAAACATTATGCAAGTGAGATTCAATATAAAAAAAGATGTGTCATGAAATTACTTAAGCTAACATTTCATATTAGCTGATGAGTAATCCTATGTACTTTATATTCTCATTGTATCGCTGTCTTATTTAAATCAAGAACACCACCGGGAAAATGTATCACCCCCAACCCCCCAACCCCCGCGATAAATTCAAAACACTCATGTTTCACGGAACATTTTCTGAAGAAGGAAGTTCCTTACCAACCATCTTGGTGACTCTGGAATGAATGGAAGACCTGCTAAGAGGAGAAGACATGGCACTATACCTGCACACACAAAAATATGTTATTATTTCCATCCAATATGAATGTGAAGGATAAGCATTTTACATGGATGTGAAAAGAGAAATTACCAACATATACCAAATTGCGCCATGCAACCAGCGCCCCTACTATGTAAGTAGCCGAACTTCCAGAACATATCAACAACTGAACATGCAAAAACAGGTGGCGGAAACTATTGAAACTCTCTTTTTTGGCGAATGGGAACTATTAAAACCTACCAAGTTAAATATACATTATGGGGTTTTGTTCTGTAGTTTACAGACCTGATTCGAAGTTGCAAGGCCCCCTCTGAGATCCTTTGGCGCTATTTCAGCTATGAACACAGGCACCTAGCACATCCAGCGCAATATCAGCACACTAAAATGTGAATGTCATCAAGGGGAAATGATTAGCATGTACTATAGCTAAGTGATACATACCACATAAGAAAGAATTCCAGTACTATATCCCAACAAGGTTCTTCCAAAGTAGAGCATAGTAGCACCCTTCATACAGCATAAAATCAAGATAAGAAGCCAGCCAAAAATGCAGAAGATATAAATCACTTTACCAACTAACAAACCTTAGCAAAATGTATAAAAAGCCAGCCAAAAATGCAAATAGTAGCTGATATCTGCATGGCCTGTGACAAACAAAACAAGAGGACACGATTAGAAGATAAATGTGAAGCAAAATGCCCTAACTAGCCCAATTGAAAATACACAGACTACCATTTTACGTCCAAGAAAGTCTGCTAGGCGTCCGCTAGTAACAGCACCAATCATTGCCCCAATCGTCAATACTGATCCAAAAATTGCAAACTGCAAGTTTAAGGGATTCAGGAGTCAGGACATGTTGGCTAATTTCGTGTGAATGATTTCTCTACAAAAGAAAGCTTATTCATTTTACAAACCCCAGAGATGGATAGTCCGACTTCATCCACTATTCCTGACTGAGTGGGTGCAGAATAACCGACCTGCAAAACACATGGGTGGGTAAATAAATCGTATCTGTCATAAGAATCATACATAATCATAGCTAGTACTACTATATATGAGTATAAAAGAACAAGATGCTTGGGAAAGTCAACCGTACAGTAGTTAAAAATTATATAAGTACAGATATTGTTGCTGAGATAGATCGAAATCCAATGAACTGGCTACATCACAATACTTCACTTCTTGCAATCCCAACCTCCAAAATTTTGTGTCTTATTACTTGTACTTGTCCTAAAAAAAACTTAATGCTGACGAAAGAAGGAAAACAAAGTACGCCGCTGGCATTGTTCCAAAAATAGTACTAAATCAGCGACATTTTTTATGGATCAGAGGTAGTAGAAGAATTCACAAATACGGTAGTTCACGGAAAAGTACAATGAAATTTTCTGAAGACTTGGCCAAATGGATATGTCGGTCAGCTCTACCGCACAAGGATTTTCCTCACATATGCAGTACCAATTTCATCTGTCATCACCTTTTAGGCACATATTTGCCTCGTTTGTCAGGCAACCATCAGTTAACCAAATTTAGCGCATCCACAGCCAAAATACTAGGCGTCGCTCGTGCCCCTCCAGTTGAACGTCCACTCTCAAGTCTCAACTCTCAACACGTCCCGTGAAGCCGCAGAAATTGACAGAGAGGGCGTAGAAGGGCTTACGCAGGTGCCGAACTCGAAGGAGCCGCACACGGCCACGGCGGTGCTGAGCAGGACCATCGACAGAGACCCGTCCCGCCGGCGTCCGCACGAATCCACCTCCTCCTCCCCCACCTGGATCTTGGCATCCTCCTTGTGACGATCATCCCGGAGGAGGAGCGGCGCCGTCACCCCTCCGCCGCCGCTGGCACCCACCACACCACTCTCCACGTCATCCGCGGCCCTCACTATCCTCATCCCGATCAAGGACACAAGAGCGGAGCAGCAGGAAGATCAATGGCTAAGATTGGGCAGGGAGGTGGAGAGGAGACTGCAGGGAGGAGTGTTCTTCGGGTCGGGGAGCGATCGACGCGGAGTCTTCCGGTTGCATTTATACGCGCGGCTGGTAACAGAGGAAGCGATCGGGCCAAAGGCCAACGCCGTGGGCGTGAAAGAAAAAGATCTCCGGACTCCGGGGGCTCGCTCATGCATTTGAACACGAGTCGATGTGATAAGTTTTAAAATTTTAGAGATATGGAAGGAAACGGCTGGCGATCCGTGTGCATGTGACATCAAGAGAGGCATGATTTCTGAGATTTGGTTGGTGAGGTGGCGACAGGCGTCTGACAGCAAATACACGGAAAATGATGGAAATAATACTACTATACGCAGATCTAAACGGTTGATCATCAACCAGTGGAACATTGCACTCACTTGGTGATCGTATTACTCCCTCCGGTCCATATTAATTGACTTCGATTTGTCAAAATTTGGATAAATCTAGACACTATTTAGTATATAGGTTCATCCAAAATTTGACAAATCAAAGTCAATTAATATGGACCGGAGGGAGTATTATGTATGATTACGCAAGCATTTATCATATTTCACATCTAAAATATTGATCATGTAAGAGCAACGCATCTAACGAGTAAAAAGCTCACCATGCATATCAAAACGTCACAAAAGGCCTCAACCCAAGATGGGACGCACACCACTCATCGTCGCCACAAAAGCTCACCTTATTCTTCCAAATACGCACCACCAAGACGGGCATACCGATCCACTATAGAATACTTGAGAACGGTCACCAAACCCATATAAGATTGAGAAAATCTACACAACTTAACTGAAGGCTACCAAGTAATCACCACTAAGGACGCAAGCTTGGGAAAATCTCCATACATTAATTAGAAGTTGTTGGAAATATAAGCAATAATCCATATAATTTAATCCGAATAATAAACTGATAAATCATAATCATACAGACAGTAGTAAAACCAATCATGCAGATCAACAAAGTAGATGAACAGATTCTATCACTTCTACACCAAACGCTAGAATAAAAAACTCTAGCATAATATGAAAAAGACAGTGTAGGCTGAATAGCAGCCGCAGCGGTCGCAACAGCGTTGCCCATGTTGTGGTTGTCGAAGAGATCGCTGACGTCCGGGAAGAAGTCGTCGTTCGGGAACTCGCCGTCGGACGACGACGTGGTTGCCAGTAGTCGCGCTTGAGCGCTCCCCAAAAACCTGATCGCCCCTCACCCGTACAGGTTCACGAGAGGCGGGTTTCGAGGCTCTTGTCCCGATCTGCGGTGCACGCCGTGATGGAGAAGACGCAGCGGCGCAAGGTTCGGAGGGTAGGCGTGTGTGGATTGATTCGTGTCGATTAGGTTTAGCCGGACGCTTATATAGTGCAGGTTAGAGGATCGTGGGCTCACCCCACGTCGAGTCGGTAACAGCCACGCCCATAAAAAGCGGAAAAGCGGCTGTAATTAACGCGTCATAATGACTCATAATCAGTTTTCCCAAGCAAAATAAAGCTCGGGCGAGATTCCCGCAACCCGCAACCCACAAGGCTGCGTCGTGAGGCGAGGCAAGGGCGTCGGAGGAGTGCGCGAGGGCTACTCTTCTTGTCACACCTTAGTGAGTGATGCAACACTCTACTATATAAGGTGGTCCAACTCCCCTTCAACTAGCAATGTGGGACTAAACTTTAGCACCACTAGCACAGCCATATGCTGCCATACACAAGTGGGCCAAAAAGAATTTCAGAATTTGTCTAATGGGTCAATAGACCAATATACACCAAATTCCAACAATCCCCACAAAGTCTCATTGGCACATCACATCACTTTTCTTTCAGAACATTGTTTTATATACCGGTGTGTAGTGGAGACTGTTAAGTTGAACTTTCACGTTAAACTTCATGCTACACTAGCTTGCAACTTGAATAGTGGACTATGCCTTGAACTACAAGTTTTCTGCGCACTAGTTTCACACAAAATCTAGACCGGTACAGGGCTACCGTCGGCTTCCCCGCAGTTTGGAGCTTATGCGTCATACTCCAGGCCCTTTCATGAGTTTATTAGAGATCACCCAACTCTCACCGACTGCGACGTTTGACAGTCATACTCATATAGGTGTGTTCCTTAAGAGATGTTCTGCAGGACAACATCTCCGCTTATAAAAATCCACTTGGAACACATTAAGATAAATATCAACCTGCCATTCAGATTAAGAGAGTATTGCATCTTTATGGAGATGTAAATATAATATAGGGATACTCTCCTCTCAGCTGACCAACAGCTTGTCTCCCAGCTCTAATTCATGGGATCTCCGATCACATAGAGTGGGTTGCCACTGGGATCAACTCATAACGTGGGTCTCAAACCCATCTCCCTCGATGCATTATCTATCACATTGCGTGATAAACCCTTTATGAAGGGATCTGCCAGGTTTTTAGATGTTTGGATATAATCCAACGCAATAACTCTGGATTTTCTTAGTTTCCTGACAGATTTCAATCTCCTCTTCACATGCCTTGATGACTTCATATTATCCTTAGAACTGTTTACTTTGATGATCACAGTTTGATTATCACAGTTCATCGGGATGGCGGGTATTGGTTTTTCAACCACAGGTAAGTCCATCAAGAGCTCACGAAGCCACTCTGCTTCAACAGTGGCCGTGTCTAATGTTGTGAGTTCTGCTTCCATTGTTGACCTCGTTAAGATGGTCTGCTTGCAAGACTTCCAGGAAACAGCGTCACTACCAAGTGTAAACAAATAACCACTTGTGGCCTTAATCTCATCAGCATCAGATATCCAATTTGAATCACTATAACCCTCAAGTACCCGTGGATACCCAGTATAGTGAATACCATAACTCACAGTGCCTTTCAAATAGCGCAAAACTCTTTCAAGAGCATGCCAATGATCATCGCCAGAATTTGACACAAATCGACTCAGTTTTCATACAGCAAAGGAGATGTCAGGTCTAGTAGCGCTGGCTAGATACATGAGCGAGCCAATAATTTGAGAATATCTCAATTGATCTTTAGCATTCCTTCGATTCTTTCGAAGTAGCACACTCGGATCATAAGGCGTTGGACAAGAATTGCAGTTGCTATACCCGAAGCAACTCAATATCTTTTCCACATAGTGAGACTGAAGCAATGTAATCCCACCATTGTCATCCTTTAGTAGCTTGATGTTTAAGATTACATCAGCCACTCCCAAGTCCTTCATCTCAAAGCAGCGAGATAGAAACTCTTTGACCTCCTCGGTAACAGCGAGGTTGGTCCCGAATATCAATATGTCATCAACATAGAGACACATAATAACTCCCTCGCCCCCACCATGACGATAGTACACACATTTTTCAGCTTCATTTACAACAAAGCCTTCAGCAGTTAAAGTTCTTTCAAACTTCTCATGCCACTGCTTAGGAGCTTGCTTAAGACCATACAAAGACTTTACTAACTTACACACCTTTCCTTCTTGACCATCTACTACAAATCCGTCAGGCTGCTCCATATAGATTTCCTCATCTAGCTCTCCATTTAGAAAAGATGTCTTAACGTCCATTTGATGAACGAGAAGACCATGTGAGGCATCCAAGGAAAGTAATACTCGAATAGTGGTCAATATGGCTACAGGTGAGTAGGTATCAAAGAAGTCTTCACCTTCCTTTTGGGTATAACCCTTAGCCACAAGACGTGCCTTGTACTTTTCAATAGTACCATCAGGTCTAAGATTTTTCTTGAACACCCACTTACATCCTACAGGTTTGCACCCATAAGGACGATCAGTGATTTCCCAAGTACCATTAGCTAAGATGGAGTCCATATCGCTTCGGACAGCTTCCTTCCAGTAGTCAGCATCTTGAGACATAGGCTTCTGAAATAGAAGTGGGAGTATCATCCACAAGGTACACAATGAAATCATCACCAAATGACTTTGCAGTCCTTTGTCTCTTGCTCCTCTTGGGAGCTTCATTGTCATCCTCCACAGGATCATCAGAGTATTCTATCGGCATAGTGGGTTCAGGAATTATAGAAAATTCCTGACTAGATGAACTAGTCATCTCCTGATTTGATGAGCTAGACATACCTTTCATAGGAAAGATGTCCTCAAAGAAAGTCGCATATTCGACTCCATAATTGTACCAACATGCATGTCGGATACCTCATATTTTACTATCAAAAATCTATAGCCAATGCTATGAAAAGCATATCCCAGAAAAACACAATCAACGGTTTTTGGTCCAAGCTTTTGCTTCTTGGGTATTGGAATATTGACTTTCGCCAAACAACCCCAAGTTCGTAAGTAAGAGAGTTTAAGCCTTTACTTTTCCCATTCCTCAAATGGAGTCATGGTTTTATCCTTTACAGGAACACGGTTTAGGACATGACACGCAGTCATTAGCGCCTACCCCCACCATTCCTTGAAAGACCCGATGTATCTAACATGGCGTTAACCAAATCAGTTAGAGTGCGGTTCTTTCTTTCGGCCACCCCATTTGAATGAGGTGAGTAGGGAGGCGTCCTCTCATGTATAATGTCGTGTTCCATACAGAATAAATCAAATTCGTTTGAAAAGTACTCTCCACCACGATCCTACCATAGCCGCTTGATTTTAAGATCAAGTTGGTTTTCTGCCTCAGCTTTATAGATTTTGAAGTAGTTCAAAGATTCATATTTAGATTTCAGGAGATAAACATAGCAGTATTTAGTGGAGTCATCAATCAATGTCATGAAGTATCTTTTTCCACCTTTTGTCAACACACCATTCATCTCACAAAGATCTGAATGTATTAGTTCCAGTGGTGCTAAGTTTCTCGGCTCCGCGGTCGTATGAGACTTGCGGGGTTGCTTTGCTTGCACACAAACTTGGCACTTAGAACCTTTGACAGTGGTAAATTTCGGAATTAAACTCATATTGGCTAGCCGCGTCATGCAACCAAAGTTAATATGACAGAGTCGTGAATGCCAAACATTGGACTCATTATCATTGCACACATGATTAATAACTTTAGTACATGAGTCTGACAAGGACAAGCGGAACAGACCTCCGCACTCATAACCCTTTCCAACAAATTGTACATATTTAGAAATTACAACTTTATTGGACTCAAACACCAACTTAAAGCCATCTCGACAGAAAAGCGATCCGCTGATGAGATTCTTATTAATGGAGGGAACATGTTGCACGTTCTTCAGCTGTACGGTCTTCCCCGAAGTAAACTTCAGATCTACTGTACCAACACCATGAACAGAAGCACGTGAGCCGTTTCCCATCAGCACAGAAGAAGTCCTTGAGACCTGATAAGAGGAGAACATGGAAATATCAGAACATACATGTGTATTAGCACCCGTGTCTATCCACCAATCAGGAGAATGACATACTGAAAGTATAGTAGGTAAAATACCGTACCCAGCATCCTTCATCTCAGTATCGCTAATAACAACATTAGTGGCATTGCCGCTGTTCCCATGTTGACGCTTGTCAAAGCGATTAGGGCAGCTAGGAGCCCAATGACCAGGATCACCACAGACGTGGCAAGAGCCTTTCCTCTTATCATTTTTCTTCTTGAAGTTGGTTGAGTGCGTGGCCTTGTTCTTGCCATCGAACTTTCCCTTTCCTTCAGTTTTGTTCTTATTCTTAAACTTGTGGGATTGGAAGTTTTTCCTCTGCACTAAATTGGCAGTAGAACCTCCCTCAAGTCCTCGAGCAGTTTTGTCCTTTGCCCTCGCCTTCTCTTCCACATGAAGAGACCCAATGAGATCCGTAACGGAAAACTCTTGTCTCTTATGTTTTAGAAGTAGCAAAGTTCCTCCACAAGGAGGAAGCTTGGCAATAATGCCACCAGCCACAAATTTGTCCCAGTAAGGAACACTTGAACTGCTCAAGTTCTTTGGCAAGTGATTGTATCTCATGAGCTTGCTCAACGACAGGCTCATCAACCATCCTGTAGTCATAGAATTGCTCCATGACATACATTTCGATTGCGTCCGAGACCCCAAACTTGGCCTCGAGTGCTTCCCACGCGTCCTTGCCATTATCAAATGACATATAAGGGTCAACAATGTTGTCCCCAAGAACACTGAACAAAGCCGCCATAAACATGGTATCGGCTTTTTTAAAGCTCGCTTCCTGCTTGGTAGAAAGATCTCCTTCAGGCTTGCCAAGAGTGACGCTATAACAGTTTAGGTTTTCAAACCAGAGAACTGCTCTCTTGCGCCATCTCTTATAGTGCATGCCATCAAAAGGAGGCGGCCTAGTAGCCGCGGCTACACCAGTGGAATTCAGTTGCCTATAATCAGGTTTTTGGATTGTTGGAAATATAAGAAATAATCCATATGATTTAATCTGAATAATAAACTGATAAATCATAATCATACAGACAGTAGTAAAACCAATCATGTAGATCAACAAAGTAGATGAACAGATTACATCTATAGGAGATAAACCTATCACATCTACACCAAACGCTAGAATAAAGAACTCTAGCATAATCTGAAAAATACAGTTGACTATCACGTACAGTGTAGGCTGAATAGCAGCCACAGCGGTTGTAGCAGTGTCGCCCATGTTGTGGTTGTCGAAGAGATCGCTGACGTCCGGGAAGAAGTCGTCGTTCGGGAACTCGCCGTCGGACGACGACGTGGTTGCCAGTAGTCGTGCTTGAGCGCTCCCCAAAAACCTGATCGCCCCTCACCCGTACAGGTTCACTAGAGGCGGGGTTCCGGAGGCCTACTATCCCGATCTGCGGTGCACGCAGCAAGCCGGGATGGAGAAGACGAAAGCAGCGGCGCAAGGTTCTGGAGGGTAGGCGCGTGTGTGGATTGATTCTGTGTCGATTAGGTTTAGCCCGGACGCTTATATAGTGCAGGTTAGGAGGATCGTGGGCTCAGCCCACGTTCGAGTCGGTAACAGCCACGCCCATAAAAACTGGAAACGGCTGTAATTAGCGCGTCCGTTAATGACTCATAATCAGTTTTCCCAACAAGCAAAAATAAAGCTCGGCTCGGCGAGATTCCCGCAACCCGCGGCGCGCGCGCGTCGTGACGAGGCGAGGCGGGCAGCGTCGGAGGAGGAGTGCGCGAGGGCTACTCTTCTTTTTCACATCTTAGTGAGTGGTGCAACACTACTATATAAGATGGTCCAACTCCCCTTCAACTAGCAATGTGGGACTAAACTTTAGCACCACTAGCACAGCCATATGCTGCCATACACAAGTGGGCCAAAGAGAATTTCAGAATTTGTCTAATGGGCCAATAGCCCAATATACACCAAATTCCAACAGAAGCCCCAAGAGATCCACAATACCGCAAGCCATGTAGGGTTCTAGAAACCCAAAAGGGTCGTCCTCCGCTCCTTGGCGAAATGTCGTTGCCATCACTCATTGTCGGCTGCTTACTGGGGCATTGCACTCTTCCACTCCAGCAGTTGGCAGCGTCGCTCCGTGATCTTGATGGTCAGCTCGTTGCCACGCGGTATCCGTGCAACGGACACTCCACCAAAGCTGATGTCGAAGCCCGGCGGAAGCACAACATGCGATGACACGAGGATGATGTGGAAGGAGAACTCATCGGCCTCGTACTATTTCAGAGAGATCCTATCCATGGTAAGCGGCGGGGAGAAGTGAGTGGAGGGAGGGCGCATGTAGTGGGGGAGATGGGCGTCCACGAGCATTAAGAAGGCCTCGTCCTTAATGCTGGCGCAGACGGCCAAACATCGCAGATGGTGGATTCAAACCACACAAAAATTTAGCTAGATCAAACTAAAAGCAAGCATATTCAAACTACACATTTAGCTATATCATCTTCATCTAGTACTGCAAGTACATAAATTTTTATTCATCTCGGATTTGCTTGATCTTCTTCATATTCTCTTTGTTTGCATCACCCGCTCTAACAAGATCAAACAACATGTACTCCAACCTTCTTCTCCTCTTTCATTGCTTTCTTTTCCGCATCCCACTTCTTCTCCTCTAGCAACTCATCTCTCTCCCTCTTCATCTTGTCCAACACGGTATCCCGGTCCACTCTCAATTTTGCCATGTTTTCTCGCAACACCTGCCTCTCAATGGTATCAGAAAACTCTGCCTCTCAATGGTATCAGAAAACTTATGCAAATCCACCATCAAACTAGTCTATTTGGCATCTGACTTATTTTTCTCTTAAAAAAAATTCTTAACCAACTCATCATTTTGAATCTTCTCAATATTTGAATTGCTGCTCTTCTCATACGTATTCCACAAAGTGGATAATGCAGGTTGTGCTTTCAAAGGACACTCAGGATCGGCCCAACTCACAAAGCCACAGTTTATACCATCCTAGAAATTTCAGTATGCAAAATTGAGAAAATTGGGACATTTCAATGTGCAAAATTGAGAAATCATATTACAGTATTTACATTGTGTTGTGAGCGTTGGAGATATGCCCAAGAGTCAATAATAAAAATGGTTATTATTATATCTTTGTGTTTATGATGAATGTTTTCATAACATGCTATAATTGTATTAACCGGAAACATTAATACTTGTTTGTTTTGTAAACATAAAAGAGTCCCTAGTAAGCCTCTTGTTAAACTAGCTTGTTGATTAATAGATGATCATGATTTACTGATCATGGACATTAGATGTTATTAATAACAAGACCATATCATTAGGAGAATGATGTGATGGACACACTCCTATAATTAGCATACCATAAGATCAAGTCATTTAGAGTCCGTTTGCTATAAGCTTTCAAATACATAGTAACACTAAATCCTTCGACCATAAGATCATGTTAATCACCTTCACCGAATGGATGCTTTGATTACATCAAACACCACTTTCGTAACTGGGTGGTTATAAGGTGGCATTAGGTATTCTGAAAGTATGTGTTGAAGCACATAGATCAAGAGTGGGATTTGTCCATTCATATGACGGATAGATATACTCCGGGCCCTCTCGGTGGAATGTCATTCAATTGGCTTCAAGCATGTGACTAGGTCACAAGGGATGTCATATCATGGAACAAGTAAAGAGTACTTATCGGTAACGAAGTTGAACTAGGTATAGAGATACAGACGATCAAACCTCAGAAAAGTAAAGTATCGCGCGACAAAGTATAGCCCATAGAATAAGATTCATATAAGGAAAGTCAATTTCCGAGGTTCGGAAATGTTTTTGGTGTTTTGACCAGAAGCTTCTAGAATGTTCTATAAGGTCCACCACCCCGAGAGGGGGCAATTGGAATGCACCATGCCCTAAGGGGTTGGCCGCACCAAACCCTAGGCCAACTCGGCCAAGCACTAGAAAGGTAGGGTCAAACCCTAGTTTGAAAAGTTAAATCCTGGTTTGAAAAGTCAAATCTTGTTTGAAAAGGAAAGGCAAAACTTGAAAGGCAAGTTTACAACTCCCCTTCTTCCTAGCCGAGTTGGGGAAGGAGTCTCCCCTTCCTAGCCGAGTTGGGGAGCAAGGGCAAGGGGGCCTTGGCCGCTGCCCCATCTCCCATATAAGGAGGGGTAGGGCGCCCCCCTTGGCACCTTGTCCCTGGCGCCTAGAACCCTAGGCGCCGCAACCATCTCTCCTCCTACTCCACCACCACCACCATACCGTCGTGCTGTTGGGATTCTGAGAAGATCTACAACCTCCACTGTCCTGCTGGAACAAGGGAGAGGAAGGTCTTCATCGACTACCGTACGTGTGACCGACTGCGGAAGCGCTGCCGGAACGTGGTGCCGGAAGGATCGTCTACGTGATCTTGAGATCGACAAGTGATCGACTACATCAACCATGAGATCCGAATCTCGTTAAACGCTTTCGATATTTGAGGGTCAGTTCTCTACAATCTCATTGCACTGATCTCGTAGATTAGATCTTGGTTTTGTGTGTTCTCGCGATGAATTTTTTTTCCATGTTGTGAACCCTATAGTGAGCAGGCGTAGAAGCAGCAGCATGTGTTCGTTCCCTCAAAAGCAATGACTTTCTTTGGTGCACGGTCGTGGAGACGACACAAATCGTCTGAAGTGATATCCTCTAGGTGGGCAACGTCAGTCCATGCAGGGGGGTCTTCATCGATGGTTTCAGGGGCATAGTCTACTTTAGGGAACTACAAATCGATGAGCAAGCTAAGCAAATTTCACTAAAAAACTATTGGAGATATGCCCAAGAGGCAATAATAAAGTGGTTATTATCATATCTTCATACTTATGATAAATTTTTACATACCATGCTATAATTGTATTAACCGGAAACATTAATACTTGTGTGATTTGTAAACATAAAAGAGTCCCTAGTAAAGCCTCTTGTTGAACTAGCTTGTTGGTTAATATATGATCATGGTTTCCTGATCATGAACATATAGATGTTATTAACAACAGGGTCATATCATTAGGATAATGATGTGATGGACATACTCCTATAGTTCAGCGTAGCATAAAGATCAAGTCATTTAATATAGTTCATTTGCTATAAGCTTTTTGATACATAGTAACCTAATTCCTTCGACCATGAGATCATGTTAATCACCATCATCGGAAGTATGCTTTGATGACATCAAACACCACACCGTAACTGGGTGGCCATAAAGGTGGTATTGAGTGTTTGGAAAGTATGGGTTGAGGTAGATGGATCAAGAGTGGGATTTGTCCATCCATATGACGGATAGATATACTCTGGGACCTCTCGGTGGAATGTCATACAATTAGCTTGCAAGCATGTGACTGGTTCACAAGGGATCACATATCACGGGAACGAAAAAAGAGTACTTATCGGTAACGAGGTTGAACTAGGTATGCAGAGATACCGATGATTAAAACCTCGGATAAGTAAACTATCATGATATAAAGGGAAATTGGTATCGTATGTAAGTGGTTGTAACACCCTCAGAATCGGCCCTATGCAAGTTTTAGCGAAACTCGCCAAACCCGCATAGAAACGATTCGAAGGTGCCCACCAGGCACTTTCGTGCGGGTGGAAAACGAAGTAATAACATTACACAACAGTCCTCGATGGGACCCACAGATATATATATCACGACTCAAAGAGTCAAGAATACAGATATAATGTACAAAGATCCAAATCACCTTGAAAAGCGATAGCGTCCGCTACGGACAAGATGCAAATGGGGCTAAGAGCCCGAAGAATAACCAATGGCGTCCATAACCCTGTGCCAAGCCGGAAGGGTAACCACCTGCTAACGCGTCGATCTCAAAACCTGCTTAAACAAAGGGTGACAAAGGGCAAAGGAAAAGAGGCGTCAAGATCGAGGCGATGCAGCGAGGCTAGAATTCGGCGGTCCTCGCCTACATAGGTATGGTGGACTGAAGCGGCAGCGGCAGCATGCACTAAACAACCTATAGAGACTCGACACAACTGGCGGTTATCAGAGGGGGTGAGAATGACCTATCCGGAACCAACCTGACACTATCATCAAACAAACCCATCCTGGCGTTTCCCCCTCGAGACCGAATGAGGAAGTCAACCGAGGAACTCACACGGTTGGCAGTTTTACTTATTCGGTTATAGTTGCGGCACTTTACTAGTCAGGTTTAGTTAATCATCCTGATAAAATAAGCAGTGGGCACTTTTAGTTATTCATTCCGTTGTAGTTGCAGCAATTACTAATCAGATACAGATAGCTTGATGTAAACCCAAAAACCCAGCAGTTGTTGGTACTTTCAATCAGCCAATTCCGTTGTAGTTGCCATACTTACTAGTCAGGTACAATGGTCGCAAGCGATAATCCAAACAAGCAATTGTGGGCAGTATTATTAGCCATTCCATTATAGTGAAGCTGATTACTAGTCATTACAAAGTCAAATTTATAGCAATAAACTTTAGTTATGCTTGTCTATGATCGAGATACTGTGCTCCAAGTCGTCCATATCCGCGGACACGGCTTTCAGAAAGTTTTACCCGGCCGGGGTGCACCAATAGCAACACACGCTCGATCAACCTCGGAAAAACCAACTCAAAACCCAACGAGGCTTTCACGACTGAACAATCACAGGATTCAGAAATATTTCAGGGGGCCACCCCATTGAGTAGACCCATAGCAGTAAGCTAGCTTCGAGACGGACTCAAGGTTTGCGCTCAATGGTCAGAAGCGACTGGGAACCCGAAAACTCGGGGTGTCGATACCGCGTAATCACTCCGCTTACCTAAACAGTACAGTGTGCTATCCGTCGCACAATTTAAATACATAAGTAGCATGTCATAAGTACAGGATCGTAAATAAAACCTCAAACTAGTTTGTGGCCCCAAGAAATAAGACTGAATCAAGCTCTGGCTCAGGGGGGTCCCATATACCTCCCGGATGTGGATAGCGCGATAAATGAAGGAACAGGTATCAAGTACTTGGGGTCTTACGGGACACAAGTGGGCTTTCGGAAACCAAATATTTTCTATCACCCACCGATGCCTCTGCTTATTTCAATTTTAGTTGTTAAACAGAAATTAAAGTGAACGATAAGTAAAACTATGATCACCTCCAACATCAACATGCGGCAATACATCAACAACTGTGGCACTGGACGACACGCAACAGCACTTGAGCAAGCGACTACGACGCGCAAGTCCAACTATCTACCAAACAACAGGTAATAGGATGTGTCCAAGGCAATATAGGGCTGCACGGTATATCACAGGTACGGAAACTAAAGCATCGCAACACAGATAGCAATAGATCAACAGGAGGGAATAAAGACTATAAAAGTAAGATAGGTAGAAAGGGGGAGATGCTCGCCTGAAAACATTGTCGAAGGGTTCAACCGAAGATCGGGGCGAAGCTCACATCAACTCAACGGCCTTATCCGCGAAGAAGCAAAACACTAGAAGAAACACCGGATGCACTATTTAATACAACGGCAGAAGATCGGCATGATGCATGTATGATGTATGGCATGGCAAAGGTGCGATGCAATTAGGTCATATTAAGCGGAACCGGGGTCCCGACAATTAGTTAGATGGTGCAAGTTATTTAGATTCCCCGCAATTTAAATGTTGCATTAGCAAGACAAA
Organism: Avena longiglumis; assembly: GCA_030063025.1. Taxonomy (NCBI): domain Eukaryota; kingdom Viridiplantae; phylum Streptophyta; class Magnoliopsida; order Poales; family Poaceae; genus Avena; species Avena longiglumis. Next base: position 442,012,068 of record CP125975.1, on the reverse strand, counting down.
AGATGGCACTGGTTCGCTACACAAGTTTAAATGAGGCCAATATAAGGCTAGATTTGCCCGCATATGGGCCCCATATTTAATTATGAGGTGAATCGGCATAAGGCCCCCAAACCACATGACAATATGCGTGCATGAACAATTAAGATGCGACAAGTTTATTATATTATAAAATAGGGTTCTCGGAAAGGGGTTCACACATTAGGGTTCGGCAGATCTTGGGGTTCCGGGGTTCGGGGTCCGGTCTCAGGGTTCAGGGTTCGACGGGTTCGGGATCCGGTCTCGGCGGTTCGTTCTCGGATACAGAGGTAGGTCTTGTCGCTTCCAGGGTGAAGCACTCGGCGTCCTCGAGGGAGTACTTGTCGCACATGTGGTCTTCGGGTCCGGGTTCGTCTGTGAAGGAGATCTTGCTGGTACATGTTGAGGATCGACCTTCGGGTTCGGGGCCTCGGCGCCAGGAGATCTTGGCCTGCTATGGTTCGGGTTTGACCTTCGGTTCCGTGTCGGGGCGCGTCGGATTCTTCTGGGCCGATGCCGTTCTTGTCGTCGTGCCGATCTTGTCGGGTCCCACGGGGTCGATCTTGCCGTTGCGAGGATCTTGTCGGGCTCGCGCCATCGAGTCGGTGTTAGCGTTCGGGAGCGTTCTCGTGACAATCTTGGCGTCCTGGGGCGATCCTGTCGCATCCGCGGTCGTCGGGTCATGTCGACGGTTCCGATTGTAGATCTCGGCGTTCTCGAGGGAGTGCTTGTCGTTCCGGGGATCCTCCGGGTCCGAGGTGGAGGACTTGGGTTTTGGCGGTGTCTCGTTGGGGTCCATGTCGAAGTACTTGTCGGTGGTCCATCGAGCGTCACCATGCTCATCCTTTCGATACCCTGTCAACGCGGAGATCTTGTAGTAGCTTGGCACCTCACGAGTACACGGCTTACAAACAGTCCTTAACGAGGCCGGTCTTGAACACCAGGGGTCGGAGGAGGCGGGGCCTGCAGGCGCCGCGGTGGCAGCGGGCGACACCTGCGGAGGAAAAGGGGTGCGGTGGTTCCAGAGGCGGGCGCTGCGCGCCATGGGCGGGCGGCGGAGCTCCTGCCAGAAGGGCGCAACGCAAGGCACAGGGAGCAGAGCCGCGCGTCCAGAGAGAGACAGACCGGCGAGGAGCTTGGCGGGAGGATGAAGGCGGCTCCGGCGACGAGGAGGTCTCAGGCCGGCAGGGCGACGCGGGGCACTCGCTGGCGGACGACACCTGCTCGACACGGAGGCCTCGCAGGAGAGGGAGCTCAGGCGGGAGGCGGCAGACATGCGGCGGGGTCGAGCGTTGGGGCGGGCTCACCGGCGAGCGGCGGGGCGAGCAGGTCGACGACGGGAGGAGCGCTGGGCCTGGGAGGCGAGCGGGCGGAGGCGGTCGGCAGCGGCGGTGTTGGCGGCGCGGGCTGGAGCGGCGGAGGCGCAGGGACGGGACAGCGGGAGGCGAAGGACGCCATGGGAGAGAGAGGCGCGCGGAGGGAGAGGCGAGGCTGCGCATGAGGCGGCGCGTCTTGAATGGTAGGGAGCGGCGGTGGTGAAGGAGCAGGCGGCGGGACCGCAGGTGAGGGAGGAGGAGGTTGAGCGGGAGGGGTGGTGGCCGGAGGTTGGGCGCTGGGGTCGGCCTTGTGGCAAGGCGTCTTGGGACGCTCAGTAGGGGCACCGGCAGAGGGGAACGAGGCGGAGGAGAGGTCGATCGGGAGGTAGGAGAGGGGTCATGGAGGAAGAGGATGAGGGAGGCGGGACGGACGGAGACGTGGGGGCGGTGGGTGGGACCAGGTGGGGCCAGGGGCGCGTCAGGGGAGAGGGGGGTCTGGGTGCGTGCGGGTACTGTGTGCGTGGGTGTGCTGGTTGGAGAGAAGAGGGTTGTGGGGGTGAGAGAGGGAGTGGGTGAGGTGGCGGTTGTCTATTGGTGGGGATTAGGGGAGAGGGTGAGGTGGCAAGAGGGGGTTGGTTGGGGTGATGTGGAGGAGGGGGTGTGGGTAGAGTTTTAGGTAGCTGTAGGATTTGCCTGGTGGACCGATTTAAATCCTGGGGTGGTCGTTCGGGTCGTTCGGCCCGTTCGACTGCCCCACTAAAATAACTTAATATTTTATTTACTTTAATTGGGCCGTTTGCAACCCGATAGCAACAAACAAAATATTCCGGCGACCCGGGTTTTGCGTGTTTGAATGAAGATGGGGCGTTTTAGAAAACAAAACCCGGCTTTTCAAAAATAGTTTCATGCAAGCAATTTGCAAGATGATGACGATGCTCAAATGCAATGTGGCATGATGACATGAGCACGCTGTCACGAGGATGCAATGCACAAAAACAACGCGATTTTCTAGTAGTGGTTTTGCGGGATGCCACAGTGGTTCATTCGATCGCAAAGTAATCGTAGAAATATGTGGGAGCCATATGAATTTCTAGATTCCTCTATTGGTTATTGATCGGAGAAGTGTCTCGGTCATGTCCGCATAATTCACGAACCGTAGGGAGACACACTTAAGGATTCGATGTTGTTGAGTAGTTATGGAATGGTGAGTAAGAGACCGAATGTTGTTCGGAGTCTCGGATGGGATCCGGGATATCACGAGGAGATCCAGAATGGTCCGGAGAATAAGATTCATATAAGGAAAGTCTTGTTTTGGAGTTCGGAAATGATTCCGGTGTTTTCACCAGGAATGTTCTAGAAGGGTCTGGAAGGTCCGGCACTCCGGAGGGGAAGGGTACATGAATGTGTCATGACAATGTGGAATGGTTGCATCATGTACTAGGTCACTTGGCTGGGCAAAATAAAGGGAGAAATCAAATCCTAGTTTAAAAGTCAAACGCCAATTTGAAAAGTCAAACGGCAAGTTTGCTTGGTGGAGGGAGAGTAGGAAACCTACTTGGGGAGGAAGTCCCTCCTCCACCCTCCGCCAAGGAGGAGGAGTTGGAGGAGGATTCCTCCTCCTAGCCTCCCTCCCACCTATAAAAGAAGGGGTAGGCGCCCTCCTCACACCTAAACCCTAGCCTCTAAGTCGCCGCCACCTCCAAGCCGCCTAGGGCCTCCTCTAAACTCGGCGAGTTAGGGTTTCCCAAACCCTAGCCGACCAAGCCTCCCTTGGTGCCCTCTAAAAGTAGATCGCCAAGGCCTCTCATACTCCACCATACTCGCCGGCTTAAGGCGAAGCCCCACGAGATCTCCTCTACTTCCGGTACTGCCGGTCACGGAATCGCGAGGAGAGTGCTACAACCTCCATTTTCTGGAACAAGGGAGAGGAAGGTCTTCATCGAGTACCAAACGTGTGACCGATCATGAGCTGCAAGCCGCAGCGCCGGAAGGATCGTCTACGGGATCTTGAGATCGGAAGTGTACGACTACATCATCCACGAGAATCTGCTCTCGTTAACCGCTTTGGATCTTCGAGGGTTAGTACTCTATCGAATTGTTGCTGCAATCTAGTAGATAGATCTTGGCTTGTGTGTGTTCATGCGATAGAAATTTTTTGTTTTCCATGCTACGAACCCCTACAGTGGTATCAGAGCCGTGTCTATATGTAGATCTGTTGCACGAGTAGAACAAAATGGTCATTGTGGGAGTTGATGCTTTTGTTGTCGATTGCTTCTTCTGTACTTTGCATCTTGCGGGATGGTGGGATGAAGCGGCCCGGGCTAACCTTACATGACATCGTTCATGATACTTGCTCCATGCTTGACACGCAACTTGTATCGCATAAGTGGCTTTGCGGGTGCCTGTTTCTCCCAACATAGTTAAGATTCAATTTAAAACGGGTGATTGACAATACTAGTATCAATGTTGTGGTTCTTGTTCGTAAGTTAGAACGACACTTATTGAAAGACCCAAACCACGTAAAACATGCAAAGAAAATTAGAGGCGTCTAACTTTGTTTTGCAGGGGTGTGTTGTTATGTGATATGGCCATGAATGTGACTATATATGATGTATGCAATGTCCCTTATTATAAGTTGGCAACCGGCAGGAGCCATATGGTTGTCTTTTAAATTACGTTAAGACCTGCATGTCTATTCAAAGAAGTTGTAATAGTTGATGCTAGTGGACGACAACCATGAAGCGGCGCCATTGACCTTGACGCCACACCGGTGATGATGGAGATCATGTTCATGCTTGAAGATGGAGATCGGAAGCACAAGAAGAAAGGCCATATCATATCACATATTATGAATTACATGTGATGTTAATCCTTTTATGCATCTTGTATTTTTTAGTTCACGACGGTAGCATTATAAGATGATCCCTCAAGAACACAATTTCAAGTTTTAAAGTGTTCATCCTTAGTAAGCACCGTTGCTAAAGCTCGTTGTTAGATTCTACGAGTGTATACAATGTGAGCAAGCCAGATTTGCTCATGCGGAAGCTAAGGTTTGATCTTGACGAGCCTAGCATGTACAGACATGGTCTCGGAACACGGATCACCGAAAGGTAAAGCATGACTCATATAGTAGATATGATGAACATGTTGATTGTTCGCCATTGAAGCTACATCAACTCTCGTGATGATCGGTTTTGATGTGGTGGATTTGGTTCGTGTGATCACTAAAACAATGTGAGGGATATTGTTTTGAGTGGGAGTTCAACAACAATATGATTAAGAGTTTAACACTATTTATCATAAATTAAATCAAAGTGAATTTGCATAATTATTGTAGTCATTGGCATCCGTTTACCACCTTACGCTTAGTTTTAATTGAGATGATAGAACTATAGAATTCTGGTTAGTTACTTTACGAACTGGTATCGTATTATTTTGAAGTGTTAATCTAAAGTTTAAAAGTCCTATTGCAAACTTTCAGTAAGTTCCGGTTACTCCATGAAGTTCAATAATTGGTATTAAATCAAGAGTGACAATTCCAAGTGTTAGTGTATGAGTATAATTTTTGTCTCCATGATTCTTGATATTTAAAGGATTGTCTTAATATCAAGGATATCTAGGATGTAAAAGAGTTGTTTCAGAAACCATGATGTGTGGAAGATATTGTAATATCTGAAACAAAGTTTTGGTTGCAACATGATAGAGTATAATATGGCAAAATTCATGTTATCATATTTGATGAGAATTTGCAAAAAGTTGGAGAAACTAGTTGTCCTAATCCTCCAAAAGGTTTTGGAGAGCAACATTATACTCGCGATTCACCTTTATAAGCTAAAAGTAGCTTGATCATGAATAGTTCCGTGAGAAGGGTGAATATTTGATGTAGGTAAAATGTTTACTACACCAAGAGATTACTAAAGAAGGGAATTTGAAAGAACACCAAACATTTGATGATGGTGATCTACTTCAAAGTGCAAGACCAAAGACATTGGTATTTTACTATACATGCTTTGGACTATGTGTCATGTATATGGCTCCACTATTGATGTTGATAAATTCTTTCAAACAGAAAGGAAATACTGAAAGAGAATCTCATAAATATATGGCAGAAAAGAAAAGACTAGAATTGTTCAGCTTAAGTATATAGATGATATACATGTTATGGCTATATTATTTTCTTATTAAACAATGTGGTTATTAAGTATTTGATAGTGAATTTGTTGGTATGAATCGTCATACGAAACAACAGAATTCATGAACTACAATGGCCTAAGTAACTAGCAAAAGAATATGTGATGATGTTCATCGAGATTAAATAAAGGGTTATTGTGTTGCTTGTTAAACATCAAAACTTGCCTTCAAGATTTGTTTTATCAGGTATTATGAGAACAAAAGGGTTGTTAAAATAATCGTCGTAATCCATAAAAGATGGATGATTTACAAATCTCGTTGGAGAACCACATCCATAAAACTAGTGCTAAAAATGTCGAAACACAAAATGATTAAAAGATCATTTAGGAAGTGACATCGCCGTTTAAATTATATTGGAAAGAAAACATGAAGAAACTCCATGTGGATGGAATTTTGGAGTCTTTTGATTTTTGATCAAATGACGCTTGTGAAAACTTTCCTAGAGATAATTAAAACTTTGTTCATAGGCCAAAAGGGAACAAATGACTAGCTTATTGGAACTTGTAAATATTGTTGTATGAAGTCCATTATGTGTAGTCAAGAGCGATGGATTTCAACTTCATATGCTTTCTCCGAAAATTTGAGTGATATATGAATATTTACTAGATAAATATGAAGTATGAAACATTTGAAAAGTTCAAAGACTTTCAAGATGAAGTGCAAAATCATTGTAACAAGAATATAAATGGTTTATGATAAGATCATAAAGGAAGATATTTGAGTTACAAGTTTAGCATAATATCTAAGATTTAAGGAATCATTTCGTGGATTTGCATTTCCCGAAACACCATAAGAGTATGGAGCGTTCGAGATATGTAATTAAACCTTGTTTGACATGGTAAGATCAAAGGTGTAATTCATAAAACTGTCATTATATTTTAAAAATTAAAAGCTTTAGAGACTACCGTTTTTCCACTGAAAAGAGCTCCATCATAATCCGTTGAATTGACACCATATAAAGTTATGGTTTGGGATAAAACCCAAGTTGTCCTTTCTTAAAAATTGGTATGCTATGCATAAGAAAGATGTTTGCAACCAAAATCGGATGAACATATCTTTGTATATTATTTTGAATAATCGTTGAGTATTCCACCATAACACCAAAGACAAAAATGTTTGTCGCCTAGAACATCAAGTTTCTTTGAGAAAGAAATTTTCCGTGAAAAGTTAAGTGGGAGGACAATAGAACTTTGACAAGGTTAAAAGAACCTTAGCTATATATGATCAAAGTTGCGCAGCGCCGAAAAGTGTTCCAGAGGCAGCAAAAATGCTCATGGCTCACGTGCCTCAAAGGTTGTGGTCTTGGAGGTCTAAGTTCCTATTAAAATAAGTAGGTCGGGTAAACAATCAAATACCAAGATTTAAGAGTTAAATCATTATTTGACAGTAATGATCCGACTACATGCAAAGAAGCGATGATGGGCCCTGAATCCGTCAAATGGCTTGAAGCCATAAAATTTGTGATAGTTCCATATACGAGAGATCAAGCTTTGAACTTTAAAGACCCTCTGGAAAGGTACAAGACCTTACAGTCATATTTGGATCTATAAATAAATAGACATGGATGTTTCACATCTATGAAATTATCGACATGTCGGGAAACAGTTCACGACAATGTTCAAGGAGTTGACTATGACAAGATCTGATCTTTTATTAAGTGATATTTGGTCTAGACGGATTAATGTAGCAACCACTACATATAATTTTGTTATGTGATAGTTGAATAAACAAAACAAGTTCTTCTAATAGAATGGTTACCTAAGACGTGTGCATGACACGGTCCAAAGGGTTTTGTTAATTCAAAGGATGCTAAAAGCATATGCAAACTTCAATGGTCGAAGTAAGCATTGCGGAGTTGGAATCTTCACTATAATGAAACTGTTAAAAGAGTTTAATTTCATCAGAGACAATGAAGATGCTTGCATTTGCAAGAAATTAAGTGGGAGCGCTAAGACATGTTTCTAATACATTATGTGGAATACATATTGTTGATTGGAAATGTATCTTTTTATTAACACATGATAAGAATTTCATCTCGATGAAAGGCTTAGGCAGAATCCGAATATTTGGCATCAATGTCTATATGGATAAATTGTGACGCCAATATGATTGTGCCAGAAGTACATGGATGAGATATTGAATGAGCTCAATATAGAAACTACAAGAAAAGTTCTTGTTGCACAGTAAGGATTGAATAAATATTTAAGTATTTTTGATACTTGATAGATACAATTACAAAGAGTATTTTATCAATCATGTTGTGATGTGTACAAATCCAGATATGTCCTATGCTCTAAATGTTATGAGCATATACCAGAATGATTCATAAGATGATTATTGGATGATAGTAAAGATATTCTTATGATCTTGTAAAAGAACTAAGAATATATTATTTTGTAGAAGTGACAAATAGATGGTAAGTTCATTGTAAATGAATTACATTGATACTAGTTTTGTCACAAAGTACAAATTAAGTTTATCTCAATCTAAACTAATTGTGGCACAATATGATGGAAAGTAAGTTCCATAATGAATTTGGATGAATTCCAAAGTTAATACATTATGACAGATACTACAACAAAAGGCTAAGTATATGACTGCTATTATAGCAGCAAAAGAGGGCATTTGTGTCAAGTAGTTTGTTATCAAACTGGGTGTAGTTCACAGTGGGATAGTACTATGAAGATATATTGTATGACAATATTACCAACATGTTTTAAACCCCAAAGAACTAAAGGTCTCACCAAAGGACCAAATTTATACAAAGCCATGTCATTAGAGAATGAGTGATGCGTAGAGACGCAAAGACATGCAATTACACACGGACCTGGAAGTGTCAGATCCGGAGATCAGTTGACCACTAGCAATCATGTATATACAACACCGAAAAGCCATGGGTGTTGAATACACAAAGGTTTGAAACTAGATTATTGACTCTAGTGCAAGTGGGAGACTGTTGGAGATATGCCCAAGAGGCAATAATAAAGTGGTTATTATCATATCTTCATACTTATGATAAATGTTTACATACCATGCTATAATTGTATTAACCGGAAACATTAATACTTGTGTGATTTTTAAACATAAAAGAGTCCCTAGTAAAGCCTCTTGTTAAACTAGCTTGTTGGTTAATATATGATCATGGTTTCCTGATCATGAACATAGAGATGTTATTAACAACAAGGTCATATCATTAGGAGAATGATGTGATGGACATACTCCTATAGTTAAGCGTAGCATAAAGATCAAGTCATTTAATATAGTTCATTTGCTATAAGCTTTCTGATACATAGTAACCTAATTCCTTCGACCATGAGATCATGTTAATCACCATCACCTGAAGGATGCTTTGATGACATCAAACACCACACCGTAACTGGGTGGCGATAAAGGTGGCATTGAGTGTTTGGAAAGTATGGGTTGAGGCACATGGATCAAGAGTGGGATTTTCCCATCCATATGACAGATAGATATATTCTGGGCCCTCTCGGTGGAATGTCATCCAATTAGCTTGCAAGCATGTGACTGGCTCACAAGGGATCACATATCACGGGAACGAGAAAAGAGTACTTATCGGTAACGAGGTTGAACTAGGTATGCAGAGATACAGACGATCAAAACCTCGGATAAGTAAACTATCGTGAGACAAAGGGAAATTGGTATCGTATGTAAGTGGTTCATTCGATCGCAAAGTAATCGTAGAAATATGTGGGAGCCATATTGAAAGTATAAAGGAAGTCGCCTAGAGGGGGGGTGAATAGGCTTTTAAAATTATTACGGTTTAGGCTCAAGTAAATGCGGAATAAAACTAACGTTTAATTTATTGAGCACAAAACCTAGCCACTAAGTTCACCTAGGTGCACCAACAACCTATGCTAAGCAATACAAGCAATAAGGTGATAGCAAGGTATAAATACTTCAAGCACGATGGCTATCACAATGTAAAGTGCATAAGTAAAGGGTTCGGTTGAGAGATAACCGATGGACGCGGAGACGAAGATTTGTTTCCCGAAGTTCACTTCCAAATAAGCTACGTCTCTGTTGGAGAGGTGCGATGGCGCAATGCTCTCCGAACGCCACAAATGGCTCACCTCGAGGTGTGGTGGCTCGATGCTCACCCAACGCCACACAAGGCCTCACACCGGATGAGGAAGCACGCAACTCACCGATGCCACAAAAGGCTCACCCTATTCTCCCAAGTGCGCACCACAAAAGGCGGGCACTTGCTCCACTATGGGACGCTTGAGGGCGGTCACCGAACCTGTACAAGATTGGGGCTAACTCCACAACTCAATTGGAGGCTCCCAACAACAAAGCCACAAAAGTCCAACAATGCCACAAAAGGCCAACAACGCCACAAAAGGCTACAAGACCACAAAAGGTCAACAAGACCACAAAAGGTCAACAATCCAACCACACAACCGTCTAGGGTTCCAAGGAACCCAAGAGAAACAAGCTCACAAGCTTGAACTCGCCGAATCTCCGAGGAGAACTCAAACCTATGCACCAAATGCAAGGGCAAGTCCTTCTCTCCCAAATTCCAACAAAGCTACAAAAGCTATTGGGGGAATAAGGGAGGAAGAACACAAGAGAAGAACTGAAAACTCTCCAAGATCTAGATCCCAATGATTCCTTCACAAAGAAGGGATTTGACTTGGGGGGATTGTAGATCTAGATCTCCTCTCTCAAATCCCTCAAAAAGATGCAATAATCATAGGAGGGCAAAGGGAGAGGGAAAGCTTCTTCAAGGTTGACAATGGAGGAGAGAGAGAAAGCCAAGAACCAAGAAGAAAAGCTAGTACCCACGAAGGGGAATAGGAGCCCCTTTTAAAGGGCTCCCAGATTTGCCCGTTATGGGCATTCGCGACAACTGGCCGGAACTTCCGGTGGCAGGCCGGAAGTTCCGTGGCACATAGCCAACGGTCGAAAACGCGGAGCGAGAAACTGAAAAAACGAATCATGGTCGGAACTTCCGCCGGTTCACAGGAACTTCCGGTGGGAGCAAAACTTCCGGTGAAAGTTCCGACAGAAGTTCCGTCAAATAGACACAACGAAAACAGAAGGTTACTGAACGTGAGCGGAATAAGAGCCGGAAATTCAACCGGAACTTTTGGCCTGAGCGGAACTTCCGGTCACTGGCCGGAACTTCCGGTGAGAGCGAAACTTCTGGTGGAAAATCCAGAAACCAGAAAACCAGAAACGCAATAACTTTTGCATCCGAACTCCAAACGGGATGAAACCAATTTTGTTGGAAAGATAACGATGAATATTGGGTATCACCTTGGGAGAAAATACTATAAATATATATGTGAAGTATCCTCCAAGGTGTGGAGCCGGAAAACTCGCAAGATCAAAAACCGCAATAAGATATGCAAGTGAAATCCTTAGATGATGAACTAGAGCTTGTTATGATGATGACCACAAGCTCTAGATCCTCTCATGGACAAGAACACAATAATAACCAAGAAAGATGATGCAATGAATGCAAAGGTTTGAGCTCTCTCCGAATGATGCAAACGAGACACCCGCTTGAGAGCCCCTCTTGATAGAACGGCTAACTATCCTAAACCCGGTCTCCCAACAAACAACACGAGACCGGCAAAATAGAAGCCCTATCAAGAACATACCTTTGCCTTGAGCATCCCACTTGAACTTGATGTAGACCGTCTTGTTCTTCTATAGTGAGAACACCTTTCTTGGATGATCTTGCTTGATGAAGATGAAGACTTGCAAATTGCTCCCCCATACTCCATGGGGAAACCCCTTCTTTGAACTTGTCTTCATCATTCCATGAGCACGAGGATGGCAAGCTTCAAGCATGAGATCTTCTAGAGATGGCGCATCTTGAGCTTGCCCTTCTTCATCCCTACTTGAGGTTGATCCATCTTGATGCAACTCTTTGCACATGCCTTGATCGACCTTCAAGCTCCTTCTTTCTTCATGATTCCAATGGGCACAAAGCCCTTGGACATTTCCAAACCTGGCCATCGGGTCGTGCCTGGGCGGGCCGGCCCGCGGCACGCCAAAAATGTTGGAGATATGCCCAAGAGGCAATAATAAAGTAGGTTATTATCATATCTTCATACTTATGATAAATGTTTACATACCATGATATAATTGTATTAACAGGAAACATTAATACTTGTGTGATTTGTAAACATAAAAGAGTCCCTAGTAAAGCCTCTTGTTAAACTAGCTTGTTGGTTAATATATGATCATGGTTTCCTGATCATGAACATAGAGATGTTATTAACAACAGGGTCATATCATTAGGAGAATGATGTGATGGACATACTCCTATAGTTAAGCGTAGCATAAAGATCAAGTCATTTAATATAGTTCATTTGCTATAAGCTTTCTGATACATAGTAACCTAATTCCTTCGACCATGAGATCATGCATATCACCTTTACCGGATGGATGCTTTGATGACATCAAACACCACACCGTAACTGGGTGGCTATAAAGGTGGCATTGAGTGTTCGGAAAGTATTGGTTGAAACACATGGATCAAGAGTGGGATTTGTCCATCCATATGACGGATAGATATACTCTGGGCCCTCTCGGTGGAATGTCATCCAATTAGCTTGCAAGCATGTGACTGCTCACAAGGGATCACATATCACGGACGAGAAAAGAGTACTTATCGGTAACGAGGTTGAACTAGGTATGCAGAGATACCAACGATCATAACCTCGGATAAGTAAACTATCGTGAGACAAAGGGAAATTGGTATCGTATGTAAGTGGTTCATTCGATCGCAAAGTAATCGTAGAAATATGTGGGAGAAATATGAATTTCCAGATTCCTCTATTGGTTATTGTTCGGAGAAGTGTCTCGATCATGTCCGCATAATTCACGAACCGTAGGGAGACACACTTAAGGATTCGACGTTGTTTGAGTAGTTATGGTATTATGAGAAAGAGACCGAATGTTGTTCGGAGTCTCGGATGGGATCCGGGATATCACGAAGTGATCCGGAATGGTCCGGAGAATAAGATTCATATAAGGAAAGTCCCGTTTCGGAGTTCGGGAATGATTCCGGTGTTTTCATCGGGAATGTTCTAGAAGGTTCCGGAATGTCCGGCACTCCGGGGGGGGAGGGTACATGAATGTGTCATTACATATTGGAATGATTGCATCATGTACTAAGTGTTCTCGCTGTTCCAAATAAAGGATTAAATTGAATCCCGAACTGAAAAGTCAAACGGCTAAAACAGGAAACTGTGGGAAACAAGCAAGAGGAGGTTGAAACCGACTTGGGGAGGAGTTCCTCCTCTCCAAGCCGGCGCGCTACCCAAGGCCGACTTGGGGAGGGACTCCCTCCCCTTGGCCGCCCCTCCCACCTATAAAAGGAGGGGCAGGGCCTCCTCCTCTAGACACACAAGTTCCTATCCTCTAATCTAAATCCTAGCCCTAAACTCCGGTTTAGAGCCGCTTTGGTTTAGAGCTTCTAATTGCACTAGCCTTCGGATTAGATCCTTCTAATTGGTGTGTCTAAACCCTAGACCACTAATAGTTCTCTCTCATACTCCACCATACTCGCTTCGGCTTAAGGCGAAGCCCTGCGGGATCTCCCCTCTACTTTCGGTACCACGCCGTTGTGCTGCCGGAATCGCGAGGAGAGTGCTACAACCTCCGCCTTCTTTGGAACAAGGAGAGGAAGGTCTTCGCCAGTCAACGTGTGACCGATCATTGGGAGCGCCACGAGCATAGCCGGAAGGATCGTCTACACGATCTTGAGATCGGGAAAAGTACGACTACATCACCCACGAGAATCTGCTCTCGTTAACCGCTTTGGAATCTTCGAGGGTAAGTTATTCCATCGACTCGTTGCTACAATCTAGTAGATAGATCTTGGCTTGTTTGTTTGTATGCGATAGAAAATTTTGTTTTCCATGCTACGAACCCCTACAGTGGTATCAGAGCCGTGTCTATATGTAGATCTGTTGCACGAGTAGAACACAATGGTCATTGTGGGCATTGGTGTTTTTATTGTCGATTGCTTCTTGTGTACTTTGCATCTTGCGGTATGTTGGGATGAAGCGGCCCGGGCTAACCTTAAATGACATCGTTCATGAGACTTGCTCCACGCTTGACATGCAAATTGTATTGCATAAGTGGCTTTGCGGGTGCCTGTTTCTCCTAGCATAGTTAAGATCCAATTTACAACAGGTGATTGACAATACTAGTATCAATGTTGTGGTTCTTGTTCGTAAGTTAGAACGACACTTATTGAAAGCCCCAAACCACGTAAAACATGCAAAGAAAATTAGAGGCGTCTAACTTTGTTTTGCAGGGGTGTGTTGTGATGTGATATGGCCATGACTGTGATTATATATGATGTATGCAATGTTCCTTATTGTAAGTTGGCAACCGGCAGGAGCCATATGGTTGTCTTTAAATTCTGTTAAGACCCGCGTGTCTATTCAAAGTAGTTGTAATAGTTGAAGCAGGTGGACGACAACCATGGAGCAGCGTCATTAACCTTGATGCAATGTCGGTGATGATGGAGATCATGTTCGTGCTAGAAGATGGAGATCGGAAGCACAAAGAAGAAAGGCCATACTATATCACATATTATGAATTGCATGTGATGTTAATCCTTTATGCATCTTGTATTGATTAGTAGACGACGGTAGCATTATAAGATGATCCCTCATGCACATGAATTTCAAGTCATAAAGTGTTCACCCTTAGTTAGCACCGTTGCTAAAGCTTGTTGTTTCGAAGCACCACGTGATGATCGGGTGTGTTAGATTCTACAAGTGTATACAACGTGAGCAAGCCATATTTGCTCATGCGGAAACTAAGGTTTGATCTTGACGAGCCTAGCATGTACATACATGGCCTCAGGAACACGGATTACCGAAAGGTAGATCATGAGTCATATAGTAGATATGATGAACATGTTGATTGTTCGCCATTGAAGCTATATCAACTCTCGTGATGATCGGTTTTGATGTGGTGGATTTGGTTCGTGTGATCACTAAAACAATGTGAGGGATATTTTTTTGAGTGGGAGTTCACCTAGATTAATTTAATTATTAATTAGAACTCAATTTATCATAAACTAAATCAAAGTGAATTTGCATAGTTGTTGTAGTCATTGGCATCCGTTTACCACCTTGCGCTTAGTTATAATTGAGATGATAGAACTATAGAATTCTGGTTAGTTACTTTCTGACTGGTATCGTATTGTTTTGAAGTGTTAATCTAAAGTTTAAAAGTCCTATTGCAAACTTTCAGTAAGTTCCGGTTACTCCATGAAGTTTAATAATCAGTATTAAATCAAGAGTAACAATTCCAAGTGTTAGTATATAAGTATCATGTTTGTCTCCATGATTCTTGATATTCAAAGGATTCTCTTAATATCAAGGTTATCTAGGATCTGAAAGAGTTGTTTCAGAAACCATGATGTGTGGAAGATATTGTGATATCTGAAACGAAGTTTTGGTTACAACATGATAGAGTATAATATGGCAAAAGTCATGTTCTCATATTTGATGAGAATTTGCAAAAGGTTGGAGACACTAGTTGTCCTAATCCTCCAAAAGGTTTTGGAGAGCAACATTATACTTGCGATTCACCGTTACAAGCTAAAAGTAGCTTGCTCATGGATAAATCCATGATGAGGGTGAATATTTGATGTAGGTAAAATGTTTACTACACAAAGAGATTACTAAAGAAAGGAATTTGAAAGAACACCAAACATTTGATAATGGTGATCTACTTCAAAGTGCAAGTCCAAATACATTGGTATTTAACTATACACGCTTTGGACTATGTGTCATATGTATGACTCCACTATTGATGTTGATAGATTCTTTCAAACAGAAAAGGAAATACTGAAAGAGAATCTCATAAATATATGGAAGAAAATAAAAGACTAGAATTGTTCTGTTTAAGTATATAGATGATATACATGTTATGGCTATATTCTTTGCTTATTAAACACTGTGGTTCTTAAGTATTTGATACTGAATTTGTTGGTGTGAATCGTCATACGAAACAACACAATTCATGAACTACAATGGCCTAAGTAACTAGCAAAAGAATATGTGATGATGTTCATCGAGAACAAATAAAGGGTTATTGTGTTGCTCGTTAAAACATCAAAGCTTGCCTTCAAGATTTGTTTTATCAGGTATTATGAGAACAAAAGGGTTGTTCAAATAATTGCCGTAATCCATAAAATATGGATGATTCACAAATCTCGTTGGAGAAATCACATCCATAAAACTAGTGCTAAAAATGTCGAAAGACAAATTGATTGAAAGATCACTTAGGAAGTGACATCGCAGTTTAAATTATATTGGAAAGAAAACATGAAGAAACTCCATATGGATGGAATTTTGGAGTCTATTTGATTTTGATCAAATGACGCTTGTGAAACTTTCCTAGAGATAATTAAAACTTCGTTCATAGGCAAAAAGGGAACGAATGACTAGCTTATTGGAACTTGTACATATTGTTGTACGAAATCCATTATGTGTAGTCAAGAGCGATGGATTTCAACTTCATATGCTTTCTCCAAAAATTTGAGTGAATATATGAACATTTACTTAATAAGGATAAAGTGTGAAATATTTGAAAAGTTCAAAGATTTTCAAGATGAACTGCAAAATCATTGTAACAAGAATATAAATAGTTTATGATAAGATCATAAAGGAAGATATTTGAGTTACAGGTTTAGCATAATACCTAAGATTTAAGGAATCGTTCCGTGGATTTGCATTTTCCCGAAACACCATAAGAGTATGGAGCGTTCGAGATATGTAATTAAACCTTGTTTGACATGGTAAGATCAAAGGTATAATTCATAAAACTGCCATTATATTTTAAAGATTAAAAGCTTTAGAGATTACCGTTTTTCCACTGAAAAGAGCTCCATCATAATCCGTTGAAATGACACCATATAAAGTTATGGTTTGGGATAAAACCCAAGTTGTCCTTTCTCAAACATTGGTATGCTATGCATAAGAAAGATGTTTGCAACCAAAGTCGGATGAACCTGTCTTTGTATGTTATTTCGAATAACTGTTAAGTAATCCTCCATAACATCGGAGACAAAAGTGTTTGTCACTTAAAACGTCAAGTTTCTTTCATAAGGAATTTTTTTGTGAAAAGTTAAGTGGGAGGACAATAGAACTTTGATAAGGTTAAAAGAACCTTAGCTGTATGTGCAGAGTTGCAAATAGAAAAGTGTTCGGGCAGCAACAAAGCTCATGGCTCACGTACCTCAAAGGTTGTGGTCACGGAGATCCAAGTTCCTATTGAAACAAGTAGGTCGGATGAACAATCAAATACCAAGATTTGAGGGTTGAATCATTATTTGAGAATAATGAACCGACTACATGCAAAGAAGCGATGATGGGCCCTGACTCCGTCAAATGGCTTGAAGCCATAAAATCCGTGATAGTTCCATTCATGAGAAATCAAGTTTTGAACTTGAAGGACCCTCGAGAAAGGTGTAAGACCTTACAGTTGTGTCTGGATCTATAAAGAAATAGACATGGATGTTTCACATCTATAATCGACATATTGGGAAAGAGTTCACAACAATGTTCAAAGGTTGACTATGACAAGATTTGATCTTTCATAGTGATATTTAATCTAGACGGATTAATGTAGCAACCACTACATATAATTTTGTTATATGATAGTTGAATAAACAAAACAAGTTCTTCTAATAGAATCGTTACCTAGGACATGTGCATAACACGGTCCATAGGGTTTTATTAATTCATAGGATGCTAAAAGCATATGCAAACTTCAATGGTTGAAGTAAGCATCGCGGAGTTGGAATCTTCACTATGATGAAACTGTTAAAGGAGTTTAAAAGTTCATTAGAGACAATGAAGATGCTTGCATTTGCAAGAAATTAAGTGGGAGCGCTAAGACATGTTTCTAATACATTATGTGGAAGACATATTGTTGATTGGAAATAATGTATCTTTTATTAAAACATATTAAGAATTTCATCCCGATGAAAGACTTAGGCAAAACTCAAATATTTGGCATCAATAGACGTTAATATGGTTGTGCCAGAAGTACATAGACGAGATATTGAATGAGTTCAATATAGAAACTACAAGAAAAGGTTCTTGTCGCACAGAAAGGATTGAAAGAGTTCAATGTTGATGATATATTCAAGTGTATTGACATTTGGTAAAGTGAAACAAATAATCAAGTATAGATTGATACTTGATGTATGAAATCACAAAGAGTATTTATATCAATCATACTGTGATATGTACAAATCCAAATATGTCCTATGCTCTAAATGTTGTGAGCATATACCAGAATGATTTGTAAGATGATCATTGGACAATAGTAAGGATATTCTTATGATCTTTTGGAAGAACTAAGAGTATATTATTTGTAGAAGTGATAAATAGATGGTTAGTTCATTGTAAAAGTACTACATTGATACTAGCTTTGTCACAAAGTACAAATTAAGTTTATCTCAATCTAAACTAAGGGTGGCACAATATAATGGAAAGTGAGTTTCATAATGGATTTGGATGAGTTCCAAAGTTGAGACATTGTGACAGATACTACAACAAAAGGCTAAGTATGATCGCTATTATAGCGACAAAGAGGGCATTTGTGTCAAGTAGTTTGTTATCAAACTAGGTGTAGTTCACAGAGGGATAATACTATGAAGATATATTGTGCGACAATATTATCAACATGTTTTAACCCCAAAGAACTAAAGGTCACACCGAAAGACCAAATTTATACAAAGCCATCTTATTAGAGAATGAGTGATGCGTAGAGACGCAAAGACATGCAATTACACACGGACCTGGAAGTGTCAGATCCGGAGATCAGTTGACCACTAGCAATCGTGTACATACAACACCGTAAAGCCATAGGTGTTGAATACACAAAGGTTTGAAACTAGATTATTGAATCTAGTGCAAGTGGGAGACTGTTGGAGATATGCCCAAGAGGCAATAATAAAGTAGGTTATTATCATATCTTCATACTTATGATAAATGTTTACATACCATGCTATAATTGTATTAACAGGAAACATTAATACTTGTGTGATTTGTAAACATAAAAGACTCCCTAGTAAACGCCCTTGTTAAACTAGCTTTTTGGTTAATATATGAGCATGGTTTCCTTAGCATTAACATAGAGATGTTATTAACAACAAGGTCATATCATTAGGAGAATGATGTGATGGACATACTCCTATAGTTAAGCGTAGCATAAAGATCAAGTCATTTAATATAGTTCATTTGCTATAAGCTTTCTGATACATAGTAACCTAATTCCTTCGACCATGAGATCATGCATATCACCTTTACCGGATGGATGCTTTGATGACATCAAACACCACCGTAATCGGGTGGCTATAAAGGTGGCATTGAGTATTCGGAAAGTATTGGTTGAAACACATGGATCAAGAGTGGGATTTGTCCATCCATATGACGGATAGATATACTGGGCCCTCTCGGTGGAATGTCATCCAATTAGCTTGCAAGCATGTGACCTGCTCACAAGGGATCACATATCACGGAACGAGAAAAGAGTACTTATCGGTAACGAGGTTGAACTAGGTATGCGAGAGATCTGACGATCATAACCTCGGATAAGTAAACTATCGTGAGACAAAGGGAAATTGGTATCGTATGTAAGTGGTTCATTCGATCACAAAGTAATCGAGAAATATGTGGGAGCCATATGAATTTCAGATTCCTCTATTGGTTATTGTTCGGAGAAGTGTCTCGATCATGTCCGCATAATTCACGAACCGTAGGGAGACACACTTAAGGATTCGACGTTGTTTGAGTAGTTATGGTATTATGAGAAAAAGACCGAATGTTGTTCGGAGTCTCGGATGGGATCCGGGATATCACGAGGTGATCCGGAATGGTCCGGAGAATAATATTCATATAAGGAAAGTCCCGTTTCGGAGTTCGGGAATGATTCCGGTGTTTTCATCGGGAATGTTCTAGAAGGTTCCGGAATGTCCGACACTCCGGGGGGGGGGGGGGGAGGAGGGTACATGAATGTGTCATTACATATTGGAATGATTGCATCATGTACTAAGTGTTCTCGTTGTTCCAAATAAAGGATTAAATTGAATCCCGAACTGAAAAGTCAAACGGCCAGTTTGAAAGTCAAACGGCTAAAACAGGAAACTGTGGGAAACAAGCAAGAGGAGGTTGAAACCGACTTGGGGAGGAGTTCCTCCTCTCCAAGCGGCCACACCAAGGCCGACTTGGGAGGGACTCCTCCCTTGGCCGCCCTCCCACCTATAAAAGGAGGCGGGGCCTCCTCCTCTGACACACAAGTTCCTATCCTCTAATCTAAATCCTAGCCCTAAACTCCGGTTTAGAGCCGCTTTGGTTTAGAGCTTCTAATTGCACTAGCCTTGGATTAGAGCCTTCTAATTGGTGTGTCTAAACCCTAGACCACTAATAGTTCTCTCTCATACTCCACCATACTCGCTCGGCTTGGCGAAGCCTGCGGGATCTCCCTCTACTTTCGGTACCACGCCGTTGTCTTTGGGAATCGCGAGGAGTGCTACAACCTCCGCTTTCTGGAACAAGGGAGAGGAAGGTCTTCGTCAGTACCGAACGTGTGACACACATGAGCGCCGCTTAACGCAGCCATGGAAGGATCGTCTACACGATCTTGAGATCGGGAAAAGTACGACTACATCACCCACGAATCGCTCGTTAACCGCTTTGGAATCTTCGAGGGTAAGTTATTCCATCGACTCGTTTCTACAATCTAGTAGATAGATCTTGGCTTGTTTGTTTGTATGCGATAGAAAATTTTGTTTTCCATGCTACGAACCCTACAAAAAAAGCCCGGCCCGAGCACGGCCCAGCACGTGGCTTGACGGGCCGTGCCTGGCCCGTGGCACGCGGGTCCCGTGCCCGTGCCGCGTCTCTGGGCACGCGGGCCGGCTCGGCACGGCCCGTTTAGCAGCGAACGTGGGCGACTCCGGTTGTATAAATATGCAAAATAGGAGTCTCTGGGTTCAAACCCAGGACCTCTCAGCCTCCCGCACTTCCCTAGACCAACACAACAGCGAATATTAGTTGATATAATACAAATTAGGACTGTTTTGTATACAAATTTTAACGGGCCAGCAGAAAATGGCCACGGCCCAGCGTGCCTAACGTGCCGCGGGCCGGCCCGTCAAGAGACGGGGCCGGGCTCGGGCCTCGAAGCTAGGCACGTGGCACGGACCGACACGGCACGTGGCTTGGCGGGCCACGACGGGCCATGCCGCGTGCCGGCCCGTTGGCCAGATTTGGACATTTCTTCATCTTCCAACCTTGAGACCAACGCATGGCCCAAGCGATGCCAATGGACAAACCTACAAGTGAAACTCAATTTACACATTAGTCCATAGAGATTGTCATTAATTACCAAAACCACACATGGGGGCATACATGCCCTTTCACATATGAATTTCCAGATTCCCCTATTGGTTATTGATCGGAGAAGTGTCTCGGTCATGTCCGCGTAATTCACGAACCGTTGGGAGACACACTTAAGGATTCGATGTTGTTGAGTAGTTATGGAATGATGAGTAAGAGACCTAATGTTGTTCGGAGTCTCGGATGGGATCCGGGATATCACGAGGAGATCCGAAATGGTCCGGAGAATAAGATTCATATAAGGAAAGTCCTGTTTCGGAGTTCGGAAATGATTCCGGTGTTTTCACCAGGAATGTTCTAGAAGGATCTGGAAGGTCCGGCACTCCGGAGGGGAAGGGTACATGAATGTGTCATGACAATGTGGAATGGTTGCATCATGTACTAGGTCACTTGGCTGGGAAAAATAAAGGGAGAAATCAAATCCTAGTTTGAAAGTCAAACGCCAATTTGAAAAGTCAAACGACAAGTTTGCTTGGTGGAGGGAGAGTAGGAAACGTACTTGGGGAGGAAGTCCCACTCCCTCCACCCGCCGGCCAAGGAGGAGGAGTTGGAGGAGGACTCCCTCCTCCTAGCCGCCTCCCTCCCACCTATAAAAGAAGGGGTAGGGCGCCCCCCTACCCTCACACCTAAACCCTAGCCTCTAAGTCGCCGGCCACCTCCAAGCCGCCGCCGCCTAGGGCCTCCGCTAAACTCGACGAGTTAGGGTTTCCCCAAACCCTAGCCGCCGACCAAGCCCTCCCCTTGGTGCCTTCTAAACGGTAGATCGCCAAGGCCTCTCTCATACTCCACCATACTCGCTCCGGCTTAAGGCGAAGCCCTGCGATATCTCCCCTCTACTTCCGGTACCATGCCGCCGTGCTGCCGGAATCGCGAGGAGAGTGCTACAACCTCCGTTGCCTGCTGGAACAACGAGAGGAAGGTCTTCATCGAGTACCAAACGTGTGACCGACTGCGGAAGCGCTGCCGGAACGCAGCGCCGGAAGTGTACGACTACATCATCCACGAGAATCTGCTCTCGTTAACCGCTTTGGATCTTCGAGGGTTAGTACTCTATCGACTCGTTGCTGCAATCTAGTAGATAGGTCTTGTCTTGTGTGTGTTCATGCGATATAATTTTTTTGTTTTCCATGCTACGAACCCCTACAAAAACATGTCATAATCTATTATTGAACTAAAATTCCTACATTGCACAAAGAAACGATGATAGGGGAGAAGCACTCACATCGCAGAGTCATGAAGCACTACTCATCTCTTCGTCGTCCTAGCAAGGAATGTCAAGCGTCCGAGGCGGACACGGAGAAGCTGCTGACGATGACGGTAGTAGTTGCGGCGGTGGACTGCATATGCATCCTTGGCAGAGGCGAAATGCTAGAGCTCAGTGTCGTCGGCTATGGCGATTCTTGTGTCAGGTGGCCACGAGGCAAGCGGCGGGAGGCGGCTACATCAACAGGGATGGTGATTTAACAGTCAGGAGACAGATAGGAAGAGTTGGAGCGGGTGGGGAATGGGTTTTTCTTGGCTCCCAGAGCTAGCCCACGGGTGATAAATCTAATGTAGCTTGAGGCGCCGGCACTCCTAGCACAAGCCTTGCTGGCATGAGGTTGCCGGCTATTGTATTGGGCTAAAAAAATTGTAACCGCGGGTTGGGTTATTGTAACCGCCGATGTGAGACAAAAATTGAGCCTAGGGCCTATTGGAACGCCGGTGAAGATGCTAAAGCAAGGGCAATAACGTGGCTGACTGCTGGCTACAGGCTCATACCAACTCAACTAGAGCTATCATAAAAAATCACCCATACAATAGACAGACTTTTAGACTGACTCTAGTTGAATATTCAAATATTTATTGCCTGCTGACTAAGGCCTATTATACTTGCTCTAAGCCAGTTATATTTCCTCCGTCCCTATGCATGGCTACGTGAATCTCTCGCATCAGCCACATGGTCTCAAAAGTAACTAGGAAATATGGCGCGGCGGTGCCCGTGGAAGCAATTATTTTCTGAATGTATAATTAAGTAGTATGTTGGTTCTGTTTTGAGTAGGTGCAAGACAATTATAAGTGCAAAGGTTATAAAATCGTCGATAGATATGCACAGCGGATTGCAGACTCGATTATAGCTGATTAGACTACATTACTAAGTAGGGAGCAAATTTATTTAACCATGATACTTCTGAACAGAGATATTTAGATTACATCAGCTCACATCATAGATGAAGATATGCTGATCTCTTGTTACAGGACGCCCGGCCAGCCAAACCGCTGCAGCAATACAGCAACCAGTTAACCACCCAAAAGAAAGGATCACTTCTAGATTAGACACTTGCCCAGCACACTGAAAAGTATGTAGGCACCGCAATATATAAACCAGCAAAAAAATAAGCACAAAAGAAGCACCACAATGCATACAAATGTGATGAGGGTTACCCTAGTAGGACCGGCAAGGCCAAGAACCTGGGAAAAACACATTAGCACCCACCAACAATAAGAGGAACAGAACGAAAAGAAGCAAACAAAAAGGGGAAAAAAAGATAAAGCAGGCAAGACTAACGTTTTAGTATAGTGATCAAATCAGTAGGCAAAGGAAGGCATCCAAATCGAAACTCGAAACCCTGCTCGAACAAATACTTCACGCCATTGAGCAAATAAATGCGCCATGCGATACAGGCATGCCCTACTTTCAGGAACCAAAGGAATAGGAGGGACCGAGACAAACAAAGAAACAACAAAGGAGCAAACAAAGATAAGTAAGCAGTCGGAACTGCCGACAGTAATATAGCAAGATAACACTAAAAAGCAGGATGAAGGAACCACATACCTCGGGGTAAATAATCCAAGAACACAACAATGGAACCACCGGAACGACAACATGCATGTGTAGCTCAGCCGACGCGTCAACAGACAAATCATCCATATGCAAAGATGAATATGTACCATCATCAAGATGTACCGTCCTCAAAACCACAAGAGCTAAAAGCAGAAGAATGCGTATGGGGCCAAGGATGCCAAGAACTCGGACAGGACCACAGCGTACACGTGCGGCAAGCCGAGAAACCGGCACGTCGGGCAGGTTGAACAAACTACGGCGGCGGCGCGGAACGGGAGGGGGCGAGACCGAGGCCAAGGCCGAAGAGGAGCGGGGGCGCCTCTGAGAAGAACGGATAAGCTCCGCCATCCCAGACCCCTCGGAATACACAAACAACAGAGGCCGAACAGCCGGACAGAAACGGCGGCAGCGATTAGCAAGGAAGTAGGCGGAGGCGTGGAGCATGTCGAGAACGCCGGCCTCTCCGTAAAAAAACAGAGGAAGACCTAGCGGAGTATTCGGAACAATAAACCGATTAAGCTAAGCATTACGGCAGGACGACGCGTAGCGTGCCAGGGAATGGACGTGGCGCAATCGCACGGTGGGACCAGCGAGGGAGCACTGTTCATCATTGTAGCTATCTACAATACGTCTTCCTCAGCCGCCGTGATTTGACGAGCTACCAGGCCTCTATTTTCTTCGTCTTTCATATACGTGTAGCGTGCCAGGGAATGGACGTGGCGCATGTTAGGGTAATAGACTTGTTGTATTACTAAGGGGCCAAAGGCCACGATATATAGTACATGTACAGGCGCAAATATACAGGGAACCCCCTAACACACGGGGAAACTACAATATACAAATATATACTCTAACACCCCCCCCTCAAACTCATGGTGGATCCATAACATTAAGTTTGGAGAGTAAGAAGTCATGCTGCGCTCAAGTTTGTGCCTTTGTAAATAAATCCGCCAACTGCAAATCTGAAGGCACATAATGAAGCGCAACAACCTGATCCTGCACCTGAGCACGTGTATAAAAAGCATCAACACCAATATGCTTGGTCAGCTCATGATTGACCGGATCACGTGCAATACTGATAGCACCTGTACTGTCAGACAAAAGTGGAGTGGGGGTCATAACAGAGACCCCAAAATCTGCAAGCAACCACCGCAACCAGGTCACCTCAGCAATCAACAAAGCCATAGCCTGCAACTCAGCCTCAACACTCGAACGAGAAACCGCTACCTGTTTCTTCGTCTTCCAAGCAACAAGTGAACCACCAAGAAACACACAGTAAGCGGAAAGTGAACGACGATCCGTAGGATCACTCGCCCACGTAGCATCCGAGTAGCACTGGAGCTGGAGAGAGCTGGAACTAGGAAAGAAAAGGCGGCGAGTGATCGTGCCACGAAGATAACGAAGGACACGGAGGAGATGACTGTAGTGAACGGTGGTAGGAGCTGAGACAAACTGACTCAGAATATGAACAGGATAAGAGATATCAGGACGAGTGACATCAAGATAAACAAGACTGCCAACAAGATGGCGATAACACGTGGGATCAGGAAGAGGATCACCATCAGTAGGACGAAGCTTAACATTAAGCTCCATAGGAGTCTCAATAGTGCGCTCATCCCCAAGAGCAGCATGAGCAAGAAGATCCTGAATATACTTTTCCTGAGAGATAGAAAAGCCATCAGAAGTGGAGGGGACCTCAATCCCAAGAAAAAATAGCAAAGAGGACCAAGATCAGTCATAAGAAACGGATCACGAAGACGAGCCTTGACAAAGGCAATATACTCAGGATCATCACCAGTAATGATCATATCATCAACATAAAGAAGAAGAAGAGTGCGTCCACAAGGAGAAGTGTGAACAAATAGCGCTGGATCATGAAAACTATGAGAGAAACCAGCAGCAGTCACCACAGAGGCAAAACGCTCAAACCAGGCACGAGGGGCCTGTTTCAGGCCATAAAGGGAACGTCGAAGACGACAAACCATCCCATCGGGAACAGAATACCCAGGAGGAGGATGCATGTAAACCTCCTCACTCAACTCGCCATTAAGAAAAGCGTTCTGAACATCAAGCTGGGACACAGACCAGCGTCGAGCGAGCTGTGACAAAGAAAATGCGCATACAGTGGTCATATGAGCCACAGGGGCAAAAGTCTCATCATAGTCACGGCCGTGCTCCTGCTGAAAGCCACGAGCAACAAGACGCGCTTTATAGCGCTCAAGAGATCCATCAGAGCGGGTCTTAATTTTATAGACCCACTTACACGTGATAGGACGAACACCAGGAGGGAGAGAAACAAGATCCCAGGTGCTAGTGCGCTCAAGCGCAGCGATCTCCTCAGCCATGGCAAGCTGCCATTCAGGATGACACTCGTCATCCCGATAAGAAGTCGGCTCGGAGACGACAGAGAAACCATACTGACTAGGAGAGTAACGGTCTGGAGCACGACGCTGACGAACAGGCCATGAAGACGGAAGATCATCGGCGGAGGACGACTCATCAGAAGAAGAGGAAGAAGGAACAACAGAGGAAGGGTTCGAAGCCGGAGAACGAGGTGGAGAAGAAACTAGGGGAGAACAAGGAGAACTAGACGGAGGAGAGGATGTCACCGAAATCGAAGGGGGCGCATCAGAAGTAAGAGGTGGAGAAGAAGGGACAGCAGGAGGTGCATAAACTCAAGAAAATTAAGCATAAACTCAAACTATCACATCTTTCCTCTTCAGTATTTCTCATCAATCCTACTGTAAGAAGTCACCGAGGGTAAAAGATCAGCAAAACAAAGTGTCCTTGTCAATAAAAAACAAAGAAAAAGTGGCTTGATTCCTATCATATCTAAGAGGAGCAAGCAAGAAATAACATTTTACTAGTAAACAGGTTCAAATTCTCGGTATTCCACTGAATTCTTCAGA
Organism: Avena longiglumis; assembly: GCA_030063025.1. Classification (NCBI taxonomy): domain Eukaryota; kingdom Viridiplantae; phylum Streptophyta; class Magnoliopsida; order Poales; family Poaceae; genus Avena; species Avena longiglumis. The sequence goes on along the minus strand of CP125975.1, from coordinate 441,985,400 downwards.
ATCAAATGCACCAAGCTGAAAATGTGCCTAAAGCAGCTATATAAGAATTAACGGAAGACAAGCTGTGTTGCAAACTTGCAATTTGCAGAATCTCAATAGCATTGGCTGAAAACTTGCAATTTGCAGAATCTCAATAGCATTGGCTGACAAAGTTACTAAGCTCGGCGTGGATAAAACTCTCAGTCATTAAGAAGTTATAAAACTGGAATCATACAGAATACATGGACTGCACCTACGGCAGCTCTCCGTTAGGCAGTTGATCTTTTAAATTAGAGATATGATCTGCAATTAATTACTACCTCCGTTCCAAGGCTTAAGGCATATAACTTTTTTCAAAAGTCAAACTACCTAAAGTTTGACCAAGTTTTTAGAGAAAAATATTAATATTTATAATACGTAATCCATACGCTTTTATACATTATGAAACATATTTTCACATGGTATCTATGTAATATAAAAGTTCTTGATAATTTTTTCTAAAAGTTTGGTCAAACTTTACATGGTTTGACTTTTTAAAAAAGTTATATGCCTTAAGCCTTGGAAATGGAGGGAGTACTTAGTTTGGATTGTTAAGATTCTATTACCAATACCTTTCATTAGTTCAGCAGTGCCCCTGAGGCTCGTCTACAACTCAAGGCAGTGTCACACCTCTTATGGTTCAGGCTATCTATCTTATAACACTCCATAACTGAACTCATCACAAAAACAAGTAGTTTCAAAACAATGAAAGAATGCCAAACCACATGAACAAGAATTTCCGTTTCTTTGTGGCACATTTACTTTAAAAAGTGTGGGGTAAACTTGCCTGTTCTACTTAAGGTTAGACTATCTAACCATGTACTTCCAACATTACGCATGTGAACAAAGAGCAACACACGAACAAAGCATTATGACATAAAAATCAAGTAGGTGAAAAAGAAGTTTATACTCCATGTAATAATGATGGATCCTGATTCTCTTGATGAATCACCCTGCAACATCATTGCCAAAAATCTAACTGATATAAACATTAATGGAGGAATAATTTGGCCTTGGTCCTCTGCATATGCCCTTCTGAGTAGATACATGGTGAAGGCAAAGATCTACACATTCAGATGTATATATGCATCTCTTATCTTTTTCTTGATCAACATGTGAAGTAGAAGGAGTAGTGGTTGTATGTCCTTGCTGGTCACGTCCACATCATTGATGGATACAGAACAATACACCATGATATATTGTGCATCAATTCGTATAGTTGCTTCGAAAACTCCTTGCCGTTAAATTGCAATTCCAGGAACTATCAAGTACAATCTACAGTAAAGAAATCAAACAGCTTACATGAAACAACTTTGATTAAGCAACATTTAACAAGAGAAATAGATATATAAACCCCAGCGAGGGTAAAAGTAAACATACCGCAATATCAGCTTGGATAAAGAATGAGGATGAAAATAAACTACATAACACAAAAATTGGAAATACTCCCTCTGTCGTACATTGGTTGTAATAACATCTTATATTATGGTACTGAGGGGGTAGGAAACAAAGAAGACACCTAGCAACACTTCTTTTTTTGAGAAACACGGTACAAACGCAAGCGCTCACAACACGCGCACACACTCACCCCTATGAACGCACACCCCTACCCTATGAGCACCTCCTACTCTTTAGGTTTCTACATATAGACCATCACAGATCTCTTCGAAAATGAAAACTATCTTGAATCTATTTGCTCAAAGGAATATAGAGCATCTAAGGGCCTGTTTGATTCATGGGATAGGAAAAACACAGGAATAGGAAAAGCACAGGATTAGAATGTCATGTCCACTTGAATCCTACAGGATTTGGAGCCTACAGGAATTTTTCTTAAAGAAGTGTTTGATTCACAGGAAAAGCAGAGGAATTGTAACATGCATGGTTTTTAAGACGATGAGGCGGTCTAAAGCGGTCGGGGACCTTTTTACCTTTTAAGCGCTTAGAGAGTAAGGCGAGGCGACGCCTTAGCCACAAAAATATATCATATATGGCAACCAGATAGGAGATTTAATAGCTACATTCAACATAAGTTCAACACAAGTTACATAGAGCATAATAACTATCAGCAATCAGCTAACAGCCAAAGGCCACTATCTATTGCTACTTAATCAGCTAACATCATGTGCCATCAGCTACTACTACTTAACCAGCCAAAGGCACAGCAGCAGCAAGGGGATACAGAAACAGAGAAAATCGAACAGAAACAGCAGGCGCATGGGATGGCGGAGAGAAAAGAGACGATGGGGAAGAGAAAGGAGCCGCATCTTGCTGCCCTGCTGGGAGAGAGGTTGTGCCAGAGGAGGAGAAGCCTGGCTAGAGGAGGAGGAAGCTGGCGGAGGAGCTTGTGAGATCTGGCAGAGGAGGATGCTGGTCAACGCAAGAGAGGAGAGAGCTCCTCTCTCTCAATTGTTTCCTGTGGATTGGTTCACTCCTATCCCTCTCTCTGCTCTTCCTCCCTTTACTCCCCGCGCCCAGATTTTTCTCTTCCTGCCTCAATTTCTGATTCCCTCTCGATTTCCCGCTCCAATTTCCGATTCCCGCTCAACTTCAGGGTTCAGGCCCCAATCTCTGATTCCCGCTCCCAATTTCTGATTCCCGCCCCAATTTCTCTCTTCCCACTCCCAATTTCTGTTTCCCTCTGCCCCTTCTCAATGCTCTGTCCATGGCGTCCGCCATGGTCCAGGGCGACGTCCTAGGCACCTAATCGACGCTTTGGACGCTCCAAAGCCACGAGGCGGACGCCTTACGTGAGGGACTAAGGCGGGGACGACGCCTTGACTTTCGAGGGCGCTCTGACGCCTAAGAGTCGCTTAGGCGACACCTTAAAAACCATGGTAACATGAGGTTGAGGTGGATGGAAAGTTTCCTCCGAAACATAGTGCAATACAATCCTATGGGAAAATTTCCTAAGGGTCAAATCCTATGAATCAAAAGATGCACATAGAAAAAATTCCTAAGGATCAAAATCCTCCAAAATACCTATGAGATTCCTTTGAACCAAACGAGCCCTAAGATGCGGGTTATCTTTGCTAAGATTTGAAAATTCAAAATGGATAGAAAAAGGAACAGAGTATTATAGAGCCAAAGCAGAATACAAACCAGGTGATGGAGATTCCAAGAGCGGTGATGTGGAGGCCACAGCGCTTGCCGCTCAGATGCTCTATGTGCATCTTGAAGTGCCCACTGCAGTTCCTGAAGAACTGCTATGGTCCTGCTCGTTAAATCTCCACTATCATTGGCATTTGGTTTATTGCAATGTTGAATGTTAGCCATCGCCAACGATCACTGCTGTTGCCACCTCTCAGTGCACAGATCTTGTCAACCGTCGCCGTTGCTCATCAATATCCATCCAATCAATTACTGGAATGGTTGAAGGCCAACACATAATCTATATATGAACCATATTTCACTAGCAACGTCAAGAGTCAAGTTCTTGGTCATCAGAATTTTGAATTTTGTACAGAAGTCATTTGTGTACTCTTTCAGACAACACCAATAGAAAAATTCTCGGCAAAGACATCAATCAAGGGGAAAAAAGGAACATTTCTACGATTTGCAAGGTATTCAAATGCTACTAGCTGCTCACCACAATATTCTCCAGCTTATCAGAATAAGATACACTCCCTGTGCATAGCTTATCAATAAGTATAGTACAAGCCAAACTGCCTAATCCATATCCAGTTTTAAACATTGTACTTAGAACCAGCAGTGCATCATCCATTCTCTCAGAATTGCTCAGCAACTCTAGCAAAGAATTGAACGTGTGTTCCTGAGGTTTCAGATTGTCCTTCAACATGCGAGCCAACCATGCCATGCTATCATCAACCCTCCTGACCTTACAGAACCCATTTATGACACTATCATTGCTACGCACCAACGGTTCCAAGCCCATAGTCTGCATCAACCTAAGCAATTCGACAGCATCATCAACCTGTCCCTCCTCACACATGCTGTCGATGAGTGGAGTGAAAGTCCGCACATTTGGCTCCAAACCAGATGACAATAGTCGCTGATACATCCCTATCGCCTCAGCCAACCTCCCAGCCTTGCATAGGCCCTGAATCAATGTGTTATAAGTGACCACTGTATGCTCAATCCCTTTTGTAACCATTCCTTCAAATACCCTAGCCGCCTCTTCCACCATCCCATTGGCACAAAACCCTGTGATGATAATGTTACAACTAACTGTACTCTCTTTGAATCCCTTCCCAAGCATTTCATCATACACCTTGTAAGCCATTCCAAAATCACCAGCTTTACAGTAGTAATGAAGAAAAGAGCAATATGTATACTCATTGGGCTCAGTACCTTTGCACACCATCTCATCCCACATCTGCCGCGCATCAGCAATGCGGCCCGTTTTACATAAACCATTGATCACTGTGCTGTATGTGGCTGCATCTATGGCATAACCGCGTAGCTTCATCTCATTGAAGACGCGAAGCGCCTCGTCGCCAAAGCCACGCGCATATAGCCCACGTATGATGCACCGGTAGATAAGCGTATCTGGAGTACACCCCGCGGAGATGATGAGGTGGAGCGTCTCAGACACCTTGGCGAAGTTACCGACGGCTGCAAAGGCCGCGACAAGGTCGGCAGCAGCATGAGGCGAGGGAGGGGAGCCACGTCGAGCAGCGTCACGGAGGAGGCGGAGGCCGTCGAGCGGGCGGTGATCGGCGGCACAGGCGCGCACGAGGCATGCGACGGTGGCGGCGTCGCCTGGGAAGGCAGGTGAGGAAGAAAAGGTGGAAAAGAGGCGGAATACAAGGTCGGGGCGGGCGGCACGCAGGGCGGCGCGAGATGCGGCGTTGAGCGCCGGCAGGGAGGGGTGGATGCCGAGGTGGGACGCGAGCACGGCGGCGGCATCGGCGGCAAGAGGCGGCGGGAGGCGGAGGAGGAAGCCGTCGATGCCGGGGAGCTGAGGCGAAGGGGCAGGGGCTTCCTCCGGGACGGGGAGGTGGGAGGAGAGGAAGAGGAGAAAGCTTAGCGAGGGCGCTTGCGAGGGAAGGAGCCGGGAGAGGGTGAGGCGGATGCAACTCGGGTCGAATAGCAGCGCGCGTGGGACGAGCGACAGGAGGCGGGATTCGTAGCGCGGGGCGCGGAGCAAGGCGGCTGCCGCGCGGGAGGCGGCGTCGGTGACGGCGGCCGGCACCGGGACGGGATCGGCGTCGGCGCTGGAGGAGTTGTGTCTGACGAAGCGGCGGGGAGGCGGGGACATTGTGTGTGGTGATCCGCGGCGAGCGGCGGCGGCGGCCGGGGAGGAGAAGAATGTGAGATGCTGTCGTGAGCTCACGGGGCCGGGAGGGTGGTCAGATTTGGTTGAGGTTTGACTTGGAATTGGCCCATGGCCCATGGCCCATGAGGCCCGCGTGTTCTCCCCCAAGTTAAATAAAAGCAGAGGAGGAGGCTGCTTGTCTCTCTGCGTTCGAAATTATCCAAACCTCGGAGAAACCCTAACTAAACAAGGGCGGTCGCTCTCTCTCTATCAGGCTCCGCGTCAATGGCCGGGTACCGCAGCCGCAGCCGGAGCCGGAGCTACAGCCCACGCAGGAGGTACAGCCGGAGCCCTCCCCGCTACAAGCACTACGACAACCCGCGCGACCGCTACCGCGGAGGTGGGGGCGGCGGTGGCGGAGGGCCCCGCCGCGGGTACGACTACGACCGACCGTCGGCGCCGACTGGACTCCTAGTCCGAAACATATCCCTCACCGCCAGGTATGTTCTCCTTCCCAACTAGCCATAAGCCTGGGGATTTTGGCACATCTGACCTAGGAAGTAGTGCGTTAAGTCGTTAACCATAACCTCGCAGACGAAGGCCGTTAAATCTGTATATTGTTTCCTAGTTACTTGGTGCAAGCATGTCGATGATTCGCTTCGGTTGTATGATTTATACGGTCTTATGTATATTTATACTTGGCTTGGTGAACCAGTATCCGTTTTTCCCCATAATTGCTTCCATTTGTTTATAAATGGCTAAATATATGAAATATAATACTACTGGTCTAGCTATGCTGTTTTTGTGGCATCTTGTGGTTGCCATTAGAATCTTGTATTCTGCCTTTTGCTACTATACTCCAATGACACATGGTGGTACGTTAGAAGTCACTTGCTCACTAGTCACTATACATTGTCATTCATATTCACTATACATTGTCATTCCCTTATACAACGTCCTACATGTTTATGGTTATTCATGTCTTATTCTTTGTGTGGATCTCTACACTTCCCCTAACTGGTTATGATATTCTGCCCCTTTTCCATCTTTTGAAGGCTAGAAGACATCCGTGGTCCATTTGAGCAATTTGGCCCTATAAAGGACGTGTACCTTCCGAGGAATTTCCACACAAAGTAATTACAACATATCTTAAGTTTCGTTGTATTTTTATGCTTATATTACATTTGAGCACTAGCTTATGTCATACACATAATAAATAATGATAATTGATGAGTTGAACAATGCGAAACAAGTATATGAGATGCTGAATAATTTATATGCTATGCAGCTTGAGTGATAATTCATAAAGTGGGCTCCTAGATTTTGTACTGCTGTGACTCGTGTAGATACAAGGGACAGATGTAATCTCAACGAACTTCTGTTGTCAAAACAAATAATTCCTTCGGCAAGTCCTTTGAGATGTAATGGCATATCCTGAATGTGTGATTAACCCTGTATTAACTTTCATTTTTGAAAGTTAGCAGTTAAATTTCTTGAATTTAATCAAATTGTGGGTCACATATTTCTTCTCAACAGTAGTGTTGGTTAGCATGTTCTCTTTTTTATTGGCAAACAATTCCTTTGTGTATTTAGTGGCTACCATTTGCGCCTTTGAAATGTTGTTGGAATAGCAACTGTTGGCACATGAATTTGTTATAGGTTTGATTTTTTGGGGGGTTGAACAAGTTGTTGCTTTGACATTATTAAAATTGATATGTATTTTCCAAGAACTGCCGGTTCTTATTTTGTTGAGTAATAACATGTAGTTTCATGACCATTGTTCAAAATGATATGTACTTTCAGGGAACTACGTGGTTTTGGATTTGTGAAATTTCGCCACCCTGAGGATGCTGCATATGCCAAGCAAGAAATGAATCATCAAGTTATATGTGGTCGAGAGATTACAATAGTTTTTGCTGAGGAGAATAGAAAAACTCCACAAGAAATGCGGTTCAGAACAAGATCGAGGTACATGTATTCTTTGTTTTATTTACGTAGGCATTAGGAATAGGATAGTAGATATCAAATTTGAAGTTGCCAAGAGATATATTATTGCTTCTGCTTATACAATGGTAGGCCTATGGATGGAAACTTCAGAAGAAGGCAGTCCCTATCAAGGTCCCCGAGGTCTCGTCATCCCTGTAAGTATACAGCAGTTTTTTAACGAATCTTAATACTCTTTCATCTAATCTTTTAATATTATCTCTTCCCTTGCAGCTTATTCTCCTGGACCTTCTCCTCTTAGGCCGCACTCCAGGTTTGATCTAGAAGTTCTTTTAAACATAGATGTGATTAGTATGCTATCTTTGTTTGGATTTGTTATTTGTTCATACAGATTCTGTTTGAACTTTGAGCACCTCTTTATCAATTTTATTTGTTTGTGTTTTTTGGCATATCCTGAGACATGTTTGGCATTTATGATTTATTGGCGTCTTTTTGGTAGAAGTCAATGTCTTATTATGTTGACCAAAGCTGTAGTAATATGCTGCGCTAGCGTTGCAGGTCCCAATTGTTTTGTAGAGTGCGTTGTTTATTGTTTAAACATGTTTGCCATTAGCTCTGTGAAGTGCTGAGACAAGATGGAAGGGATTTAAATGGAAAATATAAATTCAACTTCACCTTATCTTGAATTTTCACTCTTGAGATTGACAAAGGCACATGGTTGAACAACGTTAAACCAGTTGTTGGTATTGTCGCTATTATAGCTACTACCTCTGATCCAAATTAATTGTCCAGGTTCATTTAACCTAAACAGCTTTAGGCACCATTTTGCCTAAATCTGAGACAATAAATTTGGATCGGAGGGAGTGTTTGATTTTAGGTTAAGTAGAAAAGGACCTCAAGTTGATTATAATCTCCCAAAGATAGATACCTATTGTTTTTCCTCAGTCCATGATCTAGAAATACAAGCACAATAAAATGGATAAATCCGATTGTTATTGCTTTTGTGATTAAATGACAAATAGATGTCTGTTGGAGCATATTTCAGCTTCCAAATTTATTCTTGAAGTGTTCTGTCATAGAAATCTTCATCTTGAATTGATTGCTAAATATCCTTGGTTATATGAGTGATTAGTTTATAAAAATTGTCATTTTCATCATCTTGTTAGTCAGGCTAGGAGGGAAGTAACTTTCTGGAAAATTAATTTATGGCTGTGTAACTTGTGTGAATTGCTGACTATTTTTAGCCTGCAGAGCATAGTAAAGATTAACAACAAAATAGTTTATATGCGCATGCCATAAGCCTTACACATTAATCAATATCTAACATTAGCATCATGAGTTATGTTTGACTGTTTGACGTTTGTTGATGAGTTGCTATTATGAATTCTGTGCTTGAAGTAAAGGCTATTTAGTTGTGCTCTAAATTACGTTGCCTTGGTTTTGTATATTATCCAGTCAACAAAGAATCTAGAGTCTAAAAGCCCAAAAGAGAATCATGATGTTTGGCGAATAAAGACCAAAGTGAAAGTACTATGACCTCCAGAGTTGGAGCATGTGAAAGGCATTACTGTTAAAGATAAAGTGGTACTAGCACTCAAGAGTCTAAAGATAATCTTGGCTAAGAAACCTGAGGAAAACAGTTATTTTTCAAGTGAGCTGATGCTGTTGAGCCAGCAGGCGCAACACCTTAGTGCATTGCACCTTACATTTTGGGATGAAAGTGGGTAGCCAATTTTGTGATGGAACAGGTAACATTGATATCTCGCATTTCTATTCAGTTGGCTTGGCAGTAGAGGCATGGCCAGCCAATGGTGATGTTTCTGTGCTGCATTAGCTGCTGTTGACAAGTTTGTAGGTCTCTGTATTTAGTTTGCTCATGATAACATGTTGTTCAATTACTTGTTTGTTGTCATGCACTTTTTATTGTTTTGCATCCTATCAAAGTGAGGTAAGTCATACTAAGGTCAAATATTTGATTGTTTGCAGGGACAGGAATCGTAGCAAATATTCTCCTGAGGGGTCATACTCTCCACATGCTCGGGACAAGAGGCAGCACAGGTCAAATGGTCGATCTCCTAGCCCTGATGGACGTGACTGTAGGATGTCACCCTCCAATAATGGACATGGTCCACCAGTTGACAGGAGGAGCCCAACTTGATCCCGCACGTGAAAGGTTCCGTTGCTTTGTTGCCTTTATACTTTCTCTTCTGCTATGATTATATGGGGGACAAGATGTGACAAAGAATCAACCTAAACCTTTCTTTCATATGCAGGCTGGATGAATTTTAGTTTGAGAATCCTTGGCGGGATGGTGGGAGCAGAGAACTACGCTTTGCCGTGAAACTGTTGCAGTGCCTTCTTTCCTACCATGTTTTCTAAGTAGAATATATTGATAGGTTATGTAGTGAACAGACTTTTGTCTTCTGAAGCCAGTTGTCAAGTACTGGATGTGTTTGATCAGCACTGTTTGTTACTTCTTGTGGGATCTGTTCACCTATATTGAACTTGTTCTTTGTGTGTTGCAGACTTTCAATACTCGTCATTTGTTTCATTGGGCATATTGTACAGGTTGAAGGGAATTGTTGTCTGGGAGGTAGGGGTGGGCATGTAAACCGAGGACCCAAAACTGACCCGAATTAATCGTAACTGAGACTGATATGACTGAGACCCTTGATTTGGCTGCTTTCTTGGTGCACCGAATTGACCCAGGAACCGAGCAAATTGCTGCAGCAGTCACGATTTATGTGGAGAAGTGGACAGACGAGCTCTCTATTCTGCTCTCTCAATTATCAAACGATGCCCAAAGTCCCCACTCCTCCCATGAAATGCTTCAAGACCAACCATGCCTGCCTCCCTGTGTGCCGCCTCATGCTGCCCCTAACGTACTACTCCCTCCGAAGCTAAAGCTAATGTATCTGGATATCTTTTAGGTCCAATTTTCTTGGCGGCTTCTTAACTATTTTGAAAGTCTCACAGTTTTTTTTAGACCAGCTTTCTAGAAAACTAGGAAAGGACGACTTCTTGGAGAAGCCCTGAAAAGAACTGGGTCTTAGTGTATAGGTTTAAATAAATCTACATCCTAAAATACGTTTAGATATATTTACTTTACAGATTTAAAATATCTTATATTTCTAAACGGAGTGCCTTAAAAAAAAAAGTTGCCCCTAAGGTACACTTCGTTTTGGTTGCGACTGGTCGGCAATTCTGTGACTGCATTGACGCAACGACGGTGCTACCTGTGCACATGGACGAGACTTCCTGTAAGCATCAACATGACGGCCAACCAGAGTTTCATGTTGCGAAGAAATTATAGATCGGTCAACGAAATAAATCTGTTCAGGGGAACATGTTATCGCATTACCAAATCGAAGTCTTGATTTTTGTTTTTCTTGAAATAAATCGGTCAACGAAATAAATAAACCAAAAATTCTAAGAACGCGAGTACCTGATCCGATCGGTTCAGGGAACAGGCCTACAGCGGCATATTTGTTTTGGGCAGGGATTTGAATACCATATATCCGTGACGTGTAATTTTGCAACAGAAGTTCTTTCCAGGCTTGGGTTCCATTAGCCTGTTTTTTTATGGATTTTTGGGCTAGTTTAGTTTATCTCTACTACTAATAAAAGAGCAAACAATATCTTTTCTAGACGCATCCGATGGAATTTACACGAATCAACTAGGATCGCGGCCCAACAGACTCAATCCGACAATAGCATTAATCCGTTACTTGTATGGTGTGCACTTAGCGATTTTAGTTGGCTGACCATACTTCACCGGGAAAAGAAAAATACCTGTCTCGCGTCCGCAGCCCATAAATTGCGACACCCCATAAATTGCGCCAATGAGGACAGAAAATGAGAAAAAAAGACATATTTTTCCCCTGAATCATGGGAAAGTACTCAGGATGTAAACGGCGCGTCCGCTGGAATATGTGGTTGTTGCCGCTTTGGCCGCATCTCACTTAACTGGATTTTGCGGCAACCGTTTAAGAAATCTGATGGATTTTATGTGGTTAAGTGGCGCCGCCGTGCCGCTTCATTGTAATTTACCGCTTCTCACTCGTTTGGAGCGTGCTCATTGTACTCGTGCTGCCCCTTCGGTCGGGAGCGAGTCTGCTGGCCAAAAATGAAGGTGGAGGTTGGGCCGAATACCTTCGAAGCGCGAGCGATTATGACGACAATGATTTAGTTTAAATTTCTGTGAATCGCCAGCGCTTTCCCAAAACGCTCAGTTTTGCGCCTAAATTTGGCCCGAGGCACTCTGGTTGGAGATTGAGCATCTCCACTCGTTGGCCGTTCGCGGGCTGAAATTCGGACGTATTTTAGGCCGGACGAGACTCGTTTTTTGCATGGAAACATCGAGTTTTTCACTCGTGTTTCCAGGGCGAGTTCCCGCATTTGGCAAACAATCAACAAAATTCGACAAATTTTGGACGAATATATGCTGTTTTCATTAATTAAGAACGAATACATATATATTACATCGAACACCCGAATTTAAACTACATTTAGGCTAAATAATAACTAAAAATACTTAAAAAGGCCGATGCCGATGCCGACGCCGCTTCTACATGCCAAAATTATTGTAGAAGCAGGTGTAGCCGGGGTCGGCCTTACAGTTGTCGTCGCCGTCGTCATCTTCATGGTGAAGGCGTCCTCGTCGACCGGCACCGATCGGCCGCTCGGCTTGGTGGCGAAGGTGAAAGCGGTTACCGATGGCGGCGGCTGCGCGCCATGAGCTCGTTGATGACGATGCCCAGCGAACATGTCCACGAGAGTGAGCTTGACAGGCCAAAATGGCGACGACTGCGTCGATGTGGACCCGGAGGAGCGGGACGCCAAGGCGAAGGAGGAGCTGAGACTGACCATCCTCCTCGGCAGCTAGTTGGCCGGAGGGTGGCGCCTCGCCCTGGACGCCGGTGCCGGGAAGCGGGGGAAGCCGAGTTGCGGGTTGTTGGCGGTGTGGATGTGCTCTAGGACGGTCATGAGCGTTTGTCCCGACACACTCCACCAGCGTTGCCGCGCCACCGCGTTATTGCGCTTCGGTGGCGTGCCGGGCGGCCCTTCGTGGTGGGCGAGCTCCTGGAGCCGACGGTCGGCGAAGAACTCCTCCCAGTAGAGGAGGTTGCCGGGATCCTCGGTGAGGTCGGGGTCGTCCATGACCATGATGAAGGCCCGGATCTCCTCGATCAGCTCTTCGTCGGTCGGTACCGGCGGGGTGGGAATGTCGCCGGCCCTAGGCTTCTAGCCTGGAGGGTTTCTCGTGTCCATGCACCCGGCGTCATGAAGCATGTGCGCCTTCCACGGCTGAAGCGTGCGCCAGCCAAAGTGGAGATGCTCTAATGCATCTTGTCACATGACTGTTGCTACCTATAATACCAGGAAACATATAGTCCGTCCGCCTCGCTAGCTTACTCACGCCCGGCGACGGTGGAGGTTCCGCTACGCAACTTCTAGTCCAGCCATGTGTTGGTTAGCCGCTAGCTATTCCTGCATTTTCGTTGTTTGTATGTAAAACGATTATCCGCCGGCGCCGCTGGACTAGATGGATTTAGCCGCTTTAGCTACATAAGGTAAATGGCTAGCCGTGATTGCCATAAACAGGTTTTTTCGCGGGCGGCGTATGTGGGTTTGGCGGACGCCGCTGCCACTTACATCCTGAGAAAGTACCCATATTGCTTGCAAGATCGATCTCCTCCCTGCATCCACGAACGCCCAATCTCACGATCATCTCGATCGGGCAAGGAGGATTGAGGCCAGCACTGTTGCTAGGGACGCGGCCGCAGCAGGCGACTGGTCAGATGCGACGTGCCGGTAGAGCGTGGCGCAGCACACGTATGCGTCGACGCCTTCCCCGCCGCCGACGCCCTCCTCCCAAGTCCCATGCCCCTCCGTCCTCAGGCCCTCTAGCGAACCAGCAGTCGGTAAAATTGCCGCAAGCATCTCCTGTATGCCACTCTATCGGCTTTGGCTGCAAACGCCTAGCCCACCAACAACCAATTTGTTTTCGTAACCATGGCACTGATGCTTAAGGTTTTGTTTACTTCTCCGGTATTTTTATCTACAAAAGTAGCGGGAATATGCGGGGATTTGGTGTTCGCCCAATACTTTTAAATCCCCTCAAATCCCTTCCCCAAAAATACTCTACCATGATGGAGAGTTTTTAATCTAGTCAAAAATACACTAGTGTGGAGGGGATTTGTGGGGATATTCCGGGATTATCCCCTCAAAATCCGGCCTAGTAAACAACCTATAAATTCCAGGATACAAAATAATCCCCTTCCATCCCCTGAAATACCCTAGAAGTAAACAAGGCCTAATAAGGACCACAGCCGGCAGGCTGCATAGGACCATGCAGAGTTACTGCTCCTAAATCCCGTAGTAGCCTACTATGGTTGAGGTCCTACTCGAGGATCCAAGTTGGCCCAGTCTTTCTCCGCGAGGTAGGCAACTGATGAGGTCTGAGGCAACGTGAAGAAGGTTTGAAGAATTCCACAGAGAATTGATTTTGTAGGACACCCGATGAACAAATTATTGTCGAGCACACACATATACACAACATCATCGATTTGCTAATTTAGGCGATTCTACGGTGGATTCCCTAGCAGCATATTTGTATATAGAAGACCGAGGTGTGTATCTTTGCCTCTTGTTTATAGTCTGAGCAGTTAGTGTTTTTGCTATGTTTTGGTGATTTCGAATTATTTCATTCATTAATTTCATTTTCTCAGATTTCATTATGAACTAATTGATTTTTCTCACACATTGATACAATTGGATTTGGAAGCTGGCGAGCAATAAGAGGGACATGCATAGGGGAGCCTTTCTAGTTAATTAGAAAATACATATTGTGACGCTGGTTTTTGTTGTTCTAACTGGGTCTAAAAACAGCTTAATGTGATGCCATCCCACTTATGATTTTTTTCTGCCATGACCAAACTTAGGAATTGTCTGTTAATACGGCTACTTTGTGATATTGCATGATTCGATCGGAAACAATTTCTTCTTTACTACACATGCTTAGTCTCACATTTAATTTTTCTAATATATGTTCTTGCTGGAACCAGACAAAGAAATTGTTGACACTAATGATCATGCGCGTGTAGGTGCCCACTCTTACTGATCCTACCTAAATGTTATACTAGATTGATATAGTATCATCTTTTCATTTGACATATGGCATAACTAATATTAAATCTTTTTGTTCGCACCTAATTTGTGAATTCTTAATATTGCTTATCACATCATTTCATCGTTGTATCTATTTACATTCACACCTGACACACCACCTCATAGTCGCATCTCCACGTGTTCGCGAGGCTCTTTTCATAATAGACATACTGATGAGTTTAAAAAGGTTGCCACTCAAGGTGTATTATAATCTAAGGAATCGTGTCTTTACCATTCAAGTTTGAATGTTGCCGACTTCTTGGTCGAGTAATAATTAGTTTACTGATACGTCGGAAATATATCTATAATTTTTGATGTTTAATGCTTGTTTAGTATCTACTTTGCTTTGCTTTGTCCACACTTTTGAGGTGCTTTTTATATGTTTTCTGGTACTAACCTATTAACAAGTTGCCATAGTGTCCGTTGCCTGCTTTCTGTTGTTTTTGGTTCCAGAAAAGCTAGTAAGGAAATATTCTCGGAATTGGACTAGACAAAAGCCAAAGTAAATATTTCACCGAGGAGAACACGGAGTCCAGAGGAGAGACGAAGGGGCGCCACAGGGCGGCTGCACCCCCCAGGCACGGCTTAGGGCGGGCCTGCACCTGGACAGGGTGTGGGCCCCCTGGCCGCCTTCCAGCCTCATGTTTCCAACTCCCAAGAAACCAAGTTATTCCAAAGTGTTCACTATAAACTCCTATGCATGGTGTGTTACACCATTCCAAGTATATTCTTGTTTTCAGCTATCTTCCAATTAAAAAAGTATTTTGTTATGTGAAAACTTAGTGATTAAAGCCCTCACGAACTTGATGGCACTTTATATTCCTTGTCCATAATAAACTTGAATCATTGTGTCATCTATGTTGTATATGCTTGCACTTATATGTTGGAATTAGCAGAACCATGTTTTCATGGGTAACGTTTTCAACATTGCACTTGTACTTTGTACACAGTTGATATCATGCTCTTTTGTCTATGGATGTCGTCGCTGTGAAATAAAAAAGGAGCTTGTAAGTCCATGAAGTTATGTATTTTATGTTAGAGAAACGCCTGGGCCGCTAGACTAAGCCATGCCTCATCATGGTGGAAACTTGCAGCATCACCATAATGAGCAATCTGTAAAGCATCCTCAATAAAAACATATGCAAATAGCAAATAAAAAGATCGCTAAGATGCTCATTGTCTGCTTGCCTTGTCATTTTGGTTATGGGAAAGCTCATGTACCATGTGCAAGGGGTACCCCATTGGCGGTTCTCTATGATACACATGTACTTACTATGACAAGAACTTACAGGTGACTAAAGTTGAGTAGCATGAGGTGCGGCCCTCGTATTCAAGGGACATGATATTGTTAACTTATACTTTGTCAAGCATATACTCCATAGTTTGTTCACTTTAACCTTAATCACTTCAAGATGCTTATGATATGGGTAATGAGGCCTGAAAGCTAACAAGTACCATAATTTTTGGAAGCTCTTTTTGAAACTTGAAATCCCTGCTTCCCTTTATGAAGGGCCTTTCTTCCACTATTATATTGAGTCTCCACCTTCTACCTTTAGGAACCAGTTAAGAGAGGATAGTTGCCATTCTTAGTTCTATGTGCAGTGTTCCAAAACTTATTAATTGATGCATATTGTTGATATTTCTTGTTCTTGTGCTATTTGTATCTAGTCACTCTTATGAACTTTGAAGGTGCCATATGCATCTATTTTCTACTCCATGAGGGACAAGCTGAATGCCACTATGCCATGTTTTCGGTATGTGAAACAAACAAACTTTTTCAATGCATGTTATTCATGATCTTTGTTTGTAGTCTTTCATGTTACATGCATAGTTACTTTGTCTTATTGTTAGAACTCCATCTTTCATGCACATGTTTAGAGTTCTTTGATCCTAGATTTCAATGCTTGCAAATGGTTTGATCTTAATTTTGATGGTGCATGTCACCTCAAAAATTATTCTTTTATCACTTACCTACTCGAGGACAAGCAGGAGTTAAGCTTGGGGATGATTGATACATCGGAAACGTATCTATAATTTTTTATGTTCCATGCTTGTTTAGTATCTACTTTGTTTTGTCCACACTTTGAGGCGCTTTTCATATGTTTTCTGGTACTAACCTATTAACAAGCTGCCACGGTGCCAGTTGTTTGTTTTCTGCTGTTTTTGGTTCCAGAAAATCTAGTAAGGAAATATTCTCGAAATTGGACGGGACAAAAGCCGAAGTCAATATTTCACCGAGGAGAACACGGAGTCCTGAGGAGAGACGGAGGGGCACCATAGGGTGGTTGCACCCCCAGGCGCGACCTAGGGTGGGCCCGTGCCTAGGCAGGGTGTGGGCCCCCTGGCCGCTTCCCAGCCTCGCCTCTTCAGCTATAAAATCCTCCTGATGCCTAAACCCTAAACACCTGATCAATATTCCACGAAACCATCTATAGCCGCCGCCACCATCGTCCCTAGATCGGGGGGATCTGAAGCTCTTTCCGGCACCCTGCCAGAGGGGAGATCATCCCGAAGGCCTTCTTCTTCATCATTCCAACCTCCGGTATGAAGCGTGACTAGTTCCACCTTGGACTACGTGTCCATGTAGTAGCTAGATGGTTGTATATCCTCCTTGTGCTTTCATGTCTAGATCTTGTGAGCTCCGTTCATGATCAAGGTCTCATCTATTTGTAATCATGCATGTTGTGTTTGCGGGGATCCGCTGGATATTGAGATTACTATGTCAGATTGATTAATGGTTTTGTCTTATTGATTCTATCATGTCTGTGTTGTTTGTGATCTTGCATGCTCTCCGTTGTTAGTAGCTATCTTGACCAAGTAGTTGCTAGTGACTCCAAGAGGGGGTATTTATGCTCGATAGTGGGTTCATGCCACTATTTAATCAAGGGAAGTGACAGAAATATCTAAGGTTGTAGATGTGGTGTTGCCACTAGGGGGAAACAACGGTCTCTTGTTCATGGAATAAGTGGATTGTTTACCTTACACACTTTGCTTAAAGCAGTTGTCTGTTGCTTGCAACTTAATACTAGAGGAGGTTCGGATGATAACCCAAATTTGGACTTCTAGTCATATATGTAGTTGGATGGCGGTCTATGTATATTGTTGTATTGCCCAATCGAATCTCATAGGATCTTTATGTCTAGTATTGCATTGTTATGCCTTGCTAAGTCCTGTCAATTACCCTGCTGTAATTTGTTTACCCAGCAATGCCATGTTTGTTTATCTAAGGAGAACACCTCTAGTGAACTATGGACCCCGGTCCAATCTTTACCATTGATACATCTTCCAATGTTACTGTTTACTTGCTGCAAACCATCATCACCTTCCACATCATACAGTTAATCCTTTGTTACAACAACCGGTGAGATTGACAACCTCACTGTTCGTTGGAGAAAAGTCTTGAGTTTGTGTTGTGCAGGTTTCCAAGTTTCTTGCAACACCTTTGAGACGTTTCCTTCCTCATACTGGTTCGATAACCTTGATTCTTACTGAGGGAAGACTTGATGCTGCTGCATCACACCTTGCTCTTGGGGTTTCCCGACGAAGCGCTTCCAGACGCCATCATTTGCCCCCATAAAGAGTAAGCCATCAGAGAGCCACATTTGGTTTCACAGATTTCGCGGGCAATATTTGGGTTGAGGTCAACATTGTGAACACTTCTTATTTGAGTTATACTTTTTCAGTTGGCTAAAACTCATGTTGAATTATATTGAAGCACAATGACTGTCATGTTGGCTAAACCTCATGTTGAAATATTTGAATTATTGAAGCACAATGACTATCATGTTGGCTAAAACTCATGTGGATTTTCAGTATTCAAGAAAACTCTCGCACATATTATGTGATTTCCTGGATAGAGCATAGAATTAATTAGTGGAGACGCGCATGCGTGTGCATAGCTACGAGTTTCTTTAGTTGGCTTTCAACATCCTGAAGGTACGGGGATGATGCCTCCGGAGTTTTTTTTGAGAAACACAGCACAAACGCAGACGCTCTCAACGCGTACATACACTTGATATGTCGGAAACATATCTATAATTTTTGATGCTCCATACTTGTTTAGTATCTACTTTGCTTTGTCTACACTTTGAGGTGTTTTTATATCTTTTCTGGAACTAACCTATTAACAAGTTGTCACAGTGCCAATTGCCTGTTTTCTTCTGTTTTTGGTTCCAGAAAGGCAGAAAATCAATATTCTCGGAATTGGACGGGACAAAATCCAAATTCAATATTTTACCGTCAGCGGCACGAAGCCAGAAGACGAGGCGGAGGGGCACCACAGAGCGGACAGACCCCCCTAGGCGTGGGTGGGCCTACCCCGCGCCTGGGCAGGGTGTGTTCCCCCTGGTGGCCCCCTGGCTCGCCCCTTCGCCTATAAGAAGCCCCCGATGCAGAAACCCTAGCACCCGATGAAAACTCCACAAAACCTTATGTAGCCGCCGCCACCATCGTCCCTAGATTGGGGGATCTGAACTTCTTCCCGGCACCCCGCCGGAGGGGATATCATCCTGGAGGCCTTCTTCTTCATCATGCCAGCCTCCGGTATGAAGCGTGAGTAGTTCCACCTTTGACTACGGGTCCATGTAGTAGCTAGATGGTTGTATCTCCTTCTTTGTGATTTCATGTATAGATCTTGTGAGCTCCCTTTATGATCAAGATCTAATCTTTTTGTAATCATGCATGTTGTGTTTGCGGGGATCCGATGGATATTGAGATTACTATGTCAGATTGATTAATGGTTTTGTCTTATTGATTCTATCATGTCTGTGTTGTTTGTGATCTTGCATGCTCTCCGTTTTTAGTAGCTATCTTGGCCAAGTAGTTGCTAGTGACTCCAAGAGGGGGTATTTATGCTTGATAGTGGGTTCATGCCTCTAGTTTCCAAGAGAAGTGACATAAATCTCTTCGGTTGTAGATGTGATGTTGCCACTAGGGAGAAAACAACGGTCTCTTGTTCACGGAACAAGTGTATTGTTTACCTTACACACTTTGCTTAAAGAAGTTGTCTGTTGCTTGTAACCTAATACTGGAGGGGGTTCGGATGATAACTTGAAGGTGGAATTCTAGTCATAGATGCAGTTGGATGGCGGTCTATGTATATTGTTGTATTGCCCAATCGAATCTCATAGGATCTTTTTTGTCTAGTATTGCATTGTTATGCCATGCTTAGTTTCTGTCAATTGTGCTGCTATAATTTGTTTACCCTTCATGCCATGTTGTTTATCTAAGGAGAGCACCTCTAGTGAACTATGGACCCCGGTCCAATCTTAGCATTGATACATCTTCAACGGTTACTTGTTTACTTGCTGCAAACCATCACCTTCCACACCATACGTTTAATCCTTTGTTACAGCAAACCGGTGAGCTTGACAACCTCACTGTTAGTTGGGGCAAAGTCTTGAGTTTGTGTTGTGCAGGTCTCCATGTTGCTTGCAGCACCTTTGGGACGTTTCATTCCTCCTACTGGTTCGATAACCTCGGTTTCTTACTGACGGAAACTTGTCTGTTGTACTACATCATACCTTCCGCTTGGGGTCTCCCAACGAAGTGCTGATGCACTCATCAAGGCTTTTTTCTGGAACCGTTGTCGGGGAGGCTAAGGACGTCTTCGCAAGGGGAGTCCTCCTCAACCTTTCTCTTTACTTTGTTTTTAGTTTGCTTAGTTTCTTTTGCTTGATTTTGTTTGCCTCTTTTTATCAAAAACTCCAAAAAAAATTAGTTTAGTTTGTTTTGTTTTCTCTTTTCAAAAACACAAAAAAATCAGTCCCTGCTCTAGTTGCTGGTCTGTTATTGCCTTGCTTGGTCATGCTTTCTATCAATGGATGGTTTCTTTGAAACTAGTTCTTATTGGCAAGGTGGGTTCACGGAAGAACAAAAGTATTATTATAAGGAACACCGCTTGTCACAAAAAGGGAAACATGAGAACAAATTGATAAGTTGAATACTATTGCTAGATACGTGTGCTCTACTTATAATGTTACTTATTGCTTTGATAAATCTTGTTGCTGTAGGAGGTATAAACACCTTCCTTTTCAATGTGAGTATAATTATAATGTTACCATATCTTCTTATGTTAAGGTAAATTATGACTTTTATGATGTGGAACAAATTGAAGAATTTATTGCTTTCAAGGGTGCATTTGAACTTGCTAGTTTTCTTGAAAATACTGATGGTGCACCTTATGAATATGAGGTTTATGAGATACTTAAATTTTGCTTTTATAATTACAAGGAATAAAATGGCTATATTCTTGAATATTTTAATAGATGCTTTCCACAAATGGAAGAGTCTAATGCCTTGTAGGAGCCTATGAAAGAAGAAATTGCTGAAACTGGAAGCTCGTTAGATGAAAAAGAGGAGGAGAGTGATGAACAAAGGGAGCAAGAATGGACCTACCCATGTATACCTTCTAATGAGAGTAACTCTTTACCTCTTACATTATTTGATTGTCCCCCATACTTACCAAAGGAGGATATATTCGTGTGGATTCTTTTGAAATATCTAATTTGGGTAAAACCTGTGAAGGTTTTAATCCCACTATTTTTGAGCTTGATAGAAATTATGTGTTTGTAGATCATGAAAATCATGCTTTATGTGATAGCTATATTGTTGATTTTATTCATGAGGCTACTGAAAATTATTATGGGAGAGAAAAATATGGTTGTAGAAGTTTTTATGGTACTGAAATACCTCTCTATGTGCTGAAATTTTTGAAGTTACTCTTGTTTCATCTTCCTATGCCTGTCACTTTGTTCTTTGTGAATTTATTTGCATACAATATTCCTATGCATAGGAAGAGGGTTAGACTTAAATTTGTTTTGAATTTGCTTCTTGATGCTCTCTTTTACTTCAATTCATATTTTTATGTGAGCATCTTCTCAAACTTTCATGCCTAACTTAAAGGCGTTAAAGAAAAGTAATTGTTGGGAGATAACCCAAGAGTTTCCTTGAGTATTAGAAGTTATTACTTCAGTAATGACCTCTTCTTATCCTTTTTGTTTGTTTTTTGTTCCAAGAATGACCTCTAATGAGAGGGAAGTAAGATTTGGGGAGTTATTGTCCCGAAACAGATTTCTGTCCTCCACCATAAAAATTTGTGAGGAGGCTCTGTAAGTCGGATTGAGCTAAAAATTTACGAAAAATCCCCCAGTATGTTAGCTAAATTTCGTTAGTTCAACACTTTTTGAGTTGAGCAACATAATATGTTCGAAAAATCGGTTTCTACCTGCTGGTCTGTTTTGACAGATTTCTGCCATTATTTGCATTTGCTTCTTATCGATTCCTTTTTGAGTTCTCTTTTGGGGAATTGAAATTTTTGAAGGATTTGTTACAGTAGCTCGTGTTTTTAGTGAAAAGTTTTGATGTTCCAAAGCTAAACCCAAAGGTCTATTAACTTTTGAATACACTAATGTTGCTAATGAAGATTGTGTGAAGTTTTGTATGAAGGAAAAATTTCAGGTATAGAGAGAGAATGATGTAATGAGATGAAGAATGGACAAAAGCTCAAGCTTGGGAATGCCACCCCGATGTCACCCCAATAAATTTCCAAGAGGTACAAGCATCAAAGCTTGGGGATGCCTGATACGTTGGAAACGTATCTATAATTTTTGATGCTCCATGCTTGTTTAGTGTCTACTTTGCTTTACTTGTCCACACTTTGAGGTGCATTTTACATGTTTTCTGGTACTAACCTACTAACAAGTTGCAACAGTGCCAGATGCCTGTTTTCTACTGTTTTTGGTTTCAGAAAAGTTAGTAAAGAAATATTCTCGGAATTGGACGGGACAAACGTCAAAGTCAATTACTTTCCGTGGGGAACAAGAAGTCCAGAGGGGAGCCGGAGGGGCCAGCCAGGGGGGCCAGACCCACCCAAGGCACGGGTGGGCCTAGACCCGCGCCTGGCTAGGGTTTGGGCACCCTAGCCGCCGCCTCGGCCTCCCCCTTCGCCTATAAGAATCCCCCGATGCAGAAACCCTGAGCACCCGATAAAATATCCACGAAACAGTCTGTAGCCGCCACCACCATCGTCCCTAGACCGGGGGGATCTGAAGTTCTTCCCGGCACCCTGCCGGAGGGGTGATCATCCCGGAGTCCTTCTCTCCGGTATGATGCGTGAGTAGTTCCACCTTTGGACTACGGGTCCATGTAGTAGCTAGAAGGTTGTATCTC
Source organism: Avena longiglumis (assembly GCA_030063025.1). Taxonomy (NCBI): domain Eukaryota; kingdom Viridiplantae; phylum Streptophyta; class Magnoliopsida; order Poales; family Poaceae; genus Avena; species Avena longiglumis. The sequence continues at coordinate 441,962,884 of CP125975.1, read as the reverse complement.
CTCCTTTGTGATTTCATGTATAGATCTTGTGAGCTCCGTTCATGATCAAGATCTAATCTTTTTGTAATCATGCATGTTGTGTTTGCGGGGATCCGATGGATATTGAGATTATTATGTTGGTTTGATTAATGGTTTTGTCTTTATGATTCTATCATGTCTGTGTTGTTTGATCTTGCATGCTCTCCGTTGTTAGTAGCTATCTTGGCCAAGTAGTTGCTAGTGACTCCAAGAGGGGGTATTTATGCTCGATAGTGGGTTCATGCCTCTAGTTTCCAAGGGAAGTGACAGAAATCTCTTTGGTTGTAGATGTGCTGTTGCCACTAGGGAGAAAACAACGGTCTCTTCTTCATGGAATATGTGGACTGTTTACCTTACACACCTTGCTTAAATCAGTTGTTTGTTGCTTGCAACTTAATACTGGAGGGGTTCGGATGATAACCTGAAGGTGGACTTCTAGTCATAGATGCAGTTGGATGGCGGTCTATGTATCTTGTTGTATTGCCCAATCGAATCTCATGGGATCTTTCTAACTAGTAATTGCATTATTATACCTTTCTCAGTTCCTGTCAATTGCCCCGCTGTAATTTGTTTACCCTTCATGCCATGTTGTTTATCTAAGGAGAGCACCTCTAGTGAACTATGGACCCTGGTCCAATCTTTACCATTGATTCATCCTCCACTGTTACTTGTTTACTTGCTGCAAACCATTACCTTCCACACCATACGTTTAATCCTTTGTTACAGCAAACCGGTGAGCTTGAAAACCTCACTGATTCTTTGGGGCAAAGTCTTGAGTTTGTGTTGTGCAGGTATTTGTGTTGCTTGCAACACCTGTGTGACGTTTCCTTCCTCCTTCTTGTTCTATAACCTCGGTCTCTACTAAGGGAAGACTTGCTCCTATGCTCATCACACCTTGCTCTTGGGGTTTCCAACGAAGTGCTCCACGTCAGCACCATCAATGCCCAAGGCATCCCCTTCTTCATCAATAAAAAGCTCAAGTCTTTCTAGACACTTCGTTTTTATTGCTTCATGCACTATTGTGTTGTTTTTGGAGCGTCTTAGTTTTTGGTTGCTTTGCTTCGTTTGTTTAGTTTGCTTGGGTAAAGTAGTTTGAACCCCCGTTCTCGCTGTGTTGTTTCAAATAAGTTGCTTGGTGATGGAAATGAGTAGGAAGTTCATGCTTGATAAGAGCAAGAGGAGCTTGCATTGACTGTGACTTAGACTTTAGCATGACATGCTAGGTGTTGTTTTGACCTTATGCTTAGTGATTATTGTTGTAGCATGTTTTGTTCCAAACAATTGGGATTGCTTAGTGTGCCTTGAAAGAATTATGTGTTGTTTTACATGCAAAAGCATAGTATTGTGGTATTCTCCTTTGATGCTTTGTTTGGGTTGACTTGGCACATGATCACACCATGTTATGACTATGAACAAGTCACCATAGACTCTATGATCATTTAGTGCTTGACTTGTAGTACCACTCTATGCTTTGATTAGTAATGTTTTGTTGTTCTGCATGATTATGGACATTATTTCTCTCTTAGTTGGTTGCTCCCAGTCTTTTGCTAGCCTCCACTTGTATGAGTAGCTATACTCATGTTTCCAACTCCCAAGAAACCAAGTTATTCCAAAGTGTCCACTATAAACTCCTATGCATGGTGTGTTACACCATTCCAAGTATATTCTTGTTTTGAGCTATCTTCCAATTAAAAAAGCATTTTGTTATGTGAAAACTCAGTGATTAAAGCCCTCACAAACTTGATGGCACACTTTATATTCTTTTCCCCTAATAAACTTGAACCATTGTGTCATCTATGTTGTATATGCTTGCACTTATACGTTGGAATTAGCAGAACCATGCTGTCATGGGGAACGTTTTCAACATTGCACTTGTACTTTGTACACAGTTGATATCATGCTCTTTTGTCTATGGATGTCACCGGTGTGAAATAAAGAGGGAGATTGTAAGTCCATGGAGTTATGTATTTTGTGTTAGAGAAACGCCTGGGCCGCTAGCCTAAGCCATGTCTAATCATGGTGGAAACTTGCAGCATCACCATAATGAGCATTCTGTGAAGCATCCTCAATAAAAATCTATGCACATAGTAAATAAAAAGATCGTTGAGATGCTCATTGTCTGCTTGCCTTGTCATTTTGGTTATGGGATAGCTCATGTACCATGTGCAAGGGGTACCCCGTTGGCGGTTCTCTATGATACACATGTACTTACTATGACAAGAACTTACAGGTGACTGAAGTGGAGTAGCATGAGGTGTGGCCCTTGTATTCAAGGGACTTGAGATTACGAACTTATACTTTGTCAAGCATATACTCCATAGTTTGTTCACTTTAACCTTAATCACTTCAAGATGCTTATGATAGGGGCAATGAGGGCTGAAAGCTAACAAGTACCAAATTTTTTGTAAGCTCTTTTTAAAACTTTAAATCCCTGCTTCCTTTACAAAAAGGCCTTTCTTCCACCACTATTGAGTCTCCACCTTCTACCTTTAGGCACCATTAAGAGAGCATAGTTGTCATTCTGTGTGTAGTGTTCCAAAGATTATTAATTGATGCATATTGTGTTATTACTTGTTCTTGTGCTACTTGTTTCTAGTCTCCCTTGTGAACTTTGCAGGTGTCCTATGCATCTATATTGCTACTCTATGAGGGACAAGCTGATTGCCACTATGCTATGTTTTCTGCATGTGAAACAAACAAACGTTTTTCAATGCATGTTATTCATGATCTTTGTTTGTAGCTTTTCATGTTGCATGCATAGTTACTTTGTCCTATTGTTAGAACTCCATCTTTCATGCACATGTTTAGAGTTCTTTGATCCCATATTTCAATGCTTTCAAATGGTTGGATCTTTATTGTGAGGGTGCATGTCACCTCAAAAATTATTTTGTTTATCACTTACCTACTCGAGGACGAGCAGGAGTTAAGCTTGGGGATGCTTGATATGTCGGAAACGTATCTATAATTTTTTATGATCCATGCTTGTTTAGTATCTACTTTGCTTTGCTTTGTCTACACTTTGAGGTGTTTTTATATATTTTCTGCAACTAACCTATTAACAAGTTATCATAGTGCCAGTTGTCTGTTTTCTTCTGTTTTTGGTTCCAGAAAGGCAGAAAATAAATATTATCATAATTGGACGGGACAAAAGCCAGTCAATATTTTACCGTGGGCAACACGAAGCCAGGAGACGAGATAGAGGGGCGCCACCGGGCGGCCAGACCCCCCTAGGCACGGGTGGGCCCACCCCGCACCTGGGAAGGGTGTAGTCCCCCTGGATCGCCCCTTCGCCTATAAGAAGTCCCCGATGCAGAAACCCTAGGACCCGATCAAAACTCCATGAAACCTTATGTAGCCGCCGCCACCATCGTCCCTAGATCGGGGGATCTGAAGTTCTTTCCGGCACCCTGCCGGAGGGGAGATCATCACGGAGGCCTTCTTCTTCATCATGCCAGCCTCCGGTATGAAGCGTGAGTAGTTCCACCTTGGACTACAGGTCCATGTAGTAGCTAGATGGTTGTATCTCCTCCTTTGTGCTTTCATGTATAGATCTTGTGAGCTCTGTTCATGATCAAGATCTAATCTTTTTGTAATCATGCATGTTGTGTTTGCGGGGATCCGATGGATATTGAGATTACCATGTCAGATTGATTAATGGTTTTGTCTTATTGATTCTATTATGTCTGTGTTGTTAGTGATCTTGCATGCTCTCCATTGTTAGTAGCTATTGAAGGGTTTCGCGGCATAGTAAATCAAAATTTTCTACGGATGCGAACAGAGGGAAGCCAAGATATAATCTAGGAGATGCAAACAACGAGAGAGATTGGATTAAATCTTCATACCCTTAAAGATTCGCACAGCGGAACGTTCGTCGGAACGTGGGTGATGTAGTCATACTCGCTTCTCCTCCTCGCGATCCGATCCGATCTAGCACCGCAAGTGGCGATGCCTCCGTGAGATGCACACGTGCAGCACCTCGATGTCTCCTCCTTCCTTGGTCCAGCAAGTATGGTGGAGAGATGGATTGGATCTACAGTTGTGGCGGTGCAATTGGTGGAGAGTTTGCGGCAGGCTTCGCTGCAATGGGAGGGAGAGAGAGAGGAGGCGAGGCGACTAGGCTTGAGGGAAGGTGTGTGGGGGGTGGTGCGCCCACCCTCTATATATAGAGGGTGGGCACCTGCCTAACCCTCCCAAGCCCTAGGCCGGCCAAAGGAGGGAGGAGTGGGCAAGAAACCCCTTCTAGAAGGTCCAATTAGGGTTTATCCCTTGCTTGGCCGGCTGGGCCCTATGGGGCCTTGTGCCCCTGGCCCAATGCGGCCAGGGCACTCCCTCATAGGCCCATGCCCCCTCCCGGAAGGTGGGGCCATGTTGGTCCCCTTCCGGAAGGTTCTAGAAGCTTCCGGTACAATACCGATTAACCCAGAACAATTCCGAACTCCACAAACTGCACTGACTTATATGAATCTTATTCTCCGGACCACTCCGGAACCTCTCGTGATGTCTCGGATCCCATCCGAGACTCCGAACAAAAACTCATAAACCAATTATCCAATCTATCCTAGCGTCGAGACACGTTAAGTGTGTGACCCTTCGGGTTCGAGAATATGCAGACATGATCTTCTATCAATAATCAACAGCGGGGTCTAGAAACCAATATTGACTCCCACACATTCATCGATGATCATATCGGATGAACCACGATGCCAGGATTCAATCAATCCCATATATATTCCCTTCGTCTCGCGATATTTTACTTGCCCGAGATTTGATCGTTGGTACTGTCATACCTAGTTCAATCTCGTTCACAGCAAGTACTTTACTCGTTCCGTAATCCAATATCACATTGTGATTAACTCCTTAACCACATGCTTGCAAGCGGTGTTGATATGGATTCTGAGTGGGCCCGAAGTATATCTCTCCGACTTGGGAGGGACAAATCCCATCTCGATACATACAACCCAACAGATACTTTCCGATCACCTGAGAGACACCTTTATGATCACCCTCTCATAGGATGACGTTTGATGACCTCAAAGCTTTCTTCCGATACTAGGGAGTTGTATTATCTCATGGTCTAAGGAATACAATATTTGACATAAGAAAAGCTTCGCAAAGATGAACACGATGACACGATCTAATTGCTTCGCTTAGTTTGGGTCTGTCCATCATATCATTCTCCCAATGATATGATCTCATTATTAATCGACAACTCATGTCCATCGTTAGGAAACCTTAACCATAATTAATCAATGAGCTAGTCCATAGAGGTGTACTAGGGACACGGTGTTGTTCACAAACCACACAAGTATTAAAGTTTCCGCTTAATACAATTCTAGCATGGAATATAAACATTATCATGAACAAGAATTATAATAATAACATCTTTATTATTGCCTCTAGGGCATAATTCCGAAGGCACATAATAACATTTATTGAGGTTTAAAACTAATCCCGAAGGTAAAACTAAGGAGAGCGTGCCGAAGGCCATCACATCAACTCTTGATACGTTGCCAACGCGCATCGTCACCTCATCCCTCGCAAGCCGTCGTCTATTCCGTAGCTCCTGTTTCGAGTTACAAATATTAGCAACTGAACCAGTATCAAATACCCAGGCACTACAACGAGGGCTAGTAAGGAAAACATCAATAACATGTATATCAAATATACCTTTGATGGTGCCAGCCTTCTTATGCTAAGTACTTGGACGATTGCGCTTCGTGACCCTTGTCCTTGCAATAGAAGCACTCGGTCCGGCTTAGGACCGGACACGAGCTTCTTCTCGGCGAGAACGCGCTTGCCGCCGCCTTTCTTGAAGGGCTTCTTTGCACCCTTACCTTTCTTGAAGGTGGGGGGCTTGTTGACCATCAACACATGATTATCCTTTTTGATGTCCACCTCCGCAGCCTTCAGCTTTGCGAAGAGCTCGGTGATCGTATCAGTGGAACCAATCTGATTGTGAGTCCCTACAAAACTTTTGTAGCTGGGAGGGAGTGATTGCAGAACCCTGTCGATCTTGAGCTCCTCTGGAATCTTGCAGTCCAGTTTCTCAAGGCGTTGAGTGTAGCCCGACATCTTAATGGCGTGCTCACTAACGGAACTCCCTTCCTCCATCTTGACGTTAAATAACTTCTCAGAGATCTCATATCTCTCAGAACGGGCCTGAGTCTGAAACATGGTTTTCAGCTCCTCGAGAATCTCAAAGGGCCCGGGATAGTCTTCAAAACGATTTTGAAGGTCCGATTCCATAGCAAACAACATGGTGCTCTTAATCACGTCATAATCATCTTTGCGCGACTGATAGACAGCTTTCTCATCAGCCGGCGCAGTAGCAGCAGGGGCGTCACCTAACGCATTCTCAAGGACATAGTCCTTTTGACCGCCAGAGAGAATGATTCTCAGATCGCGGAACCAGTTGGTGAAGTTAGACCCATTGTTTTTAAGCTTTTCCTTCTCAGCAAAAATGTTGAAGTTGAAGTTGGACTTAGCCATTTGATCTACAATATTTGCAAGTACAAATTAGACTATGTTCATGATAACTAGTTCAACTTTTAATCAAATTACTAGATGAACTCCCACTAAATTCAACATCCCTCAAGTTGTTTAGTGAACATGATCCAAATTCACCACACCTAATCCGATCTTCACGAGAAGAGATGTGGTTTCAATGGTGGACAACGAAGTGTCGATCATATCATTCATATTACTCATGCTTAACCTTTCGGTTCATGTGTTCCGAGGCCATGTATGTACATGCTAGGCTCGTCAAGTTAGACCCAAGTATTTCCGCGTGTGCAAAGCGGCTTGCACCGTTGTATGTGACGAGAGTCTATAGCACCGATCATCACGTGATGCTTGGACACGAACTTTCATAGCGGTGCATACTTGGGGAGAACACAGTTTTATCTTGATCTTTAAGTGAGGAATCATCTTATAATGCTACCGTCGCGATCTAAGCATAATAAGATACATAAAAGGATAAACATCACATGCATATAACTTTATGTGACATGGTATAGCCAATCTTCACGCAATGATCTCCATCTTGTGCGTGCCGGCATGATCTCCATCACTCCACCATGATTGCCTCCACCACGAATAGCAACTACAACTATTGCTAACTACTTAGCGATAAAGTGAAACTATTACATGGCGTATAAGAAGTTGACACACAGGTCATACACAATTATAAAGACAATCATATGGCTCCTGACAGTTGTGTACTCATCGACATGCAAGTCGTGAAACATTACAAAACATGATCATCGCATACAATACACACATCACATCTTGGGCCATACCATATCACAGAAAACACTCCCTGCAAAAACAAGTTAGACGCCTCTACTTTGTTGTTGCATGTTTTACGTGGCTTATGGGAGTAGAAGCTAAGAATGATTCTTACCTACGGAAAGCCACAACGGTGATATTATGGTTGCCAAAATCCGGTGTAAATCCCATGACAACTATAGTGAGAGAAACTGGCATCCACCAGCCGCATGTGTGAAACAAGCCAAACGTCAAGTGCGGAGCCGGTCTCGCGAACGACGTCGCGTAAGGTTGGCCTGGACCGCGTCAATATCACTATCCCGCGTCATAAGAAGAACACAAACAAGAGGCTTGCAACAGAAAACATCAACGCCCACAACAACCATGTTGCGTTCTACTCGTGAAACACATCTACGCATAGATCTAGCTCTGATACCACTGAAGGGTTTCGCGGCATAGTAAATCAAAATTTTCTACGGATGCGAACAAAGGGAAGCCAAGATCTAACCTAGGAGATGCAAACAACGAGAGAGATTGGATTATATCTTTATACCCTTGAAGATTCGCTGTGAGCGTTCGTCGGGCGTGGGTGATGTAGTATTTCGCTTCTCCTCCTCGCGATCCGATCCGATCTAGCACCGCAAGTGGCGATGCCTCCGTGAGATGCACACGTGCAGCACCTCGACGTCTCCTCCTTCCTCGGTCCAGCAAGTATGGTGGAGAGATGGATTGGATCTACAACGCGACGACGCGGTGCAATTGGTGGAGAGTTTCTGCAGCAGGGCTTCACCTACACGCAGTCGGGAGGGAGAGAGAGAGGAGGGCAGCAGGGCGACTAGGCTTGAGGGGAAGGTGTGTGTGTGTGTGTGTGGGAGGGGGGCGCCTGCCCTAACCACTCCCCCAAGCCCTAGGCCGGCGGCCAAAGGAGGGAGGAGTGGGGGGCAAGGAAACCCCCCCTTCTAGAAGGTCCAATTAGGGTTTATCCCTTGCTTGGCCGGCTGGGCCCTATGGGGCCTTGTGCCCCTGGCCCAATGCGGCCAGGGCACTCCCTCATAGGCCCATGCCCCCTCCAGGAAGGTGGGGCCACGTTGGTCCCCTTCCGGAAGGTTCTAGAAGCTTCCGGTACAATACCGATTAACCCAGAACAGTTCCGAACTCCAAAAACTGCACTGCCTTATATGAATCTTATTCTCCGGACCACTCCGGAACCTCTCGTGATGTCTCGGATCCCATCCGAGACTCCGAAAAAATCTCATAAACCAATTATCCAATCTATCCTAGCGTCGAGACACGTTAAGTGTGTGACCCTTCGGGTTCGAGAATATGCAGACATGATCTTCTATCAATAATCAACAACGGGGTCTGGAAACCCATATTGACTCCCACACATTCATCGATGATCATATCGGATGAACCACGATGCCAGGATTCAATAAATCCCATATATATATTCCCTTCGTCTCGCGATATTTTACTTGCCCGAGATTTGATCGTCGGTACCGTCATACCTAGTTCAATCTCGTTCACAGCAAGTACTTTACTCGTTCCGTAATCTAATATCACTTTGTGATTAACTCCTTAACCACATGCTTGCAAGCGGTGTTGATATGGATTCTGAGTGGGCCCGAAGTATATCTCTCCGACTTGGGAGGGACAAATCCCATCTCGATACATACAACCCAACAGATACTTTCCGATCACCTGAGAGACACCTTTATGATCACCCTATCATAGGATGACGTTTGATGACCTCAAAGCTTTCTTCCGATACCAGGGAGTTGTATTATCTCATGGTCTAAGGAATACAATATTTGACATAAGAAAAGCTTCGCAAAGATGAACACGATGACACGATCTAATTGATTCACTTAGTTTGGGTCTGTCCATCATATCTTTCTCCCAATGATATGATCTCATTATTAATCGACAACTCATGTCCATGGTTAGGAAACCTTAACCATAATTAATCAATGAGCTAGTCCATAGCGGCGTACTAGGGACACGGTGTTGTTCACAAACCACACAAGTATTAAAGTTTCCGCTTAATACAATTCTAGCATGGAATATAAACATTATCATGAACAAGAATTATAATAATAACATCTTTATTATTGCCTCTAGGGCATAATTCCAACAACTATCTTGTCCATAGTTGCTAGTGACTCCAAGAGGGGGTATTTGTGCTCGATAGTGGGTTCATGCATCTAGTTTCCAAGGGAAGTGACATAAATCTCTTCAGTTGTAGATGTGTTGTTGCCAATAGGGAGAAAACAACGGTCTCTTTTTCATGGAACAAGTGGATTGTTTATCTTACATACTTTGCTTAAAGCAATTGTATGTTGCTTGCAACTTAATACTGGAGGAGGTTCGGATGATAACCTGAAGGTGGACTTCTAGTCATAGATGCAGTTGGATGGCGGTCTATGTATATTGTTGTATTTCCCAATCGGATCTCATAGGATCTTTTTGTCTAGTATTGCATTGTTATGCCATGCTCAGTTCCTGTCAACTGCCCTGCTATAATTTGTTTATCCTTCATGCCATGTTGTTTATCTAAGGAGAGCACCTCTAGTGAACTATGGACCCCGGTCTAATCTTTACCATTGATACATCTTCCACTGTTACTTGTTTACTTGCTGCAAACTATCACCTTCCACATCATACGTTTAATCCTTTGTTACAGCAAACTAGTGAGCTTGACAACCTCACTGTTAGTTGGGGCAAAGTCTTGAGTTTGTGTTGTGCAGGTCTCCACGTTGCTTGAAGCACCTTTGGAACATTTCCTTCCTCCTACTGGTTCGATAACCTCGGTTTCTTACTGAGGGAAACTTGCCTGATGTACTGCATCATACATTCCGCTTGGGATCTCCCAACGAAGTGCTGCTGCACTCATCAACACTCATCCCTATGAACATACACGCGCACACTCTATCCCTATGAGCACATCCGAGAGACTAAGCCGGCGGGTCTTGAGATTGACGAAGTCACCGTAGACGCCTCGCTATCGACGGGAACGTCGCCTCCCACTGAGATAATATTCCGCCTTTATAAGACACCAAAGCGTCAAACCTGGGGTTTGAACCCTGGTGGGCTGGGGTATCACTGCCATACTAACCATCCAACCACGGGTTGGTTCTCATGATGCCTTCAAAGATAATGTCCTACTAATGCTAGTATGCTACGGATATGCTAAGATGTCAACAATATATGGATGTGTATCCCATAACCATAAGTGCAATATCACTACAGATGTTGACACGTTGAGCACTGCCCCAAATGTATTTGCTGCGGGTACATGTGCATTGTAAATGAGCATGCGCCAACCATATCAAGGTCGGATCATACACCGTTACTCCTCAATTACACTGAACAAGCTCTCATGGGAAACGAGTCCCACTTCTCCTCTGAGCTCTCATGGTTGCGCCAAGAAGGTTTTTATGAGATAGTCGTTGTAGAGTGGCCTTCCATCAATCACGGTACAAACCCTCTATGGAGGTATGATAGGAAAAGATCAGTCACCTTAGAAATTTCTTAAGGGGTTGGGCTAGGAACGAAAGAAGTATAAGAAAGAAAAAGAGTGTCTATTGAACATTATAGAAATGTTAGATCCGAAGGCAGAGTCCACGCTTCTCAATGTTTTCGAAAGGGAAGCTACATGAGATGCTAATGAGCAAATTGCTACTCCCTCAAAATGGGCACATCACGCTAAGGTAATACTTTCGGCTAATAGCAAATCACAAGCATAGAATAAAAAAGATATTTCAGCTTAAACAAGACAAAGGTATAATAATAGGACAAGAAAATCTTAAGTACTCCCTTTGTTTCAAAATATAAGATGTCTAAGATACATATATTTTTTAAAAAAGTTAAAAACATCTTATATTTTAGAAAAGTGGACTATTATATTACATAATTCTACAAGTTAATTGGTGCACGTGCACATAGTTACTTATTTATAATAGAATATGAATAGTAGGAGCTCCCTAGGATTTTACCAACAGAAAAAGTGCATGAAGCAAATATGCAAATGGAAGAAACAAAGCACCGGACCAGACAGACCCCCTACATAGTTCTATCAGAAATTCTAGGTAAATTTAAAATATGATATCATGAATATGGTCAACAGCTTTCAACGTGGGGACTTGCTATTATTTCATGCTAACTATGGTATTGACCTCCTTCCTGTAAAGGACAGCCCCGGCTCTAACCCATGGCAAGGTTGTGCCATGTCCAAGGGCCCAGGCCAAGGAGAGGCCCATTTTTTTAGCGCTAACAAGTGCCTAGGAAAAAGAGCGAGGAGGGGAGACCGATCGGCAAACGAAAAGTCGCGAACTAAAACTGAACCGCTGTTGCCTGTCAAAACTCACCGGCGGGCAGCGACGAGCAACACGAAGAGCCGGGAGGCTCCCAGAGCGGCTGGTGGGCCCTGGTCCCTCGGTCAGCAACGCATAAATCTTCCGACGCACGCGTCCTGTCTTGGTTCGAGGCGTGCCACCTTCTATACAGTCGAAGGTGATGGATTGCTCGATTGGTTTCCTGCGGTAAACAAGTATACGTAAAATTCGAGCCGTGATCGGCTCCCGGTTTCCACAAATCGGTTTCGAGCCGATTATCCCCATGGCTCGCATTGGATCTATGATAACATGGGGTTTTGCTTAATTACTACAAGCTAAATCGATCTCGATAGTTTGGTGTTTTCACCACGCAACGGAACGTCCAGCGTAGTTGAGCCTAATAGATACGAAAAATAGTAGAAAACTGATCCTAGAAGGCCTAAAACCAACATAACGTCAATTCCGGGCGTCCCTCTAAGATCAATAAACCATACCTTACGTATTAGGATCGTTCAACCCGTTTGTGAGGCCTAATCACGTAGATATTAAACTAAACCTTGATGAACAAGGCACAACTATAACAGATCAAATCGACTAAGCGAAATCAAGCAAGATGCCACCTTCACACCGGGAGAAGGTGCAAAGACGGCGAGATAGCTAGAGGTAGCATAAATAAGCAATCATAGTAAAAGTATCGATGCTAGCTCTAACAAATCTGTGATAAAGGTGTTACTCGCCATCAACAAGGCTTGATGCGAGTAACACCGGATAACGATAGTAAATCGCCTAGATCGCAAGATGCGATCTAGGCAAGATGGCACTTACTACGAAAAACCCTAGAAACAAGGGGTGGCGATCTGTAGAGATTGTGTTTGTTGTGAACGTGATTGTCCTCTTCTTTCAATAACCCTAGGTACATATTTATAGTCCGGAGACTCTCTACTTTTGGAATAACTCTACAACTCTATCTTTATCTAAACATAAACGGAACCTAAACAAATACGAATCCTACTAAGATACAAGATACACGGGCAATTCAGCCCAAATCTACGCACTAGGCCGATCCAACAACACGTTGAATAATGTATCCTCCAAGCCCATCTTGATCACGGCCCATCCCCTTCGTAGGCCAAAATATGGCGATAACACATGCCCCCCTGGTTTTGGCAATGATAATTCCAAAACCACTCTGTGCGTTTTTTCCTCCTGGGTTTTCCCCCTTTTTTTTCTATCGGGTTACGTGCGTCGTAGCAGCGTGGCGAACTGAGATAAATCACGCTACCCCTTCATCATGATGCCCTGTCTTCTCAACTCCTCTGCAGTGCATGATTTGACGATTTTGGCAGCACAATCTGGGAAACTGCTATGGCATTGAACCGTTTCTTCACTATCCCTCTTTATTTAAATCCGCTGAGCAGTTCCACGGTCCCCATCTTCCTCCCGTAGCCAGAAAACCCTCTTTCTCCACCGGAAAAAAACCCTCTTTATCGCCATGGCCTCCTCTCCTTCCTCCGATTCTCCTCCACGCTTCCAATAGCCTCAGTGACCGCGAACCAACTCCGGAGCACCCGCCGACAGCGGCGTACAACACTCTCGCCCCACAATGGTGGGACGAGAGGGGTTGGGACTTTGCCGTCTGGTCAGAGGACGATGCGTCCCTGACAGACGGCGAAGAGAACCTTCAGTTCCTCGCCGACGGGGAGCTGGAGGCGGACAGCAGCGACGACGCCATGTCCTGGGATGGCGTCGACTCCTCAAGAAGAGGAAGAAGAAGAGGAGGAGGACACCTCCTCCGAGGAGTACCACCGGTGAAGTACTTCCGCGGGTCGAAGACGGCGATGACGAAGACGAGGGCGAGGCCCTACCGGCTTCCTCGATGTAGACGGCAGCCGGTAGCAGCGCCGAAAGCGAGGAGGGACGGCGGCGGCAGCGGCAACGACCTCGGCCTCGATTAGGATTTAGTAGCGATAGCATTAGTAGTAGCAGGACTCCTTTTGTAATCGACCATCCTTTTGCAATCGATCATCTTCAAATGAATGAGAATCTGTTCCCCAAAGCTTTTCCTTGCTTGTTTGCCCCTAATTTCGCCGATAGCCAAAATAGGTCGCTGCCCAAAGAGTCGATGACACCGTATCGGCTCTCATCATACTACACGTATTACGTCCAACAGGTTCAACCGCAAAGAGCCGATGACCACCCATCGGCTTCTCCGAGAACCAAAATGTTGACACCGTACGGTTTCATTGCATGTCCATCCTTAGCGTCACGAACGTTGGTGAAAATTTGGTCGCATCTTTAGGCACATTAAAACGGCCACTTCTCGATGCGAAGCGGTAACTGCGCCTTTTTCAAAATAGGCGACTGTGTCCTTCTTTTTTCAAAGCAGGCGATCCAAACCTCAATTGCCCATCGAAAAATGTGCCTGAGCGAACAACTATCGACCAGCAAGGATGATGATGACGGTTGAAATAATCGAGTTCGTCTTTGGCGCTCTCCACGCCTCAAGGCATTTCCTCGATAGCTTGCATGCGGTGGCAACCTGGTAACTTATGCCGATGTTTTTTTTCTTTTATTCGGCGATTTTCAACGTCGGCCCCATATTTACTTGCCTCGACTTAGCCGATCTCACGTATCGGCCCTCAAGTTTTATTGTCCCATATCCCACATGCTTGGAAAATACTTCTTGAGATCTTTGGCCATTGATTGCCATCGAAATTTTTCACCGTCCAACCGCTCAAGCATGTACGCGTTCCCTCTTAAAACTTGGTCGACCTTGTACGGCCCGTGCCAATTTGGAGACCATTTACCATATCTTTGCGTCCTTAGTACCCAAGGGCAACACGACTTCCCATACCGGATCTCCAACGTGGAACTCCTTTGGCTTCACCTTCTTGTTGTAGGCACGAGCTACTTTAGCCTTGTTCTCTTTTATTTTCTCAGCGACCACAGCCTAAGCTCGGTCACATCTTCCACCTGTCACTCATCAAAGCTGCATATTCTTCACCGTTAGCTCATTCTGAAAAGTAACACGTCTCGATCCAGCCGTAATTTCCCAAGGCAATACGGCTTCTTGCCCATAGACCGGATGGTACTGAGAGGTTTTTATCGCCCCATGGCACGACATGCGATAAGCCCCTAAAGCCTCTGATAAAACCTCATGCCAACGCCTAGGGTGCTCATCGATTTTCCTCTTGATCGACTTGATAAGACTACGGTTGGGCCTCGGCTTGCCCGTTTGCTTGGCGTAGTACGGAGATGACCGTATCGGCTTAATCCTGTGTCCTCACGAACTTTACGAACTCGTGAGAAATAAAACCGAACCTCCATCGGTTGTGATAGTGCAGGAATCCCAAACCTATGAATGACGTGCTCTTTCACGAAATCGATGACATCTTTTGAACTTCACGACTTCATAGGGACGGCTTCCACCCACTTGGTAAAATAATCATGATGGCCAAGATCCACATGTGGCCCTTGCTTGACGGAGGATTGATCTTGCCGATCATGTCCATGCCCAACCTCGGAATGGCCAAGGCTTGATGATGGGATTCATTCGATCGGGTACCATCTGGATTTTCCAAATATCGACATGCTTGACACCCTTTGTAGTACTTAAAACAGTCCTCGAGCATGGTAGGCCAATAAAACCCTGATCGCTGATCAACCACTTCATCTTATGAGCCGATGGTGAGTCCACAGCGCCTTCATGTACCTCGTGTAGGAGCCGATTAGCCTCGGCGTTCCCGGACATTTGAGCAATAATCCTTCCGGTCTGTAAAACATTTCGTCCCCAATAAGCACATACTTCATGGCTGTACCTTATCCGTTTAGGTGCCCCAGCGAATCCTTCAAGTAATTGAAGATATCGGCTCTCCGATCGTCGGCTTCCGAGTCAGCACGAATATCGGCTCCTCACGCCTCTTTATAGCACAAGCCATCATGCAAGATCATTTGCCTCTATGTCCTGCGACCGCGGGATCCAGGAAGTTTACGTGTCGGAATCGTGCCATCAACTCACGGCGTGCAACCATAATGGGAAGAGGGACTCTCTCTCACTTGTACTCCTCTGTGAGTTGGGAAATCACCAACCGAGTCACCAAAATTTCCACCGCCTCGCTCGCCGAGGAGTAACTCCATCCCCTTGCGTATTGCCTCGTACTCGGTTACATTGTTGGTGCGAAGGGTAGACAACCTGATGGAGAAGGAAAATGTTGCCCCCCGGGGCGACACGAGCAAAATGCCTATGCCGCGACCATCGTCACAATCGATCGAAAAACATAGCCCACGCTTTTATGGACAGTGCTGCTATGTTAGTGTTGATCCTCTCGGCAATAAGATCAGCCAGCGCCTGTCCCTTAACAGCTTTCGCGGGCTGATACCGAATGTCAAACTCTGATAATGCAAACATCCATTTGCCCAATCGGCCTTTTAACATAGGAGCCGATAGCATGTGCTTTATGACGTCCGACTTGCATATGATGATGACTTCTGCTGATAGCAAGATGTGGCGTAGCTTGGTGCATGTAAAAAACAAGCAGAGGCACAACTTGTCGATATCTGGATACCTCGTCTCTGCGTCCAGCATCCTGCTGCTTATGTAGAATACGACTCTCTAGCCCATCATGCACTTGTACCACCGAGGCGATGGACGTGTCGGCTACTGACAAGTAAATGTAGAACGGTTTGTCTGGCTGGGGTGGAACTAACACTGGCGGCTTTGTCAGATATTCTTTGATCTCGTCGAAGGCTCGTTGTTGTTCTGCCCCAGTGAATTCCTCGTCGACTTTAATTTTCACGAGCCCCATGAACGGCTCTATCCTTCTGACAGGTTAGAGATGAATCGTGACGAAGTTGATCTTGCCGATGAGATCGCAGCTCTTTCTTTGTAGTGGGTGGCTTCATTGTTCGTTTGCCTCCTTACTCTTGAGCCGATCTCAATCCAGCGTTCATGGACCAAGAAACCCGAGGAACCGGCCGTTACTCAAGGCACACTTCTTTGGATTCATCCTCGGGCCGAACTTTCTTGTTCGGTCCAGACGTTGTAGATCGCCCAAGTGCCCTTGTTGAAGCGACTTGACCACCACGTCGTCAATGTAGATTTCCACCAGCTTGCCGATCAGGTCGTGGAAAATATAATTCATGGCCCTCGGTATGTGGCGCCAAGCATTCTTTAGTCCAAACGTCATGACCACATACTCGAATAACCCCACCGAACCAGGACTCGAATGCGGTTTGTGTATGTCTTCGAGCCATAAAATTTGGTTGTAACCAGCATTGCCATCCATGAAACTTAAGATCTTGTGACCAGCTGCGTTGATTAACGTCTACGCTACGGCATCGGATACTCATCCTTTGGGGTAGCCTGTTGAGATCCCGAAAATCTATGGCGACCGCCATTGGCCATCCTTCTTCTCTACGGGCACTATACTAGAAATCCATTCATACCGCATGGCCCGATTAACTTGGCATCAACATTTTCTCGACCTCCTTCTTGACTTCTTCCGAATTTCGCCTTCATTTGTCGTGCTCATTGCTGAAATGGCGAATCCTTTTTCGATGGGCCGATGCTCAATGATGCTCCTGTCTAAACCAGGCATTTCTGTGTAGTCCCAGGCGAAGCAGTCTGGGTATCGTTTCAACAGGGCGATCATTGGGCCTCGCAGACCCGGATCTAACTTCTTGCTGATAAATGTTGGTCGTGGCTTATCCCCAGGACCAATATCAATCTCTTCCAGTTCATCAGCGGATGTGAACCCATACCCAAGCTTTCCGTCACCTGTCAGGTCGATGCTAAACACAGGGCAAGCAGTAGGTGAGGACAACAAAAATAATTTGGGCCGATTGCTTGAATCGGCCCCCTTTTTGATTGCGTTAGTCGAGGGTGGCGTACACCTCATGGTTTTACAATGGCAGGGCGTCTCCCTGCTACGACTACATGATCTGCTTGTCGTATGATCGTTGCTTTTTATTTTTTGTGGCCGATCGCGAGGATCGGCCGTGCCACGTATGATCGTGGACCTTTCTACTCTGTCAGGCCAGTGGATAAGACCAGCCTCACCCCGTTTTTTGACGCTTCAATGCGCTCACAGCCGTCCAAACTGATTCCAGAGATCGGCTCTTGGTCTTCTGCTTCCCAGATGTTCATGCCAGAATGGAAACCTCGATAGAATCGCTGCGCATGGACGACCTCCACTTCATCCCGTCCCATCAGACGCTTTGGTGCATCGTGGATGGAATGCAGCGATTAGCGTGGATCCAATCCCTTCCTAGCAAGGCGGCGTAGGTACTTTTGCTGTTCACGGCGAAAAATGACGTGGGTATGGTTTTCCTGCCCGCAGTCGGATCCGTTGACGCATGCGTTTCAAGAAGGCCGTTGAAGTCGCTTAACGTGGCGTTGGTTTTGATCAGTCCGCATGGGCGTCCCAAAGCGTCGTAGCATGGAGTATGGCATGATATTAACTGCCGCTCGGTGTCACCAACATCTTCTTGACGGGTTGTCCATTGATGTAGCCGCAGTCTGCTTTCGGATGTTTGTAACCCTTTTCTCGTGGCTTCTCAAAGATAATCGGCCGTGGGCGCGATCAAGCGTACTCGGTAGCATATTGGTTCGTGGCGCGCGAACTCCGCCGAGTATGAACACCATGTTTGTGCCGGCGATGCACGTGCATCGGCTTTTATTAACTTAGGCGCCACTCTTTCCTTGTCGCGGCCCTCCGTCTCCGTCTCGCCTTACTTTGGCGGATCGGCCGTGCTTTCTTTAAGCGTGGAGATCTGCGCTTGACCTCTTCTAAGTGACGCGCCGTTGCACTCTCGCTTCGGGTGTGTCTGAGTCCATCGGGCACCACCTTGGGCGGTGAAACCTGTCTTCTTCTTTGTCATCCTGGGCCTCCCAAAGCCCTTTGCCCGAGTGGACTCCTTGGGGACGGCTCGAGGTTGGAGAGGTCCTAGGCGTTCGAACACCGATCGGCCTCGTGTCCTTCTTTTGTTGTCCACATTCGGCGGTTGTCGATTGTAGGCAATCGGCTCATTTCCACGTCCAGCAATGCTTGAAAAGGGCAATCCCAATGTTTGTCTGCGCCTTCCTTCTCTTTGGGTGGTCTCTGGCGAGGTGCCCATGTCTTTCATTGTCTCCATCGAGTGGCCGTTGATCACGCCGACGCTCATACTTATTAAGGAGATGCGTGGAATGTGGCTTCGATACCGTACCCTCCTCACTGTTCCTGTTAAGTATCGCTCGTTATCGTGCATTGGGCGGTCGCGTGGACCAGCCTTCTCTCTTCTTTGCCCCGAGAGTGATCACCTCCTTCCTTATGCGTGCCATGGTGGTACCCAGACCCAGCCATGTTGACACGAGCGAAAAGTCCGATTGACGTCGCGGGCGATCGAGCTCTA
This sequence comes from Avena longiglumis, assembly GCA_030063025.1. Classification (NCBI taxonomy): domain Eukaryota; kingdom Viridiplantae; phylum Streptophyta; class Magnoliopsida; order Poales; family Poaceae; genus Avena; species Avena longiglumis. The sequence goes on along the minus strand of CP125975.1, from coordinate 441,943,874 downwards.
TCATGTTGACACGGGGGCGGGTTCGTGTCCACTTTCATGGCGAATCGGCGAGGATCGGCGGCCTTGTTCTATTGCCATGGATTTGGCGGCGTAGCTCTTTGCAATCATTGGTGGTGTGGGTGAGCGAATGGTGCCACTTGCGATATGGTCTCCGTTCATCTCTCTGGCGGTAGGGATTTTGTGGCCTCGGGTAACCTCAATTTGTTTCTCTTCGGTGAATCGAATATCTCGGCTTTGCTCACGTCAGTCAAACCCTTTCAAAGGCCCTATTTGTTTCACCCACTTGCGGGACACGGGTGCCCGAGCCCACTCGGCCACGGCCACCTCCTGGTCTTGTGTAGGATCATCTTCTTACATGTGACCAGGCTTACGTGCCGCTTGAACTGTCTTGGTATAACTTCGTGGTGGCGCTGTTCATACATCGTCGTTTACGGGCCATGTGTGCATGAGTTGTACTCCACCGAAAGCCATATCCTTGATGGGTGCTAAGAGTCCCAACACTGCCACTCGATTGCTTCCTTCTCGATTAAGCGAGCGAGTAACATCATTCTTGATGGTCTGGCGGCTGGATGTATTCGGCTCTGATTTCTCCCATCGTGCTTACTTGCGCCAGTGCGCAATGCCACCTCGGTAGCCTCCGAATGGTACTGGATGTGGAACTGTTCTTCTAGTTGCTTCCAGTGCGAATTGAATCGGTGGCGGTGGTGTACCACCCAAAGGCTGGTCCTGTTAGAGATTGTGCAAAAAATCTCACGCGCATTTGATCCGATGCCGAAATCATGCCTAGTTGTGCCAGGTATCGGCTTACGTGCTCGATCGAGCTTGACCCCTCTGACCCGCTGAATCTTGAGAACTCAGGGAGCTTATATTTGGGCGGTAGTGGAATCAGGTCAAACTCGTTGGGGTACGACTTTGAGTAGCCGATTGTGCGCCTTTTTTCGGCCGAATCGATCTCTCAAGATGGCGATGATTTGGTCCACTGTTTGAGCTGCAGGGCTGGATTCTCATGGCTTGTTCGATGGCATACTTGCCACGCTTTGTTTGTCAGCGTCCATCCCAGACATCGTTGCTCCGGGAACGCCTGCTCCTGAAGATCCTGCGGCAGGAACCCCTGCCGCGGAGACTCCTGCGGTTGCGATCTGGCTGGTGCGCGCCAAGTTGTTGCGATCCGCACGTAGGCACATATGTACCCATGCGGGATCTCCTTGGGTGGCTCGACAGAATTGGCAATCACGGATCGCCTCCGGCCTTGTAGACAATGTATGCCGTGATCTGGCGGCTCTGGAGCGAGTGTGAATGGCGATTCTGCGCCTGGTGTGGAGCGGTCTTTCTCCTTGGTGGGTTCCTAAAGTGGGCCCCCGGAGAGTACGATGTTTCATGATCTCTGGACCACGCGAACCGCGACCCTTCAGCGTTCACCAGGCTCTCAGAGTGGCGGTGTAGAGAATGAGCCACCATGTAGTTGACCTCCTGTCGTAGAGCCCTGGAGCGTTCCTCCGAAGGAACAGACAGATCCACTTCATCGAGAGCACCCTCGGGGGAGAATCCCTTCCACCTGATGCCACGTACGGGTCCTCTCGAAAGAGCCGATGAGGTCGGCTTCGAAGAGCCCTTTGATCTCGTCATACTTCGCTTTGTGCTCAGCAGGAAGCTCGTCGTACGTGACCGGCCTGTTCTCCATCGCAGCGTCGGACATTGATGTAGACGTTGTTGAAGGTCCCACCGGGCGTGCCAGAATGTGTTGCCTGTCAAAACTCACCGGGCAGCGGCGAGCAACACGAAGAGCCGGAGGCTCAGGCGGCTGGTGGGCCCTGGTCCCTCGGTCAAACGCCATAAATCTTCCGCACGCAGCGTCTGTCTTGGTTCGAGGCGTGCCACGACCTATACCTGGTCGAAGGTGATGGATTGCTCGATTGGTTTCTGCGGTAAACAAGTATCGTAAAATTCGAGCCGTGATCGGCTCCCGTGTTTCCTGTAAATCGGTTTTGAGCCGATTATCCCCATGGCTCGCATTGGATCTATGATAACATGGGGTTTTGCTTAATTACTACAAGCTAAATCGATCTCGATAGTTTGGTGTTTTCACCACGCAGCCGGAACGTCCCACGCAGCGTAGTTGAGCCTAATAGATACGAAAAATAGTAGAAAACTGATCCTAGAAGGCCTAAAACCAACATAACGTCAATTCCGGGCGTCCCTCTAAGATCAATAAACCATACCTTACGTGTACAGGATCGTTCAACCCGTTTGTGAGGCCTAATCACGTAGATATTAAACTAAACCTTGATGAACAAGGCACAACTATAAGATCAAATCGACTAAGAAATCAAGCAAGATGCCACCTTCACACCGGGAGAAGGTGCAAAGGCGAGATAGCTAGAGGTAGCATAAATAAGCAATCATAGTAAAAGTATCGATGCTAGCTCTAACAAATCTGTGATAAAGGTGTTACTCGCCATCAACAAGGCTTCAAGACGAGTAACACCGGATAACGATAAGTAAATCGCCTAGATCGCAAGATGCGATCTAGGCAAAGACACTTACTACCGAGAAAAACCCTAGAAACAAGGGGTGGCGATGCGCCGAGATTGTGTTTGTTGTGAACGTGATTGTCCTCTTCTTTCAATAACCCTAGGTACATATTTATAGTCCGGAGACTCTCTACTTTTTGGAATAACTCTACAACTCTATCTTTATCTAAACATAAACGGAACCTAAACAAATACGAATCCTACTAAGATACAAGATACACGGGCAATTCAGCCCAAATCTACGCACTAGGCCGATCCAACAACACGTTGAATAATGTATCCTCCAAGCCCATCTTGATCACGGCCCATCCCCTTCGTAGGCCAAAATATGGCGATAACAACCGCCACGATCGGGAACTCCTGCCTCTCTCTGCCTCGGTCTCGTCGCCACGCCGTAGCCGGTGAAACTCGCGATCAGGAACTCCCGCCTCTCTCTGCCTCGGTCTCGTGACTCATCGCCACGCCGCAGCCCGCAGACCTGCAGTAGTGCCGCACGCGCATGCCCTCACCCATGCGCAGCCCTTGCCCAGTGCCCACGCGGCCATGCCAGCGGCAGTCGGCAACGCCAGCCACTGCGGCTGTGCCTCTCTGCCGCCACTCTGCGGCTGCGCTCGTCCCTAAGCCCCTACGATCATGCGCTGTCCTTCCCTAAGTTGTATGTCTAATCCCTTTTTATTAATTTCTGGTTTAATCCTTCTAATTAATCCCTCGATTCGGTGTTACGATCTTTGATGTAAATTCTATCACATTAATATTTGATAGGTGTTACGATGTGGAAACAATTGTCGGGTGCTGCGAAAAAGAATTGAATGGCTTGGCTACGTGTTGTATTGAGAAGGATATATTGGATAACATTAATCTTGATAGTGTCCTCGATGATTTTGCATCTAGAAATGCACGAAGAAGCTTTTTACGAAGCACTGGAGCTTAATTGTCGATGAACTAATTGGAGGCTGGGTTTTTTGGTATTCACTAGCATGGAATACTTGTTATATTTTCCTACCATTTTTATTTTTTCATCTAAATATCATGATGTTTTAGTGCTTGACAATTATTTATAGACATCTAGACTATAAACGTGTGGTTATATGCTTTTAAATATTTTGCAAGTGAAATGGGCACATATATTATCTATATATCTAGTTATACGTATATGTGTTTTTATGGGCCCTTTTATCGACTTCGCCCAAGGGCCCCGAAAAATATAGAGCCGACCCTAGTAAAGGAGAACACCATTCAGATTTAGCACAGATTTAGCAGTATATGCCCATATGTATCTTGAATGTTAGTTTCAAAGTGTTTACAAAAGTTGGTACTAATCGTAACAGATGTTACACATAAAGTTATCAGACCAACAGAAACAACATTTATGCCTAGGCATCACATTTTATAAGGTGTGTTAACCCTGCATGAAACATCTAAGAACTTCATAGGAAGAAAATAGATTGTGTTCTCCTAAAAATCAATTTTACAAAAGCTTATGACAAAGTACAATGGTTCTTCCTACAACAACTGTTGAGGATGAAGGTGTTTGATCAAAAATGAATACATCAATTCATTAGTAGAGCTAGTGTTGTTATTAAGGTAAATGCTAAGGGCATTATGATCTGAGACAAGGTGATCCGCTTTTCATATATGCTGATTATGCTCTTTAATACTGCAGTGGACATGTTAGCAATTATGATCATAGAGCGAAGGCACATGGACAAGTTATTGGTCTCATCGATCTCCCACATCGGGATTTTACCCCGTGATCTCTCTTTGTGATTTAATTAAGCTAGTGGATCGGGCTAGTGGAGACAAAGCAATTGTATCGTGTATGTGCGTGAGTTCGAGTGCCTCACTGTGTTTATTGTGTTCTCCACACTTCCACTCAGATATGTAAAGATCAGGCACTCTTCACAAGAGGTCAACCCTTGTCAACACATACAGTATTAGAGCATCTCCAATAGCTCAGTTATAATAGTTAAGGGTAAGCAATATAGGTAAAAAGGCAAAAAAATAAAAAATAGCTCCAAGAGCGTATCCATAAATGGTTCCCACACAAAAAAATATGGGTGATAACCATTTTTTGCCGCATTCTACCTATATATGGGTGATTTGGGTCACACCCATCTTACCATATTTTTTGCCACGTGCAATTTTTGGAGCCGGGAGAGGCAACCCACCGCGACCAAGTGCACATGCCCGCGCAAGCAATCACCGCTGCCAGTGCTCCGCCCGTCGCCCGTGCCATGGACCACCCCGCCAAGCTTCTCCCTAACCCCACCACCCTGTCCCCCACTCTTGCCCCCTTCACCGCCGTCATGGCAGCCGTAATCGTGCCACCAGGCAGCTCACATGCGTGCGCCATGGGGTTCAAATCCCCGGCTGCCGGCGGCCTCTCTGCCACCACGCTCTTCCTCCGTTGCTGGCGTGCCCCCGTGCACCCAAGCCCGCCCGTTACCGGCGCAACCCCGCCCACCCGAGCCCTCCCGCTACCTATAGGTCGGTAGCCTGAGCCCGTGACCGCGCCGCGCCTGGAGGCCACCCGCCCGCGCTTGGAGGCCGCCACCGTGCAACTCATCGAAGCAAGAACACGGACTACATTGCTTTTTTATTTTCAGCCTAAGGTTCTTGGTGTAAAAGAAGACCGAATTGTAATATATTTGTTTTCAGTATCCGATTGTGTTTTAGATAGTCAAAATATGACTAAGCTCTTGGAACAAATAAAATTTAGCTTACCCATTCTCAAAAAAAAATTTAGCTTACCCAAATCTTCTCTCTACTCTACCCATAACACAATTCAGCTCACCCCAAAATAGGTAAACTATAGGAGTTGCTCTTTTTGCTAAGAGTGCGACCCTAAAGATCTCGCCATTATCCGACACGTCAAATTTTTGTAAACCGGATGGATTAATTTATTTATGGCAAGATAAAAAATTTCCTCGCACTCGACTCGGCTTTGGCTTTGTTTCGTTCGGACGGACTGCGAAGCGGTTCCTTTGACTCGATCAATCCCAGCCAGTTCAGGGACGGGGCCGGAGAGGGGAGCCGACGCGGAGGCGGCGGAGAGGGGTCGCCGGAGCCGGTATGGACGTGCCGTGGCTGCTGGTGGTGCACGGGTCGGTGACGGCGCTGGTGGTGGTGTCGTTCCTCTGCGGGCAGTGGCCCATCTTCGAGGGCACCTTCGTCCAGAGCATCAACCACTTCCTTACCTCTGGCGCCTACCGCCACTTCCTGTGCGCGCTCCACGCCTCCTCCCTTCCCTTCTCACCTCCTCTTCCACTTATCTTGCTCTTACTTAGTGAGGAATCGCTCGCGCAGGCGGCTCGTGCAAGGGGTGTGCGGTACGGGGGCCAGGGATCTCGTGCTCGGCGTCGAGCAGTACTGCTGCGACCGCCCTAACCCGATCCTGCAGGTACGCATGCTGCTCAGTATCTATGGGTTTCTGTAACTGTAGCTCATATCATGAAGAGTTAGGGTGTTTGATTTTAATTTTGATGCTATGTGATGCAAATTGTTCATCGGAATTGTCCAATGGCTCCCTGATGCTGAGTTGAATCAGCAAAGTTCGAGAGTTTACTGAATCAGAATGTAGTTGATGATGATTGAATGAATGCATGAGTGACTCGGTGGTTGGTTGTCCACAGACGGTTTGGCTGCTGAATTGTGTAAATGTACTTCATTATCTGCACAATTGGACGTGTGTCAATTCTGTGAAATTTTAAGGGGCTGTGTGCTAGCTACTTCTACATGTATGGTGTATTATTTTCATCTGGGGGTTGGTTTCGGGTAAAGTTAAAGTAACTGAAGAATGTTATGGGGCCATACTTGTTTGGTTTTATCGTCCATTGTATGCAAGCTACGAATGGATTGGCGTATGGTTGGCAGGAAGCCTTGTGAGTCATTGTTGGTCCATTTCAGTGAACGGGCGGATTCTTGGTGGTGCTTTGATCTTGTAATTGGATGAGCTTGTAAATTGGGGAGAACTGGGGAAGAGAAAATGGACAAATCTCCTAGTTTACTAGTTGAGCTGACTTTAGATCTTCCCATGGACTCAATGGTGCATATTAGAGCTACTACTATGAAATTATGGTACACACATATAATGCACGTATCCTAGTAGTGCATTTTGCATTCATATCCCTGTTTTTAATAATGGAGTGCTTAACTAAATTGCTATTTGCCTATTTGTACCCATCAGGGCATATGCCTGTATAAATTAATCACCAGTTGGCATGGCAAATGAATAAATAACAGGTCAATATGGAGCTTACTATTGTTTGGATGTTCCAATCACAGCAATAAGCCCTGCGCCTCTCCCACTAATTCACTGTTTCAAAATGTCAGATCTGCCTTTTTTTTTGTTTATTTTTGTTTTTGGAACAGGGCCCTGCTATTCCAGAATGCTCTGTCTGTCTGTCATGCTCTTTATCTCCACACCTGATTTACACTCCTTTTGTTGTTTACTCCGGTTGCTCTGTTTACTTGCTTTGGAGTATGATAGCAGCATAACCATTAGGTGTATCAGAATTTTTCTTATTTGTTAGATACCAATTCTTATCTGTGATTTTCCTATTTTCTCAACTGCAGGTTTTTTATGTTGCCATAATTGGGGGAACGTATTTTATAATAGTGCAGACATCTTTCAAGTACATTCCTGGGTATTATGTGAGTGTATGGCACAGGTATCTTGTTAACTTTAACCAATTTGCGAGACATTCCTTTATTCATTTTGGGCAGTAAGAGATCTTGCTCTTGCAGGTACCTGAGTATTGTGGTTGTTTCTATTGGCGCTATACTCTTTGTCCTCACTAGCTTTTCTGATCCTGGGACTGTTACTTCTGAGAACGTCTCTCAATATGTATCTGCATATCCTTTTGACAACATTATTTTCATAGAGAAAGAATGTTCAACATGCAAAATTATCAGGCAAGTTTTTTTCTCTAGTGATTACTGATTGGTCATACCATGGCTAAATAATTAGAGGTATTCTGGTGCTTTAACTTTTTCAAAAGACTGAAGGGAATAGTTTTATCATAGTACTTCAGAAGTCTAACTGATCACAGATAAACAACACCTGATTATTTTTAGGAGTTTCCTGGAGAGGCAATTAACTTGGTATCACTAGGTAGAAATCAAGTTTACCATATAAATTGGCAGCCATACTTGCATGGAACTTTGAAATTGTACTCCCTCCGTCTCGAATTAGAAGTCGGAGATTTGTCTAGATTCACATGTATCTATATACTAAAACGCGTCTAGATACTTACGAATCTAGCAAAATCTGCAACATCTAAGTCGAGACGGAGGTAGTATTATTTTTTCTCAGTTGTGCGCTTCATAAAGTGGTAGCACGTTGTGGTGGGGTCATGGTTTCGTGCGGGCGAATTGTACCCTACAATTTAAGTTGACACAAAGCTATTTTGTACTTGCCATTAGTAGAACTTTTAGATATATTTTATCGTATGTTGGTTTCTCTGCAAGTACACCCGAGAATTTCTATGAGGAATCCAGCATAACTGCAACATATAAAATTAGTACTTTGAAGTTCTGATGATCATGTGGTAGTACTAATAATGTGTTGTAAGTATGTACTGTTCTCTATCGAATGTTCTTTATATCAGTTAGCTTTTATCTCATATCCTAAGAATGGTTCAATGATATGCAGACCAGCCAGAGCAAAGCACTGTAGAATATGCGATAGATGTGTGGCTCGATTTGATCACCATTGTGGATGGATGGTACTTGTATTTGCTACTTGATGCCTGATGGTATTGGTTTGACCTTGTTTGCGTCCTGACTCCTGAATTTTCTGTGTTGATACAGAATAATTGCATTGGGGAGAAGAATACTCGCTATTTTGTGGCCTTTTTAGTTTGGTGAGTTTCTTATTTTTCTACATGTTCCATGTTTCAATTTCTTTTAGCTACATAGGTAGTCCCTATGGTCGATGACTCCATTCAGTTCTCATAGAAAAACCTCTCTGTGTTATTCGAATTTTATTTGTCTTTCTTAGCTTCATCCACAATCCTCATTACAGAACAGACTCCTAACTTCTCATTCTCTCCATCAATATTGTCTCAGTTATAAGAACCATGGAGACATTGATAAACTAGACATGCCACTTGGGCCACTTGGCATTTCAAAATATATGTATAGCTGAGGAATTATTGGGAGCTAAAACATTATGAGAAAACATTATACTCGAGGATGTGGCTTTCCCTGAAACTATTCAGTAATAATTTCATAGACAATTTACCATGTACTGTCCAAGCGCAGTTGTTTAAAGGATAATGCTTGGGCAGTGGTGCCAGTTATTTCTAGCTGACTGCAATTTTGGGGCCCTGTTTAGAAAGATTGATCTGCTACTTGATTTTGAACCCTAGTCTAATGCTAGCATATTTTCATATTACATCAATGTGTTCGGGATCACAAGTAGAAATTCCATGAATGTGAGGCTAGCTGCTGAGTAGCTTGCAGATCCTTGACCTTTTCTTGCGACTTCACATTATTTATTGTTCTCTCCCTTGTTCATCACAGGCACTTTCTTTTATGTATGTACGGAGCACTTATCCTTGGCTTTATTATTGCCGGTGAATTAAAAGTCAAGAAAGTTATCTACATACTGACAGGTTATTGTTCTGTCCATTTTAAGAGCTCACACTCTTGTCCAACAGGAATATCTTCGCATGCTACGCTTAACCCTAACCGTATGTGTAGGAATGTTTAATCTTTTTGTTCCATTGTTGCGTGAGATGATAAACTTTGTCTAATAGAACTGCAGTTGAAATTTATTATTATCTTGCTGAATTTCTGTGTTTAAATATTTGAATATGAATGACTCGAATGCACTATGAGGAGGTACCTACATAAATTATAGAGCATATTATATATTTCATTTAATCACTCTATGCCTCTCTTCATGAATTGACATTTTCAGTTTTCTAATGAATTGTCCTGAATTTGACAGTTTATTACGGCGTTGATAATTCATTCTCTGGCCTATTTCCCCATGTCGCACAGGTATGTTAGAGGAAGGAATTGAAGCTTCCAAGTTCATCAGCATTCAGCACCCTATTCACTATCTAACTTAATTCGCACTTTTGCAGTGGTTGCTTGCTGTGCATAACACACAGATACTTTTGGCTGTATTTTTGGGTATAATATCATTGCTTCTTGGAGGGTTCTGTGCTTACCATATACATCTTTGCTTATCAAATACAACAACAAATGAGGTAAGACTTCACACACGCTTCATTTGAAATTTTGCCCAATATTTGTTACCCATCAAATATGTTTTTTTCCTTTACTGAGGATATATTTTTCATTTAATAAATTAATCCCATAACCATGCGTCAAAAGTCTCATCTGTGGCCACATGTAATGATCAAAGAACCATCTCCTGTTAGCATCTGCATAAGGATTATTTATATATAAGAGAATTTTATACAGGGCTATTCAAATGACTAATTCATGTTTGATATTACTATGCATCTCTCCAACAGAGACTTAAGTGTGTTGAGTAACGGGACCAGTAATACTAATGAGGAGATTATTGAAGCATGTTAGAACACAAAAATACTTGTGGATCTCCTTTCTTTTTCCAAATCTTATCATCTGTGAAATCCTGCAGACATTCAAATGGCAAGACTACGTCTTCTGGAAGAAGAAGGAGAACGCGGCGAAAGCCAGCGCAGCCGCACTGAAGTCGAGCGTCGGCGCAGCTAGAAGCGAAGCGCAGAAACCGGCGCCAAGCAAATGGAAGACGTTCTTCTCAAGGTCCCAAATGCCGGCCGAGGAGCCAGTCGTAACGAACAACATATATGACGTGGGAAGGATCAGGAACCTGTGTGAGGTGATTGTCCCTTTATCAGAGCGGAGGTCGTTCTCCCGCAGGAAGTCGGACTGAAGTGACACGTGGTTGCAACTGTTTATGACTTCCACTGTTGTATATCCATGCTGTTGTAGAATTTTGGAAGCGTTTCCCCCCTCATACTTGTACTAGAGAAGGACATGGTGTTACGCGATCATCAGGGCTAAGGAAATTAACTGTAGATCAGAATCTCTTAAGTCAGGCTTTTGTTTGTACCCTTCCTGAAACAACAGCTTTTAGTTTTGAATTCCTTATCTGGGCACTGATCTTGTTGGTATCGCTATGCCTGCCCATTGCCTGGGTTGTTTTCCTTTCAAAATTTGTCTGTCGAGGAAACTCAGAATTTATTGCACTAGTACTACATTTCTTTCTCTGTTCCTCACGTATACGCTCTGGAGAGGTCCAGATGAATGCAGGCTTGGTAAGTGTGCTACTTGATAAAGCCTTGGCTGACACCAATTATTACAGCTGGTAGTTAAGAACTAGTTAGTCCTAATTTGATTTTTTGCTTAGTCTCATTTCCCCTTCCTCCTCTATAGAACTCCTGGCTAGCTGCAGAAGGATCTCATATCACAACCCTCTATACTGCTTCCAAAACAAAACAACAGCTCCTGATTCCTTGTGTGCAAGTCCCAACTAGTAAAAGGCCTTCACTCACTTGTCAAGGAAACGCTGATACTCCGTGCCCATGAGCGTCCCCCTCACCTCCTCCCAGTTGCCCACCAGCTCCGGCAGCGGGCTGGTGTGGATCTTCACGTGCCGGCTGGACAGCCGCCTCGCCGGCACGCCCAGGAACTCCTGCACCCGAGACAGCGCCTGCGACCAAAACACGCACCGCACTCGATTAGCTCCAGTTGAGCATTTCGTTTGATCAGGTCTGTGTGGGAGCTTCTTCTGTTAGTATTATTACATTGTCGTCGCGGATGAGGTCCTCGTAGTAGAGGATCATGTGGCGCGTGGCGCGGAACTGGCGCAGGCAGGCCTCCATGGACTGCTCCGCGTCTCTGATGCTTGGGATCAGAGACGACACGTCCAGCTCCGGTCTGAACCTCGCTAATATCTCAGCCTGTGCAAAGAACCAAGAACATGTGGAAATTATAGTACTAACAAATGAGGAGGCAAGTTGCATCAGAAACTTTATCTGAGAAGAAGGCATGTACCTCCTCTTGGAAGTGTACATGTGCTTTGTGAGTGCCATTCAACTGCTTTGTTCTTCCATCATACTCGTTCGCCAACACCGAAACAAGCCTCCTTAACGTGTTTCTCCTGAAGAGGAATATCACCACGACACCCTTTTTGTTTAAATACTGAACAATGTCGTCAGGATAATCCATAAGACCCTGCAAAAACATGCAATCTGCCAAATTAATAAGCCTATCTTCATATATTTGCGCCTGAACTTTGTTAGATCAAGTCACCGAATTCCATTATTTGTCAGCCTGGATTACAGGAGCATAAATATATGTGTGGGGTGAGTATAGAATGGCTTGAGTATGGCTCTGAATTGCATAAATTTAGCTCCTTAGCAATAGTAAAATTCGTAGCTCTGATTGCCTATGGTTCCTTCCTTCCTGGCTTTATATCTGCTTATCATTTCCTTGTTGCAAAAAAATGTATTTAAGATGTATACATTTTCTTCTGACAACACCCGAGGACACATTTTTTTTGACTTGGGTTAGCTAAATGGGTCCATTCATGTAAACAAAACCCTTGTGAATAGTAACTAGTCCTGCCTAATTTAGTTAGAGCCTTAAAATACCCAGTAGGATAAAGATACATTGAGATGCCATGGGAGGGAATCATCTCAGAGTTTTATTTTTATTTTTTGGCGGGGATAGAACCATCTCAGACTTAAATAGCAAGGTTACCTTGCTTTATCAAGCCTGGAGAAACAAAAGCAACTTGAACTTTAGAAGCAGCTAACAAATCGAAGCGCTAACTTTAGGAAAAAAGGCCAAGGCGTTGCTGCTGGTGATATCTGAGGTGTTTTCCAGATCAAGCTGATGGGAACGGCTATTGTTGAGCATTGCAAATGGTTGAAGTGCTTTTGGCTTCATTTGGGTTTCTTTTGCACTTGCTGTAGTTGTGGTACAACTTTCTCAGTAACTGGTTGGCTCAGGTGCTGGTGGGTGGTGGCTCTGGTCTGCTAGTTGTTTCAGTTGTAACTTGTAAGGAGCTTTATTTATGTGTTGCGTAGTGCTTGGTCTGGTGGTGGGCTCTGGCCAGATGTCGTGTCGAGACTTATGTAAACTGTATAATCAGCTTTTATGAACACGAAATTTGGGGCGAGAGCTCCTATATTTCCCAATCTATGGGAATGCAATGATAGCGTACCTGATTTAGCATCCACTTCAATCCAAACGCAGCTGTGCATTCATTTTTTGCTGCACTCGTGCGCCAATCCAAATCATATAGCCTGTCAAGCGTCCTCAAGATCGAGGTGATATCTTCTCTTCGATCTCTCACCGAGAAAATCTCGCCATTTGAGCTGACATTGGGGTGGCTGTTCAGCAAAGTTTCAAACCACCCGCTGCCTGATCTTTGCATGGATACGACGATAAAGAAACGAACCGGCGTACATGCGCATTCTCCCCTGCGCATAAGAGCAACATGAATGTATCAGAAAAGAAAACAGAACACATAATTGCAGAGTCCAGGGGTACAAAATTATCTTCTAAAAAACATGGTGAAGTACAGAAGAGAGGCTATCTGTTTGGACATAGAGGAAATTTACCTGTCGTAACTCATAGGTCTTGGAAAATGCACATACCGCATCTGCTCATATGGAATTGCTGAAGGTCTTGTGCATGTAACTTTTGTTCTTTCTTCCGCGTCGTTCATTTCTTCTTCTTCATTCTCTAAGGCCATCTGAGTGAAGGAGAAATAGCATACATAGAAACCAAATAGTGCAATGAAGAAGACAAGCATTGATCGCAGAGGAAACAGGGTCCCCTTTGAGCTTTTCGATGAGTACATGATCTGCAAATACGGTCTGAAGTTCAGTGAGCAGATGGTGTAAAATTGAACATGTGGAGCAAATAAGTGAGGTTTGATCCCCACTATACTAGTACCATTTTCTCTTGCAACATCATAGGAGTTATGCTGCGTCAACTAGAGTGTTAATTGGCTTCCACACCTGTGGCATAAAGAAGCCAACATCTTCGTCCTCATTGAAAACACGGATAACCCCTATGCATTCCAGTTCATTTAACATAATTAGCAAGTTAGATTTTCAGCCATACATACATACATTACAGTTAAAAGTGGTACTGTTTCTAGCAAAATGCAATAGCTTAAAGAAACTAGTGCATGATCTTTCTTTGGGCATTTCGAGATCTTTCTTTGAACATGTTGATTTATTTATAAAGCGGGGCGAAAGCCTATTTCGAGATCTTTCTTTGGGCACATCTTCAGAAAACATGTTTCTGTTCAAACCAGTTAGGAAGAAATCTATATGAATCAGGACTGAAAAGGCAAGTACACCAAGACAACCATGAGATCTGTTCCTTGCAAAGTACCTCTCTATGATGATAAACAATAATCAGATCATGCCTGATTGCGTTATGAACAATCTAAGGAGGAACATCATGTGCAAATACAAGAAGCTCAGCAGGACAACAATAACAGAAGCAACAACAGCAGCAGCAGCAGCAGCAACAACAACAGCAGCAGACAGGTAGGCGCAACTGATGGCCGTAGCGGCTGAATCTTGGTGCCATGAACCGGACAGAAATCTCGAGCAACCGCGAGAGGAACAAGAAGAACCTCATGGACGAAGCGTGGGTTTCACTTGTTTTACCTGATGATCGATGACTCCGCTGTGGCTCGGATCCCTCGAAGATATAGTCTTCTCGGTTCGCACTCTAAACTGGAGGAGATGGGGGCTTGGAAGACGGAGGGAGTGAAAGACTGTGAGCGAGCGAGCGAGCTTAGTAGGATGGTGGCGTCGAAGAGATTGTTTGTTCGTTTGGAGCTAGGTACCACTAGACTAGAAAAAATACAAAGGCAGAGGAAAGCGAGAGGGCGGAGAAGCAGTGTTAGTGGAGCAGCAGAGATGACATGGGGATGGATTGTGGTTTTGCTTCCTGCATGAAACTACTACTAGTAGCTCTCATGGACCACGAGAAGGTAACCACTTTCCAGCTTGGAAGCAACCAAATGGAAACGGAGTACGTGCAGTTAGGTCTGTCAAATTTATTAGCGTGCAAACACACACACACACACACACAGAGAGAGAGAGAGAGAGAGAGAGAGAGGGAGAGAGAGAGAGAGAGAGAGAGAGAGAGAGAGAGAGAGAGAGAGAGAGAGAGGCCATGGGCGGTGCTATGTACTGTATGACGGGTTTTAGGAAATCGCCAACGGCACTATGCGTGGTACCGGCCGGAACGCATGGCTCCTAAATTGTGTGAAACAACAACCGCGCAAACACCCATAAAGTATGAGCGAGACATATGATACCGATGAACATTGGAACAATTTATGAAATGGCCGTTACCCAAAATATAGTTTGAGCTTACATTAGGTGTTGCATTAATTTATAGTAAGTAGTCTTTCTCACCAGAATCTTGTAGGACCAACTCAATGGTGACGGATACATTTACCCGTCGACATGGTCTGGAGTTTGAAGATGAAGGGCTTCTCAAAAAATTTGATATAATTTTCGTTTTGTTGAGCTGCTTTGTAGTGTTTGATGTTTCTTTTATGCCAAAGTTCTATTCGCAAAACAAAAACTAAGTTGTATTTTTTTCCTAGAAAAACCACATGAGTATATACTCATAACTTTAGGATTTAGAGCATCTCCACCAGCACTTCCCAAATCGTAGCCGGAAGTATGGCCGGCACTGTGGGAGCGCCAACAGACGGTACTTGTCTATAGGGAGGGGCTACCCACACTGGCGCGTCTAATACCGTCGGCCCAATACTAATTCGACTCAAAGAAAATGTAAATTTATCACAAAGATCACAAAGAATAGAAATTCTAAGGATTCACCAATAGAAATTCAAAGGTTCACATGGAATTAAACAAATGGCGGCCACATACATATGCCCACCAAATAGCCATCAAAGTTTGGCTGCCAAAATAACATAGGTCGTCCCGCGATCATCAATCAAACAAAGAGCGGCGCCTCCTCCATCACCTCTAGGTTCTCAACACTGGTCGAGGGCGCCGGCTCGGTCATTGGCGCAGGTGTCACCATTGCTGCCAGCGTTGGTGGAGGTGTCGTTGTCACTGTGGCAAACACATCGCTGACGTCGCATGCCATACAAATGTTTCCAGGTTTTGGATTCTTCTAAGGATGGTGCTTTTTGTGTGAATTTCAAACTACCTGCTGATCGGTTATCTCTGCTATGCTTGTTGAGTAATATTTTGACGAACCTGGTGAGTTCTATGTTCATGCAATTCTGGAATTGAAACTGCCTTCTGTTCCCCATTAGAATCATTTGATGTGTTCTTATGGTTTACTATCCGCGCAAGAGGGCGATTGGAAAACAATGTTAGGTCTCGTAGCTATTGTACCCAGACACATACCCCACCTATTGTGGTTTTGGTTTGTTTCAAATACCATGAGGTTTATCTTCTCTACTCGACCTGGTCAAGACATCCTTACTGAAGGAGACACCAAAAGCATCAAGAAGCCTAGAGTTATGGCTGGTGATGCAGAGTTGCACTCTAGTCAATGTAGAAACAAAAGGCCGAGAAAAGGTTGCCTTTGGTTCCTGATTCTGTTAGGTGCCATTGTGAAGCTATTTAGGGCTTGTTTTCCGTTTTCTAAATGCATGTCCAAGAGGTTTGAGTACTCTCAACTGTTGTATCATAATATTTTCAAGCAATGAATATGCTATAAATAAATATTTAATGGCATGTTATTAATATCCATAGTTATCTATGTTGCTTTATAAGCAAATACTAGCATATAGTTAAATTAACATTATTGATGAACTAGCTGAACTAATTGTTGTAGCAAAGTTATACTTGTTAGTGTTGTTTTAAAGGTTCGATTCTACGATGGACCAACAGATCGGTAATAACATGCTTGCTGTCGTGACAAAACACCAATTGGTATATTGTAATTATTATGTATATCTTTGCTAGATAAACATGCCAACATCTCACGGTGCAATATATGTCAACCTAATTCCATATGGTGTGGCAAAGCACACTATATGTCACCTAATTCCATATGGTGCTCCTTCAAACAACTTAGATTTCATTGGTGCAAAACATGCCTAATACGACGGTAAAACAAATAGAAAAGCTATACAAGTTACAAAGAACAATGTCACATCTAAACACAGATGTGCTCGCGTGAAGGTGACCTTCGCCCCCGGGTCGCTCGCGTGAGGCGACTCTGGGGCGTCCACCTCCAAACCCTAGAAGTCCGTCGTCGGGCCCTCTTTCGGGTGGTGGTGGCCATGCCTTGGTCGCCGAAGGTGACAGGCGGTTTGCGCGACATCCGTCGATCTCCTTCATGCGGGGGGGGGGGGGGGGGGGGGGGGCACCTTGGGGTTGCCTCGGTAGTTTCGGCGGCGGCGCAAGTTGGTAACTTGGATGGGAGGCGTGAAGGAGCATATGGGGATCTGGTGCGGTCCTGGAAGTGGCGGTTGCCCTGGGGCGTGATACGTCCAAAACGTATCTACTTTTCCGAACACTTTTGCTATTGTTTCTCCTCTAAACTTGTGTGATTTGGATACAACTAACACGGGCTGATGCTGTTTTCAGCAGAATTACCTTGGTTTCTAATTTTTGTGCAGAAAATCAACTATCAGGAAAAATCCCGGAAAATATGTCAAAAATCCTATTTCACCATAAGATTCACGGAGCCATACGAGATGGAGTGGAGGCCTGAGGGGCCCACACCCCCTGCCGCGCGGGTGGGCCCAGGCTACGCCTGGAGGGGGTGTGGCTGCCCCAGGCACCCCCTCGGCCTCCCTCTTCGCCTATAAGTTGCCTTCTGACCTATTAAAAGGAGCTCTATTAAAAGGAGCACCTCAATTGCCAGTGGTTCCCTTGAGGCCCCACTGCAACGGGCTGGTAGGACAAAAGATGTTGTGCAAGTTTTCATTACGAGCACGTATGACTATATATGGAGCACATGCCTAGGATTGTTTAGTACTTGGATGCTTTATCTTATTTATCTGCAATTTCCCTAGATCTTGAAATTACATGTTTAGATTTGTCCATGCAACTTACTATTGCTCCTGTTTTGCTGTTGCTGTTGTTTTGCTATTACTACTACAAAACTGTTGCTACTGATAAACTTCTGTGAGCAAGAACTATTTTCAGGTGCAGCTGAATTGACAACTTAGTTGTTAAGGCTTGCAAGTATTCTTTGGCTCCCCTTGTGTCAAATCAATAAATTGGATAATACTACCCTCGAAGACTATTGCGATCCCCTATACTTGTGGGTCATCAAGACTATTTTCTGGCGCCGTTGCCCGGGAGCATAGCTTTATTTGTAAGTTCACTTGGATCTATTATTGTTCACTGATACTCCTTTCATCATGGGTAAGTCTCGTGATGGAAAGTTTTCTATTTTACCATCCACTACAAGAAGAGGTATAGTCCTAAACACCTCTGCCGCGCTTGATTCACCGTCTGTTATAAGTAAGCTTGTTACACCACAACCACATACACATGCTACACACACTGCTACTACTGCTGAATCTGAAACTTCTTCTGATACTCATGATGTTACTTCTATTGTGCTTGATGCGAGTGGTTCATTAGGTCCTTTCCTAGATGCTACTATTGCTAAAACTATTTTGGGAAACACTAGAACTCCTAGTGAAGACACTATTACACCTGTTAGCTCACCTGGGTCTAGAGAGAGATATGATATTAGTGATGGTTACATTGAAATGACTAATGATTTTATTGAAGAGTACCAAAACACACATGGTACTAGTGCTATTAGGAGTCTCCTTGAGAGACATACCATTATTCCTAAACCGTCTTGTAATCCTAAGTTTGCCACCTCCCCCATAGATATTAAAGATAAAGATAAAGATTTTCCTCTTGATTTATCCTATTTAGACATTGTTGAGAAAGAACCTTTTTGTGGGATTGAGAGTGAGAGTGTTGTGGCACATATGAATGAGCTTTCCACTATGAGTGCTTTATTCTCTGATGATTTTAAGATGCGCAAGTACTTTGTTACTAAGATCTTCCCTTTTTCACTAAAAGGAGAAGCCAAGGCTTGGTTTAATATATTACCTTCTGGATCCATTGATAGCCCTGTTTTCTTGATTGCTTCTTTCTTTCAGAAATATTTTCCTCCCAGTGCTATACATGTTGCTTTGCAATTTTTTTTTGATTTTAAACAGGGAGAAGAAGAGAAATTGCCTAAGTCATAGACAAGGTTCTGTGCCTTGATTCATGCACATCCTGGATGTCCATTACCTAAAAATGAGCTCCTTGATATTTATTATAATGTACTAACTGATGATTCTAGGACATACCTAGATAGTTTTGCTGATTGTGTTTTCAGGAAAAGAACTCCTACAGATGCTGAAGAATTAATGACTAAAATAAGCAAGAATTATGATGATTGGACTTCAATTGAGCTAAATACACCTAAGCCTATTACTCCTGAACCAGTTGTGCCTGAACGAGCTCCAACACCAACACCAAAGAAGAGGGGAATTATTGCATTAAATGATGAAGTGATGAAATAAGCTAAGAAATGTCTTAACGAGAAAGGTATTAGAGCCGAAGATGTGAAGAATCTACCTCCTATAGAAGAATTATGTAAGCCGGTTCCCCACTCATCCACTATTGAGGTACACTCTCTCCACTTTGATGAAGGTGATGTTACCTATGGTAAGCCTTCTGATCAATGCTTAGATGAACTTGACACATTTATTGTTAAACAAGGTAATTTTAATAAACAAGTTCAAAATCATTTATTGGAAAGCTCTAGAGCTATAAATGAGTTGAAAGATATTGTGGAAAGAACTTCTAATGATATTAAAATGCTTTGTAAACACTTTCAAATGGTTCAAACTTAAATTGATCAACTGGCTAAGGGACAAAAAGATATGCTAGTTAATGCCTCAGGAGATAAACATGCTTATGGAATTAGAACTAGGAGTGGTATAGATACTCAAGATCCTTTATATCCTGAAGGACACCCTAAAAGAATTGAGAAGGATTCTCAACAAGGTGAAAGTAGTGGTAGTCCTTATAAGAGAAAGAAAAGGAAACATAAAATAGTTGAGGAACCCTCTGAACCTGCTATAGATCTTAATAGTATATCTGTCTCTGATGCTGAAACTGAAAGTGGTGATAAAAATGATGCTCCTGATAAGGAGGAAGTTGAGGAAGAACCTGAGAAGCACACTAAGAACACTAGGTACATTAAGGAATATTTTATTGCTAATAAACATGGTAGTGAGAGAGAACCTTGAGTGTAGAAACCTATGTCTTTTCCCAATAAAAAACACAAGTCAAAGGAGGAAGAACACTATAACAAGTTTTGTGCGTGGATGAAACCTTTATTTTTGCAAATTCCTTTGACTGATGCTATTAAGTTGCCTCCTTATTCAAAGTATATGAAGGATATTGTCTCTAATAAAAGGAAAATTCCTAATGAGGAAATTTCTACTTTGCTTGCTAATTATTCCTTCAATGGTAAGGTTACAAAGAAACTTGGTGATCCGGGCATACCAACTATTCCTTGCTCTATTAATAATAATTATGTTAGACCTGCTTTATGTGATTTGGGAGCTGGTGTTAGTGTTATGCCTTTTTCTCTCTACAAGAGACTCCAGCTAGAAAAGTTGATACCAACTGACATATCTTTGCAAATGACTGATAAGTCAACTTGAAAGGATCGTATGGGCACCTAGAGGGGGGGGTGAATAGGTGCTATTTCAAATTTTACTCTTTTTCAAATTAAGGTTTGACAAGAAAGGTAAATTCTCTAGAATATGCAACTATGGTTAATTTACCTAAATGTCACTCAAGCACAAACTAACACAACACTAAGCAAGAACAAGTAAGTAAAGTGTGGTAAAGGATAGAAGTAACCAAGGGAGTGGACGCGGAGACACAAGGATTTGTTTCCCGTAGTTCCTTCCTTTTGAGGGGAAGTACGTCTACGTTTGGAGAGGGGGTGGTTTCAAACCACCAACGCCACGAGAGGCCTCCCTTGTTCTCCGATGAACCTCACCCCAATGGGCTCGATTCACCTTCCACTATATCAGCAACCTTCGAGGTGGAAGCTGGCACCTTTACAACAAGTTCGGGGCACACATCCACAACTGAATTGGAGGCTCCCAAATACAAGCAAGCTGTCAAGACAAATCAAAGACAAGCTTGTAAGAACCAAATCAAAGTTAGGGTTTCCAAAGAAACACTAGAGCTTGGGGGCCCTCAAGTGAATGAGAGGGAAATGAAGATCTCTCTTGGTGAAGATGTAAATCAAGGCCTCCTCCTTCGATTCTCCAAAGATCAATGACTTTGGATGGTTGGATGAAGAGATCTTGTAGATTTGGTGGCTCTAATGGGGTTGGTGTTCTTGAGCAGCTCGAGCAGCTGGAGGAAGAAGATAAGGTTCCCTTTTTATAGGCAGCCCCCTCCACGAATCGTTTTCTGACCGTTGTAGAAAAGTCAGACCGGAGACTCCGGTCTGTCTCCGAACCAGCCTCCGGACTGCCCTTCTGACTGACCCGGTCCAGTTCTTCACCAGCAACACCGGAGACTTCGGCCTTCCAACACCGGAGACTCCGGACTGACCAAAGTCCGGAGACTCCGGAGTAACCTCCGGTGCAGCCTCCGGACCCCTAGTCAGAATGTCCCAGCCAGGTCCTAGGAAGCACCACCGGAGCCAGAACCGGAAACTCCGAACCACACCGGAGACTCCGGTCTTGGCAGACCGGAGACTCCGGTCTGGAGTTTCCAGATCAGTGAAAAATGAGTGTGGTCTTTTCCCAAGAGTGTGTGTGCAGTTTATCAATGATAATACCAACCTGTGGACAATAACAAACAGTAAAATGATCTACTTGTTTTTAACGAACACCAAAAGTGATTATGACAATAAATGCCCTTTCAATCTCCCCCTTTTTGGTGTTCGATGACAACAAGTGATTTGCATGGAATAACATATAAATGTGGCTCCCCTGACTATGTGCAACAAGATAATGAAGTAAATCATGTAAGGAAAATAATATCAATGATAGCACACATAGATCTCACATGAGTTACAATAGGTGTTGCACACAAGCACATAGTCATAGACACACATAAGAACAGTAGATAACACACATAAAGTTCAAGTTTGAATATCCAAATAAAAGGCAAATAAAGGCAGATAGTCGCAAATCCCAAGTCCCATGCAAAGCGATGAGAATGTCTTCCCTCCCTTTGGCATCGAAACACCAAAAAAGGGAAAAGACCTATACTAGCGCCCCAATAGCTCAGTAGTCATCGTCATCCTCGTCATCCTCGGCATCCTCATCCTCATCCTGGTCATCCTCGTCCTGGTCACCCTCATCCTGGTCATAGTCATCATCATCATCCTCGGGGACAGCAGGCCCTTTGCCGTGAGGCGAGAAGAGGAAGTACCCTGGTATCCAAACCCAGAGGTGACATCAACAAACGTCTTCAGTCCACCCGACTATCCTGTTGGGCATTCCATGCCCCAAATGAGAGAGTGTGATCAGATTCTGTGGACTGCTGGGCCCCATGCTCATCATTGTATTCATCTTCACCTTCCTCAGTATCAGCAGCACCCTGGTCCTTGATCTCTTTGAGAATCTTCTCAATGCGGCGGTTGCTTTGGTAGGATGTATGCTGCTTCTTGTGAATGTCAACGTTCATGCAACAAAGGGTCCTCTCCCAAAAGCTGTCCTTCTTGACCCTCTCATGCACATAGTCTCTAGTCATGGTAGGCATAGGGGCATTGGAGGCATTCTTCCTCTGAACTCTAGGTGGAGAGGGAGCCCTGTCCGTCTCAATCTCCTCATCATCATCATTCCCATATCGACGCCTTGGAGCAGGCCCCATGTGCCCCTTCTGCTGCAGAGAGACCAGAGTGTGCACAGTGAGGTGTGGTGGTATGCCATGTGGAGAATCATGCGCCTGGGAGTTGATGAGCCTCATAACAAAGGGTGCATATGGAGGAGATTTCTTGTAAAGAATGGCATGGAACATCTCCTCGAAAATGAAGTCCATCACATCAATGGGTGCATCATCAGCCTCTGGTCCAGCATTGAAGGTCCGGTGAGTATGGTACAGGAGGTTGACAAGCCCACCACTGATAGCATCATCATTTCCAGCACTTGGAGCAATAGTGTGACGAAAAATCCTCAGCATAAGATTGTAGAGGGTCTTGAGTCCCTTGGAGCCCCCCACAACACCAACATCATACAGAGGTGCCAGCTTCAACTTGTTCTCACCCAAAGCTGCTGAGTGCATGCGCTGTCCCACAGGAGTAGATACTCCGTGAAAGGTCTCAAAGATGACATTGGCAAAGTCATGAAAGGTAGCCGTGCAGCGAGTAGTGCCAGTCATCCATACCATGGTCCTGTCAAGATCAGACCCAAACACCACTGTGGCATAAAACTGCTGAACAAGGTGCACACTGTAGTCTTCGCGCAGCTCCATCAAGTTGTAGAGACCCAGCTTCTCACAGATCCACAGGGCATCATTGAAGTAAGGGCTCTGGCGCATTTTCTCAATATTCATGAACTTCTGAGGACAGACAGGTGATTTGGTGAGTACACCATACGCATCCTTCATGAACACAGCCTGTTCTTTCCTCCAGAAACGAGGGTCATCATTGGTACGAGTCAGTGCATAGAAATCTGTCTTCCTCAGCTCACGGTACTCCTCTTTAGACATCTTGGCTAGGGACTGGAGGTTGTCATACTTGGCTCTCTTTGCACGTTCCTCCCGTTCAGCCCTCTCCTGATCCCTCTTCATGTAAGCTGCATCACGTGCCCGCTGTTTCCGGTTGGACGGAGGCACGATAAACTGACCTTGAGCTTCATCATAGCGAGGATTGCCCCTTTGGGACTAGGCCTTGGTACGACGAGGACGACTAGAACCATCACCTGTGAACAGCAGTGAGGGAGATAGCATGGAGATGAGTATATATGTCCCAAAGATACAGTACAATAACTTTGATGCATTTCTGGACTATTTTGATTCACCCAACACCGGAGTCCGCACCTTATACCAGAGTCTCCGGCTCAGACCGGAGTCTCCGGTCCTGGGAACCGGAGTCTCCGGCCTGGACTGGACTCTCCGGACCTCAGTCCAGAATCTCCGTTCAGGAGGCTCGGGTATGCGATGGGGAGATGCTGGTGAGGGTTAATCTAGTAGATCGGGCAATGCAACAAGGCTAAAGTACTAGAGTGCACGCAAACAAGTGATTCCAATGGACAAATCAGCAACAATCCTCAAAAACACATCTAGGGATGAACCCTAGGAGAAAAAGGAGAGGAGAGGTACCAGATCTGTCCATGGGATCAATTCCTCCTGCGGGAATGACCCAATGGAGGAGAGGGGAAGGTTGGCCGGCTGCGGGGCGGATCCCGAGGGCTTCTTGACCTCCAGGGAGGATTTTTGGAGGAGGAGGCGACGGGTTTGGAGGTAGGGGACGGGGTGAAGAATGAGGAACTGCTGTTCCAGTTCACCCCGTGCCCCCTTCTTTAAGTGACAGAAACCGTCCAGACAGGAGACTCCGGTCCTCCTCGACCAAAAGTTCCAGGAAAGGTGTTTGGGGACATATATGAGAGATAGATGGTTTTTAAGATAGAGAAAGGGCTTGGGTTGAGACATCAAACTGTGAAGAACCAACAAGAGCCATAGAAGTTCGAAAATAATCAGAAAAACTCCAAGAGACTAAAATCAAGCAAATGACAAACATGAGTAAGTGCCAACCTCTCAAATGAGAGAGGGCGGTGGCCTAGGCCACCATATTTGAGTATACTTGGCTTGGCACCACGAAGATATATCTTGGGTCCATTACCAAAACTCATCATTAAGCTCACATATCACTAAATGATATTAAGAGGAATGATTTTGATTGCTTTGGGCATAATGGGGGGAGGGATGGTCCAATCAATTAGGACCGCACTCCCCTATATCCATGCCTACACCTAGACCAAATATGAGATGAAACATAGGTGAGAGTGCAATAACATCAAGTCAAGCTCCTTGAATCTACGATATTTAGTTCATTCCTCAAGTAGCAAAACCTTGCTTCATCAAGAGGCTTCGTGAAGATATCGGCAAGTTGGTCTTTGGTTGATACATATGATAGATCAATATCACCTCGAGCAACATGATCTCTAATGAAGTGATGGCGAATCTCAATATGCTTTGTCCTTGTGTGATCCACCGGGTTGTAGGCAATCTTGATGGCACTTTCATTGTCACATAGAAGAGGCACTTTGTCACAATGGACACCGTATTCCTTTAAAGTTTGCCTCATCCATAGCAATTGAGTGCAAGCACTAGCGGCTGCCACATACTCGGCTTCGGCGGTGGAGAGAGATATACAATTTTGCTTCTTGGAAGACCAACATACCAAGGACCTACCAAGGAATTGGCAAGCCCCGGATGTTGATTTTCTATCATCCTTTTCACCCGCCCAATCCGAATCCCCGTATCCAGAAAGAGCAAATGTTGAGCCTTGAGGATACCAAAGACCATAAAATGGGGTATGAACCAAATATCGAAAGATTCTCTTGACCGCCATTAAATGGCTTTCTTTAGGAGCCGCTTGATATCTTGCACACACACCTACACTCAACACACTATCAGGTCTATATGCACAAAGGTAAAGCAAAGAACCAATCATAGACCGGTATACCTTTTGATCCACATCTTTACCATTTGGATTTTGTTCTAGATGAGTCTTTGTAGCCATGGGAGTAGGATCTCCATTCAAATCTTGCATTTTGAATCTCTTGAGCATATCTTGAGTATACTTGGCTTGATTGAAGAATGTCCCTCCTCTAACTTGCTTGATCTCAAAGCCAAGAAATACTCTCAACTCCCCCATCAAATACATCCGGAACCTACTAGTCATAAGCTTTGAGAATTCATCATTAAAAGCTTTGTTAGATGAGCCAAAGATAATATCATCAACATATATTTGGCATACAAAAAGCTCCCCATTGACCCTCTTATTAAAAGGAGTGGGATCGATTTTCCCAACCTCAAAGCCACGGTCAAACAATAACTCTCTAAGGTGCTCATACCACGTGCGTGGGGCTTGCTTGATCCCATAGAGCGCCTTATCAAGTTTGTAGACATGGTTTGGGAAGTTGGGGTCCTCAAATCCCGGGGGTTGCTTAACATATACCAATTCATTTAAAGGACCATAAAGAAATTCACTTTCTACATCCATTTGTTGCAACTTAAAGTTATGATGTGCCGCATAAGCAAGAAGGATACGGATGGACTCAAGGCGAGCCACGGGTGCATAAGTCTCTCCATAATCAGTGCCTTCAATTTGAGAATACCCTTGTGCAACCAATCTAGCCTTGTTCCTTACTATAATTCCATGCTCATCTTGCTTGTTCTTGAATATCCACTTTGTTCCAATAACATTGTGGCAATCCTTTTGCTTCTCAACTAACTTCCACACTTTGCTTCTCTCAAAGTTGTTGAGCTCTTTGTGCATATCTTCTAACCAATCCAAATCTTCAAGAGCTTCCCACACTTTCTTTGGTT
This sequence comes from Avena longiglumis, assembly GCA_030063025.1. Classification (NCBI taxonomy): domain Eukaryota; kingdom Viridiplantae; phylum Streptophyta; class Magnoliopsida; order Poales; family Poaceae; genus Avena; species Avena longiglumis. The sequence goes on along the minus strand of CP125975.1, from coordinate 441,917,797 downwards.
CAATCATGGAGATTTGTGCTTGGTGTTCACTGAACCTCTTCAATTGTGCTCTTGTGGATATACCTTTCCTTATATCTCCAACAACATTTTGGAGGGTGTGATCTCTTATTTCCAACATTCTTTCCTTTCTAGCTTTGCGACGAGCATGGATCTCCATATTGTTTCTTGGAGGCCCCTCTTCATCATTTTGATCCTCGTCTTGACCATCATATTGACCTTGATCATTATTAGAATCATCCTCTACATTTGGAGGCAAGGATTGACCTTGGTCTTGATCAAGTGCACTTCTAGCATCAATTTGAGCTTATCCCAAAGTAGCTTGTACAGATCTTCCTTGACAAACTGACTTAGCACCACTTGACAATCCGTCAAATGGACCAAGCCCCCCTTGACTGGAGTTCACACTTTGATCACCATGTTGAGGGTCCACAACTTGTCTTTGGCTTGAGTCAATGTCCTCTTCGGTGGATGGAGCATGTTGAGGTTGTGAAGATGAGGGCTCCACTTGAGTGGAGCATAGTTCTTCTCGATCCGCCATAAGGGGTTCCTCAACGGGGCGGATATATCCCACACCCATTCTTCCTATGGCATCCTGAGGCATTTCATCATCTGCATCACAAGCATCAACACGCCCCCCTTCGGGACCATCATATTCTTCGAAGGTCACGCTACAAGATTCTATGACGGCTCCGGAGAGCTTGTCATAGATTCTATAAGTGTGAGATTCGAGACCATAGCCAACAAAAATACCCTCTAATGCTTTAGACTCGAATTTAGACAAATGGACACCTTTGATGAGATAGAAACACTTACAACCGAACACCCAGAAATAAGATATGTTGGGCTTGTTATCGGTAAGTATCTCATATGGAGTCTTGTTGATTTTCTTGCGGAGGTAGAGTCGGTTTGAAGCATGGCAAGCGGTGGAGATGGCTTCGGCCCAAAAGTTGTATGGAGATTTAAACTCCGCCAACATGGTCCTAGACATCTCAATAAGAGTCTAGTTCTTCCTTTCGGCCACACCATTTTGTTGAGGGGTGTATGCAGCGGAATATTGATGTTTAATCCCCTCATCACTAAGGAAATCATTCAAGGTGTAGTTCTTGAACTCGGTGCCGTTGTCACTTCTTATAATCAACACGGGAACATTGTGTTGTCGTTGAACCAAGTTGATGAAGTCGATAAAAGTATTTTGAGTTTCACTCTTCAGCTTGAAGAAATACACCCAAGAGTATCTTGAAAATTCGTCAACAATCACCAAACAATATTTATTCCCTCCAAGACTTGCATGAGATGGAGGACCAAATAGGTCCACATGGAGGAGTTCCAAGATCTTGTTAGACTTGATTTGGTTCGTGGGCTTGTGAGGAGCGTCATGCATCTTCCCTAGAACACATGCCCTGCAAACACGATCTTTGGCAAAGGAAACATTTTCCTTTAGTCCAACTATATGGCCCTCTTTATGGAGACTTTGCAAAGTTCTCATATTGACATGGGCTAGTCGGCGATGCCATAACCAACCCACGTCGGCCTTTTCGAATAAGCACATCGCACTTGTAGTGGCTTGCCCCGAAAAGTCCACCACATACAAGTCATGTTCGACATACCCAACGAAAGCGGCCTTGAGAGACTTGATCCACATGAGGACCACAAGATCATTATGTATAAAGACGGAAAAACCCATCTTTCCAAGAGCACAGACTGAAAGTAAATTGTACCCAAGGGTCTCAACAAGCATGACGTTCATGAGTGTAATGTCGTGAGCAACCATAACTTTGCCAAAACCCATTACCTTAGACTTTGACTTGTCGGCATATGTCATGGTGATTAGATCATCATTTGGCTTTAAGTCCTTGACAATAGACGAGCTTCCGGTCATATGACTTGTGCAATCACTATCAAGCACCCACTTTGACCCTCCAGAAGAATAAGTCTACAAAAGATCAAGCTAATTTTTAGGTACCCATTTTTCAATGGGTCCTCTTTTGTTAGCAACAAGGGTATTGGGAACCCAAATAGACCAAGCAATATAACCATCATATGGTCCAACATATTGTGCATACACATCACCATAATGATCACGCATTAGAACATAGTGAGGGTTAGCACTACCCGCAAAGTCATCATTAGACATAGTTTTACCACTTGTGGTCTTACTACCCACAATGGCCTTGTTAGTTTCTTGTGTGGGCTTGACCTTCTTCTTCTTATTGTTGTTCTTCTTCTTAGAATTGTAGACAAATCCAATGCCCCCTTTATCACCACTAGGCCTTTGCTTACTCAAAATATCATCAATAGACTTGTTGCCTTGTGGAAATGTGGCCTTAGCAAGACCCCCCTTCAACCTAGCATTCTCTTCAAGAATAGTTGTACTACTATATGGAATGAAGTTACTAGGTGAAGGAATATTGGCCAATTGAGTTTGAAGCGTTTCATGGGACTTTATGAGTGACAAGAGTTCACTCTCCAAAGCCTTGTGGGCCTTGTTAAGCAACCTAAAGTCCTCGGCAAGTTTTTCATGAACCACACCAAACTCAATCTTGTCCTTTTTAGCACTTTTGTATTTTGCAATAGCATGATCACGCTCTTTGACGAGTTTGTTAACAATATTGTCATTGGCCTCATCAAGCCCTTCAAGTTTTAGCTCAAGTGATAACCTAGTTTCTTGTTCTTCTTCTAGAGCATTGTTTAAAGCCTCTAGATCAATCATGTGTTCATGCCCAAGTTTACATCTAACATCTAGAAGCTCTTGAGTATGTGAAAGTTGATCTAGGATGTTTTCAAAGTGTAACTTAGCATCTCCTTTTAGGTTAGTCATGAACTCATCAAAGGAAATTAATTCATTTTTAACATCAAGAGATATTTCATCATCAAGTTCATCATTATCTAGGGGAGTAGAGTGGGATGATGAGGATACCTCCGTTCCTCTTGCCATAAGGCAAGTGACGTTCTTGGTGGGAGAGTTCTCATTTGTAGAATCAAAGAGTGAGAATGTCGGAATAGAGGTGGTGGCTAGAGTAGCCAGACCATGTGAGGTTTCCTCTTCCTCATCTTCATCATCTTCATTGTCGGAGGAGTATTCTTCATGAGTGATCAAGACAATTTCTCCCGACTTCTTGTTGATGGGATTCTTCTTGATGAAAGGTTTCTTGTAAGGTGCCATGAGAGTCTTCTTTAACACAAGCTTACCCCCATGATCTTCTTTCTTTTCATAGGGACAACTTGCTACAAAGTGATAGCGGTCACCGCAATTGAAGCAAGTTCTCAATCTCGTTGTATTTTCTCTTTTCCCATTTGGGTTGCTCTTTCTTTGCATTTCCATCTTGGCCTTGGCGGGGTTCTTCCAAAAGTTCTTTGCATAGAAAGCTATATATTGACTATGAGCAATCTTGACTTCATCGGGGTGGTCCATGGAAGGCCCTTCATCACTATCATCTTCATCCCCATGGTCCACAGCTTCGGCCTTTAATGCAACATTGACAACATTGCTCATACCAAGGGCACGAGCACGGGAATCTTTGGCATTCTTGGAGACAACCTTGAAAGCGACCATCTCTTGCATAACTTCATTTGAGGTCATGAGATGGTAGTTGTGTCGTCCTTGTAGACTCTTCAAGTCGGTGGGCTCAAAAGGCATGAGTGCACTCACATATTTCCTTTTTATCCATGCATCATCCACATGTGAGGCACCCACATTTCTAAAGGCAGTGGCGGTGGTCTTGAGCCTTCGGTACATGTCTTCATGATCTTCACCTTCTTTCATGTATAAGCCTTCGGCTTCATTGCTTAGAGCATCATATCGGTTCCTCCTCATACTCTCATTTCCAACAAACAACACAGTGAGAGCATCCCAAGCTTCCTTGGCAATGCTAAAGTGCTCAATGTGTGGGTAATCCTTTGTTCCCAATCCTTGTTGAATCATATGCAAAGCAGTGGCATTGAGTTGACTATTGACGACCTCTCTTCTTGTCAAGTTGTTTGGATCCCCAATAAAGAGTCCATGCTCGATGATGTTCCATAGTTCAATGCAAGAGCTGCACATATGAGTCCTCATTAGTGATTGCCATTGAGCAAAAGTAGCAGATTCTTCAAGCTTAGGTGGGTCACCTCTATTGTATACATGAGGGTGAGGGATTGGAGGGTCGGGAGAGTACCATGAGTCACGGTGCTCACCCTTCCCACCATCATTGTGTGTGGAGGAATTAACGTTGTCAAGTTTACCCCCCCCACCACCATACCCTCGGGGGATACCAATGTATTCCCTTTAGGTAAAATGGATGGTTGATCCTCTTGAGGAGATGGAGGTGATGAGCTTTCTTTGTCTTTAAGAAGTTGCTCGAGCATCTTCTTGACTTCGTTGACCAAAGAAGAGCTCAATCTTGTTTCCAAGTTTTTGAGATCTTCCATGGTCACCGGTGTCGGCTCACTACCACCATCCCCTTCGTTGCTACCCATATTCTCTTAGGCGGTAAAGCCCGAATAAAGAGCCGAGGCTCTGATACCAATTGAGAGGATCATATGGGCACCTAGAGGGGGGTGAATAGGCGGTACTTCAAATTTTACTCTTTTTCAAATTAGGGTTTGACAAGAAAGGTAAATTCTCTAGAATATGCAACTATGGTGAATTTACCTAAATGTCACTCAAGCACAAACAAACACAACACTAAGCAAGAACAAGTAAGTAAAGTGCGGTAAAGGATAGAAGTAACCAAGGGAGTGGACGCGGAGACACAAGGATTTGTTTCCCGTAGTTCCTTCCTTTTGAGGGGAAGTACGTCTACGTTTGCATAGGGGGTGGTTTCAAACCACCAACGCCACGAGAGGCCTCCCTTGTTCTCCGATGAACCTCACCCCAATGGGCTCGATTCACCTTCCACTATATCGGCAACCTTCGAGGTGGAAGCCGGCACCTTTACAACAAGTTCGGGGCACACATCCACAACTGAATTGGAGGCTCCCAAATACAAGCAAGCTGTCAAGACAAATCAAAGACAATCTTGTAAGAACCAAATCAAAGTTAGGGTTTCCAAAGAAACACTAGAGCTTGGGGGTCTCAAGTGAATGAGGGGGAAATGAAGATCTCTCTTGGTGAAGATGTAAATCAAGGCCTCCTCCTTCGATTCTCCAAAGATCAATGACTTTGGATGGTTAGATGAAGAGATCTTGTAGATTTTGTGGCTCTAATGGGGTTGGTGTTCTTGAGTAGCTCGAGCAGCTGGAGGAAGAAGATAAGGGTCCCTTTTTATAGGCATACCCCTCCACGAACCGTTTTCTGACCGTTGTAGAAAAGTCAGACCGGAGACTCCGGTCTACACCGGAGGCTCCGGCCAATCTCCGGACCAGCCTCCGGACTGCCCTTCTGACTGACCCAGTCCAGTTCTTCACCAGCAACACTGGAGACTCCGTCCTTCCAACACCGGAGACTCCATACTGACCAAAGTCCGGAGACTCCAGAGTAACCTCCGGTGCAGCCGCCAGACCCCTAGTCAGAATGTCCCAGCCAGGTCCTGGGAAGCACCACCGGAGCCAGAACCGGAAACTTTGGACCACACCGGAGACTCCGGTCTTGGTAGACCGGAGACTTCGGTCTAGAGTTTCCAGATCAGTGACAAATGAGTGTGGTCTTTTCCCAATAGTGTGTGTGCAGTTTATCAATGATAATACCAACACGTGGATAATAACAAACAGTAAAATGATCTACTTGTTGTTAACGAACACCAAAAGTGATTATGGCAATAAATGCCCTTTCACAACTACTATTCCTATTGGTATATGTGAGGATGTTCGTGTTCCAGTGGCTCATAATTGCTTGGTTTTAACTAATTTTGTTGTGCTTGAAATGCCTGAAGATGATAATATGTCCATTATTCTTGTGAGACCTTTTCTTAATATTGCAGGTGTTGTCATCAATTGTAATCAAGGAAAAGTAACATTTATTATTAATGACAAAGAGCATACTGTATATTTACCCAAGAAGATTGATAAGAGCTATTGCCTGATTCCATTGAAAATATTGAGAGCATCAAAGTTAGAGAAATATATTGTCCCATTCCATAAGAAAGTTTTGAAACTATTATGATTGGGACTATTGCTATCAAGTTTGAGGTAACATAATCATTTTGTGAAATGCAAAGTTTTGTTTCATTTAAGATTGTTTTGGTAGCAAGACTTGATCAACCTTGTTAACAAAGGGATTTTAATGAACAAAACAATGTTTTCACAGTGGTTATACTTGCTCACTTTTACTTTTCTCCTTCCTAGTCTTTGCTCTTTCTCTTGTTAGCTTTGGTTTTGCTAGTTGTTTGCTTGTTGGAGTGTCTTATAACTTCTGTAGTTTTGTCTTTGGTTTTCTTTGCTTTTGCTTCTTCCAAAAAAGATTTTTCTACGAGAAAATCAATTTTCATGCCCTGAAATTTGACCAGAAATAAAGTTTCACGAAAAATTCCAGAAAATTGATATTAATTGTTTCCTCGAAAAAAGGGACAGAGGGACCACTCCAGGGGGACCCACCAGTCCAGCACACACCCTGGTGGCGCGGCCAGCCCCCAGGTGGCGCCTGGCCTGGGTGGGGTCCACCTAAGGCCCTCCAAGATGCCTCCTTCCAGCCACTTCTTTCTTTCTCCCGAAAAACACCAGAAAACTTTCTCAAGCTCGAGTTCCTGTTGTTCTTGCTCCCTATTTTCGATCTCCTTGCTCAGACCATCTTTGCTGCTGATTTTTGGAGGGATTGATCCTTGGTATGTGCCTCCTCCGCTTGTACAATTAGATTTGTGATTGGTAGATTGTATCTTGAGTATTTTTCTGCTATAGGTGTCAGGTTGTGTGAGTTTGCATGCTTGTTCTATGCTTAGAGATATCATTTTGATGCATGTTTATCCCTCTAGCAAGTTTCTATAGTAGTTCCTCATCATTTATCAACTTGGAAATTACTTGGTTTGATGTTTGTCTAAAAATTTCAGAAAAAAGGGTCATAGACAACCACACCTTTGGATAAGTGTTTGAGAGTGATGCACCAAGGAGGACAAGGCCTTCAAGATCATCCTACCGAGCTAGGACATCATACAATGAGGATCTCATTACACCGTGTTTTGGCGACGAGGAAGATGAGGGAGATGCGCACCCTTCTGCCTTCCCTTGTCCAACCTTTTTGCGGGCTGCAGGGATTCTCAATGATTTCCTAACATTGGTTTGGAGGGTTGGACTAACGAGCTATATGCAGGATGAGAGTGTGCAGTATGTTATGCTCACCAAAACCTTTGTGGAGAGTTTCTCTTTTTCTAACAGCCCTTTCAAGCCAGATGTATCGTTCAAAAACTATAATAGGCCCTTATCCATGACATTGAAGAAATTCTATGAAATCTTGGGTATTGGCACAATTGGGACGGTGAAGAAGATTCCAGCTCAACCCGCTGATTTGTTGGAGCTCTACCGCGGGATAACTAATGATGATGACCGCAGAGCCCAGTGCGGGAAAAAAAGAAATATCCAACTCCTAGCTGTCAGGTATTTTGCTTATTATCTTGCCACTAGTGTTCTTGGTAGGGAGAACACTAGCAATATTTCCAACTATCATTTGGCGTTTCTAGCTGCTGCGCTCAACAATGAAACCAGGTACAATCTTGGTTCTCTCATTGCTCGTCGCTTAGCTGCTAAGGGACATATTTATGGAGGTATTATTGTTGCACGTGTTGTTGCTGCCTTAGACCTTTCTGTTGATCCAAATGACACAATTTTGGCTCCTCACAGGCTTGATCTTGAATGAAAACGCATCACTTTGTCACTTCTAGCTCTACCCTTGATAATTTGGTTTATATGATGATGTTTACTAACGGGGAAGAGAGAGAGAGAGAGAGAGAGAGAGAGAGATTCCTCCGCCCCAAACCACTTTGTTCTGTATTTCCCAGGGACCTTGGTCACACTCCAAGGAGGATATGGACTAGCAGCTACACATTCATGGTTTCCACGGACACTACTAGGGGTACGCGCCCTCATACGACCCCTCTGTGCACTACACCAGGGAGTCCTCGAGATCGTACCAGGACGAAGGGGCCTCTTCATCGTATTATGGAGGTGCACCTTCTTGGTCACCATGGAGTTGAGCCCCACTTAGGCCAAAAGCCTAAGCTTGGGGGAGGTATACCGACATCACACTCATCTATATATCATGTTTCGTCGGTTCTTTGTATATTCATGTTTCGCTTTCTTTTTGGTTTTTGTTTCTGCTTTCTTAAAACACAAAAAGACCAAAAATATTTTCGTTGTTTCTCTTGGTTTGTTTCTTTAATTTTTAGCTTTGGTTTGCCTTAAAGAAAAATCCAAAAAGATTTTGCTTTGTGTGCTTGCTTTTAAAAATCAAAAACACCAAAAAATTTGTTGTTCTTCTTTGGTTTTGTGAAGTTCTTTGTCAGGGTTCAGCAGTCCTTAGTGGAGTTTGGTTTCATGTTATTATTCAAGCCACACAGGTGAAGAGAAATAATGAAGATTAAGACAACTTGAGGTGTGGTAAGAGGCTGGTAACAAACTCTATTTTTTTATTTTTTTACATATACTCATCATTGTGAGCATGCTTAGTTTGTTAATGTAAGGTGTATGTTATTTATGGATTCTTAGTAGTTCTTGCTTTCTTGTGATATGCTCCAGCTTGCTAATAGTTTGTAGCATGTCATATGAATATTTGTGTGCATTGTTCTATTCATAACTTGGTATGATATTGTGGTATCCTCCTCTGAATGTTTCATGTGAATCGACTTGGCACATGCTCACGCATGCATATGACTAAACAATAGTTAGTAAGCCTCGATTATTTATTTTGCCTCAGAGTTCTTGTATCACTTTCATGCCATAATTAGTCATGTTTTGTTGCAAACATGATTATGACAGTTATTGCTCTCTCGTTTGTCGCTTCCTCTCTATTACTAGCCTTCACTTGCACTGAGTATGAGCTCTACTTGTGCATCCAACTCCCCAAAACCAATATTTCCAACAATGTCCACCATACCTACCTATTAGCATCATTTGCTATTCCGTGCATATTCATATGCCTTGTTTTCTTCCAAATAAAATGTTTGACTGTTTTTAGAAAGTTAGTTAGTAAAGATCTCATGAACTTGATGGCACACTTTAGAACCATTGTGACTATCCATGAAAGTTGTATGCTTGCAAATTATAGGCTGGGTGTTAGAAGAACCATGCTGTCATGGGGAACGCTTTCAACACTTATGGATATATATCCAGTTGATATCATGTTCTTTTATTTGCAGATGTCGCCGGTGTGAAATAAAAGGGGAGCTTGTAAGTTCATGGAGTTATATATGTGTTAGAGAAACGCCTGAGATGCTAGCCTAAGCCATGTCTAATCATGGTGGAAACTTGCAGCATAACCATAATGAGCAATCTGTGAAGCATCCTCAATAAAAACCTATGCAAATAGCAAATAAAAAGATCGCTGAGATGCTCATTGTTTGCTTGCCTTGTCATTTTGATTATGGGATAACTCCTGTATCATGTGCAAGGGGTACCCCGTTGGCGGTTTTCTATGATACGCATGTATTTACGATGACAAGAACTTACAGGTAACTAAAGTTGAGTAGCATGAGGAGCGGCCCTCGTACTCAAGGGACATGAGATTTTCAATTTATGGTGTGTCAAGCATATAAATCATATTGGACCTCACTTTCACTTTAACCATCTAAAGATGCCTATGATGGGGGCAATGAGAGCTCAAAGCTAATGAGTACCTTACTTTCAGCATTTGGAAGCCTTTCAAACTTTTCAAAACCTTTTCACTTCCTTGTTGAGTCACCACTTATTCTATGAGCACCTTCTTGAGAGCAAAGTTATTATCCTTAGTTTAATGTGCTTGTCTCAAAACTTGGTTAATTATGTCATGACTTTGATGCTTGTATCTCTGATATCTTTACTTCTAGTCTTTACTTGAACTTCAGAGGTGCCTTGGCATTTATGTTGTGCTCTACAAACAAAGGAAAGAGAGATACCACTCTATCATACCTTCTTATGAGCATTGCAATGTTGCTTATGTTTATGTTTCATGCTACTTATTATTATTGAGTTGGAATCTCTTCGTAGCTTGAAATGACTATTAAGTAGACTTAGTTGCATACTTCTTATTATGAATTGTCTAAGTATGTACTCCTGTGTTGAGAATATTTACATCATATGAAGCAAATGTGTTTGTGAAAGTTCTTTTATCGCACTCGGTTTTCAACTGAATTGCTTGAGGACAAGCAATAAGCTAAGCTTGGGGGAGTTGATACGTCCAAAACGTATCTACTTTCCCGAACACTTTTCCTATTGTTTCTCCTCTAAACTTGTGTGATTTGGATACAGCTAACACGGACTGACGATGTTTTCAGCAGAATTACCTTGGTGTCTAGTTTTTGTGCAGAAAATCAACTATCGGGAAAAATCCTAGAAAATATGCTAAAAATCCTATTTCACCAGAAGATTCACTTAACGAGATTATGAGACAGAGTGGAGGCCTGAGGGGCCCACACACCCCTGCCGCGCGGGTGGGCCCAGGCCGTGCCTGGAGGGGGTGTGGCTGCCCTAGGCACCCCCTCGGCCTCCCTCTTCGCCTATAAGTTGCCTTCTTACCTAAAAACTCAAGAGGGTTCAACGTTTTTTCAGAAAGAGTTTCGCTGCGCCGCCACCATCAGAAACCATAATTCAGAACCAGAAACTCCGTTCTGGCGCCCTGCCAGGACGAGAAATTTGGAGAGGATCATCCCCATCATCATAAACAATGCCTCTCCATCAACCATCCATGAGTGAGTAATCCCCCGCTATAGGCTATGGGGATGGTAGGGACTGGATGAGTTCTATCATTTAATCGAATAAGATTGTTAGGGCATGGTGCCTAGTATCCCTATTAGTGCTATTTGACTTTTTTGCAACTTGTTGTGCTTAATGCTTATCACTAGGGCCCGAATGCCATGATCTCAGATCTAAACTTATTATTGATTCATTATGATAGTATTGTTTGTGATCTTATCTGCAAGTTGTGTACACATATCATTGTTCGGATTCAAAGGCCCTAAAGTGACAGAAATTGGGACAACCGGAGGAGATGGATGTGATGTGAGGATCACATGTGTTCACAGAGTGTTAATGATTTTCTCTGATGCTCTATTAAAAGGAGCACCTTAATTGCCAGTAGTTCCCTTGAGGCCCCGCTGCAACGGGCTGGCAGGACAAAAGATGATGTGCAAGTTCTCATTGCGAGCACGTATGACTATATATGGATCACATGCCTAGGATTGTTTAGTACTTGGATGCTTTATCTTATTTATCTGCAATTGTCCTAGATCTTAAAGTTACATGTTTAGACTTGTCCATGCAATACCCGTCCATCCATTCCTATGCCTATCGCACTCATATCCTCCTGTTTGCTACTACTGTCACTATTGCTCATGTTTTGCTGTTGTTGTTGCTTTGCTATTACTACTACAAAACTATTGCTACTGATAAAATTCTGTGAGCAAGAACTATTTCCAGGTGCAGCTGAATTGACAACTCAGTTGTTAAGGCTTGCAAGTATTCTTTGGCTCCCTTTGTGTCGAATCAATAAATTGGGTAATACTACCCTCGAAGACTGTTGTGATCCCCTCTACTTGTGGGTCATCAGGGCGATGTTGCCCCTGACGTCGGCTCAATCTCTAGGTTCAACCATGGGCTCGAAAGGGCCAATGGTTGACCCGCTCGTTCCGCTTGCCGGGAGCCGGCCGGCGGTGTGAGGACTGATGGTTCAGCCTGAATAATGGTGGCGGTCCTAGGGTTCCTTCAGCGCGAAGACAACGATCTGCTTGTTGTCTGCCATCATTGATCTGGACTGGAGAGGCGAGTTCCGTAAGGCTCCACCGGCGAACTCCCATGGGCGCATCATCCTTGGAGATTGCTGGATCGAAAGGTATTCGGTCGTTCGCATCCATGTTTTTCCTGGTCATTTGGTTTCAGCGGGGAATTGCGAAGCTCTGCTGTTTGTTATCATCATGTGTCATGTATTTGATGATGCATGGTGAAGTCAGATACGAAGAATGATAGGAAAGCTGAAACATGAGGACAACGATGGTGATTTGAGTCTTTGTGGTGATGAGGAATTGGTTGCATGATACATTACTCGTAGCAACGACTGTTTGCGGGGGCGACAACACAACAGGAGTTCCCAGTCTTACCTTGTTGGGTGAAAATCCAAGGTCTGGTCTTAATTGGTTATGCCTGACAATGACCTTGTTGAAGACATTGTTTTGTGAGCAAGGACTTTCTTCAGGATAAAAACCTATGATCTTCGATCGGGCGACGATGATGCTTGTACATTGTTTTCTTCTTGAAGACGTTGCTATTGGAGTGGTTAGACTACTGGTATTGTTCTGATGATGTTAGTGTCGTTGCTTTGAAGAATTGTTTTATGTAGCAGGACTGTTTTTTAAATTTTTTTTTGATTCCGTGTATCCGTAAGAACGCTAAAACATACGTTGTTGCAGAGGCTCAGTGTAAATAGTATCTTCGTAGTATTAATATATACTCTTTTCAAAAAACAAACACATGTGCTTAAACACAAAACATGCGGCGAAGCGAAGCTTGCATGTGTGTATAGTATAGAATCAAATTTAGTACACCACAAACACACCAGCTTGTTTTATATAACGAGTCGGTCCAAGCTAGGAAATTTTTGCTGTTCCAGCACAAAAGCCTTCGCCCTTCAGCACGTCAGAATACAAGAGGCTGAAATCGAGCTACTACTAGGATGTAGTGTACCTGTGTATATTCTGGAACTAAGCTACTGTAGTACTGTAGCTACTTATTTATCCCTGGATTAAATCGGGCGGCGCGGTCAATTTCGGCCATTGTCCCGGGGCTGAGAAGGACGCTGTTGGAGGCGCACCACTCCATGTAGGCCTCCTGCATGGACAATGCCGGCGGCGGTGATGCCGCTGTCGATGTCTGCTGATCACCCCGAGGAGGAAGAGGAAGCGGAGGAGGCGTGCCCTGAGGGGCGGCGCCGGTGAGCTTCTGCACGGTGTGGGCGAAGTCCTGCGGCGGCACGCGGTAGACATGATCCTGGGAGGGATCCCGCCGTGTCCTGCTCCTCGTCGTCGTCGGTGGCGGCGATCCCTGCCGGTTCTGATTAGTATCCATGAATCAATTTAATTGGGTCGATAGATCTGGAGAGAAATTCGCTCAGTCAAATTCGCTTCGCATGCAGTCAAGTGCTGGATGGCTTGCTTGGTCGTAGCATCTGGAGTAGGGGTTGTATATATATGCCGGGTCAGGGGACAGTGACGTGTACGCAGGTGCTGACGTCACACATGCCGGCTTATTCAGTGGAGGCTTCCATGTGTTACTTCCACTCCGTCAGCATGCATCTAATTACTTTTGGATCACGCCATCCGTTACCTTGGCTTAGGTCATCCATTACCTTGGCTTAGGTCCTCATTCCTAGCAGCTCTCTCTCCAACCTCGAGGGGGCGGAGGTGAGTCATGACATCCGCCATAGATAAACCACCGCCTCGGCGGATCTTCCCGGCGGGTTCTATCATAGAGGCCAACACTCTGACCCGAGTAACATGGGCATGTGGAATCTCATGTGAATCACTAGAGACCATCTTGCAAAGCTAAATACTCATAGGTGACCGATAGCGAAGTAGTATCAGGAGGAAAAGGTGAAAAGAACCTCCGGTGGGTAGCGAAATAGAACATGAATCCATGATAAACTCCTAAGCACGGGAAGCAGAAAGTGGTCTCTGACGGCACTGCCTATCGATGAAAAATGAGTCGGCGACTCATAGATAGTGGCTTGGTTAAGGGACGGAACCCACCGAACCTATAGAGAAAGTGAGTCTCCATAGGGCGACTCTCCGCCTTCTTCGAGTTTGATAATTTTGAATTTTTCTTTTTTGCAAAATGACTACTTTTATTAGTGTTGTAAATTCATAGACTGTTAGGGCTTGTTGGGCCTCCTTGTTTCATAGGATTTGAAAAGAACCGGAATAGGCAAACTGCATGAATAGTGTCATGACGCTTCAAATCCTATAATATTTAAAAACAATCCAAAATTATGGGGGATTCATTCCTTTCAACCAGATTGACTCTCCATCAGAAAAGTTCCTATGGATTGAAATCATACAAAATTCCTTTGTAGGAAAATTTTCCATGGATTAAAATCCAACAAAGGTCTTTTAAAAATCAATTGAACCAAAGTGGTACACAGATTCTCTATGTTTTGAAGATACCATGGTTTTAGATACTTTGGATTGTTTGACTACAATACTACGAGGTTTCATTGGTGTTACTTTCTTCGCATCAGTTGCAAGCGCTGACGCACATCTAATTACTTCGGCTTACCTCATTACTTACCTTGGCTTAGATCGATCAATATATCTACGTTCCACGTGCACGCGCATCTAGTTCTAAGTAAAAGATAATCAGAGTCTACACGCGCATCTAGTTCTAAGTAAAAGATAATCAGAGTCTACGATGTATGTGATGTCACGTTCCAACGCTGTGAAGCTACCAAATGCCGCGTCCGCGTATTTAGGTGATCACTGACATCCCAAGTATTTAACAATACCATGTCTTTCTCTACTAGCTACAAGAAAAAAAAACATCAGAATTTTCTAATCAATCACAATCAACATGAGCTTAAAACAACCATGATCGAACTACATATTTCACAAGCTCCAGTAACTGATAATCAATTAGGAGGATATAATAGGTCCATCGGAATCAATTAATTCATCTCAACATCCTGCCCCATACAAAGAAATCAGGTATGCCTTACTGATATCAGGGCACAGATAAAACAGTAGGCACGAACATCGGTTACACGCTACCAAATCTAAACCTAATGGAGTGCATCATCCTTGGCAAAGATTCTACACAAACCCAACAAGATACACGATTCACAAAGTGAAGAAGAGATCCTTGCAAACATCATAATATAGTACATAAGGCAAGAGTCTACATCATGGCGGCGAGTCTTCGGGCGCTGCGATAAAAACATCCTCGAACTGATTATCATCTGATAGACGAACAAATAAACAGCTGTCAGGCTTCTACGTGCTTAATATCGATGAAACGGTTATTGGGAGCAGCAGCTAGGACAAAAAAGTACACCTGATTAAAAAAGCATAATCTTATTGACTTCTAAAACACAGGCCTAGACAAATGTAACTTCCATGGTTATGAATGGGGCAATGTAACACCTGCAGAGATACACAATACTATCTGTCCTCTTTGTACAGTCCCAGGTACATACTCCCACGGGAAGGAAATACATGTCAGTATTAGAAATGGACATAGTCTTCGACATGTAACTTCAAAAATATTTTGACAATTGATTTTCACACAAATATGTTTGTCATAATTTATAAATTACAATATCCATGGAAATAATTTTCATAACACATCTAATGGTATTATTTTAACCCACCAGATCTTAACATTTTCTTCAACCATTTTGAGTCAAAATGGATGAAGGTTATGACGACATGTATTCTAGGACAGCATGTATTTACAAATGGAGGTAGTAAAATAGAACATCAACGGTAAACCATCATGGTATAGCTTTAGCTGCTAATCTAATTGTCTCAGTACTTGGTTTTGTTCTAAAACCGAGTCTCTTTTGCAATGAGTAGCGACAGCTTATTTTGCATAAGACTGTAATTAGCAACATATACTTCACAAGAGATGCAGAACCATGGATCATCATATCAGAGTAAGAAAAAGTTACCCAGGAGAAACTTCAAATCACCAAGAAAACAAACATTCCTAGAAAAATGAAGCATTTTCACAAACAAAGTCGTTTCCATGTAAAGTTAGACTATGAAGCCCAACCGTCAACCACAAACAAGGCAATGGATCACATACAGTTAAAGAAAGAGCACACTAGTATCAAAACAAAGTTAAGTACTTAAGTTCACAGGTAAAGAGTAATGTTGTTTTTCGCAAAAAAAGAAGAGTAATCTTGTTAAGCAGTCAGAGTAGAACAAAACCTGTTCTCAGTGTTAATGCAACAATAGCGTCATTTTCAACCTGCATATGAAAACAGACAACATTAACTGAGTTATTGAACAAGAATGACATTGAGAAAAAATAAATCTGCAATAACTACAACATATGAGTTAATATATTAGTGATATAGTCACCCATTACCGGTCAGCCCACAATTATCTTCATTTTAATTATGACAAGATGCATACATTACATGCTTAATATCTGTGCAATGGTACCTTCTGATTTGCCAACGTCTTTGAGTCATCCAATACATCATGTGTTGCCAATAAGATCAGCCGTTGATTACTGGGAGGCTGATCAATTAGTGAATGCAATTTTTGTTTAATGTTTAAAGTTGTCTCGGTTGGATCAAATTGTATGAAGTAGGTAGTCTTGTTTCGCTTCACTCGGATATACATGGCCTGCATAGGGGAATATGCCCCTCAATGTTAGTGAGCCGACCATTTGAAATGATATGTTAAGCTGAATGAAAGCATAACAAAAAAAAAGACTAATAGAGCAGAAAATACATTCTAAATTCATCTGCTACAAGTATACAGTAAGCACGAACCACCAGTAGGCACATTTACAAGATATTACTACGAGTTGCTTGTATATCTCCTGCCTCTTTCCACAATGTTTTTTTGCCAGTATATCACAACAAAACTTGAGAGAAGGTTATAACAGGAAGATAATTAAGAATGAAGGATCTTGTACTGGAAATATTGAAAATGCAAAGACTAATAATTCATGTGTTTCAGCTTTTTCAAGCCAACATTCCGTGGAGCAATGCGAAGTAGCTATGGTGTATGGTTGCCTAAAAGGCTAAAACTGTGTCTAGGAGTTTGAGAAGGAAATTTATAGTGTTTGTACTATTATCGCCCATATCAAGATATATGCCATATACAGTTCTCATTTGATGTATTTATAGTGAAAGCTGATTCTCTAAAGTTAGTTTTGTGCCAAAAATGCAAACATCACAAAGTTTATTTTAGAAACTCTGGTATGACTACAGCCACATGTACCCTATCAATCTATGATACAACAGCAAGGTTTTTGAACTATCATTAACTCTGATGCACTAACTTTTAAACTGGATGTCATATCAATACAGATTCACACCAGTAAGAATTCTAGTTTTACATGTCAAGAAATGCATTAAATTATCGAACTTGTACATGAGGTTAACACATAGCAAGAACAAAAAAGGTTGCAGTCGCAGATTTACCAAGTACTCTCTCCATCCAAAAATATAAGGCGCGCTATTTTTTTACTAGTCTTTGATACATGACTTTGACCACTACTATATACTAAATTATATAGATTGGGAATGTATAAATGGTATTGTTGGATTCATCTTGCAAAATTATTTAATTTCATTATATTTCTATACTAATTTTGTGGACATATTACAAGTACAAATCATAGTCAAAGTTGTAAGTCGTTGACCAGCGAAAAACAATGGTGCCTTACATTTTGGGATGGAGGGAGTACACACCTAGTATAAGACGCGGTAATACAATCTTCTGAATAATAAATATATAGTAAGCAGAATTTATTGTTGCCTACTACAGCTTTGATCAACACACTGAGAAAAATTAAACAGCTGTGGCTTTGATGCTAAAGTTAAGGACACCTGAAACACAATAGAGTAAAATGCGGAGAGGGTGAAAGGTGATAGAGTGGCAAGGTAATGTCTGCTCACGCACTATTCGTACCATAGGTTGTTACGGACTGAGACTGAGAAAAGAATTTCATCTCTCTACTATTTGTTGGTCGCTCCCATTTCCTCAATACCAAATTACGAATATTCCACCCAAAGTACAAACATGGTCCAATTAATCCTCGAGAACTTTGCCCTGAAGGTAGGGGCAGAGCCAGCATGGTACAGTTGGGTTCAGCTGAAAACAATGAAACTTGGCTAGCCCAGTAGTAAATTGCTGCTTAGTAATACTACCATTATTTGGTTTAATAGCATCAGAATTGGTCACCTAAGCTTGCACCAAATTGAACAATCCACTTGAGCTGATCAATATTGTTGCTCTCCCAGCCCACATGCCTAACGAAGGAACCAGCTTTGGTCCCAGGTAACCTCAGCACTACCTCAATCCACACCCAACATACACACCTTATGTTTCCTTTCCTCTAGAAAGAACAACCTCACCCTGTCTTTCACAAGGACCAGCGGTTCGCCATTAATTCCACTTGACCCGTCTGCGCGAAGGGTTAGAAGGCACTAGCAGCACACCAGCCGCTCTCATGTCTTCCACAGGCGAGTACAGGTCCCATATTCAGGGAACGAACCCTAAGGATTTACACCAGCATGCGGGCTGACTACTAGGTAGCTATCACGGACGGCAAAGGAAGAAAAATAAGATTGGTCTGTCGGAGGCTCACCGGCTCTTCGTCGCGCGCAGTGGTGGTTCCGGGGGCGATCGCCGGAGGATGAAAGAGCGGAGCCTCGTCGCCGCAGTCGCCTTTCTCTTCCCTTGTTTCTCCCTCGGATCCAAACGCACGGACGAAGTCGAACCCGACCAGCGGTCTAGAATGTGCGAGGCCATGTGCCGAAACGGGCCGAACTTTTGTCCCGTAGGCCTCGATTCTCTGGTCCTAAATCCAAATGACTATGGGCCGGAAAACCAAGAATCAGGCTTTGCCTTTCTTATTTGACGAAAATGCAGACGGGGCTGCTTTCATTGACCAAGCACGCCAAAACGCGCAAAATAACACAGCTTATAAGAAAACAGGCCGAGGTTTGAGTGAGTTTCTCTGGCGTTCCCTCTTCCCGGCGCCGCGCGCATGCATTCGTCGCCGTCCGGTGGAGTTCCCGAGAACAGGAAGCGTCGCGTCTTCGTCGCTTCGATCACCGAGCCCCGTAATCAATCCCTCCGAATTCCGGCTAGCTTATAAATGCTTGTCCGGGACCGAGATGCTTCTCGTCTCGCCACCAATCAGTTCGAGGGGCAGCGAAGCCACACCAGGCACCACCTGCAGATCGACATCGCAGTTCAAGCCATGAGCAAGACCGGGGCAACTGTGGGCGAAGGCGCCGGCCAAAAGCCATCGAAGCCTTCGGTTGCGATGAAGCCCACGCCGCCGACCGAGCCAAAGCTACGCCTCGCATCTCCTTCTCCTTGCTTCGACTCGCCAGCTGCTGCTGCGGAGAAGCCGACGGCCACGGCGACGAAGAATGCATCAACCTCTGCTAAGGCTAAGGGGCCCTCGCAGCCGAACCCCGCGCCGAGGGCAGACGCATCCAAGGGACCGCCCCTGTCGGTATTGCTTCGCGATTTTTTCTTTTAGTCTGATTCGGTGGCTCTGGTATGCTTGCGCTTCGCATTCGCATGGACCTGCTTCCGAAGAAAAATGTTTCCCATGTATGGACTAGTATATCTGCTTAGTCCATCCATCGACTTGTCGTCATGTGGATTGAAATAAATATTCTGAATGGTTGGCCTTGATTAATTAATATATCGTTGCTCATGTAGTAATTTCATGTTCGCTTCAGCAATCTTTGTTACTCACAATATGTTATCTGGATGAGAAACGCTGTTACAGTCCAAAAAACTGTCTTGTGGTATTAGAAACAGAGCCCACTGCCATGACGACGAACGAACGCACGCGGCATCAACCTCTGCCAAGGGGCCGTCACAGCCAAAAAGAAGAGCACTAGTATCAGAAAACGTTGTTTGTAACTTGATTAAGCTTATTAATCAAAAAAAACTTGATTAGAAACGCTGGACTTTTTGGCTGAGTGCCTGACACATCCAGGCCTTGTTGGTTACTTGGTTTGGTTCGTCTTCGACACCTGGTGACGACTGCCTTCCGTTGTACAGTACAGAAAATGAGCAGACTCATGAGAAACGGCCGCGCCACAAATTCTCTGCTCTTTCGGACTTTATTAGACACCGGTAGAGAACATAACACAGCTCATCCGGCCGGTGACAAGAGAGTTCAGGACTCCACCACGCCCACTCTACCAGAAGCACCTCCTCGAAACAGGCATACGCCTAGCTTTATAAATAAAGCAACATCCATACAACATCCGGTACAAGTGAAACCACAAGCCACAACAACAACCCAAGGTCCAACAGAACACACACACCACGAACAACAAACACAGATACAAGAGAGCCCAGAAGACTCGCTCAGCGACCGGGCGGGGCAGTAAGCTGGCGCGCTGCCCCAATCAAGTGCTCGACCATCCCGTCCAGCCGCGCCCTGTCCTGCTGCCTACACAACGGGTACCACTGCTGCAAAAAAGCCAAGAATTTGAAGGACGAGTCAGAGGCACGGCGAAGAAAGACACGCTCGATGACCATCTTGTTACGAATGGTCCTAAGAGTCCAGGTCAATCCAGCGAACACCAACCAGAAGAGGCGCCTCCTCCTACCGGTATGGTTAGCATTAGCTTCCAGGAATTCCCCGAGGTCTGCGGCCTGCCAAGAAGGCCCTAGAGCCTCCCGGGAGAAGTTCCAGAGGAAGCGGGCAGCAGGACAGGCGAAGAAAATGTGGTGTCTCGTTTCCGGGACCGCATAAAGGGGGCAGAGGCCCGTACCAGGACCATGACGCTTGGCCACCTCCACACCTGAGGGAAGCCGGTCCCACAGCAACTGCCAGAGGAAAATCTTGATCTTAAGAGGAAGGGGGGCCTTCCAAAGGTGGGCCGTCCAGGGGATGGACGGCCCACCAAACAGGGCACGATACATGGATCCCACGGAAAAGGTGCCCGAGGGCGAGAGATGCCAGGCCTGGGGATGGGACAGGGGCATCGGGAGAGAACCCCTCAACCCCTCCCACGCCACCCGCTCGGCCGCCCCTATGTTCCGTCGGAAGGCAACCTGCCAAACCCCGGCTTGGAAGGCCTCGGCCACCAAGAGCGAAGGGTCCACGCAAATTGCGAACAGCTCGGGAATCTCGTGGCGCAAGGGGCGTCTACCCACCCAAGGATCGAGCCAGAAGTGGGTGCTCCTCCCATTCCCAATGGAGAAGGAGAGCCCCTTCCGGATCGCCGGCTTGATGTCTTGGATAGATCTCCAAAACTGAGATCCCTCCCGATGCTCACAAGCCAGGAGAGGGCGCCCACGCAGGTACTTGGCTTTAACTAGCTGCAGCCAGAGGCCCCCATCGTCAGTCAGGATGCGCCAGACCCACCTCAACATCAGAGCCACATTCATATGGCGAGAGGAGGTGATCCCAATGCCCCCGAGATCCTTGGGGGCGCAGATGTTAGCCCACTTAACCATATGGTACTTTTGGTGACCATCATTCGCCATCCAGAAGAACCGCGAGAGCTCCTTGTCGAAGTTGGCGTGAACGCCCTCCGGAAGGATATATAGCCCCATGATATACATGGGGAGGCTAGATAGACAAGCGTCAATGAGGACGGTCTTACTTCCCTTGGAGGTAAACCTGCCTTGCCATGGTTCGGATCTCGCCTTAACCCGACCCATAAGGGGCTCCAAGTCCCTAAAGAGGATCCTGGTGTCCCTGACTGGCATCCCCAGGTAATTCAGGGGGAAAGCTGTCAGTCGGCAATTAAGGTTATCAGCAATTCGTTGTTGCTCGCCCAAGGAGTAGCCCAAGATCATCACTTCGCTTTTGTCAAAATTAATTTTGAGGCCAGACATGGCCTCAAAGCAGAGGAGCAGGAACTTGAGGTTGATGATGTCCTGATCCGACCCCTCCACCATAATCATGGTATCATCCGCATATTGGAGGTGGGTAACTCCCCCTCCAGGGATAAGATGCCCCACCACACCCGATATGTGGCCAGAGATCTTGGCTTTCTCCATGATCTCCGCTAGGGCATCAACCGCAGCATTAAACAAGATTGGAGAGATCGGGTCCCCTTGTCTCACCCCACACGAGGGTTTAAAGTATGGCCCGACCTCCCCATTAATGTTTATTGCTGTGTTCCCACTCATAACAATCTGCATGATCCAACCTATCATGTGATCATCCAGGCCCCTACGCTGGAGAACCTGGCGTAGAAAGGCCCAGTCTAGCCTGTCATACGCCTTCTGGAAATCCAGCTTCAGGAAAACACCCAGAAGGCGGCGAACCTTCACCTCGTGAATAATTTCATGGAGTGCCAAGATCCCGTCGTGAATGAATCTTCCTTTAAGGAAGGAAAACTGATAAGGATGCGTCAGGCGCTCCATGAGAGGGGCTAACCTACGAGCGCACACCTTGGACATAACCCTCTAGATCACATTGATCACCGTGATAGGCCTAAACTGCCTAATCTCAGTGGCTCCCACCACCTTGGGGTTCAAAGTGATAACTCCAAAGTTCAGTCGCGACATCACAAGGGTCCCAATATACAACTCCTGAAACATGGGCATAACAACCCCCTGGATACTCTCCCAGAACTTCTGGAAGAAGATAACAGGGAGGCCATCCGGGCCCGGGGATGAGTTAGTCTTCATCTCCATGATGGCCTGCTTGACCTCCACTGACAGAAACGGAAGCGTGATCTCCCGGTTCTCCGCGTCGGAGACCCTGGCCCCCTCTGGCCAGAAATCCCCGGCTAACGCGACCCCTGAACGGGGGCCAGCAGAAAAAATCTCCTTGTAGAAGGAGTAAATATGGGAGGTGACGTCTTTGGCCTCCTCCAAGAGACGATCCCCATCCCAGAGGCAGGGGATAGAACATTTCCGACGCCTGCCATTAGCAATGGCATGGAAGTAGGCGGTTCAGATCCCTTTAAGGCGATTCTGGCGGCTCACGCCGCCAAAACATCTCCTTCCCCCGAAAAATCTCCAGGAGCGAATCCTCCAACTCGTACCGCTGGAGCCATTCGTCCATAGAGAGGCCTACCGAGTCTGCTGTGCGATCTAAGCCCTGGATGGCAGTGAGGAGGTCACCTTTCTTGCGCCGCAGCTCAGCACCAAGGTTAGCGCCCCACCCGCGCATGAACTAGCGAGCCAGCAAAGCACAAGCATACCACACATCCACCGCCGAGCGAGCCCTCTGAACCGACGCCCTAGCCGCGCTCCACTTGGCCTGAAACCATCTCCACAAACCCCGGCTGAAGAAGCCAGAAGTTCTCGAAGTGGAAACGGTTCAGCTTCGGTGGAGAGCCTCCCCCGGTCGAGAGAAGGAGAGGGCTATGGTTAGACCCGACCCTCCTCATCGCCCGCAGGGAGCACAAGGGGTAGGCCAGCTCCCAATCCACAGATACTAAGACCCGATCCAGCACACTCCTAATCGGGTCCACCCGGTTGTTCGACCAGGTGAATCTGCCCCCAACGCGGGGAATCTCCCGTAGAGCGAGATCCGCAATACAATCATTAAACATGCGCATCCTAGAGAGGTCGACATTATCGGAGCTCTTCTCATCAGGGGACCTAATAAGGTTAAAGTCCCCCGCCACCACAACAGGGCTAGAGCAGCTCTCCACCTTAGCAGAGAGCTCAGCCAAGAACTCCGGGGACCGGCGATGATCCGCAGGGCCGTAGACAATGATCACCTCCCAGCTGAGGTGTGATCGTCTATGGGTGAGTGCCATACTCACAAAGAATTCCCGCGGTCCATATCCTCCACCTCAAAGGTGTCCTCCTTGGCACCCAGGAGGATCCCCCCGGAATATCCCGTGGCTGGCAACCAGTGCCAGACAAACCTGTGGCGGCTCAATCCCTGCAGCTCCGGATCGAGAAATCCTGTCTAAGCGTCTCCTGAAGACCAACAATATCAACATCCTCCTGCCTCAGATAATCTTGCAACTGCTGCCTACGACCATCAGTCCCAAAGCCCCTGATGTTCCAGTCAAAGAGGAAGATCGGACGACTCATTGGGATACACCATCAAGGGGTGTCCCCTTACGAGGGATGGATCGGGCCCTACCTCCTGTCGAGGTCCTGGACGTAGGCTTGGGAGGCCTCCCTCGCTTCCCCCCCGCCTGGGGAGATGCGACGGCGGCCTCCGCCGGCACCGGACGAGGAGGGCTACCTTCTCTAGTCATCGGGCCCTGCAGCAAAGAACTAGCGGAGGCCTGGCTCCTAGCCAGCTTCTCTTGCTCCGCCTGAGCGCGAGAAGCCGCCAGCACACCATCATAAACCTCCTTCGCCTTAAGGGCCGCAATTTGTTCCAAGCGTGGGCCGTGTTCCCCTCTGAACACACTCCCACAGTCGCTAGCAACAGCGGCAAGGCGCTCCTCTGGAACCTCTGCCAAAACCGAGAACCTGGACCCAGAAGGAGGAGAAGAAATAGTATGGAGGAAGGAGGGAGGCGGGCGATACGTACCAGGGTCAAGGTTGCGGGACGCCGCCAGCGCCTCCGCCTGCTCGAGAATCGTCGGCTCCCGCCCCTCACCACCAGCCCTGTCCCTCACCGAGGCCAGCCTGACACTGGCGTGAGGAGGAGGGAGGGCCTGGACGACGGCAGGTGGAGCTTGGCCGTTGCCTCGGGGGTGTCGGGGAAGGCCCACCACCAGTGAGTCGAGTCACCGGGCCCCGACAATATGCCGGGCAGTGAAGAGCAGACGAGAGAGTGTAGCACACTGCCCCGGGAGAGCGAGGGGAAGACGGCGGCGCCACCACCATCCCCTTGCTAGGGGAGGACTGCGCCACCGGGAGGCTGGAACCGGGCACCGGCTGACCATCGGCCCAACCAGAGAGGCCCAGGGACACGAGCCCCTCACCCAGGTTCGACCCATATGGGGCCAGGCCCACCTCCTCAAGGATCGGAGGGTCCGGGCGCAGACACCTAGGGACATCCACCGGACGGAGCGACTCCGAACGAACCGGGCCAAAGGCCAGAGCCGCTGACGATGGGCCCTCTCCGCCTGCCGCCGTCGGAGGGAGAGCCGACCCGCCCGTCGGTGCCGCAGGATCAGGATCAACGGGAGGGTCCAGGTCCTCCTCCGAGTCCTCCCCACTAGACGGGTCAGCGCCCCCCCTCCCCAGGAGGGCGGCGTTGCTCAGAGATGTCCGGCGACGACGAACGCGAGCCCACCTCCTCCCGCTCCAGCTCCACCGACAGGGTCCTGCCGTGGGTACCGAAGTAGAAGGTCGGGAGGATGCAGTCGAGTTTGGCCGGGTCCGGTGTCTGGACCTGCACTGGCCACAGGCTGCAGAGGGAGGCCATATCCAAAGCCACAAACTTGCCAATGGCCTGAGAGATAAGCCTGGTGAACTTCTCCTGTCTAGCTTCCTCAGGGATGCCGTGAATGCGCACCCAAACCGTCGAGAGAACTGCAGTGGTATCAGGGTGGACACACGACTCGCGGATGGAGACCTTGATGTTATGGATGGGAAGGAACGTCGACTGACTCCAGGAGAGGGCCCGCAGCGCCATGCGCGACGGGAAGATCACCGAGAACACCATGGGGGCAGTCTCCCTCACGTTCCACACAAAGTCGGAGTCAAACGACCTCAACTCTGCGCGGATGATGTCCTCGGTGACCTCCACCGACAGGGGGGGTCCTGGTTGGATAGCACGCGGATTTCAGCCAGGTTCTGGGGAATAGACAGCTCTACCTCCCCCAGATCGACGAAGTAGAATCCCAAACCCAGGTCAATCCCGTGGCCAAGGAGCTCCAGGGTACTGCGCTCGCGGCGAGGACCGGCGTGCGATCCAGACCGGTCAGGGTCGCCGCAGAAAAGGCAATGCTCGGGTTCCTTGCAGTCGGAGCGGAAGTGGCCGACCTCACCGCAGTTGAAGCACTTGTCAGCGTCGGCGATCTCGGACGAGTGGCCTCCCCGTGGCACCCCGTAGGCTGCAGTGTGGGAGGTGCCCAATCGCTCCCCGCCCGCCACTCCCACCGGACGGGCCCAGGACCTGCGCCGTTTTCTCTTGTTCTTCTTTTCTTGGGAGCAGGCGCAGACGTAGTGGCGGGGCCCCACCGAGGCACATCGCGGCAGGCGACCCGGCATAGCCCGCGGCTCAGCTCCCGCCGCAGTCCTGCCATGGCCGGGCCTCGGGGAGGGGCTGCTAGGGGCCGCCACGGCCGGCGGCGAGGCAGATCTGGCGAGCAGGGGCCGACGTGAGGGCTCACGGGTCCGTCAGTGGCCTCCTGGTCGCCTGTGAGGTCCCATGGCATGGCGGACCAGCGGCTGTCTGAGGGCATGAGGCGGGCAGACGGGGCAGGAGGCGGACGCGGTGGTGTGAGAGGCAGGGAGGCGCTTCGGGAGGAGAAGTCTGGCGCTTCATCGAGGCGGGCCAGGGGCATCGTGGCGCGGCTGGCGGACGGAGCGTGCGTCGTGAGTGTGACGACGGGCCTGTGCCTGGGAGACAGGGTGTCCTAGGGTTAGAGAAGTGGATCCTTTGTGGATCCACAACCAGGCCCCCACCGGCCAAACGTCCTGCGGCCCAGCCCGAGAGGCCCGCGCGACAGCCCGAACATCCTGGCTCCTCCACGCGGGTAGCGGGCCCTCCAGGGAGCATCCCTCCGTCACAGGCCCAGGCAGGCTTGGCCCACGCCGGCCCACGTTGGCCAGGGGGCAGGGGAGGGCTCCTCCCTCCTCCACCCGCGCAGGAGGCAGCGGCGGGACGTGCGCCGGCGCACCAGTGGCATGGAGTGAGCCCCCAGAGGCATCGTCGGCACCGGGGCAGCTCCCCATGGCCGAGGCGTCGCCCCCAGGGTCACCACCCGCCGCGCACAGGAACAGCCGGCGCGCCTCGCGCAGCCCTCCCTCCAACCTGGCCGGAGCCGACCTGGACAGAGGCGACGCCTCCCCACGGCGAGCCTGCCTCCGCCTGGCACGCCGGCCCGGGCGAGCGGCATCCAGGAAGTCGCCCAGCATCGGCAAGGCCGGCGGCGACGAGCGGCGCTCCGCCTCCGCCCTCGCGACCTCCTCCTCGTCAACCTCGTCGGCCACGTCCGCCCAACGACGGCCACGGATCGACTCGGGGGAGGAACCGGGGGGCGCGGGCAGCACCATGGACACCGGAGAGGGGAGGGGGAGGACGAAGGCGGGCGCCGGCGGATCGGGGTCCCGGCGAGCTACCAGGACACGGGAGTCAGAGCCATCCGACGCTCCAAGCAGTCCCAACCTCACCCTACCAGAAGCACCTGTGGCCCGACAGTTCCCAATGGACACCGGCAGCAAACTCAGATTCTTCCTCGACAAAGTTCTTGCATACTTGTCTTACATCTGCCAAGCTAGCCACTAGCCAGAGTAAGCCAAGCAATGCCCAGTGTTGTCCTTGATGCTGGCGTGAGCACTACTAGCTCGCTAGGAGGAGCAGGTCCAGTGGCACTCTGCATTCAGCCGTGCAACCTGGACGGAGCATATATATGAAACTAAGAGTACATGAACCGTTGCTCGAGTGTCATCATGCATGAGGTATCCACACTCCAACCACTCCCAATATGCAAGCACAAGAGGCCAAGAAGCTGCCCAATTAAGCTCCTCAAGACACAAAGAGGATATTTGTGCTTGTTCGCCTACTTGTCTTCCTCCTGCCTATATATCCATGCAGCTAGACAAAGATGCTTTGTGCGGTGGTTGGCATTTGCATACGCATGCTCAGTGGACTACTAGGGGGAGCACATCAGCAGCTTACTGAGAACCAGCGATTTCTTTTTTCATGACAGTGAAGTTTCTCTTTTGTGAATATTGTGATGCATCGTAGTTTACATTTGGAGATGATACTCTTTTGGTAGCCTTGCTAATACTACTGTCAGATTTAGAGGTGTGTCCAAACTCTAAAGTGCAATAAGGCCTCACACAAAAGAAAAATGTTGTTTGTTTTACCCTTGGAGGTGTAGCAGCAATCGCACCGATTCTCCTCGAACTTCCCTTCCTCGACTAGGTGTGGTATCTTCTCAAGTTTCACCACATCATCTAGCTCGTCTCCTTATCGCGGCCTGGCTATTAGATCAAGATACCATAGATGGCAAGGCATATATATCCTCGATCTTAGACCTGACAATTGGTTCCCTACCATGTCATTGCTTCTATGTTATGGGTATGTTGTTGAAATTGCGGATGTGGTCAACAAAGCGACCGGTTTGAGAAATTCCTAGTGACAATCTAGGGACACCCTGGAAGGCTTGGTGTACAGATGAGATCTGACCTTCATTTGTTGGATCTAGCAATTAAAGTATCATGGGATCTTCAAGCCGATTCATGCTCTCCACGGTGAAAATCATCGATATGGCCTTCACTAGGTAGATATAGAAAGGGTAATGCTACGTCTACGGATGTTTTTCACGGGATCCAGCTTACAAAGAGACATGGAGATCAGCCAGAGGCGTCACGGGCTGGAAATCACAGAGGTCCAGGGAATTACACCAATCAGTTTTCACCACACTTGTCTGTAAGATTCATCCGTAACCTCAGTTTTGTAATTACAGCACGTGTCGTCTCTTTCTTGAAGGCTTGTATTGTGACATCCCGGTCCATGGCTTAATATGAATGATAAGCTACTCATACTAACAAAATGCATTTTCTTTCTCCAAAGCACATCTCAAAAGAACCTCCGGGTTAAGCATGTTGAGCCTGCATTAATTTGGGAATAGAAGACCTCTCGGCAAGTTTCTAGAGGTGCACACTTTTTGAGGACAAACAACGCTAGAAAGACTAGTGTTTCTATGTGGGATTGTAGCCCTAGAGTGGATGGGTGTTCATGTATCCAATGTTGGGATCTTCTAACTAGGTGCAATATCGAGGATATGGTGGTACCCGCTCGCTGGGCGAGAATCCTTGATCTGCCTTTTACTGGTTGGATCCAGCAAATGTTGACCTATGTGTAAAATTATCCTTGCAGATTTTGTCTTGAAAAATGTTGTTCAGCTCCACCCTTTTTTGTTGGCCATCATTCTTATCATCGACGTTGGGCACTCATGAGGCGTGATGACGCGTATATATACTAGCGTCTCCAGATTTTTTTCTATTTCCCTAATGTAAGTCGTTTTGTTCGCTCCTAGTGTCTTACTGAATTAGGTTTGTAGACTGGGTGCATGAGTATATGCAACGTCGAGTTGAAAACTTGAGATCTATCCTCCTAAAAATAAACATAGCTAATATGGAGAAAATGCCTAATAACTGTTGCCCACTCTGCTCTGAAATGAAGTTGCTATCTCCAAATTTTGGTGGACTCAAATCTTTGATATCCGCTTAAAATATTATTTATGACTTGGTTGCCATCCTAAGGTTAGGCGTTTTAACAAAACAACATGAAGTGTTTAATTTGTGGAGACCAAACAAGGATGAAAAACAAATTCTTGCAGAAAGTTTGTTTGTGTAGGATGCAGGTTCTGTGGAGAAGAACGATACACACAAGTGGTCAGAAGTTATGATTGATGTGTCGGGCCTCAAAGTAAGTTACTCCTAATTAACGGTGGACATATGCATTGGGACTGTGGATAACAGGTTGATGGAGTCCTAAGAGTTGGTCGGTGCTAAGATGAGGACGGTGCATGATGGGGGCGTTGAGAACCGTGCAAGAGTCGAAAGATCCTTTTGGCGCTTACTAGTTGCTAGTTGTTGTTGTGGTGCATATACTCATTGCTTATAATGTAGTAGTAGGAAATACTTGATGTTTTCGTTTAGAGAGAGTTTCCCCGATGTTTTATCAGAGACGTCCATGGTGAATTTACCAATCTCAAGACTTAATACACCGGTTTAGTCTCTTAAAATTGTTCATAGAGATAGCGTGTGCATGCGTACATTTATAAGGGTGACTGGGTGAGGTATGCGCATGTTGTGTGTTCTTGCGTTTGTACTATGTTTTAAAGAAAACATTTCCAGAAGATCCTAGGAAAATGATATAATTGTAAAGTAATTGCATTTCGCGGTGCACTGAATAGATCTTGCAAAACGGTCAAAATCTACCCCTCCAAAATATTACCCTATCATATCCTAGCAGGGGACGGTACGGCCGGCCTTGGTCGAAGCAAGGGATGGGGCAATGGTCTGCTGCCATAGCAGGGAGCGTATTGAGTGTTGGGGAAGAAGGCAAACCAGAAAAAAATAACACCAATAGATGGGTGGTTCTCTTTTATGGTATATTTTAACACCAATAGATGGGTGGTTCTCTTTTATGGTATATTTTTCAGTAACTATTTAGGAACACCACCTTTTCATACCACAAAACTTCTGATATACCTCATACACATTTGCTAATTTGCCTTTTTCCGGTACAGGCTAGAGATGCTCTAAGCGGGATTTATGCATTGGCATTTGGTAGAACAGATAATCATATGTTAATCATTAATTGCAGTGATATTGGGTCACAATAACTGGACAGCTTGCAATGGAAGAATCAAATCAATCTCATCGAGTGCCCATGCACTAGTCTTTTTTTCTTAACAAAAGTCCCCAAATTTTATTCAGCTCACAAGCAATCTACATGGTGCAATACAATTTCTTGTAATACAAAATTTGGGCAGCTAGAGCAATGGGACAATTGCCTTAAATAATATGAGTTGAATTTGAGCAACTAAAGATAGGCATAGACTGGGATTGTCTAATAGCCTAATATGCACAGTTGTAAGCGGACACCATTTAGATTTCTTTTCAACATGGTAGATTCTTGATATGCAGTTTCCTGAATGTACCGAGCTATTCGATGTCTTAACTCCCAAAGGAACTTGTGTATTTGTTGTCTTTGAAGTAGCAACAACTCTTTCTAGGCCTTTCTTTCGGCCTTCCTCTTTCTTAATATATCACATGCAGTTCTCCTGCATGGTTTAAAAAAAGATTGTCAGTTAGGAAAGTAACCTGATGGACATGGAGTTGCTTGGCTAGTTGTGATGTTAAAAGAAGCGCCATTCATTAAGCATGAAGAGGCGATGGCTCCATCGGAGACGAGGCCTAGGCAACACCGTTGCATTTAGCTGACTATGTGGAAATAAGCAATAAGCTCCAATTCCTATAGCAACTCTTTCTTGAGATCTTGGGACTTTTTTGTTTTCCAAGCAGCATGTGTAAAGATTTTGCTTCCCTGAATAGCAAGGTCGGTTCTGATTGTTTCACCTTGCTTGAATGCTTCTTCATTAGGTCGGTCTTCTCTCATGTTGGTTGATTGTTTGTCTTTGGCAACCTCTTATGTTAAGCCGCTTCTCCTTCCATCTGCACTACAACTGCTAGTAGAAATCTGTAAAGGATCCAACATCTTCATGTTTTTGTTAATTGCATTTTCCATATGCTGGATTTGTGTTGGGTGACTCTCCTTTCTATTGGAAAAACAGTCCTTTCAAGATTTCCAAATGCACCACATGAAGGTATGAATATTTATAGGGTTCCATGAGGGTGATTCATGTTTAATAGGATTAAAATAATTTGAGTAAGAGAGTCGTTTCTACAAGGATAATGTCATACTTTAAATACCAAGGTTTACTAAACCAAGAAGCCCTGGTGAAGCGAAAAGTGAGGGGGAGATGAGTTTCACTTTCTTCTACTCCACACATGCATCATAATTTACTGATATGTTTTCTATACTTACCTGATCGGGCACCTGTGGGTATAGCTTTCCGAAGCAGCCTCCAACCAAAAGTTTGCACTCTCAGAGTAATGCTTTTTTTTTCTAGATTTGGTTTAGAAGTTGTTTGGTGGAGGCATGCACCTGTCTTGGATTTGGTTCTCCATGGTCCTACAAATTTTGAAGGAAAGCATGGTATGCACTTTTGGAATTACATTTACCTATGGTACTGAGCTTCCAACATAAGAAATCTTCGTCATGTGAACAAATAATCATAGTGTTTTTAATCGTGGTAGCAAGATGAGGCTAGAAAAGAGTGTGAACAAGCTGGTGGTTCCAAGCTTGCTGCCTAGGAACCCACGGATCTTTCACCTACAATGGATAAGAATAGTTATCAGGATGGATGATTAGGAAGTCATAGATGTGAGCCTAATCTTTACACCATGGGACGCTCCAAATAGAGATATGGCCCTGTGAGATTTGTAGAAGGAATGAGCCTTTAGAATAGGGAGGATTTTTAAGATGGAAGCCTAAAAGGATGATTTGGGAACATTTGAATTTGGGCGCTATATGGAGGAATCAGGGAAGTATTTAGATTTCAGCACGACATGGAAGAAATCATCCGCCTAATCAGATATTCTCCATGTAGCCATAAGAACTTCCTGATTTATTTCTTGTAAATTTCTAATTCCAAGGCCACCCTCTTTTTTTGGGGATCAAATATCTTTCCAGACTCTTAAGCAAAGGATTCTTGAGTTTGTTTCTTCTCTAATTTATGCCCACAAAAAGTTTTGAATAATAGCTGTTATCTTAGCAATAAATCTTTTAGTGACAAGATTGTTTGACATGTAATAGACAGAGATAGAAGAACAGACATATTTAATGAGCTCAAGTCTAGCAGGATGGGAAAGTTGGCCGGCCTTATAAGTTCAGAGTTCTGATTTAGATTTTTCAAAAACAAACTTGTAAGCACCATTTCTATCCTTACTAGGAATAATGAGAGGATGTCTGA
This sequence comes from Avena longiglumis, assembly GCA_030063025.1. Lineage (NCBI taxonomy): Eukaryota > Viridiplantae > Streptophyta > Magnoliopsida > Poales > Poaceae > Avena > Avena longiglumis. The sequence continues at coordinate 441,885,402 of CP125975.1, read as the reverse complement.
GGTGTATGAACTTTCTATCAATATCCGGGATGGGAAAAACCTGCTTTATGTCTTGACAAATGGATGAAGGAACATGCTTACTGAAGACAATTCCATATTTTAACCAAATTGGTGTTTTCCCGGATTGCATGCAATAGTCATGCAAATTTTTCTTCATTTTGGATGCTTCATACACCGTAGCTTTCCCACAAATCAAAATATCATCTACAAGAAGAAGCGAGCGAGGGGGAAATTTGGTTCTAGTGTTATTCCTGCAAAACTGTTAGCAGACATGGTTTCCTACAATGTAATAGATAAATTCATTTATCGCAATAACAAAAATATAAAGGGACAAGAGGAAAACCTCGTTGGATACCTTTTCCCCCTTCAGATTTTATAAACAGTTGGCCATTAATGATCATAGAGAAAGTCAGCGAAGAGATACATGCATGAATACGATTAATGAAATGGCCATGCAACCCTTTACATGGAGCGGCGAAAAAATTCCATTTGATTCTATCAAAATCTTTGGCAAGATCTAATTTTAGCATAACAATTTTATTTTTCTAGGCTGAGAGTAAAAGAGTGAGTAATCTCTTGAGCGATGATGATATTATTGCTAATGCGTACACCCTCAATAAAAGCTTGTTGAGAAGAGTGAATGTAATCCGGCAAGTGATGTTTAAGGGTGTGTTTCGTAGCCCGGGTGCCTTATCTCATCTCATACAAGCTGAATCCAGCTATGCCCACTACATACAAGTCTAGTTTATTTACTGTGTTTGGTAGGTTGTATGAGCTGAGATGTGCTCAGCTGGGATCCTGTTTGGTAAGTTGTATGAGTTCATCCGTGCCAGCTATTTATCAAAAAGCAATGAGGTCCCTCAATAGAAACTGAAAAGGCAATCGTGTCCCTAACTGAAAACTAAAAAAGCAATCAGGTCCTTTGGAGCTTGGGCTCCAGCGCCGCTGCCACCACGCGCCGCCTGCTACCGCCGAGAGGACCATCTGCCACTCGTCTCTTGCTGCCAGGACGTAGAGCAGCCGCCGCCAGGAGGGCTGCACCGTTACTTCTCCGCTCGCGCTGTCAGGATGTCGAGCAGCCGCTTCCAGTAGGGTCACGCCACAGCTGCTCCGCTCGTGCCACCAGGAGGGCCGTGTCGCTGCTGCACTGCTCGCGGTGGTCGAGGCCGGGATAGGTAGTGTTGAGGAGACCGACGGAGACCGGTGAAAAGAGCTGGGACAGGTGAAAGAACATTTCTTAATCCCTAGTGTTTTGTGTGTTAGATAACAATACCAAGGATCATTTAATGTGTGTTGAAGTGTTGCAGCTTATTTGAGAATAAAGGGAAAAGAACTACTGCACGAGGCGGATAATCCGCCTCCCTTGCCTGGCAGGCGCAAGCCCCGGAAGGGGGGCGGAATTTTGGCCGGATTTTCCGGCCCCGCCGGATAATCCGCCCCTCAGGGGGGAGGATAATCCGCCCCTCCTGCTCATCACCAAGGCGCAAGCCCCAGAGAGGGGGCGGAGTTTTGGCCGGACTTTCCGGCCAGGCCGGATAATCCGTCCCTCAGGGGGGCCGGATTATCCGCCCCCAAGATCTTCACCAAGTTTCTCCAAGGCGCAAGCCCCAGAGAGGGGGCGGAGTTTTCCCTGGAGAATCCGCCCTTGGGGCGAAGTTTTCCCAGGGGACGGATAATCCGCCCCAAGTGGGGGGCGGATAATCCGCCCCCAAAATTGTGCAACGGCCAGATCTGCGGAGGGGGTATTTAAGCCAGCCATCCCCCTCCTGCCAGAACTCTTGATTCATCTCGAAAAAGAACAGATCAGATCTGAAAGCTTCATCCAAGAGTGCTCCACCTAGATCCACCCAAAGGCCCCATCCCTTGGGGAATCGAAGGAGGAGAACTCGATCTTCATCATCAGCAATCAAGCGCTTCATCTCCTCTCCATTCATTTGGAGAAACTCCGATCTAGCATTTCTTGCAAATATCTAGATCCTCGTTTTTGTTTATATTGATAAACCTTGTTCTTGTGGCAGCTTGTTGTCATCTCGGGAGCCCCAATTCGGTTGTGGGTGTGTGCCCCGATAGTGTTGTAAAAGGCACCGGTTCCCGCCTCGAAGGGATCCAATAGTGGAGAAGGTGGATCAGGCCTCTCGTGGCGAGATCCATCGGAGAATAGGGTGAGGCCTATTGTGGCGTGGTGGTCTTAGAACCGCCCACCCCTCCAACGCAGATGTACTTCCCTTAACAAGGAAGGAACTACGGTAAAACAAATCGCTGTGTCTCCGCGTGCTCCACTATGGTTTTCTCGCTCCTCTTTTACGTGCTTAGTAGTTAGGGTTACATATAGGGAAATTCTCGTAGTTGCATATCTAGAGAATTTACTTTGTGTCAAGCCTACAATTGAAAAAGTATTAAAAATTGGTTAGCACCTATTCACCCCCCCCCTCTAGGTGCCCATACGATCCATTTCAATTGGTATCAGAGCCTCGGCTCTTATTTCGGGCTTAACCTCCTAAGAGAAGTATGGGTTCCAAGGGAGATGGGAGTGATGCTCCGGAGGTAGTCACGATGAACGATCTCAAGACGTTGGAAACAACCTTGGTGAGTTCAATGGAGGCTAAGATGGAAGAGATGCGTCAATTGATAATGCGTCTCTCCACATCCGCAGCATCACCTCCATGTAACTCTGAGGATACCACTCCGCAATCCAAGGAAACGGGTAAAACTGTTTCCAAAGATAACGAAGTGGTAGGTGATGATACTAGTAAGAGCTCCTCCTCGAAAAAGGATAGCGGTAAGGATGGATACAATGAGGTTTCTCATGTGTATTCCCGATCCGCCTATTCCTCACCCACATATACATAATAGGGGTGATCCACCCAAACTTTCAAAGATCTACTTTCTCGCAATGGCAATTTTTATGAAATCTCATGTGTGCGGTTCCTCCATAGAGTTGTGGAAGATCATCGAAAATGGTCTTCACGTTGGAAATCCTAACAATCTCACAAGGAGAGAAGTGGTCGATAGCCAACTCAATGCTCTGACTCTACACATGATACTGACTTGGTGTGGGTGACAAAGACATGCCACATTCAAAGATCTTAGCACAGCTAAAGAAGCTTGGGATGCTCTCACCGAGCTCTTCATCGGAAATGAAAGTATGAGAAGGAATAGATATGATGTCTTGAGCAATAAAGCTGAAGGATTTTATATGCTGGATGGAGAAGTCCACGAGGACATGTATAGGAGGCTCAAGGAAATAGCCACAACCTTCAGAAACCATGGTGCAGCTCATGTTGATGATGCTTGGATCAAGCGCAAGTATGTCAGTGCTCTTATGCCATTTGAGCCCACGGATTTGAAAAGTCTCCAAGGTAGGCATAACTATCACCTCATGTCATCCAATGAGGTAATGCAAGAAATGGCCGCCTTCAAAGTGGCTGCCAAGAATGCCGAAGATGCTCGTGCTCGAGCTATGGGGATGCAAAAGGGGGTCAACATGGCCTTGAAGACTAGTGTGATTGATCATGATGAATATGCGGTAGAAGGTCTGGACTGTCCCGAAGATATAAAAAGGATCCACGGATAATACTTGGCTCTTTATGCAAGAAACTTTTGGAAAGATCCATCCAAGGCTAAAGCTGAACTAGATCGCAAGAGTGGAGCCTATGGAAGAAAAGAAAATGGTCCCAAGCTGAGAACATGCTTTAATTGTGGTGACCGGTGCGCCGTGGCTGAGTGTCCATATCAAAGTAGAGAGGATAATGGAGGAAGACTCATTTTCAAGGACAAATCAAAAGCTCCACGTAAGAAACAGTTTGTAAAGAAGAATGCTCCTTTCAAGAAGCAACCAAAGATTGTTCTAGTGGCTCAAGAAGAATATTCATCGGGGAGTGAAGATGAGGACGAGGACGATAGCCCTCAAGAGGTGGTTGCTATAGCCACTACATCTACATCAACATCTCTCTTCGACTCTCCGAACGAAAACATCATCAACAAGAATGCTACTTGCCTCATGGCAAGAAGCTCCGAGGTAACTTCTTCTAACTCTTCTTTTCCCAAGGCTATGATAGACATGGATGATCCTGCTAGTCTTAAGGTTAAAGAAGAGATTATTGCTTTGGATTATTTCTATACTAACCTGCAAGGTGAGCACAAAGTTCGTTTTGAGGCTCTTATGGATCACCGCCCAAAAGCGAAGCACTCCTCGAAGAAAAGGGCAGAATTGAAAGGGAGGATGCAATGGAAATTGCATCCTAAAAATGCTCTTGAAGAAGAAGAAGCTCGGGTCTCTCTTGAAGAGAGGCTTGAGTCTATGGAAGAGTCACATGAAGAAATTGTGGCTAAACTTGTTAAGGAACGTGACAATCTTGTCACCAAGGCAAAAAGTTAAAGAAGGAAAGGATTGACTTTGGGGCTGCTCATGATAGACTCTCCGAGGAATTGGAGAAACTTGACAATGCTCACAAGGCGTTGAAAACGCAGTTCTCTATTCTCAATGAGTCACATGATCAGCTTCAAAGTCGATTGGCCGAATATGATACTCCTAGATCGTCCAACTCAACATATAGTAACAAGAAAAATGCTAGTGTGGAAAAAGGAGTGATCAAGGACATCACTACAAAGGAAAAAGGTGTGCTTGATGAAGTCCTTGGCAAGCAAAGGTCAAATCATGGTAAAGAGGGACTTGGGTATGTCACCAAGTCCAAGAAGAAGAAAACCAAGAAGAACAAGACCAAGAATGTGCAATTAAAGACAAGCACTGCTGAGAAGGTTGTCACACAAGACAAGACTAATAATATTGGTTTTGCAGGGTCTCACAATCCGAATTATGAACTCTTTTGTGATGACTATGGCGATGTTTATGCTTATTATGTTGGTCCTTTTGATGAATATATTGCTTGGTCTATTTGGGTCCCAAAGACCCTTGTTACTAACATGAAAGGACCCATTGAAAAATGGGTACCTAAAACCAAGAAGTAATTTTCTTGCGGGCTATGCTTAGTGGGTCGAAATGGGTGTTGGATAGTGGCTGCACTAGTCATATGACCGGAAGCAAGGAGATCATCACGGAGATGCGTCCAAATCTTGATAATATCACAGTCTCCTATGGTGATAAGTCTAAATCTCAGGTATTGGGTCTTGGCAAGGTTGTGGTTGCCCACGATATCTCTCTCGTGGACGTCATGCTTGTTGAGACCCTTGGCTACAATCTTCTTTCTGTTTGTGCCCTTGGCAAGATGGGTTTTGCTGTTTTTATCGATGATGATTTGGTGGTACTCTTATGGATCAAGTCTCTAAAGGTCGCTTTCGTTGGATACGTCGAAAATGACCTGTATGTGGTGGACTTCTCGGGGAAAACCACTTCGGGTCCGATGTGTCTATTCGGAAAGGCCGACGTGGGCTGGCTATGGCATCGCCGTTTAGCCCATGTCAACATGAGAACTTTGCAAAGTCTCCAAAAGGGTGGCCACATACTTGGACTAAAAGACAATGTCTCTTTTGCCAAAGATCGTGTTTGCAGGGCTTGTGTTGAAGGAAAAATGCATGATTCTCCCCACAAGAGGAAGACTATTGTGTCATCAAAGAGGATCTTGGAATTACTTCATGTGGATTTATTTGGTCCTCCTTCTCATGCAAGTCTTGGTGGGAAGAAATATTGCTTGGTCATCGTCGATGATTACTCAATATATACATGGGTATATTTCTTCAAGCTGAAAAGTGAGACTCAACAAACTGTCATTGACTTTGCCAATGAAGTTCAACATCAACACAATGTTCCCATCTTGGCAATTAGAAGTGACAACGACACATAATTCAAGAACTACACTTTAAACGAGTTTCTTAGCGAAGAGGGGATTAGACAACAATATTCCGCTGCGTACACCCCTCAACAAAATGGTGTAGCCGAGAGGAAGAACCGGACTTTGATGGATATGGCAAGATCTATGCTAGCTGAATTCAAGTCTCCTTATAATTTTTGGGCTGAAGCCATATCCACTGCTTGTCACTCATCAAACCGGCTCTGCCTCCGAAAGATCTTGGACAAGACCCCTTATGAAATACTTACCGGTAACAAACCCAACATCTCATACTTCAGGGTATTCGGGTGTAAGTGTTTCTTTCTTATTAAAGGTGTCCGTTTGTCAAAATTTGATTCCAAGGCTTTAGAAGGTATTTTTGTTGGTTACGGTGCCGAATCCCACACTTATAGAGTCTACAACAAGCTCACTGGGATTGTTGTAGAATCTTGTAGTGTGGAGTTCGATGAAAATAACGGCTCTTTTGTAGGGCAAGTTGATGTTTGTGATGCAGATGTTGAAATACCCCAAGATGCCATAAGAAGAATGGGCGTGGGATTTTTCCGCCCCATTGAGGAACCCCTTGTGGCGGATCGGGAAGGACAATGCTCCACACATGTGGAGCCCTCATCTACACAAGATCAACAAGCTCCTACTGTTGGAGACAATCCTGCACCAACACCACAATCTGCTGAAGACCATCTGTCCACTGGACAAGCTGGTAGTCCCAGGCCGGACTATCCGCCCCTGGCACTCCAACTCGTTCCAGGGGATCTGAAGGAGAAATCAACATCTCTGAAGCTCCCAGGCCGGATTCTCCGGCCCCCAGGGGCGGAGTATCCGGCCCTGGGTCTCCAACTCCAGTCAGGCTTTCTCAGGAAGATGGTTCTGGTACTTCACCTCCCAGGACGGATAGTCCGGCCCCTCCAAGGGACGGATTATCCGGGCCTGAAGAAAATGTTCAGCAACAACCTTCTGGCAGTAACAGTGACAAAGATCAAGGGCAAGGCAGTAATCAAGACAAGGATACAACAATTGAATCCACTCCTCCTAGAAACAATAAGGACATTGAGGCTCGTCGCAAGGCTCGTGTTGATCGCAACCTTGAACTAAGAGGTCACACTCTTGACAAGGTTGTTGGTGATCTACGACGAAGGGTATCCACTAGAAGAGAGCTTGCAAGCTTCTGTGATCATCAAGCTCACATTTCCATGGTTGAACCAAAGAAGGTTTTTGATGCTCTTGAAGACCCCGATTGGGTTGTTGCAATGCATGAAGAATTAAACAACTTCGAACGCAACAAAGTTTGGAAGCTCGTAGAAAAGCCAAAGGATTGCCGCAATGTTATCGGCACCAAGTGGATCTTCAAGAACAAACAAGATGAAAATGGCATTGTTGTGAGGAATAAAGCACGACTCGTGGCTCAAGGATTCTCTCAAGTAGAAGGAATTGATTTTGGCGAGACCTACGCTCCTGTGGCTCGCCTTGAGTCCATCCGTATCCTTCTTGCATATGCAGCCCATCATAATTTTAAATTACAACAAATGGATGTTAAGAGCGCTTTCCTTAATGGTCCTCTACATGAGTTAGTATACGTCAAGCAGCCCCCGGGGTTTGAGGACCCCAAATTTCCGAACCATGTCTACAAACTCGATAAGGCGCTCTATGGCCTTAAACAAGCCCCACGTGCGTGGTATGAGGACCTTAAAGAGCTTTTGCTAGACCATGGATTCGAAGTTGGGCAAATCGATCCCACTCTTTTTACTAAGAAGGTTAATGGGGAGCTTTTTGTATGCCAACTTTATGTAGATGACATTATTTTTGGCTCTACTAACCAAGCTTTTAACGATGAATTTTCGAAGCTTATGACTGACAGGTTTGAGATGTCCATGATGGGTGAGCTCAGGTTCTTTCTTGGATTTGAGATCAAACAACTTAGAGAGGGAAACTTTATTAATCAAGCTAAGTACATCCAAGACATGCTTAAAAGGTTCAAGATGACGGATATCAATGGCGTTGCTACCCCTATGCAAACAAAGTGTCATCTTGAGCTCAATCCCAAGGGTAAAGACGTGGATCAAAAGGTATACCGATCCATGATCGGCTCTCTCCTTTACCTTTGCGCATCTAGGCCCGATATCGTGTTAAGTGTAGGAGTGTGTGCAAGGTACCAAGCCGCTCCTAAAGAAAGCCACTTAGTGGCAGTCAAGCGAATCTTCCGATATTTGGTTCATTCCCCAAATTTTGGGTTATGGTATCCCAAGGGTTCAAGTTTCTCTCTATGTGGTTACACTGATTCAGACTGGGCTGGTGACAAAGATGATAGGAAATCAACCTCTGGTGCATGCCAATTCTTGGGCAGGTCTCTAGTGTGTTGGTCATCAAAGAAACAGAATTGTATTTCACTCTCAACCGCCGAAGCTGAATATGTTGCTGTTGCAAGTGCTTGTACTCAATTGTTATGGATGAGGCAAACTTTAAAGGAATATGGTGTTAATTGTGACAAAGTGCCTCTTTTATGCGACAATGAAAGTGCTATCAAAATTGCTTACAATCCCGTGCAGCATACAAGAACAAAACATATAGAGATTCGCAACCACTTTATTCGGGATCATGTTGCTCGTGGAGATATTGCTCTATCCTTTGTGAGCACGAAGAACCAACTTGCTGATATTTTCACGAAGCCTCTTGATGAAGCAAGATTTTGTTATTTGAGGAATGAGCTAAATATCATAGATTCAAGGATCTTGGCTTGACTACCCTTGCACACTCACCTGCACTTACTCATGTATTTGGTTTAGATGCGGGCATAGACATAGGGGGAGTGTGGTCCTAATTGATTGGGCCAACCCTCCCCCCATAATGCCGAAAGCAAGTAAAATCATTTACCTTAATATCATTTTGTGATATGTGGGTCATCGATGAGCATTGGTTTTGAACTCAAGATACATCTTCGCGGTGTCATGCCATGCGCTCCAACATGGTGGCTTCGGCCACCGACCTCTTCCTCGAGAAGAGTTGGTTTTCATGGGTCTCGTTGGATTTTCTTGCATATCTCATGTTCTTATGGACATCACACTCAAATTTGGCTTTTGATTGATTTGATTCTTGCAAATTTGGGTGTGAATTCTGGGTGTCCAGGGGCGTTAGCATCGCTCTTCTTCCTTTTTGGAGTTTCGATGCCAAAGGGGGAGAAGTAGTTCTATTAGGTCTAGGTCTCGTGGATTTGCAAGGGTTGGGCACAAGCTTTTCGATTTTAGTCGTTTTTATTTGCTTGCTTGTGCCTTTTTCTAGGGTGAACTCAGTTGCTATTTGTGGTTGTTTGTGTAAGACTATGTCGTACTCCACAGTTTGGTACTATGTTTGGTATTCATGGAATTCTGGATTTATCTATCATGGACCCCATGGAATTCTGGAATTATGGAGCATATTTGATGGCATATGGATTCATGGGATTATCTATGTATGCCTTGGCTATATATTCCGGTGGTATGACATTTTTTCCCAAACCTTAAAGTAGTGGTCTACCTAGTGTGTGTATTTGTATTCAAATGCAAATCTTAAATATGCACACATCTAGGGGGAGCGTCTTTCATTATTTAAGGTGGCTTTTGCCGGTTTTATTGCAAATCCTAGTATTGTCATCTAACACCAAAAAGGGGGAGATTGAAAGAACATTTCTTAATCTCTAGTGTTTTGTGTGTTAGATAACAATACCAAGGATCATTTAATGTGTGTTGAAGTGTTGCAGGTCTATTTGAGAATAAAGGGAAAAGAACTCTGCCTGTGGGGTCGGATAATCCGGCCCCACCAGGGGCGGATAATCCGCCCCTCCCTTTGCCCAAACAGGCGCAAGCCCTAGAAGGGGGGCGGAATTTTGGACGGATTTTCCGGACCCGCCGGATAATCCGCCCCTCAGGGGGGCCGGATAATCCGCCCCTCCTGCTCATCGCCAAGGCGCAAGCCCCAGAGAGGGGGCGGAGTTTTGGCCGGACTTTCCGGCCAGGCCGGATAATCCGCCCCTCAGGGGGGCCGGATTATCCGCCCCCAAGATCTTCACTAAGTTTCTCCAAGGAGCAATCCCCAGAGAGGGGGCGGAGTTTTCCCCGAAGAATCCGCCCTTGGGGCGGAGTTTTCCCAGGGGGCGGATAATCCGCCCCAAGTGGGGGGGCGGATAATCCGCCCCCAAAATTGTCTGTGACCAGATCTGGGAGGGGTATTTAAGCCAGCCATCCCCCTCCGCCGAACTCTTGATTCATCTCGAAAAGAAACGGTCGGATCTGAAAGCTTCATCCAAGAGTGCTCCACCTAGATCCACCCAAAGGCCCCATCCCTTGGGGAATCGAAGGAGGAGAACTCGATCTTCATCATCAGCAATCAAGCGCTTCATCTCCTCTTCATTCATTTGGAGAACCTCCGATCTAGTATTTCTTGCAAATATCTAGATCCTCGTTTTTGTTTATATTGATAAACCTTGTTCTTGTGGCAGCTTGTTGTCATCTCGGGAGCCCCCAATTCGGTTGTGGGTGTGTGCCCCGATAGTGTTGTAAAAGGCACCGGTTCCCACCTCGAAGGGATCCAATAGTGGAGAAGGTGGATCAGGCCTCTCGTGGCGAGATCCATCGGAGAATAGGGTGAGGCCTATTGTGGCGTGGTGGTCTTAGAACCGCCCACCCCTACAACGTAGATGTACTTCCCTTAACAAGGAAGGAACTGCGGTAAAACAAATCCCTGTGTCTCCGCGTGCTCCACTACGGTTTCCTCGCTCCTCTTTTACGTGCTTAGTAGTTAGGGTTACATATAGGGAAATTCTCGTAGTTGCATATCTAGAGAATTTACTTTGTGTCAAGCCTAAAATTGAAAAAGTATTAAAAATTGGTTAGCACCTATTCACCCCCCCTCTAGGTGCCCATACGATCCATTTCAACAGGGCCGGGGACAGAGCAGACGAGAGGGCGCGAGCGTGGAAGAGGAGAGACGGGGAGGGAAGAGAGGAGTTGTTGGGGGAAATGCGATGCACGATGGGAGATCCGTGACCCCTAGCGGGCTGAGTCGCTCGCACCGTCGCACGGGATGGACTCGGCAGGGCTGTGTTGAGAAGCTCGATTCGAGCTTCGCAACTGGGCATGGCTGAGGGCCTCTTTTCGTACGAGGTGGGCACTGCCCGATATATACGACCCGATCTAACAAACAGCTAAAAGAGCGATGAGGTGGGATTTTCTGGGTTTACCCGACGTACCAAACATGCCCTAAGTCTATTAGCTAAACATTTGACAATAATTTTATAGATAACATTGCACCGACTCATCGGTCTATAATCAGTCGGAACTAAAGGAACAAGCGCTTTTTTGTATAAGAGCAATGCACGTATCATTGATATGTGATGGCATAATGCCTGTTTGGAAAAAATTACTTACCCGTAGCATGACATATGGTCCAATCAACTTTCATGTAGCAATGTAAAATCTACATTGAAACCATCTGGTATCGGCGACCCATTTCATTTTATGTCCTTAAGTGTATCGAGAACCTCCTTTTCATCTAGGGTAGTATATGTATAGTCCAGCATATCTTGAGGAGGTTGAATATGTATGAACCGTCTACCATTGTTAGTTTGAGCGTAGGTAAAAATAGATCTGAAATAATTAACAAAATATTTGCTAATTCCAGCCTGGCATGTGTTGTATGATATCATTCTCGTCTTTGAACGAGACAATGGTATTTTTCTGCTTTTTTAAAGAATGGCCTTGTGAAAGAAAGAAGTATTCCTATCGTTGCATATAGGAGTCAGTTAGCTTTATCATAGTTTGCTCGTACCTTTCTACCAGAAAATCTTACATAGCATGGTCTTGCTGGTCTAAGGGTTTTATTCAAATTTGTTTGATCTGGTCTTCAAGGATATTTAACTCATGATGTAGAGGCTTCTTTTTCTTGCACCAAATCTTAAGACAAGCTGCAATATGGTTAGTTCTATTTGAGAAAGATTTATTTATAGATGTCATCCAAACAAATTTAGCATGGCTTTGAAAATCATCTTCCTTAAGCCACCAATTTACAATATATATACGCCTAACTAATATGATAATAATTGTGTACATCTTAATTTGTATTTTGGCCTTTCATCCATAGTTTTAGTGAGTGATCATGCTATTCTTGGGTCAACGGAAGGTCATGTTGGCAGGGACCATTCTGGAACTCCAATCTGCGGGCATACACGTGTGGACTGCACGCATCTGGAATTTCGGATCAGGTTCGAGCAGCTAGTAAGGGCGTGTTTGGTAGCCCGTTTTTCCGTTTCTCGCATGGACCGGGAAAAAATAAGGGCATCTGGTGTATTTGGTCTCATGTGTTTGTTGCATGCACGAACTATAAAACAGCTCAAAAGTTCGCCCGCTAGGAATGCAGATTTTGGATGTTTATGCCGAGATAGACTCCGCTCGTGCAAAAGAGGGAAAAGTTGCGTCGCCCGTGCGAGCTCGGCGATGGCACGAGTCGCTGGGTTCCCCCAAAAGCTGGCGAGAGAAATGTCGTCACCGCCCATTGCAGCGCGGTGGTATATATCACCACCCGCCACACCAACGTCCTTCGCCACCATTTTCCCCATTCTTCGAGATCTCAAGCCGGCGAGGTTCTTCATCGGTTAGCATGTAAGCGGCGGTAGCGGAGGTGGTGGTTGTAGGTTGGTCGGTGCAGGCGTTCTTCTCCAAGATCTTCAGCGGCGATGTGCTCCTCTCCTACGATGCTGATGAATTCCATCAAACCCCAGGTATAATAGCTTCGATCTATTAGCACCTCATAGATCTGATTGTAGTCTGCAGTAGATATATGCTAGTATGCCAAATAAACTGCTAGGTATAGTCATAGATCGGTGTCTTTGTGGACTCGTTGCATGTTTAAGCTTGTGACTGTGAGATCTGTAGGACATATGACCGTTGATGAGTTCAGCCAGGCCCTCATGGATTCTCAAGAGACCTTTGACGCTGAGACCCAATCCCAGCTCCCGCCTCTGAGGCTCACTTATCCTCAGCGCACAGAGATCTTGTATGATCCTCCGATGACCGGGTACACGATGAAGCAGATTGAAGAGCATGCTACCAAGATCTTGGCCAAGAAGAAAGCCATCAAGGCTGGCAAATCCCACAACACAAGCCAGTGCAAGGGGGTGAAGGGCACCATGAAGTGGGAACCGTTCCTCTCGGCGTTCGTGCTCAACCAGATGTGCGAGATCATCAAGAGCGGCATAAGGACAGAGAAGGGTTTCAAAGAGGTGCACCTCAACACTGTTGCCCGCAAGGTGTTTGAGTTCTGTGGCATCGAGGTGTCTTAACAACAGATGTATAACCACCTACATAAGTGAAGGACCAGGTAGATTCATATATCCAAGCTCAGAGACCTTAGCAGAGCTAGTTGGGACGAGGAGACCTGCACCATCATCTTGGAGGATGCCCACTACAGGGGACACATCTCGGTATTAACTAATTCCAGTTACATTCCTACGATTCCCTTATGTAACCTTGCTAACCTCCCTACAATTCCATGTCTCAGGATCACCCCAAGGATGTCGAGTATCTGAACAAGCCTGTTTCCAACTATAGGCATATGGAGGCCATCTTCTCCTTCAGCCTTGCCACTGGCAGGTTTGCAATGGGCTCCAGTGGGCCTCTTAGCGAGCCAAGCCCTGAATACATGCATACCCAGGAGTCGAAGACAGTGGTGATTGATGACGAGGCCGAGACCGATGTCGCCGTAGGTTCTCCTTCTACCGATGTTGGTCAAGGCGGCATCACAAGTGCCTACGTTGCTGGTGGCTTCGATCCTTGCAAGAAGAGGAAGAGGTCGCTGCTGGGAGAGGAGGACATCGTCGCCATCACCTGCATGACTGAGGCCGTGAAAGCGGTGGCGACCTCCATCACCACTGCTTCCCCTCCTAATGTGCACTCAGCTCTGTACGACGTTATCATGTCCGCCAAAGGGTACAACCCTAAGGCTCTAATGGTGGCTCTCAGCCACCTCTTCGACAACAGGGCTATGGGAAACGACTTTGTTTAGATGGTAGAGGACCATAGGGATCTCTGGCTCAGGACCTTCATGACCAAGCACTACTGCGTGTAGTGCTTGCTCCCTGATCATGGAGATGGTGACGGTAGTGCATGCATGATGAAGAAGAAGTTGTATATTTTGAAGTAGCTAGGAAATTGATGAAAACTTATGCCTATTTACTGTGAGGTGGTATATATTAACCCTGCATATGATAGAAAACTTATGCGGTGATAGGATTGCACCCCCTTTTGATGTGGTGGTAGGATGACACCATAGATATTGGCGGTGATCGGTTGGATCACACTAACTTGGTAGGTTGGAACTGCTGATGATGCTTGTGCTCGTATGATCGTGCATGCTTAACTAGTTTATGTTTATTGCCTTATGTTGTTTGTGAACTTGATCTGCCTGCTTTAGTTGTGATCCTTATATGTGTTATGTCTCATAAAAATATAACTGGTATGTGGTCTACTATGGCAAGCAGCCGGGAATCTACAAGACAAGGGAGGAGTGCAGCCGACAAGTGACAGGTTATCAGCACAACCTCCATAAGGGGTTTAAGACTCTAGAGCAGGCACAAAAAATCCTACTCTGAGTTCTTAGAAGAGCGTCCACAGACGGCACAGCCGTCGCAAGATATAAACATCAATTTCACTCCACCGCCATCATTTCATCAACAAGTTCGTCCACATGAGCAGTTTCCACCTATAGGGGTGCAAATCTGATAAAAATATCATCATCGTCGGCCTGATCATGTGGATTGTGTACTATCAGTTGCTCTGATTTATGTGAACGATCATGTAAGATCTTAAACCATCATGAATAGTTGGTAAGCTCACCATTTTACCATGCGAGGTAACCATATTGGGTCGGGCCGGATGCGGGCTTGCAACTTTGCACCAGTCGAGTCCAATCTGGTAAACCTAACAAAGTGGCCATGTAGGCTCTTCAAGTGGGGAAACAAAAAAAAGTCAACCAAATAAACTGTCCATCCTGACCTGAGGGCAATCTCTCTCATACAGTATACATTTGGCCAAATGAGAAAAACGTGAAATCCTGGTCCAAGTAACCAAACACGTCCTAAGTATTCGCCAGATAACACATCACCAGTATGCACACGCATTGTACAGTATACCAGATAACACATCACCAGCGTGCGAGGTAACCATATCGGTCCGGATATGGGCTCTCCAAGTGGGAAAACGTAAAAAAACAGACAACCAAATAAACTACCCGTTCTGACACGAGGACAGTCTCCCCATACAGCATCCACTGGGCTAAGTCGAAAAAGATAAAATTCTGCGACACAGATTGGCTGACTTTACGGGACTCCAAGTCAACTAACTTTGAGTCACTGACAGATAGACCCCATCATATGCAGGGTCTATATGTCAGTGACTCAAAGCCAGCCAAAGTCGATCACCGCAAAGTCAGCTAATCCTGGTGGAAAATTCTGGTCGGACTAACCAAACACACCCCAAGTTTCACACGCATTGTACAATACATTTGTACAATTGTACTTTCGTTGGTACGACCGATGAGTGAGTCGACCATCATGGCGACTGCCAGCAACTGAAAACCGGTCCATGCATCACATGCATACATGTGCTACTAGTACATGCTTCGGTGTACGGACCACGGTATTCACGTTTGAGTAGACATGTGATACAATACATTTTCTACTACCTCTTTCTGCATGGAATGGAAGATTAAAGAAAAGAAAAAAACACTCAATTATTCAGGATATTATTGGCGCCTGCATCGATCACGTGTAACATGGTTCCGACACCTCGGATCTTTTCGTACGGCGCGCCGTAGAATGCAAATTCAGGCGCGCGATCGATCGAAGAATTTCAGTTTAATAAGCGCGTTAGCGTTAACAAAGCGTACGTTTAAAGGGAAAAGACAAGCAGAGGAAATTAAGGGGAACACACGCAAAAGGCGAAGCTGGCGATGCCATAAGCTCGGTCGAGTGCAGCATCAGTGGCTTGCCAGAGGGGAGGAAAGGATAGCGGGAGTGGTTCGGGGCAGTTGGGTTGTGTGTTGGAACGGTTGGCCTCGCCTTCCCTTTTCGCCCGCGCGCGCACCCCGTACGTCGCCGTTGCCTGCTAGTATATCATCCCCACGCCCCCCACCACACTCACAACCACTGCGCGTACGTTCTACTGCTCCATCTCCAGCTCTCTCTAGCTCGCTCTTCTACCCCTTTCTTCTCCCAAGCACGCTAGCTCTCCGTCGCCCGAAATCTGAGGAGGAGGAGGAGGAGGAGGAGGAGGATGCCGAGGCCGTGGAGACCGGTGCTGGCGTCGGCCACCAAGTGCTGCAGCGCGGAGGACGCCGTGGTGGCAGCCAGCGCCGGGAACGGCCTCGCGCGGTGCCGCCCGGCGCGCTCCGAGTTCTCACGCCGCCTCGCCTCCTTCCGCCGCCTGTCCTCCACGACCAACAGCCCGGCCACGCCCAAGGACGGCAAGGACATCGACGACGACAGAGAGGCGGCCGGGGAGCTGGGCGTGGGCCCGATGCAGCTGCACTCCTTCAGCCTCAGCGAGCTACGCGGCGTCACGCACGACTTCTCCAGCGGCTACCTCCTCGGCGAAGGCGGATTCGGCACCGTCCACAAGGGATTCGTCGACGCCGGCATGCGGCCGGGCCTCGAGGCCCAGCCCGTCGCCGTCAAGCAGCTCGACATCGCCGGCCTCCAGGGCCACAGGGAGTGGCTGGTAAGCACTATACCACACATACTACTGTCGTTCGTTACACACCGTGCACATGGGTGTAACAACTCCAACCAACTAGTAGTAGCTAATATTTCATTCCTAGTACTGTATCTCGTACCAACTCCAAAACGACTTGGCTAGCTAATTTTGATTCGATGATCTGTCAGGCGGAGGTGATCTTCCTTGGTCAGTTCCGTCACCAGCACCTGGTGAAGCTGCTGGGCTACTGCTGCGAGGACGAGGAGCGGCTCCTGGTCTACGAGTTCATGCCGCGCGGCAGCCTCGAGAACCACCTCTTCAAGAGGATATCCGCCACGCTGCCGTGGGGAACCAGGCTCAAGGTCGCCATCGGAGCCGCCAAGGGGCTCGCCTTCCTCCATGGCGCCAAACAGCCCGTTATCTACAGGGACTTCAAGGCATCCAACATCCTACTCGACTCGGTACGTAAGCCTGCCTACTAGTTGATCCATCGATTTGTCACTCAACCGAATTACTAGTTAACTGACAATCGAATCAATGGATCATGGAGCAGGAATTCACGGCGAAGCTATCGGACTTTGGTCTGGCGAAGATGGGTCCCGAGGGGGAGGAGACGCACGTGACCACGCGCGTGATGGGCACCCACGGCTACGCGGCGCCGGAGTACGTCCAGACGGGCCACCTGACGATGAAGAGCGACGTGTACAGCTTCGGCGTGGTGCTGCTGGAGCTCCTCACTGGCCGCCGCGCCATGGAGCACGTCCGGGGCCGGACCGCGCACGCTGAGCAGACCATCAAGCTCGTCGACTGGACGCGCCCTTACCTCGCCAGCAGCCGGCGGCTGCGCTGCATCATGGACCCGAAGCTGGCGGGGCACTACTCCGTCAAGGGCGCGCGCGCGGTGGCGCACCTGGCGGTGCAGTGCACGAGCGCGCAGCCGCGGGACAGGCCGAGCATGGCGGCCGTGGTGGAGGCGCTGGAGCGGCTGGAAGGGTTCAAGGACATGGCCGTCAGCCTCGGGCTCTGGCCCACCGCGCCCGTGGCCGGGAGGAACGCGCTGTCCGCCAAGTTCCGCGCCGAGATGAAGGGCGCCGGCGTGGGCGTCGTGGCGCGGCGGAGGAGCGCGTCCGCCAAGCTGGCCTGATTGATGATCGTGTACCTGCGTCGCTTATTACCTTACGTACGCCTGCCTGCCTGCCACGTCGTCTTAATTAGCACGCACTAGTCTATGTGCCTCTGCCTGCCTGCCTGCTGTGCTAGCTGTGTATGTGTTTGTATATAGTGTAAGATCGATTTTCGAATGTTACGTGGTGATCGAGAGCAGTAATTTGAGGAGCTTAATCGTGATTATGGAGTGCGTACTTAGTCTAGGTGCATGCCATAGGCAGCTCGACATGCATATACTACGTACGTGTATCATGATGAACTGTAGGGTCGATTTGTTGTGCATCTTCGAGATGGATTTTCTTCTGCTTCTCGTGCCGTTCTAGTGTGGAGGACTTTTTGGAGACTTTCTTGCGTATTCTACTGGAGTACTGTTCAGCGTCCCGCCAAGGAAATGAGGAATCGTTTGTTTGTTGTGTTGCGCGCCGTTCATTTTCACGCCGCCCGGCGGGGAGCTTCGACGCAATGACACCAGAGCGCACTATCAAAGACTCGTCCCGTGCTAGTCGCGGACGCGAGTACACGACGATTCTCCCGTGCCCAAACGCGCGCGCGCATCCACAAGATGATTATTCATTATTCACTCGTGCACGTTAGTCGCCTGAAGACTTTTCACTCGTGCAAATACTCCCTCTATTTCAAAATATAAGTTGTTTTAATTTATAAAAAAAATATATCTATACTTTCATTCTAAATATGAGTGAACCCATATATTAAAAAAAGTCTAGCTACATTTGCGTCACAAAGCTAAAACGTTATATATTTTAAAATGAAGGGAGTAAAACATCTTACATTTACTTTGGTCTTTTTTTCTTACTTTGGTTTTTTTCGAGAATGTCGATGATTAAAATATCGTGGCATACTATATATGTAAATGTGTTGCGTTGGGATCGTAAGTCTTGTGCCAGTGCGGAGCGTGACAAAAAAATCTGGGGGACAAAATACAAAATTTGAAATTCTGGGAGGCAAAATGTTCTAAATTTCCTAATTTATACCTAGTAGAATTTTTTTCTTCACTGATTATCTAAAAGCTGGGGGCTACAAACCCCTTTCGCCTACACTAGGCTTCGCCAGTGTCTTGTGCCATACACAAGTCCCAAGTCTTGTGCATTCTAATGGCTTACGGTTCTATCATAGCATATCTGTGTCCAACAACCTAGTTATATATGAGGTATTCTTTTTGAGTTGTTGCTATTTGATAAGTGTATCTTTATATGCTTAATTTTTGGTCTTTTTTTGCTTACTTTGTTACCTTTTACGAGAATGAGATACAAATCCGAGTTACTTTGGTCTTTTTCGAGAATGTCGATGATTAAAATGTTGTGGCTGAAGGGATACGGGTAAGCTACACTAGCGCAAATAAAAAAAATTACAGCGTAAACCAGGAATACTGTTGTCATAGATCTCAGGATTACCACTAGATGCGCAATTGCGGAACTTGATGAAGCGCGTCGAGACAGTGTAGATGTTCTACTTCTCCTCCTCGTCCTCGTCCCACGAGCAGTCCCCCCTTTGCGCGGCCCGTCCAAGTGCTACAACTGCAGCACCTCCGAGGTATCCACATGTACGGGGTGGAAGCGTCGAACGCCGGACTGCTAGGTCCGCACGTGCAACACAAGTGTGAGGGGAGTGGAGGCTGGGTGGAATGCTCAACCCTGGTCAGCTCGCTCCACCCTCTCTTATATAGACGTCCCTAGTGGGCTTCTACATTAGCAGCCCATTAATAGCATAAGTCTAGTCTAATTCTAATCCAATCCTCATTAGGCTACTAGCCCCTTAAGTGTATGACCCTATAGGTTCATATACGTATAGACATGACACGAATACACTTATTCTGCCAATAGTTGGTAGCGGCCTCTAGTAAGACGTGACAACTCCTAAACGCATACAAAGATCATTCGAACTAACCATCACAAGGTTAAGTACATGTCTTTCCCTTTGCCTCGCGATATTTGGTCTAGATCCAAGCTGACCTCTCTTTCTCGATACTGTGATTCGGAATCCCTTTACTAGGTTAACTCTTAACCATATGTAGCACGGTCATGCATTTCTGGATCCGATCACTCGAGGGTTTCAGAGATATCTCTCTCAAGTAGAGAGGGGCAAATCTCATCTTGATTGACCAATGTCTTGCAGCATGCTTCAAGACAAACCCAAAATCTACCTTTATAACTACCCTGTTACGGAGCAGCGTCTGATAGCCCCAAAGTAGGTCGATCCACATCTCAAGTACATGCAACAATCTTAGGTACAAAACGTACACGATGTGTAAACAGAGATGCAAGTCTAATTGCCGGTCTCAAGTTGGGTCAGTCCAACCTCATGTTCATAACATGTGTCCACATCATTGGTTTGACATCTCCATGTCTATGACTTGCGAAATATAGTCATCAACCAATCGATGTTCTAGTCTAATATTCACGTGTGTCCTCACATGAAATATGATTAGGGACAATTATTAAATAACCATACAAGTAAAGAGTTTCACAAAACAATTCACATAATTA
The DNA here is from genome assembly GCA_030063025.1 of Avena longiglumis. NCBI lineage: Eukaryota > Viridiplantae > Streptophyta > Magnoliopsida > Poales > Poaceae > Avena > Avena longiglumis. Next base: position 441,865,209 of record CP125975.1, on the reverse strand, counting down.
TCAATCAATACAAGTTGCCTAATATGGATATTCAAGGAACATTACAATAACTCATGGATACATACATATGAAATATAATCATCTCTATGATTGCCTCTAGGGCATATTTCCTTCGGTGGCACACTGTATGTGTGAATGTGCTGTGATGGGCTGTTCGGTATTATGCTTTACACAAGTCCAAGTCTTATGCATCCTACTTGGACGAACAGTTTCATCATAGCATATTTTTTGTGTCTAACAATCTATAAATATATGTGGCATTCTTTTTTGAGTTGGCACTATTTGATAAGTCTATCTTTATATGCGACTTTTACATGTTTTTTTACCCACCATTTAATTATTATTGCCAACTTGTAGATGACGTGGTATGTCGTGTACAAGGGACGGGTTTACGGAGTCTACGATGATTGAGAAGACTGTCAGAGACTAGGGATGGCAATGGGGCCCCGAAACCCGCAAACTCGATGGGTACCCGCCTTAAATGGGGCGGGTCTGGTAAAAAGTTGGACCCGCCAACTTATATGTGGCGGGTATGGGGTGCCGACCCCCCATACCTGCGGACCCACCATGACATAGGACTTGGCCCAACAGTCATTGTCTAGCGTCAAGAAATGGACTCACCCACCGGCCCATAGCCACCAGACCTGCCGCGCGCATGGCCCACGACTCCCACACATCATCCACACACGCAACACATGCCACACCTCCGCACACCGCACACACATGCACACGGGATCACACCATCTTCTTCCCAGATGCGACCAACCGCACCGTGCTTCTCCAGTGCTTCCTCGATCCCCATCACCACCATTGTCATGATCACCCATCTCTCCGCCGCCAAGGTCGTCGCCCTCCCCCGCGGCATGGCGGCCGCTACCGCCTCACGTCGTCATGCGCTGCCGCCTCGGGCGATGCTTCTTTAATGCTTCCCCAATCCCCATCACCATCGTCGTTGTTAGCATCCCCTCTCTCCGCCGCGAAGGTTGCTGCCCTCCTCCATGGCATGGCGGCCGCCGCCTCGCACGTTGTTGCCGCTGCGCCATCGATGTCGCCGTAGCGGGTACCCATCGGGTCCCGGTAGGAATTCTGGACCAACACGGGTCGTATGGTATGGTGGACCAACGGAGTCGGGGCGGTATGGGTGCCGTGCCATCAGACAAAAGAGTCAGGTGCAGCCAGCGGCGGCTATAAAGGATACACCACTATGGAGGGAGGAATCGGATGAAGACTTACACCTTTGTCACGGTGATGCTTGTCGTCCTTGGTTGTCTCCCGTGTGTTTCTACTTTAGATGTATAGGTGAGCTTGCGAGCTCTACTCGAACAGACACACATGTATTCGCATCCCTGCTACTTTCTAACTAATAAGAAATAATGTAATAATGTATTATGGTGGTTCATATGTATTTGCTTCTATCTAACTTGGTCGAGACACATGTATTCGTGTCCTTTGCTCTTTTCTAAACTGATAGAAATAATGTAACTTATTATTTCATGTATGTGTGTTTACTTATATATATTGTTTTTTTTTCTATTTATTTTTAAATCGTATTCATATAAGTGTATGTATATCATTTATATTGTATATCATCTGTACTGAGTATTTTTTTTAAAAAAACTTGGCCGTGGCGCTCATGGACTGCCGTTAGTGGCGCACTGCATCTAAAGCGCACATGGACTAGCTTTAGTGGCGCACTGCCTTGTGCGCCACATGCAACATAGTAGAAACGTATTGGCTTTCACAGTCGTGGCGCGCCACATAGTGCGCTACTGCTATCTTCAGGTACCCGTAACGCACCAGGCAGTGCGTTACGGGTAACTTTTAGTCGTAGCGCAGACCTGGTGACGCACCCCTAGTGCGCCACGGAAGGGGAAATGGGGTGTGTCACAAACAAATATTTTCCTTGTAGTTACATGCATATACCTACATGTATCATCATGAACTATAATGTACGATCAATTTGGGGCGCCTTTGGTAGGTGCATCACCCAGACAGACTCGGTGAAGCAGAAAACGTGTCGATTGGTTTTCTATATTGGGTCACTCGGCAGCGCCATCAGGAACTTTAAAGCAGCCCACAACGTCAACCAGGCTGAATGACTAGGTTGATTCAGTCGTTTTCAGCGATCCACCTTAAATGCGTCGTCGTATGCAAAAAAGCCTCCCGACGAAAAGCGTTAGAGATGGCGGAGATTTTTGGCGTGGCGCTGGGGAGGGAGGTGGGCGAATCTCTCCCACCAAAAGTCTCCCATATTTCTACCGCCCTCGCTCACCTCCGAAACACCACCCGCCACCCCCCCCCCCAAATCGAGGTCGAGCTCCATTTCCCGCACCGTCCCCTCCAGGTAAGTACTTCCCTTTTCTTCGACGAGCATCGACGACGGCGGCGGCGTGAAGGGCACCTCATCCTCCTCCACCTTGACCGGTGAGCTGCGGCAACCACCTCTTACGATGATGGTAAGCATCTCCACTTCCACCTAGGGTTAGCTTAGATCTGCAGAGCTGCTAGAGTTAAGAGTTGTATTTTGTAGCTTCATTCAAGTACATGTTAGATTGTTGTGCAAATAGCATGTGTAGGTTTGAGCCAAATTTGTAGGATTTTCTCTTGTAGATAAACTATTATTGTTGATATATTGATATGATTGTTAGCTAGGTAGAGTAGTAGAAGACCAACTTACTGTGAGAATGTTATGAAATTGATGCATATGCTAGTTTCCTCCATTAGAGCACCATCTTCTTCACACCTTGATTCATTTGTGTCTTTTTTGCATCCTCGTTGTAGGACTCGTTCTGCAACCAGTTTAGCCAGGCTTTGATCCCCATTGCGGACTCCCAGATCCCCCTCTTATGTGGATGACAACCAACCTCTCACACAGAACCAGGTTGTGTCGTCAATGTCACCCACTCCATGGAGTGGCATTGTGTCTACCGATAGTTCTATCCAGGCCTTTGTCGCCTTCATCGAGGCTAAGGTCACGACAAAGCTCAAAAAGGCTCAGATGAAGGGGACCATGAAATGGCTCCCTTACATATCCACCTTTGTGCTGAACACGATGTGCGAGATAGTGATGAAAGGTGTCTATACTGAGAAGGGGTTCAAGGTGATCCATCTCAATGCATGCGCCAAATCTTTGTTCAAGCATTAGGGCGCTGAGGTTTCAGGCACTCGGGTGTATAACCACCTAAGGAACTGGAGGGTGCGCTGGATCCAAATCAGCAAGCTAAGGGGCCTTAGCGGCGTGCAATGGGATGAGGACACCTTCACCATTCTTCTTGCCACTTAGCACTTCCAGGGACATGTTTAGGTTTGCACAAATGATCACTGCCACCCTATCTTCCTACACAACATTGTCACTCTCATTCACCCCTAACACACTCTATTGTAATTCGTAGGCGCACCCAAAGGACACAGAGTACCTCAACAAGCCCATCCAGAACTATGTCCAGATGCAGACCATCTTCTCCTACGGCCTTGCCACCGGGAGGTATGCCATGGGGTCAGGCGAGTACCTTGGCACTCTTGAAGACCCTGACACCCAAGAGTCTGACACCATGAACCCTGATGCCTCGGAGAAGTCAATAGCTGCTCGAGCTACTGCAGCTATTGTCGTTAACGGCAAAAGGAAGAGGGGTGTGCTTGCTTACCACGAGATCCACGCCTTCAGCAGCATGAACGATGCTGTGAAGAATGTTGAGCGGTCCATCGGGGACAACAAGCCCACTGCCATGCACCCTGACCTCTACGCGGTAGTGATGACATTGTTGGCTTTGCATATTTCCATCTCATGGCGGCTCTCAGCAACCTCGTCGACAACAAGGCACAGATGAAAGAACATTTCATGATCTCTAGTTTTTTCTGTGTTAGATAAAAATATCAAGGATTATTTAATGTGTGTTGAAGTGCTACAGATCTTAGCAATGCCAAAAATGAGCTTAAAAGTGTTTTGGGGGAGCGGATAATCCGCCCCTCCCCCAATCACAAAGGGTGCAAGGGCGTGGCGCACTGTGTGGGGGGGGGGAGTATCTCTCGGATTGTCCGGCCAGGGCTAGAATTTTTGCCCAGGCCGGATAATTCGCCCCTCAAGGGGGCCGGATAATCCCCCCCCCCCCCAAATTTTGCAAAGTGTGCCACGGCACGGCGCACTGTGTGAGGGGCGGAGTTTCCCTCGCACTTTCCAACTCTAGGGCAGATTTTTCCCTAGGGAAGATAGTACGCCCCATCGAGGATTTTTTCCAAGACAAGCTTGGCACGACTCTCAGTGAGGGGCGGATTTTCCCCTGGACTTTCTGGCTTTGGGGCGGATTTTCCCCCTAGGGCGGATAGTCAGCCCCTAGTGGGGGCGGATAATCCGCCCCAAAATTCTCCAGCGGCCAGTTCTGGGAAGAGGGTATTTAAACCCATCTCTCCCCTCCTGCCAGAACTCTTGGTTCATTCAAAAAAGACAAGATCTGCTCCTCAAGTTCCATCCAAGAGATCTCCACCTTCATCCACCCAAAGGCCTTGTTCTTTGGGGAATCAAAGGAGGAGGGCTCGATCTTCATCAACAGCAATCAAGCGCTTCACTTCCCCTCTGTTTATTTGGATGATCCTCGATCTAGTATTTCTTGCAAATATCTATATCCTTGTTTTGATTATTTTGATAATCCTTGTTCTTGTGGCAGCTTGTTGTCATTACGGGAGCCTCCAATTTGGTTGTTGATGTGTGCCCCGCTAGAGTTGTAAAGGCACCGGTTCCCGCCTCGAAGGGTACCAATAGTGGAGAGTTGGATCAGGCCTTTTGTGGCAAGATCCATCGGAAAATAGGGTGAGGCCTATTTTGGTGTGGTGGTCTTAGAACTGCCCACCCCTCCAACACAGAAGTACTTCCCTTAACAAGGAAGGAACTGCGATAAAACAAATCCCTGTGTCTCTGCATGCTCCACTACAGTTTCCTCGATCCTCTCTTTACATGTTTAGTAGATAGGTTTGCATATAGGGAAATTCTCGTAGTTGCATATCTAGAGAATTTACTTTGTGTCAAGCCTAAAATTGAAAAAGAACTAAAAATTGAGTAGCACCTATTCACCCTCCCTCTAGGTGCCCATACAATCCATTTCAATTGGTATCAGAGCCCCGGCTCTTTATTCGAGCTTAACCGCCTAAGATAAGTATGGGTTACAAGGGAGATAGGAGTGATGCTGCAGAAATAGTTACCATGAACGATCTCAAGACGTTGGAAACAACCTTGATTAGTTCTATGGAGGCTAAGCTAGAAGAGATGAGCCAAATGATAATGCGTCTCTCCACACCCGTAGCACCACCTCCATCTGCCTCTGAGGCCGCCACTCCGCAATCTAAGGAAAAGGATAACACCAATTCCAAAGAGAACAAGGTGGTGGGTGATGGCACTAGTAAGAGCTCCTCCTCGAAAAAGGATAGAGGTAAGGAAGGATACAATGAGGTTTCGCATGTGTATTCACCTGATCCACCTATCCCATGCCCTCATATACATAATAGGGTTGATCCACCCAAACTTTCAACATCTACTTTTAACCAATGGCAATTTTTGATGAAGTATCATGTGTGCAGCTCCTCCATTGAGTTATGGAAAATCATAGAGAATGGTCTTCATGTTGGAGATCCAAACAACCTAACAAGAAGAGAGGTTGTAGACAGTCAAATCAATGCAACAGCTCTACACATGATTTAGCTTGGTGTGGGTACCAAATACATGCCCCACATAGAGCATCTCAACACAGCGAAGGAAGCTTGGGATGCCCTCACCGAGCTCTTCATTGGAAATGAAAGCATGAGAAGGAATAGGTATGATGCTTTGAGTAACCAAGCCGAAGGGTTCTATATGATTGATGGAGAAGATCACGAGGACATGTATAGGCGGATCAAGTCAATAGCCACCACCTTCAAAAATCATGGTTCTTCCCATGCTGATGATTCATGGATCAAGAGAACGTATATTAGTGCTCTTATGCCTTTTGAGCCCACGGATTTGAAGAGTCTCCAAGGAAGGCATAATTACCACCTAATGACATCCAATGAGGTAATGCAAGAAATGGAAGCTTTCAAAGTGGCTGCCAAGAATGCCGAAGATGCATGTGCACGAGCCATTGGAATGCAAAAGGGGGTCAACATGGCTTTGAAGACAAGTGTGGCTGAACAAGATGAAGATGACATAGAATCTATGGACTTTCCCCAGGATGTAAAGAGGTATCGTGTCCAATACATGGCCTTCTATGCCAGAAAATTTTGGAAGGAACTAGCCAAAGCCAAATTTGATCTAGAACGCAAGAGTGGAGCAAATGGAAGAAGGGAAAACGGTCCCAAGCTGAGAACTTGCTTCAATTGTGGAGACCGGCTGCACTTTGTAGCTGAGTGCCCCTATAAAAGTAGAGAAGATAATGGAGGAATACTCATCCTCAAAGAGAAGTCAAAGGCTCCACGAAAGAAGCAATTTGTGAAGAAGAGTGCTCCATTCAAAAGGCAACCAAAGATTGTCTTAGTGGCTCAAGAGGAGTATTCATCGGGAAGTGAAGATGAAGATGAGGATGATAGATCTCGAGAAGTGTCTGCCATAGTCACCAAGTCTACACCGACATCTCTCTTCGACTCTCTGAATGAAAACATCATCAACAAGAACGTCACTTGCCTCATGGCAAGAGGTTCCGATGTTCATCTTCCATCACTTCTTTTCCTAAGGCTAAGATTCACATGGATGATCCTACTAGTCTTAAGGTTAAAGAAGAAATTATTTCTTTGGACTATTTTATCACTAACTTGCAAGGTGAGCACAAAAGACATTTTGAGACTCTCATGGACCAGCTGGCCCAAAATGAAGTGCTTCTTGAAGAAAAGGGCAGGATTGAAAGGGAGGATGCAATGGAAATTTCATCCCTAAAAAATGCTCTAGAAGAAGAGGAAGATGCTCGAGTTTCTCTTGAAGAGAGACTTGAGTCAATCGAGGAGTCACACGAAGAAATGGTGACCAATCTTGTTAAGGAACATGACAATGCAGTAGCTAAAGCGAAGAAACTAAAGAAAGAAAAGGTTAACTTTGGGGATGCTGATGCTAGACTCTTCGAGGAATTGGAGAAACTTGACATTGCTCACAAGGCTTTGAAAAGTGAATTCTCTATTCTCAATGAGTCTCATGATCAGCTCCAGATTCGATTGACTAAGTACGATATCCCTAGCACATCTAATTCAACATATGCCCATGAAGAAAATGCTAGGGTAGAAGATGGGCTTGCCAAAGCCTCCACTTCCAAAGGTAAGGGAGTTCTTGATGATATTCTTGGCAAGCGAAGATCGAACCTTGGAAAATAGGGACTTGGCTATGTTCCCAAGTCCAAGAAGAAGAAGAACAAGAAAAACAAGACCAAGAGTGCACAAACAAAGACAAGCACCATTGAAAAGAACATCACAAAGGACAAAACTGACCATATTGGTTTTGTGGGGCCTAACAATCCTAATTATGAGCTATTTTGTGATTACTATGGTGATATCTATGATAACTATGTTGGTCCTTTTGATAAATATGTTGATTGGTATATTTGGGTTCCAAACACCCTTGTTACACATGAGAGGGCCCATTGAGAAATGGGTACCTAAAACCAAGAAGTAAATTTCTTGTAGGGCTATGCTTCCGGTGGTTCTAAATGGGTGCTGGACAGTGGGTGCACTAGTCATATGATCGAAAGCAAAGAGATCATCACGGAGATTAGACCCAACCATGATCATATTACAGTCTCCTATGGTGATAAGTCTAAATCGGAGGTATTGGGTCTTGGCAAGGTTGTGGTTTCCCACGATATCTCTCTTGTGGACGTCATGCTTGTTGAGACCCTAGGTTACAACTTACTTTCCATCTGTGCCCTTGGTAAGATGGGCTTTGCTATTGTCATAGATGGTGATTTAGTGGTACTCTTGTGGAGCAAGTCTCTAAAGGTCGCTTTCATTGGGTACGTCGAAAATGACCTGTATGTGGTGGAATTTTCGGGGAAAGCCACTACGGGCCCGATGTGCTTATTTGGAAAGGACGATGCGGGCTAGTTATGGCATCGCCGTCTAGCCCAACGTCAACATGAGAACTTTGTAAAGTATTCACAAGGGTGGCCACATCCTTGGAATAAAAGACAATGTTTCCTTTGCCAAAGATCGTGTTTGTAGGGCATTTGTTGAAGGCAAGATGCACGACTCTCCCTAGAATAGGAAAACTATTGTTTCCTTAAAGAGGATTTTGGAATTACTTCATGTGGATCTGTTTGGTCCTCCATCTCATGCTAGCCTCAGTGGGAAGAAATATTGCTTGGTGATAGTCGATGATTAATCAAGATATACATGGGTCTAACTTTTCAAGTTAAAGAGTGAGACTCAACAAACCGTCATTGATTTCGCCAATGAAGTTCAGCGTCAACACAATGTCCCAATCTTGGCAATAAGAAGTGACAACGGCTACGAGTTCAAAAACTACACCTTGAATGAATTTCTAAGTGAAGAGGGGATAAGTCATCAATATTCCGCAGCGTACACCCCTCAACAAAATGGTGTCACCGAGAGGAAGAACCAAACTTTGATGGATATGGCTAGATCTATGTTGGCTGAATTTAAGTCACCATACAACTTCTGGTCTGAAGCCAATTCCACCGCATGTCACTCATCAAACCGGATCTACCTCCGCAAGATTTTGGACAAAACGCCATATGAGATACTTACCAGTAACAAGCCCAACATATCATATTTCCGGGTTTTCGGTTGTAAGTGTTTCTTCCTTATCAAAGGAGTTCGTTTGTCTAAATTTGAGTCTAAGGCTTTAGAAGGCATTTTTGTTGGTTACGGTGTCGAATCCCACACTTATAGAATCTACAATAAGCTATCTAGAACTGTTGTAGAATCTTGTGGTGTGGAATTCGATGAGAATGATGGCTCCCATGTGGGGCAAGTTGATGTTTGTGATGCAGATATTGAATACCCCAAGATGCCATAAGAAGAATGGGCGTGGGATTTTTCCGCCCCATTGAGGAACCCCTTGTGGCGGATCGGGAAGGACAATGCTCTACTCAAGTAGAGCCCTCATCTATACAAGATCAACAATCTCATCCTGCTAGAGAAACTAACGCACCAATGCCACAACCTCCTGAAAATCTTCAGTCCTCTGGGCAAACTGGTAGTCCCAGGACGGACTATACGCCCCCTCCAAGGGGCGGACTATCCGGCCATGGTACTCCAACACATACAAGGGGAAATCATGATGAACAGGAAGGTGTTGAAAATCCCAGGCCGGATTACCCGGCCCCTACCAGGGGCGGATTATCTGGTCCTGGCACTCCAACTCATGACAGGGGCTACCAGGAAGAGAAAATCGAAGATGAAACTCCCAGGCTAGATTATCCCCACCTAGGGGCGGATTATCCATCCCTGAAGCTCCTGAATTACAGCAGTCTCCTTCTATGAATGCTGATCAAGATCAAGATCAAGAGCAAGGTTCTTCATCTCCAGTTCGCACTGATCCAAGTGTTGATGAAGAAGGTAGTGGTCAAGACAAGGTCCCAAATGTTGAAGCAATTCCTCCAAGAAACAATAAGGAAATTGAATCTCGTCACAAAACACATGATGAAAGGAACCTTGAGTTAAGGGGTCATACTCTTGATAAGGCTGTAGGTGATCTAAGAAGAATAGTGTCCACTAGAAGTGAGCTTGGGAGATTCTGTGATCATCAAGCTCATATATCAATCATGGAACCAAAGAAGGTTTTTGATTCTCTTGAAGATCTAGATTGGGGTGATTGCAATGCATGAAAAACTGAATAACTTCGAGCGCAACAAGGTATGGAAGGTCGTAGAAAAACCCAAATAGTGTCGCAATGTTATCTGCACAAAGTGGATTTTCAAGAACAAGCAAGATGAAAATGGGATTGTTGTAAGGAATAAGGCAAGGCTAGTGGCTCAAGGATTCTCTCAAGTGGAAGGCATCGATTTTGGAAAAACTTATGCACCTGTGGCTCGCCTTGAGTCCATCTGTATCCTCCTTGCTTATGATGCTCATCATAATTTTAAATTACAGCAAATGGATGTTAAGAGTGCATTTCTTAATGGTCCTCTGATGACCCACAAGTATAGGGGGTGTATTGTAGTACTTTCAATAAATAGGAGTGTCGATCCCAACGAGGAGCAGAAGGTGTTGACTAGTGGTATGGAGCAGGAAATCTCTGTAAATACATAGAAAACGGATTTTTAGGGGTTTTCTGATAAAGCAAGGAAATAAAGTGTGAGTAAATAAAACAACAAACAATTGCAGCAAGTGGCCCAATCCTTTCTTATCAAAGGACAAGCCGGTGGAAATACTAATGAGGACCAAACGTTCTCGAGGACACATGGGAATACTGTCAAGTGATTTCGCTTCATATAGCTGAGTAGTCTTCTTTGGTTTTATAAGTGTTGTGTGGGTGAACCTGTGCTAATGTACCGACCTTACTTGGACTAATACATACTTGTGATTAAACCCCTTGCAAGCATCCGCAACTACAAGAAAGCAATTAAGATATAAACCTAACCATAGCCTTAAACTCTGAGATCCTACGCTCCCTTGTGCAATGGTGTCCTAACGGGGGTTCAGGTTTACATCCTCCGCAACCCCACAATTAGTAGCCAAATACACAATGCATTCCCCTAGGCCCATAAATGGTGAAGTATCATGTAGTCGACGTTCACATGATACCACTAGAAGAATAGCACCACAACTTAAATACTAAACCATTGAATAATACCTCAACACAAATCCACTACTAACAACATGACTTCTCCCATGTCCTCAAGAACTAAACGAACTACTCACGAGAAATCATATGGATCAAGATCAAAGATGATATGGTAATGGATAACAATCTGAACATAAAGAATAATTCAATGGTTCCACTCACAAGCATCAACTACAATAGTAATCAACACCGGGAAAGTTTCCCCTAAGAACTATGCAAGATTCAACACAATTTTTACAGCGGGATGGAGTGGTGATGATGGTGCTGGTGGAGATGATGGTGTGGATGATGATGATGATCCCGATGAAGTCTAGATTGATGATGGTGTTGATGGCGATGATCTCCCCTCTCCGAGAAGGAATTTCCCAAGCAGAAATATGTCTACGGAGAGCTCTTTCTCTCTCGGCGTTTTCCGCCCCGCAGAGGCGGCGGAATCTTTCTATAGTCGCTCCCCCATGTATTAGGGTTTTGAGGAGAAGATATAGGAGAGAGGGCGGAGCCAGAGGTGATCCAGGTGGGCCACACCCCCTGTAGGAGCGACCTAGGGTGGCCCGCGCCTGGGGGTATGTGGGCCCCTATGTCCCAACTTCGCCTCCCCTTCTGGTATACTTCGTCTTCTGGGAAAATAGGATTTTCCATAGTTTTTCTGGTATTTCTATGATCTTCGCGAAATTGCATCAAAACACCTCTTTTTCCATCAGAATCCTGACTCCGGCAGTTCATCCTCCAAGAATCATCCAAGATGCAAAAACAGATGAAAAGACATAAGTATCACCTCTTAATATGAAATATATCAACGAATAGAGGCAAATTATGATATAGAATGGTGATGCAAATTGGACGTATCAACTCCCCCAAGCTTAGACCTTCGCTTGTCCCCAAGAGAAAACTGAGCTCAGTGAACATGTCTATAGGTTTATGGAGTGAAGTATCGATAAAAAGAATACAGACAAGAAGCACCACACTTACCAATACACAACTCATAGAAGAAATCAACTCACCATTATATAAATTAGCTTGCAACAAGTATAGGAGTCACAATAGAGATGCATAAAGATAAATCATAATTGGAATTGGAAAACTTTGTTCTTGGTCAGAGAACAGTTGGCAAACAATTTTCAAGTAAAGCTTTTGTAAAGAGGTTTACAACAAGAGTACTCTTTTCACAAACATAAAAGGTTTTTCACAATGGTAGCTTTCAAAGTAATACTCATTATATAAGATTCTTGTGCAAACAAGGAAGATAAAGAACATGATTGAATAAATCATCATATGAATGCTTGAAACACAACAACTCAAATGCTTGCCGGAGATAGAGAGGAATAGTTTTACTGACTCAACTTAGAAGTAGGAAAAAGGCCCTTCATAGAGGGAAGCAGGGATTTCAAGTTCATAAAGAGCTTCCAAAATATTATGGTACTTACTAGCTTTGAGCTCTCATTGCACCTATCATAAGCATCCTAAGGTGATTAATGTTAAAGTGAACAAAGATGGAGTATATGCTTGACGAAATATAAGTTGGCAATATCATGTACCTTGAGTGCGAGGGCCGCTCCTCATGCTACTCAGCTTTAGTTACCGATAAGTTCTTGTCATTGTAAGTACATGTGTATCATAGAGAACCGCCAACGGGGTACCCCTTGCACATGATACATGAGCTATCCCATAATCAAAATGACAAGGAAAGTAGAGCATCTCAGCGATCTTTTTATTTGCTATTTGCATAGGTTTTTATTGCGGATGCTTCATAGATTGATCACTATGGTTATGCTGCAAGTTTCCACCATGATTAGGCATGGCTTAGGCTAGTGGCCCAGGCGTTTCTCTAACACACATACATAACTCCATGGACTTACAAGCTCCCCTTTTATTTCACACCGACGACATCCGCAGACAAAAGAGCATGATATCAATTGTGTACAATGTATAGGTGCAATGTTGAAAGAGTTCGACAACACGGTTCTGCTTATTCCAACGTATAGGTGCAGACATATACAACTTTGATGAAACAATGGTTCAAGTTTATTAGGGGCAAGAAAATAAGGTGTGTCATCAAGTTCGTGAGAGCTTTACTAACTAGTTTTCACATAAAAAATAATTTTTTAATTCGAAAGATAGATGAAGCTTGAGAATTAACTTGGAACATCAATATTGCTAATAGGCAGATATGGTGGACACAAATGGCACAAGTTTTGGTTCGAGGGATTGGATGCATGAGAAGTATGCCCTCTCAAAACAGGTTTTTGGCTAGCAAGGCTGGGTAACAGTCAAAAGAGCTGAAGGAAACAAGCAAGCATACAAGTAATAAAGTCAAACATGCAATCTTCCTTGAAGACACAAAAGATCTTAAATGAAGAATACTAAGCTTATGATGCAATCAAGAAAGAAAATAAATGATGCAAAATACATGTAAGCTTTTTTCCTTTCAAACCTCAAAAAGTGTTGCTACTGACTAGAGCTCAGTTTGCCAAAACCAATTTAGATCTACTTGATGCTCCAAAAGTGATACCAATACTGATCAACAAGATCAATCATATAATAGAGATTGCAAACTAAAATAAGAAGTTTCAAAAGTAAAAGATTAGACTTCTCATTAATATTCCATAAAGGCACTCACACCAAGGGATACATAGATAACCAACTAAAGGAGAGATACCTCCAAAAGCAAACCAACCTATAAGATAACTTCTCTACCCAAGATATGAAACTACTAAAAAGGTAAAAAGATAAAAGATAATGATGTGATACCGCGACACTCCCCAAGCTTGGAACAAGCCAAGGGGATGCCAAACCTGGTGATGAATTACTCCTTCGGTGGTGGTGGTGGTGTTCCCTTGTTTAAGGTGAGAAAACCCTCCAGCATCTTACGAAGCCGATTATTCTCCTCTTGAAGTATATCCACCTTCAACCTTAGAGCATGATACTTATCACAAAACTCATCAGCGGTTCGAAGGGCTTCCACTGCCTCAGGGCATGATTTGAAGTCTAGAACGGAGGTCATGATACCCTGCATATTATGAGAAAAAGCGCGTCCAGTGTTAATTTCCCCTATAAAATTGGTTTCCTTGACCTTGATCCCGTGGAAGCTTGTCCATCCATGTCTGCCGACATGTCCTTTACTTTCTCCTTGATGCTCCAACCCATGTCTTCGTGCCTAGCAACGATCCTTTCTTCTTCCACAGGATCTTTGCCTTTGTCGTTGGCGGAGACCATGGTGCTCTAAATTTGAGAAGATTTCCTGACTGAAATAGATCGAAACGAAAACATGACGAGAACACGATATACGAACCTCGGGGGATCCGGGGGATTATATATTATGAAGTTTCAAGACATAAGGAAGGTACTGTGCGAAAACAAGGCGGAGAAGGACTCTAGGGGGCTCACACCCCTTGTAGGCGCGGCCAGCTGGGGCTGTGCCTAGGGTGGGTATGGCCCACCTGGCCTCCGTTTCCTCCTCTGTTTCGTCTCGTAACCTTCCGTATGTAATAAAAACATCAAAAATATAAAAAGATAAGATTTTCACGAACCTTCAGTTTGCAACACTTTTACCTACTCAAAGATGGATTCTGCAGATTCTGGAGGTTGGTTTCTAATAATTTTTTCCGGAGTTACCATTTGAATAATATCAACATCTTGATTGTAAGAATCTCCAGAAATATAATGTTTAAGTCTTTGTCCATTCAGCACTTGTGTAGTGTTGTACTTCAAAGAAGATATTTTGATAGCCCCTGAACGATACACATCCTCAATAACAAAAGTTCCTTCCCATTTTGAGATTAGTTTCCCTGCAAAAAATCTGAGACGAGACATATACAAAAGAACTTTCTCACCAACATGGAACTCTCTTTTGAGAATTCTCCTATAATGCCATCTTTTTAATTTTTCCTTAAAGAGTCTAGCATTTTCATAAGCCTCACTTATCCACTCATCTAAGGTACTCAATTCAAGTAATATTTTCTCACCAGCAAGTTTAAAATCTCTATTTAGTTCTTTCACTGCCCAATAAGCTTCGTTTTCTAATTCTAGAGGCAAGTGACAAGCTTTCCAATAAACCATTTTGTAAGGGGACATCCCCATATGATTTTTATAAGCGGTTCTATAAGCCCATAAAGCGCCATTCAACTTTTTAGCCCAATTTTTCCTAGATCTATTAATAGTCTTCTACAAGATAGATTTAATTTCCCTATTGGAAAGTTCTACTTGCCCACTGGTTTGGGGGTGATAAACTGGAGCAATTCTATGGTTAACATCATATTTAGCAAGAGTCTTCCTAAAACCACCATGAATAAAATGAGAACCTCCATCAGTCATGAGATATCTAGGCACACCAAACCTAGGAAACATAACATCTTGAAGAATTTTTAAAGAGGTCTTACCATCGGCGCTGTTTGTAGGTATGGCTTCTACCCACTTTGTAACATGGTCAACAACAATAAGAATATGAGTATACCCTTTTGGAGGAAAGGGACCCATAAATTCAAATCCCCAACAATCAAAAGGCTCAATAACAAGAGAATAATTCATAGGCATTTCATTGCGTCTAGAAATTTTTCCAACTCTTTTACATTTGTCACATGATAAAACAAACTTTCTTGCATCCTTGAAAAGGGTAGGCCAATAAAATCCAGATTGTAAAACTTTTTGTGCAGTTCTATCCCCAGCATGATGTCCTCCATAAGCACTACCATGACATTTTCTTAATATCTCTTGTTGTTCATACTCTGGAACACATATTTGCATAATACCATCTACTCCTTCTTTATATAAATGTGGGTCATCCCAAAAGTAATGCCTTAGATTATAAAAGAATTTCCTTCTTTGATGAGCTGTAAAGGTTGGAGGCAAATACTTGGAAACAATAAAGTTAGCGTAATCAGCATACCAAGGAATCTCATGCGGGCTTACCCTTATTGCAGCCAACTGCTCATTTGGAAAACTATCATTAACAGGCAAAGGGTCAAAAGAAATGTTTTCCAAACGATATAAATTATCAGCAACAGGATTTTCAGCACCTTTCATATCTACAATATGCAGATCAAACTCTTGTAAAAGCAACACCCATCTAATAAGCCTAGGCTTAGCGTCTTTCTTTGTCATAAGGTACTTAATAGCAACATGATTAGTATGAATAGTAACCTTTGAATCAACAATATAGGGTCTAAACTTATCACAGGCAAAGATTACAGCTAAGAACTCCTTTTTAGTAGTAGCATAATTCTTTTGAGCACCATCTAGGGTCTTGCTAGCATAATGAACAACATTCAATTTTTTATCAACATGTTGCCCAAGGAAAACGGCCACAGCAAAATCACTAGCATCACACATAATTTCAAAAGGTAAATTCCAATCAGGTGGTTGAACAATAGGAGCAGTAGTCAAAGCTTTCTTCAAAGTTTCAAAAGCTTCCTTACAATCATCATCAAAAACAAAAGGTACATATTTTTGAAGAAGATTAGTAAGGGGATTTGAAGTTTTGGAGAAATCTTTAATAAACCTCCTATAGAAACCAGCATGATCAAGGATACTACGAATACCTTTTATATCCCTTGGGCAAGGCATCTTCTCAATTTCTTCAATTTTGGCTCTGTCTACTTCAATACCTCTTTCAGAAATTTTGTGTCCAAGAACAATCCCTTCATTAACCATGAAGTGGCATTTCTCCCAATTAAGAACAAGATTAGTTTCTTCACATCTATGCAAAACTTTATCAGGGTTGTGCAAACAATTATCAAAAGAAGTTCCATAGACGGAGAAATTGTCCATGAAAACCTCCATAATTTCTTCACAAACACCATGAAAAATAGCAGACATACATCTCTGAAAGGTAGCAGGAGCATTACATAAACCAAAAGTCATACGCCTATAAGCATAAGTTCCATAAAGACAAGTGAAGGTGGTTTTCTCTTGGTCTTGTGCTCTCACAGAAATTTGAGAGAACCCAGAATAACCATCAAGAAAACAAAAGTGAGTCTTTTTAGACAATCTTTTTAGCATTTGAGCAATAAAAGGCAGAGGGTAATGATCTTTCTTAGTAACTTTATTAACCTTTCTAAAATCAATGCACATCCTATAACCAACCACCACTCTTTCAGGTATGATCTCATTATTTTCATTAGGCACAACAATGATTCCCCCTTTCTTTGGGACACAATGAACAGGGCTAACCCATTGACTATCAGTAATAGGGTAAATAATACCAGCATCAAGGAGTTTTAATACCTCATTTATTACCACATCCTTCATCTTAGGATTTAAACGACGTTGGTTCTCAACAACTGGTTTTGCATCAGGTTCTATATTAATAGCATGCTGACATATAGTAGGACAAATCCCTTTTAAATCATCAAGAGTATACCCTATAGCTCCTCGGTGTTTCTTCAATATTTCCAATAACCTTTCCTCTTCCTTTCCTGAAATTTTAGAACTAATAATAACAGGATATATTTTCTTATCATCTAGATAAGCATATTTAAGATCATCATGTAAAGGTTTTAATTCGAAAACAGGGTCCCCTTTAGGCGGTAGTGTGGTACCCAAATCTTCCACAGGTAGGTTATGCTTAAGTAAATCAGGTTGACGAAGGAAAACCTTGTCAATCTCATTTGTTTCCTTCATGAAGACCTTGCTTTCATGATCTTCCATAAACTACTGCAGGGCATTGTTAGGAGCAAGAGAAATACCAGAAAGTTGTTAAACCCTGAAATCCTCATTAGGCAAATCGTTTTCAAAAGGAATTTTAGCATGGAAAAATTAAACTCATACGATTCTCCATCAAACTTAGTCAAAACTTTCTCCTTCCTACAATCTATAATAGCCCCACAAGTATTCAAGAAAGGTCTACCAAAGATAATAGGACAGGTTTTACTAGCTTTAGAACCAAGCACTAAAAAATCACCAGGATATTTAATCTTACCACAAAGAACCTCCACATCTCTTACAATTCCAATTGGACAAACTGTCTCTCTATTAGAAAGGTGAATAACCACATCAATATCCTCAAGTTCACAAGGACCAATTTCATGCATAATTTCCCTGTAAAGCTCATAAGGAATAACACTAGAACTAGCACCAATATCACATAAACCATAATAGAAATGGTCACCAATTTTAACAGAAAGCACACAAACACTAGCTTTTATAGCTTTACTAGGATGAGAGATAATATTAGAAGCGTCTTCACAGAAGATAATGTGCTCATCCTCTATATTTCTAGTGACAGGGTCTTTCACAATGGCTACCACAGGTTCAATATTCAATTTCTCATCGGGCTCCCCAGTTTTCTTTGCACTTTTTCTATTTACACTAATCATCATAGAATAATCCTTTACCATAGCCGGGAAAGGTATTTTCTCAACATAAGGTTTAGGCACAATATGATTAGTAATACAAACTTCAGTACTTCTAACAGGAACATGACTAATAACATCTTTATAAGGTGCATGGTACTTATTCCACTTCTTCTTGGGAATTTCTATGTAAGAGGCAAAGGCCTTAAAACAATTGGCAATACTTTGGGAATCAAGACCAAACTCATTGCTAATATCATGGAAGTCATCAGTTCCCATAAAATATTTTATGCATTCATAATCATAGTTTATACCTGACTTTCTTCCTTTGTCATTTCCCCAAGCTTCAGTGTTCTCTTGAATACGGTCTAGGAGATCCCATTTAGCTTCTTCCTTCATACTTGTGAATGATCCAGCACAATAAGCATCTAGAAAATCTTTATCATGAAGAGAAAGCCTAGCATAAAAGTTAGTGATAGTAATATTGTTAGGGAGTTCATGAATAGGACATTTAAGCATTAGTAACTTCAATCTCCCCCAAGCTTGAGATGTACTCTCTCCATCACGAGGACAAAAGTTATATATCAGATTTCTATCCTTATGAATCTCACTGGGAGGATAGAATTTAGAATAAAAGAGAGATGTCATCTCCTCCCAATCCATGGATTGTCCATTCTTCAGCAGCTTATACCATTGTTTAGCTCTCCCTTTTAAGGATATAGAGAGTAACTTCTTCTTCACCTGTTCAGTTGTGATATCTGCACACTTAAACAACCCACATAATTCATGGATAAAAAGCAAGTGATCACAAGGGTGGATAGTTCCATCCCCTAAATAATAATTATCCATATCACGATCAACAATACTTGTAGGTATCTTAAAAGGATCTATCTCAACAGGTGCTGGTTCATCTACTACCCTAATAGTGGTAGTAGTTTTCCCAAAGAAAAAACCAAGTGGGTTATCCATATTGGAAACAAAGCAACAAACAGAAATAAAAAAGCAATACTCACAGTAGAAGTTTCCTTTACTAGTTCCACTCTTCAATAGTGCTTCACTCCCCAGCAACGGCCCCAGAAAATAGTCTTGATGACCCACAAGTATAGGGGGTGTATCGTAGTACTTTCGATAAATAGGAGTGTCAATCCCAATGAGGAGCAGAAGGTGTTGACTAGTGGTATGGAGCAGGAAATATCTGTAAATACTTAGAAAACAGATTTTTAGGAGTTTTCTGATAAATCAATGATACGTCCAAAACGTATCTACTTTCTCGAACACTTTGCTATTGTTTCTCCTCTAAACTTGTGTGATTTGGATACAACTAACACGGACTTGCGCTGTTTTCAGCAGAATTACCTTGGTGTCTTGTTTTTGTGCAGAAAATGAACTATCAGGAAAAATCCCGGAAAATATGCCAAAAAATATATTTCACCAGAAGATCCACTGAGCTAGAAGAAGAGACGGAGGGGAGGCCTTGGGGGCCCAGACCGACCCCAAGCGCGGGCCCACCTGACCCCGCGCCTGGAGGGGGTGTTGCCTCCCCAGGCACCTCCTCGGCCTCCCTCTACGCCTATAAGTTGCCTTTCGATCTAAAAACCGGGGGGTCGATAGTTTTCCAGAAAGAGTTCCGCCATGCCGCCGCCACCAGAAACCAAGATTCGGATCCAGAAACTCCGTTCTGGCATCCTGCCAAGACGGGGAATTTGGAGAGGATCATCGCCATCATCATCACCAACGCATCTCCATCAACCACCGATGTTTTCCTCATCCATGAGTGAGTAATCCCCCGCTGTAGGCTTGGGGATGGTAGGGATTGGATGAGTTCTATTAGGGCATAGTGCCTAGTATCTCTATTAGTGCTATTTGACTTTGTTGCAACTTGTTGTGCTTAATGCTTGTCACAGGGACTGAGTTCCATGATCTTAGATCTAAACTTATTATTGAATCATTATGATAGTATTGTTTGTGATCTTATCTGCAAGTTGTGTACACATATCATTGTCTGGATCCAAAGGCCTCAAAGTGACAATAATTGGGACAACCGGAGGGGATGGTTGTGGTGTGAGGATCACATGTGTTCATGAAGTGTTAATGCTTTGCTCCGGTGCTCTATTAAAAGGAGCACCTTAATTGCCAGTAGTTCCCTAGAGGCCCCGCTACCACGGGCTGGCTGGACAGAAGATGTTGTGCAAGTTCTCATTGCGAGCACGTATGACTATATTTGGAGCACATGCCTAGGATTGTTTAGTACTTGGATGTGTGTTATTATTTATCTGCAATGGCCTAGATCTTGAAGTTACATGTTTAGACTCGTCCATGCAACGCCCGTCCATCCATCCCTATGCCTACCGCATTCGAATCCTACTGTTATCGTTACTATTACTATTGCTCTTGTTTCACTATTTCTGTTGTTGTTGCTGTTGCTACTGATAAACTTCTGTGAGCAAGAACTATTTCCAGGTGCAGCTGAACTCACAAATCAGTTGTTAAGGCTTGCAAGTATTCTTTGTGAAAGTGCAATGGACGTCGCCTAGAGGGGGGGGGGGTGAATAGGCTTTTAAAATTATTACGATTTAGGCTCAAGTAAATGCGGAATAAAACTAACGTTTAATTTATTGAGCACAAAACCTAGCCACTAAATTCATCTAAGTGCACCAACAACCTATGCTAAGCAATAAAAGCAACAAGGTGATAGCAAGGAATAAATACTTCAAGCACGATGGCTATCACAATGTAAAGTTCATAAGTAAAGGGCTCGGTTGATAGATAACAGATGGACGCGGAGATGAAGATTTTTTTCCCGAAGTTTACTTCCAAAGAAGCTACGTCTCCGTTGGAGAGGTGCGATGGCGCAATGCTCTCCGAACGCCACAAATGGCTCACCTCGAGGTGTGGTGGCTCGATGCTCACCCAACGCCAGACAAGGCCTCACACCGGATGCGGAAGCACGCAACTCACCGACGCCACAAAAGGCTCACCCTATTCTACCGAGTGCGCACCACAAAAGGTGGGCACTCGCTCCACTATGGGACGCTTGAGGGCGGTCACCGAACCCACACAAGATTGGGGATAACTCCACAACTCAATTGGAGGCTCCCAACAACAAAGCCAAAAGGCCGACAAATCCACAAAAGGCTACAAGACCACAAAAGGTCAACAAGACCACAAGAGGTCAACAACCCAACCACACAACCGTCTAGGGTTCCAAGGAACCCAAGATAAGCAAGCCCACAAGCTTGAACTCGCCGAATCTCCGAGGAGAACTCAAACCTATGCACCAAATTCAAGGGCAAGTCCTTTTCTCCCAAATTCCAACAAAGCTACAAAAGCTATTGGAGGAATAAGGGAGGAAGAACCCAAGAGGAGAACACAAAACTCTCCAAGATCTAGATCCCAATGATTCCTTCACAAAGAAGGGATTTGGCTTGGGGGGATTGTAGATCTAGATATCCTCTCTCAAATCCCTCAAAAAGATGCAAGAATCATAGGAAGGGAAAGGGGAGAGGGAAAGCTTCTTCAAGGTCACCAATGGAGGAGAGAGAGAAAGCCAAGAACCAAGAAAAGAGCTATTACCCACGAAGGGGAAGAGGATCCCCTTTTAAAGAGCTCCCAGATCTGCCCGTTATGGGCATTCGCGACTCCTGGCCGGAACTTCCGGTGGGAGGCCGAAAAATCCGGTGGCACATAGCCAGCGGTCAAAAAACTGCTGAGCGAGAAACTGAAAAAACGAGTCCTGGTCGGAACTTCCGCCGGTTCACCAGAACTTCCGGTGGGAGTGAAACTTCCGGTGGAAGTTCCGACAGAAGTTCCGCCAAATAGACAAAACCAACACAGAAGGTTACTGAATCGTGAGCGGAGCAAGAGCCGGAAATTCAACCGGAACTTTCGGCGGTAACTAGGCCTGAGAGGAACTTCCGGTCCCTGGCCGGAACTTCCGGTGGGAGCGGAACTTCCGGTGGAAATTCCGACTGAAGTTCCGTCAAATAGCACATCCAAAACAGAAGGTTACTGAACGTGAGCGAAAGAAGACCCGGAACTTCCACCGGAACTTTCGGCGGCAAAGATGCCCTAGCGGAACTTCCGGTGGGAAGCCGGAACTTCCGGTCAGGGAAATTCCATAAACCAGAAAACCAGAAACGCAATAACTTTTGCATCCGAACTCCAAACGGGATGAAACCAATTTTGTTGGAAAGATAACGACGAAATATTGGGTATCACCTTGGGAGAAAATACCATGAACATATATGTGAAGTATCCCCCAAGGTGTGGATCCGGAAAAGTCGCAAGATCAAAAACCGCAATAAGATATGCAAGTGAAATCCTTAGATGATGAACTAGAGCTTGTTAAGATGATGACCACAAGATCTAGATCCTCTCTTGGACAAGAACCAAATAACAACCAATAAAGATGATGCTATGAATGCAAAGGTTTGAGCTTTCTCCGAGCGATGAAAACTAGACACCCGCTTGAGAGCCCCTCCTGATAGTACGGCTATCTATCCTAAACCCGGTCTCCCAACTAACAATACGAGACCGGCAAAAGAAAAGCCCTATCAAGAACATACCTTTGCCTTGAGCATCCCACTTGAACTTTATGTAGACCATCTTGTTCTTCTATAGTGGGAACACCTTTCTTGGATGCTCTTGCTTGATGAAGATGAAGACTTGCAAATTGCTCCCCCATACTCCATGGGGAAACATCTTCTTTGAACTTGACTTCATCATTCCATGAGCACGAGGATGGCAAGCTTCAAGCATGAGATCTTCTAGAGAGGGCGCATCTTGAGCTCGCCCTTCTTCATCCCTACTTGAGGTTGATCCATCTTGATGCAACTCTTTGCACATGTCTTGATCAACCTTCAAGCTCCTTCTTTCTTCATGATTCCAATGGGCACAAAGCCCTTGGACATTTGTTCATCTTCCAACCTTGAGACCAACACTTGGACCAAGCGATGCCAATGGAAAAACCTACAAGTGAAACTCAATTTACACATTAGTCCATAGAGATTGTCATTAATTACCAAAATCACACATGGGGTCATACATGCCCTTTCACTTTGGCTCCCCTTGTGTCGAATCAATAAATTGGGTAATACTACCCGCGAAGACTGTTGCGATCCCCTATACTTGTGGGTCATCATGACTATTTTCTGGCGCCGTTGCCGGGGAGCATATCTTTATTTGTAAGTTCACTTGGATCTATTATTGTTCACTGCTATTCCTTTCATCATGGGGAAGTCTCGTGATGGAAAGTTCCCTATTTTACCATCCACTACAAGAAGAGGTACTATCATAAACACCTCTGCTGCTCTTGATTCACCGTCTGTTATAAGTAAGCTTGTCACAACACCACCACATACACATGCTACAGACACTGCTACTACTGCTGAGTCTGAAACTACTTTTGATGCTCATGATGTTACTTCTACTGTGCTTGATGCGAGGGGTTCATTAGGTCCTTTTCTAGATGCTACTATGGCTAGTCTAGGAAATACCGAAACTCCTAGTGAAGACACGGTTACACCTGTTAGCTCATCTAAGGCTAGTGAGAGTTATGATATTAATGATGGTTACATTGAGTTCACGGATGATTTTGTTGAAGAGTGCCGAAACACACATGGTACTAGTGCTATTAAGAGTCTCCTTGCTAGACGTACTATTATGCCTAAGATGTCCTCTGATCCTAAGTTTGCCACTTCTCCCATAGATATTAAAGATGAAGATTATGATTTCTCTCTTGATTTATCTTATTTAGATATTGTTGAGAAAGAACCTTTTTGTGCGACTGAAAATGAGAGTGTTGTGGCTCATATGTATGAGCTTTCTACTATGAGTGCTTTGTTCTCTGATGATTTTAAGATGCGCAAATACTTTGTTACTAAGATCTTCCCTTTTTCACTAAAAGGAGAAGCAAGGGCTTGGTTTAATAGATTACCTCCTGGTTCCATTGATAGCCCTGATTGCTTGATTGCTTCTTTCTTCTAGAAATATTTTACTCCCAGTGCTAGACATGCTGCTTTGTAGAGACTTTTTGATTTTAAACAGGGAGAAGAAGAGAAATTGCCTGAGTCATGGAAAAGATTTTGTGCCTTGATTCATACACATCCTGGATGTCCATTACATAAGAATGAGCTTCTTGATATTTATTATAATGGACTAACTGATGATTCTAGGACCTACCTAGATAGCTTTGTTGATTGTGTTTTCAGGAAAAGGACTCCTACAGATGCTGAAGAATTAATGACCAAGATAAGCAAGAATTATGATGATTGGACTTCAACTGAGTTGAATGCACCTGAGCCTATTACTCCTGAACCAGCTGTTCCTGAACCAATTCCAGCACCAACAACAAAGAAGAGGGGAGTTATTGCATTAAATGATGAAGTGATGAAGGAAGCGAAGAAGTGTCTAAAGGAGAAAGGTATTAGAGCTAAAGATGTAAAGAATCTACGTCCTATAGAAGAATTATGTAAGCCAATTCCCCACTCATCTACTATTGAGTTACACTCTCTCCAAAACTTTAATGAAGGTGATATTCCTTATGGTAAGCCTCCTGATCAATGCTTAGAGGAACTTGACATTTTTATTGTTAAACAGGGTCATTTTAATAAACAAGTTCAGAATCATCTATTGGAAAACTCTAGAGCTATCCATGAGTTCAAAGATATTGTGGAAAGAACTTCCAATGATATTAAAATGCTTTGTAAACACTTTCAAATGGTTCAAACCCAACTTGATCAACTTGCTAAGGTACAAAGGATATGCTAGTTAATGCTTTAGGAGATAAACATGCTTATGGAATTAGAACTAGGAGTGGTATAGCTACTCAAGATCCTTTATATCCTGAAGGACACCCTAAAAGAATAGAGCATGATTCTCAACAAGGTGAAGATAGTGGTAGTCCTCGTAAGAGGAAGAAAAAGAAACATAAGATAGTTGAGGAACCACTTGAACCTACTGTAGATCCTAATAGTATATCTGTCTCTGATGCTGAAACTGAGAATGGTAATGATAAAAACGATTCTCTTGATAAGGAGGAAGGTGAGGAAGAACCTGAGAAGCACACTAAAAACACTAGGTACACAAAGGAGGATTTTATTGCGAATAAACATGGTAAAGAGAGAGAACCTTGGGTGCAGAAACCTATGCCTTTTCTTGGTAATAAACACAAGTCAAAGGAGGAAGAACACTACACCAAGTTTTGTGAGTGGATGAAACCTTTATTTTTGCAAATTCCTTTTAGTGATGCTCTTAAATTGCCTCCTTATTCAAAGTATATGAAGGATATTGTCTCTAATAAAAGGAAGATCCCCAATGAGGAGATTTCTACTCTACTTTCTAATTACTCCTTCAATGGTAAGGTTCCAAAGAAACTTGTTAATCTAGGTATACCAACTATTCCTTGCTCCATTAAGAATAATTATGTTAGAACTGCTTTATGTGATTTGGGAGCTGTAGTTAGTGTTATGCCTTTTTCTCTCTACAAGAGACTCCAGCTAGAAAAGTCGATACCAACTGATATTTCTTTGCAAATGGCTGATAAGTCAACTACTATTCCTGTTGGTATATGTGAGGATGTTCATGTTCAAGTTGCTCATAATTGCATGGTTCTAACTGATTTTGTTGTGCTTGAAATGCCTGAAGATGATAATATGTCTATTATTCTTGGGAGACCTTTTCTTAATACTGCAGGTGTTGTCATCAATTGCAATCAAGGAAATGTAACTTTCAATATTAATGACAAAGAGCACACAGTCTATTTCCCCAAGAAGGTTGTTAAGAGCTATTGCCTGAATTCCATTGAAAATATTGAAGGCAACAAGGTTGGAGAAATATATTGTCCCATTCCACAAGAAATTTTTGAAACTATTATGATTGGGACCATTGATATCAAGTATGAGGTAAAATAATCACCTTGTGGATTGCAAAGTTTTGCTTTATATAAGATTGTTTTGGTAACAAGACTTGATCAACCTTGTTAAGAAAAGGATTTTAATGAACAAAATAATGTTTCCATTGTGGTTATACTTGCTTCCTTTTTCCTTTCTCCTTCCTAGTCTTTGCTTTAGCTTTAGTTTTGCTAGTTGTTTGCTTGTTTGAGTTTCTTTGAGCTCCTGTAGTTTGGCTTTTGCTTCTTCTGAAAAAACTGTTTCTACGAGAAAATCAATTTTCATACCCTGAAAATTGGCCAAAAATAAAGATTCCCAAAAAATCCCAGAAAATTCAAAATAAAATTTTCCTCAAAAAAAGGGGCAGAGAGGCACCTGAAGTGACCCAGGGGGCCACCCCAGGCCACCAGACCCCTGGTAGGCGCGGCCTACCAGGTGGCGGCGCCTGGGGGGTCTGTCCCATCTGGGCCCCTCTAGGATGCCTCCTCAAAGTCACCTTCTTTCTCTCTCCCGAAAAACACCGGAAAACTTGCTCAAGCTCGAGTTCTTATTGTTCTTTCTCATGAATTTAGATCTCCTTGTTCAGCCCATCTCAAGTGCTAATTTTTGGAGGGTTTGATCCTTGGTATGTGCCTCCTCCACTTGTCCAATTAGATTTTTGATTGGTAGATTGTATTTTGAGTATTTTGCTGCTATAGGTGACAGGTTGTTTGAGCTTGCATGCTTGTCCTATGCTTATAAACTTTGTTTTGATGCATGTGTAGTCCTCTAGCAAGTTCCTATAGTAGTTGCTCATCATTTATCAACTTAGAAACCACTTGGTTTGTTGGTTGTTTAAAATTTCAGAATAGGGAAGTCATGGACCACTACTCCTTTGGTGACATATTGTAACACCCTCAGAATCGGCCCTATGCAAGTTTTAGCGAAACCGCCAAACCCGCATAGAAACGATTCAAAGGTGCCCACTAGGCACTTGCGTGCGGGTGGAAAACGAAGTAATATCATTACACAATAGTCCTCGATGGAACCCACAAAACATATATATACAACAGCGACTCAAAGAGTCAAGAATACAGATGTACAATACAAAGATCCAAATCACCTTTAAAACGATATAGCGTCCGAGTACGGACAAGATGCAAATTGAGCTAAGAGCCCTGAAGAATAACCAATGGCGTCCATAACCACCTGTGCCAAGCGGAAGGGTAACCACGCTAACGTCGATCTCAAAACCTGCTTAAACAAAAGGGGTGCCGACAAAGGGCAAAGGAAAAGAGAGCGGTCGATGGTGAGGGCGATTGCAGCGAGACTAGAATTCGGCGGTCCTCGCCTACATAGGTATGGTGGACTGAGCGGCAGCGCGGCATGCTCTAAACAACCTATAGAGACTCAATACCACTGGCGGCTATCAGAGAGGGATAAGAAAGACATATTCGGAACCAACCTGATACTACCACCAAACATACCCATCCTGGTGTTTCCACCTCGAGACCAAACGAGGAAGTCAACCGAGGAA
This sequence comes from Avena longiglumis, assembly GCA_030063025.1. Lineage (NCBI taxonomy): Eukaryota > Viridiplantae > Streptophyta > Magnoliopsida > Poales > Poaceae > Avena > Avena longiglumis. Next base: position 441,837,768 of record CP125975.1, on the reverse strand, counting down.
CTCACACCGTTAGCAGTTTTATTCATTCCGTTATAGTTGCGGCAATTACTAGTCAAATAAAGATGGCATGAGTCATCCTGATATAATAAGCAGTGGGCAGTTTTAGTTAAACATTCCGTTGTAGTTGCAACACTTACTAGTCAGATACGATAAGCATGAGATATCCCAAAACCCAGCAGTTGTTGGTACTTTTATTTAGCCATTCCGTTGTAGTGAAGCGGATTACTAGTCATATAGGATACAAGTCAAATTATAACAGTAAACTTTAGTTATAGTTGTCTATGATCGAGAACTGTGCTCCAAGTCGTCCATAACCGCGGACACGGCTTCTCGAAAAGATTTAACCCTGCAGGGGTACACCAAAGTTCCCACATGCACCTACACCCTTGTTGTCGGATCAGGTAGGTACAAGATCACACAACATACACCCAACAGTATGTCGACGGGTTTCGGACACGACGTTTCCCAGACCCAAAGCAAGCACGGGGGGGCACCCCACTAAGCTACCCGCAACGAAGTCGGCCGGTCTCCGAGACGGACTCAGGGTTTGCGTCAATGGTCAGAACGATCGGGAACCGAAACTCTCGGGCTTGTCGATACCGCGAAAACACTCCGCTTACCTAAACAGTACAGGTGCTCCTCGCACAATCGTAAATAAAGCGGTAAAGCATGCCATAAGTACAGGATAGTAATAAAGCCCCAAACTAATTGTGGCCCCAAAGCGATGCTTGGAATCGGTACTAAATCGATGGGGTGCCCATACACCCCACCTGTGGTTAGCTCGATCTCGGAACAGTGTCAAGAACTCGGGTCCTACGGACACAAGTGACGATTAACAACCAAATAACATCTATTGCCCACTGTGCCTCTGCATTATTTACCTACTTCAATTTTAGTTATTAAACAGTAATTAAAGCCATGATCATCTCCACCATTAAACATGCGGCAATACTCCAACAAGCGTGGTACTTGACGACATAGCAAGACTTGAGCAAGCGACTCACGCAAGTCCAACTATCTACCAAACAACAGGTAATAGGATGTGTCCAAGGCAATATAAGGCTGCAAGGGATATCACGGGTACGAAAACTAGAGCATCGCAACACAGATAGCAATAGATCAACAGGAGGGAATAAATACTATAAAAGTAAGATGGGTAGAAAGGGGGAGATGCTCGCCTGAAAACATTGCCGAAGGTTTCATAACCGAAGAACTTGTCGAAGCTCACAACATCTCATCGTCCTAACCGGGAAGAAGCAAAACACTAAAAGGAACAAGCGATGCACAATTACAATTAATGCGGAAGAATCGGCATGATCATGATATGATGCATGACATGGCAAAAGTGCGATGCAACTAGGCAATATTAAGCGGAACCAGGGTCCCGATATTTAATTAGATGGTTCAAGTTGTTTAGACACCCGCAAGTTAAATGTTGTCTTAACATGGCAAAATTGTATCACCGGTTCGATGCACAAATTTAAATGAGACCAATATTAGGCTAGATTCGCCCGCATATGGTCTTCATATTTAATTATGACGTGAATCTGCATAATGCCCCCAAACCAATATGTATGCGACATGAATAATTTAAAATGCACAAATTTATATTACATTTTATAAAATAGGGTGCGAGAAGGGGATCACACATCTGGGGTCGAAGGTCTTGGGGGTTCGGAGGGGTTCCGGGGTTCGGTCTCAGGGTTCGACGGGGAAACGATGAAGTTCGGACTCGCGATGGCGAACTTGAGTAGATCGGGTACCGGGGTCTTCGGATCTGGGAAGTAGATCTTGTCGCACAGGCGTCAATGCTTCTGGGAAGGAGAACTTGTCGTTCAGGGTCTCGGTGTCCGGGGTGAAGTACTTGGCGCGCCAGGGTTCAGTCTTCGGCAGGGTCGGTCTTTGAACTCCGGGATCGGTCTTCGGGATCGGGGTCTTCGAGTCCGTGTAGCAAATCCTGCGTTCCGTGACGGAGGTCTCGGGGTTACACGACTTCGGTTGTCGGGCGGCCTCGATCAACATACTCAACATCTTCACACACCAAGGTAACGTCATCGAGAACGACACCACGGCCTCCATCACAACAACTTTGTATCTCCAAAACATGAACTCAGGTACAACCCAGAACAGCAACTGAAGTTGGAAAAAGGCTCGCGTGCAGGGTCGAACTTGTCAGCAGGAGAAGGAGCTCTGTGGCGCTCCTGGAGAGGCAGCACTCGAGGACAACGACCCTGACACGGGGCAGGATCAGGCGAGATCGGTAAGAGAAAGAGAATTGGCACAGGAGACGCGGGACGACAGCGGTATCGGCGGCGGTCGGCCAGGTGTTATGGTCCGGGACGAGGAAGGGCGGCTGCAGGGGCGTGCCGGCGCAGACAAGCGTGACAACGGGAGGTCGGGCTGCAGGAGAGGGAGCCCGCGAGACGGTGGTGCGGGCCAGAGGACGGGATGCCGGTGAGCTCGCTGGACGCTGGCGGAGGGAAGGTCGGTGGCGGGGGATGGTGAGGATGATGGCGTCACGCTAGGGCACAGGCTGGCGGCAGAAAGAGACCGGCAAGGAAGGTGCGGCTCTGACGCCGAGGGTGCCGAGAGGTGGCGGCGGTGGACGCGGCCTCGTGGCGGAGTCGCGGGCAGAACCAATTGATGGAAGGAGGGGAGCCGGTGGCCGTGAGGGCGGGGGCGGTGCTTGGTGGCAGGGATCTGGCGGCGGGGCGATGAGGGGGCAGCGACGCCAGGGAGGAGGCGGCGGATCTAGTGGCGGGGATGCGGGAGAGATGGTTGGCGAGGGAGTTGCGTGGAGGAGATGCGGGGTGGTGGGGCCAAGGGGTGGGTCGGGGTTTGACTGCGTGTGTGCTGCGCGCCTGTTGCTGTGTTGGGTTGGGACAGGGACGCGTGGTGGGTGTGTGTGCTGCCCGCGGTGGGGAGTACGCCCAGGTGGGGAGGCTGAGGTGGCGGGCTGGGATAGGATAGGGGGAAGGGAGTGGTGAGGTGGCGGCAGGCTATTGGGTGGGGTGAGGTGGAGGCAGAGTGGGTAGATTAGGTTGGGGCAGGAAAAAGGGTTTAGGTAGTCTGGTTTTTGTACTGGGGGTGGCCAACTGGGTCGGATCGGCCCGGTACCGTTGCCCCCCTAAAAATAATTAAACATTTTATTTATTTAAAACGGGGCTTTTTTGCAAACCGTGGGTAGACAAAACGAAATATTCCGCAGACCCAGGTTTTGGATTTTGAAATAAAGGCGGGGTATTTAGAAAACAAAAATAGGTTTTTCGGAATTAGTTTCAGGCAAACAAATGCATGATGATGACGATGCTCAAATGCAATGTGGCATGATGACATGAGCATGCGGTCATGATGATGCAATGCACAAAAACAACGCGATTTTCTAGTAGCGGTTTTTGCGGGGCGCCACAATTCGACACCACTAACAATGGATATCGCCCTCGAGATCCGCCTCATGGTACCGGGAAGAAGGGCGGCGATCTGAATCTTCTCGCATCGTGTAGATCTTCGCAACACCACTAACAAGAGGTCGTTGTCCGTGATCGTCGAGAGAACACTCCGGGAACAAAAGGTCGAAGGTAGAGGTATCAACAAATAAAGCCACCTCTAGCTTCGATAGAAAGAGGGAACCGATGCATTCTCATCCACTTCAATGTACAAAAGCGAATAGAAGGGGTAGTCGGCATGGGGGCCAATCCATCACGCACCCAAACTATTACTGCACAATCGGTGAAAAGCGTACAACCATTCTCGAATCGATCAAGATCTCGACAATCGAGGTTCGAAACAAAGGAGTGATGCACGAGACTGCATCGGATCAGCGTAGATGTCGTCGCGTCGGAAAACACCGAAAGGCACGAGAAGGAACATAGAGAAGTTCACCAGACGAAGGATTCCTCGGATAGCATGAAGACCAGATGTAGCAACACCGTTACCAAAGGAGGAAGCGAAACCCTAAAGGTACGATGGAACCCAACCACGAGAAATCCTGGACTCGAAGAGAGAGAAGAGAGCGGATTCAAAACACGCAGAGGTGAGAGGAGAGCAGCAGAGGGGTAAGGAGTAAAATCAGACCTAATCAGAACTATCCAATCCGATTTTGCAAAAATAGTTTTGACACTCTACTTCGGCCGTTAGCTAGGTTATCCTACAGGCTGGACTTGTGGGGTATCGCAACTGCTGAGCTCTGATACCACTCTGTAACACCCTCAGAATCGGCCCTATGCAAGTTTTAGCGAAACCGCCAAACCCGCATAGAAACGATTCAAAGGTGCCCACCAGGGACTTGCGTGCGGGTGGAAAACGAAGTAATATCATTACACAATAGTCCTCGATGGAACCCACAAAACATATATATACAACAGCGACTCAAAGAGTCAAGAATACAGATGTACAATACAAAGATCCAAATCACCTTTAAAACGATATAGCCCGAGTACGGACAAGATGCAAATTGAGCTAAGAGCCCTGAAGAATAACCAATGGCGTCCATAACCCTGCCCAGGCCAAGCGGAAGGGTAACCCTGCTAACGTCGATCTCAAAACCTGCTTAAACAAAGGGTGTCGACAAATGGAAAAGGAAAAGAGAGCGGTCGATCTTGAGGCCAAGACACGGCGAGACTAGAATTCGGTCCTCGCCTACATAGGTACGGTGGATCGTGGCGGCAACAACATGCTCTAAACAACCTATAGAGACTCAATACCACTGGCGGCTATCAGAGAGGGATAAGAAAGACCTATTCGGAACCAACCTAATACTACCACCAAACATACCCATCCTGGTGTTTCCCCCTCGAGACCAAACGAGGAAGTCAACCGAGGAACTCACACCGTTGGCAGTTTTATTCATTCCGTTATAGTTGCGGCAATTACTAGTCAAATAAAGATGGCATGAGTCATCCTGATATAATAAGCAGTGGGCAGTTTTAGTTAAACATTCCGTTGTAGTTGCAACACTTACTAGTCAGATACGATAAGCATGAGATATCCCAAAACCCAGCAGTTGTTGGTACTTTTATTTAGCCATTCCGTTGTAGTGAAGCTGATTACTAGTCATATCGGATACAAGTCAAATTAAAACAGTAAACTTTAGTTATAGTTGTCTATGATCAAGAACTGTGCTCCAAGTCATCCATAACCGCGGACATGGCTTCTCGAAAAGATTTAACCCTGCAGGGGTGCACCAAAGTTTCCACACGCACCTACACCCTTGTTGTCGGATCAGGTAGGTACAAGATCACAAAACATACACCCAACGGTATGTCGACGGGGTTTCGGACACGACGTTTCCCAGACCCAAAGCAAGCACGGGGGGCCACCCCACTAAGCTACCCGCAACGAAGTCGGCCGGTCTCCGAGACGGACTCAACGTTTGCGTCAATGGCTGTAAACGACTGGGAACCCGAAACTCTCGGGCTTGTCGATACCGCGAAAACACTCCGCTTACCTAAACAGTACATGTGCTCCTCGCACAATCGTAAATAAAGCAGTAAAGTATGGCATAAGTACAGGATAGTAATAAAGCCCCAAACTTATTGTGGCCCCCAGTACAGTACTTGGAATCAGGTACTAAATCGATGGGGGTGCCCATACACCCCACCTGTGGTTAGCGCGCTCGATCTCGGAACAGGTGTCAAGAACTCGGGGTCCTACGGGACACAAGTGGACGGTTAACAACCAAATAACATCTATTGCCCACCTGTGCCTCTGCATTATTTACCTACTTCAATTTTAGTTATTAAACAGTAATTAAAGCCATGATCATCTCCACCATTAAACATGCGGCAATACTCCAACAATTGTGGTACTTGACGACACGCAACAGCACTTGAGCAAGCGACTACGACGCGCAAGTCCAACTATCTACCAAACAACAGGTAATAGGATGTGTCCAAGGCAATATAAGGCTGCAAGGGATATCACGGGTACGAAAACTAGAGCATCGCAACACAGATAGCAATAGATCAACAGGAGGGAATAAATACTATAAAAGTAAGATGGGTAGAAAGGGGGAGATGCTCGCCTGAAAACATTGCCGAAGGTTTCATAACCGAAGAACTTATCGAAGCTGACAACATCTCATCGTCCTATACGGGAAGAATCAAAACACTAAAAGGAACAAGCGATGCACAATTACAACTAATGCGGAAGAATCGGCATGATCATGATATGATGCATGACATGGCAAAAGTGCGATGCAACTAGGCAATATTAAGCGGAACCGAGGTCCCGATATTTAATTAGATGGTTCAAGTTGTCTAGACACCCGCAAGTTAAATGTTGTCTTAACATGGCAAAATTGTATCACCGGTTCGATGCACAAATTTAAATGAGACCAATATTAGGCTAGATTCGCCCGCATATGGTCTTCATATTTAATTATGACGTGAATCTGCATAATGCCCCCAAACCAATATGTATGCGACATGAATAATTTAAAATGCACAAATTTATATTACATTTTATAAAATAGGGTGCGAGAAGGGGATCACACATCTGGGGTTGAAGGTCTTGGGGGTTCGGAGGGGTTCCGGGGTTCGGTCTCAGGGTTCAACGGGGAAACGATGAAGTTCGGACTCGCGATGGCGAACTTGAGTAGATCGGGTACCGGGGTCTTCGGATCTAGGAAGTAGATCTTGTCGCACGGGCGTCAATGCTTCCGGGAAGGAGAACTTATCGTTCAGGGTCTGGGTGTCCGGGGTGAAGTACTTGGCGCGCCAGGGTTCAGTCTTCGGCAGGGTCGGTATTTGAACTCCGGGATCGGTCTTCGGGATCGGGGTCTTCGAGTCCGTGTAGCAAATCCCGCGTTCCGTGACGGAGGTCTCGGGGTTACACGACTTCGGTTGTCGGGCGGCCTCGATCAACATACTCAACATCTTCACACACCAAGGTAACGTCATCGAGAACGACACCACGGCCTCCATCACAACAACTTTGTATCTCCAGAACATGAACTCAGGTACAACCCAGAACAGCAACTGAAGTTGGAAAAAGGCTCGCGTGCAGGGTCGAACTTGTCAGCAGGAGAAGGAGCTCTGTGGCGCTCCTGGAGAGGCAGCGCTCGAGGACGACGACCCTGACACGGGGCAGGATCAGGCGCGAGGCCGAGAAGAGAAAAGGGGTGGCACAGGAGACGCGGGACGGCAGCGGGATCGGCGGCGGTCGGCCAGGTGTTATGGTCCGGGACGAGGAAGGGCGGCTGCAGGGGCGCGCCGGCGCAGACAAGCGTGACAGCGGGAGGTCGGGCTGCAGGAGAGGGAGCCCGCGAGACGGTGGTGCGGGCCAGAGGACGGGATGCCGGTGAGCTCGCTGGACGCTGGCGGAGGGAAGGTCGGTGGCGGGGGATGGTGAGGATGATGGCGGCGTCTACGCTAGGGCCTGGAGCTGGCGGCAGAGAAAGAGACCGGCAAGGAAGGTGCGGCTACGACGCGGCGAGGGGTGCCGAGAGGTGGCGGCGGTGGACGCGGCCTCGCTGGCGGAGTCGCGGGCCAGGGACGAACCAATTGATGGAAGGAGGGGAGCCGGTGGCCGTGAGGGCGGGGGGGGTGCTTGGTGGCAGGGATCTGGCGGAGGGGCGATGAGGGTGCAGCGACGCCAGGGAGGAGGCGGCGGATCTAGTGGCGGGGATGCGGGAGAGATGGTTGGCGAGGGAGTTGCGTGGAGGAGATGCGGGGTGGTGGGGCCAAGGGGTGGGTCGGGGTTTGACTGCGTGTGTGCTGCGCGCGTGTTGCTGTGTGTTGGGTTGGGACAGGGACGCGTGGTGGGTGTGTGTGCTGCGCGCGGTGGGGAGCACGCCCAGGTGGGGAGGCTGAGGTGGCGGGCTGGGATAGGATAGGGGGAAGGGAGTGGTGAGGTGGCGGCAGGCTATTGGGTGGGGTGAGGTGGAGGCAGAGTGGGTAGATTAGGTTGGGGCAGGAAAAAGGGTTTAGGTAGTCTGGTTTTTGTACTGGGGGTGGCCGACTGGGTCGGATCGGCCCGGTACGGCTACCCCCTAAAAATAATTAAACATTTTATTTATTTAAAACGGGGCTTTTTTGCAAACCGTGGGTAGACAAAACGAAATATTCCGCAGACCCAGGTTTTGGATTTTGAAATAAAGGCGGGGTATTTAGAAAACAAAAATAGGTTTTTCGGAAATAGTTTCAGACAAACAAATGCATGATGATGACGATGCTCAAATGCAATGTGGCATGATGACATGAGCATGCGGTCATGATGATGCAATGCACAAAAACAACGCGATTTTCTAGTAGCGGTTTTTGCGGGGCGCCACACATATTTGAGAGTGATGCACCTAGAAGGGAAAGGCTTCCAAGGTCATCTACCAGTATTATACCCTCATACAATGAGGATCTCATCACTCCGCGATTTGGTGATGAGGGGGATGAAGGGGATGCGCACCCTTCCACCTTTCCTTGCCAAACTTTCTTGCGAGCTGCTGGGATTCTTAACGAATTTATGACTTTGGTACAAGGAGCTGGTCTAACAAGTTACATTCAGGATGAGAGTGCACAATATGCTTTGCTTACTAAAACATTAGTGGAGAGTTTCTCCTTTACTAATAGTATGTTCAAGCCTTCTGTGTCTTTCAAAATTTATGGCAGGGCTCATTCTATGACTTTGAAGAAATTTTGCAAGGCCCTGGGACTTGGTACAACTGGGTCATCAAAGAAGTTTCAAGATCTACCCACTGATTTGTTAGAGCTTTACCGAGGAATAACCAATGATGATGACCGTAGAACTCAGCAAGGGAAGATAAAGAACATTCAACTTCCAGCCATCAGGTATTTTGCCTATTATCTTGCCACCAGTGTTCTTGGTACGGAGAACACTAATAATATTTCCAACTATCAATTGGCCTTCTTAGCAGCTGCACTCAACAATGAGGATAAGTATAATCTTGGTTCCCTCATTTCTCGTCGCTTAGCTGCTAAGGGACCAATTTATGGGGGAATTATTGCTACTCGTATTGTTGCTGCCTTGGACATTGCTATTGATCCACATGATACAGTTTTGGCTTCTTAGAGGCTGATCTTGCTACCATGAAGGCGCACCACTTTGTCATCACTAGCTCTACTCTTGCGAACTTGGTTTATAGAATGTTGTTTACTGACGGGGAAGAGAGAGAGAGAGATCCCTCTACCCCAAACCACTTTGTTCAGTATTTCTTAGGGACCTTGGTCACGCTCGAAGGCGGAGATGGATGACAACCTGCGTTCTCTTAACTTCCATGGGAACAATCAGGAGGAAGAACAAACATACGATCCCCCTGTGTATTACACGGTGGAGGCCTCGAGCTCATACTAGGATGAGGGAGCTTCCTCGACATACTACGGAGGTGCATCTACTTGGGCACCATGGGATTGAGCCCCACTTAGGCCAAAATCCTAAGCTTGGGGGGAGGTATACCGACATTACACACTCATCTATATATCATGTTCGGTCGGTTCTTTGTATATCCATTGTTTCGCTTTGTTTTTGGTTCTTGTTGCTTCTTTCTCAAAAACCCAAAAATACCAAAAATATGTTCGTTGTTTCTCTTGGTTTGTTTCTTTGTTTTGGTTTGCCTTAAAAGAAAAATCCAAAAAGATTTTGCTTTGTTTAGTTTTCTTTGTTTTTGTTTGGTTTTTCTTTGTTTTCTTGTTTCTAAAAAAATCAAAAACACCAAAAATACTTGTTATTCTTCTTTGGTTTTGTGAGTTCTTTGCAGGGTTCAGCCGTCCTCAGTGGATTTTGGTTTCATGTTAATTATTCAAGTCACACAAGTGAAGGGAAATAATGAAGATTAAGAAAACTCGAGGTGTGGTAAGAGGCTAGTAACGAACTCTATTTGTTTCATTTTTATACATATACTCATCATTGTGAGCATGCTTAGCCTGTTTGTGTAAGGTGTATGCCATTATGGATGCTTAGTAGTTCTTGCTTGTCTATGTTTAGCTCCAGCTTGCTAATAGTTTGTAGCATGTCATATGAATGTTTGCTTGCATTGTTTTATTCATACTTTGGTATGATACTATGGTATCCTCCTCTGACTATTCATGTGAATCGAATTGGCACATGCTCATGCATGCATATGACTAATCAATAGTCAGTAAGCCTCGATGATTTTTTGCCTCAGAGTTCTTGTATCACTTTCATGCCATAGTTAGTCCTGTTTTGTTGCAAGCATGATTATGACAGCTATTGCTCTCTCGTTTGTCACTCCCTCTCTATTGCTAGCCTTCACTTGCACTGAGTATGTGTTCTACATGTGCTTCCAACTCCCCAAACCAATATTGGCAGCTGTGTCCACCATACCTACCTATTAGCATCATTTGATATTTCAGTGCATATTCCATATGCCGTGTTTTATTCCAAAATAAAATGTTTGTATGTTTTGAGAAAGTTAGTTAGTAAAGCTCTCATGAACTTGATGGCACACTTTATTCCTTGATCTTAATAATTCTGAACCATTGTGACTAGTCCATGAAAGTTATATGCTTTCTAATAATATACTAGGAGTCAGCAGAACCGTGCTGTCATGGCGAACACTTTCAACACTTTTTGGATATCTCATCCAGTTGATTCCTTGCTCTTTTGTTTACGGATGTCGACGATGTGAAATAAAAGGGGAGGTTGTAAGTTCATGGAGTTTATACATTGTGTTAGAGAAACGCCTGGGCCGCTAGCCTAAGCCATGCTTAATCATGGTGGAAACTTGAAGCATCACCATAATGAGCATCTATGAAGCGTCCTCAATAAAAAGCTATGCATATGGTAAATAAAAAGATTGCTGAGATGCTCATTGTCTGCTTGCCTTGTCATTTTTGTTATGGGAAAGCACCTGTACCATGTGCAAGGGGTACCCCGTTGGCAGTTCTCGAGGATATGCATGTATTTACAATGACAATAACTTTCAGGTGACCAAAGTTGAGTAGCATGCAGAGCGACCCTCGTACTCAAGGGACTTGGGATTTCCAGTCTATGGTCTGTCAAGCATATGATTCAGAGTGGACCTCACTTTCACCTTAACCACATGAAAATGCCTATGATAGGGGCAATGAGAGCTCAAAGCTAATGAGTACCTTCCTTTCAACATTGGGAAGCCTTTGAAAACTTCACAAAACTGTTTTCACAATCTTGTTGGGTCACCACTTATTCTATGAGCACCTTCTTGAGAGCATAGTTGTCATTCTTATGTTTGTTCCAAAAATTGGTTAATTATGTCATGACTTTGATGCTTGTATCTCTAATATCTTTATCTCTAGTCTTCACTTGAACTTCAGAGGTGCCTCAGCATTTATATTGTGCTCTTCAAACGAAGGCAAGCGAGATACCACTCTATCATACCTTATTATGAGCATTGCAATGTTGCTTATGTTTATGATTCATGCTACTTATTATTATTGAGTTGGTTTCTCTTCATAGCTTGCAATGACTATTGAGTAGACTTAGTTGCATACTCCTTATTATGAATTTTCCAAGCATCTACTCCTATGCTGAGAATATTTACATCATATGAAGCAAAGTGTTTGTGAAAGTTCTTTTATCGCACTCAGTTTTCAACTGAATTGCTTGAGGACAAGCAATAAGCTAAGCTTGGGGGAGTTGATACGTCCAAAACGTATTTACTTTCTCGAATACTTTGCTATTGTTTCTCCTCTAAACTTGTGTGATTTGGATACAACTAACACAGAATAACACTGTTTTCAGCAGAATTGCCTTGGTGTCTTGTTTTGTGCAGAAAATGAACTATCAGGAAAAATCTCGGAAAATATACCAAAAATTATATTTCACCAGAAGATCCATGAAGCCAGAAGAAGAGACGGAGGGGAGGCCTGGGGGGGGGGGGGCAGATCCACCGCAGGCGCGGGCCCACCTGACCCCGCGCCTGGAGGGGGTGCTGCCTTCCCAGGCACCTTCTCGGCCTCCCTCTGCACCTATAAGTTTCCTTTCGACCTAAAAACCAGAGGGGGGTCGATAGTTTTCCAGAAAGAGTTCCACCACGCCGCCACCACCAGAAACCAAGATTCGGATCCAGAAACACCGTTCTGGCACCCTGCCGGGACGGGGAATTTGGAGAGGATCATCGCCATCATCATCACCAACACATCTCCATCAACCACCGATGTTTCCCTCATCCATGAGTGAGTAATCCCCCGCTGTAGGCTTGGGGATGGTAGGGATTTTATGAGTTCTATCATGTAATCGAATAAGATCTATTAGGGCATAGTGCCTAGTATCTCTATTAGTGCTATTTGACTTTGTTGCAACTTGTTGTGCTTAATGCTTGTCACTAGGGCCCGGGTGCCATGATCTCAGACTGAACTTATTATTGAATCATTATGATAGTATTGTTTGTGATCTTATCTGCAAGTTGTGTGCACATATCATTGTCCGAATCCAAAGGCCCCAAAGAGACAATAATTGGGACAACCGGAGGGGATGGTTATGGTGTGAGGATCACATGTGTTCACGGAGTGTTAATGATTTGCTCCGGTGCTCTATTAAAATGAGCACCTTAATTGCTAGTAGTTACCTAGAGGCCCCGCTGCCATGGGCTGGCTGGACAGAAGATGTTGTACAAGTTCTCATTGCGTGCACATATGACTATATTTGGAGCACATGCCTAGGATTGTTTAGTACTTGGATGCTTGTTATTATTTATCTGCAATGCCCTAGATCTTG